>JAWNNK010001311.1:14030000-16995000 GCA_035045065.1 Hirtodrosophila trivittata | reverse complement strand
GAGAGCGCTCCACGAATATCATCATTTTCCTCTTGAAGCTGCGATTTTGTTTGGGCCAATTGCAGCTGAAGGCCGCATAGGGAAGCTTTCCAAGCCAAAGCTCATTGTCTGTGCCGTAGTAGCAGGTGGCGAAGATCTCTAGGGGAATGCCCAGCGAATAGAAGAAGAAATATGTGCGAGCCATAGGCTCAGTCACAAAGAACAGGAATCCGGCTAGACTAAAGCAAACATTCATGGCAGTCACGGCGAATTGGATGAGCATGGGCAAGGACATAAAGGACTCTATGGTCTGGAACAATCTGTAGGGTTAAAATGATATTAAATATAGTCAATATTAGTTTTTATACGTACTCCAGTAATATCTTGTGATCCGTTATACAATCCTCCAACTGCTTGTCTGCCTCAGCATCGCCAGTGTCCTCCTGGCCAATATTTTCGAAGCGTACGTAAAGCATTTTGATGTGGGCTGAGATGAGGCACAGGACAACACCTGGGAAGCAATCGTTGACATAGTTTTGCAGCAGTTGCCAACTAATTCCAACTATTTGATAGATGTTGGCAATGTAATAGTTGCGCGTGTTGTTGCGCCAGTCGAAGGGGAACCAGGCGGGGTAGATGAGACCACGTGAGTCCTGGAAAATAAAGGACAGCTCGGCGAGCACACCCAATGTCAAATAGATGCCGATGAAGGCATAGAGTATGCTCCGCAGCTGATACTTTAGCTGGCTAAAGATGTTCGTCTCCGCAGTGCAGCTGACACGGGAGTCCAGTAGCTTCAGCAGCTTCTCCATTTTCCTCACCTTCTCAAAGTTGTAGGTGTAAATGCAGAACTTTAGCGAGCAGGCGAGGCAGGTGGAGAATATCGTTAGGTTCTTTATGTTGTCGGTTAAGTTCCCATTGTTAAGCACCGACATGCCCAGATGCAGCGGATATCCAATGGTAATCATAACATTGAACACCAGACTGCAGGCAATGTACAGGCGCTTCCAAGCCACCTGACTGTAGGTTAGTCCGAGAATCTTCCAGATTGTCCAGTGGATCTTAAAGGATTCCAAGCTGTTGACTAACATGCCGATGTCCTTGCTGATTACTTCTGATTGAGCAGTTGCTCAGCGAATGCCTTATATATCGGTTCTATATATATATCTTCTTCTATATATATATATATATATATAGTTTTAATTGCTGCTCGCGTGGTCGCATCAATTACTCATTTCTCTAATTGGAAAACTGCTTCTCGAAGCAGACAAAACATTCAAGGTGCAGGTGCGAATTCCACTGGGAAGCGTGGATTCTTTTCAAACTTTATACATATGGCATTCTGTATGACGTTGATTAAGTAATTATAAACTGTATATGTGTATATAAATATATTTTGTTTTGACTAGACCAGTCACGTAATTAATGAAAATGCATGTCTGATTAGTCTTATAAGAAAAGAAACACATCAACAATTTGATTGATATTTCAAACTTTGAAACTAGTTTCTCATGCGGATGAGTATAGTGAACAATGAATAGGCAAACTTCAGTGTAGAGAAGAAGGTGTCCACATGGATGCGCAACATGCCACCTGCCATCGCCGTGTTCCCCTTCAACGAGCGCTCCACAAAGAGCATCAGCTTCTTCTTAAAGCCGCGATCCTGTTTAAGCCAGTTGCAGCTGAAGGCCGCGTAGTGCAGTTTTCCGAACCAAAACTCATTGTCCGTGCCATAGAAGCAGGTGGGAAAGATCTCCAGGGCAATACCCATAGCATAGAAGAAGAAGTATGTCCTGGCCATAGGTTCCCGCACGAAGAAGAGCAGAGCCGCAATGCTAATGCAGACGTTCATCGCAGTCACTGCGAATTGGATGAGCATAGGCAAGGACATAAAGGACTCCATGGTCTGGAACAGTCTGTATGTATGAAAATTTGTTACAATATTGTAACGTGGTTATTTAATAGCTTCACTCACTCCAGCAAAGTCTTGTGGTCCGTTATGCACGCCTCCAGCTGCTTGTGTGCATCAGCGACTCCAGTTTCATCCTGTCCAATTTGCTGGAAGCGTATGTGGAGCATTTTGATGTGAGCTGAGATCAGACATAGCACAACGACGGGATAACAGTCATTTACATAGTTCTGCAGCAGTTGATAGCTAACGCCAGCAATTTGGTACACGTTGGCAATGTAATAATTCCGCGTGGAGTGAAGCCAATCAAAGGGAATCCAAGCAGGATACATAAGCCCGCGCACATCCTGGTACACAAAGGAGAGCACGGAGAACACGGCTATGAGAAGGTAAGTGCCTATGAACACATAGAGAATAGTTCTCAGCTGTGTCTTCAGCTGGCTGAAGACTGTCTTCTCGTCCAGGCTACTGACTCTCGAGTCAAGTAGCTCCAGGAGCTCCTCTATACGTTTTACCATCTTAAAGTTGTAGGCGTAGATGACAAACTTGAGGGAGCAGGCGAGGCAGGTGGAGAATAGCGTGAGGTTCTTGATGTCATCCGTTAGGTTGGCGTTATGGAAAAGGGATAGACCCAAATGTAGAGGGTAGATAATGCTGATTATCACGTTTAAGATGAGGCTGAATCTCAGGTTGAGCCAGTCCCAGTATCTTCCAGACTGCCCAGTGGCTTCTAAAGAAAGCCAAGCTGTCGATATTCATACTGTTCTCCATGGCGTTCTATATCTGATTGAACCATCATTCGCTGAGTCCTTTATATAATATATAACCAATATATATATATACTCTATTTAACGAGCTCTTATAATTAAATAATAAGTATTTTTCTGCGCCTGCTCGCATCAATTACCCGTTTCACAACTTAGGAGAAATCTTTCAAGGATGAGTTTCTTTTAAAATTCATAAAAAAAAAGGAATTGTGTGCTGTGCCTCTACTATTTACTATAAAAATTAGTTAATAGGGTATATACATGCATCTAACTGCAGATTGATTTGAAATAACCTTCGGAAAATATAAATACAATTCGATTTTATCAATTTTCTTAGCTCTAGGGAAAGGATATGATTGTAAATAGGGAAAAGATATCTATAATCATTATATTATATTTATTTATTTTTTATTATTAATTTTTATAATATATTTTGTTATTAATTTACTTATTCATTTATATTTTTTATTTATTTTATTTTAATATTTAAATATTTTTTTATTGAGATTCGACTACAATAAAAATGATACAAAAAAAGGAAATGTGTAAAATTAAAATGCAAATAAATCAGTATAATTTATATATTATGACAATAATACGCTCTTACTAGTAAAATTCAGAAATTTAAGTAAAATAAAATGTATTAAATAATATTAAAAAGGGATAAACAAGGATACAACATTTGTTGCATCAATTAGGGAAACCCCAGGAAAACCAAATCAGATCAATAAGTCAGTATAAAAATTATATAAATGAATGAAATAAAAGGTAAAAGCAGCAAAAAAAGAAAGATAGAAGTAAGAAGGATATATATATACATCTTTGGTCTGGGAACTTTTGATGCATCCACCATATAGTCCTGACCTTGCACCCTCAGACTATCATTTGTTTCGGTCCTTGCAAAACTCCTTAAATGGTAAAACTTTCGACAAGGACGAGGATATAAATTCAGCTGTTCAATGAGCGTGGAATAATGAATTTGCAGGAAAGATGGCGAAAGGTCATGCAACAAAATGGAAAATATATAATTGATTAAAGTTAATTCTAAAATTTAAAAAAATTTATTTACTTTCTTTTCACCGGTTTTTTTTCGGTCAAACCAATATTATGTGGGGATTGACAAAGGAAAGAATGGAAAGTAGAGGATAAAAAGAAAGAATTTAAGGAAGATGTTATTGATTTATACTAAGATATATGAAAAGAAAGAAAAAGAGAAGGTTCTTTTGAGAAAATTTGGTAGAGAGTGTTATAATTAACGCATAAAGCGTGAAAAGTGCTGTCGAAGGCAATTAGGAAGCGACTCAGTTCTACTCTTTTAATCCACTCTATAGGGTATAACTTTGTTGGCTACTTTCTGTGTGTTTCTCTGTTGTGTGTTTCACTTAACAACTGTTTTTCCAGAGTTTTGGTTCGTTTTATTGATTACTTCAGATATTGATATAGTATACTCATTGATTTGAACAAACTTTTGATTATATAAACGCCATTATACGACCATTAAATATTCCAATTACTTTCGCATGCGAAGGAGAATGGTCAACAATGAATAGGCGAATTTGAGAGCCGAGAAGAATGTGGCCAAGTGGATGCGCACCATTCCACCTGCCATCGCGGTATTCCCCTTCAGTGAACGCTCCACGAACAGCATCAGCTTCTGCTTGAACTTCCGATCATGGGATATCCAGCTGCTGCTGAAGGCCGCATAGTGGAGTTTCCCGAACCAGAACTCGTTGTCCGTGCCATAGAAGCAGGTGGGAAAGACCTGCAGTGGAATACCCACCGAGTAGAAGAAGAAATACAGTCGAGCCATTGGAGCAGTCACAAAGAAGAGCAATCCGGCTATGCTAAAGCAAACATTCATGGCAGTCACGGCAAATTGGATGAGCACAGGCAAGGACATAAAGGACTCTATGGTCTGGAAGAGCCTACAGGGAATTGAAACTCTTAAATCGGGTCATGTAATTTAATACTCACTCAATTTAGTACTCACTCTATCAATATCTTGTGGTCCGTTATGCAATCCTCCAGCTGTCTATTGGCATCGGCATCGCCAGTGTCCTCCACTCCGATGTTTTCGAAGCGTATCTGAAGCATCTTGATGTGAGCCGAGATCAGACAGAGGACAACTGCCGGGAAGCAATCGTTGACATAGTTCTGGAGTAGCTGATAGCTGAGACCCGCAATCTGATAGACGTTGGCGATATAGTAGTTCCGTGTGGAGTTGAGCCAATCGAATGGGAAATATGCTGGATATATTAGAGCACGCTCCTTCTGGTAGAGGAAGGCCAACTCTGCGAAGACGCCAATTGGCAGGAAGATGCCTATGAAGAGGTACACTACAGCTCTCAGCTGGAATTGTATCTGGCTAAAGATCTGTATTTCGGCTGGGAACTTCACACGAGAGTCCAATTGCTGGAGGAGTCGCTCTATTTTCTTGACCTTCTCAAAGTTGTAGGTGTAAAAAGAGAACTTTATGGAGCAGGCGAGGCAAGTGGAGAAGATGGTCAGGTTCTTGATGTCATCCGTTAGATTGGCGTTCTGGAACACCGACAGGCCCAGATGGAGTGGATAGCAAATGGTTATAAGGATGTTTAAGGCCAGAAAGTAGGGATAGTAGAGCTGTCTCCATTTGAGCTCCTTATAGGCAGGTCCGAGGATTTTCCAGACTGTCCAGTGGCTTCTGAAGAAACTTGAGCTGTTGATGAGCATCGCGTTGGGCTGAAGGTTCCGCCTAACTGTTGGGGCGTATCCTGTTCAGAGGCCTTTTATATTAATTGGTTACGTGCTCCTAATAGTGCTTTCAGGTATAATTATGTAATTAGCGTAGTCCCATGAATAACTTAATGATTCGAATTCAAAATGCACATGGCGTAACTCAGTAGCTTTCCCATGTTATTAAATTTGTACAAGCTGAATAACTTGTTGCCGGCTTTAAAGGCAATTACAAGGACTCAAAAGGGCAGCAGATGTGAAATGTTGCAACTAATGAAACGATTGATGAATTGATGAATTTGTAAATGTTTTCCTCGTGGAATTTGAATGAAAAATGTTGTTGGTGATTATTAAAATGACATGAATGCTCGCTTGGGTTTTATTGGGATTGTTAAGGGGTTTTTGTTCAGAGTGAAATTTACGGCATTCCAGAGCAGAATTTATGTGCACTCATTGTCGATTTTCCATTCATTTGCCAACATGTCACAATGTGAAGAGCGGAAAAAAGTTATGAGGGCTTTTAATAACTGGATGGTGAAATTTAAATGCTAAAATAGTCGCCTGGTTGCTCTGATTTTGCCTCTGCAATTAGCATATTCGCACACAAAAACCAACACACCAACACACACACACACACAGGTTTGACATTGTGTCAACCGAAAACATTCTGCAATATTGGTGACACAGCCATAAATTGTTGCATGCACGTCAAACTGACAGTTTACCAGTAAAAACAAACAGAGAACAAGAAAAAAGAAAAAAGAGTGGAAAATGTATTTCGCATCGGAATATTCGGAATATTCGCAATTTGCGAATCCCCAAAACGCGCTCTTAATTTGGCCAGCATTTTGTACTCTATTCGTATGCTCGTATTCCCTTTAATGATATAACTTTTGTTTTAAGCCAAAACTTTTGGTTTTTGCTTAAATGCGATTCCATGTCAGACTTTAGGTCTCGTCGCCCCACAGACCATTAAAAGCAGAACCCAATTACCCAGCTGCAATTGCAGCTGGAATTCCAGAATTCCATTATCCAGTCTCACTCTGGGCTGCCGATGCATTCCACCGGAACCCCCCATTGTTATTAAAACACAATTACAAAGGGGTTTCTCTAGTACATGTTCCAAATCTAAAATCTATTCTAATTCTAACATTATATATGCTTGTAATCCCAGATCGACAGCAAAGAATCTTTCTATCTCTCATTTAGTTACAAAAGTAATAAATATTTCCATTTTATGGAGCAGCTTTTCTCCCTTTGGAATTCTTCGCAGTCTGATGACTGCTTGAAGACCTCAGCTCGCAGGAGTCAAGCGGCTTCTCAGTCTGGAATATTTTCTAGAATCTCTTTAATCTCCTGCTTGTTGTTCTTTTTAGTCTGCGCCTTTCCGCCGCAGGCTTCTTGCTATCAAATGTGCCTCCCTCTGAGGACGTCAAATGATAAAGATTGAATAAAATGATTTGTCTGACAAAAAACTTGTCGTCTGTCTGGCCTCAACCTTCGACTGTGTATTTCACCTGACACTCTATTAAAATTCAGTTCTCCAACTCAAAACTTTTGCCTAACTTATGGAAGTCCTTAAAGTGGGAACCCTCTATTATATGTACTTTAATAACTTTAATAAAAACCATAACAGACTCATAAATTTCTAGTTGAACGTTTCGATTTGACACTTTAACTGGGAAAAGTGCTTTAATCATTTTGTGGAACATGGAAAAACGGTCCATGCATACGCAGGACACCATTATAGCCTCGACCAGGACATTTTCAGGGCAAGAGTTGCCAAGAATGCTGCAAATTATGCAAGACATATTTTACGCTTTAATGCCTGCAGAGTATGTGAGGTTGCCGCAGTGCATGTGTAAGCGATAGAAATCGCAGCATGCAGCTTGCAACACGGTGGCAAATGGAAGCAGAAGCAGCAGCTGCGCAGCCTGTCAGCAAATGAGCTCGAGAACAATGTAATTATCATAATTAAAAGGCTGCCCCTGTCCTTAGGTGGCCTTGGCTAGCCAGCGCCAAAAATAGAGTAGAAAAAAACGGTCACAGCGCCCACAAATTTCCTATTAAAGGCAGCCCAACCACAACAACAACAATAACAACAAAGAGGAAGAGCAAAATGTTGAGTGGGGCAAGCGCTGAGTGGGTCGCAACTGCCGCCGCCGACTGCAGCTTAATTGAGGTGGTTCACTAATTGTGGAACGCTGCTCATTAATTGCGTCTGTAACGAGGCTCATTTAGTAGTTTGCCCGGACAATCCACAACCACATCACATCCACATCACATCGCATCGCATCACATCTGATGCCACCCTAGCCGGATCTCGCTTGCAGCACACATCTGCCACTTGCCTCACCTTGCCCCGTTTTGTGGCTTCCACGCTGATTAAATCATTATAAAATAATTTCCTACAATTCATGTTTGTTATTGTTGTTGCTATTGCAACTGACTTGCACTCTTATCAGCGCTTATCAGCAGCTTCCTAATTCACCACGCCAAACACTATTCAACAGCTGTGCCTCAGCCTCCTCCGCTCTTTGCAGCTCTGCGCATGCCCTGGAACTGCTGGGCGGCAAATCAAAACATCGCATTCAAACTTGAGTCTCAGGTTGTTAGCTTTGTTGATAGTGAGACGGAAATTAATATGATTAGGCTGTAATTAATTAAATTAGACAAAGAATTTGTTCCAAATAAGCGTTGGCTTGCTTCGACTCACCCAAATTCACATTTTTATTTGCCATTAAGTAGATAAATAGCCTTAAATTAGGGCCAGGCAGAAAGAGACTTTGAAGTTTAAGGAATCTAAATGTTAGGCTGAAAAGGTTTTCTTAGATACAAAAGCAAGTACTTACCCCACTGACTCCGGCGTAGTCTCATTAAGGATCTGCAAAGTATAAATTTTCTTGATTAGAACGGCGTAAATCCTGTCAATATTCATCAATCAGACTCACCTTTTATCCATGTGTTCCTCGGTCTGTCTGACACTTTGGCTAAGTTTGAGGAACTTTCAGACAACGACGATTCGGTAAAGAGCTATAGAAAATAAAATAATATTAAATATATAAATAAACAGTAGAAAAACTTTATAACTCACCAGGACAACTCTGCGATTCAGAAGAGAATTGTTGCCGTGATGAAATTGTGTGAATTGCACGACGAAATGCTTTCCCATCTCCAGATTTGAACCTGTGACTATTATTACTATGATTACTATTGACTATTACTGAGATTATCTATTACCTGATGATAAAAATGGATTGGTAGGAACAAAATTCAGTCCACTGAAGGACCTGAAGAAGTTCTTTTATAAGGTAGGTAGAAATAAATTGGAGGACAGTTGGACTAAAATTGGGATTATAATTAAAAATAAAAACAGAAAAGGCTTAAAATAGGTTGTAAGTTAACTATTTAACACACTCACTCTGGTATGCATAGGGAAAAGGTAAAGGAAATAGGTAAGAAAGATATTTACTTTGGTAACTTCTTCCGCTACTCAGAAATCAGCAGTTGCTATACAGGCCTTCAGTTCAGATAATCACAAAGTAGACACTATAGCTGAAAGTTGATACCAGGAACCCTTCTTATGATATATATAGATATATGTTAGATATAATAACTGATTTACCTGCTTTGATTGTATTGTATTTAACTACTTTTTAGTTAACCTAAAGTTGAGTTGCAGTTAAGTCAAATTTAGAAACTAGAACTTCCTTGTATAAAAGAAACGTTTTTGTGATAGTAGATTTAAATTACTGTTAAGTGGAACACATTATACTATATATAAACTGAAACTATAAACAATTTAAACTATTTTTATATCTATGAACCACTTCGCTAAGTAGAGAAAACCAGTTGCTTTGTTAAACCTGGTAACTTGGGCAACAATTTGTGCTGCATACTCGAAATGCGCTCAACTGAATGCGCCGCTTGAGCTGGAGTTGCTTTTGCTTAACAAAATAGAATCTTTAAGCTGAAAATATAAGAAAATAAAACATTTTATCGTTGGCAGAGCTGAGGGAGAGGCTTACACTGCACGCAACAGTTTACCTTTTGTGGATGCAAGTTCTTATCAGTTGCCAATAACATCGCAGTTCCAGTGTAATCAGAAACATCGCTGGAGCTGGAGCCGACGAGTCCTTTGCGTACGAGCTTACTAACCTGCCTCAATAGCAAAGTCCGTAGAACGGCTTTCACTTTTCGGAACTGCTCCACAGACCCAAAGAACGAGCCGAGCAAACGAACCAACGAACCGACGAACCAACGAGCTGCCGAGCCGAGTTCTCGTGCTGCGTCGTGTTTGCCGTATGGTGAATATAACAAAAGCACGAGTTGGCCGTAAACGAATCTCGGACTTTGACTACGGCCACCGTGTGCAGTACGTTCCGAAACGCGTCGCGTCGTGGTTGTGTGCTACTCGAATAAGCTCGACTAACAAGCAATCAGCCAGCGGCTCGGATCAAAGACGCGCCAGCTTCAGTTGAATCTGAATTCGGTTAAGGCAGAAATTAAAGATATTTCAAGAAGAAGTTCCCAGAAAAGTGTTGGTTCCAAATGGTTAAGACGATCGAGCTTAACAATTTTTTAAGATGAACTTGAAAATTAATAAATAAATCTGTGTACAAAAAACAATAATTAAAAAATATTTAAAAAAATAAAATAGAAAAAGGTAAGTGAAGTGCTTGAATATAAATCATAAATAAATATGCTTTCCCAGTTTTGACTTCAGTTTTGCATCTTATGAGAAAATCTTTCAAATTTACAAAAGATTCAGAGCGGATTCGCTTTGTGGTTGAGCTTCCCTTTGTTGTTGGAAAGCCGCAGAGCTAATACGCATTTGACTTTGTTAACATACACGCTTTTGATTGATCAATTTGCATAAGCAAACATTAAAAGCCAGTGAAGAATCTATCAATTTCAAAGAGCTCTGAACGCCAATTGAACAGGATGTTTTTGTATCCAGCCAATCGGGCGTATGAGTAATGCAATTGTTATGTAGCCGCCCGTGGCAATCGAATTGAAAACGAAACGTTTCTTCTCTTTCAATAAAAAAGGGATTTAACTTAAACATATGTTGTGGATACGCTTGTCGGTGGGGCGGGGGGAGGGGTAGGGGTTGGGGGCGAAAAACTCATAATATAATAATATCCTTTATATGTGAAATGTGAAATCTGAACTCAGCTCAGCTCTGCTCAACTTAACTGAACCCACTGAGCTGCAAATTTTAAACGTAGCGTGCAAATGCGTTCTGGTGTCCCTGCCACAGGCTGCTGCAGCTGCAGCTGACGCTGCAGTTTGCCACGCCCCAGTGCGCCTTCGCGCTGTCTGCGCTTCAAAGCCTCTCGGAGCAATTGAATAGCGGCATGCATGTGGCGAGCAGGTTTCGATTCAATTCAATTACACTGAGAGCTCGACTATATAAAAAACTGAAAGCCAGCAAGCTGCAAGCTGCAAAAAGAATTTAAGAGCCAAAGAACTTAAGTGAAAGGCGAAGTTAAGTGTACCGCTATTAATGGAAAATTAATTTCGCATGAAAACAAAAATTAATTGCAGCGTAAAAGAATATTAAATAGTTTTTTGTTTCGTTGAAGGAATCCAGAAACAATTTCACGCAAATATTATTTTACATCTTTCAATAAAACTTTTAATGCCTTGAGTGAAAATTCTGATATTCGCAGAATCAATACAAAATCTGATTTTAATACTATCTGCACTCTGCTAAAAGCCTCAACAATTTCTAGGAAAAGTTCGATTGGAAAGTTGAGACTGTGCAGGATATTCTTCTTCAAATTCTACTTCTTGGGTTTAGGATTAGACTGAAATTTCTCTAAGTGCTGGCAAGCAAGAATATTGCACAATATTGGTGTGTGTTTTTGTCATTTGTGTGCTGCGATGCTGAAATGAACTGCATTATGTGCCATGTAATTCTATATTTCTCGTTCAAAGTTGGACTCAAAAAGGCAAGTCTGATACAATTGCGTGGCCAATTGGCAGTTGCACTTTGAGCCACACCCAAAATTGAAAGCGAAAGAAACGCCAGAGTCAGAGTGAACGCAAAGAGTTTGTTTTTAAGAAATATCCAGCCGGATCCTGTATATGGTTGTGCACAACTCGAGCGTGGCAAGTCAATTAATTAAGACCCACAGCCAGAGCCAGAGCCAGAGACCAGAACCAGACACAAAAAGGCGGCAACAAAACTCACTCAGTCAAAAAGTCTGGTAAAGTAAAGTGAACACGAACGGAACGCACATTAATAGCCAAAGTCAGAGTCAGTGTGACAGTGAGTCAGATGAGGGCCAAACACACACAGCGGGCGATATGAACACAAAGAATTCCTCATACGCACCGTAGGCCCCAGAAAGCATCAGGCGAAGTGTGAAATTGTGTTCGGCTGCTGCTGTTGACCGCGTTGCTAAGTTTTTGGCTGAACATTCCGTTTCGTTGTTAGGTAAATTAATTAAACTCTTTTGTTTGCTCAAAATTACAATTAACGCCTAATTAATTCCGCAAATTTTCTTAGGCCCGGCCCAAACCCGCAACTGTATCCTAAGAGCCAGCTTCTCCTAGCCGGAGCTGCTAAAAGGAAATGAGCGTCAGAAGGAAGTCGGAAATGGTCATATTTAATGTCATTAAGCGGATTTGTCTAGCTGTGCGTTTATTAAGTGTATATCTCTGTGTGTGTGTGTGTGTGCGCACACTCGCATTCAGACAGAATAAATAATTATGCGCTTTATTCGACTTAATTGCTTCCCCTGCTGCCACAGCCACTGGCACAGAGTCGATTCTAATTCTGTTTATTGTTTTAAATGCGAACGTTTTGTTGCACGCACAACGCGAAAATGCATGTAACTCTGTTAACTGTGGCACCTACGCGTGGCATGAGCCTAATTCTCTCAGCTTTGCATAGAAATTGTGGCAGTGCAGCAACAAGCTAATGAGCAAAGTGCTCGCTTCTGCTTTATGAATGTAAATTTAGTCAGTTTGCTGCAGCCTCAGACTGACCCATTTCTGCACTTGCCGCACTTTTCCTGCAACTTGGCAGCAAACCCCAAACAGTTGCCAAGAATTCATCAGAAAATGTCTGCGATTTTCAACTATCCAGGAAATTGCTTAAAGTTGAAACTTGGTTAGCCTTTAATAGCTCCCAAAATGCGGTGGCCAGCGGAAGCTTGAAGTAAGACAAAGCAAAAGACTTCCTGAAAAGCTAAGAATTATTTTACCTGTCGACAAGTAGCAGCTGGTGCTGTGTTCAGATGGAAATCAGGCAAGCCGAGCTGTCAGCAAGTTGAGACTCTTATTTGGATTTGTGTGCTGGGTTCAGGTGGACGTTTGCATAATTATTACATAATAACTTAATCGCCAGCAGAATTGTGTATACGCCGTGTGGGCGCTCCAATTTAATTATGATTTTATATAAGCGCTTTAGCAGTCAAGAACTTAATTAAAAAAAGCACAAAAAAGTCAATGTGAATCAGCAAACTGTTTTGCTCCTAAAACACATTTAGCCATTCAATTAACGAGCGTTTAACTTTATTCAACAAACAAACTGAAAACTCTGATGTATCCTATTAGCAACACTATGAAACAGAATATAGTTTGGCCATAAACAGATTGGCAATCGATTGAATCATTGTTTCTGCTGAAGTTACTCATTGCAGTTTAAGCTGGCCAATTAATTACGCGCTGTTCATTGGATCCAGATCCATTACCTGAATTGCCCTCATTATGGTTTATGAACTGAGTGCCAGAGGAATCAGCGCACCGCTCGCCAATCAATCTAATTGCCTGTATATACACTTTTTTTTTCATGAGCCCC
Organism: Hirtodrosophila trivittata; assembly: GCA_035045065.1. Taxonomy (NCBI): domain Eukaryota; kingdom Metazoa; phylum Arthropoda; class Insecta; order Diptera; family Drosophilidae; genus Hirtodrosophila; species Hirtodrosophila trivittata. The sequence continues at coordinate 16,981,820 of JAWNNK010001311.1, read as the reverse complement.
TCGAGTAGCCTCTAGCGGCCAATTAAAAATCGAAATTTCACTTAAACACAGGCACTTTGATAACTAGAGGTCAGGTGGTCTAAAGAGGTCTAAAGGTTACCTGGTCAAATGGTCAATTGGTCACTTTGCCACGCCTGTTCGTTAAACGATTAGGTTAAGGGCTGTGCGTGTGTCTCTGTGTGTTCGAGCAGGAGTTGGTTTTACAGTAAATTAGTTATGATTGTTGCGTGTTAATCGTTAATTAAGTTGTCCGATTGCGGCCAAAGAACATACAAACTGTTATTAAATGGCCTCAACTGCCAGTGGCCAACTGATTGAGTGGCAGCTTGAAGGAGGCGACCACTTGCCACGTTTACACACACACCCATCAATTACAGCTAAATTTGCTTTGCTTTGATGTGTCCAATTCCTGGGTAATTACACTTCAATAGCAGTCGTCAAAAGTCATCGACAAGTCGACATGATTGACTCATGAAATTTTGATTGAACAACAATTTCAGTTTGAAATTGATTCCCAAATTGTAAAGAAGCTCTTTAAGGCTTAAAGTCTAAAGTGGAAAAAGTCAAACTGAGTTTACGGCTCTATCGATCTGTCAATTCCTTTTTGGTGAAAGAAAGTTAGCTTCTGGCTGGAGAAACTATTCATAAAAGGATTAGGATTACAACTTTAAATAAAACCAAAAGCTTTCAGCTTTTCATGGACCTGTCAACCCTTGAAACTATTCTTATTGGGAAACTTATAGTTTTTAAGATATGTAAAGCTAAATTTCAGTCTAAAATCGATTCTTAAATTGAAAAGAAGTTCTTGAAAGCTTAAAGTCTAATGGAGAAAAGCGCCGAATATGGATCAATCAAAACCTTTTGAGAGAAAGAAAGGAGAAACTATTCTTTAAGGCATTAGGATTAGAACTTTATACGGTGTTCGATTAAAAAGTTAAATAAAACTAACAGCTTTCAGCTTTTCATGGACCTGTCAACCCTTGAAACTATTCTTATTGGAAGAGAAATAGTTTTTAAAATATGTAAAGCTAAATTTCAGCTTAAAATCGATCCTTAAATTGAAAAGAAGTTCTTGACAGCTGAAAGTCTAATGGAGAAAAGCGCCGAATATGGATCAATCAATGCCTTTTTAGGAAAGTTAGCTTCAGGCTGGGGACAAAAAGGATTAGGATTAGAACTTTACACGGTTTTCGATTAAAAAGTAATCGTTTTGCTTAAAAACCAACTGCTTTCAGCTTTTCATTGAGCTGTCGACGCTTAAAACTATTCTTATTTTTACAGTAATTCTTTAAATATGAAAGGCAGTTCTTGAAAGCTTTAACTCTTAAGGAGAAAAATGTCAGATAAGGATTACATTTCTATCGATCTATCAATCACTTTTTAGGGAAAGAAAGTTTAGCTTCTGCCTGGGGAAACTATTCACTAAAGGATTAGGCTTAGAACTTTAGATTCTTGGTTTAAAAAGTAATCGCTATGCTCCAGCTTTTAATAAAAGTAACAACTGAAAGCCTTTTATTCATAAATCTAGTGGGGATTTCTACCCAGGGCACTACTATTATTGTGAAAGTGATTGTTTTTAAAATATGTAAAATTAAATTTCAGTTTTATTATGGAAATGGGAAAGCACTATGTGGAGTCATAAACTGTAACAAAAACTTTAACCAGCTCTGGCGCTCTGAGTCCAAGTTTTCACAGGACTCGGCTTAGTCACACACACACACACACACATACACACACTTAGTCAAAAAAAGAAAGAAAAATAGCAGGAAACATAGATCTGTGAAAGTTTTTTTCGTTGGCAAAGGAAACTGTCAGCGCCTTGGATGGAAACCGGACTCACTCTGGTCGACAGCCTTTTGAAGTTTTTCGATAGAAGCCTTTATTGCTTTGCCTCTGGTCTCTTTGCAAATGAATTTTGTGTCTTTTTATGCCTTTGCCTGGGTTTCTTCACCTGTTTTTGTCCAGGTGAGTCGGCCAGAGCTGAGCTGGTTTATGGCACGGGGCTTCTGTGGCCGCGCTGTGATTGAACATCATGGAAATAGTAGTAGCAACAGCCTTATGAAAACAAATGGCCAACTGGCTCAACTGGCGAACAAGACAAGCTTTATTGCCCTGATCCCAAAAGGACGAAGATAGCGGCTCTCCGGCTGCACTTTTGTTACAAACTTGTTTGCCCAAGTGTCGTTACCAACTTTGATGCACGAGCTGCCGTCCATCCGAGGCTGTTGCTGCCGCTGTTGCTGCTGCTGCTGCTATTTCTGCTGCAAGAGTGAATTATGGCGACATTTGTCAGTGGCAAAGCGGGTCGGCAGACCAAGTTCTAAGCTGGAGTGGAAACTGCAGCATTGTCTGGCAGCGGTGCTAAAAACTGTTGTCAAGCATGCAATATATCAAGACATTCCGCCTTAAAGCCTTGGCCGTCAAGTGTCAAGGTTGAGACGGCAACATCTTAAACTTTCACTTATATGTGTATGTCAGTATGTGTGGGTGTGTGTGTGTGTGTGTGTGTGTGTGTAGTCGTGTGTATACGCATTGTGTTTGTCACAGAGGCCAACAATAAACGTGACGCGACCGTTTCACCAACACTTGACTGACAATTCGTGCATGTTGTGTGTGTACTGTGTGTGTGTGTGTGTGTGTTGTGTGTGTGGGGACAAAAGGACCCACAGGCCAAACAGCGAGTCGAGGTGGCAATGAAGCTGTCACCTCCTTCGATTGCCCTTGCCGTGATGATTGCTCAGTCATTTCTTCTTCTCTGTATGACACGGCCTTTGTGTGGGGGCTCTCATCGTCGACGCCAGTGTTTGTATTATTTAACGTACGATATTCCATTTCCATTGCGTTACGTTACGTTACGTTAGCTCTGTTGTTGTCTCGTTGTCTCGTTGTCAGGGCTTGTGTTTATTTTATGTTCTTGGCTTGAATTTGCTACGGACACCGTTTGCTGCAGCTTGTGTTAATTTACGACACGACCAGCAATGAAAGTAAAACCTAATGGCCAGCTCTGCTACGACTTCCAGTGAGTTTTATCAACTTTTATTCATCAGCTGCCAGCTTATGTACACAATGGGATGAGCTCGATATGTACTTACTCCAATTCTCGGAAATACGAGTGCGAGTACGTGCCTCTGATTGTTGTTTTAGACACCGACGAAAAATTTACACACTTACCACAACAGAATTTATCGTGCATTTATGAATATTCAGTCTATATTTTACAGCATATACACACACACACACTCTACCACAGAGGTGGGTTTCATGTTCAAGGTCCTTGCTGATTGACATGGGCAGGAAATTAAAGGCAGCCATTTGCATGTGGATCCAATTTGTATTGCATACTTGCACGCTGAAGTTGCTAGACGATTTGCCAAGTATAAACGTATCAGAGCTATTAACCAATTGGATTTGATTATTTATACATGACAGGACACACACACACACACAGAGAGAGAGTGAGAGAGGGCGAGCTGAGCTTGCCGAAAAACGATATCATAAATCACATAAACTCGAGTTGAGCGGAAGTGTTATTGATGAGCGTTTAACTTTTGTTATTTCCGCCGCTGTCTGTTTTAAAATTTCATTTTGCAAACAACACCAAAGAGCTGACGTCATCGCCCACACATGATACAGTACAGATATGTCTTATATATACACATATATCCATATATATATATGTGTCTTTAGTATTGTTTGCCGATAATTTAGTTAATAGTTTGAGTTCGGCTTTGTTTGTGCTTACGCGCGCTATTTGCTTTTATTTACAAAGCACACAATCACGCACTCCTATACCTCACACACACACATATACACACACACACACACACACATGTATATAGAAAGACCAGCGGCCATTTTGCATGTACCCATTCGACTTCAATAAAAAGGCTGCCTGCTGAAGTTGATGGAGGCCTGTCGTGGGTCCTGTGCTGGCCCGAAGGATTCGCTTTTTGGTAAATTTGCGCGTATCTGGTTTGGTCAATAAACTGCGACGTCATGCCTTGTATTAGCCATGTTTTTTGACGCTCGACGACTGCCATAAATTAAGCCGAATTCCATTTGACTGAATTTGTGCGTTTTATTTGATGCCGTTTTGTAAACTTCAGTCGACGCGCCAATTTATGGCTACACGCTTTGTCCATTACGCGCTTTATTCCCAGCAAAACATTCCGAAGTATTTGAAACATTTGATAAACTAAACTAAACCAACTCATAAAAAGCTTAAATCGCATTGTTCACATGGCGTATGAGTTATGTGTCCCTCCAGCAATGTTCAGCCACTGGCGAGACAATGTCTGGCATAAATTTATGCCTAAAGAAATATCTGACAATTAAGCTAATGCAGTATATATATATTAAAGAGGCAGATCGCTCAGATAATATTATTAAATATATAAAAAATACACACTTAATTGAGTTTGGCTTCGCTCTGTCGATTTCTGTCTGTCTGCTTCGCTGGTCGCTTGCCATTTTAAGTATTATTTGATTTTGTCATTCACAAGCATTATAATAGTACCACGAAAATTGTAACGAGTAATCCTCGTTCTGTTACATTTGCCTCCTTTTTGGCCATTAAACCTGAAATTAGAATTCTGCATGTGACAATAACCGCAAAACGTTTTGACAGCCGCACAAAATTGACGCGTTAATTTTGCGAAATTTATGAAAATTATGTGCATAATAAAAGACCAGTTGGCGGTGGTCTGCGGTCTCTGTTGATGCCTCTGGCTGTTTTGACTTTGCAATCAAAATAAATAATCATTTTTAAAGCTCCATCACACAGACAGAACAGATGCTCCAATTATCTCCATGAATGTACAGTGTCATATATTAAACTATTAAACCATCATTGAAGTGTTTATTATTCAAACATTTGTCAATTTACCTTTGAAACAGATTAACAATCATGCGCTGGTTTTGTTTGTCAGCTAAATTAGATGAGAGCTTTGACTTTCAGTTACAAATTGTTACTTAAAAGTATTTCCAGCAGCTAAGTTTGTGCTACTCCAAAGAGCATTGTAATGCAATAAAAGTTAAACGAGTATCTTAAATCAAAAGCCAATATCTTCCGAGATATTGTCCTTTCTTTTCAATTTCCGTTTAATGAACATGATATTCGAGCTAATCTCAGCTTTGCTTTCAGTAAAAGGTATACTAAAAGTATATCTAGCAGCTCAGTTAAGTATCATCGAAAGAATCGTACAAGGAGAGCAACATTTATCATTTTATGTATCGAGTTATTTAATCAAATGTCAACTAACTACAAATCACTTTCTATTGCAATTTCCTTAAAAGAAAATGATAGAGGTGAACTCAGCTTTTCTTTCATCAAAATGTATATTTTTCCTCTTAAAAATCAGTAACAAATAGTATTCTAATAGGATAAACCTTAACAAGTATCTTAAATCAAAAGCCAAACGGACTACATAGCATTTGCTAAGGGATCGTTTCTTACTTTCTATTTTTCTTTAGAACAATTATATTAGAGCTATCATAAGTCCAGATTTGCTCGCAGCAAAAAGTATATTAAAAGTATATCTGGTAGCTAAGTTAATTATCATCTAAAGATTCTGACAAAGAGAGTATAGAAAATGTTTATTTGTATAATTACATACAAGTAGTACTTTCTTCATGATAATTCAGTCTATTCTATTCTCATTTAAGAAAAGAATATGATAGACGTAAAGCCAACTTTCCATTCAGCAAAAAGTATATAAAAAGTATATCTAGCAGCTAAGTTAAGTATTATCGAAAGAATCCTTCAAAGAGAGTATAGTTTATCAGCTCTTGTATTGAGATTCTTCAATCAAATGCCAATTAATAGTTCTACATAGTTATTTCTTAGAGATAATTCATTCCATTCTATTTTCCTGTAAAAAAAAAGGAAATGATAGACGTAAACCGAGCTTTGCTTTCAGTAAAAAGTATATAAAAAGTATATCTAGCAGCTAAGTTAAGTTTGGTATCCTCCAAAGAATCGTTTATCATTTCTTGTCTAGAGTTAAACGTGATTCTTCAATCAAATGCCAAATAACTACATAATATTCTCTAATGTAATTTCCTTTAAAGAAAGGATAGAGATTAACCCAGCTTTTTCATCAAAAAGTATACACAGCAGCTAAGTTGTACTCTAATACTATAAACTGAAACAAGTAACTTAAATCAAAAGCCAACTTCAGTATATTTTCTTAGGGATAGTTCTTACCATTCTATTTTCCTTTAAAAAAAAAGATATTAGAGCTAATCCCAGCTTTGCGCTCAGCATTTTGTACAGAGAAATATATCAAGTTGAGCTGCTTAAGCACTTGTTTGTTTCACTCGGAGACTGCAGTTATTTGGCTTAAAGGGCCTGTTAGTGTAAGAATAACAGCCAACAGTTGGTTATTTAGAGCTGAAACCTTTTGGCCATGTCTATGAGCTAAACTAATTGAATCCATATATGTCGCACTAACAACTAATGCACATCGACACGTGGCTTTTAGCGACCAGTCCTGAAGGATTTCCAGCCAGAGGCCACGCAATGCCCGCAGCTGTTGTTGTTGCTAAAAGCAATATACAAGCAAGTACGTGTGTGTGTGTGTGTGGGTACGTGTGTGTGGTAACTGGTGTTTGTATTGTCGCACAGCTGGTGTCGGCGGACCAGGTAGGAGTGAGCGAGTGAGCTCCTGGTAAAGCCAGTACTAAATATCCAACGAAATAAACAGCCTGGGCCTCAGGTTGAGGTTCTGATTTAGGTAAGTTCTCAATTTTATTGCCGTTGCGCGTTAAACATGTGGCACGTTCCGTTCCATCTTAGATCCTTTGGAGACTGTTTGTTGTGTGTTGTGTGTGTGTGTGTACGCAATTTATGCGCTCACGTATAAATAGAATTGATTTTGCTTAGGCATCGCATATTTTACCTGCAGCCAGTGATTTAATGGCTGGCGACATAATCTGCCATTTGGCGCACAGCTTCCTTGGCATCACGTACGACTACACACACAAACACACACACACAGTAGCAACATCATCATCATTATTATCATCAGCAACAACATCATTCGGTTCTTATCGCCATACCCCTAAGCTCTACCCCAAATCCAAATCCATTTTCACCAAATTCCATTATGCGTGTGCGTACGAAAGGCGCACAAAAGTATGCAATATGTTCCCTTTATAAACTGGGCCCAAAAGAAAAGCAATTATGTAACAATAATATCTCAGTCCCGACACGCTTCTTAAGTGAATTATGCACGTTGAGTCGATTGTTTTACTTTTAACCATATCCCATACAAATACACTTAAAACATAAGTATTTACGCACGCCTTAAAGCTTCTTCCGCAAAATTATGAATATATTCGTATGAATACTATGAGTACGAATATATTCGTATGAATACTATGAGTACTAACATATTCAGTAATATTCAATAAGCTTTAATTCCAACGAATTCCTTTCAACTGGTTCCAGAGAAAACCGGAGAACCCGCGAACTTCCGTGAGCGAAAAATACGAGAAATTATAAAAGTATATTTAATATGCGCGGCGTGCACCTTCAACTTTCATTCCCATTGCCAAACTTAAACAATACAGAATCAGGCTAACAAACACATATATACACTCCTATATATATATATTAATATGGCAGAACGATTTCACCTTTCATATGCACAAATGCAAGCTAATGAGCAGCTTCTATGGAAAAGAATTAAAGCTCGACTGCAGAGAGAAAACACTTTCTATGAAATGAATACAGTAACTGGAAAGAAGTCTTTTTACCTAAGGAAACAAGTTAAAGATAATTTCTGAATTACAAATTAAAATAATATAACTCATACGTTCTAAACTTTTCTTTGTTTTCCCTTTAGAGGAAATTTTAGAAAGTGGCTTCTATGGAAAATAATGTTTTACTAAGAATTAAAGCTAGAATGCAGAGAGAAAACATTTTCTGTGAACTGAATATAACTGCAAAGAAGTCTTTTTTAAGTAAGGAAACAAGTTAAAGATAATTTCTTTAAACTGTAACCAACTCTTACTGTCAACTCTTGTCTCAAAATAGTTGCTTTTTCCATGGAAATAGTACAGGGTATTTTGAGTACTTAGAGAACTCTAAAGTTGTCTTTCATTCTTTATTTTCTTTTTAAACGAAATTTTAGAAAGTGGCAAGAATTCGCTGAGAAGAAACCTAATGAGTAGCTTATATTGAAAAGAATGTAATGTAATGAAGTAAGAATTAAAGCTCGACTGCAGAGAGAAAACATTTTCTGTGAAATGAATATAGAAACTGGAAAGAAGTATTTTTACCTAAGGAAACAAGTTAAAGATAATTTCTGAATTACAACTTAATATATAATGTTTTTCACTTTTAACTGTAACCAACTCTTACTGTCAACTCTTGTCTCAAAATAATTGCTTTTTCCTTGGAAATAGTAAAGGGTATCTTTAGCAATCATTTTCTCGATTAGATAACTCTTACGCTCTCCTACTACTTTAGCACACGTGCTCTAAACTTTTCCTTCATTCTTTGTTTTTCATTTTTAGAGGAAGTTTTAGAGAGTGGCAAGAACACGCTCATAAGAAAATCAGCTTGAATTGCGCTCGTTCGGCATACGAAACGCTCGAGGATTGCCCAAGTGGCACATAATCTGTGCAATTTGCGTGCGTTTTATGCGATTTTTGATACTAGCATTAGAGGCCATAAAGCACACACAGCGCACACACACAGCATGTGCTTGTCACAGTGTTTGTGCAACATTTATATGCAAATTGAAAGCGTACCTTAAAGCACAAACAGTATAAAAAAAACACACACACACACACACACTGACATATGCCCAGGTACAATATGAGCTCACGTCGAGTTCCAGTTTCAGTTTCAGTTTCGGTTTATTCTGGCCACAATCCAAAGAAAAAAGAGAGAAGAATAATAGCCGTTGCAGTTTGCATAGCGTTATTGATACTTCAAAAAAAGAAAGAGAACAGGTTTTATCAGAAGAATTGAAAAATAAATGAATGAATAAATGAATATTCCTTTTATGGGCACTTCTATTGGCAGAATAGTGTGTGTGTGTGTGTGTGTGTGCACAGTCTATGCTATAAATTAATAAACGCTATGCAAACACATCTGATATCTCATTGTTTGCTTCTGGTTGCTCCTCCAACTGGATTCAACTGTATCTCTTTGCGCTGATTGGCAGGCAGCCATCAGGAGGAAAAGTGAAAAAAATTATCCAATTTAAAAGTCAAATGTCATTTTTTGTTTGCGTCCAATGCCAGCGCCAGCGCCATTGCCATTATATTATGTTATGTGTTACCTAACAAAAGGTACTACTACTACTGTTTGGGCTCACTTCTGGTGATGAGTTGTCAAGGCGGAGACATCTATGCATGAGTTGGGTTTGGGTTTGGGTTTGGGCTGGGTGTATACAAAAAAAACTGAAAACAGGCAAAAGACATTTCATTTTGCCGGCACGGCAACGGCAACGGCAGAAAAATTACGTGAATTTCATTTAACGGAGCAACTTTGTCACCAGCCAGGACTGAAGCAAGGAGGCGGCTGTCCTGCCGCCAGGAGCGAAGTAAATGCGTTGAGTTTGTTAATGTGTTTGCATAAATTTCGAGCAACAAGGAAAAGTGAAAACTTTGCTTCATATACGAGCGAGTGCGAGTATAAGTAGATAGAATGTAAAACTCGCATTTGGCTAAGAAGCTAGAGTTTTAAGCCAACACCTACACACACACACACACACACACACACACACATTGCCAGAGGCTTGTAGTTTGTCCTCTGTGTTCTGTCTGTCTGCTGGAAAAGTTGCTCATTGAAATCCTAAGCAACGTCGCCTGACAAACTTTTATGATTCAATTTGTTTTAAGTTTCTGTTTCCGTTTCTCTTTCTGTCTCGGTTTCCATTCAAAGAGGTTGCCCTGTCAGCATATGCCCGCCTGAACATTAATCTGGCTAAACATAATCACATGCTCATACCTCAGCCAGGTAACAGATTTCTTATGCCGGCAATCTATTAAATCCATTTTCCACTCTATACTCTCTATGAGTAGCTGCTATTGCAATCCCGTTGAACTCCGTTTACGGATATGTCATGGACCCCCAATTGTCGCAGCTTGCCCCAAAAATTGGCTGCCTGCTGTGCGGCTGTGGCAAAGGTTAAGTGCACAAGTCTTCCCCCTAGGGCACCAGGTTGGGTTACTGTTTGGTTTTCTATTCTACGTTCTCTCCGTTTCTTGTACTTTTTTCGGATCAGCCACGTGTTGCCCTTGTCCTTGTCCTTGTCGCAATTTTGTCGTTTGTCGTAATGCATTAGCGCTGTGAGGGATTTAAAAGTTAACCAGGCCGGAAACGAGAGACTTCGATGGGTTGAAGCTGGCACGTGCCACTGAGGATAAGGATGAGCTGGATACTCTCTAGAAACTAATATTCCCCTGCCACTCACCTTGTACCCTGTCAATGGATATCTCATTTTCATATCGTATCTTATGATTAACGCCACACACACACACACACAGGACAATACTCGCAGGATTCTCGCTTCCCACGCATTCGTCATCTGATATGTTTTTTCACAGTCTCTATTTCATTTGCAGCTTGTGAGCCGCCCTCATGAATATAGATCAGTCAATTTTCAATTTATTGTTTGATTCTCCAACCGCTGCGAGGGCGAATCCCCTCCAGACTTATCCACGCCAGTTGCCATGGTTTGTCGCGCAATGCGAAATGGGAAATGCGAAATGCTTGAGTTCGAGTTCAAGTACACATGAGAAATTTATTAGATTTTTGCATTACAATTCGCCAAAACAAAGACGAAGTTTATGCGCTGACAAATCGTGAATAGAATGGGCCAGCAGCTTTGCTAAAAAACGATTTAAATTGCAAGTAGATTTCCATTTGAATTCAGGAAAAGTGCTCGTATAAACGAAGTGTGTGAGGCACTAAAATTGGGTATCAACTCGTCTTCTGCTTCGAGTTTCCGTCCCTGTTTATACTATTCTGTGTGTGTACTTACTGAAGCTGTTGTTTGTGTCGCCTTGTCACAATTTTTATGGATCATAAAGCCCAAAATTAGAAGGAGCCACCACAAACACACACACAGTTTTAATGCTCTGTTCATCCCACCAAAGCGTGAAAATCTGGCAGTCCACTCGGGACTGGAGCAGGAACAGCAGCAGCAGCAGCAGCCACGAAGTGGATTTTCTTATTAGTATTACATTTAAATGGCATATAATTTGTTTGCGTCATAATATTTATGTGGGCTGTGTAGACTGCCAGAGGAGCTTCTGAATTTATGTACACTTGGCTGCCGCTCGAGGAGCTCCATGAAAAGCATCTGAAAGCGGCAAGCGGGCCGAAAGCAAATACGCATTGGTAGCCATGGCTTTTTGTGGGTCGACGCTTCTCGCTTTTCGCTGTTCAAATTCAAATTCCCAGCTGAAAATCACGATTTTTTGTGCTTCTTAGAAATTGTGTATAATTTGAAAGTGACTGCACAATGCAAGCGCAGCGCACGCGGCGTATGCGCAATGTTTCGCCTGCAATTGAGAAAAACGCAATGTGTGTGTGTCTCTATGTGTGTGTGTGTGTGTGCAGCAAGGGAGCACAACAATCATTTTCTATTTGTCTCAAGCGCTGTTGTTGCCGCTGTTTTGGCGTGCGGAAATTTTTAATTGCCGCTTCAACATGAGTGTCCAAAATGGCTTTTGGCTGCTTTTTGTTTCCTGCTTCCGTGTTGTTCATTTCTAAAGGCCACTGAAGTGCTTGTGCCGGAGCTGGCCTTTTCTTTACATTGGCATTTATTTAAACACACACACACACACACACACACATAGAGATATACGAAAGAAACACAACAAAAAAAGGCAAAGCAATAAGAGATGTCCTTGAGCTAGTCTCCTTTGAGAAAGCCCAAGTAAATAACAAAAAAATTCGCATAAATCAAAGCAAATATTTTGCTTACGTTTTGAAATCCAAATAGAGCTTCTCAGTAGCAACACCCACCACCCCCCAGCACCCCTCTCTCCAGTGAACCCATTGAACCCATCCGAAGGAGCAGCTTACAAAACGCGCGCGTTCGGTTTATTTCGAAGGCTAATCATTGGATTTTCTTCTTCTCGTCTCCTTTCAGAAGCATCAAATTGACATTGCTGCAGCAGTACACACACACACACACAGCCACACACACACATACAGACAGACAGAAGTAAACGTCACGAGTCCCGAGCAGAAAAGGAAATGAGCTCAGCAGCCGCGACGCCGGCGCCCCAGGCCCTATGCTGGCCTCAGAATGGCGCCGGGGGGCGCCAAGTAGACGCTTTGTCCTTTGAGGCCTGAAACTGAACAGCAGCCACAACACGCGCAGGACTCAAATATGCGCCGCCAAAGGTAACAATTCGTAAACAAGGATAAATTGAAATCACCCGCGATCGAACAAAGCCTCGATTAGTCGACAAAGAGTCAAAAAAAAAAAGTAGAAAAAGGAAAAAGTAGAGCGACGCCGTTCACAGGACAAAGGAACGTTGAAATTGTTACCCTAACAGTTGGACAGCCGCGGAACGCGTATCGGAACCAGCTAGGAGCAGGGGAGATGCCGCTGACAATGCGGCGGGCCTGGAGCCAGGCGCTGCTCCTGCTGCTGCTGGTAGGCATGTGTCTGGTGCGGGCTGAGCTGGAGCCTTTGTTGGCCGCACAGGGCAGTACAGGAATCGTTGCGGCGCAGCCGGCACGGGCACGGATCAAAGCGGAAAACATGTCGTTGAGCACGGGAGAGAGCAGCTTCAACATTCGCCATGGTCGCTCCCGGGCTCACATGCTGTACAACAGCAGCAGCAGCAGCAGTGGTGGTAGTACGCGGTTAACTATGGTCAACAATGCCGTCACGCCTGCCCTGCCGCTTCAATTGGCGGCACCTGCGCCCACACCCACACAGCAGCCGGGCGCAGGTGGTGCGACAAGCGCTCCGGTCACGCATAAAATTCGAAAATTGCACAAGAAGAAAATCAACGAGAGCATCCGCAAGAGCGTGGATAAGAGCCTGGGTGTGGTGCGGCAGGTCAAGAACCATCGCAGCTTGGCGGAGGCAGAGCATCTGCAGGGACGACCGACCGATGTTGATGACACGGGGGAGACCGCAGCGCTGAGCGAAGTCATGCAATTGGCGGATGAGATTGATTTGGAAAACTCGTACAGTCAGCTTATCAGAATGCTCTCGTCGACCTGGCCGATGATTCGACGCCCCTGGTAACCGATCCGACCACCGACATAGACCCAGCGGCTGCTACATTGCGTGCCACACGTGTGGCTAAGGACAGTTCGACCCACGGGCTGGGCATTAGCATCACAGCTGGACGGCAATTTGTGCGTGCGAATAGTGATGATAGGAATTATGAGGACAGCGAGGAGGACGATGAGCTGTCAACCACTCAGATTGCAACATTTGCGCCTCGTCAAGCAGCCGCAAATGTGGGCGGTGCCTGGCAGCGGCCGCAGACGCGCGTTGTGGGCAGAACCCGCCTGCTGCCAGTAGGCCACAGCAATAGCAGCAGCAGCAGCGGAATTATCAGGAGCAGCACTCCGGATGCCACATCGACAGGTGCTCTCAATGCTAATTTGCCTGCGAGCAGCGTGTCCAACATTGACACCGATTACCGGCTCGAGGAGTCTGAATCGGCGTCGAACTCGCAGGGCGCAGACACTGCGAACAATGAGAACGACGAGAGCGATGAGGGCGATGGCGATGGCGATGGCGATGGGGATGGGGATGGGGACAGCGATGACGATGACGACGAGGATGAGGAGGATGCCACGGAAACGGAAGCTGCTGCCAGTGAGAGCAGGAACAGCACCGAGTTCGCCATTGTGGAGTGGCCGGAAGTTGAGACCGAATCCCGCTCCCAGGCCATAACGAGCCACACCGAGAACGAGGGCTTGCAGGTCAAGCAGATCAACTTTAGCTTCGACTCCGAATCGGAGGCGGAGAGTGATTCGGTGTCGGACACCTCAGAGGTTACCATGGACGATGGCTATCCGCCCGAGGTCTTAATCGATGTGAACAGCAAGCAACTGGTCATCGGAGACGTCGAGGGCGATCCCGAAAGCGATGGCGTCGATTCCAATCAGATAACAGCCGATGTGATTAACGCACGGGATAGCAAAATTGATCTCGTCTCCAAGTTCCTGCAGTACATCGAGCAGCAGCATTTAATGGGCTCAAACTGTGTGGCCGGGACGTCCCTTAATCTCGGCGAGGGCGTCGTGGACCGCTATGCACAGGATCGATTTCGGGTTGAGGCAGAGGTGGCCGTCAATCGTGCCAATATGCTGACCAGGTGAGTCAAAGTCAAAGTTCCCACACATCCACACACACTCACACACACTCACACACAACGTTATTATTCACATGCCAACTTTTGCAACTTTTCCAATCGAAACTTGGTTACAGGCAACAGACGGCGCAAAGTGAAGCCAAGTGGAAAGGCCACGCAAATGGCCAGAACAGTCCATATGTGTCTGTGTGTGTGTGTGTGTCCACTGGCCAATAATTCCAGCCAGAGTTGTGTGCGTGTCGTGTCACGAGTCAAACCGAACAGTTAAACTATATCCAGATATAATTCACGATGATGTTTGCTTTTTGGTTATGCGAACTTTTCTGCAGTTTTGATAAAAGTTCAATTACTTAGCCGCAGGGAAAGAAGGCAAAAAAGTTGGCCAAAACGGACGCACGTCAAGGGGCAGAGGCTTTCATTTACTTTGACAACCGCAACAATGGCAATTCTTTCGCTTTTTCTAGGAATTTGCAGCTGTCGCTGTCTGTTTGTCTCTTTATTTTGTTTTTTTTTCTCTTTTCTTTGTTTTGTTCACTTCACGAAAAGATTGAAGGCGTATTCTGTCCAATCTCAAGGACATGCCAATTCCCCTCAATACTTTGACATGCCGATTCTATCCAATATCCAGGCACTCATTCTTCACTAGCAACGAACTCAACAAATGACATTTGCTCGTCTCTTTTTTGGCCATTCAACCACAATAAACACAAAAGTTTCAGTCAACAGACACACACAGGCCGGACGCATATGTGGCTTTGACTCCAACTGCTGTCCACTGTCACATATCCTCGTATCCTCGCATATCCCTGTATCCCGCTGACTGACTGTTGCTCTGGCCACCTGCCTTTTTGCAGCAGTGTGGGTGAGTGAGTGCTTGCAGACATTAAACATTGAATTTATGTCTCTGTGAAAAAGCGTTTCAATTTTTTTCCACTCCTTGTTTTGGTTAGCTTCGTCTCCGTCTTCGCCTTCGTCTGCGACCGATCAAAAGGAAAAAAAAAGAAATACACCCAAAACGCCACATTCACAGTTTTTTCTGCCATGTTTGCTACATAATTTTCCAGGGCCAATAAAGCTTTTTCCTCTAACGACCAGAATTGGGGAATGTGCGTCCAATAGCAATGATTACCGAGCTCTCAAATCACAGACATTTGTTCGCTCAAAGTAAAAGTAATTTATAAAGAGCCAAAGAAAACACACAAAAACACAAAAAAGCAGAAACAGTCAAGCAAGAATCATTGTTTTTCCTCCTGCAGAAGATTAAATACCCTTGCTGACAAATCTGATAATTATTAATGCATTTGTTCTTTCAATCTTTCAATTCAATGCAAATGAAAGCTATATAAATTACATACATTTACTTTCAACTTAGATTTGTATTAAATATATTTTATTTATTTAATATTATTCCTAGGAATATATTTATTTTGAACACCTCAAACTTCAATTTTAAATTTAAAACTCTGAATATTCAATTCTTCATTTCAGTTTCAATTTATTAATTGCAATTTTATTTAATGTAATTTATGTTTATTCTACTTTAATTTTTACTCCCATTTTTCTTTATCGATTGTTTTTAATTGATATTTAATAAATAAATGAAATATTAACAAACTTAAAAACGTCTCTGCGGTAAAGTAAATATATATTAAAATTTGAAAAAAAATGACTTACGAGTAAACAGTAAAAGATATTAATTCGATTTTTTAATCAAAGAACTTGGTATATTCATTTATGAGAGATTTGAAGACGCGTAACTTGGATCTTTTATAATAAATCCAGCTCATATTTATTTGAGAAGTAAAAAATGCTAGAAGGAAAGTATTATAAAACATTAACCAAAAGCTTTGGACTGATAGATAAATAAAACAATAAATAAAGCAATAAATAAATACAAAATTATTAAATAAAAAATAAAAAAAAATAAATCAAAAAAACAAATAAATATAATAAATAAATAAATCAAATAAATAAATAAATAGAAAATAAATAAATATGTAAATAAATTATTGTAAAAAAAAAAATTAAATAAATACTATTAATAAATAAAAATATTCATCATGTTTTTTATTGAACAGTTCAATATATATTTTAATATAAAAAAATACATAAATAATTTAATAAAAAATAAGAAAATAAATAAATATAATAAATAAATACTATTAATAAATAATATAAATAAATAAATAAAAAATAAGAAAATAAATAAATCAAATAAATAAATAAATATGATAAATAAATAAATATAAATAAATAAAATAAAAAATATGAAAATAAAGTATATAAATAAATAAAAATTAATAGATATGCAAATAATTTAAAATAAAATTAAATAAATACTGTTAATAAATGAAAATATTAATTATGTTTTTTCTTAAGCAATTCAATTGAAATAAACTATTAGAAATAAATACGAAAAGGCTTCATATGATTTCATTTATAGATATATTCATGTATAGTTACCCAGATAGAGAGATGGAATAGTAGTCCAGTTGGATTCAATAGGAGGTGTTTCAGGAGCTTGTCTCGAAATTCTTATCAAAGTTGTTATACCCTGTGGAAGTGTATTTTGAAAGTTGTTAGCAAATAAGAACAAACTGAGAAATCTACTGTACATTTGCTGTCTGTCAATAAAGTACAAATAAACAATTAACCGCGCAGACAACATGACAAATTAAGTGGATCGCGAACAAGAGGCACAAACAACAGCAACAACAACAACAACAACAACACAAACAACAACAATTGTTGTTGGGCCGAGAGCAATAAAATGGCAAAGTGCTGTTTCCAACGTCAAATGCCAATAAATTAAATTGTATCCTGGCTCTGAACAGGATCAACATTATTGCATTTAGTGTCATATGTTAGGCATTTGTTTTCATTATACTCGTATTTGTTGTGTGTGTGTGTGTGTGTGTGTGTGTGTTGTGTTGTGTGCACCAAATTGTGCCCTGGGGAATTGTTGCTCCTCTAATATTGTTAGATATCAATGTACAGCGCCAACTGTCAGTCTCAGTCTCAGTCTCAGTCTCAATCGCAAAGTCAGTTACTGATTTATTCAGCTGAGCCACTGAATGAATGAATCCCCTGGTCATAACTCCGTGGATATTCATCAGTTATATTCATCGATGGGTTGCCATGTGCAAATATAATCAACGAGTTTCCTCGACGCTGAAAACTTTCTCAGTAATTGGGGAAATGGCATCCTGTAAAAGCGAGCACTGAGATTTTTATGTTTATAGAGCGACGCCTGTGATACATCCGGAGCAGACAACAGTAACAGACACCAAGTCAATGGGTGTGTGTGTGTGTAGGGTGTAGGGTGTAGGGTGTAGGGTGTAGAGGTGGCCACACGTACCTACGAAACTAATTCGAAGTTATTGTTTTGTGATACATTGTTATCGTTGTTGTTGTTTTTGTTGGCACTCGGTATTTGTGTCTAAGCATTTCCGTTTATTTGTTACGCAAACAGAAACAAGAAGAACAGTTAACAAAAACAAAACAAAACAGAACTCAAGAGAAGAGAAGAGAGGAGCACAGAATAGAAACAAAAAACGAGAACAACAGCACGCGATGGCGAGAAGAAAAAGCAAAAGGAAAGCTGCAGGAAAAACAATATCAATTCAAGTCGAAATTACGAGCTTCAATTGTTTTCTTGCCTTGGCCACTTTTCCTCTAGTTTCTCTGCGCGCCGCAAAGTGTTGCCAGTCAGCCGACTTGGCTAAAAAGGAGCAGCTAAACACATGTACTATCACACACACACACACACACACACACACACACTTGAAGCCAAAGACAAAGCGTTGAAATTGAACAAAAAGAGTTGGCAAACTTTTAAGTACTTAAATGTGTTGTCGTCGAGCTTTGCCTCTTGTGCTCCACCCTTCTCCCTTTTCCCTCTCCCTCTCTCTGCTGTAGAACTTAACTGAAATTGAGTTTCCGGTTTCTTGTTGTTTGCCCCGCCATTGTTTTTGTTGCTACTTTTACTGTTGCCTCTGGTGGTGGTGCGTCAAAAGTTGAAGCCGCCTCCTTTGACGTTGGGCGCATCCATCGAATTATTTCGTTGCGATTTTGTTTTTCACTTGAAGTTTTCCGATTAAGAGACGCGCATACAAATAAATCGCATGTTGTGCCATCGTTTTCAATTTGTCGTCCAACTTTTGGTTGCTCCTAAAATGGGATCCCATTCGGTTCAGTGCGCACGTATTTGTTTTCCACACAAATCGAAATCTGCATAAACGATGTGAATGCAACAACAAGAACAGAAAAACCCAATAGTAACAGCAACTTGCAATTGCCCGCGGCAATAAAACGCGAATGAGATGGCAATGTCGGAGCTGACTTGACAACAACAAGGTCAAAGCGGATGCCACCATCCCACCGCTTTCCGCCCATTGTCAACATCCTTCAAAGTTTTCCAGCGCAAACAAATAAATATGCAAGTGCGCATAGAAGGAGCAACACACAGACTCAGATACAGATATACTCGCACAGCAACAGCAACAGCAACAGATACAGAACACATGGGCAACATCCAACATCCGCATTTCCTTTGGCTTTTGTGCCGCTTGATTTGCTGTGCACCGCGGGTGGTGCTAATAACGCCCCCAATGTCCCAGCGCATCCGCAGCCCGAGCAGCTAAGTTCAGTGCGTACTTTGTTGGGATGCCGTTGTTGCGGTTTTCTTTTTTCATTGTACTCTTTAGCAGCAGCAGCGGCAGCGGCAGCAACAAAATGGAAATTGTTTTCATTTCGCACAAAACATTCCTAATGTGGATGCCATACGACACCCGCTCGCACTGGCAGAGAACAATACAAGTGCAACTGACAGATATATGCAACGGTGCGGTGGGTGTGGCAAGTGAGCCACATAGTGCTCTGGCCACTGAGCTACTCTGCTGCGGCCTTTTTCCAGCTGGTTGGCTTTTATAAGCGCGTCTGACTTTGACTTTCCTCATGCAAATGCAAATGCAAGTGTAAATGTTTTGGTTTTTGTTGCATGCGGCGTGAGTCAACATCAAACTTGTCCTCATCAGCTCTCTCTCTCTTTCTTTGTGAAGCATCTTGGAGTTGGCTGCAACACATGTTGCCATAACTTAACAGCTTAACAAACTTGTCGAGCCGCCGTTCCACTTGGCGTATGCGTAACATTTAAGCCCAGCCGCAATGGTGGCACAGTCTATTTTTAGGCAATAAAAACGCGGCCTTTTCACAGTTAATCCGCAGTCGGCCAGGCGTAGAGCAGACTAAGTCCAAAAGTCATAGACATGCGCCGCATTGTGGCACCAAAGTTTCCCGGAGCATCCCAGCATCCACCCACCCACTGGGCTCATTATGGGCGACCTGCGTGTGGCTCCCGGGGGCTGGAGAAAGAAAATCAAAAGAAACTTTTGGCCAAAATGCTTGCCAAGTTTCTCGTCGCTGTGCCGCAGCAATAATAATCATCAGGCTCAAGCAAAGAAGTTACCAACTTGAAAGCAATTAACGGACTAAATCAAAAAAACATTTTTCAAAAAAAAAAAATTACCAGTCAAACACAAAGGAAAAGTGGGTGTAGCCCTGCTGTTACCCTACACGTGTGTAAGCAAGTGTGTGTGAGGAGTGTGTGTGTGAGGAGTGTGTGTGCTTGTGGCTTGCATAAACATGTCAACAGCAAATGCCGCTTCCTCCGATTCATCGCTTTAGCTTCTGCCACAGGACCACGCAGCAGCCTCGAGGCTCGAGCAAAGGGTAAATAAGGGCGGCAGAAAATTTTTAATTAATTAAAGTCCTTCGTCCTGTTTGCTAATTGAACACATATTGAAGCTGGCAGGGGGAGATCGCAAACTTTTTCTTAAAGGATACACATTAACTCCTTGCCCCACTCATATTAAGGATTATGCTTAATAATAATTGGTTTTTATATGCGCCATAAAAGACATTCCATTTGCATATTGGGAAAAAGTACAAAGGCAGCTCGGAACTTGGCTTACAGCTTAATGAACATGAATTACCATTATATTTCAAGCAGATCTTCCGTATATATAAGAATCTTAAGAGACATTTCAGTTAATTTAAGCTGCCATTAGTACGATTTATGAGTGAAGATTTTGGAGAGGTTCAGCGGCAGTTTGCATTAAATCTGATACACTTGATGGGCACATGGTTCGCATTTTGTATTTGATCATTTAATTATGGCCTAATTAAAATTGGCACAATCCCTGGCCGTTATGGGCCATTAAAAGGCGAGCGCGAAAATAAACATTTTCCAGGAAATTGGCCAACAAAAGCCAAAAACTTAAGACAAAGGAGTTTCTGGCCAAAAAGGTCGACGATTGGCCCAACCCATCGCCATTCACTTCACGCCACACATGCCCCCCAGCGTTGCCCAACTAATTTCCTTTATCCTTGCAACCAGGAGCAGCAGCAGCAGCAGCAGACCGACCATTCAGATATTGCAGGAGCACAGGACGAGCGGCTCAGCCGTGCGTCTTGAATAATTAAACTGGAGCATTTCGCTTTCAATTAAGACGTCGATGTCAACGCTGTTAAGATACACAGAAACAAACCCACCTACACACACCCATCTACACACCCACCTACACACACTTCGTATACCACCGACTGAAGTTTTGTTTGTTGTCTCTCTGACTCCGTCTCGGCCAAGTCTGCCTCTCCCGCCGTATTTGCATCCTGAAAATGGCCCAAAGAGCGTTTTGTTGATTTTGTTGATTCGAGCGTCGATTGTTGCCAGCTCAACCTGCCCGAAAGGTGCCGCAACGAGGATTTAATTTGCCAATTTCCCTTTTAGCTCCATTTTTTTGAGTCTATCATGAATTGGTGTGCCGCGTATATGCGCTATATTTATATATAGATACCTGTAATAGAAATAAATTAATGATATTTCTATATTTGTTTGGTAACCAAAAGCAAAAGATGAAACAAGAATGAATTTGAATGTTGAGTGGGGTTCACTTCGAGCGACCCTTAACCCACGCCTAAAGTACTATAAATATATATTTGTATAAATTCATATTACCTTAGGTACTCCTCTGCTTAGACCCACAGCTAAAGTCATTACTTTAGTTATCCTCTTGACAAAAGTAAAAGATACTTTCGTATCTCTCTGAAGTTCTTATACATTGTTTCTAAGTTCAGCGTCTGATAGACACTTGCAGCTCTTCACCTCTGAGAGCACTTAGCTAATGCAACTGAGTCTGCACTCAAGTTTCACTCGAGTTCACATCAAACTCTAGAAACATATGAGTTTGATTATATATAATAACAAAAGATAAATAGTTTAGCTAACTATAAATAATATGTATAAATCTTTGATAATATAATAAAAGCATAAAGCACTCTGAAATCAAAACTAATATTGAAAGAAACTTAAATTTGTCAGCTGAGTCTCATCAATAATATAAATATTAATTATGCATTTATTTTATTTATTTATTTAATTTAGAGTCAACTACAAGTCCACCAAAATATTAAAATTTCATTGACTAGGAATTATTTGAAATAAAATGCTATAAATTTGCTTAAGAGTAAGCTGGAAATTTAAGAAGGTAAAAAGTAATGTAAATGAAGTATGAATTGATTCAACATTTGTTGCAAGGATAGGGGAAAACTCAGAAAAACCCAATCAGAGCAATAAGTATATAAGAATTATCAGGGATTATAGAAGATGATAGAAAAGCGAAACTTTGATTGAACGAAAGCGAGTGTTCAGAAGTAAAAGGATGGAAATGAGAGCTGTAAAGTGTGAAAAGGAAAGCAAAATCAGAGGTAAATGTAGAAATATATAGGGGAAAATAGTTCCTAGAAAGAGAAATAGAGAAATTAAAACGACTTTACAGAAAAGAAGAATCTAATCCGTTGATTAAGTGTTAAATAAGTGTGTTACTATTAGCTAAAGATGCAAGATTTAATAGACAGATATATACTCTACTCTCTATACTCTACCAAGAAGTTGCATCTTAATAGTCGTTTTAGACCCTCTTTAGGCTCCTATACGATTGACAATATTCCATGGCAACGTATAAGGCCTTGGGTGTCTTATTTGACTGCAAATTGAATTTTCATTTGCATATCGCTTCTATCCAAGGGAGTGCTTGGATTTATTAAACGTTGGTCAAAGGAATTCAATGATCCTTCTACCACAAAATTCCTTTGCATTTCTCTTGTTCAGCCGATTCTGGAATACTGTTCGAGCCACCCAGAATCGAATTGAATGCGTTCAACAGCAATTCGTGCTGTTCGCTTTTCGTGGACTAAACTGGGAGCCCAATCTTCGGCTAGCGTCATACTCCAGTAGGCTTCTTCTGCTTAATCTTCCTTCACTAGTTAATCGCAGAAAAACTCTTAATGCTGTTTTTCTACATAAACTGATTAAAGGCAATATTGAGTCTGCTATTGAGGAACTATATCCCATTGTCCCTTCCTCTTTCAAGCTCTTTCCGCGCTTTATGTGCTAATTATAATAATCTACATAAAGTAATCTCAAATGCATCTTCTCTTTCTTCTTTAAAATCTTCTCTTTTCCTATACCTTAGTAGCAACAATTAACCTCCTTTCTAGCTACATTTCTTCAACTTATCTTACTTCCTTTCATTTCTACTATATACTGCTACTTTTATATACTATCACTTCTATTTCCCTATTTACTAATTCTATTATACATTAATGCTTAATATACTATGCTTCTATATACTATCGCTCTTAATAGTTTATACGTAAGTAATAGTCCGATTTGCTAACTATTGGTTCTTCTTCGTTGTGTTCAGTAACCTCCCCATCCTCATCGTCAGATATAACGACAGTGTCCTCGTCATTAAGACACATTTGTTTTAGATCAAACACCGCATAATAAACTTCCTCGATCAATGGATCTGGTTCGACCCCCAGACCGATTCTATCCTATTCCAACACTCCTTTATTTAATACTATATATACTATATATACTAATATATTGATCTGATTGGGTTTTTCTGGGTTTTCCCCGATCCTTGCAACAAATGTTGGATGGCTTTAAATAAATCAATTTTTCTTATATTTGTATTCCCCAGATTTAGATTTAGATTTAAATTTTATGATTTTAATACTTCATTTGTTTTAAACTTGATTTCGTAGTCAGCTGCTTTTATGAATGTGATAATCAAATGTAATTTAAGAAACTTTAAGAAACATTATTAAGACAATAAGAACTTGAGTCCCAACCTGTGTCTAGCACGCAGTTCATGGAGTGTGTACTTCAAAATTTCTATAAATATCACAAGTACTAACAGTACTCCAGACTTTAGATGAAGTATACTTATTCGTTAAGTAATATTAGATCTTAGTTGAGAGCGTGTCTTGTAGAACACTCGAGCTGAGCTTGTTTATGAGCTCTGGATAAAAATAGATAAAAATCAATATTAGCCACAAGTCGAGTAGCAAGCGTCCTTGGTATCAGATTTAAAGCAAATTGGCAGTTGTAAATTAAACTCGTCGTTCGTCTTCTTGGCCCAGTTGTCAGTCGCAGGTCCTGTGTCAGCTGCTTGTCGGCCTTCTCAAGTCAAATAAAAGCGGCTTAAGGCCCTGCTGCTACATTGTTTGTTGTTCCTCATTGTTGTTGTTCTTGTTGTTTGTTGATTGTTGCTGTTGTGCCTGCCTACTTATCCCTGCATTCAAAAGTTCGTAATATGTACATTATTCGATCCTTGGGTGGGAGAGAGGGACAGAAACAGAGACAGAGACAGGGACACCATATGCAAAACAAATAAGCCTCATGGCCCGCGGCTCACAGCGACTTAAGCGCCGTTTCGACTGTCATGGGGATTCATATTACATACAGAAACACAAGTGGAGCATGGGATGAAATGTACTTTATAGTAGGTCCTGCTGCCAGGACATGTACATATATGGAGCTGATAGAGAGACCTGTACTAGCTCTTGCTCCGTTGGTCAATGATTTTTAATTAAATGTCAGCGGCTCTCAAGGCAACACACAGGAAACTTTGCGGCTGCTTTGTGTAATTACACAGACACACACACACATGCAGAAGTTGGTCATTAAAAATTCCCACGTGACTACATCAGTAACTGTCTATGTGTGTGTGTGTGTGTGTGTGTGTTGTTTTAATACCCTTGCAAAGGCAAAGGGCAACATCTGTTTCCATTGCAAACAAACAGACAAACTGAATTTTCATTTATTGCGGGCAGCTCAGAAGTGTGAAAAGCATTCTCACAAATTCTAAGAAAATTGAAAATTAATTTTCCATACTGCTACTGGGTAAATTGTAATGCTTCTAAGCGTATTGCAGCTTCGGTAGCCCAGAGGAAAATGAAATGAAACTGATTCCTTTTAAGTTTTTTTGCCTCTGCTAACGATGCAGAGGTGAAAAAAAAAGGGCAGAAGGGAGATGCACTCCAGCTGTACTTAGAGAGTTACTTACTCATGAGTGCACCAACAGTTTCCCCCTCTCTCTCTCTCTCTGTATGTCTGTCTCTGTTGTGCACATTAGTTTTGTGTAAGTTTGTCTGTGAGTATCCACCTGGTTGGGTGACGCACCTGGAGCTTTGAGCTTGTTTTTATCCGTTCAACACTTCAGAGAGTAAAAGTGTCTTTAACACACTTTGCTGTGGGTGACACACACTGCACACTGGCTCCCACCCAAGGAGTGCCATATTTTCGAGCAACACTTCAGGGAATATGCAAACCGAGAGTTCAAGTGGTCTGCCAGAGGAATCTTCTGCGCCGCCTGCTGCTCACTTATTTGTGGGCAAAGCTAATTAAACCAGAGTCTTTGAGACTACAGAGAGAGGGGGAGAGGTTCAAGGCCACATTCTTTCTCCACTTATCGTAGTTACTGGAAATGAGTCAACTATGGCCGTAAATAAGCTACGAGAGTGGATAACTTTCTTTCTCAGAATTTGCTGCATAGTCAGCAGCTCCAACATCATCATTAGATTTTCTTTTTTTTGCTTCTGCTGAAAGCGACTTTTGAGCCCTGAGTGTGGGCTGGTCGACTGACAAAATGCCGTTGACATTTATAAATGAACCTCCAAGCAGATCGACTAATTAATGTGCCACGCCCCCAGTTAGCGAACTTGTCACATTCACACAACAATTTGCCATTGGGCGACACGTAACACGGCACATTCCAGCGAATGTGAACTTGTCCAGTCTATCGGAAGACGAAGTCAAGCGGCAAGCAGACACCACACACAAACACACACACACGCACACATACACAGAGACACACACAACTATAGGCAGTGTCAGAAGTAGGTGTGAAAACACCTCAGGCTTCAGAGCGATGGCTTCAGCTGCAAACTGATGGGCTGGGAAATGTGATTAAGTTATTGAATCAAAGTGCAGTTAAGTGAAAACTTCCGCATTGCAAAATGCTGTTTAACATACAGTTAATATATATATATATATAATATATAATATACATACATACAAATACATTTATATCAGAGATAAACACTCAGTTGGAGAAAGCCAAAGGCAGACTTGGATTAACTCGTCTATTGTTGAAAGGGAGAAACTTCTGTTTAGGGTTAGAGAAACTTCCAACTGCCTTGTATATCAAATATATATATACTTGACAAATAGAATATGTATATTTATATATGATTATACTTAAATTTAATAAGCCAACTCTCTGGAATGCTAGGACCGCCTGTTGTCTTAAAGAAAATAGCTCAAAGAAACTAGGAACAAAAGAAAAGTGTGGAAATTATACTATATAATCCGAAAGAGCAAAGGAATTTACCTGCTTTGACCTGTGAGCTTTGTGGAATATGAAAGGATATTTTGGTTTATAGAAGAAGAGGAACACTGCCTTGTAATTTGCTTAGAGACAACCTTGACCAGTTGGCATTCAAGTTAATCACAGATACTATATATCAACTGAATAGGTAGAGCAGACAAATATACAAGACTAATTCACAATTATATAGTTATATATACACGTAAAAGAAATTGTAAAGAAGCTGCTGTAACAGGCTTCCTGAGCTCAAAGCAATTTCATGTTAAAGCGTCATTTTAATTAATAACGACTAAAAAAAAGAGGGAAGGACTAGACTGAGCACAAGGAGCAGGAGCTGTGGGCCAGGCGAATGGCACTCAAGGCGAAATCTTGAACGTAATTTTCTCGTTTACTCACACACACACACACACACACACACATATATATATAGTAGTATACCTAGCTTGCAACACCCAGAGAGCTGGGGCCGCACAATAGCCGCACTTGAGCACAGCTTGAAGCAGTATAATGCGCTGCGCCTATAAGTGCACTTCTGCTGGAAGCCTGGCCCAGTCGCAGGCTAAGACCGAATCTCAGTCTCGGCTGGAACAGCAGTTGCTGCAATCTTGGCAACGGGGCAGTTCGTGGAGCAAAAGCGGTTATAAAAATACAAATGACAGGCCGACAATAAAACTAGAGTATGGGTGAAGCCTGGCGAACAATAATAAGTCTTTGCCACATCCTCCCAGTGCATCCGTGAGCCACTGAACCAGTGAACTACTGAGCCACTTTTGGCATCCTTACAATATTCCATGGATTCTTAATGCAATTTCCGCTATCCGTATCAGGCTCGTAAATTTAACAGCTTTCACTTTTTGTTTCCACTCGTTTTAGGATTTTCAAGATGACGACGCATTCGGTGCAGGAGGATGTCAACTTGCTGCACGCCTCGGTCCTGTCCATGGTGGAGTTCGACGATGATATATTTGCAGCCGGCAATTGCTTCGATTGGAACGAGCACCCGGCCCAGTCCGGACTCTTCTGCCCATTTGCTTATCGCCTGCCGCCACCGAATCTGGGCGCAATATTCGCCAAGGATCTGGCGCAGGAGTATCACTACCTGGGCAACACATCCGAGTGGTTCTTCCTGGCAAGGAAAAACGCCGAGAAGGTGATAGCCCGCAATGAGCAGTACCTGAAATGTAAGTGTCTACTGATTTATGCATCATCTGAGAGTGTGCTCCAGCTTATTTATGTGCCGATAGCTGCGCCAGACAGGCTTTCCCATTGTATATTTATATTTGCCGCTTGCTTTAATCTCTGACTTCATTAGTCACTGTCCAGACGACATCAGGGACATTCCGGCCAGGGAGTTAGGCCATAAAAGTGAGCAGCTTCTGTTTCTGTTGCTGTTGCTGTTGCTGTTTTCGCCTAATTGCGATGCCGTCGCTGGCCATTTAGAGTCGCATATTTCACTGGCGCTTTATCATTGCCAGTTTGGCAAATTTCTATTATGGTCCAGCAATTAAGCAAATAAATAAGACGGAATTGCCAGCATAGACTGGGACACAGGGATACAAGGACACTTGAAATGTAAATCAAAGCAGCAACAACTTCAGCTCTGATTCTCGATTCTTATAGGCAGCCAGACATCCCTCGGGAAATGGCTTAATTCACAGGTGTCTTTACCTATTTCCGATCTTGTTCAGGTCAATTAAGTTTAGCATATTTAAGCAACGATTTAGTACGCGGATCAATCGATGCACTAAATGCAACTGACAAGAACTCAAATTAAATTTAATTATGCGTACCTGCAATTTGTCAGTCTATCCCTCAGTTAATTTCGTCTGCAATTGGCATGTGTGTGTGTGGCAGTACATGCCACATTGCTTTGTGGCATGCGGATGCCGCAACATTTCGATTTGCATCATTTGCAAATTAAAGGTTACGTATACGCCACGTGTCGTGTTTGTCGTGTGGGCAGCTCATGTTGGCATGCAAATTATTTGTTTGCTTGGCTGCAGCCGAACTAATACGTAATACATAACATCTAAAATTGCAACACGCGAACTGGAGGCCATTCCGTGGGTAGGCGGAAAAGCCGTGACTGGAGCTGGGGAAAATTGCATGCGATATGCGCAAAATGACAAACGGAATCGAAAACAAACACGCAGCCGCCAAGGCTCCATAGGGCTCATGCATAGTGAAACCAGTTTTTGAGGGCACTGGCCGAGCAGCAGATTGGTTGGAGCAGGACCAGGACCAGGCCTGGAGGCAGACAATAGTTGCAACTCGTTCAACTATTTGCCACAGATAAAAATTCATTTGTTCGCTTGCTTGTTTGCTTGCCGCTGCTGGGAGTTCAAATTGAAAAAACAAAACCAACTCAACGAAATATTATTTGTAGCTCAAATATTATACGAATTCCAATTCAGCATGTTCTACATGTCTGTATGTGTGCGTGTGTGTGTGTGTGTGTGTGTGTTGACCACCGTTTGACAGCCAGCCATTTATCTATGGGAACAAGCGACCTCGCCCGGTCGTCGTGGATACCCATAAAACTTATTTAAAAGATGTCTCACGGTACTATAGCCTCAACTACCAGTATAAACTATGATTTACGGTCAACCATCTCTCTATGTGTGTGTGTGTGTGAAAGTATGTGTGTGTTGCAATAACACGACACCAGAATGTGGCAACTTGCGCCTTAAGGTCCTCGCCTTTGCTGCCGGGGGATATTCGCATCTGCATAGCGTCGCTGACTTTCAATTTATATGCATTTGCATATTTGAACTTGCTGCCACATCCTTCGGCCTTAGTCTCAGCTTCAGCTTCAGCTTCAGCTTCGGGTTCAGCTCCTGCCTTAGTCCCTGGCGCGTTTGTGCCACATTCAAGTTGGCCGGCAAAAACTTGGTCCTGCCATCGGTTGCCCCACGTGAAAGAGCAAAGTGCAAGGGGAGCTGCAGGGGAAGTTTATTAAATTTGCAGGATTTCTCTCGCGCCTGCCAAGGAAGTCAAATAAAACTGTTTAAATATTTTCGCAAACCGCAGCCAATTTGCGGGCAATTCATGTGCAATTAATTTGATTATATTTCTGTGGCACTGCAAATGCTTTTTTAATCACGTCTCGATTATATTATTTCCTGCTTTTTTCTGTGCCAAGCCAACAGCTACGTTAACCGAAAACGCTTTCAGCCACTTTCAACCACTGCTATTACATAATTAATTTTGTTTTGCCATCGAAATGGGCGATAAATTCTGTAATCACAAGAGTTTGTTTAATGGCGCTGCCAAAAAATAAATAAAAAGCATCACAGCAATCAATTATAATTGCCAAAAAAACGAAACGAAACCAAATCAATTCCATTCCAATACACATAATGTGAGTCATATTTATCGTGCGATAATCAAAATCTATATATTATATATATATTATATATAAAATATAGCAAAGAAATGAGCCTGAAACTTGCATTAATTTCCATTTTAATTCAACTTCAACAACGACTAAAATAATCAAATAGAGCCTAAGGCAATACATTTAAATATTATGACTTTTTGCTTATAATATATAAATTAATTTTCTATTGTAGGAGATTGTATGATTCTAGCAGATACCCTGCAATTAGTTGTATATATATATATATATTTATATATATCAGATTTCGGCTCATCCTTAATAAATTCGTGCACTTTTCAATATTGTTTTGGGTAATCGCTGATTTTGGCCCGACTTCTGATCATCACAGAGGTCCTCACGACCTTCTTGGAATCGCTTAAACCACTCATGCACATTTCTACGGGATAGGCACTGATCACCATAAACTTTTTTCATCATTTGAAATGTTTCAGTGAACGTTTTCGCAAGTTTAAAATAAAATTAAATATTTGCTCTTTGTTCAAAATGCATTTTACGACCGATGACCAAAAGCTGCTGTCACTTTTTGATCGATAACTTCGATTGTAGTTGTCGAATTGTCTTAAAATTTTTACAAAATGTCAAAAAGAGATCAAACTTTTTATTTCATATACCCACCAATAGGTGGCGCCACCAGAAACAGTTATATTTAAAAAGTCCTGTTTCCTTTGTATAGAAACTCAGTTTATGATTATAAACACGTTTATAAGAGTATTTAGCAGTATACCGTATGTATAATAATAATTTTATATATACTATATATACACTACATATATATATATTATATAGATTTATATATATATAGATATATGTGTATGTATTGAGTGGCTTATGAATCGTTTATTACAATCGATTATCAGCTTTTTCTTTGTTTGTTTTATAATAAATCAGTTAAGATTCAAGTGTATTTCATCTGTGTAGCACTTTTTGATTGGGCTCTTAAATTTTTCACAGTGTAAAAGTTTATTCTTTATTATAAACTTCTACAGTTCAAAGATATCAGAGAATACAAATATAAAGTATTTGATCGGAGTTTAACTTTTGATGCTTGTTTTGCAATTAATCACAGATTCCATTATATACTTACGAGGGTGGTATGAAGAGTACTGAGTCCTCCAATTATATAGAATGTTTTAATGTCGATCTAAGACTATATCTATAGATTCACCTAGCGTCTAACTCACATGAACTTTTGGCAAGCCTTTGTCTATTTTTGAGGGGCTTCACTTAAAGAATTTGTTTTGTGTCTCGTTTTTTCTTGCGGATCTTCAAATTTGCAAATCCATATTACATATTACACATGAATACTGTGAATATATCTCTATATTTATATATGAAATAGTCATAGTTGAAGTTGATTCTGAATTAAATATCTAAAATAAAATCAATTTAAAAATTAGGTATGAATATAGCTGAGAGAGATTCTATATACTAACATGAACTCTATTCATATTCTTTCCTATTTTTTTATCCTATTCTATATTTTTATCTATATTTTTATATTTTTTATCTATTTTATCTTTATATGCTTCACTTTCCCTTCTGTCCTTTGTCATTCCCCACAGACTTTATTTCCTACCTAGCCTCACTTTTATATCCTTTTCTTTTTAACTTTCATTTAATTTATTTACATAATTTATATATAGACAGCAATAAGTTAATCTGATTGGACTTTTTTCTGAGTTATCCTCAATCCCTGCAACAAATGTTGTATAATTTTTAATTTACTTTTCATTGAAAAACCATCAGACATTTTACACATTTAAATCTATTTTTTTTTTTATATTCATTTTACTAGTTAAAATAAAGTCATTTATTTGTAGTTTTTATATGTGAATTTCCAGTAATATATATGTTATATATGATATATGTTTTTGTTATTTATGAATTTCCTTTTTTATACTTTCTATAGTCGATTGCTATTAGTAGACTCCAAATAAGTAAATAAATAAATATGAAACAGTTTGATCTAATTTCATACTATGCTCTATGTAAGCTTCAAATAATTTGAAGGTTTTCTCTATAAGGTTTCTATTAACGTAAATAATACAATCAGCGGGTTTCTTCTATAAGATTCCAATTAAATTGAACAGCATCAATAGAAAGAAATATCCTTCTCTAATCAGCGCTATCGTCTGCACTTCTGAGTAAAATAAAAGACTATCAGAGCTAATGATACCAAATTTGGTAAGCAGATTCCTGTTAACAAGAAGCAGACACAGTTAACTGGGTAATACTATGGCTGCTAGGATAATGAGCAGGATAATGAAGCATTTTTACTCTGCCTCAGAGGTAAAATAGTGAAAATATCCTTGACAAAGACGGCGCATCCTTTAAGCAGTTGCATTTATGTGTCACAAGCATTCAAATCAAACGAGTATGTGCATATATATAAATATATTAAAGCTTAGTGTGTGTGTGTGTGTGTGTGTGTGTGTGTGTTTATATTTGTTTGGTTAGTAAACCGCAAAAATATGTCATAATATTTGTTGTGAGCCCTTTTGGTTTTGGATTTTGCTCAGCCAGCGACTTGTCGTGTGTTGTTGTCCTTCTTTGTGACCGGCTCAGTTGATGTGATCCGCTTTATATATACTATATACTATATATATATATATATATATATTTGTATATACTTTTCGTATGATATTTTGCAGTCTACCCGTCACGTGTTTACCATAAAATTTAAATAAAAATCACATACAATATGTAGACAGCAAAACGAATATATGCTCCCACATGCGAGTACTCGTACTCGTACTCGTACTCATACTCAAAGTCTGAGTACTTCCTGTGGGTGTTGGCCCTTCTCTCCCTCTCTCTCTGCAGGCTGCTATTTCTGTATGTGTCCTGATTATTTTTCTTGGCATTGGCAACGTTTGTTGTTGTAATTTCCGTCTGTTAACACAATTTGCTAAATTTTTACCAGACCTCCGCTTGCGGCCTCTCATTTCCATTACCATTTCGGGCTGACAACTAAATCAGCTAAATCTTATGAGATAAACTATAACATATACAATTTCTATGCAAATTACAGCCACAAACAATGCCCTCCACATATGTGTGTGTGTGTGTATCTATGTGTGTGTGAGCTGTGGTAGATTTTTTGCGCCGGATCTATACTCGTATATTAGAGACAATTGCAGAGGAGCACTTGGCACGCGCCGAGCTCATTTAAGGCGCAATAAATAAAGATGATAATTTACGTTAGAATAAAACAGGATAAGCCCTAAAGTGCTGCCAGGACACAATGGCACAGAGTTAATTCGTTTCCCTCGCAACCTACTTGAATCTCTCAGCGAGATTCATTTGCCGCACAACTGTCATAATGCTGAACGCAAACTTGGCCACCTGCGAATGAAGGATGCATGTGAATCTCATAGAAGATGGCAAGGATATTCCGGTTACTCACGCTTATATTGCTGTTCATTGATATGATAACTATGCCACCTGCCAGGAATATTATTGGCTTCTGTACGTTGTGCATGAAGTGCACCAAAGTTTTCTTATACCTCGGCTCCGCGTCCACCCAATTCGAGTGGAAAATAATGTTGGCCAGGTCATCGGCATCGTCCGCGAGTAAATTGCACAGATAGCAGAAGGGAAAGGTTTCCATCAGGACTATGGTGAGGAACGTGAAGGAGGCCAGACCACGCCAGATGTTCGAGAAGAAGAACACGTTGATCATAGTGACGCCCAGCACAGAGCCAATGAGTAGGAACTGCGTCAGGATCGTGCTCGATATGATGGGATTTAACAGATCGCAGATTCTGGCGGGAAAGATGCTACGTTATAATTGTTAAAGGATCAGCTATCAATCTCACCTGAGGATCATCTTGTGGTCCAGTATGCTGTTCACTAGCTCCTCATGGTTTTCCTTCTCCGACTTGGCAGGATCCTTGCGCAGATTCCGTATGTGATCCTTGAGCACATCGATGTGTGCGCGCACCATAGTTATATATAAAATCGGATAGGTATCGGCCAGCTGATCCTGCAGCACGCCAACGGACAATATGGTATACTCCAGCATGGACTGCAGCAATAAGTGGCCGAATCCTTTGCGCCAGTTCAGAAAAGGATTGTAGATCGACCAGGGCGGTCTACCGCCCACCACGGCGATGACAAGAGTCGAGAACGTGAAGGTGCAGTAGACAAAGGTGTAGATCAGGAAGATATAATTGCAGCGCGCCACCATAGTGCGTATCTTCTGGCGATCCTTGAGGTTGAGTAGCCGCTCGTCCAGTTTATCCAGCAGTTCCTCAACCTTTCGCAGTCTCCAGAGGTAGATAAATGTCAGAGTTGCCTTTGTTGAGTTCCCGTACGCGTTGATGCACACCTGGAGCGAGGTGAGGAACTCCCCGGCTGTAAAGTGCTTGAAGTCCTGCACGTAGCTCAGGACGAAGCCCACGGGCAGATAGAGCACACTAAAGACAAATGGAACGCACGTCCACATGAGGTACAAATAGCGCCATACTCCCGCCTTGGGTGGTGCCCATCCAATGATCTTCACGCCCCGATGAAAGTAGATGAAGGCATCCCGGGAATGCACCTGCTCGGTCAACGCTGCTGGTTTTATTAGCTTGAACATTGTCCCAGCTCCAATCAAGTTTGTTCACTAATTGTGTGTCCAGTTGGAGCAGCAGTTTGCTTTTATACCTCCATTCGGGTGCACCCAAAGGATGTGTGTGCCACGCCCACACACAGGTGCGCACTCAGGTGTGACACCTGGTTGGGTTCTCGTTGGGTAATGTGGAATTCACAAAGGAAGTTTCAACTTTCAGATTTATTATTGAATATCGAAACTGGAATGCATGAATATGAAAATTCTGCTGACTTTCGATATGAATAACAGCTGCAGCAACATTTCTTTCAGAATTTATCACTTTTTGTTCCTATTCTATTTATTATTGAAGGAACTGAGACCACAGAACACTGAAAACACTGACAGCTGACGAATTTCCACTTTTCCACCTTCTTACGAACTGATTGAAAGAAATATCAGTAGCTTCCTTAAAGACAAGAAAAGTCTTTAAACAAAACGAGTACGAGGCGAATGAATGAGTATTTATAAAATAAGTTGACCTTTATTCCTTTAACATTAACTAATTATGTTACATGGAAAGCCCTCAGGCTAATTAAAGCTTACCCCACCTTCAGTTGCTGGACTTCTTTTTATTTCATTAAAGCTCATTTTCTGGGAATAGCCATATGTAAGCAGGAGGACCATGAAAATAATACTTGATATTTTATTTACATCAAAAAAGTTTTGAAGATTAAAAAAAAAACGATTGATTCAACAAGTTTTCAAGTTTTCCAAGCGAAAAGAACGTAAAACTTGTGTTGAAGTTGTCAAATTCAAATTTGAAATTTGCTGAGGTTAAAACTAGAGTTATACCTCACACCTTATGCCCCAACGGTAACTGTAAAGAATCTCAAAATATTAAGCTATAATATATAGAGTATTATAGAGTATAGAGTAGAGTAATAGTATAGAGTTTTAGCAATACTTCTTTTAACTTTCTTCAGTCAAAAGCAATGGAAAAACAAACAGCATGTAAAATCATGTTGCAAGTATTGAGGTTAAAATTTCAGAATGTTGAAGTACAAAGTATATAATAAAAATATATAATTTATTATAATAATAGAATCATCGAAGTGTGCAACTATGAAGTATATGCAATATATGGCAGATATGAGAATTTACTCTTGATTGGAGTTCTTAGAATTCAGTTTCCCTTTGAGTATAAGCACATTTTGTTATAGTAACAGAAAAATCCGAAAGAAATGGTTGATTTTATACTATATCTATATGTGTTTTAAGTAAGTTTGATTATTTATTTCAGACTTAATTGAATTCTAACCCATATACCAGATTTCATTTGAATCGAACACTAAACAGAAGATATTCTAGAAGCAATTTATCACAGCTTAGCGCAGAGGTTGCTGCAACCTTCCACAGAACTGGAAAAGGGTTTATAGCTTTCTATAGAGTCTAATGTTTACTTCGATTAAGTGTTAAGTACTTAAGTCGTAGGTTAATCGACCACACTAAAGTCGAGCCAAATAATTAGTTTCTTTTGTGATACAAATTAGATTGGAAACGAGATTCATTTGCTTCAAACTAAATGCAAACTTTGCCATCTGCGTTAGGAAATCACACTTGAAGCTTATGCATTAAAGTAAAGTATTTAAGAGTTATACAATAGTATATCTCAGTGTATCTGTAATATATATCAATATTGATTTGTGAACTATATCCTCTGCTAAAATTATTAATGGCTTTTGTACGAGATGCACCTGAATATCTCTGGCAAAAACAATACGCAGGTGTGACAACTTTTGGGTTCAGGTTGGGTGATTTATAATTAAAGTAAACGAGATTATAGTTTCAGTGTGGAGAAAGATTTATTTTGGTCAAGACAGCGAATGAAATGAAAACATATTTGAAATGTGAAAATGTTTTCATTTGAACAAAACACAAAATACATTTATCATTTATTTTGTATTGTTTATTTTGAGTAGAAGGAAAACTACAAGAATCAGAGCAAAAGGCGTCAAAGCTAAGTAAAGATGTCTTCTTAAAGTCAAGAAAAGCCTTTAAATAAACCTTCAACATATTCAATTGAGAGTTTATTATTACCTGAATTGAATTTACATTAATATATACATAATTTAATTACAATATTGGCTGATGAGTCCCAAGGCTAATAACGGCTTACTTAATACGAAAGTCAAATTTTCCTCGAATACGCAGAATCAGTGACAGCTTTTTAAGTCTATTAGACAATAATGTATCATTCCTTAGGCGTATTAGGTATTTTTGAATAGAAATAATACAATTAAAGGGTAGAATTTAAAGCTGAAATCATTTATTTGCTACAAAGTCTCTGAGCATGAGGTAAACTTAAGCTCAAGAAAAGTCGTTGGATAATAACTGAAGCCAGTACTAAAATAAGTAAACTCTTAAGAGCTAAGCTATTGATACAATCAGAAGAAATTACCCAAGCTTATTGTCCGATGTGTTTTCATATAAAGAATACAATTCCTTGCAGAACTTTTTCCTTTTTATTGAACTTAAGTTGAAGAAGTGTCCTTTAAGATTGCAAGCAATCCCAATTGACGAGACATAAATCTGAGCGCAGTCAAAAAGTCATTAGTTTCTGTGGGAAAATAATAGGATAAAGGTCGTGAAAATGTTCGCGCTGACATTGCACATTATTCATGAGAAATCGGCATTGGAATTGCAATCAATCAATACTTAATACTTAAACTCTTCCGACTCCTTGCACTCCTTGCAGCCTT
This sequence comes from Hirtodrosophila trivittata, assembly GCA_035045065.1. Taxonomy (NCBI): domain Eukaryota; kingdom Metazoa; phylum Arthropoda; class Insecta; order Diptera; family Drosophilidae; genus Hirtodrosophila; species Hirtodrosophila trivittata. Next base: position 16,945,073 of record JAWNNK010001311.1, on the reverse strand, counting down.
TCATACTTACACAAACCGCACCGAGGACCGCATCGAGGACGACACGCTGGCGGTGAAGTACGAGGACGGAAGATGGTCGAAGCCGTATTACGATTGTGGTGGCGGCAACATTTGGATGCTAACCTACACAGTTCCCTTCTTCGGCTATGAGAATGGCAGCTATCACTTCAAGTAAGTACGACTACAACTACTCGGAAGCAGCACAAAGTCAAGACAAAAAAGAGATGAAAACAATTGCAGCAGGAACTCGCTAGGGAAATCACTGGGCCAAGTTTAGCCGTGGGGGTGTGCTCCTTATAAAACGCCATAAATAATTTTCACAAAAGAGCATCCAGAGAGAAACTGCAATAGACTGAAAACTGCCACTGCCCAGTTTTTTTCTTCCACTGAATTCTTGCCGAGCGGCGCGTTCAGCTGTCAGCAACAGCCGCAGGCAGCGCATGATATAATATGAAATGTAAGCAGCAAGAATGTTGAATGTGGCATGTTGAATGTTGAATGTTGAACGTTGGGTGTGGCAAGTTGCTTGTGTCTTTCGGCCAAGGCACTCTTAAGAACTCCGTATACTATTGGTAATTGAATGCGAGCAGAATGACTGCTAATGTGCAACATCAGCAAATTGTGGCAAGCTGTTACAAAATTTCACTCACGAACAAATCAGACAAACAGAATACGTTAAGGTTCTTATGGAACTTTATGATGCGGCTGACTTTTAGTGCACATTTTTTAATTTTTGTTCAGTTCCAGTTGAACTTTTTTCTGACAAACATTTCGGACATAGTTTTCCCTCTGTTTGGCAAAACTTTCGCAATTGAATGTTGAGGGAATAGTTTGGCAACTGTGAGAAAAACTCTCTGAATGGCAGCGAGCATGAAGCGGCGAGAGTTTGGCAAGTGAAAGGAGAAGTTACACAGCTTATTGAAAATTTCATTGATGTCGAGCTCCGAGACGCCCATTTTGGCCAAGTCAATAAAATCTGAAAACTGAAAACACTTTTCTTTTCTATACGAACTGCTATACACTTCGAGTATATTTAATTAGTTAAGTTCGCAGACAAAAGGGCAAAATACCCATTCAATTTGTTAAATCAGCTGTGAGTGTCAGTTGCTTTATTAAAAATACTTGCAATTTCACATTAAACACAACCATTCAACAAGTAAGACCACAGCAGCAACAACAAACATAATTAGAGACGGTGTGGCACAAGTGGCACCAGCAACAAGCTGAGTGCCACAATGTTGCAGCGTAATGAGAGCTGAAAGGCATGCTGCTGCTTACAACTAAGTGCCAAGGCTGCTCGTGCCTTCGCCTCTGCTGAATTAGCCAGTCTTTGTCGTCCTTCGTCCTTCCAACTTCCCTTCCACTTCGATGCATGCATAATTCATAATTATTGCCAGGCAACAGGCAAAACAAATTACAACAAGCTGTTTTTAGCTTCTACTTCTTATAATTATTACTGCTCTATAAACTGTTAGTTCTCGGTTAAAGTATAAGAATCTATATACATTATAATTACTTCTTAGTTCAGTATGAATATGTCCTTCGTCTCGATCATATACTTCTCGTACGTGGCAGTCGTGGACTGACCCTTCGGCTTTGGCCTATAGCAGTAGCAGGGATATACCTTGCGCAACTCTTTCGGCTCCGGCGTGGCACCAGGAGCCGGCTTGGTAGTAAATCGCATACGCTGCTCCCCTGCAAATCAATTATTCAGCTGTGATTGGCTTTAATCGCTTACCAGCTATTGGTACTTACAGGCCGTCTGGTAGTACTGCTTCTGCCACCAATCCAGAGGAGCACTTTTTGACTTGTCCACCTTCTGTGGCCTGCTCTGCTCCCGCTCCTGGGCCAAGGCCAGAGCCAGAGCCAGCATCAGCAAGTGAGCTGCCAACGCGTTTAATAGCATTTCTCGAACAGTTCTGCCAAATGAAATTTAACGCAAGACTTTGGCCCACAACTTGGCTAATGGCTTGCGTAATTATTACAGCGCTACGGGCACTTCACGGATCGAGCGTTTAAAATTTCATTACCCACCGGCAGCTGTGCCTCAGCAGTCTTCGCGTCTCAGTCGAAGTCTCAATCTCAGAGTCAGTCTCAACTTTCCACAGGTGGGCGGTGCATGTGGCAGGCAACGTTTAATGAAAGCAATCAATTATATGGAGCACTGGGCATGCCACACGCCCATAGGATGTTCAATGACTTTGCACGCTCGATAAATTTCACACATCAAACCTACACACACGCGCACACACACACACACACACACATATGCACATACATTGGCCAAAAAACGGCAACTGTCTGTCGCTGGCTGACGGAGCGGAAGCACGGTAACTGCCTGCAATTAGTTGCAACATAAATTTGGCCTCCTAATGGACGGATGCAACAAAATTAATGTCTAAATGTTGAAAGTTCGTTCAGTTCATTTAGGTGCCCCACCCCCTGCCACACCCTCTCCAGCCTCCTCCTGCAACCCGCATGAAACTGCAGCAGCAGCAGCCAAAAAAAAAGAAAACAAAGCTCATTTATTCTGAGAGCGTTGTCTGTCCTTAGGAAGTAAAAAAACGAATAATAAAAACAAAAAATAGGCTCTGCTTGTGTGTGTTACAACTAGCAGATACCCTGTACTTACACACACAGACACACACACACTTAAACACACACACATTTATATATAAGTAAAGCAAAGAGTAAAGATGTGCTGTGTCAGCTTGTTTTAGTTGACATTTTTGTCGAATAACTTTTGTAGTAATGCACTTAAATCTACATATATATATACATATATGATCTAGGAAATATCTGCGATGGCTATATCCGACTATAGATTAACAATACGAGCTTCCTTTGAGCCTGGGCTAAGTACATCTTAAGCTCTCTTTCTCTGAGTGCAGAAATCGTATAATGAACAGACTATGTGCGACTTCACTTGGTTTTGTTGGATTAAGATCCTACCCTAGCTTAGTCCAACATACCCTGCTTCATACTAAGCACAGGGTATACAAATTTGGCAACAAAAAGTTGGCGTTTGCCACCGCCGCCAACCGTTCAACTGTTGGCCAACTGGCAAACTAGCCAAGTGGGAAAGTGGGCCAGTGGGCAAGTGGTTCGTGTTAATAATGTGCTGCTATCAGTATTCCATTAGTTGTGAGCCGGACCACAGAATGAATTTGTTTACGTCGTTGCAGCCAAACTGGGGTAGAACTGAGCCAAAACAACAATAAGGGCGAAGACCAAGTTAAAACGGCGGCATGGCAAAACTTGCTAATTGATTTAATTTATGTATTACGCTGTGTTAAACCATGAAATGTTGCTGCCAACAATGGCCAAAACAACGGCAGAAGCACCAACAGCCATGGCAGAAGGCAAACTGAAGTGAATCCTCCTTCAAGCTGAAAGCGAAGGGCGAAACGCAAACGCAAACGCAAATATAAAACACAAATCACATTAAACGCCTGCTGTGAGCTGAAAGAAAGGGACACGCCCATAGTTTGGTCCTGGATTCGACTCGGTTTTCTCCGGAATGCCTGCTGGGGGTAATAATTTCATTTGATTTCATTTAAGTTTCGCTTAGCAGGCGCTGCGTGAAACAAATTTTCAATATCAAACCAGATTCCAGAAACAAGCTTCAGAACATACAAAATAATCAGAGTGTTGTATTGCAATGCACAACAAGTACTACACACACATACACGCACACACATAGAGACACACACTCAAAGCATAATGAGGCAAACGGAAACGGATATATCGTATATTGCAATAAGCATTCCTTTGTGCGGGGCAGAGCTCAGACGGTAGCCAAGAGGCCAGCTGCTTGTTATCCTCTGTCGAGCTGCATCCTCTCTGAATATATAGATGATTATGGCTGCTACTGGGGCATGCCAATCCCTACGACCAAGTACTACTTAGCTGTTGCACAAGTTTCCTCCTCTCATATCTCACAGCTCGTATCTGTGCAACGTTTACGAGAACATGCTAGATTTGTGTCAGTTTGAAGCTGGATGCCTGATGCCTGATGCCTGATGCAGTGGCTCCAATCTCAAAGCTTTTCTTGTAGAGCAACTCATATTGCGTGACAAACGCGCACAGTAACAGATGGCTACAAATTCAGTTGTTTCGTGCCATGTCGGGTAATATTCCACCTGCTGTTAGCTGCCAATCATGTTTCGAGTAGCAGCAACATGACAATTGCCATTGCATGTGGTGGCTACAATGTCAATGTCTTGTCAGCAGCCAATTACACGCAATCTGGCCAAGAACAACAACAAGAAAGACCAACAGAATGAGTGGAAAGAACATAAAGCAACCAGGGACGGATGCTTCTTGTCAGCGCATTGGCCTTTTGATCCTGTCGCAAATGCCAAGTGCACACTTTACCCACAACAACAACAACAAGGTCAGAAGGATACTCGAATACTATTGAAGCATATCACAAGGAAAATAGATACAAACTGAAAGGTTTTCTATTTATTATTTAAACAGAATTTAAGTTTCCTAATGGTTTGGCTTTTCCTTCCCTTTTTTTTCTATCTACCGAAAGCAGTTTATAAATCCGCAAATATTTATGGTTTGGTTGACAACAATTTTGAGCTAACCCAGCGAATAGTTTTCAAATCGGGGCTCAAACAAATCTCATCTGCATATTTGGCTTTAATGTGGCTTCATTTCGGGACGCAAACAATTTTGGGCTCAATTTTCGGAATATGTCACCACATTCTGTGCGCTGGCTTACAAACTATGTCATACCCGAGTCGAGGTGAAAAACGGCAAAAAGAAAAGCTGATTATGTGCATTAGCCGCCGCTATGCCGCTCTGCCGCATGCCGCATGCCACACTATCTGCAGCTAAGTGTAGTTTATGCCAAATTGTAGCCTGTGTACAGGGCGTATACGTAACGCGACAGGCAAGTTGTTTACAAACTGATTGCAAAACGCGTACGTGCGATCAGAGTCTAAGGGGTGTGGCATTTAATACACTTGTCATTGTTTGTGTTGTGGCCATAAACAGAATACGTATACGCACTGGGAACCGGGAGCTGGCAAATTTAATGCACTCGACAATGGCACCCGCAGAACAGCAACAGTCGCACAGAACATCGTGTTTATTTGGGTGCTCTCTGTCTTTGTGTGTGTGAGTGTTGATAGCGTGTGCGTATACGTATTAGCAGTCACCATTTTTAAATGGCGCGCACGTGCTCTACGTGTGTGTGTCTGTGTGTGTGTGTGTGTGTGTGTGTCTTGTTTGTGTCAAAGCTGTGGAAATGCATTTCAGCCATGCACGTTCTGCGTGAGCTGTGCACGTGCTTGACTGGGTTTAAGTACAGTATTTGTTTCGGCCGACTGTGTAGCTACTTTTAAGCCATTTGCCGCTACTATTCTTCTGTTAGCTTCGCAAACATTTACTTTAAATTCTTTTCTTGAACATCGATCGGAGTGTGTGCTTTTCGTATGAATTGTGCAAATGTTCTTTTATAGCAGCTGCCACGCGCACTTAGAGCCAAGAGCCAAGAGCAATCGCTTAATTAAACACTTTTGAAATGAGCTTTGAGCAAACACAATGCCAGCGCCCAGCGGAAGTAACAAAAACCAATTATGTTAATCAGTTCGATGGTAAACAGAGGCAAGCTGCCTGCAGTTCGGTCCGAAGGCGTTCCGGATGTTGCTGTGCGGCTTTTGGTGGCAAACAAAATTGAAAATCAACAGGCACCGCCAATGAGTCGACAACTGATGGAGATGGGCGGCCGCAGAAGAACGATTAATTTGCAGCTCATTTGTAGGCATTGGGCGACACTTAATCAATGTCACATCAAGTATACGCCACCAGGCACAAAACCTTTGCCACGTCAGCGTGCCACGATGGCCATTAAACTGGACAACATGTCTTCACGCAGCGAGTCCCGGTTATAAATAAAATGTGCCAAAGGCGCAAAACTAATAAATCAATATGGGAAGCACAAAACTCATTTCCGGCCAGATACCCGGCCGTTCCGTTCGATAAGCTTATTTTCCGATATCCGTTTACAAATTATGTTCAAAACTGTCAACAACAACAAGAAGAACACCAACGGTAAAAGCACACACACAAAAGAAACAGCGCTGACAAAATGAAACCGCAGCAAATAAAAGGCAAGCAAATAAAGGAAAGGAAAGCAAAGGAAAGGAAGGGAAAGGAAAGGAAAAGGATCCGAGCGGAACGGTCGCTGGGATCAACTGCAACAGAATTAACATAATCATTATTATAATGTAATATGGCCATTGTGTAGTCCTGCCGTGCTGCGCTCAGAATATCCTTTTTTCTCTCTTTTGCAATCAATAAGTTGTCAGAAACAATCAAATAAATACAAACTGATATGTCAATATTAACTGACAGGCACATGAAACTCGAGACCGGATAAGGACGAGACAGACATTAGGCCCAACCCTCTGTGTGTGCGTCAAAGGGAAGAGAGAGGAAAAAAGGATCCCAGTTGACGCCAGTTGGCCAGAGGATAGGTTAAATTGTTTGGCAACATAAAACATTGGCAAGAAACTTTTCATTGAATGAAAATAATTTAGGACAGGTTCTTGACGATAAACTTGGGAAATCTGTGTTATTATTATGCAAATATCCTTAAGATAATCCTTTTTTTGCTTCAGGCTTAAAAACTCTTGTACTTTTGTTTTAGACAAGTGCTCGCCGTTTAATTCTTTGCTTGAAATGTAAAACACTTTTGTACCACTGTGCGCTGGCGTGTGAATGCAGCCCTGGGATTATGGGTAAAAACTCTACATGTGTTCCGGCTGTCGTTGGCTGTGGATTGCCTATGTCTGTGCTGCTTAGGAATGCGTGTAATTGGGTGTTGCCAGCTGCCCGTTCCAGTGTGGTCATACAGAAATATTCTGGACAGGACACGGACAGACGGACAGCGGCTTAGTGCACCCTTTTCATGGCTTTATGTCTTTGTAAAACGACAAGGCAGTCAACGAACGATGAGCGGAACGACAAGAAAATAATTTTCTAGTATTTTTTTCTGTGCGTTCACTTTCAGCACAACACGCTTGTTAGTTTCCGCTTGGCCTTTAGCCTTTATCCCTTATCCTTTATCCTGTAGCCTGTATCCCTTATCCTTCTTACTATACATTTCCATCTACTGCTGGCATACATATGCGCAATCAAATGCGGAATTTATTGTTTGTTATCGCTGCGAGTAGTAGAAGTAGAGCAGAATGTGACCAGTGTCCGTTCTATATATATATACATAGAAAGGACTAAGGACTATCCTCTCTCTTATACATATATATATATATATATGTATGTTGTGTATGTAGACATAAATATCAGCCGCTGGCGCTACGCACGTTTTATTGAATTGATTTTATAAATGGCGCCATTTGGCTTAAGTGCCGCCCAGTTGATTGTTAAACTGACAAATTAATAACATAAACTTTTAACGCCTTCGCTCATCGCTGATGGTTGACTCATCCCGCTTGTTGTTGTTGCTCCACTTCCAGGGGCACATCTGGCATTGATATCGACCTGCGGCGCGTGGACATCGACCAGTGCCAGCAGCGACATACGCCGGGCACCAAGCGACCACTGAACATATTCGCCGGAACCGACAAGTGCAAGCAGCGAACCACCATGGTGGGTACTTAATATACATGCGCATCTAATAATACGTATACGCAGCCAATCAGCAGTCAATTGCTTTCACTTTCACCTCACATTTTCACTTTCACTCTCGTTTTCACAGTGCGAGCCGATTATGGGCTTGGGTTTTCGACGTGGCTCCTACAAATGCCTATGCCGCAAGGGCTTCTACTTTCCGGATGTTATCTCCCTGCAGAAGTTCTTCAACGGCAGCCTGCTGGAGGAGGAGTACGAGAAGCTCATGCTGGTAGGTGTAAGCGTCTTGTGGCATACTAAAATACCATTATTATGTTTGCTGGAGGAGTAGAGATGGAGACAGAGAGTGGGAAAATTGAAACAGAAACCGCTGAGTCAGGTGGTTTCAATAATTGCCAACGCTTAACCGAAACTCTCATTAAATATGTAGCCACGTCTGATTCTGATTCCCATCTCGTTGTACCACCTTTAGGGCAGGAACTCCACGTACAACAGCAACAACGAGTACGAGTGTCTGCCCTGTGCCGAGGGCTGTGACTCCTGCGAGGATTCCTCGCCCTGCATCGCCGCCCTCAATTGGCCCATGCGCACCAGCATCCTGGCTTTGGCCTGTATTGTCATCGGGCTGCTGCCACCGGCCGCCTGGTTCACATTTCGCTATCAACAAGTCAAGGTAAGTGCCCCCAGCACACGTGTCCTGGCCGAAATAAAATTATTGCCTTGTGCTGCATTAAGTACTTTCTACGGACGAGACCTTCTCACTTTCGGTTGCAATTTAAAACTGAAAGGAAAACTTTTTATAAGCCAGCGGTTGAACTTTAAGCTGAGTAAATGTCCAAGCTGGCTATCAACTGGCCATTGCCACTGGGAGTAGGACCAACTGCCAACTGGCTGACTGTCAACTGGCTGAAATCTTGCACAAGGCCATCTTAAGCTGCTGTCATTGGGCTGCTAAGCTGCTTAGCATTGTTAGTTTCAAGTTAATTTTATACGTGCTGCGTGTGGGTGTCCATCGTAGTTGTTCAGTTCCAGGCCTGGACTCCGGCGTGCATGTCCGTGTCGGAGCTTGTGTTCTCGACAAGCTCCAACAACGTCAACGGATATTGTCGCGCATAAACGGAAGTGCAAACATTCACACAGATTCCCAACCAACTTCCGACTGCACTGGCGTCACTTGTGTGCGCTCATTAAGTTAGTCCATGGAGCAGACTGCTCGACCAAGTGTCTCTGGCGTATAGTTTTAAACCGTTTTGAACTTTGTCCAGGCCATGCGAGCCCATTATACGATGCGACTCTGCACAACTTCTATGTGTATAGTACGTTTGGTAAATTATTTCATTTCCCTTGTTGCTGTCTGTGCCCCAAAGGAGACTCCTCCCTCCCCTTCCCTCGACCTTAGCCTAAGGGCTCCTCTCCCGGAGTGAATCAGCGCAGTCAGCCAACTAAACTGTTTTCATTTCTAATGCGATTCTGTCGCATTTGTGTCTACGTCCATACCGAGGACGACGTGGAGCCACATTCCGCTTTCCAAACTAATTAAATGCCACTAAATACTCCGTCTGACAAGCAGCCAAGTGTGACTCCGATGACATTGCTCAAGTTGCTCTCTGTGTGTCTGTTTTTTCAGCCTGTAGGTGACTTCTTTATGCGCTGTTTAATTGTGCGGATGAGACGATTTTCATTAGAATTTCAGTTTTGCCTCTAAGCCGCGCCACGTGCACAAGTTTTATGAACACTTACAGACAGCTAGGCGAAGCAGCCTCTGCGATAGCTTCTTCCAGGCCAAAGATCCCATTAAATAAACCAATTTATAAACATTTAACAATTGCAGGTTGTGCGTGCCGCCAGTCCAGCCCTTCTGCGGGTCATTGCCCTGGGCGCCTTCTGTATCTACTGCACGGTAAGCTCTCAAACCCATCTCAGTCATTAAACATTAGCTTAAGCTTGATAGAAATATAAGGTAAGTCGTCAAAATAGTTGTGCTTTAGTTACTCGTTCAGCTGACAAGACATTGATAGATTCAAAGGTCGCTTTCGATCAGAGCCCAGTATATTTTATCATCTATTTACGGCAGAGAACATAATTTGAGTAAAAGAACTTCATATCAATCACGTTACGCATATTTTCATGAATCCAAATCAAGGAATAAATGAGCGAAAGTGAGTCGAGAGCAGCCAATCATCTCACTCAATTCAAAGCGATTTGAATACAATTTAATTTGATTGATTTATGACTCGTGACGAAACTCAAACTGCCCAAATAAAGAACTTTAAACGAGAGTTCATTGTACATCCTCCTCTCCTTTGCTATCTGTATAAATATATATTTAGACAGATAGAAATGTATATACGATGCAAGAAAAAGATATATTGTGCTGCTTATCTGAAGCATGTTGGCTTGCCATGGCAACACAAAGAACGAATACCGAGAAGAAGCCTGAAAAGCAGAGAGGATACTCGTACAAGTGTTAGCATTTTGTGGCAGTTGCTTTGCTTTATGATTTCTGGAGCTGCCTCTATGGTTGCTGGTTGGTTGCCTTGATTTATTAATATTTTAGAATAAGCGTCGAGAAACACATTAAATTCTAGCCAAAAAATATTCCCTTGTGCTCGACTAGCTTCAAGTTTACAGTCGAACGGGCAAGGGACCTTAGACCTCAGCCAGAGTCCTTTCCGGGTGTAGGTAAATGTTTTAGCCCAAAAAGTGAATTCGATTTGCAATTTTATGTAACAATCAGGCATTCAAGTGAACTAAATTATTTGCATTTTTGCCATTGCCAGAACATTGTCATGTATCCGAATCCGAATCTCTATACCTGCACTGCACGGATTTGGCTGCGGGAGATCGGCTTCTCCCTGACCTATGGAGCACTCATGCTGAAGACCTGGCGGTAAGTTAGTTAGCCCCGATTCTATGCAAATGCCAATTATCAAATCCCTTGCAGCATTTCGGTGATATTCCGTGTGCGCTCGGCCAAGGCCGTAAAAATAACAGATGCAGCGCTGCTCAAGCGGCTGGGCATCATCTGCGGAGCCATTGGCACCTGTCTGCTGGTGCGGACATTGGTATCGCCGCCGGATGTCGTCGTGGGACGCACTGCGGATGATCTTAAGGCCTTCCTATGCAAAACCGATTGGTGGGACTATACATTCACATCGAGTAAGTAGCGAGTATGCTGTGCGCCTTAATTCGATATGCCAGCCGTATGAAGGGAGAGGGAAACGCAGACTTGATTGGTACTGAAGCCACTCAAAGGCTTCATCCAGTCACGCACACAAGTACACAAGCACACACACATAACACAGAGCGATGCTGCAAAAAATAACACCAGGCAATATTTCACATGGCAAACCACCCACGTTACGCATACGCAGTGTGTGCAGTAAGAGCTGCAAATTGTGGAAAGACCGAAAAAATAAAGTGAAATGCAAAAATATTGAAATGCCGAAGTCACCAGGGGCAACGCAGCATGTGTGTGTGTGAGTGTGTGTACTTTTGGCTTAAACTGAAATCCAGCCACGAGGCCAGAGTCCCAGACAGACAGACGGTGCACTTGCCCTCTGATGCTTGAAGAGTATATATCATCCGAGGATTTTGTACAGCTTATTTGCAAAACTGCAAAGTCAGCAGAGCTTCCACTCATTAGATGTCCTTTCGCTTTAGTTTTCTAGATAATTTTAATGACCGTTTTGAGTTGGGGTTTTTCTCTCTTATATTTGTGAACGCCAGGACATAAACCGGATTAGAAAGCAGCTCAAAAAACAAAATCCATTTATTAAATGTTATTAAAAACAAGTTTTAATTTCATTTAAACAGTTTGCGTACATGTTTTTATGGTATGTTGATATTTCATATACAGCACAAAGTTTCGCAATTTCATTCTCTCTCAAAAGCATAGTTCATAGCATACAGAGAGAAATAGTAGCAGAAACTTCTGTAGCTCATGAGCATAAATAATTGAATTAAATTGCGAAAAATAGCGCATAACAAATGACTCGCAATAAAAATTAAATTGTTCTTTAAACAGACTGCAAACTATTCCACAAGCTTTACAGTATACATATAATAATCAGAGTCCCATATTGAGTTGTGTATGCGACAGGATGTTGATTGTTGACGCTGAGAGAGGAATACTTTTAGCTTTGTTTTGCGACAGAAGTCAGAGGGAGGTTCCTGCCAGCTGGCAGCTGCCAGTTGCTGCTGAGTTGCAGCTGGCTTAATTAAAAAACTTTTACAGAAAGAAAGGGTATCTCTATGTGCGATGTACCTATGCATACACTCAAGTATTTGACAGTCTCATATTCGTTTTTATTATGTGCTGAAGCATCGCGATTCGTGCGGAAAGTGCGCAAAGTCGCTGCGTGCAGAATGCAATAATTTTGCTATTTTCATGAGAGCGAAAAATTTGTATTTTCGCAGCTGTATTCTTTGCTCTTTGTGCGTAAATCTGAGTGGAATTTGAAACTTTTATGAATTAAATGATATTTGCTCCTTTTTTATCGGGAGCTGGCAGGAGTAAACCCGTCATAATGATCATAATTATAACGCTCGTAGGCATTGCCATATAATTGGGCAGCCGGCGCGCACACGTCAAGCACTGAAGTTTTTAATTAAAATTCAAACGAAAGTTAAAAGCCATAGCACTGCACACAAAGAAAACCCAACTCACCATCTAAATCTCTGGTCTGCTCCGGTCTCTCTTCCCGTTCCAACAGTGGAGGTACTATTCCTGGCCTGGGGCGTGCGACTGTGCATCATGGTGAGAAAGGCGCCCTCTGAGTTCAACGAGAGCCGCTTTATATCAATGGCCATCTACAATGAGTTTCTGCTCACCTGTTTCCTCAACGTGTCCATGTAAGTAAGGCAGCTGCCATGTCCGGAACGTAGCTCTTAATAACCTTGTTGTAATGTAACCCCCACCACCTTCCACTTTTCAGGCTCTTCCTGCAGTCGCCGGCCAATCCGGATCTGCTCTATATCATATTTTTCTGCCACACGCAGCTGACTGTGACGCTGCTGCTGCTGCTCATCTTTGGCAGCAAGGTGTGTAATGCAGGATCACAAGGATTCTTGTTCGTCCTAAACTATGGAATTCCTATTCCCCCCCTCTCTTCTCTCTCTCTCTCTCTCTTTCAGGTTTACATTGTGCTCCGCAGCGGCAAGTCGCATCAGGAGAGCATCGGCATGGGCGCCAAGGCTTCGGGAGCCAAATTCAATTTTCGTCCTCAGGTGCGCACCTTTGCTCATCCCAGTTCGGTGACGACGTCGACGGCACCGGCAGCCGGCACCACTTCAGCAGGTAACTAATTGCATCATTATGCCAAATCCCAGTAGAAAGTAGTCTGCATATCGAGGGCTTAAAACAAATGACAATGGCATTGCGGGCTGACCAGAGCCGGCAACAGTTGCCTCCTTGGCCAGTTTGACAAATGATGCATGCTGTCCTCGTGGTACAAGTGGACACACAATTTATGCAGAGCACCACAGTTCAAGGATGCCGATTAAGTCATCCTTGCGCCGACATTTCGACTTTTATTTTTGGCACTTGATGTGGCAAATTAAAAAATAAACTGCTCGGCGTCTGCCTATCGTTGCCATCGTTGTCTAGCCGCCACGAACATCTATAATACATATATACTATATATAAATATATATATTTACGTATTTAAAAAAATATATATATAAGTATGTATATCTGACAGATATCTTGTGTCAACCCGAGCGTTGATTTATGTGTGCGAGCCCCACGCAGAATCTCGTTCATGCTCGATGCGGTTAACCTTTCAATGTTGTGTATTAAGTGTGTGTGCGAGCGTGTGTGTGTGTGTGAGTGTGTGTGTTTAAGAGTTTGTCTTTGATTATGTTGCTTATACACCACAGCAGCAGCAGCCAGTTCCGAGAAGGCTTCAATGCCATATTTGTTTGTTTATCTGGAGCGCAGGAGGAGCGTCTGGCCACAAGAAACAAGAGAAAAAACTTGTTAAGGATTTATGCCCTGCCTCTCGCTCTCGTTCTGAATACCAGATAATGTCCTTTTGATAGAAACTTACCCAACACAACAAATCACTGACTTAATGTTATAGCAGACGAAATTAAACAGAAACAAAAGTTTCCCTCGGCCCAAAAAGAAGTTTTGCAGCTTTTCGCAAACATCTGTCACAGAAGACACAGAAATTTTTGATATGGGATAGGCATATTCGTAGCCTGGACAGGTGAGAGTATAAACGGGTCTATTACACATCGTCAAACAGTTTGTTTGGGCCACATTTTAATTTGCCTTTCAGCCGCCATATCGTTAGAGTTTATCACCGTGGGACGAGCCATAGACGCTTTATGTTTTAATGCTTTATGAGGGGACCTTTTCTCATTCGCCGGTTTTATTTTTAATTTTTTATTGCTCGTATTTCTATTTTGCGCTATCTGCCACCACAAGACGCAATTCGCAAGTGGCAAGTGGCAAGTGGCAGGATAAAGGACGCAGAACGCAGGATGTAAATTGTGCGTTAAATTTAAAAGGAAATTTTAATACGGTAGACGCCCTTTCATTGTGGGTTTCCTAAGACGGCCTGCCTTCAATTTGCATATTTAAATTAAACAATAACAAAGCAACACAACAAACACACACACACACACACACACCCAACTAGAGAGCAAGTTTTGAGATTAAATTCATGTGCATTTGTGTGTTTTGTGGTGAATTTTAAATATTTTTTTCTGAGCGAACATACAGAGCGCATAATAAATTCAATTCTTGTTGTGCCGCTGCTGCTCCGCTCGCTTAATTTCACAGCCATAAATCTAAATCCAGCTAACAAAAAAGTTGCCATTGTTGTTGTATTTGAAAGTCGCGTCAAGTGGCGCTGAGTGGACTCACTTAAATCACACTGACAGGCTTTCAGTTGAATTGAACGGCCATTTATCATCGTGCCCCACACACACACACCCACACACACACACACACACGCCTCCCTACTGCCACATCTCACTTCCTTGGGAAAAAGGAAAATAAATATATCTGAAGGCAAGCCACAACAGCGTCCATTTTCATTTAGATTTTCGTTTTCGTTTTCATTTCCATGTTGCCCGCTTTGTTAACGGCCACAACTACAGGCATACGCATTTAAAAAGTCCTGGTTGAATGTCCTGGTTAAAGAGCGAAGGGGAGGGAGGGCGGCATTACTTATGCCGGCAAAACTTTTTACATGAACGCAACTTTTTTAGTGCCAAAGTTATGGGGCAGGAGTCGAGTCCGCCGCACAGCTTTTCCAGTTGAAAGCGATGCCACTTCGTGTAGGTGCCACGCGCGAAACTATCGTATAATTGATGGGGCTTAGCCTCACGCACTCATCAAGCGTATATTTCCATTGCAGAGAACAAACTGTCCGATCAGGAGGCGCTGGAGGAGATACGCCAGCTGAGCGTGCAGCTGCAGCGCATACAGGAGATGGCGCCGCCGAAGGGTGTGGCCGTCATGACGATATCGAGTCTGCTGGACGGGCTGAAGACCCCGGGTGGCATGATGGTGGTCGCTGCGGCTGCAACACATGCCGCCAGCGGCAATGCGGCAACGGGCACGCGACAGAGCGCGCTGCCGCTGCTCGCGCTGAATGCGGAGATGCAGAAATACAATCAACAGCTGCAGCAGAACAACAATGCCAATGGCAGAGCAGCTGGCAATGCGCGTGGCAGCATACCCACGATGGTGCTGGAGACGCCTCCCTCCACGGCCACCCCGACGCCGACGACGGCCTACGAGGAACGCGCCACCAACACGGAGCTGAGCGGCGACGATTTCCGCGAGCAGCTGCTGCGGCGCAGCGCCGATGGGCACATTATCTGCAGTCGCTGCCTGGACGCGTCCAAGGAGCACTACTACTGCTGCCCGCCGCGCGCCACCTGCGAGCAGCTGGGCTCACCCCAGCAGGAGGGCAGCCTCAACTTCGCCAACATCAAGCTGGACTGCATGTGCTCCCAGTCGGAGGACCTTGACCAAGCGCAGCGCCGCCGACCCGCTGTGCGCACGGCAGCCACAAACACGCCGCCTCCCAGCTGCAAGCGGGGTCCGCGCAGCCTGCTCGAGGCGGATGTCAGCATTTCGTATCAAATTTGTGATAACTGTAGAAGTAAGTCTAGGCTTAGCGACAGGCCGCCTGCGACGGGCAGAGCACGCAGCGGCAGCTGCATCCAGGTGCAGGAGCTGCCCAGTCAGTCCAGAAGCAGCGAGCTGCTGGATCGCTGCGAGGCAAGTACCAGTGCTAGTGTCAGTATGGCCCAGGTGGTGCGCTCCGCAGATGACTTGGCGCTCTGCAAGAGCAGCACGCTCCTCACAGAAGCCGAAAGCGATAGAGAGCCGCCTCCATCAGAGGCGGGCAATGTGTCCAGTGCATCCACTAGCCAGGCGGAAAAGGCCAACGGCAGTGGGAGCTCAGCTGGAAGAGCCAAGCGACCCGATAAGCTGGTGCTCGATCTGAACGATCGTTCCAAGTACACAAAGGAGGTTTCTGTATAAAGAGAGAGAGAGAGAGAGAGAGAGAGAGTTATAATTGATTATGAAAATGTTATGAAAATTTAATAAGAAAAGACTTTATGAAATTTAATTGTATTACTCTAGGAAGTATATATATATACTTAAGTTCCGATTATAATGACTAAAACGCCTGATTTCAGCGAAAGCCCAAAAAAAAATGGAATATTTAAACGGGCTGCGATTTGCATAGCTAAAACATTTGCCCAGCCAGGTGCAAAGCATTTGCAACTGTAATGAGCCCCACGCTGTGAATGTTTTGCATTTGGCAAACACAAATAAACATAAGCACACACACAACCACACAACCACACACACACACACACATAGGTAAATAAGCTGCTTCGCAATTTTGCTGCAAATCATGTGTTTTAGCAGCGAAGGACAGAGAAGGGATGAGAGTCAGAGAGAGAGGGAGGGAATCGCATAAATTGAATTTAAATAGAATTTGCAATAATTAAAATCAAATGCCAACTAATTGCAACAATAAATAAATGAGAATAATTAAAAAGATTTGTGTAATTAATTAATTAAGCCATGTTTTAAGTGCCGCCATTGAATTGTATAGCTACTCCATATACTAGAAATATACTCGTTAACTGTGTAAATTAAACATATCTCTGCCAAAAAAGATTTAAATACTTAACTTATTAATTATGTAGTTGAATTGAATTGAGAAGTAAAAGCGCAGCAACTTAGCTCGAATCCACTTCAGAGCTTAATCTAGCTACAATCGATCGTAAATTTATGACTAGTCCTTGTTCTACACACACAAACACACAGATAAACACACAGATACAGATATTAAGTTTAAGTATTGAAATGATTTGAAATACATAAAATGTACGAGATGAAAAGTGTTACGAATAAAAGTTTATTATGAATGTATTCTTGAGCAAATTGATTAACTGCAGTTGACAACAATATATTACGCATACGCACCGTGGCAGCGCCTAATATTGTTTTTAACTGGGCTCAGACCGCCCATTTTATTGGTAAGTACGAACATATCTCAATGGCTATCAACAGCAGCAGCAAATGAAAAGAAAAACACACTTGGAGACTCTTTCGGTTTATGGGCACGTTGTGATGGTCTTTATCTTTATGGACATGCCTGTGTGTGACTGTGTGTGCGAGTGTGTGACCCTTTTGCCATTTATGAGCCCATTTTCTGAATGCCTTTTCAACCTACACACACACACACACACACACACACACACGATGTCAGCCGTTCTGAAGGAGACGTTAATTTAAATGTTTTTACAGCATTTGCCTGTCGATGTTTTGCTGTGGCGCCGCCTCTGACGTTTGTTGTTTGCGTTTCAAATTAAAATTTTGCAGCCGGTTGACAGTTTTTGTTAAAGATCCTCAACACAAACACACACACACACACATGTGTGCACACAAAGGTTAACTCAGTGTTATCAAGTGTACAAAGGACAGACATCCTGGCTGAATGTGCGTGCATTGAATTTTAAGCATCTTACAGGAAGATGCCAAAGTTGAAGCAAAATTAATTTAAAACTGTCTGTTGATGTTGGGCTTTAAATTGAAATTCACATAGAGAGGACTCCTTCATTCAATCCTTATTATTATTATGCTTTTTTTTGTTCTGCCTTCAACTCTCATCGTTATCCTTTGCACGTGATGAAATTAAAGAAACTTTTTAGTTTAATCAGTTAAAGTTTCCCAGCAGCAGTCACAACTTCAAACTGCGCAAATTGCCGATGCTAACTGGATTACAGGAAGCTTAAAAATGATTTAATTAAATGGACTCACGCTTTTTGTGCATACACACTTTTAAAAGTTTCAAGTGCAGCACCAAATACCCTAGCAAATACCCTATAGAAAATGAAACTTTAAAAAACAACTTCGAGTTGTTTGAACTCGTCAGATAGACAACTTGACACAGACTGGGGTCTGGCTTTAAAAGAATTTCTTTTGAATATAAACTGAGCTTATTTCTGACCAATTTACAGGGTAGTTTCCAGTCGCATATAGGAAGACTTCAGCTTGCTTTTCATTTAAGTGGTAGTCACGCGCTTCTCAAACGGAAATTAAATATTGTATCCGGGCAAGTAGAAGCCAAAGTTACAACAAAAATAAAGATACCTGTGAGTTATATATGATTATACATAAAGTAAAAACATTTAATTTGTTATATATTGTTTAATATAATTGATAGTTATATATCTTATATCTACTGATAGCTGGCAACAGAATTCAATATTTAAGTTTATCTGCAGAGTTCCAGCGCTGTTTTTGTTTACTCCATAATTGCATTACGTCTGCGAAAAAAGCAGAAACTATCACAAAAAACGCACTCTATATATACTATATATATATTATATATATATATCTGGCATATATGGAGGTTAAATATGTCAAGCTATTGGCACGGAAGTTGAAGTTCTGCAACCTGTGTAAAAAAAAGTCACATTGATAGTTGGCTTATGGAATTTATTTTATGACTTTTTAAACTTACTTTTTATGCTTAAAGCGGGATATATATATATAATTAAGCTCCTGTTGGAAAGTCAGTAGCTTAATCTTGTTTTGGCCATAAACTTCGTTAGGTTCAAATGAATAAAAGGCACTCGAAATGGGATCTTTGTTTTGAATTTATGACCATCTCGATGCTGATGACCTTTGATGGCAAATGTGACTGGGTGAGTGACATATCGCAAACGGGAAGTGCTGTAATGTGAAATTCAAACATTTTTCATCACTTAATTACGGCGATAAATGCCAGTGGCAATTGCTCTGGGCCACATCAAAATGGCATTAAATAAAAACATGTTAACGACCTGCAGGCCAAAAAAACGATTGCAAAAAGCCAAACACGCAAAAAGCGGCAGAGAACAGCTCAAGCAGGCCAGCAAATTTATGTGCGAAACAATAAAGACACACAATATACAATTACACACACTGTTATGTAATAGAGGGAGAGGGGGAGAGAGGGAAACACTGACAGCCAGGACGAAAGGACAGACAACAATCCTTGGCTCACGTGCGTAAAGCTAATTAAAATTGAAGGCGGCATTGCCAAATGTCTTCGTGAACTGCTAACTGTGTGTCTATGTGTGTGTGTGTGTGTGTGTGTGTGTGAGTGTATAGATGCCAAAATATAAGTGCAATAAAATTAAATTGCTCAACACCTTATTAACAGCAGCTGTCTCTGTCAGCCGGAACCAATGGAAACAGACAAATGCCATTTTGAGGCCGGAGTGTGAGGAATTTATTAGCCAAAGTCAATGTTTTGATGCCTTGAGATGAGGCTTTAGTTCCTTCTTTCTGTGTGTTGTTCTGCACCCCAAGAAAACGTTGTAATATTATGCCAAGGAAAGAAAAAAAGAAAAGCCGAAAGTTGAATTTGCTTTTCAATAAGAAGCAACTTCGATACCCCGAAGTATAGACACACTCCCAAGCCAGCTTTCACTTTGACTAACTTTTATCTTTTAAAAGGCACTTTCTATGCGTCTGTTGGAAGTGTATAGAGAATGTGAAACAATCAGCAGCTGGCCAATAGACTTTCCACCTTTTCAATCTCCTTCCCCCACTTTTCTATGCTTCTACTTAAGAACTCAATAAGCACTCAAATTACCGCCCCTATAAGCTGGCTTTAAGTTCACTTAAAGTTCTCTTTTGCTACCTGTTAATTGAGTTGAGAGCAAAAGCTATGTCCATATTCTAAACTGAAGCCTTGTTTGCACAGACATAACTCGAATAACTCTTGTTGTAATAAACGAGAATATTCTGGGTGGAAAAAGGGATGCAGGAAATATTTTCATATATATATTTGTTATATTTCACATAAAATATGCAACGCACTCTGAGGAAAAGTTGCTGCAGTGGGTGACTCACTTGTAAAGTGTATAAAAGTTGCAGCATATGGTATGGGGAGTCCATAGCAGCTGTCAAGGAGGAATCTACATATTGTGAATGGGAAATGAAACAAGAAGCGGAAGAAGCAAAGTAAATAAAGGACGAAATGGCTAAAAATGCATACGCACAACCTCAGGTGAGTGTGCACGTGGATTGCATTAGAAAGTTACCTGAATTGAGATGCATACGAGTATGTGTATAAAATAAATCTGCCTCAATTGCTAGGATTGTACTCCCACACCTGACTGTCACACACACACACACAACCATATGAATGTACAGATAGTAAAACTCAATGTGCACATCCTTTTATCCCTGAGCCCAGCTCCTAAACTCCTAAGGATTGGCTCTACCTATGGCTCGACATTGGCTCTGACTGCCGCCTGTCTGACGTGTCAGTTACAAGCAATTGTGCAAATGTGTCGGTTGCCATTTGGATGACGACAAGGATGAGGATGAGGATGAGGCTGAGGATGAGATGCGGATGTAAGATAAGCTCCAAATGCAAAAATTGAGTGTAAGCTCTGCGAGTGTGCGATGCAGATAAAGATAAAGAGTGTAAATAGTTTCCTTCTTGTCGTATTCTGAGTATCCGAAAAACAAGTAAGAATTATATATTTATCAGCTCAAGACTAGCAAATGCCCTGTAGCTGAATCTGAAAGTATTCCTAGATTTCCAGTTGGTAATCGTTTCCACTTTTGCGAGTGTCCTGAGAGCAATCCACATACGAAATAAACTATCTGTAGCTATTAGAGGGAGCTTAGAGTGAGACTTAGATATCCTTTGGCAACATTCTCCATTATATTACAGGGTATATGAAACGCATATGGTACTCACCGGCAAATGTGTTTTAGTATGTCGATTTGCTCTGCCCTGCCAGCAGTTTTGGTAGTTCTCACTTAATAGAACATCTGCATTCCGTGTGCTGCCTCGACTTCAATCCGTGCCGTGCTCCTCCGCTTCAATTGAGCCTGCAAATGTTACAGCATGAGATTTTATAGCTGGACTGAAGGGGAAGGCGATCAGTTGATTCGAAACATATAAAACAGGAGGCAATGTCAATGTCAGCAGCGGAATCAATGCATCTGCAGGTGCAACTGTTTTCCGGATGAGACCTTCAAGCGAATGGAAAAGGTTTTCAGGTTTTTTGTCAGTTACATTTCCAATTAATGAAACAAACTCAATGGGATTTAATGAACTATTAAAATGCAAGGCAAATGTCAAAGAAAAATCGTTTCCTAATCTGCAGCACAGTTGAAGTTCATTGGAATG
Source organism: Hirtodrosophila trivittata (assembly GCA_035045065.1). Lineage (NCBI taxonomy): Eukaryota > Metazoa > Arthropoda > Insecta > Diptera > Drosophilidae > Hirtodrosophila > Hirtodrosophila trivittata. The sequence continues at coordinate 16,923,786 of JAWNNK010001311.1, read as the reverse complement.
GAATGAAAGTTGTTTTCATGTAATTAAGAAAATTGAAATTTACATCTCAATTTATTGGACTATAAAATATGCATGTAATTGGATTATATTAAATGAGCTGCAAAAGTGAATAAAAAACAGGCAAACAAAAACAAAAACTAGTCGCAGAGTTAATCATGTGAAATCAAATCAATATATAATTTAATTTTTAATTAATACGTGCAAAAAATAAAGTACTTAAAATGAAATTTCCACCCACATAAAGCTATGGGCCACTTTAGCCTTAATAGAGCTTTTATGCACTCTAAACTAAAGCCACAAAATAAAAAAACCCCCCACCCTCTCTGAAACTTAAGTGTGCAACAAAGTGAGCCACAAACTACACACACACACACACACACACACACACACACATTCGAGAGGGCCAGCAGAGTAAGAGAGCAAAGCATTCAGAGTCTATATGAATTCTATGCCAAAGGCAAAGTGAATACAGAACGAGAAAAGCATTCAGTATACTGGCAGCTGTATCTATACAGACCACAACTATATTTGTAACTAAGTCTCTATCTATATCCAAATCCGTATCTGTATCTGTATCTGTATCTGTATCTCTATCTGTATCTCTATCTGTATCTGTATCTGTTTCTGTTTGAGCAGCGTCTCGTATGAGCAACGGCTGAGTTTCTGCTTTATGTTGCGCCGCATTTACTCGTAACAATAAAACCTGAAATGTTGGTAATGAAAAGCGCAAAGCGGCAGTTAAGAGCACACAAGCATAAACACACACTCACACACACACACACAGTGGACCACAAGCATCCACACATACTTCGTATATTGTTGTAGTTGTTAGAGCTACTTTCACCTAATTGCTGCACTCAGTTTACGCTTAAGCACAATTGACGTTTGCTGCCAAAGCGGCAGGGGGTAGGGGTGAGGGGGAGGTGGGGCTTGGGCAAGGTAAATGCATTTTGTGGCAATTTTCAGGCCAAAGGCAATTTCATGTGGGTCTGCACTTAAATTAGATGTCCAGACACTTTTCACCAAAGGCATTCGAAATCAAGTGATACAAATCGCATCTGTCTTCTCTCAAGCTATCCGAATATAAGGGAAAGCGTTAATTGCCGCATCGAAACGAGAGAAAAGCTGCGCAATTTGACCAAATTAATAGCCAAGTCATATTGTGGCTTTCAATTTATGCCCAGAACGCAATTCTAACGCCACACAGAGCGCTGCTCATGGTCGAAAGATAAAGTTAAGGATTGTATCTCCATAGTTACAGTAGGTGCTAACTATCCATAAATATGTCCAGAAAACGGATTTAATTAGGGCCAGGATTACACTTCCCTAACAAGGAACAACATCTAGTCGAATTTATATATATATAAAAGTATCTATAGAATCATATATAAAAGTTGTAAGTATTATTTTCACTTTATTTATTTATTTAACGTATGAATGTCACAGGCTCTATTTTGACTAAATCTAACTCTCTTTTACCCACTGTGCCTTGATGACATTTCTATATATGCATATATATATATATATTTCTCAGTATCTCTGTGTGATTTGTGGCGATTGCAGCTGCAATTACAGTTTATCAATTAAGGATTAGCACACAGTAAAATATTACAGGACATACTTGACATACAAGAGGGGATGTTAGGCTTAGGTTATGTCAATTTCAAAGGTCATTCGAGTGATAATTTCTTAAATTTAATTGCTTTGAAAATGGCAAGGATGTGGCTCAACATCAACATCTCTACCCCTGCACTGCCTCAGCCCCTTGTCATCCTGGGGCTGATCAGATAAAGTGAGCAGCAATGCCCGCATTGCTGGCTGCCAAAGGATTTTATTGTAAAATTTGTCAGCAATTGCAGGCGAAAGACACAGGACTTTGGACAAAGGACGAAGGACACACAGGACATAGACGGCGAACATTTGCCATAAATCAGAATATCTAAAAGTGTTTGCACTGACAGCATGAAAAGTGACAATGGAAGGGCACAAACTGCAACGCGAATATTTATATACCCTAACGAAAGTCCTTAGAAAAAGCCTTTAGAAAGGATAAACCTTAGTTTGATTATAAACAGAAATCATGGAAAAACCAAAAGACATTAGTTTAAAAGTAGGTTAATAACAAACTATTTATATAAAAGGGTATTTAGAATCGCCAATGGCGAAATGCAGCTGATGTCGGACTTTGTCTTCGATCTGGAATTGGATTTCGCTTCCGCTTCCGCCTCTGATTCCGGCTTAGACTGTAGCTCCCCAGCATCATTATGCTCATGAAGTCAGTTGCCGTTTAGCATTCAACTGAGTGAACCTAATGCAAGCAGCGTTCTGGCCAAAAGCAACTACAACTACAACTATGAGGAATTACGAGTCGTGTCGAATACCAATTTAAATTCAAATGCAAATGTGCTGCTGCAGTCTGGGGGCGATTTGCATTTGGCCTAATCGACTTTGGAGCATAGTTTCGATAACGGAGCACGCTCTGCTGTGACTGTCACAGTGACAGTGACTGCGACTGTGACTGTGACTGCGACAAGGGCAGAGAGCCCAAACTCAAAACAAACAAACAAATCGACAAACACTGAGAGAGGCGGGCGGCGAAACTTTGATTGACATTTCAATTAAATTATAGCCAAAGTCGTTGCCAGAGCAACTGCGATTGCTCCTGACGGCATGTTTCGAGTGCAGAAAGTTTTACTCACCGAATACCAGGAGATCTACGAGCCCGTTATGGTAGAGAGTCCCTTCACCCTCGTCGACGCAGACGGCCTGGGAGTGCGCCAATACCAAATCGCGCTCACCGAAAACAAGCTCGTCTTTGGCTCCGACAACTTCTACAAGCATGAGGACACCTTGGGTGAGCCTCGATGGCAATGTCGAGGTCTGGACCCGGAGACCGAATCCTTCGACCTCATCAGCGTGGTGCCGTTGGAGTACATACGCTTCAATTTCTATCGCAAGCACGATCGCTGCCTCATGATGCTCAGCATCCAGGCGCCGCGGGATCGGGCCAAGCCGGAACCACCCATGATCTTTGAGTTCGGCGGACACATCAACAAGCAGTACTTCTGGCATACGTGGCGGGAGCGTGTGACCTCCATACGTGTGTACCAGCAGCGCTTCAGCCAGATCACCGGTGCCTCACCCTTCTCCAGCACAGATGTCCAGCTGGACGAGGAGCAGTACCGCGTCCAGGTGCATGTTCCATGCAGAGAGAACAAGGCCTACAGCGCGTGCTACAGCATATCCGGCGATACCTAAGGAAACCGCAAATACTTATCAACTTGTATCTACATGCATATTTTATAGCCCGGCTAAGCAGCTTAGCTGTTGCCAATTTGATTAATGCTAACTTGGCCAACTACCTTGCAGACGGGAACAGCAGCAGCAGCAGCAGCCATATCCAAAATCCGTTTATTTATTTATTAAAGAAAAGCGTCTTAAAGTACCTTTACCTTTATCGTAGCCAACGTATGAGTATTTTGGCCAGGCCATCAGCCGGAAAGTTTGGCAGGTCAGAATGCGTGAAATGAAGGCCAAAACACATTTGTTGCTCGCTTATTTTGATTGTTTCTTCGTTTTTGTTTTTGATTTTAATTTTGGTTTCATACCCGTTTTTGTTTTTGCTTTTGTTAGTTGCAGCTGGCAGCCAAAAGTCTCTGGTTTGGTTGGTTTGGTTGGCGGCTTTGTGGCTTTGTGGCTTGGGGCTCGGGGCGGCGGTTTCAATTCATGTTATTCTTTTTTTTCACTTTCGGCCACTGGAAAAGTTTTCAATTTGTCGACAAACTTAAGCCGCAGCCGCAACACTTTTCGAGTCTGAGCCCGTATCTGTCTCGGCAGTTGGAGCGTGCAGCTGACGCCGAAAATCAATTGCAATAAAATGGCCGGTCCAAATACCAAAATAAACTTCGTATCTGAATTGGAGGGCTTCGACATTGGCTTCAGTTCGTTTAAGAGCATTTAATGGTCAAAGTTTCTGCCGCAGTTCTATATATAATTTATTTAATTTGCTCTCTCATTGCGTCAGTCACAATGATAAATTACAATTTATTTAATAAAATGTGCAAAATGCTCGCATTAATCATACGCCATGTGGTGCGTGCGGCAGCTCACGCAATTTTTAAATTCTTCGCATTTTCCAAAACACACACACACACATAGAGAAGGGCACGCCCCCAAAAGTAAAAAGAAACATCCTCTCAAATGCGTGCTAATTAATACGCTGCCTCGAAACGATTTACCACAATCCGTCCATGGCAACCGGCAATGCCAAAAGTTAATTAAAAACCCATCGCACAACACCAGCTCACACACATTAAAAACAAAATAAAAAACGGTTCAATAAAAAGCAGAAGCATCATGATCAAAGAGGCGACACCTACTCGCACGCACATCAGATCCAACAAGAGTCCATCTGCTCCCAGTTCATTTGCCCAGCAGCGTGTCAGTCCGTGGGAGTGTCGGGGCGTCAGTTCTGCATAGCATCTGGATTTTATATACATTTGCAATTCACCTGCTCACTTTGCAATTATGGCAGGCAAAGGAATTCCTGCGACTTCGCTTAATTAGCCCTGGTAGCTGGTACCTTAGCCACGCCTTTAATTGCTTGACTTTAAAATCATGTCGAGCTTTAAGGAGTTCCCGGAATATATAACTCATATTTGTCTGCTTATTTACCTATTAACAAGCTCACACCGTCATCGTGCCCTTGTTCAAAGCCAACCAGAAGCCACATCAAAGCTTCACCCTAATTGCTTACCTGAAATTTAAATTTGAAATTTTGGTTAAGCTGTCGGTTTGGCAAATTGCGGTTTGACTGACCAAATATAAATCCCATATAAGCCAGATATATATGTATTTCGATTATAAATATTGACAGCTCAATTAACTTCTAGTTGAATAATTGTTAAATTAACAAAAGCTGTTCAGGCTATAAATAGATATCAACAGATCCATTGGGACACTTAGTTGCAGCCCACAGAGATTTGATTTCTGGAAAAGTCGTCTCACATCCCACCCCCTACACCCATTATAGAATACTTATATGAGATTTTAAAGTCAGGGCCCGTATGATGAGCCTCATAATTAAATTAAATCCCGTTGCGAATGTAAGCTGACAGTGATGAATGTGTTTTATATTTATTGAATGCCGACGCGCTGTAGCATTGCTGCCATGAACTCTGTGTACTTGAGTATGATGTGTGTGCGTGTGTGTGTGTGTGTGGGTGCGTGTGTGTGGGAATTCCTGACATACATAAGCGAATTTACACATAGAACAATGCTCAGGCGACTTACAGGGTGACTCAATTGAGTCTTTTGCAAATATTAATTAAATTAAGCCACGAAATATTGTCAAGTGCACTGTAAATATATCTGTTATTCGTTTCTGTTAACTTAACACTATGTTAACATTGAGCACTGTTAATTAAAACTGCGTTTTGCCTCTTAACTTGAGCCGAGAACTTAAACTAAAACAAATTTTATATCCAATATGCAAGCTATGTTTTCTGTCGATTATCCGCTACATATACATATATATATATATATATATTATATGTATGAAATGAGACACCCTGTGAGCACATACATCACGCTTTAGATAGCTACCTACATACGTCGCATAGCCCAGTAAATGGTGGAACGTCTAGCCCACGCTGCGTATACGTAACATATTTGAGTTGCGTTGAGCGAGCAGCATTTGGGCAGTCAGACAGCACAGATGTCTAGGTACTCCTACTCGTACTCTTACTTTTACTCGTACTCGTACTCTTACTTTTACTCGTAGTTAGTAGTCCGCCCAGTCCTCAGAAGTAACCACCTACTAGATTTCACTTGTATTTACGTTTTGCATTGACGTAAATCGCTTTCAAGTGTACTTAACATGCTTAGCAGCACCTATGGAACTTGCACTGGCCTACCTTCAATATAGTTGTGAATTGAATGCTATACATTGAATGCATCTGCTGGCATTGGGATATGGGCCAGGTTGAGCCAGTTAGAATGTTTGTATGTTACCTGGCGCAAATTGAAAACAATTTTCCATTGCTTTCACACACGCGCCTTGGGCTAATTTTATTTGATTTTTACTCGATGCCGACCAACTTTTAAATGAAAGGGAACGTGCCTGGCATCCTGAACTCGAGGACTGGACTCATCTGAGGCAGCATCCAGGCCCCGAGGCTAGTTCAGTTCTAACCACAAAAGGTGCGGCCAACAAACCACATTAAAAGTTGGCAAGCAATCGCTGGCTACGTTTCTACTATGAGACGGCTTTTATGTGGTCGACTATAACCATTTAAGTGCCAAGGGCTACCTTCCAAACACACACACACACACACATATACGAGTGTATATATGTATTTAGTTGTACCCAGAGCCAACTTCTGGAATAACAAACAGACGCTTTTAAAGTGCCAAGCGGAACTTATATGGCAAGACAGCGTCAACATTTTGTCGCCTTTTATTATAAGCCCCCTGTCTCAGTCTCAGTCTCTGTCCCATACACACTCCCATTGCCATTCTCCTCAATGCCCTCCCCCTTCGCTGTCAAGCTGTAGGTCAGAGTTTTGCGTGCTTGACGTGCTCCACATGTCTCGGCTGCTGCTGAAAAATCGCTGCAGAAACGCTCAAAAGTGTGCATCATACATATAAAAAAAAAATAGAAGAAAAATCCAGGCGGCTTGCCTACATTTTGCTTTTGCTTTTGTGTCAAGTGCAAAAGTGACTGCCAGCCACGAACGACGAGTAAGTAAAAGCCGTTAATGTTTATGATAGTGATGGGCCCCACGACCATCCACACACACACACACACACATACGCAGTGGCAACCACATGCAGGTATGTATGTGCATACGTCAAATTTATTGCATACTTGGCAGCGTGTGTATTAGAGAAAAAGAGAAACATAGAGAGAAGGGGAGAGAGAGAGAAGGGAGAGAAGGCACATCAGAGTCACATATTTAGAGCTCTATTATAAAAGAAAAGCCAAACGAGGACGTGACTCGGCTTTATGCTGGAAAAACTGATGCTGCTGCTGCTGCTGCTGACGATGATGATGATGATTATCATAAATGCTTAACTAAATATACAGTGCCCAGGTTTAAGGAGACATAGATATATATCCTAAATATATAAACCTGTAATTATTTATACACTGTATTTATACTGAATTTGATTGACACAGAATTCAATTGAAAGTGTATTTAAGGAATATATGAAATATAAGTAATAGCTGCTGTATAGAACTTTCTTTCAAGATTCACAATTTAGATACTCCTATGTACAAACTGAGTAGCTTTGAGAGATCACAAGGTAAACCAGATTAGTCAGAGGAAAACAGATCTACTTTCATATGGATAATCGAAGAGTCGAAGTTTGATTGATTGAAACTTCCTTCTTTTTATCCTTTCTAGCTACTACAGCATTATCACCCATTGAATCAAATGGATATCCAGATTCATGATGCGATTTAAACTGCCTTTTATATAAGTTATTAATACCAGCTTCTATATATAACTTTCTGTTAGCATTCAACACTTAGATACTGGTCTCTACAAACTGAAATCCAGATTCATCATGCGAAAAACAAACCTACTGCAATCTGCTTTCAGGTGGATAATCCAAGACTTGAACTTTGACTGATTGAAACTTCCTTTCCAATATCCTTTCTAGCTACTACTGCATTATCATTCATTCAAAAGGATATCCAGATTCATCATGAGTAAAACAAACCTACTCGCGTCTACTTTATTGACACAGAATTTCAATTTAAACTGCCTTTTATATAAGTTATTAATACCAGCTTCTATATACAACTTTCTGTTAGCATTCAACAGTTAGAAATCCAGATTCATCATGCGAAAAACAAACCTACTGCAATCTTCTTTCAGGTGGATAATCCAAGACAAAGTTTGACTGATTGAAACTTCCTTATCTTTATCCTTTCTAGCTTCTACAGCATTATCATCCATTGAATCAAAAGGATATCCAGATTCATGATGCGATTTAAACTGCCTTTTATATAAGTTATTAATACCAGCTTCTACATGTATATACAACTTTCTATTAGCATTCAACAGTTAGAAATCCAGATTCATTATGCGAAAACAAACCTACTGCAATCTGCTTTCAGGTGGATAATCCAAGACTTGAACTTTGACTGATTGAAACTTCCTTTCCAATATCCTTTCTAGCTACTACTGCATTATCATTCATTCAAAAGGATATCCAGATTCATCATGCGAAAAACAAACCTACTGCAATCTTCTTTCAGGTGGATAATCCAAGACAAAGTTTGACTGATTGAAACTTCCTTATCTTTATCCTTTCTAGCTTCTACAGCATTATCATCCATTGAATCAAAAGGATATCCAGATTCATGATGCGATTTAAACTGCCTTTTATATAAGTTATTAATACCAGCTTCTACATGTATATACAACTTTCTATTAGCATTCAACAGTTAGAAATCCAGATTCATTATGCGAAAAACAAACCTACTGCAATCTGCTTTCAGGTGGATAATCCAAGACTCGAAGTTTGACTGATTGAAACTTCCTTCTCTTAGATCCTTTACTAGTTATAGTTTTATCACTCCCATAATCATTTGAATGTGTATGTTATATCCTGGCCTTATAGTATTACCAGCCATGTAAAATTTGTATTAGTTTGTTGCTATGAACTAGTCGTAAGCTTGAAGAGATTTGCAATTTGTATTCGTTTTCCTCAACTAAATATAAACTGAGCACACACACAGAGAAAGTTGCTTGACTTTGTCTCTACATAGATACAAGGGCTATGCAAACTATTACAATATGTTTACTATACACAGACACATATAAGCAGAATGTATTCATGAGTCTTTGAGTACTACATGTGTACTTGGACAGTTAATCACAAAGCAATTTGGTGAGAGGAAAGTCAAGAGACGCCTCCTAGAATTTAATATTTCATTTGTTTGCACAACAACTTTGGCTCGTTTTCCCAACAATTCCAGTTGTTTGAGCACAATTCAGTTTTATTCAATTATAAGAGCCGGTTGAACTTTGCTTTGGAGCAGCATCTCCAAGCTGATTTCCATGGGAACTTGGGCGCTGATGCCATAAAGCAAATTGCCGGCAATAGCTGGTATTTAGGGCCTATTAAAATGCAAGAGTTCGACTCTACTTCGACATGTCGGTGTAAGCCAAAAGCCAAACAATGCGTATGAAACAGGAAACCAGTTGCCAAGGCTAACAGCAGCCGGCCCAAACCCAACCGACCAAGTCAGATATTTTGGCCTGCAGAATACACTCGAAGATACGGCAGGCAAACAAACGTCCTCGAAACCGAGTTTTGGTATTTCGTTTGCAAATTGCATTGGCCATCGACTGACAGTGGGGAGGGAGGAGCCACCCAGAAGCTGGACCAGAGTCGGTTCGCCTATTAAACGCCTACCACTTGGTTTATCAGAAGCTGCAGTTACTTCATTGCCGGAACTTCAGGCTTTAACGGACTACAGACAATCGTAAATTTTAATGGCTTACAAGAGCTCGCTTTAAGGCCTTAAAATGTCCGTTAACACTGTGCTGGAATTTGCCATTAATAAGTCCTTAGGATGAGCTCACAGGAAGTCGCCTGCCCAGAAATCCATTAAGCCTTTTAGCTGAAAGAGTCAGCGACTGAGCCAATGGATTTCACAGTGTCTGCACTTTAAGGCCGCACAAATTGCAGGCAAATTCTTGGCCAAATGAAATCTGTATTAAGAGTTATCTGTGGCCAACTGCGAGTAAATGACATATGTCCACAAATGCCAGTTGAGATTTACAAGGCAACATCCATCATAATTCTTGCGTCTCTAAGCAGTTGACACGATTTGGTGTCACGTATTTCAGTTCTTGATAAATCTTTCCCAGCTGCCCCAGCACTCAACGCCATCGCCATCGCCATCGCCATGGCCATTGCCATAACTGTTCCCGTCGCCACCTTTGTCCTGTCCGTGCCCTGACGAGCACGTGCACGCTGTTAACCTCAAAAATGCGCTGCTAAAACATTTTTTAACACTCTTTTTCTTCTATTTCCCTGCCGCCTTTCTCCCCGTTTCGTTTACTCCAAGCCGTGAGACGAAGGTTCAGACAGCGGGTCAGCGGGCGGCAGCCGCAATACAAGACCGCAGAACGGCCCAGACCACAGCATCAAATCGAGTTGATGGCCAAGAGCGGCGCTTCCACTGACCAAAGCGTGGACAATCCCAATCCTTTTCAGCCAGCATACGTGCCGCGTACGTGCGCTGCTTGACAAAGTAGCCCCAAATACAGGGTGCTCCCTTCGAAGTTAATGAATTGCCTGATTACTAATCGAATTTGATTAGATTTTAAAACGAAGTTTCCTGCTGCTAAGTAAACATTCGATTAGCAGCTTCAGTTGCTGTTCTATACAGGATTCGGGATATAGAAAGATATTAGATATACCCTGTAAGCTGTGTGTGTGTGGCGAAAGGCGCGATAGTTAAACCCCAAACAGACTTTGCCTGCAAATTAATGACCAACAATGGGAGATGTCCTCGTGGCTTTGCTCTGGCTGGCTGAGAGTCCAACTTCTCCAGGCGCAAAAGTCACGTACAAGGTGCGGCCAGTGGCATATTGGAGCATCTTGAAGTATGCATGCAGCATTTATATATGCAAAAACGTTGCTTAAAGGGACTCGAAGAATGCTTTAAGAGCAATTCATGGGGGACTAATAGGAATGGGAGCAGCGAGATGGCAATGAGAGATTTTCGTGCCCTTTTCTTAAAATAGCACACAAAGCGCCTGTTTATCTCGAGCGCATTTATTTACTTGATGCTTTGCTGCTCTGTAGGTTAAAATATTTGCGCTGGTTAAGAAGCAGCACCCGCATGGCCACTTTGCCTGGGATAGTAGGGGCAGACAGCCAGAGCAAAAGCAACAGGAATCGCTGTGGTAGAGGGGCAAAGATAAGCGCAAAACAGCAAACAAAGCTGGCCAAAATGCTGCTGGCATGAGAGCTGCTCTGCCTTGGCCTTAGCCATCTGCTCTGTGGCGCCACACATGATGCGAAGCTGCAACAGCTGCTGCTGCTGTTGCTGCTGCTGCTGAGGCAGCAACGTTTGCAATTGCAATTGTGGCAATATTTGCCACACTGCCACATAGCCACGCACTCGAATTTCATTATAATTGCATGGCAATGCATCGACGCATCGACGTTGTTATAAAATTTTCCAATTTTCCTCTCTGTCTCACTCGCTGGCACTTTGCCCATTTTGTGCTTGGGTGTTGCCTCCATTTTTTTGTTTCGTTTGATGCCATTTTTAAACATCCTTTTTCATTTATACTTTTCTCTTTTTGCGGTGTCGAGTTGCCATACTCATTAAAATGCCAACACGTTGGGGACTTGCCAGTCGGCCGACGAGTTCGAGTACGAGTAAATATCATTGTGTGGATTGGGTAGCTGGAATTAATTTGTGTGTTGCTGGCAACCGCAAATTGCACTTAAAATATATTCATGAGCTGGGGACGGTAATGAAATCTTGTTGAGCAATATTTTATTTATCAATTACAAGCGCTTACACAATGCGATTACCATATACAAAAATCAATGGCACTCGATCCGATCCAAGCTGAATACACAAACTTCAAGCAGCTGCGATGTCGAATGGATACCCAATGGACGCACAAATCATAACTGGCCATAATGAGATTTGTCAACTGATATTCTCCGTTTGACTGTGGCCAGCATCAGCATTTATTTATGGCAGTTGCGGATAGAGAAGTGGCCAACTGGCCAACTGATAGCAATGTCTATAAATCTCTCGCATTACGACTATTGAGCAATAGCTGTTACTTTATCAACAAACACATAACAGATTTTGACAGGCCTCGGGCTGTCTTACCACCAGCAAGTAAAAATAGAACAAAATCTAACAAAACTCCTCGGGCCAACAAAACAAAATAACAGTTTAATCCAATGTACAGCTGAAATCTGAAGCTGAGCACAACCTCCAGGCGCTTTAACCTCTGACCCTGACGCTTAGCCATGGCTAATGCCTCAGAGTAAACAGAAACTTTCCTTGAAGTTAACACCACAATCCTATTTTTGCATACTACTATTTATTTGCACTTCAAAACGAAACATTAATTTGTTTTATTTAAAGTGAGTCGAAGTAGTTTATGTAAATTGCTATAATGATAATATATAAAATTGAGTTTATTTTAAATTGCGTAGCTCAAAGTGTTTTTTTCTCTGTCTGTCTGTGTATAAGCTTGAATGCGATTACATGTGTGTGTGTACTTATATATATGTAACTGTATGCAAGTGTAAGTGCATTCAAGTACTATATCTCTACAGCTTTATATGTGTAAATAAAGGAGAAACAAGTACAGACAAGTGCGCTTGACTACAAGATACCCTGCCAGGACTCGGAGGAGAGCAAAGTGGAGACTCAAGATTGAAAGAGAAAGATATGGTTAATTATTTAGGGCATGATACCTGTCTAGGGAGTATTTATAGTACTTATGTTCTGTATAAATATTATCCACTTTCATTCTTGTTAAATTCAACAAAAACACATTAATTATAGATAACAGTCGGACTTTTGCTGAATTATTCTGTCTGTCAATCTGTCACGAATTCCCAGAAACGTTGGGCCCTGAACGGAAACTGTCTGTCGAAAACAACGATTGCAGGCTGGAAAATTGAATTTATTGCAAAATGTCTAAGGAAATTGAAGAGCTGTAAAGCATTGCCTCAAATCACATTTGGCACACAATTGTGTGGCAGCCATGGGAACTGCTTCGACCACAATCCGTATAGAGTTCCACTTGGAAATGCAATGCAGTTGCAGCGGTGACCCCCAGATCGTTACCGTAATGCAATTGTAGAACGAATCAGGCCAGCAAATTGTTCTGAATCACCCACAGATGTATTATAAATGAAAAATTGTGGTCAATTGTGTTTAGCTTTACTCAAAAGCCTCAAAGCCACAATAACTAACAAACCATTTAAATTCGTGGCCAGCTGGAAATCAGTGAATAATGCAAGCCTTTTAGTCATTTTAATGTCAGCTAAAACATATTCAAATTTTCTTAAATTTGTGTAAATTTATGACCTGAAATCGCATTGCATCTTCCAAACAATAATCTTTTGGTATCTAACTCTATACTGTGTCTGATCTAATAAATGTTTAATATAATTGTTGTATAGAAATAAAAGTCGCTTAATTTGAAATCGATACTTGAGCAGATGAAGGGAGGATGTGGCCAAGCATAAGTTAAGGGAAAATTATTAGAATTTTTAAGTTTTCCAATGTGTAAACCTCACCTCGAAGTATTGTCATCCAACAAAATGGAAAATATACAAGTAAAAAAATATATTTACTTTCACCGATTTCTTTTCGGTCAACCCAATAGCTTAAAAAACAATTCCAATAAATACAAAATAATCTAACTTAGTTATTGTGGCTTTAATAAGTAAATTAATTTAAGCTTTGAAGTTGTTTTGGGAATCACAAACTCCAGTCTAGATCATGACAATAATAGATAATATATATTTGTATAGGTAGAGACTCTGCTTCAACCATCTCCCTTCTCCCCGAAAGGAAGTGAAAGTAGTCCAGCACAAATGATAACTGAAATTTCACATTAAATTAAAACATCTAAGATTGTTCTCCTTGTGTCTCATTCCTATTATAATCTGTTTGTTTTTTAACTCAAATGAAGTTTTTTTTATACCAAATTTGGCTTACCTGGAACAAGAATGAAAGCCTCAGGGTCAACGGGGTGAGAGCTCTGTGCATTTCGGCGAATTTGTTTCACTGAAACCGTTACAAATAGCCAACAATAAACGTGTTAGTGCATGCAGTTTAAGGCTTAGATACATTTACCAGTCATTACGGAGGTTTCGGCCAAACAAGATCCATCGATATGCGGCAGACGGAGCTGATACGGTATAATGAATCACTGCCAGCGCATCGACGTGCAAGCAGCTCCGCCGGAACCGGAAGTAAACGCCCACAGCTATCGACTGTCTGTTTGATTGTGTGTGTACAGCTGCTGCTGTTACTTTTTGGAGTTGCAGCTCAAATTAGCTGTTCCCGACCGGTGCAATACGTGGCCATAATTGATGCGGGATCCACGGGCAGTCGAGTGCTAGTGTTCAGGTTTTTGCGAGTCGCCAGCACCAACGATCTTAAACTGCTTAATAGGGAGCTCTACAGGGAGTCCAAGCCGGGGCTCAGTGCATACGCTGATGAGCCCGAGGAAGGTGCCAGGTCTATTGATCTGCTTTTGGAGGAGGCGCGCAGGTTTATTCCCAAGGACGAGTGGTCAGCCACACCGCTGGTACTGAGGGCCACAGCTGGTTTACGTTTTGTGTCTCATGATAAGGCGGAATCCATTCTGGATGCGATACGCAGTTTGTTTAAGACATCTGGATTCAAGGTGGACCACGATGCCGTATCGATAATGGATGGCGCCGATGAGGGCATCTTCAGCTGGTTCACAGTAAACTTTCTGCTGGGTCAGCTGTCCCTGGGTAACTATGTAGCTGCCTTGGACTTGGGCGGCGGCAGCACACAAGTTACCTTTGCGCTCAAGCATTATGAGATGATGCCCGAATACGAGAACCACACTTACAAGGTGAAAACGTCTACCAAAGATATCAATGTCTTCACCCAAAGCTACCTCGGCCTAGGACTCCAGGCCGCACGTCGTGCAGTCTTCACCCATAATTACCAGGACACTGCCACCGTGGTAGACAGCATATGCGTCCATCCCTCGGTTGTCAACTCGACTTTGCTCTTTAACAATATGAAGTATCAGATCAGCGGTAGGCATAGGAGGACTAAGGGTAAAGTCGTAGATTTCAATGATTGCTTGGAGCTGGTGAAAGCCAAGGTGCTACCCCTGATCAATCCCAGACCCACCTCACTGAAATATCATCGGGTGGTGGGCTTCAGCTACTACCATGTGCTTGGCATGCAAACAGGATTAGTGAATCCAAGCCGTGACTATGGCTATACTACAGTGGGCGCATATCGGAAAAGAGCCATAGAACTTTGTGCCGAATCCGTTGGGAAAGATCCTTTCATGTGCTTCGACTTGATCTATATATCAGTGCTGCTGGAGGAAGGCTTCGGACTCTCCAGCTTCACCAGATTGTCACTTATCAGAAAGCGCAGTGGACATAGAATGTCCTGGGCTTTGGGTTGTGCCTTCAATGTACTCGCTCCCAAACATACGGAAGCTCTCAAATCCTTTGCTTTCCTGGTGTGAAATTCAAGAGCAATGAATGCATCCATTACATTTAAATTATTTGAATTTAATTTCATAAATTTTATAAACAATTCACTTGAATTAACGTTTCATTTGTAGAAAACAGACAGCACTAAAAACACAAATTACTTGATTTAAAAAAGAAAAAGTTATTAGAAAGAAAATATATATAAAAAAAGAGATGTTAAATCTTTTAACTTTTTCGTGTAACGCTGATGAAATAAATAGAAAAGCAAAAAAATAGAAACCAATTCTTATGAAGTACTTACAAGCATTATAGATTTATATAAATAATTCTGGGAAAAGTGTCGCTTAAATTAATAATAACTTAAAAAAAAGGAAAAACCAGAAAGGACTCGATACATTTTTTTCTCTTTCGTCTGAAATTTATCAATATTCAGCGACAGAAAATACACATGAATTACTTGCTTAAAAAGGAGAAACCTTTTGGAAAGCACTTGCAAATATTATAAATTTATATAAAGAATTGGCTTTGATTGATGTTTCCTTTATTAATTATTAAAATATGTAAAAAAAAAGGAGTTGCCAAATCTTTTTTTATCTATTTTATTCGTGTCTGACCGAGACTTTGCTGATCAATCAATAATTCTCATAAACTACTTGATTTAAAGAAGAGAAAACTCTAACAGGAATCAGGTATACATAATATTGAATTTATAAAGAATTGGGTGTTATTTTATTTATTAATTTATTATTTATTATTATTATTTTATTTGTGGATTTCAACGTTGGGTTTCATTATTGATAGCTAAAATAATAAGCAACAAAAAAGCTGTTGTCTTTTGCATTTTTCGTCTGAAATTTATGATTAATCTGTAACAAAAAACCACACATAAATTATTTGTCTAAAAAAACAAATATCTAATTATAAATAACTGACATAAATTGCAAATTGTTGTAAAAAAATGGGCTGTAATTGACGTTTTATTTCTAGGAAAAGTGTGATTTTCATTGCTAATTGCTTTAACATGAAAAAAGCAGCTGTTTAATCTTTTAATTTTCTCGCGTGATGATTATTTAATAGTAATTACTTGATGCAAAAGAAAAGAGAAAACTGAATAGAAAGTGCCTATATTTATATAAATTACCGTTTTCTTTTAAGTAAAACTCTGCGCTTCATTATTAATAGCTGAAAGATTTAATAAGGAGCTGTTAAGTCTTTTGCTTTTCTCATCCGAAATTGATGATTTATGTTATAAAAAACACATAAATTACTTGATTTAAAAAAAGAAAAAACTATTGAGGAAGTACTTACTTTCAAAAGAAGTTTCTTCTATTTGCTCCTCGCGGCTTTAACTGGGCTCCAGGTACTGATTTGCCTCCATACCTCAGTAGATTGCAATTAATTAACCTTCCATCTCTGGAATGCTGGGAGTTATATTTCTACATAAATTAATAATTGGCAAAATTGACTCATCTCTTTTATTGAGCCAAATTAACTTTTCTGTATCCTTCAGACGTACTCGTAACTTCATACCGATTTCTCTAAATACTTGTAATAATAACTGCTCTCTGCAGGAACCTTGTCGAGTTCTCTGTGTTGACTATAACAGACTTTTCCGAGTCTTCAACTCAGAGTCCTCTTTTGATACGATTAAGAACCATATCCATAACTTTTTAGCACTTAGTAACTTGCACTAATTTGTCTACTAATCATAGTGATCTGATTGGGTTTTTCTGGGTTTTTCCCAGTCCTCGCAACAAATGTTGGATCATTTAATATTCTCATTTTGAACACCCAGATATTAACTTAAATTTAAATTATATTTGTATATTGTATTGTTACTTTCAAATTTTGGTCGACTGTTACTAGTTGACATTAAATAAATAAAAATAAAAAAAATTTAATTTATTTATTGAAATAATTGGCATTAATTGACTTTTCCTTCGTAGAAAAAGTGTAGCTTCAATTATGAATAGCTAAAATATATAAAAGAAAAAGAAATTTGAAACTGAGCATTAATCAGTGACAGCAAATAAACATTCAATAATAAAAAGTACAGCTTATTAGGAAGTACTTATAGATATAATAAATTTATATAAATAATTGGCTTTAATTGACGTTTTGTCTGGCGGTTTTAACCATTAATAACTAAAATATTTAATTGGAAGTTGAAATAAGCTCCTCATTAAATGGTTTTTCTTCTGGAGTGTGCCAATAAAGTTAAATGAGCTAATTAAATTTTAAAACAATTAGTGGCGCTTGTTTTTAATGCATAATTTAAATATAATTGAATAAGTGAATGAAATGTGATTGTGAATGTGAATGAAATTCAGAATATTGTTAACGTTGTGCTAATTAATTTGTAACGTTTGTTGAGTGCGTGTCGTCAGGGCCGTAACTAACATCATCGTCCATACTCGAAGTAGTCGTATCAGTGGCAGAAAGTTAACTGGCAGCGAACAACAGCTGCGTTAATTAATTAATTTCGCAATGCATATTTTTAAGCTGCTGCACGTAACGTCCAGAGTGTGAGAGAGAGAGGGGAGAGCGATGGTCACGCCCCCTGGCCAGGACGTGGCGAGCTAATAACACGGTGACGGCATAATGAATTCAATGACACGTACATATTTTCCACCAAATCAACGTGTAAAATCAAACGCGAGCGAAAGCGAAACCAGAAACAACAGCAGAAGCAAAAGCAAAAGCGAAACGAAGACCAGATGGAGGAGGGAAAAATGTTTGCGCACGTAAGTATGCTACGATTTATTTCGCTTTGTGCGTTGACAGGCAACCAGCACACCCACACCTCAACCAGCTTGGCCATTAGGGGTGGCCACAAGGAGGAGCTGACCGCAAGAGCGTTAAGAACATGGTAGCTAAACCAACTTGTCAGAGTCGGCTGCGTTGTCCTGTCAGCATGTCCTTCTGCCTACGCCGAGTAATTCATTAACATTTAACGTGATTGACACACGAGTAGCTGCACAACGAGATATGTAGTTGTCTACACTGGGCCCAACATCGACCACTACAAGCGGACTAACTTTTATGTAATTCCATCTGCCGACAGGTAATATGTCTAAGTGACCGACTCGGAATCGACAAATGCTCTTAAGCGTGCGCTCTTGAACACAGCTCAACGTTCAAGACTCCGCAGAGCAGATTTACCTAACCTCGTCGTACCCAAAGTTGTTCTTGATTTTGTCAGATTCTTTTTTTCCTAGTGTACACACTTAAGCGCGTTGTGGCTGTGTGTGTGTGTGTGGGTGTGTGCGTGATTGTGTGTATTTCTGGCAACGCACGTACGCAACAACTCCGGGCGGATGGGCACACGATTTGTTTATACAGTTATAATGCATAATGGCATTGAATTTGTCTCACACAATCAAAAGACGCACACGCACACGCACACAATGAGAGAGATCGTTATTCTGTTAATTTAATAAGCGCAGTGACGATACAACAGGTGCCACGTAGCCAGGCCAGCCACGCCCCGGTGTACCTCGTCCACCTGCCCAAAATGGAGTCACGTCGCGCACATAAATCAATTGCGTTGAGAAGGCGCTCGTGACGTGAAACTGCAGGATTGCATGCATTGTGCGAGTAGAAGCCGAAAGCAAGGATAACTGCCAAAACAGCCTCTGCACTTGTGAAAGTTGTCCTTGTTGTTGTTGTTGTTGTTGTTGCTAGTTGGCAAAAAGACAGCTGGCAGCAGGGACAGTCCAACAGTCCTCCGTCGGCTACTTGGCCGTAAATTGAGCGCATGCAATGAAAGTGTAACGAGCGTTAATTTGTTTGTCAAGTGCGCCAAGTGGACGACCTTCCACATCCTTTGGCACTCCTTAAAAGGAAATTATGGGACTTCAACGCGCCAAAGCACATACGAGCCAACTGGGACCTATGCCAAGCGACACTTCAATAAATAATCATCCTTTATTTCCGGCCAGACTCGAGCAATTCCATATTATTTATGCATCGCCAGATACTTCATAATTTACGGCAATCTTTTATGAAAGTCAAGTAATAAATCTAATTGGCAGAGAATAGAATTCAATTCCAATTGGCAGCACAATAGAGCTGAGTCGATACCAGCAGCTGATCTCAAAGTGTGAGACAATCCACAGGAGGTTTAACTCTATTCACACTCGAGATCATTTATTTCCCAACTAACAATAATTTATTCAATTTATCTTCCCATTGAGCTAGAGCTCATTTACTCCAAGATTGAGTAATACATCAGAAAACAATGAGGGATTGCTGCAAGGATGAGGGCTAGTGAATTGTTTCGGGTCACTTGACCGACCATTTAGCTAGAGAGTTTGCTATATTTGCTAGACATTTACATGCAAATATCATACATGGAAATAGTTTGAGGGATATCCTTGTGGCTACCACGAAAGGATGGTCATGGCGCCGCGCAGCAGCTGCGGCACATCCCAGCCATTGCGACGGAGTACACGCAGCGGACGTGCCACATCGCGTTTCATCTGTAATAAGGATATAATTAAGATTAATCAGCCACAAGGATAGTTGCAATAACTTACCATATTGGAGTGCAGCCGCGCCTGGAAAGCGCGCGAGGTCACAGTCTTTGCAAATAAGGCAAAGTTGGGATTGTTTTGCCGGGCGAGAGTCGTGTAGGCGTGAACTGCCTTACGGGGCATGGCAGCTAGGAGATCGCCAATGAATGTGTGGCCACGCAGAGCTCGGCAATCACAGCTATGATCAGGGAGCGGCACTGGCAGCTCAAGGCAGGCAAATATGTCCAGGATATTCTCAATGTCCTCGGTATCCACGCCGGCGTCGCGCAGCTTATCCAGCAGATCATTGAAGGCGTCGCTCTCCTGCAGCTGCTCGGCCACAATGTGGAAATGTGTCGTATTAAAGTAACTCATGGCCTTGCGGAACCGGGAGTTGCACTGGTAGTGGTCCTGGATAAGTTGAACGAGCTTATCCTTAGGGATGGTCGCACGGAGCGCCTTGAAGCTGTCGCAGAGGCCGTCGCGGTCATCTGCTTCCTCATCACCATCCTCATCTTTACCCTCATCACCATCGCCATGATCGTCATCATCATCAGGCGGGCAGGCCGTTGTGGTCTTTGTGGCTTTCGCAGCCTCCACCTGAGCCTGGTAAGCCAGAACCGCCAACAGTCCGAAGAACAACACCAAATACTTCAGTTGCAACATTATCGAGCTAATAGATAGATTCACTGGCTGCAGCCCGGAGCTCCCGTTTATATAGTCATCCCACTGGCCATTGTAATTACACACATTTCCTTTCAGCTGACTCTGCTGCGACACTGTGTCTTATCGGGCAACAAGCTCCATTAGTCTAATTACCAGCTGCAGCTGCAGCAGCGGCAGCGACAGCAGCAACCACCACAGCAACACCAACATCTCCCAGACAACAAGTTCACTTATCATCGCCGCGGAACCAACAAGCCACCGCCCAAATAGAACCCCCTCCGCTCTCCAAGAGCAACAGCAAGTAAACATAACTTGTTGCCTGTAAAACACACAGCAAAAACTTTAGTTTAAAGCGTTTTTATGCAGTTTCGTTTAATTTTATATAAATTTGGGATGTCAAAGACCTGGGATAATCACCCATCGAGTGGTCAACAGTTGCGTTTTGTTAATTGGCAATTATCGATGAGCATTCGCTTTGATTGTGTTCATTAAAGCTTAAAGTTTATCCGAAGAGCCTCTCGGCTACAAACTATTGAACGTTTTAAGCCGAGCAGGCAAAACATTAGACCACAGAAATCCAAACTGTATTTCTGGTCCTCTGTCAGTTGCCTTAGAAAAGTCGAACAACGTGCAAATCCCCTTGGCATAATAGTTGTTATCTTGAACATGTGCGTATCCTGTGTGTAGCATGTACGTGTATTCTGCATACACACTGGACAGGATACGATTTCGGGGCAGCTCAACTGAACAGAGCAACTTGAACTATGCTTAATTGCTATGGATACTTCTGGCAGCAACAGGAAACTATTCTGTGTGTAAACGTGTTGCCGAAATATTTTTATCATTTGTTTTATTTCTATTTTTACGATCCAAGTACTTGATTTCAAACTGCTGACCAACACCATCTCATTCCTTACATCCTCCACCCTCAAAACGTCATCCCATCTCATACACACACACCGAAAAATCAAAAACAAAACTCATACGCACCGTTGGCCCAGCACAATCATTTATCCGTAAATAACACTAGAGCAGACAGGCATTTACAATTGTAAGCTCGACTTTCCCTTAATACAAAATACCATACACTATATATGATTGTGCGTCCGAGTGAATCGGAAGTAGTTGACCTTCCACTTCTCTTCTGTATGGACTGAACAATGTATGCAATCATATATTTTTTCTTGTCACGCTTCTTTAATTCGTTTATAGATGTACTCAGGCATGTCCTGAACCTCAATTTAAATCAAAAGCAGACATAGTACATTTTTCAACAATGTTTGCGGCAATTCTATTCAAGCTGACACAGTGTTAGTTCAACTTTAATTTGAATAAACTTTTAGATTCAACTTTGAATAAACATTGAAATGGAAATAAATAGTTTACTTATTTTATGTTAATTTATTTTATTTACTTATTTATTTATCTGTTCCAGGGGAATATTAAACAGGGGACTGACACCTAAAAAACTAGAGCAAGCACTTAAAGATTAAAAAGCGAAAAATGTACTGGCAAGCTCTGAGCTTGGACAAGAAAAACTGCCTGTACACAAAGTAATTTCTAAGTCTATCTGGACGTATGGCATGGACATGCAGCCTTGTCGAATATCCAAAAGATTGAAATATTTCAATTTTGTATCTTTAATTGGCGCTGAGTAGTTATCCGTAAATATCTGAAAGTCCTTTCAGTAACAGATTCTGCTACTAAATACCTATGATAATCACCTGGCAGTCAACCTGCTTGATAACAGCCTACACCAAAGACGGCTAAAGATGGAACCCTTTGAACCCCCCGATCAGATTGCCCCAACTTATCCTTTCAAATATATCAGTCAACTCTTTCCCACAAAACTTTTAAAGATAGATCGCATATATATATTATATTACCACTACCTGTTACACCGTTTTCATGGTAACAGAATGAGAACAATAAAAAATAAATGAATCAGGATCAGTTGGTTACACGTGTTTTACTTAACCACAGAGCTGCTTTGTAGTTGTGTTTTCCATTGTACAGGGAGCGATTAAAGTTTGTATATAATTTTTATTGAATCAATTAAAAAGTTGCATTCAATACAAACAAAAACATATTCAAAGTTGTATTTATTTTGCGGACAAATTAAAAAAAGAGCATGAATAAAAAGGTTATGAAACTCAAATTTAAAGTGCTAGACTATAAAATACTCTGTGTATGTAAAGTAAAAAGCTTTCTTATAATCTTCTACTAGACTAACAATAGCTAATCAAGAAAGTATATATTTAGTTAGGAAATTGTGTTTAAAAAACGGATTGGATTTGATTCTGTTTTTGATCGGACAGGTGCATAAATTTGCACAAGTTTATTCGACCCTTTTTAACCATTTTATTGGTACTGGGCGTGTAAGCTGCACACACACGTGTCCGACGTCAATGGAAAAACTAGCCAAAGGTTAAGTTGAACAGGTTACAAAACTGTCAGCATGAAGCAGGAGTGCCTGGCAAAGTTTAATGGCCACTGGGCGGTTCTGGGAATATGCATCATCATGATAAATCATGGGGTTATATACTCGTTTGCCAGCTGACCTCGATGTGGCCAAATTGCCTGTTGTCGAAGGTTTTGTTGTTGTGCGGTGTGTGCTTGTGTGTTGATGAATGCACGCTTAAAGGTTTTCATTAGCACAAGCCACAGAATATGCCCAATAGCCAAGCCAAAGTCGCATGCAACACGAATTCTCAATTGCATGAGACATTTACAAGAGGTGGCAAAAGTGTTGCCTACTTTTCGGCTGCTGCAGAAAATTGCGCAATGTGGTCGCTGTCATTTGCAATAGATTTTCATTTAATTAGTTTTGGCTGCTAATAAACTTGCACCGGACAAGGTAACCGCAAACAATTGAATTGCTACGACTTTCCATGTATGTGTGTGTGTGTCTGTGTGCGATTGCAGTTTTTGTTTCACTCGTTTTGTGTGAGATTTTGCGCATCAACCACAAAACAGACTTCAACAAACAAACACACACGCAAACAGACAACTACATTAGGCACTTAGATGTCCGTGCGTGTGCGTGTGAGTGTGAGTGTGTGTGCTTCAACAGACTCCATGAGATGTGCTATTTTCATTTCCCTGGACAATTTACTCAATTAGACGAGAACTTGAAGGCTTTGTGGCATTTGAGAGAATCGCTTTATTATTGCACTCAAACAAGCAATGGCTATGGGGAATGGAAATGGAAATGGAATTGAGGATAACAATGGGAATGAGAATGAAAACGGGATATAGCTATTACAGACGACTCGTACCACTGGCTTCGCATATATAATGCTGTCTAATGCCAGCAAGCACACATGAGTCGTCACATAGAATTTAGTTGCTTGACAAAGGCTGCCCGCTCTCTGTTGTCTAGTATCGGAGCTCAAGGAAAGTTGAACACCAAACTAACGCCGATAAACAGGCTTAATTAGCGCCAGAGCTCAAAGTCAACAGACTGGCGCATTAAGCCAAAATCCAAGCACACACACAGCTTGCTAAGTGTACAAACAAAATAATGCCAATAAAGCTCATGGCAGCAAGTTTCCTACAGGGTCTCATTAGGCTTAACGTAGGCGCCAGCATCATCGACCTGCCTGCTTAATTATGTGCAAGCAACAATGATATTTATATTATCAGCCAGTCAATTTCTGCCATCAATGCTAGAACAAAGACAAATACGAGCATAAAGACAAAGCTGCCCCCAAGGTAGGCTCAAAGCATGCGGATGCGGCATGGGAATCGGATTTATATTCAGCTCAGGATACAGGTACGAGTATATAGTAGGTACCTAAAGGCTTAAGATAGTAAATGCAAATTCATGGCCGCTGTGCAACCTCATCGGTGTCACTAGACAAATGATGAGTGCTAAAATCAGTGAACCCAAAATTGGAGAAGCTTTTAGTCTGGCAAAACACTTCAAAGTTTTCAAACTTAAAGTGTCTGATCTTTGGGACATGCTACAAATCCGTAAACTTAACTTAAAAAACCGGAAAAAAAATTCATGCCAGCGGCTGAAAGTCAATGGGAGTGCGATGCTAAGTCACAGCACATGGAAAAAATGGACGCTTTTCCTCTGTTTTTGTGTTGGCTTAACAATTAAAAAAGTAAATGGCAAGCACAGGTACAAACAAACAAACAACAACAACAACAATACCAAAGGTGGAGTGTAGAAAATAACAACAACAACTTGAACAACTCGAACAACATCCAAATGGTGCACACTCATGGCAGTCACATTTCTCAATTTTTATGACAGCTCGTTGTGTGCGTGCGAGTGCGAGTGAATAAGTGCGAGTGTGCGAGTGAGTGAATCTGTGAGTGGGTGCTCGTGTATCCGTAAAAATCCTACACACACACACACGCTACAGGACAACAAATAAACAACAAGCATGCTCGACTACAAGAGTTCACTCGATAAAAGTATTTTTAAAAAAAAATGAATATTTATTCTCGATTTAAATGAACTTTAAATTCCAAGAGAAATACTCAGAATAAAACTGAAATATCTCAGAGCGCTTTCTCTATATAAAATTATTTCCTTATGCGTTTTTTCTTATTTGAATATAATACCTGGAAATCCCATTTATTAAGCAGCAGCACATTTCTCAGTCAGAGATAGTAATTGGATGTCCAAGAAGCTGCTTTCTGGCTAAAATAATACGTCCTCTGTGGGATCTTCTAGGAAGAGAGAGAATATTAGTTACTTAAAACAGTAATACAAGCTCTCAGTAATGCCAGGTTTACAGGCTGGAGACACAATGAGATTACAGGAATATCTAGGCATATGTGTCTAATAGCTTTAACCGAAATATTATCAAAATTCAATGGCTTTTAATAACGGTTATGTTACGTAAAGTCGTAACGGTAGAATGTACTCTCGACATTTGCCTATATTAGGAGAATAACACATAGATGGAGACAGGGTATCAATGTGTGGCAAGACAAAGCAATAGGAAAGGAGTTGCTGCCACATTCACTCGGTCTAGACAAATTGAGCTCTTACGTATGCCACACACATACACACACGCACACACACACAGCCTAACACAGCTCAGGCCAGCCCTAGATATCAAGCCAACGGAACACACATTCTGACGGGGGAGTCCAGGACAAATGCCTATGGGTCCAATGTGTTTGCGCAGCTGTTGGCTTGAGGTTTATCACTTTAATGGCTGCCATATTTGCTGGGCTTCCATTTCCATTTACTATCTCGTGTACCTGATTCACCTGTCGTCTGGCGGGGCCCAAATTGGCAACATGAGTTGCCAAGCGTTGGCAAAAAAGTAATTTGCGAGCAAATTATGATAAATTGAAATTGTGTTGTTGCTCGCTGGCTCCTGTACACATCAATTTGCCGTAGAACCAAGAACCCAGAACCGTGCACTGAGCACTGAGAGAGCTGAGTGTAGAACTGCGTGAAATTGTGAAATTATGAAATTATGAAGAACTGAGTATTGTTGCGGCTCTACTATGTGCTACCCACAGCGTGTATGGTGTGTTAGTTGCTCCAGCAGAAATAATTTATTGGTGCCATTTATATTTTTTAATATACTTGAAAAATTTCACTCGATTCTCTCGCAATTTGGCAGCTGAAATTTAGGAGGCAACAACAACAGGAAAGCAATTGCCAATTCAATGAAAATGCAAATCAAATTCAATTCCTATGCCAATGGCATTGGCAATGAGAATGGCAAGTGCAAAACCTCTTAAGGCAACGTGTTTACCATAAATAACTTAAGTGAATCCGGACTGCAAAAATAGTACTCGAAGCAGAAACTACACTCTTGCCTAGATGGAGACTCAGGAGGTGAGTGGATGAGTGGCAAGTGGAAAGTGGAAAGTGGATGATGGGGCTGAAGAGGTAAAAATGTTGAGAGTGTGGCAAACTGAACTTCGTTCGGTTGCAAAGACATTGCAATGCAGCTCAATTAAAATGGCATTAAATTCCATTTGGATTGCTTTTTCCAAGCTGCCAGCACTCGTCGCCAGTTGGCCCAAAGCCCGTCCACCTGCCACTGCCCTCCCCCCACCCAGTTGGCTCATCTCTGGCATTGCTTTTGCGTGTTTCTGATGCGTATAGTCGTACAGCTGTCTATGCACTTGGGATTTGAGCCCGAGCTTGAGCTTGAGACAGCTGCTCAGGCGACTCACCCGCTTCTTGCCTTCTTCTCCAGCAGCTGGTATCCTTTTATCCGTCCACTTCTCACTGGCTGCATTCCTAGATGTGGTATTTTCCATGTCGCTGCATAGCTTTCATCGCCTGCTACTTTTCCTGATGCCGCCCAGAGCCCAGGAATTCAAGCGATTTGCCGCAAAGCCATTTTGCCTGCTTGTTGATTTAATGCCGACTGCACTTTTATCCAATATGCAACTGCAGCAGCGTCCTAAGAGAATACGAATAGATAGATAGCTGTGGACAATCTAAATGGATTTTAATTGAATTCATTTACTAAATAACTATTACGGCAAATTTACTTCACTTCAGGCATTTGAGTCAGCAAATAAATGCAAGTATATAAAATTGAATACAATTTATCAGCGTGTCCAACAAACTTGAGTATCAACTTGTCATTCCCCATCGAGATGCGTTTACAATGATGTATCTGCATCCGGACAAGTGTTCTCTGGCATTTGATATTGCTACTTTGCATCCACACCACACGTGCTATGCATGCATTGTGTGTGCGGGTCAACAGAAGTCCAGCCAAAGCTTTCGAGTTATTTAAAGTGGAAAATACAAAACGGAAAACGGAAAATGAAAATGTATGCTACACAGAGCTATATCCACATATCGAACCCCATAAAGTATGCATCAGAAACGAGCACGTTGCAACCGTGCCACCTGTTAAATATTCAAAATCATATGCATGAGCACATTCCTAGAACCAGGAGGCGAGGTGTGCCATTCCACCAGGTGACGATGAGGTTTGACACAAGCAACACGCCCCAAACACTAAACCAAACCCAATAAGAAACGGGAGTGTTTGACTGGCAAATACCCACTACTCCAGCCATAAACGATATAAAGGAATCTATATCTTATATCTTATTATAACTATGATCTAATCAACAGATTCTTTCTCTTTGATGATGAACAGACTAACAGAGTCAGCTTCGGGTTGAGACATAGGTTAACCCTATCATACCCCTGCTTAATCACTCCACGGATATAGGATACAACAATATTCATATACTCACATACGCAGCCATTTGTTCGTTTGCATATTTGATTCGTGTTTGTTTGTTTGTGTGTGTGCAATTTATGTGGCATTGAGAACTTTAGCGTATTTGACATGCCCATACATACATATATGTACGATATATATACGAATAAACAAGTATCTAAATATGTAAATATATATACATACACCCAAAACAGACTCGTAAATATGCCAAAGCGGACATGTAATTCAATTTATATGCATGGGCTTTCAGTATAAAACTTACTTTAATCTAATGCCAAACAACAATTTTCGCAATTTTCTAGGTAAAACGAAACGAAACGAAACGAAAAGAAACCCAACGAAACGAAAGTAAGAAAGATTTGCAGTTGTAAATAGCGACAAAGCTTACAAAACGACAAATCTGCTAAGCCAGATTGACATAAATACAAAACTCATCATAAAATATGCAAAACATATGTATTTATACCCTGTACCCATCAGATCTCTGACAGAAGAGGTATAATACAGCTTTAGCTTTATGTTTGTCACCAGACAAAAGGATGCTGAAATTTAAGAAATATATATCTATCCATATTACTGACGTGTTTGATTCGATCTGATTCTGCATCTATCTATCAGATTTCATACCTAAATCAGAATGATTTTTATTATTAATATTAGATGTATCCCATTATAGTTTTTTGTGTCCTAGAAGTTCATAAGGATCAAATGGTAAAGCGTGACTTCTAGGATATAGAGTATCAGCTCGTCGAGCATTTTCTGTTAGGTATTTTGTCACTTGTTTTATTTGCAACAAGTAGAGTAAAAAGCTTATACAGATTTATATATGGACGCAGTGCATCGGAAAAGCCATTGAAATATTTTAATCCCTTTTATATAAGTGCCGTCATTTTTGGAAATCAAATTATTCCCAATTGCACAGAGATTTCGCTGGTGATAAAATATTAAAATATTAAATATTTTGCATATAACTTTTTACTAACATAAATGGAAATTCGAGTTGTGGAAATTTTTAATCACTGGCACTGAGAAAGTTTTCCCGTTTGGGTTCAACATTATTTTAATTATCTTAATTTACTTTTGCAGAAGTTTTCAGGATTATCCAAATATCCTTTACCTGCCAGCAACTGAAGAGGACACTGAAATCAGCTTTAGCTTAAGTAAACTATAGAGGCAAAATCACGAAATCAATGATTGACTCGTTGATAAGCCAAATTTATCCTGGGCTGTAGGCAAATGCAATTAAAATGTCTGCCGTCTGTCAGGCCACAAATTGCTAATGAACGATAATTTTGTTCAGTATTTTGGGTCCGGGTCTCTTAAAGGGCAGCCATTCCGTAGATATGTAAATAAAGTAAGCAATTTGCGTAGACGACAATGCGGTTTACCCAAGTGCAAATGCTAAGAGTCAGAGAATCCTATGGCAAGCTGTGTCTTACCTTGATTACATTGATGCATTTCTAGATCATTAAGCCAGTCGTCTAAATACCATTAGCAGCCTTGTCAATATGCCTGCCTGTGTGTGTGTGTGTATATGTGTGTGTGTGTGTTTGTGTTGCCACAAACCAAAGACATTGGGCCACAAGCGCCGCAAATGGACGGATTCTACACGTGCGTCTTTGGGAATTAATAGATATACACGTATATATATACGTGTGTCTATGTGTTAGTGTGTGTGCGACTTTGAACATCGCTTCCGGTTGAGTGCACTAGCACATGGACAAACCAAACAAGTGGAGCCACAGTGGATAACGTCGAGGCGCTTAATGGTAAATCAATGTGCTGCCAATGTGTCCAACAGGCAGGCAGCAGCTGTGAATCAAGCTTCGAGTTTTGGAGCAGCATCATCATCAGGTTCATCTTCAGCTGCGGTTCCATCTTCAGGTTCAGACACAGGTCCATTCCGCGCTCGGCAAATGTGTTGATGACACTTGAATGAGTTTTGGTCTTTTGTCACTTGGTTTGTTGTGCCTTTTCGCATCTTACGCTAAATTGCGCTTATTATATATACATAAGAAATCAACTGACCATAAGTTTTGCACTATATTAGCTAATCGGAAAAGTTATCGTGGCCACAGCTTTATGAACTCAACGTGGACAGCGCTAGTTTTATTGTTGCTGTTGTTCCCTTTCAGTCGAAGCGAAACAAATCTCTGTTAACGAGCACGGAAACGAAACGAAACGAAACTCGCTCATCGTGATGAAGTTGAAGAGAAGCCATTAGATTGCCATGGAGCACCCGCTGGTAAGCAACCAAGAAGCACAATTGTAACCCTTGGCATTGTGGAAACATTAAATTCCAATTACACGACAAGTTGCTGTGTTAATGGCCAAGTTAATGCATTTGCATGGGTGTTAGCTTTAATGCTTTATGGGCGTGGCAAATACATACTGCTCTATATATACCTTTTGTATGTACTTGTATTTAGTATATATGTATACAAGTATAAATGTATATTTTGTATAAAGTGCGAAATTTGTACATGAATTGTGATTACACTTAACCCAGACCGGGATATGTGTGTGTTGCTCTGTATATGTTGTGTTTGTGTGTGTGTGTATGGGTGTGTGTGATTTGTGAATGAGTTACTAAGCGGTAAAGTCTAGTGAGCTTTAAGCAACGCTGCTACTTGTTAATATTAATATTTATAAATAATATACATTAGGCATTTGTTGGTCTCCTTCACTTACAACTAACTTACAATTACCAGCCACAATGTTAATGCGGTCTTGTTTTTTGTGGAGTCTTCTCTGCCATGCCGGAGTTACCCTATCAGTTTTCCATAATTATCAATGGGTGGTCTTATATTTGATTTTGATTGCTTAGCCGATTCGAATTCGAGTGCAGGCCTAGAACTATATAAAGTTAACCTGTTTAAATAACATCACAATGCTGTAGAAAGCTTTGACAGTGGTGGCTCAGTAGCAGCACCAGCGTGGACGCTCCACTTGACCCAGCGCAATGTGCTCGATGCTCCACGAGGGCGTCTCCAGATGACCCGTGCATGTCGCCTTTACGTTTTGGTCATCAACCGGTATGCCGATATGGACATAGGGCAAGCGAAAGGCACTACTGTCCTGGTTGCGAGCCAGGGCGGCAGCCGTGTGGCTAAAGGCAGTGTTGCTGTCGGTGTATACAAGTGAGTCGGTGGAGTGCATGGTGCGCAGGGAATGGCTCTTGCCCTCATCGGCCAGGCGCACCAGACCCAGAGCCGTAGACAAGAACACCTGCTCCAGGCCTTGATCGGTTTCGGTGGATGTTTCAAAATATGTGGCCCCTATGGAAGTGGCAAAGAGAAAGGCCTCATCACGGGAAACGGCACGCTGCGCCTGCATATCCATTTTGTTGCCGACTAGCGTCAGTATCATCGGCTCCTGCACATTGCGATGCAGCTCCTGTATCCATGATTTAATCTCCGTAAATGTTTTGTATTGCGTCAGATCAAATACCAAAATTGCAGCATTCGCATTGCGATAATACATTGGCGCGACGGCTTTGAAGCGCTCCTGGCCGGCGGTATCCCAGATCTAAAAGAAGAAAAGTTCAATTTTAATAGAGGTATGCGAACTCAATCAACTATAGACCACAGAACTGTGGTCAATGGAACTGTCCACCAGCTCGCAATCGCAATCGCATTCACAATCGCAATCGCAATTGTACTCAAGAACTTGAACCTTAATTGAGCCATTCAACGTTTATTCTACAATTTTGGTCTTTATGCTTGCGCTTCCCACAATAATAACCATCATATTGTGTGTGCGCGCTCTGCTCATCTTTATGGTGCACAATTCAGATCTTCATAAAAATTTGGGGCAACGACATGTCCAGAACACAAGCGGACCATCAGCGAGCCAACCAAGACAAAGAGCTTAAAATCTGTGCACAAAGAGCCAAAGCAAACTATTATCCATAATGTGTTCCTCTCGCTCCCACCCACTACTACATACATACAAAGCATATTACGTGCATATATGTGTGCGCTATATAAAAGCGAAATCGAAATCACACTATGTAATATATGGGTAGCTATATTGCAAAAGGGGTGGCAACCCTAGCTTAAGGGGGACACAACTTTGGCTTATCAATAAACTATAAAAAAAACGTAAGCGCCCGCGCGTCGGTCTAAAAAATAAAGACAAATAAACACAAAGTGCACTGGACGGAGAAATTGCAAATAAAAAAACAAATAAAATGACCAAGAAATAACAGAATAAGAGCATGAACCACGCGTCCCACTGGCAACAAAACTTAAGATTAAATAATGCTCAACCCACTGGGAGAGTAAATAGGATTAGGGTCCAATGGACGCTATGCGGCGCTGCTTCTACTCACTTGTAGCTTAATTTTAACATCGTCCAAGGTAATGTTGCAGGTGAAGAGTGAGACGGCAATCGTGGGCTCCTCACTGCGATGCAGTGCGTTCTTAATATACCTGATAACTAAACGGGATTTGCCAACGCCTGAAAGGAAAGACATTTTCATATATATTATTACAAGTTATACTTTAAAGCTTTAAACTAAAATCATAACAAAGATCGTTCATTCAAAAAACGAGAACAATCACATGTTAGGAGAGGGAATGGTTGCTCTAGGGGAAGATAAAGCAAGTGTAGATTAAGTCAACACATAGATTCTTTCTTAACTCAAGCAGATATACCTATACAAATATATATATATATATAAACAACGTAGTACCGTTACTTATAGGCGTGATAAACAAAAGGTGATATTAAGACGCAGCCAGCAGCAATAATCAGGTGATAAGGAAACGGGAGTGGAGCTATGTATATATATATATGTTAATATAATATAGGGCTGATATAAACAGACGATTCATTGTTTTTATTACGTTTGTCAGAAAGTCTGTGAACAAGAAATCCCCCACATATATTTATATATATTATATATATGTGTGAATTTGATATCAACATTGAGTCATCTTATAGGAAAAAGAACAGTTAATGTATATATCACTCATATGAATTCAAGTAAGTCATGAAGATTGTCCATATAAGCTCAATGGCACGATATGCACTATGAATATAATCAAAATATATGTATATATCTGCGTATGCAAGCATGTATTGCAATATGTATACATAGACGTGTGTCATGCACTTGTGGCACAAATTCAAAGGCTTGCTGACCTTGCAAACAACAGTAGAATACAATAACAAAGCAAATACTCGTAAACAAACGCTGTACGCTGGTAAGTTGAGATTCACAAAAAGTGGATGTGTGCGTTTGTTTGGGCTTTAGTGCACCCACGCGATAAGTCGCTGGAAAGGGTAACGCGTTGCTGTACCAGGTACGGTATTGCTTTCACTGGTGGCACACCCATGGCTGGACAGGGCCACTTCCCCGTAAGAGATTTATGACTGGCGCTCAGCTTTTTGGGCTGAGCTCTTATCTCAATGCGATTGCTGAAATTGTTGCTAATTATAGGCTACACATAAAATTGTCTTGAGGATGAAGTTCAAAGTCATTAAAATCGAACTGGTTTGAATTGCATTTGGGGCTTACCTCGCGAGCCAAGCACAACAACTTTGCCCTCAATTCCGCGCATCTTATTCACGCTTGCAATCAGTTGAATGACATCTCAGACAGTTTATTTTATTTATGACGTTGGTCCAAGTTGTGGGCTGGTACGTTGCTGCTTAATGTTGATACTGATACTGTGGTGCAAAGCACTTCATATTTGCTGGTGGGCCGCGACTAATTGTTTGCCAAAGAGCAATGCTGATATCAGTTGCAAAGTTTTCAATTATAATCGGTCTGCCGAAACGGGGATCTCCTGGTTGGATGTTCTTTTGAGTGCGTTTCTTTTACTTATAATTAAGATAAATGTTTTGTTTGCCTTAAATTTATCGAACTATTTAGAGAAGCCGATAGAAAAACAGCTGAGAATGTGTTTGGTCCATCTTTAATAGTGATGGATGTTGTGGATCGAGTGATTTGCGGCTGTGGATCTAATTCTCAACAGCTGTTGCACCAGGGCTGCGATATATTTGTGAAAGAGTAGCTTGTATTGCGTTCCGATATTTCCGTCAATTTTACTTAATAATAATAATATAAAATAATTAATTAATTAATATAAATTTATAGATAGTATATTCTAAATACTTAATTTACAATAATAAATTGAGAATCTATTTTGTTGTTACATTTTTTTTAACAGACTTAGATTTTGAACTATCGATAAGTCGATACAATGTTAATGCCGCCGCCAATTTCTTGCTTCTGTTTGGCAGCACTGGCTGGCAGATGTTTCGTTGTTCACGCACGCAATAAAGAAATTGCATTTAATTTTTTTTTAACTTAATTAACTTATTAACTAAGTGCGTAGATATATTAATATATATTTAAGTATTAATAATTAATAAAAGCACTAGCAAAGGTCGCGTATACAAATTTGAAACTGCGAAAGTGTTTAACTGTGAGAAAAACTTCCACCAAATGCGCGCGCGTTTTATGCTTGGTGCCGCCGCTTTGCTTAAGGGAAAAGTGCCACATTTCAAAGGTAAATGCACTCTTAATCCTGATTGAGATGGCTTAAGATAAACCACACCTACGTGTGCATTTAATAATAGTAGCTTTTGTGCGGCCTGCAAGCCGCGCCCAGTCCCCTTTGACACGCGGGCGTGCCTGTACCAAAAATATCCAATGGCTCTCAAGCAATAAATCGTGTGTTTAAATGTGTATTATAATCGATTTAATTGTATTGCAGTTGAACTGTTGAAGAATGGCAGCAATCAATACGAATGCGGTGCATAAAATCAATAACAGCTACGATTCAGAGCCGTCCACGGGCAGCGGGGTAAGGCAGACTTTTGAATAAAGCCTGAGGCAATATTATATAAAAACCTTTTGCAGTCTTCGCTCAGTGAAAATAATGAGGGCCAAATATCTGACGAGGAGAACATAAATCTACCATATTTGCTAAAACCAAAATCACTGAGCAATGTCCATAGTAGTCAAGAATCGCCCTTTCAGGGCTTTGGTGACAGTCCATATGGCCAATTGAATAAGCAACTTTTAGGATCGCAGCTGCAAAATCTAAAGTTGCCCGAGACGGAGCCACTCCAAAAAAGTTCAACAAAGCGGCAATCGCCGGGCATGGTTGTTTTTCCGAGATTTTATGGCAGTGTATTAGAGGAGAATAGCTGCAATGCTGTCGATGTGCCTTCCACAAGTTTGGCAGCACCGAAGGCTGGAATGGACAACTTGTCTTTCAACGGCAAAATCAAGAGTCTGACTGAGGCACCTAGTACTTCAGGGCTATCTACTGTGTCGGCAAGCTTACCAATTGCTCCGCAGCAGCAGCAGCAGCAGCTTACAGAATCATTTGTGTTCAAGAAAATTAACAACGAACGCTCGCCCGACTTGTTTGCGGATAGCGATGAGGACGAAGCCGATGACCAAACTGATAAAGGACTAGGCACAACTCTTGAGGACTTACCCGAAGTGCTGGAGGAAAGCCAATGCGTCAGCGAGGTGCCAGCTGCGAATCAAAGTGCCAGCGCACGTTACTCTCTCACAGCGCCTACGGAGTCCAGTTTTGTCGATGACCACACGATGGACACTCAGCTGACGAGCAACGATCCCCGCGCGTTTTTCATCGAGAATTGCCGAAGGGAGCGTGAACTCTATCGTCGCATACGGCGCTGTTTGCAGGGTGTGCGTCCCCCGCCTACGGTGACTGCTCCCGACATCGACATCATCAGCACTGTGGTGAACATAAAGGAGAAAGTGTTAAATTTTCTGGTTTCTCCTGGTACAGATCCAGTCCCGCCGCCTAGCATTGAGGACAGTGGCATATGTGCCACTCCCTCGCTGTACAAGCCCACGCACAGTCTGAATGAAGCGCAGAACATGAGCTGGCGTGAAGTGCTAGGCGTGCGACAGCATGGACTCAGGTAAGTCCTATCTCAGCTAATATCCACAAACCCAAATAAAACAAATTCTTTTCGAACTATTCAGCTTCAACTTGAACAGAGCTGCCGAACAAAATGAATACCTCAGTCTCTCGGTGGTGGAGCGTTACGTGGGTGCAGAGACTGTCACCTCCTACAAGCGGTCACCTTCCAGTGCCAAGAAGCGCAACATGCGCATGAAGTGAGTAGTAAAGCCGCTACCAGCTAAGACGCCAGATTTGGTAACGAATCTGTTTGCTTTACAGAATGCTCACACAATCACCAGGCAACCGTCTTAGTCATCTAGCCAAACGCCGGGCCATATTCTCATCCGCAAACCTGGCCACAAACTCAATTAAGCTTAACAGCTCCATAGGCCATCAAATAGTATTGGATAAGAAGTAAGTAAATCCTTCCATCCTCCACTTTATCACCCACATTTGTAACGCACTTTTATCCACAGAAAAGAGCGCAATAAACGTAAGGCGACGCCAAAGCGAAAAACTCCTGGAAGCAAAAAAAAAAGTAAGTTTTATATTTAGAATTTTATATAGTTTCTTCACTTCAAGTGTTTCCTTTATTGAACAGCTCGAAAAACTCCGTCCTCATCTGCGCGCAAGCGCCTATTTCGCACCGATCTCATTAAGCCGGGTCCATCGCGTGAAACCTCAAAGCGCGCGCTGTTCCAAAGCCCAGCAAAATCACAACAGCAGTTGCTGCCACCAAAGCCGCTCTTTAAACCAGAGATTGCCAATCGCGTGGAGAAATCCAAGCGAGCGCTCTTCTCGCCCGACAACGGTAACCATCAAACAACTGCGTCTGCCACCAGCGTCAGCAATCAGCTGGAATCGCTGCTCAAGCGCAAACGAAGTGCGCGCGATGACGACGATGTCGCTGAGCTAGCTAGTCAGAGTAGCAAGTTGTTCCGTGGTGCCGGCGCCAGTAGTGGTGGTCTCACTCCTCGAGCGCTTAAGATCAAGAGTCAGAGTTTTTGCATTGGAGCTGGTTCCTCCACAGCAGCGCAGCACATGTCGGCAGTCTCCGTGCAGCAGACGGGCCTAGCTAGTTCCACGCGATTAAGTCTTGGACTGAGTGGCAGTAGCAGCAATTTAGTTTCCAGCAACACACCAGGCACCAGCAAATTGCACCGTGCCCATTCGGAAATGAGTGCCACACCGCAAGGCGTCATGACCGATAATCAACGGAAGAAACTGCTGTGGGCCGTCTCCCAGGCGCTGCAGGATAAGAAAATATCAGCTAAACATGAAAATTTCCGGCAACACGCGGCGGATCTGGCGCGCATTGTTAAACGCATATTTCAGGAGTTCTACCAGGGACACACGACAAGCAACAGTGAGACGTTGCTCCGGTTAGTACATGATTACATTATTCTGATGATGTTCCCCCATAACTGTTGTATATTTCCAGTCTGGCTAAGAAATACGCCTTCAGCGTGATCGCCGGCAAACAGACGGACGACATTTACCTGCATGCACGAAGCCACGAGAGCGAGGCGAGGAGACAGTCGAGCACACGCCTCTCGGGTTACATTGGACCCGAGGAGTTTGCGCAACGTAAGCTACTCCTGTCGCAGACCTCCTCCCAGTCGCTGTCGCAGATGTCGCTCTGCCGTAGCAAAACGGACGGATCAATGCAGAACTTATTCGGCAGCGAGAACTCCATTGACTCATTTGGGCTCAGCCAGATGAGTCAGAACAATGCAACTTCAACCTCAACAACGCAGTGCAGTCTCATGGAACGCATCTCAGAGGATCTGTTTAATAAGCAGCAGCAACTCCAGATCCAGCTACCCATACAACCCAATCCTACGCTGCAAAACAGCTCATCCAAAAGCAACTTGGGCGGCCTGGCTCTGCGCGAAAATGTGCATTGCGAGCAGAGACGATCGGCGCAAAAGAACTTCACTGGCAAGGATCAGCGCAACATCAGCCCTTACTATGGTGGTAGCAATAGCAATGGCTCCGCGCGCAAGTTGCAGGCCACAGCCAGCAGCACCTCGTCCAATGGCGACTCTGGTGCTAAGGCTAAACGGCAAATATCTTTCGATAGTTAAATTTGGACTAAACGGCTTCTTACTTTTCCTAAAGCAAATCTATTTATTATTACCAAGTTATGTACCATACATTTGGGTTGTTTTTAGCCAAATTTATTTAACTAGCGGTACTTGGATTCTATTAGAGTACTTTAAAGAGACAGACTACATACATGCGTACGTTCATACAATTACATATATACCTCTAGCTATACCTATAACTAATACATGAATTGCAATATATATTTTTTTGGATGGAGTAAAAGTTAAAATGAATATGAATTCGCATAAAAAGGTTAATTAAGGTTTATTAACTAATGTAGCTACGTACTCGTATGAATATGAATAAGATTTAAACTTTATTGGCCCGGTACTCTAGTAGCTATTGCAGCTGATTAAGATTGTAAACATTGTAAACTGAATAGCATTAACAATAAAAGCTCAACTCAATAGTAACCACTGCGGTTAATGTAGCGTCGCACCAGTATAAAGGAGATAATGTGGAAGACAACTGCCACGATTAGAAGGCTAACACAGTCCACCCAGAAGGTGTAGTCGGCGGTGCGGTATGAGGCCTGCTCCAGCACCTCCATGCCCGTTTTAATGCAAGGATGTTCATCATTAACCGGACAATCTGTGGAAGTAATTGATTATATAAACAGAAGGAACTCTTTGTTCCTATCTTTCCCACTTACCAATATTGTCAATGTCAATCCAAAAGTTGTACATCAACGCCTCGTTGGCGTAGAAGAAGAGCGAGAGATACTTGAGTCCTGGAACCGAGTCTACATTCATATAGGTGCCGCCGAATATAAGGAATATAAGATCAAAGGGCGCCGCACACTCCGAGGCCATTTTGTCAGTTTCAAAGAGGCTGGAGAGGAAGACGCCATAGCCAACAGCCGTTACGGCAGAAAGACTCATCAGGAAGCCCATGGTTATATAGATTAGAAAACCGCGTGTATAGTAAATGGATGCATAAATCACGGACAGAAACATATAACCCTTGAAGAAGGCTACCGGCACAAAGGATAACACCAGAGCCACATAGTAGGCCGATAGGCTATAGGTGCCTTCGCCCACCTCGCGTCGCAGGATGGGCAGTGCGGAGGGAAAGATGTACGTTACGCCGTAGCTGAACGTGAAGATCATCTCGTTGCTGAGCATGAAAATAGAACCACCCACATCCTGCACAGTGCGTTGGGTCAAACCTCCCACGCCGGAGTAGAGCAGAGAGAGCGTAACGGCAGTGACCATAAAGAAGCCAAACCCAATTAGTCCGGCCTTTATGTTGCGCAGATCCTCTGTCATAAAACGTACGATCAGCAGGTACACCTGATATATCCAGCGTATCTTCTTGAAGTTCTGCACATGCTTCAGGTACTCCCCACTGTAGTTGCGGGCCAGCAGCCAACTTCCACTATAGAGTCCATCCGTCTCATGCTCGTACTTGGCGCGCAGCAGTTCGCCCGCACTCTCGCCTTTTCCTTGGCTCTCGACGAGCGTCTTCAGATAGAAGTCGGCAGGATTGCAGTTCTGCGGCACCATATATCCCATGCTGGAAGGAAATGTTATTTGAACGGTATTCCACTTGTGCTAAGATGCTGCACCTACTCTGTGAAGAACTTGGCCGCCTGTTCGGTTCGTCCTTGATACACAATGCGGCCGGCATCCATCAGGATGATGTGCGTGAAGAGTTCAAATATGTCGGACGTTGGCTGGTGGATGGAGCAGATGGCCGCCTTCTTTTGCGTTCCATTGGGACTGTTGTTCAGCACGCTAAGTGTGGGCATCTCCTTCATGGAGAGCATTAGACTCTCGTGGGATTTGCCCACAGGCTCAATTTCAATGGAGTTGCTGCCAGTGCTCTCATCACTGGGTGTCGAGAAAGAGTCCTCGCCGTACACGTGGTTCAGTGAATGCTTCGCAATGCGTCGCCTTGTGCACAGATGGCGCAGTGTCTTGATAACTGAATAGGCACTGAAGCTGTCCAGACCTGTGGTGGGCTCATCGCAAAAGAGAAAGATGGGATCTGTGATCAGCTCCTCGGCAAGACTGAGCCGCTTGCGCTCGCCGCCCGAGAGCTGTTGGATCCGCGTATGTGCTGAGTCCCGTAGACCCACGGCAAGCAGCAGATCCGAGACACGCTGCCGCTTCTCCGCCTTAGTAGTTCTGCGATGCATCTTGAAGTGGGACTAAGTTGGAAGACAGATTGGAGTTGTTACTCCTGCTAGGATGGCCATTAGGTAGACATACCATGAAATACAAATGCTCGTAGGCGGTAAAGGTTTTGACACTGATCTCAAACTGCGGCAGAAAACTGGAGATACGTGTCATCTGATTCCGCTCCATGGCCATGCCGTTTAAAACCACATCCCCGGTTAGGTTACCGCGCAGCCGTTGCGAAATCGCTGCCAACAATGTGGTTTTTCCGGCCCCTGAACCGCCCAGTATGGCGATGAGGTCGCCGGTTTTCAGGTGACCGCTGACTGCAAAGAAACCAAAACCGCACCCACACCCACACCACAGTTATTCCGATTAGGCAACCGAACCCAGTTCCCACACAACTCGAAAAACTTACCGTCATGTAAGATCCGAAGCTCCTGCTTCTTTGCGGCACTCATTCCAAAAGCTGTAGTTGCTCTGCTCCTGCGCAGGTACATAGTAGTTCAGCTGCTTCCACTCCAGGCACAGGCCCGACTGCGCGTTTCCCTCATCCACCGGCATTGCACAGAGTTCACTGCTCGACTGAACTATCCAGCCCAAATTTATCTTTCGTTCACGTTGTCGAGTGCGGCAGGTGCAGCATCCACACTAATCCCCGCTTATCACTCAGCCTTTTTATCTTATCTCTTTTCTTTTATCTAGTCGTATTTGCCTATTTAAGTAAACTCACTCACTCCATTCACTCACTCTCTTTGCAGCGACCATGTGATCCCCACCGGGGGAAACCTTAGATCTGTATGGTCTGTCCCAAACCAAATCATAGACCGTACGGAACAGTAAGTACAACCGCTTGCATCAAAGACCTCACGTCAACTGTGTCGTAGCGTCGCCAGCGACTACGTTTTCTACCCCCAACAAGATTGGCCGCAGCCCCAACCTGGGTAATCTAACACTTTTGACCGCGTTTTTTCTTTCTTTGCCAGTTAACTGTCGCTTATCAATTCAAATATTCATTCAAATGGCGGCAGTTCCGCTGACGCGACTCCGACTGTGATTAACTCAGATGATGGGATCGGGTTGGGGATGGGACAATTCGTCTATCTATATGTAAGTGTGTCGATCTTAGTTAGACATAGACAATCCATCTATTTACTATAAAACTAAGTCACTAACGCTTTGAAGGCCAAAGTACCGCCAAGGAACACTGGAGAGTCACACATCACTAAACGCTGGCGGTATCATGTTAGCCCGGAGATCGCCCTATATATATTACATATTAACAAACGATCTGTGAGTCTAGTTCCATCTCATCTTATATGCTTCAACAGATTCAATCGGATTGCTGCTCAAGACTTGGTTACGTATGGAAGCTATCTCCCGATTGTGGTTTTACTGGGTTGCTGACCCCCATCATGATTTTATTATGTGTACTAATAAATCGAATCATAGGCAAATCCATTGTCAATGAACCGCATCATTTGGTAGAATGGGAACGTCCTCCCGTGACGGGTCGCATTCCTAATACCCTCTGTCAATTACAAATATCACTTACAAATCTTTTTAAAAACACTTGAATCTTTTATTTATCGCCTCGTCTTAGTAGTAAATGCTCAGCACCTTGTGGAAGGGTATGTACTCCAATTCCGCG
The DNA here is from genome assembly GCA_035045065.1 of Hirtodrosophila trivittata. Taxonomy (NCBI): domain Eukaryota; kingdom Metazoa; phylum Arthropoda; class Insecta; order Diptera; family Drosophilidae; genus Hirtodrosophila; species Hirtodrosophila trivittata. The sequence continues at coordinate 16,882,401 of JAWNNK010001311.1, read as the reverse complement.
GCATGGTCACGTCTGTAGTCCCAAAGATACTGGTCAATAAGTATGGAGTTCACATTACGAATATCCACATCGGGATATTTTTCCTTAAGAATAGGCACCACAGCATCCTTGACTTGTTCGATAATGTGAATAGACGCGCCGCGTATCTCTACCTCCATGGCATCACCGTTCTGGAGAATGGTATCCTTCTTGAGCACCTCCAGCAACTCTGGTGTGTACTCTAAGCTGCCAAAGTGGACCAAAACCTGTGGAATGCGATAGTCGGCAAACATGGTGATTTTGTCGATGTCTTCAAATTGTCCGAGTCCCTCTCCTCGATAGCAGGACCAGAAGTCTCCAACAAGTATTTGGGCGCGTTTTAATATGGAAACTCGTTGACCGGCAAAATCCGCCTCATCACGGAAACAGGGAAACTCCTCCACTATAAGCTGGAGCAGCTTTACTGCTGAGTTGTTGGACGCCTTGACTACATTCTCAAAGCGTCCCTGCCATTTACTCAGCAGACGTTCCCCCACCTGATGCAGACACTCCAGACGCTTTTCCAGCAATGGTATTTTTGTGGTGGCATCGTCAGGTCGAAAGATATTCGACAACGTGTCCATATCAATTTTTGAGTAGAATTCAGGGCTCGTTATGTCCAAACCATCCTCAATGGCTCGATTAATGGCAGCACACAGCGCAAAATAGCCGGTGTATCCATTCACCTTGTACTTTGTATAGTTTTCTGAATGAAAACCTTAATGAACTTTTAATATTTCAACTAAAAACCTGAGTAACTCACCGGGTGTCCAGAAGCAAAAGTTCAATGTGTCCACAATGAAAATCCAGTTGGCTGCGTGGGCATCGCTCGACTTGGGATGGAGCTCATGTTGAGAAAAGTTGTTGACACTAATCCGCTTCGCTGCCAAAAGAAAAAATGTTTATCAGTGGCCGAACACATGGGAATAATATTACTTGATAGTGTACTCACATGTTATGCCGTCGACAATCTCATCAACCAGACGCAGTTTACCGGCGGGTACCACTTTCAAGTACTTCGCATGGCGCACAATAAGATCTCCGGATTCTCTAGGAGTTAGACTCTTAGTGAAGCTCATCTTTCTGTTTGAAGAGTGATCGTTATAGGCTGCTAAGATTACTCTAGGATTAAAAAGCTGCGCACGCTTGCAGCCGCTGATTATCTTGGGTAAAATAGCTATTTTGATTAGGATTGTTGATCTCATATCGATATATCGCGTTGATCTATTTCTTCTTGTACGATACTATCGAAAATCGGCGGGGCGGAACGAACAACATTAGAAATGTTATAGAAATGTTGAAAATTAAAGATTACACAGTTATAAAACTATAACAGCGTGCCTTAAAGCTTTGATAATGTTTATTGATAAGCAATTGGCACATTTGTGATATGTCAAAGGTTAAATTGGTACTTTTTTGTTCAAAATTGAATTTAGCAAAACGCAGAATTTATTTTCTAGCGGTTTGAAATTGGTTTGAAATTGTTTATTTCCCGCGTTACGTGAGGGAAATGTTAAAAGAGGAAATTTTAAAAGTCCTCTGTTAAAAGCTCAAAGTGGCACTGTTAGCCTTCCAGCAAAAAAGCATAACGAACATTGTGCTTCATCTAAGTTAATAGCAACAAGAAGTGTTTAGCGAAATATCTTCTTGTTGTAGGATAAATTGTTTAGCTTTCAGCTCAGTTCTTTCATCAGTCTTCAAATAAAGAATAATCTCCATACTGTATTGAAATTCAAAACGAATATAACGTTCAATTTGAAAACTATCGATTGACGTACAGTGTGTCCCTAAGGAATTAAGTTAATCTATTGGCGCTTGATTTCAAAAGTCGCCCCATGCGTAATCCTCTGCTTACACGCATTCATAAATATAGACTCTTAATGCTTATGCATACATAACGAAGTAACCAGCCAAGTAACTCTTCCGAGCGGCAGGTTAATTGTCAGGAGCAAGTCACCCAAACCGTAGTAAGCTTCATATCCTTGGTTTATGACACGCGTAATTCGAGTCAAAATATGCAATTAAACAAAAACTTCTTTCCCGACTGTAAAAATATTTGCATAAGTTGAGCAAACAAATGTCAGGGCGTCACGTCCTCGAAAGACAATGCTAAGTTGTTGTTGAACTTGTCATTATAAGCGTACACACACACAAACAGCAGACACGACACACACACACACACATATACACATCTATAGATTGAAGCTACTACTAACCAAGGGGGGTTGAGCTGGTACTTTGGAGTGTTCCAAAGTGTAGATTAATAGCTTGGGACGGGGGATGGCGATGGCGATGAGCAAAGGGTGGTTACGGTGTCGCTCTGACAGAAATCAGCGCTCGTAAAATTTACGTAAAATTCATTAAGCGCAACAAAAGACGCCAACGGAAAACAGGTTGCAGCAGCTAAAAATGGGCGTTCCCTGTTGGTGGATACACGCAGACTTACACAGAAGCACACAATCATTTAGACAAAGCCTTGCATAGTTGATAAGGCGCGTCCTCTGCACAGTGCTCCTGGTGGTGGCATAGATGGCAATGGCTTGTGGCTCCGTGAGTGTCTGTGGCGAAGCTGTCAAGTGGAGCAAGCGTGTCAAGCGTCACTGAAAGCAACAAATTTTTGTCATTTCAAAGGATATGAAGCTTTTGTGGCATTATTGTTGCACCAAGCCACGTACCCACACCATCGCCATCGCCATCGTCATCACACTCATCCTCATCGTTATTATCCCTCGCCTCATTCAACTGTTGCGCGACGAGGCGCAACTTTGGCCCCAGTGTTCCTTAAGTGGCCCGGTCATATCCTTGTCTTAGCTGTCCCTATCGCAGTGACTGACAGATTAGCGTGCTGACATTTGGCTTGTCCTTTACACTGCAGCTGGCTTTACAAGCTCTTATCTTAAGAACTTTCTGACAACCCGTGTACAAAATATTATAGTTATAGTTTAATATACTTATAATGTGTATACTTACACATATTTAATACAAAATATTTAAGGCTTAAAGCAGCGACCATGCCCCTGGCAGAGTCCTAGTGTAACATTAAATACGGGCCCATGCTTTGCCTGGCAATGCTGATAGACCGAGAGCAGTTGGGGTAACGCATTACAACATGTTGCGGTCACTAGCTGTGTGCACGCCTCCATGTGTGTGTATGCGTGTGTGTGTGTGTGTATGTGTTTGAGAATGGGTGCGACTAACGGCTGGCGGAGGCGGTGCTATGTGGTATGTAATGAGTTTTACGCGGTACAGCCGCAGGTTACGCCTGGGCATACTTTCCATGACAATTTTGGTCGCCGCTCAATTTATAGAGCCGATAAGCTGCCCTGCGTTCCAACGCTAATGCCGGTAATTAACGTCTTTTGTCAACTGATTTCAGTGGCTCCATTGTTTGGTTTGCTCATGTTGTGTTCAGGTGCATACCGATGGAACTGTTTATATAGATACGAGTACACTCTGTACATACACATACAAGCTTACGCATTTATGTTAAATTAGCAGCAATAGAAGCTGTATTTAACATTTGGGAGTTGATCGATTGAGGTAACCAGCACAGGTACAAAGTTAATTATGTTACATTTATGTTAAGTTAGCAGCAATGGCAATAGTATTTTCATTTGGGAGTTGATCGATTGAAGTGACCAGCAGAAGTACAAATGTAAATTATGTTAAATTAACAGCAATAAAAGCTGTATTTAACATTTGGGAGTTGATCGATTGAGGTGACCAGCAGAAGTAGAAATGTTAATTATGTTATAATTATGTTAAGTTAGCAGCAATAGAAGCTGTGTTTAACATTTGGGAGTTGATCGACTGAGGTGACCAGCACAAGAACAAATGCTAGAGTCCTGGTCCCCTTGATCGCATGGGTATAAAAATGGGTGCTAACTGCAAAATGACGAAATGGGTCGCATTGAAAATGGTGTTAATTGAATTCAATTTGCAAATTAAATAGCTTTTGATTAATTTAAAATGTCCAGATAAAAGAGAAACTCTAGAATGATAAGTTTAGTTATGTTAGTACTGGGTATGCGGATGATTAAAGCTCTCTCTGGGTACGCGGCAAATGAAGCATTGTGTTTGCGCTGAACAAAACTGAACTGTATTTGCTGGACAAACAAAGGGCAAGCTGACCGCACGCAAATGAACCTTGTATGGGACCATCTACTATCAATAATGCATCCAAAATATAAGCGTACACAAAAACTATTCAAATTCACCTCTTGACAAAAACCAGAACAAAAAAATGTGACTGGAGGGTAGCATAAAATGCTCAGGACAGAGCGCTTTCATGTCAACCATAAAAATAGCAGACGCATAAAAAATTAATAAGCAGTCATGGCAGCTAGTAGTAGTCAGTAGCCCATAGCCGGTGGATGGTGGTGTGAGGACGACGCATTGCCATTGTCTTGTCCTTTTGCTATTGGCACGCTCAAACCCCTTCAGCACCCACGGCTACCGTTTTATGGAGCGAGACACATCATTAATGCATAATTCAAGCGTTTGGCAGTTTTGTGCTTTCAATATTCAATTTGAATGCCGCCCGAAGCGAAACAGTTTGTGTCCTGCACATTCTTTTTCTTTTCTATACCCTGTGACCAAAAACCGAGTAATACGGCATAATAGAGTTAGCCAGAGACAGACAGTGCGTAGAATCCAATAAGAGATGAGTATGATACCAGCTTTCCTCTGCCTTGATGGTCGCCAAAGCAGGCAACTCTTATGTTTAAGGACTTCAGTCCGACGTACAGGGTATCTTTTGGAGCAGTACTTTCATTTAAGGGATTCTAGCTTGTTTTCTTTCATCGTTTTCGTGCTTCGTTTTTATGCTTGCTTATTTATTTGCTTTGTGTGGCGCTGATCAGTTTGACACACCCAAACACCCGCACGCCCCTCCTGCATCGTGAGTGTACCTGCTGCATTATTCAGGGGATTCGATTTACAACAACACAAAATGCATGATAAACCGTTTTTATCATACTGAGACGAAGACGGCCATTGTCTCGGACCTGTCGTCGTCGTCGTCCTCAATTTGCCGTGGGGCGTTTAGACCAAAACGAAAGACAGCAATCAATGGGGCAAGTGCTCAACTGCCCTCTGCGTCTGCCACCGCTTCCCACTGCTCCGCTTGTGTCATTCTGTTGCATGCGTTAGTTGTTTATTAAATATAAATGATTGTCACTTGCGGCATGTCCTTAACGTGTCCTGGAAACAAGCGAATTGTTGACGGCGATGATTGCTTGAATTTCATTGAGCAAGTGCTCCAAGCGCTTACATGCTCGACAATGCTCCTTATAGCGATTTCTTGTACCTTGTACCTATAAGTAAACGTTTTGTTGTTGTTGTTTTCACAGTGTTATTGTGCTGCAATTGCTTGCAATTTGGTCAACTACCCAGCTGGGTGACACTTGGGCGTAACTTCGTCAAGTCATGTTATTCTATTGGAATCGAAATGGATACGAGCTTTGGCCATTTGGCATTGGCTCGTCATTCCACCCAGTAGTTATGAGTCCATACCATATCATTCTGAGTAAGTGCATACGAGTGCTACCACATAGCTGTAAATGCGAAAGTCATGAAAGCGTTCAAAGGCAAACGGACTTTTGAAATGATTCACCGGATATTGACCACAAAATGCCATTAAAAAATAATTACGAATTTTAATTGGCATTTAGTTGAGGCAAAAAATTAAGTGGGATTCAACATAAAAACTGATTTTATTATTGATTACTTTAACGCTTTTATTTGTCCTGTGTGACCATTTGCATGTGTGCCACAGGGTGTAGTACAGTGAAACGTCTCCCAGTCGACTCTTAATAATTGCTGAATACTAATAAAGGTTAACTAGATTATCTGCCAGAGAGAGAGGGGGAGGTCCTACCTGTGCCCCGGCCCCTACTTGGCACGCAGCTCCTACTTGAACTTGAGCTGAAAGGTCAATGTAATTACAATTGAAAGTAATAATATAAATGAAGTCACTTAAATTTGAACGAAAACATATAAATTATTACTTTAATGATGGAGTTAGAATTTCACGGAATCGATTATTTAAGTATGTTAGAGGGTTTCATAGCATACCACGTCCCAGGATGCGGAGTGCCTGCAGACTGTATTTACTATATAATTAGTATAAGTTAATCATAAATTATGCGGTTTAAGGAATGAACTGATTTCTAGTAGAAAACGAAGAGATCCACAATATAATTATGCATATCCAGTAAAGGCTTCTCTTACTGGATATTCCACAAAAGAAAGAGAGTAAGTAAAAGCATAAATCTATAGAGTTTCCTCTACTCGCAGCATTTCCAGCTAGGAAGATTCCATACTCACATTCCTATGTTCATCCTAAAGAAGCCTCACTGTATTGATATCTGTACGGATGTGCTGATGTGTGCATATGTTAAACGATGGATAAACTGCTCAAAACCCTTTAGCTCTTTAGTTTGTGTGCGAATTGTGCGACACTTAAAAATCAATTAACAGCTTGCAGGGTGCTCGTAAAAATTGATTTAGGCTTTACTCAGAAATGAGCTCATAATTGATGGCGGCCATGGATACGCAGAGTATATGCTATAAGCATAGCAGAGGTTATTTATTTATGTAACCGCTTAATTATATGGAAGCATGCCGTTGGGATTGACTGAAATTTGTTTTTGGGGTTTATAATCTGGTAATATTTTCGATATGACTTCCTGTAGGTGCTTTGCGTTTTTATTGCTTTTCTTGTTAATAAAAATGAATCCAAATGGATTCATTTAATGGCAGCACCTCTGCAATTGCAGCATTTTGGTGCACCTCAAATTGTGTGGCAGCATGGCAACGCCAGTGGCACAGCAACTGCCACTTCTCATCGTGTTTGTTTGCGTGCACAATGTACACTAATTGTGGTATGTATTAAATAAACTACAATTGCAAATGGCGCATTTCATTTCACGTAGCTCGCGGCAAGGGACGTGTGGCATAGGACAAGGGTAGGGGTAGCACACAATGGACACAGTGCCACATAGTTTGTTATTATTTGCAGTTGCATTACCAGCAATTGTTGCAGCTACTGTTGAACTAGTGCTTTGCATTGCTGCCATTTCCGCTGCGGGCACATTTTTCTATATAATTGCAAATGGCTGCCAGTTGTGGGCGCCTTTTTGGTTGCATGATGGCTACCAGGGGTATGCAACATGTAATGTGCGACAATTAAATCAAATTTGTGGGCGCATTTTTGAATTCCCGTGTGCTTTTAATGAGATAACAGACCCATGAGCAAGGCAAGATGTTGCCGCAAGGATTTTGTGCCTTAAATCATGTTGCAGGTTGTCTGCAGCTGTCAACGCCATATGCCACTTGCCATATGCCATATGCCATATTAGTATATGTGTATACTAATGTATGTTCTGGTAGTCGTCGTCGTCGTCGTACTCTATGCCATAATCATATTTAAGAGTTTCCCGGAATATTCGTGCAACTGCAACCTCAATTGCAATTGCTGCTGGCCAGTTGGCTGGCGGCTTATGTGTTGGCTCTCGGCGGCGGCTGTTTGGTTGGAAAACCACAAATTAAGCAGAGAAATCCTTGCCGTGCATGCAACCGATGGCGCCGCATCGTGTCGACAAAAAAAGACCAAAAAAAAAAAAGAACGATCCAAATATACTGAGAAGGAGCAAACGCGCGCCACACACAAACATGCAACAACCAACCGCAATGTTATGGCTGCAGCGTGCGGCGGCGAGGCGTGGCAAGTCTGGAGCGCCAGATAAATGCCCGTTGCCACATTGTCCCGCGTTGCCCCTACATTGCATGCAAACAACTGCATGAGAGTTCGCGGGGCAGAGAGCGAGTCCAATGCAAACCAGAGCAGAGCAGCGCAGAGCACTCACGTCAGCGCTCGTGCGTTTATTTGCCGTTTCCGCTTCCGTTTGTCGTCGTCGACGTTAACGTCAACGTCAACGTCGCCGTTGCTGCTGCTGCTGTGGTCAATTTCAATGCTCCCATTGCGCGTTAATAAGTCGTTGTTGCTGCTCCTGTAAATGACACACAAAAATGCGCAGCATTTTGCACATGGAAATGAACTCAACGCGTCCCGCCCCTCGCATGACCATAAGACTCCATTTAAATCGCAGGAAACAAAAAAATGCACTTCATGCAATTGCAATTGCAATTGTAATTTGCCGCTGCGCCACTTTTTGGCGCCTAATTAGTTTAATTGCAGATCTCAGACAGAGTTCCATTGAAGGAAACACACGTCAATTAGGTAACTTTCAGTTTTCAAAGTGATTCATTCTGATGGAGTTTCAGATTAAACCCCATCTGTATAGTTGCTAATTAATTAAAATCTGTTGGAGTATGACTTACACTATGATTATACATTATTTTATGTAAAGTAAACGGGTTAAACATTGGCCAATGGAGCATCCATGCACACAGGATAACTGTTGAGACTAGCTGGCATGCGATTATTGCCGGGAGTTAACTTTATAAGTAAAGTTTTACAACTACAGATTGACATAAAAGTTGCTTGCTTGCTTGCTTACTTGCAATCACTACAAAGCACCCGCATCCGCATCCACAATGACCCAGACCAAGACCTAGACCGAGACCTGGACCCAGACCTAGACCCAGCCCTTAAGCGAGGAGGAGGAGGAGAGCAAAGCTAGAAGCGACAGCAGCCCGTCGCTGTGTCAAAGTTGAGGAGCATCCATGATACTTGGACCTTCATTTAGTAAAGCTGACGTTATTGTTGATGCCTGCCCTGCTCCAGCTCCAGCTGCTGCTCCTGCTGAGCTCACAACAATGGCAACATAGTCAAACGACAGCATTATCATCAACAACATGTTGCTGCAACAGTGGCAACAGCGGCAACAACTACAAAATGCCAAACTACAATGCTCTCAGATAACATCAGCAAAGCATTGTGCTACATCTCCTGCTTCTGATCCTGCTCCAACTCCTCCTCCTCCTCATCCTATTCTTTCTCTCCATTCCGCTGGGCATTGCAAGAACAGCAAGTGATGACTTTGCTTTTGTTGCTGGTGTTGCTAGTTGTTGTTGTTGTTGTTGTACTTCGTTGTTATGCAACAGTGTTAGCAGCACTCGTTGATCTCTTTTCTCCCTTTCTCACTCTCTCTCTCTCTCACTCGCTCATTGCTGTTGAAGTTTTTATGTGCTCAACCTGAAACTAATAACAATAATGCGCAACATTCATTGAAAAGTGTCGTGCTCTGCGAAAAGGATTCAAGGATTCAAGGATGCAAGTTGGAAGTTGGAAGTTGCAAGTGGCCTGCAAGATGACGCTTCAGCTGATGGCTAACATTTAGCCAGCTCATAAATATTATTTAGCTTTTCGCAGAGCTCCTGAACCGTAACGGCCAACAACACAACAAGTAAGCCAACAGTAAGCAGTAAACAGTAAGCAGTAAGCAACTTGGCCAAGAAGTGCGGCTGTAAAGCACTTTGTGCTTAATGAAGCGAGAATTCTCCCATGCTCCATGGATGGTAGCCAACTTTACCACTTGACCATTTCGTTGGCCAACAAGTTGTATCCTTTTGAGCTTTATCTCACTCTTTCTCGCTCTCTGTCTCTCTCTCTTGCGGGCAAATCAGAAATTGCTCATACGTACAAGTGCGAGGACGAGTATTTGTGGCCACCAGTGTCCAGGACAGTGTGAAAGTTTACAGTTGGCTTCAACACTTTTACTTTCACTTTACATACATGAGTGTGCGTGTGTGTGTTTTTACATTTTAAAGTGCGCAACACTTTAAGGACTCATGCAAAGTTTCACTGTCAATAACAACAGGATATCTATCTGACAATGACAAAGAGGAAGAACCAAAAACCAAATGTGCTACACTCATATAAATATCCAGTTTCGAGTGTGTCGCGTAAATCAACACCCAAGTGTCAAGTGGACCGGGAGAAAATTGAAGGGAAATGAGCTGCCATACATTATGCATAGCCTTGGATGTATCGTATGCTCTATCATTTTCAGCTTTTTGGTGGCAAGAAAAATGGCAAACAAATGATTGACATGTGCGGCATTTGCTACAACATTTGAACTCTTGCCAGTTGCCAGTTGCCAGTTGGCAAGTTAATGCCCCAACAACGCCCCCCCATAGAGAGAAGCCAACAGCAGCGGAAGTTGCGTTCGCTGAGTGGGTGTGCTCGGTGTCTGGGTGTCTGGTTGTGTGGGTGTGTGGCAAGAAAAACTTTGGCAAAGTGAAAAACTTGCTGTCAGCATTAGATAAGCGCTTCAAGTTAATAGACTTGTAAAACACACGCTCCACACGCTGACCCCGGCCAGGACTTTCTTTAACTGAACTTTGCTGCGGCTGGTATTGGGTTGATGCAACCGAAACTGGATTTTTATTTATTTGTTTGTCATGTGGCATGTGGCGCGTGTGCCGCCCGCATCGCATATAAAAAATAGTGAAATAAATAAAAATGTTATACACGCCCCCAGGCAACCCACAACCTACGACCACCCTTACAACTGGCCACTCGCTTATCGGCCAACTAACAATTTAAGTTGTCATCTCGATATGAGGCAACAACAGCAACTCTAGTCAGTGGCAGCAACAGCAACAGCAACACTCACGATACATTTACAGATTGCGATGTTTATCGTGATCCGAAAACTTTTCTGTTTAACTAGTCTTTGGTTAATTTGGACGTCTGTCTCTTGGCCCCCATGCCCTCTGGGCCCTTTGTTTGATGAGCCTCTGAGTGCTAGACATGTCTTCTTGGTCAAAGTTTAGCTCATCAACAAATGACGTATTGTTGTGTGCGGCTACTGTGGGTGTGGGTGCGGGTGTGGGTGTGTGTATTGTGGTCGTGTGTGTGCCAATTTGGTTTAAGCTGATTGACAGGCCACTTCCCCTGTGTGGACTTGCACTGTCCTCCGCTCCGCTCTGCTCTGCTTTAATGCTTATCATCCAACTTTGAAAGTCAATTTCAATTAATCAATTGTCAAGTATTTTGACAGCGGAATTTATAGCTCATTTGACCAGCATCAGCACCAGCACCAGGACAATTGACAGCAAAGTTTCATTGATTAGTTCGTTCGACTTGCCAAACATAACATTTTTATAGCAATTTACGCGCTCATCAAAATCTTGTTGATGTTCTGGAGTAACAATGTCTTCAGTCTGTCAACTGGCCTAGGACTACTTACCAGTATTATTCTTGACACAGACATCTTTTTCTACACAGGACAATCAACTGATGGAATAGTAAGAAACTAGTTATAAATGCAAACTGGTTTAGCAGCTCTGACAAGTATTTACAAGCAACGATAATATTTGAGACTATATAATTCTTTCTTAGTTCAATTGTTCGTTTACAACTGAGTGTATTTTCCCTTCAATAAGGATTTATATCGCTAGATTGAAAGAAGAACCTACAAGCTCTATCAATACGTCAAACTGAGTGTTAAACATTTATTTTCATCTGTGATCTTCTGATATTTTAATAAGTTTATACGACAGTATATATTTTTCTTTAGCTTATACCAGAACGTCTTCAACTAATCGTTTTCCGGCTAGTCAGAAATGTGTTCAGATCACGTTTCGTATGAATTGAAAAATATCATTGCCTACTTTTGTGCTGACAGGTGTATCAGACGGCAAGTCAATTGGATGGCAGAGAAGAGTTAGTTGTACTCCAACTACACTCGGCTACAAAGTGCGGAGACAAACAGACGAACTGAGTGAATGCCAAGTGCAAACTTAACACTCCAAATGTAATGTATTTGTTAACAAGAATAACAAAAAATATAAAAAGAAAACACAAGCGCAACACCTACACAATGTGCACTTTAACTACACACACACACACACATACGTACATTGTATGTGTGTTAGTGTTTGTGTGTCGATTGTTGCTGGTGCCATACTGCTGACTGTTGACAATGTTCTGTCATCACTCTCTCAACCAGTCCGTACATCAGTCAGTCTGTCCATCAGTCACTCATTCACTCATTCAGTCAGTCAGTCAGTCAGTTTGTTAGTCAGTTTCAGTCTCTGTCGGTTCGGTCTGTAGCTTGCAGTGCGTGTTTATGTGCCGTTATTTACAATAGCGCATTTTTACACATATTTTTTTCAAAGTCAACAACATGATTTTCGCAGTCTGCGCTCCGACGTGTGCATAAAAAACGCAACACCCTCAGCAACACCCACAACAACACCCACAACAACAACAACAACAACAATAGCAACGAGTCTACGAAACAACATTTACATTTTAAGTAGTTTTTAAATCGCTGCAGACAAACGTCAGCGTGTTGACAATTTATCATGCGCCATGCTATGGAGTTGGAGTGGAGTTGGAGTTGGAGCTGAGTGGAGTACGTGATTCAGTTCCAGATCCACCCAATTCCCGGAGACCCTAAGGAAGCTGCAATTTTGATTGATTGCTTCAGTTGCGCTGAGTGCTTAAGGCCATAAGCCTTCCTCCTTGTGAGACACATTTGCATTGTCCTGCGGCACCTTAAGCAGAATTCCATCTTTTTTTTTTGGGTTTTAATTAATTTATACCAACTTATTGATTTATGTGTGCGCTTGCCGCTGCCACACTGACCACAGAGGCCGCACAGCCTGCAACTGCCACATGCAAATGCAGCTGAAGTGTGTTAACAGGCCAGTTGAGGCGCAGACACTGAGTTAAAGCGAGGAGAGTGCAGCGTAGGGTCATGCTGTAACTGGCTGTGGCATGGTAGTGTTGCCACTTAAAAGAAGAATACTCAATTAGCTGCCGCTGCCACTGCCACTGCTGCTGCTGCTGCTGCTGTCCTTGCGGCTGTCGCTGCGCGGCTCGTTAAGTTGATCAATGCCTCGCCTACGGCTATCGTCTCGCTCCAAGTGTCAACACAGCATCCATTGAATGTCTGCACTGAGAAAAACAATTGGAACTAAGACATAGAGCCAGATCCTTTCCTAATGCGAACTATCAATTGGGATGCCAAAGAATGAAGGGAAGGATCAGTTAAGAGTTGTGGCAGTAAGATATCAAAACGATTGCATTTCTCTCAGTGTAAATGTATGAGCTGCTGCTGACTGTATTGCTTACTCTTGAAGCTGCTGCATTAATTATTCACTGCGTTTTTTATTGGCAACGGGCAAATGACAGGTTCGCAGATCCTTTGAGCCTTATCACACACACAACAGGCCGTCGTTAAGTTAAATTTAAAGTCAAAATAAAATGTTGAAATGTTCGAGTGCAAGTTTAATTTGTTTCTTTTTTTGCTCTCTTTCGGCACTTTTTCGCTAAGAAACTTTGCAGACGTCGCTGCAGCAGACTGTAATGTGAAACTAGCTAATTTTCATGTTTTTCCTTGCTGCGGGGAAAGTTTTTTATACGATTTATACGAGTATGAACTACTCTGTAAAAGTAATAGCTGAGAAGGTAATGGCAAAGTTGCATTGAGAATTTGAGAATTTGAAAATTTATGAAGTGGTGCGCGTTTGATTTCAATTGTCCATTGGCTGTGGTTCATTGTTAAAAGGAAGGACAGAAGGATTCGATGAAGGAGATCGAGGAATCTCCTTGGTCCAGGGCCACTTGAAGAGCGCATTTTCTGCGCCATTTCAATTCTGTCCTTTCTCTTTCATTTGCCTTTTGCCTTCAGTCCTTGCTTGTTTGATAAATTGTCTGGAAATTACAAATGGACAAGAGGCCAATAGCTTTTAGGCAAACGCCCCTGCGGGGAAGGGGGGAAGGGCAACCTCTGGACTGTGGACTATGGAATATAGACGATGGACGTTGGAAGGGCGAAAACATTTATGGTAATTTCAAATAAAATGTATGAAAGTTGTGTGGGGCACATTTGTGTGTAGCAGATTTTAAGGCGCTTCCTGTCTATTTACGCTGATTTATGACGGTCGCATTGTTGACTCTTAATGGCAAATGTCGACAAATTTGTTTTAATGGTCAATATAATGGATGTTATGCTTTTCCTTTGATTTATGCCTCCAACCAGTTCAGATTCAGTTTCTGGTTCGGTTTCTCAAATATTTCAAATTGTATATTTCGAAATGAAAAAATAAACATCAGTTGCCGATAATTTACCTGTCTAGTTCCCAGTTGTTGTCATCAGTTTGTCACCTGGCTTCAAAGGCTCCACACACAAAATTTTTAGTCAAAATGTCTTCTCGTAAATGCGCTGAATGTGGAGAAGTGCACCTGGCAGGTGCAAATGGGTAAGTTGACTGTATAGATGTACACATACATTTGGCAGGCACTGTCATCTGTGGCTCATTTGCAGTGCCATCTATTGCTGTGGCCCATTACTGCGGGCAGTGCAAGTATCGGGAATGTATCCGGACTCCACACACTTTGTGAACATGAGTAGTAGATATTCGCCAGAACGTATCCTCGCTGATTACCAGTTGTTTAGCTCCTGTAAGAAGAACGAAACGTCGTTAAAGCATCTGACAAACTTTGTGGATAACCACTTTGACCAGCCGGGTACGGACTTGGAGTACTGGAGTCCGCCCGATTGGCGAAGTGAGCCTGCGTTTTTAGCAGAAATAAAAGATCCTGAGATGAAACAGTTTGCCACGGAGCTGAACCGCATATGGAAGGATCTTGGTCGTCACATAAAGGATATTGTAAGGACTAACCCCAACCAGTTCTCGCTTGTATATGTACCAAATCCGTTCATTATGCCCGGCGCCAACTTCTTGGAGTACTACTACTGGGACACATATTGGATTGTCCGAGGACTGCTCTACAGCGGCATGACTCAGACGGCACGTGGCATGATCGACAACCTTTTGTATCTGGTGCAGGAATATCAGTTTGTGCCCAACGCTGGCCGCATCTATTGCTGGGGTCGTTCGCAGCCACCACTGCTGGTACCTTTGGTCAGGTCCTATGTGGAAATAACGAAGGATGAGCAATACGCTAGAAGGGTATTGCCTATACTCGAAATGGAAATGGATAACTTCTTGAGAACTCATTCGGTGCAGGTGCAGGGACGCACCATGTACCAGTACCGCGACAAGTCAGCTGGACCACGACCAGAAGCATATCGTGAGGACCTGGAAAGCGGAACAGCTTTCGCTACCGACGACGAAAAGGAGGAGCATTACTCCCATCTGAAGGCGGCTTGCGAGTCGGGCATGGACTTCAGCTCCCGATGGTACGTCTCGCCCTGTGGCACCAATGTGGGCACACTGGCCAACATCAAGACCGGCTGGATAGTACCAGTCGAACTGAATTGCATAATCTTCCGCAACTGCAAGACCCTTGCCGAGTACAACACAAAAGCTGGAAATACTGAGCATGCGGAGCGGTATCGAGGTATAGCCTGTAGCTTGATAAAGGCCATAACTGCTATTCTGTGGAATAAGGAGAAGGGCGTGTGGTTCGACTACGATCTGAAGAACAAGAAGCCGCGCGACTATTTTGTTGTTACAAATCTGTCGCCGCTTTGGAGTCATGCCTATCCCATAAACAAAACGGAAGAAATATCAAAGTCGGTTCTGGCCTACATTGAGGAGAACGAACTGGACTCGTATCCAGGTGGAGTACCACACACGTTGAATAACACCGGTCAGAAGTGGGATTATCCGTATGTGTGGGCACCCATGATGTACATACTGATCGAAGGCCTCGACAATCTGGGCACACCCGAGGCTAAGGAAATGTCCAAGAAGTGGAGAACTAACTGGGTTCGATCGAACTACGAGGCATATACAAAAACTGGTTTCATGCACGCCAAGGTGAGGATACTAACCCTTCATTTGCTTCTATAACTAATCCTCCCAACTGTATAGTATAATTGCGAGGAGTTCGGTGGTGCCGCTGCCGGCGGGGAGTACGAGACTCCGAAGGGATACGGATGGACGAACGGTGTGATGATTGAAATGCTGGCCAGGTATGGAAAGGAGCTAACCCTAAAGGATGGTGACGACTGTTCCTGCGTTTGCGATGAACCAGCTGAAACTGCGCCACCCGTGTCTGCTTTGGAGGAATGTCCCATAACAAGTGAAGCGTATATGGAGAAAATACAAGCAGAAAAATGCCCAGTGCCACCGGATTTCTCACAGATTGAGAGCACTCGGACGTGTCCGGACTGTCCCTCCTCACTTTGTTGTAGAACGGTTTATAATGAGGAGAGTAATCGAGATATGGAATCTGAATTGATCACCAGTCAGACACAAGTGGATGACGCTTGTCAGCTCATTTGTAATCCTCCTTGTGAAGATGGAGCTGATGGAGCTGGTGCAGGTGGTGCAGCTGATCTCGTGGAATGCTCAACCTGCTGTTCCATATGTGCCAAGCAAGGAAAACAAGCACATCTTTACCCGCTCTCTTCAAAAACGGACGAAAGTGTTCCCTCATCCCCCAAGAATCCCTGTCCTCCCCCACCTCCCACTAATGCCTGTCCTCCCCCACCTCCCACTAATGCCTGTCCTCCCAAGCCGCCAACTCCGCGAAGTCCGCAAAGCCCGCGAACTCCGCCCAGTCCTTGTCCGATAGCAAAACCCGCTCAACCTGAAGGGGCTGAATCTCAATCCCCGCCAGGATCGACGCCATCCGCACAATTAAACAAGTGCCACTGTGAATCCACAGAAAACGCAGAGACAAATGCCACCGCTCAAGACGCCGAAGGTAGCGGGAATGATGATGGATGTTCAAATGCTGCTACTGGTTCCGCCAAACCCGGAGCGGCCAACATGATCTTCCCTCTAGCCGATCCACTGAGTCAGAAGTGCTTCACGGCAATTGTCGAGAAGGATGCAGGGGCCTCTTGTGAGTGTTGCAAACGACAGCCAGATTCGAAGAAGAACAACGAGTGCGCTTGATGGAGTAGTGGGGCCTTAGTCGAAGGACATGACAACAGGTTATTTCGGACTCCTTGTGGCTTGTTACGGACAAAATTAAACAATTGAAATTTAGAATACAAGAAGGAGAAAAAAAATATATAAAAACATAAAACTTAATAATAATTTCTTCTTCCTTGAAAAGCTATTTCACATTTCCACTCAATGCTTATTCGGGTAATCTTTGCTGTCATTGTCAATATCTTTATGTTATGGCAAAGGACACACACACACACAGACACATACACATATGTGATATCTTGTACAATTTGGACAAGGACACATTTGTTGAAAAGCGAAAGTCTTGTTTGACACAATCTCCACCCTATTCGAGTGTCTGAATCTCCTGCTCATGATATTTGCGAACAAATCGTTTATGTGCGCCGCACCACCCCCCCACAGCACCCACAATCAAAAACACGCATGCCACATTACAACATTTGTTGTGTACATGTATGTGTGTGTGTGGCAGTGTATGTCTTTCCGCCTCGCCCTCTCTCTGTGCGCTGATGCGATTGTAGCGCTCTGATATTATTGAAATGCCGTTTTGATTGGCTTTGATGTCTGGCAAAAGTAACAGTAACAGCAACAGTAACGGTTTCATGTTGCTAAATGTTTTATGGCCCAAACACTGTTCGATGCTCTGATGTGATTAAGCGATAAGTAGTCAGCCATGAAACATTTGGTAATGGCCATGGCCATGGCCCCGGTTCTGGCCCTTGTCCTGACACTGATATTGATATTGGAAACTGGGTTTTGGTGGTTTGTGCATACATAAATATTCCATAGTTGAGTTGTGGAACGCTTAAATAATTGCACTTTGGCGCTAATTTGATTGAATTTTCCAATTGAACGTAATACGTACATTTAAGCCTTCAATCAATACCCGTAAAGGAGGCGTGGCAATATAGCGGAAGAACGCGACGAGCTTTTAATTCAGTTCTTATCCAATTATACACTTTTGGCCATTTGTCAGCGAATGTGTCAGGAGTGTCAACAGGGCGAGTGCAGTATGAAATCGAAATCGAAACCGTAACCCAACCCGTGAACCAACACCCAAATCCCAGCCAGAAACCCCCGAATAGATACCCCCAAACGGAGCAAAGAGCAGCAGCAAAAGTAACCGCATTCGAATGATAAACGTGCGGGTACAAAACTGCTGCGCATTTGATGATGAAGAATGTGCACGTCATTTCATGGTCGGCATGACTGCAGATGGCAGAAAGGAATCACACACACACACACATACACACAGGAATCCATCCACGGGGAGTATGATATATTTATGTATAGTAGAAGTTTTATTCTGAATCTCAGTACATATATTTTTAGAGAAAGAGATGGACTGCATCATATTCTCCAGGGGGATAACTACGCCCATGGACAAAGTACTGTACTTCATCAGTCTCCAGTTGAATATTGTGAGCTGTCAGCAATAACTCCTGCAGGATTATGCTTTAAAGCACAGCCGCAGCTTTTAATATTGAAAACAAGACGAAACTAACGAACTCGAGCCCACTTTGGCCCCTATTGCTCCACCTCTCTCTCCCGTTCGCTCTCAGTGTCTGTCTCGCTTTGTCTCTGAGTTTCTAATTAGACTTGTGCCAAGGATCATTTGCATCTTATTGACTAAATTAAGTGGCAGGCAAAAGTTTTCACAAATTGTATGCAAAAAGCATCGCAAAGACTCTGAAAGCAAATGAATTGAAATGAAATGTCAAATACGCTCTGTACGCTCCATGTCGGGGTGTCCTTTCATATGAAACGACGCCAGGCAGGATCTGCTGCAAATTGAAAATTTGCATGTTTGCTGCCACCCGTCGAAAATCTTCCATTCGGATCTAGACATGTTGCACTTGCAGCTGCAACAGCAGCTCGCAAATGTTTCAATTACTTGTGCATGTGCACAATAAATAAAATCAAGACAATGCCAAAAGGCAACAACAAATTCGGAAACAACAACAATAACAACAAATCTGTCATATGTCAAACTTTGCCATATTTAATTTCCTCTTTGCGAAATTAGTTTTCGAGCAAATTTTTGCATATTTTTCGTGTAGTTTGCGACACACATCGACACACATTGACACACACACACTCTCAAACACACATGCATTTCATTTGCTTATTCAGTTTTTTTTATATTATTTTGTATCTTTTACTCATTAAAAGGACGTACACAGGGTATATTGGCACTGTACGAAAGTATGCAACAGGCAGACAATGAATTAAGTGCTCTTTTTTTGGTCAGCCTGAGATGTGAGACAAATTTGTCAGGACTTGGGTCTGTCGTTCCTAGAGAGTAAAGCTAGGGATAGTATGGAGTTTATATATACATACCATATGCAGATCAGGTTTGCTTATCCATTTAGATACTACTCCTAGAGTGATATAATAGATTTCCAACAAACATATTGGAGATATATCTATGATATTCTAACCATAGATAAGATTCTGTTAGAATTCATTATGAAAGACGCAAGTGAACTCCTTCGAGTGTGTGTAGTATGTGTGTATGGCTGAGTGTAGTATGCCAGTATAGGGTATGCATTGCAGTCGTGCTAACTCTTGCCTCAGCTTTTTTCTAGATTTTATTTCCCTGCGCGCAGCTGCCATAATTCATGTTCAGAAACTACAAATTGAGTCATAAACAACTTTTGATTTCGCATATACCGAATGTCTGTCCGACTTTCAGCCCCGCCTCCATATTGTTTGTTGTGTGTGTGTGTGTGTGTTGCATACTATTTGGGGTGTTGCCTGGCTGCCACGACTTGTCCCCCCTTTTTGGCAATGTTGACTCATGTTTGCCGGAAGTATTTCATACTTTGCTGCTGCTCGTTTTAGTTGACCTTTTCAAATATGTACAACTGCGACTGTAGAATCGCACTCATTAAAATCAAAAGCATATAAAAAACCGCTTATTTCATAATTTAGCAGCCGCACTTTTAGTTGTGGTGAAAAACACACACACACACATACAAAAAAAGAAAGTTCTGGCATACACAGAAAAAAAGAAAGAAGTTTTTTAAAAACCGTTTTAAAAGGTATGCAAACAATGTAATGCCTGTTGGCTGCCTGACTGACTAGCTGCCTGTCTGGCTGGCTGGCTGACTGGCTGGTAGACTGGCCAACTGTCTGGGCTTACTTATGTATTTTACTCTTTATGATTTATATCGAAATACTCTTTTTTGGGCACCCAGACACACACACACACACAGCTGGACAGACTGGATGGAGACCGGGGCTTAGGAGGAGCGCAAACGCTTTTGGGGGCAGCTCACCCAAAAAGCTTGCCGCTTAATTTCATTAAACATTTATGAAATAAAGGCACAAGCTGCTGGCGTATTAAAATTTGATAGTCTGCTGTGGTCGCTCCTGCTGCTCTGTATACGTGTGTGTGTGTGTGTGTATAGGTATAGGTGTGTGTGTGTTCGAATGGGTGTATGTTCGGTGCGTCATTGTTAATGCTGTGCTGCGGTTTAACGCCAAAAGTCACCAATGGTTCCGTTTTTAATACCCTTCCCAAAGAGTCCAACACCTGTTTGGCTCTTAATGTCCTTTCCAGGAGTTTTACGGCTCCAACTCTGCGAGATATTCATCATTTGCATAAAGAAAGAGCATACACAACTCACCAACACTGAGAATTGAGAGCCTTTGTTCGTTTTTATTGTCTTTTGCATTTTCAGCTGTGTGCACTTTATTTGATGGACTTGTTTATGAGCAATTTCCATTTTCATTTGCCGGCTGCACCTTGCGAATGGAAATTTTTGTGTGATTTTTATTAATGTTTATTGCGCGCTGGCGTTTAATTTGATGCGCATGTCCTTCAGACGCTGATGATGTCCTGCAATGCAACTGAAATTGCAATTGCAATTGCAACTTGAGTTCTTGTTAAAGGGACACTAGGGCAAACCAGTTGGAAATGCAATTTGCAAATGCGTATTGCCAACTGCCTCGACTTGACTGAAGAAGATGAAACCTGGAGGCAGCAGTTGAAGCGAGTCGAAGGAGTCTTAAGCCAATGGATCCTGGCTGCTGACACAGGTAGTACTACGCATTTTTTGGCCAAATTGCATTTTTAATATCGTATGCTGGAGGTGTGGTGAGGTGGATGGGGGGTTTTCAGACTGCAGAGGCGTTTTGTTGCCAGGGTTGCCATTGGGCACAATGAATGTGCGCCTGAAAACAATTATTTTTATATGAATTGCAACGTTAACCATAACCGTAGCACGGACAGACAGGTTGGCAGGCGGCACAAAGATGCCGCCATTTTGTGCTGTCACTAACGGTAACGGCAAACTGTAAACGGTAAACGGTAGAGGTAAAGGTAAATGTAAAGCTAACTGTAACTGGCAAATGAAAAGTGCGCGCATATTACATACTTGAGCGAACTTACAAGACATTTTGGCATTCTGTAATATTCATAACTGCCACGCAGTGAATAAGTAAGCACGCACTCTGAGTGCCCGGTTATTTGCCAGCTGCGATTCACTTCTCTTTTCCCTCTCCCTCTTCCACTCTCACCCTCTTCTCATCTTCTCAGACAGTTGCTGCTGCAAGTTTAAGTACCTCCGGGTATTAAAAAATAAGCCTGCCCACCTTTTATTTATTACATAAAGCTTACTTTCCACCTCTTTTCCTCCCTTTCTTACCTTTGCGTCTTGTATTCATTTCCAGAACTATTCACATTATTAATATTCGGAAATTATCAACTTGTACAGAGTGTCATCTGTCCACAGTTCGGGTCAATAGCATCTCTCATAGTATACTTTCCAGGTGTGATACCTTCTTACGATTGATGCCTACCCAGGTATGTGTCTTCCCAGGGTTTATCTGATGCTTTTATAAATGATAAAGAAAGATATCTATGATAGTTGCATATGATAGTTAAACAAATGGTAACTGATCAAAAGTCTTTTAGCTTCCCAGGTCTGGTTGTTTCCCAGTTGAAATACCTTCCTATGTTCGATACCTTTCCATGACTCACTTGATGCTTTGGGTACACCGATTGAGTAAACTATAAGATAAAGAAAGTTATCGTTATATTATACGTACATCCAATCACAAGATACTTCTAACTTAGGATCACAATAGCAGTTGTGTTGCCTTTCCAGGTGAGACACTTACCTAGTACCTGGGCTGAGGTTGATGCTTTGGGTGTATAAAACAAGGAACTATCAGTTCTGATTTCTTCACATATTGATTAAATAATAAGATAAACAAATGTATCTATCCAAAGACAGTTAGTTTAGATTAGTGAGGATATTTCTTTTAGCTTCCCAGGTGTGATACCTTCCTAGATTTAATGGTTTCCCATTTATGTAGCCTTCTTAGGTCTGTTTTTTATTCCTGGTCTGATGCTTCTCTACGTCTCGTATCCACCAGAGCTGTTGCCTTTCCATTTCTCTAGAAATCAGTAACTCAAATATCCACTGAAAGAACTGCTGTCAATAATTTCCTAATTTACATTTCAGCTGCTGATACTGAGAGCTTTTAAGGCATTCATATTTAATTCAGATATTTCATATATATCCTCAATTTGTACAGTTACTTTCTTGCTCATAAATAACGAGAACTCTGACTAATTTCGACTTGCCTTCGGCCCACATTTGCCCTGTTTCTTGTTTCCAGGAACTCTCGAAGCTGCCTGCCACACAAAATATTGGCACATGCTGCGGCATTTGCGCTCATTAGATTAGAGCTGATTGTGTACTATGAGTACTTGTATACCCTACCCCTGCCCTGGGGCAGTACAAATGTTGACATCTGTGATGGCTTGGGAGAAGGAAGGGGGATGGTTGCATTGATTGTTTTTGCCACTGGTAATTTGAAACTTTAAAATATTTATGATTTATGTAATGCTAAGAACCGGTAGTTGGGTCGAGGAAACCCCTCTCTATGCCAAATCACAGACAACCCCTGTCTGTCAAGCCTGTGGGGTTTACTGGGGCGTGGACCTGGGTCCCATACCAGGGCTAAAAATTTTCATCTCAGCGCTATGCAGTGGCAGAAGCAGAAGCGGAGGCTAAGAACTACGTCTAATGGACTCCAGGAGGCGCGTCTTGTGTCATTTTGCATGTACTGCAAAGGGCCATGGAGAGTGACAAAAATATTTTGGCACGTGCTGTTGTGGGTAGCGGGAGAGGAGGCATACCCCATGCCGCATGAGGCATGAGGCATGGGTCATGGGGCAGCGGAGGCAAAGCTGCCGAATTGAGTTGTCAGTTGTGCGAAAAGTTACGTTTTATGAGGGTTGGCAGGACACAGGAGCTGCCAAAAGTTGCGAAACTCACATTAAATATTAATAAAAATGTTTCCAAAGGGACTTCCAGGTGTGTCTGTGTGTGTGTGTGTGTGTGTGCCTGTGTGTAGGTGTGTGGGTCTCTCATCTCAGGTTATGAACGTGCTTAATAAATAAGCAGACGCGAAAAATAATCTCAAACTTTTTTCCAATTCGGCGACATTTGATTTGCTAAAAGAGTATATTGTTCCTGTTTTCCGACGGATATACTATTGATACGCGGCAAAAGGGGTTGCTAAACCCTCCCAAAAACCCCCGTATAGATCAGAGTGTGTGTGTCATAAGCAACCCCCAGTTTAAGTAGAAATGACATTGAACATCTCTCACTAACAATTTATTATCAACCACTTAGGATCAAAATAAGCGATAGTCCATTGAGGCTTATTACATTCTCAAAAATAAAAACGTAATATCGAGTGCCACCCAACTCCAGATCCCCCTTCAACCCCCTTAACAGATTTATGACAAGTGCCACAGCGCTGACAACAGAAATATCAACCCTTAGCAGCATTTGGTGTAGAAATTTTTATAGACCGTCAGAATGATATATGCATGCCAATATTATGACAACAGCAACAACAACAACAGCAGCAACTTAGGTTGGCAACTGTTGAAATATGCCGCAGGGCTGACAGACCAACAAACCAACAACTCAACAACAGCAACAACAGCAAAAAAAGAACCAAAAATGTGAAAAGCAAATCAGCAACAACAACAACAATAACAGTAACTGTAAGGAAGACGATGGGCGTAAAGTTACGCGCGCATATGTAAGTGTCTGACTTCCGTTTCCGCTTGATATGCGGCGCTGTTGCTGCTGTAAGAAGGGGGTGGGTGGATTGGTTGTGTTATGTAGAAGGAGAAGGGCACCTTCTGACTGGGACTATTACATTTTACTTTTCATATTTGCCAGGAATAAGCGTGAAATTGTTTTTCTAGTCTAACTGTCAATGTGTGTGTGCGAGTGTGTGTATGGTGTGTGTGTGTGTGTGTGTGCTTGTGGCAACTACCCCTTTTGTCAATCCAGAGTATCGCACATGAATTGTCTGCCTCTAACTGAATGTGTGTATATATAACTCTCTCTCTCTCTCCCTCCCCTCTCACTCTATCTCTCTGTGCATGTGTGTGTGAGACACTTGAAACTTTCATCTATGCCGCCAGAGGCTAAGCACTGATAGACTGCAATGGTGTGAGTGTCTAGTGGTAAATGCTATTTAAATATATAAATTTTAATAAGCTCTCGACCTTTTGCACGAGGAGCCTTTGTTTCTGTGTAGCCAGAAAAGGGTGCTCTATGCAGGAACAGTGGTTAAATATATTATTAAAATGAGTTGAAATTAGAGTTGGAGCAAAGACAATTAGAGTCAGAATGGAAAGGGTTAAGATTAACCAGAAAAATGTCAGTTTTCAGCTTGGCTTTAAGTCATTGATCCTGTTCCTAAAAGAAATCCAACTATTGTTTCTGTTTATTTGCAGTTTCAGTTTGTTTAAGCTCTAACTTTCTTTGAAGCCAACCGCAAAGTCCCTGCGAGAGTTCACCTTAGCTTTGGTTTATTTTCTGTTTGCAGCCTGGACAAAAAAAGAATCACAATAAAAGTCTTTCATTTCATATACAATTAAACTCAATTAAATCCGCATATATAAACGGCAAATTGCAGCAGCAGTCAGTAACACCCGGACTAACACTCCGCAGAGCTCTAAGCCCGATTCCCTGGAGGGACTGCATCAGCAGATAAACAAGGACAGGGGCAGCACCGAAAGCTGCCCAAGTTACGAACTCAGCGAACTTGAACCGCAATTTTTTTCCTTTCCATTTTTTTTCTTTTCGGCAAT
Source organism: Hirtodrosophila trivittata (assembly GCA_035045065.1). Classification (NCBI taxonomy): domain Eukaryota; kingdom Metazoa; phylum Arthropoda; class Insecta; order Diptera; family Drosophilidae; genus Hirtodrosophila; species Hirtodrosophila trivittata. The sequence goes on along the minus strand of JAWNNK010001311.1, from coordinate 16,857,437 downwards.
GCTCCCCACACGGTGAAATTTTTCTTTTTGGCTACTTTTAGTGCTGCAACCCTCATGAATATGTAAGCAGTTGCTGTGACGAGACGGGAAGAGATAGAAACAGGAACAGGGGCTGGTTTGGGCCAGGCCGTTAGAGAAAGCCACAAAGCGCCAGGTAACATGGCAAAGGAACGGATAGAAAGGCTGGAAAGGGAGCAGAAGTTAAGGAAGGAACTGCAGGAGCAACCGCACAGACAAACATCAATAAACAAGAACCGTCGCGTAAATAATGCAACACAGAGGGGAGTTCGGTGAGTTGTCTCACGATTTGACTTGCCCACGAGGCACGCACAGAGCAACATCAAAAGCAGACGACAGTTACGAGTCCTGTGTTTAGAGACTACGTGCGTCTCCGTCTCGTCTCCGGCTAGACTCTTTACCCCTCTGCCACAAATATACTTGTATATAAGATACTGGATACATATATCTATCTCTACACACATTATTGTATTATTGCAACAGTCTTTGCAGCTCATGCATTTTACATTTTTAATAGATTGGCTGGAATTAATAACACGCACCGAGGGGTGTTGCTAATGTTCTCGTGCGATTGCCGGCGATATTGGTTTCGAGTTATTGGAGGGGTTTCCGGCGAGGGTTTGGTTTACGGTTTGTGTTGTGCTGTGGATCTGGACTCAGGGGATGCATAACGCAACGTGGTTTACGGTAGAACGCGTGCCACAGGCCAGGAAGGGGCACACAAAATCAAATCACTGGCCAAGTTTGTGGGCCGTGCGTGCAATTAGCTAAAATGCTCGACATTACTGGGCAAAATGTACGACTATTTCAATTTGCGGGTCAGAAAAGTTTCCAAAAACAAGAAGCACCAGCAACATCTTTGGCCACTGCCAAAAACTTTGCACCAACAACGGCAACAACAACGGCAGCAGCAAAGTGCGGAAAGCCAAAAAATAACAGCAAAAAACACAAAGAAAACTGGTAGAGTTGATGCTGCTCGACTTGATGATACTTGGCTTAAACTATCTGAAGGTAATGCTGCTGCTTCCCATGTAACTTATTATAAATTTTAATAGAGCATATAAGTACTACAACAATACAATTGCACCAGCTCAAAGCTCTCCTTGTGAGTCTTTGTTTTATCCTTTCGAGTGGGCTTAAAAAATGGAAAACTTATGAAGTGTAAGGACTCGAGCTGCACTGATCCTTGAGACTAGAACATGTATTATGATAGCAGAAAGATACTTTATTTATGCAGCTGTAGATGCTCAGCTTTCTGTCTATCTCACAATTGTTATACCCATTTCCAGTTCTCACAGGGTATGTACAGAGAAAAAATAGAAGAGAAACTGCGCGAAGACGAAGGCAGGCGAAATATGCTTCAAGTGGCAAAGTTTGTGCTGAAGACATTAATTTGAGCCTTGATGATATTCAATTTAGGCACTCCGCAGAGACTTGTGGCACAAGCAACTACTAACCCACAACATACACACGTACTGCGAGTACACAACGTGCAACACCAGCAACAATGGTGGCAGCAACTGTAAAATATGAGCTCAATGGTCAACTTCTGTGTATGTATGTGTCTGTGTGTGTGTGTGTGTGTGTCTATATAAAGAACTTAGTGACAGTGGCTGTAAAAAATAGCCTGAGCAAAAAGGAAGGGAAATGTATTTTTTGGCACAACTTTTACATACACTTGTCTGTGTTGGTGTTGGTGCTGCTCCTGTTAGTTCTGGAAACGGAGTCTCAGGCTCAGACTTTGTCCTGGTGCTCCTGCTGCGGCTGCTGCTCCTTTTGCTCGTCCTGGTCAACTTTCCATGTTTGAGCGTCATTTTATTAAGTTGGCAACACACTTGCGCAACAAAGCAACTTCTGGCCCGGCCTACAATTGGGGTCAACAACAAAAGGAAAAAACATTTTATATATAACTTTTTTCCTTGACGTCGCCCCCTCCCATCTCCCCCCTCACACAGTCCTCCTTTAATATAGTTATTTTAAAGTTTTTCGTTTAATTTTCAATTTGCTGTGGGCGACATTTTAAAATTCCACTTTTTTCCTTTCAGTAGGCTCCACTTGCATAGCAGCTGGCCAAAATTTCAGTTCCCAGCCAGCTGTGGCCTTGTTTTAATGTGTACCAACATCTTTTTTCACTCCCTGAAGTTCTTCTTGTTTGTGCCCAAATTGCTTTCGTATATGCACAACACACACATACAAATATATATATATAGATATATATATATATTTTTTTATATATGTATATTTATTTTGATATTTTCATTTGCGCTCTCGTATTTTTGTTAACAAGCAATTTATGCATTTTCAATTTTAGCCACATTTATTTATATTGCACTGCAAACATTTCGAATTGGGAAATTCCCCCAAAATCAACTTCTGCCTCAAATGAGAAAAGTTTTTGTGTTCCAATAATAATAATAATAGTTTACGCTTGCTTTAACTAGACACAATATGCATAGTTAAATCTTATTATAAGCACTTTTATTTATTTTTATTATTAAAATAATAATAATATTTCCACAACTCTGTTTATTTCACATACCTTCAAAGGACACTCTGCTTGGAGCTGAGTCGACGTTGTGTTCCTTGCGGGGCAAGTCAATATTTTTATAGGCATTCGTATGATTCGAGCTATGTGCATGGCACGAAGTGTTTACAATATCCTGTGCACTGTTTATATTTACCATAGCATAGAGTACATACTCTGTGAGATTAAGAAAACTACCATCAATGGGTTCAATACATGTACACTTAAAGAAAATTGGGATAGGAAGTGACAGAAGTTGCCTGTTTCATGGATAAATTCTTTAAATATAAAGCTCATGTTCTCATATGTCATATAAACTATCAACTGAAACCTAAACTTAAGTCTGTATCTACAGCTTCTATGATGTTTTCAATCTATATCTTATCTGATTGGGTTTTTCTGGGTTTCAATATTATTTTTATTTATTTTGTATACCCTAGAGTATAGTTTTAAATATGATATTCTTAATATTCAATTTCAGTTTGAATTAAAAAATCTCAATTATGTTAACTATATTTTAATCCTTTTACTTCCTTATTTTTGATTGACTTTTAGTTCTTGGCATTAAATAAATAAATAAATAAGAATAGCTTTGGGATTTTATAAGAAAGGCTGAAGAATAGAATATATAGATAATATTTGCAATAGGCCTTGTAATATTTTGTTTTTACTTGTATTCATTTGTCGTACAACTTTTATTTGTCTAATAGATATATCAGACTTACACATTGCATATACAGATGGAATAGAGTTAACCATATTTCATGCTGAGTTGCAGCATTCTGAACATAGCCAAATGAACAACATGTCCAGGTCCATGTGATGCTCCTTCGGTTACCCTTTGAAGCTGATGAGAATGATAAAAAGAATTCCAATGAGCCAAAATGATTATATTATACCATACTCTCTCTCTCTATAACAGTGAAGAGATTGTAGAGGAATTAAACACGCAAAGATAGGAAGCAGAACATGTATACAAGTATTTTTGTCTAACAGCATATTGCAGGGTATCTCTCAGTCTGATACACTCTAAGATACCATTGCTTCTTGTTGGTTTTGTGTTCCTGCATTATTGCAAAAGGGTTTGAGCCTGGCCAGACGACACACGATGGGGGGGAGAACGACTATAAATTGTCAGCTTTTGTGTATACACAAAAATACTTGCACTTACACTCAAAATCAGCAAACTGTGTATGTGTGTGTGTGTGTGTGAGTGTGTAGGTATGGGTATTACCAAACGTGGCAAACTAGCGACCTGGTCCCAGCTGCGATGCGAACTTATGGCATCGATAAAGTAATGAATTACCAGTTTTCTTGTTGCTGTTGTTCTCGTTGTTCCTTCAAGGCGTAGCGAGAGAGTGAAAGAGAGAGATATATATAGAGAATAAGAGACCGTAAAAATAGTAGTATAACTATAAATTGTATTTGTATTTTATTATTGCGTCTGAGCATTGTTGCCGCTGTTCTTTATGTTGTTCTTGTTGTTGCCATGAGTATTGTCAAACATTGCCTCTGATTACGCTGTCAATAAGCTCAGAAAATATGATTTCCTCACACACACACACACACACACAAACAGGGGGCGTGCCAATGCGTGCTTGGCCAAGGCCCGCTTGGGTCCTAGCCCCTGTTGCTTCGCTGCCTTCGGTTATGGAGCGGGTGTTGGCAGCCATGTTAGAATTATGCTCGTCATGGCGGCACTTCCGTGCCCAGCGGCTGTTTGCCTATTGTTATGTGGCAATGGCAGTGGCAGTGGCAGTGACTGTGGCAAAGGCTGAAAAGAAGGAGGAGGAGGAGGAGCAGTTGGAATGGGCGTAGGTGGAGCCTGTGCATGAGCATTCCGTGCTGAGCCAAGGTGCTCTGCTTGGCATTTATTGGTACTGGGCCGCCCCATAGCTGTCGTCCTGTCGTTCTGTCGAGGCTGTTGGAGCTGTCTTCGTGTTTTTTAAGTTATTGCATGGGGAATCGGACGTAAACTAAACAAACGTGGCCAAGGCGGCATCCTTGCACGTTGTGAATAATAACAAATGGAACTGACTAAAGGAGCAGCATTGTTGTTGTTGTTGTTGTTGTTGCTGCGACAATCTCGCACAGAGGCTGTTCTATCGAAAAATCCCCTGATCCCTTATGTAATTTTTAGATTTCCTGCTGCTCATTGGTTTCGGTCTGAGCAACTTTGAGGGGTAAGCCACATTTTTCTATATTTTGTATACAATATTTCGTTGTTTGCGCTTTTATATCTTTATAAATGGTTTGCTTTATGCAGCCATAAAAAATGAATTAAACCTGTTGCCTGCCATCACAAGCCATTTGCAGAGCAAAAAAAATAAATGAAAAAGGCAGCAAAAATACAAATTGGAGATGAAACTTTGTGGCTCTGCGGCTGTGTTGGCCATGTAGCCGGTAGCCACCACGTTCGTATCTGTATCTGACTTCTCAAAAATATGCAATGTCCTAATGAAAGTCAAGATGCCAGTCAGCTTTTGGCCAAGTTGCGGCTAGTCAAGCTACCTACAGCTATCAGTTGCCAGCAAATTGCAAGTTAAACAAAGCTAACGAATTGCTGTTGCTTGACTTCTGTGTGTGAGAGTCCGGGGCTGGAGCTGGAGCTTGAGCTGGAGCCGGTGCCGGAGCCGGGGCCAGACGGATAGGATTTCCGTCAAAAGTGCCGCAAAAAAGCAACCCGAAATTGCTTAGAAGTGTGTGCGCAGTAGTGCAGGGGATTTCAGGCTTAAAAACTGCAAATCTCTCGGATAAGGGCAAGGAGCAGCAGCATCAGATGCAGCCGAAGCAGGAGCAGAAGCAAGAGCAGAAGCTGAAGTCAGAGCAGTTGCCACAAGTTGCCTGTCGACGGGCAAACTTATGGATAAGACCACAAACAAATTTCATGCTGCAACAAAACTGAGAACAGCAGGAGCCGCACCAGGAGCAGCAGGCGGAGGTGGGCAACCGAATTAGATGTGGAAGAAAATTGTCTTCCTGTATGAATTTCATAATTTCCCAAGTTTTAGTTATGAAAAGCAAGCAATTTCCTCTCGCCAACTGCCAGAGCTGAGCTGAGTTGAGTAGTTCCTGGTGTTTGGACAGGTTTGTTCTGGTTTAGGTTTTTCTTAGGTGTTTCAAGCTGAGTGTGTGGGATAAGTGTGTGTGTGTGTATGTGTGTGTGTGGGTGTGCAATTTGGCAAGTTTAAACTTTTAATGCGAATCACTTGCGAAAGTTAAGCTGCTTCTTTCAGTTGAAGGCAAATGCGTCATATGCCTTGGATTAGTTTTTCAATTTCTGCGGCTCTTGTTTGCTGATGTCATCGACATAACTTGGGATGCTGCCACACACACACACACACACACACATGCCACACTTCAAGTTCCATTTCTTTATGCTTTTGTTTTTTTTTTCTTCTGTTATTTATTCCTCAAGCTGGATGACCCATAGGGCTACCACCCTCTCGTGTCTGGGACAACCCTTTGTCACATTTTGCAATTTATGTTATTGTGTTTTGTGATTTCTATCAACAACTTTTACTTCTACTTTTACTTTTAAGCAAATCTGCCTATATCAGACTCTGTGTGGTTGCTTTCCAGTTGATTCTGTTTCTCTTTCTCAAGCAGAAAGCAATAAAAATTGTTTACAGACATTATTTGCGCATCCTTTGCGGAAGCACCTTGTTGTAGGTTTTACAAGCCCAAAAGAAACAGTGTCACACACTGAACCCCACTGCAGAGCGAAAGGAAAAACAACTTTCCGATGTCTTCGCAAAGATTTTCCATTTAAATATTTTTCTAAACACTCACACACACAATGATATTTTGGTCATTGTGTAAGCATTGTGTTTATTTTTGCCATTCGACTATTAAAGCTATACACACCAATCACACACACTGCTCTCTCCCTCTCTCTCTCTCTCTAATAAACTAATGCTTCTTTTTGGGTTGCCCTTAAATCTATTACAAGGCAGTTGAACCCACAGTTTGTTTGTTGTTGGCCCTGCGTAGGCTTATTTGCAAAGCATTTTATGGTTGTTCCTCTAGTTTCTGCTGCTGCCTTGGGATTATACTCTATATATTGAACAAATGTTTGCCCAAATAGAGGGTAGTGGTACGAGTAAGTAGTACGGACTGTGCCCAGCTGCAGGTCGAGATTTACTATCGATATTGAAACCCAAAAAGTTGGGCTTCGTTTACCAAAGGTGCCATTTCAATGTTATGCTTCAATAATTATTCTTAATTTACATTTTATATTGAGAAAGTATTAGAATTTCATTATGGAATTTAAGTAAACAGAAATATTGACAAAACAAAGAGTACAAAAGGATTTTATGAGCAACAAGCTAAAGAATACCAACGAGGCTTCTCTCTCTGATGTATCCTCAACCAAGTGGATCCTTCTCTTGTCTGTCACATCATCAAACACCCTCTTTAGTTTTCTTGATCTGTATAACTATTCCTATCCTAGGAACCATTTCTTATATCTGCTAGCTGATTATCAAGCCAGATATAGTCCTGGGGCATTCTCTTTCCTGTATTTATGAGTATATATACTAAGGGTAAGGATACGCTTGAACATTTGTGATCGTCTGTTTTGTCATGTGGTGGTGCACTTAGCCGACCTTAGACCTTGGGAAACCCCAAGGTTCCGTTTCCATTCGGAACGACTTCATTTAACACACATAAAGCAGGGCAACATGTGTGTGTGGCGGCAGCTGACATTCCTTATGCCAAGAGGCAAAGTGAAACTGTCACTGCGAAGGTTTCTTTTTTTGGCAAGAAATGTAAACTCTGTGTGTGTTTGGTCCCAACAAAAGTACAGCATGTGTTTGTGTGTGTGTGTGAAGGAAGTGTAAGGTGGGGTGTGTGTCGCTGGGTTGCATATTTAAATTTATGATTATGTCGTTATGCTGTCTGCCCACATTGCTTAGGCAAAGTAAAAAGTGACAGCGGCAAACTTAATACAAATTTATGTGCAACATATTTTTGCACTTTTTTCTGGGCAAAAGGAAAAAAACTCGGCTTACAGCTTACAGCTCAAACAGAGGCAACAGTCAACTTTAGACCAGTTAGCCAGCTGGCCAACATATGCTATACCATTCTGGGCAAAGTTTCGCTTGATGAGCTCTGACTGAGACTGAGGCTTCAGCTTCAGCTTCTTTACATGGTTCAATGGTCGCTTTCTGTGTTGTTTGTTGCTTTAATGCGAACATTAAATAAGAACATTAAAATGCCTTTTGCGAGAAGTAAATTGCATTTCATCTCGGAACAAAGTCGAGTCATGCTCGAAAATGACAAATTCTTACATAATAAGACGCAAGCCAAGAAAAATGGCATTCATTTTGGCTAGGTGAGACGCCGTGAAATTGACTCAAAGCCGTGCAACAAACCCAACAAAGGAAAAACCAGCGGAAACCAGGCACAACCTGCGTAGCTAACTCATTTTTAAATACAAATTTATGTTGTTAAATTTTTGTGAGCCAAGGCGAATGGCAATGGCAACGGCAACGGCAAATAAAAAATTTGATTAATTTCCAACGCCTAATGGCAAGCTATAAATTCTGAGTTAATAAAACAAGGAAGCTAAGGAACATTCAGCCATTGAGCAGAGGAGCCACCGAGCGAGCTGTCAGCCTGAAGCCGCCTCCTTTGCCTGGCGCTAATAACAAATTTGTCACGAGTCACTTTGACAGTTGTGTGTCACAACTTCGGGCTCCACTTCTGGCCACAAGACCGCAAGTGCTCACTGAGGGGCTGGGGAAAGGGTAGCAGAAAGGTGGTTAGGAGAGGGGAGCAGGGAGAGCAAAAAAAATGAAAGCCACAGCCACAATGTCAGTTGGCTGCCAACTGGCGCTGACAGCGCGACCACCAATGGACAGTGGGTTAACAGTCGATGACTTTATATAAAAGCTTATACAAATACCATATATATGAACATATGTATACATAAATCATTATGTATATAGTTTGTAATCTGAGTTTTTTATATACACAGGTACCATATTTTAAAGCTCTGACCTCTCATAATGCTGATTTCTATACATATTTTTTATTCTGCTTCAGAAAAATTTAAAATGTAAGTTTTAAATACTAAAAGGCTTTGTTTGTTCTTTGCTGTTCATAAAAATAGTAGTACAGTAGACGTCCGGTTTAACGTACTCACGGCTTAACGAATTTGCGATTTAACTTACCTGTCTAATTTTTATATTGAGTACTTCGTTTCTTCTTTGCTGTTCATAAAAATAGTAGTACAGTAGACGTCCGGTTTAACGTACTCTCGGCTTAAAGAATTTGCGATTTAACTTACCTGTCAAATATTTATATTGAGTACTTTGTTTGTTCTTTGCTGTTCATAAAAATAGTAGTACAGTAGAAGTCCGGTTTAACGTACTCTCGGCTTAACGAATTTGCGATTTAACTTACCTGACAAATCTTTGTATTGAGTACTTCGTTTGTTCTTTGCTGTTCATAAAAATAGTAGTACAGTAGACGTCTGTTCTTTGCTGTTCATAAAAATAGTAGTACAGTAGACGTTCGTCATACACACACACACACTTATCCACATACACACACACACACTTATCCACATACACACACACACACACACACTTATCCACATACACACAAACACACTTATCCACATACACACACACACACTTATCCACATACACACACACACATTTATCCACATACCCACACTTTTCCACAAGCAAAAACCACACACACACTCACATACACTTGCACTTCTATGAAAAATTCACCAGAATGCGCTTGCTTAGGTACTACCTATGAGAATCGCCGAGAAGGGCGGCTGAAATGCATTTTTTCATAATTGAATAACTCCGGTTGTGTGTAAGATAGAAAAGAAATTTTTGTTGGATTTGAAAGTCCTCTTGATGATTGTATGTATATATATATAAAATCGTTCAGTTGTGCTCATATAAATAGTAGCATTGGTACTAAACTGCGGCAACTAGTATTGAATTTAGTATACTCAAGTCACTCACTAACACTGACATATACACATCATACATACTCACCCACACTAACATATACATACATACTCACCCACACTTACATATACACCAGTGTTGCCAGTTTAGCTTATTTAAGGCTAGATCAAGCATATTTGAAAATGGAATTGCTTATAAAACTTGCATCTAGCTTACAGCCTTAAAATCTAGCTTATTTCGCATATGAGCTTAAGTACTACATTTGAGAATCGACGAGAAGGGCCGTTGACTCACTTAAAACGGGTAATTCTTAGGAATGTTTGTGATATCGCAAAAAATAGTAGGAGTGGATAAAGTTGAAGAAAAAACACACTTTTGTTGTGTAATAAATAGTTTTGTATAAAAAACTGAACAAGATATGTTCCATATACTATATATAAATAATAAATATATGTATGTATGTAGAAGTCAAGCTTAACGTACACGAAAAACCAAGTTACCTTTAGAATTTGGAACCACTGTGCGCCAGGGGAAATTGTGTTAAAGTTGCTGCTGCTTTGCGTGCAAAGTTCAATAAGAGAAATTATAATTAACTTCTTGGACATTTTTCTATTAGTCATAAAAATCGCCGTTGGCTATTTAAATGTAAATAAGTAAAAAACGCCAAAAGGAGTTATTCCTGATGTTGTTGTTGTTGCTTTCAAATTTGATATAAATAAAAATAAGAAACTAAAGTAAAGTACAAAAAAAAAATGTAGTAAATCAATTGGAAAGACGCACGCACGAAAGGCACTCGCAATTCGATTAGGGAAACCCAACGCTGCCAAAACTGTCAGCGGCAATTTCCACAGGACTAACACACACACACACACACACACACACCGCATAGAGTGTCAGTTGTAATTACCAGCAAGTAAGACAGGACAACAGCAACAGCAAAAACAGTGTAGAAGATGGAGCACTTTAGTGTCTGCTTGTTGCCTGCTGCTAAAATGCATTCAAATTGGCTTAAACTAAGACGGTTAAGCGTGCAGCTGTCTAATTGTATTTAGCCCCGATTGGCCTTTTGCCCCCGCTCTCTAACAACCCTTTTGCCCTCCGGCCAAGCTCCATCCACTAGCCAAAAGTAATGTGAAAGTGCCAGAAAACTTCAAGATTTATTAGCATCAAGATTAAAGCATTAAAAATTTGCAGTCTGCATGGCAACACGCAGCAAAAGTATGAGAGTAAAACCGGAGAAGCTGGCAAAGCCGGAGACTCCGGAGAAAGTGAGTGCAATTTTCGTTGGGCTACGAGTATATCATCAATTTGGAGTCGTTGTTGCGGTTGTTCTTGCTGATGCTGATGCTGCTTGCTACTGCTATTGTTGTTGTTGTTTACGCCATGCTTCCGGCGGAAACAGTCAGCAACAGCAGCAACAACTACGTGTATTGCATTGCTCACTTTGGCGGTCAAAACTTTCAACATTAGCACTTAATTTACTAGCGCTACTTAATGAAGTCTACACTTGGCTAATTTAAGCGAAACGCGTTTTTGTGTGTGCGTTGTGTGTGTGGGTGTGTGTGGGTGTTACACCTGCTCCCTTTTAGCAGTTAAGTAGTCGTAAATCGACATTTTCCAAAAAGTTTTCACATATTCCGCGTGCTCAGCTTCACTTCAATCACATTACAATTCCTGCAGCAATCCTACATCCTTGAGGACCACAGAAAGAGAGAGAGAGGGAGGGAGGGAGGGGGAGATTACACAATGTTAGTGTTCTTACTCTCAAAACCAGAGAAAACTTATAATTGCGTGTAGAACATAACCATATTACAATTTGAGGCAGACTTTTACTGTACATGTATATATTTCTGGGAATCGATAAACAAACCTATATTCGTATTATCGTATATTATAGATTACCTCGGCTGTGCGTTGTTTTGCCATGTTATTCGCGCTTCTGATAAGCAGGAGAGAATCAAGTGATTCATTCTACACTGAACTCCGGCAGCCCCAAGCAGCGTGTTACTCGTCGCGTCAGTTCTCAAAGTGATTTCCATGCCTCAAGTTGGGTCGATCGGAGCCCAGTCTCTCTATATAGACGATAGCAATGGCATTATACAAATGGCAAAGTCATCATGCACGTATGGCGATTGCGGTGCTCTCGGGGTTCGTCTCAGTGGTTGTCATTGCATTCGTGGAGGGCTTGCCCCTAACCATAAAGAGGGTAAATAGTTTTCGATAAGATTTGATAATGAAATTCATGTGAATGCTTGCAGATCAGCAGATAATAAATCATATATGTTTACTGCAGATATTTGCCAGTCTGCTACTTTTTGTGGGCTCACTTAAGGTGAGGCACCGTATACACCCTATATAATCAACTATATATACTATATACGAACTTTATAGGATAATCGTATGCTCTGCCTGCCTTGGCTGCTGATCGCTGCTGTCTTTGCTTATGGATTGGTTTTTAAGAGTCTAAGCTTGTATTTCATTGGACAAGAGCTGAAGACATCGCTGCGAGTATTTGGCATTTTTGTGCTATATAGCATTGCGGGTAAGCAACGATTATACATAATATAACTATACACACATCTATATATAATATCTATCTAGGTTTCTGGTCGTACTTCATTTATGCTGTGCTGATAGACCTTAAAGAAGTTTGTGCCTCGTCAGAGTCTGAAAGTTCATTTGAAGCCACTGTAAACATTATAAAGTAATGCTGTAATCAATGCCGACCCCACAAGGAGTGTGTTGACTATTGGGTGGGTGGTTGATTAAAAGGGCGGCGGCGTGGAGGGAGTGTATGTTGACGCACCCTAACAATCAGGCCAAAGGGAATTCTATAGAGCTGTAGAGCTGCAGTGCTGCAAAGTGTGAAATGCAATTGAGCTGGAAAAGAACACGCAAGCGACGTCGACGCGTTGACGCCGCTTGTGCAAATTAGTGTGAACATTGCGGTTATTTCAGTGTATATGTTTATGTGTGTGTGGGTGAAAGTGTGTAACCAAAGCCAGAGCCAAAACTAAAATAAGCGTTAAAATGTCTGCTAAAGAAGTGGAGCCATATGCGTTAGGGCCCAGACCAAAAGAGTATCAGCAGTAGCTCTGGCTCTGGCTCTGGCTTTGACTGCGGCTGTGGCAGCGGCAGTGGCAGTGGCAGGCACGCGTCTGCGGGTCTGTTTGCCCCTCGATGCATGCGTATTGCATTACCAGTATACACACACACACCAACACACACACATGCAGTCAGCTGTACACATACACCAAGTGGCATATGAATAGATACATGCCTTGTTGTTTGTTTGACTGTCTGTCTGTGGGTGAGTTGTCGTAATCCAACGAGCAGACAGGTTAAATACACCGCAAGGACAGGCCACACACACACACGAACACACACAGACGTAGATTCCTGGTTAGTGACTGGAACAAAACGGGTGCAAAAAAAAAGCGGGTTAGAATAAAGTGGCAATGCGGCCCGACAAGGCGGCAAACATGTGCTGCGTGTTGCTGCAACTGTCGCAGCGTCTATCCGCTGTGGCAGCTTCCCTTTGAAAGCTGCAGGACAGTGGCGGGGAAGGCGGGTGGTGCTTCGAGAGGTGAGCGTATACACAGCCAGACGCTGCCAACAAACAATAATAATGCAACAATAGTGTGCGCCGCAAACAAATTGCTTTTGTGTGTCTATACATGAGTGTGTCTGCCCGCGTGTGTGTGTGTGTGTGAGTGTGTGTGCTCATCGGGTTCACTTGCAGATTAGTTTTGTTGTGAATTTTTATTCTACGCTGTTAGACGAACTCACACACAGGCGTAGCCCCAGCAAGTTTCCTAAGGGTCTGCAATTAGCGTTACGTGTTGAGCAGAAAACACAAGAAAACTTTACCATAACGAGCTCAAGGGCATAACTTCCGTTCAATAAGTAGTGAGCAGTGCCTGTACAATGGGCCAACTACACAAATAAAGTGATAAATACTCTTTAAATTTAAAATAAGAAAGAAAATCACGTTGCCAGGTATAAACTGTTGTTGATCCCATAGTACTGCGCCTCTGTTTCTGTGTCTGTTTTAAGCTTTTTGTTGTCTGCAAAGTTTGGCTTTGACACAGAGCAGCGTCTGGGAGCTGAGCGTGTGGCAGCTTGCTTGCCACCTGAACGAAATCCATTCATTGAAATGTGTAAGCTTGTGTTCAGCTGAATTGAAAATTAACTATAAATTTGATGCAGAGCTGTCTGTCTCCAAAGTTGGCTAAAACCAAAGGTCGCTGTGTCCAATATCAAGTTGAAAAACTGCCAGCAGTTGACACCTTTGTTCCCTGTTTGCGAAATTTAATGCGCAGAGCGTAAAAGCCCCAGCCCTAAATATTTTGCAATACAAAAATTCATTAAAAACAGCAGTCGAGTCGAGTTTGAGTTTGAGTGTAATGAAAAACCAAATTGAATTGCCGAAAATTTGCTGGTGTTCAGCATATAAAACATAGTAGAAGCCCCACAAAGGTGCGAACTACTTGTAACCGGTTGGGTGTTGGGTGTTGTGGGCGTGGCTGCTACTGTGTTGTGTTCAGTTAACCCTCTTGACAAGCTCTGTTCGTGTCCCTTATTCTTGGCATGGGCTCTACTCTACGTAATAAGTAATACATGTTTCCATTTCTCTTCACTTTTTTTGTTTTCAATGAGTGTTTTGAAAGGGTCGCGAATGCGACACAAGCGGCCCATTTAATGGCTGCTCCACCTTTTACCTATTGTGCCAGAGGAATTAACAGCTTTGCTTTCAATTGAATGTGAATACACAAAAAAGTGTTGAATTTAATAGCCTTTAAGCAAAAAAAGAAATGTTTCTATTTTTAAGGGCAGGAGACTGAAAGCAATTTACACAAAATGGCAAAGAAAATGAATGAAATTCAATAAAAAGAGAGGCGAATCATTTGAAAAGGACTAAAGAAACAACAAGCAAAACTCGAACTGGAGCTGGAAACTTGAGCAAACAATAGGCTCGGACCGAAACTAATAAATTTTTGTCAAATTCAACAAATCACACATACTTACCGAGTACACACACACACACACACATATACATAGTCAGATGGTGTGGTGTGGCGTCGGAAATCATTTAAGCTGCCAAATCAGCCAACCAGCTGAGCCAAAGCCGGCGCCAAGCTGAAGGTATTAAGGTGCCAGCAGTATGGCCACCAGATGCCAAGGCAAAAACAACAGCAAAAAAAGGCGATTAATATTCATTCAGTGTCGCGCGTATATCACTTTTTATTTGCACAGGCAACGAGCGCCAAGAAGTATGCAATGGAATTCGCCGCACGCAGCAGCAGGTGAGCTTCTGTTTGTGTGGTTCCGTCTATATATGTGTGTGTGTGTGTGAGTGTGTGTGGCGCGTGTTGATGTGTATGAGTAACGCACAATTACATACAACAATTTGTGCTTTGTTTCTGTGCACGTCCATTTGGCTGTGAAGCTAGAAGAAGCTGATCTCCCCCCTCAGTCCAGCGGCAGCTCCCAAATCACCAAAGAGCAATCGTGCAGCACCAGCAGCAGCAGAGTCCTGCCGCTTATTTGTTGCTGCCTCACGATTCACTCTCTATATGTGTGTGTGTGTGGCTGTGTGTTGGCCTGCGGATAGTGGCGGAAATCAAGCTGAATCTTACGCTCTGCCAGCCCCAGCACTCTCCTGAGCTCCAGAAGAAGACGTGCACTTCAAATTGGATGCCCAAACACCAAGTCAGCAGCAGAGGAGCAGCAGCAGCAACAGCAGCAGCAGCAGTGGAGCTGCAACAGCCACTTGGAGCTTTTGGAGATGCAATTTTGCAGCCTTTCGATGCTTTGGCGCTTTAGTTTCCATGTGAAAATTGAGAAAAATTGCCAAACGACTTGGTAAGCGATATTCTGTTTTGACAAGGTTGCACACACACACATACATAGACTGCCACTGCCACTGCCAAGCAGCTCAACAGACAGGCAGCTCCATTGTGTAATGCTCAAGTGGGCTGAGCCAAAACAACGCAGTTGGTCTGCTGCCAGGTGTAGTAGGAGCTTGTCATCCTTTTATTCCACTTTTTGGCACTTATTGTTCAGTTCAGTCGTTTTGTTTTGACAACTTTAGACACTGGCTGGTATGTTGTGCACAGTCACAGGTACACACATAGACACATAGTTGCACAGTCACAAAGTCAGAAAGTCACAGAGTCACAAAGGCAGAAATGTTCCGTCAAATAGAAATGAGATTCGACTGGTGTTGCGTTACAACAAATACAGGTCCACGTCCAAAAAAGGCGGCAACGTTCGGCCCACAAAATTACCACTCGGATCAGAGCAAATGACGCGAAACAGTCACACGGACATGGCCAGAACAGAAATTGTGGGCGTCCATAAGGCCACCAGCAAAGCGACTGCTCTGCTCCTATAGAGTAGCAACAACAGCAACAACAACAACACGTGCTTTATATAAAAATCGTGCTGGCCATGCTAAACGTTTATCCCTTTTAGCCCAAGGATACGAGTACAAGCCTGGCCAACACACAATACTTACGTCTTCAGTTTCAATGGCCCGTTTAGTTGCTGTTGCTCTGGCCGTGGCTCTGGCTCTTGCCTCTGGCTCGTAAGCTGAGACTGATTGTGGGTCTGTGAGTAAGTCAGAGCCAGATAAATGCCGCATCATTGGTTATTTATATGCGTGCATCCCGATGGGGCAGCACTGTGAGGCAGCTAACGTAACGTTGTTGTTGAGGCTGCTGAGGCAGCCATCTCACCTGGCTCAAACGATATTTATTTGATTTCATTGATGTATCATCTGCCTGAACAACTACTACTTTCGTCATGGCTACCACACCATTGGCCATGGCTTTGGCTTTGGCTTTGGCTTTGAGTTTGAGTTTGGCTCTTCTGTCATTAAGTTGGCCAAAGCATTCTGCATAGTTTCAGTTTTGTGCCATATGCCGACACGCGCAATCCGTAATTGAACCTGTCTAAAACTTCTCAGTTAGCCAAGTATGTGAGACTGTGTGTGTATGAGTGTGTGTGTGTGTGTGTGTGTGTGGGTGGATAGACAGTAGTTGTGTGCGTCAGGGTCTGAGTTTGTGGCAAAATTAATTAAATGGCATTCAAATGATTGGCTACGTGCCATTATTAATTTGCGCATAAATTATGCACATGTCTTAATGCCTAATGATTTCCTTTTTATGGCCAATCACTCGACTTGCCCACAAATTAATCAGCCAACAATCCCATTCAATACACATACGTCTATATATATGTATCGTATATATGTGCTCCTATGTGGTGGACTACTTAACATGGAAAAACGTTTACTGCACGTTTTCCATGAGGCATTTGCTCAATTGGATTGCTTTGATTTCTGGAAATAACTTTCATTGGAATCCTAAACTCTGTTTATGATCTAATCTTAGAGTTTAGTTTAGTATAAAGCAGCGATTCCAAGGTAGAAATAAAGAGTTACAGGTTGAGTTGCTTTTATTTATATAGGCTTTTATATGGCGATAAAAAATAGAACTGGAAAGGGGTTCTTAGACTTCTCAACATCAAACTAGGAAATCAAACTGAAATAAGAATATGAAAGGAATCCAATTGGAAACAGCTGGTATTTCATTTTAAAAATGTATCTTACATATAGTATAATATGTATGTATGTATCTTAAATACAGTCTCAAGAACTATACGCCACAATCTCAAGCAGAATCTAGCTTTCAGCCTGTGTCGAAACTGAAACAGAAACTGTTGATCGGTTTCTTATTAGACTTTAGCATTGGGTTCTAATAGGTGATAATATATGAACTGTCTTTTGATTATATTAAACAACGATTCATTGAATCTACCGTTAACTTCAACTTGCCTTTGTTTCGTTGCGTTTCATTAAAACTTTCGTGGCCAACAGCCTTGATTAAAAAGCTCGCCCCAGTCTCTGTTGCCCGCTGCATGTTTCGCATCGCAGTTGCAACTTCAGAAATTTTGTCACTTGGTCTTGTGGTCAAATGGTACGCAATGTTTGTTTTCCAATTTCCTTTTGGCCCAGTTGGTAGTAGCCAGTGCCAAGGTCCAAACAGCAATCCCTGTTTGCTCGTTGACAGAGCGACAACTGGTTTTGGTTGACAGTGCACAGTGCATACTTTTGGCTAAGGATTTATGTGCTGTGCGTTAGATTTATGAGCTTTTTGGCTCTGAAACCGAGAGTACTTGGGAATGTGCTAATTGAGCGGAGGAATGCAAATGGCTTGGCCCAAGAATAGTTCGTTTTTTTGTGTTCATTTTTTGCCCTTAAGTTGAAAGGTTTGGTCCAGAGATTTGATTGGCCAACATCGAACGCCAGCCGTTAGTATTCGTAGTTAGTCGTCGGCAACAGCATTCGCAGTCGCAGTCGCAGTCGCAGCCGTGGCAGCAGCAGCAGCAGCAGTTGCAGTCGCAGCAACAGCAACTTAACAGAGGGAACAAACTGAAGTTAACAGCTGGATGGGTGTAACGCCTGCGCAATGGAACGTAAACAAATGTTAAATCAAATGCCGGCAAGTGTACCCAGTAACTTGGCCAAAAGCAAGCCAAGCAGCGGCGTTGCCAGCTGCGAGTTTTGGCTCTGTGAAAAGGAGCAAGTGGAAAAACTGGTTTTTCTGCGACACGACGCGACGTGCCGATGCTATGCACTGGTTATGCGAAAGAGTAAAAATTTAACCGAATGCCGCACGAAGTGCGAAGACGAATGAATTGGCGAACGACTGCAGAAACCAGAAGCCAACCAGCCAGAAACCAGAAACTGTTTTCAGTTTGTGCTACAAACGCGTTTTGAACGGTACAACGGTTGCATGTGGCACGCATAGTTCGCTGTGGCAAACAACTTATTCTGAATAAGAACTCGTACTCTGAGCTGCGATTGCATTTCCATCGAAATAGTCTCATATTAAAAAAAGGAACAGAAAAAATATTAAAAATATTTATGAATTATAAACAAGTTCAAAGCTTAAAGTGTGTGTCGGTATTTGTTTGCTGTGTGTGTACTGTACAGTGAACACAATTGGATTGATCGAGCTACAAAAAGACAACGAGCAAACTGTTTGAATTTTTGAATTGGGATTTGTGAATTGTATTCGAGCGGCGCGCAAACAAAAGGTGAATATCTACAGACACTTAGCATTAGTTATAGCTCTTACCATATATATAAATACCTCCTCTGTCTGTATGTGTGTGTGTGTTTAGGTGTGTGTTGTGTGAGCATGCATGGTTTTTAATGTACCCCAACAACCTGAAATTCAATTTGGCTGCTGTGTGTCCCTTGCGGTGTGTTTTGTATGCAACAACTGGGCAAGTTGCAGCGTCAGTTCTCAGTTCTCAATTCTCGATACTCAGTTGTTACCTGTTTGCATTTTGGCCAGCAGTCAACAGCCTTGCGAAGAGCTGGCTTTTATATCTTGTTGGCCATTTCATGAGCTCAAGCTCGTTTGCATTATGTTTTACGCTTCCTCCGGCTTTCCCCCTTCCTCCCAATCCAACCAATCCAGCCACCCCGCTGACCAGTTTAAGCTGCTCTCGCGCTCTTACACTTCTTAGCGTTTTTATTATGGCCATGATTCGTAGCTGATTCTCATGCTAATTGCACATAAATGCCATTTGCTATTAGAGCATAAAATTAGCTGAGCTGGGGCAAAGCAAAAAGTGCAGAGAAAAAAGATTCGTACATAAATTGTATATGCATAAACTCAAATTGTTATTGCCACTTTGCGGCGCGGCAAGAACAGGGGTAAAAGGGCTAAAAAACAAGAAGCAGAAGCTAAGGTAACCAGGCTGAAATGCTTTTGTTTTTTATTAAAAAATGGAAACAATATCTGGAAAGAAAGCTATAAAAAATACTGCAAAATCTGCAAACTACCAGCAGAGGCAGCACCTGGTTGCATGCCGTAACATGGCCCAAAACGCAATGGCAACAATAACCAGAAATCAGCGAGAAAGAGAGGGCTTGATGGTCCAAATGCAAGTCAGGACAGTAAAACAAAAAAAGAAGAAAACTGAAGGCAACTATATTGTTGCCCTTGGCCCAAGCTCCGATCCCAGCTCCAGCTTTGACCCCATCTCTAGCTCCAGCTCCAGCTCCAGCGAGGAGCTGCCCAGCCCCACCTTTTCAGCGACGACGACAAAGAACTTCAAAAGCATTTCATGGCTGCAACATTGCAACGTTGTCGTTGTCGTCGTCGTCGTCTGTTTTTGGTCATTATGAAAAGAAAATATGCGCCAACGGCAGCAGCGGCACGGCTCAAAAGGGCCCAAAAAACCATTGAACGGTTTTGCAGTTGTCCGTTAACATGGCCAGAAAAAAAGCTCATGCAACAGCCAAAGAAAAAAAAGCGAAAGAAAACGTTTTAAGCTGCATTGAGACACTGCTCAGAAGCAATTGGCGCCCGTGTGGCATCTAAAAGGGGTTCTACGTACGTTTTAACGTGTCTACGGGTTTAGTTTCAGGGCTCAGTTGCGGGCAATTTGGCGCATTTTGCACTCTGCGACAGCTGCCAATCAACGGCTTTTTCGGCCATTGCATGTCATTTCGAGTTAAAGCAGAAGTCGAGATATACAGAAGAAGTCCAACTGTATAGAAGACCCACATATGTTGTGTTATGTCGTAAAGGTTTAGCCAAATTGTTGTGCGATAATAGGACAAAGTTATTTGCATAAATAAGCAGCTGCGGTAACTGCCTTCAATGTCCTTCGCAATGTCCTGCAGAGTCGCATACTTGAGCTCACATTGAGTAAATGCTGGTAAATTGCTCAATACTGCCAGTTATAACAATAACAAAAGCTGTTAGAACTTGCAACATTCAATTATAGAAGCCCTGCCGTGCGGTCCGGCAAAACATTTGCTGATCATTAAATGAATGAAGCAATTACTTAGTTATTACTGCATATTTGATTCAATTGAATCAACAACTTCGTGGAAAATTATCCATGCACTCTCCCTCTCTCTTTTTGTATTTGTATTTGTATTGAAGTGCAGCAGACATGTTTGTTCATGTTATTCTTACTTAGGTAATTAATGATAGGAGAGAATACTGCGTATTATAATCCAGCTCTTTGCTTATCGATTCTTAGTTCCGAGTCCTTTGGTTAATGTTTTCATTGCGTTTACCGGAAGTGCCGTGTCCTGTTTCCAACCCACAACAAAAATAAGGTAACTAAAATTACGCTTAATGGTTTTTTAATTGTAACAATAATTGCCGTCGCCATTGCACGAACCGAACTGGTCAAAATAGACGAGAAAACAGAAAGCAGGCAACAACTGGGCTATTAATGTTTGAGTTTGGCTCTTTGCAAGTCTTTTGGATGCCCGCAAATTGATGAAGAGAAAAACACAAAGGGCATCCTACGACTCAACACATAATCGCTCATTTGCGCCGTGTGTGTGTGTGTGTGTGTGTGTGTGTGTGTGTGTGGTTGTGCGTGCCTATAATTAAGCCTAAAAGTGCTGGCCTATGCCATTTTTATGAGCCAACTGTCGCCGTCCTAGCCCTAGTCCTGGTCCCAGCGTGTAAGCCTTGAACTTGCTGACTTTCTATAATACCGAAATCAGTGCACACTTCGCACTCGTTTTATTATTTTATTATTTTATTTTCTTTTCTTTTCTTTTATGTGGCTTTTTTTGTTGTTTCGTTTTTCTTAAAGCCAACAGTCGCCCTTGTGGCAGGACTATTATCTCGACCCGGCTATATGTGCCAGAGACTTGATTATGAGCACTTTGTGTAGTAGCTGTTGCTTGTTGCTGTTGCAGAGCGTTTTTGGGGATTGTGCCGCGCCGCTGCTGCCTGCCACAGCTCGCACAGCGTCCTCTAACAACTTCTGAATCCGGAATCCTGAAACCTAGTGTGCGTTCTGCGGTCTCTAATGTGCGCCATTTTCGGTTTTAACAAGCGCTCATATGTGTGTGTGTGTGAGAGTGTGTGTTAGTTGCTGCCACATTTGCCCAGAGGTCATTATAGATGCCTTGCCCCGTTGCTCATACGCAACGTTGCCGTGAGGCCAACGGCAACTTCCGCCGCCGCCGCCGCCGCCGCACCGAGCCGAGTCTCAACGAGCCGCAGCCTGCGGCTTCTGCCCCTGGCTCCTACGAGTAAAGTGGCAATTTGTCTAGTTTTGTAAGCGCCTCTTTTAACGATAATGATGATTGCGCTTTGTTGCGTTTTTATTTCACAGCACACACACACAGTGAAACACACACGTACATGCATTTCTACGCTGCGGTCAAGCGTTCAAATAACCTGAACACACACCATACACACACACACACCACACACACACACAGCTTTTACTTTGTTTTGCTTGCATTTTGCGGCTACATTTGTTGTTCAGTTTGTCTCCTGTTTGTGTGTTTTTTGCAGCCATTTTCCATTTGCTTAGAAATTTTTCCGATTTTCATTCATGAAATGAAAAGCGCTCTCAAACGAAAGACATTTCATTCAGTCGAATCGGACTAACTTTTGTTTTAGACACACTCCAAAAAATGTTATTTTAGTTTCTGTTTTGAGTTTCCATTTCCTATTTTCTATTATATCCATTTCCATTCGGTTTTCCACTTTTGTTGCTCCTTCTACTTTTGTCTGTCAACGTCTAATGTCTGCTGTCTGCTGTGTGTTGTCTGTTGTGTGTTGTGTGTTGTCTGCCGTTTGGCTTATGCTTTCTATTTTTCACACACTCTTTTGCTGCCGTGTCGTCGCCGTTGTTAATTTTTATGTACGGTTATTTTGCGCATTTGGTTTATTGGCCATGTTCCGTTCTGGGCCCAGTCTAGACGGGCTACACGTAGTTTTCGACTCGTCTATTTGCTTATTCCTAAATGCCAAACAATTTTCTGTCTGCCTATTGTCCATCCACTGCTCTGTATGATTCGTTTGTTATGAAACATTTGTTTTCTGTCTGTGTGTGTGTGTGTGTTGTGTGTGTGTTTGGTTTGATTTATTTTCATTTTGTATTCAAGGTAAATAAAATATGCGCTTTACATGAAATTTGTAAATATTTTTGCCACAAAACGTGCACAATTCAAAATTGAATTGCAATTTTATTGACAAACTCGTTTACAACATAGTTTTATGTGCGTGGATGGGCAAACATGGCGTATGCTTGATATCAGCATCAAATCAATAAGCGTTTTGCGGTTTCTGGCCAAAACTTTAATTGGCTCTGACTGGCAGTATTTTTGCGGCTGGTCAGTTACAAGACAGGAGAACGCAACTGGCAGCCAATCTCTATCGATTTATCTTTTGCCTTTTGTCAAATAACATCAACTGATTACTTTATCACAAAAGCGTAAAATGAGCACTCACACACACTCACGCACACGTAAGCCGTATAGCATAACTATAGCTATGTGCCCAGCTGTCCCTCTAGAGGCAAGAGTCCGTCGGTATTCACGTGCTGCTGCTGCTTCCCTCTGTGGCTCTGTGGCTGCCACATTGAATGACTTTATCGGCTGCTAAACGTCGCTTGGTCATTTGAAGCGCACACGTTTAACCCGCTTTTACGCACACACAAACACACACACACACACGCAAGTTGACTGGCATACTTCGTGTGTGTGTGTGTACGTCCATTGGCTGCCGTTTGGCCCTCTAAAAGTTTATTGCTTCATTCTGTTGTGCAATTTAATCGATGTCGTTGCCGTCGCTGCCAATGTCTGTCCCTCTCATGTCTGTCTGTCCCTATATGTATATACGTATATGTATGCGTGTGTGTGTGTGCCCTTGTCTGGGGGTTTTGTGATTTTAAAGCGCAGCTAATGTAAATCGCTCCAATATTGCCACATTTAGAAGCTTAATGAGCGTGCACAATTTAAGAGGCTTGTTCTACTATGAACTATGTCTGTGCCAGGGAATCAACCATTTGCTGCCTAGTTGGGAGCCTGAAAGACATTCCCAGACGAGTCGCCCTACTCCAAGTAATCGTTATGGGCATTCAACTTGCAACTGAAACCATTCTTGCAATCTCTGCTCAACGGCTCTTCAAATCAAACGAAGCAATTATTAATTAGCATTTAGCATTACGTTCTATGCCGCACAAGGAGGAGCTTAACATTGGGTTCGCATCAATTGAAGCTACCCAAAGTAGGGGATAAAATCTATTTAATAGACTGGCAAATGTAGCCATATGTGAGCTAAATATATACACTGTGTCTTTTCAACACATGTAGAACAAAACCAGGTGAAGAGCTTAGAGTTTACTTAAAGTCTACTACAAACAGTTGACTAACAGATAAAAGTTTATTATCAATTCTTTAGAATAAAATTTTAGTAGTAATCTGTAAATCAAAGAGGTAAAAAGTAAGAAGTGGTTCTAAATGTGAATTGATCTAAAATTTGTTTAACGATGGGGGAAAACTCAGGTTAAATCAATTAGAATAATAAGTATTGGTAGTTGATAGAAAAATGAGAGATTGATTGAACGAAGCATGGAACTTAGAGTTGTAAAGGATAAAGCATAATCTGTGGTGAATATAGAAAGATATAGAAGAAGATAGTTCCTAGTAGGTCTATAAAGGAATAGAGATATTAAGACGACTAAAAAGAGTAGAAGAATCAAGAATCTTCAAGACGGAAGATTTCATAGTAACAGTCTATGGTATAGTAGGGTGGCAGATGAAGATTGGGATCCCAATTGGAGTGCAAGTTGCTGCTGGCCCCATACACATAACATATAACTGAAAATTGTGAGATTACTCAGACTAAATCGATTCATTTATTCATATTTAGATTCAGAATAAAAGCTTGTTATAACAAATTAAGTGCTTAAATAATATATATAAACAGGATTGGATTGGGGCTTCCTTCAAACAAAAAGAGAGGAGAAAAAGAAAAAATGAAAACAAATATTGAACACCCTCAGCTCCAACTGCCTGTTGGAAGTTTCCGTGTGGAAAACTTTGGTTTTGATTACTCGGTTAAGGATAAGGATTGGCTCCTCTTCTATTGTTTAATTCCTTTATTAGCCGGCGATTTCATGGGGGGCTTTAAATATTTATGCTTTTCATTAAGTTTGTTTGGCAGCGTGTCAATCATCAAACGCCCCCAAAAATTTCTTTGGTTGTTCATCCAGTTCCCGTTGTTGTTCCCGTTGTTGTTGTTCGGTTTAAGCAATTATCTCATAACAGAACACGCAATCCTTGGGGTCAATCCGTGCCGATTGTGCCTCATTTTGCGCTACAATGCGCTTTCAAAGTATTTAAGTACCTCAAGCCGTTTACGCCGAAGCGCCCAACAACAACAAGACAAATTCATCTGTCTGGCAAAAGCTTTAACCCCTTTTTGTAGCCCCCTCCCTGTACGCCCTTGGATTATGTATTTTGTTTATCTTCAAGCTGAACACGACGGGTGCTCTCTCTGAGCAGTAGCTGGCGGAGTGGGAGTAGTCATCGTGTCCTTCGTCCTTGCGGCTCTACAAACCGCCAACAGAAAACACACACACGTACACACACACACATATACAGAGAGTACTTGTAGTCATCGTGGATAACCCGTCTGCGTCAAGCAAAAACGTAATGAAATGCAAAATCGCTTAAGTTCGCTGTGGAACGCCCAACGCTGTCGCCCTTCGTCCTCAGCCTAAAACCCTTGTTCCATAGTCTCCTGTATTCCTGTTGTCCTGTATAGCTGTATAACTCACTCCTCCTCTCATCCTGTGCCCTTTTGTTGACAGCGTGTTAGTGCAAACTAAATGAATTTCTTCACGGACTGTGGGTTTTTGTTTCGGTTAGTGCGTTTTTATTTGGGATTACGTCTGGCTGGGTGGGTCCTTGGCTGGATGCCTGACTGCTGCACTCATTTAGCTGTGCTAATGCGAGGCACACTCACCCACACACACACACACACATACGCTCGCACATACACAATTAAAACGTTGCTGATTGTGTCTGTGTTGGTAGGTCGCAACAACTTAAACATTAACATCATCATCATCCTCAACCTCATGCTCATCATCATGCTCATCATTATCCTCATCCACAACAGCTTTACATCTATATAATAATCGACTTTGTGAACATGGCATTGGCCTTTGTTGTATTCCTATTACCGCTGCTTATACCCTGCACCAAAAGGACCAAAGGAGGTCCTGAAGTTCAACCTGTTCCCATAAAGTGAATCAATCCAGATTTGGATGGAAGCCCCAGTTCATCTTCTGCATAGTATAACTAGTATACACTCTAATATAGATCTTTAGATATAGTTTAGGAAGTTGAGCAGCTGCGTCCTTATATCTATCCTTCAGATACATATATATCTACAGGATAACTGCTCGTCATGTTGACTGCTTGGGATCTCTTTTAAGTTGTTTTACTGTTGTCTCTGTGGATAATTGAAAGCACAGACACTTTCCAAATGATGCTGGCTTCATGTGTGTGTGTGTTGTATGTGTGTGTGTGTGTCTGGGTGTTGTGTATAGGCGTGTGTGGGAGTTTTGCACATTGCTTTTGAATGACTTCCGCATAAGTGTTTAATTTCCTGTGTATTAACATGCTTAACAAACACTGAAAAACGCAACGAGCCACAGGCGGCTATTCAACATTACAGAACAGAGAACACACACACACACACACAACAACAACAACAACAACACACAGAAAACGCACCTTCGCTCTCCACATGCAACAACATCTTTGAGGGGTTGCAAAAAAAGGTGCGTGCCACGGAGCCCTCAGGCGGCGTAACGATTTGTGCCAACAAATTTATTTAAAAAGGATTATCAGCAGCTAAGCGCCATGCTGGCACACTTCAAAGGCGAGTACGAACACACACACGCACACACACACACACACATACATATGTCCTCCCTCTGACAACCATCAGGCTTACAGTTCCCAGTTCCCAATTCGCAGTGATACAAGGCGCCTCACTTCACTTCGTTCTCCCTTGAAACGTGCAGAATTTTTGCACACACAACAAACACACACACACACACCCATTGAGCAGAGTGGGTATGAAAACAAAAACAAAAATGTCAGCATTGATGGGCATATGCAAATTTCAATGTCAAATTCATGCCATGTATGAAAACATACATAGTGCATACATATATACATATAAAATTTGACATTCAATTTTGTTTGACACACAGTGCGGCAAGTGTGGCAGTGTGTGTGTGTGTGTGTGTTGGCTGAGGGGTGTCTGTGGCAGGCAAACTGATAGCACACAAGGCTAAGTGGCTTTATTTGGCCAAGTGTGGAGCGTTAACCTGAGCTATTTCAATTTTCTATTTGCCCTTTGATGTTCTGCACTGAAGAGGAGTCGCAGACAGAGGGGAAAAGAGGAAAGCAAAAGTAGTTAATAATTAAAATTTCAACGGGATTATTGAACTCATATTAATTACCGATAAAATATATAATCTATTTCCTAGCAACGCTGCTTTTAACTCTTGCCCTTTCTTGACCAATTGCTTT
Organism: Hirtodrosophila trivittata; assembly: GCA_035045065.1. Classification (NCBI taxonomy): domain Eukaryota; kingdom Metazoa; phylum Arthropoda; class Insecta; order Diptera; family Drosophilidae; genus Hirtodrosophila; species Hirtodrosophila trivittata. The sequence goes on along the minus strand of JAWNNK010001311.1, from coordinate 16,830,556 downwards.
AATTACAACTTGGCCAACAACGCGAGAAGGTTGAAGGAGTCTCAGACGAGTTCGATGACAACTGTGAATGAAATTCGATTCAGTTGTTGATTCGAAACGCAAATGTGAGTTAAATGAGTAACTTGATGATAACTTCAAAGGAATGGAAGATATTCTAGAGAATATATTTGTCATGGTATTTCTGCTAAATGAAGTTCCCTGACACATTTTATTTTCTGTCCAAAAATTTGAGTGAAAAAATTACAAAAAAATTTCCATCAGTTGGCAACGCGTTGCCTGTTCCCATCGAGAGGATGAGGCCTAATACAAAGAGCGTGAGAAATTCAATTTGCAGGCATGTCCATCAGTGGGAGGATAGTGTAGGGGAGAGGGAGGGGGAGGGGTACGCAGGCAGGGTTAGAATTTCCTTGTTATTGAATACTTTAAAAGGTTTTCACTTTGTGCCACAAGTTCGGCAAAAGAAAAGTGTCGGGTTGATGTCTATAAATGTCAGTTCTCCCCCTTTCCCACCCCTCCCACTCCTCTTCATCACCTCATTCTCCTGGCAATTGGCAATTGTGAGGTTGAAATTTATTTACTAATTGCTTCAAATTTGAAAGATTTTTGGCTCAAGCTAGCGAATGCGGTGGATGCTGTAGCTGTTTATGTGGGGTGTGTGTGTGTGTGTGATGTGTGTGTGTGCATGTGCGGAAGTTCACACACGTCTGAACACTCGCAAAACAGTAGACATCGACAAGGACATGCGTGCTGTCAAACGCAGCAGCAGAAGAAATATCAAGGAGAAGGAGGAGGTGCCACCTTTATGCGAAGCTTGAGAAACTCGCTTCAACTTGCACAAAATTTCAAATTTCCGGGCGGGTTTTCGCCCACTTTTCCATGACTTGCGAAGGATTTAGGAAATTGTCTACGCATGTTCCTGGCACTTTGTCTGTGTGTGCGTGTGTGTGTGTGTGGCAGAAACTATTTAGTGTTTTAGCATTATTAATGCATGATTTCAAATGCGAACACAAATTTTCAATTTGCTAAAACTTTGAGCGCACACATAACCATGCCACACCCCCTTAGGCCTGCCTCCTCCTCCCTCCTCCCTCCTTCTCCCCTAAAGATTAGACCATGTTGCATTGACTATTAGCTACAATTTTCAGCAACACGATAACCGTTATCGCAGCGAACAATGCACCCTTAAATGGCCTTTGGCTTATGCCTTATGCCATATGCGTTTCCGTGTGCGTTTCGCTGCTCCTTTTCCGTTCGTCCTTTCGTCCAGTTGTCCATAGGTCCGTTGGTCCATTCGTGCTGTATCTCGATAGTCGTAGCTGCTGCTGTTGTGATGCCTTGTCTGACGTGATAATCCGCAGGAATTAATAAATAAACCATTAACAAATAAACTAGAGTAAATCCCATGCAGCATTGTGCAATGCCTCGAGCTCGACCCTTATCAGCGGCACACGCCCGACCAGGCCTTGTATTGTTCTATGTGTGTGTGTGAGTGTGTATGGGGTGTGTGTGTGTGTATGTCTAAGGGGTAGGGGAGATACACTGACTTGTCGTTGACTTTCTGCAAACAAATAGCAGCAGCAGCCGCTTCTGAGCACGCAATCGTTTCCACACAGTGGAACGTCTGTTAATGTCGATTTACATACACACACACATAGGACACACACACACACAGACATTCATATATCAGTAAAGCACAGCGTTGCACTTGAGTGTCCCTCTTGTTGCTGCCATGTTGTTTTTTGCTTATCGCAATAATCGCAACAACAGGCAATAAATTCCATGGCCAATGCCCAGAGCATACCTAACAGCATATACATATAAAAGGAATGAGTATATATATATATATATATATATATATTTATATATATGTATGTATAGGTATATTAAGTATATAGTATATGGGGTCTAATCTATAGTCAAGGAAATGACATTTGTGCGTGTTTTATTCAGTTCGAAGACGCCTCAAATTATATGTTGGATCAACTGGCAGCTAAAGCAAATAGTCGTAAATATATAATTGATAGTTTTCTATGCATAGACGCGCACTTTAATTAAAGGACGCGCTTGTCTATGTGTGTGTGTGTAGAAATGTCATTTAAATATTTAAAATATGTTAGCTGACCGCACACTGGCGCTTGGTCATTGCCATTGACACTGAGCGCTGGCCCTGACTTGAACGACACGCAGTACTCTATCAGAGAGAGAGAGTTGGAGGCGACTCCAGAGCTGGAGGCAACTCCTCGGCAGCAGCTGGGGCAACACAATGACGTTAATGACAGTGACGAGTGGCTGTGTGCGTTGCCTGCACGCACATGCATCGAATACAAACAGAAATAAAACAAACAAACAATTGTACGCACGTATTGCAGCCGCTATGGCTTAGGAAATAGCCGACAGGATACATTCAAACAGAGCAGGACACTCGCGCACACACAAGCACACACACACGCACACACAGACGCAGAAAAGTAATCAAGTGACAGAGGCATGCAAAATAAAACGCGCGGCCTAGCGACTGACTATGCGTTTGGCTTGCACTAGCTAACACTCACACACTCACACACACACACACACCCACTCACCCACCCACACACACATGCAGTGGGAAGATTAACAAACACCAATACAGACAAACGTCAACAAATGGCGACTGATTGCATGGAAAACGGCAACAGCAGAGCCCAAAAAAAAAAGCCAGTTTGTCTGCGTGTTTGCTTTTCTCTAGTCCGTCTGTCTGTCCGTCTGTCTGTCTGTCTGTCTGTGTGTGCTGTCTGTCTGTCTGTGCGACGAACATTCAACATTTTGCCGCCATTAAAATCAAATTGCGCTTTCGTGCACGATCCTGGCCACATAACCGGGAACAAGCAGGAGCTGCGCTGCTTTTTGGCAATTTCAGCATTTTTTATGATTAATAAAAAGCAAATGTAAATAGTCAAAAAACGAAATGAAAGCGAATCTCCTGCCAAACCCTACCTGCTGCACTTCGTTCCTGCTCATCGACCTTCACACGCTGCAGAGAGGGTGGTGCTGCTGCTGGTGGTGGCTTCCAAATTTCGGGTTGGTTTGGCAACCACCTCGGGCAACCATCAGGCCAAGTCCGTGCAGCACTTTCGTTTAATTTCTATTAGCGTTGCGCGCCGCATTCGGTTGTCATTGCTGTGGCACGCGGCGCAGGTTGCTGAGGTTACCATTTGTCCAGGATGTGGATTGGGAATGGGTATGGGTAAGGTTAAGGCACAGGAGCTGGGGCAGACAGACTGTTGGTGCGCCCTGATGATTGTTTGTGTTTCTCATGGCACTCGATGTCAGTCAAAATCGCTTCCGTTCTACCTTCCTTTCTCCCATTTGCGACTGACAGTTGCCACCAAAGGGATTCGAGTCGCACATCATTTCAGGACTATCGAAAGCCCAAAAAAACTAATTACGAGATGTGCGCTGGCATAGAATTTCTGTTTCGAGTTCTAGTTCGAAGGCATCCTTTAGTTTCTCTTATAATTTATCGAATTCATTCGATTATTCGTGCCTTTTATTGAAGTATCCTTCGGGTGCAGCGCATCTGGTAGTCCTGTCAGCCTGTCATTGTTGCACGGTGCAGGTTACCGCTAATTTCGTGCTGTTTGTTGTTTGTTTTACAACGTTTTTAACTTGTTTGCAAGGATTAGGTAAGCAACTCAAACACAACAACAAGGACCTCGCTGGATGGATGGATGGCTGGATGAATAGCAGCCAAATGTAAACTCATAAAAAAGCTACTCCTTCTACTCCTTCTACAGCTGCTCCGGAAGGGTAACCTGCAGCGTTTGCCGCGCTGCCAACATTAAATGCATCGAATTACAGTTTCTATTAACCGGCGCGGGCGCGGGTCGAAGCTGAGGTCGCTGCATGAACCTGGACCTCGAGTTGGGTTAAGAGCAAGGATGCGGGTGAGCTGCTGCTCAACAGCAGCGAGCTAGGAGCTGGTCGCTTTGGAGCTGGAGTTTTGTGGACACCCTGGGTTGCTGCGGGTCGCTGGCTACTTTGTGGTTGTATTCGTGTGTGTTTGCTTCTGTGTCTGTGTGTGTATGTGTGTGTGTGGGTGTTTACTGTGTGTGTGGGTGTGGCCATAGCAAATGCTGCTCGTTTGTTTGCTGCTTGTTTTACAATTCATTTTTTAACGCTTTTGCGCTGTGATTCCTTCGGCTGCCACGGCCACTGCCACTGCCACTGCCACTGCCATTGCCATGTCCTGCGAGTCCTGTTGTCGCTGCCGTTGCTGACATTGTTCTGCGGCGCCTTGAAACTGCAGTGCCTTGCTCCTAGCTATGATTCTGGTCTTGGTCCTGGTAGCCTCCCTGATTGCATAAGTTTTTTGTTGCGCTTCGGCCAAGAAGCCGCCGGCTGCACGCGGGTTCGTCCCTTCGTCCTGTTTTGTTTGGCTCTGTGTTAAAGTTATGAAAAGTTTTGTCCTTGTTTTTCTGCCCTTTCCACGTGTATTTACCGGCTCTTTAAGCGCACATTAATCAAACTTTTTTCCTTCTTCCTGCTCAAAAGTCGTTTCGTTTTAGTCAAAGTTTGAGGGCATTTATAAGGCAATTGTTTAGCTTGTTTTTTGTGCGCTCCAGCGCACACGACAGGTGCGGGTTGTATGCTTTAGGATTTGGAATACAGGATTCAAGATTCCGTGCTGTGAATGTGCTGGCTGCTATATCCTGGTCTGTCCCGTCCTGGCCTCGCCTGGCCTACCCTCACCCTGTCTACTCTCTACTGGCTGGCCAAGGCGCGTTCCTTTGATGAAGCATATTGAAGCCTTATGCTTCTCGCTGTCGCACAAAGTAGCCGCAAATTGTCTTGGCTTTCAAAAAGCACAAACACACGTACACACACACACACACACACGTACAGAGAGAAATTTTAATGCAGAAAAGTTGAACTGAAATGCAGAATGCCAAATGCCAAAACTTTGTTAACTTGTGGTCAGCCGAGCAGACGGTTTGCTGCTGCTGCTGTGGCTGCTGCTGGCCTCGTCCTGATCTGGATTCCTAAGTCAAGTCCAAGCGCGCCATAAATACCGAAAGTATGCTGCGAAACTTGCCTGTCTGAAGGTTATTACACTGAAAAAAATATCCCATACAAATGAATCACTTGAAACAAAGATACTAGAAGTAACTTTCGATAGGCAGCAAACCGTTTATAGACTTTTCTAACTCGTTTCTTTCAGTGTATAGAAATACACACAGACACACACACACATACAGCTAGGTATTTGCTACTGTTTAATTGTCTTTCAACTGGAGTGTCTCTGCCCTGCAGCCTATGCCGTCTGCGTGACTCTGTCTGAGAGTGACTTATGTCTGGACTTAAGAGAACTTTTTGCGGCCTACAGAAAATGCAGCATTGAAAATTTTGTGCAGAACATTTTCACAAGGCGACACGCGATGCCACAAAAGCAAAACAGAAAAACCAAGGCAAAAAAAAACAAAAAAAAGAAGGAAAACATTTAGCCAGACTCTGGGCACACACACACACATCTACACACACACAGCATATATTTCTCGACTGCAATTACAAGCATATGCATAAATAATAATGCACGAAAATGCTTTAAGTGCAAGTGTGTCTGGGACTGGGTCTGGAAAACGGGTGTGGGATTGGGTGTGGGAGTTGGTGCCGGCTTCTGAGTCGGGGTCTGGGTCTGGGTCTGGGTCTGAGCTGATAGGCCAGCTTGGCTGCCACATCAGTTCCTGTCTCCCTGCTTCCTTCAGCTGTCGCCCAGCGGCTGGCAAACTGGCAACAGTCTCGTCTCGTTTCTATCTACTTAAAGCGACTGCATTTCAATCGCCGCTCTGGGGGTGTCAGTTGCAGTTGCACAGCCACTGGCTGTGGCAGTGGCTGTTTGTGTGTGGCAGCCACTGTGTGCACTTCAGATTTGAATGTGTCTGCAGTTACCCTTGAAAATGTGCGGACAGCGATTGTTGTTGCAGTTGCAGCATAGCGTTGCAGTTTACACGTTGCACGCTGCACGTTGCGGCACGTCACACGTTGCATGCTGCAAATGAGTTCAATACACTTGGCCGGCCATGTGCTGCTGCTGGTGTAAACATAAACAAAACTGGGAAATATAATAAGGGACATTTCTCCGCAGGATATTTTCGCGCTCTCATTTCAACGCGCATGCGCCTTGTTTCCATCACTGAATCTCTCTCTCTCTCTCTCTTTCTTTCTTTCTTGTTACAGCACAGGTGTCTGAAGTTGCCGAACAGTCAAAGCCGAACCACTTCGTGTCGCCGTCGTCTTCGTGCTTCGTATTGTTGTGTGTTTATTTAACACAGTTACTCGTGCCGCATCCATTCAGTTCGTATCTGCAGCTCGTGCTGTATCGTTCGTCCCTCGTCGTTAAGCAAACCAAATCAGAGACACACACACACACGCACATACACTGGTGTAACTCATCGAGTTTGTCAATCGTAAAAGCTATCGCGTCGAACATGTGAAACGAACGACAGAACGAACAGTCGAGTCCAGCTCCGATCAGTATTCAATCACACATCCTTTGGCTCAATGGTAACCGCGGTGCTCAAGACGCGTTCGAGAATTTTGCATCATTTTTGTTGGCATTGCAATTAGCGTGTGTTGTGTGTACGTCTAATATCGAGTGTGTGTGTGTGTGTGCGGCTAGCACATAGCACTTGTGCTTTAGCTTTAGCAGTAAAAGATATACAAAGAAAGGAGAAACGTAAATAAATAAAGCGAAACAAGGAGATTCGGGACCAAGAAGACAGACACCATGTGCTCCACCAGGTGCCGCCTGCTCAGCATTTGGCTGCTTGTGCTCGGCGCGCAAATAATTTATGTGGATTATGCTTGGGCGGATTATGAGAACACTTGGAATTTATATTACGAGCCACCTTGTTGCACGGGCGCTGCAGCAGCTGTTGGCCACCATTTGCGACACCACAAAGGTAAGTCCTGCCCACTTTTATCCAACTCCTTTAACATTTTTCATAAATCCTTTGCTCTGCATATTTCATGTTGTAATTTTAGTTTTTAAGTAAGTGCATAGCTTCAGAGCGGCAGCTGTTTCTGGCTTTCTCTCTAAAATTTATACACTTAAGACCACACACACACTCACACACACTCACACACACTCGCACACACACACACTTAATATATTTCACGCAATCTGACTCTAATCTAAATGGCTGTTTGGGCACCTCCTCCCCTCCACACTCTGGCATAAACGAAATTGTTGAGCAGCTAAGCCGTGCATACAAATCTTAACACAACACAATAGGCGGCAGCAGGCAAAAGCAAATCGAACCTTGGTAAATAAGTCAACAGCTTAAGGCTTACACAGCCGCGAACGGCCCCAACCCCGAAACCTAAGGCGGAAGTTGGCCAGGACAGAAAGGAGACCAGGACAAGGCGCTTAGCCATTTTTGTACACATGCAGCTGTATAGAGATTCCCCTTTTCTTTTCGCTTTTCTTTATTTTTGGCTAAGGAATAATTTTCACTTTAAGCGGATTTGCTTTTGTTAACGTCCACGCCCCCATGCCCCCACGCCACCATCCACGCCCACATCTGCAGTCAGTTCTTCCCATTGATTTGCCATTTCGTTTCACTTCCGCCGGCTGAAGCGAACTTTTCTGTTATCCTTTCGCATTGGCCATTTGGCACCCAATACTCGTATAGCAATCGTATTGCCTTTTGTTTTGGCCATTGTTTTATTTGCTTGGCCAAGACGTTGCTCCTGCTCGAGTTACCAACTTATATAGACTCCAGCTTTAGCTCCTGCCACAGCTCCTGCTTAAGAGTATAGAGTCCTTAGCTTAATCGAAATTAAAAAGTTTTGCGTTTTGCACAGCTTTCCTTTCAGTCCTTTTGCTCCTTTTTTTATTTTTCTGTTCATGTTTTCTCTCTCTCTCTCTCTCTCTGGTTTATTTTTTTGTTTGTTTTAATTGCAGGCTACTTGGCCGCCAATGCCGACTGGCATTTCCGCCACTTGAGCTGCCTTTGCTCAGCTTTTTGTTGTTTGCTATTAGTGTTTAATTAGTTTTCAAGTGTTGTTTTTATGGACTTAAAGCGCGCTTATGCCTTTTGCACTGATTTGTTGTTGATCCTTCCCGCTGGCTCCTGCACTTGGCAGTTCGCAGCTCGCAGTTGGCTGCTGGTAAGCGCTGTAAGCTCCTCTTGACTGAATTTCAAATTGTGGCCCACATTCGCTGGCTACCTTCGCCTCGCTTGTTGAATAATTAAAAGCCATTTGGCTAAATCAAACATGCATAATACACACACACACACACACACGACCCACACACAGACAAGTGCATCAAAAATGAAGCTCATATTAAGTAATCCGCTTTAATTTGCACGTACAATTCACAACTATCTAGCCACACACACACACATACACATACAGTCGCTTACAAAAGTTTGCGACTGCCTGTTGAAAGACAGCACCAGCTGCTGCTGCCACTGCTGCTGCCACTGCTGCTGCTGTTGCATCGTCAGTTAGTTCATTTGCAACAGTAAATAAAAAAAAGTTTTGCTTTAAAGTTTTTAATTTTTATGTTAACACTCATATGGAATTATGACAGTTGCAACACAAATTGTGGCACACAACGACCTCACCCTTGCGCCCTCCCTGTCAATGTTGCAATTATTTTTCGCTTGCAACATTGTTAGTTACTAGCACTCGCTGGGGACACACACACACACACACACACACAGACACAGACACCCCCGAGGCAATACTAAACATGTTTTACTATTTGCTACACAAAACAAGTAGAAATTTGATGCAAAAGTTATTAACTACATTCCATGTTAGTTGAGCTCATGAGTTCGAGTCCTTTACGGTCAATGCAATGTGTGTTCCATTGTTTAATTACCGTTTGAACTTTAACTTGGTTCATTATCCTATTAGCTGGCTTCACTTATAGCTGTTATTTAACTAAACCTTTTGTTGCATTCATCTCTACGTTAATCGGCTTAAATATTAGACACAGGATTCCATTCGAAAGTCAGAAGAGGACTCAACTCAGACATTTCAAACAATTAATGCAATCAAATCAAAGACAATGTGCAATTACCTATAAAGGCGGTTTTGTGGGCGCGTCTCTCTCTCTTAGGCAAACAGTGGACCCTTTCGTCCTGTATATAAATTTTAAGCACCAAAGTTTCTTTGAGACCCTGAACAAAATGAAAAAACTGAAACTGAAACTTAATAAAGGTATGCTGCAGCGGCTAAAATAAGTAACAAAAAAAGGAAAAGAAGGCAAACAACAACAAAAAGCAGCAGCATATCAGATGTTTGTGTTGTTAATTAAAGAAAAACAAGCAAAAGTTTAATGGCGAATATTAGCGCGAGGAAAATCCCCACCAGGGGAGGGGATGGGGAGGGGAGGAGTGTGAGGCAGCAGAAGTAAAAGCTGGGAGCTGGGGCACGTTGGCCACCCGGAAAACCAAATGCCAGACCAAAAGTTGCGGCCATTGCGTAAATAGAAACAGAAAAAAAACGAAGCGAAAAAAAGCTGAAAGAAACTGAAAACGCTGGCCTCAAAAAGGGTGTAAAAGGGTGTAAAAATAAACACACACACACACAGTGAAAAGCTTACTACACTCAGTTTTGGCCATGAACGCTTTTTTTTGGGCCCTCATTTCGGGCACGCACGCATAGCCGAAAAGCAGAAATAAACCAAGGAAAAACCAAAATGAAAACTGCGCACAAAATGTTTTCCTCGGAAAACTTAAAGAATTTCGAGCATTTAGCGCTGGCCAGTTAACAAAAGCAGCAGGAAAACTTTTTCCTTTTCCTTCTGATATTTTCTTTTTATAGCTGCCGGGGCAAAGCGTAGCAAACTTTGGCGCCAGGTAAGTATGTGGCCAGCGAGCACCGGCTGGCCGGCTAGCCAACTGGCTGGTTAATTTACCCAGCCGCCAGTCCACAGTCGACAGTCGACAAGTTGGCCAACCTTTTGGGCCAGCAATTAAGCAACAATTTACAGCTGTAATCGCTATGCCAAACATCTGGCGCTCAGCAGCAGTAAAAAGCGGCCCAAGGTAAACTTTATGCTGCACTTTGTCATAAATCCATCAGATCAAATTTCCACAATTGAATTGATATGTGCCCTAAAGCGTTATCGCCGCTGTCAACCACTGTGTGTGATTGTGTGGTGTGCGTGTGCGTGTGTCTCATGTGTGGCGAGGTTTTAGGTTGTCTCATATATCACAGCATCAATTATTATGGCATAATAAAGTTGATGTGCCCCAAAAACAATATAAACGCAAAGCCAAATACTCATACAATCGCACACACACATGCACACCACGACAACAACACACACACACACACACTAAGAGAGTATAGTCACCCAGCCCAGCACACGCCATGCCACAACAACAACAAAGGCATCGACAAATAATCTCGAGTCAGGTATTTGTTGATTTATATACACAAACACAGCCAAACACACTCACACACACTCACACACACACACATATACCACACTAACACAGACTCGCTCCCTCGCAGACACACACACAAAGGCATTGATTGTGCGCGGTGGCGTATACGCAATTTACGGGCTGCGCCTTAAAGTAGGCAACGTAAATTTAACAAAAGCTGACAAATTGTCACACAACTTACAAACACACACAACACACACACACACACACGCACACAGACGCACGCATACACACAAAAAATCAATAGAATCTAAAGGGCCTGTTGCTCATTTTACGATATTCTTTTTTGTGTAAAAAGTTAAGTATAAAATGCCTTTGAATCTTTTAGAAGGTTTGGGGCCTAAATCGTAAGCGCTTTTGCTTGTTTACTCGCATTTTGGCAGCTTGTTAGCGCCGTTTTGGGTTCGATGCGTTAACCGAATTTGCCTTCTGCGCTCAAGCCATAAATTTAGAGGGCCTGTTGACCCAATTGCAGTTGCCGTCTGCCGTTTGCCGTTTGCCCTCGTGCTAACAACTTCATTAGAGGCGGCTGCTGCAGCTGCTTTTGCACTTAGTGGCCGTGTGGCAAGTGCCATAATTCAGCTTATGTTGCAACGTTTTGGGGGCACAACAACAGTCGCAAGCCACAAGTACAAATGCTTGTCTGATATGTACACCCATTCACACACACACACACTTAGTAGCCACAGCATGTAATATATCTTCTTATTCACACACACACACACACACTCAGAGACATATATACGCTGCTTAGCATCACATGTGGCATACATTTTGGTGCACCACAGCGCCTGTAATACATTGCCCTACACACACACAGTCACACAACACTTAAACCGCTCCATCTCTCTCCCTCCCTCTCTCTCTCTGTCTATCTTTGTATCTCAACTGTTGTGGTGAGGCTTGTTGCCTAAACAAAAGCGAGTGTCTGTGTGTATGTATTGACACCTACTAACAAAACGACAACTCACACACACACACACACACACACACACACACACGCACACAGCTGGAGCCTTGGCTTTGACGCTACTCATTTAAAGTCAGCTCCCAGTTAATGACTACAAATTAATTAAACCCAAAAATGTCTCTGACACTAAATTTTATTATAAAACTTTTCATGCTTTTTCCTATTTGTTGTAGTATTTCCACTCTGTTTCGACTTGAGTTATTCTTCTTCCAATTTTGTTGTAGTTGTTGTTGTTGTTAATGTGTTTGTTGGGTTTGTTGTGGCTTAGCTCTAACATTATAACAAATTTTCAACAGTTGCCACACAACTTTTCTGTATGAAATTCTCTGTTTTTATATAGAACTTAAACAGAGTTCAACCTATTAATTATATATAAAAGAATTGAATTTCCTGTGAATTTATTTAATTTAATTTAAACGCACGTCGCTGCTTTTAATTAACTGTACGAGTGCATATGCCATTGCGGCTTTTGTACTGCCAGGACAGCAGGACAACGGCTATCAGCGTGTTGTGCTGGCACACGACACTCCAGCAACAACAACAATAACGACAGCAGCAACACCTCAGAGAAAACTCGGTTGTGTGTGTTTTTGTTTTTAATTAAACGCTCTTAAAACTGCACAGTTTATCGATGGAAAGGCTTTAAAGCTTTAACGATGCCGCCGACAATAAAACTCGTGCAACATTAAGAGGCAGCTATTAGGCATATATTAGCTATTAGGCATGCCTGTCACACACACACACACACACACTGAGAGAAATTAATCTGCACACCTCAGGCGTAACTTATTTACACTTCATTCAATTGTCTGTTAATATTATTACTTTGACCATTTACATTTACAACTTGGCCCCGACTTGCTCGCAGTTCGAATGTTTAACGAACATGCGAGTGAGCACTGGTACTTGTATTTATGGAAGTTATGGGCATAGCTGGTAGTAGCATAAAACACGCCAGCTCCACTTCAATCCGCAATATAATCCTGGGGGTTGCTTCAAAAGTCACTAAAATCCGCTGCCAAGTTCCATTGGTCAAAAGTTCAGACGCATAAATAAATACTTACAGCTCTCATAAAAGGACAGCAATTCGCTCCCCCTACTTTCCACCCTCTATCTGGTAGAGCTATTGTCAATGCGCTGAACTATTTCTGACCAGGAGTGGGGGATGGGGGTGCTGGCATAGAGGGGTGAACTTTCCCAGTGCTCTTTCAGTTATTTCAGTTAGTAATTCCAAGCATATTGCAAAAGTTAAATTGGTTTATTGTCAGCCATGGAATTTGGCCATAAAATAATTGCATTAAGTGCAGTGAAGCAACCTTCGAAGCTGTCTCATCTTAAGGAGGGGTATGTATCTGTATGTGTGGGTGTGTATTTGGGTGTGTGCTTGGTCAAGCATAGGAATGAACTGATAAATGGCAAACGAGCAGATGAACATATGAATATGCTTATACTTAGTATAAGGGCTGGCTTCTGAAATATGCAATATGTGAAAGGAAATGCTCATAGTATGTGTACACTCACACACACACACACGTACACACATGCATATGAATGAATGTGGGGCACACACAACAAAATTAACACATCATTTAAGCGTCGCGTGGACACACAATGGAACCCCTTAATAAAGCAATCATATCATATCATCTCCGGAGAAAGTTATGCCTGCCTATATGTGTATGTGTGTGTGTTTGTGTGTGTGTGTTTCGTTTATATAAACAAACAACAAATTTCTAATTAATGCCCTGCTATTCAATGCTCTTGCTGTATGAGATTGGGTGTGTGTTCCCTTCGAAATTGTTCACACAACGAAACGCCTACTAGGGATCAGGATAGAGGGCGCTAAGGAAAATCGATTGACCCGCTTCCAAGCAGATAGCAATGTGTTGTGCACACCACACACACACACGCAGTCACAGCGTACACCCCAGCTTAAAACAATAGCAGAGCGCAGACAAAAGCAAGCTCAATAATATTATTAAATAATGAATGATAGTCGGACAAGAGGCGGCCACAGGAACGCCAATGCCGATTGTGACTCCAACATGTATTTTTACGTATGTGTGTGTGTGTGTGTGTGTATGTGTGTGCAGGCAGTCATTTGTTATAAATAATCAACGTGAAACAAAGGGATTCCGCCGCAAGCCTGCCTCTCTCACACACCTCTACACACATGAACTACAATACATAAATAAAGTGTGGAATAAATGCAAAGAGGCTTCAAAAGAAACAGGCAACAAAGCTGCGACCATACTTTTGTTCATATGTGTGTGTGTGTGGCAAGATGGCATTCCTTATAGGTTGATACTGAGAGCTTCTGCTGCTGTAGCTGCTGCTGCTTTTGTCGCATTGCAAGGTACAAATATTTATTACGTATACGCAACCGACACGAATATGCAAATTGACACGCGAGCAGCGAGAGATAGAATGAAAGAAATCAATGCCTTAACTATTATGTTATATATAAGTATATGTATCCCGTCTTATATGACAATATGTACACGTAATGCCAGAGTTTATGATAAACAAGCACAATTCAAGAGCGTTTCAACACGCCAGCCAAATGAAGCAGCTCACAAAATGAAGACAACAAAAGGGAATTGCAATAAAAGGGCAACACTCAAAACATTGCAAATCATCAACAACAACAATGAGAGCAGCAACAACAACAACAACAACAATGAGAACAGCAACAACAACAATAACAGTATAAAGAAGACATTGAGACACGTGTCTCATTTGACATAAGAAATATTCTGATGAAACTCTTAACCTGCATTTCTGGCGTGGCAAATTTGCAAACATTTCGATGTCAAATGTCGGTTTAATATTCGCTTGGGCAAATATAAATCTCAGCGCATATTTTGCATTTGAGGTTATTTCATATGCTTAAATTATGCGTAGAGCATAAAAGCCGCATGTGTAGCCTTTGTGAGGGTGTGTGTGTGTGTGTGTGTTTGGATGTGGGCACATTAAATTGCAATAGCGCACAAAAGTATGCAATAAAAATTTGCTAATGCGCATAACCAGAGCAAAGGGGCGGTGGTTGGACGTATGTGCATGTGTGTGTTACACACACACACACACGATTGCACATAAAACCGCCAATTTAAAAATGAAAACTGCCGGCCATGCGGTGCCGTTCGTCGGTTTGCCGGCAACCCATGAGCCTGGGCTCCGACACGCTCTGTTGCCGCATAATTCTCTTTTTTGTTACTGCTCAATTTCTGCTGTGCTGCGCCAAAGCTATAGAACAGACCCAGGAGTCAGTACCCAGTGCTCAGTACCTTCTGCCCAGGACCAAGAGCTTTACCCACACAGCTACAGCAATTGCCATGGAGCACATATGGCGCACCTTGGGATTGTGGACGCCTGCGAAACAAAAGTGAAATTTAGCGGCTGCAATTACCGCGCAATTTCGGCCAAATTTCCTTTTGCTGTGTGTTACACACACACACACACACACATACGCTCAGGCTAGAGGTATGAGTGCGCAATTTGCCACACTTTTGTGTGCCAGTGCAGAAGGAGTTGGAGTTGGAGTTGGAGTTGGAGTTGGCGGTATAGGAATAGGAATATGAGGTGGAGCAGGTGGAGGGTGTTGCCAAAATAAAGTCGAATGTCTGAAAGTATAGTATAGATTGCTACAGACAACAACATCAACAACAACAACAATTGCTGGCAGCTAGCAGCAATCATAAAAGGTAAACACATAAAACCCAAAGGGAAGCACGCTAATTTGAGGGGTGTTCCATGGGGTGTACCAAGGGTTTAGCCCAAAATGCTGACGCCTGCAAGTATGCAATGTGCTTTGAAATTTAAATTCTCTGCCATAAATAAATGCTGAGGTGTTGCACAAGTGCCGACTCCCTCCCCCCTGTCTCCTTGCCCCTTGCCACTTGTCCCCAGTCTTCTGTCTTTTGTCGTCCGTTGTCTGAGTTGTTGCTGCTTTTGGTGTCTTTAAATTTTGCCGCAAGACGGCGGCGGCGCCGTCATCGTCTGGTCTGTTCTGTCCTCGACATTGCCACAAAGCTACTTGGGGTATCTATATTCTGTGTGCCCCAACCTACGGTCTCCGTTCTACGGTCAACTGCAACTTTGCGACGCGTCTCGACGCTTTGGCTCAGCCTTAATTTATGCACCCTTCTTTGTGTCAGAGGGGGGAAACCCGCTGCGTCTAGTTATGGCACTGCATGCGGGCTCTCTGCCACCCTTTGTGTTTATTCCTGTTTTTTTTTTTGCTGTTTTTTTTTCTCTGGTTCTTACCATATTTATTTTTTCTTGGTTTTACAGCTTTGCTTTGCTTTCTCTGTGTTTTTTCTCTTCTTCGTTTTTTGGTTTTACGTTTACCCAATTGAGGTGAAACGGAAATGAGCTGCCGGAAATACCTGACGGCGTGTACATATGTACCCATGTATGTACACACATACGACTCTGTGTGTGTGTGTGTGTGTGTGTGTGTGTGTGTGTGTGCTGTGTATAGTTATGTGCTGCCTACCCGCAGCTGGATTAACGGCCCAACTTTAATGGCCGCCTTGTAATTTAAAACAATTTAGGCCACGCGTCGCTGAAACTAAATTGGCTGAGCGCAAAGGAAGCTGCTTCAAGCTCAAACTTAACCACATAAATTTCGTGTCAATCTTAAAGCAGCTCCCTTTAAGCTTAAAGCCTACTGGGCGTGGCCAACAACTACGACAATTCGCTGCATAGTCGAATAACTTCTGTCATAAGACGTCGACAGCACGCACGCATCAGGCTTTGAGGCTCAAGTTTCCCTCTGAAATAGCTTAACGACTATTCAATAGAGATGAGAGGGAGAACAGGAAACTGTGATTATTCAGTTCACAGTGATTATTATATACATTATTATTGATTATTCGATACAGAACTTGTTGAATATATATAAAAGTGCTTTGACTTGCGTAAGAATATGGTAATGAAAGGCTAGAAAAGGCTTAGATAGAATAGGTTTAATTAAACGTGAAAGATAACATTAACATGCACATAACATGATTGATTGCTGTTAACATGATCTTCTATGTTAAACTCATGTTAAGTAGCAACAGGTTACAAATGTTCCTTACATAAAAGTCTTCAGTTAAATGTGCCCTAAGCATTTGCTGAACTGGTGAACTGCTTGTACTTGTGACTAGTAGCAGTTACCCTAATAGTGATCACATCCCTAATGGCCACTTCTTTGTGTGCTATGTGCTGTGTGCTGTGTTCTGTGTCTGGTCGAGGTGCAAAGTTATGCGCATACGAGCAGCGAAACCTGAGGCCGACTTTCTGTGGGCGTGCAACGCTGTGGGGCGCAACGCATAACGTGCGTGCTGAAAGACGTTAGCATACTTTCAGGTGTAAATACATGTACAGGTAGGCTTGAAGAGTGAAAGCCACAGCCCAAGACGCACACACACACACACACGCACATACTGGGAGTAAAGTTGCCTTTTGTCACGAAATAGATACGCCTTTGTGTGGCCGCTTTTGTGTGTCTTGTGCTACTTCAGTTTCCGTTTTGCAGCCACACGAGCAGAAGCACAAGCAAAAGGATAATCAAGTCGAAAAGAAGCAAACGTGTTGAAAATTAAGAAAATAACCATCCAACCACCCAGCCCACCTACTCACAGTCAACAAACAGTCCCCAACTTGCCACTTGCCACTTGCCACAAAACACACGCGAACCGCTGCCAATCAACGCCGCCTGGCACGATATCGCCCAGCGGCATTGTTGTTGCTCTTGTTGCTCCGAATTTGCTGACAGCGCAGAGCAGATCCTAGCTCCTAGCTCCTTACTCTCCCTTCTCTCCATCCACACTCTCAATCTCTCATTGACACAAAAGGTGTATCTTGAAATAAGCATATTATTATGTTGGTATTGTTGAGGCGACAAAAAAACGACAAAGGCGACAAAAGCGTCCAAATCTAATGAGTAAACGAAGCTCCCCAGAGAAGTTTTACGCTTAGCGAGCAAACAAGCCACATGATTTATGGGTGTATGGGTGTATAGGTGTAAAGGACAGACACACACACATAAAAAGAAAGAGAGACCTAATAATATTATAAAGAAGGCGCCTGCCCCAAAAGGAAGGAAATATCATTTACGGGCACACCTTGCATCTTTTATGATGATTATTTTTAGTTTTTTTATGTATGTTTTTTATGAAATATATAAATCAGACGTCATGCGAGGATAGCTGACCAGGACCAGACCCAAAATACAAAGGGAAGACAAAACGAAATGCAATAAACAGGGCGACCATATGCTGCATAAACAGAGAGTCCTTTTACACGCACCTCGTTGAGTAGTTTTAAGTTGATAGCCGAAAATTGTAAGGAAGAATATAAAGTCTGTGTCTGTTACTTGCCTAGCTGCCAACAGGCAATTTGCTTTAATTAGTTAAGGACCTCTTCAGCACGTACTACAGAGAGTCCTGGCGTCCCTGTTATCCTTTTAAGTAAAGTTGTAACTTTATTTACTTTCAACAAATGTTGCTACAATGTGGGTAATTAAAATTGTGCCTCAGCGACTATTACAATACTTTGTGCACTTTCTGTTTATGTTGCTAGCTTTGTATTGTACAACACACACACACACACACACACACACACAGAAAGGACTATCATTATGCAATGCTCCTTTAACGCACTGTTCCATTTAGACAACTTTAATAACGCGTCTTATTTATGGAGTCTGAATTGCTGCTGCCTGCCTTAGCTCATCACTTTTTATAGGGAGAGAGACAGAGACAGGGAGCAGAAAGAGAAAACAAACAAGCAACATAATTTCTGTGGCGCATAATTGCAACATTAACAGGTTAATGGCATACAAAACAAACTCACGCCCGCAATGTGTTCTGCCACAAAATGTGGCAAGCTCCTACTCAAATTATGTGTTATAAACGGCAAGCGGAGAACTGAAGTAGTCAATGGGCTGGAAAATGGATGCGTTACAACTCATTTAGAGGAGAAAACACATCTATATAGAGGGTTGCTCATATATCGATAATAAAGAAGCAGCAGCCAGGTGTTGCAATTAAGTTACCTTTACGCAAATCTTGAGCGTTATTCAGAACTCAGTGGAAATATGATATGCTGCTGTTGGTTATCCCAGAGCTCAGACCTCAAATCATTTCAATCTCTATGGAAACGTGGAAAAACTTAATTAAAAAAGGAGAAAATTGTATCTTAATGCAAGAGAAAAGGAGAATTTCATTTAACACACTCTCAAAAAGTGTTTCAAAAGTATTTGAAAACAATTTTAAAAGCAAATTCCTGTTCTTGGCTTCAAACAATTTCAAGACTTTTAAATTTGTTTCACAATGTTTTTTTTTTTTTACCAAACTTTACCTGAGGATTGCTTAGATCTGATACGTTTGTCGACATCTGGCCATATACCCTGGCATAGCATATATAATTATGATTTCATAAAACTTTTAAATTGTGCGTCTCAATTCAATTATTTATGATTATTATACGGAAATATATGCTTGGCATTCAACCACCCGCTGCACACTCCATACTCCACAAGGCAGCGGCTGTTACAGCCCCTGGGAAAAGAATCCATCGCAGACATTTTTCCACTTAATTAACATGCAGACCACACCGTAGCACACCCTGCAGCACACACACACACACACACACACAGCACACACACAGGGGTTAAACACATTGTTGCAGTTATTAAACTATGTAACATGTTGGTCCAAGACAAGCGCAAAACTTGTAACATTATAGATACTATATAGTAGTTATGGATATGGAGTGGAATGTGGCATGTGGCATGTGGCATGTGGAGTGTGGCAACCACCCTAGTTGCACCCCATTTCTTTACCTTTTTCTGTTCATTGACTTGTGGCAAATAAAATGCATGCAACGCGCGAGTTGAACTCAACTTTTACCCACGCTGCATTAACATTTAAATGAGTTTATCTGAGCCGAGGTAATCACAGGGATGGGGCAGCTGGAACTTAAAGTTCTTCAGGAGTACCTCAGCGGCGTGTGGGGCATGAAGAGCATAAATATTTATAGTCAAAGTCCCGCAAGGGCAGTAAAGAAGAAAAAAAAAAAGTAAAAGAAGCTTGCTGCTTGCCAATGGCCAACAGTTTTTTAGTGGCAATGCCTCCTCAACACGGAGTCCCGAATGACGCCGACTGATTTATGTGCTTTTGAACATTTTTGCGTAATTTAATTAATGACGGAAATAAGCTGCCACAATACGCCAGACTCGACGCAGAGTGCGGAAGCTAGTGGTGCCTTTAACGTACACTTCATACTCGTATCACCTGGCCTGGCCTGGCCTGGCCTGGCTGGCTGCCGGTGAAGATTAATTAGCGTTTGTAACGCAGTCAAGAGCGCACAAGGGGCACGCAGTAGGTGAGGATGAGAGGTAACTTGTTTAGTGCCACAAAACAAATTGCTGGCAATTGCGCCAGTCCAAAGTGTGTATGAGCGTTGGGAAATCAGCGCAAAGTGCGAGGGTCGCTGCAACAATTAAAAAGCCATTTCGAGTAGGCGTGGCTCAGACAACAAAGTGCACAGCGCCATCTATAGGCCGAGAGGAATATGCAGCAGCTGCTCCAAAAAAGTCCGCGCTGGAAATTGGGGCCAGCGCCATTTGGAGTTGCTTTTATGTCAATGTCGCAAATCACCAGCTGGGGGAAAAACCCATGTGGCAAAGGAGAAAGCAGCAGCAGCAGGGTTGGGGCAAGTGAAAGTGTTGTAATGTAAACCTCCTCGCAAAAAGCCAGTTGCAAGCTAAGCAAGCGTAAGCGTTGCATAGTTTACGGCTAAACACGCAGCTTCTAGCTGTGGAATCAGAGCCGCCTCTGTGCCACACACACACACACACACTTGCCCCAGAGATTATAGTTGAATGACGATGGAGACAGAGAGTGTGTGTGTGTGTGTGTGTGTGTGTGTGTGGAACAGTGACATATAACCCCAGGGATATAAAAAAGAATTTACTGCTCGCTCTTAAAAATTCAAATCACCTCAAAAAATATGCAAGAGGCAGCTCCTGCCACACCATGTTGCAACATGGCTGTTGTCCTCGTTGTTGGTTTACTTTGTATTTGCTTTTGGGTTGCACTGAAAGCACTGCAAAAACCCAACCACACGTATACTAGGTGCACTGAGAGAAACGGAGTCAGTTACCAATTTGATATCAGTTGACAAGCTTGCTGCATGCGAGACCGAAGACTAAAGAGAAGAAGATGCATGTGAAATGTATTCTGAAAGCAATTATAAAACTATTTTCTTTCTTCTCTGCTTCGCACAGTGCATGCATATTAATGTGGTGTAGATTCCTATGTGTGTGTGTGTGGTTGCATACAGGTATAGGATATCTTTGCACACGTTTAGTTTTCATAAATTTGCGCTATAAATATTTATGCTCGCGTTTTGAAATATGTAAAATTGGTAATTGGAAAATTTTTATCATGCTCGAGCATTTTCATGAATTTTCAATGCCACCACCTCTGCTGCTGCTGCTGCTGCTGCTGCTGCTGTGGTTCACGCAGACAGATAACCAACCACTCAACCACCCACCCACCTCCCACACTCTTTGTTGGTCGGATCTGCTGCACCCACAACTATGGCTGGCCGGAGTTTTTGTTTGAGTTTCGCTTGGGTTGGCTTAGCTTTGGCTTACATTTGGTTAGGTTGACCCGCACACACACACACACACACACACACACACACACACACATAGTCTGCATTCTCGTTGTACTTCCTGGTCTGATATTGAATTCCAATTATGCGACGTAATTAAAAATCGCAGCGCAGCGCTTGTCATATTGAATTTAAATGTTCTTTTTCTAAAGTTCTCTAGAAAACGTTGCTTCAATTTTCAACTATCTGAGATATCTGAGAGTGTGTGTGTGTGTGTGTGTGTTGTGCCACACATAGGAGCTGACAACTTATGCATGCATCTGAGCCGACATTTTACTTACATGTGTCAAAGTGCAGCAGCCCAGAACGAGCCACGGAAAGAGCAGCCATCGACTGAGTGACTTGATGGTGACATGCACAGAGAGAAGAGAAGTGGAGCAGAAGAAGGAAGAGGAGCAAAGGAATTCGGGCACAAAAAAGTGCAGCACACACACACACACATACACACATAGGTATAGAGGAGTTCCAGGAAGTCGGTACGCGTATTTTTCAGCATATTAAACAAGCCAAAGGTTCAAACGCCTTCAGCGCTGCAAGACGGCAACCAGCTCCGGCCACAGCTCAAGCTCTTCCCGTATTCCCGTATTGCCGTAGTCCTGAAGACCCGTAGTCGCACTTGCACTCTGGCACCAAATTGGGCGCAATGCATTCGCCATTTGGCATTTGACTGTGCTTCCTCTGTATCCCTGTATCCCGCAGGATGAATGCTCCTTCAAATAACCTGAAGCTGCTCCGGCTCCGGCTCTGGCTCCAGCTTTGGCTTTGAGACTTGCCGCTGAGACGCTTTCGTGGCCATGGCCTCTTGCTGGTTGTCTGTCTGTATGGGATTGTATGGGTCTGTCTGTCAGTCTGTCTGTCTGTCAGACTACCACGTCCTCGTGTGCTTGACGTCTCAATTTTTAGGTTTTTTTCTTCTATATAGAACTCTTCCTGCTCACGTTTTTGGGCTGCCATGACGCATGACGTAGGTGTCTAGACTTGCTAATGTTTCCTTTTGCAGTTGCACACACACTCGCACACATAGTATTTTGTTGTGAGCTGTACAAGATGAAGACATAACATTTTCTGCTGAATTATATAGCACGCTTTTTGTTTGGACTTTAAGCTGAAGATGTTTCGGTTCGAGTGTGTTAACCAACTGGTTTTATGGCCAGAACAAATAAAATGCAATTGAGCCTTGTCTGGCTGGAATTCATCTCATCTGGTCTGCTACCTTAATTGCCTGACTCAGTTTATTTCCCAGTTGCACGCGGCGATCTCTGCTGAGTCAAGCGACAGTCAAGGATCAGGGCCAGGACGAGCGTCGTTATCATTTCGGGCTCTGTTTTCATTGCATTTTACTTTGGCGCCTGTTTAAATATTTAGTTTCCTTTAAGCTTGAAGCTGCAACTCCAGCAGCCAAAGGCCACTGACATACTTCTGGTAATGGCGGCAGCAAACTTGTAATATATTCCCACGCTGTTCCATGTCTAGAGTACACACACCACACACACACACATGGAGACACACTCAGCGACAGACATCTGGAGCAACACAATTGCACGTTTGTGTTTTAGATTGGGGCATTGTCTAGTTGCCTCTGCCTTTGTCTCTGCCTGTTCCGCATTATATGAACTATATCTTAATGCATGTGAGACTCTCTCTCTGTGTGTGTGTGTGTGTGGGTCTGTGCTTTTGCTTGTGTGCATTCAAGTACTGACAGCCGGACACCTAGTCTATGGCTTTATTCCATGTGTGTGAATCTTCTCGCTCGCGTTCTTTCGCTGTGTGTGTCGCTTTTTACGGCACGGTTTTGCGGCCATCATAAAACGGCATAAAGAGTGGGAAGTTGGTGGGAGTTGTGCGGGTAGAAATGAAACCAAAAGCGCAACAGCAGTAAAATGAAGTCTAAAACTAAATCCCATATAAGGTAGGAACGTGCTCAACACAAATGCCAGGTGCTTACACACCTTACACGTTGGGTTCGACGACGTCTGTTTACCTCTGACTGGATTTTTACAGTGCCACTGCGACAGCTATTTGTACTGTATGTTTGTTGTGCGCACACACACACACACACACACACACATACAGCTACATTTGTATATATAGATTGCGCAAAGTTGATGTACTCGAACAAAGCACTAAACAAACTTGCCAAAGGCGAAGCTTAATTTAAGCCAACAGCCAGTTGGCCGCACATTTTCCATCTTTCCATCCTTGCATCTTTGCATCCTTGCAGCCGTCTTTGGATCTTTGCATATGTCCTTCGTCCGGGCAGGCGTGCACTCAAATGGAAGCTGTTAAATATCGAACACACATTTCTACCATTATCTCCCCACCCCACTCTCTCCCTCTGTTGGTTGCAATGACAGCGCACAGAGAGACCCCCAACTGACTTTGGTAAATGGTCTGAGATTTGTGCGACAGTCTCTGCTGCCGGTCCAGATAAGCCTGATGCATGGCCACCAAGGGCAAACTTAAAGCAAAGCGGGCTAATGCACCTTAAATGCCACCCACCAAGATACACACAAACAGACTAACGAAACATAAGCTCACATACAATTAAAGCCAAAAGCCGAGGTAACTCTTTGAAAGCGACGCATTAGGCTTACACTGAGGCAAATTTTCCAAAGAAAATGAGCAGAAAATGTAGAATATTAAATCAGCTTTCAATGATTTCCAAATTTAAGCTTTATTTGGGTCTCTTTAAGTTTCAGCAGCTTTTCTAATTGCCGCTTAATTGTTGATTATAATCATTACTGGCCCCAGTTGCTTAGAAGTTGCAGTGGCAACAGCTGTGATATGTTGAAAGAGACTCTAATGAAAACAAAGACTTGCCCCAAACGATTGACTTGAAGCCTAAGGACGACTCCTCCAGCTCATTTAGCAGCAACTATTGTCCAGGCAACGGCAACTCAAGCTGAAATCTGTCAACACCTACTGTTGCCACAGGACGTTGGACTTTGGACTTGCGACCATATAAACTAGATTTGCTTTTGGAAATTTTCATATATAGTAATTGGTTTTTGTTGCTTCTTCTGCTTGGAATATGCTCGATTACTTTAGTTGCCACATGCCGCACAGCCAAGCTGACTTTGCCACTTCGAGAGCTGCCCTCATTCTAAGCCATTAGCTGTGCGGCGCTGCTCAGTTGTTTGTAAATTTTGGTGGCCATTGTGGACTTTGTTGCAAGTGTTGACTGAAGTCGAATCATTGTAAAATTAACGCCATAAAAAATGAGTTGCTCTTAAGAGACGCAACCAGAGACCGCAACCAAGAAGAGATGTCAGAAAGTGGAGTAAAATCAAATAAAAATCAAGTGCTGACTCAGTTCGTCTGGAAAAAAAAGGAAGAAAAGGAAAAGGAAAACAAGGAAAGCTGTGTGCGGCATGCAAAGCGAAGATAAGAATATTTTCCAACTGTGAAAAACAACAAGAGTATGCAAACTAAGGGTGGGAGTTTGGGGAGTTGGAGCAGGGGTGGCACAGTGAGTCATTTACATGGCCACAAAATACAACAATGAAAGAGGATGCTGGATGCCAGTGTTGAACGCTTGAGTGCGTCTGTTTCTTGGCCAGTTGGTTAAGTGAATGGAAGCAAATACGCAGACAAGTGTGAGCCTAAGCTCTAGGCACACACACACACACAGAGAGAGCTAAACCAAAAACCGATTTTAGGTTTAAGCCAAGCTAAGGGCAAACTGCATATTGGCCATATGTGCAGAAAGCAGCAAAAGGTGTAAGACTCGCCTCGAGGACTAAAACAAATGATGCAAATACGTTTGCCAAACCGAAGGGAAGAGGTGAAAAAAACAAGAAAAATACCCGAGAATTTTTCTTAGCACAGATGGCAATTTTTACCTGCCTCGAGTTGCCTGCTTCCAGTTGCCAGGTTTCAGTTGCCTGCTGCTTGTTGGTTGTTGGCCAAGTTGCACGTCTTTGGAGGCCGTTGCTGTTGGAAGTTAAGTATACGTAACGTAAACGCAAATTTAATGCTTGAAAAATTCGCTTAAATGGATTTAAGTGCGGCATTATTTTTTCTGCTTGCCTCCATCTCAGGTTGGTGCTGCCTACTCCAGCTGTGCTGCCTCTGCGTTATCTTTGTGAGAAACGTTTCGCCAAGCGAGGCAGATAAATGAAAATCTTCAAAAAGATGAAGTGCTCGCAACAGACCCCTTGGCCAGGGTCGTGGCCATCAGCTCAGCTGAGTGCAGGCTTTTGCGCCTGCCTCTCTGTGTGTGTGTGTGTGTGTGTGTGTGTGTGTGTGTGTGTTTATTTGAGGCTACTTATCGGCTGTACACAGTGAAGTTCATTTTGACCCACCTAACTTACCCTGCTCCCACCCAGAGTTGACCCACAAACTGAACTGAGTGCTGATGAAAGCATTTCCCAGGATACGTTGCGTATACGCAATGGTTGAACAATTAATAGCACATTTGTTTGTTTTAAGTGCAACAAGAACAAGAAGGACTCCAGCAACAGAAACAACTCCTTTGACTGAATGCCATTTGCTATTTGCATAATAAACAGACGACCCACTTTTTCTCATCTGAATAAATCTGAGTGCGTGTGCTTCATAGAAAACCAATCACTCACACAGGACACAATGTGAGATAGGACGAAAGGATTTGGGTATATATGCTTGACTGGTTGCTTTTAATGCACTTGACTTGTGTTTGATTCAAATGATTCGCATTCAACTGTAGCCTGTTTTGTTTATTGAAACGCATTCGCCCCGTGTGTGTGTGCGTGTGTGTGTATTAAGGACCAGTCGAGGGCAGCGCTCTCCTTGACTGCACTCGACCCACATTTTTCATGTTTTATCTGCCATGAAATTTATATAGTATTTCAGTATTTGTCGAGCCAGAGGCACCAGGGGGAGGGGCCACTTAACCTCTGATAGCGGTATTTAGATTCAGCTCTTATCGTGCGGCACCGCGCAAATCGATGGCAACTGGCAAACAGCTTCTGGCGCTGCTTTGCTCGCTTGCCACTCAAAATTTATGACTCAGCTGTGCCAGCTCCCTACACACACACACACACACAAATAGAGAGAGTTCAACAAGCCACACACACACTTTTTTATAGGCAATTAAATTCTATAAGCCATGGAAACTGAACTGAGCGAAACCAACTGCCAGTGGCAAATGGAAGCTGAACCACTTGTGGGTTCTTTGTAAAAGAGATTTGCATTTTTGGACAATTTTCTGGCTGTGGTCAAACTGCGTTTTGTTAAAGCTTAAGACCAAGTCAATCCACTTCTCTCAACCCACAGAAAACTCCAGCAGAAAGGTCAAATGTAAAACTGTAAAATGACTGAGAAAAAAAAGCAAAAGCAAAAAAGTGACACTCAAAGAGACGCAGAGCAGCTGGTTTGGGTCAATGATAACCTTCGGCATTATAGTGTGAAGTAATGAATATTAAAATGAAATTTGTAAGGACACTGGCACACACATATACACCCAAACACACACAGATACATTCGGATGGCTGGAAAATCGAAGACGCAACAACAGCAACGCCGCACGTTGACAGAGAGCAAATATTTTGACAGCTGTCAGTTGAAGAAAATGATTTTACATTTTTTGCCTCGTACCGTATCGAACAGACGGCGTTGGCTCCTCCTTTTTATTAACGGCTGTTGTGCGTGTGTGCGAGTGTGTGTGGTGTGTGTGTCCTTTTTCACACCAGTTGGTGCTGGGGAGTAGGAGCTGCCGCATGCCAGGATGATAGACAGACAGGCAGACAGACAGAGAGGCAGACAACGTGACTGCTCCTTTAACACCAATTGCTTTTTAATGCATGCATGTCCTGGCCCACACACACACACACACAAACACACACATACGCAAAGTAAAGACTTGAAAAACAAATGTATATGTGCGCAGGGCGTTTAAAAAATTGATTGACATTTTTGGTGAGCACACATTTCGTCTTATTTTATATGCAAAACAGCAACGCACACACTCACTCACACACACACACACACACACACAAAGGACATGGGTATGCATACATATGTCAATGTCGCGCTGACAGACAATAATGACGTTAAAATGCTCAACATTTTTCCTGCTGCTATTTGGGTCGCTTTTGTTGCCTTTGCCTTTGCCTCCGCCTCTGTTTCTGGCTCTGCCTCGCTGTCGCTGCTGTTGCCACCATGTGGCACATTCAGATCCTATCGACCATTTAAGTTTTTCAGCTGTCCGTATTGCTGCTTCTGCTGTCCTTTTCCCGCCTTTGTCCATCATATCTTGCAACGCCTTTTATTTATTATTACAAAAGACTTGCAACTAGTTGCCGGTAGCTGCCACATTGAGCTTAATTATGATGTGGCATGCTCTATTTGTGTTAAGTGAAACGAAAAGTGAAAAGTGGAAAGCTTTAGACAACTGGAAAAATAGACAAATCATAGATATATCAACAAGTTGACCTGCACTTGGCTGAGCGATCCTCTCGACCAGAAGATACTTCTCCCTAATGAACTTTGAACCTGTATCCCCTTAGCCCTCTCAGGATCATGATGCAACATCTCTACTAAACGTTTAATCAAAGCTACTACCTCAATAGATTAAGGATTCCATACAATATAAAACATATTCCACTGATAACTTATAGTCGATTTCTGCTACTTTTTCGGAGTGGGTGGATTCTCGGGTAGAGGAACACATGAACGTTCCGGGTAATCCCATGTCGGGGGCAAGGACGAATCATATTCCGTATAGTACTGGTTATTCTTGATAAACTCGCAGACATCATTGGGTTCAGGGTAGACATTGGCCATATCATTATCAAAGAGATACTGGGCCACTGCGACTGCGATCTTAAAGGCCACGCGGGAACCAGCTTTAATAGGTGGATAAAGCGCTTCCGACTCTGGCTCATCCTCTATATTGAAATCAGCAATTGTGCGGGCCACAACCAGATATACTTCATCTGGAATTGTATGCGGCTTGGCACACATCACGGCCAAGGCGACACCCGGAAAGGCAAAAGCATTGTTGGCCTGGCCAGGCACAAGCCGTTTGCCATTTATAACCACAGGTGGGAATGGAGAACCAGCGCAAAATAGAGCGCGTCCCTGATAATGGAAAGGTTATATATAGTAGACTATATATGAACTATAGTTTTACCTCTGTAAAGTTGTAGGCCTGTTCGGCGGTGCATTCAGACTTGTTGGTGGGATTCGAGACCGCGAAAATTGCCGGCCTTTTGTGATTTTTGCCCATGGAGCGAAGTATGGGCTCGGAGAAGATACCACCCTGGCCTGTGGCGCCTAGAATAATTGAGGGTTTGATGTCTTTGACAATTGCCTCCAGATCCTTTGTTGCAGGCTTATCCTTCATAAATTGAACTAGGTCGGGTAAAATATCCTTTCTGTCCTTGATTATAAGACCATTCGCGTCACTCATATAAATATTCTTGACAGCATCCTTTGCGCTCAGCTTACGATTTGTCAGCTCTTTGACCACCAGCTTGCTTATGCCCAATGCAGCGCTTCCGGCGCCAACACACAGTATGACATGCTCCTGGAGAGGCACCTTTGTGATACGTTCGACAGCAAGGAAGCCCGCCAGGCCTGTGGCTGCAGTACCCTGGACATCATCATTGAGATAGCAATATCTATCCTGGTATTTCTTGATAAACTTGAAAGCATTCGGCGTGGCAAAGTCCTCAAAGTGTATCAGCGTTTGAGAGCCATAACACTCGACTACTGCGTCCATGAACTCCTGCACACAATCCTCGTACTCCTGCCCTTTGCAACGCTCCTCACGCACGCCTATGTACATCGGATCAGCGAGTAGCTGCTTGTTGTTTGTGCCCACGTCCAGGACAGCTGGCAACAGGTACTGCGGCGGTATCTTGCCCAAGGCCGTATACAAGTCCAACTTGCCCACCGATATGCCCATACCATTTGCACCCAGATCACCCAAGCCAAGGATTCGCTCACCATCCGTTACGCAAACTGCACGGACATCCTTGGACGGCCAATTGCCGACAACTTCCGCCATGTGACCCTTATCGAACTTAGTTACATACAAGCCCATCATTTGGTGGAATACCCTGCTGAAATTCTGACAGACTGCACCCACAGTGGGCGTATAGATAATGGGCATCACCTCTTCGATATTTTCGCTGATGAAACTGAAATAAAGACTCTCCTGACGCTGTCTTAACCCTCTCAAATAAATGTAACGATTCAAGGGAAATTTCTCTGCGTGGAAATTTGCTAAAGCTCCGTATATCTGCTCCTCTATACTACGACAGGCATACGGAAATAGACCAATTACATTCAATTTCTGACGTTCCTCTAAAGTATAACCCAGTCCCTAACAAGGACGATCTTTCGTGTATAATTATTTAAAGGATATCTCACTTAAGGACTTACCTTGTTATACTTAGGATCGATGACTTTGCGATAGTCAGCCCTAACGAAATCTGCTTGCCAATGGCGCCGCCTCGAGGGGGCGGAGTCATCTTTCTTGATGCCACACGCATTGTGTCTGGAACACAGCACAGCGCTGAGCATAGACCTTAGTTAGAAGCGATAAAAGGAAAGGTGAAGACAGGCCATACCCCAAAGTGGGCCTCAGACCAAGCAATAACTGACTGCATGCCATCGAATGTTGGATTAAATTTAGAGAACAATTTAACCAAGGAATATTTTCAAACGAAGAGTACAACTGAAATTTATCGAATCTTACAAACTGAATAAAAGGGCCAGCTATGTTATAAAGCCTAAGTATATAATTTGAGAATGATTAAAAGGACTCAAAAGCGAATTGACAGAAAGTGGCCTAAAAAGTTATAGTCCAAATTATAGAAAAGAGACCGGAACCGGAATAGAGTAGAGCTCTGCTCCGCTCTGCTCTAATTTGCATAAGGGTCAGCTAGAAAGTGATACTGACCTGTGAGCGCCCTCTGACAATTCTAGGCAGATACTGAACTTATTATTCATTATGTACATATTATTATGCAAATCACTGTTGAACTCAATGTCTAATGGCCTTGTGTTTGCCCTATTATTGTTGTCCTGCTGTTGTCCTGCTGTTCCCCCCACTGTTTTTTACGACCAACCAAGGCTTAAGTAGCTGGACCGAAATGAGGCCCATTGTCAGAGTTGCTGCCGCTCTCATTAGTTGGCATGTTGACATCGAAAAGAACAAAACAAAAGTGTATAACAAACAACAACAACACAAATTGACTCTTAGCGCCGCCATCAAAGGATTTGCTAAGAAAAAAGTTGTTGCCTACTTTTCAGCGCCTGCCGGTTTGCCTACTAATTGCGGCAAATTAGTTGACAACTTAATGTCATTAAAATTTTTGAAGCTAAATGCCTCAATCTCTAGTCTGGGAAGGAGCCGAGGAGCTGTACTACACCTACACACACATATAACTAAACATACGAGTATTTTTGGGAGCCAAAAACGCGACGCACGTGACGCGTGCTCAGTACGTGACATTCTGGCCGCAGTGATTGTCAAATCTGCAAGGACATGCTCTGTTGCTTGTTGTGCCTGTGTGTGCCTGTGTGTGTGTGTGTGCATTGTTCCTTATTATATATAGGAACATGTCTGTGGCTTCTTTTGTCTTGAGGAAACTCCCAAAAGTCGCGCCATAAATTAACTTTCTATGTGCTAAATTATAATAGTTTAATTAGTTTTTTTCTTCCTGCGGCTGCTGCTGACAGTTTTGTTAATAGATGCATAAGCTCTAATTAACTGGAGTTTAGGAGTTTGACTTTTGACCTTCTTCAATGTGTATTATATTAAAGAAACAAGTGTCTTACGTTATGTACTAACACAGTTTTATCTCTTGATCTCTTTACAGAACATGTCAGAGACTTCAGCTGTGGCCCGCTGCACTACAAAACATTTTATATGGATGAGCACAACAATGCGCTTTACGTGGGAGCCATGTAAGTACAAATCCCTTATCTCCTTTGATAAAGGACTTTCAAGGATAAGTGCTGGATTTATAGCTGCATAAACATGCGATCCGAACTATGCAGACCAAGTTCACTGGGCACTTGATGCCACTCCCGAGCCCAACCTCTTCAGCCAACGCATCGCGATAATTACAAACTTCCGCTCTAACTGTGTGTGTACTTCCGGCCGGCCTGACGGTCGCTTAGTAGGAGAAACCAGCTACTTGAAAGCCTCAACGCATTTCGTGCTGCATATTTCATTTTCGGACGCCCTGTGCCCTGTCCTGGTTGTCCTGTGTGGCGTCCACCAAGTGCCGAGAGTTGTTAGCAACGCTGCCGGCATACATAATTATGAATTAATGCTTGACATGCGGTTCGACGGGGCTTGGAAGGGTCTGCGGTGAGTGTCGTATCCGGGTTGAACTTGGAGTCGGGGTTGGGGTCGGTTCAGGTCGGCGTCGGGGTCGGTTCAGGTCGGTAGGGGCCGCGCACTCAGGTCTAGTCTGGTCGGGTTGGGTTATACTCCAGCTCAATTTGACAATGCCCCGTCGTCTGCTCATTTGTCTGCCGCAAGTTGAACATGGCCGCATTTCAACAGTTGCGGTCTCGCAGCCGGTTCCGATGGTGATGGTGATGGTGGCGGAGGGATCGAAGGATGGAAGGAATCGGGGGCCCCCCTCAAAGCAGGCAAACAAAGTAACCAAAATTACCACTTGACTCGAGCGCCATTTTTCCTACGCAGCCACAGAGCTGGCATTGGTCGTCGAGGGCATCATCAGTGACTGCTCCTGTTCCTGCGCCGGCTCCTGCGCCACTGGAGCCGCTGGCAATGCTGGTCGCCCGTAGTCTGAAAATGAAGATTAATGGTTTTGAGCTGTTGAGGGTCCGATGCCAGCGCCTAAAACTCTGCCAACTCTGGCAACTACATAAAACACACTTTAGCACCGACTTTCAACTGCGACGTCGACGTCGGCGTCAACGCTTTTCCCCTTTTTAGCTGAACGCCTTTCTAGCCCTTCCTCCCTCTCTTTTTACCCCTTCTCTTCGGCTACACTAAAGTTTTGGAGTGGCCGGAAAGTGGCACTGTAAATGCTGCAACCGCTTAAAGTTGTGGGGCACCTCGCTTAGGTCTGCTTGGGCCGCAGACGCAATATTGCGACATCAATATATCAATCAATCAATCAATCAATCAATCACTCACGGCCCAGTGCAATAAACGACGAGCAGGTGCCGCAAATCCTTACCGTACATCGCACAACGTTTCTGCCGTGTGCAAGGAAAAGATTTTTCAAAAAAATACCGTCGAATTGACATAAACACACATACGCACACCACACACACGCACATACACACCCAGACGCACACAGACAGAGATGACAGGCATACAGCAACAAATAGACAATTTCAATTGCTTGACAGGCGGCAAAGTCGCTGGTTTTGTAATGATGCCGCCAACTGACAAACTGACTGTCGTCTCCGATGCTGTCTTCCTTGTCAAGACTCTGTGTGTGTATGTATGTGCGTGTGTGTGTGTGTGTCGGTGTGTGCATAAGATGGCATAATGCCACGCTCTTCTGCTGATTGCGTTTTGCGGCAGAACATTACATTAACTTGTATCGTATGTCAGGACGCCACGAGCTTGGGATTACTTTCAAGTGTCGCTTATATAACCATATCCCTATCCTTATTCCTATCTTAGATATAGATTAGATATATTACAAAAACAATTTCTGCTATGCAATATATACAATTATATGATATATATAAATATATATATATAAATATCTCATTATCTTTCTTTGCAGGGACCGCATCTTTCGCTTGAATCTGCGTAACATCAGTCAATCAATCTGTGAGGTAAGTGAAATGAGAGGGTGAAAATGAGGTGGAAAATGGAAGAGGGAGAGGGCGAGGGAAAGAGGGGACAAAGTTCAAGCAAAAGGTGAAAGTAAAATGTCAATTGACTGCAGGTAAAACGAAGGTAAAAGGTAGCTTAAAAAAAGGCAGCAGCAGCTCATGTAAATGCATACAGAAAGTACACACAACACACACACACGAGGCAACACTCTTAGCCACTTGAGAGTGTTGCTTGCCAGACAGACAGTTGTTGACACATTCACACACACTTACACAACCACACACCCACACACTCGCACACATATAAACCTCGGCCAGACACGTTAAGTGTCTTGTTTGATTTGTTTGTGTTGTCCTTCTGCACTTTGTGACACTCTCTTTATAGTATCTAAACACACACATGGAATCACATATATATATATATAAATATATATATATGTCAAATCTAAGATCTTATAATGCCTTTATCGCATATATAACATTCATATATTTCAGTTCGAGTTAGAGATTGTTTCTCTTAGATTTAAATTCGCATAGAAAGTTGGTGATTTACGTTTTACGGAACTGGTGGCCAAATTGAAATGGAAAAACTTTGTTTTTGTGTTCCTTTTCAACATCCGTTATAAAAAGAGAGAGAGATAGAAAAAGACAAAGAGAAAAGAGAAGAGAAGAAGAAGGAAGCAGAAAGATAGACAGCCGCACAGAACTTGTCCACAATTGCACTTTAATGATTTCGTCTTGAACTATCAATATCCGTTTCCGTTTCAAGTTCATTGGATTCGTGCATTCATTCATTCATTCATTCAATCATTCGTTCATCCGCATTCGCATTTGCCACTTGCATTTCGCATTTCACATTTCGCAATTCGCATTTTCGCATTCTTGCAACTGGACGAGCAACCATTTGCTGCCATCGTTTGCCACATCTTTTGAGTTATCCTTGCGCTACTTTGCCTCGGCGACGGGTGACGACGACGACGACGGCGGCGGCAAATGCTTTCAACAGCAATTATTTGTGCTGACTCCTTGGACTGCTTAGACTCTGAGACTTTGAGACTCCTTGGACTGCAAGGACTCGGTAAAGTCATATAGTTCGTTTCTGGACTGCACAAATTGCGTTTCAAGTTGAATCGAAGCACTTAGAGACGCCTCTGCTGCTGCTGCTGCTGCTGCTACTGCTGCTACACCGAGTAGCGACTTGTCGCCTTTAAGGGCAGCAGGAGGCACAGGATATTGTGTCCTCATGGCCAGCATTAAGTGTGTCATTTCTGAGATTTTCGATATATATTCCATCAGCTACTCGCACTATACACCTACCATATAATATATAGAAAAAGTTTTCATAGGTTTCGCATTGGCATTTAACGTGAGAACGTGCAAAGTCGCCTCTTAAAAGTGCCAGCAGAGAAAAAGTTTAGAAATAATTCTCTCATTGGCGTTAAAAATTCAAAAAGTGCAGACGAAAATCGAATTAAATAAACAAATGCTCAACGTGAGTGAAATACCAACAACAATAGCCAAAAGTACTAAAAGACCAACAGAGCCTGCTCAGGGCACACACCCAAACACACACACATACACTTATCAGTCCAAATATAATACATGCGGCGTCTCGTTTGTACGTGTTTTGTGTGTTTGGAAACACACAACAACACACACATACACAGTAACACACCCACACACACACAAAGTTCAATTGTTGCGCGTTTTTCTTTTGGCTTTTCGCGTCGCTTTTCGTTGATAAGCGTAAAATTTTATCACGCTTTCAATAAACTTTTGCTTGAATATTTGTTAAGCGTGTGTCACAGTTAAGAGGAAAACCCAAAAGATAAGCGGGAGAAACGCGAGGGTAAGACACAAGAATATATATTTGAGTGAAAAATCATTTCTTTTGCTCATTATTAAGTTATAGCTCGTTATGAAAACTTATATACTAAACTAAACGTGGCAGCTGCCAGCTTAATAAGTACTTTTTTATATAGTAAACACTTAACAATATCAGTAGCTAAAGTATAAAGTATATGCTTTAAGATACAGCTTAACAGCTGTTAAGTTCAAGCTAAGTAAATGTTAAGTCTGTATCTCAAATGTAATTAGTAGCTTGAGAGCATTCTGAGTTAACAATTAGAACAAAGTGATAGATAATTAATAAATAGACTTCCCCCTAACAACAATTATACAATAATCTCATAAGATACAAAACAAATAACTCACTTACCTCAGGTTAGAGTAGGGGGAGTCAGCGAACAGCAGCTGCTCTCCAGATTTCCTAGAAATACAAGAAAAGACTTCCTTTAAAAATATAAATATAAATATAGAATATCTTAACCTTATAACATTAATCTCTTTCATCTATCGCAGCGTGACGTTTTAATCCTGGAACCAACTGGCTCCGATATACTCAACTGTGTGTCGAAGGGCAAGCGAGAGGTACGTTTCAGATATATGTAATATAAGTATAGTTATCCATATCCATATCCGATTTAAATTGAAACAAATTCAACTGAAATTGCATGTATTTCGTAACATTTTGGCCTACATTCGGAACAATTAACTTATGCATCTGCCTTCACATCTTTTGTCCAATTTATTTACCCCACCAAAAAACACGAACACAATCATTTTATATTATATTTTAAATATATTGTT
Organism: Hirtodrosophila trivittata; assembly: GCA_035045065.1. Classification (NCBI taxonomy): domain Eukaryota; kingdom Metazoa; phylum Arthropoda; class Insecta; order Diptera; family Drosophilidae; genus Hirtodrosophila; species Hirtodrosophila trivittata. The sequence continues at coordinate 16,795,054 of JAWNNK010001311.1, read as the reverse complement.
TATATTATGTATTGAACCACACAACAAAAACAACAACGACACACTATGCAAATCACTTTTCTTTGGGCCAAACAACAAGAAGGTGGAATGCCGCAATCACATTCGAGTCATTCAACCGATGAACTTCAATGGACATCGACTCTACGTTTGCGGCACAAATGCGCACAACCCCAAGGACTATATCATAAATGTAAGTATATATATATACAGTATATATCAGAGATCTCTAGGGGTTAAAGTAAGAAGTAAACCTTTGGATTGGGTTAAAAACAAATGGCATTCGCTGTTGGCCTCGTCAGCGCCTAATTGTTAATGTCAGTCAAGTTGGAAGTTAATTTGATGTTACAACGAGAAGCAGCGGCAACAGTGAATACCTAAATTAAAGTCAACTAATGCGCTTTTCCTTCATTCATTTCACCCATTCCTCTCTCACACTCTCTCTCTCTCTCTCTCTCTTTCTTTCTATGTTGTGTGTCGCACCCGCAGGCAAACTTAACACATTTACCCAGATCCCAGTACGTGCCCGGCATTGGTTTGGGCATCGGCAAGTGTCCCTACGATCCTGCTGACAACTCAACCGCCGTCTATGTGGAAAACGGAAATCCCTTTGGTTTGCCAGCGCTGGTAAGTTCCAAGTCTCCAAGTCGACGACGACGACGGTGGCAAAGAAAAATAAAAGGAAAAAAAATAAGGCCAAAAAGAAAAAACAGAAAGAAAAAAAAAAGAAAACGAAAAATGTCAATTGTAATAAAATTACAAAAGTAAAGTAAAAGGACGAAAGCAAAGTGGGAAAGTAGGAAGTGGAAAATGGGAAGTTGGGAAAGTGGGGAAATAGGAAGTGGGAAAGCAAAGTTCCGTGTACACGGCTCTGGGAGGCCAAAATGGTAAGAAATTTAAAAAGAGTCGCAATAAAGCAGCTGAAATTAAATTAGAGCGAGGCGTACACACCATACACACACACACACGCATAGCTCTATGCTCTCTATGAGTCTGTTCAGAGGGAATCGAATCTGAGGCACGTGCTTACACTTTACGCGTAATTGTGTGCGTGACTGTATATATATGTGAGTGTGTTTATGTATGTGTGCGTGTGCTCGTGTGTGTCTTATGTTTTTCCTTTTTGGCTTGAATCAAATCAAATTTCCCGAATATTTTGGCGCTAATTTGCCTGCATTGCCCAGCACAAAATTCGCACAGAGCTTAATCTATTTTCCTTTAATCTCTACACATGTACGCCGTATAGTACGCCGGAACCAATGCTGAGTTTACCAAAGCTGATTCAGTTATATTTCGCTCGGATCTCTACAACTTAACCAATGGACGCAAAGAGGCTAATTTCAAGCGTACCGTTAAGTACGACTCAAAGTTATTGGATAGTAAGTATCATCTATATATCTCACTGTCTATAAAGATAAATCTATTGATTTGCATTAAAAGAACTTCAAGAACATTCAAGGTCAGCTAACTAAAAAGATAGATAAATTAAAAAGATACTTTAGATCTATCTTATGTTGGCAGTTCTTGTTGCCAGTTTCAACGTAATAAGTATATAAAGAATATTTTCAGATCTTATATAATAGATCTTATACTATATATAAGATATTCTTTATGCATGGTGAACTGAAGTTATCTTTTTCTTTACATATCTAAAAGAAGCATAAAACTTCTTGTACTTCTCTCAGGTGTAAAAGTTTTCTAAACAATCATTTTCCTTTTAGATACAATTGTATCTCATAACTTTGTTATACTTTCCCTCATTTTAATATCCTTTATCGTCTTTCTCTTCCTCTCATTCTAGAACCCAACTTTGTTGGCTCCTTTGACATCGGAGACTTTGTCTACTTCTTCTTCCGGGAACACGCCGTGGAGTATATAAATTGTGGCAAGGCTGTCTATTCGCGTGTGGCACGTGTCTGTAAGAACGATCGTGGTGGCAAGTACATGATCAGCCAGAACTGGGCAACATATCTGAAGGCACGCATGAACTGCAGCATCTCCAGCGAGTTCCCGTTCTACTTCAATGAGATACAATCCGTCTACAAGATGCCCAACGATGATAGCAAGTTCTATGCAACTTTTACAACGAATACGAATGGTCTGATTGGCTCGGCCGTCTGCAGCTACGATATAAGGGATATCAATGCGGCCTTTGAAGGTAACTTTCTGTGTGTGTGTGTGTGGGTGTTATTATTCTTGTGTGTTTGTGTCTGTGTGTCTGCGTGTGTATGCGTGAGATTTATTGCATTGGCAATAATTCTCTGTGGCGCCATTTTCACGAACGTGCAACGTGGCTACGTTTGACTTCTTCCAGCATTTCCTCCATTAAGTCTAGCTGGGGCTGCAGCTGCCGGAAAGAAATTACACACATACACACCCAGGTGATGCATATGTATATGTACGTATCTGTGTGTGTGTGTGTGTTTGTCATGCCCAGCAGCTTTGGCATTTTAGCGTTAAATGGCGCGCATTGAATTGATGTTGCCTGCCTGCCATTCTAGTATGTGTGTGTGTGTGCGTGTGTGTGTGTTTCAGCTTTAAATACTTAAACAATTGCCACAAAATGGCTAACAACGGTGTTGTTTTTCATGGCGTGCTGCTTGGCTAACACGTTATAACAAGATATGCGTGACAGGTGCTAACAACGCCGCCCACCACTCCCACTTTGCTTGTCAGCAAGCACTACAGCTGCTTGCCACACGCAACTTAAAACGCATGCAATTTGTGTTGCAACAAATATATATATATATACATTTTTTTTGGCATTGCACTAGAATCTGACATGCACCTCGAAACGCATGTAAGATTGCTATTTTAATGCTTGCCACTTGCCACTTGCGACTCGGGCTGCCTTACTCATCTGCCTGCCTCTCAACCTATATGTGGCACGTACATAGATTATACATACGATTACATATTTCACGAACTACTCGATTAACATGCAAAACGCAATTCTGTCAAATACTTGAAAATCGTGGCAAAATTTTGCATATGTCAGCAGCAACAACATTTGCAACATCAGCAACAGATTCTGCTGCATGTCTGGCCAAATTGATTTCCGTTGCAAGTACATTCGTATTCGAATTTCAATTTTCATGAGCGATAATCTGTTGAAGAAAGGAAATATTCATATATAGGTTTTCCTTCGAGTGCTCGTAAATTTGACTCGGGCGACAGCTGCCAAACTCAAGTAGCGCCAATCACACACGCAAATAGCCTCTGTGTCTGTGTGTGTGTGTCTGATAGCAATTTACTGAAAAGTTCATTAACACCATAAAAATGTTGTGGTTGTGTGTGTGTGTGTGTGTGTATATGGAGCTCTGCCAAGACAGACAGTCAGACAGCCAAAGTGGCAGACACAGCGCCAGCAGGCAAATGGCAGTAAAAAATCTGGCATACACTTAAAATTCATTATGAAAAGTTTTGCGGGCATGTTGCATATACACAAGCACACACAAATACACACTCAAACACACAGATCAATGTGTGTGAAAAAATGTTTCAGTGGCAGAGCAATTAATTATGGTAAACAAATGATTATGCAGCCAAACACTTAAAGTACAAGCAAACTCAGCTCTGTGTGTTCTGTCTGAGTGTGTGTATATCTGTTGTGTGTGTGTGTGTAATTAGTAGCGTGTTCTTTTGGTCAGACGCTCTTGCTCTCTGTGCCTGTCAGGGCCACAAATCAGCGCTCCGCAGCCCAGAGCTAAGAGCATTTATCATTTACCCACACAGCGCGCGTTGACACACATAAATTTTATGTAGCATACTTTTGAGGGCTGCACTTTTATGCACTCTATACATATACATATACATATATATGAAATGCGACTATGCTTACTCTCCCTCTATAGGCAAGTTCAAGGAGCAGGAAAAATCGAATAGCGCCTGGCTGCCAGTGTTGAACTCAAAAGTGCCGGACCCACGTCCGGGTACATGTCACAACGACACCGCAACACTGCCGGACTCCGTGTTAAATTTCATACGCAAACATCCGCTAATGGACAAGGCGGTCGATCATGAATTTGGCAATCCCGTGTTCTACAAACGAGACGTAATACTCACCCGCCTGGTTGTCGACAAGTAAGTAAGATGTGTAAATGTATTCATTAGCAGCGTGCTGCAGCCTTCTGGCAGCCAGCCACGTACATGTGGATGTGTGTGTGTGTGCGCTGCTGCCGCTTGTTGACATTTGCCAAGTTTATACAGTGCACAATCGTTGGCCGCAACGCCAGGACAACATTCAAGGCAATGCTGACATTTGGGAGCACTCGTTCACTGACAGCAAAAATGTTTTTTTTGCTGTTGCTTCTGCGTATTCTTCGACTTCGACTGCAGGTCCTGGTCTTGGTCCTGGTCCTGGTCTGGTCCTGCTGCTCCTGCAGCTGCAGTTCTATGGTGTATAAGAAGTTGTAAAATAACTTGGCCGGAACTTATGAACATTTGCGCCGCAGGATATGCTTTTAGTTAAACGTTTTGTTTTTCTACCATTTGCTCAAAAAAAGGCAAAGAAAAACTTGGCCAACTCGCGTGCTTTTGAGATTTGTTGCACTTTAGTCCTGACTCTGTACAATTTATCAAGCCGTGTCCTTTCTTTCCTTTTGCTCTTCCACAGAATTCGCATCGATAAACTCAACCAAGAGTTCCTTGTATACTTTGTGGCCACCAGCACAGGACAAATATACAAGATAGTTCAGTTCATGCACTACGGCCAACGACACTCGAATCTGGTGGACATCTTTGAGGCTTCTCCACGCAATGAAATGATACGCGAGATAACACTCAGCCAGAAGACGGGCTCCCTCTATGTGGCCACTGATCATCAGGTGAAGCAAATTGATATGGCCATGTGTGCTCGTCGTTACGATAGCTGCTTCCGCTGTGTGGCTGATCCTTATTGCGGCTGGGACAAGGAGGTCAATGCCTGCCGGCCATATCAGCTTGGCTTGCTGCAGGATGTGGCCAATGAGACGTCGGGCATCTGCGATACGAGTGTGCTGCGCAAGCGTGTCACCTCCTCCTATGGACAAACTCTGCATTTATCCTGTTTCGTCAAGATGCCTGAGGTGCTGCGCAAGAAACAGACCCGCTGGTATCATCACTCCACGGAGAAAGGACGGTGAGTGTCTTGAGGAGATGAGCTTATGCCCTGCTCCATAATATGATGATGAATTGCAGCCAACTTAACTCAGTTCATTTTATGAACGAGAGAAAGGAATATGCTGAAGTTTGTGAAGACTTTTAGTAACTTAAGGACAGTCAAGTCATAGTTTATGCCCCAAAGTGACAGCTTCTAGCTCCTTGGAGACTGTCTGCATCTGTTGTTAGCTGGCAGCAGGTTGCTTTTAATGTATAAGCATAGGGACAGGGACAGGGACAGCGAAGGGGAAGGGGGTTTAAGGCAATGAAAATTGAAAGCAAATAATGAAATCGGAAGTGTAAACGAAACTTCGCTTCATCTCAGTTAGTGATGCTAGCAGAGATGGCGTTGCCAATGCTGCGGTAAATTGACACTTTAAAATGTTCTTGAAGTCTGCTTTTTGGCATTTCGATGCGCCACGGCAATGAGGATTGGGTGGGGACGGGGACGGGGAGCGGGCAAGGACGCAGCGGTACGAGTAATAGTCTGTCTGTAATGGAAAAAGTTTCAGCTGGGAGTCTCAGAAAAGTTTCACACACACTTATATTGATTTTTATTGTGCGTTTTCCAATGCGTCGCTGTGGAGACTTGAGACATATTTTCCACCACGCGTCACAAAAAAAAAACAAACACCAAGAAAACAGCAAATAGAAAATGGAAAATCTTCTTATCTTCTGCTCTTCCGTCTCGCTCTTACAGCTATGAGGTGCGCTACACACCCACCAAATACATTGAAACCAATGAGGGCGGCCTCGTCCTGCTGGCGGTAAACGAAGGCGACGGCGGTCGATATGATAGCTACTTGGATGGAACACTGCTCTGCAGCTATGGCGTTACTGTGGATGCGCACAGGTGAGTCTGAGTCTGGGGGAATACCCTTACTACTACTACTGCCACATACCCTCGTTGGCAATTAAATTTGCCGCTTCGGGCGTCATAATATCCGCTGTGCAATTAGAAACTTGCGCGAATTTGTTAAAACTTTCGAGTTTTCTTGGCCATGTTTGTTGCCACTTTAATTTGCTCCACAATGAAACTTATTGTGCTCATTTGCTTATCATCTCCATACATATTCCCCGACTCCTTTAGATGCTCGCCTCCATCGCAGAAACAGGACTACCAAAAGATTTATTCGCATTGGTGCAATGAGTTTGAGAAATACAAATCCGCTATGAAACAGTGGCAGGCCAAGCAGGAGGTAAGTGAAACATCTTCAATTAAATAAACATTTATCCAACTGTCGACACACACACACACACACACATACACAGAGATGACTCCAGCTGCTGTCTTTAATTAGACGCCGTTAATTGATTTAATTATAAATTTCAAGCCGAAATCTGTGCCTAATTTCCATATAATTAATGAAATTATGTACGCTTTTCCTCAGTTTTTATATTTATATATTTAATTAAATTTTGTTCTTCACTTTGGAACAGCAATGCGGCCTCAAGGATAAAGCGTCCTCAACCAGCAGCAACAGCAATGGCAAACATGTCAACGATGTGTTTAGCAATGACGCCTTGGTCTGACCCAGAAGTGAGTATAGACTATGTCAACAGGTCATGTTATCCCTTATACCCTTACTATATCCATGCCTAACCAACATTATATTCAACTAACATTCCTTCAACCTCTTATGATTGCCTTCCCCTCTTTAACCATGCTGCACACTCAGAGTACTTGTACAGATTTGGAGACTTGTCGGCGGGTGTACGAGTCCAATTTATCCATCAACTGTACATTTTTACGTTTGTGCTTGCCCTCTGTACTAACTGTTTCTACTAAGTAACTACCACAACTACTACTACTAGTACTTAAAGTAAGTTTGTTAGTACATAGAAAAAGTAACCCCACCTCTCTAGCTGAAAGATCTGTAATAATATGATAACTAACTCTCTATCTCTATCTTTGTACTTTTTACTCCTTACAGACAGCGACTAAAGTGAGTAGAAGCAGCAGAGAGATAGAGAGGGAGAGTGTGAGAGGAAGTGAGAAAGAGAGAGGAAGCAGCAGTGACAAGAGCCGAGCAAACCAACTACAAAGACTGAAATTTTTTAAGCTTTTGAAAGACAATATTTCAATATGTTTTCATCAATATAATTTGTTTATTCTTCAATACGTTTGCTTAATTTACACACACACACACACACACACACAAACACTCACACACACACTCATACATTAGTTGATTTTCCAAATTCAAAAGTTTGATTTTAATATATATTAAGTAAAACACAACACAAGTTGCAAGTGAGAAGAAGGCAAAGCAGAAGGAAGCGAAGGATAAAGGACGAGGAGGAGGAGGAGGGTGAAGAAGAGGAGTTAACGTTAAAAGTTACTAACAAAAGGATCCTGCCATAATGAAATACATATGGAAAAAATACGGTTTTTACATAGGAACAGAGTATCTATCTATCTATTTCTAATTCTATTTCTCTTATACTGTATTCTGATCCGAAGAATCACAGAAACATATATCAATCATACTAAAAGATACTTACAACAACAACCAGAACAACCACCTACATAGTAAAGTCAAAGACAAGGACACTGCAATACATTTATAGAAAAGGACATGCAAACGAAATAGAAACTCGCAGGACAACAGCTCAAATAATCTTTCCTTTCTTTCAAGTTTTGTTCATAGATTTTGTTTGATTTCTGTTTCGATTGTGTGCAAAGAACAGTTCGGTTCGGCAATTGGGGGAAAAAAGATCTTAAACGAATTTGTATATTAACTAGCAATATTTGTTTAATAATTCTAGCTCTTAGTTATACTATTTACCATATACTATATGTGTACAGTACATATATAGCTATACCTATAAATATAGACCGTTAGATATCTGAATAAAACAGGTTCTGGCGTACAATGTATTTTATGGAACCAAAATGAAAACATTTAAGGATAAAGCCAACAAATCAGCTGATATTAGATCAGACACGCACAGCTCTAAGACAAAAACAAGTTTGGGCTTAAGATGTTTAGGTTAAGTATAGTTTTTTCTGTATATAATAACGAAAGCTTCAGTTAAATATTTAATCAGACGCCTAAGGATATCTTATATCCTTCGTTTTAAATAAGGAAACAAAATAAAGATTATAATAGAAGATATAGATATAAATATAGATATAGTTCTTCGTCTTTCGTGTACGCTGACAATTGAATTTGTTTAAGTTTCTTATGCCTGATTTTCAAACGAGTTTTCTTGGCTAAATAAAACACGCTAACGGCTTCTCATGGCCGTTTCTTTGTATAGATTTGCGCGTTAGCCTGACGTTTACTATAAGCAATATAATTACATATATAATACATACATATATAGTTACTGCATTGAGACCAACATGCTCATACACACACACACACTGACACACACACACATTAACAGTTAGTCTTATGCATACGTATATATATATATATAACCATAGTTTAAGTAAGTTGGTGTGGCAAATACATTTTAGTAAAAAAAGAAAACTGTTTAACTAAAACTCAAAAGAAAAACTTCATAAGATCTAGAATACTAGATATAGTACTTTATGTATGTAAACACCCACAGATATAGATTGCGATAAGGAATCTTATCCCACATCCTTCAAAAATGCCATCAGATAGTATTGAAAATCAAGAAAAATGAAAAATATGGAAAACAAAACGCTTCTCCGAACCGAAAAGCCGCCATGCGAAATGGTGTCCAAAACGAATAGAAATTTGCATAAATATATAGAAAAGAAAAGAAAAGAAAAGAAATATTCCCCCAATACTTCTAATATTATATAAAACTAAATATAAATGTATATGATTATGAATATGAATATGAATATGAATAGTATGCGTAAATTTAATGAAATATTTTTCTAAACGTTTTCTCAGCAAAAAAAAAGCAAATTTTTAATGTTTCCAACTAGAAATTATACATAAACAGACACACACACACACGCACACACCACACACACATACACACACACCATACACATACTGTAAATGATCTTAAATATTTAACAGCTAATAATGCTACTGAGCTTCTAACTTGATACACAAGTTTCTTTTGCCCATTTTGTTGAGTAGTGAAAAACCAATTTGATTTTTGAATTTATTGTAAATAATTCAAGGATTATGTGAAATGTTTTGTATGACAATCACATGAGATGATGACGATGAAGATGACGCTGATGATAACGATGACGATGTCCCGTAAATTGAAATAAATTGCAATGTCAGTAATTGAATAGAGAAAATAAAAAAAATCAAATAAGAATTAAAAATAATATTAATAACTTAATAAAAAATTACACAAATCTAACATAAAAAACACACACACACACACACAAAATACATATATAGCATATACTAAACGTAACTTTATATAGTTGAAATAGTTTAATAAAAATACCGAACCGAACCGTAATGAATCCTTGTAAAAAAAAAACAAAAAACAAAAAAAACATACTACAAGTAATAATCGCAGCAAATGTTTTACAAAGTAATCAAAGAAAAAGCAAAAAAAAAGAAAAATTCAATAAAAAAATAAAGATAATTCGCGCTTGAAAAAATACAATACATATATATGTATGTATACAGTTTTCTGTCTATGATATAAACTATATATATATTACAAATAAATTAAAACAAGATATTACTAAAATAAAAACTCAAAAGAATTCAAATACAGTACATAATATCGTATGGAATAGAACAAAAGCTGCCAGACAAACGTATCATGAGGTATCGTAATATTTCATACAGTAAATTCAATAACAAATTATCAAACAAAAACAAAAACAAAAACTTACAATTTAACAAAAAACAAAACAAAAACTTAGCTGTAAACATTAAAAAGAAAAAAAAAACCGCAGTAAATAAATGTGATAAGATTCTTTAATAGAAAACTGAAGTCTTTATTTTGAAATGGGAAATATGGTAGAATATCTTAATGAAGATTTGACAGAGCGTTCTTTATAGGGAGTGGTACCTGTGGTAAGTTATGTAAGCACAGTAGAAGGATTGGTTGAAGTGGAACTCATAGATTAGTTAGAGATATAGTATACCTCCCTGGGAAGGGATCCTGATACGTAGATCTTCCCTTATGCTTTGCATGTTTTCTCTTATTTATTCCTACCTTTCAAACTAAAATGGCAATAAATTGTCCCAAATTTCATGTTATTTTCTAATATTTTAACTATTGCCGCATAGCTGATGAATAACTAACGATTCAAGTTTCGACTGACTAAAAATCTATCTAATAAGTCTATGAGTAAATCTATTCTTAACAAACTTTAAAGTTCAGTTAATGATCTTGCGAAAGTTTGAAGCACACAACAACAGCGCAACTTTTGAAGACTTTGTAAAGGGTTTTACTCCAAACTCTTGAATCTCCTTATAGTCCAACTTATTTCTGCTGGTCGCCAGTTGCCTTTAAATTCACTTTACCTTTACCTGTGCCTTTTACTTTACCGTTAACCAAGAGCCTCAGCTGTAAATTGTTTCAGGAGCTTAACTCGAAGAATTATTAAACATGTACAACAGCTGCTGTGTGGTCTGGGCTCCACTCAGCTGTGGGCCAGGAAGTACATTTACTTTGTAGCTAGGTAAGTAAATATACATATACAATACAAGTGTGTGTGTGTGTGTTTAGTTAATAAAGGTGTCTTTTAGGGGTTTAGCCTACATTGCTAGGCACATCAAAGGCAGCTTTTCTATTAGAAATCAAACGTAGTCACAATTTCGTTAGAAGTTGCTAAACATATTAACAAATTTTACTTTAAAGAGGAGCACAATGGACAATAGCGTAGAGAACCAAAAGCTAATCGTTGAAAAGGCTGTAAGACAATGCATAGAGATTGATAATTCTCTCGAGGACTGCTTGAAGTCTGTTGAAAAGATTTGTGTGCCCATCTTTTCTACTGCCCACAAGAAAACTAAGTACTTTTCCCACGGACTGTGCCGAAAGCAGAGCTATGTCATTTGTAAGGGCAAAAAGTATCCGAGCCTTGTAGAAGTGCCCGGGATCACAGATCTAGACTCAAGTGAACAAACCAATGTAAATAGTGTATAGCAACGAGTCAATTGTAAGTTACAATTTATTTTAAAAATACAGGAACGCATCTTGAATCGACTAGATGGAGTGCATGAGCAGATGTGGACAAGGCAGAAGGAGCAGATCCAAAAGAATCAATTATGCAAGGAAAGCCGCTTGGAAGCCAATAAGTCTAAATTCCAAATTTTATTCTAATTTGTAGAAATGCAAATAAATGAGAGTCTATAATAATATTTATGTGAGTATGTTACAGGGTTCGACTCTCTTGCTGATTTTTCAATAAAGCTTTCTATTGATTTGCTTCCATCTAGTATCTATCTATCTGCTTTCGAGGTGAGTGTCTTACAGGGTATCTCCCACTTCGGCTTGTCATTCTCTAGTTGATTTTTCAATTAAGCCTTGTCGAACAAAGTCGATCTGCTGAACTCTGCTCGTTTTCATTCTTGTTAACCGCAAAAAAAAGTATTGAATGTGGGGGCCAAGAACTGTGGTGCCATTTGGCATATTGATAAATGAAATGAAAGCAATACACACACGCACACACGGAAATATAGTTCCCCCAGTGGAGTACCTGTCAATGGCACACACACTGCAGACACACACACACACACTCGAATCACATGCATGCAATTTAATTTGGCTGCCGTTTTTTGTTGCGGCTTTGTTTAATGCCATTTTATGGTGGTTGTTTCAATTTATTATACAATGCGAGTACGAGTCCAACTGCAATTGGCTTTGTTTTTGTTTTAAATAGTTTAAACTTGCACACCGACCGCAGGTCAATAACACACACACGCACACACACACACACATACTGTAGTGTACCTTGAGTTGACATGTGGAAATTGCATGCAGCTAATTGGCCACTGGGTTGTGACTAGACTCCAATTCCATAAGGACTTTACATGGAAGGCGTTACCATAGAATGTCTGCGCGCCCCCCATTTAAATTACAGGTTCTGCATTGACTGCTGAAAGATGTGGCATGCCACAACCTCTCGTACACACAAATTAGTTCCTTTTTAGCTATGGGGAAGATTGATTTTAATAATTGAACTACTCGTAACATAACTATATGTTATGTGTGTGTGTGTGTGTCAGCAGCTATATCTTCTCCTTGTAGTACGTCAAGGACTCAGGGGTACCAATATGCTGATCCGTAGTACAAAATAGCGGAGCAATCATATCAGCATATTCGGCCGTATAGACATTGCTCTTAATGTAGTCGCTGGGATTCTCAGGCTCTGGCCAGAGGGTGGCCAACCTGCGACGATAGGCGAATCTGAATACAGCTTCGGCTATTTGCTGACTGATGCAGTGCAGCTTACGGAAGGGAGGAAAGACGTCGCGTTTGAGCAAGTCGGTGGGCCAGACCAGGTTCGCCACTCGCTCGGCGGCGACCAGGTATGTTTCATCCGGCACCGATTTCATGCCGGAGAGTAATATGCCATGGGTTAGACCAGATAGAACGTAGTTGACACTGCAGTAGCCTGGCTGATACCATTTGTTGGCATATTTCACAGGTGGCAGTTCCACGCCCGAGACGAATACGCAGTGACCCTTGGTATAGACGAATGCATCATTGGCGGTACATTCCGCCAGCTCTAATGGCCGGGACATGGCGTATATGATGGGATACTTGGTAACCTGCTCCATGGCTCTGAGCACATCTTTGGTAAAGAAGCCCTTGATTGCAGTGGCGCCAACAAGGACCTTGGGCTTGACTTCTGTAATAGTCTCGACAATACTGCTAACCGGTGTGTGATGTTGCTTAAAGAACTCCAGGTCCTCGGACACCTTCTGGCCACAACGTCCATGCACTACTAGACCGTGCTCGTCGAAGAACCAGATTTTCGCCTTTGCTGCCGCCTCGTTTATGCCAAGACGCTTAAAATAGGCTAGACACATTTGGGCCATGCCAATGCTGAAGGCGCTAACGCCACAGAAGAGCAGAGTCAGATCCTTAAATTTCTCCTCTGTAATCTTACTGGCGGCCAGTAACCCGGCCAGACCGGAAGCACCCCAGCACTGCAGGTCGACATTCATTAAGCACTGTCTCTCGCGATATATTTCCAGTTGCTTCAGTCCGCAATGCGAACCAAAATCCTTGATCTGTATCATTGTGCGTGGTCCAAAGAGGCGCAAAACAGCTAAGGTAAACTCCTCGAAGAAGGCGTCGAACTCAGGGCCCGTGACGCGTCGTTCGGGTAGACCCACATACGCTCGGTCCTTGAGAAGCATTTCATTATCTGTGCCTGCGTCCAACATAACGGGCAAGCATTTATCCGGATGAATGCCGCCGTAGACGACATTCTGATACTTCTTATAGAGCACCATGGAGTTTCCATTCACCCCATGATCACCCATACTAAGAACAGATTCCCCATTGGTCACAATGAGGTAACGCACAGCCTTTCGATGTGGCCAATTGCCAAGCACCTGAAGGACATGACCTCGATCCTTGATTGTTACGAACATGCCACGCACAGTTGTATACGTATTGCTATAATTACTAATTAGAAAGTCCGATGCGGAGGGATGAAGCACAGCTAAATATTTGTCCGGTGCAGTCATCAGCAGTCGATAAAAAAGCTTGCGATTATAGGCCTCCAAGTCCATAAGAAATATATAACACTCCAGATCCGTTCGGAAATTCGAAAAGTATTTCCGGATACATGACACTTGCTCATCTAGGGTGAATTCCGCGACTGGCATCAAGCCATGGATACTTAACAACTGCCTCTCGCGATGTGTGAAGCCCAAGGACTTATTCAGGGAGCTCGTGTGAATCACCTTCTGGCCTTTTATCATGCATGCTGGCAGCTTCAAATCGTTGCACCAAAAGGTGTCCAAATCCCTGGGCAGACCCTCCAACTTATTCTGCCTCTCATCATCATTCACGCAGCTCTGGTCGGGCAGCGTCTTCCGGGCATGCATTTCCTTCGGCTTTGTATTATATGAATTAAGTGTGTGTTTCTCCCTCCTGAGCTCAGGCCTGCTAGGGTATAAACTATTAAACTTAAATCATATTTAACTTAAGTGTACGCGTGTGTGTGTGTGTATGTGTGTGTGTGTGTGTGAGAATGTAGAAGTTTGTTGCTTAATGCACTCTGGCCACATTTAATTTGTACTCATTTGCATTTCGTAGGTCCTGAGCATTATGCAAATGTATCTAGCGCACACTTTGCGGCGACCTCAAACCTCAAAAACTGACACCTTGAGAATGTCCTTGTGGTATCCTGTTGTCCGCCTCCACCCTCTCGCAGCTCGACATCAAAATTCCTCGAAATTTGATGCAAAATATCAACAGCGCCCAAACTTACAGGGTCCAAGACACACAGCAGCCGCACAGCTCGGCCCACTCGCCCCACTCGCACACCTTTTATGCTAAATATCCCGCAGAAAGAGGGAGCGGGCAGCACTTGGAGTAGAGGGTACAGGACGTAGGAACAAGAGCAGTACAATAGCCATTTGTGGCAAACAGAAGTGCACTTGGGCAGCGGCCTTAAGTGAAATGGCAACATTGGAATATTTCGGCCAAAGATTCAAGTCGAATCCTGGCAACGGTAACGGAAACGGAATCGCAGCACAACCAAAACGGCTGCCCGTAAGCGGCTTAATTTCGGCGGGTTCCGGAGAAGGGTGTGGAAGCGTGGAGCAGCATGCTAAGGGGAAGATTATTAACATTATATTTTAAAATTCCAACGAGTTTTGAGAGCTGCCCGGCGCTCAAGTGTTGTCCAGACAAATTTCAAAGAAACATTTGCATATGGAAAAGATAAGTAAAAAGGACCTCAGCTAATTTGCAAACAACTGAATACACTCGAAGTGAGCAAATGAATACACACACACACACACATACAACACACAAAAGCAATTCGAAAAATCCAATTACATAACAGACCAAGGTGTGCAGAGAGGGGTGACAGAGGGGAGACAAAGGGGAAAGCAATGCGTCAAATGCTCATAATGAAATCAATTTTCAATCAATCGGCTCGAACATGGACGAAACAGTCAAAACTCGAAGGACTCTACTCACATTGTCCAGGCTGGCATCCAAAGCGACAGCAACAAAGTAACCAAAATGACCAAAAATTGTGTGTATGAGTCTATGTGTGTGTGTGTGTCCGTCTGCGCGAACGTTTTATTTCCGATAGGGCCAAGAGGGCTTAAGGGCACAATTTTTTTGTGTGTTGCGCTTTGTTTTGCCACGTTGGCAGCATGTGAAGGCAGCGTCAGGGTAGGCAGCAGCGGTGGCACATTTGCACTTTTTGGACATTAAAGGCAACACCATTTGCAGTATTTGTATAGTTTTTTTTCGTCTCCGGATGTGCTGCAAATTGAATTTCTGCCACGGGACATATTAAGTGATCGAAAACTGGCTGGAACCGAGCGGCCTACGGCTTTTGGCGTTTTAACATAAAAATTTATATGCGCCAGGTGTAGGTGTATGAATAAGAAGAAGAAGACGAAGTAGACCAAGAAGAAGAGAGAAGAAAAAAAGGTAGAGACGTCATGAATTGATCAGAGCTATGTGAATATAGTCTATATTGTGTGTGTGTGCCTTTGAGCTGCATTGTGGCACATACAAAAAAATGTTTATGCGACGTTTATATAGCGCAATTTGAATATTTTATGGATGAAATTCGATTTGGGCACAGGACGAACCTGCACCTCCGGACCCCTGGACTTTTGGACTCCGGGTACAGCTACGACTACGACTACGGCTTCGGCTACTGCTCCGGCACGTGCACTAAAAACTTTTGCATATGGAAATTGATTTTCTTTCTGGTGTCATACCTTATAGATGCTAGTGTATATGTGTGTGTGTGTGTGTGTGTATCCCCCTGTGCATGCGTCTGTCCAGTTTGTTTCATTCACATGGACGCTTAGGCAATGTCCTTAGGATTGCTCTATTTGGACAGTTGTCGTGTAGCATAAAAACAAAAGCAATTCTCACCTTCTCCTCGAAACGATTGTCACAAACTTTTTTTATGTATATATATATATGAAATATGATAAACGAAAAACTAAGCAATTTCTATGCAGAACGTGAAGAACGTGTGAAGAGGCAATCAGCATGATTATTATTACGCATACGGCACGTGGTACACAAATTGCAGGAGGAGAGAATAAATATCTTTATAGAGCTGCTTAACTTTCTCTCTGAAAAACAGAAGTCAGTTCGCAGATAGAGAAATTACATTTTTACAGCCCAGCGACAAATTTGAGTCCATAATCTGATTATTACGAGACAATAACCCTGCACATATTGTTATTTACATTGGACAACAATAAAGTACATCAAGAGTGCAGCATTTGAGTGTGCTCAACTGTGAAATACCCTGCAGTTAATATTTATATATCCTAATTCCATTTCTATCTGACTCCGCATGCATTGAAAAGCAATTTATATACATAAACATGATGTGTTCAACAAAATAGTAGTGCATTTTAGTGTCATTGGCCAGCATTATTATATGCCTTTCAGGCATTCTTAATGAGTGTAAGAGGTATAAAAAGTAGGTCAGTTAATCAAATATTCAACAACTCCGCTTCAATTGCAAACCAAAAATGTCACAGCACCCACTTTATAGTATGAGTATAGCACCCGCACGATAAAGTGACCACTCCAAAACGTGAACAAGTTCGTTGTTGCATTGATTGCTCTCAAACATGATCAATATAAGTAACCTCATTAACATGAACAACAAGTGTTTAATTATTTGCTTTGAGCTTGAATAATTCTGAATTTGGCGAATCCTCTGAAAGCAAGAATCAGTTCATATTATCAATATAAGAATCCTGTTTAACATAAACAACAAAAGTTGTAATGTTTGCCTTAAGCTCATATGATTCTGAGATTGGGGAACAAAGATTTTGTCTATAAGAAGCAATTGTAATGTTCAACAAGCCGTTGCAGTACAACAATTTGGAAAGTTTTCAATCGAAAGCCAGAAAGTTTCCTTTAAATTAGCAGAAAAACATAAAACTCAAAACTATTAACAGATTTACTTATATATATATTTGTACTACAGAAAACAGCAATAAAAGCTGAACTTAAATCTGTAAACATGTCACAAAGTAATGCTTAATTGGCATTTGAAAACGTGAACAATTTCGTTGTCGCAAACTCACTCGACTTAAATTATGTGCGCTTTATCGAGCGTGTGCTGTATATATATTATGTACATAGTATTTGTGTTTATATATTTGTATATGCTCTGGCATAATACTTTATTTACTCAGGCAGAGAAAGTGCCACAAAATGCGACCGAAAAGCGCACTGCAACAGTTTATTTAATTATACATTGAATGGAAAATGCTGGAAGAGAGAGCTTTGAGTGGATCCAGGCAAATGCCCAGCGGTGTAGTTTTGACATTTATTGTGTATATTTATTTGAATTGAAATGCGAGTGTTCAAATTTGATTTGCAATTCGTTTGGGGCATTTAATGAAATGTCGCTGAAATTGATAATTTTCCTGATGCAAATTTCATGCTAAATTCATAAAGAGTTGGAATGGAAAAACTCAAATAAATGTCACATGAACCGACGTTGCTGGCATTAAACTCGTTCAAAGTACAAATAAAAGTATATAAAAGAAGAAAAAAACGACATCAATAAAAAATTTATAAGCTTAATAAAAGCGTTGCAGCAGCAGCAAGAGCGAAAGGGGGAGGGGCGGGCAGCGAGGGTAGGCAATGAAGTTTGGCACAAAGTCGCACGACTTTTGTAGCTGTTGTCGTCGATTCGTTTCTGGTTTTCCTTGACAGGCAACTGCTCTGCTTAAGCCTGGCGTGCTGTTCTGCCACACACACACACACACACGCACACACACACACAGACGCACACACACATGGAGTGGAAACTTTCAAATCGTCAGCTACGTGCGTCAAAGCCAAAAAGCGCCAAGTTTTATATCTCTTTTCCTGCTCCCCCCTCTCTTGACTCTTTTCCTTTTACTTTGGCCAACTTCAAAAGACTTTTAGCTTTATTTTTGTTAAGAAATTTGTTTGCTTTTTTTTATATTTATTTTTCCACGAAATTTTTAACGTTTAAATGTTGTTTTCTTTTTTGCCCTTTTCCGTACTTAACCTATAAATATTTAATACTTGGATCGCCTGGGAATGTCGAATCATTGCAGTCCTAATAAATATATATTAAGCCAAACAGAAGCAGTTGAAATGGCAGTTGGAATGGTGTAATTAACTTGTTGCACGCGCGTTTTGGCCAATTCGAAAGCTCAGTTTGCAATCTGAGCCAATCTTATCCGGCATCGCATGTATCCGGAATATAATTCTCTGTGTGTATGTGTGTGTGTGTGTGCCACAAATGCTACTTATGGAGGTGGAAGGCATTAGTTAGTGGCAAATTAAAGAAGGCATAAACACGAAATAAGCACATGCACAAGCACAAAATGTACAAAGCACTTTCTGTCCGCCTTTTTGAAATCCGCACATAAAAATTGTTAACGGAAGCGAAAATTAATTAAAGCCACGGACAAGGGCAAAGCACGCGCTGGCACGCAACTTCTACTGGCCAAGGCAAAGGCAAAAAGAGAGAGAGGAATTACAGGAACCAGGCACCAGGCACCAGGACCAGCCAGGACTCGGTTGCCAGGAGCAGTGGGAGCCTGGAAAGACTGGGACTGCAAAATCAAAATATGAACACCCCGCGAGAAACGTTACGCGCTTTTAGACGTGCTCAAATATTTGCCAAACGTGTCAAAAGCGTTGCAAACTTTGCGCTTCAAAGCGCCGCAACGCACCACCACAGCAACCCACACACACACACACACACACCTAACCATACATTGAACCACCCAAACCACCCGAAGCAGCCAGCAGTGAACACAATTGATTGAACGTTGTGCAGGCAGAGAGAGGTGAGCAGAGGCATCATTGACTGCCACTGAGGCAGGTGTGTTCTCCCCCTGAAATACTCGAGCCCTCGATTCCTAAAGTGCCGAAGTCCTGAAGTCCTGTGCCCGGCCAGGCAAACAATTGATAAACAGATAGTCGACCAAATGGCCCACTGAACGTCACAACGCGCTGCAATTGTTACACACAGCAAAAAAAAGGGAAGGAACAGCAACAAAAATGAAGAAAATTTCATGAAAATTATCGAAACAACTTTTTCTGCCTGACAACCTGACACACAACACAACAACAACAACAACTACAGGTGTGTGTTTTGTATTTGTTGTGTGCAAATCAAAGTTCATCTTATCGCTGATAGCTGACATTTTGTGGACAGTCGCAGTTGCCGCAGTTGTCACAGTCACCGAGTGTAAAGTGAATTTGAATGTGTTGTTCGACGTTAAGTGCTTAGATGAGAGACATGAACAATATTGATAGATGATAAATGCCTATTCGTTGTATATAACCGCAGGCAAATCAAACGAATGTTCAATATTTAATCAGAAAAGTATCTTTGAATGTTTGACTGACATCCCACGGCGAATGTCAGACAATAAAATAAAAAATATATCAATGCTTTATTGAGATATGAAAGCTGTATAGTTTTTCTCTTCTCTGTTTGGTTATTTAGCTCTGTCAGGGGACATCTATTATCCATTAGCTAATGGATTCACACCAGGACAAGCATAATAGTATTCATAACTGAAGCTTGACATCTCTCAAAATTGTAGCTGACAATTAGCTTTGCAGCAAGTTGAGTAGTTTGACAGCCTGCCTGATGTATATTCTAGTTATAGTTTATATTTCAAGGATATAGAAAATGGTCTTAAGCAAAGAAAAAGGCAAACACAGAAAATTATAATTGATAATCCCATGAAGCAGCACAAGCGGCTGCTTTTCAGTCTTTTCTGAGTGAATCTGTTGTTGAGGCAGGCTAATAGATGGGGGGTTAGTTTTCCGGTGGAACCAAGTTTATTTTCATCTCAATGCACGCGGAGAGGGTTTAAAGCTGGCTTAATACCAGCAGCAAACTAAGTACACAAGGACTTCCAGGAAGAGCACTTCTCAGCTAAAGAAGTGCCTAATTGAATGCTACTAACACCACTTCAGAGAAAGTTGCATTTAGTCTTAAAACACTGCTCTAAGTAGCCAATTAGAGGTTTTTTCATAAGCAGTTTTACTGGGTATCTACTAGTCGAACTTTTGCATACTTGAGCTGCTGTGTAATACTCCTGCCACATCCTTTTTGTACGCTGAATTATAATTAGTTTAATTCCGCTAAAACTTCTCAAGAAGTTCCAACTTTAGGGATTGTTAAGGAAATTGTCTGCAGCTTAGATTTAGTTATGAAATAATTTTGTATACCTAAAATCGGAACCTTTGTGATTGATTTTTCAATTTTGAATATTGTTTGCTTGGAATCAAAAGAAAATACTAGTAATCCTGCAGAAAGGACTCAAAGGAGCAAAGTGCATGGAATTACTTGGCAAACAAACTCATTTGGCACTCGAAAGTCGTCTCACAAGGCAGAGGCACTTAATTAAAACTAACCAAAACTCAGCTCGAGCACAACATGAGCAGCGTCAAGGGGGGCGGTGCAAGAACAGGGATGTTTCCAGGGGCAGGGCAGGGGCGCCAGGGGATGACAGGGTTGCAACAACAAGTTACAGATTAAACAAAAATCTGGCAAGTCGCAAGTCGACAACTAGGAAAATGCTCGCGTAAGCAGTTTTACTCCAGGACCAAGTTAATTTATGGCAGTCAGTGAACCAGGCAGATAGCACAGACAACAACAACAACAACAACAACAACAACAACGGCAACAACAACAGGAACAACAACAACAATAGACAACAGCAACTCAAATTGGCGGCTCGACAATTCCCAGCCTGAAACTGGGATTTTATTTTATTCTTATGCGCTTTTTTTGGTGTTTTTTTTTTTTTTTGTTTTTTTTTGGCGAAAAACTTTTGCTAATTTGCGGTAATGTTAATGCTGAACTTTGCACAAAATTAGTCAAGTTTCTGGCGCGTCGGATTAAGCGCAATGTTACGCCAAAGTGTTAAGTTGGAAATAAATGTTGACACTTGCGGTAAAATTGTGAGGATGAGTTCTTCTTCTGCTTCTTATGGAGCTGCTGCTGTTGCGAGCTTTCACAGCCGCAACATAAACAAAAGCGCGCCGAACATTTTAAAACTAAAACCACAACGAACAACACATCCAATGCCAGGGACTAGAAGCGGAAGGTGGACCAGGACAGGACATAGGCAGCCTGAAATTAACTTTGCTACCAACCCAATCCCGTACCCTCACAAAGTATGCAGGCGTCGGCTGTCACAGGTGCGCGGACCCAGTGAAAAGCTACCCCAGCCCTGCCCCCCGTCCGTCCCAGCTGGACTGCAGTTAATTATGAGTAAGTTGGCCATAACCGCAACACTTGCGACGCCAACTTGCAATTCCTTAGGCCGTCGCCGCCGTCGCCAACGGAGCAGCAACACCACCAGCTGAGGTATGCGAAGAGCTTGCCAAAGTATTTTGTATTTTATGTGTGTGTGTGTGTGTGTGGGAAAATTAATTTATAAGTTTGGGTCCGCGACAGTTGCGAACCAGTGTACCCAGACCTGGACGAAAGCGACCAGGACCAGCTCCCCAGACCAAACCCCATTGACAATCTCACCCTTGTGCGTTGGGCATTGGCAACGTGGGACAACTTTGGCGTGACGCAAAGTTATGCCATTTGCCGTGGTGTCGTTTCCCCGGGATTGGACAAGGTGCAGCTGGAAAATTTATAAAGTGTCATACTCCAACTCGTATACAACGAGTATGTTATGAAATTTACCGCTTGGCAACTTTGCATGCGTGTAATAAACTTTAGTTTTAAGCCAAGTCAAATGATTTGGGCAAAAGTGAAAGAAAAAAGAGAAGCTGATTCAGTGCAGCTTTACTGGAACTGTCACAGCTGGAGGAAGACACCGACACCGACAACGACGACGATGATACAATTATTGGTTTGTATGCGCACAATTTACATTCCAATTGGGGTTGAGGGTGGAGGGTGGAGGGGGAGAAGCAGGGCAAAGGGGAGAGGGTAACGTTGGAGGCAGAGGCTTGTAATAAATCAAACCAAGTGAATAAATCATAAATGTGCACACTCTCACACACACTCACACACACACGTAGGTATGCATTTCACATAGTCCTCTGTTTGACATATTGCGAAAGTGAACGCAAACGCGAAAGCGACGACGACATGAAATAATGACATGAAAATTGACAATTTTATTCCTACTTAACTTGCTGAATGAGCGAATGAATATATCAAGCGTGTTATACATGTGTGTGTGTGTTTGTGTGTGTGCGGGTGTGTATAGTAGGTGTTACTCTATGTAGATATGTGTGTACATCATTTCATGCACAGTTTGACATGCGAGCGAATTGTTGCCCAAAATGAGTGACAGCCAGAGTGACTAACTGAGTGATACAGTAACAGCTGTCAAACAGTGACTGACATAAGTACACACACACACACACACACATGACAACACACTCCCATTGTACATTGATTTACATAGGCGGAAGTGTACTTAATGATACTCAAGCTGAAGTAAGAGAAGCAGCATCATTATCCATATAGGATGGGCACAGGTTGGATTTGCAATCAGTTTATGATGCATTGGTCAAAGGCCTTAGGTCATGTTTTATTGCTCGAATCGAATTGTTTATAAGATCTTAGATAAGACAACATAAACATAAACATAAACACGAACATAAATATAAACATATAGAGGAAAGGGAACATAATTTATATATTGCATAAATCATAAATTGTCTAATAAAGCATAAACTCGTATTACTCTTACTATTATATATGCTCTGGAGACGATGCCGGGTGGAACTGGTAGCTGTCAATTGGTTGCACATCTCATGTGATAAACACAAACACATTAAATCACACACACACACACACCAGTCGCATATTATGTTGTGCTTTGTATGAACGAAAGTGGATTTGAATTGAGCCAATTAAATAATCACCCATAATAAATTTTGAAGTCAACAAAGGTCTACAACAAAGCCACTTGGAGCAACTGAGCAAGTGAACAACTGGGCAGCTGTGTGGTCCAGAGTCCAGAACGTGCAGCTCCAGTCGCAATATGAACAAGCAACGGGTCACATCTCTGCTCATCCTCCAGCTAATCGCGCTCTGTGCTGCAATCTGTGCCGCGCCACAGCCACATGGAACAGTCAAACCAATTGTCATGTTCGAGGATTTCTTGACTGCGGGCAACAGCAGTGACAAAGGCGGGGAGAAAAATACCAATGTGGCACAGATCACGCTGAGCGAGACCAGCTCCAGTGAGGAGGAGCATGGTAAATTGTCGGATGATTTGATCTTTCTCACACGTCTGACCCAGCCCAAGGACAGCTCAGAATCCGAAGAGGAGGAAACAGCTTCGATAGAACCACCCGCTGTTGTGCCACCCATTGATATGAGTCCATTTGTGACACTGATACCCATCCAGCAGGTTAAGACCATAGTCGACAAGTACTATCGCCACGACAAAGAGGTCCAACGAGCCTATGCGTTCCTCAATAGCGAACACTTCACGCAGATGAAACAACAAATCGTTCAACTACCGGAAGTGCTGGCCTTAACGCAATATCTGAACTCCAGTGGCTTGGATGTAGTCAAGCTGGGACAGACTGTGATCCAAGCCATTAGAGTGCCCATCTTGGCTGATGCCACCACGACGGAGGGCAGCACAGCAAGCACAATGACCAGCGGTGCGTATGAGTGACAAGCCATAAGACATAAACGCTGACTTCAATAACTTAACACACACACACACACACACACACACACACTGCATACCATATCATGGACATGACACGACAAACAAGTTGTTGCATAACTTTCAAGTTTCCCTATATCCGTTATCCGTCCGCCCTTGTCCGCTGATCCCTCCTGTGTCCTCAATGTCATGGTCCGGCAACCGTGGCCACTGGCAACCAAACCTTATCAATGTTCACACATGCGCGCCTGTGGGCAATAGCAGCACCTGACAGATAGCTTCAAACTATGCAGACAAGGCCCAACTGGAAGTGGCCCCAAAATGCATGTCCTGCCCCAAGGATGATAGCGATAGTTGGGGGCTGAACTATCACCCATGTCATAGTTATGCATTTGGCATGTGCATTTAATTAAATATTTTCGAATAAATATTGATTTGGCATCTGGTTTGCTTCCAGCTGTGGTGACGCCCATTGCCAGCCTGGAGGAGAATGGCACCAAGGAGCAGCTGAATGGATTGCATGGACTGGTCGATAGCGTGTTGGATGTGCTGCCGCAGGATCAAATCATGGCAACATTTTTCGATAAAATCGAAACGGATCCACACTTCACGAAGCTCGTCGATAGCATAAGCACTCCAAAGTTCTCGAAAATATTAAGCAATCTTCAGGTGAGTTCCAGCTCCTTCCCTTTCTATTGCATTTTTTACCTTTACTATTCACCTTCCGGCACGTAGCTCGGTTTTCAAAAGGTTCTCCTTGTTGTAGGTCCTTTTTTATTATAAGATTCCTTTTTTTATTTAACAATTATATAAGTGCGTGCCGGTGTGTATTTGTGTCTGTGTGTGTGTATGTGTGTGTGTGTGTTGAGTATAAAACAGCAGACGGCACTCGGCAGGCCGCGACTGCCTAATAATTTTCTATCGAGACGTGAGAAAAATTTCATAGCAGCATTTTATTGGACGAGCCTGTGAGATGCTTTATTACGTTTCAAGGATTTCATTCCAGCACAGCCAAAAAATGAGTCTGTATACGCCGTATATAGCCGTATTGCCTCATATACAAATCAACATCCGTCGGTTTGCCGGCGCAACTTGTGCTTCTTCTTCATCATCTACGGCTAAGTTTTTCCTTTTGAACGTATTTTAAAGCCGAAAGAACCAAGTGCCAAGGCGTTTTTTTGCTTCTAATTGGCAATTGAGCCTGGCTACGTGCTGCACATACATATTTATGCCACGTCAATAGGCCACCACGGCAATTGTGGCTAAAAGCAGAGCACGCGTGTTTCCTTTTCCCTCCTCCCTCCTCCTTCCCCTGCCGCTACCCACCTTTTCCCATTCCCCCAACCAATCGCAGGCAATTTATGTTTATGTGTGTGAAAATATGCCAATTGATTTGACTCAAATAGAAGGACTATAATTGAAAAACCCAGAGACTAAAGACCAGAAATCGGAAAGCAGGGGAAAAGAGAAAAATCACAGAGTGCAATAAGAAAATATGAAGAAAAAACCCCTGATTTGTAGCAGTGTATGTGTATGAGACATATAAATAAACAGCCTTAGGCTTAGTTTTTGATATAAGCAAATAAATTGGATTAAATTTCTACTCTTCTACTCTACAATCTATCTGTATCTATATTCTATATTATATTCTATTCTATATTCTATATTCTCTACTTTATAATCTCTACTCAATTCTCTATACTCTATTTACTTTCAGGACTCTGGTCCTCTGCGTAATCTGTTCCTTGAGCTGCGCAACAATGGGATCGATTTGCCTCGAATTGTCGATTCTCTGAAATCATATTTCTTTCTATCGAGTTTTTAAGGATTATCACAGAAAAAGACATGTCCTTTTTCTGTTTATTTTGAAGGTTTGTTATAGCTGTTAGAAATGCAATGAAAAGTAAAGAGCAATTAAAGGATTCGTTTCGTTTATGAGATGGTAAATGTAATTTGGAGTTAAGGTAAGTTATGTTGACTGATATTTAGATGAAAAGGATGTTACGGCTGAAATGTCCTTATGCCATTTCGATTTCGAGCATATGCCAGGCAATTATTTTAGTGGGTATGCCCCTGGGAATTGGCATCTAGAGTTTGGCTATGGTGCAAAAGAAGCCGTCGCATATTAATAACGCTTTCAGGCAGCCAAACAGGAAAAAAACGGCAGAAGAAGAGGGTTAAATGATGCAAAGGTGGTGGCTTTTGGTGCGTCAAAAGTTTATCTACGGGGCACAAAAAAAGAAAAATAAAAAAATAAGACAAAAAGAAAAGTTGGAAAGTGGAACTGCCTTCTCTGATTTATGCCGCTTCGCTTGGCTTCTACTCGCACAAGCCGGGGGCAGCCCTATCGTCCTTATAGTCCTGCCGTATTGCCGTACGCTTCAGAGACAACGCAACAGTTGCAACTCTCTAACTCTCTTCCTCCATTTCCCTCCCTCTCTCACTCTCTCTCTGTGTTTCTCTGTCTCTTAATGTTGGCGTTTATTTGAATAAACTCAAAGTTCTGATTTCACGGGGCAGCGGCGCATAGGTGGAGATAGAGACGGGACAGCAGCAGCAGCAGCTAAAAAAAGTTGAAAACTTTCTCGGTTAACTGATTTCTACACCAACACCTGCAGCAAGCGGCAGTGGCAGCGGCAGCGGCGGCACCGAAAAAATACTTCTCGCGCCCCCCAGGAGACTCATAATTTAAGCAGAGTATATCAATAAATTACGCATCCTGCTGCCAGCACTTTTTAAAGTAGATAAAGCGTACACCGTTGAAATGCAGAATATATACACACACTCACACCCATACACCCATACACACACACACTCATTCACAGCTATATAATGAAATTGTTGCAGAGCTACTGATCAAGGCAGCCTCTGCCGCTGCTGCTGCTGCTGCCGCTCCGCTCCCTTCTTTGCTTTTAGTGTATATTATTGACCTGACCAGTTCTTGACTGAAAGCCTGGTTGGTTGCTTGGCTGGTTGGCTGGTTGGTGGTGGGTTTCATGTCCAACCATAACTCAATGCGGTCCAATTGATTGCCCTTAGCCCCCTTTTGTCGCACCCATCCGCCAGGCATAACCCCTAACCCCTATACCCTCCTACCCCAAGCTGTAAACATGCAAGCTGACATAAGCTACGCGTCGTGCATCAGCTCCATTAATCAATTACAGACACACCCCTGGACACCACAGGAGCGAGCCGATGGTGCGAGCTAGTACTCCAGTGTATTGGAGCTGACTCCATATGCTTCTGTTGCTGTTCCCGCTGCTGTTGCTGCATTGGCAGTGCGACAATCAGGACATGTCACAGAAGTGTCTAAATTCAATCTGCGCAACAATAACAGCAACAACAACAACAACAACTCGTAACAACAAGTCGCAAAAGGAGCAAGGAGACAGGAGAAAATCCGTCAATCTCAGCTGGCACCGGGGCATTGGGGCACCTGGGGGAATATAAAGCTAAAGGTTTTTTTTTTGCCTTCCGTTTTTTACATTTTGTTCATTTGCAATTGTCATTGAAGCAAATCTCGGAGAGAATAAAGTCGAAGTCAAATAAATTTTCAGCTTAAAAATTATAAAAAAGCAAGTGCATTGTTTATATTTATAGTCTATAGTATCTAAATCTGTTCAAACGATACTTCCCACTTTTCGGCCACTCAAAATTCAATTCACAGCACAATCGTTCCGCAATATCAACAGCAAAACAACATTTAAAACGATTGTAACAATTCATTGGCCATGAAGCTGCTTTCATTTTTGCATAACTTTTCCTCAGCCAGTTGGAGCAGCGACAACAGCAACAACAGGAACAACAATAGCGAGAACTATACAGAACAAAGTCTATTGGAGGAGTCTCAGTTATCGAATACAAATGCATCAGCGTTGACCTTTGAGAAATGCGGTGCTTACTCCTCGCTCACCTTGGAGCAACTGTATCAGATCCAGGAGCGACTCCAGACCGATCTCCTGGCCTGCGATGCACGTTTGTCGCTCTTTGTGGCAGCCGCAAACAGTTATCGCTATGAGTCGGTGCTGCAGCCATTCCCACAGGACTTTCTGGATAGCGCACAGCGTCCGAACATTGATGCAATCTGTGACATCATTGCGGACATTGATCGCCTGGAGGCCATCATGCAGAAGCTAATGTGTGGCAACTATGACAGCTGTCAGGCGAATGTGAACAGGCTGCTCTATGCGGTGTTGGTGGAGCATGGGGATCGTGTGGCATTGAGTACATTGAGGAAATGTGAATATGGTGATCTGTATAAGCATCTGGAGACATCGGCACCGCAGGTGGAGCCCACACAGATCTTTGAGGTGACACCAAGTCTGAAGTGTACACACACGCAGGCCTATGCCAACCTGTGCGATCAGTATCCTGTCCAGATTGGGTTCTATGGGGGTAAACTGGAGCAGCTATATGCCATGTTGACTGTGGGTAGCCTGCCCCTGAATGAGCCACTGGAGCTAACACGCAATGTGGATGAGGCACTGAAACGCAGTCCCTACGATGCCGGTTGGGGTGGATCTCGTTGTGGTGCACTTCTATGTTGCGTGGCGGTTGTGGAGTTTGCGGTGGTGCCATCAATGGTCACAACCGATTCCGATAACCAGCATGTGATCATAACCGATGCCAACTGCATGCAAATCTCATATCTAATGTTCTTCGGACAGAGCCTCACCAAAAAGGATAACTCAATGCTGATGATGCAGCCCAAACTTGCCCTTAATCTCAATTGGATTGAGACCAAAAAATGGTTGGACGACAATAAATACGCCCTTTCACTGGGCGTATACATGATGATCTTATCCCTGTCAACGCCCAGCGGAC
Source organism: Hirtodrosophila trivittata (assembly GCA_035045065.1). Taxonomy (NCBI): domain Eukaryota; kingdom Metazoa; phylum Arthropoda; class Insecta; order Diptera; family Drosophilidae; genus Hirtodrosophila; species Hirtodrosophila trivittata. The sequence continues at coordinate 16,766,342 of JAWNNK010001311.1, read as the reverse complement.
GTGGCGTTCTACATGATCTTGCAACCCGTGGACTGCATGTGCTAAGAAAAGGTTTTTTTAAAATGTAACTGTGAATTCACTTCATTGTCTTGTATAATCACTGTATTGTGAACTGGGAAACAGCCGGAGCAATATAGAGATCTATATATAGAGAGTGAAGAAGACAAGAGAATATAGACGAGAAGAAAAACAAGGAAAAATATATACAGATAGAGATAGAGTATAATAAAGTGTTTATATATGCCAATAAAATGCTTCTATTATACATTCTAATTCACTTAAAAAGACTCGAAAGGTTTTAACTTAAAACTAAAGACTTCAATTCTGCAGGGCCAAAGTGTGTGTGCGTGTGTTAGTAAGAGATACACACACACACACACACTCGGACGAGTGGCCATAAATAACAACAATTTAGCAGTAAAAATTTATACGCTCCCGCACAACATTTTCAATTTTCTACAATTTTTCTAGCAATTGTGTGAAATTCCTTGCGGCCATTTGGGCGTCTGCATAAGGACCAGCAGCAGACGTTGCATAAAAAGGACATGGTCAGATTTGTGTATGTATATGTAAGTGTGTGTGTGTGTGTGTGTGTGGACATAAACTGAGTGCAGCCAAGTCCATATATATCCAGCGTATAGCGCATACCGAACATACTGAAAACTTGGCATTATGTGTTGCCGGACACTTTTAGGGTCGCACAATTTACCAGCTTTTGGCTGGCGACCACAGTTATGTGTCCACTGTGTGTGTGTGTGTGTGTGTGTATGTGTGTGTGCATTTTTTACATATGCTCGTCTAGTTGCTGCTACAAGTTATGCAGAGAATCTTGTGACCCTTTGGGGCAGACAGAACATTTCTGGCATTTGAAATCGTTACTTGGTTTGAAGCAGAAGCATTCGCGATATTTTTGTTCCTCTCTTTTCGTTTTTTTCCTTTTCTAAACCATATTTCATTGCATTTAACTGCAAAGACGGAGAGATAGAGATAGGAGGGGAGTGAGAAAGTTGCAATTACCCCGGAAGTAGATCGGGCTAAGCACCGCACACACAGCATCAGTGGGAAAAGCTATCAATTATTTTGCAGCTATCATTACCCCTCGACATCGGTGTCCCCCAGCCGACCCCCATTAATAAACGCACACATCAAACTTGGCACTGTCACATAAAATTCAATTTAGTGGCTTTTATGCCAGGACAACAACTACAACAACAACTTGAGAACTTGGCAACTTGGAAACTCGACTAAGTCACACACAAAAAGGGCAGCAACCCTCCTCAGGGCTGAGGTTTTACGCAGCTAAGCTGAATGCACATTAGCATGAGGACACGACTACAGGTTAACTGAACAGACAGAAGTGGAACTGGGATTGGGTGAAGTGATGGAGGGATGGAGGGTGAACTTGAGGTACTGGGGTACGCACTTACGCCGGAGTCCCTGCCCCGTTGCACTCGACCTGAAATCAAAATAAATGTCAACGCTGCTGTCACACAAAAGCGAGCGAGCTAGTGAATCCATCCATCCCCTTGCCCTTCCTGAGATCCCTATCCCTATCCCTGTCGCGCGCATTTTGGGGTCTAAGTTTTTGACTTCCTTAATGACAGTGTGGCGATGACGACGACGACGACGACGGCGATGAGCACAACAACCACGCAGACCACGAAGATGACAACGACAAAGGGAACGACAATGAGGACGACGACGACGTCATCAATGCCATCAACATCAACATCACCATCACCAGGCACCATCAGCTCCAGCTCCGGCTTCAGCTTCAGCTTCGGCTCGTACAACGCGCCACAAGTTGATGATGCAATTTAAGAGCTTTTTGGCTTCCCCCTCGAGGAACTGGCAACTGGAAACTGGCAACTGAGGGCAGGGAGCTGGCGCCATTCTTCGCTTTTTTTGATAATCTAACAAAATTGATAAGGTGTGAAATTCTTGATTTTATTTTCTGCCTTTTGCACAAGAAAATGCTTTTTCTTGCCAATTTTTTTTTTATTTCCCAACCATAAGATGCTCCCACACTTATCCGGAGTTACTTTTTTTCGTTTAGGCTGCAACAACAACAATATTGTTGCCTTTGATGTTTTTGATGAGGTGTTTGTTTAGTTTTTGATGTTGCGCCACTTTCCCGGGGAAAGTGAGGGGGAGGGAATATAATTCAGCAGCGCTTTTCTATCACCTTTTGTGTCGACATTTTCCCCATTTACATTTTAAACGAAATTTAATCCAGTTTATGGTGGGACAGGATCCAGCACTTCTTCCTTTGTAGAATGTTGTCTTTCTTTGAAATTTAAATAAACAAGGAAATTGACTTTGCAGCATAGATTCATTCTCTCTTCAGGCTGAAAATACTACCTACTCTCGTATAAGGACAACAGTCAACAGAAGTTGCCAACTGCCAACTTAGATACCAACTGCGATTCTGGCTCAATTTGTGTTTCACTTTTTTTCTGCCTTCATTTTTCTTTCGTTCTTTGTGTGATTGCCACTTTGTTTATGTGTGTGTGTGTGTGTGTGTGTGTGTGTGTGGTTGAAACGTACTTCTGCCTCCTTTTTTCTGCATCTGTGCGAGTACATGTTTTCCAGGCGTAATTATCGGCACGTCAATTGCACAAAGCGGCGCACAAAATTGTTTAAACGTTGGTCAGCCATAAATTGATTTGTATGGCAAACGAACGATCCACAATCATTCGAATCATCACAGGATTCCTTCCACACACATTCGCATTGTGCCACAAACACAAAACCAAAGAAAAAAAAACTAACGCAGAATGCTAGCAAAAACAGCAACGAAAAAAAAACTATGCAGCTGCCGGCGATTGCTTTGAAATTGGCAGCAGGAACAGCAGCAACCGTGTGCAACAGGATACACAACAAATAAAAAAAGGATACAATACTGCAACAAAAATATCCTGGAACCGCTTTCAGTTTATTTAGGAATCAACAACGAAAGCTGCAAATCCGCTGCAAGCTTAACCTGCAGTCGATATTTAAACAAATCGACATAAATTAATCTATAAAGGATGATTTTTATGGTCCTCCCATAAGCAGATAAAGGTCCTTTGGCTGTAGTATTAGTAGATATAACAACATCATTTGGTATGAAATATAAACAATTTATTTAAGCTACTTTGGTACAACATTATTTGTTTAACTTGTAAAGCCGCGCATAGCAAATGAATCAGAGAACAAGTATAAATAATATAAAGGACATAAAATAAATGAAGCAGAGAATATATATACTAAAATATCCTTAAATACTATAAAGGACCTTAAAATGGGTTTCATCAAGGTTCAATTTTTGTATATGTAATAAATATATAATAAATATATACTGAGATATCGTCAGCAAATGAAAATTGAAACAACTTATTATACATTTCTTAAATTAATTAATTTTCGAATGTTCTTAGAGATGTCTAGGTTAATTTTTGTATTGATTGAGTTCATTCATGGATTAACTGAAATATTGATAATTGATAATTGGACTTGAATCTAATATCCTTGAACTGAACATACAGCGTTTCAATCGATTGGCTGCGTACTTCATTTGCAATTTGGCAGAATTGCTCGAAATGTTAGAGTGTGCAAATTGTTGAAGGATATTGAATCAAGTGACACAAGAGCCTTACGCCCGAATGACTAACTGATTGTTTAATTATTCGAAATACGAGCTGTGAAAGGAGCTCAAAGGACTCACAATGTGTGTATCTATGTGTGTGAGTGGCTGTGTGAGTAACCAATCAGTGCATCATCAGCGACCGGCAAAGCGATAATGTGCATGCTTCGAGTGCCAGAGTACTCTTGGATGGCCATTGCTTAGTAACCACACTCACACACACGCAACACACAGAGTGTTCGTGTGTGTGTGTGGGTCAGAGAAAAGCTGATAGGAGGTAATGGAGTAGGAAGTTGTGCTATTGGTTCCACTGGCCGTTGCTGTGCAGAGCAGATCAAAGTGCCCCCTTTGACTCGCTTAAGTGCGCACAGAGAGGATAATGCCACAAAGGGTCAACGGAGTGATTGCCTCTGACCAGTTGGTACTTCAATATTCAATTGAATTAGGTTCTCCACAATCTCAGTGCGTCCAATATGTCAGTTCTGTTGATTAAGTATGCATTTTCATGTCATCAGACAATATTACGCATACGCCGAGTTGTCAACGAGTTGAAAAACAACCGAAGGACTTTCTAACGCAAAAACTGTGAAAAACGTTCACAAATCATCCACAAATTGGACATTTATCCAAAAATTATTAACTAGACTGCAAGGGAAACCATATATTAGGGTTGGTCGTCAATTTATAATGTTGCGGCTTCCATAATCCCCCAACTAAGTTAGGTGAGTGTGTTTTGCATCGTTTTATGTATATTTAAGGGAAATTTTCACATTTTCAATTGCTATTATATCGGATGGATGTTGGATGTTGGGGCAACCCGTATCTCTTGTTGCTGACTTGTTGATTTTATGTTTGCAGCTGCAGTTGATTTGCTGCACAAATGCATAAAATCTATTGAATTGAATCGAGGCGTAAATTATGCAACGAGCTGATACGCCAAACCCTTTCAACCTCATTTGTTGTCACATATTTCCCAGATTGCAGTTCATCTAAGGTCGACAGTAACAAAAAGACTGTAACTTCATTTAAAGTCTAAATCGAATTAAATTTAAGTTCTGTCTGCGTTTCATATGAGCATCTTAAGATAATTAAGTCGCAAGTAACGTTGCACGTTTTTGCACATTTTCATTGGAATTAAATGCAGTTTTTGCCACAATGTGACAAAGTTTTTTGTTGTCAACGCGATTATGTTGGCAGTTAACTTAATTTTGTCACATTTGACAACACGTTAAAACAACAGCAAAGCCGCAAACAGAGATCAGCCAAAAGGAGCGCAACAAAAAATAAACCAAAAGTTTGTGGCATGAACTTCGTTGGGGTAGCACATCTGCAAAAGATAAGCGCAATGCAACGCGTAGAAGACAAATGAGTGATGGCATACAACTACATACATATATATGCTACAATATATATACATATAAGTAAGTACATGGTACGTAGGAATCCGACAGTAGAAAAACCTGTTCCAAAACTGAACACGAAATGCACATTGCCAGGCAATGGAAGCACGAGGAAACTAGGAAATGCGAAGGAAATGCGCGGCGGCAGCAGCAGCGGCAGCGGCGACAGGTTAAAAACTCTGAAAGCCGCAAAGTATGCAATACAAATTCAGAGCACAACGCGAAGGCTCCTCCGGAAAACTGCTCCGGAAGGCTCATCTACTCGTACGGTTATGGTATGGGAATGACGTTGTCGTCAGCTGCAGCAATGTAATTTGTGGCATAGTGCGTATTACGCGCACACACACATACACACACAGAGAGATAGAGAGGGAAATATAACACTCACACATACAGAGGCATCACTAAGTGAGTGAGTGATTCGCCAGACAACGAGACTTGAAGGCAAAATGTTAAATGACGATGCCAGCGCCATACCATGTGTGTGTTTGTTGAATGTGTGTGTGTGTGTGTGTGTGTGTGTGTGTGTGTGGGGAGGCACATAGTGTATTGCATTATGCGTTGCGCTTATACTGCTGCCAGGCTGTTGCCTTAAAAGCGTACAACGAGTGTGTAGCATAATGTAGTCAGTGCTGAAGTTCTTGGCCCACACATACTTGGCCATAATATTTGCTTAAAGTGCGGTTATTTTTCTTTGGATTTGGGCTTGTTGCGGCTGCAATTGCTGTTGCTCCTCTCGTCCCTGTTTACATATAAATATTCTATATGCGTGCATTTTATTTATGATTTTGCACAACGAACGACTCACTCATTGCACCCTAACAGCAGCAGGCACAGTCCGCGAAATGCGAAACGCGACACCCAGGACCCATCGCCAGGATCCATTCTGGGAACGCCAGCGATTCACATTTTGATGGCATCATCTGCTCCTGTTGGCAATATTTATGCGGGCACAGCACAGGGTTTTTCCATTGTTGTTTTTGTTGTTGCTTTCACTGCACTTAAAAGCGATTAAATATAAATCAATATAAAAATTTGCATATTAAATCTCTGTACGCAAGTGTGCGTGTGCCTGTATATTTCTGTCTGTGTGTGTGTGTGTGTGTGTGTGCGTGTGCTTGTACGTGTGTAATCGGCTATTGAATGCCAGGCACCTTTTTTTTATCAAATAAATGTGTAAAATATTTTGATATTTATTATGCTCCCTGATGCAAAACTTAAGCGCACTGCATTGTCGAGCATCCTCACTATAAATTCTGATGATGCCCCTAAGCAGAGTATCAAATCCTTGTATGATTGCGAAGGATATACAATCGAATCGAAACTGATTTAAAACTGAATTTAAAATTTAATTTAACTGTGTTTAAAAGCATACATTTGTTGAGAGAAAGAGGTACTTATGTTATTGCAAAATAATATGTTGGATACCTCTCAACTTTTTGTGAAAAGGATTGTTACACTTCTCCTAATCCTGTTTCGAAATCCTTACATTTTACATCCGCTTATAATATCCTTAGTCCTTATAGCATCAGGCCAATTTATACATTTTCTCCTTGTTTACTTTTGAAGAAGAATTTATGTTAATACGAAATTCTTATGACAATTGCTATAAAACGTTTCTTGACTTTGGGCTTTAGTTGAATTACTTCAATAAAAATAAACGCAAGTCTTATTAAACGTTAACCCAAAAATGGCTTTCGGCTTAAGCCGTTTAATACCTTATGCCAAAATTTAACTTTCCTTTACCCCTCTCTCTCTCTCTCTCTTACTCTTTCTCTTGGCAGCATTTCGTTTAATGTTCCCTCTCGTTTTGTTTATTAATGCTTTTATATGGCTATAATCGTTGATGCGTGAGGCTTTTATTGGCCAACACGCACATAGGGAGCATACGAGTATGCAAATGTTATAAAACAGCAACATGTTTTGGCAATTGAAATATTTTGAGATTAGCTCCGGCTCTGGCTCCGGCTCGTGGTCGATCCCTAAGTCACCCAAGTTGCCCCCAAGTTGAGTTGCCTTTGCCGTCTGACAGTGTCATCGAGCATGTTAAAACAAACAGCATTATATGCAAAATTCTATATACCCCACACACACACACACATATATATATATATACACCCCACACACACACAAAGGCAGGCATATTTTTAATGCGTTTATGCTAATCGCGTGGGTTTTAATGCGGCCAGCGTGTTAAATGTGCCAGGACTGGACGGAAGGACATGGGGGAGGACGACAAAGCTCCGGCTGTCAACACATTTCGCTGATTGCCATGTGTCTCGTCTCTGCTGTCTTCGACGCTGCTAGACAACTGAATTTGCATAAATTTCGTTTAAGCACACACACACACACACACACACACAGTCGAACAAACCATCTCATCATCATATGGTGTGGTTCTGGGTGTGTGTGTAACATCTCCAAAACTAGGCATCATTGTGTCATACGTTTCGGGTGGTCTGGGCCTGGGCCTGGTCCAGACCCAAATCCAGGTTCAGGTTCAGGTTTGGGTACCCCAAAAATAGCCTGTTTTGTGCCATGGGTCTCGTTGCTGCTGGAGTGGAGTTTTTGTGCAATTACAGTGCTTCAGGTAATTACGTGGACCGTGGCCCTGGCAGCCTCAAGTGGGCTTGCCGGAATTTACTCGTAATGTTGTAAAATTATGCATCGATGAAATTGAATGACGCTGCTGAATTTGACATGAAGTTTAAATTACTTGGACACACACACACAGACACACAGGCTGGTCAAGGGGGCAGACAAGAGCGCATAATCAAGTGGCAACATTGCCAGTAGCAAGGGTCAACGGTCAACATACAACAAAATTTGCAATCACCAACGACACAACACTTGAGGCCAACATGTTACTGTCAACTGGAGAGGGACGAGTGGACAGCAGTTGGGGGCAGCTAAATTTCAATTTTACCAAATTCATTTGTGCCTTTTGCCTACTTTTTTTTTTGCTTTTTTTTTCGTATTTTGTTTTGGCCATACTCGTTACAAGCGGCTGATTACAGGGCCAGCAAAGCGAACATTAGGCACGAAATTCTCAATTCAATTGGCCCTGATAATGACAACTTCATGCATTATGCGTGCCCTTTTAGTGGAGCACATATTTTTGAGCGACAGGCGCAGTGCATCCAAGCTGCCAAACTGGTGGTCAGGCGAGGCCAGGCAAAACCATACCAGGGAGAGGTACTCAAAAACTTGACAATCTCGTTTGCCAGCCGCAAATATGCGATTGCCTTGTTCTCGTGCAAATGAATGGGCTCCAGTGCCAGCCCAGGCCATGTCCCAGCCGAGTTGACGAGTGCGCCATTTTGAGCACATTTCTTTTTTAATACCCTATACCCAATCGAAATACCTAGGATGGGTATATATATACACTCGTTCTGTATAATGATCCATAAAAGATAACTACACATCGTTCGACAGGCTTTGAAGCAGGGCTTACGGATTGAAATAGTAATCTAAAATTAGTGCCAATTCTGAGGAGGAGTAAACTACCGCAGGATGCGGCTCTTTTAAAGCTTTACATAGAGCCACAGGACAAAGTTGTTCTATGTTCAGTGCTCTGGCAGATCTACGATGTGGAATCAAGCACATAATTCAGACATAAGCTTCATGTATTTCTGCGTCAACTGATCAACATTATTGAAACTTATGAACGTATTTTGAAATAGATTGTTTATAATATGCATTAAGAGATGGTTATAGTGAGATGATAAATAGGGAGATAGTTATAGATTATTAGGATTATAAGGATTCGGTTATGAAGAAGATAAGATAAATAACATTAAGATAAAATAAAAAGATACGAGTATATGCAATGTGAAGTAAGTTAAGATAAGTTGTATCTACGATCTGCGCTTTTCTTTATCTTGTAGTCAAAAAAGAAAAGGCGTTAAAGGGTTAAAGGATTACCAAATACAAAGAAGACGTTTCTGGTGTATATAAATATACGTATTCCCGATCAACAGCTAAGGAAAGTGATAACTGTCCCTAAGCTACTCCAAGTGAAGTGCTTATAGTCTTTCCCACCTGACTACAGGGTATCGCCAAGTCTCATAGACTCACTGTATTCTATTATATTTTTCCTTTTTGCGGGCATCGGACAGCGGGCGTTTGCTTTGGGTGGTGCTGCTGATGGTGGCTGCCACTGCCGTTGCCACTGGGCCTGTTGTCGCCGTGTAGTGCAAATTTTCCAAAAATGTACCAAACATTTCGTTAAACATGAGCCAGTGCCAGTGCCTGTATCTCAAAGTGTGTGTGTGTGCCTGTGTATGCAGCATGTGGCATGCGGCATGTGTGTTGGCATCGAGCAGCAGCAGCAGCATCACACATACACACATATGTATACATATGCTGGTTACTGGAAGTGAGTGGCACACAGCAAACCTGCCTCGCTGACTTATGCATTCATCCTTCCAACTAGGCAGCCGCCAGCATGGCCGTCCGTGTGGTTCGCTTTTAATAAATTCATAAATATTTATATATGCAAAATTTTGGGTAAAATGCTGGCAGCCAACTGGCAAGCGACTGTCCCATCTACCAATCTATTCAATTTGGTGCCACTACCAAGCACCGAACGCCGAACACTGAGCTCTGAGCACTGTGCACTGTGCACCGTGCAACATAAGCACCAAGAACGCTGTTGTCAGTTCATGTTTGGTGGCTTGGCCAGAGGCTTGGATAGGGATTGGGACTGAGATCGGGCATTGAGCATGTGGTGTGAGGAGATTGAGGATTGGTGCTTGAATCGAATGGTTATGCCCGAGTACTTGTAGTGAGAAAATGGTGATAGATTGATGCGGCATGTCACAAAACCACAGCAGCAGCAGACGCAGCAGTGCTGCCACCGAACACAAGTGCAATTTCCATATTTTGTGTGTGTGTGTGTGTGTGTGGAGGGGAGAGAGAATCGGCAGAAGTGAATTATAAGTAAAGTTCGGAACTTTCAAGTGAAAGTAGTTGAGTGAAAATGCAAATATGCAGGCGTTGGGAGCTTAGAAGTTAAAGGACATGTCAGCAGCTGCTCCACCCCGGCCCCGGCCCATTGATTTCAATCAGCGACGACGACGCTAAATACAAATCAAATTCAAATCAAAATGTACTCACAAACATATTAGAAGCGCGTCTGCTGATAGCTTCATTTTCCTCATTTCCCCACTTTTACCCCTCAACACTTACCCTCCTCCTTCTAGATGTTATCCTTGTATCAAAATTCACACAAATTCACACACCAAAATGTATTCCAAAACTGGGAATCTCACACATGTTTGAAAAAGCCGCCTAGGAACATTTCAACGGACAACTGCAACTGTCAGATCTTGGAGTGGGCTCTGTAGGTGTGTGTGGGCGTAGCGGTAAATCACGACAAGCGGTGTGTGTGGTGTGTGTGGTGTGTATGTGTGTATGTTTGTCAGGCTGTCTGTGTTGGAATATTCCTATTTTAATCTGGTTTTTGAATACTCGTTAACTTGGCTTTTGTTATTCTTATTTTCATGCTTATTTGCATGCGAACGCACAGAGAGCAGGCTCTCTGTCGTCTCCCGCCTTTGGCCTCCTTGCACCGCTATTGCCGCCCTCTGCCCCCTGCTCTTAGCATTATGTCAACATTACAACCCCCTAATATAAAGTCGTCTGCGAAAATGATTTAAAATCAATTTATTCTTTTCTGTCCTTCTTCTTATGTAAATCATTTTACGACGACGACTCGACTCTCCACACACACACATAAACACACCCACACACACACACAACAGAAGAGAAGAGACCGCGGCAAAAAAGTTTAATCTAAATAAATCAACTTGATGCGTATCTAAAAATAAGTGAATAAACGAATAAACGAATGAACGATGAATGAACGTCTGAATGAATGAATGACTGAATGCTTGTGGATTTATTTACAAATTCGCAAAACAAATTTTCACAGTGCAGCAAAGCGAAGGGAGGGGAAGGGAAGTGAAAGTGGAAGCAGAAGCAGCAGAAGCATAACAAATTTTTGTTTTTCTGCTCTTAACTTGGCTTAAATCATAAAAATATTGTTAAGTACAATTTGCCCTGGTTACTTACGGTATTATTAAAATAAAGTATCATTTTATCTGTTCAGCTTTTTATCTCTTTTTTTATATAGTATATATAAGCGTAATGCAACAATAGTTATTAACCAACATTTTTGCAACGACAATAACGTTGTTAAATATGTATTCACATACCATAAACAAAACGTAAAAAACGTAAAATTTATAAAATGCATAACTGCATTTAATGGCTTTTGCATATTAATACCATAAAAGAAACCAGATTGATCGACTAGAAGATTCCCTAGTTCACACACAGCCGCACACGCTGTATGTAGGCATTGCTGTCGATCCCTTAAATATGTTCAGTGTTCATTTTCATTCGACTGTAAGACAGACAGCTGAAATGATGAATTAAATACGGCGTTGTTCATAAAAATAGTAGTGCTTTTTTTCCGCTAATCAAACACTTTATCATATTATATTATTATTCTAGAACATGCAGACCACTATAACCAGTATATCAAATTGTGTTCACTAAAATAGTAGTAGTGCAGTTTATCTGCCTTTTAGGTATAACAATTTATTTCACCCATTTTTAATTGTTTATAAAGTGTCAATAATTATTATTCTATATCCTATACAATAATCTGTAGTTAATATATGGGAATGAGATGTATGTTAGGATGGATAAACCATATTTTAATTGGGTTTTGTTGACAGCTTTCGGTACGATAAAATTCATCAGAAAGCAAACAGCTATTCACATTAAGAATGCTTTGGTGCGATAATAAGGCTGTTAAAAACGGTTTCTTGGAAAAAGTAATGAGAACAGCCTTCTCCCCTATATATATACCCTTTTAACCTGATTTCCATGGCTACAGGGTATGCAAGCGAAGGGAAACCAAAAAAAGATAGAATAAAATCGCATCTAACATAATACCAAGTCGACTGCATAACAAATCGTTATGAAATTTACATGTCATTTGTCGAAACAAACAAAAAACTGTTGCAGCAAATGAAATGAAATGAATGAAAATTATTAAAATTGCATAAATAACTAATTAAATTTAAATTTGCAATTTGGAATTTTAAATTTCGAGTTTGGAATTTAATGAGCGTAAATTATGAACGTGTGAAAATTGCAAATTGTTTTCGTTTCACACAAAATTCAAACAGCGAAACACTTCAGGCTGATGTTGCATTCTTTTGGTAACATAATATTTATGAATTATACAAACAAATTACATAAACGTAACTAAGGTAGAAGAAAGAAAGAGATAGATGTATGTGCAATGGCTAGGAAATGCCCTGGAAAATGGGAAAATGAGTAGAAAAAGCCAGGACTCTTTATAGAGTAATTAATCTGTTCTATTTGATAACAATTAGCGAGTTTATCGCAAAGTCGCAAAGTTTGTCAAGTTTTTTTTTTTTAGCAAGATATAAAAACTATATATATATATTCGATGCTGATCAAGGACCAAAATCTCATTCTGCGTTTTGCACGCTTTCCACAAGTTTAATCCTCAATTTTTTTATCATTCTATATAATCCTGTACTCAACCTTTTGCCTTATTGTTCACTTAAAAAACTTGTTAAGTTTTCAAGTCGGAATTATCTTTCGATAAGTTCGTGGTAAAGTTTGGCTTTTTTCCTCTCTCTCTCTCTCTGCATATCAAGTTTCTAAAAAACAAAACATTTTGTTTAAAAGACGCTCAGGGAAACTTTAGCATGACATTAATTAAAAATTATACGCTTTCAAAGGTATTTTCTTTCTTTCAGTTTTTTTTTCTGTTCCTGTTCCTGTTCCTAGTTACAATATTCAGATTCAGCTAATTAAAAGTTTTGGTCAAAGAACAAAAAAAAATAAAACAAGGCAACAAAAAGTGCAAGCAGAAGGTATTTAAAACTTATTAGTCAGTCGTCTAGTACGTCGTATATGGCTTAAGAATTTTGAAAGAAGAAACTTTTCAAAGAATTGTAAAAATCTGTCCTTAAAAATAAATATGTAGAAAAGCTGAGGACGAAATTGAAAATGTTTTATTTTGTGAAGTGGCTTTAAGTACACGATAAGTAAATACGTTAAAATTGTGGACTTTAGAAGTGCAGGGACTCAAGACTAAGGGGGTTGTCTGATTCTAGGCTGGGACGAGACAAAAATGATATAAAAATAGCTGCAAGCCACACACACACACGCGTATTTGTTTGTATCTATAGGGTTTCAGTTAGGGAAATCGCATTGCTTTTGCTCCCATTATACTTTTGCCGTTAAGTTGCCCCCAAGTGGTCGACGCAGACAGCAACTTGGGTAATGGCAACAAACTGCATCATTTTCAAATGAAATAAATCAAAGCACACAAACAAACAAACAGACAGACAGATAGACAAACAGTCAGACAGACAGAGAGACTGCGACGCGATTGACAAAGCAGCACATTCTGGGGTAATGCCACAGAATCAAATTGAACAGAAAGTAAACATGAATAGAACTCAAACCCTATGCATATCGCAGATAGATACATATATATATAATGATATATATTTAGATGTATTTTCAGGGTCATTCCATGAAGGCAGTTGCGCTCAATTGCCTAGTCCAAGGCTGGGAGGGGATTTCTGGGATTCCTGTGAGAAGCGACAGTTGGATGTTGAAGCAGCTGGAACATCCCTTGGTTATGGCCATACTATAAACATTGGCCACACTTATAAGCCCTATTTACATTTTACATTTTATGGGGTTTCTCATCAGTCGTCGCATTCCGTAATGAAGACAAAAACATTGGACGCCCATTGACACTTGAAATTTCACATGTCGCATTATGCAAAGTACCTGAAATGTTGCAACTTTTTGACCCTTTTTCGGTTGATGGAGGCAATTCCACCGCGCACCCCGTCCCTTTTACCTCTACACATGATAATAATAAAAGTAATAATGGTAATAATATTAATAACGCCTTTATTCCACAACAAAAGGGAGGTCTGATATGCCAACGCGAGCAGCAACGGTTTAATTTAATTAAACAACATGAATCCGTTGTTATGTGGCCACCTTTTTGGCCCCAGAGCTTACTTTAATAAGCACGTCAAGTGTGTGTATCCTATATGTGTGTGTGTGCGTGGAGCTTGTTACAGCTCGTCTCCGCCCAAATGCGTGGGATTTACAACTTTTTATAATAATTTTCAATTAAAAAACGCACTTCAGACTCTGACAGCCTTGAGAGCAGGACGAGTATCAGAAAATTTTCAATTTTTGCTGCTGTTGTTGTCTGTTTGGGTGTATGTGTGTGCGTGTGTGTGTGAGCTTGTGTTTTGGACTGACTGCTGTGACGTGGCACTTGGCAAACAAGATTTGCATGTCACATACACATAGACAGACACACACACACTCGCACATACGCACGCTTGAGCTTGGTGTTTCTGTCATATTAACGGTACTCTGCACACACGTGTCTAAAAGGATTTAAGTCCTTTCTGTACACTACGCACGAATGCGTCCCATCCTCATTCTCGTCATCATCATCGTCCTTATCCTTGTTGCTTTTGCTGCAAATATTTGATTAGCCTGCAAAAAGTTTAGCAACTTTTTAATTCTGCCAACAGTACTGAAAAAGTTGACATGTTTCTGCCAAAAAAATATATAAAAAAATTCAAATGAAGAGTTTCATTTTGTTTCTAGTATCTAAAGAGCACCTATTAGGCATTATTATAATTGTTTTTGGCTCGTTCCTACTTAGTTAGATATATGACTGTATCTCTAACAACTTTTGAGGTGTCACCTCAAAGAACTCGAGCAAATCTCGTTGCCGCTTGAAACTTTTTCCCCCCTTGAACCGCACTTCTGGTTGAAGGCTGAAAACTGCAGTCAACAGAGATTTTTCATGGAAAAAGAAAAATTGTATGCCATAACCAGATACTGCGATAAATGTGTGTGTGCGTTGGTGTGTGTAGGTGTGGCTACACACGCGCCAACATTTCATATATTTTTTGTTAACTGCCACAAAAGTTGTTGTTGTTGCTGCTGCTGTTGCTGTTGCTGCAACTGCTGCTGCTGCTGCGGCAAGTGCGTGTAACTTTTTAATCAAATTATGTGCAAATTTTCTTTAGCAGTAATTTTTAGTAAAATTTTGAACAAAATTACTGCAAGAGCCAGTAACAGCGCCGGCGACAGCGACAGCAGCAGCTAAGGCTACGGGAAAAGCGACAGCGTTTCTGCTTTTCTCCAACTCCGCCAGCTTCTTCATCTTCATCTTCATTTTCATCGTCATCATCATCATCTTGGTGTCTACTTTTCATTGCTTGTATTTCATTTTCATGGCCTGAGATTTTAGCCCCCGTTCTCAAATCCTTCCCCAACAGTTGCTATCTCTGTCTGTCTGCTGTCGTCGCGCTTGCATTGCATAATTTTTAATTGAATTTTAAAGTTCCGGCAAGCCAAAGAAATTTTTGTTTTCATTCGCTTGCCAAAACTTTGGCTTGAATTTAATTAGAAAATGATTTTGACTGCGGCTTTGCTACTTGCCACTTGCCACTTGCCACTAGCTACTTGCACCACTGACAACCAGCGAAAACCACTCACAGCACTCCATCCACTGTCCAGAGTTTTCGCGGTCTGGCACCGAAATTAATAAAGTAAATTGCAAATTCAGTGCCAATATAAATAAATAAATAAGTAGAAAATTTTAGGCGTGAGTTGAGTTTCATTTACGCCACTCATCTTCATCCCATTGTCCTGTCTGTCCGATGTCCTTAATAAGTACTATGTACTATGGGTATGTACATTACATTAGCGAGTGGCAAATGCTTATTTCATTTGGACGTCTGCACAGTGGGGCGGCGCCATATAAAACTGGCTACATATAACATATAACCCTGGGAGTCCTTGCGAATCCTTGCACGTCATGTGCTCTGCTGCCTGTGGGAATCCCCCTCAGTGCGTACGCATTTGGTTATTGTCTACCCTTTGTAATTTACAGCAGACACATTAATCAAAAAATTGTTACTGCCCGTGGCTCTCTCTCTCTCTCTCACCGGCTGTTGGCCGGATTCAGTGTCCATCGGCCATCGGCCATCGTTGGTGGTGCACTTGTTAGTCAGCAGCTGCCATTGGCATTGTTTTGTTCCATTTGAGGTGGTGGAGGTAATTGAAATGTCACCGGAAGTGTTGCTGGCCGCGTACTGTCTCCGGTGCAGCACACACGCACTACCCATGTGTGTATCTCTCTGCGTGTGTGTGTTGGTAAGCGCGAGACTAAACCACGACGATGACCACGTCATGGCACTGGCTCTGGCTCTGGCTCTGGTACACGTCCTTACCCAGCACTCCTGTCCTCCATTTGATACGCTTGATCGCTGACAGCAATGTTTGTGGCTGTTAATGTGACTCTAACGGTCAATTACGACCATTTTGCGCAATTTTGTAATTAAAATTGCAAACGTGTTCCGTTATAATGCTCCCTATACTCCCTACTTTCCACTCATTCTCTCTCTCTGACTCTACTGCAGCTTTCTTAGCTAATTAAGAACGCAATTTATGTTTCACCTGAAATTTGTAACTTTGTAACTAAAGATAAACCTGGTTATTATATAATTGCTGCTATATGAACAGGTCAGTTCCAAATACTAATTCAGTATAAATATTCTATATAATCATCTTGATAACTTGGCCTAAACCTTAACCAACTTCAGCTCTGGTCGCTTTTGCTAATCAGCGTGCCCAAACATCAATACATATTATAGGTTGAGATAAGATTCAATTTTCCAGAAGAAGACTGTTCAGTAAGTTATATAACATATATATATATACACATATTCTCACAGATAAGTTCGAATCGTGGTTGTATAGATGGCGCCACCTTGCACTGACAGCAGCAACGGTAGCTTTGGCGTTTTTACCTTCAATTTTATGAACTTTTTCGTAGCCGTAACTTTTTCATTACGTTTCGACTTGTAATTGTTGTTGTTGTTTTTATTCGGCTGCAATTGCCGTGTTGTTTACTTGTTGTTGTTGTTGTTTATGAGCTAATTACATAAGCTCGTTATTAGGCGAATTACTTGTTTCTTCATTTGCAGCTGGATGATGCTGCCGCTGCCGCTGTTTCTGCTGCTGGCTCAGCGGCAGCAAATAAGAAAACTTTTTTAATTATAACCTCATTTAGATTTGACGTTAGCTGCCTCGCCTGTCTGCCTGCCCCTTCCCCATCTCCATCCCCTGCCCCATCTTCGTCTCCCTTCCCTTCCTTTCCTTTCCGTTGCCATCCTTATGCCACGGTCAACACGGTCCTTGGCTAATGCCATTTATGCTTTCTGCTTCTCTTATCTTAACAATCTAATCAGTGCATATTTAATTTGATTTTCAACACTGTGACAAACAATTCCTGTAAATTTTCCCAGCTCCAAGCTAAGTCCTTAAGGGTGTCAGCGCCCAGCTGATGCGCTGATGCTGCCAATCACTTTTCCTGGACAAGTTTATATCAATTTTCTGCCTTCTGAAGGAACTTAGTTTAATGAATATTGCGGTAATATATCAAAAAGTCTTTACAGAAACGATTATATAAGCCCTTCTTTGACTTGTTCTTAAATAAATCCCATCAATTAGCTTGGATTTATAACAAAATCTAAGCAAAATTGGCTTTAATTTCTATATTGATTGGCTATTAAATAAAAGGCATCTATTCATACCTGTATTTTTGGCATTTGGATCCAATGTTTATAAGACATTTCCGTTAGCATTTGAATCGAGTACATTTATTTCCATTTTCTGCCTTGCCAGAGGCAATGTATTCAGCTCTCTTTTCATTTCCCTTTGGATGCAACGTGTACCCTACAAAATGAGAGATTATAGATGAGGTATATATATATATATACGATATTCAATATAAAAAAGAATGAAATATTTTATATTTCATAGGTTAGAGGAAAAACCTAATAGATACAGGGACCTTCTGATGTCTACGCAAATTCCAATTTCAAATTGAATATTATTATAATAAAATATTAATATTTTAACCATTTCATAATATCGTTTCTTAAATAAATTTTAATTTCTTTCATTTTTATCCTTAGAATAAAGATAAGATGCCAATTGTCTTTAGCAAAAATATCTAAGATTTAATTAGAAATTCACTCAAAACTTCTTCTTTTCTTCTTTTGTGTCAAGTTAGGCTTATTTTTAAGTTTATATATCCTATATCTATATATTACGAGCTGAAATTAGATTAAATATAAGTACCATAGCAACCATAACATTAGATTACAGGGTATACAACAGGTTCATCTCTTAGACAAGTATTTCCTGCCATTTTCTATTCCAATGAAGCGTAAAAATACGTGTTTTTTCTATTTATTTTTTATTTTTTGCTTGCTCTTATGCTACACAACAGATATCCACACACGCTATATATATATATATATATATATACATATAGATATATATATAGTATATCTGGAAAACTTAGTTTATGCTGCATTTGCATATAAGTAAGTATCTTTGTACGCAGTTTCCACTCAGACGCAAGGCAAATACTCGCCTTGTTAGTTGTTGACTGCAATTTCCTTGGCATGCAGCAATCGGTTTTTCTTTCTTCAACCAACACACACGTGTGAGTCTGTGTGTGGGTGTGTGTGAGTGTGTAAGCATATATGTAAATATGTGTGTGCTGAACAAATATTTGGTTTACGTCAAATTGACACGCATGAGTCAATCAAAAGATGATTTGTTATTTCTTGCAAATGCATCCGCAACTCACATCCCACATCCCCATCTATATCCGCCCTTCCGCATATCCTCAATGATCTTAGTAACAGAAGCAGCTGCACCAACGGAAGAGTAGCAACTGCAGCAGTTGCAGTAGCCGCAAATTTATACTATGTGAGCATCGTCGGACATCTCTGAGCCGTTTCAGCGCTTATTTCACGCGCTCTCATTAATAAGCACAAGCATTTCCCATAAATTTACAAACCAGCACAACACTTACACACACACACACAAACATACTTAAGGGGTGAGAGTCCAGTACTTACATTTAGTTAAATATATTCGCACAACTTGAAAGGAAGCGCCTGGCAAGGCTGGCCTGAGGCATCTTTGGCCAGGCTAAATAAGATAAATGAGAAATGTGAAAATGAAACATCACCTTTGCCTTTAAGACGACGCCCACTCACACATACACACACACACACACCACCACCATCACACTCAAAACGAGAGAGAAAACGAAGGGGACACAAGTGTTGCTCTTGCCACATACTGTGGCTGTTAGCACAGGGCAAGACTTAACTATTTTTTATATTTCGTCGTTTGCCCTTGCTGCTGCTGCTGCCCATCACATCCTTCGGAAGCTAAGCCCCTGCCCTCCATCTCCCATCTACTCTTCTGCTACTCTTCCTCTGGCTTGCTGTGAATCTATCTGCCTTTTGCCTTCATCTGAGCAGCAGATAACATTTTAATATGGTAGGAAAAGCACTTGTTAGTCAGCCGCAAGTTGTTGGCCTCGGACTGAGTCTGGGATATGGATGTGAATGTGCAGGGGGTGGGGATTCAGGACTTGGCCACCTCTTCGCTCTGGCCATTAGGTTAATGTGCACTTCAAACGAAATTAAGATGAATTGATTAAAATTACAAAAGTGTTTGGGTTCTCTTCGTGTTGTGGCGTTGCAAAGTTCAAGCAGAAGATTAAGTGCTTTCATTTGCCTGCGTTTTGAGAAATGATGCAGCCCCAGAAGGAAGCTAGTGATGCTGCTTCCACTTCCACTTCCACTTCCTCCGGTGCTAACCTAAGTAGCACTCGGGTTGTACTATACTGGGTAACTACCTTCTACTTACGGTTATATTGAGTCAAAACTTTGAGCCAAGGTAATGAATGCAGGTGGAGGTAATGAATGTGCTTGCATTTATTAATGCTTGAAAACTTTGCAAAATTAATTGGCATTTAATTTATATTGCGGCTAAAACCATAACTTGGCCAGAATCAGAGCACACACACACACACAGACTAACACACAAGAACACATCCTCTAACGCTTACTAATTATGCAACGAAATACTTGTAAAATAATTGGGTAAAACAAAATTTAAGCTTGAATTTTAACTAGCACAAAATTGCAATTAAGATAATTATCCTTGCAATAACAAAAATGTAAATCCTGTTTTTTCGGCTCTCGCTTGGATTATCTGTCTATGTGTGTGTGTGTGTGTGTGTGTGTGTGTGTGTGTGTTAGTGTGTTAGTGTGTGTGCGATTTCACAATGTACTTTGCATAAATTTCAAATGAATTTCAATGCCAAAAGCGCAGCTAAACAATTGCCACTGATGAAGCTGCAGCTCCCTGCCAGCTGCTTGCCTCATCGAGCCCTTACTTTGTTATTTCGCCCCTGCAAACCTACCCCCCTTTCCACCTCCTCCAGCATCAACAGCAAGCACTGCACAGGTGCTAGCTATAGCAAATAACCCAATCAAAGCAAAGGACTCGAGCAAGTCCTGCAGCCGGACCCAAAGTTGGAAACGACTTGTAAGCGTAAGCGCAAAATTTTGTGTTATTCTTACGGATTTTCTACTTTGTTGGCAAAGCAAGCAGCGACTCGTTCACCTACTCCTCAACTACTCAACTCATCCACTCATCCACTCACCCACTCAACCACTTCCAACCAACCCAAGTCACCCACCGAGTAGTTGTGCTTTCATTTGCTCAGTGCAAAGTTGTCGCCTTTTGTTGGATTCGTGTCGCCTTTCTTTGCTGACCGGCGAAAGCAAATGCAAAAGGCAAATGCTAAAGCAGTGCAGCGGGCAGTGAGCAGTGCAGCGCTGCTTGGTGCAACTTTCTTTCGTCTGCACTCTGCTTCAATTATGCAAAGATCTCAAATGAAATTTAATGTTCTGTTTAAGTGGATGTGGATGTAGTTGGCGGATGCAAAGATATTTTTTCTCTCTGTCCTCTAGTTTTCACTCTTTTATTAAGAACTGTGAGAAACTAAAACCTTTGCAGTAGGAAGAACAATCAGTTCTGAATACGTGCGAAAATCCAACCTAATATATAATGAATCCTTAAGAAATTTGACAAATTTCTTGCTCGCACCATCTGTCAGGCTTTTTTCCACTTTTCCCTGGTCATATGAAATCCTTTCTTTTACCCTCTTCCTCTACACCTATTACATGCCTATAAGAACTGAAATCTAACTATCTGGCTCTCTTTTAATTGTGCTCTAGTACTAGTATATGTAATGAAAATATGGGATTAAATATTGATATAGAAAAGTTTGTTAATGGATTTCGTAAACATTCAAATAGGATGGGAAAAGCGAGTGAGGATCTAAGGGCAAGTTAGGGAAAGGACAATTGAGATGAGTTCATAAGGAACTGAGAAACTTAGAAGATACATTCTGAATGCACCATATGAATTTCAGTATAAGTTGGAAATAAGATAGATCTCAAGTTTCTGCTACTTAAATTCAAAGATTATACAAGAAGCTGTTAAGCTTATTACTATTCGCTTCTCTAAGTAAACTTTTGTTCTATTCTATATATTAGAGCTACATTCTCTACTGTCTAATCCCAGTTGACTTCTGGTAAGAAGAAGTGCTCATAATTTGTCCTGTGATATGCTAACCAGTGCATCAAACAAAACCCAAGTAATACGAGCAGTACGAGTTCTGGTAACTTACTGAATTTACGACTTTTATACTATGGTTTTTGTTGTTGTTGCTGGTGTGAAGAACTTTGCAATTTGGCTTTGCATTTTTCGCCTATTTTAAATGCATTCGCTGGACTGGGAGGGTTTTGTCGATGTGGAGTTGCGCGTGCTTATGGGAGACGATGACGGCCTAGAAAACAACGAACCATGGAATCGTTGGGGCATAGGCAAAAGGCAAATGAAGCTACAATTACGGGGCAGAAGCAATAGTAGCAAATAGCAAGTAGCAGCAGCAGCAGCAGCAGGAGCAGCAGTGCAGCAAAAGGACACAAATACAAAGGGAAGTAATTTGCAATTAAATTACGACGAAATGGGCAATAGAAAAGAAATTAATTGTCCACGAAATGCAATTATGCTCCGGTTGCACAGAAGTTTAGACCCAAACGAATAATTCAGAAGAGACGAACTGATGAGGGCATAAAAAGGACGCGGGGCAATGGAATTGGCGACTTGCAGCAGCTGCTGAAGTGGCTAAAAAAAAAGTATAGTAAGGGGAAGCAACTGGCTGCAAGTTGCACAGTTTGTTGACAGCCAGTTTCCAGTTGCCAGTTGGCAGTTCAGTAATGAAATTGCATATTAAGAAGTTGTCAAAATTATTAGTTTTCAAATTATAAATTTGCAACTTTCGTAATCCACGTATCAAGTAGGAGTTCGTGACGAATCAGCCAGTTGGAGTTCTGTTAAGTCTTAAAGCTTTAAGCCATGGCCCAAATGGTTGAACAGAAACGTAACCCTAATAAATTACCAAAAACTCTTTTATTGAACTTAATTTCCTTTTGTAAACCACATTTTTTGGGTCTGGCCAAGTAGCCGCTGCAAAGAGAGATATATGGACCACAGTCAAAGATTACATTTAGTGGCCTCACACACACACACACACACACACATACTCAAACACACACACCCAGTTGTCTGCACTTTGAAAGTAGAAAAAGATATTCAACTGATTTTTGCTACTACTGCTGAGTTGCACACAAGGTTGACTGCTTCTCAAGCCGCAAGCAAAATGCAATGCCTTTCATGTTGAACTAATGTCCTTCCACCCCGCCTCCCTGCTTCCCCGACTGCCTGCCTGCCTGCCTGCCACTCCTATTCCAACATTCGGAATCCTTGTCTTAATGCAAAGCAAGCAAATGATCAGCTACAGAGCATTTTTCGGTTACTCGAAGCTCGCAAAGGAAGCAGCATTGCAGCAGCAAATGCGTTTGCATTACGGTCAGATGTTTGCGGCTAGCCTGCCTGCAAACAAGCACACACATTCCCATCTAAGCACACACCCACCCACACACACACACACTCTATACACACTGAGAACATGTTGTTTGCGCCTTTATGGCAGCCAAACTTTGACCACATTTTACTAACAAAAATATTACAACAATGTTGTCGTCGTCCATTTGCCTCTCCAGCTCCTTCTGGCCAGTTGGGTAACCACAGCGTTGCTAACGTTGCTCTTAGACTCGGTTTTGGCCCGTAATTTTAGCCAAAAAAGGATGCAATTAATTTTGCAAAAGGGACAACTTCATCTGACAGCAAATAATGTATTGCATATTCTGGGTCATTGCAACGTCTAGAAGCCGCGTTATCCACCAAGGCGGCTGTTCAAAGTACGAGTCACTGTGAAACGGAAATTGGTAAAGGATTACGGCCAAAAGATTGAAATGTGCTCATACTGATACGCCTCATAAGGGCGTATATTTAACAACAACAACAATACGAACAACCACAGCGACAACTACAACCACAACAACTACAACAGTTGCTTAAGCTGATGTTCAATGTCGCTTGGCAAACTTTTTACTTTGCTTCCACATAAAATACATAACAAAAACAATATAAAACAGCAACAAAAAAAAACAAATCTGAATCCAAAGTGGAGTCTGCTCGACTAGAGGATACCCTGAACTGAGATCTCAAATAACTAAAACTGAAATGAAAAGTTGATATGGACTTATACGTTCCACTTTGAATGGTTACTTAATATATTCTATGACTCGACTATTGATACTGTTTTAGCCATATATTTACTATGTATTATACATACTTACACTATATATTATACTCTATATTATATATAGTCTTCCTTCTGCTTTTCTGTCTTAAACATAGTTTTCCACAGATTTTTTATACCCCTTTTAGTAGCTTTTAATGGTTGCAGGGTATCAAAAAGGTTGTTGGTTGCTTCGTGCAGAGGAATAAATAAAAAAATGAGAAAAGTTTTTAATTTATATTTAAACTTTTTCAAAGTGCTGAAATCGGGGGCGTTATCCGTTATCCTTTAGCTCCAGCTACAGCTACAGCTACTGCTGCTGCTGAGGCGACTGCTTTGAATGCAAAATAGTTCGACAACACCAAAGGCTACTTCTTCATCGGGGTGTCCGCATGTGGCCAGTTGCTAATGGCATACAAAAAAGGACTAACAAGCTCGCAACACACCCACACACACATATTCAACGCTGACAACATTCTCAACATCGCAAGATCAACATGAAGCTTAGTTCATTAAAGCTTCTCAACAAAAACTGTTCACAATTTTTCGACTATGTACAGAGCACATACAAAAAGTAAGAAAAATAACCTAAAAACCAAACGATATCATTAAAAATTCTCTTCAAAAAAATATAAGAGCTGCCACGTTTTCATTTATTTTTGTTTTTGATTTAAAGTGGGCTACAAGCAGTCGACTTAAACATAAAAATTTAATGATAAAGTGGAAATATAGTACATTTAAAACTGATGACTGGAATATTTTAATAACAATAATAATACTTTAAAAGAATACCGTGAAAGGGTCTTTTCGCTTTTAAAAAGAGAATAAATTCTTTAGAATATATTTTAACTATATTATATCTGTGCAACCTTTTCCTTAGATTTTGTTTGCTTTTCAATTTGTCTCTCAAATTTAACTAAAATTACTAAGAATTCTTTTCTTTTCTCCAAACTAAGACACAGCTGCCTTTGCCGTGATAACTTGGAGACTTGGTAGCTTGAACATTCGCTAACATTGGATAACTTGAACATTCGGTAACTTCAACAAGACTTTGCTTCCATGAGTATCTTAAACATTGTCCGCATTCAATTGGATCAACTTAACGCGACTCTTTTATAGTTGATCGATTGATGATTCTAATCGATTTATAGATTGAACGTTGAGTTCTATAAAGAGCTGTGTAGCTTAAGATTCAGTACATCACACATGATCATTCTGCTTACAGAAACTCCTCTCTAAGAGGTTAAGTGTTTCATTAATAATAGTTGGTTATACTCTAACTAAGCAGAAGAATATAATATTATTGATTCTGCTACAGTTCCTTCTAGTTACATGCAATAGTCATCTGTTCCCAGGACATGGAAATATCTGTCGTCATCCTTAGCACTTGTGTAATGCAATGCATTAAAATGATTGGAATTTAACTTTGATCGTCCCATTTATTTGATTGAAATAAATAAAATTGCTTTTAAAGTTGTCCACTTATGATAAATATTTATTTGAAGTGCGTACATATTATATTTAAATGACATGAAATGGTTTTTCAATATTTATGACATTTATTGTGCAATTTTTCACTTTTTACTTTTCTTATTAAAATTACTGTAAATAAATCAACACAATTTGTGTGCGTAAAAAAAAAGGAAAAAACAGGGAAAAAGCGCAACCAATTATATAACATTCAAAAATGCGGTAGATCAATAACATTGGCTTCGTAATTTACGCTTAATTTGTAGCCATTACCACAAAAATGCATTTCATTTAAGTGAGTTTGCGAGCGTGTGTGTGTGCGTGTGTTGGTGTGTGTAAACGCCTTTTAAATGTGTTGCAATTATTTGCAATGCAATTTTAATTGAGTGCTGAAATATTTGCGGCAATTGACGAGCCAATAAAATGTCCTATAAACAGCATCGCATCAATAATATAATTTTATATGAATTTATTGAAAGACTGAATGCAAAAACTGCTAATGCATAAACTGAATATGAAATTTCATAAATATTTCCATTTATTTTCAATTGAAAATATAATTTTTAAATGTCTCTTTGATTGTACAATTTATGCGTTCAAATGATGAAAACTTGCTTCTCGCTTTCACACACAGCTTTCAATCTATTGCCTTCTCTTTCTTCTTACGTAATCTACCAATTTCTACAATTGGTAGAAAATTATCAAAATTACAACTTTTTACACTCAGGATAATTATTTTGACAAACACAAATTTAATGGACAAATATTTGCATCGAAAAAAGTTGTTTGTACCAATAATTTTATGTTAAATTTTCTGTTTATCCAAATAATTTAATTATAATGGTTAGTTACACAGTTTGATAAACAAATACAGTTAAATTTTGATGTGGAGAATACGAATAGACATCAGAAAATTCACATCCTAGCTGGAAATCGAGTATATCAAGTACCACAAACAGTTCCAACTGAGTCTCTCTGCCACCGGACAATACATTTGCCCAAGACTTCTCAGATTGTTTCATGGCCCAAACAACACTTTGGCCAATATGTCATTATCATTATAGACCATAATCTATTATATCAATACCATAATATCCAGGATTATAAACTACAATCTCTAATCTTTGATTATATGGACTGAAATCTATTGGATATTTCAGAAGATTCATTGGGCCACTGTAGCTATTAAATAGATAGAGTGATTCCATATACAGATACATCTTTATGAAGCTATTACCATTTGGCTTTAACTGCCAAAGCATAGTTATACGAGTATACTGGCTATAAACTAGATCTCAGTCGAATGCTGAGTGCAGCTGCCTGTTGGTAAGATTGATGCATTTGCATTCCATCATTTTAGCAACATATGGGAATCTGGCCAGTGGCCACAATGAAAGAATGCCACTTAAATACAAATGTGCAACGATCAAAGCGGGATAGGGCGATAGAGAGAGAGATTGAGAGAGAGGGAGATAGAGATAGCTGCACTATATTAGGCTGCTGCTCGTTACGTAGGAAACTGGCAAAGCTGTTGCACAAATGCATTTGTAATAATTCAGCTCTGCCGGCCCTTGAAGCAAGTTGCATGCTTTAACAATGGTTGCACGTTGCCTCCCGTATTCCAATGGCTCTAGTACCTATATGAGTTTGCCTATAGCTTAGTATTTGTATGGTCTCTGTGTGTGTGTATGTGTGTGTTAATAAATTGAGTTGGCCTTCAATGGGCAAATAGTGCAACATGCAGGATTGGATGCATAGAAAATTTAGGTGCAGGCGGTGGCGCCACACACAGAGCCTGTCGATTTCATTTCAAATGCGCCTTTGGGCCATAAAATTTGACACAAACACGAGGCAAACACACACACACACACACACACATAGACAGCTAGCAGCAACACATGCAGCAGCATGTTGCATATGCTCATTTGCAGTCGTTATTAAATTGCGTTTTTAGGCCAGACGCTGGGACTTAGTTGCCACAGCTGAGACCTGCCAGAGCCTGCAACAGCTTGCAACAGTGAATGCAGCAGAGGCACAGGCACAGGCACAGAGCACAGGCACAGGCACAGGCACAGGGCAACAGCCGTTGCAATGAAACGGGCATTGGCATTTTAATGAACTGACGCATGGGCAGGCAATGGTAACTGCCCTTTGTGCATTTATTTGTTTGCATTGGCATTGATTGTATTTGCATTTCTGTGTGTGTGAGTGTGTGTACATGTTGTGTGTGCGTGTGTACAATTGGCAAAGCGTTCGATTTCGTGTAATGAAATTTTCTAATCAAAGCGTTTTGTTTATTTGCCTGGGTGCTGCTGATGCTGCCACTGCTCGAAGTTTGAACTGGCTTATTGACCGTCGACCGCACGCACACATAACACATATATACCCATTCAAGTGTGTGTGCGTGTGTGTGTGTTTTTGTTTACATTGGGTCAAAGGTTGTCAGTTGAACAAATAGTAATTAGTTGTAATTAGGTTTTACATATGCATTGCTGCGTCTCTCTCTGCCCCGTTGCATAAACAATTAAATTTCGTCAATGGAAAATCTTTGCTTAAGGCGCAACATTTTCCGGTCTCCACTTCAAAGTTACCTTTAATAGGCCAATTAAATTGGCCAAATTGCAAAGAGGAACAATAGACCATAATTTATAGCTATGCAGACTATACATCTATCTATCTATATATAATTAACTCCATTCCCACAAGCATGACGCACAAAAAAAAGTCTTTGAAAACTCATTTGAATATGAAATTCTGGAAAATTCGGAAAATTCATATTCAAATTTCACCCAACTCCGCTCTACGCTGAACGTTCTACGCTCTGTGCTCACAATGCTGCTAAGTTCAATGAGGTGTTAAACCATAATTTGCACAGAACCAACCCCGGCTTCCCTCTATGCTCCCTTCCCCCTCAGTCACCCCCGGTTACCCATTTAGCCAACCCTTACCAAGATCCGCACATTTGCATTTTACGCGTTTTGGCGCTTTAATTTTGCCAGAGTTTCTATGATTTTTTTTCACTTTATTCTCTACTAGCTGCTTATACTCTGCAGCTAAAACAAAAGATAAAACGGGTTTCATAATATCCTTAAAGCGTCTGTAACAAAAGTCTTTTCAAACTTCCAACAGACAAATAGATATAGTTTCCTTCCACCAGCTATCTATCTGTCATTTTCCACACACTTTGGCTACTACTTTTATCTTTCTTTCTATCCTCTGCTTTTTATATTAACTATTTATATAGTTAACATACTTTGGATCCTTTTAAGTATTAAATATATATTTGAAATTTGTCAATATCTTTTAATTTTTTTTTTAAAACATATAAAAAATAGCTTAAAATAAATCTGGAACCTTTCTCGACTCAAATATCTTTAATGTTATTTTATATTAACATACTCTATCCACATAATTGTCTCAGATATCAAGTGTAATCACATCGAGCTCGTTTTATATGCTAAGAAATAGAGACTACAATCTTTGGAGTGCAACTTTGTAACCCGGTTAAAGGGTATCTTTTAGTCTAGCTTTTGTCAGTATCTTATAACAAGTCTTACTAGTTGTATAATCCAGTTCTATCAAAAGGATTAAAGGCTATATAGTAGTTCTTGAACTAACATAGACTAACACCCTGTTCAGCTTACTCTACAAAAGGAAAACGTTTTCCTAAACTCTACTGAGCCATAGGTCAAACGCAACTAAGCTCAGTGTTAAAGGGTATCTCCTAGTTAAGCTCAGTTGCTAAGATAACTCATACTTGATTTTAACTGTTTTTCTTAGCCTTTCCTTTGGTTTTTGTTAGTGTTGTGCTACATTTTGGCAAGCATAAAAAAAGCGCTCCATTGTTTGTGCTCTCAGCCACAGCAGCGCCTCAAAGTGTTTGGCCACAATTACGCACTGGAGCTGAGCTGAGCTGGAGCCGTTGAGCAGCCAGGAGATGGATACAGGAAGAGAGAGTTGGGAAGTAGGAGCTGAGGCGTGAGATGCATGCGCTGCCATCAAATTTAATCGCCATGAAATTTGTGGGCCATAAAATGGGTGCGAGTGAGTGAGTGAGCGGATGGTTGGATGAGTGAGCGAGAGCGCGTAACGTAACACTAAATTTTATTAGCATCAATTTAACAATTTGTGACCGGGGGGGAGGGGGTGGCGCCAGCCTCTCGACTTTATTATTAATATTTAAAGAGGCACAAAGGCAGGAGGCAGGAGGCAAGAGGGAGGCAGAACATTAGAATTATGAGGGGGCAGCGGCAAGTTCATTTCACCTGCTGCAGTTAATAAGCGCCGCAAAAGCGTTGCCCAAAAAGCCTGAAACAGAATCCATTTTAATTTTTCACTTGGATGAGTGCAAAATTAAGACATTAAATGAATGCGCGTCCCCATCTATGAGAGACCAAATTGAGCTGGCGCTCAAGCTGAAGCTGGAGCGTTGCCACTGCCCAAACACTAAAGAGTCGCGCACAGCTGGCGCCCGAACACAGGGACGAAGACCAAATATTGTCTGGCCGGGATGCCTGGGATGACGGGATGCCCGGGATGGCGGGATGCCTGACGAACAACTGATTTTAATAACAGTCATCTGCCGCTGTGCATAACGATGCGTAACGCGAATGGGAACGCAAAAAGCGACTACTCCCTGGCCACGTTATGACTTTGATTCATCAGCGCGCCAAGGAAGAGCAACGCAAAGGACACTGACGCTGGGTGGGGGGCATAGGATGAACATCAGGCACTGGCCGTGCCGTGCCGCACTGGCATTTGCATACAAATGGGCGTTACCATAAGTTCACTTTGCAGCATGCCACGGCCACAATTTGCTTATAAAACGTGCATATTCTAATTGCCAGCAATTTGAGGTGGCGTCTGCCCTCTCGGTCTGTGTGACAAAAGAGCAAAGTTTAAGGCTAATACATAAGGTGGGCTAAGGGGTTGGGGGCATTACATTAGGTAATCTGTTTTCCCCCAACGCGAAGCGGTTAAGACAAAAAGCGACTTAAAGTCAAGCAATTTCCAGGCAATTCCCATAAGCATTTTGCCATTTCTTTTCACTTTTCGCTTGGGTTCTAACTCAGCGACCAAAGCTAAAGACAAAGACAAAGTCAAGGCAAGTCTAAGTCCCAGACCAAGTCCCAGTCCCAGTCCCAGCTCCTGCTCCATCTTAAGTTCCAGCTCCAGCTTCAAGTCCTGCAACTCGTTCCCCAGGCAGCGTCAGTAATAAAACTTTATTGAATTGTATTGATTTTAAAATTATTACCATTGAGGCGGAAGTAATGCAATGTAGCTGCGTATGTGTGTGTGGCAAGTAAGCTGTACCAGCTTACGTGTGTGTGTGTGTGTGTGCGCGCGCTCAAGTGTGCTGGCACAACGGCTGCTGGAATTTCACAAACAACAACATTTTCATTATTGTGTGCAACTGTGCAAAAAAAGAACAAAAGGCATTGCGTCTTATTGTCGGCGTATTTGTCAGGAGTTCTGTAGCTTTACGCGCAAAAAGGGGTTGCACGAGTGAAACGTCCTTTGCCAGTGGGTGAGTGGGTGAATCAGAAGTACTGTCAGAGCTGCTGCCGCTCCTGATGCCAGTGCTAATGCCAATGCCTCTGCCAGTGGCACTGCCAAGCACTTTAAGGCGTCTCAAGTGCTTAACTTTCCATTTCGTCGGCGCCACAAAGTAGGCAATGCTTTTCAGACCCTTAACCTTTTTCAAAATGGGTCAAAAAAGGGCTATTTAATGTGTGCAACTGTATTTTACAGGCATTATTGAGCCCATAAGTTATAGAATTTATAGTATTCTTCTTCAGGATCAATACTTCAGGCGATCTAGCCATGTATTCATCTGTCTATCTCTCCATACGACAGTCCCTTCATCTGCTTGTGTGTGTGTGTAAGTGTATGTGTTCAGGGCTCAGTAAGAAGGCTAAGGGCTTCTCATAGTCAGTTGCCCTCGACTGCAGCATTCTTAGTTCCCTTTTTTTATAAACGTTGCATGCAGCATAGAGGCAAACACGGAAACACACACACACATACACAGAAATCCATATGCCAACAGTTGCTTAATGAAAATCCAATAGCCAAGCTGAACGTACAACGTTCATTGTAATTTTCTATGCTATTTGAGCGTTTTACTCGTGAAAATTGTTTGTTGTGGCACGTGCACAGGCAGCGATTATCGTAGTACCTAAACAAAAGCAAAGGCAATAGCAACACACACGTGTATATGCTAGTGTGTGTGCTGGCTAATCGAGTGTAAAAATGCTGTTGGCTGAACTTAAAGATGCCACATCAGAATTGCTGATCAATTTTCAAATGATTATTTTATTAACTGGCAATCGAAATGGTATCCTTAAAGTGCGTAAATCCATATGCAAAGTGTATAAATGTCTCCCATTAGATGTCCTGGCCACATGAACTTTTAGCACACACACACACACACACACAGACACAAAAGAACATGTTGTGTATGCAAATGTGTGCTGGCAGTTAACTTTTTTGGCCCCTCTTTTGGCCAAGAGACAGACTTGCGTTAGGTAAGCCGCAGGATGTTTTGGCCAGCGTCACTTCGCTTCAAGCTTCGACTCCGACTGCTGCTGCACTTCAACTCTGCCCTGCCAATTCATTTCTATTCATGTTATGCAATTCAATTGTTCAGTAACCCCCCTCCCTCCACTCTTCTGTCACTGTTTAAACTTCCTTTAGCTGCTGCACATGCATATGCACAGTCCAGGATGGGACAGGACCAGAGGACTGGGTTTTGGTTTCCTCTATTATTTTTTCTATCTCAACCTGCTGTGGCCAGTTGTTATCCTGCTACTGCTGCTGCTGCTGTTCCTTCTAGTGACCAAAACCATAAACATATCCTGCTGCAACTTTGCTGCTCCTGCTGCTCCTATCTGACATCGTGTAAGGGCGGGCAGCACTTGCGGTTGAGTTGATCTGACCGCTTGTCCGGCAAGCCATAATTATGCAATTTCTTGTCAACATGCTGCTGAAAGCGCACTTGCCGGAAATGCACAAAGTGCTGTGTGGCAATGCGCACGATGGGGCATGGGGCATGGGGCATGTGGCATGGCGTAAGCGGCAAAGACTTGGACATTTTAACTTCTTGAAATTGCAGGACATTTATAGGCAATTATGCAGAAGTTTTAGCTTCCGTTCATGTGCGTTTTAGCTTCAGTTGTTTGCCGTACTTGTCACACACACACACACACACACACACCCACACACACCCACACACACATGCACATACACTTGGACAGTCAAGGAGGAAATCACATAAATTATTCATAAATGCATTTTGGTCCAATCAGAAGCCTAATTTTCCATGCTTAGCCAAGCTTTACCGACATTACGTTGAGCTACTACAATACAAGAATACATTGTGTGGCATCGAGTGGCAGGAACCAGGATCTAAGGGACAAACATTGCATATAAAAAAGCTTATACTTTTTTATGTTCATGACTCCTAATCTACCTCACCCACACACAAAGAGAGAGAGACGGGGATTGTGTGTGTTCACATTAAGAGGCATGTTAAGCCAGTGTGGCAAGTATCTTATCTACTTCCGTCTACTGTTTATGATGCCAATGCCACTGATTATGAACTGCACAATAAGAACGAAGGCGTCAACCAAACGAGAAGTTATTGCACCGAGCTGGCAATGGAGCAATGGCAATCCCTGAAAGTTGTCATGACGACACTGCTGCCTGCTCCTGGAAGCAACAGCGGTTGCCTCAACTGCTGCTTCATCTCCATCTTCGTATCCATGTCTTTGTATCCCTGTCAGGGCAACAGATTATGATTGAGTTTGGTGCTTACTTCACATGGCTCCATCCACACACACACACACTTGCTAATGGGTGGTGCTCCCGCTTGCTTGGCTGGGTGTCATTTGTTTGGCTGCACTCCCACGTCAGAGGACAGAGACGACATGCAAAGTTATGGCAAATGCCGAAACGCGTGAAGCCATAACGCGCATCATTATTAGGCGAAAATTATTATCGCACACCCGAACATTTTACAGCCAACCGTAGTACCAGGGTACCGCCCTGTACCCCTCCATCCTCATCCTGTGCTCTTGGTGTACCGCTGCTACTTAAGTTTGACGCGCGATAACGACATTTGCTCGGGCGAATCTCATCAGCTGGATTTATGGCACGCATAATTTTTATTGTGTTTGAACTGCAGCCGGCACAAAATTGGCAACCGACAAGCAACAGCAGCAGCGAGGTGCCAATGCCAATAATGTGGCTTACATTGCTTCATACACTGAGAGAAAAGTTGCGATACCTATCACTGAGATCAGAAAGCTCAAAAGAACTGAGTCAACTTAAAGATGTTACAAAATATACTTCTGGCTATGATTGATGAGAACAGATTAATGGGAACAGATTAATGGGAACAGATCGTTGGCAAAGCACCTCAAAGGATAGATCTCTTCCATTGATAGATTGAGACCATATCACATCCCACTCAGAATGAAATAAATACCATTCTCACATGACTTAATTGAGGATCTACTTGGCACTTGACTATTTCTCTCAGTGTTGTTAGCTGATCTGGCACATGCCAGCGCATTGCACAGAAGTTAATTTCTTGCAATTTCTTGTCACTGTGTGTGCGTGTGTGTTTCTGTGTGTGTGCCCAGCTCTTTTATTAACCATAAAATTGTTGTAATTTTATGTGGCAAAAAACGTTGCAAATTTGCATGTGCTTCAAGTAAAGTGCGCTACGGCCTGCGTGTGACTCTGCCTGTGTATGGGGATCTGGATCTGGATGTGGATGTGGATATGGTTGGGGATGTGGCTTTTTATGACATCATAAATATGTATGTACGAGTATGTTTTGGAATGGATTAAAGTCTTGAATGGCACATTAAATTTCTCTCTTTTCTTTTGGGGAGGCCTCACTTAAAAGGCTTTTTATTGCCTTTGGCCCTAGCATGTTCCCATAGTCATAGATTTGACGAATAATTAACATCCAACACATATGTGTAAGATAGAAAGAGAGATAGCCAAGAGAAAGAGACAGAGAGAGAGAGATGTTAATGCACTCGTATTGTATTTATGACAGGGCCTCGAGGCAGATGCATTTGCAATTAAACAGCTTATTATGGACATCATTCTGACATTGACAGTGACACCTTGCCCGTTATGTTGTGTAAGTGTGTGTGTACAGGTATGACAGGTGCCACCAAGCAATCAGGATAATGTCTACCTCCAGGGCAAAACGGTAAGCAAGAAAGTTGTGGGGCTGTGCGGAAGTGAACTAAAGCGAGACAAGACCTGCAATGTAATTAGAACAGGCTTAGAAATAGAAGCCTTTAGCAGACGTGACCGCCACTTCGAGGGAGATGGAAGACTGCACATTGGCAGCTAATTAAATTTAATAAAATTGGACACTTCCTTTGGAGGCACCACTCAAAAGGTGACAGCCAATTTCCAAGATGACGCAGCACTGATGGACGCCGATATTGTATATATAGAGAAATTAAGGGGAATATGCAAGGCGTTAAGCACAATTTTCATGCCAACTAATAAGTTAACACAGCGGCATAATGGCCTGTTTCCTGCATGAATTGCCAATTATGGACACCCCTGCTCACCCGCTCCGTTTTCCCCCTAGAGGTCTACCAATTTGCAATGTCACGGCTGCCGATACAAAACAAGAACAACAGGCAACAACATTGTGGCAAGTGGCAGCTCTAGTCCCTGTCCCCAGCTCACTGTCAACTGACCGTCAGCCCCTGCTCCTGCTCCTCCCATCGCACTAGCCCGTCTCCTTGTGGCGCTTGCTTGCGTGCGGCTTGCGTGATTGATGATGTGTCTGATTGAAATCATCAAACAAAACAAGTGCCAATTGCTGTATCAGTAGCCCAATGAAGTTCCTACAATGTTCACCACACGAAACTCAAACCAATTCCAGATATTCACATATATATGGATATATATATATATGGCTGCATTTCCAATGTATCGAAACTGTTTTGAGTTAGTGCAAAACTTTAACAGTTCCACGTAAAATTAATTTGAAACTCAAACTTCATTCATCCAGTTGCTTTCAATCTATTAAACTGCCCTCAAACTGGCCGCAGTGTTAATGAGGCCGCTTATCTGTTGCCGCTGGTGTTGCCGTTGTTGTTGCTGTTGTTGTTGTTATTGTTGCTGGTGTTGCTGCTGGTGTTTTGGCCAGACACCCACAACACGCTGGTGTGTTGCTTATTAATTACAAGGCTTAAAATTAATTACAGAGCTTAAAATATTAGCACCGCCGGCAACAAATTCCACTAAGCCGAATGCGCAAACGAGAGAGGGATACAGAGAGGGATAGAGAGAGGCTCAGAGTCGATGCTACTAATTGATTTAAGGTCTGTGGGGCAAATGTCTAACGGGATTCGTAAGACGGCTTAAAGGAAGCAGCAGAAAATGAGGAGAGAAAGTGTGAGAGAGAGAGAGAGAGACAGGATAAGGAAGGAAACCATGAGAGAGGATAAATTCAAATGATTTTTTGCTGCGATCAGATTATGTTAAGGACTCACTTAACAGTCTGTGATTACAGTTTGTGTTGCTTAACAGTAAGTCAAGATCCCAAATATTTATGTATCTCAGATAGAAATTAATGAAGTATCCTTTAAATAGAGAAAGCAACTGTAAAGATTTCATAAGTATATTCACAGTCAGTGAGTATTCGTTCTCATTTGATATTCCCTTAGAATTCCTGTGATGAGATTAACTTTTAAGGTTAGAGTCCTTAACCTTACACAACGTAACATACACAATGTAACATACATATATGTATATATATTTTCTAGGGGTATAAGTTTATTCTAGAAAAATACACAAGTGATTGTTCGAAGTCAAAACGAGTCCTGATTTATTGTAACCTTTTTTAAACTGATTTCTGAACCCAAAATCATACTTCATCTTTATAATAAATGCGTCCTTATTCTCATCATGGACACATAATGGGATCAGCTGTGGCCCCTCCATTCCCCTGTAATCCACCAAAAGTAACTTTTTACCAACTGTTGGACGAATTGTTTGTTAGTTTGTGTGTGACCATTAATCAACACAGCTATACACACACACACACACACACTTACACTTACAGCAGTCAAATGCCGCTAAGCTGACTCTACCCACACACACACACACAGACACATACACAGTCATACAATAAAACGGTTTAAATTGGCAAATTGCTGTGTGATTTAGCAGCAAATAATAAACATGTTTAGCGAATAAATTCATCAAAAGTTGCTTTTCATATAGACGAATGCACTAACGAGGCGACCCGGATTCAATGCCAGCTCCGACCTGGGTTTGCTAACGGTACCAGAAGTCCTTTTAGTTGTTGTATGTAGAGTGTACACACACACACACTCACGCACACCTAGCTTGACATCGTGTATAGTGAAAGCAAACAAAAATAGCAACGCGCACAGGTGACAGACAGGTGAAGGTGAACGATAGAAGGTATGGAAGGTGGATGTGTAAAACTGGAGCTGGTCCAAGGATGAGGTCCTGGTGGCCAGTGGACTCGGGCATAGGCAATGCGAACGGAAATAACAACAACAATAACAAATAGTCCTAATGACAAGTATGCAATGCAACGAGTTTTGAATTGTCGTGTACATATGAAAGTTGACAAACAAGCTGCTTTTACCCTGTCAAAAATATATGACAGTCACAGGGTGTTTATGTTTAGATTATTGAAGTGAATTATTAGTTTAAGAACAATTAAAATATAATTTAAAGACTTTGTAATTGCTAACAGTAATTTATATGGGTTTAGTAACATTTAAACTCTATTTGGCTAATGGAAAAAATCTAACAAAAGATTTGAATAAAAAATTGGTTTTAATTTTGCATGGAATGGTTTGATATGAGTCCAATTCCTGTCAGCTATCGGTATATGGTTGATATAATCAAAAGTTAATTAATCAAATATACATATTTCTCACTGTTTGTACAACTATTTCTATAACTTCTTCTGGCATCTATTTCGCATCTTAATTAAGATGCCTTTAATGATTTCTCAAGACGCAGTTCAAGATGACCAATTGACTTTTGCCAAGCACCCAATAAAAAAGGAAGCACTATTGTTCAACTTTTCCAGCAAACGTATTAACAGAGAATATTAAGAATATATCTACACCTCTCTCTCTCTCTAAGGAAGCCTAGTGTTCAATTGCAGGGTATTGCCTAGTCCACATCATCCAAAATTTCATTGACTTCAATATGGAACATATGGCATATGTAGTACTCGTCGTCCTCTAGTCGTAGAAGCCTGCTAATCATTTGGTCAACTTTCTTTGGTATTCCTTGGTTTTTATTATGCTTGTTTTAGCCTTGCAGTTGTTGTTGTTGTTGGTAACCTGACGATTGAGCGCTTAATTTGTTAAGCTGCAAAAGTAGAAACTCAAACAAATCAGAATATCTGACCAAAAGTCAAGGTGTGTTTGTTTTGGACTCCCCCCTGTATGTGTGTGTGTAGGGATTGGGTCTGCATGTGGATTTTGTGGCTGCTCAACGGCTGCCGCTGTCTATCAGGCGCCACAGATTTTTATCAAACACACACACACACATATATACACACAGAGAGAGAGACATATCTGAAATTTGTGTATGGCAGATTGTTTGTTTGTTCGTTACGTTCCGTTTTACTCATTTTGACCCTTTTTTTGTTGTTGTTGTCCTTGTGGTACTGCAACGACTGGTTATCCTTTTTGGGGCTGCTCTATTTTCGGCTTTTGATGTGCTGTGTGGATGAAGCTCATCATCAAAGGCTACAAAACATCATCCGATGTGATAATTGTGTGTGTTCCTCTCTGTCTCTCTGTGTGTGTGTGTGTAGGTGTGTGGGTGTGTGAGTACCTTGCCAAGAGTTGTACACTTTTTTATCTTTCCACTTTTGTTTTTTATTTGTAGTACCTGCAGCATGTCCTTGTTTTTGGTGTTGTTCTCAGTTGTTTTTGTTGCTTGTTGCCTTTTTGTTGTTGTATCTCTTTGCCTTTTAGCCGTGTGATTTTGTGCCTTTTTTATGCGCTGCCTGGTTGCTCGCTCTCTGTTTGCCCCTGACAAATATTGACCCGCATTGATTGTCGTTTTTTCTGCTTGTAAATTGTTAAAGGGAGGAAGTGAACCCCCCCACTCCTCCCTCTTTACAGTTCTCCCACGCCATTCCCATCATCGTTATCACCCCGCTTTCTTCAGTTTGACGCTCCTGGCTTATGCACAAAGTTTTCACTTTTGTTGCTACCGTAATTGGCTGCCCTACTACAGGAATGTGGTTAGAAAGTGGGCGATCCTGCAGGGGCAGATACAAGGGAGGTGGCTTTACGAGCAGAAGTACATTAGTTGCAGTTTCGTTGAGCAATTTGGCGTATGTACACCCTGTAATAATAGGTAGTAGTTGAGGTATGTATACCCTGTAATAGCCCAAAAGGGAACTTTTTTAGGAATATATCGAGTATGTACACCCTGTAATAATGACTAGGAGTGTATGTACGCCCTGTAATAGCCCAAAAGGGAACATTTCTAAGAATATATCGAGTATGTACACCCTATAATACTGACTATCAAATTATGTACACCCTGTAATAGCCGAAAAGGGAACATTTTTAGGAATATATCGAGTATATACACCCTGTAATAATGACTATCAAATTATGTACACCCTGTAATAGCCGAAAAGGGAACTTTTTTAGGAATATATCGAGTATGTACTGCCTGTATTAATGACTATCAAATTATGTACACCCTGTAATAGCCGAAAAGGGAACATTTTTAGGAATATATCGAGTATATACACCCTGTAATAATGACTATCAAATTATGTACACCCTGTAATAGCCCAAAAGGGAACATTTCTAGGAATATTTCGAGTATGTACACCCTGTAATAATGACTAGGAGTGTATGTACGCCCTGTAATAGCTCAAAAGGGAACATTTCTAGGAATATATCGAGTATGTACACCCTGTAATAATGACTAGCAGAGTATGTACACCCTGTAATAGCCCACAAGCGAACATTTCTAGGAATATGTCGCGTATGTACACCCTGTAATAGCCCACAAGCGAACATTTCTAGGAATATGTCGCAATATTGAGACATTTTTATGTACATTTCATACAATATTTTTTCTTTATTTGGTTTCGCTCTTGGCGTCATCGTTAAAATGGTTTTTATTATTTCCGCTGGCAGTGTTATTAATGTTGTTGTTCTTCTGCTTTTGACTTTACTCGTGTTCCAAACACACACACACACGCATGCATACACACACGCACACATTGGCACAATTTATATTTTTCAATTAAGCAGCAAAAGTTTTACGCTTTGTTTCGTGCAACTGTAATAAATTTCAACTACG
This sequence comes from Hirtodrosophila trivittata, assembly GCA_035045065.1. Lineage (NCBI taxonomy): Eukaryota > Metazoa > Arthropoda > Insecta > Diptera > Drosophilidae > Hirtodrosophila > Hirtodrosophila trivittata. The sequence goes on along the minus strand of JAWNNK010001311.1, from coordinate 16,726,783 downwards.
AATACCCCATCCAACCCGCCCCCTTCTCACTCCAACTCCCACCCACACTCAAGTGAACCACCCTGTGCAATGTTTCACTTCATTTGGCCGCATACGCGTTCTTTGTACAGCCAACAGTAAAACTCGATCCATATATATATAAATGTATATATATAGTTGTATATTTGTAAATTTTGCGTTATGGTTTAATTTTGTTGCACGCGTGTAATTGATAGCCCACCCATGGCTTAATTGATAATTTCGTAGTTTCAACAAACAACACTCCCCTCCCCCTCTTTGAGAGCCCCTTTCGAGCCAGAACACAACTGCTAAATGTCTGCACATTTAAAGCCCTACAATGGCATCCAACCTTTTCTCGTTTAATTGTTCGTCTGGCAATATTTGTTTTTGTATGGTAAATATCAAATTTAACAATCAGATTGCAGCTCAAGTCTGCTTCAAACCAATTATTTGTGCAGCTCATAACATTTTGTATAGAAATCATAGAATAACTATAAAGCTCTAACTATAGGTAGATAACATACCTAAGGATATGTGTGTTAATTATCAATAGATTTGAATTCAGAGACTTTATTGCTAATAGTTTTTCTTATAAACTGGCAAGGTCACAGTGTGGGAGAGAAAATTTGCTTTCTTTATCTGTAACAGAGTCTGAGGTGCTTATCAGTTGATAACTTGTTAATTGGGTCCAATAAGTCCATGGCCATAATAACCTTTTTGCCTTTTCTTATAGGATATTATTTACCAGCTGTGATAAGATTATATACATATATTTATAAATAAACTTATGTAATGTGCTGATTGTTTTAAAAATTAATTTTCATTTTAACTTTCAATAATAATTTAACGTTGATTTTAAAAACCAAATAACTCCTATTTAATATCCTAGTCCTAGTTCAGATACTCATATATATAACTTGTTAACCAGTTCATTAATTGACCTTGAGTATCTATACATTAATTTGTATCCATTAGTTTCCTCTGTCGTCCTGTCCTGCAATCTAACCCAACTTTCAGTCGATTTACACCCCCAAAGTTGAACAAGTGATGTGCAGATTTCGAGATTGATTGAATGAGGTGCAATTGAAATTTTGTTAGAGCCAAGAATGCGGTAATTTGCATTAATTTGTAGCCTTTCATTAATCATACGCCCCGTAAGCAAATTCATTTAAATAGACTGTTTTGTGCTTTACAATTGACGAATGCTTGCGTCATTCCATATACAAACACACATTCGTTTATCTATACAAATATATACATATATATATATATATATATATATATAATACGAGATAAGCATTTCTGTGCTCAGCAGCAGCTTTGCTAGTTGGCAACCCCCTTTTAACCATCGCCATTGTCAACATGCCATTACCAACATCCCCTTTTCCCCCAACCAGCAGCTCCTTCATCATCATCCAGAGCGTTGATGCCGTCTAAAGGACTCGTTTAGCGCAACGTTCTCGTTGCTGTTGTCGTTGTTGTTGTGCAATCATCAAACGGTTTAGCTGCAAAACTAATTGCATTACATCAATTTTTCTGTTAAAAGTCAATAACCAATCAAACACACACACACACACCGACACAGGATCAGAGCCAGACGCAACGCGGTGCAAAGTTTGAAAACGTGCAGTTAAATGCACACAAACACGCACACACACACAGATACTCTTACTCAGCCAGGCAGCGGTCAATTTAATAGCAAAGTGAAAGAATGAGAAGGACACAGAAATGAAAGACAAGGACAGGGATAGAAACAGAGACAGACAGAGAGACAGGGACAGACGCTGGTACGTAATAATGACAGGAGTTATCACATTAGCCCCATATAAACTTTTGCGTAGGAAGCTTGAACTGAGCTCCATCCCTAATTTAATCTAAGGGTTGTCAAGTGGCTTTAATTGAATGAAATTCAATAGAAAACTTTGCTCGAGTTTCAAGTATTAAGCCTAAAAGAAAACTCTAGTGAAAAGTATGTCAAAAAGTTTTCCATTTTCTACTCATAATAAATAACTAATTGAAATTCGAACAACAATTGTCTATTTTCCCCTCTCTAAAACTGAACACATAAGAGGCTTGCAAGTTTTCCAAGCTGAAAATTTTGAACAATTTATAGTTTATTATATATGCACAGAGAAACTTTAAGCAGTTTACTCGTTAAGCTCTAGGTTTTTAACTGGAAAAGCATTTTGGAAAATAGATTTTCCATTTTCCTTGGTAAGCAAGGAGTAAGCCATCCATTAAATACTTATAATCCATATACCTTAAAAGCATTTGCAGAGCACAGACGACAACGACAACCCTGGCAATCATTTGAGGTCCTGCAGCAAGCGGAATGCATTTTCCACTTGCCACATGCCTGCTGCCTCATGCCTCTTACTACCACCAGTAGACTTAGTTCTTCCTCCCCGTCCTCCGCACATTGATGACGTGTTCATGCAGCCGCTGTCAACGTGGTGCGTTTCAATTTTACATCCACATGGCCCGCACGCCACAGCCAGAAGATGGTCGAGACGCAGGTGGAGCTGGGGCTGGACTTGGTAGCTGGCAGCTGGTAATTGGAATGGGTGCAAAGGTGGCGCCAAATGCTGACGGGTCGCGACGACCAGTTGACCAGCCGCGCAGCGAACGTTAAATCGTTAATTGATTACGGCCAACATTGATTGTTGTTGTTGATTCCCTTTTTTCCTCTGTATTTTTTTTGTTTGTTTGTCGTGGCACTTGGCTTGGAGTTGAGGGTGGGGAGCATTGTTTGGCTGGATTACATAGCCAGCAGCTGGGTTGGAGGAGCTGCGTCAGGCGCCGGCGACGACCGAACATAAAAATCCAATTCTGTTTTCACAATGATGTTTCTGGGCAGCTCTAATGAGCATGAGACGAGTATGAGTTGGTGGCAGTCCAACTGGTAGATGGATGGACAAGACCAACAGGGCAACCATTTTAAAACTAATTGCTAAGCAAAGGGCATACAAGAGACAAGCACATTCAACCAGTACTCAGATCACGTACGCATCCACAACAAACGCATCACCGCAAATACAGACAATCTGGCCAGAAATAAGTAAAGTAAAGTAAAATATAACAGGCAAAAGAACTTTCTCAACTGAACGGATCGCTGCAAATAAGCCAAAGGCTCTAAGGCAACAAAACAAAACAAAACCGAACCGAACCGAACGAAACGGAACCCACTCAACCACCGTTTACCCACTCTGTAACCAGAGAGCGGTGGGTCATCACGGCAGACATCTAGTCAAGCTGTAGCCCGAAAATACGAGTAGATGTATGAAGTGGTTGCTCTGGGCTGTGTGCCTTCTGTGTTCGCTGTGTAACTGATATTACAGTTAAAGCGGTGGACGGGTCTCTGCACCACCAGAAAAAAAATATAAAAAAGCCAAAAAAAAAGCGACGCAAAATGCGCGGCCACTCAAAAATTCTCAACAAAAGCCAAAAAGGGCTGCCGGCGACTTTGGCCAAAGCCAAAAAATGTTAAAGTGTAGGCGGCAGCATGGAATACAACGGAGTGTGTATACCCTAACATGGGTTAAACTTGATTAGAAAGTATAGACTATGTCAAAGGATGTGTATCCTTACAGATCGTATATACAGTTTAGCACTTCAACAGGCGATATGTTAAGGCATGTATACCCCAAAAGATCTATTAGTTGTATAATATATATATTAAAGCTAGAGCTCATATATCTTTCTATACACTTATCAATAGGTGTTTGTCTAAAGGACGAAACAGGAAACCTTTCTATACTCTTACAATCGCTCAGCTATACTAACAAGCAAAGGGCCTTCTCCTCTAAAAACTTTATATACAAAGTCCTGGAGTTATTCTCTTTGTTACCAGATGCCTGATTGAACTAATGTACCCTGCTTCAGTGTAGATTTGTAAAGGTATGTCCAATGCCTGACAAGCATTTAAAGCAGCAATTATTTACTCAGATGCCAAATGCCAACAACAGCAGCAGCTGACGCATGAGTTAGAATAACAAGAGCCCAAAGCAGGAGCAGACTCCATGTGGATCCAGTTCGTGGTCTGCACCAATTGAAGATTCAATTTGATTATTTTACAAAAGGCTCAACTGAAAACTGTAAACTGAAAGAGAATCCAAAGGTAAAATTGAGGCGCACTTTGACTTAATTAATGCACACAGCAGGCAGGCAGGGAGGGAACTCAGTAGCAGCCGCCAAATCCAAGTCAAAAGTAGTTGCAACCAGTAAGTAACAAAGCAGGACTCAAGTCTGGGTCAAAAGGCAACATTGTAAAGCCACACTAATTGAAGAACTTCACGTGTGTGTGTGTGTGCGGTGTGTGTAAGAACACGTATAGAGCAAGTTTCTAACAAATCGAATGACTGTTGGTGTACCTATTCGCTTCCGCAAGCGTGTTGCACGTTGCGCAGAGTTTGTTATTTTAATTTGCGCCTAAAAGTATGCAACAAATTGAAAGGATTACACAAAGTTTATGCAATGCAGCAGTCAGCGTCGCGTAGCGTGGCAGCAACTTAAAAGCGACAAGACAAATGCGACAATTTAAGCGCGTTTTGGACGGTTGGCGATGCCTCCGGTTCTGCCACTAGTTTTGGCTCTGGTTCTCTCATCCTAGGACTGACTCCCTGGCATGCAGCAACAAACTCGCACAAATTGTTAGTGTTGCAACAGTAACAACAACACACACCAACACACACACTGCATAGCATAAAATTAATGTCAAGCAAAATGGAGAAACAGCAGCCGCCAGCAGCAGGAGGCAGTCGCCATTCACGCTCTAGAGGCATAACCAGTACTAAGAGCAGCAGCAGCAGAAGCTCCATTTCCAGCTCCATTTGACGCCTCTGCATCAGCTTCAGTTTGAGCGTCAGCCAAAAACTGTTGCAAAATGATGTGGGTCGATTTTTGTTGCTTGTTGTGGGCGTTGTTGCAGTTGCAACTTTTGTTGCATATTCAGCAGCAATAGCAACAGCAGCAGCAATAGCAGCGGCAGCAATTTTCTTCTTAAAAATAAACTTGGCAACAGCCTTTGGGTGCGCTCGTTTACTCGCATTTGATCACACATTTTGTGGCAAGTCAGCTTGCAACTGGCAAACCATAAAAACTGTGTCGATGTTGTTCGCAAATTGTGCGTTGCATTGCATAAAAATGTGGCTGACATGCAACACTCCCTATGTGGCGACTTGTAGACGACACCATGCAACATACCAGCTCATCCGAACCAGTGCCAAAGTCAACTAAATTGACATGTCATAGGTCAAATCAATGTGAATAAAATTACAAATGCGAATACGAATACGAACTGTGAATATAACTGTGAATACACTCATACTCATTAACTCATAGATTGCACAAATGCCGCCATTAAGGGCTGTCCTTACCTTTGCCTACTTGCAAATTGCGTCAGCTACCAACTGGCAACTGGTGGCAAGTGGCAAGTGTCAGGTTGCAGCTTGACTTGATCCCCAATGCCATGACGCATAAACTGCTCTAATGAGTGCATATTGTGCAGCCTGTTTCCATATTGCAAATGAGGTCTGATTGTTTCCCTTCCTCCACCCGTTGATCCCTTGCCAGGTGCACACCCTGCACTGAGAAAATTAGTGTATGAGAATCGATGCAACTGCCTCAAAATTGAGCTCTTGTCATTTCGGGCACGTCTCTGGCACTGAATTTAAAGAGGCAACACATCATGTGCCACTGCCTCCTGCCTCCTATCTCCTGCCACACTGTGAAAACCCTTTGCTGAATTCCCATTGCGGAACTGACCCCGACAGGGTTCGGTATTCATGGTCTGAAAAGCACTTAAGCTGTACTTTGCATGTTATTTTCGCCAGGGGGCGGAGGTAAGCATCTTAAGTTGGAGTTTTCTGAGTTTCTGCTTGAGTTTCTCTTTCTCTCTGTTTCAAATCTGTCTTCGCATCTCTGTCTCAAGGCAGTCATTTAATGGTAGGGTACGTGTTATTCATAAATACTTAATTATAACTTGCAGCCGCCAGTGGCAACTTATCATTTGTCATTCAACGCTGGCCTAAGGACCCCAACTTATCAACTCAAACACGATTTCTATGATTTCATCCACATTGATGTGCTTTTTGTTGAGCTTCGACAGTGGCGCCTTCAGATCTTTCGAATGCTGTAAAAACGATCCTTGAAATTAAATTTGAAATGTCGTAAAACGAGAAACCTACCCTGGCCGTATTCACCAGCTCTTTGAACTCCTGCTTCTTTAGAGCTTCATAGAGCTTGGCAAAATCACCGCCCTCCCGCACTTTGCGCGCCATTAAGCTAGAGATCTGAGCACGAGGCAGAGTCCGCAGCACCTCGTGCAGATATGTGGTCAAATCGCGACGTAGCATAAGATTAACAGGCACCACACGTGGCACTTGATAGTTACGCAAGCGACTGGGTAACTTATCCACCTCACTGGTCACATCATAGCCCGATCCGTACTCTGTGACATAATCAATCAGATCGGCGAAGTCTGGCGCTAGACGCATCTGCTTCCAGGTCGTGGCGAACTCAGCACTGCGCACAAACGCCGACGCCTCACGAAATCTCGGATCGAATATATAATATCGAGCCGATATATGCCCAATGCGGCGCCGTGGCACCAAAGCCATAAAATCACGCAGATCGGCACGAAGATCTGCGGCAATCAAGCAACAGCAGCAGCTGAGCACCAGTCCAATGAGTCCAACTGAATGGTTAACCATATTGAGCAGAAGTACGTGTCTGTCTTAGCCAAGTTTGGGCAAGACTCTTATAACTAGTAAGTGCTGTGAGTCTTGGCCCATTGTGACAATATTTACCTTTGTCAGTGGAGGGGGCAGCAGCTGCTAATTGATAGTTTAAAAAGATGTTTGCTAAAACGATTCATTGAACTGTCAACAGTCAATTAGCCGTTGTTGTTACTTTCACTTGTTTTCTTTTCTTGTACACAAATTTTGCATCGACTTGTTAAGAGAGAACAAAAGACTTTAGTTATTGCATTTTAACCAGATTTACAAGGTTTGTGGCTTGGCATAAACCAACACACAGAGAGAGTATAAACATAAACAATCAGCTTCAGGGCTAAACAACAATAAATCAAGTGTAAATTCTTTTGTCTACTGCCACTGACTGTAATTGCTCCCATTTGTGCATTAAAAATCATGATTGATTTCAAGTTAGGCAATCCATACAATGAGCTCTTTCTCAGTCTCTTGTTTTGGCCATGTCTCGACTGTTGGCCAAAAATTAGAATTCAATTGCGATTGATTTATGCAACTAGCAAATTTACGAGCCACAAGAGACTTTTAACAATGTGCACACACTGTAAACACACACACACACACACAATTTTCTACTTTTCGAACTTTAGGTCTATTGTCTACACATTAAAGTCTCTCTCAAGGAGGAAACACAAGTTTTGCTGTATTGATAGTATCCACATCCACATTCATTTTCTACATCCCATATCCAGAGCTTAAGGATACCATCAACACTAATGCCTATCTAAATTTCTGTTAATGAAATCTACTGATAGGTTAAAGCCTTTTTGCCTGCATCTCGTCTGACTCCCGGCATTTGGGTCAGAAAGCCGCAAAGCATGGAGAAAACTTCTTACTAAAAATTAACAGGGGCGGCTGCTACTCAACGCAGTGTGGCCCAAACAAGGGCTCCATTTAAGTTAAAAAGAGGAAAGCAAGATTATATGCAGTATTTTCAAGAAGCAATCGAAGCACTGTATATACATGAAGAAGATATAGACATGAACAGGTATTTGGGGGAATTATTCATATATCTTTCCATATATATATTTTGTACTTTTCGTATTATTTTCTATCATTTCTATCCACTTTTTGTATACTCTTTTTTGCTACTTGTTCTGTGTATTTATTTATTCTACTTTTTCCATCTACTGCTTCCTTCTACGTCTTCTAGATACTTTTCCCATTTACTACTTCTATCTACTCATATCGAACGATTTGTACTACATACTTCCATCTACTTCTTCTATCTATTTCTTAGATCAATTTCTTCGATTTAGCTCTTCCATCTACTTTTTGCATCTACTGTTTCCATTTACATCTTCTATCTGCTTCTACTTCTACTTCTATCTGCATATTTCTACCACGTCCATCTGCTTTTTCTTTATTTCAAACTTCACTCTTTAACTACGTTGAATACCCTAAAATTTAAAAACTCATCTTACATTCTGTAGAAAGCGATTTTGATTTCGAGTTTTCATTTGCTGAACCGCTCCTGGTTAAACGTATTAGTCTTTTGAAAAGGGTTGACGTGCATTAAGCAGCTCCTTCTAAATACGCACACACACGCACCCTAGCAGGATACACACACATACACCTCTCTATATATGATGTTAGAGGTAACAATACAAAAGGCAAAACAAATAAGCCATAAATTTGCATGCCAACAACAATTGGCAATTTTCCGTAGGTTAAAGCATAAACCGGCAAACAAACCGACTAACAAACAAACAAACAAACGAACAAACAAGCAGCAGAGCATACAGAAAAAAAACAAGGTGAGTCGACGCTGTACTCCCTGCCCCCGCTCACCCCTCCCTAGCTTGCCTCCATCTGTACAGTCGTAAGTTTAAAGTGGGCATTGTGCGGCGGCGTTCAGTGTAAACGGAAATAGAAATGAAAGCATTGCGTGGGCAAGTAGGCCGTGTTATCGCCAGGTACAGGTACAGGCACTGGCAACATTGCGTATACGTAACGTATGAAGGGCAGGAGGTATATGTATCTTCTGTATGTGTGTGGCAGGCACAAATGAAGCTGAATTGTTGCGGTTACCTAGGTGAATGTGTGTTGTGCGTGTGTGCGTAATAAGCTCAACATTTGCTGTTGTTACTGTTTTTTTTATACGCCCCGCTTTGGCATTGGGCAGTTGTCGACTGTCCGCTATAAATGTCCTTTGAAGTTTGTTTATGATTTTCGGATGTTGTCCTCGTACTCTATACACAAAAAACGCGGCAATCGCATAAGCCGCGCTTAGATTTCGTTGTTGTGCGTATTAGTGAGATTTATGCATTTAGGAAATTAAACATCCTGAATGGTCTACGTGTGTGTGTGTGTGTGTGTGTATATGGGGGTGTGTAAGTTTAATATGAATCCAAAGGTGTGTATAGTATAGTATAGTGTGTCCTTCTCTGTGTGTCTGTATGCTTTACAGTCTGCTACATAACTTTAACTCCAACACAGATGCTCTCTTCACCTCTCGCTCTCCCTCTGCTCCCTCTCTTTCACTCTTGGTGGCGGTGCCGCCGCTGTCATTAATTTTAAATCATGCGTAAAATCGCGTAATGTCACCAACACGGCCGCCACCAGCATCCTTTGGGATGCCTCGCGCACGCATTCACACTCTGCAAATTTTTATACAAATACAAACGCATATATATTTATATTCTGCTCGACTACGAGATACTCTTCCTGAGATATCGAAACACCCAGTCACACACCCTAGAAGCAATTGTCGTGCATCTATCTTTAATATATTACCTGTTTATTATTGATCGAACAGCTCAACTTGGTTTTTGAGACTAATCTAGCTGCGTTCAAAAAAATAGTAGTGAGTCGAAATTCCCTTCTTCTTGCTGTTACATTCCCATGCATAGCTTATGTATACCCCTTTTAGCATTTTTCAATAGATTCAGGGTATGTTTTTTGGTTTGCTCTTTTTGTGTGTTTGTGAGCTTGGTGTGTGTGTGCGTGTGTGTGTATGGGATGGTGTGTGCATTAAACACTCGTTTTTTTGGGTTGGCCGCGTCGGCTGCTTGGCGGAAATGCGTTCGACCACATCAATCACGCGACATTGACAAATGTGCATATTTTTGTTGAAATTATACGACTACAGGGCACAGGCACACATATGTATGTGTGTATACACACATGCTCACACAGTGTGTGTGTGTGTGTGTGAGTGTTTGTGTGAGTGACCAGCCAAGTGGCTGTGCAAATTATTGGCTACAATAGTGCTTCAAATTGGGCAATTTATTGCTTTATTGCTTTTACGTGTTTCGTCTGCGGCTACGTTGCAATTTTTCCTCTTTTTTCCCCAATTTTCCTCTTTCTTTCCGAGTCTCCATGTCATTTTTTCATTCTTTCATTTTTCCACTGCTGCAGTTTCTCATTATGTCAGCTACCGTTGCACTTGTTGTATTTTGCTGTTTGTTTTTATAATTGCAAATTTAATCATTCGCATGACATCAAATTGTAAGTTGAGTTAAGTTGAGTCTCTTCGACATACATCGAGTACATCAAAGTTTCAACTGTCGAAACAGATATATACCCATATATATATAGATATAAATGCCATCATAATTGTCGTATGAGCTTTCAGTAAGTTGTCAGAATGTCAATCGCTTGGCCACCAATTTAAAACATGTATGGCAATATCTGCAGCAGACGAGACGGACAAGTATCAAAAAATAAAACATATACAATTTTTAATAAGTGATTTCTCTCTTGAAGTTGATACAAATAAAGTACGCCCTTGGTTAAAAAATCTTCTTAAAACACAGGCCTGTTGCAAGAATGTTACATTGGACAAAGTAAATAGAAATTAAAATTGTTTTTTTATTCTATACATTTTTTGTAAATTAAAATTTGCCACACGGCAGCTTCGTGTGTTGCGTCAATCGAGAGCCTACTGTATTATCTTTTAATGGAACCTTTTCGAGACTGATATATGTATACGTACACGTACATTCAAAGATTAAGTCTGTGAATTACTGGTATATATGTTCTTCAGCTTCAACTAATTTCCCTTTAGTAACTGGAAGATCTGAAGATCTGAACACCAAAAGTACAGTTATAGAGGCGAGAAATAAGTTGGAACTTAATACAAATCTGCAATAAAGATCAAGTAATTGAAAAGTCTCCAAGGCTTACATTACCACTAGAAACTACCTTAATTTGAGCCCTTTCAACTTTTCGGATAGGCTCTGTGAACGTATTGATCCCTTTTCAGTTGAGAGAGAATGTTGGGATCAGAGTTAACTTGAGTTAAACTTCATGGAAATTCATATACGACAAAAATGATTTATTCAGATAAGTTCAGTATTGTAGTAAAAGCTCAACGCAGCGCACTGAATTTTTGTTCTTTTCGGTTTAAAACACACGTTTTTTTTTTGTACAAGTTCCTTTCGTCCTTTTTTGGATCTAAGCGTAAATTATAGTGCAAGTAATTTAAAGACATATCCTGCGTTGTACCCAGAACGTGTTGTAAATTCAAATCGCAAACATGGCAAGATCGCAAGTAGCTTGCGCTGGAAAATCTATTTTAGGACTACATCGTTTTAACCGGATCATTTCTTTTACACCAAGAGCCCATCATTTTATTCAAGTTCGTGGAAAATGCGAACTGAATGGCATTGTCATTGGAATGTACCACAAAGAAGGCGAAAAGGAGCCACAGATGACACCGAATGGTGAGAAGTTCGACGATCGCGTCGGAGGTAAAATTTCCCAGCTGATTAGAGAAACGGGAATGAGTGGAGTTTTAGGTAAGGGCAGAATGTTTAGTAACATAGACAAGGAGTTCCAGGCGGTGGCTGTTGTTGGCCTCGGCCAGGAGGGTGCAGGTTTTGATACAGAAGAGGTACTTGATGTCGGCATGGAGAATGTACGCATCGCGTCAGCTGTTGGTGCACGTTTCCTCCAGATGCAAGGCGCCCAGATGGTATTAGTCGACGGCATGGAATATCCGGAACAGGCAGCCGAAGGTGCAGCCATGGCCGTCTGGCGCTACAATGCCAACAAGCGTAAGAATCATCGTACAGCGATACCCAAGCTAGAGTTGTACGGTTCAACAGATGTGGACGCTTGGACACGAGGCCTATTCAAGGCTGAGTCTCAGAATTTGGCGAGGCGTCTCTCAGATACGCCAGCAAATCAGATGACGCCCTCAATCTTTGCACAGGCTACAATAGACGCACTATGCCCGTGTGGAGTCTCTGTTGAGGTGCGTTCCATGGACTGGATTGAGGCGCAAGGTCTCAACTCGTTTTTAATGGTGGCCAAGGGCTCCTGCGAGCCGCCCATTGTACTCGAGATCAATTACATAGGCAGTTCCCCAGAGGAAAAGCCCACTATGCTATTGGGCAAAGGGCTAACCTTCAACAGTGGTGGACTCTGTCTGAAGAACAAGAATCGCATGGACGAGTATCGTGCATCCGTGAGTGGTGCAGCCGCAGTTGTGGCTGCCATCCGAGCTGCTGCAGCTCTTTCGCTGCCTATCAATGTGAGCGCAATTCTACCGCTTTGCGAGAATATGCCATCGGGTATGGCCGTTAAGCCCGGGGATGTGGTTACCTTGTTAAACGGGAAGACGTTGTGCATTAAGAACCCCTCCTTAGCCGGCACTGTAATGCTTTCCGATCCGATGCTTTACGCTCAATCCGCGGCCAAGCCCAAACTCCTTGTGGATGTAGGAACTCTCGCAAATGGCACACTCTTTGGTCTGGGTGCGTCAGCGACGGGTCTCTGGACGAACAATTCTTCAGTATGGAAGCAGTTCAAAAAGGCCGGCTCACTAACTGGAGACCGGATGTGGCGTATGCCGCTCTGGAGATATTTCAAGGACTTGGTCGAGCCCAGCGTCGGCTCCGATCTGTGTAACGTGGGTGTAGGACCCGCCTCCTCTTGTCTTGCAGCTGCATTACTCTATACATTAGTGCCCTGCTCCGATTGGGTGCATCTTGACTCTAGAGGAACTGGCATGTTAGCCCTACACGGTGTGCCACCCTATCTACTTAAGGATCGCATGACTGGACGTCCCACTAGAACCATTATACAATTTCTATACCAGATGGCCTGCAAGTAAAATTTTACGACTTCGAGAGTCGAACATAGGATGTCGGATGTCACTCAACAATTTTGGCTATATTTGTGTACTAAATTTTGTCCAATGACAGCATCAGCGACAGACGAAGAAGAGTTTAAAGGGTTGTCAGACGAAGATGTAAGATAAATGTTGGATATGGTACGTTTCGCTCTGTGTAGATCTAATTTCTAAATTGTGAATTTTCCCGTAATTATCGTACTATGTATCGTAATCAATGTAATTTTACCTAAATTAAAGTACATGTTCTCTTATGGACGATGAGAGTAAAACTTCCTTCTTTGATTCATACAAACATAACAGTGTTCATTAAAATAGTACTCATTGTGTGTAATCTTTACCAGAAGTTGGTGACTGCCTTAGCAGCCGCTCTCCAGTCCTGGCCAACTAATTGTTTGGCTCACACCCAAAGAGGACCTTCCTCAAGCGCTATGCGTGCTGCTTACAAAACTAAGCGATTGCCCTCATCCTGTGCCTGGGACAGGGCCTGGGCCTAGGATCCGTTACGGGATCGGGGAACTGAGACTAGAGCCGCAAGTCACTTTGACATGTTTTATTTATGCGTACAGGTTGCGCATAAGTAATGAGATGCCTACTATATATACCATATAGTCGAGTATAGGGGGGAGAGGGGGAATCGGACTATTCCTCTCATGGAACAGAACCGCAAGTCGTGCGCATGGAAATTAACCACAATTGCGAGTAGAAACATACAGCTATGTCCTGTGTGTTCTGTGTGTATTTCGAATGCCAAATTGTCCTGGCGAAAGGTCCTGCTGAATGATGTGGATTTTTAATGAATTGTGCCAACGTGTTCGTTCATTACGTTAACTTTAACGTAACTGTGAATAGATTTCATTTCATTTCATTTCATTTCATTTTGGCCGATTCCTGCGAATCCTGAACAACTTTTTATTGCCAACTTCAGTAGGCAATTGCGTGGGGGAAATTGTAAAAGTAAAGGGGCGGGGAAAGGTGGTTGGGTGGCGGCTTGTTTGTTGCTTAATTGGAAGGAAATTAAAAAATAAACAAGTGAACGTTCAAAAAGTAAATACTACACGCTTGCGATTACCTGAAACTGGACCAAGGACCAAGAGGGATCTCTGGCCAAACCACAACAACACCACCTCAACCACTATATATACGCGTAAGTAGAAACAGCCCAAGGGCTGTTTGGAATTTAATTTTCATTTCGCATTTGCTGCCCCCGCGTGTTAATTTCATCTTCGTCTTTGGGTTTTCCCTCGCTCCCACTGGTTCTTTCCGTATGGCAGCTCTTAACTGTGCAAATAGATTTCAGTTGTTGATTTTGGACTCGATTCTTGCAGTTAAGCAAAAAATAAGAAAGAAAACTTTCAATTGTTGTAGCACAATATTTGGCTTGAATTAATTAAAAGTCATGAACGCTTATCAATTGCCAGACAGACAGCTTCAGTCCCATCTCTGATTGCGTTCAGTTCAATAATTCGCAAAGGACATTGATATTCATTTGGATTTGGGAACTTGAATTTGGCTAGTTGAATTTTGCAATCCCATTAGCCATTCAGGGCGTCATAGAGTTGTGTAAACAAAATGTTCTATTCAAATTTCCCATGGACACATGCAAATTGTCAAGTGGCATCCATTGATTCCAGATCCACAAATTGGCACGTGATGCGTGTCCTCTCCGCATCAGTTTCTCTAGGTGCATTACAAACTGAAATGTTGCTGCTCGCTGCCTCGTTGGCATAACTAATAAGACACTTATTATGCTATGGCGGTCCTGGTAACGTTATACCAGTTTAACGATATCACGTACATACGTTAACTAACGCTAACTACGTCGTTAAGTGTGTGTTGCGGTGGGTTGCGATGGCTGCTTTCGCCTTTGGTTTACCCATTGCCATTGCCATTGCCTTTACCTTTTGCTGTTACGCCTTGCCTCGGTTCTTGAATGTGATTGGCGCCCAAACAAGGACACACGCCAACACAGTGGCAATGGCCTGGACTAATCAGGCTTCCTGGGAGTTAGAGGATGAGGAGAGGCACCATGCTGTGCGGACAACGTGTAAGCAATGGCCCAACGCCAGTTGTGCCTGTCGTGATACAACTATGTGGAAATTTACATTTTGCTGGCAGCTAACAACTATAAGGATGAACCCCTCAGGTTACACTAGCTATACTCGTATATGGGCTATATAGGGACCCTGTAGGGGCATTGTTGTTGTTAATAACCACGATCACGTCGCATTAAATCGCACACATACACACATAGAGAAAACACAATAACGCTGTTGCCGTGAGGCTTAGTTAAACGTTGCTAATTAGGCAGGCTTCTCTTGCTGCAACATACATAACTTAGGCACAGAAGTAGGCTATTAAAAAGTGGCTTAAATATTTGCGCAACCTGGCCATAAAAGCGTTAATCAGGCTACCAGTCATGGAGGCATGGAGGCAGGCACACAAAGAAACAGTAAAAACCAGGCACGCAACTAGCTTTGGTCATAATTATGCGAGTAATACGCCCCGGCAACTTGCCACATAATGAGGCAGTAAAAAAAGGCAGGCTGCTCGTGCTACAACAGGTAAGTGGCAATAACAGCTAGATTCACACACTCGTATATCCAATGATGATGCGTCGAAAACAATAAAGTTACTTCTGCTATTTTAATTATGCCTGGACAACTGCCAAAATGCTGGAAACCGGGAAAATGCCACAACAATCTGCAAAACATTTGCCAAAAAATATATTTCAATTGAAAATTGCTAGCGACAAGCGGCAGGCGACAGTCAACAGACAGTTACTTGCAACAGTCTCCTGCTTAGTAAAACAATAAACATAATGGCCATATTTTATATTTCCGACAAGAAACAGCGGGCAATTGTCAACAAAAGTGCACATAAAACTAAACTGAAACTCAACTCGACTCAACTCGAATGAAAGCCAACTTTGGGCTAAAGAATTTTGGCATTGAATTGTGACAAGAGCCACAGGACTTAGACTTGGAGTTGGAATTCAGTCGAGGATAACTGCCAAATGGTTTAAGTAACATTGAATATTGGCTGGCACTCAGCCTGCTGTCTGCTGCTCATGAATAATCCTTTTTAAGTCCTAATCACAAAACAACTTCCCGAATGCGCCTTTTGAAAATATGCAAATGTTTCTCGAATTTCGTTAAATTGTGCCCGAAAGAAGGTAAATTGCCTAAGGA
Organism: Hirtodrosophila trivittata; assembly: GCA_035045065.1. Taxonomy (NCBI): domain Eukaryota; kingdom Metazoa; phylum Arthropoda; class Insecta; order Diptera; family Drosophilidae; genus Hirtodrosophila; species Hirtodrosophila trivittata. The sequence continues at coordinate 16,710,746 of JAWNNK010001311.1, read as the reverse complement.
AAGAGGGTTTGTCACCTATGAAATCGATTAATGCCAGCAAAAGGAAAAGCTGTCTCCTGTTTTATTTAAGAACTGCTTAAAATTCAATTTATATGACTTGTTTAAATCTCTCTTTACAAAGTTGTTATTTATCATATAAATTATAGAAATAAAACAAAGCTGGGATTTTCACCGGCATATTTACAATTGCTTTTCCTTGTTAAAGCCCTAAAAGTGAGGAGGGAGGTTGATATTTTGCAGCTTAAAGCTTATAACAAACTATAAAACTTGCATTAAATGCAAACATACGCACACACACAATAATATGTATGTATGCACACTCCGTAGAGGTGTAGCCAGTGTGCTTTGTATAATTATGCAAATGCGTTTGATTGTGAAAATTGTGCAGCGAGCGAGCGCAGCTCCTCGAAACGCCAACAAGTAGGCAACACTTTCAAATGGGCCACTTTGAATGCCGAAAAACAACACATTTGCATAATTATGCAATCTACTACTAGGCCAACTGGCGGCACACCCACACATATCACACACCTACACACACACACACACACACACACATACTGTAACGTTGCATCGTTGTGTTCTAGCCAAAGTGAAATTTGATTTTTTTTTTTTTTTGGCTAATTCACCGCAAAGTTTTGGCCACTAGAGCAAAAGTTTCGATATTTCGTTTAGCCTCTGTTTTTTTTACGTTTTCCAGGCAGAATTTATTGCACAAAACATTTGCATATGTAGCACACAGGCAGACATCGAGGATACTTAAAGGATACGCGCTTTGACTTTTAATTGAACCGCAAATTTAATGAAAACACCACAAAAACATTCAAACTTGAAAAAGTTAAAACAGTTAAAACTAGTGTAAGCCAAGTGTAGTTCATTTTTTCTCCGTCTTAAGACCAGCCAGTAGATTGGCAATCTCCTTCTTCATGGCAACAGAACGCTGGGCAAGTAACTTGGCCAGCATCGCATGCTTCTCGATCAGACCAAGCGCACTCTTATCATCTGGACCCAGGGTTTGCTGGGCTCTCTCGCTCAGCTTCTGGGACGAGGCGAGAGCCTCCAGAGCCTGCTTCAAGGCCTCACATACCGTCTTTTCGGCAGCTAAATATCCTGATTCCATAGTCTTGACGTCGCCACGTTCTTTGGTGACCTTCTCGATTGTTGCCTTGGCCTCCTTCAGTAATGTGGCGGATCCAGTTGCCTTTTTGAACATTGATTTGGCAATTTCATCGGTGCTATTCAAGTTCTTGGCATTCTCTTCAAGTAATTCCGTTATGCTAGTTTTTGAGCCTGTTGTGTCCTTCTTATCATCTGACATGACAATCGCTTTAACATCCGGAATCTGCTTTGTATCAGTCTTGCCTGTTTTGGGCTTGGCGTCGAGTAGTTTGCTTGAATCCGATTTGGATTTATCGATCTCCGTCTTCAACTTGTCCATCATGGCCAATTGCGCTGTTTCAAGCACTTCATTTGGTAAGATTTTCTTCTCCTTTAGCTGCGTCTCAAATTGAGGCTTCTCGCTTATCGCCGTAGCCGCACTTGCCTGGACTGTGCCACCTTTGGAGTCCTTAGTTGGTTCATGATGCAGACCAATGAATGTCTTCTCTCCGTGTTCAGTTCTTGGACTTGCTTCCAATGGCTTACTCGTAGCAATGGTTTTAGTTTCTGGTTCTGTAGATATAAATACCATATCGACAATTTGTGACACATTCCTACATTTAAGTGAAGTATCTTCATAGGCTTTCTGGCAAACATCGTCTCCAGGAGCTAGAGTGGTAGAATCCTTTTCATGCAAAAGGGAAGTTTCTTGACCAGGGGGACAAAAATTCTGCAACTCTTCTTCTCTTTTACATTTTGCTCTACGATAACATTCCTCCATTTGCTGTGAACGTTTTTCTTCTTCTTTACGACAACATTCTTCTAATTCTGCTTCTAGTCTTTCTGAATTGTCTTCCTCTTCACATTCATCCTCCGCTTTCTTCTTCTTTTTGGTCTGCCCACCGATATTCAAATCCTCATGATGCGGCTTGACATCAGCCTCAGCAGATCCTTCCCCTCGGATTATCGTCTTATGACATATATTCGATTCACTGTCCCTTGAGACGAAACTATCATCCGTATTCTCATACTTTTTGGCCACATTTGCGGCTATTAGCTTAGCCTTTTCGTCTTCTTTTGTTTTTTCGTTTTGTGCATTCTCCGACATTTGTCTTCTCTTTTCACCAATTTTTTCCCAGATTCCTTTGCATAGTACTACAGATTTTGCTGCTAGATCCTTGGCCATCTCCAGGCCTTTTGATCCGATTTGTGCGGCGACTTCTGCCGCGTGGCTTTCAGTTGATTCTGCCTTTACTGCTTTTACTTTCGCATCATCTTCTTTTGCTTTTTCTTCTTTTGCTTTTTCCTCTTTTGCTTTATCTTCTTTTGCTTTATCTTCTGCAGAAGCCTTTGTATCCTTTCCCTCTGCTGAAGGTTTGGACTTGCTGTCTTTCGGAGCACCCTCAGCAGGTGGAGCTCCTGGGGGTGGTTTAGAAGGATCTGGATCATCTTTTGGCTTTGGCTTGGCAGCTGCTTCTGCTTTCTTTCCACCAGAATGATCCTCGGGCTCCTCCTCATGGGCATGCTCCTCGACGGGTCCTGGTTTCTGTTCCTCGGGTATGTGTGGCCAAAACGTGGGTTTGTTTATAAAATCGGGTGCTGACTCCGGATGTGCCAGGCAATACTCTTCCATTGTCATTTCAGTATAGGGCCGCATGGCTTTCAAGTGTTCAATCTTTTTCGTTAATAGCTCGATGCGATGATTCGATTCATCCTTGAACCTTAATATTTCTTCCTTAGTTTCTTCCTCCTGCTGACACAAACCACCAAAGTATTTCGAATGATCAATAAGGGAATGTCTATTTGCAAACATGCTATCCACATTATCATATTTCTTCTCGAAGTCTTTGACCCAATCAACATATTCTTCACGCACATTCTTCCTATAATATTTCCAATCAATCGGTGGCATTCTTGCCGGATGCTTGCGAACACGGCTATATAAAGGGATATATCTCTCTCTGTGTGATGTTTTTATATGATTGATAATATACTTACCTTTTGTACTCTTCTTGTTTCTTCGCAAAAACCTGAAATTGTTTGCGTTGATTTGGCGGAACGCGATTATAAAGATCTTTAAGCTTGACTACAGTGCAACCCTTAACCTTGTCACCTTTCTTGAAGCACTTCATAAAGGCGTCCCACATTATTAATCTTGTTTAATGGTAAATTGTATAAAAAATAAATATAAATTTATATATCTGTAATAACCTATATGGCACGTGTGTGTTTGAGTATGAACAAAGTATATATATTACATAGAACGTATATAGGTTTATATGTGTAGTGCTAGTCAGCTGAATCAAGGGTAAGCTGACCTTTTATATACTATGATATGTAATATGAAAGTTAAGGGTAGGCTATTAAAAGTAAAATTCAATGAGCTTGACTATAAATCCTGGCATTTATAGCTGCTAAAAATTGCATATTCATGCATTTTCAATTAAATCAAAGTCAGGCGCAACACCAGCAGCAGCAGAAGCAGCAGCAGCAGCAACAGCGTCAACTAAGCAGTTGACAAACTGACAATAAAATCGAAAATTAATTCCATGTCACAGGCAATGGCAACGGCAACTTCAGCTTCAGCTTCCACTCCTACTCCAGCCTTTACTCCTTGCTCCTGCCTCAGTTCGAACTTCAGACACACCAAAGTTAAATGTAATTGCATAAGCAGTTTGCAAGGGCAAGGGCTCCGAGCAGAGCAGAGCGTTTGGTAATCGAACGAAATGAAAGTCACAGCATCATAGACACCCTCCAGGCATAATGTGCAGTACCAGTGTCAGTACCAGCTCCAGTACCAGTACCAATACCAGTTCCCCAAACCCGACTGACATGGGAGCAATACCACCACCCATAACATCATCGTCTGAAATGGCTCCAAAGTGACAATCGCAATTTATAACGCAACGAAAATGGGCTAATGCCAATTCTCCAGGTAATTGTCGGTATCGAAGCGGTTACTGAGGGGACTTGCGGGGTGCGGTACGGAGGTACGGTAAATGGTACAAGCGGCACTCCACCAGCAACCCTTGACAGCCCAAAACACAGTCCTTTTCAAGTCCCTCAATGGGAACGAGTGAGAATGTGGAACAGCTTGTGAGAGTAGCGTCTGCGCAGAGCTCAGCTGTCACTTTGACAGTTGGCCAACCAACAAAACACCGCTACTCACCCCCGTGGAGTACTCCTTGGCCCGAGGACCGAGAAATTCAAACAGCTGCGACGCTTTGGGCGCTCTCAGTTGCTCTCACAAGGACGAAATGAAATGGTATGGAACGGCACACGGAGGAAAAGAGAGCGCATCGACTGCTCCGTCTGTCATCGAAATCCGTGCGGTTGTCGATTTTTCGTGTAACTTGTTTTTAACATAAAAACTTAAGAAATCTTACGAAAAGTATGAAAATTTCAACAATTTAAGACTTTTAAACGTGTTCACTATAAAGTCCTTTGGGCTTACGTGCTAAAAGTGTCCTTAATTGAGTGCCGTTTATACCTGAAGGCTCAAATAACCAACAGCAACACCCAGAGAGACGCTCCGCGCGCTCTACGCGTCTCTTTGTAGCACTTCCATTTGTGTATCATAAAAAAATTGTGTTTACATTTTTTCCTGCATTGCCACAAATATTATTGAACTATGCTTCTTGCAAGGATTTCATCGGAGTTTATTATGAAATAAGCAGCTGCAATCGAGTAAGTATTTACATCGTAATGAATATTCTGCGTAAATATTGCTTCAGTGTATATGTAAGCAGGCACACGTGTATGAGGTGTGTGTGTGTGTGTGTGTGTATATCTGTGTGTATGTGGTATAGGTGTTTGTTTGGTGCACAGAACAAATGTTATCACTGTAAATGATAACTAGAGCAGCCACTTCACTATTCCTCAAGAGGACTTTCAGTTTCTATAAAGATCTTCTAACATATTTCATATATATGCTATGGATAAGTATCTCGTTTATAGGTTTTTTATGATGTATTTTCGTGTAAAGTATGAATTCTCTATTAATATGCATATCTCTAAGTCAGATACCATAAGGTAGTAGCTGAAATTTATACATGTGTAACAAGTATATATGAAAAAGAGAACATATATAACATATGGTATATATAATTTCTATAATATTATAAATCTACATATAATTCTGAAAGATCTATCTAAAAGTACCTATCTATCTATATTTACATGTATATTGTACTATTTGATTCCGATTTCTAAAAGAACTTTCTTTGCACACTAAAAAAATCTTTGTATGAGCTAAGAAATATGAAAAGTTTAAAAATTCACCTTATGAAAGTAAAGACAGTATACAGTGTTATTTTGAATACTGGATAGCTTGAACAAGTTTATAGTACCATAAGTAATCTAAAACTTGACAAAAAGTACGCTTTAAGTTAAACAAAATGTTTCCTTCATATTTTTTTATATAAGTATTGTAATACAACACGATCATTTTATATATTTACAATTTGTTTAAGCAACTAAATTACGTATTATTCCTCACACACTTAAACAATTCGTTAACTTGAACGCAACTGCATTATAATATTATAAAATGTCTGAAACCCAAAAATATCGATATCAATAGCATCAAAAACCTAAACCCCTAGTTGAGCTCTAGGATAAATATCAAATACTTCAGAAGAATTTGCTGCTGGATTTTTAGAATAAGCGTAAAATCTTTTGCCTTTGATTCCTTTTCATGGTTTATTTTAAGTTCAACAAAGAGAGAAAGCTCTCTTTTTACTTTAGTAACCCGTAACTTAAAGATCCTCCAGGTCATAAAATATGTTAGATTTAGGTTTAGTTTGCAAATTGTTAACTTATTTAATGGGTATTCCCATACCCAAAATAAAAAAGGGATGCCACTACCCTTTCTATAGTAAAAGTGTAAAATGTAGAGAGAATATTTTAATGAAAGGCATTAAAATTCCACAAGGCTAAATGAAATGAAATTGTACAAAATAAACTAATTGCCTTGAAGGATACTTTACAACTTTGGTCAGTAGGACAACAACAACAACAACAAGTTAGAGTGCGATTGGGAGTAACTGCCACTAGAACGTCAGCAGCTGTTGTTGTTTTGTTGTTGCTGATTTGTTGTTGTTTTTGTTGCTGATTTGTTGTTGTTTTTGTTGCTGATTTGTTGTTGTTGCTGGGCAGCCCGTAGGGCATGTGAGCACAGAGGGGAAAGAGCAGGAAGCAGAACTGCGGAATAAATACAATTTGCGGCAAGCGGATAATGTGCAAAAATAAATTTCCACAGCGCGGCTGATGGCTTAGAATTTTAATGTAATTTATTTTGTGGAAACAAACAGTGGCAGCAACATCAGCAGCAACAACAACTACCACAACAGCAGCAAATAAAGTATGACCAGAGCAACACATAAAAATTTATGCGCAGAAATTGAAAAAAAAGAGAAAGAAGAAGCAGCACGCCAACACTCCGAAGGACCTAAAGTCAGTCACTTGGTCCGCTGCATAGGCAGACTCCGGCTCTGACTCTGACGGACGAGGAGGACGAAGATGATGATGATGTTGCTCTTGGTACTTTAGGGCGTTTCCCCTATATATATATACAATATATATATATGTATATATATATATGCATAGGTCTATGCCGTGGTATCGCATCGTTAAGCCTTTCACGCTCGCCCAAAAAACTTTAAAGTGCGCAATTTAAATGAACATTTTGCTTGAGCCCCACCAAGCGTGTCATGCAACGCCAGCAGACTAGCCAAGTAGCTACACACACACACACACACACACAGGCACACACGCACACATGCACACACTTTTGCTAAGGTTGCCAGCAACTATTTATGGAGCACGCGGAGGGACACGACACGGAGCAGGGCTGAAGGGCAGAACCGACTGGCTGCCAAGTGATTTTATGCTAATATTATGGGTCATTGGGATTTGCGCACAGCAAAGTGCTTGTTAAACATTTCATTAGACTTAGTGTAAATACCCGCGGTTAACAGGCGCTCGTAAAACTTGCCATACACATACACACACGTAGATAAGACCCACACACACACACACGTGGTTTTAGACCAACACAAAAGAAGCATTTTACATTCGATATTAGCGAAAGTTTCAAGCTGTGAAACACTTTGTGAAAATGAAAGTGGCTTTTATGGCCAGCTTTGAGTTGGCATTTGGGTTCCTTTTCCCATATGAAAATAACCAATCTTCAGCTCAAATTCAATCAATATTCCAAAAGTATACACCCACACACCCATAGACCAGTACATCATATAATATGTAATATGTAATTACTCAGCAGATGCGTTCCTTTTCTCTCAAAAAAGAAATGTGCAAAAATTCTAAATAAATTTATCAAACTCAAAGCCTGACCCTCGCAATGGTAATGCTAAGCAAGCCCTAGTTCTGGCCCCAATTTCGTTACTTTCCCTGTATATATGTATAAATACTCGTATATACTGCGATAATGCCAAATCATGTCAGTCGCATATGTGGCCACATTACGTTTATTAAAATCGTGCCTGCTGACGCTGACACAGTCAAAATGCGTTTTTGATCAACTGCCACGTCACTGAAAAACTCAACTGAAAACAGCAAACAAGTTAAAGTTATAGTACTCGACTAGCTAATACCCTTTGAGATTAAAACTCTAGTACTCTCTGTGAGAATGTATACATAAAACTATCCTAACTAATACTATCTGAAACAGTTTCTGTTTGCATTCTTCGAGAAAAGGAAAACTTCTTCTCATGTTCATCTTTCCAACTCTTATAGACACATATATATACACACACACACACTTCATAGTGTACATCTGCCACCTGTCAATCCTTTGACTCTGGGTACAGGGTATTTTATAAACTGAATCTCAAGTTTGTTAAAACCGCCCCCGTTTGGCTCTGACATCTTTGACGCTCGAGCCCCTAAGTCAAACAGCTTGCCTTGAAAATGCATTAACTACATATTATATATATATATATATATATATTATATATACACGATATATATATCGACGTAAATAATTGTATGTACGGTTTGATAGATATTAGAAGCGTTGACAAATGATTTAAGTTCATTTAAAATTCGGATTTGAGTTGAGAAATGACTTCTTCAAATTGGCGTTCAGTTTGAGTTTAAAGCGTTAAATTTACGTTGCGGCTGAGTGTCCTGTCTGCAATAATTGGAAAATTTTCATTTGTCCTTTTGCCCTTGCGAATGACACAGAGGCGACTCCCAGATGCCCCTGAGATCCGATGCGATACGATGCGATGAGATGAGATGAGATGAGGATGAGGATGAGATGAGGCCAACAAACGAGCTGTAGGCGCATTTGCCATCTGTCACTCTGGCACTCGTGATGAATGTGTTTGACGTGTTGCCCAGGGCGTGCGCCCACGAGCAATGCTAACGGTGATGTTCCCTGTTCGCTGTCGCTGTTGTCCGTCTGTCCAAATATGGCCGGTGCCCATGGTTTGTATGTCTGTTGCCATTACCAGTTCCAGTTCAGTTCGCATTCGTATTCGCATTCTCTTCAGCCATTTCCATGATGAAACGCACCGCAGCACCGCATGACGTTGCATACTTTGCGGTGCGCGGGTTACTGTGAATGATGTGTCCTGCTCCAAAGCGGCTTGCGAAAAACCCAGCTTGGATGCGAACGCGTATACGAGTGACAAAACGACTGTCAATAGTTCAACGTTGAATATAATAATAGTTTACAGTTGGAAGATCTGCCAGCAATTCGACTTATAGCAAAGGTTTTGATTGCTTCTTTAACACTCTCTGTCTCGCTCTCTTCTTTTGCAGCTGTAGCACAACAGAGGTGGCAACGTGCAACACTTAACTTAAGCAGCAGGAACATACAAGAAGTACGTAATAAAACTCGTACTGAAAGACCACAGAGATATACACATTAAAGAGGGTAAACACTGACGTCAGGCAGGCACCTAGAGGCAGACAAGCAGAGGCACCTACAGAGCAGCAGCAGCAATGCAAACAACTCGAAATCGACAAGTGCAACAGCAGCGGCAGCAACATCAGCAGCAACAACATCCACATGTGTGGCAGCAACGTCAATGGCTGCTGCTTGCCAGCCTCCTCATGTTGACACTGTTCACGCGTACTATTCAAGGGATTACCGAGGAGCTGTCACCAGGTAAGTGTGGCCAAGTGTGATTACAAAAACAAAACTGTTACAAGTACTCACTGGGCCAACATACAGCACACTGAAGCACACCATGTGCCTGCCCCATCCCCATCCCAATCCCCGCCCCAAACACCCCCTCAACAACCAACAATAGGTTCGAACCACTGAGAGCATTATAGACGCCCCAACACCTGCTTCATGGCTGATTGGCCAAAAGCTCCGGTAGAAATAAAAAACGACAAGAAATAACACAGAAAAAATAACAGAGAAAAGCCAAAAGCAACACAATAAACATCACATAACAAACGAAACGAAAACACTTTAAAGCACAATTGTCCGCAAAATAGGTCAGAAGTGTCTTCAATTGCAGCTACCTCTGGCTTTTCAGCTCTTCACATCAAATAGATACAAATCCTAGACGAATGGCATCTAAATTTATCTTAAAAGTATATTAAATTTCATTATTTCTACGAGTTTTCTAAGAAAATATGAAGAAAATATGTGTGGAATATATTTTCTCTCTACACAAAAGTGCTGAACACATTCAAAATAATTCAATACTCATTTTATATTCATTAAATTTAATTTAGTGTCGACTACAAACAGTTGACTTAAAGATATTAATTTAAACATAATCTAAATAACATATAATTTTTAAAAATAATCTGACAATTAAAAAAGGAAAATGTAACAACTCTGATTATAATAATATACACACTTTATGATTTATAACCATTTATTATCCCCATTCAAAAACTTATTCAAGCTGTTAAACTACTTAAAACATAACCTATATAAATTAAGACCAGAATTTATATCAGAGTACCTTTATATATCCTTTACTGCTACTAAATCGACAGTCTATATATTTGCTTAATGAGGTCAATCAACAATTATTCAATAACTACAGCTCAATTTGATATTCGTGAATAACACTTTATCTCGGTTGAATGAGAATCCTTGCCCATGATTATTCTTTACAAGGTTTTGGTATTTATGGAATATGTTGGATAATTGATTGGCAACAAAATCAATGCAAGAATTGAAGTGTTGCACAATTGTGCAATTAACTTGTATTGAATTACTCGTTGCCGAAATAGCAGTGTATGATTTCCCTTCCATTCAAATTGCAGTTGCAAAATCATCTTCATTATTCATAAATACAATTGCAAGCCGAATGGCACTCAGTACAGTATCTATGCATGAAATGTGAGCTTCAATTTGGAGCAGACTTCAATCAGGTAGAGGTAATTGTTGTTGCTGTTTCATTTGTTGTTGTTGTTGCTCGTTTGGCAGTCGCACAATAAATAAACAATGACAAAACAAGAGACTCAAGAGTAGCAGCAACAACATAAGTACATCAATATTAATTATGCAAATGAAATGTTGCTGGAGGCACGCTTCAGCTGTAGACCCAGCTCCATCAGTAGACCCAAAGCCAGAGCCCCCACGCCCACGCCCACTCCCACCCAGGGCCAGTTGTGAGCCAATCTCTGTCCAGGCAAAACAGTTGAAGCTGGCTTAAGCTCATTATAAGTGCATTAGCCAAAAAGTGTCAGTTTTGCTTACTTGTGTGAGTCTTAGCCCTTAGCTTGGAGTAAGTCCATTTAAAAAGAAAAATTTTTCAATTTTCAATTTTCCTGCCCAGCTGGCACATTGGGACCACAATCAAGCAAACTCCTGGCATCCTGTGTGCAAAAGGCAAAGGCAAATTATGATGAATGCGCCACGCTTTGACCCAAATAAATTTGTCAATTTATCATTTGCCTAAAATGAGATGCTCTTGCCCGGATTTAAGGCCACTCGATTTGCTTTGAGAGCAACAATTGGGACTGGGACTGGAGCCAATGGGTGGAGGTGAGCTCAATCCTGGTGGTTGAATGGTTACGTTCTGGATGAGGGCACTCAAAAATGCTGCCGTCTTATGATAATTTGAGCTACTCCCCAAGCAGAACACATACTCGTTTATGACTTTGAATTGTTGGGATTTGGTTTTGGCTTCTGTTGCTGTTGCTGTTGCTGTTCTTGCCACAAAACTTGTGGCACAAACAAAAAACAAAGAACAAGAAGTAACAACAACAATAACATTCTGAAGTCTGTATCTTTCGGGTCGGATAAGTGTCAGCTTATGCACTTATTAAACAATAATAATTGCAAATCATTTTACTTTTCTCTCCTTCTAACTTGACGTTGTGTCTTGTTATTGTGTGTGTGTGTGTGTGTTTGTTGATGTGTGCGCGTGTGTGTTTCTGATGCCACTCTGGTGTCGAGTGTCGAGTGTGGTTTGCTTTTGATTTGAATTAAGACAACTTTGTGTTGTGGCTTTCGCTTTGCCTTCAGCTAATCAAATAAACGTTTCACATATATTGCATTCATACAAGCTATAACAAAAAGGATTTTACTTTTAGCCAGAAATGTTGCCAAAACAAGAAACAAGAATCCCATTTATATAGTTTTTGGTCCAAGCTATTCATATTCATATGAATATGAATTCGTTTTCAAGAATTTTGAATTGTTTGCAGCTGAGAACACACACTTAACAAGCTGCCAACTGCAAATGAAATGTTTCTCAAGTTTTCTAATTGAACAATGTAAATTCGTTAAAGTTATACATGCATAGACATGCACAGCCATGTACAAACATGCACACACTACATAGTAGTATAATAGATATAAACTTTTTATGGGGAATTTTACAGTTTTCAGTAGCACTCGTACAACTTGTAGATTGTTTCGTCTCAACAATTAATTTCGAAAAACGGTTGGGAAAACACTTTTCACTCACTTGACAGCAGATCTCTTCTTCTTGTGCTTTCGGTTGTGGCAGCATCAAGAGGCATTAATATTACTACCCATCATTGTGGAATTTATATTAATGATCTATGGGGTACATATTATAACCACACAGAGCAACAAATGACAGGACTGAAGGATGAGGCACGCGGATCTGCTTGAGATGATTAACTTTAAAGGCGCAGCGAGAGAATGGAAATGGATGAAAATCAAGCGAGTTTTCCTTTCATTTAGACAATGCCATAGATAAGCACTCTTGACACAACTCCTAATCGGAAGGAAGGGTCCGTCCTCTTGGACTTATTATTATTAATGAGCAATGCAGAAAAAATGCTTTACGCTCACAAAAAAAAAGTCAAAAAAGGTGCGCATAAAATGCGTACGCGGCACCTTTTACCTTTTGAAAATGAAAATGGGGGAAAATTATAAATGTCGAATAATGAGCAGTTTATGGGGGAGGCGGGAATGCGGCCAGGGGAATCCAGTTGGCCATCAGCAGCCCATTATATATGTATAAATATATATATGTATTTGGTGTGGTAATGGTAAAAATAATAAAAGAGAATTATTAATATGACAAAAGACAAATGACTGATGCTGGGCAGCAACAGAATGCAAGCCAAAGGATACTCCACACACACACACGCACACACCGCACACACACTCTTACCCAGAGACAGATTGGACTAACCACAGCCAGAGCAACGCAACAAAGACAAACGGCGGGGCCAAGGCCTGTGCCAGTGACAGGGTTGAAGGATGTGCTCTGGGATGGAGGAATGTGTTGGTGAGGGAGCTGGAGATCTGCTGGTTACAGCTTGAGGTCCTTTGACTTAACTGTCCTGTGGCGAATTGAAAATGTGGTTTAGCTTCAACTGCTCTCTATACAGACACAATCCCATACCCATACATACATACACATATAATATATATATAATGGGCAAAGGATGCGCAAGCTGGTCCCTTTGCCACAGTCAGAGTAAGAGTCAGAGTGAGACTCACTTTCTGTTGCTGGCAAAAGGTCAAAGGGCACGATGTACACATTATGTGCTAATGCAAAGTCCATGTTAATAAATGTTGATTGAAATAATGATGATTAATATTTTGCATTTTGACATTTCAACTCGGAAACTGTGAACCCAAAAGGGAAAACCCTCCCCAAAACCCAAACCAGATCTTAGCCATATTCTTGTAGTTTTAGCCTCTTCTCTTAGTTTGAAAGCAATTTGAAGATGCGCTCCTTTTGTTTAGCTATTTTCGCTACTCAATTTGATTTATTGTCTAAAGGTATTGTGTTCCAGGACCAACTTTACCTCCTCCTCATCCTCCTTTTGCTTCTATTCCTGCTACATGTTTCCCTTACTTACTATACACTGTGACAACAATTTATAGCTAAAATTCTTGTCACACACACACAACAAACACAACACACATGAATTCACGCTTGTATACACACACCTGCCACGTGCCTTTTGCTCAGCTCAGATGCCCGATTTTCAGCTATTTCATGTTTTATTTAGTGCATTTTCTTGCCTGACTGCAATTGCTGAGCCCCCAAGGACCTCCCTGCAGGACCTAACTCCCATATTCACCTAGCCAATAATTCCTAAGTTGTGTGCGCTGCATTGGCATTTTTTTCGATTATTGGTTTTCTTTCATTTGATTGCACATTTACACACAGTTTTTGCACCTTTTTCGGCTTTGCTGGCACCACAAATTTTTACACGTTCTGCTATCCTTTTTTTAGCCCTCTTAACATACCCTGTTGAACAGGGGGAGCTATACAAAAAGAAGTTTTCTAAATACCAAACGTGGCTTTCGTTTTGGCTAACATTTAAATTCTTTGACTTGAGTTGTGGTATAAGAAAAGGATATATTATATATATGATCTGATACGACACCATATACCATATATTATATGGTACCATACATATGGTTCTATATAGTATTTATGGCTGTTTCTTTTGATCCACAGGGTATTTCCCACACCATTCTTTGTGCGTTTTTTAAAGGTTTATTCTTTGTTTTGGATTTTTTTTTTTATTGCTGAGATTTAACTTTGTGTTTTTTTCTCTCTTTCTCTCTTTCCCTTTCTCTCCTTTGGCTTTGGGTCTGGCAGTGACATTTTTTGGCTCGATTTTTGGTCGCTTTTCCTTGGGGCGGGCTGCTGACGCTGTCAAGTGTTTTGTCGCTTGTCAACGATTTTTCACAACTTCCGAAGCCAAAATGCTTGCCAAAATAGCAAAATAGCAAAATAGCTTTTTGCGTGTGTGTTTGCCAATTGCAATTTTCGATATTTATTGCAAAATGTGCACTGACTGTAAAAGAATCGCGAATGGGCGAGTGGAGAGTGGAGATTGGAGTATATGGTGTATAAAGTGTGTGGAGTGAAACGATGGCAACTGCCAGGTGCTGGTCCAACCAGAGACTCATCCAACAAGGACAAAAAAGTGGAGGAAACCCCAACGCTAAAATCATTTAATTGGACACTTTGTAACGCTCTTCTCTAAAGCTTGCAACAATTTTTCGTATATGTGTGCTCTATGTTAAAATGTTGCATGCTTCTATTATTAAATTAGCGGCAGACACAAAGTGCTTTGCATATGAAAAGTGACAGTAAGTGCACAATTTTCAATCCCTACCCTACCCCCACCCTCCCTCCTCTCCTCCCACGCAAAATTCAGAAAAAGATGAAGCCACATCCGATGTGTGTGTGTTAGTGCACCCTTATTACATGGGCATAAGCGGGGTTACGTGAGGGGGGCGACTTTACACGTTGCCAGGACTCACAGCAAATGGAAGGTTGCAAAGGGAGGAGGAGTGTGGGGACACGTAGTTAAATTTTGTCCTTGCTCTCGCATGAGCCAAATGAGAGTTGACTGGCGCAATAAACTTAAAAGCCTTGTCATGTTTACTTATCATTTGTTTTCATTGCACGCCATTTAATTGCGTTAGTGAGACTTTTTTATATCCTGTAATCAAAGGTCGGCAGACTGTGTGTTTTAGATTAAAGGACGCCTCTGGTGCATAGTTATTTATCACTATATACACTACACTACGGTAGATCTATCGTTTTAGATATTTATCAAAGAGTAACAAATATCTGTACACTTATAAGACTTGTCCTGAGGTATAAAACTATATTTATATATACTATATATTTATTTAATTTATATTTATATAAACCGAATCGCAGTTATACTTTTTATTGGGTACACATTCTATTAAAACAAATTTTATATTTTTTCTATTAATTTATTCTTATTTCTAAAGTTTACTTTGATTAAATTGTTTTTGTTTTTCTTTAATATTTAATATGACAATATAACAGGTCATCTACACGTCGTGCATAACCTTTAGCAGTCTTTTAAGCCAGGTTTATTAGATTTTTTGCATGGAATTTTATAGCTGTCAAGAGCAGAAATATTTCAGATGAAGAGTTTTAAATTTGTTGTTATAAAAACGGAGCAGGTTTAAGAGTATATTTTATGTGGCATAAAAGAATATTTCATTCCAATCTAGATCTTATAGCTATATAAACTAAACATTTGTCTCGTGCCTCTCCAATTTAATTTAAATATCTGTTTTTCAAGTGAAACACGTTGAAATAACCCAGTTATTTCATAATAATTAACACCAGAAATATAAAAAAAAAATAAAAATAATTAACAGCGAGAAATATGAAAATCTACTACAAAAAGAAACTTTGAGTGTGCCTGCGGTGAGATGTGTTCAGGTGCGAGTAGAAAATAAAATAACTTTCGGATTGCCGCCAGCTGTGCGGCCCGTGCCACACTTCAAAGGGATTCAGGTTTTTCGATTTGAACGTTTTTTTTATGATTATTATTATTTTATATTTTAGCGCTGCGGGTCAAATTATGCCCCAAATAATTAACTTTTCTGGGCTGTCATATTTCTGCGCAATCTGTGACGCAATTATGGCACAGAATATGCTTGATCCAGATCCATTGAAGTTTACTTTAAACTTATATATATATATATAGTATATATATATACATAGCTATATACTTGTTTAAAGTTTAACTTTATGAGGAGAAGCCCATTGCAAAGTGCTTGTAGTTGCACAATGTGTGTAGTAGATGGTCGTACATGAATTTTGGATAAGAGTGGCCCAAAAGTTGCATCCGTGCTCTGGTAACAAATACGCCGAATAAACAAAGAGACAGCCCGACAGATGGACAGACAGAGAGACAGGCAGCAGCAGCTAGGCGGCAGCTACAGTTTGATGTAAAATGCTAGGCAAGAGCAATAACAATAGACAAACACTCTGGGGAATCAACACCAAGCAAACAGGCAACAGCAACAGCAACACGAACACTGGCAACAATATTTGAACAAAGAACGGACATATGCAAAACGTCTGTTGGAGTATGGAAAAGGGAAATGGAAAAAGGGGCAGGTGAAGGGATCAGAGCACAGAGGGAGTTAAAGGAAAATTAGAGTAGCAATCGTAGCACATTCGTTGCATACTCAAAACAAGGCAAATGAGCTAGGGAAGAGGATACCGAATGGCAGGCGGAGATCACTAGAAGATACACACACACTCAAGCACACACTTTCACAGACAGTTGGTTAGCACGTCAATTGCAGAGAATGTTGATATGTGCTCCCAAGTGGCAGCTGCATGACGTACAGAGTCCGAACCAAACAAAACCAAACCGAATCTCAACTCTCAACCAAGCAGTCACTCAATGGCACAAACAAAAAGGCTTATTTCATATATATATATATATATATATATATATACAATATATATATATATATATCAAGTGGAGTGTGGTGATATGGGAAATAAAAGTTGGGCGGAACGAAAGTTCTATGTGTGAGAATTCATAGAAGCGCATAATGGACAACTAAAACAAGTGCACTGAGAACTGAAGCATCCATTGCAATGGTCCCCTGGGGATGTTTGTCAGTGTGACCAAAGAGTAGTGAAAAAGGTAGAACAACTTGAGCAGCAGTTGGGTTTTCTGGTCAACTTCACCTTGCAAAATTGAAAATGAAAAATGATTTACTCTCACATACACACTCGACGCCTTATTGCTTATTTGCACTTGAGTCAAGTACATGTTCCCTGAGTGTCTCTCTGGGTGTGTGTGTGTCTGTGTGTGTGGCTTTGTCATGACAAAACTGAACATGTCAGAAACAAGCGAATGCGCTCAAAGGTATGCTACAAGATGTGCACAAAACGCAGCTATCTCAAGGGTGTCAATTAAATGATGGTCTAGCTAATCTGTCTATAGTCCAGCCTCCATTCTCCATCCTCCATCCTCCATCCTCCATCCTCCATGGTTCCTATCCTTCCTTTGTATGCATCATTTGGCGTTTCTCTGCGTTAAACGCAACCACAACCAAAGTTACCGTAAGATGCTGAATGCAAGTTAATTAGCAGTAGTAAAGACTGAATACCCTAACAAATATTTGTCATATTTTATTGAAGAAGAAATCTTCGCATATAGTTCATTTGTGTTCAAAAAATAGTATTACTAAAAAGTTTATAATGTTTTTCATTATACATCATGATTATTTTCAAATCATTGAAAAAGAGAACTTAGCATATAGTACAGTTGTGTTCAAAAAAATAGTAGTGCTGAAATATTTACAAATCTGTTCATTATAAATCATTATGAATACACTTGAGGTGTGGTTTCAAGTGGAGTTTGTGAAATTTGCTGTCATCCCTTAAACCGTAAACGTAATATACATAGTTATAGAAACAGCTCAGAGCAAGGGGTATGGGGTAAGGGATATAGTATAAATTGTTCTAGAGCTTCCGCAATTGTAATGCGCTTAAAATTTGAACAATGAATGAATTGGCTGAGTTGGTGGTGCTGTTGGTGGTGGTGTTGCAGCTGCAACTTAGTAAGCCTACTTACTTAATGCCAACAAAGGCACAATCCATTGTTTGTACTGCGCCCAACCAGACAGGAAGGCAGAACAGTCAGACAGACCTATAGATAGACAGAGAGATAGAAAGAGAAGGAGTAACAATAACCGTATTTTCCTTTGGAGTATAAAAGTCATTTTGAGAGTCTGTGCAATTAATAATGCGCTGTCGGCGTTTACAATACCGTAAAAGACACTCAGTAGAATTCTTAAGTCATTTCATAATTTGCATCTTCTTTTTTGCTAATGATGCATTGGTTTTTACTATACCCGAGACGAAAGTCGAGAGCCGTGTCCTTTTGTAACCTCTTCCTTGGCTACCGTCCTGTCGACAAGGGCAAACAATGAAATGACTCCCCTCAAAGGAATTTACAAAACTTTTCTTTGCTTGCAAACAAACACAAACACAAGAGAGAAAGCAAAAGAAGAAAAAAAACACCTTAAGTCTATGCAAAATAGATAATGGAAAATAGAAAATGGAAAATTGCTTTTTAGCTTTGCATTGAGAGCATTTCAAACATGCAACCAAAAACATTCAATTGCTTGTTCAATTTTGAATTACAAATATCAAATGCAAAATTCTAAATTCTAGATTCTGAATTACAAATGTAAAATTCTTCCAAATATAAATAAAGTACTTGAATATTTAACTTTAGTTTAAGACAATAGACAAAACTGACATAATGAATGAATGAATGAATGGGGAAGTATTAGCTACCTCTTGTCCACATGCTGCTCCTGCTCCTTGGCCAGTTTGGGCGCCTTCTACTGCTGCTCAATCAATTATGAGCAAATTTAATAAAGTTTTGTGTGTGTGGGTGTTTTATTTACATAAATGCAACTCGGCATATTTGTCTATGTATAACAACAAACAAGACACAAGAAACAAGGAACAACAGGAACTCGTGTTGTGCAACGGAAACGGAAATGGAAATGCAAATGTAAATGCAAATGCCTTACAAGAACGGAAATCTATTTCAATAAACCTGCGACACTGATAAATTAATAATTTGACATTTTGTGGCTAACTTTGCAACTTTGCAACTCTGCCACTGTGCAACGCTGTCAACAGCTTGACAGGGCCGACAACTATTCAAGTTTTCCTATTGCAACTGTTTTAGCCGTTGACTTTTTTCTGTCACTGTCAATGTGCCTTTGAAATTCAATTATTATCCTGTCCAACGACAATGACGAGCCAACTTCAAATGCAACTGCAACTGCAACTTCAGCTGCAACTGCAAAATGCAAACTGTACTCGTATACCTGGACCTAGGCCTGCCAGACTATAAAGCATGTTCCATGTTCTCTGTTCAAACTGATGATGATAGGCTGGGGGTGAGGGCAGAGTGGGTGACTAACAAACGGCAATTTGAATACCAACATGTCAGGAGGAGCAAAAATCGAAGATGCGAAAATCCCTCGGCCCGAAACAGGACTCTAGACTCTGGAAAAGCCTATGCATACGCCTATGCGATGGCGATGGCGATGCTTTGTTATGTCAGTTTGACATTCGGAATTAAAATTCTGCCAGATGATTTATGCATGAGATCTGTAGCTCCTGGTGCTGGTGCTGTTCCTGGTCCTGGTTCTGGTCCTTGTTTAGACTATATATATATATCTCTTTCTCGTTCGCTTTGTGTCAGTGCTGCATGTGGAAATCTGTTAATTGTTTTGCCGTTGCACAGTGCGTGTCTCTTGCCACATACATCTACATATGACTCTGACTCCTCGTATATCCATAAAAAGCTGCTCAACTTTAGCTGTTTCCTTCACTTGATGTTACAATTACCCCTGCCCCTCTGGCCCTCTGCCCCTGTTCCCTTTTTTCAGTTGATGCCAAACTGCCAACTAATTTTCAGGCCAAGAAGCTGCCTCCGTCAAGCACACTCTGGTCTCATACTCCAAGCTTGTTAGCGTGCGGTTTTGGCTTTGGCTTTCATCATTCTCATCCTCAGCCTCTGCATCCTGGTCCTGTTCCACATCTTTATCCTGGTGCTGATGCTGGTTTTGATTCTGTTTCTAGTCCTGGACGTCGTCGCCTTTGTATAGTAAAAGCGTTGAGGACGGCGACGGCTGCGGCTGCGGCTTTTGCACTTAAGTGACAAACGGGTTGGGTTCGGAAAGCGAAACAACAGGCAACAGTCAGTGGCAACACCGCCTCACTGTGGAAAATGCTGTCAACTTTGCTCCCGTTGCACCCGCCATCAGCTTCAGGTTCTGCCATTTAGCTAAGCGTTTATACCAAAATTTTTAATTTCCATTTACCACATGCATATATAAATTCATTAAAATCGTTTAGAGAGCGTGTTGCAACTTGGCACAAACTCCAAAGAACTTTGTATATGAGTGGAGCTGTAAGTGTTGCAGCAATTGCCACTGACAGCTCACTCGCAAATTGAACATATCAAAGGAAAGTCAAACTATAATAAACAACTGCAAAATGTTGCAAGAGCAGACTAAATCGGTTTTCCTATGCCACAAATACTTTGAGAATCTGTGGCAGACAAAGAAGTTATGATTAAAGCTGAAAACTATTAAGGTTTAATTCATGCTTCATCTATCAAAATATATGTATGTTCCTCATGATTAATCAAATTTACAGGATTTTCAGGATTTTCATTGCAATAAAGTGCTATTGAGACAACAGCAACTTTTGATCCCTTTGGGAAGACAATGCAGCTGCGAATTGTATTTGTTTTGTTTAAGAATTGAATGGAACTCAGCTGAATTTAACTTTCAATCACAATAAAAATTATAATACCCTTTTGATTCGATCTTTGATCAATTCGTTAAATTAGTTCAACTAATAGCGACCCTTTGGTTTATCGATGACGTTGACAAAACAAAACAATCTTAAAGTAATTGCTGTCTGATATTGACTCCGAGTCAGAGAGACGGATGTCTAAAATTGAACGCTAGTCGTAGTAGGGTGTCAAAGTTTTCACAGGACTCTTCTTCTAGTCTGTTGATTCCTTTTGAATGCTTTCAATGCGACGCTTTACCTTTTTGAACTCCTGTTTTCGCTGCGGCGACGACGGCGCTGAGGACGACGCATTTGAAATGCAACGAATTTTACACCGTCTGCTGCATTTGCATTGAGTGACACAATATAAATCTGAAAGTAGTTGAACCACGTCGCCCAAATGGTTTTTTAATTATGCAACACACACACACCCCAAAAGACATACACCAAATGAGACACACACATACATAAACATTCAGACGCAGAGCAACTGCTGCAAGCTTTGTTTAAGAGGGACAACTTAGACTTGCCAGCCACTTCCTGACTAGCTTAACCCACTCTCTTGCTCTCTATCTCTATCTAGCTCGGTCTGTCTCTTTCTCTGTTTTTGTTTGCACTGTGTGTACTTTTATACGCTGTTCCTACGGCTCAGACGGCAGCTAGACAAGATTTGCCTTCTGACTTTTGTTGTTATCGCTGGCTTTTGTAGCCTTTTTTTTGGTTTTGTGGTGCCCGTGACAGACGACGACGATGAAGCCAGAGGAGAGTGGAGAACTTAGAACTGAGAACTGTAACTAGAACTTGACTTTGGTGTATAGGCCCGCCGCCAGTCTGTCAGTCTGTGAGTCCTGCAGCGCTAAATGTCATGTTAGCTGACATTAATCCTTGTCGCGTTCATCTGAACTGTCTGCCACAGCAGTGGCACTGAGTGCAACCTGTGCTGCACATATATTTAAGGGCAACTTTAACTTGCAACAAGTTCATTCATTTCATATTAAAAGCAACCAAACACAATGAAATTGAAAATTCATAAAAACCCACAAAAGCTTATGAATATAAACAATCGTTTAATGAATATTTAACTAACGTAACCAAATACATAATAAAGCGTTGGGTAAGCACAATTGGAATTCATATATATATAGATGTATATAATACTCTTCTATTATGTTTGATAAAAAATATTGCATTTAAATCATTTTTTAATTAGTTTCGCTGAAAGCGTTTTAAGCGCTTTACAAATCGCAGAATTATTTTAGTTCTTTTTTATAACAATGGGATTAAAAACTATTATGTGCTCTGTGATTTCTTATAGGTACATATACTTAGCGATATATACTATACTTGTTGTAAACTATAAATAGTATTGATAACTCTTATAGCAATCGATAGTTTCTCTGGTGGTTCTGAAATATCTCTAACAGCAGTTAGACATATCGTGACGGAATTGGCGGCCTTTTCCCGTATTGTAATTGCACTTTTATTATCTTGTTTGACTTTGGCCAACACGACATGAGTTCACTGTAGCTGCTAATTTGTGGAATTACGTGTTTTATGGTAGGGAAAGGGTTAAAATGGGGCTCTAAATTTTCAACTTAAGTTTGTTGTTGTAATTATGCATATTGTGCAACAACGTGAGGCACACGCATACGCGATTTGTGGTGCATATAACAATTAAGGCGCCACCTGCGCTGCGTTGCCTTGTGGTTGAATACGCAGAGGAGAAGAAGAAGCAGAAGAGAAGGCGTTTTTATATATTTTGTTTTGGTTGTCGATGCATTTTGGCCAAAACTTGTGATTATGCAAAATATGTTGCATTATTTATAGCATAAACACAGGCGCTGACATTGCATGTCTGCCCCAACTTGAGGTACTAAAAACGTACAAGAGTAAACAAACAAGCACAAAAAAAAATATACACCAGCAACAACAACAACAACAATATACGTGCAACACAATGGAAGCCGCACTTAAAATTAATTGAACTTGAAATAAGTGCCGCTCTGTAGTTTGTAGCTCATGAGAAATTCTGTGGCCGAGCCAAAAGGCAAAAACTTTGGCTGGCTACCACAACCAATACACACACACACACCCATACACGTTGCAGCAAAGGTTTTCATTAGTTTTGGCCAAGTTTTATGCTGTCGTATGCCTTGGCCCAAGCCCTGCCCCAGTAGTTTAGGTCTCTTTCTCTTCTTTCTTCTGGTCAAGTTGCACAAGGCAAACTTAATATTTAGTGCCATTTGCTTGCTCTGACAGTTTGCAGAAGTCAAATTTGTTGTTGGTGTTGTTGGTGTTGTTGTTGTTGTTGTTGTTGTTGTTGTTGTTGTTGTTGTTGTTGTTGTTGTTGTTGTTGTTGGTGTTGTAGTTGCTGTTGTTGGTCAGGTTTTTTTCTGCGCGAACAAGTTGCTGAAGTAAAGTGCATTGAAATCTTTTGTAAGTAAGTTGAGTAAGCCAACTTGGCCCAACAATAACCAAAACACAATAACAACAAAAGCAAACAACAAACAACACACAAGAGCAAACCACAAGAAGAGCGACAACTCTACAACTGCTTTTTATCGCTTTTTTGATAGAGTTGTCTCTGTTTCTGTTGTTGTTGTTGTTCTTATTATTATTTGTGCAACTTTTTATACAATAATGCATAAAAGTTGCCTCTTCGCTGACAGCTTGAGTGACCACAGTACACTGTAAGAAAAAGGGAGTTAACGACTCTAAGATGCCCTTTCTTGTTGACACACACAACCTTCTTAATACACTATATTATGCTCTATAGTTAAATGTGCCCATTTTATAAGGCTTACAGGGTATTTGGCAACAATGTTTTTTGGTCAAGCAGCAAGTTTTCTTTGTTGCTTCTTTTGGTATCATCAAAATGCTATTTGGGCAGCTTAAGGTATTAAACGGTCATGTAAATTATGCAAAAGGAAAGCAAAACTAACGCTGACAGACAGCCAGCCAGAAGAAGAAGAAGCTAGAGGGTGTGCATGATATTGGGGGTGTGCGTGTGCGTGTGGGTGGGGTTTAGGGTCAGAGTTGGAGCCTTTGTCATGTGTCTTTGTTTTCGTGTACGTGTCAAAGCACACGCGCAGTGTGCCCAAAGTGCGCTAAATTAAGCTGTCATTAAGGACTTAATTAAAGTCCTTTGTTGAAAGTTGACATTGTGTAAAGAAACGTTTTGCTGCTGTATGCGAAAACAAATGACAACAAGAACAACAACAAGAACAACGATGATGTCGACTGTTGCTGCTGCTGCACTTGAAAAGTTACCAAAAAAATAATGAACCAAAAAGGGTATACGACATCAAAACAGCTACTGAAATGAGTGAATGTGTGTGTGTCTATGTGTGTGTGTGGAGCATGTGTCAAAATTTTCAACAGTATCATGGCAAGCGAGACAAACACGCTGCATGCGACATAATGAGGCAAGGCGATGCTGCGAAAACTCATTAGCAGGCAAACAGACAAAAACATAGCGGACGACAGAAAGTGACAGACAGACAGACAGATAATGAGAGAGGGGGATAGAGGCTTGTTCCATTGACAATTCAAGATATTAAATAGCACACAACGTAAAAAGACATTTGCCAAAAATAAAAACAAACGAACCAGCTTTTAATTAAATATCGTATATATTTATATATATATATATTAATTTAAATGTATGCATGTGTGCGTAGCAGTACGTGCATTATGAAGACGATTTAACAAGCGGCAGTTGCATACTTTGTGGCGCCACAAGAAATTCAATTGCAGAGTCTGTGACTGCCAAACTGTTTTTAATTGCCGCCTAAAGGTATGCAACGAATAACAGACAAACACCCGTCGAGTGGCAACGCTGCAGACCTTAACAGACCCAACCAGAACAGACCAGACGGCAACTGCATTTCCTTACCCAGCTGTATGAATGTGTATGTGCGTGTCTACAGGTGTGGAAGAAACGTCTCGTTTTGTGTACGTCTGCTGTCTGCCGTCTGCTTAACAAAATGACTTTTATTTTGAGCTCCATTCAAAATTGTTATGTCGCCGGCGTCGTCGGCAGCAGACGGCCGGCAGCAGGCATTTAAAATAATCACATTTTGAGCACCGAGCATTAAGCACACGCATACAAAGGCAGACAGATACACAATGCGCCAGAGTGGAGGCAAATCGGCGGGTTGGGGCTCTAAAATTTCTGTCCACGCTGCAGCTTGCACACATATAGAGAGAATAGAAAAGGACGTGGACGGGATGCTTCTGCACGACTTTGCATTCCCGAAAATTGAAACTGCAATGGAACTTTGAGAATCAACCAGACGACGGCGCGTGCTGCAATTTTTGCATACTTCTCCGTTTTGAAACAATTTTGTCTAGCAAACGTGTTAGAACGTGTTGCCGCCATCCCCATCTCTGATCCCACTTCTAAACTTGCGAAATAGCCATGCCACACAACTCTTGCCGCCTCTACGTTCTATCAGTTTCAATGGGAAATTGTCCACGACGGAAAATTCCAACAGGCCACCCAGTCTGGGAATTGTGCGCTGGTTGGCCACATTTTGTTGCTTTTAGGCTTTTATTTGTGGCCAAAAGGCGCAGATCAAGGAGTAGGCAAAAAAAAACGGCAAGTAAAATAAAAAGCAGCGGGAAAAAGCCGTTAATCAATGCGTACAAGAGAATAAATGATAAATAAGTGTTGAAAGCAATACAGAAAAGGATGCACACGCATACATACATATGATGTACGAATAGTAAAAAAACTGCAATTTGCTTACCTTTGATAGCCTTTGTGGGCTACGCCCGTTAATTGCGTAATCGTTTTTTCACTATAGCACAATAAAAAAGTAACAAAAACCGTAGTTATACAACTTTTTCCGTATTTTGAATTTTACTTTTGTAAAGTGCTTTGCGTAACTGTAAACGACGCCATAACTTTTTCACACCGACTGATTTAAACATTATTTAACAAATTATTTCACAATCCTTTGCATGCATTTTATTTTTATTAAACTACATATCTATTTAAACTATTATTCTTTACATTTTAACACTTTTTCTTACTTTTCACGACAGAAAATATCCACAGAAAAACAATTGTGCTTTCAATTTAGCATTACCACTTTTAAATGCCTCAAATATTTAACCGTAAATGGCGTCCTAATCGATCTATGACAGCTGATAGTGCCTACTATCGATAGACACTATCGTATTCAGATTTCTTTGCTTACCAAGTGCGGTCACATTGGTCTGTAAAGCAACCAGTGATCTCGTTTCCTTCTATCTGCGAGGTTTCTACGTGTACGCGGTTATGCGTTTGTGCGTCTCTTCTGTTCGGTTTTGTTCATTGTTTTTTGTGTTGGAAAAGATAGTTCATTATTGCTGAGTTGTAAATATTCGCCAAAAGAATAAATATTTAAATTACCTATCCCACATACAAACACATTATTCAGCATTTTTATAGATTGTGTGCAATTTTCATACAAATATTTAGACGTGTGTATGCATCCTGACCTATGTGTGTATAAATATATATATATATGTATGTGTATTCGGATGCGTATGCATACATTGCTTGCACTTAATGCAATCGAATCTGAGATGCCACAGTAATAAATTGTAAGCCATACGCACAACAGATGTTTTTAATTTAAAACTGATATCAATATTAAAACCAAATGGACTTCATGCAATAGATTGTTCTTTACTTTGGTTTTTTGTTTGAGAGTTGTTACTTAATTCTGAGGGAAAAAGTTGATTAAAAAGCCGTGCGCCGACGCTCTGGCAACCTTGCAAAGCAGCTTGTTTACATGTTACACTGCTCACACACAGCGATCTCTCTCTCTCGCTCACTTGTCCGATTGCCTGGCGGAAATGTTAAAGAATTTTTTCGGCCTGCTCTTTGTATTCGGTGTTGTTGCTGCTGCGTGGGCACCGCAGTTGAAACCAGTTTGTCGCCTTGTTATATTTTATTTGTATGTTGTGTACCTTTGTTTTTTATCAATTGCTGAGTGCTAAATGCCTCGAAAATCGAATGCACACTAACGCGCCAAACTGTAAAAATGCAAAACTTTGTGTATGAAATGTGTATTTGTATGTGTGTGTGCATCTATAATTAATCAAAACGAAATTGCTACCAAGCACAGGGAAAAAAGAATTTTATTTAAAATCCATTTGCTGCTGCTGCTGCAAAATCAATTTCATCGAAATTGCAGCACAAGTGTAAAAATATTGCGCGACCATTAAAAATAATACAACTTAAATGTGTTAACAGTTATTTAAAAGGATTTTTTATGCGTGCGGCTTGGCAAGTAATTGCCCGCGGTTGCCCGTAGGATCAACAAACAGAGCTGAATACAATTTCTCTTCCGCACGCTCCATCTCTGTCTTTCTTTCGTCGTGTGTTTGTGTGTAAAAAGAAACGCAATAATCCAATTGAGGTTGGGGCAAGTCAGTGTGCCCACACCCAAAAACAAAGAAGAACAAAAATGCAAGTGCATTTGATTCTGTTACCGTTGCCGCTGGTGTTGCTGCTGGCAAGCGGAGTCCTGCAAGTCGCTGGGGATTATGAAAATACGTGGAACTTCTACTACGAACAGCCCTGCTGTTCCGGCAACGATCAATCCAATTTCGGCAGACACAAAAGAGGTAAAGCCCTACATACATACATATATAAAACAGCTGCAATTAACACGAGTATTGTGTATGTGCGCGTCCATGGAGAAGACTTATAAAAATGATATGTGCACACTATTTTTAATCATATTTTTGCAATAATTTTTTACTATTTCTTAATTGTTTATTTATGGGTGCTCAACGTGAGAGGCTTTTAAAGCAGCATAAATAATATTTAATCTGTGCTCTGGGCATTGGTATTATTTTTCAATTTACATGCAAAAAAAAAACAAAAAAAATATAAAAAGGAAAAGAATGAAAAAATTAAAGAAAAATAAAAATAATTTGTTATTTATTTGCCACAATATTGTTTGTGTTATTTATCTTATTGGTCACAATATTAATTCAGCACGTTTTTGTCAATAAAAAAAATTTTATTGCTTTGACTATTTTTTAATATGTCCTTTTTTTCGTTGAACCGCATTTATATCATTTTTCAGGCACGCATAATTTGCATATTAATATCTGAGAGCCCATTGTTATTCATATCCACGCACACACACACGTATTTACAGCTTTGTGCAAATACTTGGGTATAATCATATTTTTAACTACGGGCAATTATTCACAATTGATACCTATGGATATAGCCATATATGTGGGTTGATATAGTGCGGCAATTATAAACTCTTTAGTTAAATTCTCTACCAATAGTTCAAAGCCCCAAATGAAGTTTCCAATAAAACACTATTAAATATCTATCTGCTCTATACTACTATTTCATTCCCAAAAAAAAAACACAATAAAAATTTTACCACCTGATTGAATAACCGGTTAAGTTTTGATACGCGCTTTATTGAGCCATTTACATTAAAAATCCAAGAAAAAAACTCAATTGGCTTGGGAACTCGATTTCTGTTTGGCTTCAAAGCCAGTTGCGGCCAGTTGTTGGCCAAGTTGGCTCCGAGAACTCTATTCATTAATCATTTTGTCGGCAAAACTCACCGTTTTTTTTTGTTAATAATATCATGCAATAAATCTGAACTTACATTTAAAAAAAAGCAGCAGTCAAAATTAGTTGAAATGAGGCTTGTTGTACATAAAATTAGCTAATAAGAGGGAAATTCCTCTGCTTTATCTGAATTTCATTCAAAAAACATTTCAGATAGTGTTCCCCTACTCTCAACCTGAAATAAACTGCATATTTCTCAAGATTCAACGTCGTTCGATGCATTCCTTGCATGCTTGTACTATGTAGCCAGTGTTACCCTAAATAAATATGAAATTTTATTCAAGATTTAGCTATAAATATTTAAATTCCTGGTAAATGTTGCGTATAAAGACTTGATTGACATATTTCCGTAGTCTTTTAAAGTTTGCTGGCTGCTACGGAGGAAGAGGCCAAGCCGCAGGCGAAGGCAGTGGGAAAGGTAGTGGCAAAGGCTGTGGCAGCTTCATGTTGCATGTACATGTCCAGTAAACATTTTCTAATAGTTCACGTGCAGAGATGCTGCCCTATGTTGGACATTGCGCGTTGTTGTGTGTGGCATGCAACACAGCGTTAGCTATAACCGCAGCATAAAACTTCACGTGCTGTCTGAAACGAAAGCAACCAGCAAACAACAACAACAACAACTATGTCCTTTTACTATCCTTGTTGTTGTTGTTGTTGTTCTGACGCATATTGTAGTAAGCTGGGTAAGCACTTGTAGCAGAAACGTGAGGCGATTAAAGAAACGCTCAAGTTGTTTGCGCATACTTTTAGCAAAATGCATAGGTGTCCAGGGTGTCCTAAGTGTCCTGTTCTCTTATCCTGCACACAGTCTATTGACTGCCCAAGTGCACGTTACAGCAGCTGCTTTCAGATACTCATTTGTTTCTTTTCTGCCCCCACCTCGCTGTGTTTGTGTTTGACTCTGTTTGGAGCAATAAATTAAAAGTAAAGCCACAAAAAAAGCTTATAAAAAAACAAAACTAAATACAAAATAAAATGTCAACTATAAATTTTCATGGCCGAATAAAGTTTCTTAGTTGTATTTGTATTTTGGCCACAGATCCAATGAAGAATCGTTATTTTTATTGATTTAGTGAAATTAATTGCAGTCGAATTTGAACACAATTTATGCCCGACTATAGCCACAGCTGCCCACCAGTCCCAAGGTGCAGTACAATCCCATTCAATTCCCTCTCCTTCCCGTCTCCTATCCGTTATGCGCCACTGCATCCACCAGTTTTTGCCGCCAGCTCTTCAGTTCATTTGTTGACTCAGCAACGAACTGGCAGATGCTTTGCGTCTCTATTTTTAAATTGTCTGCCTGTCCCTGCCTCTCGGAGTGCTGTTGCCTGTCAGTTTCTCTTGGCATTTTTTTCGACACTGCCACGCCCCACTGTGCAACGTGTAAAGTTGCTCATTATTGATAGAATGACTTCATTAGGTACACGAAAAGGGACAATAGCTGCCCTGTCAGGCAGGTAGCAGTCACGGCTTGCGGTCGGTCCTCTCAAACTAAATGACACTTGTTAGTTTTTGTTATCTCGATGAGTTTTGCTAATTTACACTGATGGAAACTGAGAATTGAGTCAAAAAAATAGTTGTTTCCAGGTAGAAAACCTAAATAGGAACAAGTATATTAAAAAAAAAGAGAAAATACTCTAAAA
The DNA here is from genome assembly GCA_035045065.1 of Hirtodrosophila trivittata. NCBI lineage: Eukaryota > Metazoa > Arthropoda > Insecta > Diptera > Drosophilidae > Hirtodrosophila > Hirtodrosophila trivittata. The sequence continues at coordinate 16,680,831 of JAWNNK010001311.1, read as the reverse complement.
AAGGAAATGATTCTGCACTGAGTAACAGTTTGAGGTGCACTGTACTATATCAAGCATGTCAAACTGTAGACAAGGGTAATAGGAAAGGTGAAAGGGATCGAAGAAGCAACCCAATCATGCTGTCTCGCTCTGTTGTATATACTTAACAAACAACAATACAAGATGTACAGTTGGGAATGTACTGAACTGTGTGGAGCAGCTCAAACTGTAGCTCAAATGCTTGACCCACAAAGCAAATTGCGATAAGCTTAAACAGCGTAGGCGTTATCCCAAACACTGACCACGCACAAAACACAGTAAGAACAACAGTTGATTTCGCGTGTACAAACATACACACAATACACACAATACATACAGTTGTGTGTAGATTTGTATGTAGTTGTAGGAATAGCGCAATTAAAACTCAGTGACACGTTTTCATTTAAGTGCTGAAGCTGTTTTGTGCTTTCTGTTTGGTGTGCGGGGTCGACTTTTATGAGATTCACATGCTACCCAGGGCACATAATGAAAAGTTCCTTTGCCGCAAATTGAGTAACGAAGTGTGCAGGCGCTGCCCCTCTTTATGTTGTCAATGTTGCTACTGTTGTTGTTAGTGTTGTTCACAAGCTGGTGAGGCACAAGGCAACGACGCGTCGAGAACTGGAGTTAATGCAATGTCAAAAGCTGTTAGCTCAAAAGCTGAGAACGCACTCCGGAAAAGCTGTCGACTGTAGCCGCTGCTGACACTAACTGTACCTTTACCTGTGTTCTGTATGTCCCTGTGTGTGTGCGTGTTGCTGCGTATGTGTAAACCTTGTCCCAGTTTCGCTTTGATCAGCCTCTTTCCTGTATCCAGTCCGGCCCAAAGTGTGTTAGCGCAAACTTTGATACAACGCTCACAAAATTGAGTTTCAATCCGCACACCTGACGCAAAAATTAATATTGTTAGCGCACCTGAGCGGGTGACTGTGTGAGTGCTACAGTGGGTTTAGTGGGTGAATTGTGCTGCCCACAGAAAGGACACAAAGAAAAGTCATCATTAAAAGTATGTTTTAAAAGTCCTTTCTTTCAATCTACTTCCCTGAGCAAGTTTTAAGCGACAGCAAAATCACGTTTCTTTCCAAACAACTTTGACTTACAATTTATGAGGGAAATAAGTAGTTGCCACTACTTCGAGTACTTTGCCACTTGCTACTTTCTACTTGCTAAGTTTTAACACTCCTTCCAGCTTCTTGCAGCTCAACAGTACAGTTCATTCTCATTGCGCATCGAGAATTGTACAGAGCATCAGGACTATTAGAGATTTTATAAAAGTAAAGGTAAAAATAGTTCTCAGTTCTTAAGGAAATCAAGGATATCAGATCTTATATTACTTTGTTAAATAAAATATGACTAAGTGTCATTTCTAAAGTTCCCTTTAGATTAGGACAATACTAAGATACTAAGATGGAGATGCAAGCTAACAAAAAGATACATAAAAACAGGATAAACATGAGCTGAATACAGACTTTATCTAATGCATCTTAAGCGATATACTTTATATATAGTTCTTCTTTCACAAATCACATCACAGAAGCCTATTTAAGTATCCAATATAAAGTATTCCCAATTCTCAAAAGTCAAAGCAATCTCTTTTAAGCGTATTCCCAATTCTCTGAGCTCACATAAATCTGTTTCGTTTTCTATTGAATATCTTTACTTGAGTGAAAGAAGAGTGCTATAAAGATACGTACTATCCCTCTATCTATTCCTAACTCAACGTTTTATTACAATACTTAACCATATAATGAGCAAGTTAGAGTATCCAAGCTTCGTTGCAACGCTGCAAGTTGTGTTTTCTTTCATGTTCTCTGTTCATATTTACAAATCATTAAGCTGAAAAAGTTTTCAGAACAAATGCTTGCCAAAGTTTTATAACATTTGATTGATAAAGTCGACGAGAACGACGACTGCTGCGTCCCGCTTGTGGCTGATAAAAGAGCTGTGGGCCGAGCAGATGAAGGAAGTGGGTTCCTATCAGCAGAGTGGAGACAGTGCAGAGAGCAGGGGAGAAGCGTAGAGTAAATGTAATACACTTGATGACAATAACAGCAAATAAAGCAAAATGTGGCATGTCGCATGTGGCATGTGGCAGATGGCAATGCAAATGTAATTATGTAATGCAAAATGCAATCAGTGTCGCATTAATAGTACAAAAACAACAACAACTGAGCAAAGGAGTCCAGTCAGCTTAGCCCTTTGGACAAGTAGAATTCTCCCAGTTGGCCCAGTTAGTCATGTCCATCGTTAACATAACTTAATTATTAAAACAAAATGTCAAATGAAATTTGTGCAAGTAATTACACAAGCAACCATAGAGGCAAACAACTCACTTAAAGCTAATTTGCATATGTAATTTTAGACAGGACATGCAGTCTATATAGACTCTATTAGGACTCTATGAAATTCAGTTAAATGTGTGTATTAGTTTTGGGCACTTTAATTGAATTTCATTATGGCCCAAATTGATTTACCAAACGTGTTGTAATTTCCTGGCATTTCTGTTTGCATTGTTAATCAGATTCAACTCGTTTAGTTATGGCTGTGTGTGTGTGTGTGTGTGTTGATCTGTACTCATTCTGACTGCTTCCCAAGTGTGTATATTTTGTACTCTTAATTATGCAGAACTTGCATTTAGCATATCATCCATTTCACATTCTACCAACACACACGGCCCCCCCTCGACACACACACACGCACACACACACTCAGCATACATATATAGTTAAGTGCTCATTTTGTTGCATCATTTGAAGAACTCGTAGAATGCATGCGGAATTAAGTGTACCCACAAAATGTTTATGTTCTGACTGCTGACTGAAGGTAAACCCAGAGCTGCCTCAGCCTCACCTCCAGTTAAGTTTTGCTTGGCACACAACGAAAACAGTAACAAAAAAGGAAAAAGAGGAAAATTCAAATGGTTAGTCCTCTCGTTTATGGCCACATAGAGGGAACCACTGGTAGCCACAAAAACCTGAACACACACATGTGCCAGGATGTGAGGACGATGCCAGGGTGCCATGCTGCCAGGCTGGAGGATCATCAAATGAAGTTCCCTGTTGGCAAAAACACCAAAAATGAAACGGTTGCCGCATTTAGTTGCGTTTTTGGTTGCCTGCTTTTCGACGCTTATTCAGTGTCCTGCCAGCGCAGGACCTCTTCCTATCTGCTGCTCATTGTTGCGGTTCTTGTTGCCTGATACTGCTGCTGCTGCTTTTTATGAGTACTATGCTTGCATTTTTGCTATTTGGCAACAAAATGAACTCGTCGACAGTCATAAAATGAACTAAATACAGTTGCAAATGTTTCACACACAAAATGACTCTGCAACAGTAGCAGTGGCAGTGGCAGTGGCAGCGCCAGCTTTAATACAAAAACATTTGCAGTATTCATGGCATATTTGATGCATAGTCAATGTCAGATTAAAGATCAGCTCGACTATAACCATAAAAGCTCTCATTTACAGTGTTTATGCCATGCTATTCATGATTCTATCTGTATCTTTGTTGTATGTTGCAAGTACTAAAAGAGAGAGAGAGAGAGAGACACAGTTGCCACATATTTAAAACTTGTAGGTTTATAATATCACAAAATGAGCTTTCGCATAAGCTGCTGTTGCTCTGATGCTTTTTAATTATTTTTACATGCAATTTCTCAGCAAATGAAATGGCAACCACTTGAAAGCGGTCGCGCCTTGTCCACAGTCTGCCAAGTTGCAGCTGCAAGCTGCAAGCAGAAAGCTGGAAACTGCCAACTGGCAACTTGCTCCACTGGGGCCGCAGGCCACGAATCAGCGCACAAGTGTGGATAACAACACGCCTAGACATCAGACGTCTAGACAGTTTTCGAGTGCTTTATGCTGACGTAGTGTACACACAACAAACACACACACCCACACACACACCCATACACCCACTCGGAGACAGAGAAAGAGTTGCAGACGAAAGCAGCAGAAAGAGGAAGTCATTGCTCATAATTAGCCAGCAAAATAATGGGAAATTTACATACATACGACTATATAGCTATATATGTATATATATATATATATGTATATACATGAGTTGTCGTCGGAGATTAGAGACATAAAATATTATAAAATGTCTACATTTTCAACAGTTTGTTGCAACTTGCAAGACAACTGAAATTGTACATGTCAAATGGAACCGAAAGTTCATGAAAAGCCTTTGCTTAATTGCAAAACTTTCGCATCTTACAGATAATCATAATTAAAGTCATATCCTTTACAGTTGCTTTGTTTATTGATCATAAATTGTTAAATTACTGCTTCAAGTTCCTCAAACATTTATGCGCACAATAATAAAGTCCTTTATACCAAAGGACATTTCAACTTTCAAATATTTCAACTCTCAGAAAGTTTGACGACGCAAAGTTATAGTATATTTTAAAATGTATCTTCTAATTATAAACTGTTATATAGGTTAGCGTAAGGCTAAGGCTTACATGAAGTGGGTCCTTCGTTAGTCCAGATGCCAAACGAATCGTGGAAAGAGCAAATCCTTTGAGCGGGCAACAGCATTGGCAACTAGTTCAAGTGGCATGGACTCATATTCCTGTGTAGCGTACAGTTCAAGTGTACATGCTACTATTTTTCTGAACTCATCTCTACATATATACACAATATACATACTACTATTTTTCTGAACACATCTCCATATATTTAAATTATATACTACTATTTTTCTGAACACATATATACATATACATACTACTATTTTTCTGAACACATCTATACATATACACACTGCTATTTTTCTGAAGACATATATACATATGCATACTACTATTTTTCTGAAAACATCTCTACATTATGCATACTACTATTATTCTGAACACGTCTCTACTTATATGTACATTATACATACTACTATTATGATGAACACATCGTTATATATGTATCTACTGAAATACGTAAATATCCTTAAAAAAAACACTAAGGGAAATTATCAAGTTGATTATCCTTGAAGCTTGAAATCAGTAGGTTTTTATAATTTACTGAAATCATATTTTAAGGATAATATACACGAAAGATGCTTCGACATATCAGCTTAAGGAATGAGCTCTATTCGTATATTTTAAAAAGACTGAAAATCGTATTTAACTTTAAACGTTTTCCTTTCAAAGGTACTTAAACTCTGTTATCCTTTAGAAATGGTCTATGGGCTAATTGCTCACACTTCTAGAGAAGAGAAGAAGGTAAGCAGATTGGTCTAAACGGTTTTAGCATACCGTCATCAAGTTTTGTTAGTTCGCTGTTTGTGGCATCTATGTGATCCTTTAAGCCCAGCGGGCAGTAGGAACATTTCAAAGGAAACTTAAATGTCACCAAAGACTGCTCGAAGGCTGCCATGTGTATGGCAGCTGTATGGCCAACTGACATGTGTCCTGCTGAAGCCAGTTGGTAGTAGGAAGTAGGTAGAAGCTAAATTTGCAATATGTTTACTGCATTTGAGTCTCGTTATGCTTTTTGTATTTTGATTCGATAATAACGTTTTGGAAAATGTTGTTTCTGTCATTTTGGCAGGACGTTGGGGCCACAATCCCAAAGGAATTGATTTGACTTTGCTTGACTTGACGCAGCTGCAGAGTCTGCTCGTAAAGGGGCACACGCATATTTATGAAGCGCATAAAAATTATTGACATATATGGAGTCATAAATACTTGACTGTATGGTAAGCACTGTACTCGTGTATGTCCCCAAAAATCCCCTCTAAAAAGGAATCTAAAGTAAGAATTGCCAAAGGAAAGTAAAAAAAACAAATTTTCTTTGGTTGCCATAAAATTGCGCGGGCGCTTTCAAAGGCAGCTCGTAAATGCAATTTGATTTTGATTGGACTTGGATTAAAAGTAAATAAAGCAGACGTCTGAATATGGCAAAGGGCTCTTATTGAGGGTTTACCCTCAGCTTAAGCTGTATATAAAACACTTTTACGACTCACTTTTTTGTTGGATCCGCTCATATATCGTATATATACCTGTACCTGTTCAACAGAACTTGCAACAACTACTTGCAACAGCTGCCAGCTGATAATTACTGCAAAAGCTTCGGCGTCAGCAGATATATGCCTGCGATTAGCTTCCGTTCAATTTGTAATTTATTATATCTGCGGCAGGCAGCAACGGCAGTTGACAGTATGTGGCAGTAGATGACAGTCTGTGGCAATAACTGGCAGTAACTGTTTTCCGCTACACACTCATAACAATTTATTCAGTCGCCGTTTTGCATGTAAATAAACATTTGCCCAACGTCCTATCGCCCATTCCTGCGCTTTTATGACCATATGTATAATATTTTTATAGGCTTCAGACCCGGAACAGAGCCCATAGCCTATATCATCATTGGGTGAGTCTATTAATGCTCTGCTCTGACAATTGTAGACTGGTAGTAAAAAAAAAAAGAAGAGAAGTAATTTTTATCGTAAATATGTCGCAGATCATTTGCCATATCGAAGATGCTGCTGCTCTTCCTCTACTCGTAATAGGCTCCATAAAGATTTACAGTTTTCTTGCACATAAATTTGACTACATATAACGATTGGCAGTACGTATTGGTAGCATATTGATATGGCCAATTAATATGTGCATAACTACAACTGTTTTGGCCATATTTATGCGGCTCTGTTTATAGTCTTGTTTTTGTGCCATTAGCCCAGAAGGCGCCTAAAATCTAGGCTCTGGCTTAAAGTAGTCGGACTCTAATTGGAGTAGGCCTTAAAAGCTTTTATTGCTGTTATTTTCTCTATGGTCTAAGCCAAGACACACACATAGAAAATTGGCTCTAAAGTACTGTGAATATGTTTTAAAGCCTGCGACTTAAAGGCAGCCAGAAAAAAGCGACCCAGACCTAAGTAAAAGAAAAAAAAAACCAAAGAAAATAAAGAAAAACTACTACAAAAAAATAAAATGCGGAAAAAGTTCGACAGAAAACAGCAAACAAATGTGGGAAGCAGGTTGAGGGGAGAGTTTGAGCAGGCTACAATAGCAATTCAAGCGTATACAAGTCGACTTCCGGTTTGGCAAGGACATTTACCCGAATTGTGCGCAATATATGCAAAAACACACACTCACACTCACACACACACATACACACATGCATATGTATTGTGTCGCCAATGCTTGTAGTTGTACTTGTTTCCCTTTGGCAAACAAAAGACGCAGATTTTTCTTTTATTTTCGAATTTTTGTTGTTGGTTTTTCCTCCTTTATTGACGCAGCTACTTTTCGGCTGGCAGAGTTTTCCAGTGTTTGCTTTTGTCCAAAAATGTACTTTAAATCGGAAATCAAAAATAGCTGCACTTGTGGCAGCAGCAGCATAGTTCTGCCCCACAGAGGGGCATACGAGTTGGATATGCAGTCGCTGACAAAGGATTGGTACATTTGCATTTTTGCCATTGTTGTGTGTTGTCGGTTGTGTGTGTGTGTGTGTTGAGTTAGTTGAACAAAACAACCAACAAACAAACAAACATGTATCGATAACTCTTCTCGTCTATCGATAAATGTTAGTGTGCATGCCCAGAGTTCGCTTTAATTTGAGGCCATAAACCAATTCAATGACTGTGGCTAGTGGTTAAGTCTGAACTGATTTATGAAAAGACCTTCAGAAATTGTTTCGGTTGACAGCTGACAATTTGGTTTATGACATATGCATAATAAATGGTAAGAAACATTTACATGTAATAAAAGTAGTTAAGAGCTTCTCAATAAATGGTAATTGTAAGGAATGTCAGAAAATTAATTGCTTTACATATAACAATATCAGCTCCGAGTCTGACTGACTGACAGTCACATTAAATGACAATGCTTTGTGTGTGTGTGTGTTTGGCCCCAACATCAGGCACTCTAAGCAAATATTAATTAGTTTAATTAAGTAAATGCGTGCTCAGCGCCTTTCTCTTCCCTCCCTGCCCCGCCCCTAAACCCGCGCTCATTCAAAGCGCAAACAACGCGCAGACAGCGCGACGTCAATGAAATTAACATAATAAGCACACACACACAGATACAAACCACACTTAAACAAGCACACACACACACACATATTTACATATCATTTATCAGGCTTGTTCCAAATCACAAAATGTTGCTTGAAATGCACAAACTGAAATTGATTTAAACTCCGCCGTATCGTCTAGAGATTAAAACTGTTATCTATAGTTTTTCCTTACTTTTCTAACTTATCATAGATTATAAGTTTTCCTTAATTATAATAGCATACTTTTCAGCGTTCTTGTGCTCTGCTTTAAATGGAACCCTTGACTCTGGGCAAAGTTTATAAATTGAATTAAGATATAGAATTACACACAGCATCAACGCAGCTCTTTGGCTTTAACACTCTGCTCACTTACTCACTTACTCACTGCATCTGCTGTGTGTGCGAGTGTGTGTGCCTGTGTGTGTGGTGTGGTGTGTTTGACTATTTGTGTTTGGTCAAAGTAAAAAGTAAATAAACAACATTTAAAACTTGCACTTTGGCTACAATTTGCGGACGTTGGCGATAGTGTCCGGCAAAGAGAAATGTCAAAATGTCATTTGATTGAAATGGGATATCTCACTCACACACACTCACACACATACAGACACACTCATGTGCTCCTTTGCCATGTTTGTCTCTCTATCTGTGTGGATTTTCTTTGTGTTTCCAAACCAGTCTCTACATGTTTTCCTCCAGCGTTCCGACTGCCTGGACTGTGTTTGCGTTTTGTCAATGTCTCTGCATAAACTTTGTTGACAGGCGCTCATTTGTGCCAGACTTGGACTCCGACTTTGACTCCGACTCCGACTCCATATCGGACTCTGTCTTGGAGTTTCCGCTTCGGTTTAGGTTTGGGTTCACTTAAGAAAATTTGTTGTTCAAATATTTGCGCTAAACAGAGATGGAAAAGATGAAAGAATACTATGCTAACTATATCTTCTTATTTGTTTCCCTCTACTTTCAGATCATGTGCGCGAATTCACATGTGGCAAACTCTACTACCGCACGTTCCACATGAACGAGGAGCGCGATTCGCTCTATGTGGGTGCCATGTAAGTAAACAGCTCTGGGTTAATCCACAGCTCTTACCTAACTGATGAAATCCATTTGCTGACCATTACCATTTCTCCCATATCTCATTCACAGGGATCGCGTATTCCGTTTGAATCTGCAGAATATATCCTCTTCCTACTGTGATGTAAGTATGCATATAACATACAATATATATTTATTATACTCTATTAATTTTTAAACAAAACGACAACAAAGAAAAAACAAACGACAGCTATAACAATAATATATAATCCCCTCTATACATATATATTTATATATATATAATCCTAGAATTTTGCTTTTAGGATAAGCTGCCCATGAGTTTTTGGTTACATGCAAACGTCCTGGTGTCCCGTTGTCCTGTTGTCCTTATGTCCTGTCCAAACGCAACTTGTCGAGTGGTTTTTCGAGTGGTTCTTGTTTTCCGCACAATTCCCCAGGCCGCAAATCTAACAACTGGCAACACAAAAAGTGCACATAAAAACGTGTAGCACGCTTTTAGCCAACGCTCTCTGGCATATTTTAAAAAATTCATTACGCGACTTCTCCCCGTGTGTGTGTGTGTGTGTGTGTGTGTATCTGTGTGTGTACTAGTGTAGTTGCCAAATGGCGAACGCTCGCTTAAGCCTGTCCATTTAGCTTTTAGTGTGTTTGTGTGTGTGTCTGTTTTTATATCTCTGCTCGGACTGTTGTCAACAGATACAACACACACACACTCACACACACACACATAGGCACACGGTGTCGCAAAGGAACACGCAACCAGAAAGAGCTCAAAGCACAAAGGACACGAAGGCAGCTTAACCACCTTTTAGGCGCGCATCAAATGCGAGCCACAAATCTTCGATTCCCTGAAGTAAACGAGTGAAAAATTGTAACTGTTTTAGTTACCCCCATCCGCAACAACCCTTACCCCTTACCCTGCCCCTTAACGTGTCCCTGTCCACCTACAATAAGTTCGGCCAAAAAAGGGCCAAAAAACATATTTAATATGCGCTCTGGGGTCTGCATTATGGGCATTTCGCTTTTGGCCAAGCACAGGGCCAGATTTCACGTTCATTTCGTGGTAATGGCTGAGTATAGCATAATTTATACATGTATACACTTAGAGAAAATAATGCTGTCCCCTTACCAAAACAGCTGAGATTTTAAATGAATTTCACCTCAAATTAAGATTATTTTTTTAGTAGTCGAATAGGGTTTAACTGGAATATAAAATACATAAAATAAATAAAATAAATAAAATAAATAAAATAAATAAAATAAATAAAGTAGATTAAATAAATAAAATAAATATAATAAATAAAGTAAATAAAATAAATAAAATAAATAAAATAAATAAAATAAAATAATTCAAATTACTAATTAAATAAAATAATTTAAATTAATAATTAAATAAAATAATTTAAATTAATAATTAAATAAAATACGAAATATAAAATATAAAATTAATGATTAAAAGTCAAATTTCAGAAGATACAAATATCTGTCATAATAAAGTTTCTTTAATGAACTGTAGCTTAAGGATATGGGTATAACACCTTGTGAAAATCATATAGATTCTATAGGAAAACTAATTTTCCTTCGAGAATGATAAATTTATATGATCTAATCTGGTTATTATATTTCATATATGAAATTCCTTTATCATGACAAGTTTATATGATACTGTAATTTGGACTATTTCATATCAGATTCCACTATGGCCCGAACAGTGTTAATATTTCATAGCTAAACGGTACAGGTGTGTGTGTGTGTGTGTGCTTGTTGTGTGTGTGTGGATGTATTTGAGTAATTTCGCATAAACGTCAAACTTGCGAGTTATCGAAATTTGTGAATGTCGATTATAGGAACATTCCGTACAAGCAGCAACATCCCCAGCGAGTCTATAGTTCTGTATATGTGAGTGTAGGTAGGTCTATGGTGTGCCTGTGTGTGTGTGAGTGCTGTTTATGAATTTATGTCATACAAAAGGTTGTTTTATGAGTGAAACGTTGTGTGGTCGCGCCTGCACCTGCAGCAACAGTAGCGGTGGCAGTGGCAGTGGCAGCAGCAGCAGCTGGAAACCTGGCCACAAACGTATCATAAAACTGAAAGACGCCACGTTTTGCTACCATTTCGAGACATACGCCCACCTGCACACACACAGCCACCCACCCAACCAGCCATCCACCCATCCACACAGTTATCCACACATTCAGCCAGTCAGCCATACGTCAATATATTTTATGTGCTATTTCACACACAGTGCGAGTAACTGCGTTCGCCCAGGGCATCATTTGGGGCTCTGCCTGTGCCTGTGCCTGTGCCTGCCTATACAGGAGCCGCCCAGGTGTGTGTGTGAGTGTGTGTGCGCCGTGGTGTTACTGCCACTGTGGCAGCTTTATGCGGCAAATGCAAATTTAACTAAATAATACATGATTTTGGTTTTATGCGGACGCTCACTCTGGCTCTTGGCTCTCGGCTCTGTGGTGTGTGCTGCCATGTGTATTTGGTGTGTATGTGTATGTGTGTGTGTGTGTGTGTTGCTATGCGGTGGGCTGTGGTGCGTGCGCGCATTTTACTTGAAAATATTTCGTATATGCTCGTTACATTACGTGATTTATAAATCAATTTGCTTGAAAGCATTCCGAAAAGGCAGCTTGGCCCAGGCCAACTCTCCCATCGCCCATCCTCTCTCTCTCTCTCTCTCTCTGTCTCCACCCACGCCTTGCATCATAGCTTCTAGTTGTAGTGGCACCACAAAATGTAGCCCAAGCAAAAAAAATACATCAATTTTCACCTAAGAAGCTGCCTTCGCTTGGAACTGCTAAGAAATTATTTAAATTTGCACTTGCAGCAAACATTAATATGAACCAAATTGACATTCTATTAGAATATTCCAGTTTTTTTTTTATCCAATTGAATTGAAAGTTTGTTCAAGGCAAAGGATTATCAATGAGATTGCTGATATATTATTTATTTCTGTATAAAATTCACATTTCTTTGACTGAATTGGGTCAGACAAATGAAATTGAATAGTTTTGGCCACAATTTCCATTGCAGTCGCCCCAAGCAGCTTATTCAATCAACATTTGTTTGTTTTTGTATAAACAATGCGCCAGAATGAGTGCTGATAAATGTATTCGACTTAAGGATATCCTGCAAAAGGATGGAGAGAAAAACTGGGGGAGAACGCTCATGTTTCTAAAGGAAGTTTAGGAAGTTTTTCGATGCAGACGAAATCTGGGAATGGTATGAGAGATGCCTTTTATACAGAGAAATTTGATCAGATCCTTTTAGCTCAATGCTCGATTGATACTGAACAAGTATATATATGCTTTATAAACCATCTTCTACATACGTTTCCTCAACTTTATCATACCCTTTTCTCACTTTTCAAATGAGAGCAGAGCATAAAAGCCACACAACACAAAGTTAAACCTAATTTTCATATGGAAAGCTCTATTGATTATGACTTAGACATAAAGTAGCTGCAATTATTTCTCTATCTTTCTATATATATACTTGATCTAATCTGATATTTCTTTATATCTCTTTACAGCGCGATGTTATCAACTTGGAGCCCACGCGTGACGATGTGGTCAGCTGTGTCTCAAAGGGCAAAAGTCAGGTAAAGCACAAGAACTGTTACAAACAAATATATATATATATAAATCTGTTGTATATATGTTGTATTCAGTATGAAATTCAATCAATGACATTTGTATGGTCTTTATTAATGCCAATAGTACTTTACCTGGGCAGCAGCAGCAGCGGCAGCAGCGGCAGCAGCAGCTTTGCCCATAAATCGCGAGTGGCAGTTGCAATGTGGCATGTTCAGCATTTGATTGATTTTTATATCATATGGTGGCAACGTTCTTCGGGCACACCTACTGATTACACACACAACCTTACAACACACACACACACGTATAGTATATGCTGATATACTTGGAGTGCCTTCTGGGCTAAATCCATTTTCCTCTTTTTGGAGAAGACACACGCGAAACGCTCCAATTTTAAATCGGAATCCGATTCCGTATCCGAATCCACTTTCAAGTGCTGCGCTTTGCAAATGCATCCATGGAGGAGCTGCAGCAGCATAAGCTGAGGCAGAAGCTGAAGCTGACGTTGACGCTGCTGTTGGCTGTTATTGTAACTCGTTTACAATGTGACAGCAAATCCTTTCATTTGAAATCCTTTTCAATTTATTTGTGGCTTTTCAATTTGTAGCGAGTTTTTCGTGCGCTTCAATTTCACTTGCCACACACTGCTCTGGTGTGTGTGTGTGTGTGTGTGACTGCTTGTTATGGGTATATCTAGATGTCAATTGAACTGTTTTTGGTGCACGCACACACACACACATACACTTGTCCTCAATCTATGTGTATATGTCTTGCTTAAGTCATCATAATGCTGCTCCTGCTCCTGCTGCTGCTGCTGTGCGTCTGTGGCAGAAATATTCCTTCAGCGTTGCATTGTTGCCAATTGATTTAGCGACAGTGGCTGCAACGACGCGTGCTATTACAAATTGTACTATTTCTGTGTGTGTGTGTGTATGTGTGCCACAATTTGTAGCATACTTTGTGGCAGTGCCACAACTGTGCACAGTTGAACTCCATATGAAAATAATCATTTTCCATCTTTCTTTTGCAGGTCTTTGATTGCAAGAACCACGTGCGTGTCATACAATCAATGCAACAAGGCGATAGGCTCTATGTTTGTGGCACCAATGCCCACAATCCCAAGGATTATGTTATCTATGTAAGTACATAACAGCTGCTACCACACTCACCACTCACTCTATAGAATCTCTCTGTATAAATATAGTATATCTGCTCCCAAGGACAAGTTTTTATAGCTATGACAACGCAACTTTTTGAAAAGATTTTAGCAAATATCAGAAGAGGCCTGTGCGGTTGTGTGTGTTGACTTAAGATCGCAATCCTGGAACAGCCACACACTGACAGAGTCTTTTCATATCAAGTGAATAGAGACTACTTCTACTACCACTTGGCATATATATGTATAACTTCTATAACTTTTTGTGTTGTCTCTTTGTGTTGCGAAAATAGTCATTAGTGTGCAGGTGCAGCCAAAAGCTGTACACACACACACAATGGAAACAATGCCCCCAGCTCCTGCTCCTGCTCCAGTTGCCGCCTTGAGAGCACACAAAATACAAAGCACTTACGAAGCACATGCAGGTGCAAGAGGTGGCTGCAGAGGAGCTAGCTATAAACCATGAATTCTGATTTTGTTCTGGTTAAAACTTTAACTGAAACAAAAAGTAAACAATGCCAAATACCAATCCCGAAAGCCAATATTTGATCCTACATGTTATTGGCAACTTTTTGCTCTTTGGATTTGCTAGTTTTTCACCAACAATTAGAAGAAAAAAACAGGAGAAACTCAAAAAAGGGAGAGAGAGTTTTCATTTCGACGTGCAGCGCACACAAATATTGCCACAAGCTTTCATTAGAAATCGAAAATAATATTTAATATTTAACTAGACCAAAATTCAAGGAAAACCATATCAATATTTATAAACTCTATTGACTTATTTCATTCAAGAAATAATTGTTTATGTTTGACCAAAAGTTCTCGTTTATTTACACTAAATTAAATGAAAAACCGTTGGCTGTTGGTCTGCCTCTGCTGCAGGTCCTTGCGTCGGGACATCTGTAAGGACAACAGTTGACACATTTATTTTCATTCATTTCAATGTGTGTTTGAGAATCCCGCAGGCTGTTCACGTCACCTGCATGCTAATTGCTCTAATTGGATGTTGCAGGTCAATTTAATAGCTGTTAAGTTTAACAGAGAGATAAGCAGACATCAGCTGCTGTTAACAAGTGATGTGTGTTATTACTGTTTACTTTAAATGCTGTTAAGTTTAACATAAGCATAAGACTGTCCCTGTTAACTTATCTAGGGTTTTCTTGGTAGTCACATTAACAACTGTTAAGTTTAACATAAACAGGAGACAAGCCGCTGTTAGCTAAGTTATTGCTGATCACTTTAAGTTCTGTTTAACATAACAGAGACTTAAGATAGCTAGACATCAGCCGCTGTTAACCAATCTGAACTGTTATTGCAGCCTCCAATTTGCAGGACACTTTAAATGCTGTTAAGTTTAACATAAGCAGACGAATATCTAGTGGTAGTCACATTAACAACTGTTAAGTTTAACACCAGCCGCTGTTAACCAATCTAAAATGATTGGAAGTCACTTTATATGCTGTTAAATTAAAAATAAGCAGAAGTCTGTTGCTGTTAACTTTTCTAGGGTTTTCTTGGTAGTCACATTACCAACTGTTAAGTTTAACATAAACAGGAGACAAGCATACAATAGCCAGTGTTAACTAAGCAAGTATGTTATTGTTGATCACTTTAAGTTCTGTTTAACATAACAGAGACTTAAGATAGCTCGACATCAGCCGCTGTTAACCAATCTAAAGTGTTATTGGAGCCTATCAATGCTGTTAAGTTTAACATAAGCAGAAGATAATCGATGTTAACTAGTCTAGGCTGTTACTGCTGGTAATTTTAACAGCTCTTAAGTTTGATATACATATAATACATCTCTCCCTTTCTTCCTGGGAAAGATATATAGTTCTTATCCTTTCGCACTAATGTAAATCTTCAACAGAAACTTGAAATGTCGTGCGAGAAGAATCATTTGTTGCCAGCGACAGAAATCCAACGAAACTGACTACCCTCACTTTAATGTAGGGTATATATAGTATTTAACTAGAAATATAACACACAAAAAAGTACAATTACCATTTATTTTCTATTGAAAACTTGAAGCACGTGCGCATATTTTGTACCATTTTCCATTGACTTCAACTACGTGTGCGCTTCACTGAGTAAAACCCCAAAAAAGGGGAACAAATTTGGAAAACTTTTCATATAGTTTCAACTTTTATTTAAACTTTTGCGTTCTCTTTGCTTTTCGACAGTCGAATTTGACGCATTTGCCACGCTCGGAGTACCTGATCGGCGTTGGAAATGGCATTGCCAAGTGTCCGTATGATCCGTTGGATAATTCTACGGCCATCTATGTGGACGATGGTAATCCCGGCGGACTGCCAGGACTGGTGAGTAACACATAACTTGGTATACTCTACCATAAAATACACTACACAAACTTCATTCTGTTTGTCTGATTATGCCTTTTGTTATCCTTTTCCTTTGTAGTACTCGGGCACCAATGCGGAATTCACAAAGGCGGATACTGTGATCTTCCGTACGGATTTGTATAATACGTCGGCAAAGCGTTTGGAATACAAATTCAAGCGCACACTCAAATATGATTCCAAGTGGTTGGACAGTAAGTAAAACCCAAGAGATGCTCCAGTTGCTCGTTGCCAGGACAGCTGCTCCTGCGGCTCACTAGATAAAATTGAAAAAAGGATTTTGTTTGGAAGTGCGTTACAAATGATTTCGCGCATGAGTTTCTTTGTTTGTAAAGGCACGCACACACACACACATACACACAACTGTGTGTGTGGGTGTGTACTGATGCGAGCTATAAGTAGCCGACAGCTAAGCCGCTTAGCCTATCCAATTATGTAGATCGTTAGTCACAGGAAGGTCATCAATCTACATTTATGTTTCATTGCTGTCTCTTTCTCGTTTCTCCTTCTCCTTCTGCTCCTTAGAACCGAATTTCGTTGGCTCCTTTGACATCGGGGAATATGTTTACTTCTTTTTCCGTGAAACGGCTGTGGAGTACATTAACTGTGGCAAGGCTGTCTATTCGCGTATCGCACGTGTCTGCAAGAAGGATGTTGGAGGCAAGAATCTGTTGGCCCACAACTGGGCCACATATCTGAAGGCTCGTCTAAACTGCAGCATTTCGGGCGAATTTCCGTTCTACTTCAATGAGATACAATCGGTTTATCAACTGCCCTCGGACAAGACACGCTTCTATGCGACATTCACTACCAGCACCAATGGCCTGATTGGATCAGCCGTCTGCAGCTTCCACATAAACGAGGTGCAGGCCGCATTCAATGGTAAGTGAACCCCTCTCTATATCTTTTTAGTGTTGTTAAGTGTTGTATGCAAAATGGATGCTACTGCAACTACAGTAGATGTGAGTAGATGTGATGAACGTTATCCTGGCCACAATTTTGCCAACTGTCAGCTCAACTGACGTGCAATTTTCTCTTTTGTTTTTACCCTTTTCTTGCCGTATGCCACCCCACCAACTAAATTGCGCTCAATCCCTCAAGTGCTTTGAGTGGAAATAGTAATAGAAATAGAGTTGGGAATAGGATTGGAACAGCGATTGGGATAGGGATTGGGGGAGTTGCAGTTGGAGGGCATCAAGCAAATGGCAAATTCAACTTATCGGCAAATTTTATTTGCAAACTGCAGCAAACACACATTGCTTTTCAGCTGGCCCTCATGCGCATTTCACAACACACACACACACATGCAGGATGCAGGACAGTTAAAGGATGCGATAAATCCAATAGGTAGCACTGGGATCCAATAGGAACAACACAGTACGGCACTCACACGTTGAGTGTTTTGTAATTTCAGCACTCGCTTTTGCCGTGGAGCAACATAAATCGTATTAGAAAATCCATTTGAATGGATTATTGTGCCACACACACACACTCTCGCACACACACACACACACACTCGTTGAGACGCTTAACGCCCAACAACAGCTGACACTTTGGGGTCGCAGATTTAAAACTTCATTGCAACACTTGCCACATGCCGTGTGGCAGCAGTACACCTTGAATTGTTGAAGCTTCAGTTGTAGTGTATAACTCTTAGCCCCATAATGCCATATCCTTTTTATCCTTTTGTGCTTCTCTGTTATTTTTCCATTTTGTTGTTCTCTTGCAGGCAAATTTAAGGAGCAATCCTCTTCAAACGCCGCCTGGCTGCCAGTCCTGAACTCCCGTGTGCCAGAACCTCGTCCCGGCACATGTGTCAACGATACCTCAAATCTGCCAGATACCGTACTGAACTTCATACGCTCCCATCCACTTATGGACAAAGCCGTAAATCACGAGCACAACAATCCCGTCTATTATAAAAGGGATTTGGTGTTCACAAAGCTCGTTGTTGACAAGTAAGTTTTATTTTTTTCCCAATTGTTGTCTCTGTCTCTTTTCGAACTCAACCAACAGTATATACATATCTATATATGGATATATATATATATATATTGTACATATGTTTCTAAGTACATTCAATGTCCATTTTTTTGTTGTTTACTCTTTATTTATTTATTTGCATATTTCGATTTGTTCCTCTTTGTGGTTTTGCCTTTCAAAGTGCAAATCCATGTACGGAATACAGAATTTCATTTGATTTTGTTGAAGTGCTTTTAATTAACCCAAGACAAAAGTCCTTCGGCAGCCACCTCCTGCTCCCTCTACTCCTCTCTTACCAAAATCGTATACAATACGAGTATCAATTTCAAATCTCGTTCAAATATTGTTCATTGTCAAATAAAAAAGGGATTAAATTCAATGCACAAACACAAAGGACCAGCACACACTCAATTCCAGTTGCAATTTCATATTAAAACCCAAACTTTTCAACTCTCGTAAACCAGCAGATTTTGTGTCTACTTATGTCGCCGCCACGAGCTGACTTTCTGCCAAATGAACTAGTTTTATAGAGCAAATATTGAACTAAAAGCGATTTAAATTAACTTAATTGTTCCATATTGTATAATAGAATTCATTAAATAAGTCAGATATTCAGCTGAAACTGAAGTAAAAAAGCTAAAAGAGTGAGTTCTGTGAATCAGATATTGAACAAGAACATTAAATTAAACGAACTGGTTCTTAATAAAAACTTAAACTTATATTGAACTAAATGAACTGGTTGTATATCTTTTCTAAACCAAATCATTTTCTAGAGCTTAAACTTGGTTTAATAATCTTTTTGCTTCAAGAATAACAAACAAATATTCAATACAATTATTGTATAAGGCAGACATTCAACTAGAAACGAAATAAATGGCATCAGATATTGAACTAGAACATTAAACTAAATGAACTGGTTTTTGTCATAAAACTTAAACTTATATTGAACTATGTTTGAGCTTAATGAACTGATTGAGTATCCTTTCTCAAGTTATTCAATAATACACAAATATTCAATATATTCATTGAATAAGGCAGATATTCAGCTAGAAATGGAACTAATTCTATGAATCAGATATTGAACTAGAACATAACTAAATGAACTGGGTTTCTGTCATAAAACAAACTCGTATATTGAACTATATTTGAACCTAATAATTTGATTGAATATCCTTTCTAAAGCAAATCATTTTATAGTCCTTTGAATAAGGAATATTCAGATAGAATAAAGTCAAAGAAATTTAATAAATTGTTTGAATTTTCTGTTCAAACCGAAAAAACAAACTCTTATTGAACTATAATGGAACTGATTGAATATATATTCTTATGTGAACCATTTTCTGGAGCCAGAACTGAGTTAAATGTATACGTTTTGTATCATGAACTTTATTTGAACCGAGCTGTGGAATGAATCAGATATTAGTGAATTGGTTCAAATGAACGAAAAGTGCTCATTAAAAGCCTTTTGTAAACTCGTCATGAACTTTTGGAGCGGCAAATACTGAGCTGAAACAGAACTAAATGAACTGAACTAAAGCCCTATTTAAACTGAAATATAAATCAAAAAATTAAATGACCTTTTCTTTAATTTTTCATTATTTTTTATGCTCTTTTTACCTTTATTAAATATCATTTTATAAGCACTTAAATTATATGCAGAAAAAAAGGTATAAAAAGAATGAAATTACAATTTAAATGAAAAATGAAAATCATTTAAGTTTTGCCTGTGCCTTAATTGCCGGCGACTGGTGAAATCATGTGACGAATTTTAATGCCTTTTATTCAAAAGATTTACAAAAACAGCAACAATATCTGCACAGGTGTTACAGGTAGAACCATAGAGTTATTGATATGCAAATGTGTGTGGCAAAGTGGGAGCTCGGCCTATTTAATTCGTTAATATTCCGGCCATTTATCATATTAAATAAGCATTTAATTTCCATGACTGCAGCCCGCATTTATGTGCCTTTATGCCAGCTGGAATACCCGTACTGAAATCCTGCACACAATGGGCATATTTCAATTGAAGCCACTTGAACTGAATATATATAGATCTATATATAGTATCATATTTAATCCTTTGCTTTGTTCCAGAATCAAAATTGACATTCTGAACCAGGAGTATACGGTTTACTATGTGGGCACCAATCTGGGTCGCATCTATAAGATTGTGCAGTACTATCGCAACGGGGAGTCGCTGTCGAAGCTCCTGGACATCTTTGAGGTGGCTTTCAATGAGGCCATCCAGGTAATGGAAATCAGTCAGACACGTAAATCACTTTATGTGGGCACCGATCATCGCATCAAGCAAATCGATTTGGCCATGTGCAATCGCCGTTATGACAACTGCTTCCGCTGTGTGCGGGATCCTTACTGCGGCTGGGACAAGGAGGCCAACACGTGCCGTCCATATGAATTGGATCTGTTGCAGGTGAGCTTAAAATTGTACTCAATGCGAATATATCCTACACTATTAATTGACGCAGGATGTGGCCAATGAGACAAGCGACATATGCGATTCGAGTGTGCTGAAGAAGAAGATCGTTGTCACCTATGGCCAGAGTGTGCATCTGGGTTGCTTCGTCAAGATTCCGGAGGTGCTGAAGAACGAGCAGGTGACCTGGTATCATCACTCCAAGGACAGGGGACGGTGAGTAATATCCCCAACTTAACTCACAACTTGAATCAATGAATCATTCAATCTATTCTCTACTTTTAGCTATGAGATCAAGTACAGTCCCACCAAATACATTGAGACCACGGAGCGCGGCCTGGTTGTGGTATCCGTAAACGAAGCCGACGGCGGACGCTACGATTGCCACTTGGGTGGTTCACTTTTGTGCAGTTACAACATAACCGTCGATGCGCATAGGTGAGTGCTAGCTAATGGTATTAAATTGGCTGCAAATTACCAATTGTTTCCAACCACTGCTGTTTCTTTCACACACGCCCACTCTCTCTCTCTCTCTCTCTATCTATCCTATAGATGCACGCCGCCAAACAAAAGCAATGACTATCAGAAAATCTATTCGGATTGGTGTCACGAATTCGAGAAATATAAAACAGCCATGAAGTCCTGGGAAAAGAAGCAAGCGGTAAGTTTATTTACCTGATTGAAATTATCACTGCAGGACGCGATAATGAGCGCCACAGGTACAACACACACACACACACACATACAGACAGAGACAGTTTTGTCCTGTATTCCATGTGGGGGGCAGACACATGCCATAATAAATGATTTGCCTGGCAATTATTTTAATAGCCTGCTGGCCAACTGACACCACAACGTCCAAATCCCAAACTGTATAAAGTACGAGTAGTTAGGCTGTCATTATCTAAACACCGGACACTCTGACAGCCAATCTAT
Source organism: Hirtodrosophila trivittata (assembly GCA_035045065.1). Taxonomy (NCBI): domain Eukaryota; kingdom Metazoa; phylum Arthropoda; class Insecta; order Diptera; family Drosophilidae; genus Hirtodrosophila; species Hirtodrosophila trivittata. The sequence goes on along the minus strand of JAWNNK010001311.1, from coordinate 16,659,296 downwards.
CAGTTGGTCAACCCATCAGAGCCAGGCCTTAGCGGCTCAGAGTTTTAGCGGTTTTTAGCTCAACCGCGTCTCAATGTGCTTTGATTGACCAGACGATATATCTATATGTAACTGGGTGCGACCTCAATGTCTGTTAATTGCCTACGTGGTGTGTGTGTGAGTGTGTGTATAGATGTGGTGTGTTGCCTGTCAGGTTGTAAGCGCCATATGTTCGGCTACAAGCACAATTAAAATGCAATCATTTTGACTGTTAGCCTGTCATGTCATGTCTCTCTCTCGTATTCCTTAGAATTTGATTAATTCTTGTCTTTAATCCAATAATATTTCATTTCTCTTCTATTTCCTCCTGCAGCAATGCTCGACACGTCAGAACTTTAGCAGCAATCAACACCCAAACGATATATTCCGTAAGAACAATGTCTGATATCAAGATAAAAGCTTCACGGTCAGCATGCCAACAGCTCCGGCGTCCCTCAAACGATTCTACTAATCCGTGACAGAAAATGTTCCCAGCCGATCAGAACTGGAAAATCAAATTAAACTCAAACTCAAACTTAAACTCGAAACTCGAAATACAATAGAACGCATACATCGATTACAAATTTGTTTGCCATGTTGGATTTTAATCAATTGGCGCTAAACTGATTAATTTAAGCAAATGGATAAACTACTCATTAACAGACTCAACTATTACTATGGCATTTATCGATTGGATATCATATCGTACTTATTTCTATATATATATATATGTTGTACTATATACATATATATATAGATCAGTTCCAGTACAGTGCATTTATTCAGCATACGAACTACAGATTAAAGACAGATCATATTTACATAAATTTATAGCTAAATAAAGATAAAGATAAAGATATATAAACACAATTCTTCCGCTCGCAGCAATACAAATAATAAAAGATCACTTCATATCGAAAATATATATACTATATAAATCTATTAAATAAATAAATAAATAAACAATTAATAATTATTAAGCATGAATTACCTAAAGCAAAAAATGTACCACTCTCTTATAGAAGAAAAAGAAAGGAAAGAAAACAAGTATTACGAGTTCATATATACATACATATTCATATATAGTATACATACTATCATTTCATCGATATCGAATTAAATATACAGATATATACATATATATAATACTTTTTAAAGCTATTAAATACAAACAGCAACAACAACCTACAAGTAATTGGAGAAGCAATGTGATGTTAAGTTTTGATAAATTTATTAACTGCCTAATTAAAAGAAAAGAATATAAAACACACACAGACACACACACAAATGAATATACGTACGCATACATACATATATGAACAGCTGTTGACAACTGATTGGAAATGTCTAAACGGAAGATGAGAGAAATTGTGATAATATTCCGCGAAGTGAAGTCCAATTGAAAAAAAATATTACTTATGTTTCTAATTAGCTGTCCACAGCTGTACCTAATAACTGCCGCATTTGATACGCACATAACACAGATAACTATATACGCATATACATATCTATATATAGATACTTGGAATATCGGCTTTTTACAATAGATTTGAACTATTAAACTAATAAAACTAGTTGAACTTTTGATAAGCAATAGCTAAACGCATCTGGGGAAACCTTAAAACCGTATAAATACTTTTAAAGCTGAACGAATAATATTATTAAATAAATAAATATATATATTATATACATACTTATACATATAGTAAACAATTCACATCAAATCGGTCCATAGTTTATATACAACAAACAACAACATTTTATGCAAATTTTCGCAAAACGAAAAATCTTAAAGAAAAAACTTCAATTTAATCTCTATCTAGTTCGTATTGTTTTAAACTTTGTTGGCGAACTATCGCCGTCTATAAGTGAATATTTGAATTTATATGTTCTCTGATTATTATTATTATTATAATGATTATAGTGTTCTCTTTAAAGCTTGCCAAGATAAAGAAAACATACTACAGGTTCTTTAGCATACTATATTTTCTATGTGTACTTAAGTTAAATCGACAACATTTTAGTTACTAAGCGTTTAGTTGTAAAATACAAAATTAAATTTTAATAAAAAAAACATTATCTATAAAGTGAAACCTGTGTCGCCATTTTATACCGTCTACTGTCTTTTTTTCGACAAATAACTTTATGCATATTCCAAATTTTGACTCCAAATGAGAGAAGCAAAAGTTGAAGTTTCGGAAGGGAGAGAAAGGTGGGTGGAGAAAGCAGGGTGGAAAAAAAGTTAAGGCGCAAATAACAATCAGAAAGGAATTAGAAAAGTTGTGAAAAAATACGGAAATTAAATCAGTCTGTGAAAAAAATGAAATGGAAAATGAAAACGAAATGAAAACAGGAGCAACAAAAATTATACGCATTGTTGCAAAAGTGCTTCAAATAATTTGCCACAGTTAATTTCACACCCAATATAAGAAAATGGAAGCATTCAACATAGGGAACTAAATAAGTGCAAGGTAAGTCGACTTGGAAATACCCTATATATATATATTTTATATACATACTTATATACTTGAGCTATCACACACACCTTTCAATCAATTCAGAAGCAGCGCTGCAGCTTTTCTCTTGCTTCTTCGAAAATGGTTTTGAGTCTGTTTATATTATTTATATCTTTATTATTATTATTATGAACAATATTCTAGACACTAGATATACATGTCTAGCTAAAGATATAGCACTAAATATACTATATATATAATATATAATAACATTATACGATATACTCCTATCCCATCAAACAGTTTTCTTCACGCTTTGCACTTTTGAAGCGTACGAATGTCGCGTTCGGAATCCGCGGAAATGCCTATAAATATTATGTTAATATTCTTAAAACTAGATACATATAACTCCAGCCTGCAATATGAAGCCAGATCTGGTTGAATTCCCCAAGTGACACTGGGTTTGGGGATAAGTTCGGTGTTTAAAATGCGATCGTTATGAAGTTGTTGTCTCAAATAAGAAACGTATAAAACTCTACGAGAGGAGTAAGAAAAGTTTTCGTTAAGAGCCTTCTAAGAGTGTTATGTTAGTAAGTAAAATCCATTAGCTGATCAGAAGTAGTAGTAGTAGTAGGTTGTTAATGTGTCTGCCAAGTCACATAGCCAAAGATTGGCATCGAACGGCAGCCACATATCAAATATAATCTATAGCCAAGAACAATCTTCTTAGTTGAAGGATCATTCCTAAGGACACAGCTAGATCAATCGTATACCATATTGTTCATATAGTGACTATCCGATAGAGATAGATCATTATTTCCAACCTCTTAACACTTTTGTATATAGCTTAGAATATAATAAAGTACTTTATATACAAGTATATAATTCCATTTGTAGGTCAACCAATTTGCCGCTTTATCCTTAAACTATTCCCTTTGGCAATAGGAAAATAGTAAAGCTTGAGAATTTTCTTGATTAAAATTTCAAAATAATCAGGAAATTTATGTGCAAAGCCAAAGACAATACGCGCACTCGTATTGTGCGAGTGTGGGATGTAAGTACTTGTATTAATAAAGCGCTTAACCTAACGTCCTTTTCCTTTGTATATCCTTGGCTAATTAAAGCTTGAGCTTAGCGCAATATTTAGCTTTCACAAAGGTCGAGGTGGAGCCGGAGATGGGCTGGTGTGGATTGGTGGGTGGGGGAGCAAGTTATCCACTCTTAGATTTTCCACTTTGCCTTTTGCCTGGCAGGCGGCTGGCTGAATTGCTGCGAAAATGTTCGTCTTTGTTCTTTAAAATTATCGCAGAGCAAATAAATTTTGCTGGAATCTGCGCCTGTCATTGTCGTTGTCCTTGTTGTTGCTGTTGTTGTTGTTGCTATGTCCCTGCCAGTCGTTGTAATTGTTTTAGCATCCTTTTGGCCCCGGCAGGGTGCCGGCCAGGCTGCCACGCTGTCTTCCTTGAGCATATTACCAAAATGGTTGTCAACACTTTGGCGCAAAAGCTTTTAGAATTCTCTCCCTCTCGAACTCACGGACCCACTGACTCTCTCTCTGTCTCTTTCTAGTATTCCTGGGCCTGGTTAATGGTGCCCGCGGACATTTTTCCACGCTTTGTGTAATTTGGCGCTCATTATTTTATTGTGTCCAGCGTTTCACTTGGCACACGCCGAACTGAGTCACCCGAAAATGCTACATTTTAGTAGAGCCCGAAGCAATAATTCTCCCTGTGTCCTTCTCTTTTGCGTACCTATACATATATATATATATATATATATATATATATGTATATTTCGATTACACAGTAAATACCATTAAAAAACAATTTAAAACTTTATCACACGCAATTTCACTGAATGTTTTCAGCGGCGCGTTAAAAAAAATATATATAAATTCATTTTCATTTTCACGTTAAAAAAAAAAAGAATGAAAAACAAGGCGAAAGGAAATTGCAATTGACGGTAAATTTTGATTGGTTGTTATTGCACGCAGACATATATAAATAAAGGATTAAACATATGTAAAGGACTCGCATGTGTCTTTCTACTCTGTCTCTGTCTCTGTCTCTCGACTCCTGCATCAGGTACAATTAATTTGACTGCCGCAGGAGGATTCTTGGGCTGGTTAGTTGGTTGGCTGCTAAACCATGACAAGCAACTGATGCGCAACAGACCGTAAGTGTTTGCCAGTTTCATGTACTACACTGAAATTTACTTAAGCAGCACACACACACACACACACACGTATTCAGATTGTAGTAGTAGCAAATAAGCCTTGAGCCAAATTGTAGTCTATGTCACATTGCGCATACGCAACGTAGCCCGTGTGTTACGTGCTTTGCTTCTGCTTCTACTTCTGCTTCTACTTCTGCTGCTGATGGTTTGTTGTTGTTGCTGTTATTGCTGTTTGTTGTTGTATTTTAGCTCGTGCTCTTTTCGACTGCTCTGCCGTGCAGACAATTAAAATCTGGCAGCATTTTGCTTGTAAGCCGCTTAATAGGACTGTGAAGTCCTTTTGCACAGCTGCAGCTTTCAAATGCGACCCGAAAATGTGTTCATGCGTGAGAAACACACACTCGCACACACACACACACACATGTGTGTGTGTATCTTTGCCCCAGGGTTGGGGCCATATTTGCTGCTGGATGCGAGCGTGTTAACTCAAGCCAGACAAAGTGCATGGCTAAAAGTTAAGAGCAACCCGTCTAAATTATGGCCTCAGCCCTATATAGTCTTATAGCAATTCAGATACCATTATATAGATATCTTAAAGTTGAACTTAAAGACGTTATTAGAACAGCTAGAGATGCCTCACCTGTCCCTGGTTAGATACATCCGTTGATTGTGGGAAATGTTTGAAATATTTGAGCAGCGCATTGGGCTTATCGGCGAACACATTGCATAATTCCAGCTGAATGCGCAAAGACAAATGTTAATTTTAAATGAAATACTTTGAACTGTTCAACTTGAGCAAATATTTTATCATCCAACAAGGCGACATTTATGATTGTCGCACATAGACAAACTGCCAGGCCAAAAGCTAAGCCACAAGTTTTCTGTCCTGGCCAGCCCATGCTTCGTCTGTCTTTTTGTCTCTGTTTGCATTTCTGTAAGTGGAAGTGTCTCTGTATGTGTGTGTGTGTAGCTGCAGGACATTCGTTTGCCAGGATACTCTACTCTAGGTGCAGTTCTAGTTTCAGCTCTGCTTCTGGTTGTGTGTTATCAAGCGAGCAGGTCAAGCGCAAAGGTGAGAAATAACAAAATTTCCAAATTTGGTTTCGGGCGTTTCAGCTGCTGCACTGCACAGGGATTATTGGGTTAATGTGCACACCTTATACACCCCCACACACACACACATACACATTTAGCATATCCATTCAGCTGCTAGTTCTATCTCTGTGCTCTTCAGGGCAAGACAAATACCCGAACAGTGCACTAACTACACAGTTACAAATTCGTATTTCCCTTTCATATCCATTTGCACACACTTTAGTCCTTCTGCATCCTTGTGGCAGTTGCCAGTTGCCAGTTGCCAGTTGCCAGCCCTTGAATATACATATATTCAAATTCAAACACATTCAAACCCAAGATAAATCCACACACTTTGTTCAACCAAAATTGAATTCCAGTCTCTATATGTAAATATGTATATATATATATATATATATATATGTAAATACTTGTGCATGGACAAGGAGATAAGCATAATTAAATCTACAGATTTATATTGCATTTCAGTGTGGGCGTATTTTAATTGGAAATTTTAAAACAATTTATTATTTAAATGTCATTGATCCGTAAAATGAAATTAGCTTTAGGTGGCACTTAACCTCTCGATTTCTCGATTCGAATCGCCAGATTGCTAATAAATTGTCTTTTCTAATTGAATCAAATCATTTTGCATTTAACATTTAACCATCTGTGCCTTAAACTTGAGCTGGCCAATCTCTATCTTAGTCCATTAGGTTCTTGATTGAAACAGGGACACACATCCTGCCCTTTAACTCACTCAAGAATAAGCAAATTGTATAGCATAAAATTAAGTTAAGTTAAAAGCGAAAACTATTCTAGCTTTAAGAGAATATAAAAAGTATCTTTAGAGCTTCTTTCTCTCCTTCTGCTTTCTGTTAACTTGACTTGATAACCTTTTTCTAGACTAGACTTCACCTGGACTAAGACAAGTTACATTAAATAAGTAAATGATTAACATAAGATGTTTGCTTAGATCTGAAAATTGTCCAAAACTTTTGAAGTTAAACAACACTGAAAACATTCTTTTTTCACCTCGAAACCTATTCTAGCTTTAAATGTGTATAAAATTAGCTACAAATTTAGCTTTTAAAACACATGAAAGCTTATATTAAGATGAGATACATTCAATGAGTAAATAATTAATCTAATTAAACTTTTCCAAGCTTTGCTAAGAAATCAACTTTGAAATGTTTTGTAGATTGAAGCTTCAAAAAGTTTCAATATAAAAGAGATGTTAAACTAGAATTTGGTAGATTACTTTTAACTTTCAGTTTACAAGCTGTTTGTAGCTTATATTGTAAATTATCTTGTAAATCAGATAGCAGCTTGGATTAAGAGAAGTTATTTTTGATAAGGAAATGCCTAACCTTATACTATTTATATATCTAGACTTTTTTAGAATATAACTTTGAAGGCGCATCAAAGTATCTGTGGAGATAAAAGATTCATTCACCTCTCACCTAAATAGTTTCATGCAGAAAGCACCTGAAAGTTATCTTACAAACTGAAAGCTTTATCTTTAAACTAATCTAAAAACGTATAATTCTATAAAGCTGCCATAGCTTCTACCTGAAATCGCTTAAGTTACTCAAAATTATATATGCTCTACAGTTGAATTTGAGGACTTCGCAGTCAAACTCGAAATTTTTCTACTATGACGCGTCGTGTTTACGTTTCTCGCAGCGAGAAATAAAGTGTAATAATAAAAAACAAGGAATTAAGCTCAATTATCCTTGATTCAGTGGCTTGGAAAATTAATTATGTGCACCTATTATTAAGTATTGTTGTGCACTTGCCGGACGGCTTCCGGCGCATCCTGTTGACAAATTAAAATTCATATGAAATGAAATTATTTTTCATTCGTTTTTCTTCTGGGTGTGGCCTGTGCTCTGCTAAGCGGCTTAAACCCGGATAGATGGCTTAAACCAGCTGCAGCTGCAGGCTTATACTCTCAGCATTTAGTTCTATGAGCAAGCGAGACATTTGATGAGCATTCCGAAAAATTTGGAGCTTAGAGCAGGCTCCGACCGGACTGTTAAAGTTTTTGATACTTTTGGCCATTGTATCGCTCGGGAAATATCATTTCAGTATAGCTAGCCTAACTGAGCACAGACATAATAAATAAAAAAATAGTTTCTTAAATTTTTGAAAAAGTAATTAAAATTTCGAGTGGAATATAAATTTAACGTCCTTTTCGGATTTTTTTTTTTTTTGTTTTTATATATATTTTCACTTCCTTCGCTTAATTTTATATTGAATAATGCCTGCATATCGTGAAGTCCGTATGATCAGAGCCGCTCGTTGTATGCTCAAGTACGAGCTCAGAGGCCACTCGACGATCTGTAGCCGCTCCTTCTCCTCCAAGTGCGAAAAGCCAAAGGGCGTGGTTGTCGGTGTGTACCAGAAGGATGGGGACAAGCCCATCAAGACATCGGAGAACGGCGTCACTCTGGACGACGCAGTGGGCGGCAAGATAATGAGCCTGATCAGAGAGCGTGGCATGGACGGTACACCTGGAAAGGGCCTCCTTTTTAATGGTCTCGATGGGGAGTTCAATACGATTGCGGTAGTCGGCATGGGTGCCGCTGGCGCCGGCTTTAATGAAATGGAGGAGCTGGACGAGGGTATGGAGAACGTGCGCATTGCGGCCGGCACCGGTGCACGCGCCCTGCAGCTGCAGCGCATGACCGAGGTCCATGTCGACGGCATGGACTTCCCCGAGCAGGCAGCCGAGGGCGCTGCCCTGGCCGTGTGGCGCTACAATGCCAACAAGCGCAAGAAGAACCGCCTGGCCACACCCAAGCTGCACATGTACGGCAAAGGAGATCATGATGCGTGGGTGCGTGGCCTCTTCAAGGCGGAGTCGCAGAATCTGGCCCGTCGTCTGTCGGATACGCCGGCCAATCAGATGACGCCTTCCATTTTCGCACAGGCCGCTGTGGATGCACTGTGCCCCTGCGGCGTCAGTGTGGAGGTGCGCTCCATGGACTGGATCGAGGACATGAACCTGAACTCGTTCCTAATGATTGCCAAGGGCTCCTGTGAGCCGCCACTTATGCTGGAGTGCTCCTACTGCGGCACCTCGCCCGAGGAGAAATCCGTACTGCTCCTTGGTCAGGGCCTGACCTTCAATAGCGGCGGTCTCTGCCTGAAAACGAAAACTGGCATGGATCAGCACCGTGGCTCCATGGCGGTGCCGCCGTCTGTGTGGGTGTGCTGCGTGCTGCGGCTGCCCTCTCGCTGCCCATGAACATATCGGCGGTGATGCCGCTGTGTGAGCACATGCCATCCGGCATGGCGGTCAAGTGTGGCGACGTGGTGACGCTGCTCAATGGCGTTACGCTGGGCATCAAGAATGTGGACAAGGCGCCAGTTGTCCTACTGGCCGATCCGCTGCTCTATGCCCAGGCTAGCTTCAAGCCGAAATTGATCGTAAGCATCGGGGCCATGGCTCGGGGTGTGAACTATGGCTTGGGCGGTAGCTCCACCGGCCTCTGGACCAACTCCAAGTATCTGGCCAAGGAGTTCCGCAAGGCGGGTGGCATTACCGGTGACCGCATCTGGCGTATGCCACTCTTCCGCTACTTCAAGCAGATCGTGACCAAGAACCCAACCTATGACATGAGCAACTGCGGCTACGGACCGGCGTCCTCCTGCCTGGCAGCCGCCATCCTGCACACACTGGTGCCCTGCATAGATTGGGCGCATCTGGACATACGTGGCACTGGCATGCTAACCACCATCAATCCGCTGCCGTACTTGCTCAAGAATAGCATGACGGGTCGTCCAACACGCACGATCATTCAGTTTATGTACCAAATGGCCTGCTCACAATAATTGTATCTAGATGTCATCTGGCGAGAATGTTAAACGTATTTTGGTTGAATGAAAATTATTGAATGTACAAGGGAAGTTAAATAAACGCTTTAGGTATCAAATGTCTGGATTGTACACTGAAAGAAAAGTCTCTTACGCTCAATTTTCAATTACGCAGCACAATCTAAAAAGGAGCCGAAGATGAAGCTGTCTGTGCAGGTGTTGATTGGGGCGCAAATCGATTTTACGGCCATAAACGACGCCTTGAAGTATGCAAAGTAAAGTAAGCATAGGGGGTGTGTGTGTGTTGGAGTGTGTGTGTGTGTGGCATGACAGCTCTATTTCTATTTATTCGCGATACCCGTTCAATATGCATGAGAGGTAGGTATAAAGTGTGCCAGACAGTATCCTGGAAGAGTATCTTCCAGTCGAGCAGCTGCAGCTGCCTCTGCCTCAATCCTTAACAGAAATCGTATAAACGTTGTCTGATTAGCGTGTGGCAGCAATTGATTTTCACATTTGATTGAGTGTCTTAAGTTGCCCCTGATGCCGCACAGCTGTGCTTGGCATAAGTCTGCACCTGTGCCACACTCTCTACATGTGTGTGTGTGTGTGTTTGATTGCTGGCTTAGATCTACGTTTCAGCTCATCAAGTTGCCAAAGCCAGTCAGTCATTCGGTTAGTCAATACCTGATTTAAAATGTTGCATAAACTTGGCGCTTTGATGTTATTATTTGCACATAAATTCTGGGCAGGTTTTGTTTGACAATCAATCGGGATATACATATATATATATATATATATATATCGATCTGAAGACGTCTATTTGTCTTTCTCCCACGCAGTCAAGCACATAGCATTAGGGCTAATCACAGTCGAAGTACAAGCATCAAATGCCACATGCCTTGCTCAATATTTAATTTGCTCAACTGTGAAACAACAACACACACACACACACACAGCACCCACATGCATATGTGTGTGTGTGTTGCTGGTGTTTGAAATTGCAGATTTGGGTGCAGAGTATTTGACTGCAAGCAGCTGGCAGCTGCTGCCAGAGGTTTACACAAAGCCAACGAAGCAATTGGAACCCAATGCTAAAGATGTTGTCCTTGCCACCAAAATGCAATGTGTGTGTGTGCGTGTGTGTGTGTGTGACTGCCTGTGGCTAGAAGCAATGCATTGCTGTAATCAAATTTAATCTCGCTTTCAAATGTCAAATCACAACCTGCTTGATTAAACATCGAAAGGAAAGGACCTGCCAGGACCCTAAACCAGCATCAGGTTTTATTTATTTAATGATTTGGGAGGAGCTGCTGCTCACCTAGGACAAATCTGGCTTACAAATTCATTTGCTACATTGATTAATTAATGCTAATTTACGAAAATTCCATTTGGCCATTAGCCACAGCCAACACACACACACACACACACACACAGAACACACAAAGGTCCTGTGCCGATTCCGGCTTCTGCTCCTTGTTTCGCATGCATCTGTTCTCTGGTTTTGTGTGTGTTTAATTTAGTGCTTTAGTTCCACCACAGACACATATGGAGATTCCACAAATTTATGTCCAACTCACACAAATCTCTTCAGCATCCGTATGCGTGTCCGTGTCCTTCTAGCCGAATCAAGTTTATAAACCGTAAACAAAACAGCTTCGTTACGAGCCACAATGTCAAAGCCAAATATTTGACAGAGCGTTTATCGTATTGAAGGTAAAACTATTTTAATAACATTCTCTGACAGTGTAGAACCATAAATAGTTTTATTATTCATGCATATAAAACTAGTTTCCAACAGAACTCTGCATTTTATTTTTTTTAGATTAATAAAGTGAAACAGTTCAAAGGAAATTTATTTTACTTTGTAAATGAAAGTGGTTGCCGAAGTTTGTGTAGAAATTAAGCAGGAAGAGCAACAATTTTATTCAAAAAACTCTTTTTAGTTTTTAATAAAGCTAAAACAATAAAATCAACATTTTTATGGAAGGAATGCAACAAAATACCAAACAGTTATTGGAATATTCAAGGCAAAGTTGAAGCGTTTTATATAAATTCTGAATTTTTATTATTTCAAATAATTTGTATATAAAACATTTATTTATTTTTAAATATTTTTTATATATTCGATTGCTTTAAGATTAAGTATAATATAAAAATAAAATACAAGTACATATATATATAAATAAAATTAATAAATAAATTAAGGATTAAGGAAATATGGAGAAAATATAATAATAAAAAAATAATGAAATAATAAAAAAGAAAATAAAATAAATGAATAAATATAAAAAGAAAAGAAAAAAGATGTAAATAAAGAACAAAATAATACAAATAAATATAGAATAATGGACTAAAATTAATAATAAAATATAAAAAAATCATAATAATAATAATATTAAATGATTATTTACATTTTCTTCTCTTTTTTTAATATTTATCTATTTATTTTATTTTATTTTTTTTATTTTATTTATTTTTTTATTATTATTTTTCTTCAAAGTAATAAAAATAAATATTGAATAATGGACTATAATTAATAATAAAATATAAAAAATTCATAATATTTAAAATAATAATATTAAATTAATGAATAAACAACAAAATAAATATATATCAAATCAGCTTTGGTACAATTGAACCATATTCAGTATCCCTTGTAGATGATTCTCCCATTACTTATGAACCTTCATCGAAATAGCAGTTAGCTTTAGCATAAGATTAATATATATATCCACTTCCCACTGGGATGTATTATATACTATATATGTATATATCCTTTTAAGCCCAAGTAACTTCATCGAAGTGAATGTAGAGGGAATATTTAGGCCAGATCTGAGCCACAGCGTTTGTTTTGAGAAGCGAAAAGCGCATATAAAGTAAGTAAAGAAGCGTATATTCATATGGAACTGAATAAAAGTTATTGCTGATTCATAATAATGTTAATTTTTAGATCTATTATCCCTAAGTTAAGTATTTAAAATCTTATTATTACTATCTATTAACCCTACAGCAACTTTCTTCCTTTGCCTTTGTCTTACCAACATTTACACACTATTTAGCTGCTCATCTGATTCTCAGCCCTAAAAATAGGGAGTAAGTTTAAAAAAACTAATGTGTTTTTTATATATCAGACAAATCCCTCTCTAATGTGTACTTGTAAGCCAAAAGTGAAGCTAATAAAGGGCTTTTATAGCCTTCTTTCCTCGGAGCATGGCAGCTCCACATTGTGTTTTAAAATTTCATTTCCAGATACTTTCTTGAGTGGCCACTGAAGTAGTTAAAAGTATCCGTATAAATATGCACATGTGCGTAAATTTAATAACATTTATATAGACACTTATTTTGAATGGTTTATGTGTTAAGATTTTATTGGCCATTTGCTGTGCATAAGGACGAATATGATGGCAAATTAAAAAAACAAACGCGCTGCCGCACAGCCTCACAATTGGCTAAAATGGTAACAGCAATTGGCCCAAGACGCATAAACGGCTGCTCCGATAGGTGAAGGCAGGGAATGGGGGAGGAAACTCGTGTTGGTCCAAGGAATCGTACGGATTTTATTGCTTATTTGTTAAATGACTTGAAAAAGTTAATCAAGCGTGATTTTGATACGCCCCAGAGATAACGAATTATAGAGTCCGGGCATTGGCATGTTTCTTGGTTTCTCGGTTTGTTTTTGTTTTCGTTTTCGTTTTGTCCCCGTGTATTGCTTTTGTTTCTATTGCTTCTTGGGGTGCAACACTTATGCCAAATACCAAAAAAAAACGAGGGAAAGGAAAAACAAATTTCAATTTTCTTTGGCTTTTAAACAAGCTGTTGTTGTGCGAATTTCTGGGCACTCTTGTGCCATAAAAGTAACGGCAATGCAAACATATAGCAAATTGTCGGCGACACCTGTCGACGCCGTTTTATGAATTAATAAAGACGCCAAGAGCCCAAATCTTCTAGATGTATGTACTGACATGGGGGTAACTCCAGCTCTGAGCTACTCCCAAAACATTTTGGCTCAGAGCTCAGAGCTCAGAGCTCAGAGCTCTTTTGGGCCAATCTTAAGCAGCAGCAAGAAGGCGTCTTCTGATTGTGCGCTGCCGCTTATTAAACGCATTTTTACAGCACGCTTAACAAGAATTTTCACTTTATATGCAAACATGTGAAACACTATAAACAAAGGACGCCAATTTCCACACACGCACACACACACACACACACACGTAAAGTCACATGCGCCAGTTGTGCGAAAAATTTCCTTTCTATTAAATTTTACAGTAAACTGAATTTACACCCAAACAACAACAACAACAACAACAACAACAACAGCAGCAGCGCGTTATTAAACAGCATGAAAATTGCCAGTGCTTGTAGGGGAGGAGGTGGAAAAGCAACTCCCCCTCCGACAGAATCCTTGAGCTGTGCCCTCTCCTTTCGGTCTCTCATATTGCCAATGCCAGAGACTCTTGTGTTATAAACAAAATGGCACAAAACGGCGACACCTGCTGTTGCAAATTAGAAAAATAAGATGTTTCATAAAAAATGAAATGTCAGAGGCAAATGCGCAAGGCACACACAGCACACACACAACACACACACACGCACAACAGGTGAGCCTGGCAATAAGGCTGGCAACGGGGGGTTATGGCACATTAGCAAACAAAATTCGAAGCCAAAATGAAAGCAGCCTGCCAAAAATGCTATTGGCCTGGCCTTTAATGCGTGTTCTGTGTGCTGAAAGTGTAAGTTGGCCAACAGATTTGAATACAGCAATAGGCCGTTACTCAATGGCCAGCAGCAGCTATTGAATGGAGTTCAGCAGCAATGAAAACAGGTGAAAATCGAAGGAGAATGAAAGACGAAAAATTCTCAAATTTTCTAAAATTTCTTAAACCAAAATTCAATTTTTAAATACAGTTTACCTCTGGCAACTACAGAGCAGGAAAATAACAGTTTGCAGGCTAAATCCTAACTTAACTTGATGTCCTTTTTAGTTAAAACATAAATGCTCTTTGAAGCTGAGCCTGATTTCAGCCTATTAAAGGATATTTCTAGTGTGAAAAGTAATCTTTAGTCAAAAGTCTTTTATTGCTTTGTTGTGGAGCTGAAATAATCTATTATCTAAGCCAGTGTCATTGGCTGTTAGCGTTTTTTATTACAAATTATGGTAAACACAGTCAAGAACTGTACTTGACCCTTGAACCTGCAGGAAGTGCCACCCTCTCTAGCGAGAAAAGGCTGCCTTATCAAGCATTTGCTCACAGCGATTGGGCACAAAAGTCATTTAAAGTTAGCTCCCAGTTAGCCAGGTTTTTGTTACCATTCACGTTCGCGTTTGCTCAATGCAGCCACAGACAGAGGCAGTCGCTGTCTCAAGTCCTGGCAGATGCAGCAGGAACAGTGGCAAACAAACAGAGCAAAGGAAACAAATCTAATAAAATCAGCAGATGATGGTCATTAGACCGAAAAGTAATTTCATTTATTCGCAAACTCGATTTGTTGCTTTGTAGCCCGAAGAGTGCACGAGTGCGCCTTGGCTGCCCGTTGGCTGGCTGAAGTCTAAGTAATCGGGAATTGGAAACGGACTCGTTGACGGGGCCAGAGTAGCGTACGTATCACACAGGGGCCAAGGCTAAAGATACTCAGCAAAGGGCAAAGGGCACGGGGCAGGGGGCAAGCCACTGGCCGGGGCACGGGCAAATCAAAGCAGCCAAGCGTTCAACCAACGGTCGCGCATAAAAACAAACAACGGCTGCAACAAAAGAAACCGGAGCCAGACAATGTGAAAAATCGCAGGGGAAACAACAACAAACTCACACACACACACACATACACACACATTTATACACACAGAGGATTCGCTTATAGATTCCTTAAGCAAATTCCAAAGACGCGTCGTTAAAATTTTCGGCACTAAAAACACAGACGGATTAGTGAACAGGAACTGGATCAGGAGTTGAGCACGCTACGTTCGGGTCATAAAAATCGTTTTGCCAGTGGGAGACTCACCTGAAATAACGGCAAAACAATAAAATTGCTGCAACGTGAGACGCTGCTGCTGTTGGCCAAAAAGTTGTTGGCTCAAATTTCAATGGCAACATAAATGGACAAAATGTAAATGAAATGCTTTTAAAATGAAATTTACTGCTCAACTCAATACTCGGCGGCAGCAACTGCTCCATTGTTGTGTGTGTGAGTGTGTGTGTGTGTGCCTTTCCGCCTGGACAAAGATGGCCGCCCATTTGTAACGGCACTTAAACGGAAATGAAATTAAGCGCAAAATGTGTCCGTTGCCAGTTGCCAGTTGCCATTTGGCAGTTGGCAGTTGCTTTTTGCACAGCTGCCGTGTAATTGAAATATGCGTTTGGTGCTTCATCAAATGCTATCACAGTTATAGTATCTATAACATGATACACACACTCACACACACGCACACACACACACACACTTGTGGTTCATTCATCAACTTTCACTTGGCTCATTCAAAATGCAACATGCACTCAGCATTTTGAGGAAGTTCTGCTGTTGGTTTTTCATTTGCGGAAAAGTCAAGCACAACAAAATCACTCACATGTTGCCAAGAACATACACACACACTTGTGCACGTGTGTGTGTTATTTATGGTTGTGCAAGTTAAGTGAATTTGTCAAATATGCTTGACTAACTCTTGAAAAAGTTCTGATGCGAAATTGTGTCCTCAGTTTGTTACCTGCAACTTGTGGCTTTCAATTTTGTCTGCTGCTTATGATTTGATTAGTAAGTTCTTATTTGATTTAAGAGTCCTGTCGTCCTTAAGCTTTTTACTACTTATATATTCTATGATTCTTTAATGAGTGAGGAAGACACTGCTCAACTGCACTTTGTCCACTTTTGATCATCGGAATATCTATGATAAATTCATAAATAATTGTGTGCAAATGGGAAAAGTAATTGCATTACCCACACGAAAGGATATCATTAATGGCATAGCTGAAGTCCTTGCCTTGCCTCTGACCAGAGGACCCTCAGCTAAATCGCACTTTGTGAACAATTCACGCTTGGCAACCTAGAAAAGCGCATTGCAAAGGAAAAGTTTAGCACGCAGCAGGCAGCAGGCAAAAGGCAACGGAAAATGAAGCTGAGGAAAAAAACTAACAATATCTTTTCTACTTCTTCACTGAACGGTTGTGTGTAGCACGAGAAGAAGTGCAGCCCGCATAGTTTTTCTGGCCTTCATACCCAGCACCGATTGGGTGAGGCCTATAGGGTCTATTAACATAGGGTAAGGGATTATAAACTTCTTTACTGCAAAAGCTGCGAAGGTAGTTAGATATGAGTGTGTGGAAATCTTAGTATAGAAATATTTCTTAGTCTTTGCGGGGCATTCCTTAACTCTAAATGAATTATACAACTATATGTTTACTATATCAGCGGCAGGAGATATGGTCTTCAATTTGAATACTTATAGTAGCGTTTCTTGCAGGTTAGCCTTAAGTTGAGTATCCCCCATAAAAACAGAGATAGAAGCTTCCACTTGACCAAAGTGTTCTAACATGTTCCTAAACTTCTTCCTGCATATATCTCAGTCGTGTATCCACCATCAAATAGAAAATACTGTAGAAGCAATTACAATTCGAGATACATATTGAGATACAATTTTAAGTATGCTCTAAGGTGCAACTAGTGTGATAGTTGGATGCCTTCCAGTCGTATATCTGCTACTAAAACGATGCTGCAAGTTGAAGCTACATAGGCAGCTTGAGATATATCTTGAGATACTGCTTATTGTACTTTGAGATACATTTTAAGTGTTGCGCTTTGCTTTTACCATGATGTCCGCTAGTTGTATATCAGCTATTTAGCCGAATATGTTAGATATATCTTAATACATCATATATTCTTCAGTCGCATATACACTACTAAAACGAAGATAGAATCACATAAATATTGAAGTACATATGGAGATACATCTTTCAGTATGGCCTAAGATACATCTTGTCTGATTGTGCTAGTATAATTTATCTTGCAGGATGTCTTCCCTTCGTATATCAACAACTAAAAGCAATAGCAACTTGAGTTGTGTCCTCAGATACATCTTACTGCACCTTCAGATACATCTTAAGTGATAGTTCTGTTCTTAGCTGAAAATCTTCCAGTCGAAGCATATGCAACTTGAGATAAATCTTCAGATACATCTTATTGCACCTTGAGATACAACTCAGGTTATCTTAAGATATCTTCCAGTCGTGTTCTGTTCTTAGACGGATATATTCCAGTTGAAGTATATCAGCTTGAGATAAATCTTCAGATACATCTCATTGCACTTTGAGATACAACTCAGCTTATCTTAAGATATCTTCCAGTCGTGAATAGCCTACCAAAACGTCGATAGTTATGTTTTTTTGTCCATGTTCGCTATTCGCTCTTCAGTGTTGCTATTGCTGTTGGTGTTGTGCCTTGGCGCCCGCACTTCTATTAGCGTCATCCTTTTGGTTTGCCTCCTCTTTGCGGCCGCTCATTCATTCATTCGTTATGGCCGCGCAGCAACAAAGCGTGAATTACCGCCATTTTGTGCACTTTGAACGCCATGTTGCCGTTTTTATCGTCCTCGTCGCTTGCAGGGCTTTCAGCAAAGTAATTGCCCGGTGCCAAAGCTAGCGCCTGCCATCAGAGTGTATCCTGCTGCCAGCTGCTTGCCTCCCGCCTGCCGCCCGCTGCCCGCGGCCTGCAGCTTTTGAGCGTCTTATTGAAACTGATAATTGATTTATGTACCTATTTATGCTCATTTTTAATTAATTAATACGCTTAGCAGCAAACGTCGCCTAGCGCCAGCTGCCTGCTTCCACAGCCTTCTGCCTGCTGCCCTGTGCCTTGTGCCTGATGCAATTTAAAACACTTTTCATTTATAGTTAAATAGAAGTACATAAATCAGAGTCCACTCAATGTTTGATATTTGATTTAAATTCAAAGTGCCAATAAAATGCAAACCATATATTGTACCATAAAATATGAATACAACAAAAAAAGCTTTGATAATTCGCAAACAACTGTGCGACCACTCAAATATTCATGCATTTTAAATATTAACTAAATATGCGGCCAGGCAAACAGCAATAAAATGGACAATAAGGATAGACAGAGGAGAAAGAGAGGGAGGGGAGTGCTGGCAAAGAAATAACAGCAGAACGACAAAACAAGAGCTGCAGCAAAAATGTACGAGTACTCATCAAATTTTCATTATTCATAATTAACAAACCGCAGTCACAGCCAAGGGCCAGCGAAACCAAACGAAATGAAATGAAATGAAACGAAAACCGCCAAAATGCAATTATGCCGGCTATAACGATTCGTTGTGAGCCTCTGATTAAAATGCAGCCAGTGTGCCCAGATTTTCAACAATCCACACTTAATCCGAATTGTAGCAGATAACAGCTAAAACTTTGTTGTGAGTGGCTTAAAAGTTTAAACTGAGCAGAGGTTCTTAACTAAACTATAATTAAAGAGGGTTGCGAACTTAGCTAAATGAGAGCAGAGCCTGACTGCAGGCTTAAACAGGGCAAATGAAAGTGTACAGAGGCTTTATACAGGATTAAGCCAACAGCTATGCAGCTGGTATTATTATTGGCTATAAATATCATACATACATATAATTATTAGTTATATATAGTATATGGAACAATCCTAAGAATTACCCGTTTTAAGTGGGTCAAGTGCCCTTTGCGTCGATTCTCAAATGTAGTACTTGAGCTCATGTAAGGCCATGCTTTTTCGGTGTCTTCTTGTGTGAATATGTGTTTATATATGTAAGTGTGGGTGAGTATGAATGTATATGTATGTGTGGGTGAGTATGTATGTATGTGTATATGTAAGTGTGGGTGAGTGGCTTGAGTATACTAAACTCAATAGCAGATGCCGTAGTTTAGTACTAATGTTACTATTTTTATGAGCACAACTGAACGATGTCATATGTTATATACATATATATACATGGTCATCAAAAGGACTTTCATTTCCAATCAAAATTTCTTTTCTATCTTACACACAACGTGAGTTATTCAATTATGAAGAAATGTTTTTCAGCCGCCCTTCTCGGCGATTCTCATATGTAGTACCTAAGCAAGCGCATTCTGGTGAATTTTTCATAGAAGTGCAAGTGTATGTGAGTGTGTGTGTGGTTCTTGCATGTGGATAAGTGTGTGTGTGTATGTGGATAAGTGTGTGTGTGTGTATGTGGATAAGTGTGTGTGTGTGTATGTGGATAAGTGTGTGTGTGTGTATGTGGATAAGTGTGTGTGTGTGTATGTGGATAAGTGTGTGTGTGTGTATGTGGATAAGTGTGTGTGTGTGTATGTGGATAAGTGTGTGTGTGTATGTGGATAAGTGTATGTGTGTGTATGTGGAAAAGTGTGTGTGTGTGTGTATCGACGCCACAAACAATCCCAAGAATTACCCGTTTTAAGTGGGTCAACTGCCCTTCTCGTCGATTCTCAAATGTAGTACTTAAGCTCATGTAAGTCCAAGCTTTTTTGGTGTCTTCTTGTGTGAATGTGTATGTGTATATGTAAGTGTGGGTGAGTATGTAAGTATATGTATGTATGATGTATGTATGATGTATGTATGATGTATATGTATGTATGTATATGTATTTATGTATATGTATGTATGTCTGTATATGTATGTATGTATGTATGTATGTATGTATGTATGTATGTATGTATGTATGTATGTATGTATGTATGTATTATGTGTGTCGCCTACTGTATCTGCATTTAGGCTAACATAATAATCTAAGTAAAAGCTAATACATTTGGCCTTAGGCTTAAATATTTGTTATATAATTTTTAAGATTTTTTAATCTACTTCTTATATACATATAAGCATATATATAAGATATTTATATAAGATCGATATGTTAAGACTATATATAGAACTATATGTATAGAACGTGTAAAATCATATCTCATAATACCCAGACTTTTTACCTTTTTCAATTTTCAGATTAGTTTTATAAATTAATACTAATAATAATGATAATATTATTTGTAATAATTATTTTTGTATTTAAATTTGTATCTGCTGCTATTCGACTTTAAATTAAATTATATTATATATATACTTGTATATACAATATACTATATATAACGCCAACTCTTATCCCCTTGTCTGCGGTAGAAGCTGAGCTGGAAACCTGGCTTAACCCACCCATTTTTCTACTTCTATTTATATTTGTATTAAATTTTATTCAACAACGTCAAAAAATTTGATTTTCTCTCCTGTATATCCTACTTTAGGTAAATTAAATAAAAGCTGTCATTAATTTCAGAGCGATAATAATATATACTTGTATTATATAAAAGATCTGAAAAATATATAGGCACATATAGATATCTGTTATATTTAAAGAAGTACTCAGTGAATTTCTACTGTCACATCACAATCAACTGCAACCACATCCTGTGGTAAAACAAAACTTGATTGAAAAAGATTGAGAAGGAGTTATGTTCATTAAAGCCATTGATTAGGCCCTCTGGCAGTTAGCCACAATATTAACCTACCATAATGTGGATTGTGTATGGGCTGCGCCTTCTCTTCCTGCTGAATTGTTGTTGCTGAGGTTTGGCTTTATGCAGTTGATAATACAGCTAAAATACGAGCAGTGTATATATAGAGAGGGTAGAATCAGTTGCTAAAATATTTTCAGCATTATGCGGTCAGCTGGACAGGACATGGACAGGACATGGACAGGACATGGACAGGCCAACAGACAGCTGGACAGCTGGACAGATTGGATGTTGCAGTTACAGGCGAATTGTTCGATGCTGACCCTACAGGCAGATCATAAACTTCCATTACGAAGGCTTTCACAGAAATCCATTTATATGTTCACCGTTATACTATATGTATGTGTTTGTGTATGTGTCTGAAGAGCCCATAACGGGCATGTTATCCTTGTTGTTGTTCTTGTTGTTGTTTTTGGCCGTGGCGTGTATATGAAAATTAAAATTGTTGACAATTGTCATTTTTTTCGCCGCTGCTGTTGTTGCTGTTGTTTGCGTTGTTGTCATTGTGTTGTCACTGTTGTTACCGATGTTGTTGTTGCTGCTGCTGCTGCGGGTGTTGTTGTTGTTGTTTTTGCTTGTTGTCGGCAATGCCACACGCAACTAACCGCATTTTGATTGCTATGCATTCGCCCGAATCGTGCTCCACGCCAAATTGAATGCATTTTCCGTGCTGTGGATTCAAAAAACGTCGTCGCCAGCAATGCATATGTGCTGCTGTTGCTGATGGAGATGGAAATGGAAATGGAGGGTGTAGGTGTAAGAGCTGGAGGTGATGTTGCTGATGCCGCACGCATTCAGGCACAGGCTCAGCCTTCAACTCTAGTTGTTTGTTCAGCTTGTTTGCTTGGCTGACACTTGTTTCTGTTCATTTCTTTTTCTATCTAAAACTCATTCGCAGCATGTTCCAGTTTATCAAAATATTAATTCCGTAAGCTGTGCCACATACAGGTGTAGCAGGTGTGCAATTTCACAGGTGTGCAGTGCAATCATTCAACGTGCATTCGCTGCAATTTGCAAATTATATGCAATTTGCAAAGACGCCACATAGAATTAACAAAAACATTTTCAAATGATGCGGCTCACACACACCCACACACAGGTATATATTTGTATATGTATGTGTGTGTGTTGGTACGTGATTTATGCTGTCTGGTCAATACAACTGGTAGCAGCCCCTGCCACAAACCAATCCGCGTCTGCTCATTACACATTTTTCAGCTATCATAAAATTTCCAATGAGAATGAGAATGAGAATGTTTCACATTTTCACATACTCGCACACACGTTTATACTTGTTTTTGTTGTAGTTTGGGTGCTGGTCAAATATTTTGATAGCAGAGGACGTGCCGAGGCTGCATTGCGGTTAAACATACAAAATACGGTTATGTGCATTCATTTGGTTTGCGGTGCCACTTGTTTTGGCCCCAAAACATGCCATCGTTCATATATACAAATAAATTTATATACAAGTATCACATGTAATTCGCATAGAAAATTATTTAGTGCTAAACACCAAAGGAAACCAACCAAATGAAACGGAATGAAACCAAACCAAACCAACCAATTACGGATGATTGAAAATCAAAATTATTTTCTGTCACTTGGCTAATTCAATTGATTTTCATACTAACTTATTGAAGCGTTACTAAAACTGAATTGCCTCTAATTACATTCTTCTCCCGTGTTACTTCAGGCATATTATCATTTACCAGCTGCTGGTTACAAACTAGTCCAAAACAACAAATTGCCCCAGGATGCTCCTCCACATATTGTGTCTAATTGCGGCCACCCTGCAGGAATCTTCCCCCATCATAAACATGATTTAACATATACTAAACACATGCTAAATGATATTTCAAATTGTTTCAATTATATTTACTCTGACAGATGCCTGTATAAATCCTTTGCTGGCAGCACAGAGATACTCAGAGAAGTTCCTATTCTAAACTGAAAGCGGAAAGACTTTTCTTAATTGTGTGTTATAGTTCTCTTGAGATGCAGATAAACACTTTTTATTGGTTCTGAGAACATCCTTTTAGACTGCAAAGCAGGAAAACTCCTATTTCCATCGAAGTGCACTTGGAAGAAAGTGTAAGACTTAAGTTTAAATTTCTTTCAATCTGTGCTCAATTGAGTTTCCATCGATTATCCTATTTTCTCAGGTAGATATCTCCTTCATATGCGGCTCCTGCTGCGTTGTCTTCTTCCAATAAAAATACCAAATCAAATAACATTCTCAGCTGCCGAGAATCTAGCAGTTTAGCTGCTAGAGAAAATCATTTTCCACATGCACTGCGAAGTGGAGGTAATGTGAAGCTTTCATGCTTACAATTCCCACTGGGTGACGGGCGATGGCTTGGCTGCTGGTGGAACAGGACCCGATACGTCTTGGCTGCCGGCGAACTCACTTAAGTTCATTAAGCCACAGAATATAACATAATTATTCACTTACAAACTGCGCAACGATGCCTTGGTCTTAGCTTGTTTATATGTGGCGTATACGTAATTTTGTTTAGATGCCTGAAAGCTACCTCTGACTGCTAGTGAAAGCTGAAGATTTTGGCCATGTTGTAGGTGGTGTGCATCATTTTGGCTTTAAGAGGCGTCGCATTTGCAAAGTCAATAACAGTTTCCACAAAAGTCAACAGACAGGCTGCTAATGCCATTAGAAGACCTCAAGTCGGCCAGAAAAAGATAGAAGTATGGAAAACAATGAATGATAGATTGAGATAGAAAGAAAAGGCAAGAGAGTGGAAAAACGTTAGCTTGTTAAACCGCAGCTCATTGCTGAGGGAAAATAAAACCAACATTGGCTCAGGACCAGGACCAGGACCAGGACCAGGAGCAGGACCAGCAACCAGAAGCAGAAGCAGGCGCTGCACAGGCCCATAAATTCCAACATTTGCCAATAAGTTGAAAGGCTAAAGTTTTACATTGGTAACCGAAAAATATGCAAAGCAGTCATAATTTTACTTTGCAACGAAATATTTTTGTATAAAATTGTTAGCAAACAAACTTTTTTATGCTTCAACTAATTTCAATCAGCTAACAAAAATGTGCTGTGCCTGGCTACCCAGCGTACCCTTCATCTTCCTTCCGTGCCCTTCACCAGCCCCAAAAAACACACGCAAAACTTTTGTCAATAATGCCGACGCCGTCGTCGACGCCTTAAACCTAAACCTAAAACCCCGACCAAAACCTCAAGCCGAGCCCCATCTCCATCCCCAATACAATCTCCAACCGATTGCTTTCGCTGCCAGAGTGGCCGTGTCAAGACAAAGGCACAAACACAAAGAGCACAAGCTAGAAATGATCCATGCACCTGGCGAGTATTGCCAAGCTGCTCCAACTCCGACTCCAGTAACTACTCCGGCTGCTGGCAGAGTTTATTAAGTTGGGTGTCACCTTTTTGTTGTCGGTGACGTTGTCGTTGTCGTTGTCGCTGTGAACTTCTTCTCGGCCCATTGCAGCCCTTGGCCATTTTTGTATGTTTGCAACTTTGTCTGCTTGTTTTTGTTGTCACTTCATCAGCACGTTGCCTGCGTCTGCCTGGGGCAACATCGAATACTCCTTGATATTTGCAGATAGATACTGGATACTGGTATTCGTATGCGTAATTCCCAAAATGGGTTTGCGAATGAAATCATTTGAAGTTTGTCTCACCTTTATTTCCTCCTTCTGACCAATTTGCATAATTGTCAATTGCCATCAATAAATTGTTTATTAAAAAGTTTCCTTGTTTATTCCTGCCCTCAGATATTGCTGCTCATCATGTGTGTTTTTTCTCCCACCTTAAGACTGTGTATTTGTATGTTAATGTCTCTGTAATTCCAAATCTCTGAAACTTCTACTTTTGCCAGTCTGTGCTAACTCATTAATTAACTTTGCCGCCATTGTTTGCGAATGCTATTTATTCTTGGCTTATCACTGAGCCCAAAGTGGCCGTTGTGCAAAACAAAATTAGCCTGGCTCATGCCCAGGTGTAGGCCCAAAACATCCAAAAAGAAAACAATACCAAATACGGAGAGTGCGAGTAGTAGGCACAGAATCGAAATCACAAAGTTTTAATGAGACGAACTCAGGTAAGTCCGCCATCTAATTAACATTTAACGAAAATTCATTAAACTTTGCACATGCTATTAAACACTAAGATATAGTACTCTCCTTGGATTTAATTATCCCTACCTATCAATAGTTAAGAAGCATTGATAAGTGGCATTGATCAATGAGAACTTTTCCTCTTAAGTTGAATATTTATTGTGCCTCAATGTAATCTTTGGTAAGCGCCATCTGTGTGCAGTTTGTGGAAACTAAACAAAATACAAAAAGTGGAAGCAGCTTTTTTGTTAGCCAAGATAATCATTCATACGAGCTTTGGTTCAGAGCTATCCTTTAGCTTTAAGCTCTTCAGCTTTTAGCACAAAATGGGAGCTTTTATAGGACTTTTTTCGAAAAGGGAAATTTGCATTAAAAATTCCCCGTGCTAAAATTTCCCTAAACACAATTACTGTAAGCGAATTGTTATAAAAGAAACAACGAACAATTTTCCATATAATAATCGATAGGCACTTTATTAAGCTCAGTTATCGGTTCTGCACACGGGGTGGCAGCACTACTGCACACAACCATGTGCTTGCTCTGCAAGGCTGCAAAGCTATCATGTGCATAGCCTCTAAATATGCGTTTGTGTGGTTGAATAAGGCAGACAGAGAGAGAGGAGAGTGAGCGATGGAATTGCTCTCTTGGCACGCATTTGATTTGACTTCACGTACAATTGAATTTCAGTGCGTTCGCGAACTGCCTTACAAAACGTTGTGCTATGAGCGTAAGCGGATGATTGAGAGTGTTTAATCCAGTAAGACTGAGGGCAGAAAGGAGGTGATGATGAGGGAAAGAGCATAAGTATAAAGGAAAACAGTGACATACCAAAAAATGTTAGCATACTTATACGAGTTTTATTAGTGCGCAAAGCTGACTTGTGCACTTGGGAATAACGAATAACAATCGAATAAATGCACATATCAAACAATATAGAAAAATGTGACCCAATTCCAGACGCGATTAACATAAAAAAGAGGAACAGGAAAACAATGCTATCAGGATAAATGCATTTGTTTGCATTCAGATACATAAATTGTGACACGCGACACAGTCAATAAACGTACAGAATTAGCAATTCCAATTGCAATTGCTTTGCGAATTGTGAATTTTAAATATTTGGAGTGCATACTGCGACAATTATAACGGTACATAGCATAAATACATACATACATACACACATGCACATTTGATATATACATAGAAGTGTGTGTAAGATTTCAGTCCAGCAGCAGCAGCCCGAAAAGTTTCATTTGCTGGCTGCTCTTTTAACCACAGCACAGCTGATTGTGAACGACGCTCCGAGGGAGAGTAGCGCAGTTTTTAGCGAACATGTTGGCATGTTGTTTGGTTTGAGTCAGAGAGTTACTAGCCCCACCAGCACCACCCCCAATCAGCAGCAGAAGCAGCACCAGCACCAGCACCACTAGCTTTTGCCTGCTGGCTAACGTAACGAGTTCCGAGCAGCACGCAGCACGCCAACGACAAAGCACACGTAATATAGCCATAATCAAAAGGTAGCCGTACCCGTAGCCATAGCCGTAGCCAGAGCCGTAGCCGAAGCCGAAGCCGTAGCTGTAGCTGTAGCCATAGCCCAGGTCAACAGCTTGGCGTTGCACGCACGTGTGTGTCTGTGGTAAGTGCATAAATTGTATCATCTCGATGGTACTTTGCAATTTTTACGGTCGAACGAATGAGCTCAAATGAAATATTTATGTCCTCCGGGTAGCATCACTGACCCGTGCTCCACTCAATGCTTTGCGTACATGTCAGAGCCTATACAGAGTACAAGCTTGTCAAACAATCCATTTAGATCTTTGGCAAACAATTGCTGTTTTCCAATATTTACTTGAATTACCAGTTTTAGTTTGCCTCAACACGATAAAACTGGGCAAAGTGGGCGTGTTAAACTGGCAGCAGACTGCAAAGGGTATCCTTTATGCCAATATTTTCTATATAAACCTAAGCTGAGTCGACAGACTAGACTTCTAAGCCAAGTTTGTGTGTTTAGCTTCTAGTTCCAAGCAGAATATGACTCGCAGCGAGGCAATTTTGTATATTTCTATGAAGTATTACATTACGTTAGACCTTGGTTAAGGGTATCTGATTGTCGAGCAGGCTCAACTTTCATATTTATGCGATTTAATGCCTGGTTGCCAAGCACATCGTAGGTTGCAATTATACCTTCAACTTGGTTTCCGGGTTACCATTGTTATTTATGTCCGTACATTGCCGTCAGATTGTCCCTTGCAATTAGTTTTCGCTTGAATTGAAACAGAATAAACAATAAGATTTTCATTTAAGTTTCCCAATCAGTTTTCATACTTGAGGAACACCTGTTTTTCTCAGAATTGTTTTGCTTGCTTGGAAGCACTCAAGTTATTGCAGGGGATGGATCTCTTTTAATGTTCAATATGTGTGATTGTAGCGAAAGTGGTGTGCCCATACTGCAGTCAGTCATATGTATGGCATATATCAACACCTCTGGCACACACCACTGCACACACACATATACACATTTATGTATTTATGTAAGTATGTCGACACTTGTGCTGTTCTGGTATTATTCATTCCATTCACCACCAGCTGCAGCCACACACACACACACACACGCACACTTCAAGCACCAACACCAGAAAGAACAACACTTCAAATTGTGTTTTCAGTGATTTGTATAACTCTAACGTTTTCCGGTTGCATATTTATTTTTGTTTAATTGAAAACATATGTACGAGCACTTCGATATTATTCTAAATATATAAAGCATATATTCGATTGGATAGGTAAACCACAACATTCAATTTGCTGGTCAGATTCCATTTGTTTGCCTCTGGCTGAGGGTTTATTTACGCACAACTTATTATAATATAGATTAGTTATATTTCTGCTTAGTATGTTTATTAATATTTATTAATTCATTAATATATCTGCAAAGGGCAGCCCAATGACAAGTGGCTGTCCCTCTGCCTGATCTCCCTTGCCATTGCTTTCAACTCTGGGCAATAATCACAGGGGAATGCCGTACTTTGGCTTATACGATTATTATTGCCATAGCAACAGGAAGTGCGGTTAAGCTAACAAAATCATTGGGGCCAAATCCTCTTGGCTTATCAAATTCTCTGTCTGTTCACTGAAAGCCGATTTAGCCTGCATTGTTATAGATGTTAATTAGCTGAGATTATGAGTATTTCTGATTCGACTGTGTTCGAGCTGGGAGCTGCTCCACCTACGAGATACTTTATAGTATATGCAAAGCATGGATTATGACTTCGAAGTAAACTGCTCCTGCTACTTGTCTGCCTTTGATGCAAGAGAAGCCACTCATCAAATTGACTGCGTTGACAGTTCTTAGAGTAGAAAGTTATGTAGACGAACAGACTGGAAGATGTCCTGTCAGTTATAAATATCCTTCCCTGTCCTAATTTAGATTCAACATTGTTAGGTCCGAGTTGCCACTCAAGAAATGCTTTATATTCAGTTCGATTTCCGTTAAATGCTAAATTTACAGGCACTTAGGCAACAAGGATAGTCTGGATCCTTTTCAAGGCTTGATTAACATATGGCATCTGATGTGATATGTGTCAACCTTTTGCTGTGCATATAAAAAGGCTTGAAAACTGTATAAAAACTTTGTATAAACTTCAATCCTGCAAACTTGCAAAAAGGATACACAAAAGAGGCCTGCACAAACTTGAATTAACGAGGATAATCATGACTGGAAAAAAGAAAGTTAGCATAATTTGATGTCCTTAGATTGGAATATATATATGTTTATACTTAAAATCAGCATCTAGTAGGAATTTTCTATAGCCTGAATAGTTTTTCTTTTTTTCCCAGAAAATATGAAGCTCTCAGACACAATGGCGACGCCGATTGAGGAAAAACTCGATCAGAATTTGAAGGTAAGCTAAGAGATTGGGAAATTCAGATTTCGGTTTGCTATTAATCATCCAGGTGAAAACTCAACAGGTGCGCTCTGGCATGGTACATGTCAGTGATGGAAAAAGTAGACCAGAACTCCTTAGAATTAACTTAACAATGGAATTGTTGACCTTGCAAAAGTTGGAAATTGTTACACCAACCAGCTCCCAGCTCAATGGACCCCCAATGGAATCCAAGGTACGCTAATAAACTGCGAGGTGTACGAGTTCATTCATTAGGCATACTTATTCCCAACGATGGAACCACTTTGACCCAACATATCTTTTGTATTTGAAGGAACGCATGGTGCAAATAACGAGACAAAAACAGGGTGGCTTGGGGCTGAGCATTAAGGGTGGCGCTGAGCATAAATTGCCCATATTAATATCGCGCATCTACAAGGATCAGGCGGCGGACATCACAGGTCAACTGTTTGTGGGTGATGCCATTATTAAGGTCAATGGTGAATATATAACCGCCTGCCCCCACGATGATGCGGTTAACATACTGCGCAATGCCGGCGACATAGTTGTCCTTACTGTGAAGCACTATCGTGCCGCCACACCGTTCCTGCAGAAGCAACGTGAGTATGGTAGCTCGTCGAAGATAGAAACATGAATATATAAATAACGAATTCCATTAAAACTATAATTGAATATGTTGTTCCGCAGTAACAAAGGATACACCCGACTCGGACAACGATGTCACATGCGCCGAGCTAAAGGCAGACGAAGGATACAAGTCCTCGGTGAACAGCGGCACCATAAGTCGCAGTTGCAGTCGACCAATGTCAATTTGCTCGGAGCCCGAGAAACGCTGGACTGATGTGGTGGCAGGTAGGTGGACGCACATCCATATATAGAATAGCTCTGTGGCCGAGCTATTTCCATCTATATACTTGCAGTGCCCCTAATGATGGCCTATGTCACAAGATACATTTACGGCACGGACAAGCTGCGTCCGAATGCTTTCGAGGTGCGTGGTCTGAACGGCGTCACAACCGGTGTCATACACTGTGATGAGCTGGCGATACTAAGTCAGTGGCTAAAGCTAATAACAGACAATGTCGTGGGTCTAACACATCTCCAGGTGAGGTCATAGTTGAAACTATATGCTTCAAAAGATATTCAACTCATTCTTTGTCTCTTGCTTCTGTTTATTATATTTCTAGATGAAACTTTACAATCGCAACTTTGCTGTGGGCGAACGCATTGAGTACATGGGCTGGGTCAACGAGGGCGTCATCAATAACAACATATCCTGGCAGAGCTACAAGCCCAGATTTCTACTGCTCAAAGGCACCGAGGTTATGCTCTTCGAAACGCCTCCAGTAAGTATGGATTTCAGTAATCAATCGGTCTATAATCAATAAACAGAGATTGTTAGGCATGAAATGTTTACTATGTTATATAGTTAGTCACCAAGCTGATAAGATAGTTATAGATATCAGCACAGATGTTGAGTTATAATATGTAGAGATAAAGGCAACTCACCATCTGACTGGTACTCGACTTCAGTTCAGCTCTTCTTTCTGGTACTTTGATTAAAGTTTTGTACATATCCTTTTGATATATTTATTTACTATATATTATATATATTTTGTATATAACTTTTTGATATGTTTATTTATCCCAAATTGCCCCTTTCATTATGTTTCGTATCTAATTGGATATGTTTGCACTTTCAGCTCAGCTTTGTCACAGAGCGCACTCTGTGCGCATTTGCCTAAAGTTTTCAAAGCAACTGCACTCCATGGTGCGCTAATTTTATGTGTCAAGATAGAACCCTGCATAAGCTAGCTATCCTCAGCACACTTAACACTCAGCCAACCCTACTGCACACTAATACACTAGCACACTCGCACACACACAGGCACAAAAATTGTACTTTTGCTCTAATGAGCATAGCGTATGAGAAATGTTGGCCCACGGCACACGTTGATGTTGCATAGATGCGCTCCTCTTGGGTGCTATCCACCCTTTCCCTTTCCGACATGCTGCACTGTTGGTGGCAGTTTCCCCCAATTGCACTTAAAATGCTCTTTAAGCTTATATCAGTTAATCTCATTGCAATTGGGTTGCACGTTCCAGCTTTAACTTGCCGCTTTGTGGCTTAAATCAATGAAACTCTGAACTAAATAATATTTTTTCTTTTTTGCAGCTGAATGTGGCTGGTATTAGTAAGGCCCTTGTGGTCTATAAAGTTTATCAAACCATGTTTCGCATTGTGAAGGAATCTGAGACAGTGGATAGCCGACAGCATTGCTTTCTATTACAAAGTTCTGGACACGAGCCACGTTATTTGAGCGTGGAAACCCGTCAAGAGCTGCTGCGCATCGAGAACAGTTGGAATGCGGCTATAGTGACCAGTGTTATTAAATTGGGCGTAAGTATATACATATAAGACACACCACATACACACAATATACAATAGCAGACAGGATTCACATACACATGACCTCCATACGCGGATACATGTCCTTCCACTGGACGAGCTTTCGTACGTACAGTTCGCATACTTGTTTACAATCTCGCATGTTGATTTGTAATTAGGCAGGCGACTCGTTGCAATGGCAACTGAGAGTTGTATCGTGATTGCCAATTGTTTGTTAAGCTAAGTATATAGTAACAGTAAACAAGGCCCTAAAATCGCCTTGAACCAAAGGTCATGGCAGCCAACCTCAAAGGAAATCGATATGCGAAACCAAAAGCCGCAATTAGAGTATTTCAGTCTGTGCTTAATCGTACGTAAAAATGAAATTATATATCTACCTGACGGTCGTTCATAATATGCAACAGGCTCTGCGCTTGAGGCAATTTTTCCTTGTCCAGTTTTCATTTAAGTTGAAATGTTTTAAGGGCTCTTAAGACCTTTCACAACAGTTTTCCAACTAATCACTCTTTGTTTAGTTGAGCGAAAAGTTTCTTTCGTAAAAGAAAACAAAAGGGACGAAAACATTGCAATAACGTTTTGGTAATTTATTAAATGTTGCAAGTTTCCAATACACACAAACACACACACAAACAAAGGTTTGTGGAAAGTACTGAAAAAGCCAGAGCAAAGCCGAAGCCAATGACCGACATAAACGACGCACACAAACAGTTTTCTTCTCTTTTTTTTTGACATGGCAAGAATCGATACGATTTTCGTGTGCACTTTTTGGGTATCCAGAGAGACTATTGAACTTTTGTAGACACGAGGACAGATGTATAGACAGATAGACAAATAGATATTGCTACTGAAAAGTATTATATTGTACAATGTGGCGTATACTTAATGCTGTACTACTGCCAGTACTTGATTTCAATCAACGAATTGCAAAGCGTCTCCATAAATATTTACTGCTAATAAATATCTCAACTTATTATGTACATGCTCATAACACTCACTCACTCCTTGACTGATTCACTCCTTCATTCCTTCACTCATTTATTCGTACACTCACATTCACATTATTTATTATAGCGTAAGACCTTTGCCGTTTCGCATCATGGCAAAAGTGGTGGACTGACACTTGACTGGCAGGCGGGTTTCTCTCTGACAGAGGGCGCCGATTCCAGTGTTGTCTGGCTATATAAGTTCTCCCAGCTGCGTGGCTCCAGCGACGATGGGAAGTCAAAGTTGAAGCTACATTTCCAGGACAACGAGACGCGGGCAATTGAAACGAAGGCAAGTGAAAAGTTTATTTATTTTTGTTATTTTTATTTTAATTGCTTGCATAAGCTAAAAGCAGGCTTATAAATAATTAAATCGGTCATTCCACAGACCACACATAAATCAAGTAACCCCGCAACGTATTTTAGTCAGACCCAAAGCTTGATTTCAGTTGACTTTTAATCTGGCTAAAAGGAACACGCAACTCGCTGCAAAAACTCCTCTTGACGTAGGTCAGTAACTCGAGGGGCCATCTCTACCATTATTTATCAGTCCTCGAAAGTGCAGAGTCATCGCAGCCCAACCGAGAAAGATGTTCCTCGTAGTCTTTCCCTCTTCCCCTTTATTATTATTTTACTTTAATTTGTTGTTTAAGTTTTTAATACTTCAATGTCGTTCTCAATCCCTTCCTCAAGTAGATACAGGATATCTTATTTCAAATTAAAACAAATCGTTTTAATTTCTAAAGAATTTACCTTCTTATTAAAACACTTGCGTGCTCTTAGAATTGACCAATTTACAGACTTGCATTAAGTATCCGCTGACACCATTTATCATGCCCAGAAAGTTCACAGTGACCGCATCTCCAGGCCAGAAAGATGCGCAGTCCTTCCTTTTCGACTTTATAATCAATCCCTTCCCCAAAAAAGTCCTGGATATCTAATTTCAAATTAACAGAATTCGTTTTGATTCCTTATAAATTGCAGTTCCATTTAATTATAAGGCTTATGTTCTATGAATTCACATATATTTTCTTATACTAAATATATTATCCTTCATTTCACAGGAGCTGGAGTGCCAGGTCCTGCAGAGTCTTCTATTTTGTATGCACGCGTTTCTCACCGCCAAAGTTGCTTCCGTGGATCCAGCATTTTTAAGCTCTATACAACAGACCTAAGCTTGGCTATCGATTGATATTGAGAATCAAAAGAAAACAAAAAGTTTTATATAGGCTAAACAACAACTGAAAGTTGTATTTATATATTATATATATACCGATAACAATTTATAAGAACAAAAGTAATTTGCGGATCAGTTAAATGCTATAAATATGCAATTTCAATGCGAATGTTTGTACGTAAACGGAATTAGTTGAATTTTACTAGCTTAAATAT
This sequence comes from Hirtodrosophila trivittata, assembly GCA_035045065.1. Taxonomy (NCBI): domain Eukaryota; kingdom Metazoa; phylum Arthropoda; class Insecta; order Diptera; family Drosophilidae; genus Hirtodrosophila; species Hirtodrosophila trivittata. The sequence continues at coordinate 16,625,432 of JAWNNK010001311.1, read as the reverse complement.
TGAGTTAAAATTTGGTACTTAATATAAAAAAGAAGATAAAAAAAGAACGTAGAAAGAATGAAAAACTGAATGATAAACTTAAAGTGAAATCTCTTGGTGCAACACAGTAAATTTAAGCGTGCTCTAGGCTTCTTTCCTATAATAATTTAAAGTTGTCGAGAATCGAGAATCGAGAATCGAGTTTGTAGTTATTTGTACTGTGAGCTAATGTTATTTAACAATGTATATTTAACAATTAGTAATTATAAATTATAGTAATATTTATAGGCTTTATTCAGATACTAGTCGAAAACGAGAACGAAAACGAGTACACGACGTCTGAGAAATCGAATTGAGTACTTGCTCGTTTATTTGGTCAACTACAACATTATAAATGAATGAAATCCATGTGCATTATAGTGAAAATATAATTTTCAATTTTAATGAAAATGAAAATGCTATTGTTAAATCTATATATTTATTCTATAAACGTTGCGCTTTTTAAATTAAATCATTTATTTAGTCATCAAACATATATACAAGTACTATACAATGTTTATCATTCAATGCGCATAACTATAAAGTTCAAATTTGAGTTTCCTTCAAACGATTTTAGGTCAATTTTACTACATTAATAATTCATCTTTTTATATGACAGCCACCGAAATTCGCAAAGCACATTCATATTTTTATTAGATTTTACACAAGGAACACAACTCTCAAAGGTCGTGTATATCCATCAGCCCTATAATTTTAGAGATAACATTGTAAATATATCGTATACTCATAGTATATATATATATATATATTAAATATGTAGATCTCTATCTGACTCGAAAGCTTGTCAGGCGTCAATTGAAACGTGTCTTTCACACACAAACACACACAACACACACACACTTAAAAAAAGAAGACAAGCAAGCATTTTCCATGAAAGAAATGGTTGATTTATAGTCAAATCAGTCTAACAAATATTTAGCTCAAGCACAAGATGTATATGCATATTAATTTTAGATACATATACGAGTAATCATATATAGTACTCATACTAGAAGAGCTACCACGCCAGAAACTGTCAACGCAACTCATCAACGCAATCATATCAATTAAATCAATTATCAAGCCCACGTAGATGTACTCATAAACCATATATACTGATATATATCTATATGAAAAGCAGTGTGTGACAGGATATTTAAGAAATAAACAAACTGCTCGTATACAATAAAACAGGATACAACAGCGAACTTAGCTTCGGCTTGCTGAAGATATAAAACCATTTGCAGATGGATTGTGGAAAGGATCAGAAATGATTCCTCTGATTGAAATGATGATGAAATAATCAATGATCCTTTGACTACTTCCTAGGATATTAAACACCTCTGTTAAAGTATCTCTTTTGATTTCACACATCTGCAAAGGTTTTCCGAAGTACGCACACATGTATACTCACAAATAAACAAATATATATACATACATCCATGCTACATAGAATATTTACGTAGTCTGCAAATTTACAAATACAAAACAAAAACAAAAAACCAGCGAATACAACAGTCAGAGGAAGCACAACTTAGTAGAAATGTATAAACGCTTACCGAATGATATATTACTATAACAAAACAGCATATTTACAAAATAACGGAACAAATTGTACTACTGTATACCCAATTAAAAAGATATATATATATATATATAAGTATAAATATCCAATTGAGCACAAAAGAAAGCATTCAGTCAATTATTTCCCCTGTTTAACATAAACACGGCTAACGTTTAAGAGCCCATTGAGTTCAGAGGACTCAAAGGAGCATTCAATTTTTTTCTGATTGACAAATATCAAAATTCCAAAGTCAAAGACAACAATTTGTCGACTTGTGTATTCTATAACCCGAGCAAGGCACCTAAACAGACCAAAATACGTAAAATGCACTACAAATAATAAATACGAGTAAATAAAGTAAATTCAAATCAAATATTTGTCCTGACACTATGTCATTTGCCGTTTTAACGAAAACGTTTGCAAACTATTTTTTAATACCCATACATAAGTCATACGAGCCCTACACATACCAAAGTTTAACTGTGCATATACCCATATAAATATCTATGTATTGTAATAGTATCTCGTATATACCCAGGAGCTACGGAATAAGCCACATGCTTGGATACAACCTGGGATAGAAGTATATATACGATATCATTGAGCCTATGGCTTTATAACTAAGAAGTATGTCTAGCTGTATTATGGTCAAAAGTAATACCTAATATATATATATGGTATACATATTATATATGCTGCATATGAAGCCAACACATCTACCATACATACGATAAGCTTTAAATATACATACGAGTACATACATATATACACTCATATAATATATAGTTTTTGTTACATGAACCTCATGCCACCCATTACAGATTACTTTATATGTATAATTGATTTGCAATTTTATATTTGAAATATATATTAACTTTATACTTGAATGTATTCTTTTGCATCGCGCTAAGCGAAAATGTTTAAGAAATAATATTAATAAAAATAATGCCCTAAATATGCAACAGAAAACTCGGCTTAAATTATTGACCTTTCTACTTTAACCATTTCCTGTGGAAATTTCCGCATTTTGTGATGTCATCCATTCAGTTTTTCAGTATTAATGTTAGAGGCGTGTGACAGTAAATCTCATTTCCGCCATCCATCTGCATCAGAATACAAGGATGCGTGATAGTGCACTTGTTTCAAAGACACTTCTCGCCATGATTGCTTTTTATATATTTATGTTACAAATGTTATCTATCTGCTCTCTCCTCTTTTCCCAATCGATATATAGTCTATATCCATCAAAAGTCTATGTACTATTAAAATTTCTAAGCAACGATCGCATAGCTTAGACGCCTATTCGAGTTCTAACAATCTAACATTTAATCCTTTGCATAGAAACATTTCTGCAGATACACTTAGTACATCCCATAAATAAACTTTCGGTGAATTTGCAAGTTTGCAAAAAGTGTTGCATACTTTTAGGTGTAACATAGAAAAGCTGAGCGGCTCTTGACTTCCGCTGCAGGTTTTTAGTAAGTTTTCTATGCACCTGCCATCTTCTCAATTGACATGGAAGTTCGTGTAAACTTTGAGACTGAAACAAAAATTGTACAGCCTTTGTTGTTGTTGTAGTTGAATGTTCTTGGCGTCGACAGGTGTTCTATAGGTTCCCATTGGCAAAATCAAAAAGCGAAGTGAAAATAACACTTTCAGATTTTATTTTATTAAAGTCTTTTCTGTAAATATTTAAAAATATTAATATAGATATTTATTTATATACATTTGCATTGTTTATCTGATATACTATATATATTTAATTATTATATTATATTATATATTATATTACTATATCCAATTTCAGTTCGAATCATTTTTGATGCGGTAGTAGGTGGACAACGGAGAAGAGGAAGGCTCCGGAAGGACGTTGGAAAGATTTAGTTACCAGAGCACTGACGGATCTTGTTAATGGTATTGTCAATTGGAGAAATTGCGCACAAGATACAGACGCGTGGAGGCAATCAGAGCATCAGGCTGTGGCCCGATAGGTTTGTAGTCAATGTAATTCCAATGTAGGATTCTAAAGCCAGTTACGCTGAAGGTCCAGCTAGTGCTGCTAGGGAAATAAAATAAATATTTATAAGTTTACCAAATATATATATAGAAGTGTTGCAAAGGTGGATTCCAATTCAAGCAAACTTTTCAGTTATTTATCTAAAAACCCTTGACCATAGAATTGGCAATCGCTTAAAGCAAAGAAAACACAATTTGATTTTTTTTTTAATTCCAACTTAAAATATAATTTATTAATCGAAACTTAGAAAACATTTTGTATTTGTTATTTGCTCATCACATTGCTCTTTCACATGGCTGCATGAAAGTGCATTGAAAATCACATTTCAAAATAAGAATATATTTTATATATAATAATATTGAAGCAAAGTTGATGGCTGCCAACTTTACTTCAATTTTATTTTTATGTTAATTCTTAACTAAACCGAAAAAGGTACTTGAGAACAGAATGATTTACTTTTTCTATGTCTGTTGGAAACATAAATTAATATTTAACTAAAAGTAATTTGAATTATGATAAATTTGGCTTGCCAAAATCTTTTTATGGCTGCTAAAAAGATTTTGCCAGAATCAAGGCATTAAATTATATAAATAAATAAATAGAACTGTAACATTATAACATTTTTTCACTATTAATTCAATTAATGTAACAAGCTATACCTTATATACATAACACGTTTTGGTTAATATAATAAAGCTATGTATTGTATGTACATATATAGAAGCACCCATATCCTTCCTTGGATCTCGGGAGTCCTTCGTACCTTAAATTCCCTGTTGCAAGTGCACACAAATTTTGTCTAGGTTTAAGTTGGTTTAACTAGCCCAATATCAATTTGAAATTGTTACTTAATTTCTGTATTATCTACACAGCGTTTCGGTAAATATACAAACATACCCATATATGATATATAGTACATACATATATATACTGTATGTAATAAGTGTGTGTGTCTAATTATTCGCATTACTTTATGTAAATGCAACGTATTATGGTTCTACTACTAATTACTTAACTTTAGGCTTATGGTTTTGAGCTACAACATTTTTGGTGTCGAAACCTAAGTATGTACGTTGTATGCGAAATTTGCATTAGTTCCTTAGAGCCTTTTTTTTGGCTAAGAGCTAAGCTAAAAGAGTAACACAAACATATACCTTATCTGCGGGACAGAACATAGGAGTCTACATAAGCTTGAACCCAATTCACAATACAATTGCAATACGTGAACCAAGTTGTTGGTAAATTTTCAAATCTATACATAATAAATTTGAAAACGCGCGGTCGGTCGGACTCAGACATCGGCAGCCTCAGTCTCCTCGGTATCGGCCAGGCGTACCAGGGTGACAGTGACCTCTGTGGCAACCCCGTTGACCGCCAGCTGCTGATCCCTCCAGGGGGTCGTTAGTGTGCGTATGCGCTGCCTGAAGCTGCCAGGAGTAACAATCATTTTATATATGGCCACCGCTGGTATCATAATGACTGAGGAGCCGGCTATGCACCAGCCCAATGCGTTTGCCCAGTTGGGATACACGTAGTCCCCATAGGTCAGCGGCTCGTAGCCCAGCAGGCCGTAAACAGTGATGAACAGCAGGAAAATGGGTGCCACGTAGCGCCAGCACACCATCCAATAGGTGCCCGGAGGAAAGCCAATCATGTCGCGTATATCGTCGCTGAAACGCTTTGTGCCATAGATCCAGGAAACGGCGATCGCCTCAAAGAACACAGCTATCAGTATGGAGTAGCCAGCGGCGTAGCGATCCAGCAGATGAAAGAAATAGAAGCCACCTTGGGTGCAACTGGCCAATCCCACGACGAAGTACAAGGAAAACAGCCCAGCGACAAAGAGTTCACGGTTCTTTCTTATCTTGGGGAACTCATCGCTTAAGGCTGTGATAATAGCCTCCGAGCCACCAAACTGTAGAGATAAACAGAAGTTAATCCCAATTGAGCTGGTCAGGGTAGAAGTGGAATGCTTACCGAGCTGTCCAGTCCGAGGGTTAGCAGCATCATGAAGAATATCAGGGCCCAGAAAATGCTGCCCGGCATTGTGGCAATGGCTGCTGGATAGACGACGAATACCAGACCAGGTCCCTCGGTGGCCACATCCTCAATCCTGACTCCCGAGGTGTGAGCCATGTAGCCCAGCACTGAGAATATTACAAAGCCAGCCACAAAGCTCGTTGCAGAGTTTATAAAACTTGTCAGCAAAGCATCTCTGAAAAATGCTCAACGTCGAAAAATGTCCTTCAAATATCGCATATCCACTTACTTGTAGACATTGTTGTGATATTTGTTGTACGAAGCGTAGGCGAGGAGCACGCCGAATCCAGGACCCAAAGAGAAGAACACCTGTGTGGCCGCATCGACCCACACCTCTGCTTTGAAAATAGCATCAAAGTTTGGGCTCAAATAATATTGAATACCCATGGCAGAGCCCGGCAAGGTGATTCCACGTATCAGTAAAATAAGTAGCACGGCATAGGGAAAGAGAGCCGTGAACCAAACCACTTTACCCGAAGTGCTGATACCCTTCCACAACGAAAAGTAGCAAATTAGATAAACAATTAGCAGGCAAAGTGCCATATCCCAGCGTATGTGCCCCAGATCATGGATGCCCTCGCTCTGATTCAGCTCCAGTATATAGCGGCTGTGGATGGGATAGGATTAAACACAAATATCTCTAACCTGGTCCTTTACTTACTTGAAGTACTCGGAGGCAGCTGACTGGAATCTCTCGACGGGCACAACGGGTGCCATACTGGCAAATGTGACATTCGCATAGGACTCGTTGGTAAAGAACAGGCTCTGGTTGCTGAACGCATAGAAATCGCTGAGATTGCCCACCACAGGACGCGAACTTTGACCCTCGAACTGGAAGAAGTGTTTATAGTTTTTGTGTTAAGTAAATAAATTCTCACTTACCGGCTTGCAGTTGGGCGTATTCCAAGGATTGTTGCAGGATGTCCAGGGCAGGACATTGGTAAAGGAGGCGAAAAAGAAACGCAGCGACCACGCAATGATTACATTATAATAAAAATCCACATAGAAAGCAATAAGAACGACCGCATAGCCTATGCCTAAGACAGCAAAGATTGGATTAAAGGATTAACACTAAGATTAGGTGTTAACCTACCCTTAAAGAGCGGCACTAAGCGACCCCAGCACGTGATGGCACCCTTACGATTGTGTTGTCCCAAAGCCAGTTCCATATAGAATAGAGGTATGCCGCCGACCACCAACATAATGCAGTACGGCACAAGAAATGCGCCTGAAAGTATTATAAATATGCAGAATATATATGAAAAAGGATATAAAGGTAGAGCTATAAGGAGACTGTTTACTGGCTTTTGATTTCAACAGATGCCAACTGATTTGATCTTATTCTAAGCAAGTGAGATAAGCTTAAGTCCAATGTAACCCTTGGCCAAGGATATGCGACAAACAAGTCCAAAAGGGCGTCGAACTGAAAGGACTTGGAGTCATCCCTTAGCAAAGTTTCAGTTTCTGATACAAAAGCAAAAGGGGTTAAACAAGGACTATTATATTGTAATAAAACAAGAACATAACTCATGTTTACAAGTGTTAAAGCGAAAAGTTTGGAACACATTCATGTAGAAGAGGAAGCATTACATTATAGACATAATTGTAATTTGCCTGTAACTAACTTTGACTGGACAACGGCATTGTGATTAAAGCGCAATCAAGTTTTTTAATATTTAGCAACACCCGAGGCACTATAAATATTATGAATATCAATCTATGATGGGTGGGTGTGTGTGTCAGTGTGTGTGTGTGTGTGTGTGTGTATGCCTGATTGACCCGTGTCAGAGTCTGTTTTTGTCGCTCTATGTCTTATATCCTCACACACACACACACAGACGCACCCTTACACAGATACACACAAAATCAAATTGTTTCACAAGTGCCACTCTAAGGACATTTTAAAAACATTAACAGCATCCTGGCAATGGGAAAAGCCCACACACACACACATACACACATACATACATACATACATATAAAGAGACATAGAGACAAGTACTACAGACCGCTCCTGTCTCCTGCAGTCGCCGTCGCTGAACGTGGTCGGTTGGCATCCTTCTCCGCCTGCTCTGCCCTGGCAATTGCTAAAGTGCCATCGATACTTTGTTGAGTGACAGCGGGGCGTTTTATGATTTGATTATGTCTATTAGCAGGGTCCACAAAGTCGTCGACGACAACGTTGACAACGGCTATTATGCATACTCAAACATACCTTACACACCCACACACACACACATACATACATACATACATATCCTGTATAGGTATAGCCGTAGCTAAAAAGGCGCTCGAACACAGCGCTCCCAATTAGGTTGAAAATGTAAAACAAAGCCGAACAAAAAATACAACACACCAGACAAGGATCTTAAAATCAAATGCAGCTCTCTCTCTGTTCCTGAAGCTGTAATTTCCGCTGCCCGACAAAACACATCCGGTTTCTTACAACTATTTATAGAGCACAAAAGAACTCCGTAGAATGGCTGTGTACCAGCGCAGTATTTTTCTAGCTAATCAACCAGCTTTAAGCTGTCAAAGGAAAAACTAGGAAAACTTTTCGTACCAGAAACTCTCTTCGTTTTCTACTTGAACTTCATGAAAGTACTTTTTTGGGCAGAGAAAAAATAAAAGTTTATTTAACAATCGCATTGGATCTATGAGATACTAGATACATGAATTGAATATAATTATTATCTATCTATATTATTATTATAATACATTAACAAAATAATATAAGAACTTATAGCGAAAAAGAGCATTGAGCAGGAACTTTGACTCTATCGTTCAGAGTGTTCAGATTAACTGAAATATGTAACGATTATTGAGAGCCAAAGAGATAGGTTCGATACTAGTTATATTAATTAGCAAAGATGATAGTTGGTTTGGAAAAAGAGCTTTTCTGATGTTGTGAAATCTAGAACTGATGTTAAGTATGTGGGAGATGGTTAAGGAATTGAATATAGGCATTAACTGTTCCATAATATACATAAAGTTACAGCAAGTTATATTAAGCTTTTCTATTATTATTAGCAATTCATATAAAGGATATTTGAGTTACTAAGTTTTATTATACTTAACTTTGTACGAACTGTTATAGAAAAGGGATCATGGCTATACTTTGGCTCTACTTCAAAGGAGAGCCTAAAAGAGAGAGCTCCTAAGGAATACAAGTGTACATACTTGCTATGGAAATATCTGCATCAGTTAAAAGCATCTTTAACCCTATAGAGGGTATATATTTAGGATCAGGATCGTTAACTGTATCTGTCTTACCATGTACTTCTGTGTGTTTTTCTGTCTGTTTGTCTCTCTGTCCGATTATCTACAGATCTAATTTGTTTCTAATATGAAAAACTTATAGACTATATGGACATATAAGACTCAGATTCTAGATATCTCGTGGTTAAACACACTTCACTGCAATTTTTACTTTTTTTTATACTTCTATAATTGAAATATACCTTTCTCACTTAGACATTTTAGTTGAAAGATTGTTTAATTGAATTCATAATCATATATAAAATTGTTTATTAAGTTTAATGTCAAAAAAATGTATTGAGGTATCTCTTTAGATGCCAAGAGTATACAGATTGCAGAATTAAAGTAAAGGATGTGCAGCAGTTGGAAAAAATGTCCTGGGAGTTGTCTGAGCTCCTAGTTCTTAAGTAAGCACTTGTTCTGGGTACAACCACTTCAAGGGAATGCACTTCTTAAGTGAAACGTATTTAAGCTGAGGCATTTCATCATCAGTTGCTGAAGGAGACAGGAGAAAGGAGAAAGGAGCAAGGAGAAAGCAGAAGGACAAATTAAATGCCCACTAAGCTGGGGAGCATTAAAAGCTAATAATCGCAACCTGTAGAAGCACCGTTACAGCGTTGACTTCACCGTTAACTTAAGCCTGGCAACGGCAGCGACAACAGCCACGATAACAGCAACAACAAAGGGAAAAGCTAAAGGAAAAGCAACAAAATGATAGCGTACTCATAAAATGAAAACTAAGCTGTCACTGATTGAGTGCAATGAAGCGTATGAAATAACAATTTCTTTTTTAAGAGCTCAGTAGAAACCTTCAGGCAAAGGGCAGCACAAAACCAGAAAGAAATACTTATATATGAAATAGTCATAAAACTATAAAGGAAAAGGCAACCAGTGCACCACACACCACACCACACACACACACACACAATAACTACACACATCTTTTTTTTTTCTTTCGAATGAAAATTCATTTCAACGACTAAGTGCCACCGTCAAAAACGTGTGTGGCACATGAATTTGCCACAATGCGAGTGTTATATGTATGATATATATATAAATATGTCTTTATTTTGATGTGCATGTGATACATACATACATATACAGATACGTATGTATGTGTGTGTGTGTGTGTAACAATAAAAGCCTAGAAAGCATGTGCTGCCTTCCCCCCTTTATAGCGATGCTTAGTCACTTGCTGTCAGATTGCGGTAAGGAGTCAGAGCCAAAAGGAGGTAAAGGAGGCCAAATGCGATTATGACTGCCAGACTTAGTTGTCATACAAAAGCACTTAACTTTGAAATTGTTTTGAATGATGGCGCTAAGAACGAGGATCACAAGCCAAGGCATATGTATCAGCATACATATGTATGAGGACTCGTATGTCGCAGGTCTGGACGCTGGGGTAATTTCATATAGGAAGTACGCACTTAGAACCCACCCTGCAGCTCTCACCACCTCACCCACTTCCCCTCATTCCCCCACTTACTGCCCAGTTAATGGCAGCACTTCGCACGCATTTTCGCAGCACTTGTCAAAGTGTTAACAAGGCCAAGTCACTTGTTATGCGGCAACTCGAGTGATGAGTTCCTGGCGCTCAATGATGTGTAAAGCCTTATAAATGATTTTGTGGCATTGTTCATGCAACTGTGTCTCTAATTGGCCAAAAAGAGGGCCTAAGCTTGCTCTTAGGCGTAATTTAACTGGCTTGAAGTGGCCCTTAGGTCAAAGTTATATAGAAATTGAAATGATTTAGTACTTACCACCGCCATTTTTGTAGCACAAATAGGGAAATCTCCAGACGTTTGCTAAATCGACGGCGAATCCAATAACCGATAATAAAAAATCCACCTTGCCGCTCCATGTTTCACGCTGATCGTTAAGGCTTGTGTTATCGTTGTCATGTGGCGTGGACGACTTGGCTATTTGTCCTGTCGGTGACATCGCCGTTGCGACGATGTCCGTGTCCTTGGCCAAAACGTCGTCGTTTTAGTTGACAACGCCGTCGCACGCTAATCAAATCTGTATACCATATAATAATCATATAAAAGAATATTAATAAATATGCCCCATTAATCCTCAGTTCAATCTTTTGCCTCACATTTTATATAGTATTTCATGTTTGTGGCATACGACAATTTCGGTTGTGCTGCTTGAGTGTTTAAGCCGACACTTGATGCTCAATTGAGCTCTGTGCATGTGTGTGTGTGTGTGTGTGTGTGTATGTCCATAACACTCGAAATCTGTTTGGCCACGACATGTGCTCTAGCCCTTCGAGTGCTTGTTGCGTTAAGCATTACGCATACGACGTGTGGCCGCCGCACACACAAACACTTGAAATTCACATCACAAAAACCAAACCATATGCACATAAAGCCTATCGAAAAATCTCAGTTTCCTTTCATTGTTCTCTACCATATTGGACAGTAAACATGATATATAGGGGTATATGTACATACGAGTTCGAGTATGTATGTTTTTTTTCTGTTTGTTTTAATTCCATGCACTGCATAATTAATTGCTCCACTTTAATTCCCCCATTGGCTTAATTCAAGCCGAGAGCTCTGCTCAATTAAACCCAACCAAGACTGAATTTTCAATTAAACAATTAGAATGAGTGGAGCTGAGATGATCTTGGAACCAACCATAACTTAGTTTATATGACAGTTACTATTTTAAGACAAAAAAAGATATATACAAGGTATTTTGTATATATAAATTAATGTGCGCAGATATTGAGTGTAAAAATGTGCGAATTTGTGTCACAGGTAGAGAAAGAATTTGTGCAGCTTTTACTTAATGTATATTATATAATATATATTTAAAATTACCCATAAGAGAAGCAGCACAGTCTATATTTAATAATATTAAATACATTCTGAAATAACAGCATGTTGAAGCTAGTTTTATAACTGAATTGATACAAAATTATGAACATATAAAGCTAAATTTCTGCTCTCCTTCTGTGGAGTAATTACACCGAGATATATTGTATTATTCCAATAAAGTAATGTTTAGTATATTGTGTTAAGAAAAAGTATTTCATACTATAAAACATAAATCAAAAATGGAAAATCAAGATAAAGACTCAAGTGCCATATAACTCTAAAAGGAGTTAAACTTTAAAGCAAAAGTCTAGATTTTTTCTATGTGCTACTAAATTTGAGATACTTTTGCATAGAGAAATGAGGTCACTAAACAAATCAGCACAAATTTAATCAAATACGTATACAAATATTGCTTAAACTTCGATTTGAAATCAGAACACCTTAATTAAACTATATACATACCTTCTTTACACCGAACTTAAATCAAACACTGTTTCCAATCCATTTTAGAAAAGTCTCAAAATTAACAAACAAATTATGCAAAAATAAAATTTTGATAAATGCTCTATAAACGATAAGAACTCAATAATATTCTCACTTTAACTGACACTTGGAAAGACCACACATATTTTTTCACTGTCCGCAGAATTCCTAGGTTAATAACTACTCAAAATTGGGGGCAACACCGAAAAGTTCAGTTGTTGCGCCAGCGGTAACATTCAAACGTATGCAAGCGATTTCTCTATGACAGGGACTTTTATAGCCCGCGACAAGTGGTTGGCTGCACCTGCACCCTTCCAACACACCCACAGTGTTCAGAACTATGTGTATGTGTGTGTCTGTGTTAGCTTTATGTGCGATTGCCTGTGTGTGTGTGTCTGTGTCAAACGCAGCGACTGCTGAAGTTGAACGTCGCATGCGCCAAGGAAACGTCGTCCAAACGGAAGTGACCAATTAGAGTTGCCTTTGTGCGTATGTACGCACACTTATGTATATATATACTTATATATGACAGGCTGTCTCTATGTGTGTGAGTGTGTGTGTAGTTGAGGCTGACATACATAGGTGTATGTACATGAGCTTAGGCTGTACGTGCTTTCTGTTAGGCAATCAGCTTGTGTCTGCCTAACGCAGAGCTTTTTAACAGCGCTCTGTTAAACTACTGTTAAGCAACTACACTTCTCATGTTATCTTGAAAAGAAGTAAAACTAATTAAATAAAGTAATTAAAACGCTAAAATACCCATATATCGTAGTATATTGAATATGGATTATTATAAAGAAATTGCCAAAAATATGTTTTTAATTCATATTTTATATTAAAAGTCATAAAGAATTAAGAATTCAGACTTGTAAACCTGATAGAAGTAACAAATTATTTAAAAATAAATATATAATAATTATAATATTCTCAATGTGTAACATTTTATTGTACGATTATATCAAAGTTTTGCAATACCATCCAAAACACATGTTCGTATTGTGTGTTCACTATTTAATGACCCGCTCTCCAGATTTTACGCTCTCGAAAAGCTTGAATATGTTTCGAAAAACTTTAAAATATTTCGAAAATTCTCACACACAGCTAAAATTTGAAATGAAAACAGCGTAAACAAAATGTCTTTTTTTAAACATCTTCAATACATTTTCCTGGCCAGCGACAAAAACCGCGAGAATCGAGAGCAGTTGGCAACGGGTTTTCATCGAATGCGGCCACGGAATATGCAGAACTAAGAAAACGCATTGTGTTTAGTGCAACGCACTTCAAAAGAGATTTTCCCAAAAGAGAATAGCCGAATATGTATTAATGTGATAATAAACCAAATAACTATAATTATCTACAGTAACAATAATAAATAACAAACAACTATCTGAGAAATGCTGCAAACTCAAATGCATAGTCATATTTTCCTGTGAAATGAATTCTCTTGTCGGTTTATGTTTTTATATAAGAGGAGGCAACGAGCATTATTTTTAATTTCGCTGTTGATAATATGCAAAAGTGTAGAATAAAAGAAAAAAAACGAAAAGAAAAGAAATGAGAGATTCACAAAATCAAAAACCTAGGCAAAACACTGTCTGTACTAAAACAAAATACAAAATACAAAATACAAAATACTCGTATATTTGCAAGCCTTACAGAATGTACGAAACGAATGTGAATATAGTGAGATCTATGTATAATCGCATATATATATAGATATTGAGATGTATATATAGGTATATGTATGCGTGCAGACTGCTGAGACAGTTCAATTAAATATTTGTTTGACAACAACAATGAAAACACTGGCATTTGTTCTGTTAAACAAGATCGAAACTATATATAAACTATGCATAAAAACAGAAAACTGAAAACTGAAAAATAACATTGAACTTAAGCCGATTGGCACTTAATGCAAATACCGAATGAGCATTGTGATGCGTTTTTTAAAAGAGTTCCTTCGTATGGTCATAATTTAATGGACTTTCTTCCAGGAAGTAAACATTAAGAATGAAAACGCAATTCGTGAAAAGCCAAAGCTGCACAGAACTGAGTATTCGTATTTATCTTTTGATTCTTTAACCTGCAACGCGGCAGATGCATGTATAAAAGAAACAAACACATGTAAAACAGGCCCACAAAAGATACACACATACATACATGCATATGTATGTATGTATTTGTATATTTATGTACTGATTGCCTTTGTGCAGCCGCTATAAATATTTACAACGCTGTTGGTCATTTATACGGAAAACCAAAATACACTTTTGTACGAATTACGAATTACGAGCAATTCAGTTTTCTATTTATCTAGTTGGCCTGAAGGCTTTTGTTTGGCTTTTGCTTTGGCTTTAAAGTTTAAACAAAACATTTGTAATTTAGTATTAAGTAGTAACAGTTTTATATGTAAATAAATAAATTAAATTTATCTAGTGAATACTGAATGAATTGTGAATTGTGGAATGATTGAATAAAGCCACAAACTAATGTGACTCATGTGAATTAACTACCCTAAAACACTCCAAAAATATCTTAAAAAAAATATAAATATATATTGTATGTATTATTGAACTCAATTACAAACTACAAATTACTTCAAAATGTCGAAGAAACCACGAGGGCACATACACAAAATTCGTGAATTCGAATTGGAGAAGGTAATGTTCAACCTATTTGTATACTTTGACCAATATAAACTAAATGGGAATCTTGTTAATACAACTCAAAAATAGCATTCATAGCGCAGTATATAACGGTTTAGCCCCCCGCACAGATTTTATATATATAAAGCTGGAAAGTCATTAAACTAAAAGACGCGTGGAACATATTTATTTTGCCCAGAAATTTACATATTTTCGAGATTTTGTAATCGTTTGTTTTGCAAATAATTGAAATTTAGAGGAAAATATTTGCAGTTCATGGAAAACTTTGTTGTTGAACATGGAAAATGACTTAGGACTGTTTTCTGCTTTTATAAATAAACAACATGCATATTGAAAACTATATTATAGGGAAAATCATAGCTGTTGATATGTTCTTAAACACATATTTTGGAATCAAAAAGTCTTCTATCAAAACTCATTTATTTTAATTACCCGAGCGTACGATAAAATCTTTGTTTATATATTTTTTAAAGCATATTATTCTAATATATCTTTGGGATATGAGTTAATCGCATCAACAAATTCAATCATCAAAATCAATAGCATTATTATAATAATTATTGATGGGGTCATAGACGCCAAGCTTAACACATTTTTTTGAAAAATCTGAATACCCTTTGCCAGTATATAAAAGAATATATAAAATTTGTACTCATTCCAATTAAAAATAATTTAATCTTTATTTACGCGTGTTTTGGCAATAAAGTTCTGGAAACAGTTTGTTTTTCTTTTTCATTTCGTTGAACCAACACGAATGAGTTTTCTGTATAGAATTATAAATCCAAAAAAGATTAAAGACTTTTCCAAGTACTGAGAGATGCGTGAGGTATGTTCAAAATATTTCCCTAAACAATCAAATTGATCAAATTCGAATTTATCATTAATTAATCTCATTAATTTATAGTCCAAATTTAAATTTCGATAGCGGCAAATCGAGTGGAGAAAGAAATTGGTTTACTTAAGTATTTTCATATATATCTGATTATTCAGTCAGTGCAATTAATCTTAGGGTATTTAGTCTTCGGTCGACCCATAATCTAAAGATCAGTTGGCATTTGGCCAAAAATCTCTTCGCTGAGCTAATAGTTAACGCTACCTTAAAAAAAACAACTTTTTTTTATTGGGAAGCAAACAGCGACTGGGAATTATGTCAAAAATAGTAACATTAAATATGTCTGGCCGAGCGGGTATAGATCTGTATATAGCTGTATATACACACACACACGTATATATTGGGCAATTAATAATCTGTGACACGCGGTTGCATCTCGCAATGATTTGGGGCAGGTACTTTAGATCCATCTGAACGAAAAGATTAAAAACAACGATCTAAAGATTTGAATTGTTCTTTGATATATCCAGATACAACTGGTGGATGAGTTTGATATTATACAAATTGTTGGTGAAGGATGGTTTGGAAAGATATTGCTGGTTGAGCATCGGGCATCCCAAACGGAGATGGTCCTCAAAGCGGTTCCTAAGCCATATGTAACCCTGCGCGATTTCTATCGCGAATTTCACTATGGACTCCACTTGGGCGTCCATCGGCATATTGTAACCACATATGATGTGGCCTTTGAGACGGCTGGCTTTTATGTATTCACACAGGAATATGCTCCATTAGGTATGCACTCCTTAATCTCATTATAGATTCAATTTATAATCAATATAATTTTAGGTGATTTAACATCGAATGTGACTGAGACTGGAGTGGGTGAAGTTTACAGCAAGCGTATTGCTAAACAGTTGGCCTCAGCCATAGATTATATGCATTCAAAGTAAGAAAATCGTTTGATTCCTTAAGTATAGCATTAAACACCATATAATCTTACTTTTATTATAGAGACATTGTGCATCGGGATATCAAATTAGATAATATCCTTATATATCGAGCAGACTTTCAACGTATCAAACTTTGTGATTTCGGCGAGTCATATCAGACCGGTACCACAGTGGAACGGCGCAATGAATGGTTGCCCTACAGTCCACCAGAAGTATTAGAAATTAAGCCCGAAGCAACATATAAGTAAATGGATAAGAATCTTGCCTTTAGCACCTTTGCTCATATTCCTTTTTACAGGGCTGATCCCAGCCACGATGTTTGGCAGTTTGGCATCGTTATATTCGTCTGCCTGACCGGCTGTTTGCCCTGGCAAAAGGCCAGCTCAGAGGATCCACGATATATGCGCTATATGGTCTGGCAAGGAAGCATAATGATGATGCCGTTGAGACGTACACCCAAACTTTTTAAGGTAACTTTTTATATAGATCTAGCAATGTTCCAATATATATCTTTAATCTTCATTTACAGCTGCTTACCTCCCGGGCGCAGCGTATGTTTAAGCGTTTCTTGGAGCCCCGTATCGGAAACCGGCCAAAGAGCCTGGGAGATCTTACTAAGTTTATGGACGATCGCTGGTTGGCCAAAACGGCGGAGAAAGAGATGGCAGAGTATGAAACAGACGAGCTGTGTCCCTCAATGTATTCCTTTCACAGCAGCCCCGATGAGAAGAATCGTCTGCTCTACACACTGGCTGATTGTGGGATCGAAACCAATGTGGATCGTCAGCAGAAAAAGAATCGCATTAAAGACTGGATTGAGTCGTCCATTATTACAGAGGAGGATGAGGTAAGAATACCAACTTATATCTATACCTAGTTATACAATGCGGGTGTTTATTTACACAGGAAGAGAATGAGGAAACAAATTCTGCATCGCCGTCTTCATCAATCTCACGTGGGCCGATACCTGGTCACATTTCTTCCATACGACAGCCACAACAGCCGGACAAACCTAAAGAAATTAAGAGCACACTAAAAGATGCTACGCAGAAGCACTTTGATCCACGCACAGGTGCACTGCAGCAGGGCCCCAGTGAAATGGGTATGGCAATGCACTCATCCAAATCGGTTAATCTTGCGTCAACGTCGACGCTGACTAATGCCGACAGTCTACTGACACTGGGCTCAAGGCAGGATATGCTGGCGAGCAATTTGACCATATATAATTCAATGGAAATCGAGCTGAACCGCTTAGGTAAGGGTCAGCAAGTACCACAAGACGGCAGCTTCTTAAACCAGTCACAGAGCAACAACCTACTAACCACACTGGATGTGCCGAGCACCGTCCAATTATCCACTCCTGCTAAGAACTCCATTGGCGTAGGCACGCGCGGCTCCACCAAGAGTATTCTCCAACGATCCAAGTCAGACTCGCTGCAGACGGCCATGTACACCAGCATGCCGGCCATTGACAACGCCAACTCCTATACCGCTTTTAACACCAATAACCAGAACCTACAACCATTGCAGAGCAGCTATGCACCCAATGGCAGTGCCTTCTTTACCAATGGTAATAACAACTTAGGGAACAGAACTAATCAAAGCAAAACTGTGACTTTTACAGGCTTGACTAATGCCTTCCAATCGCTTGCTCAACTCCCAGTGCTGTCTAATTCAATAGCGCCAGCGGCGCCTTCAGCTATGCAGTCGAGTTATTTTAATCGCTCTCACAATGATTCTCAAGTCAAAGATAGCGCTTATGGATCCGCCGATGTGAACGACACGATGACCACAAACTTTTCAAACACCCATCTACAGCATAATAGCGCTACGCGGCAGATGGTTTACAATGGCGCACGTGAATCTAATATGAAGGACACGGCCTATGACCGTGTGGGGGTCACAAACAGCAACAGTGCGCGAATACGCAGATAGTTTATACAAGTCCAATACAATATATACATTTTGCAAGTTCCAATAAATATTAAACGTAATTTTGTTAGCAAATGCTGTTTTTCTCATTGATAAAATTGAAAGTCAGCATTACGTTCTTAAAAAATAACGTTTCCTTTATTTATGCGTAAAAATCCAATAATAAGCCACATCCAACAAATAAGCTGGCAATGACTCTCTTGAAGACATTGTCGCTTACTTGAGGGGGATAAAACGTGAGCTGTGGGTGGCACCAATACCGGGCCTACCGTGCTTGACTGGCTTGTAGGTCAATGCAAATTCGCCCAAGTAGTGGCCAATCATTTCAGGCTTAACTTCAACCTGTTTAAAAAGCAAAGTTACAACACAATTCAATTTTACCAATTTAAGACAATTCGCTTACCTGGCCGAAGTCCTTGCCATTGTAAACGCCAACGATGGAGCCGGTCATCTCGGGAACAATAATCATGTTTCTCAGATGAGTCTTCACGATTTCGGGCTTCTCATTTGGAGGGGCCTCTTTCTTGGCCTTGCGGAGTTTCTTGATCAGAGCCATCGGCTTGCGCTTCAGGCCGCGGGAGAAACGCCTGCGGGCACGGCTGTGCATCAGCTCAACCAACTGGTTGCTGTTGTTGACAGGCAAACAATGAGGTTAGTCTGGGACGCCGCTTTGCAACTAGTATAGTTTTACTCACTTGGGCATATCCAGCAACTGATCCAAGTCCACACCACGGTAGGTGAACTTCTTGAAGGTACGCTTCTTCTTAAGAGTTTCATCGACTTGCTGTTTATATCAGAATACAAAGGGTGTTTATTAGTACACTTTGTCGACACTTTTTTCATACAATATAGATTATAAAACTCTAAAATAACATTTGCATGCATGCGCAGAATATTTAGGAATCTAAATATGAGACACTTTTGCAATTCTGTACACAGATGCTTAATATTTTTTTAGATTTTTAATAAAAAATTACATCGGCCATCTTGACGTTTGCAGTCTACGGAACGGAAAGAAACAGACATCGCAGCGCTGCCACCTATCTCGAAAATTGGCGTTGCCACCCAGTTCATGTGGCTGCTTTAAGAACTGGTCACACTAGTACCAAAAAGAAATGTGCCAAAAAATGTGCAAAAAACGACAACTTTGAGTATAAACAGCATCTGCACAATATTAATGTGCTCTGAAAACCTTTATAGTCACGGCATAAATAATTCTATGTAGTTTTTACATAAAATATTTTTTTGCTTAGAACATATGATTTAATTAAAGCAATATGACTTTGTGTCATCATGAATGGCGACATAAGGTTATCTCTCTCTCGCACAAACAGCTGTTTGTACAGCTGTTATGCACTGGCGGAACAAAAAACCCAAACAATGGTGACGTTACCAAAATTATGTTTTGAAAGACTTCCAAAATCGACTAACGTGAAATGTGCAGAACAAGTAAATGTGACTTGCATCTAAAATAGTATTTAAAGTATTTTAAAAAAGTATTCGCTTACCCAATGTAAGTCAACAAAGCCAATCGCCAACTGCCATTAGCTATAATTATTTGTTTTTGCTTGCACAAGTGGCGCTTTTTGAATTGCGATAAGAGTGCGACAGGTAAAGAATTTGCATTTGAATTGAACGTGTTATTATCTCTTTGTTTCCTTTTCGAATACGCATGCACAGTGTCGGTGTAACAAGAAAAGCTGTCTTCAATAATTAAATTTTTTGCTTAGATCATCCAGTGAATGCGTATTTCACCATGTTTTCACATTCGGGACATGTTATGACCCTGGCGAATAGCATCATTGGTGTCGGCATATTGGCCATGCCTTTTTGCTTCCAAAAGTGTGGAATTATACTCTCGATTGTGCTGCTCGTCCTGAGCAATTGGATAACTCGTGTATGTTGCCACTATCTCATCAAAACATCACTGCTGACACGTCGCAAAAGCTTTGAGTTGCTCGGCCTTCACGCATTCGGTTCTTCCGGCAAATTGTTAGCGGAACTCTGCATCATTGGTTACCTTATCGGCACGTGTATAACGTATTTCGTGGTGGTTGGCGACCTTGGCCCACAAATCATCGCAAAGCTTTTCACTTTAGATGTTGCGGAGCATAAACACCTACGCATAGTGGTCATGTTGGTGGTGACTATTTGTTGCATCGTGCCACTCGGCATGCTCCGCAACGTAGACAGTTTGTCGGCAGTCTGCACTGCTTCCATTGGATTCTACGTTTGCCTCATGCTGAAAATTGTGCTTGAGTCAGAAACGCACATTATCGCCAATGATTGGACAGAGAAGGTCGTTTACTGGGAGCCAGCTGGTGTTCTACAATGTTTGCCCATCTTCAGCATGGCATTATCCTGTCAAATGTATGTACAAATATTGAGGAAGTAGCTAAACTGTTCATATAGTGTCTAAATATACCATAATTGCAGGCAACTATTTGAAGTCTTCGACAGCATCAATAATCAAAGTCTGGAAAGGCTGAATGGGATTGTACGGAATGCAACCTGGATATGTACACTAGTTTACATTGCCGTTGGATTCTTTGGTTACGTGGCCTTCTGCACGCATAGCTTTTCGGGTAAGCTTAATATTAGCTCCACACTTTACAACCAACAAAAAATTATTTCTTTTCCAGGTAACATCTTGGTAAATTTGTCACCATCATTTGGCAGCGACATCATCAAGATTGGATTTGTGCTGTCGATTGCTTTCAGCTTTCCCCTGGTCATATTCCCTTGTAGGGCAAGCATTTATTCCTTGTTGTACAAAAAGGTTAGGAAGACTATTTATTTATGGTTGTTGTTATTTAAATATTCTTCTAATCCAGCAGGGACTCACGGAGAACACCAATTATATACCAGAGCGGAGATTTCGATTGATTACGCTTTTTATTGTTACCTTCTCGATGTGTGTGGCTCTTGTGATTCCGTCTGTGGAACTGGTCATTGGCCTGGTGGGATCAACAATTGGCGTTGCCATCTGCATTATGTTCCCCGCATCGAGTTTTCGGAAAATCATTAAGAAGGATTCGACGGAGCGCACATTGGCCCAGTTCGTATTTGTCAGCGGCTTCTGCCTGATGATACTCGGCACGTATGCCAATTTGAATGCGATAGACGCGCAGAATTCTGGCCCACAATTTGATGGAGTACAAGCGATAACACCATTACTGCCCAACGATAAACCACCACCGGCTGTAGATCTACCATTAAGGAACTCTGAAATATTAAAGCATTTGGTGAAAGAACCGAAGAACGATGCCGCTAAAGGAGTATTGGAGAAACTTGAGGACAGCAAGCGGGAACCAAACGAAGAAAATGTTCAAATAGTCGATAAGCAACATATTGCAAGTGCTTCATCAGAAAATCCACCGATGCCGCCACTGCCCGTTGATGAATCGCATAGTTTAGATGTGAAAGACGAGAAAGCTTTGGAAAAGCCTAAGAATTTGGGAAAAGTAGAGCCCAAAGCAAACGTCAAAGAAGGTGCAACAGTTCAGAAAAAAAACATGACTCTGGCCAAGGTAGAAGCTGCGCCTCAGGGTGATGTGGCTCCCCCTAAACCAAAAACGCCTCCAGTATTAGATATAGCCGAACAGCAAACGATTGATGGTGCAGCCATCAAAAAGGAAGAAGAAATTACAGCGGAAGAGCAGAAGGACAATAAAGAAAAAACAGATGAGTTGCGTGAGACGCAGAAGGAATTAAAAGAGAAAATGCAATTGTTGGAACGCACTGTAGATAAGATAAATGAGGAGTTGGCTAAGCAAAGTCCTCAAAATCCAAAAACAATGAAGTTTCTGGAACGCAGCGTGGATAAACTAACCGATGAATTGGCCAACCAAAATCTTGACAATCCCAAGCCATTAGCTGTGAACGAGCTCGCCGAAGCTCTAAGTAAAGTCGAGGAAACCAACCGTCAGGAAACGCAGAAAAAGAAATTGGAAGAGGCTCAACCGCAACCCCAAGCCCAAGCCCAACCTCAACCACAACCTAAAGAAGCTAACGTTTTAAAGGAACGCAAACCTGTATCATTGATGGAAGTGCTGACGGAAAACTCACACGCTCGTGAAGAGTTGGAAGCTCATGCTGGAGTTTTTGAACCTCTCTCTTACAAAACGGGAGAGCTCCACAAAAACAGAACCGGTGAAGCGTTATCATTGGCCCAACGACTACCACTGCCACTGGCTCTGCTTTCGAATACTGATAGTAAACTAAATGCTGAAGCCTTGGCTAACAAATCCACCAACGACAACAATGTCGAAGCCGCAAGGCAAGAGTTGTTGCACGTTAAAGAGCCGCCGGCAACGACTGACTTGCCACTGGTCCGCATCAAACGCGATGCTGATGGCAATGAAAACTGTCTTCCTACGCCCAAACTAAATGAAGTGAACAGCGGTTTGCTTGTCGATCTCAATTCGCATATGGAAACTATGGAATCCGTTAAGGATAACGCTGACGAGACGAGGACGACAAGAAAACCAAACACTAAACTTGAAAAGAGCTAAAAGTACGGGAAACTTTCACACTAATATGAAATATGATGTAAATAATTACATACGCCTATGTATTTTTACGTACAGCTCCAAAGTGATGTTCACAGGGCAGACTAGCTTTATGTACATATATTTCTAAGTTACCTGTATAAATAATTTATTCAGTATCTCTTCTATAAGATACGCAATATATGCTAAGCAATAAAACATAAGTTTAACTTTTGAAAGAGTGTTATAAAAAGAAACATCTTAAGAAGATGTCTAACCAGATCTTCAGTTTAAAGCAGATTCAGTTTTCTTGACGAGATTTGTAATCCATTTTAATTAATTTTAAACTCAAAAGTTTTTCGGCTTTCCACCTCGTCAGAAAGTTTTTCACTCTGTATTTAACGTACAACTAAAAATAAAATGTATAAAAATTTGTAGATATTCGAGGTGTTGTGTTGTTACCTGGTTCACTGGTTATGTTAACCAATAGCCACATCCTTTTATTTAGGTAGCTCTTATAATACATTTGTAAATATGTCAGTAGTCTTTGATCTGGTGCAGAAGTTCGTCCTGCGGGGCGCATACGAACTAACCTTTGCCACAGCTGCCCAGGTCTTTAATAGGCGCATAACCGTAAGTTGGTATCTTGTAACAAAAATGGTAAAAAATTAATATTTTAATTAGAACGAACCCAAAAATAGGACGATAAACATTGAGTTACCAGGATCCCCTAAGTGCTCGACAAATGTGAAGTTGGACGCTATGCCTGGAAAAGCAATCCAAAGCTGCAAAAATACTGATGTGGATGATTATTATAAGAGCGAAACCAAGAAAGAGCCACCAGAAGAGCTTGAACAAAAAGTATTGGAGAAGAAGCCCTCAGGAGAGAACTCTCAAAGGATAATCTTTCTGAAATACGACTTGCTTCCAGCCATTCGGTCTCCGACTTCGATGCGACCTACAGATATGGTCCAATATATCCGCCAAAGACCTCCTGCATGCGACTGGTCAGAGATAGCTACTTTTCGTAGATCAAACAAAACGACAGTTTAAAGAGTTTAAATAACTTTAATAGACCATAGATCATTAACAATTTTGGGAACATATTTGAACAAGTAACCTCAGGGATATGCACATCGAATGATTCAGTAAGCCGAATTGTTTATAGCCGCTACCGATTAGGAGTATGTATTTGGATTAATTTCAATAAATTTAGAGTTATATCTCCGCAGCTGAGAGATTCATTGGGTTAGCTTCAGGATACGACGTTTAAATATCTGCGCCCAGCGCATGCAGATCATTAAGAACCTCGAGCACTGTGCCCACACTCCAGGCCTGCGTGCGGCAGGAGTCACTACAGTAGTTGCCCCTGTCATTGGTTAACTCGGGCAGACCACGCCAATGGGATGTCTGCATCTCACGCAGATGTGCACGCAATATGGTCCATGTTTCGGAAATGGTTTCGTCTAGGTAGCCGCATTTCCTGGCAAAAATGAGTCGGGCACGCAGATAGAAGCCAATTGGCCAGACCCACTCGGGTCCCTGATGATAGTTGGCGCCATGTGCCACGGTGCAATCTGCTGAATCGTTGGAGTTATCATAGTTGGCTCTGTAGTTCCAATCGTCGGGATCTAGTGTCTTCATGCCAAGTGGGCCCAGCAGATACTTCTTGGCCTGTTCTAGAGCGCGCCAAGCGCTCTGTGGGTTGCATAGGTCCGACGCAACAGTCAGTGTTATGGGGAAGTTGCAGCGCAGCTGGAAGTCTGTCCAATCCTGCGTGGCGCCATAGCTGTCCTTGTAGATACCCTTTTTGTTGGCCACCGATGTCTGGTCTGTGTCCTTAACAAAGAACATCTGATCAAAGTTCGCCTGTATGCGATCTGCCCATTCCTTGTAGCCCCACTTGGTCTTTCCGCCTGACGGACTCACGCGTTCTACACCCGTGTACGGAATAACCTGCCGTTCACTGAGCTCCTGCATGAAACGCAGCACTGCATATTGCAAGCCAACTAACTCCACAGCAGAGCCATCACGTGGTGAGCTTGGGCGTCCTCGATTGCCCGCCTTCTCTGACGAGCCCATTTTATCCATCCAGGTACCGCAGTTGGCGCTGTTTCCGCCAAACACGAAGCCAGTTTCTGGATGCACACCAATATGGTTGTTGAATCCCTGATCGACCATGTGAGCGTCAATTTCATGACCAGCGTTTCGTTCACGAAACTGCAGACCCTGGAAGTGCACCTGCAATGCCTCCTGCATGACATCATATAGGAGCTGATCGAAAGCACCTGGTGCATGGGGCTCGGAATCATCGTATGGGAACATACGGGAGACTTTGTCCTTAAGTATATCGTTGCCCTTTGGCGACTCTTCGACGTACTGTTTGATACTATGCATCCACCACCAAACTGCGTCACGGCAGTTAAAGCGCGGCTTGGCACCGCTGTCCAACAGGTTCGGTATCAAGCCATGTCGCAATACAGATGCGAAGCCAAGGATAATGAAACGTGCCTCGTCGAATCTGCCAGTGAGCAGCATTGTGCCACGCAGAGCAATGAACGTGTCCCGACCCCAGCAGCGCATGTAGCCAGTAGAAAAGTGTGGCAGACCAGCAGACAAGGTGACACACTGCTCTGGCGGTTTTGGTGGACTGAGGGCAGGACTGAAGCCTGGCAAGTTTGCAGACTTGCAGATAGCAAGGAACTGCAGCGTGGAGAGCGCGAGTGATTGGGTGAACTGATGGCCATCTCGTATGAAACTAAGAACTTCATATTAATGGATAATTATATATGGGAAACAATTTTTAAAGGACTCACCTGGGCATCAGTAGGTTCACCTGGTTAACCAGCACGTTGTAGACACCACTCAAAATGGCATCGAAGTAACAAGGTACGAGGTAGCGTGGCACATTCTTTAGCTGCTCAAAGACCGACTTCATCCAGGAGGAAAGCGGCTTGAGGTCATCAAAGTTGTTAAGACGGTTGGCAATGTAATCTACAGAGATGAACACGCGTTAGTTATTCCTATACGCAGTGCTGAACACAATCCTTACCCATCATCCAGTCGCCATCGCGTAAGTTGTTACACAGAGGATGACCCAAGTCATCGCGTGGTGAAATTTCCGTCAGCAGGGAGATAAAGCCCTGAAGGCCGCAATAGACAATGGGCCCAAAGTTTGGAATATCGTAGGCTGTGCCACCTAGTCCCATGTCCCGTTCCTCCTGGTCGCAGGAGAAGAGCGTGCGACTCAATGCAATCAAATCCAATTTACCGACAATTGCCTGCAGCTTTGCATACTGGGTTCCAGACTCCAAGCGTAGCTCATTGGTGAGCTGCTGCAGGTGATCGAAGCTCTTCTGGGCAGTAGCATGCATAGAGACGCGAATGGCGACCACTGTGCCCGGGCGCAGATTGGCAAAGTTGAGTTGTGTGTTGTAACCATCCACATAGGTGTTCGTATCGAATACCTCCGACTTGCTGAGCGGAATGTGCTCTTGCAATGACAGCTCGAACTGCGTGAAGCCGTTCAGCACGTGCTCATCCTTCTTGAAAGGTGCCGGACGATCATATGGCTTGTCACTCTTCATGGTTAAGTTGGCCTCCAGAATAATCTCGTCTAGCACGCCCTCGAAACGCAGTGGCTTCACATTGGTGGGTCCCGCATTTTGATCTGGATAGTTAAATGCAGTATGAGCGACCAGAATGACCGTCTGATGGGTGACAGGCGAATGGCGAGTCACTGCAACCACATTGGGATCCATCTGATCCACATACACCTGGTGAAAGCCTTCCTCCGCCAGCTGTCCGTGCAGAATATTCAAAGCACGTTTGGCGGCAACGATGCCTGATGAAAAGTCGACACCCTTGCCCCACTCCTGATAGGAACGTTCCTCATCCACCACATGAATCTAGAAAGCAAAATATAATCTTAATCTCTAACCTCTTTCAGGAATATTCAGACTTACATGATGCGGAACGAGCTCGTCGTAGCCGCGATTGCTGCCTGTGGCGCAACAAGCCATTGAGACCAGGGCCGATGAGGGCAACAGATCGTAGACAGAACGTTTATCTATTGGCGACGGGTTGTCGTGGGTAAGATCCATGAAGAGAGCATGCGCCACGATAGGTGCCACATCTCGGTTAGGATTGGCAAAAAAACCACCAACTGGTACACCACCGTAACGATATACAAGACGACCCTGCTCGTGGGCGTCCCAGGCCGAGAGAGCCTCGCGGATCAGAGACGTAATACCCAAGCGGTTGACGAACACATTGTCGGTGCCATCTGAGTTGGTGAACAGTTCGGCCACGACGTACAGTTCGGGATTGATTTTGCGTGCCGCATCGAGCAGATACTCGGCAACATGTAGTGGCGTCGAGTGGCAGTTGTCCAGGCGCACACCATCGAAAATGCGTGCCGTTGTCTCCACGTACTCTGTCATGTGTTGCCACAAGTAAGGGCTGTCCTCCGGTCGCTTGCCGAAGCGCAGTTTGACGCTGTCGCCCCAGGCGATAAGCTC
Source organism: Hirtodrosophila trivittata (assembly GCA_035045065.1). Lineage (NCBI taxonomy): Eukaryota > Metazoa > Arthropoda > Insecta > Diptera > Drosophilidae > Hirtodrosophila > Hirtodrosophila trivittata. The sequence continues at coordinate 16,597,837 of JAWNNK010001311.1, read as the reverse complement.
ACGCTTAAGGTAAACATTGGCACGACCCGGTTGCTTTTCGGCAAAGTCCAGGAGGGGATCACTGGAGCCCATGACCCAGCCATTGTGAGCCATAAAGAATTGGCCCCCATTGCCGTGCATATCCTCCTCAATCTCTTGCAGCGACTTGCCCTCCGTGCCGGTGTGCGTAAAGTAAGTCATAAACACCGCATGCTTCTCGGAGATTTCGCGAACACGTGGTCCGTCTGCCTGGACGCGCTCGTAGCGCACACCTGCCAAGCAATTATCTACGGCATAGTTGAGATAACCCTGAATTTCATCGCGCATGCGGTCATTCAGCCAGTCCAGATGGTGTCGCAATGTTTCGGCGCACTTGCGGAAACGAGACTCCTCATCGAAACAGTCGCCATGGAAAGCATTAAAGATTTCCAATGCCAGCTCAAAATCAATGGTGCTGCCCAAGCGTCGATATTCCGGATTCTGTATCAGCTGTATCTCCTGGAAGCGTGTGTGCTTCGCCACATTACGTGGCGGCTCACGTGTACGCACCTGCGCCATGAAATCATTCACGTACTTCATGACGTCGCACTGATACAGCTCGTGAATATTGACTTTGGATAGATAAGCATTATGCATTTGGTACTTTAAAGCTTCCAGATGGCACTCCTGATCGATGATCTCTGGCACGCCGACATGCTCTAGCTTGCCAGCGGCGATGTCAGCGCCACACTGGGCAAGTGCTGCATCCAGCAGGAAAGCGGGACGCAAATAAGGACACGTGGCACAGGAGTAAGTCGCATCCGGATGCTTGACCAGCCACTCCGACTCATTGGCAGTGTGATTAAGCACTATGTCGCAGATCGATGCGAGCTATAAGGAAGTAGGAAGCAACATTCATTGAGGTCAGCAAAAAGTATAACACAAATACTTACGCCCCATTCCTGGCGACACTTCTTTATGACTTTCTCAACGTCCTCAAACGTGACCTTTTCGCCCTTCTTTGCAGCAAAATGGGAATTGACCTTGAGCTGGTCACGCAACGAATAGGCGGAGCGTGAGCCACCCAGCTCCTGGATGGGCGTAAAGTGTATGACATTATAGCCAGACTCTTTAGCCACACGCAGCTTTGCCTCCCACGTATTCAGTGGACCCAACAACTTGGTCAGCACTGTCTGACAGCGTATTGAGTTCAACGGTATCACCTTCTGAGCACCCGGTGGACCCACATGCAGCGTAGGCTCAACCTGCACATACAAAGCACCATCCGGTGGTGCGTTCACATTAGCTTCACTGAAAAACAAAGGGAAACCAGAGTAAGAAACAGTTCATTAACTTAGATTCAATAGTTTTTCTCACCGATCGGCATAGCTAAAGTAAAATCTAAAGGTGCCGGACAAGTTAAGCTGCAGTTCGCTGTTAAGATCTGTATCAACCACATGCACCTCGGGATGCATAACGGAGGTAACCTGCTTGCCATTCTTTAGCTGCCAGCCCAGCACGCGATATTCGGTGCGCACAAATTTCTTGCCCTCGGCAGGATAATTGGTCAGCAGCAGGATCTTCCGGCCCAGCAACGAGACATCCGGATGCACGCACAGCTTAGAGCCACGTTTCAAGCGGTAAAGCACATGCTCGGCGTTTTTGCCTGCTGCTATGGGAATGCTGTGCGTCTCCGTATCCTTGCCCATTGCTATAATCTAAAAGCAGTCAAAACATAAGGCTATTAATATGCGTATGTGAATGATTTGTACAAAGATGAACAATTATATAAAACTTTACGCTGAGGCAATCAATTCATCAATTCGAATCGATTCAATTCGTTCTCAATGTCACCCCAATTAAAAGTAAAGCTAATGAAAACGAATATGATAACTCTTCCAGAAATAGAGACAGTTAAACTACAATCAAGTTTATTTATCAACAGAAATAAGGGCTTAAAGACGCTTTTTTCATTGAAGGCTTTTATCAGAGATGCTTACTGAGCTAGATATATATATCGTATATATCCAAAACTACGTATAACTTATAAGGGAATATCTTCAATTTAATAGTTATATCTATACAGAATCGACTGTATCTAAGCGGGTTTATCAATCGAAACATCTTTTTATATGGTATATTTTATATTTTTAAAAAGCAAGCGCCACTCTATTTATAGCACAGTTAGAGGTTTAGGCGATCACAAACAGAGATTAAAGTTACAAACACACACACACAGACACACATACACACGCAAGTAATCAGTTACAACACCACAGTGGAAGTAAATTGTAGTACTTAATAGAATTTTGAATATAATTTACGAGTTTTACGAGTTTTAGTAACTAGAACACGAGGAGCACACGGCACAGACTGAAAGTGTCGCTTGGCGCTCGGTGTACCTTATGTATTTATTGAGTCTGTGCTATGTTTTTCCAATACACTGATATAAATATATGCATACAAGCATATATGCAAGTATATTATATACATATGTACATATGTATGTATGTACATACGCTTGAATGCACGTACTTAATACATAATTACAATCAGAGATTGTGATCATACCTCACTGTGGCGTTTTCGTAAAGATTTGTTGCGGTTTCCGCTGCCTGCATTCCCCATAACTGTTGGAACACTAAGCTTATTAGCACTAATCTTGACTGGCGACGCCGTATCAGCCGGCACAGCTGTTGCCTTCACTTTATCTTCTTCTTCTCTATGAACAACAGCATTCGCCTGCACCGGCGGCAATTGAACGTGTTGCTGCACCGGTTGCACTTGTTGCAGCCCGCCATTAACCGCCTCTCCCGTAGTTACTTGCACATAATAATCGATGAGCCAGCGAAAGAGCTGATAGCCCATAAGGATCTGCAGGAGCACATGCAAATTACGACGTGTGCTCATATAGAGCCACTTGAAACCCTCCGCTAGCATTTCAAAGCAATTTTATCTCAAGCAAAATATTGAGCTGCAATTCAAAGCGTCTCTTTTCGTGAATTTGATGAGCTAATGCCAGCCAAGCAAATGAAATCTTGAAATCGTAAATGAAGCATTAGAAAACAAAATCATAATATAAATTAAAACAAATACAAGCAAGCACAAGTACTCAATGCAAATATGTACATGTGACCCTACTTTTCAGATTGCCTATGTGTATACCAGTATATGTCATGCATAAGCTTTAAGCTCGGATTAAAGATAGCCTGGAGCTTTTACCGGCGCTAACGCCCCTGACTAGACTTGAATGCATTGATTTGCATGCAGAGCTTACGTGTTAAAGCTCATTAGATAATACAGATTTGAAATATGATAAGGAATTCATCTATATTAAAGGTCACTCACACCAACAGAACTTGAACTCATTTAGAAATTATAAATATAAAAGCTGATAAAAGCAATTTTATAAGATTACACCAGACAAATTGATTATAAACGTGCTTCTCACAGTTCTGCAAAGTTTCACTAAATTTTCTTTTTTTTATTTATTATTGCTTGCAAATTTGCGTTTGTTTTTCTTTCGCGTTTGTTTTAAATTAAATTCTTAGTAAATACTTTGGTAAAGCTTAAAAATAGATTCAAAACCATTGCGTCCATTGACCTAGAAAACTTATGCACGCACAAAAGTGGATATTCGCACATGTATGTTATTTCATAGAGCTCCTTTTATAAAAGATGCTTTTATTAATACTACTAAGTTTCCCTCATATTTACACACAAGTGTAACTTTTTAAATCATTTTATACACAATCTTTATATAGGTTAATTATTTTCCTGTATAAACACTTAGATAATATTCAGTTGCTTGCATTTGTCAAGTAATGAGTGTTTAATTGATATGTTTTGTTAAATTAATTAATTGATTTTTAATTATCCATCCACTAACTATTTTAATAAATTTTTTATTTCACCAATAACTCTGATCTGCCGCTGTATAAAACACTTTACCAGAAAATAAATTCCTCAATTCTTTTTTTATTGAGCTCAAGGTGACCTTTCAAGTTTTCGTGCGCTCATCAGCTGTTCCGGCTTGAGAATGTCGCACCCTCAGTTGCTGGTAAACAAAACTCAGCTGTTTATATATGTGTTATGATTTTTGTAGTATTGTTGTTATTTTAAGTTTGTGTGTGTTTTATGTATATGTATGTACGTACCTTCGCTATAATGTACGCTTGCATACGTAAAGTAGGGCATTGTGAATGAAAATGAACTCTTTACGTTTCCTCGACTTGCACACACATTTGCACAAGGCACAGGTTAATTATTGAGAAATTCTTCACCACAATCATAGGAACGGACACAGTTTATTTAAGTAATCGTGTATAGTTAACAATATTTCACACATTTTTAAACGTGGTGCTAAACAATAGCTGTATTTTTATTGAGCTTCCGAGCATAGCGTAAAACGTGACAAACAACATTTATAAAGCAAGCAAATTCTTTGTTTAGGCTGGAATGTACCTTGTGTTATCGATAACTTCAGGGAACTGAGCTGGTTCAAAGCACTTGCGTACGTAAGCATAACGCGCTTACGCCAATCAGTCTGTGCTTACGTTACTACAGTAACGAATGCGCGCTTAATTTGAAAGAAAATGACGTAAAAGCCTCGTACTTGTTTGTAAATAGTGTTATTAAATTTATCTGTCTTAATAGTCATATGCATACTTTTATATAATATGCGTAATAAATTCATATAAGTAAATATAAGTACATTTGTGAACAATTCTCTATCAACATTATTTGATTACAACGGTTAACAATGATACGCGTAACTGGAACTATAAATTATTTGTAACTTAACTGTAAGTGGCACTAAGTAAAAAGCACATATTGAAATTATGGTGGTTGCTGCTGGTCGCAGTCCCTGAAGTCCTATGATTTTCTCACAGTAAATACCAACGGCGCCGACTCATCCTCCTGTTGCTCCAATAAAGTGGTTCTAATAGCACGAATATTATGCTGCTGGGCCTCAATATCTTCAATTGACGAGGAACGCAGTAGCTGAAATTGAGGTGTTGAGTCGTTTTTGGTAATGATCAACGAGGCTGGTCTGGGGCCTAGAAAGAACGAGATACAAACGTCATTAATCATCATAACAAGTATAATTTTCCCATTTACCTGATGGCGGTTTGGTGGTAAGCCGACCTTTGCTGGTGCCTTGGCCTGCTGCTGCCTGTTCCATTTGACGCTCCGACACATACTCGACATTTGGTGTTGCCTTGGCATTATTATTATTGTTGTTGTTGTTTAGGCTGACAAGGTTGCTGCCGCTGGGCGTCGATTTGATCGATACCCGCTTCTCGGACTTGATACTGCCTTGTTGCTTCAGTATCGAGTCTCGCCGCTGTTGAATCGGTGAACCTGAACTAAGCAGCGCTGTGGTGAACAAGGCGCCAGCATTTGATAAATCGAGGTCTAAAAATCACATATTGATGTCCAAAAATAATGTTAGAAATATAAAAAATGTACACAAAAGAACAGAGAAGAACACAAAAAACAAACAAAATTAGCAACCGAATGCGCGAGAGTTTTTCATTGACAGTTTTCATTTTCGTATGGAAGATCACATGATGGCAGTACAGAGCTCCTTCTCCATAAAATAACTTACACATTACTTATATTGTACATGGATGGCCAACACCTTTTTCTGTGGTTAGTTATTTACAATCTAAATAGGCTAAGTAAATAGAACAACAAACAATTAACATAATTTCATGCAAACATTTGAAAGCAATTAAATCCGCTTCCGACCCGCAAAGAGCAGGTGAAAAATTAACAAAAATCAAAGGATTATTTACAAACTGTAGAAACTACAATAAAATGCACTTGTAAAAAGTTGTTCGTATGATTATTTATTTATTTAATCTTTTTAGAAAGCAGCATCATATTAGGTTAATAGTCGTTTTTAGCCTTGTGATTTATTTGGCAACTTAAAACTATTGTTTAATAATCGTGCAGTCGTTTTATTCAATATATTTATAAAAATGGAAAAGAAAAAATCAACCAATTTTGGAATGTCAGCTAATACATAGGATTAGTATATGGTTTAGCAGTATCTATCTTTTAGATTTTGATATAATGTAAGTAACATAAAAATCAACAAAGGTAACCAAAATATACAAACGCGTTAACTAGTATTAAAGCCAAGTTAAAGCAACGTCTAAATAAACTTTGAAAAGCATTTAGAAAACTTTCAGCAAATCACCAACAGCCTTTGAGCTGAGTTAATGGCACAGACATAAATTGTTATTCAGCTGTTTAGTATAGTTATAAACTAACAATAGTTTAACTTAAGACTAATCTCTTTACCTATTAGTATTATTATTTTTCTCTTAATACTAGATTTTAATACGCCTTCAGTACATGCATATTATATCAATCTTGCGAGTAGTCGCATCGTGTGGTTTCTCGTTTGGATTGTGTGTGTTTTACATGGTCGTTAGGAAGCTCGTTTTAATACAGATATGCATGTTAATTAGATATTGATTACAGCCATTTATAATTGTGTATCGTCGTAGGTAATATCACTGTTGGGCACCACCACCACCGTTGGCACCGAGGCTGAGAAATAGGACGTCATGGGCTCGTTCATTAGGTCTTCAGCCTTTGAACTGGGACGCGATGGGCGTTGTAAGCTGAGTGGACTATGATAACTACTATTACCGCTAGCAAGGTCACCACCACCACCACTACCAGTGAAACTAACACCAACATTTATCAAATCGGCGGAACTGCCGCTATTGCCATTACCCAGACGCATCTGTAGGCCACCGGAGGCGGTGCCAGCACTTAGACTCTGCAGGGAATGGGAGCTGGCACTGCGATTGTACTCGGAATTTAAATACTTTGCTTGTTGCACGAGCTGTGTACTGCTGCTATTGTGGTTCTGCTCATCGGAGGGCGAACCAAACTCTGTAGATTCGCGAATGGGTGCTAATTGCAGTTGTGAGGCTGCAGCTAACATCTCACCTGTAGGCAAACCGGTCGGACTAGGCCGTTCACTGCTGGCCACATCCTCAAAGGCTTCTTCGTTCAGCGTTTGCAGTGCACCGCAAATCATTTGCTCCTCAAGTGTTACCTGCACAATAGACATATACTTATAGATTATGGACTTAATCAATATAAACAAAATATACAGTTTATATATCCGGAAATATCTTTATTACCTGTAGATACTCATATTCATGGACCTTCGACTTTAAATGTATGCATTGTACAGGAAGTAAGACAAACAGATGTACATATGTATAATTCGTGATAATGGTACATATATTATATATGAGATCTTTCTACTTAAGAGCCTACCCTCAACCAAGTCACTAACTAACCTGTTTCTCCATATGGCTAACTGAGTTCCTGCGAGACAGCGGAGGTGGTGGCAGTGCATCTGTCACATCCCTGATGGCATTCGCTGGCGCATCTGCTATGGCAGGCTGTGGGCGTATCTTGCGTGGCATACGCTCGCAGTCCCGGAGCGTTGTTATCAGTAAACGAAACAGTTCCCAATGGCCAAAGCTGAGACCCAGCACCTGCAACAAATAATAGAATACTAGAGTAAAGTTTCTATTCAGGATAGTCCATGTGCTCTCTTTACCGTTTTGAGATCAGCCAAATCACAGTGTTTGAGTACGCGACCGTTGATTGCGTTATCCCGCAGCACCGGCGACAGTTTCTGCAGCGTTGGTTTGAGATCTTCAATGCGCTCCAGCAGACTGATGACACCTTCAACTGTGAGATCTGTAAGCTTCGTCTGCAGTACGTCGTCCTGAGAGATAACTCGCATTGAGTATGTTTTATGGTCAAGATACATATCGCATACTTACGCCAAAGGAATCGCTGGGCGATGACATCAGCGGCGTTGTGGGTTCAATTGCACTCAGATTGCGCGAACGCATCTCATTGCTCATAAACTCGTTCTGGAGCATTTGGTAAGGCGGATAATTGGGGGGCACATAGGTTATGGGCGCCGGCATTGGGCGCATGCTCTGCGATACGCTGGGACGTGACTGCAGCACAAGCGAACCTTCATCTTCGATGACTTGTTGATCCTCTGGAAGAGTTATAGATACAAATTGAGTAGCTGTTCAACATGGAATAGGAGCACTTTATGCTTACCTTTCAGCACCTTCCGCAGGTATGGATCCAGATTGATGGTAAATGGCAAAAATATGCGCAAGTCTGCGACCAATAAATCCGACTTATGCAGCTGCAAGAAGGCGTCCAACTTGCGCTCATCGCGATCCAGCTCCAGCAATGGAGCAGCCTCCCTCAGGCAGGCGAGCTTTGGACGCACTCTGGAAACGAGAACAGAAATGAGTACAGATCCCTCTTTAGATATATATCGTTCACTTACTTCTCATAAACGCTCTGCAATGAGATGTTCTCATCCGCGTTGGAGTCCATGAACTGATCGTGGTGCAACACTATCATGCTGGCACGCAGTGGCCACTGCTCGGTAAGATTAATCCACGAACTGAGACGGTACCAGCTAAAGTCGATTTGGAATGCTTTCAGCAGGCGCACTGTTATGTAGATGACGTTCATCAGGCGGCGCATGCTACGCGGATTCACGTCGCTGAAGTAGTCGTCTGTGAGCACAATGCGCGACAGGTCGAGCACGCCCTGAGGATTCTGGCCCAGCCTATGTAGATTCGAGCCAATGGAGCTGGCGACTGACTCGGAAAGGCGCAATTTCTTGCCACCGCCTCCCCGTTGGGTGTTGTGGGGCGTGCGTAGCTTCTCTTGGCTGGACATGATCTCTGAGGCATTGGACAGGCGACGCGCAGACACCGAATGGCCTAAGGTGGGTCCATCGCCATCCAGTTGGTAGTCGCCGCCGTTGCGCTTGAACAGCAACGCTGTCATCTGGGCACGCTGCACCTTGCGCAGTCCGGAGTTCTGCAAGTAAACTGGCAGATGCACCAAGTTGCGCAGGAAGTCGTGACCACCAATGCCGCCTTCGGTGAAGAGACGACGGCTGTTGGCCTCGGCTGCCTTGGCTATCACATGCGGATCCACTGAGATGAGCAACACAAAGGGTCGATTGGGTGTGGAGAGCAGAGTCTGCACAGCATTAAGCAGCGTCAGTATGCGCTCCGTATCACAGGAGTCGAGGGCATCGACGACACCCACCAAGCGGCTCTGCTGATTGGTAAATGCGTCCAAGCACTTGACCATATCCGTCAACACAGCCACCTCAGCGCCCAGCATGGTGAGCGGTGCATTCTCATTAGAACGCACAGCTCTCTTCAGCTGCCGCTTGTGCGAGACGAAGAGCGAGCCACAGACCTTGGCCAGCACATGCAGATGGGTGCAGATGAGCGTCACTAGCAACGCAGCTATCACATAGATGGCAACCAAAACCTGATTCTTGTCAATGGTGTCGCTGTGCGTGAAGTAGGCAATAATTAGTGAGATGCCTGCCACGAAAGTGACGAGGCCCAGCTCAAAGAGCAGGACGAGGGGTAAGCAGCACATACGACGCCAACGCCAGCCCGAGTCCATTTTCAGGCACTTTGGACGAAAGGCGCGATAGAGGCGAGTGGCGAGCCAGCCATAATGTGACTCTGAAGAAAAGGATTCGTTTATTCTTACAATTGAAAGTGTTGAAGCCATTGATTCTTACCTACAGCTTCCAGCAGTGAAGCCAGCATATGCGCCACGGCTCCGTCGCCAGTGGGTGAGGCGCTGCTCGCCTCCGCAAAGTGGAAGCGCACGGGTTTGGCCTGTGAGTCCGCTTGAGGTCCAGGTGGATGGCAGAAAGCCACCTGCAGTATTAGACGTAAACGCGAGACGCGCTTCTCCAGACCATGTAGCACCGAGTAAGCCCAGTACATGTCCATATGATAGTTGAAGTACTTTGCCGCCGCCAGCAGAAGATACGCGACCAGCAGGAAGATGATGCCCGAGACTGAGCCCCACAGCGCTGACCAGAGGCTCAGGCCCACAATGGTCCCGATGAGCAGCGATATATGCAGGCAGACAATGAAGAGCAGGCCGCTGGTCTTGGCCGGCGGCTCGGCCCACTGCTTGGCAAAGTTGTTCATCTCCTCGCGCAGTTTGTTGAGCAGAAAACTTTTGCCGCTGCCCCATTTGGCATAGAGACCAACGGTTATGGGCGTGGTCAATGTGGGTTCGCTGAGCACATCGGCCAAGGCCGACGAATACAATTCGTAGCCCAGCATACCCTCAGAGTCTTCGTTGGTATTGAGACGCCGTGCACCGAACACCTGACCAAGTATTGTCTTCTGATGCAGCGAGTCAAGGTTGTAGGGCGTCTCGCCCGCCTTGTTGGCGCGGTACAGCAGCTGGCTGTGCTTCGGGTTGCGCAGCAGTGCCTCGACAATCGTCTTGGAGCGCGCTCGCATCGCAATGTGCAGACAGGTGTCGCCACGCTTATCGCTGGCCGTCACCTTGGCCTTGCGGTCGAGCAGCATGTGCACAATCTCCAGATTGCGGTTGCGCACGGCACGTAGCAGTGGCGTGTCGCTGTCCTTGGTGGAGGCCTCCAGGTCGGGATTAGTGGACAGCAGCAGCTTCACAATTTGCGTGTGGCCCTTCTCCACAGCTGTGTAAATGGCGGTCTTGCGATCCTTGCCCTGTATGTCCACATCGGCGTGCTTCTTGAGCAACGCCTCGACCACAGTTCGATGTCCGCCCTTGACGGCATGGATCAGCGGTGTATCGCCTCCGCGATCCTGTATATTGATGTAGGCGCCGGCAGCTATCAGTGCGGCAGCAATGTCCTGGAAGCCCTCACGACTGGCTATGCACAAGGCTGTCATGCCGTCCTTGTCCAGGGCATTCACGTTCGGCTTCTTCTCTAATATCGAACTGACGCAATCCGTGTGACCGCCAGACGCAGCCACCAGCAGCGGCGTCCATGAGTACATGCCGGCAGTGTCCACATTGGCGCCAGCCTTGAGCAGTGTGTCGACTATCTCCACGTTGCCACGGCGACAGGCCCAGACCAGAGCCGTGGTGCCGTACTTGTCGCCGACATTGACCTTGGCGCCGCGTTGCACCAGCAGCTCCACAATCTCCTTGAAGCCGCGTCCGGCTGCCCACAGCAATGCGCCCAAATGGTAGTTGCCATGCGCATTGCCATCCGCTCCCTTCTCCAGCAGCAAACGCACCAGATCCGTGTGCCCACGATAAGCAGCCCACATCATGGCAGTCCAGCCACCCTGCAAGCAGTTGCTGAGTATCTTCAAAGAGAGCAAAGCTGCAGCCACTTACCATATCACGATGTTCCACGTCAGCTCCATGGTCCAGCAGCAATTGCACCACATCAAAGTGACCATTACGCGTGGCACACAGCAGAGCTGTCCAGTTGTCCAAATCCTCCGCCTGCACATCGGCACCACGGGCCAAGAACTCACGCACAAAGGGCGTCAGGCCACGTCCGGCCACCACCATGAGCACTGTAGTAGCATTCTATAGGAAAGGGATATAGTTTATACTTATCCAGAGTAGTGCAGCCAAGCTTACCTCGTCCCGATCATCGATGGTTAGATGACGACTGTCGAGTATAGCGCGCAGGCCAGAGATATCATTCTTGTCGATGTACTGCAGCAATGCGCGATGTCCAATGGAACCCATGGAATCTCCGTATCGATTTATATTCTAATTTGCGAAACAACAAAAGGAAAATGCATAAAGTAAATGTTTAAATGTTTCAATAGTTAATGAAACCATCATGCAAACATCATCTAAAGATTAGTTTTGCTCTACGAAACTGGAAGATTGCCTGGGGCTTGGGTAGCGTCAAAGTGAACACATTGTAATTAATAAACATGAAAGTGAACAAAGTTTATTTGAATTAACAAAGTCACATGCAAAAAAGAATGTATCTCGCTTGATAAAGGAAAGAAAAAGAACAAACATTGATCAATAAAATACACTGAGAGAACAAAGAGTGTAGTTTATAAATGATTAATAAATATATAATATTAGACAGCTATTAACTGAGTTATGTAAAGCAAGTACTGTTAACATTGACTGTAACAGATATAAGAAACAATATTAATATAATTTCTTAAAATTTTAACTTCTATAAATAACTTATATTAATCATGGAATCATTAAACACTCTACCCATATTTAGGATATAATTTAACCAGAATTGGTTATGATTATGATATTTATACGATTCTCGCCTCGAAATTGTGATTGTAAAGTTTGATTACTGGGATTCCAGGCAATGAATGAAGAATAGGCGTTCAAATTGATAAGAAATTATCTTTGTATAAGACCAAAACGAATGCTGATTGATAGAATGGAAAAAGCAGTTCATTCGGATAAGTTAACCTGTCATATAAATAATGGGCGTGATACCATAATTTGTATACCTCAAGAGACAGCAGGCTGTCACGATTGTAATACCAACTTCAGAAGTAACATTGATAGTGGCGCCTAATAAATCTATCTGTATATAACTTTGAATGGGTTTTTCGTTAGCCTTCTCAGTTTTTTTGGCTATATCTATGTCTCATAAGTATATGCATATATTTATGATAACGGCAAGGAGATTAGCGTATTTGTCATACCAAAAATAAGCTACTACTCACGTTTTGCGGTAGCTTAAGTTCTTTACTTATTTATCTACTGTCCAGATCAAGTCGTCAAATCTAACAGTTCTTCTAAAGAAAGTGCAACTAACCTAAGTTGTAGATCTAGGCTAGAGCTGGGCTATAAGGGAGCCGATCCAAAGTCAAGCACAACAAATCGGTTTAACATATTTAATATAAGCGAGGCGCGAAATCTTTTATAAATAAATGTTTGTAAACAGTCAATTGTAACTGGCAAAGTGTGAGCGTAGTTAAGTGTAGATACATAGATACAAAAGTATATTATATATTTTGATCGTAGCTGATGCTAAAACGCAGTTAGGCGTATAAAATTGATCAGATTTTATTTTTATCTCTACCAAAGTTGCCTTTTCCTTCAAAGAGTTGTGCTGCACAGTGTATTTTCTTATAATAATATTAATTATAATTAGTTTTCTTTGTAGTTTTATTAAGTATTACTAACACTTTTTGGTTTTTTTTTTGCTGGGGACCGCAGATTGTTTAAACTTAAACGCGATGCGTTTAGTATTAGCTCGTCGAAACTCTTCGATAATTTCATTTTGTCAACACAGTTAGTAACCAGCAACAAATGATATTAGTTAGTGGATTATACTATTTATTCAGTTAAGACACAAGTCTCACAGAGCTGATAAAACTCATGATTAGCTCGCTTAAATGCAGCAAGGCAATGCACCATAAAATTTAGTATAAAAAATAAACTAAAAACAGTCACAGAATTGCGCGTGTCTTTTGTACTCGTATTTATTTAAATAAAAGTAAATTAAATTATTTATTATATTTATTTTTATTTGTTATTCGTATCTTTCTTTTAAGTATCTCAAAGAATACTTCTGCGCGCGACGACGAATGTTATTTGAATGGAGCTCAGCAGCCGTGTGGAAGCTATTGGATGTGCTGGTTAGACGACCGGTCGGCTGGTCGGCTGGTTAGTTAGTATCGGATATCGCATGACGGTGTTGCTTATCAACCAACCACAAGCACACACACACACTCTCACTCTTACACACACACACCGCAACGCTGTGCGATTTTAAGCGGGCACGCAAAAACTTTAAAACTCGAAACTCGGCGTTGATTATAAAGTACGCAGAGATGCAATATGCACACACATGTAAGTTAGAGATACTTTGGCGCAAAAAAAGATACAAAGATACATATGGTAGATACGCAGCAGATCTGTATCTGTAAGATACAGGCGCGCACAATAAAAATGCTGTAATTTTCGTGAAACGTAAAACGTGTTTGCAAATTTGAAGCTATATTTAGGCCTTAAAGTTTTCCGTTGTTTCTGTATTTATTGGCCACATTTTCCGCGCACGCTCTACCCATAACAAGGCAACGCTACCAACTGACTAACTGGCTAACTCAATAAGAGAGGAGAACTAACGAACTGAACTGAAGAACTGGAGGCTAAGTGACCACCAACCACCAACCAATGACCAGTGACCAGTGACCAATGACCAATGCAGTTTAGCTGGAATTCTACCTTTACTCTTCAAAAACTCAAACGCATTGTGTTTATTATAAGCCACAAAGCTGTGAGCTGTAAGCCATAAGCTGTAAGCCAAAAGCCTCACTTTACACTGTCTTACACAAAAAAGTTTCTCTTTAATTTGTGGACTGGCATTGAAAAGGCCAATCGACCGCTGAAGGCACTAAGTAAATAGCATTAAGTATATATAAATTTGAAATGCATTTGTTAATTGCCAATTGGCAATGTATTCTGTCAGCATGTCTGACTTTTAGCCATTAGTTAGTAGACCATTAGTTAATTGAAGGGAATGTGCGCTCTGCTCCAGACACTAGACAGTAAATTAAAGCTCAATTCTGTAAGAGTTTTGTTTAACTGTGTTTAGTTCTCTTTAATCTTTAACACTCTGAGTAACATATGAGGGGACTTTTTAAGTTAAAACTGTTATTCAAATTTGGGTTAACTGGTAATCGGACGCCACCCCAAAAAGTAGGTTAAGATCGTTTTTTTTCTTCGCTTTTGTCGGAAACAAAATCAATAACAATATTTACGCACATTGATTAAGACCCAAGGAAATTTAATCAGCTGGTTTAAGCAAATATTTACTTTAACTGGAGGAAGTTTAGTATAACAAACCGGAACATAGCTATAGATGATACTAGATATATATGTTATATATAACAAACATATTTTAAACTAATTCATTATTGTCGACGACTTTTGGCAACCTTTTGTTGTCCGAAATAGCGCTTTGATAGACAGTTAACGATAGCATTAGGACAGTTTATAAACGATTACCAATTCGAAGTGCCTCAAAATTTGCCTTATTATTATGGCCATATTCGTAGGGTAATAGTCGTATATAGTAACCTTTATCTGTACTTAAGTATTTAGTGTGTAATTTGTTATTTTTGGAAGACACGCACTTGAGTCGTTTTTGCCATTTCCAAACTACGAAACGTATCGAAAGTTCTGTAAGTTTTGTTAAGATAAAACATATTCTAATATAGATATAATATATTGATTATAATAAAATTGTATGTTAAACAGGATTAAAAGAGCGGCAAATGCCAACTAAGTAGTAGTAGTTATAATAGTAGTAGTTATAAGAAAGAAGAACAAACAGGCAACAGGAAACTTGTTGGAACAGAAATAGCAGACAGCATAGGAGGAAGACAGAGTAGAAGAGAGGGTAGAGGGTGGGGTGGGGTTGGCTGGGGGTAGAAGAAGTAACGTCGAGTGTTTATTTATAGATAGTACACGTAGATGATGCAAACATGAACCAGGACAGGTTACAGGTATTCAGAGCTAGGACCAGGGTTAGAAGCAAAGCCGGCGAAAGAGAACAAGGAACAAGAAACACAAAGACAAAGTTTGTTAGCTTTATAAAAAAAGGTACACAACACCAAGATATATATATATATATCTATATATATAGTAGATTCATAATGGAGTGTAGTAGTACATGTACGTGAAGTTGGGAGAAGCGACGTAACGCCAGATTAAAGTGACTGAAACGCCGCGTCGTGCTGGGCGTTGTGCTGAGATCGTGGTGATCGCTGCCGCTGCACGCATCTCCATTTAGCTCCTGGGCATAGCTGTCCGGTGAGAGGGATCGCGTCGGTGTTGGTGTGCGTGAGGGCGATAGGGCACCACCGCCACCACCACCACCACTACCACCACAGCTCGCGTCAACCGACGTTTGTGCCTCTGATGCATCGATGTTTATGACCAAGCGTGGCAGTGAGCCATGTGGTGCGATCTCTGTGCCTGTGCCTGGCATCTTCTTATGTTCCCGCCTCTGCGCGAGACCAGTGCTGACCACACGCTCCTCACACTCCAGCAGTGGTCGATGCAGGGACTGCAGATCAAGTATGCCCGTGTCATGTAAGCCACGCACCAGGGCACTGATCGTACGCTTGTTCAAAGTTTTGGAGTCTGTTGAACTGGTTGCCGATGGTGTTGTTGGCGCTGATGCAGTTGCTGTTGGTATGCGTAATGTTGCTGTCGTCGTTGCTGTTGTTGTTGGTGTTGCTGCTAATGTCGTGTGTGTTGTCTGTGGGTCAGACGTTAACGTTGACGCTGACGTTGACGTTGCTGTCTTTGTTGTTGCTTTCTTCTTAAGCTTGAGAGCTGCTTTATCATCCGACTGCATGCTGTAGCTCTCTGTTTGCTTCTCGGTTTCTTTGTATTCCGATGTTCTGACACTTTTTTTCTCTCTTTAAAATTTATCGCAATTCTACTGAGTATGTATGTGTGTGTGTGTATCTGTGTGTGTTTTATGAGTCGACACAATAATGAGGCCCTTAGGCTAAAGATAGAGAGAGCTGCCTTGTAGTATAACTGATTAGTAATTATGTTTGTGCGTTTGTTTTCTTCAAGTGCAACGAATATTATTATGTTTATTGTATAAGTATTTATTAATTTGCCTGCAACATTTCAATTAAATCATTTGCTCATACTTAATTGACTTTATTGGAGGCATGTCAAACAAATGGTTGTTGTCATCGTTTGAATCAACAAGACGCAAGTGAATTGACATTCATGAAAGCTACTCAAATCACTGGGTATAACATGCCCAGTTTAACTGATGATGTTGCAAATAATTCCGTAGATATACTATATACATATATATATCCACAATTATGTAAACTTAAAACAATTAACCAGAACTGCCATTGTCTCTGGCACGTAGATTTAACAAAGGGGAGAACAAAACAGAAGGGAAGTAAGAAAATAATGCGTATGATATATTCTGTTATATTTTTAGCTTAAAGACAATAATTAATACCAATCAAAAGTCTGTTTAAGATATATATCTGAATATGTGAATCGAACAAACTTTCAGAGTGCACCTATACCTAAGTAGCTACAGTTTGTATTCGGTGTAAATATTTGTTTGTACAGATATAAACCCAAGAGATTCATTATCATGGTTTTATCTTGATTACAATAGATAAGGTGTTAGAGATTAATGGAAGGATAAATTACACTTATGACTGTTTATATACTTTATCTTCTATATAAAGTATATATATGATTTATCACACACACCTCCGATTCGCCCGGATGCGTTTTAAAACGGGCTTTAAACATTTTGGTTAGACTCTCCCCGCTGAGTTCCGTTTTGAAGGATTTTCTTTTAAATTCTGTCACTGGAAAACTTTTGTAATCTTTTGGGAAAACTCTTGGTCGACCGCTTGCCAGTGGCGTTCTAACTGAACTGTGTTCAGTACACTGAATGCAAGTGCCATATATGAATTAAATTGCACAAAGATACGCCGTTTGCTTTTGACTTTTAATTAATTGAACAAACAATTGTCTCCGAGATCCCGATAAGCGCACAGATAACCAGCGGATATCAGACTATATATAGAGTATAGCTAGAAATCTCTACTTCCTATTTGATATCAAATTCTTGTTTTCTAATTCTACTTCCATACTAATTATTTTCAACACTTTTTTCTCACAATTTGTGCCACGCGTGGCAAACGCACTATAAAATTTTGCACCACGACGACTCGAGGCGTTTCTGGCTGCGAATCAAATAAAACTGAACTGAATCAAAGTTTCTGACTTTCGAGTGTGAAGCGGCCCGTGGAGGGCAGTGCTTAGAATGCCCGTCTTCAATTATGACAGTCCATAAAATTGTTTTTTATTATTGCCTACAGTGTCTGTCAATAGTAATTTACAGCATACTTAAGGCCCTCAATACGCGCTCAACTTACGACTGCTACAAACTTGTACACAGAAAAATTATGGAGCTGCTGATGTCTATATAGTTATATGAGGCAGATTTGTATATTCTCTTACAATTTTGTATTAATATCTTTTATCTTTGCTCTTTCTTTCTTAAAGTTCTCTTTTTAAGGGAATATCCCATCAGCTCATTATGGGATATTCAAGTTCGACACAAGAAGACATATAAAAACAGCGATATCAGTTAATATGAAGGAAGAGTTTCTTCAATATCCAAGTCTGCTCCATAAAAAGCATCTACAGGAAAGAAGATCTTCAAAAGTGTCCAGGTATCCCACTTATATATATATTTCAGACCTCAGATACAAATTCGATCAGCTGATCATTTGAAATGCTAGATAGAAAGATTTCATGAAGATCCAGTACATGGAACATAGGGTCCAGACATCGTATATAATGTATAGGATACAACATCAAAGCTAATCATTCGATTAGTTGATGATACTGAAACCTTAGTTTAATATCAGTATGAGATATTCGAAGGTAGGTAAGATGATATTCACATTTAGTCTTCTCTTTCTGTACTGGCAGAATGTAATATATAATTTAACATAAAATGCATGAAGTCTGACTTAAATCTCTTAGATCACACAGATATATTATAGTCTGAATACTGCATAAGGTCTACCCGAACTCTATTTATCTAAAAAAAGCCTGAAGAATCGGAGCTTGAAAGGTGAGAACTAATATTATTTAGCTTTACGCTCCCGTCAAGTCTGCGCATAAAACGTTGCATACTTTCAGGCTTAAGGAAAAATAATTAAACCAGGGCTAAAAATCATATGCTTTAGGACTCCTGTTTAAAAGACATTAAAAATAGAAACAGCTAACAATAAATCACAAGACTTAAAATTTAAAGGTAACTATCTTTTGTTTGGCATATTACAGATAAAACTTAGTCTTTATATAGTAGGTATATTAGTCACAGGTCAGGTGCTATCGATTTACTTTGTCTAGAATTCTAATCAGCATACGTTTTTTTTGTATATATATATATACATATACCATATACTACAGTTGTGTGTGTGGGAATAAACATATGGTTGACTCTGCGACTGTTGTCTGTCTGGATGCCTACACAAGCGCACCTAAAATACCAGACCCGTTAGCAATTGCTTATCATACAAACTATAGAAGTTAACATGGAAACATCTGGTTGAGACCCAGTTAATACCCACCGGTATAGAATTGCCGCTGCGACCAAAGGAGCCGCGAAAGAAACCAAACGGAAAGACGCTTCCATAGCCACCAGAGTCTTGACGTTCATGGCCGGAGCTCGTTGAGGCCGTGGAGTGTGCCGACTGGGGCGGATTCAGTGGCGACATCTCCGAGTAGGCGCGACCCAGTTGACTCAACTTGGGGGTGCGACCCATTTTTGGTTTGCTTTAAGTTCTTTTTACACACATTAAAAACACACACTCACAAAAAAATTAAACGGAAAACGAAATCTGCTGGTATGTGATTTTATTCAGTTCACGGCAATTATTTGCATGCCGATTAGATCAAATATTTACGGTTGATAACCCCTTTCACATTCTAATTAACTTCGGGGCACAGATTCATTAGATTATACGCTTCTATATATAAATATATATATATATGTATCTATATTCTCGATTCCTTTCATTAACTAGCTCGGAATTTGACGAGCTAACGCGACGCGCACTGCTGCAAAACTAACCGCAGGCAACGCGCCGAGGTTTGGACAGGCAGCGACAGCATGTTTCGAGTATGCAGCTTAAAACACTCTCCTAACTTGTATACCCTGTACGAGTGGCTAGAAGGGTTTTATAAAACAATGCATTGCTGCATACACAGACATATTCTTTGTAAGACACGTCCGTTCGTTGAGACGTGCCGATCTGAGATAATATAAACTTAAGCCATAGTTTTTACACCTGGGAAATACCTTATATATTTGTTAAGTATATGCTACATACTCCTTACGATTGTATAGGAAACAAAAAAGTCTATAGGGAATGATTTAACTTCATATGTGAGTCCTTTTTACAGGGTATTTTGTGGTCGCAATCTGTCGCATAGAACATTGCTACTCGTTTTCCTGATAAAATACAACAATTTAAAGCAACATTAACGGCGCTTATATACACTTGTGTATGTGCACAACACACTCACACACTAATGACTAGCGCCAAAAATGAGCAATGACAACGACTACTAAATATATTTGTATTTAGTTATCGTAATATGTGTTGTCAGTTACGGAACGGCGGGACGAATGTCAAGTCAAAATAACTCATGGCAGCTCTCCCAAATATGTAGGTATACTCTCTATACTGCTACTCTCTCGCTCTTTAGATGTACCCTCTCTGTTTAACAGTAATCTTTACGTTGAATGCGATCTATTTGACTGATAAGCAGCACGCCGTTTTGTTGTCTGACATCCTAAAGCACACAAAATAACAAGGAAAAACATCAGATGTGTATATAAAGAACATTCAATATTGAAACATGTACATAAGTATATATGTACTTATATATAACAGTAAATATATTGCAATATTTATGCATAATGCATGTATATGACCGCATTTTTGATTTCATGTATTGATTTTATGGATGTACTGTCATAATAATAATGGATAATGGAAAAGATTAACTGCAACAACTCATCATGAAGCATCCCTATATATATATATATATTTATTCATCTGAATAACAGTTCAAAATAGAAGCACACACATGCATTCACTTGTTGTGCTTCATTTGTAGGGGTTGCAAACAGCAAGAAGTGGTTACAATTGTATGGAAAAACTTGTTGCATACTTTGGGGCTGACAATGAAAATAAGAAAATTCTTCACAGCTGCGCTCTGTTCCTTTGAGTCTTGCTATACAAAATACATTTGAAATGCTATAAAAAGTGCCAAGTGTCCTTCAAACTTCTTTTTCCGAACTCTGTACTTGTTGATATGCCACCATTATAAAAGGATGGTTAAAACTTAGTCTGATTCGTATATATAATACAATCTGTACGGAAGAACAGAATGTATTTCGAATTTGATAACGAATAATTTACTTTAATCTGTTATATAATCGCAAACAATTTCCTAAAGATATAAATCACAAAATAGTCATCAAATACATTTCTAGTACATTGTGAACTAAAATTCATAAAAATTCTGATTTCAATGACTACAAACATTAATTTTTTACTCATCTGAAGAGTTATTTTGGTATCCAACAAAGTATATTGTAAGGTTAAACATTGGGACAGTGCAACAATTCTTGTTGACAAAAATATATAATTGCATATGAATATATATACAGATCGCTATATATGAACGTATATTTATTTACACAAACAACAACTTGCCAAACTAATTCTAAAATAAAAATAATGCTTTGTCTGCCATCGGTCTGTCAACAGATCCAAAAATAGCCAAGATAGACACAATATCAAACCGAAGTAGAAATGATCTATTTAATTATCGATATAACTTTGTAAAATACGAGAAAAATTCAGCATAATTGCAATTTTTCTGTTAGCTTTATCTATAAGTATATTAGTCCGTATTTCATACAACCATATTTACTTGTTATAACAATTGACTCATTAAAGTAATTCGATCTCAGAAACGGAATAAAACTCACTTGCGCAAATGATGTGCCACCCGATTCGTGTGTTAAATGGGTTTCCACAAAGTGCGATATGGAATAGACTGGCAACTTTTCAACCATTTTAACTAATTATATTTATTATTTTCAACTTTACTGACAGTTTGACGTATATTGTTCAACCGGACATCTAGTTAATCTGTGTCACTTTCAGACTTCCAAACTCAACTGCCAGATATCTTGGCCAGCGGTTATCTCTACCCTCTCAAATGATTTATTTATTAAAATAATTTTGATCAGACAAATTAACATTAATTTGTGGTAAATTGATCGTAACATGATGATAAATAGAATTTCATAGAAAACCATTGCAAACTACAGTATAAGTTCGGTTTAACGAACTATTAAATGCAAATAATTATTAGATATATATAGTATATGGAACATATCTTGCTGCTCTTCATTCAAAATTATCTTTTACACAACAGTAGTGCGTTTTTTCTTCAACTTTGTCTGCTACTACTACTTTTTTCGACGTCACAAACAATCCCAAGAATTACCCGTTTTAGGTGGGTCAAGTGTCTTCTTGTGTGAATGTGTATCTAAGAATTACCCGTTTTAGGTGGGTCAACTGCCCTTCGCGTCGATTTTCAAATGTAGTACTCAAGCTCATGTAAAGCCAAGCTTTTTTGGTGTCTTCTTGTGTAAATTCGTATGTATATATGTAGGTGTGGGTGAGTATGAATGTATATGTATGTGTGGGTGAGTATGTAAGTATGTGTATATGTCAGTGTGGGTGAGTGGCTTGAGTATACTAAATTCAACTAATGTTACTATTTTTATGAGCACAACTGAACGATGTCATATGTTATATACATCTATATACATGGTCATCAAAAGGACTTTCATTTCCAATCAAAATTTCTTTTCTATCTTACACACAACGTGAGTTATTCAATTATGAAAAAATGCTTTTCAGCTGCCCTTCTCTGCGATTCTCATATGTAGTACCTAAGCAAGCGCATTCTGGTGAATTTTTCATAGAAGTGCAAGTGTATGTGAGTGTGTGTTTGGTTCTTTCATGTGGATAAGTGTGTGTACGTGGATAAGTGTGTGTACGTGGATAAGTGTGTGTGTGTGTATGTATGTATGTGTGTATATTTGTTTATGTGTGTGTATGTATGTATGTATATATGTATGTATGTATGTATGTATATATATATGTATGTATGTATATATGTATATATATATATATGTATGTATGTATATATGTATGTATGTATGTATATATGTATGTATGTATGTATGTATATATGTATGTATATATGTATGTATGTATGTATGTATATATGTATGTATGTATGTATGTATGTATATATGTATATATGTATGTATGTATGTATGTATGTATGTATGTATGTATGTATGTATATATGTATGTATGTATATATGTATGTATGTATGTATTGTATGTATGTATGTATGTATGTATGTATGTATGTATGTATGTATGTATGTATGTATGTATGTATCGACACCACAAACAATCCAAAGAATTGCCCGTTTTAAGTGGGTCAAGTGTCTTCTTGTGTGAATGTGTATCTAAGAATTACCCGTTTTAAGTGGGTCAACTGACCTTCTCGGCGATTCTCAAATGTAGTACTTAAGCTCATGTAAAGCCATGCTTTTTCTGGTGTCTCCTTGTGTGAATGTGTATGTGTATATCTAAGTGTGGGTGAGTATGTATGTATGGTTGTATGGATGTATTGACATCACAAACAATCCTATGAATTACCCGTTTTAAGTGCATCAACTGCCCTTGTCGTCAATTCTCAAATGTAGTACTTAAGATCATGTAACGTACGTATGCATGTATGCATGCATGTATATATGTATACACAGTGGACGTTCGTACTTAATTTAAATATACCCTACAATAAGAAAACCCAAAGGTAATTCTCTTGGTTCAAAGCTAAAGCACTTTCTCAAGGAAATTTCTATTTCTTATATCATAACCAAGGAATTGCAATCATTATTCCATTAATCATATATGTATTCACACCATTTTCTTATACGTAGAGCATAAATATATTCGCGATCACTTGGATGTGGTTTCTCAATTTGGGATTCTATCTACTGTGAATTTAATTGTATTTAGAATTGGTTTACTTAAGTAACAAATAAAAATTAGCACCTTGTAAATAAATAATATCATCTTAATAATCCAATTTGTTGATGATCATGAAGATGCTTGAAGCTCACTCAACTAGTTATTGCTGACTACAGAGCTTTTGATAACGTTATTTACACTTCATATATACAATACAATACATATGTATATTTTCAATGAAAGGTTTAAGGTTAAATACAGCAAAGATCTACCTTTATGGATAATATACCCAGATGATATAAATAAAACCTTATGACCTTATGAATGGTATATCGACAAGACATTGACAAGGGCATTAATCACAAAAGACAACAATCTCTGCAATGCATTGACAGTGCCAAGCGCCGTCGGAGCAATCAGAACAAAAAGAATGTTACGAGTATGTACATTTCTCATAAAGTTTATTTCTTATCACTTATTTTCGATGATAAGCCCCGTGCCAGCAGTTGGCAAATACAAATGGCCCAGAAAGAGTGGAGATAAAGTGTGCTTACTTTCGAGTACGCTGGCATTATAATATATTTACTCCAATTATGATAGATTACAAAGAAATCGTTGTGGACATTATAAAGCGCCACGCAACAACCACGGAACCGATCAATTAACAATGCCGTCAATTTAATATTCATTAAAAAGAATTTCCAATTGATTCAACAATAATTAAAACATAAGTATTTGCAAAGTGGAATCCATTATACTCCCACACACTGTGTATGAAACTGAGACGGAACTCTTTAGACTTGTTGAATATAGAAAACTTAAGGAAATATTGTTAATTAAGGCGTATTACTACACAAACAATATCTACATTCATATGAAAGTTATGTATAGTTATTTCCTCTTGGCTGTAGTTTTAGTTTTACTCATGTTTTGAAAGTTTTTTAAGCAAGTTGTTTTCTCACACAAATGACAATATTGTTGAACAAAATTAGCACCCCTTTGTCCAAGCGAACTCATGACGGCGCAAAAATCTTTCAAGTTGGGGGTGATGATATATGTACATAGGTATAAATACTTATACATATGTGTGTAGAAACGTGCCTGTGCAATTTATGTTGTTCGTCATGGTATAGATTCGTGCCTATCTAAGCATTAAATCAACCCACAAAGTAAATAATAAATTTTAGATACACAAAAACTCGATTGTTCGGTTGATTTACTGTGAATAACAAAAGTTAAATTAAGCCTATAATTATTTCCCGCTTTGAATATTTATGGGATAAATTAAAACACAAATATCCCACAGTACCACTTACCGGTTGAATCAATCAATGGTTGCTACACACAGAACTACACACAGATATAACGATGCCTAGCACACCGATTTATCTTGCCGCGCAAAACAAAACACTTTGGCAGGATCAAACGCATTGACAACAAACGACAGCTGAGCACAGCTGAGCGTTGTTTTCTGTGTATGTGTGTGTATGTATGTATGCGTGTGTGGGTCCGCACGTGTATCGCTGTATGCACATTAAAATGTATGTATGTATGTGCGACAATGAAACGTCGATAAAACTGATTATTTTTGTGCTGACTAAACTAATTCCTTTAGCAGCAGCTCTTTAATTGTTAAGGTGTTTAAAAATATATAGGTCTGTATGCTAAAACAGTTTCTATTAATGTAAAATAAATGTCACGAACGCGAAATAAAATATTTATATACACACATATGTATGTACATTTCACATATATATAGTTGAGTAGCAAGCACACTGCGCGAAAAATGATTATTTCACTTTACAATTTGTTTTTTATGTAGCACATTTTCACTGTTTACATAATTAGCGAATAGTATGTTTAATAATCATAAATATGACACTATGTCACTGTGTCTTCGCGACCTATTAGGATTTGTACTATTATTAAATAAAATTACATATACATTTGTACAGCGACCGAACGACAGTTCTATTCTACAGTTCGCTGCCGTTTGCTACCCAACAGACAATGGGTAAAGCCCTAACGAATTTCCATAGAAATGGTTAGCCAACGAATTGTTTGCTTGGCAAAGACTGATGCAAAACGAACGTTGCCAGACTGCCAAAAATAAACGTGCAATATATTGCCAAAAATATTTCATTATCGAATAACGAATAAAATTCAATTGCCGGTAAAATTGAATTGCTGTAAATAATTAACCTAATGCAAAATTATAAAATGCAGTGGGAACGCTTTTCTTTTGTTAGTAAAATATTACCAACAAGAAACAACTGTTGAAAACACTATTAATTATTCCATTTTCAGATAGAACGCTGATGCACCACGGAGGCAAAACGGCTTGTCATTGATATGGACAATTTAGATGTGCAGACGATGTCTTCCAGTAAGAATACTAATCAGAATGTACCGACAAGAAATTTTAAACCGGCTACAGGACAAGTTGCCAGATCTACCTGACGTCAAGAGAAGTATCTAATGCAAAACCAAAGCAATATGTAGAACTTATGGCTACAGTTCGAGATCCATTGATCAGAGTCCCCGCGGCAGACACAGTGACACGACTGCATGCTGCACAAGTCGGAGAGAGGCATACGTTTAGCTCTGTTTACGTTCAGCAATTGAATGTATGTATTAAAGTCTATACATACAGTTAGAACACTATTTTCATATGATGATACGAACCTATTCTTTTAAAATATCACGGATTATAAAAAAAACTTTCGTTCTCTTGTTAAAAAGTTTTTCCTTTATTCTAAGACGCGATTATCACTTGAAACTGAAACGAACGCAGTCTGGGAATTTACAATTTAACGGGCTTAGGCTTGCCTTGCTGGGCAGCAGTGCGCTCGTTGTAACGCTTGACGGACTCATCACGTGAAAGATTGCCCTTGCGTGCATAACGCTGGTTGATCAGGAACTTGACATCCATCTGTGGAGAAATATAGTGTTTGAATTTAGGAAACTCTAATATATGCTGCATCTATACTTACACCCAGAGTGGACTCGTGACGCTTACGCATCGGGCGCTTGATGCCATTACGATGCGCCTTCCTGTTCTGGTTGTGATTGGTGTGATTCTTTGACTTGGCCATTGCGAATTATCAAACTGTTGTATCGGAAAAAGTCGGCGGGTATTCAGTGGGTAAGACAACATGAAAATATAAAATATACATTATAGGACACAGTTTATTATATTCTTGACACATTTTTAATTAAGCCAGTTGCTGATGGCTTAATATATTTCACTTTTTTTAAGATTTGTAATTATTATTTTTTTATTTGCGACCTACGTTTTTGACAGCTCAGCGGAAAAGAAGAAGAAGAGGCCGCCTTATCGATACTTAACACAATATACAATATAACTATCGATATAATAAGAAAACAGCTGTCTGACACCTTGAAAAGAAGTGGCAACATTTTCTGCGATTCACTGTGAATAGTTAAACCAACGCATTAAAACGCAATTTACTGCTGTTTTAAATATTTATTTTTGAAATTTACAACTCCAAACAAAAATCTATTTTATTGAGTTTGTAAAGTTTGTGTCAAGGCACGATTAATTGTGTTGTGGATATGTAAGTAAAATCCTCGACAATTTACGTATATCACACGTATGTGAAATGTATACATTAGTATGTATGTGTGTATCAATATGGTTGTGTGGGGCCTTGTGTGTGTGTGTGTGAGCTTATGAGTCATCAGCTAAAACAAGTTATCACGACAACAGCAACCCATATCTTTACGCTCTTTTTTTCATTTTGTATAATCAGTCTGACGTCATATTCAGAGGAAACATGAAAACAATCATTTCGTCTGCTACCGCTGCTGCTATTTCAAGCAACACGAACAGTACTAGTGCTAACGCTGGACCGATAGTACCTAAGACGGAACCGGAAGTAATTGGTACTGAGGAATCGATGGAATTTCAGTCACCCAACAATAATTCAACATCGAATGGTAACAAGCGCCCAGCATTTTTGGACCTCAATAAAACAGCAAAGAACAAGCGGGTAATGGCACCTCTACTGATTAATTCGCCGGATGTGGGAAAAACATTAAACACCCCTGATCTGGAAAAAATATTGCTATCCAGCACCCTGATGCAAACACCACAGCCGGGCACAGTTTTTCCAACTAAAGTTGGTCCCATTACCTCAGAACAGGAGGCCTTCGGCAAAGGTTTCGAGGAGGCACTGCAGAATCTCCATAGCAGCAAGAACACTCAATCGTATCTGGTGAACAACACCAACATCCCAACGGCTGCGGCGCCAAACAGCATGACCGCCGTAAACAATGGTGTCAGTGGAGGTACTTTTACCTACACCAACGTAGGTAAGTTCCGTTTATGACTCATATCCCTTCATTGTCTAATTTATATATTATTTTGTTAGATGGTTTCCCTGTTATCAAGGATGAGCCACAGAATACAGCCGCTTCACCAACAGTCAGTCCTATCGACATGGAAACCCAGGAAAAGATTAAACTGGAGCGGAAGCGTCAACGGAATCGCGTGGCTGCCTCAAAATGTCGCAAACGCAAGCTGGAGCGTATATCAAAGCTAGAAGATCGTGTTAAAATACTCAAAGGCGAGAACACCGATTTGGGTGGCATAGTGAAAACTCTGAAAGATCATGTAGCACAGCTGAAGCAACAGGTCATGGAACACATCGAAGCCGGTTGCTCTGTACAGACAATTCCCAACTCATCATTGCTTACAAGCAAATAACATACGGATAGACTCGAGGAGTCTGTGCAGCACTTTATGACAACCTTAATAACAGATGACAACGAGACAGAGGCAGAGCTGGAAGACCAAGAAGAACAAGAATTTGAGGACACCATCGAAACGGCTGTTGATCAAACAACTGGTGAAGTGCTGCTGGCGGCAGTGGCCTTGGAGCAGGAAATTTCATTAGAACTATTACTAAATGCATCATCTACCACCTTCGATTTGGACACTCTACAATCAAATCACATTGTGATTGATACAATAGACCAATTGACGGACTGTAGCGAGTCCACGGGCTGAACAACGTACAACCATTATAGCTTGGAGTGCCTTTCTATATATATATATATATATATATATATATATATATATATATACATTGATTGCTGCCTAATCTTAGATTATAGAATTAACGTGCAATGCCTTATTTTGCTGCAATTTCTTTGAATTGCTTTTGAAAAGTGCTTTTTATTTAGTTTTAGATGTACATAATATTAAATATGTACTAATATGTATATTTATAAGATCAAGTATTACTATACGTGTTTGTTGTAAGAATATATAATTGATAAAATCTATGACTCATAATTTTTGCATCACTCCAATAGATCATTGTAAAGCTAGTACCAGTCATCTTCCAGGTATGAGTACAGCTGTATTATCAATACGGAAATCGATTAAAGATTACCCATCTAAGGCTATATAAGTCTTAGCCCATTATCTAATATTCATTATATTTGTACTACAAAAATTCTACTAGAATATTTCTTAGCTTATTCTAAAATCAAGTTATTGTCTTCATTCCTGCAATTATCCTATAATAATAATTATTATTGTTATTGTCACGTACGAAATGCGATTCCAAGGCACGTCAGGAGCACGAGCAGCTCCATCTCGACATGGATAAGTCTGTACCCAGTGCAAGTTCAACGAGTGCAAAAAATTAAAATTTTAAACAAAAGAAGCGAACCAACAAAACGTTTTAAAATATTTTAAGTTATGTATCGGAAAAACAAAATCTCAAATTTTCGATAATACGTTCTAGTTACGAGACCCAACGGGCCACTCAATTAGAATAATACAAACAAAACACAAAAGATAAGAAAATCAAAAATGTTTATTGCAAATGTCCCAACAAATAAAAAAATAAATAATGAGGGAATATGGGTAAAAATAAGGTATGAGAAACAATCTCTAAGTTTAAGATTTAACAAAATACTTTTAGAAAGAGGAAACCAAATGCGGGTGATAAGGGAAAAGAGTAAAGGTCGCTAACCTTGGCTAGTTTCTACTAGTAATATATTACTTTGATCGTGTGGTAATCCTTGGTAGCTATGCAAATTATTTGGGCAGTGGAAAGCCATCAATAAGCAGGCTCTCATCGTCGCTCAACTGGTGCGGACCCTCACCTATTTTTGTATGGATGATGTATTTAAGCAAATTCTTGGAATTGATATGGCCAACATATTTGCCATTCTCATAGCCATGTTTTATTTCCACAGGAGGCACAGGTATGCCCTTTAAGTATTCAACGCTTTGCTGGGAGTCATTGGGAAAAGCCAATTGAACGGCAGCCAAAAGATGTGGCACATGCTCACTGCGGACATAGAGGCACGCATTTGGACCAGCATCAAAAGTGTAAGCTGCCTGTAGAGATCCTACCGCCTCGTTGTAGTCGTGCACAAAATTCACAATTGCATGGGAGACATCGTTCATGTAGACACACGGCGGATAGGTGTCCAAGCCAATGGCATGCAACTGATTTGACTCTTTCATGGTGATCTCCGCGAATGTTTTAAAATCTCGTGATTTGATAGCTGCCATCAGCTCTTTGATACGCTGTGGAACAACCTCTTTGGCACGATGCTGGATCAAAGATGAGGTATCGACTCCACGTTGCATACCCTTGGTGGAGGCGGTTTTTTTACGAGCATCGTTTACGACTAGGATGAGCATATGCATATTGGGCCAATGCTCAGCGTCAACTAGAGGCACAGCAATTGAATCGCTACCATCGTCAGATGCACCGCGACGCCAGTGAACGAAACCACCATATAAACTGCGACACGCTGAACCACTGCCCTGACGTGCAATTGTAGTAAGTTCCTCATTCACGGGCAGATCGTAGAGACGTGCCAGGGTATAGACAAGGCAGGCGTAGCCAGCGGCACTCGATGCGAGTCCAGCAGCAGTGGGGAAATTGTTGTACGATGCAATGTGCACTTTCCACGAAAGCGGGAACTTTTGAGCACCATTCGCTAATGCGAGTCGTTGGACACCTTCGATGCAACGCATCAGACGTGCATTTTCCTCGAATGGCACAGTATCGTTATTAAGCCACATACGATTTTGTTTGAAACTCTCGGACGTTGTTATTGTGGTCTTTGCACACATTTCATTTGTATCCAGCGTCATGCTGATAGAATCATTGATCGGGAGTATAAGTTCTTCGTTCCGCTTGCCCCAGTATTTAACCAGGGCCATATTCACAGGTGCGACACACGTTGCCGAAAACATTCTTCGTTAACAATAAGATAAACAATGAAAACATCAAAAATTTCAAAAAACGCTTTCCCTAGCTTTCACTACATTCTGTGGTGGTTGGCCGATAGCCGCCCGATAGAAAACGCAAATGCAATTTAGCACTCTGTCTTTTTTGATACTTTAGCAATGGTCACTCTTATTTAAGGGCTGATAGGCTGTGCATGATGAGATGAATTTATGCAATTTATTTCAATATATTGCTATAATTTAAACAAAATTAATATATATATTGCAATATGTAATAAAAGCTGCATAAACTAAAAAATAAAACAAATGCTGAGAAAGTGGAAGCTATAATCCAGCCAAGGGTACTGGCAATGTTGAAAGTGTCATTCCACCATCAACAAATAAAAAGAGTGCATCAGTTTTTCGGCTTTGTGCATTAAACCGAAACATAGCTAACAACAAAACTATTTTAAACAATTTTACACAATGCCACTTACCGCAGAAAGTGCAGCGCAACAAATTCAGGTTGGTATAGACTAATTTGCTACTATTCAATACTAAAAACTCTT
This sequence comes from Hirtodrosophila trivittata, assembly GCA_035045065.1. Lineage (NCBI taxonomy): Eukaryota > Metazoa > Arthropoda > Insecta > Diptera > Drosophilidae > Hirtodrosophila > Hirtodrosophila trivittata. The sequence goes on along the minus strand of JAWNNK010001311.1, from coordinate 16,566,578 downwards.
TGTTTTTTCACTAATACAAACCAGGATCGCCTGAAAGATATACAACAGCATATACACAAGGTGGACACTGAAAGGCGACGTGCAGAGAATTCAATGGTTAATCTTGTGCGAGCCCATCAAAACCAAACGTCAAATACGAAATTAAGAACGATTTTTCAATCGAAAATTTCGGAAGCGAATCAGGAAGAAGCTACAATTAGAGCTGCTCTGGCTAAAATACATGAAATTCGAAATATACGGAACGAACGCCGCATACAGGTAGGTAAACTGCATAAAATAGTGAGATATACAAATATAAAGATTATGATTCTTACAGGCTCGTAATGCTGGCAATAAAGAAGCCATACGTCGTGGAGCGCTAATGAAGATGGTGCAGCTGTCTGCGCAAACGTTGCCTCTATTTGTTGGTAAGCCAAACGAACGCGCTCCAGCACTATGTGGAGCTATACCAGCAGAGAGCAACTACGTGGCCAAAGTTGGTGACAATGTAGCCGCTTTGGCAAAGGGTATTGATGATGAGGAGAACTGGATTTTGGCCGAGGTGGTACAATTTCTGCATCGACAAAACAAATACGATGTCATTGATATTGACGAGGAACAAAAGGATCGACACGTTCTTAGCAAGCGAAAAGTAATACCATTACCACTTATGCGCGCTAATCCAGAGACCGATGGAAATGCTCTTTTTACCAAGGACACAGTCGGTACGTACATAGTTACAAATGAAGTTGATTACAAATAAGTTAACTCAATCTTGTCGTTTATAAAAGTAATGGCCCTGTACCCACAAACAACGTGCTTTTACAAGGCCATCGTGCATCGTTTGCCACAAACAGCCACAGAGGAGTATGAGGTGCTCTTCGAGGACTCATCTTATTTAAATGGCTATGCGGAGCCCCTGCCTGTGGCACAACGATATGTCATAGCTTATCGGCCTACCAAGAAAGGGGCAGGTAGTGGCAGTGGCAATTTGTCTTCAGCCTAATAAACAAATAATTAAATGCATAGAATATAAAATTTGTAATAGCTATATATATAATTATATACATAATCATAAACTTAATTTCTATTTGAAATAAGAGCTACTTATTCTGCCTCATCAGCTTCATCCTCGTCAGCTTCAGCTTCATCTTCGTTATCGTCCTCTTCCATTGGGCTTTCTGTTGCTTTGTCATCTTCTATGTCGTCTTCAGTGTGCAACTGGAAGCCATCTGTCTTAGTCCAAGAACACTTCATAGTCAATCGAAACTTTGCCATCGGTTTGCCTAACAATTTAAGAATGCGGGCCTGCTCGGGCGTAAGGACCTTGCCCTCCTCACACACAGTATAATCACTATATATGGTTACAACACCTTTTTCTAGTTTTGTGGGCAGACCCAAGGAACGTAAATGTGGCTCCATTGAGTGTGCAAATTCCTCAAGAGGACCTGCTGGCAATGTCACAGTATCAGTTGCTGTGAAACCGCTGCGTGCGTATTCCACAGCCCAATAATTTTCTGCCCATTCCAAGACTTCCTCTTTGGACTTCTCTGTGAATAACAGACCCACCTGACCATTAAGGCGTTTGGAAAGCTGAAGAAAAATATTTATAATTAATAATTGTCTTTAAATAAGGATTGATTTGAGATATTGTACCTTATGTATTCCAGTCTCCACTTCCTCAGCTGTTGTGCGACCCAATCCAATTTGCATTATACGATTTTTACCGAAAATGAAACGGGAGTTGCGCTTCCATTCCTGTCGTAAATCCTTCAGCAGATTATTTCTCATATTCTGTACCTGAAACACGAATATATTGGGATACTTCTCAACACAAAACCGTATGTCATCAATGATTCGCTGTTTCCATGCCAGGCCTTTGCGGTCGGTCTTGGTTAAAGAAACTGCGAGAAATTAAAAAACAAATGTTACGTTAAGTCAGAATATTTATATTTTTGCAAGTTACCTTTCTTATCACGTTTGGAGCGCGGCATTTTAACAATTTATGTGTATTCCTGTATTAATTCTTCAACAAGTTTAAACACAGAAGTAAACACGTGCGACCGCTACGATGAATATTATATCGATCAGATAATATCGATTCTTTCGAAGCTGCCAACTTAATCAAAAGCTAACACGCGGCCACACTAAGCGAAAACCTGCCGCTCTTAAGTATTTAATGGCCTTTTCTACTCTGGTCCCACTTCTACATTAGCCGACGAAAGGTGTGTGTTTACGTAGTAATTTTACATATCTTAGGTTACAAAATATTATAATTTCGTTGTTTGTACATCACAACCTGTGTTATCTCCTACATTCATATATAGTAAATTTACAAAGGCGCAGTGAGTAATATATCTGTGGAGATCATCGTTGTTCTATAAAAATTGTGTTACTTCTGGAGCGCCATGTTGTCGGTGACCAGACCGCATTTTTTCACATCTATTGATCTGAAAAGTTTAGTGAATTTATTCAATAGCATGTACACCATGTACATTTGCATTGTTTATTAATTATAATGTGTGCTATACGAGTTGTGCAACATTACAAAAGCAATTCGTCAAAGCTTTAGAACAAATTTACTGTTTCAAGTAGGACGCTGATGACGTAATTTCGTGAATTGCCGAGTGAAATCAAGCGGCATTGCCAACATGAAAAATATTTTTAATCAGTTATAATTCAAAAAGCGTTTGAGGCACCATTTCAGCTATGGCTCGGATATGCTTTGTGCTCCGCGTAAATTCAATGAAATAACCATTAGAATTAAAGCAATAATTTTCTGGCGCTTATCAAAAGTACACAGTTGCTGATAAGCCACCGTCACAGTCAGTGAAGTTAAAAAAACTTAATTTAATCAGTGTGTAGATAAGAGCTTGAAGGTTTACACAGGTACAAATCGTCTGTGCGTGAGACGCAATACATGGGCTTAGCCTAAATCCGAGTGACCGTAGTGTGCAATTAAAATAATAGTTAACTGTAGCTTTTTAAATCATTATGTAGTAGTTATGTACGTAATTGCAAAACGCACATGCTGATAAACTTTTACAACGGTCAACCAGACACGTAGTTTTTTCCTACACAAGGCCACAAATAAAATTCGTAACATTCGAATTCAAAAATTTAACATACATGGACGTACGTAGTACACATCCAACGTTCGTACATCTCATTCAAATTACTCAATTAAACGACAATTGCGCACAATTGACGACAGCAGCGGCAACTGCGGACGTTTGCCAAGCTCCTCCCCAACATTTCAGTGGCATGCGTCATATGCTAAACTGCAGCTTGTAATAGCAAACAAATTCAAAAAAAAACTGTTTAGATTCCATTCAAAGTCATTTAAGGTAAACAGTTGCAATTTGTCTTGGTAGAAAGAATTATTAAGAAATTAGTCTGTCATAATAAGCCAATCAAATATTCCTTCTAATAGTACTTTCTACATTAAGCATAACAACAGGTTTGTGCATTTAAAACTAAACGAACCTTTGTGACTTGTGTCACACCTGGTAACTTTGTTTTAACATCAGGTTGGCAACTCTGCATGGTTCTCTCACATTTTTACCTACTCCTACTCTTTTTTCTCTGCTGCTCTCTCTCTCTCTTTCTTTCTCATCTGTAGCGGCATGCGCTGCCGCCTATGTGTGCGAGTATATAAATGTGTGTAACTACCTATACATGTATATAAAAGAAGAGGCGTACACAGATACAGCGCTTAATGTGTGCAACATTTGCCATCACTTTTAGTCGTGCGCCGTTCGTTGGTAGTCGTCGTTGTCGTTTCGAGTGAATCGAATGTAAGGTAACCAATTTGCATTAGTAATGTGGGGCGAAATATATGTATATACATATAAATTATAAAACCTTAAGTGGTAATAGCCGATGCAATAAACACGTGTGCATCGGCAATTAATGCAATGTAAAATTTATTGATTTTCGTCCATACAAATAACATGTGCAAAAGCCGCATACACGAAAATTTTCTACATGCTTCTATGGAGCGATCGATAAAAATACTACGCAAAAAGACGAAAAAGTTGAGAACTGTGAATTTGTGCAAAAATACATATGTACATGTGAATGTTGTGCATGGGTATAAGTAAATTTTGTATCTGTGTTCTTGTGTGTGTGTGTGTATATACATATATGTAGCAGTGAGTTCGTTTGTAGCTTCGTATTTTCAGTGCTTTCGGTTGATTGTTGGCGGCCGTGGCAACAACTGACTTGGCTAATGCGAAGGCGAATTGTGGTGCTTAAGTGTGTGCTGGTCGCTAGGCGTTTTGGTCGTCAATAGCTAAAATACATTCATACATATGCTTATACGAACGAAAGAACGAATGTATAGATGTATGTTAATATGTATGCAAGTCAGATAATGTATTACGCACATCTACATTTACCTTTAAATACGAATTGAAAATAATTTTCTACTAACTCATAGAAAATTTCGGAATGTCCTTTTGAAAGCTTTACATACATACATACATACATACGTATGTACGTGCAGTACATGACGTATTAAGTATTATTGGATTTGCTGTGTCACAATTCACCACACAAATGTATTTATGTATGTACATGAAAATATATGTAATATTATATACTTATGTATGTACATATGTACACATATATCTGAAATGATATATGCATGTATGTATGTAAGTGGACGACGACACACGCGGTTACGTGTTCTTTAATGCCGTACTACTCTCGCAATCGTTGCTGCCGTTGCCTGATTGTGACTGTATGTGTTCTCTTAGTCGTGCTCTCTCTCTTCTCCGGTGGGATTATTTTTATACTTTTTGTTGCGCGCTCTTCACCACCCTCCCCCTCACCGACAGGCAGACACACTTGTTTCTTTCTTGTACATACAAATCATTGTACATACATTCATACTCGTATGTATGTAACTTGAATTGATTTTTTTTTTTTAAATTCTTGAACCGATTCGAATTTTAGAATAGCGCCTGAATTTTTTCAATACATTCATACGTACTTACAAATGTATTGTATGCAACAAAAGAGTTGAAAGAGCTTCCTTTATGTTGTCTTTTTGTCCAATTCGTTGTGTATTGGAATTTTGTTCTTATCTGCATTTCTCTATATGTAGTCGTATTTTTTGCCTCTGTACTGCGCATGTAGCCGAATTGCTGTTGCGACGACCTCATGGGGCCGGTGTGGTGAGTTTGAACTTTGCCGCCCGGTGTGGTGTATTTGTGCCGACATATATATACACAAACGCACACACGCGCACACAATACATTGACACACAGGCAAGCGCCGTTTTGCAGTAGTCAAAGTTGCCGTCATCGCAGAATTCTACAAACGGTTTCGAATTTTATTTGCCGTTATCTTCCATCTGTGTACCAGTGACCGACGCGTCCGCAATGCCGTCGTCGTCCCACTGCCATTTCGCTAACTATTAGCGGTTTTTTATTTCTTATAATACATACAGATATACATATTTTTATACATACAGATAGATTCATATGTATGTATCATTTACATCAAAAATAGTTTGTGGCTGCTTCTTGCAGTCGCGCCGCTACTTCCTCATTGTGAGGCATGTCCAAAAAAAATGACGCAGTCCATGACGCATATAGTTTGCTTCATTTCATGGGGCCCCTACACAAAAAGGAGGGAGTGGTTGGCTTCCACAAATGGAGCTATTTAAGTGTTCACATACATACATTCTTATACACACATACAAACAATTGAAATGATACAATAAATACCGTTGCGGTCTGCTTAGCTTTGATTTGGATTTGGTTTCTTTCTTTCTTTCTTTTTTTTTGTCAATAACAGTACCACATTCGAAAAACACGTCAATTGACCCAAAAACGAGTAATGCCAAAAAAATAAACTAAAAAACAATTACAATTACATACACACACACATACATATATATGTGCATACATATGGTATGCTCTTATGTATATTTACATGCACTTGTACTCAGTCAAAGGGTCAATGTTTCTAGACTTTGACGGTCGATTGCGATCGTTTATCCGACTGTGTACTTATACATATGTTTGTATATAGATAAGCAGTGGGTGGTTGGGTGTATGTTAATTTCATTGCATATATAGCCAGCAAATATTACGATAGATTATCATGTTCAGCAATTCTTCAAGTATCGTTGCTTACCTGCAGATGTTTATCTTTCAATTCATATCAACTTTTCTTATCTGGAATATGGTCTGCGAAAGTTCTGATTTCTATTCTTGAACGAATAATATAATAAAAGACATTTTGGCCAACTTTCACATGTTGTACAGTAACGCAATGATTTTTAAATGTTTAGTGCGTATTTCAACTCAGTTCCAGTATTCACTTAAATCACTTTAAGAGATTTCTTTATTTTTATTATGATATATTTGGATTGTTTATAGCTTTTTTAACCCGCAGAGATGAACATTTTTCATTGGGTTCAGTGTGCATTTATCTTTGACATCTGTATACATACAAACAATATGTTTTTTACATATATATACACTGGTACATACTTGGCTTATTGCTCACATACCCCACACACAGAGTCGCCCGTACAAACACACACACACATACAGGCACAGACAAACGCACACCCAAAACCACAGATTTCTCTCACTTTTATTTCATTCGAAATTTTTATTCATAGTTTATTTTTAACTTTTTCTCTCTCTCTGTTCGAATGAATGTTGTATTTTTTATATTTGTTTTTCATTCCATTCGTTGTGCTGTTTGCTGCCTTTTTAACCAAATGTTTTAACATTCCCATTCCAATACCAGTCCCCATTTACAACCCCAACGTCATCCCACTGTACATTCATTTCGAATCAATGTGCATCTTGAGGATAGGCCCCACTAAACGGCTCTGATTTGACGTCTAAAGCTAAAGCACGTGTAATAGAATTGGCAAACAAATGTTTTTGTTGGTTCTTTTACCACAATGCAAACAATGTATGAGCCACAGACAGGCACACACACACACACCCAAAATACACACCCACAAACACCACACACCCATTTTGTGGCTGTCAAAAGCGCATTATACTAAAAGCTGTCCCCACCATAAGCCAAAATATCCTCTTGAGTAACTGCTCTGAAAGCTCCTCCGGGCATAATAATTTTGTCGTTATAGTAAAGTCCCCAAGGAGAGGGAAACGAACGAAACGTGTATCAATCAGCTTCACTCATCGTTTATTTTTAAACAATAATCAATCAATATTTACGTAATACCTGCACCACCTACACCTGTATCCACAGTGCCCACAAGTCTCAGATAAACGTAGATACATACTCGTTTAAGGTCAGAAAAGTAGCGGGAGCTAGTCATCCGCTAGCACCAAAGGGGCAACAGGTTACGCTTCTGTAATATGATTGTATATACTATATACAAGTATGTATGTATTACGTTATGTACTACGTAGTAGTCAGAGCTCTAGTTTCCGTAATAAGTTATTATGTCTAATTTTGTAACCAATTTCAATTTAATTCGATATTTTGCATACTTCGAGCGAAATGGGATAATCGATTCGCTCGTATCTTGAAATTCAATTGTGACTTTAACCACACCCCACATTATAAACTCATACACATACTTCAAACATACACACATGCCCAAAGGCACTCATAAAGTGTGTATTACTAATTGCGTTGATCACGTGTTTGATGGCACAATGGAAGGGTGATTCAGCTGTTTAACATTTAAGCGCAATTGTTTATTGACTTTTTAAACCAGATAAACTTTATAAATAGATAATGTATATGAGTATTGTGTATAAAAATATATATTTGTTTCTTTGCTGCTTACGGGCTTGAATCTATTGTAGCTACTGTGTAATTAAACTCATCGTACAACAAGTGCCTAACTCTGAGATACTCTGTAAACCAAGTCAAAATTTTAAGTATAGATAAGTATCTGTAGCTTTTTAGATATTCCAATTATCATTATATACTCTGTGTATCTATTTTTTCTGAGAGTTGCATTCATTCGCTTAAGTTTATCATACCCTTAGACTCCTTTCTATATTTATTGTTTAATGAATCACTCATGAGAGATTGTTGTTTGTGACACCTGAATATTTGAGTCATTTTTGGCAATTTGTAAATTATTTTTGACTGCAAATTGGTGTGTATATAGATGATAAATATATTAACATCGTTTATCATAAGAACACTTCGTTAATACTCTATATGAAATTAGAGAGTTAACGTTTTGGAGGGGAAAAAGGTTTGCAACGCGCAGCTGCTAAAACGCAGCTGACTTCCTTCCAACACCAGCAAGTTTTGCTCCTTTGCTGCTGCTCAGAGTTTTAGCCAGTTTTAGTTGAGTTCCGGGCCTGGTCGAAAGCGCAACAGAGAAGCGGCAAATTGATTACTTGTGCGTGTGTACTTTTTCTGTGGGTGTTTGTGTTTGTGTGTTTGTGTGTGTGTATGGTCAATAAACGCTTATTGCCACTAGGAGTTGTGTCAGTGGGAGAGGGAGAATATCGGATATTACTCTGAGAATTGCAATCTTTAATTGAATTTCCTTTTGTTCTTTTCGTTTCATTTGGAATTCCAGATAACCAGTCACACATTGTGAGCGACGCTTTGAGCTGTGGATTCCTCCTACTTTAATTAATTTTTCTGCTGTCTATCAACTGTGCAACACAGATCGTGCGTGGGCAAATCAATAGACAAATTCACACACACACGGACACCAGCACACACTCACATACAAATTGTTATATAGATACTATTAGTTTTGGTCAAAAAAAAAACAAACAACAAACAGCAACATGTCGACAGTCGATAAGGAAGAACTCGTCCAGAAGGCCAAATTGGCCGAGCAGTCAGAGCGGTAAGTGTGCAATTTGAATATAGTTGCAAATTGAAAATTGAACTAATTGGATCCTTGAATCTTATTTCCTATAGCTACGATGACATGGCCCAGGCCATGAAATCAGTCACAGAGACGGGCGTTGAGCTGTCAAATGAAGAAAGAAATCTGCTCTCTGTCGCCTACAAAAATGTGGTTGGAGCGCGCAGGTAAGTTTTATCTCATACATATGGATATATATCTATATATCAATTACACACATATCTATAAAATCAATTAATCAACAACAACAATTATAACAACAGGTCATCGTGGCGCGTCATTTCCTCCATTGAGCAGAAAACCGAAGCATCCGCCAGAAAACAACAGCTCGCCCGCGAGTACAGAGAGCGTGTGGAGAAGGAGCTTAGAGAAATTTGCTATGAAGTTCTGGTACGTACATATATACATATTGTTGAATATTTCTCCCCCGTTATCCTTTAACATGTATCCTGCCTCCTTTTATCTATATCCATATCCATGTCCATGACCATGAACCTTGTTAGCCCACCCCCAATAATCAAATTATGATGAGCTCCATCGACACCTACCAACGGTGTTGGCTCTCTACTGCGCAAGTCCTGTTTCAACAACGCCTTCTATGTACCTTGGTGGTAGCTCTCTATGAATCTACCGCCAAACCAAGTCTGTTTCATATACAAATCTAATTGTATCATCATATACAAGTTAAACCAAATAAGCTTTCAAATGTTTTGCTAGGGCTAGTTTAAAGTTGGAAACCAAACTATATACACATATCCTTAGCCTAAGCCTGCCAAGCAGTGGGTGTTCTAGGGTGTGCTGGGTGGGTGTACGTGGGTGTACAGCAAATGCCATTGCAATCAATAATTCTATTTTTAAATTGCAATTTTCCAGACATGTTGCTGCGTGTTACACTACAGCACGTGCTATATATTATATACTATTGTAATATACAGTGACAAGACTTGTTAGTGTCAGGAAACGGGATTGATTAATGTCTATTTAATTAGATATAAATTTTAAAGCAAAGCGTGCACGACAGCTTGACCTATTAACTACAAGGCAAAAGAACCTTCTCAGCGCTTAAAAATAAATCTAATGAACTGAGCGTTGGGGAAGGGGGTCAGCAGGGTGCTAGCTAACTGGCTTGCTAGCTGGCTGGTTGGGTGGTTGGGTGGGTGGGGTGTTAGCTTTCATTTTTCTTCTTTGGTCACAGAAAATCGATGGGACTTTGAAGTATTGCAGTCAACTGTAAAATTGGCATACATAAATAGAGAGAGAGAAGGGCAGAGGGACGGACAGACTTATTTTTACATCAGAGGCTATTAATTAAAGTTAAGAATGAAAGTAGGTGCTCTGCTTGATGGGATTTGGAGCAGCTTATTATGGCAAAGGTCTCATTATAGAACTTAAGACTCTTATAATTGTAATAATAATCTATATATATATTTTGTTTCATTTTATTTTTAAACAGGGACTTCTGGACAAATATCTTATTCCAAAAGCCAGCAATCCAGAAAGCAAGGTTTTCTATCTAAAGATGAAGGGAGATTATTACAGGTATTTAGCTGAGGTCGCCACAGGAGACGCACGCAACAGTAAGTACCCCTTAAGTAATAAATCTTATTATAATTACCAAATTCCTCTTATTATATAAAACAATATCTAAACAACATTTTTATTTGTTATAAAAAAAACAAACAACTTATCCAAAACGCAGCTGTTGTTGACGATTCCCAAACCGCTTACCAGGATGCATTTGACATTAGCAAGGGTAAAATGCAGCCAACACATCCCATCCGCTTGGGTCTTGCACTTAACTTCTCAGTCTTCTATTACGAGATTTTGAATTCTCCAGACAAGGCTTGCCAATTGGCTAAACAGGTTAATACCCACAACAAAGATTTGCACAATAGCAAACAAAACAAAAATGTCTGGCAAAAACAAAAACCGTTAACAAGTGCAACTCGTGCAACATTTCAATTCATGCATAAATCGTTCATGAGGAAAATCTTTTATATTTTTTCTAATTTACATATCATATAAAATATTAATTGTATAATTTGATTGTATTTTATATATTTTTGTTTTCTCCTTTTTTTTTTTGTTTCATTTATTAACGTGCATATGTTGTATATGTTAAGACGTCGTTGAGGACTCGAAAAAAGCTTATCAAGAGGCATTCGATATTGCCAAAACTAAAATGCAGCCAACACATCCAATCAGATTAGGTCTTGCACTCAACTTTTCCGTCTTCTATTACGAAATAATCAATTCACCAGCGAGGGCTTGTCATTTAGCTAAACAGGTTCAGTTCCTTTCTACATCTATCTATATAGTATATTGATTGATGCATTAATATCAATATATCATATTAAATTAACGTTATCTGTTGTTGTTGTTAATATCGTTATGTGACTAACATCCGTAACTCTTTGCTTTGAGATATAAACCCTACAAGTTTTTAACTCGATTACTGCAGAACATTCTATTTAATATGATACTTGATATATATATAAATATATATATATGAGTTGTAGATCGCATTTGCTTTTTTAATTCGCATGTCACGTAACGCAGTGTCCTGGCTTATGCTCCTCTGTGCCTCTTAACAACAATCCCACAAAGCGGACCATTACCTTGCTGGTGAACTTTTAATGATTGATTGATTGATTAGAGTCAGTGCATTAACCGTTAGGTCACGCACAGATACACACGCTCAGAACAAACATACACACAGTATTAGTTTCAGTTTACATATATACTCTTCTCTTCCGCTTACATAGTTAATGAATGAAATACAAAAGGTTCTTTTAAATTCAATACTAAAATCCAGTTTTAAGTGTGTTGTTTCCTCTAATCGAATTGAAATGCTTTCGTTTTGCACTTGAAACAGAAACTTGAGACTTGCATTTGTTCTTGCCGTCATTTTGCATTGTTATTATTATATATATATTTTTTTATTTATAAAATACTAAATATCTTTTATTTAAAAAACAACTGTAAAACAGGCGTTCGATGATGCGATAGCCGAGCTGGACACACTCAATGAGGATTCATACAAAGACTCAACACTCATCATGCAATTGTTGAGAGATAACCTGACTCTTTGGACCTCCGATACCCAGGGTGATGGCGATGAGCCACAGGAGGGCGGTGACAACTAACCAAACAACTAAAATGTTTCCTTTTTGACTATGCAAAAATTATTCAGTAATACAAAAAACAAAAACAAAACCAACAACAAATCAAAACAAAAGAAAAGAAAAGAAAACAAAATCAATACAAAACAAAAGCAAGAAATATAAAAGAATTCTTTGAAGTCGAACATAATACGAACATATATAATACAAGGCAGCAGAGCAGCAGTTATGTAATAATAATGAAACAACATCAAAATCAACATCCAGACACAAATAGCAGAAAATTGATTCAGTTTGTGGATGCGGCCTGATGATAGTGTTTGAATGAGGCTGAGAAGATGAGAAGCTGAGGGAGGCTGAAGGCAGGGTTATGTTCTGATTGAAACTGAAGAAGAAAGAGTATTCGATTAGAGAGCAGTATCTATCTATATCTTGAAGGAACAGAAGAAGAACAAACAAATTTATAGTTTTCCCAGAATGAACAAAAAAGCCGCAAATGAAATTATGTCCTAATTTGCTTCACATTGCCGTTCAGGTTGTTGTTTGTCTATTCAACCAATTTACAATATGCAATCTGAACGGATTAACGGACCTTAACAAACATATAAACAACTATCAACTATCTTTGAGTCAAATTGAAACAAACTATATATCAGTATCAGCTAATGGCTAAAAGATCTGTGTGTGTATGCGTGTACGGCAAATGATGTGAATTTTGTTTTTGTGTAGTTATTTTCAATTCCGCTGTTTAGGCCAACTGCGTACACTATATATATATATATATACATACATATATATAAATACATATATATGCCTAAAAGTAATATTATTTATTATAATTATGTTTTTAATAAATAATTACATTTTGTTTTATATTAACATACAACAAACAAACAAACAGAACACAAGACACAGTCAACAAATAAAATATTATGTCTTTTATTTTTGTTTCAAAATATGCGCTGTGTCGCTTTCCTTAAAATCGAAAGGCTAATTGGTTTATACACATACTATATCTAATTACAAATAATGCCCACATATATAATTTTCGTCGATCAGAGAAGAACAAGTACACCCCAAGCGAACCAAAAGAAACAAATTATGTATTATTTGTAATTCTTCTTCTTTTTTCTAAAAATACAACAAATAAAAAGAAACAACAAAAACCCAAACTTTTATTTTGATTCGATTTTCTATATTATTTTTTTCATTTCACATTAACTTTCCTACCATCCATGCCTGGCGGGCGAGTAGACATCTGGTGACATAAGTTCTATTGTGCCTCTCCAGATTTTTGGTTATTATTTTCCTATTTTTCCCCAAAAATATCCCATTTTCAACTTCCAATTTGCAATTTTGTTTTCGATCTTTGTACCTATTGAGTCAATCGTCTGAAGTGATGAAGTGTAAGCTTATGTCTGGATGTCAGGAGGAGTTAAGGGACTCTCGGCAGCTCACCGATCAAGAGTATAGGAATAATTATGATCGAAGCGATAACTATTTATAGCGTACTTATATATATACTTACTATATATGCAATTATGCAAACAAAATCAAAATAACAGCAATAACAGTATCAATGTGCAATTGTTATAAATGTCTCAGTGTTTTCCATTTATCTTTATCCTTTCTTTATAATCATCATCTGAATGTGTATTTTGATGTAATAATCGAACAGGTGTGTGAAGCAATTGTAGTTCTAATTGTTTATCTATAATCTTTTGTTTATATTCAAAGATACATATTTGCTATGAGTACTTAACTCTTCTAATTGAACAAACAATTTGCTTTGCATGCTACAATGATATTAAGTTTTCTCAGTAATATAAAACGTAAAGCATAACAAATAATATTTAATATATGAAACAAGAACAGGAAAATGAAATAACTAATCAAAATACAAATATACTTATATTGAAAGCTAAGTATATTCAATTTTAATTCAAGAAATCGCGTCAAGAGCTACATAAAAACTCTTATATGAATACATATGCATACATATATATATAACTAATATTGTCCAGGAAGTAAATCAAAAAAAATTGCAAAACAAAAATTATATATCTATATATATATATATATATATATGTATAAATGTGTGCGTGTATAAGAACAGTAATTGTATATTTTCGCAATTGAATTTACGCTTACAATATATACATAAAAATAATAATAATACTAAATGTGAGGCATATGAACGGTTTTTTGTCGCAACGCTAAACAAGTCGAATAATAATACCCTAAAACTGCAATACATAATATAACGTACATTTAAACAAGATCCAAAATGAGTTATAAACAGAAAGCACATATTAATTGTATGTGCATAATAATGGAGGCAAAGATTGATGTGAAAATTTAAGTTTATTGAAATTACAGTTTCTTAATTACCAAAAAAAAACAAAAAAAAAACAAAAAACAAATAAAAATAAACAAAAAAAAACAAACTTTATTTTATAATTGAATCGGGTGGAATAAGGGTAAATGGGAATTATAATAATTTAAATTTAATATAAAGTTTAACTAAGGTCAACTGCAAGTGAGCAGCATATCAATGGATCACCCTGTAATGTTCTTCCACTCGCAAGTGAGGCTCATATTAATGAATCACCCTGTTGTGTTAGTCCAATTCCAAGTGATTACCATATTTAATGAATCACCCTGTTGTGTTCTTCGAATCGCAAGTGAGCATCATATCGATGAATCACCCTGTTGGGTTCTTCGAATCGCAAGTGACCTTTTTTCGTTATTCCAATCAGATTTAAGTCGCCTAATTGGATCGAGGTTAAGGAACTAGAATAGGAATCTAACAAATTGTAAAGTAGTCTGGTATTTTTCCGTAAACAATAACATTGGACACATCAAAATTTTAAAATTTACGAAATTGATATGCATTTAAATAAATTTCGAATATTTGCAAAACTTGCACCCTGGTAAGATATATATATATACGTATACAGATATAGCGGAATATAGCTCCTAATGTTCCCACAGCAATATTCAACTAAAAGAATTCCCGCCAAAGTATTTAGATATCCCTTGCCTTCAACAGTCTAAACGTAGCTACTCCAAGGCTTGCAAGTACTATGGAGGATTCAATCCCAGCAGTCAACTCAATGAGGTGATTAGTCAGTGTTATTTATATAATTATCGTATTTAAACTTTTATATGTATTTTAAACTTAGCATTTAAAAAGGAAGAACACTCTTTTCAAAGCGATACGAATGGCAGGAACTGGTCGAGATAATCGTACTTTGGCAGAAAAGTTGAAATCTTTTAGGTCGGATTTGCACAGTCTTAAAGACCCAATAGAAAAGTATGACTTCTTGGTTGCCCTGCGGGATCATGATACGGATGTATATTACCGTTATCTATGCGAAAATACCGTTGAGGCCTTGTCTGTTTTTAGTACCGCAGGCTTAAATTCTAGCCAATTCTCTCAAAATAAGCCAACACTGTATAACAAGTAAGTATCAGTGGACATAAGGATATATATCTGTTCTATAATCCGTATAATTGTGAATCCAAGACGAGAATTGGAGCTCCAGAACTGGGCAGTAAATCTCTCAAAGGCTGTGGAATATCTGCGTAACTCCGTCAATGCTCAGAAGAAGCCAGAACTTAAATCTCAACCCCAATCCCAGCCCCAACCCCAAACCCAACCCCAAACCCAGGCCCCGGCCCCATCCAAGCCCCAATCCCAGACCGAAGCCCTGATGCAATCCCAACTCAAGCTCGAATTCAATCCTGCATTGCAGCCCCAGGAGCAACCCAAATCAAAACCCCTCGGAGAGGTTTCAAAAAAGATCGTGTTCAAAAAAGGCATGCTTATAACCGAAGATCATAGTTTCATGATCTACGTAAGAACCTAAGAACTAAGGAAGTAAAGATTTTACGATGCTGATAAAAACCACTCAACTATCTATTCACTTGCATGATATGTTGTGTGGAAGGTGAGTAGATATATTATATATATATATATCTACAAATATCTGGGACAAATTTGAATATCTGTATATAATATAATATACCCTTACCCCTATATGCGTTGTCTAATAAAAAACACATTGACTTTGGATGATGTGAAGCCCAGCTGGACGAACTTTATAAGGAATTATAACGCACTTCTTTAGGATTGATAATTGGCAATAGATCAAAGGAAGGAGCTGACAACCTATCAAATAAATAGAGAAATTAAATAATAACACACAATAATTTAATAAAATAAATTTTATTAAAGACAAAACAAAAGCTTTTAGAATCTATATACATTTGTTTTGAATTTGTGGTAATTTTATTATTAAAGTATAAGAACATAATTATGATCGTAGAACTTACAGACTGGGTCCAAATATTACCAAATAAACGGAGATTATTAAAGGTACAAATAGATGTAACTACGTCTTGAAATCTTAAAGTTAAATTTGTTTTACTATTGATGTCTTATTACTCCAAAGTATCTAAAAGAAGATGTATATTATCTTTTCCCCCATTGGTCCAATAGGAATTCGATTTCCACTGTATTTTTGTATCTTCCACTTTTAATTTTACTAGAAATTTCTTTTTAACTTTCTTTAAAGTCTACTATTTTCCTATAATTTATTTCTTCAAGAGTAAATTGTCGCCACATTTCCATTTCTATTCATATATTTTATGTTATTCGCCTCATACTCCATTTTATACTTATTTCAACCTTTCTGTCTATTGAGTTTTATTTTATATTTTATTTATTAATACCAATTTGATCATTGAAATAATTTTTTTATACACCCTTCTCAATTTTTTAATTTTGCTTATCGAATTTGAATATATTAATAAAATATTAAATATAATTTTTTGTATATTTTATGTAATTTAATGTATTACCTTTTTTAATAGAAACTTTTTTTATATTGGCTGCAGTTTTTGGAAAACCCACTTAACCTTCTATTCGTACTATTCCACTTCATTTGATATTATTATAAACTTATTTGAAACAGAGTGTGCTTGAAATGGAACTTCATAAAGTTTAAGTATTGTTCTACATATGAAAATGTAGTTTCCATTATTAAAAAAAAAAAAAAACATAAAGATTAGGATATTAACTAAATTGGAATGTATCCAAACAAATTTCGAGTATTCACAAAATTAACATTCAGGTATGTACGGGTAATACGGGCTTATACTTATGTGGTTATATGGCCAGACAGGAAGTATAATTCACACATTCTTAAGTGGGACCCATAATGTTTTTCGATCACAGAAATGATTGCAAAATCAACAGTTTTTTCGTTTCAGTCGATATTTTTCCAAACGATGTGAGGCCTATAAAGGACCAAATGCCGTCAACATCAAAGAGGTAAGCAGCTTTATTTGAAAGGAGTAACTATCTGATTATATACCCTAATAAGTGTCAGAATGCGGAGAGGTGGAGCAATAGAGCCCAAAGCAAAGCGGGACAAAATAGTGAAAATGAGATTTTGGCATCGATTAAAGCCTTATTGTCAGGTTGTGCGAATCCTGTTAAAAAATATGAATGTCTTGTAGTTCTGCGTACCCATAATCTAAAGTTGTTTTATAGTTACTTGTGTAGAAACCTGTCGGAGGTGCTGTCTGTTTATTGTTCAGTCAATGGCAGTTCAAAAAGAAATAATGTGTTGAATGGGTAAGTAACAATATGGAAGAGAAAGTGGAATGGAGTTTTTAAGCCTCTCTGATATAGTTTAGAAACTGATTTTTCGAACTGGAGAATCAATCCATTTGTCATTCCTCCTGCTGTTGCTAACCTACGCAGAACACAAACGCGAGCGCTACTTGCCAAAGATGGAGAATCAGCTCCTCATTTATCAGAGTCCAGACATTCTGAGAACAGTGACTTTTTGAGCAATTTTAAAAATGTGGATACTATCTGTGATATAAATGTGAGTAGGAATTGTGTAAGATGTGTGTGCGTAATAAATGTTGTAAGATAACCTCTATCTAGTAGCTGCTGCAAATGGCACTGAAAGACTCCGATGATATAACTGAAAAGCGTGAAAAGGAAAGAAAAGAGTTACAAAGCTGCATACATAATTTCCAGGATGTTTATGACTACGTTGTCCCAACTCGCCTTCCATATGTAAGTTTATATATATATCCTGTACACTGTAGACAGTAAGGGAAGAACAAAAAGGTCACATTGTGCTCCTCTGTATTGAAATTTGAATTATTTTTTGGCAGTTTCTTTTCTTATTTTTTGCTATTTTTAACTATTTAAAGGCAATAGTAATCTCTGACAACCTTATAAAAAGAATCTTCTTGTGCATTGCACTTATTAAGTTAAAAATTTGAATAATTAACGGCTAAACACTCAACTAGAAATACACGCAGCAAAAAAGTTTTTTGCTAAAGCAAGCAGCTTCTGTACGCGTATCACTTGCGAAAAGCTCCAGAGTATGAGAGAGCTTTTATTCGGTTCAGAGCAGCAGCGCGAATCAGCTGTTCCACAGCTGTCATTACTCACTTTTTGTGGGGTAAACAAAGTGTCGAATAGGGTAATCGCCCACTTTTCACCCACAATAGCGTATAACTGATAGTAGAACTCGGCTCCATCTAAAATATATTAAGTCGCATAAATGAAACAGATTATTAATAACTACCTGAAGTGCAATCCAACCTTATTTGCAACAGTATAAATTGACAAAAACACCAGGCAACCAGTTCATTGCATCAGTGTTGTGGTAGTTGCGCTTAACAATAAAAAAAGCGTTTGCTGCGTTTAAAGGTCACCTTGAAACGTCAAAACCAAAACTTCTGCGCTCGACCGTCGCTCTCGCGCCCAGTTAAAGAAAATTGTCTCGCAGGCACACAGCCATCGAAACTGCGGCAACATAATATTTCGCAAATATACGTACATATTTTTTGGACGACTTCCTTCAAATTCTGCTCTCTAGAATTGTACGGTGCAGTGCATCAGTGAGAAGCTAAACTGCTTGTGTGTGCGTGTGTGTGTTATTGACCGTTGATTGAACTTTACCCATACAACTTTTAACTAGTGAACTAATCGTAAATAGTTAAAAAAATGAATAGTGATAATAATCAACGCTTCCTGGCACGCGGCTCACAGCGTGACAAGGGGCTGGCCGTCTTCACCAGCGGCGGAGACTCTCAGGGAATGAATGCGGCAGTGAGAGCCTGTGTGCGTATGGCTATCTATTTGGGATGCAAGGTGAGTTTTTGATTTTGACCTCTGCCAAGTGCTTTCTTATTAGATATCGTTACATACATACAAATATACTTATATACAAATTTACAAATTTACATACATTTATTAAATACTATACAATGAAGAGTATACAAATGTTCGAATACTGTTATGCGTCAATATTCTCCTTATCGGTCAAATGGGAGCAAGTTCAGCCATTCAACTTTTAGGTATTCCCTAGCCTACATAGATATAGTATACAGTCTGGAAGTTATGATAATATGCCTAGCATCTAAAATTTGTGGGAGCGTATAGTATATAATCAAACTAATAAAACAAATTGGCTTTGCTCCTTGGGTGTCAATTGACGTTAGATAACCCGTGTCTGACTGAAAGAAAACATATACAGAAAATAAAAGCGACCCAATACACACACACACTGTGACACTCATACATTAACACACGCACACACATTCTGCGCATTTGACATTGAGTTTATTTCGGGCGACTTACAAAAACGATCACACAGAAAATATCTGAGAAAATGCGGTTATTGTTTAAAAAGTGAATTATTTACTTAATTTTCTATTTCATTTATTGATTGGCAAACATAAAAAGTGTTTTATACTTTTTTGGCAATAATAATTAACAGAAATTCAGCGTAGTTAAATTGAAATGAAGAAAAAATGTATTTTTGTGATGAAATTTTTTGTCAAGTCCTTTTTGTACCCAGAATCCATTGATTCTAAATAAGTGGGGAAAGGGTATAAATTAGATATGATTATTTCTTTTTAGCATCAATAGGTTTCACATTCAATTCACTCTAAACTCTACCTTAAATTCCTTTCTACCTTTTGAGATTTTTAAGCTATAGCTTTGATATTATATGTGCCAATATGATAATGCTTAGACTATACACTGAGGGGTTGGCAGTAGATACTGTGGTTCAATAGGCCCCATTGGCCTGGAAGATTCCATGAAAATAAATTAAAATAAATTGAAATTGTGTTTATATACAATATATATAATATAATCTTTTACTGGTGACAATTCCACATTCACAATATATATTTTTCAATACAAGGAAAGGTTCAAATCTAAATAGGTCTAATATAAATATAAGAAACTCTTTTACACATAAAATCAATAGATACATAAATAGATACTATCTATACATCTAATGTTCAGAAGCTCGTTTCCTTATCACAAATAACATAACTAGAAAAGTTAATTAGGTTTAAATGTTTGGAAAATATAATATATGTTGTACGTCTGGTTCATCCATTTAGAAAATGATTCTTGGACCGCTTGATACATATCCAATTCCGATCTTACACCTGGTTTAGGGAATAAGTCAAAGCATTATACATTTTGAGGTGGAAATAAATTTAAGTATAAAATGTTGACAATATCAATTTCCTTTATTAACTGCTATCATTACCATATTTTATATCATTTGTAATACATTACTAATAGACTTAATGAGTAACGTTTAAACGACTTTGTTAAATTCCATTTACGATTATTTTTAACAACAATAAACCTTATCGTACACATTTTCGTCTAGAAATATATGTATTTATCTGTAGAATTGATCTTTAGATAAATTGTGCTATAAATATATTTGTTAAAATAAATCGATGACTATTGTTCTTTGTTTAATCCATTAATCCAGGTCTATTTTATCCGGGAGGGATACCAAGGTATGGTAGACGGTGGTGATTGTATTCAGGAAGCCTCGTGGGCATCGGTGTCGTCTATCATACACCGCGGTGGTACCATCATTGGGTCTGCACGTTGTCAGGACTTCCGTGAGCGTGCAGGTCGTCTGAAGGCCGCCAACAATCTGGTGCAGCGCGGCATTACCAATCTGGTGGTGATTGGAGGCGATGGTTCTTTGACAGGTGCCAACTTGTTCCGTCAGGAGTGGTCCAGTCTCTTGGATGAGCTGCAGAAGAATAACACCATCACCACTGAACAAAAGGAGAAGTTCAATGTGCTGCACATTGTGGGATTGGTAAGATTGCCTCATATTTATGTCCCACAAATAATCTCATATAAGTTTTACTTCTTCCTTTTGTAGGTAGGATCAATCGACAATGATTTCTGCGGCACGGACATGACCATTGGTACGGATACTGCCTTGCATCGTATTATTGAAGCCATTGATGCTATATCCAGTACCGCCTACTCACATCAGCGCACCTTCATCATGGAGGTCATGGGTCGTCATTGTGGGTAAGTTCCTTGTTATCAGATTGCTTGTTCCCATATCCGATATCTAATATGATTTGATCTGTTTGATGTTCCTACCTTCAAATGATTTGTTCTGCCTTTGTGCAATTTTGTAACGGTAATGTTAAATACCTTCAATACCTACAGTTATTTACCTGTTGTAGCTGGCGTTATATCTGAGGCAGATTATGTTTTTCTACCCGAATCCCCACCGCCACAAGATTGGCCAGATAAGCTGGTACTCAAACTCGAACAGGCAAGCGCGAAAAATCGATGAATGTTTCTCATGTCAATGTTAATGTCGTCGACGGATCGAATCGCTCTATATCTCTTTCTGTCTATATAATCTCTCGATTCGATCAGCTTTATATATATATACTTATATATGTTGAACAAGTATCTCTCAGAAATTTCAGCTCAAAGCTATTATTATATCCAAACTCATATTATGATTAATATCCATTCTACAAACTTTATAATCGAAACATATTCTATACTGTTATCTCTCTCTCTCACTCTCTCTCTGTCTTTCTTCATATATATAACACTACTCGTATATATTCTTTCATATATTCGTATATATTTTATATTCTTTGTTCATATCAAATCGACAGGGCGCATTTATTTTTTTTTTGATTGATTTGTTTTCCTCCAACTGTGTTCAATCCTTTGACATCCTTTGTATCCTTTGTTATGATCGTAACATTCCTAAATGTATATCTACATATTCTTGCAGTTATTTAGCGCTCGTTGCTGGCCTGGCTAGCGAGGCAGATTTCATATTTATACCCGAAATGCCGCCAAGAACCGATTGGCCAGATAGGCTATGTACTCTATTAGCCCAGGCAAGAAGTGAACCACTCTTTTTATATCTAGATATATAAATCCGACTTCTCATACACACACACACACACACACCACAAGGCGCACGCACATTTACACCTAAGAGGCCACAGCATTTTTTCGACTTTATACTTTGCTTATAGCTTTTGAAATTGCCCGATGTGATGTGAATCATATTCCCACATAGCTTTATCTTTTTATTTCTTTTATATATATTTCTATGCAGTTTTTGCAGTTTCACTTAATATTCATCAAAAACTTCCTTCAATCCTCCCAACTGATTGTGTGATTCCTCTTCAACTCCTTTCTGTTATTCCTTATCCCGTCTCCTATATCCCATGTCCTATAAGCAATATCCTATATCCCTTATCCCATATCCCAAATCCTTTATCCCATGTCCTATATCCCATGTCCCATATCCCTTACCCCTTACTCCCCCAAATCCTGTATTCCCTACCCCCTATTCCATATCCCAATATCCTTTATATCCTACGACATCATATTGTATATAACTAAATATCGTATAACACTCTCATCTCATCTGTATCTCTCGATTGTGTTTAATTTACTTTTGTTTTTAGCTACTTAGCCATATCAACAGCTATTGCTACAGAAGCAGATTTTATGTTAATACCCGAAGAGCCAGTACCCGTTAACTGGCAGGATACTCTATGCAAGAAACTGATTCAGGTCAGCACTTTTAAGCGAGTTATCCTAGTTTCCACCATATATCTGGATCTATTATACATATATATACATGAATTTACATTTAAATTCTAACATTTCTTTGCAACGTTCTTCCAGTTGCTCAAGAAGTTGCTGCTTCTTTAATAAATTGGCTATTACCTATTCAATTGGCAATTCAATTGGCTTTTATTGGGTTAAAGTGTAGCCTGACATTAATTCTATTTTCGGGTCTTCTTAATTGGCTTTAATTTAGTTAAATTTTGCGCTTTATTTTATATTATTTCCATAGCTCCTAACACCTTTATGTACTGATATATACTCGTTATGCTAACCTTAAAACTCATCTTAACTTATCCTATGCTTAAATAACCTTTATAATTAGCTTATTGTCGTTTTTCTTACTAATTATTTATCATGGCTTTTTGTCTATATATATATCATTTATCAAATGTGTTTGATCATCTATTGTAAATCAGCCATAAAGATACTTCCAACTAATATCCTTTAACTATTGCAAACAATCCCAATAGGAACGTTCGGCTGGCCAACGTCTGAACATTGTGATTGTGGCCGAGGGTGCTATGGATCGGGAGGGTAACCCGATCAGTGCTGAGGATGTTAGGAAAGTTATCGATGACCGTCTCAAGCATGACGCTCGTATAACGGTGTTGGGTCATGTGCAGCGTGGTGGTAATCCAAGCGCCTTCGATCGTATCTTGGTAAGTCAAATAAATACTATTCATTTGAATTTTGATTAAAACTTATAATTTTTCTAACAGGCCTGTCGCATGGGTGCTGAGGCCACACTGGCTCTTATGGAGGCCACACCGGAGTCGGTGCCTGTGGTCATTTCACTGGACGGCAACCAGACGGTACGTGTGCCACTGATGGAGTGCGTTGAGCGCACCCAGGCCGTGGCAAAGGCCATGAAGGAGCGTCGCTGGGCAGATGCAGTTAAGCTGCGCGGTCGTTCCTTCGAACGCAATCTGGAAACCTATAAGATGTTGACACGCTTGAAGCCGCCCAAGGAGAACTTCGATGCTGATGGCAAGGGCATTGAGGGCTACAGGCTGGCTGTGATGCACATTGGTGCACCTGCCTGTGGCATGAACGCGGCTGTACGCAGTTTTGTGCGCAATGCTATCTATCGTGGCGATGTTGTCTACGGAGTTAATGACGGCATTGAGGGTCTCATTGCTGGCAACGTGCGCGAGCTGGGATGGTATGTTTTTGGTTTCAATTGCGAGATCTTTGATTTTCATATTTCCAATGCTTCAGGTCGGATGTGTCTGGTTGGGTTGGCCAGGGTGGTGCCTATTTGGGTACCAAGCGTACGCTGCCCGAGGGTAAATTCAAGGAGATTGCTGCACGTCTCAAGGAGTTCAAGATCCAGGGTCTGCTGATCATTGGTGGATTCGAGAGTTACCATGCTGCTGGACAGATCTCTGACCAGCGTGACAATTACCCTGAGTTTTGTATACCAATTGTCGTTGTCCCAGCAACCATATCTAACAACGTGCCCGGCACTGAGTTCTCGCTGGGCTGTGACACTGGCCTCAATGAGATTACTGAGATCTGCGATCGCATCCGTCAATCTGCCCAGGGCACCAAGCGTCGTGTGTTTGTTATTGAAACAATGGGTGGATATTGTGGCTACCTGGCCACACTTGCCGGCTTGGCCGGTGGCGCTGATGCTGCGTACATTTTTGAGGAGAAGTTCTCAATCAAGGACCTGCAGCAGGATGTCTACCACATGGCTTCCAAAATGGCCGAGGGTGTCTCACGCGGTCTAATCTTGCGCAATGAGAAGGCCAGTGAGAACTATTCCACTGACTTCATCTACCGTCTGTATTCAGAGGAGGGCAAGGGTCTATTCACTTGCCGAATGAACATCTTAGGTCACATGCAACAGGGTGGCTCCCCCACGCCCTTCGATCGTAACATGGGCACCAAAATGGCCGCCAAGTGCGTCAACTGGTTGGCAACCCAAATCAAGAACAACATTGATGCTAATGGTGTGGTTACCTGCAAGGCACCTGAAACTGCCACACTGCTGGGCATTGTATCACGTCAGTATCGTTTTACACCATTGATTGAGCTCATTGGAGAGACAAACTTCGAGTAAGTGCCATAATATTATCCTACCATACCATAGACCCTGTTAGGTCTCTGCCTTCATATTAATCAATTTGTGTCTTCCTTTTTAGTCAACGCATACCGAAGAAACAGTGGTGGCTTCGTCTTCGTCCACTTTTGAGAATTCTAGCTAAGCACGATTCCGCCTATGAGGAGGAGGGCATGTACATCACTGTGGATGAAGAGTTAGCCACAGATGCAGTCGCTTAGTTGAAGATAGTTGATTGCATTACTTTTGTTTGAAATTTCATGCCCAGTGCACAAACATCGCCGATTCAATCTCAATGTTTTTATTTATATTATTTTGCACATGTCTGATAACAAGCTGGTATATCTATACTCGTAATGCTGAAGTACACTTCTTTGATTAATTTCTTCTTTATTTTATTTCCAATCGTTGCACGTCCAGATATGCGATATTTAAACATTACATCAATTCTTAGCTCAGGTCAAAGTTAGGCAAATAATTAAATTAAAGTTCACTCCGGGACTCAAAACAAACAAGTACATGTCAAATACTTAGCGTATTTCCAAAAATTACATATATACATGCATAATATATATTTATATATATTATGAGTACAACTCTATTTATTTTAGTTTACGTCTCTCTACTTTTTGTTGAACTTCTTTATTTAAATATACACAGAGCATATAACAATTGTTCTATGAATCTATTACCTAAACAAAATACAAAACTAACGAAATGTTTCAATATTTTTGTCTGCAACTTTACACTTACACAGATTTATGTATTTGAAAACACTCCGTATATTATTGTTACTGTTGCAACAAATTCTATATAAAATGTTATAAATACATATAACTATATATACTATACACATAATCGTATGTAACGAAAACCTTTTGGACCTACATAAAGCATAACTGAGATTTGTTAAGAAAATATCATACAATAAATATGTCGTTATGTAACTCGTTACGTCGTTCAAAATAAAAGGTTTAACAAACACAACAAATTAAAATATAAATTGATATCTGCAACAACTCTCAAGCTATCTTTTGCGGTTACTTTTTAAATATTAATAATCTCCGTTAAACTTTAAAAATCTGGCAGCACTTGGAGATCATCAAATGAAATTCTATCGATATGGCTATCGTCTTGCGGTTACTTTTTAAATTGCAAAATATCGATAGTATCCGTTTAATCGTAATAACATGGCAGCACTCGGAGATCTTTCAAATGAAATTCCACCGATGTGGCAACCTCGCTTGAGTAACAGATTTTACTAGTTTATAAACATTAATTTAAATAAAATTTGTTCGTCATAAGCCACCTCCGGATCTCTCTACCGGTATTATAGATTTATTACGTTTGCGGTTATTTATCGCCGATAACTTTAGGTCCACATGCAATTTGGCATACCGTAAATATGCCGTATCGCCGTGCACAATTGCCGACATGAGCAGTAGAAATTCGTAAAGATTCACTTTACCCTGCGAATGACAATCAATGTCCCGTAAGACGTTGTGCATAAGATCAACTGGAACCTCTTTTACCCCGAATGATTTGATGGCAGCACAGCATTTGTTTATTGATACATATCCTGTGTTGCCTTCGTCAAGACTCTTAAAATGCGTCACATACTTTTCCACCTGCCGCGAAGATAATTTGATGGGTATGTTCAGGTAAGCTGGCTCAGAAATGGGCGTGTGTCCCATTTGGGTGTTGAGGAACTTGCGAGCTTTCAGTATCTCATCTGTCTTCTTTCTTTTGGACCAATTGAGTTCGCGGCCCATTTCGTTAGCCACACGGGGTAATATCTCTTCGGCTGCCTGCACGTTAAGAAATGCAACGCGCAGCCGTCGTGCTACCATATCTATTAAGGTACACGCATAATCCCTAATACCCTGTCGCACCTCTGCTTCTATGTAAGGGAATTCCGAATGCAGTCGCTTGCCAACAATGGGCCAAGATCCGCCACTGGAATTGGCACAAACAGCGACTTTAAAAGCGTTCGAGCCGTACGTATCAGACAAGTGCTTAGCCACATCTCGTTCCAAGCCGAAATCCTGGACAAGTCGTATAAACATATTTGGTGACCAGCCGACAGCACCATCTAGTTTACAGGCTGTTGCCGTAATTGATTCCTTCCGCAACGGCTTCAAACGTCCCCGTTTTATGGCTTCATCAACCGCTTTCTCTGCAACAAGCCGGAAAGACGTCCAAGTGCCACCCACAATTGAAATCATATTGCCGGACCCCACAGATATGATAAGATTCTTTAACCAAGAACGCTTGAGAGCTGCCGTCTCAATGGGCAGTGGCTTGTAGCCGCCCCAAACAGCCAAGACATCACACCGTCGCACATCGAAATTTGGATTAATGTAGTTCTTAATACCATCGAGAAGGAAGAGCACCTCCATTTCAGTTGGCTGTGGCCCGTCCAAACTGTCGCGTGATACGTCGGAGGTGCCCATCAATGTGTGCCCCAGCCAAGGTATGAAGAATATGGCGGCGCCACTCTTCGTTTGCGGATCAAACAAGCCCACCTGCTCAGGACAGTAGAATGGTGGCAAAACTATGTGTGACGCCCAGGTGGGTGTACACTGTGCCTTTGCATTTACATCCTCAAGACGGCAAATTTTGTCACTTAAAGGGCCAGTGGCATTAACAACAATTTTAGATTTTATCCTGTAGGTTCTTCCGGTCAATTGGTCAATAGCTTTGGCGCCTACTACCTGGTTTTGCTTGTTGCGCAGCAGATCAACCACCTTCATGTGGTTGCAGACATCGGCGCCATAGCGGGCGGCTGTTAAAACTACGGCTAGACACATTCTGGCATCATCGTGCTGACCTTCGTAAAAGACAAAAGCGCCGTAGAGTCCACGGCGCATCATTGGAAAATTTTCAAGAGCCTCCCGAGAGTTAATATAGTGAAATCCTTTTGTGTTGCCGGGAGCCAAAAAATTATAGAGATGCAGCTTAAACCAGTAAACCGGAGCCTGCCACCAGTGATACAAGGGCAACATTATTGGTATAGGTTGATTTAAATGTGGTGCCAAGTTGGTGATGTTGCTGCACTCCTTCAGAGAGCTGCGGACACGCTTAAAGGCGTCAGTGTCGAAGCGACCGATCGCTTGGTCCAGATCCCTAAGACCGCCATGCAGTAATTTACTGGACTTAGAAGAAGTGCCACTCCCAAAATCATCAGCCTCAACTAAAGCTGTTTTCAGTCCCCGTGTTGCCGCATCCAGAGCACAACCTGCGCCCACTGCACCACCTCCTATGATCAATATATCGTACTCTATACGCCGAAATGCATCCAGACTCATGCTCCGACTGGGCAGTTCACGTTTCATCTGCGGCACTTTGTTTCTCTCCTCCGCCAGAGAGGAGGTAGTGAAAGCCAACAGAGAACTACCTGCCAGGATGGCTACATGAAAGAATTTTGACATATTCAAAATCGACAATTTTGTTTTTTGAAATAAACATTTGACAACTTCATCGGGGCCTACTCAAAGTGAATGGTTTGATTTTTAGTTTTGGTTTTTTATATTTGTTTATTTAAATATATATTTGTATATTCTTGTTGCAAGTTGAAAATTTTAGACAATTTATCTAAGTATAAGAAAACTCAAGCCCACTTACTAAAGTAATTAGTATAAAAGGAGGGTGCAAAACATTCACATTTTTAACTTAAAGACTTAGCACAAATCCTCTTTACAAATCACGTTTAATGGTAACGACAACGGGAACGGCAACAGCTCCGCTTAAGACCTCCTCCTCCAAGCGTATAACACACAACATTGTATAAAAGCAAGGCATTGGAATGCGACTGTCTGTTCTGTTGTCTATGTGTGTGTATCTATCAGAATGTGTGTGTGTCAGTCTAATTGGGAGGCACCAGCGGTCGAAGACCGTCTTTAGGCTTAAGGCTTTTATTGTTGTTTAGCGCTGCCAAAAAAGTACTTGTAGAAGAGCGTGGCAACCAGACAGATTACCAAGGGCAAAAGCCAAGACTTCACAGAACTCTCCTCATTTTGAGTGTCTGAGCTCCAGGTGGGTTCCGATTTCTGTGCAACGCTGGTCCGTTCACATTCCACAAGTTCACCAATTTTGTACTTTCTCATCATTTCACGGGCATCATTGCTGTGGCCCACGTCCTCAAAGTTCTCAGTGGCATCTTTGCCGGCCTGTTCGATGAGCACCTCCTCACCGCCGGGATGCTGCAAGAAACACAAAAAAAGGGGAATATTTAATGCAACGATTCTAAATGGATATGTAAATTAACTGTCTCGTGTGTTGACCGTGAAACAATAGAGGGGAAATCAAAGCAGGAACCACAGACTCTAATGTTTAAAACATAAACCAGTTATCACTTGGCTAAACTCATGGGCGTTCTTAGGGGGATTCTACAACTATTGGTTAGCGTCTATCCAAATTTTCAAGGCGAACGTGAGACTTTCATCATACAAACTTTAATTTTCAAAATTATACTAGAAACTGCAACGTAATCATTAGATTACACTTTTGAATGCCGCCCGGCACAACGCACTTATCACAATCAGCAGAAAAAAAAACAAATATTAACACTCAACCTTAAATAATCTCTATATGTCCGTACATATATACGATGTGCTTCTACAATCTATAAAAACTGTCTAAGTACGTTTTGTTGCTATAAACAATAACAGTGAAATAATAGAAAACTTTCTTGAAATACTTATAGGAAGCTTTTAAAACTGTTTGTTTTCCTTTTTAATTTTCTAACTTTTATTTTAACGTACGATTATAATCTTAATTATTGTAAATGAAAGTTTCACTCTTTTAAGCTATTTATAGTAATTAAGTTATTTTCTGTCTTTTAGTTTTTATTATAAATTAACTATTGACCCAAATACAAGTGGTTTCTAGCCATATTACTTATCATATTTCGAACTATAGCTTTGTAAGCATTGTACTACAGTTGCGTAAGAACAGAGAGCTTAACAAATGAAATGTAAATTCACCCAAAAGCCTGATTTTGTTTAACTTTTGGCCTATTTCCATTAATATTGGAAACGTGCTCGAACTACGCGCTGTCTCAAACTTTGCAATGCAAAATGTAAATATGTATTCCATATATATAAATATCGAAATGAATGCCTAGTTTTACGTACAATACATAAAATTATTCATAAATATATATATATGGAGTGTACATATACGAAAACAAGTATTAAAAAGAGTAGGTCAGCTTGAGATCATAGGTCAAAGTACAGGGCAAACAACATTTCGCTTAAATAGCAGGTAATCACTTGCACGCAATTATTAGAAATAAGTAGAGAGATATCATGTAGCAAAAGCAAAGACTAGCTATTAAAAGCTATGAGAGGATGATAAGAAAACTTTTCCTCACACTTGTCAGAGTCAGTTGGAATGACTGGCCCGCGCCCTGATTTCGACGTGTACATCCACCATAACTGTTGTTGCCTAGCGCTTACCTCGTTCAGAAATGCTGTGACATCGTAGACATTGTTATGGATGAGCAGCCATGTATCCTTGTTGGTGTTGTGTTTCGCCACTTCCGCACGGGTAAAAGTTTTTTCTCCATCGCTTGACATGTTGATGACTTGTTGAATTGCGTTTCTATTTCTATGACCAACCTTTTTGAAGAACACAACTATTTATGGGAGCGGAGCGATGTGTAATGAACGAACAGAAGAATCGAACTAAATGCTTGTGTGTTGTTCATCCAGTTCCATAGCAACGCACAGCTGCTATAATAAATAATCGATTGTTAGCTACACAGTTTGGGAGCAATTGAAAAGTGAGCAGAAAGCATCCAAAACTGTAAAGCTTAAAGTATGCTACACATTATTCATTTAAAATTTTCAAATATGTTACTTTTTTTTTTAATTTGTTTATTTGCGGTTGAATCGAATTTTATAAATTCATAACTAACTTGCTTCTTAAACATAATAATTCGCCTATCTATCTATAACAATGGACTTACAGTTAGATTTAATAATATTTATGTACAATATATACAGAGATCGATTATAGTTGCTTCTTGTTAAAAGCGTGTGTATATGTTACTTACAATTATTTTTCTCAGCTGTTAATCTTTAAATTTCAGTGAATGGTGTATTACCATAGAATAGCATCAGCAAGAGGCAGCTAAATAGAAATTTTAATGTTATTCACTGTTTAGACATTAAAATTATTTGACTAAAAGTATGCAACACTTTTTTCCCTATAAATAACCATAAATACCAAAGCAGTTTCTATTCAATTTACGTACAAAATTAAATGCATGGATCTGCAACTCGTTAATGGTTAACCCCACAAGAAACAAAACAATTAAATTGATTTGATACAAAAACGCTTATTAAATGAAACTTATTATACAAAATTAGATTATACTGCTGTTATTTCTATTACTAACTCCTCTCACCATGGGAATGTGGAGGAGTAGGTAACAAAGCTTTGACTAATTAATTAATATGCATTCAAATCCCTCTACTTAATTACAGTTTATTCAAATAAAATACATTCTTTACATTTTTATAACACTAATGATTATCTGATATAGTATATGTACGTATAATAAAAATGCTACGGGCACGCGTGCTCATAACATAGCACAAAGAACCGTATCTTTGTCTGGATTGATTATCTGGCTATGATTAACGTGTCCGAAAATCATTGATAAGGCACAGCAAAACGTCATCAAACCTAACTTAACAAATTTAGAAAGTGCCGAATTAAATACACACTTATTCAGTTTGTTTAACACCCTAATATCAGTGGATGTACTTTGACAACTTTTAGTATTCATTAGTAAAACCTGGATCGATCAGAATTTAGACTCCAGTTTCCGTTCATAAATTAATATAGATAATATAGTATCTATATACTTTTTCGTATTACATCTATAATCGACTAAATAATGGCTTCGGAACTTGAGTCAGGATCACAGCATATCACGGAAAGTAGGGCTCAATAGGGATATAATATAAGACTACACAATCAGTAGTAGTATAATATGACTATATATACCTGATTTGATAGACATAGTATTGACTTATCAATTATACAAATAATGTGCCAATGTCTGTGCATAAGTTTTGTTTCTTTGTTTATAATTTAATGAGTACATTATAAAATCCTGTTATCAGCCAGTTCAAACTGGGAGACGTAAGTACAATCAATTACACTAAAAAATATCCTATCCTACGGTGTACTTATTGATAAGAAACACTATGATATGATAGAGAGTGAAAGAGAGCCTTTAAAAATTCGCTCTTTGAGTTCCAATTTAAAAACTAATGATGACATCCATAATCGAATGAATAATTTCCTATAGCCCTCGTGGGATTTCACCAGCTATTAAACTGAGCCCTAAAAAGCATGCGCAATTTTTATGATAAGCTCACTAAAAAATCATTAATCAAAATTCATTCTGATTTCAAGAAAAGTTCTAAGCAATTGAATTATATTGTTTAAACATTACTTAAATGTATTTTTGACAATGATTTGATTATGGACAAAAACTCTTTATATGCTATAGGCACATGGTATTTCTCTTTCCGCCTACTCTTTGCCTTATTAATAGCACAATAAACTGATAAACATTATCAGCATTAGCCGATATCAACTAATATAATTTGTTGCCTGGCAGTTTGAATATAAGCCAATGTGTTTTGGCCAATTTCATAAGTCTTACCCCAACTGTGGTCATATTCGGTTCGTGCGTATTAAATTAGTACAAGAGCATAAGTGCAAGGACAGTTCACACACATTTCTTATATAATGACCGCGTCTAACGGTAACGTCCTCAAGGAGGATGAAAGTGATCTCTCACAGTACAAATCGAACATCGTGTTGAGTGAATCCTTTGCAGCCAACGATAAAGATCGCAAAACCTTGTGAGTTCTCTAATATATGTTGTATATATTTTAATGATATGCTGATATCCATTAAACATAATGGAAAAAGGAACTGTTAATTCCTTAAGTGCTTGCAATATGTGTTGTTACGGATGAATTATAATCGAAAAACGTTACCCAAAAATATATTTTATTAAATATAAAGACGAATCTCTAAAAAAAAACCAAAAAAACCCAAATAAGAGTACAAGCTCATTTTTTTTCATAGCAATCTTTAGCTATAAAACTTTCCCTATAGGGATAAATTACGAATTTTTAATAAATTCGATCTGTGGAGCATATACAAAATGTGGTTTCTCTGAGGTTCATCCAAACTGACAAATGAATAGTGGTAGATCTATCTATCTATCTATCTATCTATCTATCTATCTATCTATCTATCTATCTATCTATCTATCTATCTATCTATCTATCTATCTATCTATCTATCTATCTATCTATCTATCTATCTATCTATCTATCTATCTATCTATCTATCTATCTATCTATCTATCTATCTATCTATCTATCTATCTACCTATCTATCTATCTATCTATCTATCTATCTATCTATCAATCTACTGCTGCTGATCACGAATATATATACCTTATGGTTTTAAAAAAGCTTGTTACATATTTTTACACAACTTTTGGCTTTGTCTCCTAACTTGTATCCATTATTTATGGCTTAAAAATAAATATTCATATCACAAGGAACCTAAAGATATAAAAACCAAGCCTACGTTTGATATTTTTTAAAACTGCGTAAATTTTTAAATATTTCAATATTCACTTATTTATTTATATTATATTTTATTAAATAGATAGAACCATCAGATAGAATTTTTTTGTGTATTAATTATTAATATATTATTTATTTATTATTATTATATTTTCTTAAAGTGATAGAATCATATGAAATGTTGGACCTGTATAGTTTTTGAGAGAAAAATAGTCATAAATAAAAGTAGTTTAATCTAAAGAGTAGATTAGCATATATATACATTCCATGTGCATTCCATGACTTACCATAATCCATACCATTTTACTGGATAACAATAGAGTCTATCGAAAATAACTGTGGTAACCATGATCGTGCAACTTTGGGGTACCACATGATTCCGTCAATCGTCAACAATCACCAGCCGACGCGTACTTTTTTTTATATTCTGGAATCTGAAATAAATTTTGTTATAAATTTTATTGCACTGCCAAAAAAAAGAGCAAATAAATAATAACAACAAAGAGCAGAATGCTTTTGGCGCATGACTAGCAATATGCATAGCTATCCATTAAGAAATTTGGTTGTTTTAACGACAGCGATTAGTACGGGCAGAAATACCCGTAATCTATAGAGAGTAAGGAAGTCTGCTGATAGTACGAGTATACGTATAATCTGTAACGTATTGCCATATAAATACTCGTAGTTCTCACTAGCCTTGATTGGCTCTGGGGTCAATGATAAGCAATGTGCGATTACTACTAGGCGAGGCGTAACTATATCTATACCTAATACTATATCGGGTGAATGGGCTTTTTGTGCCAATTTATGGGTTCAATAGTTTTTGAAGGCGTATTTGTTGTTGTTGTTATCTTTCAGCGAGCCGAATAAAAAGAAGAAAAAGAATTCCAAGCATGACGAATCGGAAGATAACGCTGATGATGGTAAACCCAAGGAAGATGATGTCCCTCCGGTGGGTTTCTTCCAAATGTTCCGCTATGCCACCACAGTGGATAAACTCCTGTACTTCATCGGATTCATCAGCGCCATCGGCACGGGCTTAACAACGCCAGCAAACAGTTTGATCTTTGGCAATCTCGCAAATGTAGGTCTAAGCTTGGATATATAATCCATGAAGTGGTTAATACAGGTATCGATCCCTCATTATCTTTAGGATCTGATCTTCTTGACCATTCCGGGCCAGACAAAAATATATGAGAGAGGCGACTTTAACTCGGAAGCTCTACTGGATGCGGTTCAGTCCTTTGCTCTGAACAACACCTATATTGGCATTGTGATGCTGGTCTGCAGTTACATATCCATCACTAGCTTTAACTATGCTGCCCATTCGCAAATTATGGCCATACGTGCCAAGTTCTTCCGATCTGTCCTGCATCAGGATATGAGCTGGTATGATGTTAATCAGAGCGGAGAGGTGGCCAGCCGTATGAATGAGTAAGTATATTCACTTATCCAAGAGGCAACTGAGAGTCTATTTACTATTTTCCAATCCACAGAGATCTCGCCAAAATGGAGGATGGTCTGGGTGAAAAGGTTGTCATCTTTTTGCATTTCATCGTGGCATTCATTGGATCAATCATCCTTGCCTTTGTCAAGGGTTGGCAGCTATCCTTGGTCTGCCTGACCAGTCTGCCGGTTACTTTTGTTGCCATGGGACTCGTGGCAGTGGCCACATCCAAGTTGGCCAAACAGGAGGTCAATATGTATGCTGGAGCCGCCATCGTGGCCGAGGAGGCCTTGTCCGGTGTGCGCACAGTTAAGGCCTTTGAGGGGGAATACAAAGAAGCTGCCGCCTACAGGGTGAAAATCGTTGGCGCCAAGTTACTAAACATAAAGCGTAATATGTTCTCCGGCATGGGATTTGGTCTGCTGTGGTTCTTCATCTATGCCTCGTATGCCCTGGCCTTCTGGTATGGAGTTGGTCTGGTTATCAAGGGGCGCCATGAACCCTATTATGCCAACTATGATCCTGGCACTATGATCACAGTCTTCTTCTCGGTTATGATGGGCTCCATGAACATCGGTATGGCGTCGCCATACATTGAGGCCTTTGGCATTGCTAAAGGTGCCTGCGCCAAGGTGTTCCAGATCATTGAGCAGATTCCTACTATAAATCCAATCGAGACACAGGGCAAGAACCTTAATGAACCGCTGACGACCATCGAATTCCGCGACGTTGAGTTCCAGTATCCCACCCGGAAAGAGGTGCCCATTCTGCAGAAGCTGAACCTGAAGATCCATCGTGGTCAGACAGTGGCCCTTGTGGGTCCTTCCGGATGTGGCAAGTCCACCTGCATACAACTGCTGCAGCGCTTTTACGATCCCGAAGGTGGTGCGCTCTACTTCAATGGCGAAAACATCAAGGACATCAACATCAACTGGCTGCGGGAGCGCATTGGAGTTGTGGGCCAAGAGCCAGTGCTCTTCGGCCAGTCCATATACGAGAATATACGCTATGGGCGTGAGAATGCCAGCAGGGAGGATATCGAGGCAGCAGCTGCAGCTGCCAACGCCGCCGTTTTCATCAAGAAGCTGCCTAAGGGCTATGACACACTCGTGGGTGAACGTGGAGCACAGCTGTCCGGCGGACAGAAGCAGCGCATTGCCATTGCCCGTGCTCTGATTCGAGATCCAGAAATTCTGCTGCTCGATGAAGCGACATCTGCCCTGGATACGGCTAGTGAGTCCAAGGTGCAGGCTGCCCTGGAAAAGGTAAGCGAGGGTCGCACCACCATCATTGTGGCCCATCGCCTGTCCACGGTGCGCCGTGCCGACAAGATCGTGGTAATCAACAGCGGGCAAGTCGTCGAGACGGGCACCCACCAAGAGCTGATGTTGGCGAAGAATCACTACTTCAATTTGGTAACCACACAAATGGGTGACGACGATGGCACTCTGCTCAGTCCCAGCGCCGACGTCTACAAGCAGTTTGACATTAAGGATGAGGATGAGCAGGAAATCAAGATCTTGCACGAAGATGAGGAGGAGGCGAATGCGCAGAAAAATAATGAAAAGGAAGACGAGGAGAACATGGTACGCTCACCCATACTGGGCATCATGAAAATGAATCAACCCGAGTGGATACAATTAACTGTGGGCTGCATAAGCTCCGTCGTAATGGGTGCTGCCATGCCAATATTTGCTGTAATCTTTGGCAGCATTCTCGAAGTCCTGCAATCTCCGGATGATGATTACGTACGGGAAAACTCGAACAAATATAGTCTTTACTTCCTTATCGCCGGCATTTGTGTTGGCGTTGCTACCTTCCTGCAAATCTTCACCTTCGGCATTGCGGGAGAACGTCTCACAGAACGTCTGAGAGGGCTCATGTTTGCGGCCATGCTCCAGCAGGAGGTGGCGTGGTTCGATGATCGAGCCAATGGCACTGGAAGTCTCTGTGCTCGCCTCTCCGGTGATGCGGCTGCCGTGCAAGGCGTAAGTAAACTAAAGATTAGATAAGTTTATGTGTATGCCCTTAACTTATTTGAAATCGCGAAAGAGGGCATATTAAGGTAGTGCAAAAGAATGTCACAGGCAGAAGGAGGCAACTACAATCCAGTAGATCTCTCTATGTCCTTCTCTCCATACATATGAACTACTCGATCTTAGTCAATATATTGTCTAGGGTTCATCAAGTTTGGCATATCCTACGCAGATCGACACTGAAACTTAACTTAAATCGGGAAACTATGTCTCACTTAATGATTCTTTCTCTAATATATGATACATACACATAAGCTTATCCCGGATAGACGCATCCTTTCATAAGGATCGGGTGATAAACAGAGAAATATAATCCAGAAATTTGTTGTCATACTCTGTGCTTCTTAAAGTGTTAAGAGTTTCTCATAATCGGGTAGGCTCGTCGTAACCCTCTCTCTCCGTTTATAACTGCAATTTTTGCACCTTATCGCGTCATTAAAACAACCAATTACAGCTTAGATATAGATATATATAGTCTAGAGTTATCTGTTCCTAAATATAGACCTGAAGCTATATCTAAAAGTTTTCCCTTATCTGTTCAACAGGCCACAGGTCAGCGCATTGGCAGCATTATCCACTCGATAGCAACCATTATATTGGGCATAGTTCTGGCCATGTACTATGAGTGGAGCTTGGGTCTGGTGGCCTTGGCCTTTATGCCCTTTATACTGGTCTCCTTCTATCTGCAACGTACGATAATGGCACAGGAGAACATGGGCAATGCCAAGATCATGGAGAGCACAACAAAGCTAGCCGTTGAGGTGGTATCCAATATACGTACGGTTGTATCCCTGGGACGCGAGGAGATGTTCCATCGCACATACATTGAAATGCTGTCGCCGGCTGTTGAGGTAAGTAATCCCTGCTATAAGGATTCGTTTCGGTTTAATCTCTACTCTTGTTGTTTATCCATGTAGAAATCTAAGAACAACACACACTATCGAGGTGTTGTCTATGGTCTGGCGCGATCCATGATGTTCTTTGCCTATGCCGCATGCATGGCCTACGGCGGTTGGTGCATCGTCAATCGGGACCTGCCCTTCGGAGATGTTTTCAAGTGAGTTCTACAAGTTCATAAGTATATATAGGGATAGAGATTTAATGATATTCCATTGCAGAGTTTCCCAGGCCTTGATTATGGGCACCGCTTCCATAGCCAGCGCCTTAGCTTTTGCTCCCAACATGCAGAAGGGTATCAGTGCCGCCAAGACGATATTGACGTTCCTGAAGCGCACGCCGCTTATCGGCAACAGGCCAGGTGTCTCCTTGGAGCCTTGGCATTCCAATGGCAATGTGCAGTTCGATAAGGTGGAGTTCAGCTATCCGACGCGTCAGGAAATCCAGGTCTTACGTAGTCTGGATCTGGCTGTTAAAACTGGCCAAAAGGTGGCACTGGTGGGTCCTTCGGGGTGTGGCAAGTCCACCTGCATACAGCTGGTACAGCGTTTCTATGACGTGGATGCTGGTGCTGTGCAGATCGATGACAAGGATCTCCGTGACCTGGCCATTTCCAACTTGCGCAAGCAGTTGGGTATTGTCTCCCAGGAGCCAATCCTGTTTGATCGCACGATACGCGAAAATATTGGCTACGGAGACAATTCCAGAATAGTTACTGACCAGGAGATCATAGCGGCGGCCATGAAGGCCAACATACATCAATTCATTGCAAGCTTACCACTGGTAAATATCCCTTAATCCTAAACCTAACCTGGAACTAGACCTAACTTGCTTACGAATTTTATAGGGCTATGAGACACGTATGGGTGAGAAGGGAGCTCAGCTGTCCGGCGGGCAGAAGCAACGTATAGCCATAGCACGTGCCCTAATCAAGAACCCCAAGATACTCCTGCTTGATGAAGCCACCTCTGCCTTGGATGCAGAAAGTGAAAAGGTAAGTTCGAAACTCATCCATTTGTTGTGTGTGATATCTAATCGAATCCATTCCATTCTTCAGATCGTTCAAGAGGCCTTGGATGCTGCTGCGGAGGGACGCACCACAATCAGCATAGCTCACAGATTGTCCACCATTGTTGACTCGGATATTATCTACGTATTCGAGAACGGCGTCGTCTGCGAAAGTGGCACCCACAAGGAGCTGCTACAGAATCGCGGTCTCTATCACACATTGTACAAACTGCAGACAGGCGCCATGTAATTATATAGTACTTCGATTCTAGTCTATAAATCAAGCTAAGAGCTAACGAATTTCGATCAAGCATAACCCAGATTCAATGGGCGACTAGTATTATAATTATATATATATAGACAACTTTGTATATAAACCACACCACATCTCGAGCTCCTACTCATGCGTACATTATAGTTCCTAAGATTTTGCCGATATTCGTTACAATATTTTTAATTAAACTTAAAAACTTTTTAGATACTAAAACTTATGTTGATCTTATGAGACGACTTTATATTGGGTTATATGTATGTATGATATAAAATATGTTATAACAATCTGTAGGACCTGACCATGAGTACTCCACGTCTCTCCAAGGAAATTTCAAAAACTTGAAATATTTAAAGCTTCATCTGCTCAGGGTATACAAAATTTGGTTTGAGGGTAATAAACTCCTCCAAATCTATTCTATTGATCAAGAATATATAAACTTAATGGATTCAAAGCTGATTCCTTTTCCTCTACAAAGAAAGAATAGTATCTTCGTCCTGTCGAGGCTTCTTAATATATACAGAAAGATATCCTGGCACAACATATTAAAGGAAATGATAAATCAGTTTGTAAATATTTTTTGTTTGTTTTATGTTTCAATTGTTTGAAATATTATTTTTTACATACATAGAAATATATGTTCATAGATTTTTTAATTGCATTTTACCCAGTCAATTTATTGGTTATCCACTGGAAACTATAGAATAATTTTGCTTAAAATACAGACTTTCGATCTGATCAACCTGCTCTCATGTATATACAATATGTACTCTGTAGTGGAGATTGCCCTGTTGGTTACAGACTGGGTCTGCTGTGCTCGTTATTGTACAACTACAACTAGTTTTAAGATAAACGTAAAGTAAAAATAAGGAAAATCTTACATAAGGCACAGCAGAACTCCACGGAAGAATTACATTTGGATGCTCGCTAGGATCAGCAGGTAGGTGCATTATAAACAATAAAAACTTAATGCAACTGCCTTTGCTGAGTAGTTATAATCATCGTTGGTGTCATCATCTCGAAAGGTCTTTTATCGTCCTCGCATATTACACTACACAATTTGGGTAAATGCTTTTCGCTAATATATGTGTGTTTTTGTTTCTGTGTGTGCGTGTGTGTGTGTGTGTGTATGATTGGGTGGACATTATTTATGATTTTGAAGCATCAGGAATATGATCATTGTGTGTTATGTTTAACGTAAAACTTAATCGAAATCCAAATGTGATTATTATGAATTAAGGGGAACAACAACTATGACTATGGTTGCCTAATTTAGTTCTTCTCTTCCTTCTTGGCTTCGCCAGAAGATTCGCCTGAACTGCTGCCGCTGCTGCTGCTGGCACCGCCACCGCCGGAGCCGCTCTCACGTTCAGCCGACATCTGCCAAAGACCACAAATATTCGATTAAATCTATATCAATATCTATATAAAGTTAACTTACCTTCTTGTATGCCATCTCGAAGAGCTTCAATGAGGATTGCTGCAGCTGAGTGGTGGCTTTCCTGACTTCCTCTGGATCGGCGGTCTCCTTATTGGCCAGCAAGGTGCGCAGATCGGCAATTTCCTTTTTCATCTTCTCACACTGAAAAAATAAATCAATTTAATTAATTCAATGTTAAGGGAAGACAATAATTGGAAACTTACCTCCTCAGCGGGCAACTGACTCTTGAACTCTTCCATTTTGGTCTCTGTGTCGTGTACAATGCTCTCGCCTTGGTTAACAATTTCGATTAGTTCTCGCTTCTTCTTATCAGCACTGGCGTATTCCTCGGCCTTCTTAATCATGTTCTCGATTTCATCCTTGCTGAGGCCACCGCTGGACTGGATGACAATCTGTTGCTCCTTACCGGTGCCCTTGTCCTTGGCCGAAACGTGGACAATGCCGTTGGCGTCAATATCGAAGACCACTTCAATTTGTGGTACACCGCGGGGTGCTGGTGGAATGCCGACAAGTGTGAAGGATCCCAGCAATTTGTTGTCGGTGGCCATTTCACGCTCTCCCTGATGAACCTTAATCTCCACTTGTGTCTGACCATCGCTGGCCGTTGAGAACACCTGTGACTTCTTGGTGGGAATAGTAGTATTGCGTGAAATTAAACGGGTGAACACTCCGCCCAAAGTCTCAATGCCAAGGGACAGAGGTGTGACATCAAGCAATAGCACATCAGTGACATCACCAGCCAGGACACCACCTTGAACGGCGGCACCAACGGCCACAGCTTCATCGGGATTCACCGAACGCGAGGGCTGACGGCCGAAAAGTTCTTGTACTGTAGACTGCACTTTGGGCATACGTGTCATGCCACCGACCAGCAAAACTTCACCGATCTCTGACTTGGATACCTCGGCATCGGACAACGCCTTCTGACAGGGCTGCATTGTGCGTTTGATAAGATCGCCAACAAGGCTCTCCAGCTTGGCACGTGTCATTTTCAGATTCATGTGCTGAGGTCCAGCAGCATCCATGGTCAGATATGGTAGATTGATGTCTGTTTGCTGGGATGACGACAGCTCGCACTTGGCCTTCTCAGCTGCCTCCTTCAAACGCTGCATGGCAATGTTATCCTTGCGAATGTCAAGACCGCTGTCCTTCTTAAACTCAGCAACCAAATAGTTAACAATAGCGTTGTCGAAATCTTCACCGCCCAGCAAAGTATCACCATTGGTGGACTTTACTTCAAAGACGCCCTTTTGGATCTCCAAAATGGAAATATCGAAGGTGCCGCCACCCAAATCGTAGACAGCAATGCTGCAAGAAATAATTATTAGTCATTTAATTTATGTGAATATCAGGATTTAACTTACATCTTATCCTCCGTTTTGTCCATACCGTAAGCCAAAGCAGCTGCTGTTGGCTCATTGATCACACGCAAGACGTTTAAGCCAGAGATTTGACCAGCATCCTTGGTAGCCTGACGCTGCGAGTCGTTGAAGTAGGCGGGTACAGTGACTACTGCATTCTTAACGGGCGTGTTCAAATAAGCTTCAGCGGTCTCCTTCATCTTGATCAGAATGAAGGCACCAATTTGCGAGGGCGAGTATACTTTTCCATCTGTGGCCGATACCCAGGCATCACCGTTTGATGCCTTCACAACCTTGTACGACAAATTTGTGATATCTTTCTTCACCTCAGGATCGTCAAAACGACGACCAATCAAACGTTTTGTCGCATAAAAGGTATTCGCGGAGTTGGTGACCGCTTGACGCTTTGCCGGCATACCAACCAAACGTTCTCCATCCTTGGTGAACGCCACATGGGATGGTGTTGTGCGTGCACCCTCTGCATTCTCAATAACCTTTGCCTGTTTGCCTTCCATAACAGCCAAGCAGGAGTTGGTAGTGCCCAAATCAATACCGATGACAGCACCCTTAACCTCACCAGATCTGCCAAAAGGAAATAACAATAAGACATTGATATATATATAATTGATAAGCATTCGGCAAGCGCCAGGCAACAAAGCAACAGGCCGAGATAAGCTCTAACGTCAAATAATCGTGAATTGTTCTGCTTAGAACTTGTTCTAATGAGCTGACTCAATTGTTCATAATATTTAATTACTCAGACAGCCGGTAAACAAGCTATTACATAATGTCAGTGTCGATTGCATTATATTATTGAAATCAGAAATATGAAC
This sequence comes from Hirtodrosophila trivittata, assembly GCA_035045065.1. Taxonomy (NCBI): domain Eukaryota; kingdom Metazoa; phylum Arthropoda; class Insecta; order Diptera; family Drosophilidae; genus Hirtodrosophila; species Hirtodrosophila trivittata. The sequence continues at coordinate 16,523,655 of JAWNNK010001311.1, read as the reverse complement.
TGGTTTTATTATAAAATGAACTGCCAAAAAAATGAATTGCAATTGAACCAGAAAGCGCAGCACTGTGCATTGCTGCATTTGCGTTGTTTCTGTGCATGTAAATAGCTTCAAGAAGGTCTATATTTAATACAATCATATGACAAATAAATTTTTCTCTTTTAAAGGGAATTTTAAATAATATAGTATACACAAGTACATAATAGCAGAAGTAATTTCTTACATAAGAACGATATATTTTTTGGTCTTTAACTAGCCATACGAAGGCGGGAATTAAACATGTTTTAAATAAATCAAAGTTCACTTACTTGTAGCGTTGACCAGATAATCCATTGCAGGCACCGGGCAGGTTCTGAAATTGACAGCAATATGCAGTTTAATATAAAAATATTTGTGAAACATGAAATGTGAGGCGAATGCTCGCACATGCCGCCTGCAGTAGTATTATGTAAAGCTTATTTGTACTTACGCGGAATATGCTAGAAGCAGCGGACATATTCGTTGGCGCTGCAATGGTGGCCTGACGCGCCATGCGTGGTAAAAATTTGGTAACGCGCAGCATTTTTAAATTTTACTTATTTAATTTCTCAGTGAAACTAATTATTAATATAAACAGCTGCAAATTGCACCGCTTTTAAAGCGAAAATTTCGTCAGCGAACCACGAGCACGTTTCCCTTACGAGGGCTGGACAAAGATGAGTGACTTCGGTGATGTGAGCGGTGGACAAAAATTAATCGATTTTGATTGAATTGGAACGAAACACGCAACGTTGCATTGATAAATAACCGATAGAGCTGCCAACGTTTCAATGTGGCAAGTGTATGAAGGATTTCTTTAATTTATGTACAAAGCCTTGCAGAATTAGTTTAAAATTTGTGTATTTAATAATTCAGCAATACAAACTGAAATAGATACGATATAAACAGTTCGATTTATGACGTTAGTATCTCGCCTTCTCATTTAGGTGTAGCCGAGGCACCCTGTGTGAGGTTTCCATCGTTTCGTGTTCCATCACACGTGTTGTTATTATTGCGTAAAGTAGTATAGAAAATAATTTCAAAACTTTCACCAAAATTAAATCACAGATCGTCGGTTCGACCGATGTTGCTGCTGCTGAATTGTACACCCGGTACGTTAGACTCTCTGAGCTTAATCTGTCGATTGTCTAGGTAAAATAAAATTCGGCGTCATGGCATCGGACAACGAATCTGACGCCGAACTCGACGAGAACTACTATACATTTCTCAATTTGCCGCGAGATGTAAGTGCATTGTAATTTTACATTAGTTAACATTGAAATTAATCATATATATTATCTTTTAAAGGCAACAGTCGAGCAGATTAATACGGCATACCGAAAGCAGAGCCGAATTTATCATCCGGACAAACACATGGACCCGGACAGCAAGAAAAAAGCGGAGATGATGTTTAATCGTACCAAGCGTGCATATGAGGTTCTTTCTGATCCGCACCAGCGAGCCATTTACGACTCGGTGGGCGAGAGAGGTTTGAAAACAGAGGGTTGGGAAATAGTTCATAGGACAAAAACACCGGCAGAGATAAGAGAAGAATACGAACGTTTGGCACAGGCAGCCGCCGAGCGTCGTTTGCAACAGCGTACTAATCCGCGCGGTAATATTACAATCAATGTAAATGCCACAGAGATATTTACGCCCTACGATGAGTCGGAAATGCCCAGAGTGGAGATCGGTTCCATGAGCATTGCCCAGTCGATTGAGGCGCCTATAACGCGTAAGGACATGATTGTCATGAGTGGAAATCTGTACTCTTCTAATGGCAACGGGACTGGTGGTTTTATGGTGGCCGGCCGTAGACTCCTTAACAAAGGCTGGCTGGAGGTTTGCTGCGGAGCAGGCAATGGCTTTCTGTTGGGTCTTAAGGGTAAGAAACGAGAATGTGCATCATTGATGTATGCGGTTTATCAAGTAGTTCAGTTTATCATCTGCAACAGGTGGACGCACACTTACGCAGAAGATTACAGTCAATGGTGGCACCAACATGAGTTTTCAAGAAAACGGTGTAGTACCTGCTGTCTTCTCCACATTGGCTGTTCAGCTCGATAAACATACCGTTGGTAGCTTAACCCTCAATGCTGGCCCACAGTCTTCCATGTCCACACAAATCGATCACTCCAATGATCAGCACGCTATAAGCACATCATTTGTGATAGGAACACCTCACATATATTTCGGTCTCTCTTATACGCGAAAGATGCTCGAAAACGAGCTGAAGCTAAAACTGGCCACCAAGTAAGCAATATATTGTTTATTATTTGATGACATAAGCTTCCATTGCCGTACAGCCTAGCAAATTCTGCTTATGTCATCACTTTATACTTTTCCTTTATTGATCAATCTTTAAATTTGCAGAGTGGGCACGTTTGGCTTCTTGGGGGAATATGGAGTGGAGAAGAAAATATCTAAATATAGTTCGTTAACCGCAACCGTATCCATTGGCGTGCCTTCCGGAGTTATTCTCAAGTTGAAGTGAGTAAACTTCTATATGTTGATTTTGTAGTATATGTATTATATACGTATAATTCCAGAATAATCCGATCAAATCAGTCGTATGTGTTTCCAATACATCTAAGCGACGAAATAGTGCCTGCAGCTGTTTTTTATGCATCAGTAACACCAATAATTGCGTGGTTCTTTATTAAAAAGTCAATTATGGACCCCATGGAGGCTGAACGTAAGAATATAGAAGTGGAGCGTACAAAGCGACAGTATGAGCAGCGTCTAGCTGCAAAAAAACAGGAGGCAATGGCAGCCATTCATCTAATGCACAGCACCTATAACCGCATCATGAACGAGGAGCAGGCTCGGAAGGGCCTGGTTATCAAAAGGGCGATATATGGTAACATAACTGAGGACAGCACACAATTTAAGCCTGAGGCATCGCATGATGTGACCATACCTATACAGTGCCTAGTCAGGGACAGTACGTTGCAGTTGTACGAGTCCTCAAAGGTAAGTTCCTGTTCGAACGTAAAGTTTCAATAATTAATATGTATCTTAAATTCTAGAGCGATTTACCTGGCTTTTTTGATCCGAGTTTGGGTGATGATAAGATCTTACGCATTGAATATACATACAACGATGTATCGAGAACAGTCAACATTAAGGACAATGAGCCATTACGACTGCCACAATAGCACCCATTGCCTTACTCTGTATAAATCTTCAGTTTTTATGTTTAAAATTGTTTTTGTAATTAATAATATCCGTATATTCATACACAAATACATACAAAAGTCTAAACGTAGCAAATTTATTTTTAAAAGAGTAAAGCAAGTATTATAATATTAGAATTATATTATTTAACTCTGCAACAAAGTTGGTGGTTTTTCCGCATCTCTGATTTCTGTTCTATTGCCATTTTCAAATTTGGCGCCCAATGGACCGAAATGCACAGGTCACCCTGTATAATTTTTTTTTTTTTTTTTTATAGAAATCAGCTGTTGCCAATTGGCCGTATGTGGAATCGAACAACAATATTTGTAATATGGAGATGAAAAAGCTGCAGTAGAATAAAAATGCTATTAAAAACAGCAAAAAACTCGAATAAGGAATGATGCAATCCATGGACCATGAGCATATTTACAAAAGCGAATCTCATACGCTTCGTGGTCGGCGCTATATGTTTTTTGTTGGTGCTTAACTTTTTGTGGAGTTACGACTCAGACGGTTCCAGCAATACATCACTAAGCAAGTTGAGGTAAGTGTGAGAATCATATTCATTTAACACCTTTCCACGTGCTGTTGAACTATTCGTATGTTTACAGCATCAGGCGCGTGCACAAATATGCACATATCCGCAGCAGAAACGACAGCGGCAGTGACAGGGATGGCAAGAACAACATGGCTGGTCATAGGCTGCCTGCCGCCCCTTTGGCGCTTTCAAAAGAGCGTGAGCTACACATGGACCGTAACTCAACCTCAACGACTGTGATTGCGATTGCAAACTTTACTTCCACTTCACAAGACTTATTGCACGCGCATCCGCATCCACAAGATTATGCGAACAGCACTCACAAACCGCACATCTCACTGTTACAAAATTGCACTGATCCCGATCCCAGAGATGGTATGTATATATAATATAAGCATTTAAGTGAGATTTTAGTAAATAAATTCAATTCACAGGTGGACCCATCACTCCCAATACAACCCTCGAATCTCTTGACATTATTGAGGCAGACCTGGGGCCAATGCTGCGCCCTGGTGGCGCCTATCAGCCAAGTGATTGCATTGCCCAATACCATGTTGCCATTGTGGTCCCCTTTCGCGACCGTTACGCACACCTTTCGGTCTTCCTACGCAACATACATCCGTTCCTAATGAAACAGCACATTGCCTATCGCATATTTATTATAGAGCAAACAAATGGGAAACCTTTTAATCGTGCTGCCATGATGAATATCGGTTACTTGGAGGCCTTAAAGCTTTATAAGTGGGATTGTTTTATATTCCACGATGTCGATCTGTTACCTTTGGATGAACGAAATCTATACAACTGTCCACGTCAGCCGCGGCATATGTCCGTAGCAATTGACACGCTGAATTTCAAGTAAGTCTCACTCCAAAGATACTTCAATACCCCAAAGATCAGTTGATAACCTAAAATTTGTTTTCTTTATAGGTTGCCTTATCGCTCAATATTTGGCGGAGTTTCTGCCATGACACGACAGCATTTCCAGGCCGTTAACGGCTTTTCGAATTCGTTTTTTGGCTGGGGTGGCGAGGACGACGATATGTCCTACAGGTTGTGCACTTTAATAACTGAAATTAATTCAAATAACTTATAATATCCTTTTGCAGATTGAGAAATGCCAACCTATTCATATCACGTTATCCAGTTAATATAGCTCGTTATATGATGCTAAGACATCAAAAAGAGAAAGCAAATCCGAAACGGTGATTAAATTGCAATTAAAAACTCGCAATATATAAATAATTTTATTTATTTATTTATAGTTACGAGAATCTACAGAATGGTATTGGTAAGGTTAAAATGGATGGCATCAACTCGATCAAATATGAAATCTATAGCATCAAAGAATTTCCGACCTTCACTTGGTATTTAGCTGAGCTAAAGAACACCGAGCGAAAGAGCTAGCCATTAGCAATAGGAACAGAAACAGGAGCAGCTAATTATTCTGGAATCATTTTATAAAGACAATTGTTACAAATGCGAATCTGAATCTCTTCCAGCATTCCAATCTTACTTATATGTGTACAAATGACAACAATTACTTTTTCAAGGTAGCCTAAAGCTAATTCTAATGAATTATAGAAGACACACATATTGTGCAATAGCATGTCCAGTCAATATTCTAGAAATATGTAATTTTAGTAGAGGTACTACTAGCGCCATTTAATATTCTATATATTCTAGAGAATATATAGATTTTGTTGAATTTTAATTATTATTTTTGTTCTTTTGTTATTTTCACATCAATTTTTTTATTATGAATCTCTCTTATAAACAAAACCAAAAACAAAAAAAAAAGACAAAACAATTCTACACCAATTCCTACAAGGTGAAATGTAGATATTACTTTTGTGATATACAATTGTTATTCGATCAATACGATAATTAAAAACTAAAAAGATACAACTTTTATCTTCGGCTCGCCGAAACTAACATATACCCTTGCAGAAGACCTAATGAACTATGTACGACTATTATCAAAATGCTGAGTAATAGGCTGATATTTTTTTTATAAGACTTGGCTATAGATCAGCACCAAATTGAAAAACAAATAATATCAAATGAAAACTTTATTGACTGATTACTTCTATGGCAGTTCTATGATTTCTGATCCGATACAACCAACAAAACGTTACGAGTTGTGTGCGAAGACTTTGCAAGCAGGTTAAACAATTCTATCACCCTCTGCAAGGGTGTCTATTACCTATTACCTATTATCTACTTTAATATACAATACCAAATGTAAAACTTATATAAAAAATACATTTTACTATACCAGAATAAAACTTTTACCATATGTACCAAATCTTACTATCATGGATTTCATTATATATATGTATATATATCTACCCATTGATCCAATTAAAAAGTCTAACATATCATTTCGTTGGTTAGATTTTCGTTTTTTTTTTTATTATTATTAAGGTTTATGGTTACTTCGATGTATTAGAAAGTATTTATGGCTTTGTAACGACTATGTTACCATATACGAGTTCGATTAAGTCTGGGTTACATTTACTTTTCGGGCAGCCCGATGGCCGTACGGCCCATGATTAGTAGATACGAGTAATATTCGAGGGGAGGGGGGCAAAACACATACATACGAATACATGGGGTATATATTATTATGGCGAGTGGGGAATTGAATTCCTTGGCTCATTTATTAGTTTGGTATGCAAATTACAGTTAAAACAATTGGCTTTCAAATAGTTAAAAAAAACTTAAAGCTTAAACATATTATATTTTCACTGGTCACGTTGTAATGTAAATGCTTTTTGGGTTCATGAGCAAATAATTTAGAGCAAACTAGGGGGGACAGGGGAAACTACTACCAAATCCAACAAATCGGGCAATGCCTCGATAAGAAAGTATATACATACGAGTACGAAAGATAATATAATAGATATACAAACATATAGGTATATATAAATATATCAATTTGGTCAACAAATTACAACAATTAGAGCATTCATATGAGAAGCGAATAATTTGAATATTAGTTGTGTAAACAGAATTATGAAAACGACAATCTGTACGTAGGGAGCAGGGCAGGAATTAGCGTTAGACCTATTAACGGCAATATTAGAATCCTATATACAATTGTAGTTCGTTGCGGATGGTGTTTACATTATGGAGCACGGCATGGCACAGCACAGGGGCAGGCACACGGGCACCACAGCACCGCCGGACTTAGTTTTCGTCTTTGACTTCGAGCCGGACTCGTATTCGTACATGCCCGATCCTTTGGCCCAGCGACCCTACAAAATATACAGGAAGAGATGTCAGTTTGCTAGGAGCGCAGTCTATAGGTTATGAGAACTTACGCCCGCCGCGGATCCTGCATGCATTTCTTCACGCCTGTTGATAATGGTCTCGTGGCCAGGTGGGTAGTATACTTCCTTGCCCGCCTTGTTGACCGAAGGCACATGCTGTTGCTGTGGCGATGCAACGGCGGTTTCAATCTCACGCTTCCGAATTGGTGTCTCAATGTCCACACGGTCCACGCGATCCGTCTAAGAACACAAAATAATGTCCTTAATAGAAGCTAACGAAAATCTAAATCTTTACTTACAGTGCCAAAGGACTGCATCAGATCGTCCACACGCTGTGGTGGATTGCCATTGCCTACTGGATACTCTACGCCGTCCACGGGGAAGGGTGAGGGTGTGCCATAGTCTGGACCGGGACCGCGACGATTGTTTGTATTCGTTGTGGAGGAGTATTTATACGTATAGCTGGTGCCATTTGGCGGATAGCCATTGCCGTTCTGTGGCTGTGGATAAGTCGTGCTGGGCAGCTGCTTGAGTGGAGCTGGATGGGATGGTTCCAAGGCGTATGGTGGGCCGCCGTTGGGAGGGCCGTGGATAGTGTTGACGGTATTCGAAGTCTCGGTCTCCTTGTAATAGTAGCGGTTGGTGCCACCAGTCGGATGCTGTGGCTGGGCCGGACTGTGTGGCGGTGCTCCATAGTTGGGACTATGGGCCGGACTGTGCGGATAACGCTGATCATTAATCGTGTTGATGTTATCCGTCTTGTGTATATTATAGACCACAGTGCGGTTGGTGTTAGGCGGGCCACCATTGGGGCTGCCGACGGGTCCCAGCGGCAGCTGACGTGGTTGTGGGCTAACGCCACGCGTGGTGGTTTCCTTGTGCTCCCGAATCTCGTACGACTGGTTGGAGACCAGTGGGCGATCATTGGGCTTGTTCAGAGTCGAATAGCTCTCCGTGTTGTAAACCACAGTCTGTGGCACATGCGAAGGCGACAGCTGCGTGTAGTTCTGACTGGAGTTGTGCGACTCGTGGTGCTTGTAGCTGCTGCTCAAAGTGTTGTTATTGCGATTGATGGTGCTGGTGGTGCTGCCTGGACCGGTGGATGGGATTTCGTAGGTATAGGTGCGCACAGTGGTTGTTACCTTGGTGCCTGGTGCGGGCAATATGCCATCACTCAGTGCAATATCCTGCAGCTCCTTGTCAATGTTCAAGTTGCTGCTCACTGTCTGTGTGGTGTTCACACTTGGCACCAGCTCCACATTGTTGTTGAGCGTGCGATTGCTCTCATAGATTTTAGTTTTGCTGGAGTAGTGACCACCACTTGGCGAATGGGCTGAGGAAAGATCTAGGTTTATTAACAAATCCATATGTGGTTTACAGAAAGAAAGCTCACCCAGCGTGTAGGGCTTCTCCTTGGTTTGGTACTCGTCACGCTTTAAGCTGTCTTGATAGTTGGAGTACTTGGCCGTTGACTGCAGCGTGCTGTAGTCGGTTGGATTAAAGGTCTCCACGTCATCGCTGAAGGGCTGCTGTCCGCCTGAATGCTTCGTCGTCTTGATCACACGCGTTGTCTTGGTGACAGTGCCCGATGGATCAGTGCGTTCGCTATGAGGGAGGAAAAGACATTTATTAACAATTGATTTCAGAATGTTTGAAGGACTATTTTATCCTTACAGCGTTCTATAGCTGGTGCCTGTGGGCAAGCTATCGCGCTCTCTGTTGGTAATCTGTCGCTCATGCTTAAGATCCTCAAGCAGTGCATCCAACTGATCGATGTTCTGATCGGCCGTCTTGCTCTGATAGGATACATTATTATCGCCTGTGCTCGAGTATTGGTACGATGACTTCTTGTACGCATAATTTTTGTCGTTCTATAAATAATTATATAAACAATATAAGATGGAAGCAGCGGAAATTTTGTATATATATACTTACACGTCCATTCCATTTTGAAGGCGTATCCCTCAATGAGGATGAGTAATTTTCCGAGCTGCTCGAGTACTGCATTTCCAATTATTGTTTTTTGCTGTAAAATGACATCAAGCAAATATATATTTAAATTCATATGAGTAAGTTGTACTCATAGTACAACGAGTATATACTATATAGTATATACATAAATTAAAGCCGCTGTGGGTGTTAACGGAAACGTAAACGGCTTCGAACTGACAGGTTGATTCGCCGCAGTTCATAAGAATCTCAAAAATTTTGTTTAAATAACACCCACAAACATTTTTCAATATCTACAAAAATGGTGCGTCGTTTCTAGAACAACGCAAACATATTTTTGGCGAATTAATGGAGCTTAAGTCATCTGAAGTGGGCATCACTTTATATTCATATGATCTGTCAATAGCAGCAAGGCAAAGAAAACAAACAACCGAGATACAAATAGAGTGATAAATTGTCCAATAGGATTGACCATAAGACACCCAGTAGTCAGCTTTCCAATTTGAATACATTCCAAGATCGTTAGATTCTGCCTATAAGAGAGCAAGTGGGGATACTCTAGTCGGAGCGGATCTACTACAAGATACCCTTAAATCTTGTTTAAAATACTCTGAAACAAAGTCAAACTAAACTCCAGACAAATATATATTTATATTTTCATGGGTAGATCGCTTCAGGTTATAGATCTAATCAAGAATGTATAAGAGATTATATTTATACACACTTGCACAAGTGCAAAATACACTTGAAACCCATTTGCACCAAGATCAGCGCTAGAGAGCTGACAATGGAATTAACTGAGATCGGCTGGTAGTAATTTGTTCCCATGGAAACAATATACAGCTTGATTATAAGTCTCGATTAGGAACACACACACACACATATAATGTTTACAAACAATCTGATGTGTATTATACAAAAATGATTTACATATTTAAATGGTTCAATTTAAATGGGGGTACGTCATCTTATAACAATAATAGTTTTTGTTATTCAATCATAAAACAAAAAATCTCTATATTTTGGCTGCGGGCATTATAATGAAAATATATTTGGCATTGGGTTACAGAACTGACGACATACAAAAAAAGCGTATTGAAAGTTCAATGTCAAACTGGTTTTCACTTTTAACGTGTCCTTTAGCTCCTTTTCTGTCCGATGATACAATCATGCGTTTAAACCTGTCTGTATGATGCACGCTCCCCTGTCGTTAAGTCTGTCTGGCTGCTGGCCGGTTGGTGAGGTTTTTTTTCGCGATAACCTTGAGGGAGATTTCAATGAATGATTTGAGAGAGAATAACAGATGCACAAAAATTCGTATGGCAAACACAAGGATTGCTGATGTTGACGATGATGTCATCGGATCAGGTCAGATCAGCTACATAAACAAATCTCGCATTTCTGACACCTTAAATGCATCATAAGTTAAATAAATCAAACGACTCAACTAATAGAATAACAAAATTAGAATAAAACTTCCTTGGGACATGATCGTGCTTGTCTATACTCTGCCATATGGTCAAGCGTTTAGCTAATAAAGAAGCTCACGTAAGCAAAATATGTACATATGCTTGTATGTTTGTCTATATGCATGTGGAAAACACGCACATAAAAGATCAAAATATAAATAAAAGGCTAAATTGAATTGACGCCTGGTCACACATAGCACGTTTTTCAGTGGCGCTTTGAGGTGAATTTTTGAAACGCAACAACAACAAAAACAAACAGGTCGCAATAACACTGAGAGCGCAAGTTGAAGCGCCTGTTGCGTGTGTTTGTTTTTGCATACGATTGTTGTTGTTGTTGTATTACAATTTAAAATGATCTCATAGAATCGGAACGAGAGATAGAAGAGGGAGGAAGCAATTTGTTGTTGCTGTGTGTGTCTGGCATTGGAGTGGGCGTGCGGGCGGGTAGAGAGACAACAGCTCGCAAAAATGCCAGCGGTTGTGATCTGTAACGTATGTACACAGATATATATATAGTATATATGTATAATTGTCTGTATATATTTTTATATACGTAGGCAAGCATAAAATAAACAAAGTAGCAAACGAAACAAGTTTGAGAATAGCCGAAAAGAGCAAATCGAAGGTGTTGTTGTTGTTATTCGAATATTCGAAAATCAAATTGAAACGTAGGCGAAAAGGCGTAAACATACATACATATGTACAAGTGTGTATATGTATGTTTGCTACCATAGCAGTTTGTATTTTGTATGTGTGCGTATGTTCTAGCGCCTATGCGGAGTTGCCAATTCGTGTGGCGCTGGTGACGCCGCCGCCACCGCTGCCGTTGCTTCTGTTATTGTGACTACTGCCTCCTCCGCCACCTACGCATTTATAGATATATATTTGTGTATGTATATACATAGATGTGTTTTTACATGTAGTATAAAAAGCGTTTGAACTTGGCTAATTTAAATTGAACATTTTATGTATGAATACGCAAAATGTATAAAAGTCTCGTTATTATCATGTTTTCTTTTTTCGATTTTTGATTTGAACTAATTTACGAGTGAGAAACAGACAATGAATATGAATGCCAGGCAAGATTTTCGTCGCCTTCAGTGGCGAGACTTTCGCCTTTTGCTGAACAATATTTGTTGGTGAATATATACATGTATGTATGTGGATATGTACATATGTATATATGCACATGTACATTATGTATGAAAACAAATAATTCTATAAATAGTTCACTGCCACTTTGCTTTTGGCTTTCAATTTGAATACGGTTGTTGTTGCTCTTGATTCAAAAAATAAAACGAGTGCGCTCCGTACATGAATCATCATCCCATCCGTAAAAGCATATATAAATATACATACATATGGTAACGAGGTGGCTAGAGGAGGATGCGGATGCATTTCATTGCGTATTTTTATTGAACACCATTTGAATTTCTCTTTGCTGCGCGTACACACGATTCAATGGATACAGATATGTACATACATCTAACTACATACAAACATAGATATGTATGTTGTATATGACGGAAACATACATACATATGTACGTTCAAATATGTGCGAGTAAGTAGGGAAAAACTAAAACTCGTTTCTGTGTGCGTTTGTCGCCGTCATCAGTTTGTTTTTTAAGCTTGCCTGACAGTTCAATAGATAGCTAGATGCCACAGATACACACACACACACTCTCAAGCACACACACTCCACAACAGACAGCCACACTCCAAACATAAATACATTCAAGCAATCATAATATAATTCACTGACACTCACTGTGCACTTTTCCAAAACCCAAAATGATTGGTGCAGACTTTTGTCTCTTTGTTGTTGTTGCAGTTGTTGTAGCTATTGCTGACAACGTCGGGTTCAGTGTTCAGCCAAAAGAAAATTGCTACAATGCGCGGGCGCGTTAGTCTTAGAAATTCGTTTGTATGAGTCTTTTTGAGTTGTTAGTGTGTATTCGTTTGTGTACAACAAAACGTAACGGTAACGGAACAGCTTTGCTTTCTATATACGCGTAATCGCGTCGCTGGTTTCTGCAGTACTGACTGAAGATACAATTTTGCACTTGCCACGAGCAGGGCGACGGTGCTCAACATCCCGATCTCGTTCGACTCCGAACGACGCGCCACGAACAGATCGGACTCATAGTTGAAAGATCAACAGGTTATGCTTCTCTTATGAGTAAGTTCTCTTTCTCTCAAGCTTTTGAATACTTTAAAAACATTTTGAATATCGAAACATGTGTATTCCAAAATTGAATGATTGATTTTAGAATATTTTACTTTTAATATAATACATTTTTTATATAAAGCTATTTGTTTACACTTTTATGCTAATATATGTGAAAATCGAATGAATTAAGCTAATTTATTAACAATTTACACCAGTTAGAGCTGAATAGCAAATCAAATGTTTTAGTCGTAAGTTGTGACGTTAAGTTCTGTCGATCTTTAGACCGGAGCTGTTCGCCTGTGCTCAATAATCGTTCAATGAGCATCTATGCCTGCTGAACTGGCTCTCACGTAAAGCTTTTTTTGCGATGCAGTCTGTACATACGGAAAGCTTTTGGCTTGACTGAAGAAATAGCGAGTTGTTTGCATTTTAATCAAGACAAAAGTCAAGTGTGTTTTATTCAATCGTATAATTCAAAGCGGTGTCCATGGGTTTTATAAAAGATCAGAATTAATGTATGTATAAAATTAAGCATTTCTTTAACTAAAAACGGTAGCTTAGTTCACTCTAAACCGCGTGATAACTGAGAACATGAATGCAGTTTACAAAATTACTGTACTTAATATGATAGGAAGAAAACGATTAGTCCTTGGCGGGCACCTCGATAACACGGGGCTTGTCAATGATGCGTGCCGTCTTATTGCCTTTCTCCACAATGCCAATGATCCAAGCCTGGTAGCCCTCCTGTTTCTCAATATCCTTACAATAAGCAGCAGCCTGTTCTCTTGGCAAGCATATAAGCAAGCCACCTGAGGTTTCCGCAGAATGACCCTGCAATAGCTGGAACATGTTGCCACAGGCCTTGGCCACTGCTGCCATTTTGGCAATCACTGGAAGGTTGTGTATTACAAAGGACACATCCTTCTTTTGATGAGCGGCCAGTGTCTGTGCGTGACCCAAGAGACCAAAGCCGGTTATATCGGTGGCTCCATGGGCGTTGTACTTGTGCATGAGGCGCGCAGCAACTCGGTTTAAGCGTGACATCGAGTTCATTGCACGGTGATACGCTTTACGCACATCTTCCTCGGAAACGACCAGCTTAATGCGGTTCCAGCGTTCAGGTTGATCGATCCATTGATGTGCGTTCACAGCCACTTGAGTACCCAATGGTTTGGTGAGCACCAAAACATCGCCAACGACAGCATTATCTGGTACTATGTACTCATTGGGCTGACATATGGTCGATGCAACTCCACCTATTGTGCACCATGGATTAACAACGCTCTGGCCGCCGGTTACAGTGGTGCCCGCTTCCAAAGCAGAGTCCTTAAATCCACGCATTATTAGGGGTATGACAACATCGCGCTCTTTTTCCGTCATCTTAGTGCTTACGGCCAACAACATAAGCATGTTATCGCAATCAGTTACGCCCATCGCGTACAGGTCACTAAGCACATTTGCGCAAGCAATCTTGCCCATCATGTAGGGATCGTCAACAATTGGATAGAAGAAATCGGTGGTCTGCACCAAGCAAAGACCACCATGACGTAGAGGTATAACTGCACAGTCAAGGCCAATGCCAATGCGGGGAATTGCCACGTTGAGAAACTGCGGTTCCTGGTCTTGGGCGGAGTAGTCCTGTTGCAATGCTGACACAAGCTTAGAGAGTACCTCCTGTGGCACCTTGCAGCCACGTCCTTTAAGGTCTGCAAAACGTGTCAGTCGAAAAGAGGCATCCAAATCATGAGCAGTTGGATCGAATGGGCGACGTAATTCAGCATCGCCACCACCATGCAGCTCCAGATGAGCAGCATTTAATACATCTGCAGCGTAGCTCATTTTATGTTAAAAACCTAAACAAACAAATTAAATTATTTCATTAGTTAGTGGTCCCGTACAAGAACTACGCACTTTTGCCGCCAATAAAACGGGCAGCCGCAAATAACTCGCGTTCTCCCTAGACACAAATACACACGCAAACAGACGTGTATGTGCACGGATTTTTAGAGCAAACCTGTGCATGTGTAAGTAGCGCGCGCTGCTATTGGCTGTTCGCACGATGGCGGCTGAATCGGGCGAAGTCAGTATTTCTCCCTGTCGTCAAAGAACAAAATGTGAACAATGTCCACCTTCTTCAATTTACAAAAGCCTAATTTTGGCTCGTTTTTTAAACCGAAACTTGACGCCGCGCATTATGTGCAATAAAAAACTTACGTTTACAGGTTAAAATATAAGAAATATTGCTTTAAAAGCCGGCCAATAATATTTTATTTAGCGCGTTTATTTCGCTTTTACACCGCTCTCGTTGTCTGGGTAGAGTTGTATCTGCGGCTTATCGATATACCAACAATAAATGTGGCAAAGTTAGCCCTGCCAACTTGATCCAAGTTCCTTTCACTCTGCTTGGCCATTATAATTAATATAATTATTAATAAATTGAATAAATTACAAATTAAACAGGAAATAAAGCTTTTTTAAGCCGTTCGAAATGAGGCAATTAATATGCATAACGTTCGGTTGGCTGCACTCGCAGCTGGTTGTCACGGCGCCGTGTAAAAACAAAGTCAGCTGAAGGTATTGGGCCAGTCGCTAGCTGGAGAGAGAAACAAGTGGAACCTGTTGCTTGAGCGCAACTTAAAAGTAAAAGTGAACAAAGAAAAAGTTTGTGTCGAATTAAGTTTTCTCTTAGATTAACAAAAATAATTAGTTTCTCCATTTAAAAATAATTCAATCTGCAGTAAGGAGGTTTTCTAAACTGTGGCGGACTAACAAAAGACTCAAGCAACAAACTCGCCATGGACAAATGGAATCGCTGACGACAGCGCCACAATCACATTAACATACAATCGAATAAGAGTTTAATATTTAATACATGACCATGATTCAGTTACGCCTGCGCTCAGTCATTCTCTTGTTGCTGCAATTAGTTGCTTTGGTCAGAACTGAATACGTTTATGGCGAGCCCGAGTTTAAGTGTCCTAAAAAGTAAGTTGCTCAACAATGAAATTTTTATAGAAATATTCAGGTTTATTAATTTTATGCACAGGCCTCAAGTCTTATATCCCTGTCTTTGTGTAAAGGGGAGCGACGATGGATTATTTGTGCGCTGTGAGAACACAAACTTGGCCACTCTTGCAGTTGCCCTACAAAATCTTGCATCTTTGGATATGCCAATAGAGGAGTTAACCATCTATAAGGGACATTTTGGTGAGTTACTTAAATTAATCTATTAATAATAGATGATAATTATTTACGATCTTTTAGTTCGTCTTTTTGGACCACTCTTCGCACATATAAAGGCACGTATGTTAATTATTGAAGATACGCCCCTTGCCACCATTGATGACTATGTGTTTTATGGCATGAATAACACATTGGAGCAGCTTCACTTGCTGCAGACGAATCTCAGTAAAGTTGGTCAACTGGGCTTTGGTGTAAGTCATTGAAGGTTATATGGTATATTTTGGATTTAACTATTTTTTTGTTTTTATTCCACAGATTTTAGGCAAGACCAGACAGCTGGTCATTGATGGACATGCACTTGAGCAACTGCCCAAAGATCTATTTCTTGGTCAGGAAATTAGCAATAAACTTGAAACTATACAGCTCTCAAATGGTCTCTTGAGTGACCTGCCTGTGGAGACATTTCAGCCGCTGCGCAAGCTAAAGTCATTGGACTTGCATGGAAATCAACTGCAAGACCTTAAGCGTAATCAATTCAAGAATCTGCGTGAACTGGAGATGTTAGATATAAGTCATAATCAAATCAAAAAATTGGAGGCACAACACATTGCTGATCTCACAAAGCTTGGCTGGTGCAATGTTTCGCATAATGCCTTGAATGAGTTGAGCCGTGGCACTTTTGCCAGGAACTCGGTGCTCAAAGTACTTAATCTATCACACAACAATATAGGTAAATTGGACGCAAATAGTTTCCGGGGAATGCGTTTTCTACGCCGACTCTTTCTGAGCGACAATGCTATCACAGAGGTGGGTCGTGGCACCTTTGGCTCTGTGGCCCGCATTGGAACCATCGATCTGGCGCGTAATAAGCTAAAAAAGATTGAGTATCAAATGTTCACTCAAATGAATTATGTTGAGGTATGTGAAAGGGAAAACGTATTAACTACAATCACATATTAATAACTTTTTTCTTGCCTCTACAGCTGCTTGATTTAGCGGAGAACAACATAACTAAGATTGAAAAGAATTCATTTAAAGACATTTACCAAGCGGTCATTAATGTGTCACACAATGCCTTGGAGCTAATTGAATCAGCCGCTTTCGAAAATTGCGTCAATATAACGGTTCTGGATTTGTCACACAATCGCTTGGCTAACTTTTCTCGTCGTAGTTTTGATGAGACCACCTTCGCCTCCGAGTTCCAGCTGAGCTTCAATAGTTTAACTAATCTGGCACATGTATGCTTTTATTTTTATTTATTTATAATCTAAAACTTCAGCTAACGTCCTTTGCTTTCCAGGTACCCCTACAAAATATGTCTGGACTGCGTGTGCTGAATGCCTCACACAACCTCATTACTCAGATACCCAAGAACTGTTTCCCCAAGTTGTACGAGCTGCACACAATTGATGTATCGCATAACAACATATCCTTTATATTCAATGGAGTCTTCCAAACACTCTTCTCGCTGCGCTCTATTAATCTGGCTTATAACAGCATGGAAGAGATTAAGTCCTCGACATTTGGAACACTACCAACACTTCTGGAGATGGATCTCAGCTATAATAAGCTAACTTCCGTAGTGCGTGGCTCGCTGGCTAAGATGACTAGCATGCGACAGATCTATTTGAACAATAATCGAATTGAAAAGCTATTCCAACTTCCTATTTCCTTAAATGAGCTTCACTTAAGCCATAATAATATCAGTTCCATACCAGCTGGCACTTGGCCAGTTATGAATTCACTGATCTATTTAGATCTCAGTTACAATCAGCTTGCAGATAGCTTAAATGCATACAGCTTCACAGGATTATTGGTGGTGCAACGGCTTATGCTGCAGGGCAATGGCATCAGCAATCCTCCAAGGGAAGCCGTTGCAGTCATGTCAACACTCCAGTATCTTTACTTACAAGTAAGTACTTTTTATTAGACCTATAGCTTTCGATCTATAACAATTTCTTCTTGGCAGCACAACAACATCAGCGTCTTGGAGCGAAGTGCATTTGGCAAGCTTCCAGTTCTGTTCGAGCTTAATCTCTATGACAATCAAGTTACGGATATAAGGTAAGTGCAGCGATCTTTAACTATAATTAAATATATAACCACTTCATTTGCTTGCAGTAAACGCGCATTTGAGGGATTACTGCAGCTGCTGACGCTGAATCTGTCGTCTAATGGAATAAAGCAGCTGCCAAATGATATATTCATTGGGCTACCTTCGCTGCGTTCACTGGATTTGTCACACAATTCGCTATCCAAGTTAGACAATAAGACAAATGGCGTATTGGATGAGTTGCTCAGTCTGGAGACACTTAATTTGAGTCACAATCGTATTAGTTTCGTCACCAAGAAAACCTTCCCATCACATCAGTATATACCGTACAACCTCAAGTATTTAGATCTGAGTTATAACCAGATGCCGGTGCTGACCTACGATATAACCTTTGGCACGAAGAAGCTGTTGCATTTAAATGTTTCCCATAACCAAATAAACGAGTTGCGTCGCGGAGTCTTGTCCAACTTTACATCCCTGCAGATGTTGGACCTATCTCACAACGAGCTAACGAATCTGATGTCCGAAGAGCATATTTTTGATCTGCCCAAGAATCTGAGCAGTCTGGATTTGTCGCATAATCAAATCTATCATTTGCCCTTCGCCAATCTGGTGAACACGAAGTCATTGACAAACATTGACCTGAGGTACAATAGTCTGGAGGATATACCAGCGTTGCTGGTGGCCAGCATGCGGAATGGCAGTCAAGTGATGCTATCTAACAATCCCATGCACTGCGGCTGCAATGTGAGACCGCTCAAGCACTTTATGCTGCAGCAGACAACACCTAGTGAGGATTTGCGTGACGTAGTTTGCCAGACGCCTGCACAGGCTAAGGAGCAATACCTGCTGCAGTTGGAGGACGAGTATTTAAACTGCAGGGAAGATGAAAAGGACGTTTATGACGGCACCGACTATGAGCAGCTGACAGATGTGCGTTTCCGCATGGTCCAGACGTAAGTAAAGATTTCACGGCTTAATATTAGCCCAGAGAATGCTCATCCCTTCCATATCCATTTGCAGAAACAAAGCTGGTAATCTAACTCTGAGCTGGTTCGTCTCTGCCGTAGCGGATGTTGCAGACTTTTATGTGTACATTCGAAGCAGCAACAACGAGGTGCTCTACCAGGCTGACTATGCATATAATCAGCGTACGGCTCAGATACCCACTGCTGAGCTACTCAAGCATGGCACTGAAAAGCTCCGCGAATCTGAGATTTGTATTGTGTCCCGTGACAGCGATGGAAACACGCGTCGCTGGTTCGCCGGTCAGTGCCAGGTACTGCCCTCACTCAAGTTGCCCAGAACCTTCTTCTTTGGCAACTTCAACGCTAGAGGAGCTGCTAGCTCCACCAACTTACCAAGTACCTGCCTCTTACATGTTACTTTAATTTTGTTTGTTACACTTATACAATACGTCCATTAAATGTAAGCGTATGTTTACTGCTTACAAGCACAGTAAGGACACGCGCTACTCTGACCTTACAGCCACAGCTGTACATGTGCGTGCCGCCCTGCGCACATGTATTTGTTTACTTGGTCGCCGTTGCCGCCGCCGACAGTTCGTGTGGTGAATGGATAAGGGGCGATAAGGATGGGGTGGTGTATGGTGTATGGTGTAGGTGAGCACAATTGAGAAAATGTTAAAGCACAAACCAGCTGATGCATTCGAACTTTCATTCACACAGCGAAAACACAAAGCCAAAAGAGGCAGCCAAGAGCCGCCAAATCGTGTGCGTTCGTCCTGTTCGGCGTTTCGTTCGGCTTTTTGTTGTTTTTGGCAACGGTCGTCAACGTCACAGAATGACGATAACGACGACGACGATGTTGATAATGATAGGCATTCGGAGCGAACGCCAGGACTTTGAGCAAAAGCAAAGCAAAGCTTGCCAAACAAATGCGCACTCGCACTTCTCACGTTCTCAACTTAAATGACTATGTTTACACTGCTGGCCAGCACAAGTGTATACAGATTCATCCTTTTGTATAAGCCCGATAGAAGAATGATACAAATTTAGTTCAGAGAGTTTTCTTTTAAGTTTCTTGAGATATTTAGTTGGCATAGAACTGGTGGAAGTGGAAATCAGCATCCCTCCCCGAATCGGTTAAATTTCCTTGTGCGCCCAATGAGTCAACTTGTACACCGGGACGGCTACTTGATATTATTAGACAAGTCTTTGGGATAGTAAAATATACTAGATTTTTTAATGAGTGTTCGATTATATATCATATAACAACAAACATTTATCAATTTTACATTTGGAATAGAAAATGAATTTGTTACCCAAAAATAATCATGATGAATCATGTACACCGTGCGGCTACTTGATATTATTAGACAAGTGTTTGTGATAGTAAAAGATAAAAGATACTAGATTTTTTAATGAGGGTTCGTTTAATGCTTATAAATTCTACATTTGGAATAGAAAAACGATTTGTTACAAACATTTTCAAAGATAATCATTATGAAGTATACACTATGCACATTTTTCTGGCCACCAGTGTGGACAGCCCACTCAGAACATGTGCAACTTTCACTGTCAGCCGCTCTTCGGCTTTTTTATTGTGTTGTTGTATTGTGCTTTTAGCTTTGGTGTCTTTGCGCGCTGCTTTTGCATTTGGCTTGGCACTTGTCCTGTGCTGTGGTATGTCCTTATCGATTTTCAGCGAAATTTCACAGGCTCACGGCGCACGTCAGTGCCATGCGAAGATTCACTTGTCGCGCTGAGTTCGTTCGTGTCGTGTTCGCACAGCACAGCACAGCACACAGCAGCGAGTAACAGTTAACGTACCAGAGACCGTTATGTAAAGAGATTTCAATAGAAAGTATATATATAAGTGAGCGCTGCTGTGAGCAATATATATATATGTCTATATATATTGTAGGCGCATAGGGATTAAATATTAAATATTTTGTTAGTAATTCAATTAAAAGCAGCATTTGTGATATCAAAAAACACAACGCGACAAGTTTTGTGAACAGTTTCGTATCAAAATAGTTATAGTACATACAAAACGGAGAAGGGAAACGCGCTGCTGAAACTGTGCCGTAACACACGGGGCATTGAAAAGGAAGAGAAGGACACGAGAAAAAATTCCAGGTAGCAGGAGACGGCAAAAACGTAGGCGCAAAGAAAAGACGAAAACGGAAAATGTAATAGAGGTCAAAAGAAGCATTGATTTAACGTGCACTTTCGTCTTGCTCTCTTCCGTTATTCTTAATTTCCTTTCGCTTGCGTTTCGCTGACTGTGTGTATGACATTGTGTGTGCGTGCGTGTGTGAGTGTGTGTGTGTTTTTGGTTGTGTTTTCAATTCTGTTGCGTAAAGAATTCGATTCAAAACTTTTAACTCCAATTGACACACACACACACACACACATTCGCTCAGCCTATGGCGCCCATAAATTGTGAGTGTATGTATGGGTGTCGGCGTGTCTGTGTGTGTGTGCGCGTGTGTTGATGATGACGAACTACTTACTTACGTATGAATAAACGTCCTTTCGCACAATACACAAAACTTACACAAACAGCCGCAGCAGCTGAAAGGAAGGAAGGAAGGAAGGAAGGACACAAAAATATGACATGTAACGCAGTTCAATATCCAATATAAAGAGACCAAGCATAATTACATAATCAAATAGAAGGACTTGCAAAAAAAAAACCAAAAACAACAGCAACAAAAGCAAAACAAAAACGCAACAACAAAAACGAAAAGCAATAAAAAAAACTGTAAATCAAAATCAACGCAAAAGTGCAAAGCAATTATTTAATCAACGCACCGGAAACTCCCCGAGAAAAATCAAAACCAAAGTACCTGCAACAAAGAAATTGAGCAAATTAAAAAAAACACCTACACACCCACACATATATACACACACACACACACAGATTGAGTCGTATCAAAAAATTACTTTTATAAATATACAACAATAAAAAGGACAAAAATAAAAAAAAAGAAACCCTCGCTACAACTTTAATGCCATAAACTATACATTCTATATATAGAAGATATATCTATATCTGAGAAAAGTGCTATAATATACTATAACTATATACAATAAAACACTTATATATAGAGACGTTATATACCAACATACATAGTTACACACATACGCTACTTATATAAAACTGTTGTGTGCATGTAGTTGCCGTTATGCGAAAATAACTGATAAATAACTGATAGATAACTGATAAATAGAGCTAAAGCTAAAGCTAAACGAAACCTCGTAGTTTGTAGGACAAGCGTCTTCTTCATGTAGCAAAATCAAAAGAAACAAAAGCAGATTAAGAGAACTTTATGAAAAGAGAAATGGATATTTAACCAAACGTAATATTAAACGCACTTAACGACTAAACCAAAACTACCAAGTAGTTGCCTCTATCTATCTATCTATATATATATATATATATATACTTATATATTGATATATATATATGTATATATAGTTATACTATTGACATATACAAATTGCTTAGACTACAACTATTAAATCTATGGATTTATTTTTATACATATAAAGCCGGAACAAGCTCCAACTTCAACTTGAACTTCAGCTCGTGCTAAGATAAATTAATGAACTAATTAAAACTGAAGTCAAAACGTGCTGCATGACGACAAGGATCAAGGAGCAAGGACAACGCAGCTGTCGCCGGCATACCATTTTTGCTTGCGTGTTGCCTGTGCTACTTTTAGGATATACATTTACCATAGAGAGATATACTCGCACTTAAGTCAAATTTTACCTACGTTTGGGTTTCTTGACGTAACTCCGGCACACGCCAAGCCACGCCACGCCCCAGCTCCGGGTACGGCTCCGGCTACGGCTCTGGTTCCAACTACGGCCCAGCACCCAGACCACACAAGCAGCTTAGCTACATATATAAATGTATACGTAAACGGTAACACCATAACGCCTTAACTTGAGTCACAACTTTCCACACAAGCCGCAAGCGAAATTCGTTGCGTTCATTAAACTTTCACGACTGCGAGACGGAACATTAAATCTACTGTGAAGGAATATAAATAGAAGTAGAATAACAAGAAGGAGAAGGATCAGAAGTGAAGGTGAAGCAGCTGAAACTAAGAACAAAAAAACGTAGCATACTTTTGCGCTGGCCTGGAAAAGTGATGTAAAACCAAATAATAACCTTATATAATAGCTGTTCTTTGTGATATTCTAAACATATATTTATATATATTATATATATATAATAATAAACAAAGCGATCGTGACATAACTTTATACTCCGTGTGCTCCCCTTGCTGCCCCGCCCCGCCTATCATCGCCACCAAAAACACCACCTAATTAACCAACCAAACCAAACCAACAATAGCGATAGAGAGACAAGCCCTTAGAGGATAAAAACGACGTCTATAATCCAAAGTACAAACAAATATATATATATAAATAGCAACATATGGTATTAATATACATGTTTATTCAGTAGTCGAACATATGCGTTAAACATAACCTCAATACTGAACCCTTAGTGCGCGCCCAAAGGATCTAAATGAATATCGTAAACCAAATCCAACCCAACCAATCCATAAGCAATACAACTAGTGCTGTTAACAAAATATTTTAGAGACTACAACCAAAACGTTACTTAACACCTTCTAAAAATAAGTATAACCCACCAACAAAAACTACACTCACACACACACAAATATACAAACACAAACACACACACACAAAAACAGTGCTAAACAAGTGAAAAAAAGAAAAAGAAAAGAAACAATTCAAAAATTGCTCATAAAGCGAATACTGGAGAGGGAGTGAGATAGCAACAACGAAAAGCAATTATTTTGTTTATGTGTACGTGTATATAAAAGTACTTGTTATTGTTATTGTATTAGTTAATGCCAAAAATCGAAACGGAAGTTGCACCCACACACCTGCCGACAGAGCGAAGGCAATATTAAACAAAAGAGAGAGAGAGAGGGAACAACAAACGGAAAACAGTAAACGACAAAGAGGAAACACACACAATGATAAGGCCTAAAATTGCGCCTGGTGTTACGGATTGTGCTCTATGGCAATAACAAAAACAGTATAAAAATTTGAACAGCAGTAAAAGCAGCAGCAAAAGCAGCAGCAGCAGCAGCAGCTGAGAAGGTGTATAGTGTGAGTGTTAGAGAGAGTGTGTGTGTGTGTGCGAGTGTGTGTGTGTGTGTGAGGGAGTGTGCTGGCAGAAGGAGAAAGTTTTTTGCGAGGAGCGCAACGTAGTACCGGAAACTGGCGGCGAAAGTAAAATTTCACCATTTCCATGTGGAGCTGGTGGTCCTGGTTTTAACTGTATAAAATGCACGTTAAACACACACAGCGCAGAGTCAGCGGTCCTGGAGCATTCGGAACATTTACCAACGACCAACGGTATGAGTATATATATATTATATATATTGTATATGCAATTATTTTAAATTGTTTCTTTGTTGTTCTTGAATCCTTGATATTTGTTGTTGATTTAACGTCTGATTGTTACGTTACATTACATTACGTTACATTACGTTACGGTATGTTACCTCACAATGTTCATGTACATGTACATATGTATGTGTGTGTGTGTGTGTCTCGGTGGGTGGGTGTTTCGATGTAACGTTGGATAAGAGCACAAAATCCCAACGTTCCATTAAATATTTAACAATTTGTGTGCCCATCAATAATGTAGTACGATTAGAACTGAAACAACCTGAAACACCTTGTGCACACACACGCACACACACACACATACATTTTACATATATACATGTGTGTACGTGTACATCTTAAAATATTTATCTGAATGTATTTTCGTTTCAATTTCAGCATTCCCATATTTATACAATGTTGTTGTTGTTTTTAAGTTTAAGCTTAAGTTTGTTTTGCAGTGTTTCTTTCTTTCTTTGTTTGTTGTTCGTTTGTTTGCTTTTCATTTAAATTGTTGTTGTTGTTGCTATTGTTGTTAATTTGTTGTTGTTGTTGTTGCTGTAAGTGTTACGACATAAGATGAACATCTTTCATTTGGGGGCAGCTACACATACATAACATATATATATCTTATATATTTATATACATGTACTCTGTATACTGTGCCTGCCTGTGCTTGTCTGTATGTGTGTGTGTGTCAAATCCTTATTTGCTCCATTATGCTTATTTCCCTTTGCTTGTAAGCACAATGCAACTGATTTCCGTCCATTCAATGCCCACGCTGCACTATGCACAGGGCACAGGGCGTTCCGGGGTAGCAGCTGTAGAGGGCTGAACCAGCAGGGCGGCAGGATATTGCAGGGCAACAATGTACAATAACATCAAAATGGCAGCAGGGCAGCAGCTTGCCCGTCATCTGTCACTCAGTCAATGCAATTACGAAACTAGATTAAAAGCCAAGCTGCCAACAATGGCAACGGCTGGCGACAATAGCAACAACAGCGACAATGGCCAACAAACAATGAACAACCGTTCGAAAAATAGTGTCAAAGTACGTTAAGTGCACTTGTACGCAGTGTGCAAAAAGCGTTGCATATATACAGGCGCCATTCAATTACTTGCTTCAAAGCGTGTATGTGTGTGTTAGTGTTTCTATGTGAGTGTGTGTGTGTTATCCATGTACATGCAGCAGCGGAAGCTCTTGCTTTTACTTCAATGATTAAACCACTGACCGAATTTTGGCATACCCCATATACATACATTACATTTGTATTGGTATTTGTATTAGTCATGTGTGTGTGTGTGTATCGATAAGCGCTTGCCATTATTATTGTTGTTGCTGTTGCTTGCACATAGCTAACATACACACACACACACACAAACACAAGAACACCCACACACGGACAAACATAGATAGCGACACACACTCGCGCACAAAGAGCGAGTGAGCGATAAGCCTTTTTGTGTAGGAAATACGATGTTTCCATTTGAACTAGTTACGAGTACAGATTTTTGTACACTGTCAATAGATGCACATAGAAGAAGTACTTCTATATAGATCCAATCAGACAACTTATTTCCATTATGTGTATACCAAAGACAGATTCTAGACTCTCCCTACGCATTATTCCAATTAGATTATCGTCATTCCATTTGAGTAAACTCCCAGTCAAATATGTGGAATGCATTGAACTGTATGCACGGAACGATATGAAAAGGAGTCTGTATCGGTCTCAAACGGCTCTTTGCATTGTGTTCCACTATATCAGCAATCCAATTAGATAATTGTGGAACGCATTCACTGCAAGTTCCTTGTAACGTGATCTGTTTACTTGTTATTATGCCGGTGTTAAGATTATTGGGAACGATGGGAAATGGAATCTGTCTTATCTTTGATTTGATTAGTTTTGTTTACACTTTTGTTCGTTCTAATCTCATTTCATTTGATTTTTTCTTTGATTTTTCAAGTAAATAAATACATTTAATTTATGTTTGTCATTGTTGTTGTTGTTTTTACAGAAAACTTGCTTAAAAAGTACAAAAGTTAATCAAAAAAAAAACAGAACAAAATCAAAAATAAAAGCGCAATTCTTACCAAAAGAGAAACAAAGCGCAATCGTAATCGAAATCAAAATCGAAATTATTATCGAAAATAATCAACGCAAAAAACGATTCAGTTTAAAAGTTCGCTGAGGAAGATCATTTTGCGTACTACTCTGACAACATCAGTGAAGGTACGAGTACCGAGATCTATTTCAAATTTCCACTCTCTGCCTCTACCTTTCAACAACTACTAATACTACTACTAACTACTACTACTACTACTACTACTACTACTACTACTGCTACTACTGCTACTACTATGTACCTCTTATGTACTAAACTATGTACTTGCTACAGAAGGTCCCACAACACATTTTTAGTGCTATAAACTATTGCTCTTCCTATTGCTCTTCCTTCCCCTATTGCAAGCTATGCGTAATGTAAAGAAAGCAAACTTTATTTTATATCTATGCTATTACATTTTTATACATATATATACATATATCTTCTATATAGTAGTATGACGCACTCTGCTATCTTCCTTCTAACTTCTTAGTATACTCTTTCCCCGCTATTTTTATTATTATTTTTATTGTACTATATTATGTCCCTTTGCCAGTGCGAATGAACTCTATTGAACACTCGTAAACCCCCCGAGATTTTTTAATAATGTAAGTCAAATGCAACGCTTTAAAATTTAATTGCCTGTTTTTTTGTATACAAAACTTGCCCCGTTCCTAAACAAATAACAACTCTTACAGCTACTTATATTATATATATAAAAATATATATATTAGATTTATGCCTCGCTGTGTAATTGAATTAAAAGATCAATGACATAAATTTTTAAATTGGCATGACGGTTAAACATAACTTAGATTCATTTATTTTCAGCTTCTCGAAATGCCAAATGACTCGCTCATATTCATAATTAATGAAGAGTCTAGAAAAAATACACATAACAAGTGAATCTTTTTATAGAACTTTTGTGACCTTGGCCGGAAGAACCGAAAAGTTTCATTAATTAAAACTTAATTGTTGGACTTAAAGCTAATTCCTTAAGGTAGACTCTCCGAGCGGTCCATACTGGTTGCTATCTCTATGGGGGGTTCTATTTGAACTCGTGCTCGTCATGTTATTGGGGGGTGTTCCCCTGCCCTTCTGATTTAATTACTCTATAAAATGTGTCCAATGCGTTTGTTTTTCCTTCAATCAACCTGTGACTTGACTTTCAATTATAGAGATTGGACAATGTAAACAAGAGCGTAGCCCAGGGGGGGAGAAAGATGGTAGGGGGGACCCAGAACATGTTCGCAAAGTGCATTAAAAGCTTGTCTATAGTTTGGTAATTGTTTCTCCCCCTCAACCCCTTTAGTAACTATCAGACTACGCCCTAGAATGTAAACACAATTTGTACAATATGAAAAATTGACTCGCATGTTTTAGCAATCGCTTTGATTTCCATTGAATTATTGCTTATTTTTCCCTTTTCCATTTGCATTTGTAATTTGTGTGTTTAATTTTCGATAAGCTTTTACATTACATCAATATGGCAATGCAGCATTACATCAATATACACAATTGTTTAAAAATAGTATTGCACATTTCCTTTGGCAAATATCACGAGTTATACGAGGTAAAAGTTCAAGATCTGCATAATTAATAGAGTTATGTGTATATTATTGCTAAAATTAGAGCAGATCCAGAACAATTTTCGCTTGTGCACGCTCTATACAAAGATATAGATCTGTATATATATATACGATATATCATATATATCTATAGGTTTGTATACGAGAAGGAAATTGATATAATTTCGATAAACGAAATGGAATGCAACCGCAGCAGCAGAAGCAGAAGCAGCGACCGGCGCAATTACGCTTTTCGAATTTACGCTTAATGCCTTCAATTGGCTTTTGAATTAATAATTGAGCCGTATTGTACTTATTTATAAGAAGAAGGGAGCGAGAGAGGGGGGTTGGGGGCTGTGACGCAAGAGTCCGAGCCGAGTATAGCCAGTCTGACAGCCTGACAGCTTCAGTGAGACTCCCTCGCGTCCCTGAGATACACACAAACACACAACGACAACCACAACGAAAAATGACAACCTCAAGCTCAAACACAACCACAACGACAACCACAAAGGCAACCACTAGCAAAGCCAAATCGGATTGCCCGAGGAGCTTGCCGCAGCACGTGCTCAATGGTGAAGGGCCACTTGAGCGGTGTCTCCAATGCGCCAAAGTTGACATTGGAACCGCAGGCCGCAGGCCCCAGTCAATACAATTACCAGGCAAGGTTGACATTTCTCGTTCTCGTTGTTGTTGTTGTTGTTTACCAGCTAAGTCTCTGGCCAGGTAGCAATCCGGCTGCAGCTGCTGCTGGCTGCTGGCTGCCGGTCCGCAGCACTTGACAGAGGGCCAAAATTCGTAACTTGAGTACTCAAAAGTCCAAATGAAAAGACATCAAATTGGCCATAAAAATGCTAAAATGTTGCCTCGCTTTGAATTCGATTTCAACTTGAAAGCGGATCAACATAAAGATACATTTGTATCTGTATCTGTAGATGTATCTGTAACTGCCTGCAGCTGTAGCTTTTGTAGCTCATTGAAGAGCTTTCCAAAATTCAACTGCATAGTCATTTGGCTAATGTACCTAGAGACCCCGCCCGGACTCCGGCTTGTCCACAAATATTTGCCATTTGGGGCAAACTATTTGCCATTTGCGCGAATCTGAAGTTTTACATACAAATTGCAGATAATTACATTTGCTGTGTGGCGTTGTGTGTGCACTTAATTGAGTGAAATTGATTTTAGTTTGCTCAACGGTTCGATTACAGCACTCAAATTGCTTACACCCAAACACACGCACACACACACACACACAACAAATGTACACAGAAATTGTATAAATAAAAAAACTGCTCCGATTTGTTTGCGTGCCAAACGAGTTGAGATTGCGACTGAAGCAGAACCTATCGCACCACCAGCGGCACCACCAGCATTCTCTCTCTTTATCTTCCCTTTAATAGCCCCCTAACCCCCCCTTACACAATTGCATATGTATGTGTGAGTATTAGAGAAACATTTCAATTGTTTTTCTTTTGTTCGAATTCATAAAAATATACACAATAATTGTGCTCGAGTATCCGTTGTGTTCGGAGGTTGCCGCCACACGCGCCTTTGCAACAATAGCTTCAACGTTACTTATTAACGCACTGCTCTTTGACCACTGTGCACGGTGGGCTGGGAACTAATTTTTGCCCTTGAATAATTAGCAGTGCATAACGCGACCATAATTAGGCCTTAATTAAGTATAATTAATGCAAAAATAGGCATCTGATGATGGAATATGATCGATTGTATCTATGAGATACTTTGCTTTATAGAGTGATAGATACATATGTATAGTCTTATCACACTTTTATGTTTCCGATAAAGTTACCAGCTGAATATAGGTTATACATATAGTTTATAACACCCTTATTTTATCGGTCAAAGGGGAGCACAGAGTTCTATGGAGTCCACGCAGTCTGCGGAAATTCTTATCTTATCTGTTGATTTTGGTGAAATTTGATTTAGAGCACATCCGTTCAGATATTCATTGGGTATATTTGTATCTTGTTTGAGCCAATTGTAGAAAGTTGTAGGCAAAGCTCTTAAAAATGTATCTGTATCTACAGCTGTGGCTGTATCTCGATCTGTATCTGGTTTTCAAGTTGTATCTGTATCTGAATCGCCATGCGTGTTTGTATACATTAATTTAGTTCAATTTTTCGCGCGATCAAAAGCAGATGAGCATGTCGCCAGCTCCAGTGGCCATTCATTGTGTATATATTCTATATATATCGCTATAAATACTTACGAGTGTGTATAAATTATATCAAATGTACGACTATTGTCAGAATTATTTGTGATGAACTCACAAGCAGCTTGGACAGTAGAAGCCACCACCTCATCCACTCTGCACTTCCTACTCTGGCGCCACAGCAGAGTCTCATTCAGAGAGCACACACACACGCACACACACACGCACACATATATAGTTGCACAATCAATAAATATTTATAATTAACGAGTTCTTTTGTTTCTTTCTGTTTTTGCTATTTCTTTTCATTTTCATGTATACTACACACCGTTTCCTGTTCACTTTAGCGTAGCGTCTGTCCACTTTGTTACCCAGACCCAAACCCAATCCCGATCCCTCCTCCTCCTCGCACACTCTCGTGTATTATTGCAAATATCAAATAGATAAATTTGTATGTTTGCCGGCGTCTATCGCCATTCATTGAATATCGTTTACCCGGTTCTCATTCTTGTCTCTGTGCCTCTTGTAGCGCTAGCCGAGACAACTTGTACCCCGACAACGATCAACAGCATCAGCAGCAGCAGCAGCAACAGCAGCAGCATCTGGCTCAGCATCAGCAGCGGCACTCGCACTCGCACCAGCACTTGGTGCGGCAGTCTCTGGTCAGCCTTAGCTACGCACAGGCGGGAACAACCTCTGCGTCAGCGGCTGGTCCCATACCCATACACTCGCACTCCCACTCGCACTCGCACTCGTCGGCGTCGGCATCGGCGTCTGTGAGGAACAGTCCCAGTCCCAGTCCGGCGGCTGATCAGTATAGCTGCAGCAGCGGCAGCGTTGGAGTCGCCCTTGGAGTACCTCGAAGTCGGCGTGCAGACACGGCAGAGCGTGATCGGGATAGAGATCGAGATCGGGATAGAGATAGAGATCGGGACGGTGATAGCGTCTCGCTGCTGAGAGGAGCCGCTGGCTTGGGCCAGCTCGGTCTTGATGAGCCACGGGCACAGCGTCAGCGCAGCAGCAGTCGGCTATCAAGCGGCATCTCAAAGCAGAACTCCTGCGACAGCCGGAGCGGCCTGCGCATCCTCGATCCTGCGCCTTCAGTGCCTTCGCACAGTCCTGTCAGCTGCGGCACGCACAGCGTGAGCAGCACTGGCGGCCAATCGGCACTCTACGATGCCTGTCACGAGTACACCCGGAGCTTGAGTACAGCACCCACATCCGAGGAGCAGGCGGCGGCAGCTGGCATCGCCGCTGGAGCATCAGCGGTCGGCCTTCTAAAGAGCCACTACAGCGAGCAGCAGCTATCGGAGCCGCACTTTACCAATCTCAACCTCAATCTCAGCAGCGAGTACGATACGGGCAGCGACAAGCAGCAGTTGGTGAATGAGACGTACATCTTCAAGTGCATCGCCAACAGTCCGTCGTTTCTGCGCACCAACAAGATCAAGGAGCAGTCCAAGAAGCTGCGCAATCTCTCACTGAAGACGCGCACCGCCAAGAAGAAGGGTCAAATCATTTCGAAGTCGAACGCCGTTTCGGACAACTCGCTGCATCCGGGTGATAAGTATCTGAATTTGTATCTGGTGGAGAAGAAGCATTCGCTGCAGCCTCAGGTCTCGACCAGTACCGCGGCCAGTTGCTCATCCTCATCCTCGGCAGCAGCGGCGGCGGCAGCGGCAGCGGCACGTCAACAGCAGCTGCCGGCGCTATCGGCGGTTGCTGCCCGGCAACAGCAGCTGCTGCTGAACGGTTCGCTAAAGGGCAAGACGAAGACACTACCGGCAACACGTGGCTCGGTCCGCAGCGACAGCGACGACAAGGAGTACCAGGGGGGCAGCAACACCATACCGACGACGGGCAAGAGTCCGCCGGTGCCGCACTCGCTGGCGGCGAAGATCAGCGGCAAGAACTGCAACAATCTGCTGCACAACGCCGGCAACAAGCTAAGCGTGAGCAGCAACTCCTGCCACAAGCTACATGCCCACAGCCACGGTAACGGGCAGGGTCAAGGACAAGGACAAGGACAGGGACACGCCGCCTACGCCCAACATCTGGCATCATCGCCCAAGAGCTCCGTCTCCAGCAACGGCCATCTGAACAAGTACTGCCTCACGGACATCACACGCCGCAAGGCCGAATTCAATCGCCAGCTGAGCGCGCCCACGGACTACACTCATCACTCGTCCAGCAACGGCTCGCAGCAGGGTTCCGAGGCGGCCAATGAGGCCGGTGTGGGCGAGTCCACGATCACAGTAGCCAGCGCCGGAGGTCTCGGATACGTACACGGATACACACACGGTCACGGCCACAGTCACAGCCACGGCGGACCTGGCCAGGCATCCACAGCGCCGGCCACACTCAAATCACTCCAACTCCACAGCTTCGGTGTCCATCACCCCTCGGCACGGCCCACGTCCACATCGTGCACCAATAGCTTCAATCGTCGCCACATACGCCGCCACAAGAGCAAACTCAGCGACCGGTGAGTCAAAAAGTACTTTACAATTCTTATCATTCTGTCCCAATCCCCTGATATCCCCTTATACACCATTAACCAGTTCCCCCGGTGTAACCCATTTCGCTTAACCTGATCCACAAAAAAGAAGAAACAAATTATGCATGCAAAGCCAAGGTCTGGCGGCGTCTCTTACCGGTTTTTGTTAGCCGCTTATCGAGCCACATTTGCATAAAGCCATCAGCTGCGTCTGGGGCTGAGTCTGAGTCTGTTTCTGGTTCTGGTTCTTGGAGTTAATCTGCTGCTAGGCCGGGCTGGGTAATGTGCCTGTAAAGTGCGAACTGCGTTCAGTCGAGGACCATTGCGTGCAGCCGTGATCGTAGCCGTGATCATAACCGTGACCGTGACTGTGAATTGGAA
Organism: Hirtodrosophila trivittata; assembly: GCA_035045065.1. NCBI lineage: Eukaryota > Metazoa > Arthropoda > Insecta > Diptera > Drosophilidae > Hirtodrosophila > Hirtodrosophila trivittata. Next base: position 16,490,688 of record JAWNNK010001311.1, on the reverse strand, counting down.
AATTGATTGTTTGCTTGTCGATTGTCTTGTTGCCAATGCGGAAAACTCTGCTCATTATCATAATGTGTTCTACTCCAAAACAGAATCTATAATTTATTGCACTAGATTGTTGCTGGAGGCGATGTCTAGGTCTGGGTCTAGATCTACGTCTGGGTCTCCGTTCGATCTCTATTGTCGTTAGCCTCCCCGTCCGTTAGATCAATTCCATTTACATAAAATCTAGAGGTAACTTTTTGTCTGTGCTTTTTTTATTGGCGTCAATATTTGTGTTTGGTTTTTTGTTTCGGAAGAACAGCTAGAAATTATAGACAAGTTATACGTATAATTTGTGACTTTTTGCCTGCTCGTCGCAAAATCAATTAAAAATCGCGAAACGCAGCAAAAACAAAATATTGCTTTATTTATTTATTTATTGTGCAACAGCAGCGCGAGAGATTCAGAACAGGTTATCAAGTCGGCCCAGCAACAACAACATCTCTATAATAAGAACACAACAACAACAACAATTACAACAACAACGAGAAGCTGCTTCTTGTTGTCAGTCGATCAATTATTCAATTAGGCTCCAAATTCCCTTTTACGATATTCGCTTCTTGCTGGCTTTAGGCCGATTGAAACAAATTGAAAGTCGAGGTAACAAACATACAAACAGACAAACAAATAATCACACAAATAATCACACAAATAATCAAACAAATAATCAAACAAACAATCGAATAATCAACGAGAAGAAATGAAAACAAACCGAGTGGAGGACGCTCTCGAAACGTGTTATAAAAACGACAAAGAAAATAAAGTATATGAATCGTATACGTATTCGGAATTGAATTGGCTTTCGTATGCGCTTTCGGTATTCGGTATTCGGCATACATATTTCTTCTACATCGTTTCGGTAACAATATTCGGAGTGACAACAGTTCGGAGTGTTTGCCGGCGTTCGCTGGTATTCCGCGTATTTCGGTTGCCGCCGCTAGTTGCGCACGGTTAGCGGGCTTGTAAAAAATATATATAAATATATACATATACACATATATAGGGGTTAAGATTCTATACCCATATATACATATATACATATTTATATATTTATATACATATATAAAAAACGATAACGTCAAATCAAAGAAAACAGCTGCGTTTAGCAGTTTCCAGTTACAAGCGAAGCGAGTGAAAAGCTATCAAAAACCAAATCTGAAAGTCAAACATAACATAAATATGTATTGTATTCATATATATATATATATATAGCTGATATCTGAGTGGCATTTATGTGTTCATACTATATATATATATATATACTGGAACGTGATATGTTGTTGGTTTCAAAATTTTAGTAAATTTTTTTGCTCGCGCGCGTTTTGTTTTCGTGTAAAGGAATTTTTCACTGTTTAAATAATAATATTAAAAGAAATTAATATAAATAACAAAAGAAATATTAATAATAGTACTTGAATTGAATAAAATTTGTAATAATTTCATTAGATTAATGCGAGCAAAGATTAAATTAAATCAGCTTCATTAGGCTTAATTAAAACGAAGCTTGCCCATTTAAAATTTACACACACGCACACACACACACACACAATTGAGTGTGTACAATGAGAAGCAATAACAAAAGTAAATAAAAATTAGTATATTATAGTAAATAATAAAGGAATAATATAACAAATAAGCAGTGCACGCGTCTACTTAACCAAACAATAGAGTATCCATCATTGGGCACAGAGAGTGAAAAGCAACGCAATAGGGCAATACGGGTAAAAGTTTCCGGTACGACGTTGATACTACGGCTACGACGAGCACGACTACATCGAGGAGCGACCTTGACAGTCACCATATGAGCAAGGTGAGAGATCTCTAGAGATTGCAGCTGCCTCCAACTGGAATCTCTATAATGCGTGTTACAGCAATTAAGAACAAAATAGATTCTATAAAAAAACAAGTAGGAATGCCTTTCGTTTGATCGACTACGAGATACCCTTAACCTAGCCATGAAGTACTCACCATACAGTATAAATGAAGTTAACAGAAAGACACACAGTTACACACACATTTAAACACTCTATAAAAGCATTTCCTTCGACGCAGGTAAATGGTTTCTGGAAAAACTTTCTGCTCAGGAGTTGACTCGACGGATCAGGTATACATATCCCCTATAGGTTCAACGACGCTTTCTAATGCCTGGTTACATACTATTACATGACTTTGATATACCCAATTTACCCGTTTTGATGGGATCATAAGAAGCCTTATAAAAACCCCCAAACATAAGCAGCGCATACTTTCAATCGATTTACTTGCTTCCATATTTGTTATATATAGCTTACATATAGTACGATTATATACGATTATATACTATATAGTGTGGTTTCTATTTAACTATATCGCAATGTGTTGTGCATTATTATTACAGTTTGTTAAACGGCGATAGCGAGGAATCAGTACGCTGCTCATACTGCTCCGTATTAAATGTGAATGAGAACGATTTACGGATTTCATTTGAAAACACCTGCACCGACTCTCTGGTCACCGCTTTCGATGATGAGGCACTGCTAATATGCGACCAAGGAACCGAAATGGCAAGAGCAAAGGTTTTATTTATACATATAAGTAGCACAGGACACATACCACATTCCACATACCACATCTCACATACCACATGCCACACTAAGAGGCAAGCCTCAGACTTAAACCAATTATCATACCTAGAATTCATGTAAAGAATGTCATCTGTTTCGAGTGTAATTACTCCGTCTTAATGACTCAATAACTAATAGTTTAGGCATCCACAAATACTATATATACTATATATACATTACGATCCGTAACAGTATCAGCAAATCAAAGCTGGCAGCTGCTCTCCAAAGTGCTGTGTGAATCACTAGGAAAATACTTATATGGTTTTTGATATCGAACAGGTACACTTTGATGATGTGTCGTTGTACGGCACTCCGAAAGAGGAGCCAATGCCCAACATACCGATAGTATCGGAGAAAGTATCGGCGAATTTCCTAAAAAGTCAATTGCAATCATGGTTCCAGCCGACAGACAATCGTCTGGCCATGAAATTATTTGGCAGTCGCAAGGCATTGGTCAAAGAGCGAATACGTCAGAAAACATCCGGACATTGGGTTATACACCCGTGCAGTTCATTCAGGTAAACATACGTATAACTATATATATCCGATTTTAACTCGTTTATTTATGTAATTTCAGGTTTTACTGGGACCTTTGCATGCTTTTATTATTAGTAGCAAATCTTATTATCCTGCCAGTCGCAATATCATTCTTCAACGATGATCTGAGCACACGATGGATTGCCTTCAACTGCCTAAGTGATACTATTTTTTTAATAGATATTGTAGTCAATTTTAGAACAGGTAATCATATACTATATACTTAAAATATATAGTACTAATAATTGTCTGTTTATAGGAATTATGCAACAAGACAACGCTGAACAAGTAATATTGGATCCAAAGCTTATAGCTAAACACTATTTAAGGACCTGGTTTTTTCTCGATTTGATTTCATCGATACCATTAGATTATATATTTTTAATTTTCAATCAAGTAAGTTGATTTTTGTTTAATGAACAGTACGCAACATTTTGATTAAGATTATGAAATTGCAGGATTTCTCTGATTCTTTTCAAATATTGCATGCAGGACGCGCTCTGCGCATCCTTCGTCTAGCTAAATTACTTTCCCTAGTTCGACTCCTGCGTCTGTCCCGCCTCGTGCGCTATGTATCCCAATGGGAGGAGGTCTATGTAAGTACGCGATTCAATCTAATCTCTTAAACACTTTAATTTACCTTTTGCATAACATATATATAAAAATTTAAATATATATATATAATAGTTTATATACATACTTTCTCGTACATACATACTCGTATATATCTTTTATTTTGGTCATATTGAATCTCGCGTCGATATTCAATTTCGTCCATGTGCGTTCAGTGTTCCTTAAGTTCTCTTCTGTTCTTCTTCTTTTCTACTTAATACTTAATATCGAATCAGTTATTATTTTGCAATAAATCTCTCTTTTTTTGACCGTAAGCTCAACGTACTCCGTATTATCATTGCTGCAACAAACATTTCACACAACAACAAAAAAAAGGATAAAGGATAAAACTATAGACCTTAGGTCTTAGGGTTATAGGCTAGTACAGTCAGTGGGTCAGTGGTTAGTGGTCAGTGGTCAGTGTTCTATGTAGTCCAAAGTGCTCACTCTTCTCTCTCTCTTGTAGTGTACAACATATATACGCTATATATATCGTTGTTCTTAGGGATCTGTTCAAACTATATAAGTTTTCAGTTGTTAACCTAGAAATATACTCTCTATGTGTCTTTGATTTCAGTTTGAAATGTCTATATGATTTCTCTTTTAATTTATATTTTATCTTGTTTATACTTATATGTATACCAAATATGCGTCCAATATTCGCTGTATAAAAAAAGCCCTTAAAAAAAATAAATTAAATATATATAAAAAAAGATTGTAAATTTCTTTACATACAATACGATCCTTTAATATGTATGTATGTACCCAAGCCCAAGATCCAAATTCCTGTAATGCCTCTTAAAGCTGGCCAACAAACACACACACACATACACTTACAGACACACACACACACACACACACCACGTAACCACCCAGCCACCCACTCAACTGTCGCGTCTCAAGTCGCCTCCCCCATTTTTCACCATGTCGCGCCCCGCTAAGCTTGAACCTGTCGCTCTTTCGCGTGGGTTTAATGATATTTTGTTGCCTACTTTTCACATTTTTTTATTTTGGTCTAAATCCTTATTTGAAGATCCTTTTTGCCTTTAAAAAAATTTCATGTTTTTTGTTGATTTCTTGCTGACTTTTGATGCACTCCAAATACCAAAAACCAATTCTTCATTGCACTACTACTACTGTATGTATAAAAATCTTTGAAGACTCTCTTTTTTTTCCCCAAAAGTCGAACAATACTCTATATTTAAAACAAAAACAACTGAGAAAACATTTCAAAAAACATTTTCAAGTGTTGGAAAATGCTTTTTCACACACAACACTAACTTTTACGCAAATAAACAAAAAAGAAAAGTAAAAAAAAAGTTCAACAGAAACTTCAACATATTTGAAACTCTGTTTATTGTTTTATGATTATATATATATATATAGAAATTAATTTATTTTGAAGTTTTTCCAACTTTTTAAGAATAAAAATATATATAATCTAAGTATGGATGAAATGTTCGCATACTCGGAAACAAAAGACAAAAACGAAAACATAAACATAAACAAAACAAAATTTGCTTATCGAAATCAGACTTAGAAACAAAATACAAAAAAATACATAAACAAACAAATATTTAAATTAAGTACAAACAACTTAGCTAAATCAGGGCCTAAAATACCTGTGTATATATATATGGTTTTTAGATTCTGCAGAATCTACAGAAAAAAAGTGCTGATCGCAGAGGGAGAATGCACAGAAAAGACAAAGATGGCTTGACAAAAAGCAACCTAATTCTCAAGGTAACAACCCCAAAAAACAAACAACAAAACAAACAACAACAAAAACATCTTTAAATTTTAAAACTTAAACTTAAAAAACAACAACATAAAATTCAATTTTTGATAAACAAAACAAAACAAAAAAAAACACAAAGAGTTGATTGATTTACATTTATATATAATTATTGGTGAAAGCATAGCTCAGATTTTGAGCTATAATTAATCCATTATTAAATTCAGTTTTAGTGCATATTTCGTTCGTTCATTCGATTAATCGATTGTTCGATTGTTAAATTGTTAAATTGTTAAATTGTTCGATTGTTCGTTGATCATGTTTGCTTGATTTTAATGTTCGTTCTGTAAATTTTCTAAGATTGCCTTTTCTTTATACATAATAACATATTGAATGATTAATTGATTAAATGATTGATTGATATTACATACATACGTTCTTGATTTGACGCATTCAATGCAAAAAAAAGAAGAAATTAATTATTTAATGTCAAAAGAAATTCGCGCCAAATAGTTCAGTTTTAAGTAACGAATCTTCGGTCTAGCCGAAGCCTGTTTTAATGCACTTCACTAACTTCAGATTGGATTGAGGTAGTTCAGGTGAGATTATATTTAAAAGAATATAGTTATAGATTATTAAAGGTATATAATTAGGTATTATAGCAGGCGGTGAGATGTACCGATAGAAGAGAACCCTCTCAAGTGATAGAATGTTCAAGAAGTTAAGATCCAGGCAACTTACTTAGTGCTCAATAATGACAGTTAGAAGGAAGCAGCTCCGACTATATAAAGTATATAGATATATGTTCTTATATATACAAGTAGTATATCCTTGAGCAGAATTATTAAACGAGTGAATATAGATATATCTATCCGTCCGACCATCTCTCTATATCCATCGATCTCCCTACACAGATTTAGTGCATTTCCATTTAAAGAAAGATTCAGAAGATATTCTAGTATCAATGAGAATCAATGAGAATCATTGAGAATTAATCAGCAGTGTTTACAGTGTGTGTGAATGTGAGTGTGTGTATCTATGTATGAGTGTTTATATGAGTGTTCAGTTAAGTTATACTGTCTATTGACTATTTGAGACGTAGCCACACTCGATTGTATAATAACATTTTTACTTGTTTCTTTTTTTTTCTGGTAGTGAAGAGTAGCTCGCATAGTAAGTGCCCAGGTCTGTCTGTCTTTACACAGGTGTGGGTGTATCATACTATGAGTGTGCTCTAATTATAGCTAGCCTTCGAAGAATAGCATTTAGCCGTAGTTCTCATGCATGAGCATGTCTAGCTCCAAAGTACTATCTAGACAAGGATTAGTTTTTCTACTATAGTTCTAGCTTTTGTTTTATTTGATTTTCGTTCGTTTAGTTCTCTTTATTCTATATATAGTTTATATATACAAATAAGTCAACACACATGTGTGTGAATTGCATCAAAACACAATCTTTAGGTAATTTAAATTTCAACGTCGTCAAATCAACGCGAATCCGAATGCGAATGATAAACAACACATCTTTTAAATTCAAATGCCAAAACAATTTTCTATCGTTTATTCAATGCTTTTTGCTTTAAATACCACACACATGGCAAATACGATAAACACATATACAAATGATAATATTGGTCAGCCAATAAAATCAGAAATAAACCATATTGTAGACAGTTGATCGCAGCATCAACTCGTACACTCAAAGAAAAAGGAGAAGAGAAAAATGAAGTTGCTGCTGCGATTGCCAGACGTTTGAACGTTGCTTTTGCGTAAGCTTTTTTTGGCCAGAAATGCTGCACCCACTCAGATCACAATACACCAACAATAACAACAACAATAACAGTTGATTATTGTCAGAAACTGGTAAACAACGAACACGAACACTTTTAACCATTTGATACTCGAGCATTGAACGTTTTGTATAGCATACTTTTGTGGGCAAATGCAAAAATCGCTTACAGAGAACCGCATCTGCCACATTCTATATACAAAACCTGTATATATAGTATGTATAAATATTAAGTTGCTATTGTATTCCACTGCTAATAATAATAACAATAATAATAACAGAAATCAAACAACAATTACACACGTTTTGATTGATATTCTTAATCAATGCTTTTGCTTTTGTTTTGGCGCAAAAAATTTGAGCTGCGCGCTTTATTGTTCTTACTCTACTCTACTCTACTCTTCAGTAACTCTACTCTACGCTACTCTACTCTACTTTACTCTCCACTCCACTCCACTCTACTCTACTCTACGCTACTCAACTCTGTAAATTTGTATATTTATAATGTTATTCTGCTACTGTTGCCACTTTAACAAATCCTTTTATATTATTTTCATTTAAATTTACATTTGGTTTTCTGTTTTCTGTTTGTCTCTTTGTTTTTTGGTATGGTTATGGGCTTTATGTTAATACGCTTGGTTCTCTTCTGTTCTTCTATTCTTCTGTTTTACTGTTCTTCTGTTCCTCCTTTGTTCTGTTGTACAAAGATTTAAGCAAGACTCGCGTACCACTCTCTGTTTTCGTTAGTCTGTGTAATTTTAAAAGGCCGTTAAGCTCACACACGCCCCCTTTCAGTCGTTGGGTTGTTGTGTTGATAATTGCAGGCCTTATATATCTGTTACAGTTAATTACACACACACAAAAACACAGCTAATCACAGAAACACTGAAAACTTGAATGCAAGATTTTATTACTCTTTATTCTCTTCTCCCTTATGGGTTTCCTTTATTTTGGTTTGTTCGTTGGTTCGTTCTAAAACTTTGTACAGTTCAAAAAAAAAAAAAATACTGTAGCACTAACAACTGAGAAAAGAAAACAAATATATATATATAAGAAACGCTTTCGTTGTAAAAATACTTTGAAATACTTTGAACGTTTGAACGGCTTAGTGACCATAATTAAAATATGTATATTCATCATACTTCCCATAAAAAAAAAAAAATACATACAAAACTACATACATATTTCTTTTGGAATTGAGCAAAAGTTAAGATGAGCACTTGTACCATAATAGCAGCTGATTTGCACTAAAAACAAAACAAAAATAATGTAGAAATGGTTTGGTTTGATTGCTCTGAGGTTGTACTTACTACACTCTGTTCTTTATTGCCTAACATTAGACTCACATTTATATAAATTTTGGTTATTTTGTATACTATCGAATTGTACTAACTATTGATAGCGAACTTTTTTGATTTTGATTTCCAATTTCTGTCTGCATTTAGAGCCAGCTAAAATAACACGAGCGCCTGGGAAATATCCTGGCAGCTTATTCCTCGGGCTTTACTTACTAAAAAAAATGTAGCATACTTTTCTGCGTAATTGTAGCTTAAAACTTGGGCATAAGCTGCCAGCCGCTGCACAGTATATAAAATGATTATATTTGAGTTGAGATTTTTTGTACATTTTATGGCTGTGGCTTGCTTTGTTTTATTGTTGCTTCTGTTGGAAAGCTTTGGTGCAATTAAACGGCAGATGGAAAGACCCAAGGCTATAAAATAAAGTTTAAAATTTAAATGAATTAAATTATTGGTTTCTATTTTCTGTATTTACTTGAAATCTTTTGGTTTGTCGTAATTTATGTAAATGTGTAACTCACAAATGTAAGAAACACACACACACAGCTATACAATTACAACATACACTCACACACACACACTTACACGTATACATACACGTACACACAATCACATACATGTATATAGACAGTGCGGTGCTGGCCTTTCGTTGATGTGCACTCTTATTGATAACTCTGGTTGCAGTTCCTCAATATGGCCTCGGTGTTCATGAGGATCTTCAATTTAATTTGCATGATGCTCTTAATCGGACACTGGAGCGGTTGTCTGCAGTTCTTAGTGCCAATGTTACAGGGTTTTCCATCTAATTCCTGGGTATCCATCAACGAGTTACAGGTTCGAAAATAATGTGACAACGTTTCTCCCTTGTCGATTCTCCGGTTTGCTAATACTCTGACTTGCAGGAATCATATTGGCTGGAGCAGTATTCATGGGCATTATTTAAAGCCATGTCACATATGCTGTGCATAGGATACGGCAGGTAAGTGTCCTTCTAGACACACTTAGTAGGATTATAGCTAGGCAATTATTATATTCTTTTTCTGTCAAAGTTTTCTATGGAAAGGATCTTCTTCATAATTATTTAAGCTGATATTAATACGTTATGGTAATTCCTCTATAGATTTCCACCACAATCACTGACGGACATGTGGCTAACGATGCTATCGATGATATCGGGCGCCACATGTTATGCATTGTTCCTTGGTCATGCGACCAATCTAATACAGAGCTTGGACTCCAGCAGGCGGCAGTATCGTGAGAAGGTCAAACAGGTGGAGGAGTATATGGCCTATCGGAAATTGCCACGTGAGATGCGGCAACGCATTACGGAATACTTCGAGCATCGGTACCAGGGTAAATTCTTCGATGAAGAGTTGATCCTTGGCGAGTTAAGCGAGAAATTGCGCGAGGATGTCATCAACTACAATTGCAGGTGGGCGATCCTTAAGCATCAGTACCTAGCTGCAGCCAGTCACATTATCATCAGGCCGAGTGTTAAACTAATCAAATCACTTCAAGCATTATTATAATATATATTCTACTTATAATAATTAATCAATTAATTTGTTTATTTATTAATTTATTATTGTGCTTCGCAGATCCCTCGTGGCGTCAGTGCCTTTTTTTGCTAATGCCGATTCGAATTTCGTTTCTGACGTAGTTACAAAACTGAAATACGAAGTTTTCCAACCAGGTAAGAGCAATCCCTAACAAGCTTCTGAGTTATATCCTAACATATAATTACTTCCAGGTGATATTATCATAAAGGAGGGCACGATCGGTACCAAGATGTACTTCATACAGGAGGGCGTTGTGGACATCGTCATGGCCAACGGCGAGGTGCGTATACTTAATATTCTGATTAACCCAAAGGATAATATCTTTAATATGTTTTATAGGTTGCCACCTCACTATCGGATGGATCTTATTTCGGTGAGATCTGTTTGCTGACCAATGCGCGTCGTGTGGCCAGCGTGCGAGCCGAAACCTATTGCAATCTATTCTCGTTGAGCGTGGATCATTTCAATTGCGTTCTGGATCAGTATCCGCTGATGCGCAAGACCATGGAAACTGTGGCTGCCGAGCGGTTAAATAAGATAGGCAAGAATCCAAATATAATGCAGCAAAAGGATGAGCAGCTTAGCAATCCAGAATCAAATCAAATTACGGCGGTGGTCAATGCATTGGCCGCCGAAGCCGATGACTGCAAAGATGAGTAAGTTATCTATCCCAAATCTCTCATCTATATAGATTTATATGTACATTTGTGGGTTTTGCTTTTAGTGACATGGATCTCAAGGAGAATTTACTGCATGGGTCAGAGTCGAGCATTGCTGAGCCGGTGCAAACGATACGCGAGGGTCTGCCCAGACCCAGGAGCGGCGAGTTTCGTGCTCTATTCGAGGGCAACACCCCATGACACTGAGGCATCAATATCATCAGCCCTGCAACCATCTGAGTAGCGGCTTGCAACATAAAAATGAAAAACAAACAAAATAAATATACAAAAAAATAAAAATGGAAATAGTAATACACTCAGAAACAGACACAAACATAAACACACACAAACACACACACACACACACATGCGTATATAATAATTAGTGAAAAACAAAAAAAACAAAAAAATACACTAAAATGATGAATCAATTTACGGTAGTCTACATATAAATATATGCAATTGCGATTTAGTAGAAAATGACAACAACAAACAAAGTAAACAATGAAAAAAAGAAAATGAGATAGTGAAAAACGTATTACACAACAATGTCCTCAATAATTATTCATAATTTCAGCTCCGCTAACTGTGATGAACTTTAATATAAGAATCGAAAAAAAAAGAAAAAATTAAAAAAAATCAAAAAAAAAATGAGTACATAAATAACTTATACGATAAAAAGAAAATTCAGCAGCCAGTTAAAGCAGTCACACACACACACACACAACAGCCATGAAGAGAGTCAAACACACACACACACAGTTACACAAACACACACACACACACATACCTACGTATATAAGTAGTAAATGTACTTGTAAGTTTTATGCCCACGATATTGTAACGATAACGAAGTGAATAGACTTTTGAATTGCTACATAGGTGTTAGTCCTATGGACCTACTACTAAACACACACACACACACACAGACAGAACACACACACACACACACACACACACCTGTAGTTAAACACATGCAGTAACTTATGATATAATAAAGAACCGATACGTTATGCATACCACAAAAAAGAAGAAAAAATACAAAAAAAAACTCCCAAAAAACACATATTAATGCGCGTAGCTATTATGTACTCGAGAGCAACAAAACAAACAAACAAATGAAACAAACAATGAAAGTAAACAAACAATTATGTATTATTGCGATTATATAGCATACTTTAAATACGCATTGCAGCACTCAGCGAGTGTACACACAACAACAAGAACAACAAGAAGAACTACAACAATATTATTAAAAGAAAAAGAAATCAAAAAAAAGAAAATTTAAAGAAAATGCATTAGTAGTTAAACTATTAGTTTCCTTTCACTCACTCTAGAAACAATGACACAAAACGTAGAAGAGCAGCCTCAAAAAAGTAAACACCTCAGGGTACCGTCGTTTCAACGGCTACCAACATGCAACATGCAACATACATAAGCATTGACTATATACACAGAAAAAAAAAGAAAAGAAAAACTTAAATACGAAACTATACAAAGAAAAAAAGAAAGATTTAAAATGCAAAAAACATTTATAGATAATGTTGTCTTTTATAGGGAATTGTTATGACGATTCAGTTTGAAATAATGTATTTATTGCAAAGTTATAATTTTAATTAAGGATTCTGGAATACTATTTAGTTGCGAGCGAGATCTTTTTGCAATCACATACGTAGTTTGTGTGTCTTTGTTTTTATTTTATTTTCAAAAAGATTTATGTAACTTAGTATTTTATTATACGTAAACTAATAAAAGAAAAGCAGAAGGACAGCGTTTGCCTTAACATAACACAATCATCAATTCTTTCATTTAAACTTAATATTTATATTAAAAATAATCAATAATTAAATCAAAAACAAAACAAATAGAAAATTTCAACATTTCTTTTCTTTTTCAAGTAGATTTCATCCTATGGCTTGTAACAGCGACGCACACAACCGGACTCATTGAGCACCATGTTGAGGGTCTTTGGATGCTTTACAGACTGCGGATCAGCAAGTAACATATACACATTATCCTGAATTGATAAATTATATAATATTAATACAGGTTTGCTATACAATATAGAACACTTACCGCACTGATCTTCTCAATCTTTGCAACTAGCCTGCGATAGCATACTAGCTCGTAGAAGTAATTGCTAGCCTCCGCTGAAAAGCTGGAGCCCTGCCTGGGCATTACCCATGCCAGTCGTCCTGGCCAGTATTGTGCCGGCAATGTGGCAAACTCCTTGCATAGATACTTCAAGTCGCTGTCACAGACCCACATCCGTTCGCCTGTGTCAATAAGTTCCACCTGCCAAAGACTTCACCTTAGTTCTTACCATAAATTTATCTGTTATTAAGTAGTTACCTCAATGTTGTCCTTGTTGCCTGCTTTAATATTTAAAACTTGGGCACGCTGCCACATTTCTTTTACGTGAACTGCAGCCAAATGGCCAACCATGATTAGATACAAGGATATAGTGTATTTCTTTGAATCGATCTCGTTGTAGTAGTGCCTGAAGTAGTATTGGAAATAATAAAACTTACGTAGTTTATGCATTTTAGTAGAGCTTACTTCATGTTGTGGGACATGGCCTTGTACTCCATGTACTGTTCATCGAGTAACCAAAATGTGAAGCTATGTGGACTTGCCACCTATAAATAAAGATCGTTTACAAGTTGTCTTCAAACTGAATAAATTACTCGTATGATGTACCGTCACAATTTGCACTTCGAGGCGATCATCAACCTTCAATTTGTTCTCCCTTTTGGGCAATTGGTAATTGAAGCGAACTGCATCCTTTGGATAATCCACACTCAAAACGCGTTCGTCCTGAAATATGATCAATCTCATTATGTGTACCGGTTAAGTAAACAATATCTTTACCACAGCATACGCCGGTATGGCATCCGTATCACTACCTTCATCTGACGATATGTTAATGATATATTCTTCAGAGTTTGGCTTCTCTTTTGCTACAGTGCTCCGATTCAAATTCTTTTTATATTTATAGTTCAACACGCGCTCATCCTAAAAGAGTATATATAAGTATAACTATACAATAATCCAATTAAAGATTTAAGACGTACCACAGCATATTCCGGAACAGCATCCTCATCACAGCCTTCATCTGATGACAAATATACAGCATGTGTCTCCTCAAGTTTGTGGCTTTTGTGATTTGTATCTTTTGATTCTACCACAGAATGTTGAACCGAAGGAATTTGCAATTGCCGGCAATCGTATGATTTAGGCGATTCCTCGCCTTCCGGAACGTAAATTTGGAACTCATCCGAGGAAGATTCATCATCGATTTGAAACTTTGAAAACTTACTGATCATTGAATCTTTGTCTTGTGTTTCGTCTCTTTGGGTTGCGTAGCGAGAGTTACAGTTGCTGCTAATTGAACTGCAACGTGCGGCTGGCTGAGGCTTATGGCAATCTTCGGCTTTGTTACTATTGTTGTTATTATACTGGTTGTTGTTGTATTTGTTGTTATTATAGGTGTTCTTATAATGGTTGTTGTTATATTGGTTGCCGTTATTAAATTGCGTGGAGTACGAGGTCTGAAATGGCCTGGGCCTTGTTCGGCTTCTTGATCTGCTTGTCGGTTTCCTTTGGCCCTGTACCAAATCTTGAATGTGTGCGGTCTTTTCGTTTGAGACAGCAAACACCTGAGCAAAGGGTCCACATCCGACAATCTAATATCATAGGTGAGGAAATTTTTTACTAATTTCTACTCATATTCGGAAATAAACTAATTTCAAATAGCAAACATACCACAACTGTGTCTGAAATAGACCTTAAGAAGTTTTCAATGCTTTTGTGTCCAAGCTTCCCATATGGCATAGGACATCCTTCTATGTTTGTATAGTCCCTTTGTAGCCTATCCACAGTCATACGCATTGGCGTAGAAACTACTAACGACCGTATTACTTGTTTAACGTAACACAACAAACCAAGCGCGTCCATTTTAAATTAATATAAAAACTTATTTAGAAACTTTGCGCTTACATGAAGTTGGTGGCGTTTACGTACGCACAGTACGCTGATCACGTAAATAATTTCAAAGTCTTGTACATATGAAGTGTATATTAATTGGTCAAGTGGCTAGTGAGATGTAAGCATAATACAAAGTGTTTTATAAATAAATAAATCCATTTCTATAAAATAATTAATGCATTTTATGTATTTAAGGATATAATAAATAGCGCATACAACAATCTTAGTCTGTATGCTTTTTTAAGAAATAATAATAAATACAAATTTTAATTCAAAAAGTGCAACACCAGTCAAAAATCGATTAAATAATTGTCTAATCGATTAATATTACACGAGGCATCGTTGCTTAAATGAACATTGCGATTAATTGCACGGTATTTACCTTCACTAAGTGGGAACATGTACGTTTCAGCTTAATGGAGCTCTTTATTTGACAGCGCTACCATTTGGTCCGCCAATAGAGCAACGCCGAATTTTATTTATAATATAAAGTGGCAACGCTGTCGAAGAATTACAACTAGTTCATTTCTTGCTCACGATGGCAGCGCTGCCCAAGAACCAAAATGCATATGTTTGTTGGTGAAGGTGGCAACGCTGCTGGTTCCAATCATAAATCTAGCTAACTTGGCTGCGGATCGGTAATCGAACCAGCTCTTTCTTTTTACTTCCTTTCGGTTCCGAACAAGCAGCAAAATGTCGAAGAGAGGTATTTTTCAATAAATTAAATCTGAATTAATCGTGTAAAATACAAACAATCAATATACAAAAACTACGTTACAATGAAGTGCTCGAAATTATATAGCCGTTTAACTAATTATTTGTGTTTATTGTTATTTAGGACGTGGTGGTACCGCGGGAGGCAAATTCCGCATCTCGCTAGGTTTGCCCGTAGGCGCTGTTATGAACTGCGCTGACAACACAGGTAAAAGACGGACTTTCAATAAGTGAATTTCGTGTTTTCTAATTAGTAAATAATATATTTCAGGTGCCAAGAACCTGTACGTTATTGCTGTGCACGGCATTCGCGGTCGCTTGAACCGTTTACCCGCTGCTGGCGTCGGTGACATGTTTGTTGCCACCGTCAAGAAGGGCAAGCCTGAGTTGAGAAAGAAGGTGAGTACACCACCAAAATGTAAAGTGAAAAGTGCAAAATATGAAAAATATGCTGCGCAGTCAGTTATTGCTGACTGTTTTAGTGCAATGTGTATTGTGCCCAAACAACCAGAAACAACAACAACTGTGCAAGCATCAAGTGTGTTGCACGCTTTGGTGAATGGAGTGCTAACAACATATGAATGAACATATTTTTGCCACTTTTCTGCTGGATTTTGAGTGTGTGTGTGTGTGCGTGTATGTTATTAGTGGTTTGTTGTTAACGCGTGTTCCATCTTTTCTAGGTTATGCCTGCCGTGGTGATTCGGCAGCGTAAGCCGTTCAGAAGGAGGGACGGCGTTTTTATATACTTTGAAGATAATGCGGGGGTCATAGTGAATAACAAAGGCGAAATGAAAGGTTCAGCCATTACCGGACCAGTGGCCAAGGAATGCGCTGATTTGTGGCCCCGTATCGCATCGAATGCAAGCTCTATAGCCTAAGCAGTTCCCTTTCAAGAAGAAAATAAAAACCCAATAACGGAACATCAGATGTTATTAAATTAGAACTGACTCGTAAATTCTTTTATTTATCATGGGACTAACAAGCTGTATTTCTCAATAGTGCATGTATAACGTTCGCCTTATTTCTTGGGTGCTTCAGTGCGTAGTGTTGGCTTCGGTCGTGTCACCTCCATCGATATTTTACCATTGGCGCCCTTGAACAGCGCATAGCACACCTGGAATGTGCTACCCTCCAGCGAATCGCCGTTAAATTTAGTTATAATGTCGCCGCGCTGCAGTTTATTATCGATTTCTGGATATTGTCCTTGAATCTGTAAATGAGAGCGTGAATAACGTGACACAAGACACACCATGCGTTTCATGCTATACATACGATGTCGGATATGGTGCAGCCGCGTTCATTGGGCGACAACGACAGGCCAAGCTCCTTCCCGCTTTTTTTCATAAGCTCCACATTGAATTTCTCCAACTCCGGCGGATCAGCGCGGTAAACTGTGAAATTTACATTCTTCTCGTAGGTCGAGTGGAAGAGTTGATGTACTTTAAGTGTGGTCATGTTCTCGCAATGCACAGCAGCACCATTAATATCGCAAATGTGGTCAAAGATCTTAAGGCGATTGTCTGCCGCAAAGGCACCTTCAGGATAAATGTGTGTGATGACACAACCAGTCTGTAAATCCAGATCAGATCAAATCAGCATATGAGCATAAGGATACTGATTGTTTGTGTCCACGTACCTTAACATGGTTGTTCTTGCCACCAGTCACTATGACACCTAAAGGTTTCTTCTCCACTTTAACTTCAATGAGGATCTTCTTGTTTGGTTTTATTTCGGCTGTAGCGGGTTCCTGTGGCTTCTCCTCCTCCTTTTTGGCTTCTGCAAATGGATAAAATGATTAGCATAGAGGAAGTATACACTAATAGATCTTTTTCTCTTCTACTACAGTACCACTTTGTACTATTGATAAGTAACTCACCCTCTTTCTTCTTTTGCTCTGCCTCGCGCTCTGCTCTAATAGACTCCTCGCTCTTGAGCGTGAGGATTATCATGGTCACAACGCCCTCGGCACGTTTCAGCAGTCCAGTAGCCTTTAAAGATATGTATCAATCAGCAACCATCGTTTCATCATATGATTATTTCATACCTCATCATAGTTAGAGTCCATTGTTACATCCTGGTTAATGGCTAGAACCATGTCACCAACTTTAATGCCCGCCTGGATAAAAGATTTAACGTCAAACTTAAGAAAAGAGTCAAATGTAAACAATACTTACCGCTTCTGCGTTGGAGCCCTCGCGTATATCTGATATGAATATGCCACTGCCGACCTCGACGTGTTTGCCATAGATGACCATTATGCCCAGGAAGCCCTCCTTGCGCACTTGCACTGTGCGTGCTTTTGGGAACTGGTCAAAGAGGAATTTGGTCTGCAGGAGGAGTGGAAACTTAGTGCAAGGATCGGGTAACTGGGTGAGTTATATACTAGCCTCATCGGATGACGCTGGGAACTTCTTGATAGGCTTTACACACATGCCCTCATCATTGGGTTTGCGGCGCGATGTAATCATCACGAGCTTCTCACAATCGATGTTTTTGAACACGGCAGAGGCGTTCAAGTGGCAACGATTCTTCAGCACATTGCCGTTGACCTCGACAATCTCGTCACCTGGTTTCAGATCCACGCTGGCGAGGACACCGTTTGGATCTACACCAGCCACAAAGCAGGCCATTTTCTGTCGATCCTTGTGTCCAGCGAGCGCAATGCCCAGCGGCATGTTAGCCAAACGTTGCACTTCGATGCGGCGCAGATCTTTCATCATGTTGTATCGCTTGCTGATCTTTGCCATCGTATAGCCAAACTCGTCCTCTTGGTCCTTGTCGCGATCCTTTTCCTGCTTGTTTAGCTTACAGTTACCCGCCGATGCACGATCAATCTGTAAATTGGAATAAATTGATGAGATGCAATAACTTAGCTTTGGTTTACGGCATGCACACCTCATAGCCCGCTTCGGTGCGTATGCGACCGGTCATGTCACGCGTATCCTCGTCCTCATCTTCATTGTAGTTGCTCTGCGTGTGCTTGATCCTTGTGGATGCGGAGAAGGTTGCAGTCCGCTTCTGATCGTTCCGTATGGTCGGTTGTCTGCCCATGCCCGTGCCACCCATGTTATTGCTAGGAGTTTGCTCTATAAATAGAATGCAGGTAAGTCAAATGAATCCTGAATTAATCCTAAGTCCCACCTTGATTGAACTTGTTCTTCGCCTGCATGTAACCATTGCTGCGTGGATCGCTTTTGTTGGGCTCATCGCTTTTGTCAAACGTGAGGATCTCCAGATTGATCTTAAAGTCCGCTTCCTTGATGAGATCAATGACCGCCTGTTCGGTGGCATGGCGCACATCCTTGCCATTAAGCGATAGTATACGATCACCGACCTGCAAATGACTAGACTTTACTCCAAAGACACGCCCCAAATTCTCAAATCCTGCTACAGACCTTAAGTTTGGCGCATAGATGCGCAGGACTATCGGGCACAATGCCCTTTATAAATATGCCAGTCGTCTTCGTGTTCGGCGAATCCTTCACCTCACCGCGTACAATACAAATCCCAAATGATTTCTTGCCCGTCTTGTCCAATGTCACCATGTGAATGTGTTCTAAAAGGTAATAATAGGGTTATGTAGAGATTTAAGTAGAAGAGAACAGAGGGATAGATAGATAGAGATAGCCAGTATTGGGCAAGATAGAAGATTATCTTATCCACTTTAAATTGCTTTTCATTTGTTGAGTTCTTTTTGGAGTTGTGTTTTTATCTTTTAAAACGTTTTCCAACTTTTTTAAGATTAGAGACAAAACTGAAAAATCTTTAGGTAGTTTCGTATTATATGTTATAAATAGCAAAAGTTATGTTTGATATTGTTTGATATCAGATAATTATCTGATATAATCATTCTATCTTAATTATGGTATGTATGAGGTATTTTTTGTAGCTGTTGTTATTATAAATATTATTAATTAATATTATTTAATAATTATATAATTTTTGCGAAGCATACTTGTTATTAATTTCTCAGTTTTTCCTGAACTTCAAAAAAAATCAAATCTTTATAATTAATTTATATAATTAAAGAAAGCACACGGCGATTAATATTTTATTTTTTATACTTAACTCATTAAAAGGATCAGAAACCATATATAATAAATATGTGTCTTATTAATATTAGTATCCAAGTCGATACCGTTCTGTCCGTCCGTCTGTCGATCTTATTGATTTTAACAACCAAATACACATTTGCTTTGTAGGTTTCTGTATTGTATGCACTTAAAATTTATTTAATATCATTGAATTCCTTCCGTTTTTTTTCACCACCGTTAATCGAATATAAACAATTTATAAGCATTATTTATATGCTTTACCATTTTTCTATGCACTGCAATATTCTTCTAATTGCTCGATTAAATTAAAAAAAAAATGATAATGGTAAAGCAAAAAATGTATATCTAACTCTGATATATTGTTAGAAGACTATATACTTATGTAAGTGCACATATATTTTTTGTAGAAAACGTTGATTAATTATATGCATAGAAAATAACCCGAAAGTATTGTTTTTTAAAGTTCAATAAAAGATTAAAAGGAAAATATGGCATTAGGATACCAACTCGAACTAAACCTTGGTAAGGTAAAGCCGTCATAACCACTGACATTGACCATCAATTGATGTATCCATATTTGATTGATCGAAGCAATGAATAATTTGAATACTCTGAATAAAATTTAACTATATTTCAGAGTCGTAGAACATATAGTTTAATTAATTTATTTCTACTTTTAAACATTGCACTTTAATTTGTTTTATTTAATTAGCTAAATTAGATTTAAATCTGATTTTATTGGTAATGTCGTGTATAATTACTAACCACCACCACCACTTCCACCGCCGCCACTTGCACTGGGATTTCCTTGAAATTGAACCATGATTTTATATTTATTTTATTTTTATTTTAATTTTACGCTGTTTATTAAACGCTTAAAAATAAACGTAAAATTTGTAGTTCGTTTATTTTTTGTTTTAGCTGTGAGCTTTTTGCAGTGAGCCCATTGAAAATCGCGCCTAAACTGATTTTTTCAATTAGCTGTCTGACATTCTTGCTAACTGACTTAGTGGCCATTCTATTTTGAGTCTGGTTTTGCGTATCGATTGCACTCGCCAACAAGGTTCAATACGAGTGGATTATGTGTCATATAATACTTTAAGATTGACAGTTGCAAGGGAGTTTAAACACCTACTGAAGCAAAGTGTAGACATAGTATAGTATACTTCGTGTCAACGTTTTCTGGAAAGTTTTTGTGTGTTGGACAGTGCTATCGATTGAGGTGCAACATTTCACATTGGCTTCAATTGCATTGAGTAACTTTCGCTGTTTCGCTGCGGTAACATTGCAGTTATGACGTAACACATCTAAGCACACATATCACACACACACGATGATGATGATACAGTCATAACAATCAGACCACATATGTGTATGCAGACGAAGACTGCGTCTAGTCTTTATTGGCCATATCACAATATTAATTTGTTTGTGCGATTTACACAATGTAAAACTCAGCACTCCATGTAAATGGAAGCCTATCAAGTGCTGGTCAAATGCGCATCGATTTTAGCTGTTTCTCTCTCTTACCATGCAATAAGTATAGAGACAAGAATGTACTCAAAAGAATTACCTGAAAACATATGTGGCTAACCATATCATATTATGTAGAGTCGTGGCGTGACTTTAAAGGATATTAAAAAGTTGATAGGATAATTTGATGCTGTCATGTCAAACGGAAATGAATTTCATTTGTCTGCAGAATTAAGATTTGCATTTTAATATGGCCCAGACGAGGGGAGAGATGAGTACGGAGTAGGGAGAGCGGGAACCTGGGGATAGAACTGGGCTACAAAGCTATGCAAACATTTCCATTAAATACTGTATAAAGGCAGGCCGCTGCCTGATGCGACGCGACGCAACGCAACGCAGAAAAAGTAGAGTAAACAGAAAGAGAGAGAGAGAGTGAGTATAACGCTGAAGAAGCGGTTGGGGTGAAACGATGTTGAAAATTAATTTCATAATAGAAAAGCGTAAGGAAACCCATTTGATAAAACAATTTCCTTTTTGCCTACCAACAGTCATGTTTTGTTAGTAAAGTAAATTCAAAAGAGAACAGCGCAAAAAGCAGAAACCAGAAAGCAGAAAAGTAAAATCAAAAAAAGCAAAAGGCAAAAAATATGGCAAAATGAGCTTAACTTTCAGCGCTGCACGCATCCGCAGCGGCAAATGGCGGCCTCAGCTCCCAGCAGCAGCCTCTGCCTCCCAGTCTGTTCTACTGGTGCTGCTGCGCTGTCGGCGTCGCTGCTGCTGCTGCGAGTTGGCAGAGCTGCATGCTGATTGGCTGTTGTGGTTGCTGTTGGCACGCCTTTCACAATGGCCGCTGTCAGCTTGTGTGCGTGTTGCAGCAGTGCGAAAGAGAGAGTGAGAGAGCGCGCTCTATCCTTGTACGCTGCTACCTTCGCACTCGCACCTTAGCAGCATCCAGTTCTGTTTGTGTTTGCGCTGGCGTCGCAGTCGGCGCATGGTTGTTGCGAGGATTTAGTTAACTGAAGTGATTTTCTACTGTTTGCTGTCACACGGATACACAAGCACACACACATTCAACTGTATATGTATATATATACATATATATAGACAACAGCAGCGCGCTCTTATGTAAGTAGCTACACGTGTGTGTATATGTATGTGTGATTGTGTGTGTGTGTGTGTTGTTGACTTGTTCTCGTGTTGTACTTACATGCAGTTATATCAAATTGCTAATAATCGTTTAGCAGCCACTTCTGAGTGCGTCCTGGAAATGAATAAAAATTACAGTTTTTGCGCAAAAACACTTCAGCTGCCAACGGGTCCTTATGAATTTGGATATTGCTGCGCCTCTTCAACTGCTACTTACACGTATGCATACATACACATGCACATACATAATAAGTGTGTGTGTGCATCAGTTACTTAACTTCTGTACATCGGTCAACATTTTAATACTTTTCTCATTAAAGAACAACAATATTTTGTTTATTTTGGGTATTTCAGCGCGTATTTTAAGAAAATTTGTAAAAAGTGGTTTTGGTTTACAATAGAAGAAATAATATATATATAGTAATAATATAAGAACTATAACAATAGCTATGTGTAATATAATATGGGGAATATGTTAGTCGGCAAAAGATTCATATATATTATTAGAATATCTTTTACACTATAGCTTGAAAAGGAAATAATGCATGATCCAACATATCATACATTTCCAGCTCAAGCAAGATTCGTAACCTTCTGGGTATGTCGTATCCCCCTATGGACTATAAAGTCTTATTTACATACTTATAAGAAATATGGATCAGATACTTGGCCGAATAACTCCAGTTGAGTGTACTCCTAGGTTATTCTTAGCAAGAATCATATTGATTTTTGAACATTTGAAGTAAATACTTGAAGGGATAAAGGTGATTGAGTTTTTCTGGGTTTTTGCCCAATGCTGAGCATAAATATGGGATCATTTGATAATATTATTAGTACACCCAGAATTTATTTGGACATTGAGTTTAAATTTTAATAGCTTAATAGTAGTTTTTGTTATTTTATTGATATTCTTTTTTCCTTAAATAATAAGCCGACTGTAAATGCTTAAAATCAATAAATAATTAAGTGATAGTATCTTAAATATTGGCGGATTTTTATCTAAAATATCTGTTTTAGGGAGAATGTGTACTTAATCTGTACTACAGATGTGCTGCTCTATATCGATCGTTATATTGATATTTTTCTATTGTTTCGCTAACTAATCCTCTGTATCACATTGAGAAGCGATGCCAGATCCATCCTTAAGAGAAAGTTAACATGTTGAAGAAATATTTCCTGCTGAAGTTAAGCAAGTATTTCATATGAATCTAGTACTTATCTATGTGTATACTTAAGCATAGGTATTATAGTAACAACATATTCTTAAAATGAGGTTTTTCGCATATTTATAAATTGCTTGCCAGCTCTCAAAGATAAAAACTTTATTCCACTTCAACCTCCACTTGATGGATAAACCTGAAAGTATCTTAAGCTCAATTGAAACGCATACGCAACAGGCGCTCTTCAAGTAAAACAAAACGAAATAGAAGGGAAAGAAACAGGGCAAGGAGAAGGAATGACAGGAGCAGAGAAAAGGCAAAGGACCAACTGAAATATTCTCACGACAGTCGAGGACATCGATAGACAATTACGCGTACATGTGTCGTACGAAGTAGTAGAAGACGAACCAAAGGACTAGAGAATGTCATGCCCCTTGGTAAGGATTATGGATACGACTATTTGTGTTTACTACGAATATAATGGGCTCATAACTTTCGAATGTGAACGTGATAGAGCAAATAATGGTGCCCACATAAATGATATACCCATCCAGCCCATAGTATCCAGTAATCGTATTTGTATCTGCATCTGTAAATGTATCTGTATCTGTTGCAACTGTTTGTAATCTCAATTGCACACAAAACATTTAAAAGGCGGGCGCTATTTTTCGGTCAATTTTACGCCTGGCACGGGATTGCTGTTGTTGTATGCTGTCAACATTAAAACTCAATTTAAATGACAACGCATAAGCAAATAATTGTCCTTTTCCACACACACACACACGCACACAATCGCAGACAGGACGACTGAGCGCCGGACCCGCTGCTGCTGCTGTCCGCCCTTAGTCCTTAGCCCTCAGCTCGAGTGCGCCTCAAAAGTTCACTCGCACGGTAGTAAGTTATTCAAATATTGAGTTTTTAACTCGCTGCCAACGAGCAACCACCAAGTTCAAGGGAGGAGCAGCAACAGGACCAGAAGCAGGAGCAGGAGCACCACCCGCCACTCATCACCCTATGGCCAGAGGATGGGCAGCATGTGCGCAGGGTCGCAGATGCAGATACGAGTATCGCTTGGGCTTATTCCTGGCGCTTTCATCAAGTGCGTTTTATGCTGCCGAAAAGTAAATTTCATTTCGAATGTCGATCCTGGCTCGCATCCTTCGCATCCCTTTTGTTTGAGTTTCTATTCCTAAATATATTTGATTTGTTTACCATGCCCTGAAGCTGAAGCTGAAATCTTAAGCCGCATGTAAATGCGTTAAATTAAATTTCAAACGCTTGTACTTTTCACAGGACAATTGAATAGATGAGATCCTTGCGCTAAACCTTGGAACGAATCGCGTTGAGGATGAGACTAAGGACCTAATGCGATTATGGCAATGACGCTTTTGATGGATTTCGGCTGGAATTTAAGTATGTAAATAAAAAGTGAATTGTAATTGCATATGCTGCCCACTAAAAGATGAGGAGATGAGTTGTCTAAGTGACCGCTCTAAGAGCTGAAACGTCTTAGCCACAGTCTTTGATAGTCCTTTGGGATATCCTTAGGTTGAGTGTTTTAAGCTATAATCTAGTTCTTGAGTTTGATTTGTGTTCGTGTCAAACCCTCTCCAGTTGCTTAAAATCTTATCTAACAGGACCCTCACCTCTCTGCAGATCCTTTTGGATATTGATATAGAGCTCAATATTGTTGATTTTAGACACTGATAGTCCTGCACGTGTTCACACTTCAAGGCTCGCGGTTCTCGGCACGTGTCGATGTTTTGCAATTTCGTCAATGAAATGATGGCAAATACTTGTTTATTGTGTGCATTTCATTTGCAGCGCAAATTGGTAATATCCTAAACATTATCAACGAGTCCTGTGTACTACTTATTGTCCTTTCATTTGTCGCCATGTCGCCCACTCTCGCCTCTCGTTTGATCTAACAAATTGATTTACACTAACGATTATTTAATGAAATTCCAGCGGCGCATAGCATGTCCTGCCGCTATTGGTCTGTTGTCCTGGCAGGAAGTGTGAATTACCCAACACCCGTTAAACGCACGTTCGTTCACGCCACGTGCCGCACAGGAACTTATTAGGTGTCTCTCTAACCTTATATCCCCATTGATGTCCTTGTTATTATGGTTACATTTAATTTTAACACTTTTGAGTTTTCCAAATGGAAGTTCTCAGCTCTTGAGGATTGCTTTTTCTCTCCTGATTTTGATTGGGATGAGGAATTGTCGTTGGCTTTAAAAGTGATCCAGATGAGTAGTACATGGGTATTATGAGCACTTTTTAAAGATTTCCTTATCCAAGAATATCATATAAAGGATTACCTTTTGGTCTATGGGGACACTTTAACACATTCAATCGGGATATATGGAACCTAGGGAATATAGTAGTAGTAGTAGTACTAGTAGAAGTAGTAGAAGAAGTAGAAGTAGTAGCAGTAGCAATAGTAGCAGTAGTAGCTATAGTAGCAGTAGTAGTAGCAATAGTAGGAGTATAAGCTGGAACCGAGTAAGCGTATCCTTTGAGAAACTTAACTGCAAGTTCTGGTCTTGAATTCCAGACAGAGCTATGGGCTTTGCTTTGATATCTTAACCCAGAGTTACCATAGCCAATCCTATAGTACTTGATGAGGGTGTTCGTTTATAGCTAACCGTATGTGATGGGTTACATTCGAAAGTTATCCTTGACTGGATGCGTTCTTTTCGCCTCTTAGTTGTACTCCAGGTTATGTCCTACTTCTCTTCTATTTCGATTGATTCCAGACAAATCCTTTTATATTCATAAATATTTATAGATATTATTTAGCAGTCCTTAAAAGATAGATACCAGCTTTCCCTTATTATAAGCGATAAAATTAAATGACATTTCGTCCTTAATCCTTGCAGCAGTCAAAACAAATAAATGATTATCAGAGTCAGTGCGTGCCATGGCCATAAAGGCAAAAGATCAGTGCCAACTATTAACAACTGTCCAAATTATCACACGCCCAGCAAATTAAGCGTTCAACATCCTGGCACATCCTGGCACAGCCAGAAATCCAAGCCAAAGGATATAAAAATGGAGAAAAAAGTGCGAGTTTATTCCGGCTTGTTGTGGTATTGCGGTATCGTGGCATACGGACAAGTGACAATCATCCTACTTAATTGAATTCTTCACTGCATAATAAATCAACTTAATGCGATCCAAGTGTGCCTGCGAGCATGCAAAGCAATCCTCAAGCTCAAGCCGTTCCACACACCAAGAGAGAGAGAGAGAGAAAGAGAGAGACAGAGAAGGTGAGAGGGAGGCAAATCCTTTGGCTTATTTGGCGGTTCGGCGACTGGAGACGTGCGGTTTAGGCGGCGCTTCAGCACACACACACACACACACACACTCACATACAGTGGCAAATAAACAACAATAACACACTGGAAACGAACACAATCAAACCCAGCCATGACACTTGATGGCTCCCACTCCAAGCATGGTAGATGCCCATCCATGGGAATGGTAGTAATTTCCACACTTGTGCTGACACATTCAAAGGGCTTTGGGTTTTATTTATGAATTGAGAAATTGACATCCTGTGCCGTTAGCTCGGGGGGTAGGTTGACTGGTTACGGCTCAGGGCTCGGGCGCGGGCTCGGGCTCGGGCTCGGGCTCGATTTTTATTGCCGCCAAACAAGAGGCTTAAGCGCAGCCAGAATCATCGACTGCGTCATCCTCATCATCATCAAATGAACAAATGAATGAAATGAGCCTCAAACAGCACGGCACTTGCTGCCCTCCTGCCAGACCTCCTTCCCCCTTGTCCTCATCCAAGTCTGAAAGCGGATAAATCGAGCGTAAAATATTTCAGCTTGGACTCCTTTGTTATCCTTTGCCACTTGTTTTGCCATGCAGGCAGGTTGAAGCGATTTGTAGTCCTCAGCTCAGCCAGAGCACAGAGCATCGAGCACACCGAGCAATTGCGGTTCTGCTCCTGATGCAGTTGTGCAATTTTTATCCTGCCTGCCTGTGGATTTTCTGCCTGCTGTGATTTCTAGCATTTCGAGGAGGGTTGATTCCTCTGGATACTCGTCCATCAAATTGAGCGTCACTCAAGTATTGAAGTGTGTGTTGCTGTTTTTTATGCAGCAGATCCTTGAAGGATTTAATAATGACATAAGAAGCAGCTACCATTAAACCTGCCCAGCAACAACAACAATAGTCCTTGAAGTGTGTGTTTGCCTTTGCGATTTTTACTGCCACTGGCAGGTGCAGCTATCAATATATGAAAGGAACAGGACAGAGGCTGAAGGATGGCGTAGGACCAGGCTCAAATTAGTGGAGCCCAAAAGATGGCTATTGTCTCAGCTTGCCATTGAGCTGGTGTATCTCTGTCTGGGCCATGGCAACAACACATATTTTTCGCATTGGCTCAAAGTCCTTGTTGTCCTCGTTGTCCTGCTTGTCCCTGCAGTCAAAGCAATTCGAGTGTCAAATCTTTTATTTGCCTTTTGCAGATTTCGCAATAAAAATGTATATTGTCAAAGTCGGTCGCCCATCCACAGAGCCAGAGACACAGCTTCAGCTACAGCCACAGCCACAGGCACACATCCACATCCACATGCACAGCTACGTCTATATCCTTGGCATATCCTTTGGGCGGCGTGTTTGTTTGTGTGCAATAAATTTGCTGACAAAAGAAGGATTATTGCTGGATCATGCCGCTGCCTCAGTACTTGCCTCTGCCTCTGTCCTTGCCACAGCCTTTGCCTCTGCCTCTGCCTCTGCCCCCTGCGTTTGCTGAGCAGGATGCGGTGGCCGTGGTAGCTGGTTCCTGTCAGCGTGCATTCTTTGGCGTTATTGTTTGCGCATAAGTTAATTGTTCCCCTCAAAAGCTTAAATGCAACGCATCCTTACGCTCAACTTGTTCGCTCCCCTCCCCTCCCCCCACCAATCCCTCCACCTTTGATTCCTAGTTCCAATCCCAGTCCCATGCTGTGTCTAAGCGATGATTAACCGTAGATTGACAGGGGCTGCGATAGAGCCTTCATCCATGCTTATGCCTCGTTATACTTAGCCAATGCCTGCCAAATGGTGGTGTCATCTCAATCTGTAGCTATGGCGACTGTTGAGCACAGACTGTATCAGGCTATGTCAGACTATAACCTTCTAGTTCCGATCACTTATATATGATTATAGTTGAATATAGTAAACATTATTTCCGAATTCATAAACTATTTATATGCCGCTTATCAGTGGTCTGATAAGCCTTGAACTTGGCACAGATTGTGGACTAGGATTACCTTCCATAGCAACAGAACTTACAACAAGTAGGTGCCACAGGCATATGAAGTGCTTCCGTCTGAATGGAGATTAAGCCACTTTGGAAACCTACTGCCCGATTAACTCCCACTTCAAGGACACATTTATGTATACATTTTTATGCATCTTTCTCTTAAGATATATGAAAGCATTTGTATATTCTTGCGTTAGAAATGGAAACTTGAATGTGAGCTGCTGTAGGTGAAGCGCGTCCAAGGTATGTTGACCAATGTCTCCAGCCAGGTGAGATATTTATCCCCAGTGTTTGTGGCGTTTGATGGAGTCCAGGTCACTGGTGACTCTCCCCAGCCGCTTTGTCTAGTATCTCTAAGGAATAGCAACAGTTGTGTGCTCCTTTCCTCTTCAGTGCTCCATAGTTAAGGAACGCATCTGCAAACATAGACTTAAGAATTTTCTTATATAAAACATTTCCAAAGGAACTTTAAATTTGATTCTACGGCAAGTTAACCTATTGCATCTCTCGTTTAAATTAGCAACGATGTGAGGATTCCAAGTAAAACTTTTATATAAACACAGTGGCACACATTGTTTTGTGGTCGGAACTGACTTTTTGACGTTAGCTAAAATATGCCATCTACTCAGAATAATTAAAATTATAATAATATAATATATTATAGTATGTTATATATTAATATATTACATATATATTACATTCTGATTAATTTTTAACTCCATATAAAGTTTATTTCACTTAAAATCTGAGTCCTTATAGCAATGCCAAATACTTTATCTGCCTATGAGTAACTTAAATATTATATGAACTAAATGAAGCTGATATACCTAATCGCTGTTTTTATCTTAGATAGATAATGCAGATCCACCATAACGGATGATATTATATATATATATAACACATATAGCTTTTGTTTATGTTTGAGGTTCCAAATTGCTATAGACGATATATAAAAGTTACACGAGCGTATGTAACAGGCAAATCCAATGTCCCTCTGGCACCACAAGCTGTATGTATTCTTGATCAGGATCAGGATCAGGATTAGACCAGGTTCATTCACTTACTCGTTTAGATTCGCTGGCTAGCAATGCGTATGGCAATAATTCATATTAAAGTTTAACTAGTAATAAGATCATGTTCGAATTGTATGTATAGATTATAATGTATAATATATAAATATGTATATATATATAGGGTGTATATATATTATAATGACTACATACAGATCGATATATTTATCCAGTTCAAAGTTAAGTAAAACCAATAGAAAACACAACTAATATCTTTATCTACTTACGTATTGTTTTAGAAGCTGTGGGAAATATATAGCCAAAAAAAATCTAACCTAACAATAATATAATACATTATCATAATAAACATCATATATGATATTAATGCTGTTAATCATTAGTCCTATAATATAAATCATGATACCTTTCATCTTCTCAATTGTGTTTGAAATTTTTCATTTATAATTGCGCAATTTGCAGCGTTGGGAGAAATCATTGAGATGAAAAAAAGAAAAGCTACGTTTGCATTGTTTGGCCATAAAGATGGAGTTTTATTTTTGGGAAAATCTCTGGTTTAATTTTCTTTGTGTTTGAGGATACGCTCGGATGTCCAGCTGAGCTCGTAAAAAGACAAAGGAAATCGGCAATAAATTTACCACAACTAAATTGCACAACGCCAGCCCCAAGCCCCCAAGTCCAATAAACCTTGCCATGGCAGCAGCAGCAGCACAATCAGAGGAGAGAGATATGTATAGGGGCGTTACCACGCCCATAAAGTTAACTAAAAATCAGTGATTTGTAAGTGTAGTCGATGGGGGAGAGAGGGGGCGGGGGATGGGAAAATGGGAGGTGGAAAATGAGCATGAAGAAAATACAATAATGAAAATCATGCAAGGAGAAAGAAACGATATCAATATTGTCCTGGCACCAAATGCGGCGGTGGAGCTGTATCCCACATCCCCAGGCTTCTTATTGTTTAGCTGCCAGTGTGTGTGTCAGAGTGTTTGTGTGTGTGTGTGGGTGTGTGTGTGTTTGTTTGTGTGCCAGCAACTTCCGCAAAACTGAAAACTAATTTGAACAAAGTACAACAAATAAAACTGACTACTGAATGTTTAATTTGAAAAGGGAAGGCAGCGAACAACAGCGGCAACAACAGCAGCAACAGCAACAGCAACAGCAACAGCAACAGCAACATAAGCAACAGCAACAACATAAGCAACAGCAACGACAACAGCAACAATAATGTCTAACAACTACAGAACAAAAACAGCGAAAATGGAAAAGAGAAATAATACACACACACACACACACACACACACACATACAAACAGGATACATATACAGCCACCCAATTGTGTTAAGGATGTTGTGAAAATGGCGCACAGACAGTGGGTGGAGGGACTGTGGGTAGGCAGCAGCGGATGGACCTCAACTGAACTGAAACTGAGCTGAAACGAGAACGAGAACGCCCGACATACGGTTAGAAAAACATTCGCACATAAAAATGCTAACATTTGAACGAGAGCGCATACTAGCACACACACACACACACACACACGCTCCTACCCACACACACACAACCTCTTTTGTTGGCTAAGTGTGTGCGTGTGTGTGTGTGTGGGACTGACATAATGAAACATTATTAAGAGCCACGACGTCAACGCAGCAAAAGGTATCTAAATTTGCGAAAATGTTGCCCGTCAGCCCTGCGGC
Source organism: Hirtodrosophila trivittata (assembly GCA_035045065.1). Taxonomy (NCBI): domain Eukaryota; kingdom Metazoa; phylum Arthropoda; class Insecta; order Diptera; family Drosophilidae; genus Hirtodrosophila; species Hirtodrosophila trivittata. The sequence continues at coordinate 16,459,340 of JAWNNK010001311.1, read as the reverse complement.
TGAGGGGAGAGGAGGAGCAGCGGGTGCTTGGTGGCGGGATTGGGTGTTAACTGGGATGTGCGTAGGGATGTAGCCATGAGTTTTGGCTTCTGCAGTCGCCGCCTGCCAATTTGCTTCCGCGCCCGCGTTACGACAATGAGTTGGAGAGGAAAACACAAATATCACATTTACAGCAAGCAGCACTCCACCATTTTATGTTATTACGTTCTCTATGTGTGTGTGTGTGCGAGTGTGTGTGTGTGTGTGTGGAAGAGCGGCTGCCTTTGTAGGTAATCTTCTGCCTCCTGCCTGACTGCTATGTCTCATGACTGGGGGTGCACTTGGTCCTAGATTGGTTTACAATCTCAGTCATCCCCTGCGTACAGCAGCAGCATAGCGCTGTCTCTTTCACACTTGGGCCTGGGCCAGGGGATGCTGTTGAGCGCTGCTGTTGCTGCCGACGCTCAGCGTCGACGGCGCAGTCAACTGCGCTGCCGATGACAACGACGACGTCGGCAGTAGAATCACAGTTATTCGAGATACGAAAACATAGCAGAGCCCCGACAAAAGCTCATGGAAGCGACAGCGGCAGCGGTTTTGATAAATAAATGTTTGAGTTATGTAGAAAAACATTTCGGGCGAGAAGATTTTCGTTTTCGTTGCGATTCAGTTAACATTTGGCAAAAGGATTCCGCCTAAAACAGACAAGCCGAACGGATGCCGCGAGACAACCAAACTCTCAAAATCGTTTCAAGCTTAATCTAAAAATTAAAGTTAATTGAAAGCGGAAGAGCGGCATCGAAATTTTAAATATTTTGTTAAAGAAACAAATAAAATAAATATACAAGTGAAAAGAAAATAGAAAATTAATCAGTTCCTGAGCAATAGTCAAACAAGTGTTACGTCCTCTCTATCAGTTAAGCAGTTAACCATTCCATAAGCATAAATAAAGCTATCGCTACGCAAATAAAAAGCAACTCAATTTTGTGCAGTGTATATCGTAATCCAAGTTAGTTAAGCATATAATCAACAAGATGCACACCAGCACGGATCCCATGCATGCCCTGCACGACAACACCTCCCAGTCCCCGCCACTGCACAAGAGCCAGCGAGGCGGCATTACATCAACGCGTGGAGCCGCTGTTGCCGCCGCCGTGGCCGCCGCTGCGGAGGAGATGTCCCTGATCTGTGACGACAATGATTTCGAGCCGTCGGCCGCCGGCGGCAGCAACGGCGACAACGGCAGCAACCTCAACGGCAGCGGTGGCGCCGGAGGACCTCTAGTCAAACCACCATATTCCTACATAGCCCTGATCACCATGGCCATACTACAGTCGCCGCACAAGAAACTAACACTCAGTGGAATCTGCGATTTCATTATGTCCCGGTAAGTGCAGATTATCCTAATCTTATCCAATAAGTATGCAATGTAATGGCAACTTCTGCTGCCCCAGTTTTGAATGCAAGGAAAACTTTGAAGGATTTTCTGTTATATGTTTATTATTATCATCTTTTTAAAGTAATAATTGTTAGTACTATATTTTATAATATTTTATGTACTATCAATAAATTTAATTACTGTTTTGAGTTCTTAAGCAATCTTAAATCGGTAGAGGAAAGGGGCTTTGATGTCTTTCGGCCAAAGTATCTGTGCATCTACATCTTAGCTGGGAGTTGCACCCAGGACCTTTCCCTCAAATAACTCTATATATCTATCTATAGACCAATAGGTCAACTCGGCTGACAGGGTATAAGGATATAAGATTTATGTATATGTATATTCCGCTTTTTGATAATCGGTTTTTCTTTAAGGATAAACGTATTAGTACAAAACTTCTGACTATCAGTCATTAGAATCGGTTATCGTCATAATTGAAAATCTGGGTCCAATCACTAGGACCAACCAGCTCTGGCACGGTCAAGACTGTAATAGCTCATTGCACTGTCTCCTACCACGCTGGAAGATGCCTCAGAAGGTTCACTGTAATATGTAGTAATATTTACTTGCCACTAAAAACTGCGTTCTAATTAGGTCGTAGGTAGGATAATATTATAATTGGTTCATTTGGATTTCAAATTCTGAACCCTTCCTAGAGTAACCTTCAACACATCAAAGCATCATGAAATGACAACATTTAGACTGATAAGTAAGATAGATTAGGTCTTATTCTGCGGATACTTCGCCGCATCCTTATTTCATCATCTTAAATTTAGTATAAAAACATCTTAAACCATTTCAGTTTTCCGTACTATAAGGACAAGTTTCCCGCTTGGCAAAACTCCATACGTCACAATCTTAGTCTGAATGACTGCTTTATTAAAGTTCCACGCGAGCCGGGTAACCCGGGCAAAGGCAATTTCTGGACACTGGATCCGCTGGCCGAGGACATGTTCGACAATGGCAGCTTTCTGCGTCGCAGGAAACGCTATAAACGCGCGCCGGCAATGCAGAGATTCTCGTTTCCTGCGGTGTTTGGAACACTGTCTCCGTTCTGGATACGCAAACCGGTGCCACTGGTGCCGGTGCACTTCAATGTACCCAATTTCAATGGGAATCGCGACTTTGATGTGATGCACACGCCCAGCGATGTGTTTGACACGGCGTTGCGTGTAGACAAGAAGTTCAATTTCTTCGCCAACGCCGAGGCCTCGTTCTATCAGAACAATAGCGATAAGTTCGATCGTCTGTCATTCATCAATCGCCGAGCGGAGGCGGTGGACGCACTGCCTCATAGTAGTAGTGGCAGCGCCGTCAGCGATGCGGGCAGAGCCAGCAAGTACAAGAATCCCTATGCATTTGATGTGACCGCTGCTGCCGCCGGGTTGGGATTGGCTGACTACCCGGAACGTGGTAACTATACTGATCTCAATGTGTACAACGACGATGTGGATGCAGATGATGCCTCATGCGATAAAATTGATGTGGAAAGCGCCAATGAACATGAACAGGATTCCCACATATCGGACTCGGTGGATTCGGTTTGCACGAATCCAAATCGTTTGGAAGCGGCTCCGGAAGCTACCCGAGCCTCAAATGAGGCAGATCTTGAGCCGGAGCGCGCCTCACCCTATGTGCTGCTCTTCGATCATGCGGAGGCATCCAACAGTTCGCCAGCGATTACGTCCAGTCCCAAGATACCTATTCAGGCGCATACGCATAGGTCACTACCTAGGACGACCTTGCTCCACCCTGACCTTGAAGCCACGAATCTCAGATGCGCCAGACAAAACAATGCCAAAGACTTCCGCATCGAGACGCTCATTGGCCACGGGCACAGCGATGGTGCGGCCAGTGATTAGACGATCCAACCCAAGTACACATATATCTATATATATATATATGTTGTAGTTATATGCTTGTGTATATTCCAGTGATTTCAGTCTAAAGATCTAAGCACATTTTAACAATTCTGTACGTTGTAAACTTTAGCCGTAGAAATGCATCTACACCTACTTATATATAGGAGTATCACCGATATCCGACAGCGTCTAGGGATTATCCATTGGATGCACATTCGAGATACTTTTATGCCAATACGAAATTTTAATGCGACCAAATAAACACGCTACTTAGTTGCGAGTCCATGTCAAGTATAAATAACGATTATATACTATATATATATATACATATAAATATATACTATACACTATATATAAGATCCTGAGTGTAAGATGCAACAAAAACATATAAAATTTACATATTTATAGCATACTTTTAAAGCGAATTCGAATTCTACATATACTGTACGTATATATATGTGTATATATATTATATATGTGTATCTATAAATATCGAAGTTAAGAACGAAAATTCAAAATCGTCAAAACTGCAACTGCAGTCAGTTTTCATTAGTCTTAAAATTGTAATTAAGCTGAAGAGTCCAATTAGACTAATAGCGCTTAAAATTAAAACAACTTATAAAGATTTAACTGGCGCCCGAGCAGGGACATAAAGTTAAATCTTTTTTAGTTGTTTAACTATAAAAAAGGTAAGCTTAATTAGTCTTATTGTTCAGTTTGATTACAATTTTAGGACTAATTAAAACTAAGCTTACCACAACCTTAAGATTGCAGCACCTGACTAACGCATATTGCTGCAGTTGCAGTTTTGACGTTTTGGAATGTTTTCGTTCTTAACTTATATATATATATATGTGTATATATATATATATATATACGTAGCATATATACCATATATATTGACTATTTGTACGTCTGTCTCTTCTGTGTGTGTGTAATTATAATTGTATGCCATATCGTGCAGCACATAAAACACTATTAAATATAGAATAGCTTTTAAGAAATTTACTGATGTTATTGAAACTTTAATAAACAGTATAATTAGAAAACAATTCACAATATTGGAATGGAAATAAGTTTATATGAACTCTGTAGTTTGAACAGTTATTCTCCTATTATAATTGCTTGTCAAAGTGTTTTCAGAAGCATTTAGATAGACTGAAAAGGGTGACACGTGCTCTGAAGGATCCCTAGAAAAGTTACTCTTATACATTATGTTATAATAATATGATATAATCTGCAGGACGATATAAAGCGAAAACACTTTTGATTTTGTTTTAACTGTAAGTAACTCCAAGCAAACCACTCATGCGTGCCGAACTCTAAGGTAATCGCTAATTATCCAATGGAATTGCTAACAACAACAAAAAGTACTTGCAACAAGTTCATTGCAGCCCTAAAACTGTTGTGGTTGTAGCCCTGGTTAAAACTCTCAATGCTCAACTCCCAGTTAACTGTCAAACTCAAATGTCAATTGCCGAAAAACTGGCGCATGCGCTTCGGCATTTACCGTTACAAGCGATCAGCTGTTCGCGCGTCAAGTTCAGGACAGACAAGGACAACACGTAGTGTGTGCGTCAGCAGAGAAAAAGCTCGTAGTGTTTACCAAAAGCTCGATAGCTTCTCTCTAGCGTCGTGGTAGTGCCAAGTTCCAGTGTTAAAACATTTAAAGCTAGGCTGGAAAAAGGACAACAGTGAAATAGAAGATACCAACACTATTGGTATCCAGTATCCAGTGGTACGGAGCGGAGCTGTAAACTCCATTTGGCATGCTCGTAATTCTCCTCACACACGCGCGCACACAGCAAAAAGTCGATTTTTCACCAACATCAAGTTGTATATACATGTATGCGGATACTTTGAACTTTCAATTGCTTTCAATTGGATACGAGTACAAAATGTCATTGCTTTAAAAGGAAATTCAAAGAATTATCAATCGAATATAATATAATAATACTACCAAGATGTGCTTTAAACTGTTATTAGTATAAAAGATAAGTGTTGGTTTTCGTTAATGTTCAGAATGCTGAGCTCATCATAGAGCGCAGAAAACTTGTGCCATCAACAACAGCTATACCAAGCTTTACAAACAACCCACCCCCCGAAACACCAGTCCCCGTGTAGAGTCCCAGTCCCATTCATGGCTTGTTGTTTATAATGTTATGTTTATGTTAATGTGAAAACTGAAAAGTGATAATATGCGTGTGACTAAACGCCTGTAAGGCTGTTGAGCAATGCGAAGGGGGGGCCGGGGGCAGAGGAGAGCCTTCGACTGACTACGAGCCAATTCCTGTAGGACAGGTTACATCAAACTGTGTCTACAGGTTTGGGTATTAAGGTGATTGGGAGTTACGACATACGTCCAGGACAACGATAAGCTAAAGCTACGGCTGAACAACGACAACAACGACAACGCCGGCCACCACCAGGTCGACGATTAGGACGCGCACATGGCGAGCTGGACATGGAGCATAGTGTGCGCAACGCTGCTGGCCAGCCTGACATTACTCACTGGTAAGTATAGCAAAAAAATACCCATCATCAATTCTCCCTAATGGTTAATTATCTTTGTTAGTGACCCACACGGTGCGTATTACCAATCTGCGTGTGCCGCACACATACACACTCGAACGTGATAATGAGCCCGATCCTCTGGTGTTGGACTGCGAGTACGAAGTGGAGTCGCGAGAGAAGGGTTTTGTTCTCAAGTGGCTATTCAACAATCACTCCATCTATCAGTGGATACCCTCTGTGAAAGGCTTTGCGATGGTGAGTCATCAACATCGTCACCCCATTTGAGCTAAAAGTCAAATACAGACGGCAAGGAAAAATTAATTAACATAAAATTCGCTTTCTTCTCGTTCTATTTCTTCTTCTTGCCATTTGTTGTCGTTGTTGTTGCTGCGACTTCGGCCCTTGTAGGGCTTCATGAAGTCAAAGATAGACACCAAAATACTTACCGTTGAGGGTAGTCCCGGTGTTATATCGATAAAGAATCCCGACTGGAACATGACGGGGGAATACACTTGTGCCGTACAAACCTTTGAGTCCACGGACAAGCGAAGTGCCCGCTTACAAATAATTGGTATGTCTGAGTGTCTATAATTTACATACGAATATGCCCTAGTGTTATTTATAATACACCTACATATACTCTACACAATCAAGGATGTCATTCAGAATCTTGGAAATCTTAAGATACTATACAAATTTTGCCTTGCTTATCCTCCGTTCAAGTAATCTGATACTTTATCAGACTCAAAATCTATAAATAAGTTATTCCTTGTAATTGAAATACGATAAGGTCAAGTCTTGATGTTAACTATTTAAGTACACGCTAAGTAAGGTCATAGGTTATGGCATATATTTGTTAATCACAGAAAACTTGAATGTGTAGAGTGTATCATGTTTCGGCAAAGCCCAACTAAGCTCATAGCTCACCTGCTTATGGCGTGAAGTTGTTTGCATAGGTGTTCTGCCATGTGTGGGTGTATGTCAATCTATCTGTCTGTGTGTGTGTGTGTGTGTTTGTGACACGTGCGACTCATATTTGCATGCGTGTCATGTGGCAGTAGCTGCGGTTCGAAACGCCCAGACAGCAGCCGCCTGTTGTTTTTGTTGATTGTTTTGTTGATTTTGTGTTTTTTTTTATTTCCAAAGTTTTGTTTTTTGTTATTTTGTTTAGTTTGACACTTGATTAATTCTCACGGATTTTTTACCCTTTGTCCATGACCAACCGATGGTGTTCATCGTGAACACACATACGCATTCCCCTCTAACACCAACCCGATCCGCCAACAGTTCCTGAGTCGGATTTCGTGCTGGAGGCACGCATGGGTGGCGAACACTCAGATGTGGACATCTTGTGTGCCGTACAGAATGTTTTCCCGCAACCCGTGCTATCAGTCATGTAAGTAAAGCTTGTCCAATTAGTCAAAAGAAAAACGTAGTTTAATTTCTTGTGGTTCTTTTACCTGTAGCTTCGATACACACATACTGGACACGGTCCTGACGCAATTGGACCAGAATCCGAGAGGGTTGTATAGCATGACAGTGCGGACGCGCATTCCTAGAGATCATCTCGAATCACCCACACCGATAACATGTGCGTTCTTCCTGCTTGGCACAAACTATACCAAACGCAGGGAGACTATATTTTATGGTAAGTAGAGGTAAGCAGGCGGGATGTTGATACCTGTATGAAGGTTTATTATTAACTGAGGTACAATTTTCTATTTTATTTCAGATAGAGCCTCAAATATACAACGCAAATGGACGACAGTCGCAGTAGTTATGTCGATCGCATCTTTAGCTTTAAGCAGTTAGTTTCGTAGTGTTTTTGTAGGCTATGTACGTACGTTGTTTTTATGTTCGTATAGAATGTTTAATAATTTTAATTTTTAAATAGAATTTTAAACGATAAACGTAATTTTTTGCGGTATTTTTAAAAGAAGCGCTTATTTTGTAAATGCATGTAAATCTAAGGAAACCAATATATATACACCAACATTTATACACTAACATACACACACGAATAAACATACAAACAACAAAGTAACAAATCAAAAACAAATTCACAAACAAAAGCATTACAAACAGAGAACAAACAAGGAAAGAAACCAAAAGCAAAACTAAAAACAGATAATTGTATTCATATATTACCACATAAATAAATAAATATATATATATATTTGAATAGTTATATACGATGTATAGGTCTAATTGAGTCAAGAAACGCTATTAAAAGAACGAAACATTATAAGTGCATTAAAGAACAACCTACATACCTTCTTTTGCAATAAAATACTAAGTATACATATTGAAAAGGATTTCTTTTTATTGGCTGGTTAAACAGGCTCTTTATTTTAAGACCTATTTATTAAACTTCAATATCCATAATCCATTCATCTATCCTTGACTCGTTTTGAACCACTTTGAATTTTTAAACTTCGCTTAACAGCTTTTTGGTATTTTATTTAAATAAACTAATCGATATTTGATATCGAACATGTGATACACATGAGCAAAAGGCAACCCTGTACTTTGCTTTGTGTTGTGAGTGTGCAGCCCTGGCGCGCATGCACACACCAGCACATCCAGTGTTCCTTCCAGTGCGCCTATGAGTATGCCGTGAGAAATTGACAGTAGTGGCAGCAGCAGAAGCAGCAGCAGCCGAAGCAGCAGAAAGAGCAGAGAAATCAACATAGTCGTAACTTAAAGACTGCAAAAAGTTGACGCCATAGGCCAGACGATAGGCAAGAGCCAAGGTTTTTGCTTGGCTTGGCCAATTGATTGGATAATCCACAAAAGAAGAAGCTACAGTTAAAGCGATATTTAAATTGCAATACACATATCCTATAAAAGGATGGCCAACATGTCCTAGTATTTGTAGCTGATTAGCTGGGCTGGAACGTGGTGGGTGTCAGTCAGCCCTCTGCAGGAGCAATATTTGCAAGAGAAGCACCAGGAAGAGGAGCAGCTGAAGCAGCAAATGAATCAGCATGGCGTCCGGAGACGGCGATACCATCAATACCATTGACATGGATAGCTCCTCCACATCTCAGACTAAAATGGCGGATACCAACAATGGTAATTACGTGAGCAAATGCATCCAACTAACACAATCTTAGGTCCTCAGGCAGTGGTCGTATCCATTGAATACTCTATCATAAACAATTGTGCGAAAAACACAAAAGTTTGTCCGAGCAGAGACAAAAAAAAATCAATGAATGGCAAATGGAAGTGGCCGTGGCGCATGTGTCCCACAATAGAGAGGGGGTAGGGGCCACCCCCATTTGAGACATTGACTGACTGACTGTTTGAATGACTGGCTGACTGACTGACAGAGGTATTTATATTAACCAACCGAAACTCGTTTACAATTGATATTTATATTAAGAAAAGGCAGAAAAACCAATGAAAACAAAAGAAAGTTTTAAATGACCAACAACCTGTCAACTATTTATGGATACTCAATGGGTCTGTGAGTGTATGTGTGTGTGTGTATGATTGTGGGTGGGTGGATGACTGTGAGTGTGAGTGTGGGCGTGTATGTATATGTATATATATTTGCGCGTATGTGTGTACTGAACCCAAGTTCAAGCTCAAGTTGAAGAGGTTCCCACTTGGGTCATTGGCTATTCATACGCCGCACATTCTAAATAATACATGAACTCTCATCGCTGAGTAGTTAACTAATAATACACTCTATTACCTTGTAGCCTCCACCGACTATGTGGGTAACTCATCACCCGATGTAAGTAAAAATTTGATTTATATATTGTATATATAGAAATGAGGTCGAATATATTCTTTTACTCTCAGTTGGGCAATCGGCCGTTGCGCGCGGGTAACAAAGTGGACAAGGAGCGAAAACTTGGCCACAGACGTGTCGGGGAAGGTGGTGAGATTACCTACAAGAAGATACAAACATCCCAAATTATGGGATCCATACAGTTGGGCATACAACACACAGTAAGTACCGATATATATACATAAAATATCTGACATATAGGATTAACAAATGAAATTTTATTATATAATTGCAGGTCGGGAGCCTGGCGTCAAAGCCCAAACGTGATCTACTTATGATGGACTTCTGGGAAATTGAGAGTATTACGTTTCCGCCAGAGGGTTCTAGCCTTACACCCGCCCACCATTATAGTGAATTCAGATATAAGATCTATGCGCCAATTGCATTTCGTTACTTTCGTGATCTCTTTGGTATACAACCAGATGACTTTATGGTCAGTATTCCCAGCTAAAACTATATATATATATATGAAGGATACTATAATTATGTTTTCCCAGATGTCGATGTGTACTTCACCACTGCGTGAGTTATCCAATCCTGGAGCCTCCGGTTCGATTTTCTATTTGACGGACGACGACGAGTTTATAATCAAAACTGTGCAACACAAAGAAGGTGAATTTTTACAAAAACTACTGCCTGGGTAAGGAATCAACATACTATATAGCATCTAGAATAGTTTTATAAAATTTATCTATTTGCAGTTATTATATGAATCTCAATCAAAATCCGCGGACTTTATTGCCGAAGTTCTTCGGACTCTACTGCCTGCAAACGAGCAACGCCAAAAACATTCGCCTGGTGGTCATGAACAATCTGTTGCCATCAGCAGTCCGAATGCATTTGAAATATGATCTCAAGGGTTCGACCTTTAAGCGGAAAGCATCGAAGGCAGAACGCGCCAAAAAATCACCAACGTACAAGGATCTGGACTTTATGGAACAGCACCCGAACGGCATATTCCTTGAGGCGGAAACCTATTCGGCATTAATAAAAACTATACAAAGGGATTGCACTGTGCTGGAATCCTTCAAGATCATGGACTATTCTCTGCTTTTAGGCGTTCATAACCTGGATGTGGCACTCAAGGAGAAGCAGAGTGTGCTTAAGAAGCCAATGAGAGCACCGCTGGCTGAGGACTCCGATGTGGATGAACCATTGGAGGCAGCAGAGGGCGATGGCAAGGAGCTCCGTGATGTGGCCGCGGGCATCAGTAGAAATAAGTGAGTATCGAGCAGTAGATGAGATCAGTTTGAAGATTAAGTATATATTGCTCGAATGCTAATTCAGTGTGGCATACAGATCGGTGAACCGGCAGCGTCTGGTGGCACATTCCACGGCCATGGAGAGCATTCAGGCGGAAAGTGAACCCATCGACGATGATGAGGATGTGCCGTAAGTTCCAGCTCTTAAACTTATGTTATCCTGAACTAATGCTGAATGATTTAACCAGGCCCGGAGGCATACCAGCGCGTAGCGAGAAGGGAGAGCGTCTGTTGCTCTACATTGGCATCATTGACATACTTCAATCTTATAGGCTGAAGAAGAAGCTGGAGCATACATTCAAAAGCATTATACACGATGGCGTAAGTGTCCTATAAATGGAATACTGTATCCACATTATATTAATATCATTTTTACAGGAGACCGTTTCGGTTTGTCGTCCGTCGTTCTATGCCCAAAGATTTCAAAACTTTATGGCCAAAACCGTTTTCCGCAAGATACCATCGCGTAAGTCAACAGGCTGTCGCAGATGGGCTAAGTACACGTACTATAAGGCATTTTTGTGCAATTGGCAGAGTTCCAAGTAAAATGAATCTCCGACTGAAACCAATCCTTAGACATGTCGTTGTCCATGTGGATGACATTGGCATCGGTTCTATAATTTTTTGCCTAGCTGCCACACTCAAGTAGCTTGAGTAACACTTGACACAAATTACACACACCACACAAACACACCCACACACACACACACACACACACACACACACACACATTAACACATTAATATTTAATTGACACACACACATTGTAAACTGCTAATTTCCATTAATTTGTTGATTTTCTATTCAGCAAAAATGCAATATGGTACACTTGCCCTTAACGTGCGCTATCCTTTTGGTAGTCAGCTAATCCGTAAACTTATATATACTATATATATCTTAATCTTGAATCTTTATCTCTAATCTGTAAACCGTAATTGAACATCTTTTGTATTCTATGAAAATTCTGCTTTCTATTACGTTTAACGCATTACTCTCACGTTGTACGCATAGTGGATCTCCCAGAGATCAAAGGAAATCACAGAAAATTTCGTACCTTGGTAACCAGTTATATAGGTAAAGAAACAACAATAATAATCAAAATCCTCTTATAATACTTCAATACAAAATTTATATTCACAATTTATTTTCGATTAAAATCTAACATAATCTAATATAATCTATAATATAATAATTATTAAGTTGTTTCACTTTCGATTTGATTTTTTATTTCAATTTTTATTTTCATTTTCTGTTGCCGTTTCGGTTTCGTTTTCATTTTCCGCACTTGGTTTCCATGATGAAAATCCGGACGCAAAGCATGCCTCTCAATCTCACGTTAGTGTTCACACCTCTGTAACCCACACCGTAACGATCTTTGGCTTGGCGTAATGGCTTTAAAGGCTACGCTTTTTTGACAGACCAAACCCGTTCATTCATCTCCCTCAGCCGTACTGATCCTTGAACTTTGCTCAATTTTGCAGCGCTAAAGCATTCGCCCTCGAAGAGAAAAAGTCTCTCCAAGGCCATACAGCGTTCCATAGACAGCGAGAACGAGTCGACGCGACGTAAGTCCAGATTCCAGTTTCCCTGGACAGCATCTAATGTTTCTATTCCTCCATTTCTCAGCTGTGCACACCTCGCACTCGCACAGCAGTGGCAAAATCCACCTGTTGACAAAGCCGAAAACCACAGAGCCTACGCCCGGCGCAGCAAGCTCGGAGCGGGACAGAGACAGAGAGAGGGACAGGGACAGGGATCGAGATCGGGATCGGGATCGAGAGAATGGACGCCAGAATATCCATTCAAGTAATGTGCCACCGCCTGTACGGCAGCGAGCGTCCACTTCGATGACATCGTCCGCAGCTGCTGGAAGCAATCTTAAAGCACGTGTACCGCCGCCAGTGCCGCCTCGAGGATCGCCACGTCGCAAGGACCCACAGGACACGCCAGGTAAAGCACCGCACGATAATAGCACACCAACAGTCACAGATACAATCAGCACGAGCAACACGCTCCTATTGCCCAGTGAAGGGATGCCGCGTTTTGGGGATCGTCGGTCGCCAAGTAATGTCCAGGATTGGCTGGAACTCCATGATCTATTTGATGTATGTGACGTGACAGTTCCTGCGCCAATTGCTCTGCAACGCAGCAGCTCTGTGCGTCGTCGCGAATCCTTACAGTCCGTCTACTCTACGGCACGTTCCGATAGCAGCTACCGGCGCCAGCAGCCGCATTTGCTCAACCATGTGGACATCTTTCAGCGACAAAACAGTTTCATGGCGCACAGCGATCGCTCCTCGGTGGGCTCAATAGTGCGCACTTTTCCACCCATTTGTCCCGAGAGCTATCATACTGGCCAGACCACTGTTAGCACCAGTTCCCAGCTTTCGCCAAGACGCGCTCAGAAGAAGCAGCAGCGCTACAATAAACGCAATCGCTATCTCCACTGTGCGGATATGGCATTCGGAGATGAGGATGACCAAGAGGATAATCTGTTGCAGTCGGTTAGTGCCTTTCTTGAGGTCAAACGTGAACTGGAGGGCCCATATCGTCGAAAGCGACCCTTGCCCGTGCTGCAAGTGGAGCCTGCAGAGGAGCCTGCAGAGGAGCCTGCAGAGGAGCTGGTCAAAGAACAAGATCAGCCTCCTGCGTTGACGGCTCCACAGCGTCCACGCCGTGGCAAAAGACGCACTCCCAAAATGGCGCCATCAACCATTCCCGAAGGCACCGATTCACAGTCCAATGACACATCCCACCGGGAATCCTTGGATCAGAGACGCAACAGTTATGCCTAGACTGCAACATGCTTACATTCTGCTTGCCTCATTCGCACCCATTCCTTACTCCTAATAATGTTTTGCTACTTAGGCCCGTTTTTCAAAGTTGTTGGCAAAGTCTAGTATCAATTCTAATTGGATAGAAGGCAGTACCCTTTGTGCGGAAGACTTCCAATTGGATACTTGCTTAGTCGTCTGTGTAGTTTGTTTTCCGATTGGATAAATTGCAGTGAATTGCCAGGCCAGCTAATTGGCAGCACTTTTAGATGAGTTGAGTTAAGTGAAATGCTAATCAAATGAAAATGGGAAGAGAAAATGAGTTTTCCAGCAAAGAAAGGGGAACTCTAGTTTTGGCAACATGGAATAACGGTCCTTATTTACTAAACTTATCGCTCATTGTATTTTTGTTTTCATGTATTGCTAGGCACAACTCCATCATGCAGTTCAACACCTCCCCCTGCCTTTGATGACATCTCCGAGGACAGTTCGAACAAAAACAGTACATCATCCATGGGCCGCCGGTCGCATCATCATCCCCACCAGCACCAGCAACAGGCACAGCAGGCGCATCATCAAAATTACTACCAGCAAACGCCACAGTATTTGGATCGTAAGATGAACATTGGTCCCGCCTACCGAGGCTCCTACAAGGAGGATATTGTCAGGTGAGTTTCATAATCCAGTGGCTAACTGGAACTTTGTTTAAGCCAATTGGTGTTTGCAGCGTCTCTGAGGTGCACCTGGACACGTTTTTAGCGGTGGACACGTCATCGAGCAGCCATTATGGCTCACGTGGTGGATTGGCCTGGACGCCACCGGCATCAGGTGAGGGCTCGACACCCACTTGGACAGAGGGCACACCCAGTTTTACGGACTCCAGTTCGAGTGGTGATCTCGGTAATTGGCACTTGACATTTGTTTTGCAATCGCCTTTTCTTTTATTGTATGTTTATTCATTCACGCTTACAATCGTAGACAACTTCTCGCCCATAAACTCATCTAAAATCGATCGACACAAGCCGACGGTGGAAGATGCCATCAACTCTCTGTCCGCGGGAATGGTAAATATTTGGGATAGTGGCAATCTTTAGATCGATAATTACCAGACTTCTTCCACACTCAAGAAACCACAACACACCCAAAGACTCTGACCCCCGATCCACTCAACACTCTCACACATTCTCAACAATAGCCGCAAAAATTTAGTTGCTTATCAAATTTTTTAATCTTTTGTTTTCAATTGCACCCGGAATAATTTCCTTAATATATAAACACCTCTTTTAATGTGTCCTATATATACTTATAGATGAACTAACATAACATGTGATGATGGATGATTTTTCACACAAAACACAGAAAGACAACAACAACTACTTCTCGTATACACGGTGCGAACAGATATTAAAAGATATAACTATTTACATACTCGTATTATAACGAAAAGCTTGTTCAGGTACAGATGTGCCACATACTCTGATATATATCTATATGTATGTACTGTGTATGTGTGCACTTGTATAGCTAGGATATAATCAAAACGCGCCCTTGTAGAACTCGATACAGACCCACACATCCTATATGATCTATGATCTACATTCATTCGAATATACAGGCGACATATTATAGACATATATAGATATATACATATATACATATATGTATATATGTATTTGGATATTGTTGAAGAATTATACAAGACATAAAACAAAAGCAGACAAAAAGCAAGCATATATATACGTATACAATAAATTTATTTATTTCTAAAAGCAGGCAACAATAATTATAAATGATATTATATACAATTACAAAGATTACAAAAAAGGGAAAACTTAAGATAAACAAAATAATATTTAAATGTTGATAAAATGCAATTCCCGTTCCATTTCCCTCTCCTTTCCCCGCGTTCCATATAATATAATATAATGTTTATGTTTAAAGGTTCGTTTGGCGTTTAACTTATAAAATTAAAAACAAAAACCCAAAAAAAAAAACAACAAATATGGAAAATGAATGAATAATATCGAATTATACAATATTATATATTAAAATTAACAAATGTTTTTTGCGACACTTTCGATCTCCGATATATTCAGATACGTATTATTATGTACTTATGTATTGTATGTACTATAATCAGCAATCGCGATATTACAATATTGTTGTAAAATATTATATTTAAATTTATAGGACAGAAAACCAAACCAAAAAGCAACATTCTATGCATATTATTCATTTGTATTTATTAATTATAATTGTAAACATGTTTAGGTTTAAATGACGCGCACCTAAGACAAACTTTATGACCGGACAAACAATATTAGGACAGACTCCACGGACTCGGACACAGATGAACTGACGGACGCACAGACACTAGTAGAGCTAGGACTTGTACTCAGAACAAATACGAAAGAATTGATTATTTATTAATTAGTTGAATGTTATTTAACTTATATGCATTATTCTAAAGATTACTGAAATCCAATTGTAATTACATACAATAAATTAAACTGCAAGGTTGAAATTTCGGCTATACTCCTTTTCCTTCTCTAACTTTTCAAATGCTCATTTGCTATACTTTAACATACTTAGATAACGGATACGCAAGCAACTAGTACAACTTCTGCAGATCCTTTAATGATTGATTGAGAAACTGATTGGTCCAGTCATTCTCTGGGTTGTCCAAGTGATTGTCAAAATCAATAACATCCCGCATGGCACCACGTTTCAACAGCAGCGAAACCCCTTCCAGTGTTTGTGACGAGTGAACTAGTGTATATTTGGCCTTTGACCAGCGACTAGATTCGCTTGAATAGCCGTACACTTGCAGTGCGGCTTTGTTGTGTTCCAGCGACATCAGCTTGTTGTCAACAATGGCAAAGCATGCGTTCTTGTAGTTCTCCACTATCTTGTCAGCAATTTTGGCTGCTGGTGCCTTATCAATCTGGTTGTCGTAAAAGTTCTCTGGAGCAGCATAGTAGCCGGCAATCACCAATCCAGCATTGTCAGCATACGCATCAATCTGCAATGTCACAAAATAAATAATACTGACTAATTTCACAAGTTTTTGGATCTTACCTGCATTAGTGCTACTTCTGCCATGGGTGTCACATGAAGGCACTGATGGAATAGGGGAATTGCATCGGTAATTTGGATTACAGAACCCTTGGACTTCTTCTCAGCTAGGAGCAGCCCATTGACAGCCTGGTGAGGGTATTTGGCCGCATGGAATATTATCTTAGTGTATGCTGTGTCAGAAAATTCGTATTCACACATCTTAAATGCTTATTTGATAAATTTTACTCGCCGAAAAGTTAATTTATAACTTTGTTCAATCAATGAATTATTAGTGTGACCGCAGCGCTGAACTGTAAAAATACCCAAATAAATTCGAAACCTAAGAAATCAGGCAGACAGACAGGGCTGTTAACATCTGCATACGTACTTCCATTAACAGAAATACTCCCCAATCTGAATTTACCTGCTCCCCATCTGCGTCAGTGAATTTGTATGGAAGTTTGAAAGATCTGTGTAAAAACATATTCTGTAAAAGCACCCAAACCAGTATCCTTTTATTAAAAAAATATTATAAATATGTATAACATTTTATTTCTTAACTGTCCGTCTGCGTCCCGATCCTGTTTCATTTTTGATGTGTTTTATGTTTATAATATTGTAACTAAAATATATGTATAGTGTATATGCAGTACGTTTTCAACTGTAGCCACTTCTTAATCAATACTACTGGTTGTCATTTAATATTGCTTTGATATCATCAGCATCCAGCGTTTCGTACTTAAGCAGAGCCTCTGCCAGCGCTTTGTGTTCCTTTGTATGTTTTTTCAGGATAGCCTTCGCTCGCTCGTAGCTGTCACTTAGAATTCGCTTGATCTCGGCATCGACTGCTTCTACTGTATTGGGCCCAAGCGTGTCCCCAGTTCCAAGACCCTTGGCACTCTCGATAGTGCGCAGACCAACCTTTTCAGACATACCCCAGTCCTTAACCATATGTGTGGCAATAGATGTAGCCTGCTTCAGATCACTGCTGGCGCCAGACGTGATTTTCTCGGCGCCAAAAATGATTTCTTCAGCAGCACGGCCTCCCATCATTGTGTCCATCATTGCCAACAATTGCGCTTTTGTGACATGGTACCGCTCTTTCTCGGGTATGTACGCAGTGTGTCCTAAAGACGGTCCACGCGGCATAATTGTTACTTTGTGCAGCGGATGTGATTCCTTTGTGTAATACGCCACAATTGCATGGCCTCCTTCATGGTATGCTGTTATTGTGTTTGCCTCTTCATCGGGTAGACGCGCTTTACGCTCTGGACCCATAAGTACCTTATCGCGAGCAGTTTCCAAGTGTTTCATATTCACAGTCTCAGCTCCGTCAATTGCCGCTCTACAAATTCAATACGAAATTAACAAAATCCATTGGAAAACAAAGCCGTCAAGGACTCACCTTAACGCAGCTTGGTTAATCATATTTTCTAAGTCAGCTCCAGTGAATCCGGATGTGCCACGTGCCAGCAAATCTAGGTCTACATCATCGTGCAATATTTTTTCTAAATACAATGAAAGAATTTCTTTGCGACCAGTGAAATCTGGAGTGGATACCACAACCTCAACATCGAATCGACCTGGACGCAGCAATGCTTGGTCCAAATCATCGCGGCGGTTTGTGGCACCCAGCACGATAACACCAGCATTCTGATGGAAGCCATCCATTTCGGAAAGTAATTGATTTATGGTCTGATTAGCATATGGATGAAGTACGGAATTTGTACGCTTAGCGCCAACCGAATCGATTTCATCAATGAATATAACACATGGAGCTCGGGCCTTTGCAGCCTCTGTTGATAGTTTTAATTAATGAAAATATAAATTAGATACGCATACTTTTATGTAAGACTTCAGTCTAATACTTACTAAACAAATCTCTGACGCGCCTCGCGCCCTGCCCGACCAAGACTTCATCGAATTCTGGGCCGGCAGCATGGAAGAATGGGACATTTGCCTCGCCAGCCACTGCGCGGGCGAGTAAGGTTTTACCAGTGCCAGGTGGACCAACGAGCAACACGCCCTTCGGAAGTTTGCCACCCAAATTTGAAAATTTGTCAGGATTCCTGAGAAACTCGACGACCTCCTTAAGCTCTTGCTTGGCCTCATCACAGCCCTTCACGTCATCGAACGTAACGTGAATTTCCTCAGGATCCACTTCGACCTGATTACCCAGCTGTATGCTGCTGAAAAACAAGGTGCTATAACCATATGTGAATATTTGAGGCAAAATACTTACCGAAAAACAGATCCGTTCGATGAGGTAAAGAAGCTCAAAAAGATTCCAATAAATACGACGAGCACAACAAGTGTCTGGAAAATCTGTGTGACAATTACTAAGCATTATTGATGACACAAAGGGCGGAACAGACGGCATTACACTACAACAAAAAAACAACAATAACCAGTAAAGCCATCTTCTCTATCATCTAATCTAACTTATTTTGAATGATTGGATATGGTTACTTCTATGATCTAAACTGCTATATAAACTTCCTTTCTGTCTAATATGCTTTCTTCACTTGGTAACAAACTAACGGACAGGGGGCAGGATAAAGGGGAACCATTGAACAGGGGTTAGACCTACCTTCAGATACTTCATTGTCTTTCCTGACTTTGGAGAATCTTCAGCGTTGGATGCAGCCAAATAGCCCTCAGCAAATGCAATTTTTAGATTCTCCTGCAATTATAAGATATTTTGGTCAATGCTCTACGTTATTAGAAGCTAATAATATAATAGCCTACCGCATTCTGAGCGCTTCCCGGCTCGCCCGTGTTGGCCAGTAGTTTTTTAAGTTTCTCTGCCTGAACATGTACTTCTCCCTCTGGTTTCTGCGGCGCACCCTGAAGCGCTGATTTTAGTCTGGTTGACATTGTAGGATTTCGCTTCTGTTCCGCCTCTATGGAACGATCTGTTTTAAAGCCGCGCAACAGTTTTCTGCATAAATAAGAAATTGACAAAATTGTAATATGGATTTCTATGTGGATTCCACTTTACTTACAGCTGATGGTTCGATATCAGTGGGCTTAGGAAGCCTCTCGTCAAATTTGGATAAAAGAAACTCCTGCAGTTAAAACGTTAATCAATCTTGTGAAAAGTGCAAATGGTTGCAGGCCAGAATAATAAATATGTTTCGACTTACAGAAGTCCACTCGTTGGCTGCGCATTATTGAGATTGACTTCAAACTTGTAATTTAGAACATTCCCCCGGCCGAGCTGTGTGGCCGGTTCCTCGAGTGTAACAGGAACATTTCGCATGGCGGGAAGCATGCGTGTCACCTTCACTAGAGCCTCATTTATGAGCTCCTTGTCAAATATACCATTTAAACGTGCGGCCGTCTCGACGAGGCTGTGTAAGCTGGCACCAGATTTGATGAGCAGATTTTTGAAATCCAGCACGAGGTCATGGCGTTTTCCAGGCGGTGATGTACTAGAGCTGTTGTTTTTATTAATGCTACAACTGGAGGACCTTGATTTATCAGCAAAAAAACGTGGAACACTGCCATTGCCCTGGAGTTTTGTTCGCTTTACAGTGTAATAGTGCGGTTTCCTACTAAAATTACCCAGATAAAGGTAGGGCTGACATTGAATGAGAACCAAAAGTCAGTGAATGTCTGAGTGAAATCAATTGAGAATCGTGATCGTAGTTGGCCTACACTTACCACAGAGTGTGTGTTGGCAGAAAACATTCTCAGAATATACAAAAATTTGATTTAATTACAATAACAGGCTTAGATCGGGCGAGCAGACGACAAAAACTTTACTTTTGACAGGCGAAAATGTCATAATCTTGTCGCGTCCGCGTTGCATCCCTGTGTTTTTGTAACCCTCGAACAGAACAAGCCCGCCCAGAGAAAAACTTTAAATTTTGATTGTTTCTGTCCTGCAAGCTGTTTTTGATTGTTAAAACACTTCGTACTTTTTTTGCTGCTCGCTTGTTATAAAAAAAACCGGTTTTAAATGCCAATTTGTTATGCTGGTGTTCAAAGCAATAAATTCGGTGTAACAAGATTTTGTTACGGTCATTCTCTGGACTGCTATGATGGAATGTTTGCGAAATATATTTAAAAAAATATAGATTAATATATTAAATAATTTATAAACAATATTTATTTTGCTTTCTTTATCTTTTCTATTTTTTTGTTTAATTCGGATTCGCTTGCCTTAAATTTCGCGGCTCACGCTCTGTTGTGCTCAAATTGGCACTGGAACACAACATTTAACCATTTGTTTAGCAAGAAATAACAGCCCTGTCTAAATTTCATTCGCATATTAACACAATTTTTAATGAAATTGCGTATGTACTTTTATTTTTTTTGAAATCACAAAATAAAAAGCATCTGAATGTTTTGAAGCAGTACCATTCATATTTTATATGTTTTTAACACTTTATAACAAGACGTTAGAAAACAAATTTTCAAAACAAAGGCGATAGTTTTGGAGTAACGAAATAATTTTCGTCACACGATAGGTACAAAAGCTTATGGTACAAGGTGTCAAGTACAGGGTTATCGTCAGGTACAGAATACATGATGACGATATTCTATTCGATTTTCCGGAAATTAAAAGCAGTCGTTTTAGTTTTCTGCAATGGCTAATTTTTTCTTTTTCTTATAAATTTTTTACTGTTCGTTAATAAAATCATAAGACCAGGTACTGTTAATTAACATTATGTATGATCATTATTCAGTGCGAACTTTTATTTAACATTTCGAAATTCTGTTATTTAACATTCACTTAGAGTTGACAGTTTAAAATTGTACTACCGCCAAACACATCCAGAGTTGTAGCAGACGACGATCAGTCGAGTTTGAACTTCAACAGGTGTTATAACGCATTCGATCCGAGAGAAGCGGTCCTACTACCGCTAACGAAAAATCGGTAACAAAAAAGCAACGGTTTTGTTAAACAAACTAATAAATTATTCAAATCAGACAAATTAACCCTTCCACAGAAGTAACATAATTTTCCTTAAACGTGAGAAAATATAAATTTAATAAAAAATAAACCGAAAAAATTGGGTACACCAAATACATACATGCAGTGCTAGATAAAATTCTCAGTTAAAGTTTGTGTTTGTTTTCGTTTATGTGTTTATTTTAGCGATCATATCAAATTTTGGAATTCTACGCTTCATTCGAGAGCAACGTACTTTACGCAACCTACAAACGCACGGTAAGCCTTTCCTTAAATTCATATAAAACATGTCAATTACGGAGTTTTTCTGCAAAATTTGTGGCAAGTGCAGTTAAAGCCAGACATTGAATTTGAATAAAAAATGAGGGATGAGATTTCGTCATTTGCGAGTAAGCAAAACGATCGAGTGCGACAACAACAGCAAGCGAACGAAGATAGTTCATAGTGTGTGCTCATTCTAACGCAGGTGCTTTCCAAGCCCGAGTCTTTTATATTCGGGTGTGTATGTAGTTGTTTGTCGTCTACCTACCTGTGGATTCATAACCTCCCCGCCTATGCCATATCTAAAACATACCAAAGCACACACACACAGCTAGCAGCTGCAATGCGTGTGTGTATTCGTATATAAGTAGTATTAGTGACATATAAATTTTCAACTTATGTCGGCATTATCTAAACGGTGCTGTATTCAGTACTGAGCAAGCGCTGGCCCAGTTCTCCTGCAATTTCACAGCTTTATCAGCATACAGACCAGTCCAAGCACTAAACTACAACCTCGTACATACATAATGTATGTACATATACATATGTGTATATTTACACTCAAAATACTTACATACACTGAAAGACACACTACAGGCCGTCAAGGTGCACACGGTGATGCAGCAAAAACTGCGACAACCGCATTTCATGTACCTTTTCCATTTGCGCCTTAGTATGGATATGTAAATTGTGCAGGGACTGTAAAGACAAATAGTCAGTCAGCTGAAAAAACAGTTGCAGTCAGTAAGTAAAGAAAAGCGCGCTTATTTTCACAACAGAAAATTGGCAAAACACAAATAGAGAAAAAAAGTTTGAAGGTTTGGAGATGCACAATTTTGTTGGAACGCAATGATAGTTAAAATTACCTTCTCAGAAATATCCCACGTCATATAATTAAAAGGGAAATTTTTAGAGAAATTATTCATATCCTTCAAAATTGTTTTTTTTTATGGTACAAGGAAATTTGCTGGCACCTATGAAACTTTTTGAAATCAACATTTAACAATCAGCTTTTGTCTGGTTCATGTCAAAGCTGTCACAAGGGTATGGAAAGGTAGATAAGATTACACCTGCATGTGCACTAGTGTGCGTCCCTGTATGAAAGTGTGCTCGAGTGCACAAGTACGTGTGTATATGTTTATTCCATTACTCTTTTCCTTTAAAATGCGAGGCAAAAACTCTCGCTCAGGCGAGTTCGTTGCAAAGGGAAACGAAGGGTGCGCAGCCATAGAGCAGCGAATTGACGACGCCGAGCGCGGCGAGTGCAAAGGGGAAGAAAAACCGGTAATGCATTCGAAAAGAAGTCACCTTCATCCACACCGAGCTCGTTGCTATGAAAAGTAGCCAGTGGTAGAGGTAAGACTATATACACATGTATATAAGACCCCGTACAATCGTAAGGTCCGCTACTCTGAACCCAATACAATAAATACTATATATTGTATGTACATATACAATATGTATTGTACTTTAACAGGGAAGCGACAGCAGCAGCTGTGGAATTATCTGAATTATCACCCATCTGATCTGTTAAAAAGTTTCCATTAACGTGCATATATTGGAATTTATAGAAATGAAAACAAACAGAATGAATTTATGTAGGTAATATTAATCGAAAATATTGCCTTAACTTATTACATAAATAGCTTTTCTTTTGGCTCTGACGACACCGACAATTCAAATTTAAATTCAAATTTCAATAAATAATTCAAAACAAGTTTTATTGCTGGTTTTATATTTTCTTTGAATTGAAATTCGCTTCTAGAATTTTTTATCGACTTCATGACAGAGTGAAATATTACTTATAGTTATAGACGTAAGCTAATGGGAAGATTGTATTTGTACCATGTCGATATTAATTTACGATCATAAAATGTAGGGAATCCAAGTCGTATGGACTCGTTCGCTTTAAAGGTGTGACACGATTACGTTTGGCAGACAAAAAACTAGGTGTGTTACACTACGAGCACATATTTTGTATGCAAATTGATTGGCAGGCAAAAGTCAGAAAGTCCTCAATAAAAGCGACAAGCTTGTATCTGCTCCTCAAAATTTAAACTTTGTTGCAGTTTTGAAGTCCCATTTTAAAGTATTGGGCTTATGATAGCTCACTGTACTTTCCCATGTCTTTAAACATCATCAAGCGCCGATAGACCCTTCCATCACAAAAAGTGTCGCCAGGTCTATGGGCGACACTATCTAATCTCGACATGTTACCCTAAGCCGGTCCGCGTCCGCAGATAAAAGACAGCGCAAACAAAGTCGAATAGAGCTAGAAAAAAACTTACTGCGACTTCAACTGCTTTTCGTGTACCAAGTTAATGAGGTCACAGCACTCGGCTCGGGTCTCCAAAAACGAATACGAATACGACTACGACCACGACTACGACTCGAAACTCCTCTGGGTCTTATGGGCAATGATTCCAGCGGTAATTGAGTAGATGCCTATGTTGGACTTGAGTCTACAGCTAACATTAAACATTGTAACAGCCTCAGTTTAAGTCAAAGTCTCAGTTGAACCCCATTTTGGAAGAGGGCAAATTATGAACGCTGTGCTTACACTCATACTCTATACTTTATGAGCAGCTCAGCGAATTCGTCAAAGTGCCAGACAAACATTTGGGAAAACTAAATGTTTAACATTCAACGAGCTAACAACAAACAGCCAACAACAAGCAACTAACAACAGCAATTACAATAACTGCTAACAGCAGCAACAGCAACTGGCGCACTTTGTGTGTGTGTAGGCAAAATCGGTTAGTGTTTTTGTTGTTCGCATTCACAAAACAGACTCTTAAGTGTCGGCACATGCGGCGTATGCGTAATTCCGGCAGTATACCCTGTACCAGGTGGTACCTTCAGGCAAACCTATTGCAGTTGTGTTCAACGGCAGGTGAAAACATCTTTAGCATCTAAATGTGTGTGTTTAAAAACGAAACACGTTCGATGCAGAAAATACATAAATATCTTATGAATACAGAATCGAATAACGATCTATATATTTTATGTTCTTTTGTATATAGACTAAGAAATCAGCTTCTGATTATCAATGCAAAAGTTCTATACTGTTTCACAGAAGATACTTCTGTTTTGCTGTTATCTGCAGCTTAAAGGTTTTCTTTTACAGGGTATCTCATAGTTCAGTATCCAGTTAGTTCTGCATTCTTATTCGTTTATTGCTGGTGCATGACTGACATGCCAAAATAGCAATTCTTTAAATAACTAAGTGTTTTGAATGATTTTCAAACGTTTTGCAAATGATGTCATGAAACAAATAAATTTGTTCAACCTACGGCGATTGCAACCCAAAACAGGATCAGATCGAAGAGAGAGAGAGAAAGAAAAAGAAAAAGAGGTAGAAACAGAACTTATCTAAGATCTAAATGCATTCTCCCGATATTGAAAAGTTTGTTGCGGTTTTACGCTTTGTTTATATTTAGATACGATATATTGACGTTTGTTTAATTGGGCGTGAAATTTCATAGCCACATTAAGGCCCCGACGCGTACGAGTATGAGTTTGAGTGCGAGTATGAATACGAGTATGAGTACTCAATGCGATTCGAGCAGTCAAAGCTTTGCTATTGCTGTGACATTTACCTTAACCCTGAGTTTAATCAATCAAGCCTGACTGTGAGATTGCGCCTCGACGCTGATCATTAATCACTTTCTGCAACTGTTCGAGTTACAGACGGGTTCTTCTACCCTGCCCCTGCCTCTATCCACACCTCCACCCCTACCCCTACCATCACCCGTAGTCGTGTCTTGGCCCGAGGTTGTCAAGCTGTCGCATGCCGCACGTTGATCCACACACAGATACAGACACACTTGCACCTGGATCTTGGCGCCAAAAGTGAGATACCATTCTCCACATCGGATCAAGGCAAGTGACAAACACCAAAGAGATCCAACAATTCCAATTGCATGACGTAGTGTATGCTTATACTGAAAGTATCGATACCAAAACTTTCACTGGCCAAAGCATACGTTTATATTAACTTGGTTAACTGCACAATTGACACCCTTCTTAGCATGTAGAAAATTCCAGAAAATTGTTTTCCAATTAACTTTACAATTTCTGAACTGTTTTTCAGTTTTCACTTTTATCTCAGCGACATCTCCAGATTTGGCCAGAGATTTGTTGTTGTTTCCTTCCCAAGTTGATGACTTATCGTGTATCTTAACACAATCACAGCACAAATATTGACAAATGCTTTAACTAACTTATTTTTTATGTGCGCGTGCGTGCGTCTGTGTGTGTGTATGTGTGTGTGTATAGACACACATATAAGGCGCAATCATAAATTTTGTATTAAGCCAACATCTGTGACTCTAAACTGAAAATGCTCTTATGGTCATAACTACGAGTATTGGCTTTGGCATATGGTTTGTGGTGCCTTTGGCTCTGACTCTGGCTGTGGTTGTGGCTGTGGCTAATGAAATGCAGCGACTTTGATTTGCGTCAACGCCGAACTCAGCTCCAGACTGGGGCTTAGACCATGAGTCAGAGCCGTAGGGCAGCGGAGGAGTGGGGCGGGGCAGCAGTTACGTTGGATGGGGAACCGTTTCGTCGCTTTTGGAACCGGCAATTGGTACGTGCAGCGTGGTTGGTATGAGGAATGTGGACGTGGCCAGCGGCTGTGTTGGCTTTGGGTCTGGTTCTGACTTGGGCTCCGACTCTCTGGCTACGTATCCGTTTGTATCTGTGGCGCACGCCTGCGCTTTGAGGTACAAAATGACATTTAAGATTCCATTTTCTGCACCTAATTAAATCAGAGATCGACGAATTTCTGTTTTTCTGTTTTCTCGTTTTTGTTTTCTGTTTCTCATTTCTTGTATCTTGTTCGGCATTCAACTTCACAGCATGCCAATGGTAATGATCCTTGTGTATATGGAAAAGGCAGACACTGTAGAAGGGCAGGGTCCAACGTAGAATAAATCCCCACTCCTTTTTCGTGCATTTAATTGAAAATTGAATTTCAATCCCAAATCATTGATAATGACAGCAATTTGACTGAAAATTTAATGCTAGTCAATTCAGAATAATAAGTATAAATATAAATAAATATATATTTATCTCATGTTCTCCGTATATTAATGGCGTCAATAAACATTGCATGCATTGCTTCAGGGGTTTAGCACGTTGACAGTTTCATGAACTCCGCCTAATCTCACTAGGGGCAGTACGTGCTGACAGCTCCAGTCAAGTGCTGATGATGATATCTGACGCCTCTTTTCACATAATACCTACAATTTGTACTATGAATACCTTTGTTCTAAAAGTTAAAGCCGCCAGACAAAGGCAATTGGCAACAGGCAACTAAAAACTTGACTTGGGTGCATAGTTCAATGTGTGTCGTTAATGGCAAGAAAGAAAATCACACACTGGTGTGGAAATATTTGAGTCTCTTGACGGCACAATGCATAGCATTTCTATATGGTTATAGAACTAGTGTAAGTATGGGATATAGTATCCGCCGCTGGGAGGTCTACAATATGTCAAGATCTTCAAGATCGCACGCTAATGAACCGATCGCTGCGAGGAACTGCAGCTGAAACTGGAGCCGGTTTTGCAGTTAACTTTAGTATCTTTATTTACGTCTTGTTTCCTGTCAATAATCGTTGCATATATATATATATATATACTTATATATAAATATATATGTATGCATGAATATTGCTATAATTAAAACACTTTTTATGGCAACACGAGTGTGCAGCGGGCTGAGGATCAGGATTTGCCTCGCCTGAACATGCATTAAGCTGCTCTTCCCCCAGGCCAAGGAAGCGCACATAAATTGTTCATTAAAGCTTTTACAATACATACATACAATATATATATATGCATATCCATATCCATATCCATTAAGAGACAATCGCAAACACCTGAGCTGACCACATGCCCACACACTGGAGAGGTGTCTGAGGAAAGATTCGTTAGCTCCTTTCTCAGCTCCCATCACTTCTTCTCAGATAACAGAATTGCACTTTATCAGCAGAAATAAGTTATTGTTGCAGAAAATGCCCTGCAATTGAAATTTTAAGCCAAATTAATCATATGTGGGCTCTGTCTACCCAACAAGGGATCATTTAACGATAAGCAAAGCTCCCTCTGCTCTGTGTTGACAGCTGCAACTCCCTGTGTTAACTGTATGTACATATGGTATATAGTATATAGTCTGGACAATGTACTCGTATTGACAATGAAAAAGCTAGGAATATGGCAACAGACAAAGGCTTTCATATCTCATATTACATATCATTAAACGAGCAATTCTTTACTTCTTTCTTTTACAGAAATATATATCGTATATAGTAGAGCATTAATCACGCTGATCCTAACTCAAAGAGTCTAAGAGAAAGGGCAGATAAACACAATTTAGCTGAACCAAAGATCTTAACTCAAAGAAGAGACTCGAAAGAGAATTTTGCTGACTCAAAAATTGACCGAAAAACAAAAAATAAACAAAATTTCAATTTCAGGAATTGTGAAATCATTTATCAAGCTTTCAATTTGGTTCATGACAAGATAAGAATTCCAAGAGACATTCCCTAATAACAGACATATTATATGTATATGATATATATATGTTCTGGTTAGTAATCGGATCAGATAGGTATTTCTACATTTCTGTTTAACCATCTTCAAGATCGCACGTGGTATTATATTATCATTTATCACACAGTTTGTTAGCTTTGTTTAGCACTTTGAAGGCTTTACTGCCATCTACGGATAATGTTGTTTCAAAACAAACCGATTTCGTAGTAGCAAATTCAACACATGACTGCTAATAATCATTATCATTAGCATCATCATCATCATCATTAACAGCAGCCAGCAGCCAGTAGCATCAGAGATGTCTCCATAGATGTGTGTTTCGGTAGAGTAAATATGTACTTGGTATATAGAGAGATCTTGCCTATAGAAGGGTTATTCAGTTATATGGTTATATGGCATTGCTCTGACTCTGAACAGTTAAGTGGCACTTTTACCGAACTGGCTGAAATACCTTTTTGGCAGTTGGCTATTTGCAAAGTAAATTGAAATTGTTTTTACCAAGAATTTTAGCAACTTGAAAATATCATCTGCCAGGCCTGTTCTTAACTTGGCTTTGGCCTGTGGCCAAACACTGCGGTTCGGGCTTTAGCTCTGGCTGTGGCTCTGGCTGTGGCTCTGGCTCTGACTCTGGAGGTCTTGTGACGTTTTTGCTTCGACAGCAGCTGCTCGAGAGTTGAGCTCGGTTTACTACTACGACTACAAGTTTCCAGCCAAAAACCAGTCTGGCCATCTCTTTAAGCCGCTTTATTGTTGCTGCTGCTCAGCAGTTTCCCCTTTGTACTTGTATGTGTGTGTATCTGTGTCTACTGTGTGTGTATGTGTGTGGTCAAATGTCGGCATTTTTTTTATGTGCACGCCTTAAGCAATTTTTCCATTGTTCAAATATGTTTTCGTTAACGCTCCTGCAACTCTCGCATAAAAAATATACTTTTTTTGCCTCAAAATTAACGTTGCAGAAATTATGAGCTGTGGCAGTAGCAGTGGCAGTGGCAGTGGCAGTAGCTATATAGTATGATGACGGCACCCCTTGAAGTACCTCTATATACTTTGCGAATTCCAAGTATCAATCTAGAAAACTTAATTAAGGTACTTAAGTACAGCAAAATTAGAATATAACTCCAATTTCTGGGTACTTTAGCCTTCTGGCTGGGTTTCCGGGTCCGAAGATCGCCTGGGATGAAGTCCCATGGACTAGTCTAGGGGAAAAGACTTTAGAGTACATCTGGAGGCATCTAGTCTCTAATCAATCCGAGTGTGCAAGTGATGCCACATCCCGTAGAGCAACTCAGCAGCAGCTGTGTCCAGGCAGCTGCAAAGTCTCTTCTTAGAAACTGATCATCAAACTGATCACAAAAACTGATCCCGAGAACAGAGGAAAGAGCCTTGCTGTCAGTTATCAAATGTCGACCATATTTATATAGTCAATAGGTATTATTTACCCAATGTTTACAGTTAATGACAAATTCTATATCGAATCACACAGTGTCTGGCGATTGTAATTGGAATTTGAACTGAGATTGGGATTGGAGCTGCTAATGAACTGTCAATAAACGAGATTATGTCGTGATCAGGTCGTGATTAAGTTGTGATCGAGTTGTAATCGAGGTGTGCCAAAACCTGAAATTTGATATCTGAAACGCGTAGAAAAACACTGTCAATAATTGAGAAAGAACTCTATATTATTATATATATTGTATATATATATAGTGTATACACTTAACTCTGACATATGTGCTTCTTACATAACGGCAATTACTTCCGTTGCAGTTTGTGTTCTCTTAAAACCAGCAGCGTTTTCACCTGGGCTACTTGTCTACCTGCTCGTAACAGAAATGTTTGAAAGGTGACTGGATCCTCAGTTCACTTCCGGTTCGAAAAGCGAATACTTCTTTCTGGCTATTTTTACCGCGACAACTCAATCGAGACTCGTCACATAACACCCACACGTGTCTGTAACTGTGTGTGCGTGTGCGTGTGTGTGTGTGGTTTGGGTATTTCTTATAATTAGTGTCTGGGTTCAAATGCGAAACAAACTGTTTGAAATCTTAAGCCAGAGTCAAGGCGAATCTACCTGAACCTGGTTTCATTTTGAACTGAGCCAAAGCGGCCTTGTGACGTGCCTCGTGTATTTTCTTTCTGTTGAGCTGAGAAAATCTGTTACCAATTGAAGAAAACTCAAGATTATCTTGTATAATGATCGTCGTGTTTGCGGCACACCCAATTTTCCAAGCTGTCAACTGACTGCGCCCATATTTTGTGGTACATATTGATAACTTTCATGGGGGGCAGTCACCAGATGCTGCTCCACATGCAGCAGCAGCGGCAGCGGCACTCACCAGATGACATTCTCTTGCTGTTGTCTGGCTGTAATCTGAGACCGGAGACGCAGAAGGGGAGCCATACGAGTGCTGCTCGTGGCCATATGGGAATAGTCAATCGGTCAAACGGACCCAAGCTGACGCCTAAAATCGCCAGGGAATCGCTTCATAATAAATATAAATAACTATTTTTAAACTCTTCTAATATCAAATCTCATGTTTAACCTAACACAAACAAAACGTTGTTTACCCATTTTTGATACCAGATACTTTTTGATCAATTTTTAAGTGATCTATACTGGATGTCAACCCACATTATAACTATATCTATCCTAAGTTTAATGACTCATAAAGTAGTTAAACCATAGCCCTCATATCATATATCATTTACAGAACTCAAGCAGTGCTTTAAACGAGACAAAACTAAGCGGGAAAATACTACTTTATACGATCCGAAACTATATCGTTTCTTTTGTTATTATTATTGCCTTTATGACCAGCAAATAAATCACGGATTGAATCATTTCGAAATGAAGATCTTTAAGGTACTTAAAGTTGTGTTTTGAACTGGTTACAGTTCTTTTTAGATCTGGTCTAAGCCGCTTATGGAACCGGAGTTTGAGCTGTTTATGAACCGAAAACTGAGCAGCAAACTTCACATTAAATATCAATTTTCCAGCATAAAGAGTTGGGTTTTATAACTATTTTCTAAGCCTGGCTTTAGCTGGGCTCAAAATTATGTAAAAATTCCAATTGAAACCTTGAATAACTTTTGCTTTACTTTTTTGAAAACACACAAAAACGTTAATTAAAATTATTTACATAATAAGCAAAATGTCGTCAATGCCGGAAATTCATGTCAGCTCAAGTTCGAGCTAACACGATCGGTTCATATATATAAATATATGTGTATATATAGTCTAATATTTCTGTAAATTAAATATTGGATATCAAAGTGATATCGCGAAAGTATTGTTATAACACAATAACAACTATTCAGTATAAACCGGCTGAATGTTATTTCAATCAGAGTTTTAATTAAATGCACTACATGAAAATCCACTCAGATCTATATAACAAATATATATGTATATATCTCATCGCAGACGATTCGAAAGTAAATGCAATCGAACTCGAATCAGCTGAAGCTGCGCTTTACTTAGTCTAAGGTTGAGAGAAGCTGTAAATATATGGCATATGGCATGTGGCAAATGACATATGGTATGGCATCTACGATGAGGAATTGATGGAGTTGACTCATGTTGATTTCCGACTGGAAACTAATTTGCATACACGTACAAGTATGGCCAGTGCCAGTGTCAATCGCAGTCCCCAGTCAGACCAAGTGCTAGTACCGGTTTTATTTTCTAAACTTGTACAGAGCAGAGAGTAGTCGGAGCGGAGCAGCATCTTAGCTTCATTGCGATAGTAAATGGAATTAATTATGGTATCGTGTCGATGTGTACAAGAGGCGCCTCGGATCGCCCAACTGTTCCACCAACCTCAAGCTGAACTTAAAGCTTGGCGACAATGCCAGTCGCAGTTGGGGAGTCGGAGTCGGAGGCGAAGTCGCCTATCGAATGGAGTTCAAAGCGAGCTTCGTGACTCGACGAAAATGCTGGCAATAGACCTAAAAACCTAAACACGTTTAATGCCGGTCGAAAGAGCGCTTTTTCCCCTCCTCCCCACAGCAGTTGCACCACCAATCGAGGGAAACCTCTTGGCCACCAGCTCTGTATATGTATCTGAGCTGGAGCTGTATTTGTATCTTTAACTGCACATTCTGTGTACGATATTGCGGGCTGAAAGTCGTCATAGCCAATCGGGCGTTGCATTGAAATGGAGTCGAGCGGAGTTGACACCCACGCGAATTGTGGCATAAGACGAGAGGCAGGAGGCAAGATAAAAAGCGATTTTATGGATAGACGATAAGTATCTGTGTACAACTGCAGCCTAGGTGTGCATATAGCAAGAGTATCTGTATGTCTAATTGAACGACTTATATATACAAACAATCTCGATACATGGACAGATTCCTATATATATATATATATATATATATATATATATATATAATATATAGATACAGTAGAAGTCCGGCTTAACAAACCATTAAATGCAAGCCCCTGTACGTTAAATCGAATAGTTCATTATTTCGAGTACTCAACTGAGGACCCTTAAGCTTGACCTCTACCGTTTTATTATTTGCTAAAAATATTATTATATACATATAATTATTAGTTATATATAGTATATGGAACTTATCTTATTCAGTTCTTTATTCATCTTTTACACAACAGAAGTGCGATTTGTCTTCATTTTTATCTACTACTACTATTTTTTTCGACATCTGAAACAATCCTAAGAATTATCCCTATGTACAACTAGCTTGAACTGCCACTTAGGTAGTAGCAAACCTGTTTAATAATTAAATATACAAATTAAAAAAAAAAAAAAAACCCGTTTTAAATGGGTCAACTGCCCTTCTCCGAGATTCTCAAATGTAGTACTTAAGCTCATGTGGGGCCATGCTTTTTGGTGTCTTCTTGTGTGATTGTGTGCGTGTATATATAAGTGTGGGTAAGTATGAATGTATATGTATGTGTGGGTGAGTATGTATGTATGTATAGTATATATATATATATATATACTAAATTCAATAGCAGATGCCGTAGTTTAGTACTAATGCTACTATTTTTATGAGCACAACTGAACGATGTCATATGTTATATACATGCATATACATGGTCATCAAAAGGCCTTTCAGTTCCAATCAAAATTTCTTTTCTATCTTACACACAACGTGAGTTATTCAATTATGAAGAAATGTTTTTCAGCCGCCCTTCTCGGCGATTCTCATATGTAGTACCTAAGCAAGCGCATTCTGGTGAATTTTTCATAGAAGTGCAAGTGTATGTGAGTGTGTGTGTGGTTGTTGCATGTGGATAAGTGTGTGTGTGAGTATGTGGATAAGTGTGTGTGTGTGTATGTAGATAAGTGTGTGTGTGTGTATGTATGTGTATGTATGTGTGTATGTGGATAAGTGTGTATGTGTGTATATGTGTATCGACAGTACAGACATTCCAAAGAATTACCCGTTTTAAGTGGGTCAACTGCCCTTCTCGTCGATTCTCAAATGTAGTACTTAAGCTCATGTGAGGCCATGATTTTTGGTGTCTTCTTGTGTGATTGTGTGTGTGTATATATAAGTGTGGGTGAGTATGTATGATGTATGTATGTATGATGTATGTATGTATGTATGTATGATGTATGTATGTATGATGTATGTATGTATGATGTATGTATGTATGTATGTATGTATGTATGTATGGATGTATGTATGTATGTATGTATGTATGTATGTATGTATGTATGTATGTATGTATGGATGTATATATGTATGCATGTATGTATATACGTATGTATGTATGTATGTATCTATGTAAGTATGTATCTATGATTGTACATATGTATGATTTTATGTTATGTTCACACACATTTTCCTTTTCATTCGTTAAATTTAGTATAAGAGTTCGTTTTATAAGGTACTCAATGTAAAAATTTGACAAATACGTTAAAACGCGAATTCGTTAAGCCGAGAGTACGTTATATCGGACGTCTACTGTACATATGATAGATAGATACATGTCTGTTTACGTCGCAGGTAAATTAACTGCGCAATTTGCATTCACCCAAACGATTCCAGTTCTACTCGTACTACGAGTACTCTGAATACTTTGCCCTAGTCAACAACATAATACTATATATATACTATATACCATATATATATATATATATGTATGTGGGTATAACAAAAGCTGAACTTAGGAGCGTATTGTTTAGTACACAAAACCCGCCTGCGATTTATATTTATTTCTTTTTGAGCATTTTCATTGGGAATCGTATTGCCTCCATGTCTGGCTCTCTGGGTGTCTGCCTGCTGCCTGGTGGTAAACGAGCAGAAAACTCGATCCCAAATGAGTCTGCTCCGCATTGGTTTGGTGTTATTTTCCATGTCATATGAAGTAATATTTATGCCATAGCATTTATTCATATGTTTATGAGTCTATGCTTTGGTCCCCGCCTGATTTATACTCGTACTACTCCATGGAAATGGGAGACCAGAAAACAAACTCCATTTGAGATTTCCCCATAGGGAGATGTGGCTTGGATAACGGGACAAGATGCAACTGGTCACTAAGTCTGCACTCTTCAGTTTTATATAAGCTATGGCTAACAAACAGACTTTTCCTATAAGCCTATGCACTCAGCTATAGTACAGTATATAACTATGCAAGTCTGTTGAAAAACTTGTTAATCCGATTTGAATAGTAGTTGTTATTTGAGATTAGTTATTGTTATAGACTTATAGACGTTATGTCAATATAAAAAATTGAAGAGAAATGGATTCTTATGCAACCAGTCGAAAAAAGAGAAAGATAGCTGATAATGCAATTTGAATATCACTTTAATACAGTTATAAAATAGGGTATGCTAGACTGTCAGTTGCCCTGTAATTGGCTCTAAGATACCCAAGATAAAACTTTGTCTACATTTATTTAAGATGTCGTCAGATCGAACAGCAACTTGGCTAAGTCATTCTGGTGGTTGATGCATATCCGAAATATATTTAATGTAGAGCATCTGGTGGGAGTTATCCACTTCCTTTCTACTCTCTATATACTTGCTTTGTCATTCTCAAAATCCATTATTCAAATCTATATATCAAAGTTCCACTTGAACTACTTTTGCATTGACATCCGCAAATGATAAATTACTCACCAAAAGCGGAAAGTACCTCGCAAAAAAAAAAGAAAAGAAAGTTGTGTTAATTTTCACGCAAAAAATATGTTGAGTAATAGTTTTAAAATATATACGAAAATAGGTAGAATCAGGAACTGATAAGTTGTTGTTTATCGCCGAACAACTAACAAATTGAATTGATAAGCAAACATTTCCAAATAAATTCAAACAAACTCTGACACTGAGTTTGACTCTGAGAAACCGATGGGCGTCCCAATGAGATTAGCGAATCACCAGCAAGTCCCATGATGTCAACTCTTTCGCATCGGGAGGCGCTAATTAGGCGTATCAACAACAAATACATAAAAAAATCTACTCAAATTAGCATTGTTTTTCTTTATGGAGACTCTGATTAGGATCGATGGACGAACGTCAGTCTGTCGATTAGCGGAATCAAAGTACTCGTTATAATTGAGTATATATAACCGGAGGTAACTAGCAAATGGATCCGCCAGACGACATACATTATATATATACATATTCTCGTTCTTCTTTTGAGTACACACTCATAGTATACACATACTGCTGCAATGTGGTTGTTTTCTGATTAAATAAACGTATTTCCCGTTATCTATATTGTTCAAATGAGATAAGATACCTGGAAATACCCCGACACGGCACTTGTACTGTTCGTATTCCGGTTCCATCGTTTCATAAGTATTTTTTGTGTACTCACGGAAAGTTAACAAGTCTGCAGCTCCACCTATAAAGTACTTCTTTTATCTGGAAATATATCCTTACCAATTATCAACTCTCTCTCTCTCTCTCTCTTTTTAGTTACCCAACATTAAGAATGGGTCGCCAGTCAAGACTGGTGGTGATGCTGGTCATCTCGCTGGGTGTGCTGCATGTGTCTCACTCGGTTGAGGTGGCGGCAGAGCCTGCTTCAAATGAGCTGCTTTCCGTGGAGGAGTTAGATGATCACAAGGCTGGCATTAAGATTTCCACGCCCAAAGTGAAGGATGTGCCAGTGGATACGACCACAAGGAGTGCCAAAAAGGCAGACGCCATAACCACTAAGCAGCCGGTCAGTGATGAGACCCTCAACGATCTGCTGGAGGCATCCAAGCACTATATTTCCCTGGCAGAGGATCCGCGCTTCAACAAGATGCTGCCCGATCGCCTGAAGCCACAGAATGTGACAAGCAGCAAGAACAGCACCGAAGAGAACTACGAATATGATGACAACTACGAGTACGATATGTACAACTACGACTCGGACGAGGATGATAGTGATGACGAAAAGGACACGACCAGTGTGCGTCCCAAGAAGGCCAAGCCCACCAAGACGACCACACCCAAGCTGCGCCCCATCGAAGAGAGTACTTCTGCCCAGCCGAAGGTAAGTGGCAAATCCTTTGCTTGGCGTTGGCAAAAGCTAATCCTTTACGCTGATTACAGGCAAAGGGCAAGGACATTGCTGCTAAGGACAAGCAGAATAGCATTGATAGCGACGCCTTTTCATACTATGACGGTGACGACGATGATGACGATGACGACGACGACGATGAGTAAGCTTGGATAAGATAAAAGACAAGATCTAGCATCTCTTTACAAATTGAATTTGAACTTTCAGCTCCAACGATGAAGATGAGACGGAGAAGATAACAAATGACGAGGAGGTTGTCTTCAGCGAGAACGTCCCATGTCCCAGATACTGCTCCTGCGCACGTAACATCAATAGCTACCTGGTGGCCACTTGCAGCAGGTGAGTAACCCCCGCACAAAGTTATTTAGATTGCAACTAAATCTTGCTTGTTTCTAGGCTGGATCCTGGTACCCAGAAGTTTGGCTCCGACATAACCGATCTGGTGGTAACTAACGTGGCACCCAAGTATCCAATCCTCTTGGGCTCGAAGTTCTTCCAGCAGCTGGGACTGAAGTTTGTTGCCACCATAAAGATTGCCAACTGCACTATTGAGTTCATTCACCCAGAGGCTTTCCATGGTCTGGATGAGCTCTATGCCCTCAACATGACCGATGTTGGCCTGGCTCTCATTAACCCAGATACCTTTGCTCAGAACAAGAAGCTCCGCATGCTTACCATCTCCGGTAACGACCTAAGCGTCATGTCAACTCTTAGCTACTTGCTGAAGGTATGTATTAGGGATGCAGTGCATCATTTGATCGGCTAGTTTACTGACAGCACACTCTTCCTTTTAGTCTTCGACCATCGAGGAGCTGGAATTTTCGCGCAACAACCTAATGGAGCTGAATCCCAATGCGTTTTCGAAACTAACCAACATAGTGTACATTAATCTGTCACAGAATGGACTGCAGAAGATTCCAGAGAAGGTATTCGATACGGTTGAAACCATTGAGGAACTGGACCTGTCTTACAACTCCCTGAAGGAGGTGCCCGTCACCTTGTTTAACCGTACGGCTCTGAAGATCCTGCATCTTAAGTATAATGCCTTCACTGCCGACTTGCACTTTGCCGCCAAGGAGCTCCAGCAATTGGATCTTAGCTGCAACGCTATTGGCAATGTGCATCACAGCATGTTCGACAAATTGCCAGGACTAACCAATCTTAACCTCAAGGGCAATGGTATTACCAAAATTATGCCTGACTCCTTCCTCACGCTGAAGAACCTGCGCCACATTGATCTGTCCATGAACGAACTGGATCAGGTTTCCAGTATGCTGTTCTTCAAGAACTCAGAGCTGGATGTCATCCGATTGAATGACAATCCTCGCTTGAGCCAGCTGCCCACTGACGGCTTCCTTAGCTACAATGGATACTTCACTGTCTACTACATGGATCTGTCGAACTGCGCTGTTGGCGCACTGGGACACAACACGTTCTCGACCATGCCGCATTTGACTACACTGAAGCTGGCCTGGAATAACATAAACCACCTGCCCAGGGATACCTTCTCCAGTCTGACCAAGCTCATCGACTTGGACTTGAGCAACAATCTGATTGTGAAAATGGATGACCTTCTGTTCATGGAAAACAACGAGCTGACTAAGCTCAATCTGGCCGGAAACCCAATTACTCACCTAAACATGCGTCTCTTCATGCCGTTGGTGCAGCTCCGATCTCTGGATGTGACTGATTGTGAGTTGACAACGTTGTTTAGCGATAAGAACTTCGGTGTGGGCTATAAGGTCTTCGACTCTCTGCGTTCCTTGAATGCCTCCGGCAATCTGATTAAGACCATTTCCGCCGCTGACGTTAAGAGCTTTAAGAATCTGCGTTCATTTGACATTAGCCACAATCCTCTGGTGTGCAACGATGAGTTCCAAGAATTCATTAGCTACGTCTCGGTGCACACACAATTGATGCCCAAGAAACTGAATGTGCTGGCCAACCTAGAGGACGACGCTGCCATCGTTGAAATCGAAAACCAGGCAGGCTGGGCACAGCTGGCACAGCACGTTTGCAAGCACAATAAGACGATGACCGAAGAGGAGGAGAAACTGGAGAAGCGTATTGTGGAGAGCGTGAACAAACTGGACGAGGACGAGGTGAAGGTGATTAGCATTTTGAACAAGAGTGTGCTGGACAAGAAGAAGCTGATGAATATGGAGAAAATAATGAAGGGTTCTGCTACTGGTGACGATGCCAAGAACAAGGACTCCACGTCAACTAGCAGTGCAGAAGAGGACCTGAACAATGGTGGCGAGGATAAGGAGGATGAAGACGACAGCGGATACGAGGACCTTGACATCTTGTACGATGAGGATAGCGATAGCGAGGAAGATCAGCCTGAGAAAAAGAAGGAGAAGAAGGAAAAGGGCGAAAATGCTTTCAAGAAATATATCCAAGATGAACTCTTGCCCAAGGTTAAGGATGAAGGATTTAAGGTCGAGGAAGTCGATATGACTAAGGAAACAAAGGACAAGTTCTTGCAAGGTTCGTATTCACTTCTGATATCTATTTTAGGATGTGTATTAATCATCTCTCTCTCCCTCTCTGAATCCTTCTAGACAAACTTGGCTTTGGCAGCGAGGAATTGAACAGCGACGAGGAGGAGATCTTCATTGAGCGCGGTCACATCTATTTTGATAGCAAGAACTATATTATACCATCAATAATCCTGGTCTCCTGCATGGTGATAGTACTCCTGGGCCTCGCCAAGCTGGTGACCATGATTCTGCGCAAGCGTGGCGAACGCTATCGCATGGCACTATTGGCCTCAAAGAACTCCTTCGTCTACCAGAAACTCAGCGAGGACATCGTGAAGCCGACAAGCAAGGAACCAAAACAACCAAAGGTGCACCGATACGCGCCCATCAATCAGGTCTAAGTCCGTACCGCACAGTTAGCAGCTCCGATGGCTTCGTCAAATGCGGAGTCGGACGCGGGAGTCGAGTGTGTTGCGCTGTTTTTTTAATTTATAAGTTAATTCATAGTTTAAAAACAAAATCAAAACACGTGGAAATTTAAAAAAGAAAAACAGAAACAAAAACTAACAGGTCATCAATTACAAAATACAAAATACCCGTTGCATTCGACGGATCGGCTGGACCTCAAAAAAAAAAACAAACAAAAAATCCCAATTCGAGTCAAGTTGAACCGTTTGTCCGCAGCAAAAAGATAAAAGAAAACGCGTAAAAAGTATTAGCAAAAAGAAAAAACAAAAACTATAAGAAAATACTGAGGATCCACCTTATACTCCAACTCCTCCCCCATATATACCTATATACCTATACTATGTCTATATAGAAAATAGTTGTTGTTGTACTTATTTCGGTACTTATTCCGGCCACCGGAAGGATGGCAGACGGCAAGTGGCAGATGTCAAAGGGCAGAGGACAAAAAAGGCGAACGAACAATTAGCAACCGTTTCGGTAGCAACGGACTTGAAACTGATTGAGTCGCCCCCTATTACTATACGTAACTTAATATCGTATTGCATCGTTTTGACCTATGATATACACTCACTATGTGTCAACAGATTCTTATATTCTTCTTTTTCTTTTGATTTGGAAACATTTTTAAAGATTTAGTGCCATTTTGCCAAAATTGATTGCAAAGTCACCGAGCGAGATACTCGTATAACCGTATAACCGTAAAAATCTTATAAATCGTATAAATCGTACCCGTACATACCTATTGTATACTACCTGTACTTATTTTTTAATTTAAACTGGCAATCAGTCAATAAATATATATTGAATCGGTTGGGCAAATATGTGGATGTTTAGCTGTAGATATAGATCTGAACCTGTCAGACTCCTTAAGGATACATTTTTAATTGATTTCAAATCTGGGCAAACACAGAAAGAAAGAAGAACACAAAGGAAAACATATAAATACTACGTTAAGTCTCTTTTATTTTTATTTTATTACTCTTTCAAGCAAACAAATAACTGTTGGACTTTGAAACAATCTGAAATCAATAAATTATTTTAACCAAATCGAACATAACTTTTACATAATAGAAATATGGTATATAAATACACATTATATACATACTTGTACTTAAATAGTATGTGGCTAATTACAATAAAATACTTATTTATGAATTGGATATATGATGAATTGATTAAAGGGTATTTATAGCTGTATATACCCGGTTATGTTATCATTAACAATTTCGAACGCTTGCAGTGGATACTTAGCATTTGTCCAAATAACTCTTGCAACTCTGAGATTTCATGCTCCCGATGCAGTTCTTCAGCAACGTCTTCCCACATGCTCTCAAATCCACTGTCACATGGACTGCCAGTCTGATGCTGCTGGAACAATTTTCCAAGGCCACTTATTTCATGCTGCGTTCGCAGCTCATCGGCGATCTGTATCCACATTATTTCAAATTCTTTGTCAAACTTTATTCCAGCAAATCTACATTCACAATTATAATCGCACATTATGTTTGTGTAATTCCTTTCGAAATCATATTCAGTTTTATTTTATTCAATTATATTTTTATTTTTATTTGTCTCACGAATTTAGATGATTGCAGAACTTCAATTGGCATTTTCCTACTGACTCGAAGCCAAGTGATATACGAACTATCCAGTCTGTATTTTTGTGTTTCTGCTAGCTCTGCAAATTTTAATTTGTATGCAAAAAAATTTAGAAGGAAATATAAAAGAATTTGATCCGTTGCCTTCTCATGAAATATTAATAAACTACAAAAAATGGCAATCTCATGCAAAGTTACTTAAAGTTACCTGCATATGTAACAATCAGAAAAAGGTAAAATGTATATACGTACATAGTAAGTCATATGTATATATGTCTATCTGTTCACTCGCAATAGCCATGTGCTTTAGTCCATAACATAGCGCATAGCACGAGTTTACGTTGTATATAGAGATATGTCAAAAATCTAGTTTCAGTTTGTTATATATTATGAGCTTTAATTTAGGTATATATATATTTATTGTATCTATATATCTTATTTAACAATAAATTGTAGCTTATAGTTTTTTTTATTCACATATTAAATATTTAAATATGTTTCCAACTTGTCAACTCTATCCTTGCTCGCGGGCGAACTGGTCCAGTTCCGATTAATCTGCCGCCACATTGTGATGAAAATAATCGATTTCTAAGATTGATATCGCAATTCAAAACAGGTAAAAATATGGCTATTTAATTTAAATGATAACAATTTAATAATTAATAATTTTTAATCTCTTCAATCTATTCATGTTTTGTGATGTCTTAAATACTCGACACGTTTTGGTGAAGTATTAACCAAACATTTACAATTCAACGAGGAGAAAGCTGTATAGAGTGATACCGCCGCAACGCCCTCAGCACAATTAATTATAGTCAAATCATATTTAAATCATTTTAACATATTTATTTATTTTTAATCAAAAAAAACCATCCTACCGTACACTTATATCTATTTGAAGCCGCAATTCTTGTTGTGCGACGTGTTCGATGCCGAACGATGCAACTGCAAATTCTTCCTTATAGTACGAAATGCATTTACAGTCAAATTGACAAAATTTTTGTATGGGTTACAGCCAGTGTTGGTATTGCCAATTGCATTATTTATCAATGTTCTATAATTATCGAAATTTGGCAATGCAGCCAACTTCATTAAAAAGATCCGTTAGTTTTACATTGATCCCAAGTGTGAAATTTTGCAAGGTGAGTGTGATAATCTGGGATTAATAAACTTGCATTGAGTTTTCAAAGAGGTGGGCCAGATCCTCTTGCGTTTGTGCTCGGGGAGCCATTTTTGTAATGCGTTCTTGTGGCAATGCTCCTTCGACAAGTGCAGGAATGTCTCCGCTGGTGAAGCCTAGCTCAAGGAGGCCATTTTCTATGCCGGCGCGCTGCATGTAACCACGTACAGTATCCGCTAAAATACGTCCAGCATCAGCGGCTTTTATGCCTGAGATGTCGGCGCCCAGTATTTGAGCTGCCTCCAAATGGCGATCTGGGCACGCTGGAGCCGTAAA
This sequence comes from Hirtodrosophila trivittata, assembly GCA_035045065.1. Lineage (NCBI taxonomy): Eukaryota > Metazoa > Arthropoda > Insecta > Diptera > Drosophilidae > Hirtodrosophila > Hirtodrosophila trivittata. Next base: position 16,416,420 of record JAWNNK010001311.1, on the reverse strand, counting down.
CTCAAAGACAGCAGGCGCACTGATTACAACCGAAAGGCCGTGTGGAATAAGTGCATGCCCACTGGAGTAACCAGCGGCTTTGTAGTCACGAACATGTCCTGAGATGGGGTATGAGAGACCGTGGCAGAGGTGCACGCCTGCGTTACCAAAGCCCACGCCCGCCATCGTAGAGGCGAGATGCATCTTCGAACGCGCATTTAGATTATCCGGCTGATATATGGCGTCTATAAAGTTTTTACTTATTACATTTAGAGCAAAACGAGCCCAAACATCTGAAATGGGATTCCTGCCCTGGTATGTAGGGCGGAGGCTGGGATCAGTTGGCGCTGGACCTCGTTCACGGTAGTCGACTGTCGTAAAGCTCTCTAGAGCATGGCAGAAGACATCAAAACCAGCAAAGGCCATTACCCTCTCTGGTTGCGAGAGTGTGTGTAGAGGATCAACAATAGCTACAGGACAAAGGCACAAAAATGTCACCTTAAAAGAGTTGATCTTTTGCAATGAAGTCTCTCACCCAAAGTTGGCTTTAGTTGCTTGCTAGAGATCCCTGTTTTAGCATGCATGCACTGGTAGTCGAATATAGCTACTCCTGTCGTTTCAGAGCCAGTGCCAGATGTAGTAGGCAACGCAATAAGTGGCTTCAGCTTGACGGAAATCTGCTAAACGTTAAGAACTGATCTTTAAATCCAACAAGCTTCAATTACTTGCCTCTTTGCCACGTCCAATAGGCGCATTAACGTAGTCAAGTAGCTCAGCTTCCGGATCACTACAGAATAGATTTGCTACCTTTGCAGTGTCTATAGAGGACCCACCGCCAATGGCAACAAACGCATCAAACTGATTACGACGTGCAAATTGTGCAGCCTGCCAGAAGCTTGCATCCGTTGGCTCCACACGTGTCTCGTCATACACCTTATAGTTAATGCCATATCGTGCCAAAGAATCCAGTGCAGTACGAACTGATGGTAGCTTCGCCACATTCTTGTCCGTAACCAGACAAACATTCGTTGATCCCCAGTTACGCAAATCAGCTCCAAGCTCACTACTCACACCTGGTCCAAAGCGCACGGTCGATGCTGACATCTAAATACAAAAGATCTTAGAAACTTATCTCAGCCGGACTTTGCACCAACGACACGCACCTCAAATGCATACTCCTTCAGTCCCGTTTGTGAGACAGCTGCCGTAGAACCATAGCTTTGCGAGTGTGCTGGACACTTGCACCTACAAAGTGGCCAACAAATTAATTATTAAATCTATTTAAATTAATTCAGTTAACACCTACGAGTTGGCAACAATCGAATTGATCAAATTTAAAACATTTTTACGCGACATCCTCACAATAATAACATATCAGCTGATGATATACTGATAAGAGCGATAATTTTATATTGTGTCTATCGATATCATTAATGTAAATCGACTTCGTCTGCTTATCGGTATTTTAATGAACTTTTTTTTATACCAATTTTGCAGATTCCAAAAACAAATATGTGTAATTACGAGCGAGAATACTCCTACTCCTTTAATGAAGACTCCGCCTTTGAAAACGACTTTAACACCTGTACGTGGGACGATGGCTTTGAAAGCATGTGGCAACAGGTTGGCGATGAGTTGCGACAAGAACGGGATAATAACGAGCTGGAAGAACTATTTCAACAGAAGGTTAAACTTCAGCCCCACTCACAATTAGATTAATTGATGTTAGAGGATTTTATATATTGTTTAAAAGCTAACAGCATTTTTGATAAATGCATTGTTTATAGTTCTTTTTTGTACAGTCGTCCTTATAAACAATCGTTCATTGGTTATTTAAAATATTTAAGATACAATCAAGTTAAAACTATTTTTCGTACTTTGTAAGCATATCGTCTTTATGCAGTTCGCGTTTCCTTTTTATGTTTTCGTAAGTTAAACGTAAAAAATACCCTATGGTACTCGTAATTGTATATATGTACTTGTATGCTCTATCGCATAAGTCCAAAAATTTGTAGCATTAAAATATGCATTCATTAAGAAAGATATATTTATTGTTTTTACCAATTAATTCGAATAACAATGTTTAAATAATTTCGATTTCAATGATCTTAAATGTAGAAAATAAAATGTACATTTCTCGAATATAGTATAAACACCATAAATTATGATGTAGATTTTACTAGGCTTCAATTGTGTGATCCCACGCTCCGAGACAATTGTCATTTGTTTGTATTGTAAACAATTGTGTAAAGTAGTTGGATTCGAAGTCAATTACTTAAATGAATGTCCGCCCATTTTTAACGCCAGATTACAGCTTAATTTTAGAATACTTCAAATCTTGCTACTCGATCTGTGAACATAAACTACTTCTACAGTAAACGAAGTTGATAGGTTTTCCCATTGGTATTTACATAAACATAGTCGCATGAGCTCCAGGCCATAAAAGGCAAGACCTATAAGATCAGACATCAGTTTACATTCTGTAGAGATCAACAAAGCTTCGATTTCAATATGAAGTGGTTCAATTTATTCCTGTTACTTGGTGTCTTGGCTTTAATGGGTAGTGTTGGTACAATGGCAGCTGCTGAACCGTTGCCAGAGCCAAAAGGACGTCCACACACTACTCGACGTCCCAGGAATGATAACGACGAGCATCGCCGTTAGCTAGTCCAGCAACAGCCCAATCCCGTAAAGTGCACTCAGCAGAAGCAAGTGACAAGTAATGCACATACACAATACATTCTGGTGAAGGTTAACTGCGTTGGACTGGAAAAAGCGCAATTTGTTGAAATTTTACTCCTGTAACTTCGTTTGGATAAAATAATAAATTTTGGGCACACATTCATTTCTATTTATCAGGTTAAACCCTTCCAGAAATTTGATAAGTCGGTGATAAAGTTATGATCATTGGTTTATTGGATAGATTTACCAGTTTGTAAATTTAAAGTTAAATTGGTCTGCTTAATTATTACTCGTAAAGATCTCATATTATTGATACAGTATAAGTGTGTTACTATATATGTTATATATGCTTCAGGAATTGTTATGGTAGGAAGGTTTACGATGGATATCATCTTGTCATGTGTAGGAAGGAGTCGATTAACATTTTGACTATTATGGATTGCGACTATTAGGATTTGTTTAATATCAACTGATTTGTTGGAGAGAGTATTACATATGTTTATATATTGTAGGTATTACATATAAGGATACTGTTACTTATATAATTATATATATACTTATATATTTAGCCATTTACAATTTGTTTTCGGACAGTTTATCATAGAGAATGAGTTCATTTGCTTAGCTACAAAATTCCCTCGTTATAATGTGTTTGGTTTTTGGGCCTTACAAAACAATTTTAATTTATCTAAATTGCGTTTACACATATATACTCATACTAATATGTATGTATATACGTAAATATATATATTATTAGCAATCCAATCAACATACATTTCAATTACCTGTCACAATTTGTTTGTTGTTGGATTTTCGGTTTTTACGGTAAACAATTAAATTAAATTTAAATCTAAATCAAATTATAATTAAACACGCTACTATTCGACTAATTAAGACAAATTGTTTTTAGTTGTAGCTGATGCTTTGCGGTGAATTAGAATTAAATCAATTCATGAAATGTTTACACTCTAATTGCATGCATACATTGAATTAATCCTCTATTATATACTTTTTCGCTTTTTGTTTTTTTTTGGTTTGGTATCTGATTTTAAATCAAATTTGGTTAGTTTCTGTTAGGTTCTTTGATGTTTATATTTGGTATTTGCTGAATGCACAAGTATTTAAAGGTGGGTCTTGTGTACGGAATGTATTTGAATTAGTTATAATATACAATTGCTAAATTTTACTTTTACTCTTACTTATCTTAACTTATCACTTTGGAATGCAGGGATTCAGACGAAGGAAGGAGGATTGGGAAATGCTGTCCAAAGATGCATTAGAGAAAAAAAAAACAAAGAATACTTGAAGTATCTGAACTAGTTTCAATTAGTGTTGTTGCTGTCCACTGTCAGTTGTTTATTCGGGCGAATCCGAAGATGCGGATATGCCACCTAAGCTGCATGCTCCTAGGCTGGTGCTGGTTGCCACTCCAATATCGCTGATGCTTTTCACACGTCGACTATTTTGTTCGTAGAGCAGGTGAGTGTCTGGGATACCTCCGACAGGCGGAGCGCTCACACGATGACCCGGCGGCGGCGGACCGTAGTTGAAGTTGCCTCCTATTGGAGGTGGTGGTGGCGCCGTTGTGGGTGGAGGTAAGAAATGGTAGGGTGCTTGGTGCAGTGCCTGCATCTGCAGCTGCTGGGCGCCTATGGTAGCGTATATTCCTCCACCACCCTCGCTACTACTGTACGATGGCGTTGGGGAGGTGGAGTTACCGAAGGAACTCCGATCCCCAGCCCGATGGGGTTTGGTGTTAAACCGAAAGGCCTTTGAGAGAGAACTCTGCAAAAAAGGAGAATCCAATTAGAACTGAACTTGCAATATGAATTTCTATATATAATGCCCATTACCTGAGATCCTTTCCATGCCGAAATCTGTAAAATACAAAGAAAATAAATCAAAATAAACAAAGGGAAATACAAAATGACAAAATCGATAATTAGTTTTCCAATCGATTCACTTTCGATAGCCAGCAACCCACTTGATGAGCCAATGCAAATCAATCGATTAACGGCCAACCGTTCAAAACGCTGACTGTTATCGGTATAGTTATCGCATTTAAAATTACGCTATTACGTTAACTTGAATTTGTCGTGAAACTTCTGCTGTCGTTGGTTGGTTGATGATACAATTATTTTTAAAACCAAATAAAACTGATCCTTTATCAAATAAAAGATCACAATTTTAACTGTTTACATTTAATATAATCAATTGTATATGTATATATATATATTTAGTGCATTATACAAAATGCTCGTTAGGAGTTACTTACTTTTCATAACTACGTATATTGTATAAGATTATGCGTGTATATAATTGTGTATATGCGTATTGGAATAGATCGTAGCTCTACGGCTTTACTACATGTAATCGCATATTATAATACATATTAGTTAATATACGGAAAATATGCAAAATAACACGTTCATAAACTTCAACAAATTTCAAATGTACTATTCCTTACCCTTTAATAATTGAACTAACTAAGTTTGACCATTCTTCCAAAATAAGACGCGCCGAAAGTGTTACTTAAATAACTATACCACAAATCGGGAATATGTATATCAATTGATTATATGTTATATATTTATGTTCCCATCTGTCTAATGTTTGAATATGTTGCCTATATGTTTTATATGTATATATCTAGAGTGTTTTATGCGTGGACGTATGCTTTGAAGAGTGTGAAGTTTTGGATTCACAAAATATATCTTCAATAAACACATGCCAAAGTATAGTTTGAAAAAATAATAAAAATATGCGAAACATTAGTGAAAAGTGTATCTAGATAATAGGTAATACTTATCCTTATATGGTTTTGCATCTATTTTATGTTCATATATATTTATTACTAAGGAGTACTCTAGTGTTTCTTGTGTTGAAACATCGTTGTACTGTGTGCTCACGTACTTTTGAGTATATATTCAGATCTAGCCAATCGTTGATTGTTATTTGTAAAATAAAAGTGTAATAAAAACTAATACGATTTTGATTACGATACTACACATTTACTGAAAGCGTTAGATAGGTATTTAGTTTAGTATTATTAGAGGCATAGACACAGAGAGACAACAAAAGCTTCACGTCAAATCAGGCTAAGATAAGATACAAAGGCAGATTGTATGAGATTTTAGATTTAGATTTTCAGTATTTTTGGAAAGATTTGGAATTTTTTTTTTGCTTTTGGATAACCAATTGAGTTGTTTGCAGATTTTATAGCGGTAGATACAGATAGGTATATGTATGTATTGTTTGTATGTATGTATATATATTTATGATTATGATTATGATTATGGTAGGACTTACCCTTAAGCTGCCACTCGATCGCCGATCTGTTGTGGCATAGTGCTGTAGTCCGCCAGGTCCAGTTAGTGGCACTATGCCGCAACCGGAACGTATGCCTTGACCCAAAGTTGCTCTACACAACAAACATTGCAATACAACCGGATTGTTTTTTTTTCGTTTAGGTGTGTGTGTGTTCCGTTGTGGGAAGGGGTGTGGGTGGCGGGTGTGTGTGTGTATTCATGTTTGTGCATGTTAAGAATTTTGTTGCATTCGACACGAACGAGCAGTAGACACAGAACGTGGCAGGCAGAGACAGAGACAAAGGAGGCAGAGGCAGGCGGGCAGGCAGATATAACAGGCAAGCAGACACACACACACACACACGCGCATACACATAATGTTGTATTTGTAGTTGTAGTAGTAGTTGTTGTTGTTGTTGTTGTTGTTGTTGTTGTTGTTGTTGTTGTTGTTGATGTTGTGTTGTGTTATTGTTAACATTCAAGACAGGGATAGCAACAAGCCGTTGATTTTGGTTACAATTGAATTGAGGATTATCAAATTGAAAGAAAGATATGAAAGTATATAGAAAGTAGAAAATAGAAAAGAAACGGGACAAAGACAAAATGATTAATATAATATCGAGAAATCAGTGTTTATCGATCATTTGCATTTGCATAATTGACTACTTGTAGCGTAAACAACAAAATTATTACATAGTTATTTAGGCTTGTATGTAAATATAAGTATATGTGTATTAGGCGACGTTTGCGGAGTTCAGATGTGGCCCATAAATTATATTGAAAATACGGAAAAGAAAAAGTATTCTGTGCGTATGTCAATGAAGAGAAATAATAAATGAAATCAAGTGGAGAAGTACCATTGACTGCGTTTACCAAATGTCAGCGCTGACTGTTTGAACGGCGACTAATTAGTTTATGATACAACGGCGCTAACAAACGATCGGCACCAAACTCTAGTTTAAGTCTTCTTCTACTTAATGTTAAAACTGATTGTCAAATCAAATTCGCCGTTACTAGAGATGTAACATAAAACAAGTACTAGAAAGTACTCGATACTTATCGATTAATTGTTTTCTGAAAATTACGACGAAGATTGATTTTACTCTACAATAAGTAGAGAAATTAATAAGAATAAAATAAAATAAAAGTTTAATACAATCGTTAGTTCACATTTAAAGCAGACGAAACTGTCAACGCTGACTTCTGGTTGCTTCAATAACATCAGTAAGTACATAGGTATAGTACATAGTATATTTGTAGGTGGATAGATGACAACATGTAGGCTATAAGAACTACTAGATTAATGTAGACGTACATACATAAGGATACTTAAATACAAATTGTGCTACTCATATTCACTCCAATGTTACTTACAATTGATAATTGCATTGTGAACAGATGACTTAATAAGAGTTTTGGGTTGAACAATAGAAAAATAAATAAAAAATAAGAGCAAAGATGCCACTTTGGGTGGGTGTGTATGGGTGTAGTATGTGTGGTATGTGAATATATCTTATATATATGGTTTAATTGTATTTCATTTCATTAACTTGTGGTTTTAATCTGACAAGACTCTGAGTACAATGTTTTGTTTATCTTTTTTTATATCTGTATCACAGTGGACGGCTGCCCACATTAGTTACAAGGGTCCTTCAAGCCCCGATTTGTATTTTCACGTATATATATCGTAATACTTAAAGAATGTTATTATATTGAATATATGTGTATGTATATTAAATGGCTATATAATGCGGTTATCTGTGTACCTGTGCAAATACTTATAATATAATTACTTGAAACGAATCTCATTGTGCTACTACCCAAAAAGCTAATGGCCCACTACACCAAAAAATACTTGTCTGTTTGTGTGTGTCTTATGTCCTTGCTTAAAGAGATCTGTGTAATCCTCTATGAATGCATATAACATCGATACAAAGAATTCTACTTATGTTTGCATACGGGTATCTATTGTGTGTTTTAGCTTAAATGCAAAAATTTCACTTGTAGGTTGTAAATGCGGCTTCGAATGCTCCATTTGAGAGCTGCAAAGCGGAAACCGACATTGTCATCCGATTTGCAGTATATATTTGTATATATATATATGTATATATGTGTCTAATACGGAGATATCGTTAATGCAAAGCTCTTTGGAATCGCGATATGTGATATTTACTATTTGCTAGTACTTCACTCTCCTCTTTACTGGGTCGTGGGTGGTGGGGTTCGAAAGGGGTGGGGTAGGTGTATTATGAGTAGGGAATTTAACAGTATTTTGATGCTTAAGCACTTATATATCTATACTATAAGTATTTTGTATGTATATATGATGATTTGATTAGATTAGCGCTGTGCTCCAATTATTGTTCTCATTCTAGAATTACCAATCAGCTTAGCTAAATACACTTGAATATATGGTATATTGAATCCCATCGAGTTTTTTGTTCTCTTTTTTTTTGATTACATGTAGGAATAATACGATTACATATTGTATTATATGTATTTAGCCCCCATTCGATGACACTAAGTAATGCTAATACGCACGAGTATATATATAAATTATTTTTGATTTCGATTTGTGATTTTTGATATAGATTTTCGATTTTCGATTTTGATTTTGATTTAATGGCCCTGCAATTTGGCCAATTGGCGGGAGTTTTCCATTTGAAATTCTTCCATTTGACAGTAAATAATGTATCTGCATTGTTCAAAATAGAAAAAAAATTGTACGTATTGATATCCGAGGTGATGATTTTTTTGTTGTTGTTTTTTGGAAGAGACAAAAAGAGAGAGAGAAATAAGGCAACAAGCCAATTAGTGCGTATTTTGACGGCATTTTAGACATGCTCTAAAACACGCACACAAACACGGCACTTAACTATATAAATATATATATATATGTACGAGTATATGTATTTAGCTCTATATAATATGAACAATATGCTAAGCATTACATACATGTATGTGTGTATACTTAATACGAGTACGAGAAGACAGATATAGGTGATATATGGAAACGTATGAGAGACGGCGCATGAATACGATTACAATTGAATAGTAGACGAGAATGAAGTCATCAGAGTCTCTGGACTATATTAGCCGATGATTTATAAAGCGCAGATCGAGCTATGTACTAGATATGATACTATTAGCTATATGATGACATGTAGAAGATATGCAAAGCAGTTGGAAATTAAGAAAAGCGTGATACTTTAATATGCTTGCATTGGATGAAGTGAATGATAATACAGGATGATGATATATAGATATAGACAGTACATATACTATTATAATATATACTAGATAGTTAACCTATATCCTCATAGTTTTCTCACAAGATTTTCCTCTGATTTAAAGAACTTTTCGGCAACACCAAAGGTTATTTCTGGTTTGATATGAAAGTTTGTTTGCCTGATAAATATTCATATATATCTAGATCTTCGCTTTGAGTTGACCTTTAAGGATCATATACCAAATGTTTGGACATTAACTTGATTTCGACATATAAGTTCCATAGTTTCCACTTCATATAAGGGTTAATAATCTCTTTAATTTGGGATTTTCCAGGTGTAAATCCTACGAAATTATCCAACTTTATCCCATATAATTATTATTGATATATCTTTTATTATATGACCTGACCTCGTAATCCAATTAGTTCTCAACTTGTTTGCTCTGATATTGATACACATTGAACAGGACAAGGAAATTAATGATGATGGTAATGATAATAATGACGTGGATGAGTGAGGACCGTGCAGAAAGTGATATGAACACGAGTGGAGTATAAAATGGAAATAATGAAAGAATAAAAACAATAAAGAGGAATAAATCGAATAACAAACATGGATGATTATGCAACAACAGACTGACAATGGGAGTAAATGCAAAATCCAAAGTCCAAAATCCAAAATACAGAACACACAAAACCCAATCAAATGTGAAGGAAACAAAACAAAAGGAAAAAAGGAATTCTAATCAAATGGACACAATAATCAAAACGCTGTATTACGCTACATACTTATGTACTACAATGGAGCGGTCCCGGTATGGAACCCAGGGTTACATAAGGGATGCGCACACACACACACACCAACACACATATATAGAGATAGATGTGGGTGAGGGTGGTGAAGAGGGTGGCACACACGCACTTACCTTGCGGGTAGGATGAGGGCATCGAATTCAGTGTTTAGATGGCGTCGTATTATATTCTTTGATGGTGGAATACCCAGAGCAGTGGCCATAGTATCCCCTGAGAAGGATGGCTCCAATACCACGAGACCGCCATGAACGCCACTATCTGCAAAATGGAAAAGGAGCAATAGAGTGTGAGCTAAAGTGAGATTGGACGCACAAGTGTTTAGGGTTCCTCTATTGAAACTCTATACAGAAGTGGCATAATCTATGGCACATCAATCGTTACCCAACATGGAAATGATAGCCACTTGAGAGTAGACACTTCCATTATGCTAGACTCTACTCACCCTTCAGGTTCTCTGCATACTCGCCCAGGTCAATGGAGCGCACCCAGCGTATAAAACGTTGGTTTGTCCATACAATGGGATCCGTATCGACTGTCTCGGACTGCACCCGGCGCATGGCCAAAGTCTGGCGGTCGTACTTGACAATACGCAGCACGTGAATACCTATGACGGAGAAAAGGATTTAATGAATGAATAAGTGGAACGTCCTAGTTCTATTGCAACATACCATGCACTATGCTGGCCTGATGAAACTTGCGCGTTACACCGAGAAACTTTTCCAGCTCCTTCTTGGAGAGTGTGTCCAGCATGCGGGCATCGACCAGGGACTGCAGGAAGGGTTCGGCGTACTGCGGTAGTCCAATGTCCGGCAGCCACTCGGTAGCTACCCAGGTGTGGCCTAGTTGGGTGATAAGTGGATAGCGTACTAATTCTGGACGCCGCTGCTCCTCGATGGCCAGGCGAAGCTTCTTGCGATGCATGGGATGCGCCAAGCCCAGACCGGCTTCCAGTTCGACGTCGTTCAGCTCAAGCAGCACCTTTCCGCTCTTTACGTTCTCAGCGCAGCGTGCGCTGTATTGTGGCATGCCCAGGGCAACCTCTAGCCAGGCCAGCACCTGTGTGGCCCGCCAACGGTCTATGGGCAACTGGGAAGCCTCTCGCAGCAGCCGCAGCTTCTCGGCATAACTCTCCTCCGATAGTGGATTCCATGAAAAGTCGCTGTACTCGGTGACGCCATCTGCGGACATCGCCTTGGTCTTATTGCGAGACCGTGCAAAAACGCGTGAGATGCTGCCCCAGGTGCCGCCGCGTCCATTGCGAGCACCAAGCGGTCCGCCTTTGTTAGCAAATTTCCGTGTTATGGCGCCAGCACCACTGGGTCCGTCTCCATCCGGTGAGAGCTGCTCCACAGATCTGTTTTCAATAAATGCAACAAAATCGTTGATGTGTAAGAGCTCATCGGACCGTATTTTGATTCAATTACCTGGAGTAGGCGCCGGAATTCAGAGGCGACAATGTGGGACTTCGTTCCTTTGGTGTGCCAACTGCAATGAGACGAAAACCCAATAAAATAAATCTACAGATACGGCCAGACAATCTCTGATTACTCACATTGATACATATTCTGGCTGGAGACTAGAGATATGCTGTCCGGGTCAACGGTGATACAAGGACCATTGTCGCATGTACCGTCACTGAAGTTGAGCTCGCCTCCGGTGCTCTCGCGATCGCTGCTATTGCGCAGGCCAGAGTCGTTAGAGCAAGAGTTACGATCTCCGACGGTGGCGCCGGAGCCACCGCTTAGACTGCCACTAAAAGCAGACAACGAGTTGCCACGTCCGCTGTCTTCGGCCGTACGTAATCCACTCAGTGTGCCAGCCAAGCCAGAACCGCTGGCCAATTGGCTGAGCATGCCGGAAGCTGCCGATGGAGGTGTCAGCGGCGCAAATGAATGTAGACTCTCCTGGTCTGAGAGACAACCGGTTAGTTGACGTCGTGCCTCTTGCAGCTGCTCCTGCAGACGCTGCAACTGAAGATCTCTTGCCGATAGCTGCTGGGCCAGAGCCAAGGAGCGTTCGGCCTCATCGCGTGCTTGTTTCAATAGCTGGAAGCGCTCCCGGTCGCGGTCACCGGATATCTTTGCATTTGTAGACTCTGTCTCGCGTACGCGCTCCTGATAGTTGCGTATGAAGTCACGTAGCTCCTGCTCCTTCTCTTGCAGCGAGGCACAGAGTTGCTTCACCTGGCCCAATAAATCCGATTTGTCTGTGCGCAGCTTCTTCCGTTCTAAACGCATGGTCAGCAACTGGTTTTTAACGCTGCGTAGCTCCGTTTCAAGACGCTCCACGCGCTCCTGCGACACGACTGTACCGAGCACATTTTGTGACCTGCCAGCTTCCATATCACCTCCGGGTTCAACGCCACCAACGGCACCATCTGTCGAATGCTCGAGCAGCCGACGCAGACGCAGTAGTTCTGCATTTAAACGTTCATTCTCCTCTCGTAGCTTCATGGCTGACTCTGTAAGAGATCATTTAGCTAAATGAGTGGATGCCAAAGGACTAGCCAACCAACCAACCAGCCAGTCAGGCAGCTAGCTAGTCAGGTGGCCAGTTGAGGTGCCGCGCTAAGCTCAAGCCGTGGAAAAGCGGTGACGGTGTCTTTACCGATACTACGCATAGTTAGCCCCAACCCAATAGAGACAATGTACCATACAGTGTGTATGCCAGGCATTCGACTACACCCCAAGCCAATGCCAGTATTCCCCTAATCCCCGCAATACACCCTTTTGCTCCCTTTTCTTCCTTTGCATGCCAATCTCTACAAATAAAACTACAAACGAGCAAAAACTCAACGTGCAGTGTGGAAGGATTTGTGTAAGGGGAAAAAGGAAAAGGAAAAGTTTTTGGGGAAAACTGAAATAAATTAAACGGGCCATGTCAAGGAGCAATCCTGGACAAGTCCCAAATCGGGGTTCAAGTGCAACTAGTTTATAGATTGTGGGCAGAGGTTGTGACATGCTGGTTAAATGTTAATGCAAGTGCTGATAGGACGTCTGCTTCTGTGCTCCAATTAAAAATCCAGAGCGGAAATGGGAGATGAAGGCAAGGAAAGCGAAAGATTGAAATGTCAAATGGCTTTACGTACGAGGGAGTGTGTGGGTGTTGGGTGTTCGGTGGTGGTAGGAGGTACGGGTAGGTACGAGTACCGCTACGAATCTCAATCGACTTACCTGGACGATAGTTGAACTTTGACTCATCATTACGATTGCCATCAGGAATAGTGCTCGTGGTCGCCGCCTCCAACAGCAGCAGTGCTGCAGATGCAGCGGTTGTTGGGGAATGCGGCGCGCCAAGAGGGGATGGCATGAGCACTGGCATAGGGACTGACACTGGGGATGCGGATTTAATTTTCATTGTCTTCGATATTGTAGGTAATGAGGCAGCGACGTCGACCGCTGCCATCTCCGGTTCCATTAATTTCACAACAGGGCAAACATCGTTCGCATTTCTCTTGTCGACTGTTGGTTGTATTTTGTATTTGTAATGCGAATTTTCCGTAATTTCCCCCAAAACACCCAAACAAGGGGGGGAATAATTCATTGAAATTCGTAATTTTCATCATTTTCGTGATTTTCGTATCGTTGATGAGGGGATGAGTGTCCAATTTGGTGTTATATGGGGGAAGGCAGTGAGTAGTGTTAACAAAATAAACAACAACAACAATCACAACAGTAATAACAACATCAATATCAACGATTAAAGCCCATTATTATGAAATAAACAATGATAATGAAAATGTCAATGATAATTATTATGATAAGGATGGAATATGTATGTAGGGAAATCGAAATGGAATTTGTGTATGTGTGTGTGTGAGTGTGTGTATCCGGATTGGATTAGGTTCACACCCACTCACCCACACACACACACGTGGGAGTTTGTAACGTGCAGGACACAATTCAATTTTGAACAGGTAAATAGAGAAACAATGACAAGACCAAATGCCATCAGTAGATAAACAAATAGTTTAAAGGACATCCGAACACAATACATATAAAAAAAGAAGAATAAATAACAATTGTTTTTCGAACACACACACATAAAATATTTATCTTTGAATATACACATAGAGATATCTATATAGTAGTATGTAATAATAATTATAATAAATTTGCCCATTAGAGTTGACCAATTTGATTATTTGTTCTGGCATTCACTCAAATCGAATTCAAACCCATCCAAGTGTATATTTTGTATAAGTTGATTACACACATCACTCTTTTATTCTCATCTGTGCACTCAATTTGTAAATAAATTTTATATATATTGTATGTTTATTATAATTTATTTAAATATTTGATATAAATTTCCATTGACAGTGAATGCAATTACTTCATTCGTAAAGCCCAAATGGAAATTTTTACTGATTTATCGCAAATTTCATTAAAAACCGGTAAATTAACATAGAAAAGATTTAAAATGGCCGCTGCACCAAAAGTCAATGGACCTTTAGATCACAAAAAAATGCTCCCTTTTGGTTCCAATAAAAGTTAAACACACACGTTTATACGTTTGACTGATTCGCAAATACAAAAATTGTCCACAAAAATACTCATTTCATTTTATATTTGGTTCCACGAACGCATCAGAAAATGCACAGTTTTTAATTAAAACGTACCAATAGGTTCAGTGACCATTTTCCAGTTTTATTGCTATATGATTTCAATATATGTATTGCATTTTATTAAAAATATTGGCAAATAGAATGCAAAAGGATTCATCCAATGTAAATAAAAAGGAGCTTTAAATTTATCGTTCTAGAATCTCGATACATTTTGCTGTGCATGGAACGCATTTAAATTTCCGCCATTTGCAAATAGGGTGAAGACCTGGGTAAGTATCGATAATGAGTACTCAGTATTGAAACTATAGCTAAAAGTATTGCCATCTTCCTTAGGGATTTCAGTGTTTTTTATTTCAGTGGCTAGGCAGCTCTGTTAACAAAACGCTCTCAATTAAGTTGGAAAAATGTTTAGAGTAAATTGAATTAGCCCTTTTACGGGTTTATTTATCTAATTTCGTATTAAAACACACGCATAAATTGCGTTTAAGCACGGTTATAGAAATGTAAATTGAACTAGTCTTTAATAATTTGCTTGGTTTAAATCTCCGACATGCATATTTCAACTGCTTTTCGTTTAAACTGCTTATAGCCCAACTTATTTTGGAAACCCTGTGATTTAAACCCCAATTGTCAGAAGTTTTCGCTTTAGGACTAGGAAACTGTTTGCTGATGCAACTGGATATCAACACATCTCATTAACTGACATCTTCCCATCTTCCGGCTTCATTTGCGATTCTGCAGTTGAACAACAACTATACACGGAAACTGGTGCTGATGGCTGCTTGTCAGAACGGCTGTGTGTGTCCCTCTAGCCGAAATCATTAAAGCGGTCCAAACAGCGCTTCGTTAGCCTTTACCTGCGGCTTTCAAAACAACTGTCAGTGGCGCATTCGCTGGCTCATCTGTTCTGCGAATTTCGGTGCAAATTGCCATCGCTTTGGCACTCCCAGTCTAAGCTCCGAGGCACTGGACCATAGTGCACTTTGCCACATTGCAACTGGAAAAACCATTCGCAAAACCCAAAAGAGAGCCACTTTCATTTCCTTACATGAGTTTGGCATACGCAAGCCGCAGATTTCTGTTTTTCATACTTCGTGTGTGGTTACCGTGTTGCCCGTGTTAACCATTTGCGGCGTTGTCTTTGCTACTGTCCCCATTACCCCACCCAGTTGTAATCAATTTTAAGCCGTGGGGTTACACAATGTAGCTAGAGCCTTACTGCAGTACCATTTAGGTCCTAAAAGTACTTAGTGAGTCTGTCTGTACCTATTTTTTACCAGTCTTCTGGATGTGATTAGAGCTAAGCTTGAGAGGGGAGCTAAATGCAAGGGATTCATTGGTACATTATAACGCAGATGTACTGTGCGTCATTTGCTTAATTTAAAATAAAATTAAAGCTCTGCTCGAGCAAATTATATTTCAGCAAATAATGTTAACAAATTAAATCCGGCACGGATATTCATGTATATAATTATGCTATAAGTGAAAGCAAATGGACAAGAGTCGAAGGATTACTGTCGACCCCAATCAACCGCCGAAAAAAAACAAACAAGAATAAAGAACGAAATTCATATATGTATGGTATATGCTTAAAGTCCCCTTCAGTTTCAGCTGAGCTAATTGCACCCACTCAGATCCCCAGTGAACTGAAACTGCAATTTCAACCTCAACTGCAATTGCGACTGAAATGTTATAGAAGGCCATTTGCATTCTGTTGGAATGGATGGGTTGGGTGGCACTTACCAGCGTTGAGTTGGGTGCTGCTTGATGTGACCTGGGACAGGTGAGCTGCGGCAATCAAATTTGAGTTATTCACATGTATCATGGCTGCTGTGGAGATAGAGTTGGGATTGTTGGTGGTGTTGCTGCCATTCACTAATTGCGACTGCGGTATTCCAATGACTTGAGCTTGTGCTTGTCCCAATGTGTCGCCTTTGGCAGCCAGACGATTCTGATTGTCGATGGTCATGGGTGGCGTGAGGGTCTGATTGCTTCCATTCGAGCTGGCCGGTGAGCTGCTATCAGAGGTGGAAGGTGTCAGGTCCCGTTTACTGGCCAGCAGGCTGGCCTGTTTAACTGTGGGTGCCGCAACTCCTGCAGCTGATGTTGAGGATACACTCGGCTGGTTGCTATCAAGGGATAGCAATGGCCTAACGGGCTTGTTGTTGTTAACGGACTTCTCTTTAAGCGCACCCACACTTGAGTCCAGCGACTTGACAATTTTCTGTAAAGTTGTGCAAACGATTAGTCTATGAGTGCACCATAAGCTAGGCGTAATCTATGCAAACTTGGATAGCAGATATGTCAAAAGAGAGAGAGAGAGAGAGAGAGAGAGAGAACAAAATAGAGATAGATAGAGAAGCTGATGACGTACGAGGAACATTGAGCTCCACTAGAGAAGTCAATGGAAATTTGTGAGGCTAAACTACAAGTAGAACTAAAATTGTGCCGAAACTTGTGAGCACTACGAGCATAAAGTAAGCATAAGTATGAGAAGCATGTGAAAGTGGAACATTGCTAAATGGCGAGTGGCATGCAAATTGTATGTGGCCCCCACCCGTTGGGCCACCAACCACCCAGCGGTACTAACAAGCAAATGAATGAGGCCCAATTAGGTTAAACATCAAGTGAAATGGTGGGGTATATTTTTTTGTGGTTGTTGTTTTTATTGTGGTGGTGGTGGTTGTAGCGGGGCTGGAGCATGCGGGGTTGGCACTTTGGGGTTTTGTTGTACTTGGTGTACTTACGGATTCGCCGAGCTTGTGCAGAGAGGCATTTATGCGATCCGGATTGCGTGGAGGCGGCTCTGGTGGCTCTGATGCGGCCATGGCTGGTCCGGCAGCAAGACCGTTTATTTGCATACCTCACACAACTGAAGCGTTCCCTGTTTCTTTGCCTGCGCCTCTGCCTCTGCCACTGCCCTTGCCACTGCTTCTGGCTTTGCCTGTGCCCGTGTCTGTCTCTCTATGCTAGTTGCCCAGATATAGAATACAAGTGCTGTGCCCGACCACGAGTATTTCAACTGCCACAATTTGCACCATGCGCAGCCCGCTCTAACATTCTGACTACCATATAAAGAGACCGAGGAAATACGTACACAAAGACACGCCCAATAAGCCGCAGATGTCGGTACTGATTCGTTCTTCCTGCTCCAGTTGAGTCCTGGGCTTCACTTAATCCTTTAATTCTTCAATCTTTCCTTTAACGATTTCCAGCATTCAGTCAGTGATTTTCGATGCATCTGTCAATAATTGAAGTAAAAACGTTTATTCAGTAACATCTTCAACTCAGCCGGGAGATAAAAAAAAATGCAAGTGGAGCCATGCTCAACTTCAATAATGTATTTATCTTACGATTTATAATAATTGAACTTTTTAATCGTAAACTCAAATTACACCGGGAACAATAAGACCGTAGAAAACGGGTGCACGATTTCTTGCATTTGTTTCGTGTAATCGATTGTTTGTTTTCTATCGATTATTAATTACCATAGATAAGCTTTGCAATATGCAGTTCAGATAATTTAATTCAATTTCAATGTAAATTAAATGTTGATTATAAATTATATATGCATCCCTATCTAGAATATAAATATTACAACTGCAAAGTCAATGCAACAGAGCCCGATTGTTTGGTGCATACACCGGGCTACATGTACTTTGCTAGAGATGAACGTAGGCATCGATAGATGCGTATATCGGCGAGATCCCAGCTTTATTATTGTTATCGCTGAAATTTACATCTCCAGTCGGCCATTTCGAAAGTCAACGTGTTTTATTGCTATGTTTAAGGGCCTTTTTATATTTAGTTATTCTTTAACGTGTTTACTGGCTTCATTTGATTTTATAGTTTTTAGGTGTTCGTAGGGCTATTTGTTCGCTGCTGAAAGTTATGAAAAATTGCTGTTTTTATTTCGGCTTGGTACTTTTACAGCGCACTTTAGTACTTTTCACTGCAAAAAATTTAACTTGTTTTGGCACAAATCTAATTTTGCCTCACGATTCGCATTTTACGGTTGGTCATAAACTGCTGCAAACTGCTATTTGCCGCTCACAAACGGACTTCCTACTGTACGTGTACGTTTCCAGAATTCTGTGTGAGTCTGACTATTTACATACATAGATATATATACTTATGTACATATGCGCGCTTTCTATTTGTATGTACATATGATTGTACATACAAATGTGGGCCATAACTTCTATTTTTGGTTATTTCGACGTTTCTGTGCATTTGGTTACATAGTTTCGTGTCCGGAATTGGCTTGACTGCACTGCGCCCGGACTAGAGTAAACGTAAAAGCTTATAGCTCATAATGAAAATGTTAGAAGTAACATCTGAATGGTTAGATGAACTCATTTCATAGAAGTGTTGATTTTACTATAGCTACATGTAGTTATTTATTATATTGCGTGTTCTAGAAACCATTAACAGTTGTAACTGTTAAAAGCCTAACAGTACTAAAACATATTATGATGAATAATAATAAAACTTCACATTTAACATAGGTACATAACTCTGAATGAGTTTACTCATTTTATACACCATAAGGATATGCTTCGGCGACTAGACAGCGGATAAATTGCCGGGGTAACGGCATGTACAGGAGTAAACATGCAATTGCAGCCATCCTACTTAATGGGATCTCCGAGTTTGAGGAATCTCCAATCTTTAAGCTTGCTTTACAATTCACAACCACCCAGTTTTAAGTATCTACCTCCTTTTTATACGAACAGTTTTACAACTTTTCCTTTACTCGTATATTTTTTCTATCTTGAAGGTAGGAGACATATAATTGAAGCTTTAACGCTTCTGATTTCAATTGGTAGAAGTAAAACCTACGCATGTAAGTGTGAGTATGTGAGTTCTGTGTGTGTTCACATTTGTGCAGAGCAGAGCAAAGTGGAGTTTTTAATCCGGTTTAGGGAAGGGTTCAAAAAGCTGACCAACAAAGGTGTTTCAGGAATTGTTTTTGTTGTTTAAAACTAAAGTTTTTCAGTTTTTGTTTTCACATTATTATTTTTTGTTTTTGTTGTATGGAATCCAACGCATAGAAACGGTGAGCACTGGTCAGACGCAAAATAGAATAAATGCCAGGCTTAGGCAGCGCCCACATGATCCATCCTTCAGGTCCAGCTTCCTCCACAGCAGATGCAGCCGCACAGCGGGAACTGGCAATAGGCAAGAGTCTTATGTTAAGCCAACTTGACTGCACCTTGACTCCCAAGCCACAAACATATGAGAGGGATATACTATATGAGGAGTAGTCGTATAACATGACCACAGGCACACACACAAAGATAGGAAGGAGCACAGCTGTACGTGAAGTTAAGCTGGGGAATCCCTTTGCCTCAAATGAGACTAATACTAATGTGTCCTATGGAGGCTGCTCAAATTCTGTCTGTGGTGTAGGAGCGCGCGTACATGGGATGGGTTTTGTCTGCCTGTGGCAAAAACAGGAACTTTAATCATAATAATAATAACACACAACTTTTGTGGCAAATCCGAGCAGACAGTTACACACTCACGTACACCACACTCGACTAACTAAGTACACTTATGTGTGTGTGAACATTTTCGACTAGGACAATGTGTGCTTCTGACAGCAATTTGTTGATGAAGGAAAGAGTTAGACTCCAGGTAAATTTTAATTCTCTTAAAATCGATAGTAGCAACAAAGCGTTCTCAATTCCACATTCGAATTAATTACGCTAAAATATTCATAGCATACTTTTTGGGGCATGTTTTATGCTCCAGGAGATTGAACTGTCAGCCTTCAAAATTTTATAAATTATTTTTGGAAAACTTTAACGAAAATTTATAATTGAAATGAATTTTAGATACTTTGGCAATTCCCCACAGGGGTTTGAGTGGGATCATACAGAAAACCCTTATGTTCATAGAGATTACAGCCCGCCGACGCCCGTAGTTACGCAGCCTAATGAATCCTTTTATGTGCACTTTGAGGACGAACAAAGGGAAGAGCTGCCGCAGTGTGTGCGGATATACCGCAGGAAATTTAATGCCAAATCCATGGAGCAGCGACATCAAAGAGCAAAGGAGCAACACAAGGAGCTTATGAAACTCCGTGTGGAACGCCTCTCTGCGAGATTGGCCCATGTGGCACTACTTAACACCAACTACCATATGAGACAGAACTGCAATTGGTATGCGAAACGCGCACACATTGTAGATGATATGGAGGAACACCAGGACAGGTATAAGCAGAGACTCAAGAACCGAGTGGATACTCTACGGGCACACAATGGACAAGTGGAATTGCGCTGTGAGCTCCTCCGGTATCGGAACTATCTACGCCGCATTGCACGACAACACGACGAGAAACATAAACGGAAGGGTATATTCTAGTCGGAAATATATTCAGATTCAGATCCAGATCAGGATTTTACCAAACTGAGCATATTTCCCACTAAGTGTACCTACTGCCAAATGGTTTTCGTCGGATTTTTCTATCACATCTCCTTCGTGTCGGTTGCCGTAATTAAAGAACTTTTCTATGCGTCAAAAGTTACTTCAACTCCATTTAAACTAGTTTCTAAAGAAAGGTCTACAAATTGGACGTATCCAATTGGAATCACTTGCCATATGCCGCACTTTGGACAGCGTCTAAACCAGGCTACGTATAATAGTGGCCAAAGTTGTGTTTTCGGAATAAAGCAATCAGCTGCCAAATGGGCCGCTTCAAAGCCGTAAAGCTTTACGGCCATACACTTAATGCAGGTCAGGGCGAATTTCCTTAAACATGCACTCGATGCAGACCTTCCCAATGAGGTTTTTTTTTCTTATTTTTTGTGGTAAAAGTTTTTTTTTGAAATTTGTGTCAAAGCATGAAGTTAAGCCATAATTAGCTTGAGTTCCGTTCAAGATTTCAATGGACGCAATTGCTGCAGCGGACGCATTTGCCTAGTGGGTTGAATTATGAGGTCGTAATGGGTCTAAGCTGTCCGCAAACTGCGCACAGACTTCACGAGCTGAATACCCATGGCAACCCAATAAAGACCAGGCAGTAAGCCGGGCAAACCAACCACCTACACAACCACCCACCCACTCATTATAACTGTAACGTCAAAGACATAGCCAAAGCAAAGCTGTGCACTCAAGTGCAATTTCATATGCAGCCCTATAACTCACACAGAATCCTAGAATCCTTTGAGCAGCTCAGAATGCACAAGTAAACGGTAACTTGGGTGTGGATGTGTGTATAAGGAACTTTATAAAGACTTTCTTTCCATATGTTACGCAATAGCCAAGTTCAACTTCAAATCCTTGACCTGTTTCCTGGCATTCAATTAAACCTTAAAAGTGAACTCAAAGTAAAGTTAAGATCATAGAAATACTCGTAGAGTAATTTAAGCACTTCTCAGAGCATTGCTTGCAGCCTGGACCCAAAGGAATGAATGAACTTCCTGACAAAAGTACAATAAGTGTTCACTCGACTGATCCTAACTGACACTGCATAAAGTTAAGAGTACTGGAAATTGTGGTTATGTGTCAACACAATCCTCATTCTGTTCATAGTTGTACTACTCTTGGTTGGAGCCCCCCTTGAACTGATTGTGTGTCCCCAACCAGGAGAGGATTCACTGTACATCTAAATATAGCAGAGCATGGAAATAGCTGCAGTTGGTTATAAGCTTAGCTTATGTCCAGCTGTCTATCACTTTGTGTGGTTACACAAAACAAATTTAGGAAATTTGAATGTTAACCAGTTGCCATGCCCGCTCTCATTTCAATTCCCACTCATCATGTCCTGCAATTGACGTTGACAGTCGAAAAGCAACAGAAATAAATTGCAAATTAATAAGTTAAGTCAACTCACGTCTGATTGCAGATTGTACAATTGGTTGGAATACTCCTGCCCCCTAACCCTGGCAGCTGATGAGCTGAAGACCTGATGACTGACAGGTTGAGTACTCGTATCAGCTGAAAAGCGAACACATTTTCAGCTGGACATTTAATTTGCAATGAGTTTTTCCAGCTTCAACCACTTTCACCACACACTCATCTCTCTCCTAGTTCCTCACTGACTCATAATGTAGTTTCACCAGCCATGATGAGTCACTGACCAAAGGACTAACACTACCTATAAGGGGGAAACTTGCGTTGATTGAGTGCTGCGAGTACTTCACAGTTTCAACATTAATTTCCTGTTGCCAGAGCTGAGTTCAGGTCGATATTCGTTATCGTGGTGGAAAGAATCTACCAATTTTCCCAATCCTTGGCAAAAAGTTAAGCCGACTTTGATTAGGTGTCCGAAAGAAGTGAAAACCAAATCAACAACTTCATCAACATAACAGAAAATTATGTTGGCCTAAAGACCATTAAAGACCAATTGAAATGCAAATTGTATTTTCAGGCTTCGGTTAAGTTCTCAACGTTAACTACACTGGAGTATAACGTGACTAAAGGACCTTAGCTAACAAATAGTGTTTTGCATATTTGTATGCCAACGAAATGGGGTTTCCTTCAATGAAAGTTTACTCACTCCTGTAGCAGAGTGTAGCTCGTTCAGCTAAAAACTTAACAAATTAGCAAAACAAACTCATAAAAATAACTGAAGATTCAACACGGCAAATGCAGCTCCAACTGCAAATTGCAGAAGACAAAAGGAAGCGTTGAAAGGACTTTTAAATGAATTGAATTAACTTATTGTTAGAGTTTTCTTTACTCGCGCATATACCCTGTAATTAAGCTGAAATAGAACAGAAGATGGTATTCTTCTCGCTTTGATTATTTGAAGTCTCAGCCCAACACCTGTCTATCTGTTAAAGATAGCTTTCAGTATAGGGTATCTCATAGTCTGATATGTTATTATGGGTCTTCCAAACAAAGAACTTTTAAATGAAATGAATGAACCTTTTTGGAATTTTGCTTCGTTATTGTCACTTGCTTATACCCTAAAATTTCACGAAAGGAAATCAGTGTCCTTCAGTTCCTTTGTTTCATATGTCCAACTTCAAGCTAAGCTTCAATTACAAAGGTAGCTTTTAGTTTGGCATATCTTCACAACCATATGAGGAATAACTTTAAGAACAGGATAACTCATAGTCTGGCATACCCTCGTAGATAAGTTTCTTGCATATTATCATTGGCTTTGTTGCTCTGTGCATTATCAGAAAGAGAGAGAGAAAGATGCACGTTTTGAGGCACAATCGGTTCAACAGGCTCCGACTGCTGTTGTGCCGCCTGCTGCTGATTCCCTCGCAAAGATTTACTCCGGATTTACTCAAGCGGAGAGAAGGTAAAGTTTGCGTCGAGTAACTCGTTTAGTTTGCAATTAATTAGTGGCAGAGGAGAGTTTGTGTTTTCATTAAACTAAATTGATGAAACCTCACATTTTGGCTTGTTGCAAGTTTGGCAAGCGGTTTCTGTTTCCGGTTCTCTCACTGGTTCTGCTATGCTGATTCCGGCTTACGAACTGGTTCAACAAAGTGTGAAGAAATGCTGACAGAATATATTTTTTGGCCAGGCGCGCTATGATAATGTGCCCAAAGTGCTTGACCCAATTGGCAAAGGGCCTACTGAAAACATGAGAAACATGTAAAATATTTTCCATTTTCCGCCCACAAAACAACACTTTCAAGGTATGAAGTGCTTGCAGAAGGGGAAAGAACTGAATACTGTGTAATCCTGGGTCAGTAAATGATTTTGCCATTAGGTTTAGGGGAGGTTTCTTCTGTGATAAGTAAAAGTTTCTTGTGTTGTGCTGTGGCAGATGTGCGGAGGAGCAAACTGTTGGAGGAGGAGGAGAAGGAGTCCTAACCCTGTACTTACACAATTTGATAACCTACATTAGGGGGGTGGTAGGCTGTTATTGTTGTTGCAACATCTTGGGGCTGGTAACATTAAAAATTTACACACAATGACATTGACGCACACAGACACAGACACAGGCGGCACCGGCGTGCCCAGAGTCGCACTCATGTCCTTGAGCTTATGTTTTTGTGTGGCATTAAGAGCATGTCAAGTCGCAAGGAGGCAGCCCGTCAAGCAGCAAGAAGTTGGCCCACAAAACAGGAAGGTGCGTGGCTTCACACTGTGCACAGCCTACAACAAGCTGTGGCTACAATTTTGTTGCTTCTTCTTGCGGCAGCAACAGGAACAGGAAGCGGAACCCAAAACCCATTCCGGGCCAAGATCTCTCTATGTGTGTGTTAGGCTGTGTCTGTGTGAGCTTTCGCTTGGCTATCTCCATGTGGGCGTGCCTGGCGACAATCCAAAACGAAGACGCAGCGCGCACAGCTTGCCACTTGGGAAATACTTTAAGTCCTTTGTCTTTTGCCTCTGCCCTTTTTCAGTCATCAGTTCCTTTAGCTGCCGCTCCAGTGCCTCCTTCCCTCCTCCACCTCAGTTCTCTACTGCCGCCGCTGGCCGGGCATGAATTATTGTCAAGTAATTTATAACGCGCAACGCTCTGCTCCAGCTGTTCCTGCTGCCAGCTGTGTCTGTGTAACATGGCGTATGCGTAACGTGCCGTCTGCGCAACGTGTCGTATGCGTAACAATAATTGTAATAAAATGCACGTTATATTTCGCTATTGCCACTGCCACCACCCTCCCTCCTCCTGTGGCTTGACTACCTCCATAATATAGTGTCCCAGGCAAGAGCCAAAGCGATGCCGTTCTGCTTCACATGAAGACCATAAAGCATTCACATGAATATCCTTACATTTAAACTTCTTTTTAAAAAGCTTGACAGCTTCACCGTACCGAATGATTTAAGCTTCGACGGGTGACAGAATCGTATGTGTATATATATAGTATATATATCATGATTTGTGCCAATACTTCGACACGACTTCATTCGGATAATGATAATGTTTATATAAAGCAGCTCCTTCCGTGTCTGCCAACTATCATGTGGACAGCTGACAGGAGGCGGACAGGAGGAAGACAGGAGGCGAATACGATTGGCATCAGGCGGACAAGAAATAACATGTCATTGTGAAATTAACAGTGGAAAACCTTTCACACCTGCGGAAAATCGTTTAATTAGACTTAATTAAGGTCCTGATTCACAATTTGTTAGAGATTCAAAAGGTATTAACTATAAAGAGGGTTGCTTGAGCAGTTGCAAGTTTTTGCTAGAAAAAATGTATAGAACGAAATATAAATAGGAGAGGGGGAAGATTCAGACTTGTTTCTGCTCTGGGAGAATATCGATTAGGTGCTCGTAAAGTATAAATTTAATATTTATTGCTGTTATACGATATAATAAAGGTGAATCCTAAATTGATGCATCGCTTCTTAACGATTCACATTAACCATATACGCCTGATTTAGCTCCGTGTGACTATTACCACTTCACAAGATTGCATTTGCTCATTAAAGGAAAGCGTCATAAGGATGTCGTAGGTTGAGCCATCGTTTATGAAGGCCGGCGTGTTCTTCCGTCGGCTAAAAATACTCATTGCTAATGCTTCTTGAGACGAAGGATATTACTGAGAATAATTTGTTATTTTTAGAAAATTCTGTTTGCTTTGAGTCGCAGCTTGTACATAGTTTATTTATATATAATCTTTCAAGATAATCAAAAAGTGATTATAGTACTTCTCTGTCTCAGTCCCAGCCAAACAGACTGGACTCTCCTTTTGGCCAGGCTAAAAAGCAAACCGCAACGTGTCGCAATTTATGCTGACACAGATACTGGTAGGGTTTCAAAACAGTTCTCACTGTCAATGGCCAAGAATGTTGAAAGTTTCCCTTTTTTCGACACACACAAAGACGCACACACACACACGCACAGAGACAGTAACGCACACAGACAGACAGAAAATATTGACCGAATTTCGGCGTATTTTGGCCATGTTTTCATGTCGGCCGCTTTTAGCGTGTGGTTTGCTTGTTGGCCATGTTTTCCACTCCGTGTGGCTTTGCCGATGTTTTAGCTGTTTTTATTGTCTGCGGCATTTTGGCATTTGGGCTAAAAGCGAGTGCGTTAATAACGCATGAGAACAAAGCGCAGGGCAAAAAGAAGAAAAAAAAAACCATTTACAGAATATACAAATATAGAGGGAGGCACATAAATAAAAACACATTGAGAATTTACCTGAGGGCAGGTGGAAGCGCAAACACGGACACATCGATGGACGCCCACACACCTTTGTGTGTGTGTGTGGGTGTGTGGAAGGACACTCGAATTGCAACGCTAATTGTTTGTTGTGTGTGGGTGAGTGTGTTCTTGGTGTTATTGTATTTGCACTGACTGGAAACTTTGGTGGTTGCCAAACTTGTTTATTTTATTGACGCTCAAAAGCATCCACTTGAACGCACACACGCGCACGCAGTCACACACACAGCACACAGCACACCCACGCACGTCTACACACACATATATATGTATACAGTTAGACGAGGATATGCGTTTGTTCAGCTTTGGTGTGGCCAACGTCCTGGCACGTCTCACTTGGCGTATGTCTCGAACGGCACTGAGCAGCAGCAACAGTAGCAGCAGCCGAAAGTGCTAGAGCTCTCGGAGTCCTTGGCATTTAAGCAATGATTCTGTTTGGGGGAGCTGACGTCACTCAAAGCTTTGCGGCTGCAGCTGCCGAGTGCAACTGCCTGGAGAGAGACATTGAGAGCTTCTGCGCCTGCGTCGTGTTCGGAAGCTTTTACGAGCCAGCGGCAAACCTCGCACCAACTCCATGTTCGCTCCGTCCACAGAGATCCAAGTGTTTGTTTACGTTTTTGCTGATTTCACCCATCTCCGGTTCGGGTCCCAAACCAAAACTCAAAGCCCAAACCCGATCTCTGCCCCTATACCCCCTTGTTGTGCTGCTCGTGCGGCTGTCGCTTGAGCCGAAGGTCACAATCGGATGCTAACGACGGCAATGCAAAATAAGTTGAGGCTCTGCGAAGCAAGTGCCAATCTCATCGTTGCCAATAAGAGATTTGCTCCTTAACTCCTACTCCTCCTCCTGCTCCACCTACAGATGCTTCAAGCAGACAAATTAACCAGCAAATAACTACGAAAACAAATAAACATACACAGAAAAGCCACAGAGCACTCTCAAAGCGAATCACCTTGACAACAAATTAACAACTCGACAGGACACCACATAGCCAGGACATTCCATTTTGCAACGAATTGCAACGTTTAATTAAATGCATTCCATAAAAGCTGTGGCCAGTAAAACATAAACCAGATTCCTTTCTATTGCAATAGAGCTACCATTTAGTATGAATGTGCTTTAAAATCTCTTTATAAAGATAATATGTAAAGAAAGAAAATATGGTTTAAGTAGATTATTATTACTATCCCTACAACTATTGTAAGCTCTGTAATAATATTTATATTTAAATTGATAAATTGTATTCTATTTGTGAAGTTCCATCTTATTGTCATCGAATCATGGAGTAGGAGTACAAGTATTGTTTGTCTTCTTGAGAGGTACAGCAATTGTCTCTTTATCATGCGAGTTCTCGACTGGATGACACTGTTGTCATTGTTACTGCTCCGCTGCTTTGTCCATTGACTTGGCAACCACAATTGATTCTGGGCTGGAGTGCACTACTCATACATATGTGCAAATAGATTGAATAACAATACCCTCTTATATACAGATGTATATTTATGTACATATATAATCACAATTGAAGTTATAGACATTACAGCTATCAGTGCTTAAATGTACTAAATTATACAACAAATAAGAAGTCTGCTGAAGACTAGAATTCTAGTTGATACAATAAATTTTAAGCCGATTCGATGATATAATAGTTAGGAAAGATTCTTTATAAATTCACATTAATATTAAAATCAATTCTATCTATATTATAGTATAAATTACCAAGCTATTATCGAAGTACTGCTATCGATGTTACGTTATCGATGCCTTATCAACTTCGATAGTACTCATACTCATAGTACTCACTGTATATTATACTTAGTATAAATTACCAAGCTATTATCGAAGTATTGCTATCGATGTTACGTTATCGATGCCTGATCAACTTCGATAGTACTCATACTCATAGTACTCACTGCAACAATTGTTAGTTATGTTTGGGTAATTAAATAAGTATATCGTTATTTTAAATATAAACATCACAAGAAAGATCTATTAAATTTTGTGAGAACTCTTTAATTATCAATTTTATACCCTTAACCCATACAAAAATGGGTAAAAAGCTGCTAATGATGTTATGCAAATGCTTGTAAACGACTGTCTATCTGCTTATTTGTATATACCATGCTCTGATTGAGTTTAACCCACCTGAGTTAAGGCTTTTTCGTAGTTGGATATACATACGTATGTACATAATAATTTGCCTTCCTACTTGTTTCGTTTATCAAAGTATAAAAAGGACTCGAATTTCGACAATTATCCAAATAACAGAGTAATTTTCTGTTTTAAAAATAAACGGAATTCAATGAGAAAAATTTTAATTATCTGCTTAACAGCAGTTGCTGCAGAATTTATAAAATATAATTGCGTCTCGTGTTCGGGCAAAATCACTCACATATTTGGAATATATTCAGAGGTATTTCCATGAATATTCCCATGCAATTCAACACTCGCTGAAGTTGAACAAACTAATTTGATTTGTTTGCACAGAGACGAACGTAGCCCACTAATTAGTTCATCTGCACAAATATATACATATATTTGTATGTATATATACAATATATACTATGTGTAACTCAATATCATAGGCATAGGCAGAGGGAGAGGGCAGTGGGGGGAAGGGGATTAACTGACCATTGTTGGTCACTCAT
This sequence comes from Hirtodrosophila trivittata, assembly GCA_035045065.1. NCBI lineage: Eukaryota > Metazoa > Arthropoda > Insecta > Diptera > Drosophilidae > Hirtodrosophila > Hirtodrosophila trivittata. The sequence continues at coordinate 16,387,103 of JAWNNK010001311.1, read as the reverse complement.
TAAGTATAGTGCCTGCCATGTGTAGCCGTATAGATTGTGTTTGTCTAGCATTCATAATCCGCACGTACCTGACATGAGTGTCTGAACTCCATCTCTAACTGTCAATGTGTGTGTGTAGGAGTATTTGCTATGGTATGTGTGAGTCTGTGTGTGTGTGTGCGTGTGATATCCATTGTAGGAGCACTGTCAGGTTGACTGCAGGCATGCGACAAGCGTACGCGTAACTTGATGGTTATAAAATGTTATCAAATGAATGTCAAACTTCTTCTGCCCATTGTCCTGCTCTTGACAGAAACGGCTAATAAAAGTTTTATATGCAGCATGTATGTCCTGGCATATCCTGGCATCATCCCGACAAGTGCCAGCTTTCAAAATGTGAAAGCATAAAACACAACTTTAACACGTTTGTTTCGTATCTGACTTTTATTTTTATCAGACGATAAAGAAGCAAAAAGAGCGAAACAGCAACATAAAATTGAACTCCATATTAACTGTATACACATATACATATATATATATATGTATATATACTTAGTTGTAGTTGTATGTATTATCAATCGATTGATTGAGGGTTCATTCATCTCGATTGACTACGCCTACACACAGGCAAAAAAGGACTTGTGCTGATGCTGAGGTTAAGGCTTGAATACTGTCTGCCTCTATATATAAGTATATATATATGTGTATATCTGATAAACTGATAAATAAGGCTATTATTTGTCACATCTGTTCTATAAAAGCTTCTCAAATAGTGGAGCAACATTTTCGCAATGCAATTTACGACTTTGTCGTTAGTTAAATGTTACCAAAAGTAGCAAAAGTGTCGCAACCGAACATTAAACTACCTCCTCAATGGCCCAAGGAAGGACGTGCAAAGCATTTCTCAATTCGATTCCAACAAAGAAGCAGTTACACTCTAGGAGTACCTATTTATACCCTGTAGAAGGAACCTATTTGCATACGCATAACTTGTCTTTGCATCTTCAATAGAGGAAAAGTTTCGGGTAAGTCATATTGCCACTCAGTTGTATAGCTTCATATAGCCTAATCGAATTTACTTACAGGGTATAACAATAGCTATTGGAGGCTGACAAAAGCAGCAAATGTGGCCAGAGCAAGGACTTCAGTATACTCCACTCGACTTCATCGTGCACCACTCCGCTCCAGCACAGCTCTGTTTCTACTGCGTTTGGCGTTGTGGTTCTCAGCTAACATGAATGTGCATGCAATTCTATATGACTCTGTCTGTGTGTTTGTGTGTATGGCGAGGTTATTGTGAGCTTTGTGAAGGATCTGGATGCGTTGCCTGGGAACCGCATCAACCTTCCTGCACATCAACTTGCCCGAAACCTTGCGATGCAGAATGAGCATGTTTATCAATGTTGGGCGCTTATCGGCGACTGCCGGCAGTCGACAACCGCCATTTTGAAGGCGGAAATGGGCAATGGCAGCTCCTTGTTACGTGGAGTGGCTATAGAAATGGGCAATGGGGGCATTGGTGGCACTGAAGACACTGTAGGCGTGGCTGGCGTTAGCTTGACAACTTATTTCAACATCTTGTTGTTAGCCGTCGTGTGTTTCCTATTTTCATTTATTTGCAAAACTTTTTCCACAGATGTGCGAAAACAAGTAGAAGCTATTCTGTGTGTGTCTGTGTGTGTGTGTATATTGAATGTGTGTGCCTATGCTTAGCTGTCGACAAAGTTTTGCTATTGTTCAAACTCCTCATACATAAATAAATATGAATATATACATATAAAATGCATATAAATAAGGATACTCACACAAGGATACTCAAATTTCAACAGTATTTTACTATTATTAAATTCCTAGAAAGCTGCATTTGGATCCTAAACAGGGCAAAAGTTTAAGCCCAATAGAATCAAACTGTTGCAATAGGCATATATATTGATTTTCTTAAAATATAAAATGCTTTGCAATTTTGTAAAAGGATTTCCGTCGTCCTGCGTGTCAGGATTATCAGCTAAACAACATCTGATAATCTAAAGAGTCGCCTAAAAGAAATACTCAAAGAAATTTAATAAATGTTTCGAATTCCTTGAACCGTTTGTATAAACTTTGATTTGGGCCTGACACATGATAAACAGAGTCAAGCGATAAGCCCAAAGATGAAGGGCTAGTCCACTGCTGTACTAGATGTTACCCTGGATTTTCTACTGCTGATTGGCAAGATAAATGCGATTCAGCTTAGAAGTAAGTCCCAGGGAGATTATTAATCCCAATTATCCCTGTCTTAGCCTGGTTTAAACTTCAAACCTAAGCAACCAAAAGTACAGGTGATAACATTAAGCAGCTCTAGGTTATAGGTTCAATTATAGATATATGATATGTCATCCAATATGTCTACATACAATCATATTGTTATATCCATTAGTTTAATTTACAATCAATTATAGTTTATTTGAATAAATTGTAACCCCAGAGTCGCAACTTTAAACGTTACGAGCATAAATAATGGCAGCTAGTGTCCGTAAAATATTGCTTGGAGGAAAAGAAAATGAAAGAAAACTGGGTAAACCGACGAGACTATAACTAAAAGTACAAGCTAAATTATATTTGTATTACGTGTGCGTGGGCTTAGTTGGTTTTCTTCTTGTGTTTTGCCGGATATTGCTAAACGGTTTATCGCACTTGGTAGTCGAGGTCGCCGACGACCGGAAACAGCGATATATGTATTATTAATGACTGTAGGGCAGCAGTAGCATTAAAAGCAGCAGTAATAGAAGCAGCAGCAGCAGACAAGTAGAAGGAGCACTGCAGAAAGAGGCCACTCGATGGTTGCGCACAATGCGGCGTATGCGCAATATATTCGCTTTTATATTTTATTACTGGGAAGCAGCGTGCCGCGCGAATGCTTGGCGCCACATTTGTAAAATCGCAATATTTTGGGCATCCCGGCCTTATTATTTTGGTTGTTATCCTTGTCGTTGTGCCTTATGCACCACACAATCCATACACCAGACTCGACATTCCACATTCCCCTTTGAGCATTTATTGTAAAGCGCCTTAATAAGATTTTATTGCGCCGAGTCACGGCTGTGCTGGTAGAGGCTGTAACCAGTCGGACGTACGTGTTTGTGTACAACTGACGCAGATAATAAGTTCCATTCATTGCCACGGAAGGGTGTCCCAAACGTTTCGTACCTCCCCATCCGTTCGTGTTGCTTTCTTTTCTTTTCAGACCTTTTGTACTGTGACCCCGCCCTAGCCATCAGGCGTCCCGCCTCAAAGTCAGGATAATGACGAGGTCGTTTCGAACACCTAACCCAATTTCGAGCGACGGCACAAAATTGGCTATTTGGGATTTCGTTTTATACGCTGTATGCTGACTGTGGTTATGTTTGTGGCTATTAGCGTCAAGTAATTAATAAACCCTCGACCTCGATTTAGGGGCACAATAATTGAATTGCGTGTGGTAAAATGCGTGAAAGTATTTAAATGCACCAAAATATAATTGGATAAAAACCGATTTGCAGTAAAATCTGATATCTATTTCATTTTAGATATCAAATTTTTTATTCCCAATTTGGAATTGGTATATTTCTGATAGCGATATATACATATGTATTGTGTTCTGTATATCTATTAGCTTTCAAATAACAAAAAATAACTGATGTCAGCATCGCTACTCTTCAACTCCTTTTGATCAACTTCAACAATCAATTACTTACCGGGATACATACATACATACGATAAGCATACAATTAGCGACGTTTACATGCTAATAACTTAAACAAGCGATTATTAACGGATTTCCTGAAAGTACTCGTCGAGTAACTTGATACTTAGTGCAGAAAAGTACTCATATTGCACTTGGCAACATAATTGACTACTACGAGTAGTTGTAGTCGTTGGCAATACAATTACGTGTGCTCTGTATAAAAGCATTTCTTATACTTTATTAATACTTCGGCTTTTATGGAAGCAAATTGATAAGCTGCAATATGCTTTGTAATAGTAGACGACTATGTATGTATTTGTATCGATATAAACATCCTTACACACATACATGAATATGTACAAATGCGAAAGATAAATCTACTACGAGTTCAAAATACGAAGTTGATGGAGAAAGCCTTTAAGCTACTTAGTCATATTTCAAAAGAGAAAACTACTTTTTTTGGGAGCACATAAATATCACATGAGCAATACATTTTTATTGCCATTTGGCCATTTGCTAGACATTCTTGTACGAATACGACGTCTGTAGAGGAGAAACAAAAATCATTCAATATGTTTTTATTATGAATATGGGTATTAAGTTCGACTAACATAAGCCGGAGATATTAGAAAAATACATATTGACAAAAGAACAGAGTTGTATTTAAGAAACTGAACCAAATGAAACTAGAAATTCAAGTTTGCTTTAACTTGTGATGTCAAACTGGCGATGGTGCTTTAATCGATACTTTTTAATTATTTTATTAAAGAGAATCGAAACTTTTAAGAGAAAGTATCGATTTATGTGATCAGTTTATTTTAAATAGTGATGTCATACTGGCGATAGTGCTTCAATCGATAATGCTTCAATCGATAGTTTTTAATAATTCTATTAAAAAGTACTGATACTTTTAGGAGAAAGTATCGACATATGTGGTCAGTTCGATTCCGAGCTATGTGAGCCAAATTATCGATGGCATCTGAATAGCATCGATAGATTTGTTCGTTTTAAACCTCAGTGAGTAGTGATAACCTACCAAAATCGATAATATCGCAAGTGGTAAGCACAATTTGCCATCACTAGGTGTCTGTGGCAAGAAAAGGGAGAGACAAAAAGAAAACAAGGAGCAGCTTTCGTTAACGTCGCTTCGATTAAATGAGCTGAAAATGAAATTCTAAGATGTTCGATTTAATACGATTTGGTTCTTTGGGTTTGTCGACCTAATTTGAAAGTAAATAACGTACAGCAGCAAGTTTATTAAAAAACATTAACGAGTTTATATCCGTTTTGGGCATGTTTGGAATAACTTTAGCCATGCTTGAAGGACTTTGGCATAGGGCACGTATGAAAGTATACTTAGAATTAATGTATGTATATCCTTGCCCCGGTATGTGTGGCATAAAAGCTTTGCGGATATAGTTTTCATAAATCTGTTCAGGATTTCCGGGCTCTCGTGCTTTGCTCTCTGGGGCGTTAAGACCACAATGTGCTTTTAGCTGTGTAGGTCGACGACTTACATGAACCAACTATACCCAAATTAATAAAAACGCCACTAAAAAGCAAAACTTCTCTACACAACAGTGTTGTAAGGGAACGAGTAGTTCTGGCTGTTCTTTGACTTTGTCTCTCTCTCCAGGCAAAATTGTGGCCATAAATGCGACAGCTATGGCCACGATCCCGTGAGCTGTGCGGTGGCCAATGCACTTAAGATGTCACACAACTGCAGCCACTGCCGCAGCTGCGGTAGCGGCATCAACTAAATCCCTAGCAGGAACAGTTGCCACATGTGGCACTCAACCTGCTCGGCGCCAGCTTCCAGTTGTGTAGCTACTCCTTTTACTGGCCCATAACTTTTCTGCGCCCGCTTAGGCTTCCTTCTGTGGTCCCATTCCAACAGCTGTAGCTTTGCTTTTATGGCTGCTACCGATTAGTTTCTGGCCTGACACTTTATAGCCAAACAGTAGAAGCAGTAGAAACTCCCACAGAAACCCGAATATCTCTGTGTAAAGCCAAGTTTTCACTGCATCCATAAAAAATGCAAGGTATTGCCAAAGATCCCCGATCCCCATAAAAAACGAGATGCACACGCACTGAACGCTCCATACTTAAATTGGCGTACAAAGTTGATCAAAGTTTGTTTCGCAAACTAACCTTAAAGTTAGTTTAGAGACAAACACAGCAATTTTCAGGCTAAGCAAAGTTATTTACTACGAACTGCGTTGACCTGGTCAAAAGCATCGATCTAAACTCAGTCAGCAAGTACTTAAATTGTGTATGTGTGCGCCAGAAAATAGCAAGTGGAGCAAGTGTGTGTGGCACTCACACACACACACACTTGTAACCACTTTCGTTGATTCGTATGTGGCCAAGAAATAGTTACATAAATTACGAACTACGAGTTTGCCTATGAAAAAGTGGAATAAAGTCACTGCTCCACTGTTCCACATAGTTAAGTATGTTTGAGTAAGTGCTCAATTCTGTGACTGCTTCTGCGGTTGCTTTCCTTTTGCTAATCCTTTTCCAACACCAGAAATCAGGAGCTCTGTGTACATATGTATGTGTATGCATATTTGGTTGTTGACTGGCTTAATGCCTAGAAGACTTTGAGCTGCTTTGTTGTGGCAGATCTGTAACCACAATATGAAAAACTCAGAAGTGCGACAAGCCACAGAAAGCACACGAGCTCATTAGGAATACCTCCTCTACCACACACCCCCCACTGAGTTGGGCTGAATCGATTTTGTTTGGTTTAGGAGTTTGGGTGGGAGGATATGCTTGTAAGTATTAGACAGCGCCTAGTTGAAATTCCAAATGTGGTTACAAAATTGATGCATACGAAATTAAGGCAACAGATTGTTAATAAAGGAAAATATTTCTATGACAAAAAAGTATCAAGCATCATTCCTAGACAGAGCATAGAGTAAAAAACAACCTGGACTCACTTCTATATGTTTTTAGAGGATACACAAGAAACAGCACAAGGCGAAACCAGGAAGTAAAGTTTACAACTTAAAAAGAGCATCACCCGAGAACTAAGTAAGAATTTTTTTAGCATCATCATTTTCAACTAATTTAATCAACTTTCCATTTACCTTAGATAGAAACACTGCCTGGCTTTTAGCTCGAAAGAAGTTTCGTGGAACTTGTCTAAATAAAGATTCCGTTACAACTTTAGTTTCACACTGCGTATAAATTTATCCCAGTATAAAATAAAATCTTCAAGGTTTCTTTTTATGAGCTGCATTTTGTTAAGCTCGTCTGAGTTGTGTAAGTTAAGATTTAAAGAACAATAAAAATTCTCGGAATCTTGCAAGTGTTTTACACAATTACGGCGAAATAGTCTCACGTACTGCCGCTATTGTAACAGTGGCGATTGACATAAAAATTCGCTGAGCTGAGCGCTGAGCTGTAGTTTTCAGTCGTTGCCCCCTTTTTTGGCCAAATATTGTAGATGTCGTGACTGAAATATTAAGTTGACCCGTTGCTGGGCATAGAGAAGGCTTGAACTTACCACTATGGAACTGCAACCTTTTCCACAACTGTCGTTGAACACTGAAAATAAAAGAAAATAAAAAAAAATTAATCGTAAAGCAATTAAAGACTGTTTGACAGCAGTTAAAGGTTTTGGTTTTTTTCTTCTACAGATTTCTTTTGTTTTTGGTTTATCGCGCATTGAAAATCCAATCAAATATGAACGCAGCGCTTTTTCATTGCCTATCCGCAGGCGTCTGGGCAGCAACCTGTCTATAGCTATAATTCCAGGACCAGGACGCAGCTGCTGCGCCATCCACAAGCAGATTTAACTTGTCTTATGCTCGGGGTAAACAGAATTATTTCCAGCTGCCTTGTTCTTCCTTTGTGCAACATTTAATTGGGTTTTCTGCCATATTAGATTTTCATTCTCAGTTTTAGCCGCCCACACTTGCAGCCTGTCAGCTGCCTGTATAAATTTGAAATCCGAGCGTAGTTATTATGCAGCTCGTTGTGAAATTTAAGATATTCTCGTGCAAGTGTTACGCACTACAGACTTGGCATATTTCTGTACAACATGCAGATTTGTGCGAAGCTCCAAAGTCATATGTAAAATTCAAGAGCTTCCAAGTACAAGTACGTATAAACAAAAGACAGCAAGAGGGAAAATAAAAATACTGAAAATTCTAAAGAGCGTAAAACAATTCTCTCAATGCAAATTTTATGACCCGGCAATGCAATCCAAATTAAAATGAGCAAAAGAACAAAAACATCAATTAAGCAAATGGAAGACTATAAAATATCCTGTACACAGAATCTACATAATTATTATGGTGTGACTCATTTAACATTTTCTTTGCTTTAATGTTATAATTATAGTTGTTTATATGTTATGTTATCTGTACAGTTAGCGGTGTTGCCTGATGGTCGAAATCAATAATTTCATTAAGAAAAGGTGGCAACTACCAGCGCCATCTTTCAAATATTTTCAATAAGCAATTTCTCTCTTTTATGTAATTTGCAGGTAGGAAATACTTTAGGGTGCAATAAATCCACTTTAAAGGTAACTAATAAATTATTAATTTAATTATCAACTGTTTTATTCAAACATTGGAATTCTTTTATCCAAACACATTCCGAACAGGGTATGGAAAACAAAAGCCACAATTTCGCATCGATCCATTTTCACATGCGTATCCTGGATACCAGTTTTACCTCGCAGCTCAGATATACACAAATACATATCTCCATGTGTAAAGCGTACGGAGCACGTAGCTCTGATTTTTCATGCATGCATCAGGCCACGGCAAAACTTCGCCTGGCCCTTTTGTTCGTCTCTCAGCTGGGAGCTGTCAGTGGTCCTGTCAAGTTGCCTTGTGCAATTGTCATGCTGTTAGCTGGGAGAGAGCGTTTTGACTGTCAGCGCCCGTAACTCTATTTGCAAGCATCCGTTGGAGAATTTAATAAGTTGCCCGCATCATCATTATCATTATCACTATCATTACCAGTATTACATTTACCTTTTCCTTGAGTCTAACCGTTACACCGTACACATTCGCCTCGTCTTCTACTTCTTTGCTTCACCTGCTTCTCGGTCTAGAATTCTGTCCTTTCGACTGCAGGTTTTTCATGTGCGCCATTTTGTAAGTGGGTTATTTAGCGTAAGTAATGCAATAAGTCTGTTAGTTTTCATATTTCCTGCCGTCTGCAGTTGCACAACTGCGTGTAATCCACGGCTATCCAAGACTACTTGACTGCCAAAAAACGACGAAAAATAAACTTTTTATATCCTGCACAAGCTGAAAGATGATACGGCAAACTGAATTAGCGCGGCACGAATGTATCCGCTTCTGGTTCTCTCCTGGCAGCTACTGAGGATAGCTGGCTAACTGGCTGCCTGTCTGGGTGGAGTTTTTTATAGCTGCACTTTAATTTATTGGCAGGAATTTTAATTCATGTTCTCCAAATTTTACTCTAAGCAGATTATCAAAGTTAAAGTTGTCGCTACACGCGATTCGCAATATTTCAAACGGTCCATTAAATAAGTGCAGCTGTATCTCAAGTTAAAGAGTTGGTTGCCATTCCCATAGAAGCTTAGAAAAAGTCCTTTCGACTGCGTTTGCTCTGTTTTACTGTCTCTCTATCTCACTGTATTTTTTTTTCTCTGTTTCTTCGGTTTCTGTACTTTGATCCAAGTCCTTGCCTGATTTAATTGCATCCCAGCTACAAATTGCTGAGCTATGCAGATGTCAAGGCAATTGGCAGATAAAACCAAGACATCATCAGCAATGAGTCTGGATACAGACGTTCTAATCGCAAGGTTTCAGTTCTACAGCTAGCATGAAACACCCTGTATTTAAATAAAAGTACAAAAATTATGAACTATTGTTGAGGCGATATACGACATACGACTGCGTCTAGGCCTGACCTTATATGGTAGATGTCAATAGAAGTTATTTTGGAGGAAAACCAGCACCGACCTACCATAAAGAGAAACTGCGAACTGAACGCGTACGTGACAATAAAATGAAATGTGTAAAAGCTGTCGGTAGTGAACTGGAGCGAAGAGAAGAGCATGGGCTGTGGAGGACGTGAACGTAGACATGGAGTGTGGACAGCGGCGGCACAGACAGAGGCACACACGGACCAGAGACATATTGCTGTGTCGCTTGTTTGTGGCTGCTTCTGCTGCTTCAATACCAGCTACCAACTGGCAGTTGCATAAGCGGGAATGAAAAACAGCGAATGGCGAATGCAATTTGACAAATTTATTTGCAACGGCAGCGGCAACAACAACGCGACTTGAGTACTGATACAGTTGTGGATACATATGTACGTAACTATGAGTGTATAGACACAGATATGTATGTATGTTTCAACTATGTGAGCATCTTTGGATAGTGGTAACGAAATGAAACTTCTTTAATATTGTAGTACGCAACATCACAGCCTGCAAGATGTGAAAAATGAAAGAAAATTTTCCAACTTTCTGTTTGGGACACAATGCAAATGGGAGCCTGCTAGACGCTCGGAGGCAGTGGGCACACGGATATCGAGTTGCCCTGACAGGCAGCACGATTTTAATAAAAGAAGATGGCAGCACGGATATTCTACATATACTTTTACATACCCGAACTCCTTGCCATGCTGCTTCAGGTGGATGCCACCTCACTTGTTGCTCCAACTTCTGGTGAGGCCTGTCTGACTTCGTGGTGGCTACACATGGCTGTGAAAAACTCATTTAAAATGTGCGCCATAAGCACGCATTACACACACTCAATTTCCTATTCCATTTTCCTGCTTCTCAGCCACACCAACTCCATCCGGGATCGACACCGGCACAACAACCGGTAATGGCAACGGCTAAAGCAGAGGTAGCTTCCCCAGCTTGTGCTGCTTATCAAATGCTTTCAAAAATTCCCATTGCTCCACACTTCTAAGCGCCAGTTCCGTCGGCATTTCATGTATTTCATTCCCTCCACGTGTTCCACTCATGTGCCTGTGGCTGCACCTGCATCTGCATCTCTCTGCTCGCGCAGATGTGTCTGCTGTTGGAATTAATACCTTGCTCGAGGCATTTGTCGACCGTTTCCCTGGCAGCACCCTCAAAGGTGTACATTATACAGCATTCCATTCTGTGGCCCCGAGCTGTGGCATATGTTGGTATTTAAAGCAAAGTCCGCAAACTTTTCCAAAACACTGTCACGAGCAATGAAGCGCAAATGCTTAGCAACAAATTAAATGTACATTTTAATTAAGCGACTGCACTAATTAACTAGCCAAAGTCAACAAATACATTTCTAAAATCCAAACTTTATTTAGCGAAAAACTTTTACACTGTAAACAAAGTGGCAGCTCCGACTAGTTAAGTTGGCTGCCCTCAACGTGTTGACAAAGGAGTTTAAGAGATGTCATGAAAAGGTGGCAACGCTGGCAGTTACATTTTAAATTTAGATAAACTACGTTGAAATGGGATTGCAAATCCGAGCGTGACAGCATATTAAAGAGATTTTTAAATGTGAATTATTCAGAAAATACCCCTAAAGGCGCAACATTCGGTGTAGATGAGGAAAACATAGATTAAGCACAATAATTCGTCATGGCTTTGCGCACAATTTGCCTGTGTGGAGGCCCTACACAGAGGCATGAATGCATGTGACTAACAGCATTATTTGGGGCCTTAAATTAAAATTCCACATAAAGCATCTACGGAATGGACACCAGTGAATGGGCCCCAGGAGTGCGTGCTGCACGGTGCTTGGATAAGACTAATAGGATTTTCGGGGCAGTGGCAGTCCATTTCAATTAGTGACTGGACCGACTGTCGCAAATGTTCAGGGACAGCAAGCTATCATTTAATTTGCTTGCACCGCTTGTCAAAGCTACTCTATGAGTGAGTGTTTGCCATATGTACACGAACCTAGAGTGAATCTGTGCAGAGTGGCATGCAATGCGGCCCCGGTGGTAATTGGTGATCCGTTGTCCCACTGACTGAAGTCAATCCATGAAAGGTAATTCCTCTACTTGCAATATGCATAAAAATCCAAAGCTCTACTTTAAAATCATGCATCAAAATACACAAAAGGCGATACCTTGGATATGTTGGGTTATTTAGGAGGGCATAGCAAACACATCAACTAAAGTATCTAAAGCAATACCGAAAAATGTTCCTTTTTCTCCGTTTGTCTGGGTGCTCCTTGTCTGAGTGCCTATGTTCCTGGCTTACCGAGTCGGGGCCATAAAATCAGTCTGTCCTGGTGGCGCTAAAGCTAACAGAACCACATGCCCACTCTCAGTTGCCTTTTACGGCTATCCAATCGCTATTCCTTCCTGTTGTTTGTCCTGTCTATGTCCCTTTGGACGCATCACACTACAGAGATAACGGAGCGCATCAAATCATTTCGTGCTAATGGAATTGCATTGATGTTGATGGAATTTTTTCTGTTTTTGGTATTTCCTTACCAGGACTATACAGCGACTTTGCCATTAAGTTTAAAATAGCGTTCCGAAACTTGTCTGGCTGTTATACACTTTATAGATCTTTTCCCTTTTATAGGATCATAAGTCAGAACAAAACACGAACGGGTTAAATAGATTCTAAAGTTCGCTTTATTAACCCACCACTCGGCACAACAACAAAGTAGCTGGTACTTTTTAAGGGTATATTCAATTCGACCATCTATAAAATTCCGACTTAGTTACGCTCCAACTGGGTCTGTGTCTGCTTTTGGTTGCTTTCATCCAATTCACACCCAAAAACAATACGCAATTTTGGCTTTCGTTCTTGGCCATCTTTTGGATTTTATGGCATTCTTGTAGGTGTGGCATTGCGTGGGATGCCGTTGTCGCGGCGGACAATTGTAGCACAGGACGAAGCATCTGATCCTGGCGTGGCTAAAGAGCCCATCACAAACGATGATGAACTGTTTTATTGAATTTAAGGCATTTGGGTGCGGAAATTGCTGTTTGCTTTGCGCGTCGTAATATCAAATGGAAATCGCATAAATCTGCATAAAAATGTTGCTATATTGTAGTATTTGTATGTGCCCTGTCTATTTCGAATAGATTGCCCTAATGTCCCAGCACTCCAAAGAATCAGTCTACCCTACTTGCAACTGGCAGCTAAGTGTTCGCGGGGGTGGCATCGATTCGGGGTGTGGTGTGGGCGTCAGTGTGTAATACATCAAACGAAATTAAAACGCACTGCACCAGTCAGTGGGTGGCTGGCAGATGAAGGATGTGAAGGGTTGGCAAAAACCATTGCCAACGGACAAAATAATGAACACCGGGAATACTGGCTGGGGATAGACGGTGCGACGGTTGCCAACAGCACGTGTCTACTCCACGGGGTTATGGATGTGGGGACTGGGACTGGGACTGGGGCTGGAGCTGGAGCTGTTGGCGTAACTGTCATTCAACGAAAACCAAATGAATGTATCAAAAAGCCAGGAACAGCAAATACTGCCAACTGGGCCAGCGGCTCCAGCGACAGACTGTTGCTTCTTTGTTGCTGTTGTGGTAGTTTTTGCTTTTGTTTTTTGCCTCATGTTGTTGCTCAATTTAGTCTATTGGCTCTTGGTTGCCCTCGTCGTCAGACAATTGCTCCTGGCCAGCTCTGCCCTTGTGCCATGCCCATTCACGCCCATTTCGCACACAGATAGCTTACTTGGCTGGGGCCACCCCCGAACGGAGTTCCAGACATGACGACGCTGGGGTTGAAAGTGCATGACACACAATTGTTTCCCGGACTCACTCCTCCTCCACCTACACCTCCACTCCCGCGTCCACCACATGACCATTAACATGCATACCCGTACGTGAGCCCGCCCAGCCACCAAATTGTTTTTGTGGTTACCAGCTGGTTTATGGTTACACATTTTCTGCTTTTACCTTTAAGTCTTGGGTTCATGTTATATTGACATCGTTTCTGCATGCAATCTAATAATGTATCGGTGGGTGTCAAGGGTTTGGGTTTGGGTTTGGATGGTATGGAGATGGTGGTGTGGTGTAGTTTGTGTTTGTATATGGAACAATCGCAGGTGCTCAAAAATAATGGTTTCGCATTCTCCATTCTCTCCATTCCCGATACTCGTATATCTGAGCTTCCTGGATGAATTGCAGCTATCGCATGTCTGTTATTTATTACTTGAATTAACTACAACGTTCGTGGAGCAAATGTCACTCTCTTTGACCTACAAGATTCCATTGATTCGCAGCTCCAAAGTGTAGTTAATTTGAGGTATTCATCAATTTGGGACCCGACTAATTGACCAATTCATTTCCTTCCCCACTTCAACAGAACTTTTGTCAAGGTGACAAAAACAAATAACAGAAGGGTATACCAATATTTACTATTGCTGCTTCTTTTCATAAACTTTCTGACTACCCCATTTATTATTAACACTGCTTTAACCCATTTCAATGGTAATTTAATTCATTAATTGGCCAATTTGTACAAAACTTTATGGCGAAGTTTATTTATTTATTATTCATAGCTATCCGTGCTATTTTGGGCAGAAAGTTATATTCGTTTCCGTTGTGTCTACATAATTTAATCATAAAACTGTTTCTTCTACACAATTTAATTTTACAAAATTAATCACTTTACGAAAAATTAAACATTGCAAACTGTGCCAGAATGTACTTCGCCATTTTAATAATTGTGTGACCAAACTTGTCAAGTGTGATAATTTCAAATGGAGTGGAGTCTAGTATAAGAGTTTGGAGTATAAGAGTTTATATTAGAGGTAGAGTAGAATACATGTATACATGTACAATAAGTCATTGTTAACATACGTATACTTGATAATTCCAAATGATAGCTAGTATAAGAGTTTATAGCACTAAGTATAAGAGTTACTGCATGTATGTATGTCATTGTTTACATACATAACTATGTAAACAAAATTTCTTCAGTTTTGTACACATCTTTTGGGTAAAGTTCAAGCACTTTTTTTTTCTAATCTGACATTGAAATTGTTTTTATGGTTTTAATTAAAAATTTGAATTACACATTTTCCCAGACGACTTTGCGACCTTTACCCAACACAACTACAAACAGAGCCACATCTGGCAAGGCCATCAATGCCAAGCAATTTTAAGCCTCCAAAGAAATCGCAGAAATCTCAGCACAGCAAGTGAGGCGTGTCAAGGGGGCAATGGGATAGAAATCTACTTTAATATTTATGACATTTTTACAATCATTTTGAATTTAATTTTCAATTATATTCGGTACTTGGTCTAATGAAATTTTCCTCACCGCTTGGCGATAATTTAATTAATTTGAGGACTGCGCTTGACAACAAACCAAAAATATGCGACTTCCAGACAATGACATACACCACGAACATACACACATGTATGTACTATATATATAGACATATATGTATACGTTTAAGTATAGTATAGTATAACGGGGGAAGCAACATCAAATTCCAACAATAGCCAGCAATACAAATTATTTAATTTGCTCATCGTTTTTTTTTTTCTTTTTTGGTGTTGCTGTTTGTGTCTAGTGTACAATGTGTGTATTGAGTCTGAGGCGTTGACCGGTCGCTGTCGTGGTTGAGCAGCTAGTGACCAGTGACCAGTGACCAGTGTACCGCCCAGACGCCCACTTGCCACTTGTCATTCTCACTAGTCGTTGTTGCCTCTGGACATGTCATTTAATGTCAGTTGAGTTTTGGAATTCGAGACACGTAACTTGTGTGCCACCAGCACTTTTCCATTTTCATTCACTTACGCGCACTGACAGAGACCTAAACAGAAACATCATCAGACAGTTTTACCATTCCATTGAGGAATCCTCCCTTCTCCACCTTAGTGGCTGAGTCTCAGCATGAGTCTTGGTCTGGTTCTGATTCTGATTTGTTTGTTGTTGCTTAGAATCATTTAGCGGTTTGCCATCTGACGGTGCTGCTGACTGAGTGACAAAACGAACCAGCTGACTGCCATTGAAATTGAAATTGAATTGTGGCAACTGCGTGGGCGTTGTTGCTCTACGCTGCGTGTATATCAAGTTATATAATTTAATTTGCACTTAATTGGCCAGAAACAAGCTGCGCAATGCGCACTTACGCATCCCACATACAAATGTGCGCTCAAATTGAGAATCGTTCCAGTTGCCTATAAGATTTGAATTCTCTTTTAGACACAACGGGTTTTCTGATTGCTAGAGGTGTGAGTTCTCAATGTCATCGATGCTTTCGATTCTTCCGGTATCGATAAATCGATTACATAATTAATTTGTTGACAGCGCTACAAAATGACTTTCGTCCCGATGCCTGTTCTTTTTCCTGTATCGATTATAGAATCAAATTTTTGACTGATGTCGCCCGATGCCTTACATTTTCCCTCTATCGATTAATCGATTACAGCATCTGGACTGACTGCCCAACAAAATGACTGCTGCCCCCATTTGTTTATATACAGAACTTATTTGTTTTCTTTTTTATTAACTACAAACTTTGTGGTTCTGATATCAGCATTTGGAATGATAAAAGGCTGTATATGTTTATAGTATATACAGCATGATCAAAGTGTTAATGCAGCAAAACTTGGAACAAAGTTGAGTTGCTTCAACGGGCGGAACGGGTTAAGTAATCTCGAAGCATGCAAAAGTTGCGTGGAACGCAACGAACGCTTTGTGGCTGGCTTATCGGGAGCAGCTAAAAGGATAAAGTTTTACGAAAGGGAACAGCTGAAGCAGCTCGACCACGCTCCGCGCTCGAGTATAAAGAATGCCTGGCAAGCGCTCACTCGTTATGTGGGGTGCCTCGGTTAACAAAATGGCGTCGGCACATAATTAATTGCACTAAAGAGATTAGTTTGTGCGCATAAGTTTCCGCGGCGTTACAGCGCCACGCAGCCGGGCGGAAATGCTCACCAAGCGCGTATCTGACACCAGCAGTGTTGCCAGCGTTCCTGAGTCAATGGAGCTGCACACGCAATACTAGCGCTGACTTATCAGCGCACATACCACCCTCCACCCACACACCCTGTTCAAGCCAAAGTCCAAGACCCGAGTCAAAGCTGACGACGACGCCGCAGTTTGCACCTGTCGAGCTATTCGCCCACATTCTGCACGCAATCTAATTTAGGTGGAATACAGAAACGTGCCCAAGAATCGGGCCTCAATGCCGCACCCATTCAGTTATCGCCAGGCGAAAGACAAGGCTGATAATATCGTTAAGGAGAGAACAGGATCCGGAACAGGTTTAGCAAAGATATCTTCATATTGACGTGATGGCTAATACACGTAATTAGATTGAAAAAAATAAACATTTATCGAAGTAACATAATAATGCAAGACAATTACCGGTTCTTATGTTACAAGAAGTAGACTACTCGACTTCTGTGTACTCTGTTAAGTGTACAGTACACTCTGTATATAATGAACACCTACGAACAGTGCATATCTAAATTTGTACATGGAGTGCTCTAAATAGTAAACAATGGAAAGACTATAATTAGTGAACAAATAAAAAGCAACACAACAAACACGCACAGCAGAATAACAAATGAATGAGGGGTATTCCCGTAAATTGTTATTTTGCCGTTGATTGTTAAGTTCAAAGGCGGTTATTAGCCTTATTTGTTGTTTGTTGTTTGCCGTTTGTATTTATAGACTGCATTTTAAGTAAGTTGCACATATGATATGAAATCACAGAACCTGTCGAACTTATCGCAATTATTTTACTTATCGATGAAACTATCGCTAACACAGGAGCTTTTGCTGGCGTATAAAGTTATCGCGAAAAATCGCTATCGAAAATCGTTGGCAATATTTAACATATCTTGCAGAACCTTTTTAAGATTCTATTTTTGAAATTGAGAATTGTTTTAATTAATTTTCCGTTAATTATTAACTGCCTGAGCTTAAAAGAAAAACTACTTTGAGAACCCCATTTGCGCATTAGTTAAACCCATAAAACAGCTGCAGCTCAGTTTAGTTTTTAAAGAAATCGATACAAAGTTTTCATCAAAGACATTAAAACTTTTGTATAAAAAGTTTACTTGGAAATTGATAAATTCTCTACTTGTATCCGTTACATATATAACTAATATATATAACTAATATCCAAAGTTCATATGAAATCATATTATATTTATATTGATGAGTTTCTCGGGTCTTCATTCATTTTTTTCTTTATAATTTTTTTGTCATTGAAGTATTCCTTTGCCTTATTACTTCTGCCGTGAAGCCAAGTAAGTTGTCTTTGAGATGATGCCTTCAAATTAAAAAGGAAATATTAAATTCCTTGTCACTTTATGAAAGACCGTGGAGAAGCTGCTTTGGTTGGGCAGGAGGCACCACTAATGATTGATCGCAGTAGGACAAGGAACTGAGATGCTGCCACGAGTCGAGTCAAGGACCTGACGACAAATTATAGACAGAAGGAGCAGAAGGAGGTGAACTGTTGGCGCACAAAAGGGAGAACTTTTAGGTGCAAGATGCAAGCAATTATTTTGAGGGTTAGGCAACAACGGCTGCAGTGCATCGACGCAGTGAAACTTCTCTCAAGGACAATGCACGTAAATCTAAAAACCTGCTAGGGATTGCGCCGTTAGTTGCCGTTACTTGGGCTGGGCCTACCCTTTTTGTATGCTTTGAATTTGAATTATTCATCTGTGTTGCAGTTGCAGTTGCCGTTGGGTTACAGCCGCAGCATGTGCTCCAGGACGAGGGTTGTTTAGCACGTACATGCAACTTGTCGCCCTTGAGGGTTGCCGGCAACAGGCGGCGCGACGTGGCACAAGGCTCTACATAACACATTCAGCATTGTTGTTACTCTTGCTGTTGTGTTGGTGGCAATTCGAAAGCAATTTCTGCAACATTAATCATTCCCCTTTGGAAACTCAGCCTCCATGCGTCCTCTGCCTCCATTCCTAGCCTAGCACACACATGGAATCGGCGCCTGCTTTTGCTAATGTTGACAAAACGCATTTTAAGCTCTTCAGAATTGCCTTCTTTTGTTTAGTTTAGTGAGTGGAGTTGCTCCTGTTGGATTTTGATTTGAAATAGAATTTGGATTTACGGATTGAGCACTCCCAATCCTGCGCCAGCTACTGCTCCTACTCCTGTTCCGGTTTGCACATCGAATTTACATTCAAAGGACGACCCCAAATAGAGAGTGACTGACACTGGTCGTTGGACGTTGGTCATTGTTTACCCAAGCCCTTAACTAGTCCATTGTTTGGCCGTGGTATAAATCACTTCTATTTCTATGGCTCCGTTGCGCATTTGTTATTTTAGGTCCCAGCACATGTGCTACACTGAGCGAAAAGTGGATGTACAACGTACAAGTGAAATTCTAACTTGCATATGTTAAGACTTAAATGAATCATACTGAATAGGCTTGAATATGTACATGAATAATGAATGCACAGTAATCATAGATACAAAAGTATTCAATTTATGCTCTCAAAATAACATCGTACTTACCAAATTTTTTCAAGCAACGTGGTAGAAAAACTGGTCTTTTTTTGTGAACAAAGTTTTCACAGTTGTTTTTCACTGGTGCTGCAAATGCAGGACAAATTAACACGACGAGAACAAAAAGGAAATGGTCCCGTTGCAACTGCTCCTGTTTCTGCTGATGCTTCTGCTTCCTGTACTAAGCGTCAGTATGCTTGTCCCTGCCCGTGTCCGTGGCCGCCACGCCCGCGGCTCTGCTGCTGCGCCACCAAACAAATGGATGTGCGAATAAAAACTAAAACTCTGCGCTTCTTTTTTTATTCTATCCGCCTTTTGGTTGAAAGTTGATTCAAGGCAATGCAAACGGGTGAAGAGAGGGGTGGGTGGCACGTTCTAGCACGTTTCTGTTCACCCTTGAATAACGGCGCAACACGGCATGTTAAAGTTTACAGTTAGCTCTAAACAGTTTGAGACTTTTTGCTTTAAATGGTTTTGTTTTTCGTTTCAACGCGGATTATTTACTTTATATTTAGTGTGTTAGTGAAAAACACTATATTATTATTACACTTTTACAGTAAAGTTTTTATGCATGCTAGGCTAATGCAATGTTATAATTCAACCCTCGCAACACGCAACAGACAGCTTCATTTGTTGGGTTTAGCGCTTTGTATTTCGGCTTTCCGTTACCGCACTCGCGAACGTCTTTCGTTAAACTGGCAAAAAAAAGTCGCACGCTCACCGGAGAATTTCCCAATTGAACTTTGGAAAGTAGAATTGCTGTTTATTACAGCAACAACAACAACAACAGCTTTGCTTGCTACTTGTCTCGCTCTCCCGCTCTCTCTCTTGCTTTGTTTCTCTGTCTATCACTAGCGGACGCACGCACCCACAACCACTCTCCCTTGTTTGGTCAGTCGTAGGCTTTGGCTTAACAACAACAAACTAAAACACAATGCTCAAATAATAAATGCGACGCAACAGCGCGTCGAGCTTTTGAATGGCAACCACCCAAAAATGGCCAACGACGCGAACTAGTCGTTTGAAAGCTCAGCCCACCCCGTTAGTTGTGCGCATGCGACAATTGCAAAATTCAAAAGTCGCTCTCAGAGCTTTGAGCAATGCCATACAGCTCTCTCTCTTTCTCTACCTTGCTGTCTCTTTCCATCTCACAATATTCATCTCGTTCATGTGTGGGTGGTGGTTGCCCAGCGTGGGGTTGCGGTCGCTGTGAGCTGTGTCCAAGTGTGAGTGGATGGTTTTTCCGTACCGCATGTTGTTATTGTTATTGTCGTTGTAATAATGCTGCAGTAGAAGCAGCAACAGCAGCAGAAGCAGCAGCAGCAGGCGCCGATTTAGCGGCAGGAATGTGCACTTTGTTCATATTGTTTGTGTCTTGTTGTAGTTGTTGTAGCTACTGCAAATTGCCTCGTAGCATTTAAGTCGAATTATGAAACTCGGTGCAGGCACCACCACTACAACAGAACACTCACTCCACAGTCACATACGAAAACACTCACACACAACAGAGGCACCCATGCAAAACGTCAGGAATGGGAATTACGCCTAAGGGAATATGCCTGCATTTTAATTAATATTGATTGAAGTTATTGGAACGCTGCAGGTGCGTTTTAATTTACTTTTAAAATTATATGCCACTCACATAAATGCTTACAAAACGTTTACTACAACTCAATTAATCTTTGATCCTTTTGTAGCAATCGAAGGTCATGATCAACGTTTATGAAATTAAAAAACACTTTTCTTAAAATTAGAACATAGCAATATACTTGTTACTTGTATAATGTACATATATAGATGTTAGAATCCGTCTTAACTCGAAGAATCATCAAGTCAGAAAGTTTTAAAAGTTAGTTTAGAAGTTACCTTCTTCCTTGTAAATAGGACGTACTAAATTGTTGTCGTCCCTTCGAATTTTAGACTGCGCGACAGAATTTGCATTTCAATTCTTTCACTTTACTCCCTCGGTGTGGAACCCACCAAGTTGGTCCTTCTGTTGCTGTAGCGCTGTTTACATTGCACTGGTGCATATTTTCTACTTTTTCTCTCTATATACGCTTTCGGTGGGTAGCATGATTTTATCACAAATTGTGTAACAAATTGATGATTCTATATACCAACATATGATACACGTAGCAGGCAGCGGAATATCTGCTCAAGTAAAATTAGTAACTTTTAATTTTGACTACTAGTTTTGATTTAATTTTCTAAGTTTTTCTTTAGTACTGCTAGTATGCAGAGAATTTAGTCTTCGTTGCTGGACAGATAGTCGCTTATTTTTGTTTTTTCTTTTCATAGTTAAACTTAAGTGTGATTCGTTGATGCGCTTGACAGCGCGTGCTGCAACAGTGAAACTAAAATTGTTTTATGCAAAACTTAAATCTAAAATTGAACTTCAACGAAAGTGAACGTATGCATTGGTGCAGAAAGATGATTGAAGTCATTATGGAATATGTAAATTCGGTATACTAACTCATGAGCATCAATAAGCAAAAACTGGAGCATATATAAAAAAAAAGTTCAAATTAAGGAAGAATTTAAAAAGGCGCCAACGTTTCATAGCTGTAAGCTGCTGTTCTGATACACTTAACAAAACATATCGATAACCGGATTACTAAAACTCAAAATGGCCCAGTCCGGAGAGCATATCTATCGGTATCGCTGTGCTCTGTTATTGTCATGCACTGGCTCTGTTAACAAATGCTATGGAGTTCGATAACAGAACATAAAATTCAAACTCCAGGCGCATTCACCATATTTCTTATTAACACCCAACAAATTTAGACAGATTTTGGTAATATGTCGTTATTTAAATCAGTTTGCACTTAATTGCAATAACAATACAAATGTGTTGAATATTTTACCAAACTTAAAATGATTTCAGGTAAAAATTTGCTTTTACCTCGCTGTTAATAACAGTTTACGAAAATGTTAGGTTCTAGTCGCTGTATGTATGTATGTTAGTTATTTATTTTCACATTGTTTGCAGGTTAACTTTATTGTTTGGTACAAAATTTACTCAATTACAATGGGAAAACGTCGAACGCAATCATTAATTGATTCAAATTCGAGCAATAGTGATAGCGAAACAGACACCAACTTGGAATCGGTAAGTTATGAAACCGAAAAGCGGCACTGACGCCTTTATGACCGCCAATGGAAAGGGATGGTTCCAAAAATCCATAAAAATGCTTACTTTTATTTATATATAAATATGTATTTTGCACGCAGGACTTATTATCGTTGGCTAGAAAGAGAAAGAAGCCAAGCAATGTTACGAAATCCTCAAACTCCAAGTCCGATTCAGACTCGGACTGGGCGAACAAAAAAACGGGCGCACCAACCTCAAAAAAGAAGCGTCAGAAGAAGACTAGCAGAGACTCAAGCTCCTCTGAGGAGAATTGGGATGACGATAGTCAGGAAGAGTCGGAAGCGCCCGTTCAGAAGACCGTAGTACCAGAACAAAACAAGCCTGCAGAAAATCAAAGTGAACATGAGGAGGGTGAGGTGTCCGACAGCGAGTCTGACCATGAGAAATCAAAAGCAAAATCAGGCACTTCCTCTGAGTCTGGTTCAGATTCAACCAGTTCGTCATCTTCGAGCTCTGAATCGGAGTTTGATGATGGCTACGATGATGATTTGATGGGTGACGAAGAAGACCGCAAGCGGCTCAATGGTTTATCCGAAAAGGAACGCGAAACGGAGATCTTCAAGCGAATCGAACAGCGCGACATAATGCGCACCAGATGGGAGATTGAAAGAAAGCTAAAGCTGGCCCGACGCGGCGAAAAGCACGAGAAATCAAAGGGCGATCGGGCTAAGAAGAAATCGAAGAAAGATAAACGCAATAAAAGAGCAAAAGACTTGGCACCACCCATGCCGGCCTCCATCACAACCGACAATGATGCCATTAAGAACATAGTTACAGAAACGCGTGTTCTGGCAAAAAGTCCCTCACTCTCACCTTCACATCGCGAGGGTCCCTCCACATCAGGCACATCCTTGGGTACAAATAGCATTAGTGCCGAGAAAAACGCTGACGATCCAAATGGCAGCGGTGTATCCGATTATTTTGATCACAAAGAACGCTCAAAGGAGCGCAAGAAGAACGTCGAGGCAAACAAAACAGATGACAAGCGAAGTAACGCAATGGCAATGCTCAAGGCTAAGCGAGAGGGAAAAGCCAAACGGGGTAAGTATTTGACACCACAGCTGGCACACATATTGTCTGGTGTGGAAACTAAAGAACATGTGATGTGATTAAGCTTGGATCAAGTTTAGTTTATGTATTGAAAACTAATAGAAGTCATATTTACAGAGGAGGAAGAAGCCAAACGACAAGCAGAACGCGATCGGGATGATGACAAAGAAGAACTGGAGAGCGTATCTGGTTGCAAATCGGCGGTGAAGCTGAAAGCATCAGAGATTTACTCAGACGACTCAGGCAGCAGTGACTGGGATGATGATGAAAAGCCTGCGGGCAAGCGATCCCGCTCAAACAGCAGCAAGGCTTCTAGCGAGTCCGAGGATGAGCAGAAGCCCACGAAGAGGAGTCCTGTATTCATAAGCAATCGCGACGATCTCAACAAATTGAGATTGTCCCGCTTCAAAATGGAACGGTTTGTCAATCTACCAATATTTGAGGCCACTGTGAAGAACTGCTTCGTGCGCATCAGCATCGGTAACAATGGCCAGAAGCCGGTATATCGCGTGGCCGAGATTGTTGGTGTTGTGGAGACTGGTAAAATATATACGTTGGGCACGACACGGACTAATCGAGGATTGCGACTGAAGCATGGATCACAGGAACGTGTCTTTCGTCTGGAATTCATCTCTAATCAGGAGTTCACTGAAACGGAGTTCAACAAATGGTACGAGATCTGCCAGCAGCAGCATGTGCCCTTTCCGTTATTTGATCTAATTGAAATGAAACAAAACGACATTAAGAAGGCGCTGAACTATGAATATAAGGACGAGGATGTGGACAAGATTGTGGAGGAGAAGAATCGTTTCCGCAATCGACCAACCAACTATGCTATGAAAAAAACCTGCCTCATGAAGGAGCGTGACGCCGCCATGTTGCGCGGTGATTACGACATTGCCAACGATCTGGGCCAGCAAATTGATCAGCTGGAGAGTCGTGCTTCTGAACTTGACAAGAGACGTTCCCACAGTCTCAATTTGATCTCCTACATAAACGATCGAAATCGCAAGCGCAATGTGCAGGATGCGGAGAAAGCAATAATGGAGGAGGCGCGTGCCAACAAAGGCATGAAGATATCAGATCCCTTCACGAGGCGAATCACTCAGCCCCGCATGGGCTTCAAGGGTGGCAAAAAGGATGATGACGAATTGCTGCCAGCACCACTGCCGCCACCGCCCCCAGGCAAAAAGAAGCCTAATGAATCAGGTACTTCCGGTGGAAAGGCACCAGACAAGGATTACAGTTTGTACTCGCTGCACGATTTTGATATCGATCTGGATGTGCCGCTGCCAGGTGAGTTAGATAGATTAATCATCTTAATGAAATGACTCATGTGTTTTATTTACAGTGACAACCAACACGGTGCCCAAGCCGGCGTACAAACCAAGCGAAAATGTCTCCAAGCGTTCCCTTAACCTGGAGGATTATAAAAAGAAGCGTGGCCTCATCTAGCCCTCACTATTGCTGTAGTTGATACAGCGTTCAATTCTCGTTCTTTACGTAGGATTAGTGTTTGGTGTTATGAGTCATTAAACCCACAATCGATGATGATTATAATGAGTATACATATATATATATATATATATATTATAGACGATGTAAGACATAAGGAGGATGGTTGGATGGTTTGTTAATGCTCCAGCTTATTACGAAACCAGATGATGGATCACCTATAGGCATATAGTTTACAAATTGATTTTATATTTACGAATATATCGCTTTGTACTTTGTTTACTGACACATTTTTTATTCCTTGTTGAAACCAGACATCTCGTATCAGGATGATTAGCTCTGAGATTATCCCAACCACAATATGAATCCTAGCCAGAAACAGAACTTTTGATACAACTGTTACCCAATTTCTAGCTCTACCTCATCTTTCTTCCACTTTTTATGTAAAAACTGTGTCTGTGTGTGTGTGTGTATCTCCTTCCCTGTGTATGTGTACTATATATATATACTATATATGTGTGTACATATATATAGATATAGTTCTAAGTTTATAATCAACCATTAGCTACAAATTTACAACTCAATTCATACATCAGTTTTTATTATACATATATAAACATTATTGTAATTAATATTAGACTTAAGCCCCTCCTATCCTTATAGCCTTTGTATAATTTTATTAGCGTTAAGTCAAAAAGATTGTATTAGTTGCAGTATCCGCTCTCCCCTAACACCTACTACATATAGTCACCTACATAAACTTGATACATATATATCTATATACGACTTCCATAAGATCCATACACATAATGCTAATGCGTTGGTTGTAATCATTGACAGCTGTAATACATTTTAAGACAAATCGACTTTATGTAGCCCGGTTTATAAATAAAGAATTAATAAAGATATAGTTGTTATATCGGGAACAACCATGCTGATATATATATATATACTTCCATGTGTCCAACTGTACCATATGATGAGCATATCATCCACTTCTTAAGTGGACGCTGACGCTTCTTAATTGGTTTGCAGTTTGTTTGCGCAGCTGCTGTTGCCTCTTGCTGGAGGCGATACCTCCCCTCAGCTTTCCCAACTAATTTAATTAATTCGATGAAATTGTCTTTTAATTGAATCCGATGATCGCCTTACATCGGTTTTTTTTTTCGCGGGAAGTTCGTACATAGAGTTCTCTCCCAAAGGTCACACAATCGAATTGAAACTTGTATTAATTACCGCGTACAACATTATATCAACCGATTTGCCACTATATATACTCGACTATCCATCAATTTGATGGTCTCCATCTGGAGCACTTCAGTTGACACTCCATCTGGAACACAATCACTCAACAAATAAGCATCAGAGCTCGCTCGTATTTGTTCAAGCTCGAATTGCCTTGGAATAACTTTATATGGGTGTAAAATAAACCCTTCTAATCTTTAACAAGCTGAAACATGAGTATTGATAAGTGTGAGATATAGATATATATTATTATAGATCTCTTATACAAAATACAGTTACAGGTCTACTAAAAGAGTAAATTAAATTTGAATCTTATAAAATTTTGGCTTTCAAAGCTGAGAAGTTGGTTGCAATTGAAAAAGGTGGAATACGGTATACTAAAATTCGGGATTCTTGGCTAAATTATTCTTATAGACACTTCTACCTAGGTCAACACACACATATACATACACACTATATATAGATAATAACAATAATAGTAAACATTTTAGGATAAAGTTGATCTGTCTAGAGTATCTTATATTAGGATAGGGTATACCAAGTTTGGTTTCGTTTATCGTAGACACAGAAGATATATATAGAAGCTATAGTATATATATACGGCCAGAGCTAGCTAGAAGACCAAGAAGATTATATACACTTTATGGAGTCGGACATCATTCTTCCATCTCTTGGCTAGACTTTTATAACTTAATTAATAGCGTCTGACACACATTTTGAATGGGTTCAGTAAACTGTGTAGGAAATCGGATATTACTGCAGATAAATATATATGTATATCTATTTATATCACTTCTATAAGGTTCCTAAACATGAAGTCATACAATTTTGCAGGTATTATACGAGTCTTGAATGAAAAGATTCTATTCAAAGTCTGAAGAAGAAGCCAAAAAGTATTGGGTGTACTTCAATTGTAAGCAGGGATTTATTTCTAATCAAATGGAATATAAACATAATATCAGAGATGAGGAACTTTATTATGGTAATTCGAGCTATTAATATATATATCGTATATGCGATATGATCTGTTATTAAATACAGAGAATGCTAATAAAAATGCACATCCGGTAAAAGTTGGTTTTTGTGTTGAAAAATCTTTGCATTCAATTGAAATTCAACGATGCTAATGATGGTATATGGGGGAGCTCGGAGGCAGCTCCTAGTCTCGCCATGGCACCTCAATGCTGTTGACATATTGTGAATGTGTGTGTGTGTGTGTGCTTGATCCGATCACAATGATGGGGCGGGGCAGTGGCAGGCAACATATTTCCCATTGTGGCACAATGACACTTTATCTCAAAATATGCAACAGCAGCACGTTCTCTGAAGCGGAGAATGTAATAGATCAGAGGTAGAAGTGCAGAAGCATCATCAGAATTGGAATCACAATCAGCAACGGATTCAGAATGTTGACAAAACCCACCGATGCGTGGCCCATGGAAATGCTGTGGGGGCGTGTGGAACGCTCCGTTGCATCTATAGATACTTATACACAAGTGAGATACATATGTATCTCAAGCCTGCACATATGTATCTCGCAGTGTGCGAGCACTCGTAGACTGAAGCGTTGCCGAACATTAAAGACAGCTAATCAACCGGCATCCAAAGAAGAAGCAAGTGACTTTTCAAGCTGTCTCCTCTGTCACTGTCCACCCCTCCCTTTGTGCTGCTGACGCAAGTGCTCGTCATTTCATGGGGGGAACGATCCGACGCTGAAGCCGCATCCAGCAGATCCACAACGTCAGCTCAAGCGATCAGTTCGAGTCGGGAGTGCAAACGCGTCGGAACATTAGCTTCGCCCACAGTTTAAAATTGCGACACGCGCCTGTCCAGTGGGGGATTCCATCGCATAGACGTACCCAAAACATAATTCTAATAAATCTCTGTCTCTAATTCAATTTAAAACCAAGTTCAAGCATAATGTGTCTTCCAAAGTGTTCCATTGATCTAATAATAGCGATTTTGCTGCTGTTGCAATTCAGTAAAGCCGAACTAAATTTCAACAATGATCTGGAGAACAATCGGAAATTCAGGAGTATTCCTACAACTATAAAAACCTACGAGAACGATACGGTTCTATTACCATGCTATCTGGATAGTAAGCGTTACTTACTTTTAATTGATGAAAAGTTCTTTAGCTTTTCAGAGAGTTATAAATAAAATTAATGGGCCTTGAAAGTGTTCCATTGTAGTTGCACCCGTAGCCAAATTGGACACAACAATTGGACATTTAAAGCGTCTAGATTGATCATATTATAAAGTGACTTAAATAAACACACAAAAGGAAATTTATTCATCACAATGGATTTTCTTTTCTATTCATCTCACGGATTACGAGTACTTCACAGTCAACGCAACCTTTTCTTTATCTAAAGTAGCTTTATTAACGAACATTTCTTATGAAAGGGTTGTTGAAAGAAGCCTTGACTATTCTTCTAGATTGAAGGGGAAGGATTTGCATAGACGAACCGGTTATAACCGTTTCAGCTTTTATTACAAAGAATATATTATAATAAAGAGAATTAAGAAGCAATTTAGCAGAATCAAAGTTAGGTTCCGCTTCAAATTTGAGGATGACATTTAAATTGATTCTATATCTTAATAGGTATACTAAGTTTAGTAGCTGTGACTAACTGCAGTTCCTAGGATACCGAGTATCTCCTAGGATATCGTGTAGCTTATGGATTTTCGTATAATTCATATACCCTATACGATCGAATATCTCCACTCCCAACTCTCACCCCTAATTAAGGTTGTATCTTGTCCTTGCAGCACCTTTTCGCTATGTGCGCTGGCACCGGGATGATGTGCAGCTGGTGGACTCCAGGCATCCGGAGATACTGCCGCCGGAAGGCATTGTGCTCTGGGCGAATGGCAGCCTGCAGGTGTCCAATGTGAAGGCCGAAGATACTGGCGATTACTACTGTGAGATCATGTCGAGCAGCAATCATGCCGTCCAGGTGCATGCCATTGAGGTGCAGTATGCACCCAGCGTTGTCACGGAGCCCAGTGGCATCTTGGAGCTGCCCATTGGCGCTGTCTTCGAGGTGGTCTGTCTAACCAAGGGTGTGCCACAGCCGGCCATCAGCTGGCGTCTAAACGGCAGCCCGCTGGACAAGTACAGCAATGCAGGCAATCGCCAGAGCCACATCTTTGAGATCAAGTCGCGGAACATGGCCGGTCTCATCGAGTGCCTGGCCGCCAATGGAGTGGGTCAGCCGGCGGCGTCGGGCGTCTATCTGAATGTTCTCTGTAAGTTTTGCTAAGCAAGAGATTCGGATGCAGATCTCAATATAAACTTTTTTAGTTGCTCCGGATGTGACGCTGCCGCAGTCTGTGGTGTACACCAAAGTCGGAGATCGTGCCCAGCTTGAATGCATCGTGGAGTCGGCGCCACTGGCGACGCTGCAATGGTTCCATCATGGTGTGCCCGTGCAAATGGGTCCACAGATTAGCAGCCAGGAGACGGAACTACGCGTCGGCCATATCCAGGATAACTATGTCAGCCAAATCAAGCACTTGCTCATCGTGAAGAAGGTGCGTGAGTCCGACATGGGCCACTACGAGTGCCGTGCGAGCAACTCCATTGGCTTCAAGAGCGGCACCATCGAGCTGGCTGGACGCCCAATGCCCTGCATCTTTAAAATCAATCCTGGCACTCAGAGCTCCACATCCCATGTGCTCGTCTGGCAGACAGAAAGCATGCTGCCCATTATGGAGTTTAAGCTGAAGTTTCGACAGATTCCATCAGGTTTGTTAACCACATTATGTTATCAAAGTCCAGTGATAATCCTACTATATCCACAGCAAATATATCCAAGCCGGTGAGAACCAACTGGACCGAGCTTACAATACCTGCCCAGGTGACCATAGGTGAGTTAAGGGGAAAAGAATAGAAAGTCAGTTTTAGGTTGAAATAGAAACATGCTGATGATCCGGATGAGATGAAGGATGAAACAGTTCCTTGTGTATTTGTTCGTAGACAGTCAAGCTGTTATTGGATTCCACCACAGCTTCATGATGGACTCCAGGCTAGAACATGAGATTTGTATATACGAATCCGCAACTTATTTGCAAGACTTGCACAATATAGAAAAGCTTCCATAAGTGAACCAGTTAAATGAGTGGGATGTGGGCGTCTGACGGCCCTTGTTTTATTTATTTACAGGAATTGGATGCAGTAATTTAACACTATATGTACCTCTATTATTCCGTCTCGTATTCAGGTCCGATTTATATTACCTCATACACTTTGCATGGACTGCAACCGGCGAGTCTCTTTGAAGTCTCTGTGCTGGCCCGGAACAGCTTTGGCTGGAGCGATAATAGTAAAACTGTGCGCTTCGCAACTGGCGGTGAAGGTAGGTCAAATTGAGTCCTATATACACATTTGATTCTGAATAACCTTTCGATTCTATTCTCCAGTTGAGCTGCCCAATTATTCAACGGAATCGGAGCTACAGTACGATGCCACGGAGGAGGTATTTGACAATGAGATAACACAAAGATCGCTGATCTTCACAGCGAGCATGACACATAGTAATGCTCCAATCTGTGGTTACATGTCCATCTATATGATGATATTTATACAAATTTGTCTCCTTGTGCTGGGAAAGTAGCTATAAGACTAGATTTGCACTGATCTTCCAATGTTCCAAAAATAATTGTATGATAAATTTAAAGAAAAAATAAATTACTTTCTTAAGATAATTAATGAAGGTTACTTACTTAGCGTTGGATATGTGGCAGGACTTTGAAGGATCTCTTCGGGCTCAGACTCTGGGCATATGCACCATAAGGCGTCAAAGATCATCAATTGGAGCAAGCCTGCGCCAGCTGCACAGTCTTCATATGTGATGGGAGGCAGCTCTCTCTTGACATGGGCTGCATACACTTTGAGCGTCTGGTTATCCAGCCCAACGAGGGAAATGGGCTTGTCGCGATGCTCTTCGAAATTCCACATGGAGATGAAGATCTCTGGCAGTCGATTCACATAGTCCATCAGCAGCATTACTGCGTTGGTATTTCTGGTCATGTTGCTACTGCAGATCCTATTCAGCTGCTCCTCGTATATACTCTTCTCATACAGCTCGCTCGTTATACGGATGGAGCAGCGCACACATGCGGAGCAGAACATGTCCCGGAAGGTGCACTGCAGATCCTGAATATCAGGCAGAAATGGCAGCATCGGCAAACCACTGGCCTCAACCAGCTGGGTTATGGCTGCCAATTGGAGCTTGTTTTGATCACAGACGATAGCTACATAGTTTTCCAGTCCTTTTCCTCTGATTTCCGTTAAAATATATATCAAGGCTTTGGCTATGAACTCGGATGTAATGAGCTGAGAAGAAGATCAATTGAAATCAGACGTTGAAGGTAAAAGTTAAGGTTTACTTACGGTCGTTTGGAGTATGCCTGTTTCCATTTCGTCGCTGGAAATGTTGTTACTTGTGATGAGCTGCAAAGGATTCAGATTAAATTAGCTGTTGCTCTCAAATTCTAAATGTATATGATGTGACTTACCGGCCATTTAAGCTCTTCCGTATGTTCATCCCAGCTGCGCAGCTTAGCAAGACTTCTGGCATAACACAGCTTATACTCTTGGCCGTTGGTCTGGCTCATGAAAACGACAAAGATCTGAGAAAAGAAAAAGAGAACTTAATAACTCTTAGTGTCAGATATATATTGCTCTTACCTTATGCACGTATGGCTCTTGTCGCACCAAGAACTCCTCCATGTTAAGCATGTAAGTCTTGGAGCGGTCAATGCGCCCAAGCACATCTGGGTAAAAGTACTCCAAACCCTCGCCATCTTCAGTTCGACGCACACGCTCCAGTCTCCACTGAAGTTTACTGGACAATAGGTCACACTCCACCTGGCTGTAGGTTTGCATTTCAGCGAAGTCGTCCAGCTGGACGCGAGCACCAAATTTTGCAATGGCCGGCTGTCTTGGTCGCCATGTTGCCTCTATATTCTCCTGGCGAGCTGTCATCAAGCGTTCATAGCGCTCCTGCTTAGTCCCATCAATATCCAGCGCACGTGCATACAGTTCGCGTTCCAAATCCAGAGAACTGAATTCCGACAGCGGCACTTCCATGTTTGTAAACAAATAATATTCGCAAGGTCTGTCAGTGTTGCCAAATTGCGCGCCAATTGCGAAATATATATCGATATACGAGTAACAATGTATCATTGTTTCAGTGTCCAAAACGATTAGTGTGATAAGATATTCGATTTATATACGTTATAAATAATGCGTTTGAATTATAGAGTTCAAAATACTAAACAACAACTCAAATCTATAATTTAAATTCATTGAAATTAAGATAAAATATTTTTATAAAAATAAAAGTGCTAAAATTACTTATAATTTTAAAGTAGAATCACGATAATTCGAAATTGTGAGGAAACAGAATTTTAAAAGCTTCTAAATTCGAATTTTTACCAAGGCACCATTAGCTTGTAATGAATTAAAACTTTCTAAATGGCAACGAATAATCGGACTTTATAAACTTTGATTTATTTGTACATTTTTCAGCGCTTAGACATTAAACTGGAAAAGTTTTTATAAAAGTTAAGTTAGTCACTTCATCTGCATCATACCAGATGACAAATTGATGTGTCAAGCAGTTTTCAACTTCCTGAAAGATTACAGTTACCAAAACTTGATAAGATCAACTAAGAACTCTACAAATAAGAGCTATGATCTAATTCTCTGACTAAAGCATATATTCACCTATTGGCTGCAATAATAAAAATAGAATAACTATAACTTTAACACTTTAGGCATAGAGCATTCTTTTTAATTTATTTTAAAATGATTATAGAACTTGGATTGGTTTTCTACATTATTAAGAAATATTAAAATTAATCTCAGCATAAATGTCATCATATAGTTTGTTATATTTAAGTGATACCCTGCAAAAATTGTATTATTATTTCCAGCTTTCCTCTATCACCAGAAAATCCTGTTTTTCTTGTAGCTAGTATTAGTTCTACTAAGAGCCCAAAGTATCTGAAGGATAAAACTAAGATAAATGTTAATTTTTAACAAAAATGCCCTGTTCCTGCATATGAAGGGTATTATTTGGTATAGGGCTTCCAAGCAGGCAGTAAAACCAACAACAGTTGACAGTGACATTGCCGAGCGTCATACTCCAAACATCTTCACATCTCACGCTCTCCGTATAAATTTGGCGCCATAAACGGAACGCGGAAAGAAGTGAACGAATTGTTTACCTGCAGCGCGCGAAGTAAGCTGCCCCAAGTAGCACCAACAGCAGCCGCAGCAACAATAACAAGAGTGCCATATGGATGAGAGAGGAAGAGAGCAATGTTCCATTCCATTTTGTACCATTTTGGGGCCCAATTGGCATCCAAGCACGCGCTACACTTTCAGTTCTCGGTTGAAAAGCATCGCGACGGGTACGATAAAAGCGCCGTAGCGCATAACAAAAAATTTACTCCTATCAATATTAGCCATTAAGCAAAGCACTTGAAAACTTCAATTTGTTTCGTGCGCGTACACAATCACACTCACACATAGACACACACACACGTAGACGTAAAATTTATCTATCGGTGGGCGGGCAAAAAAGCTTTTTGACGGGAATATTCCTATTCGTATCTAAAACAAATGAAATTTAAAAAGGGGGCACAAATTGGACACGACTTTTAACGAATTGAGCGAAAGCGTTGCAAGTGCAAGTGTTGCCAGCTGAAAGAGCATCTCTGGACGGTTACCTGGTCGTAAATCAAAACGGCTCGTACGATATGTCGTCGCTGCCAGTTGAGTTGCCTTTTGTAACTCTTTAACCGAATATTTGTTGTTGTAGTTCTTGTTATTGTTATTGTTGTTGGTGCGTCTCCAGATCCGTCTCCAGCTCTCTTCGCGTCTTGCTGTAGCTCATCATTCGCATCTCGACCAGTCGGAGGCAAACTTAAAACCTGTTTATTCCTCTAGACGCTGCTGCCCCGTGTAAATGGCACAGGCACAGGCACTTCACTTTATCCATTCTTTACTTGGCCCTGGCGGCGGCGGCATCGGCATCGGCGGGTGCAAATACCCCAAAGCCAGCATCTTGCCATTCCACACACACACACACAAACACACATAGAGAGACACACATTGAACTCGCTTCGAGGCTCTGTGATTCATAATAACGTAATCTAGCCTCTAGCCATTAGAATGGCTAATTCAAATTGTGGCCCCAAATGCATTTTGGCACTGGGTGCAAATGCAATTAGAAACAGAAACAGAAACCGAAACACAAACACAAAATGCAAACACAAAAATAACAAAATAAGATATAAAATCAACTTGCTGTTCTACAATATGCAAATGCATTTGGCGGCGCATTCTATAAATATATGTTTGTGCAATATGTAAAATACTCAAATACCCCGTCAACATGCAGTTGTCGTCTGTGGCGATGTAGCCGGCAACGAGTTGTTCCACCAAAAAAAATGTACAGCAAACGAAAGCGAAATGACTGAAAACGGAGAGTTGGCTGAAAAAGGAAATGGTTATTGCTCAGGGTGATCGGGAATGGGGTATGGGGAGTGGGGAATGGGGAATGGGGAAATGGTGAACGGCTGCTGTAGGGCAGCAGGAACAGCCAGACACAGATGTAAACAGCATATGGAGTAGGAAGAGGAAAGCCAGGAGAAGGAGGAGTAGTGTCAGGCAACTGAAAACAATTGTACAAAAAAAAAGCGCCTTATTTACAATTTACAGTAAAAAAGTTTTCAATTCAATTTCCAGGCGCGTCTTTTACTGGCCGCAAAGCATTCCAAGTTTTCGATACCCATTCCAAAGTATCGTTGTAATAGCAAACTGAGCGCAGCTGCAGCTGCTTTACACACACACACACACGCACTTATACACAGACAACCCTTGACTGCATCGGCATTTGTGTGCGTTAACTTGGAGCGCAATGTAAATAAACAAACGCCAAACAAGACCAAAAACAAGACAAGCACAAGCACAAGAGGACAAGCACTGATTTTAAATGACCGAAAAGCGAAGACGAAGACGAAGACAGAGACGACGACGAAGACGAACGACTGGCCTAGCGAGGGTGGTTTACGAACTTTATGCAAGTGCAACGTTCATAAGACATTTTAGACAATGTATGTAGACGATGGCGAAGACAGAGACGAAGACGAACGACTATCCCAGCGAGGGCGGTTTGAGAACTTTCCGCAAGTGAGACAATGTATAGTAGGATCAAAGCCTTCAAGCTGAAAGTAAACTTATAATCAAGTCATACGAATTTGCTGGCTTACAATTTATAGGGTATGTTTGAAGCCACCCTCGCAAGAACCTTGTCACGTTTGCACCTTGCGTTCACCATTGATAAATTTTCGAAAATACTCGTTGGTTACTCGCTTTGTTTGATAACCAAACGTCAGTTTTTACGGCCTGCGCTTGTCATATGAGCAGAAGGTGTCATAACTGCAGCGTAGTCCGTAACCAATAGATACGTTAAGGCCACTTTTGGCCAGGTCTGAAGAACGTTTTTTGGCCAAAGTTTGTTTTAACTTAACTACAAATTGAATGTTTAAACGGACAAACAATAAAGCACATACCAAATAAGTGTAAAGTGATTAATAGTGATTATTCGTGCCGTTATTCATTTCGTGAATATTCGAATGCATTCATAGAATCGTACAACTGTAAATTTTTAGTATTCATTGCTCGTTTTAGCGTATGCATCAGCTTAAAACAATTACGAAGCATTGTAAATATTATTTTCTAACTTGCACACATCGAATATTACCCAAACACACACACACACACTCCTATAAAACTATTATGGCATTAGTAGTCGTAGTTGTATACCACGTGCAAACATACCCTACCTACTGGGTATACTTGCATAGATGTGTTTGCATTAACCCGTTTACCCTGTCAGAGGGTGTTATAAATGTATCTTCCAGTGAACCACAAAGTATTCCAGACAAAACGTATTAAGATACTTTTTGTAGATAAGCAAAAGATTCTAAGAAACTTTTATCTTCATTTATCTTAAACAAACTCTGACTGACGTGGGAAATGTATCTTAAGCAGAAGAAACGAATCTTATTGGGTAGAAACGAATTTTAGTCAGAAGAATAGCTCAGTTTTGCACTTTTTGATATCGATTTGTAATATTTCACAGCTTACACAATGCCAATTAGCATGTTGTGTAAAGGGTATCTAGGATTCGGTCAGCGTGCCAAAATAACTTTTGTTGTTTTCTGTTTTTGAGTTTTCGCATTTGCACATTAATTTATTTATATGCATACATATTTGCATGCTTTTCAACTTGGCACACCCTGGCCAACCCGCCCTCCATTCCACCACAGCACCCGCCAGTGTTCCTCTCTAGACCCGCTCTCCATCATCACATCGACCCGACACGACCCACTTTGCCAACCGTCCAAGCGCTCTGTGGCATTGAGTGAAGCAGCAGCAATTGGTTGCAGATGCAAAGAGACTGAGAGATGTAAGGAGCTAGGCTGGCCGAGAAGTGCCAGTGACGTTGGCCATTTAGCGACCAACAAGCTGAACAAGCGGAGCTACAACAAATCACAATTTTTCGCACTGAGATCATAATATCATTGAGATATGATGCTGACTCCACCGAGAGAGGGAGAGATAGACTCTTGCATAATCCATGCCATGTTTACCATTTAGCTGCCAATCAGCGAAAAATCTGTCCACCGTTTTCAAGTTGCGATTTCTAGCGCACAGCTGCGAAACGCAGTCGGGTTTTAGGTCTTTGGGTTTTCGGAGTTTCTAAAGCTTTCGGAATTTTTTTGATTTCTTAAACGGATAAAGCGCGGACTTTTCTTTGATATCTTTTCGGTTTTTACCTGGCCAATTTTGAGCTTCCGGTGCCGCGTCGTAACACGTTTCGCATATGTGATTCGAATTAGTTTTATATGTTTAATAAGTAACCATAATTTGTTGACTTTGCGGCGCCCCATTAGGTGTTGCAATTGGCAATTTGCTGGCAAATTAATTAAATTCGACTCCGAAACAATCATATTAATTGCAGTTAACGATCTACCTCCGATAGCGCAATTGAAATACAAATTCAACATCAAAATTCAAACTCGACAAAGCTTCAACCCAAAAAAGATAACAATGAGAGCTGCGACGACGACGACGACGTTGCTCCTTGTTTGTCTGCTAATTGGACTATTTTATGGCGGTAAGTCCTCAATATATTTGGGTACTCCAAATGGCTCTTCCATCTGTTAAATTAATGTGAATCTAATGGCTTTCAATTAGCATGATAAGTTTACTTAAGTTTCCATTAAGTTCACAAACAAATGAAATTCCTAAAGAAAACTTATCAGTTGGTAAAAATTTCTACTTTAAAAACAGACACAAAGAAAATAATATCAATTGCTAACAAAGAAAACCGTTAATAATGCTTCTATTTTTAAATAATTACCAATATTATCTATGACAAAAATACTAAATGTTATATAGAACACCCATTGGAAATAGTTACCGAATTTGTAACAAAGTTGCTTGAAATATTTATGAGCCTATAAACTGTTTAAATACTTCCTCTGCATTATGGGATTACTGTGTCATTGCTGATCACAAGAGATATACTACAGCAGATAGAAAACATGGTATATGAATATCTTATATACCCTACAAAGTTGGGGTTTGATTCTTGTATTAAATGGGTTACTTTCCAGCTAAGGCTAAGAGTTTAGTCATAGGCTAATAATATCTTCAAAGAAACTTTCTTAATCAACTTGTAGAAACAATTTAATATTTTTATTCTGATAAAACGGAATCAATGTACAATTTCTTCTGATAACATTTTTATACCAATTAAAAATAAGAATTTTGGGAAATTTGAAATATTTAGGGGTAAAAAAGCATCCCTATGGAATTTAATGGAATCTAATCAAAAAAAAATCTTAGCTTAATGTTCATTCTCAGTAAACTATATACATAAATAAATAGTATACTCTAGCCCTTCAGTATTCGAGTACCTAGTAGCTTAGTAATAAAAGTTAAATCAACAGTTATTCCAATTATTCACTTATTCAATAAAGAATACTACACCGAATGGTTATCAATATAATTCATAATCACATTAGGGGCGTTCCTCGAAGACCTTTACGTAAGTGTCAAAAAAAAGAGAGTATTATGAATAACCAAAGTTGCGTTTGGCATATAAATAGGTATGAATGTACATATATATCATCGAATAGTTATGAGTTGAAGAAGCAGTTCACTTCCACGTGGGTAAGAGGTCTGTCAGTGTGCCAGTTGGAGCAGAGCATATCTTATCGGTTAGCTTATCTATGGTTCAAAGTTAAATTTTATACGCATTCGGAATTATACCGCAAATAATGAAGATAACATTCCATGGCTCCACGGCTCCATGGCTCCATGGCTCCATGACTCCCTGGCTGTGATACTGAGCATTGTATAGTCCCAGTCGTAGTCGATTGTCATTCTCCTGGCTGTTGCTACTGCTAAACGAAGCTGTGGGCCATGTGGTTGTACGTCTGGTTCTGGTTTTGGTTTATGGCTCTGGTTCTGGTTATCCATTGGGAATAGCAAATATTTGTGCTGCAAAGAAATGGCAGTTTCTAATGTTAGATATATATTTGCTCATGCCAGACACTGCCTCTCCTGGTCTGCCCTCTTCCTCCACCTTCTACTTCTCTACATGATCTCTGTTTTCATTCATTTTCAGGGGTCACGTTGTGGCAGTGATGTGTGGTGTGCACACACAGGGAGAAGCTGCCACCAGTAGGAAAATTCTTTTAATTAACTGTACGCATCCATTTTTAGTCTAGGCAAATTTCGAAATCTGACCATGCCTCATCTACCCCAACTCATGAGTAAACGCGTCTATGGTTACAGCTAAGACTTTGCACATATTGCCGAAAGTTCAAATAGAATTCTATTTAAATATACTTTTAGCTATATTCACTATATAACATACTCTCCATATTCTCCATACTCACAACAACAAGTTCAAAGCATATTTTGGAATTTTTGTGTAAATATTTTGAAATTTATTCGTCATGTTGTTGCATCAATAATTTTTCTGTTTTTCTCAAAGAATTTGACGGATGTTGATTTAATACGCAGCTGCGTACGAATTATGTTTGTTAATTCATTATTGCCACATCCACTATGTCTATGGGACACTCCAACCAAATGAAGTTGTACGAATATATAATATACCCTGGAAACAATCAGAAATTCCTGCACGGATTGTTTCTAATTCATAAGTTGTACGACTGTATAGAACACTCTCTATGGAGTAAAGTTCCCCCATAAAAATAGTCACGTAACTTTGAAATATCTCTTCTACAAATATTATAGTATAAGTTTAACAACAATTTTCAGTAATTTCGCAAAAATATTTGGTAATAATTTCAATTTAAAAGCTTTCTTTCATCTATAAAAAATTACATTCGAATTTTGCGGTTGAATTTTGCCTTGAAGATTGCATATAAAAAAAAACGATTATAAATGAATCCATTAAAATTTTGTGAAAGACGATAAGATATTCTCTATAAAATGTATAATTATTATAGATATAACAGGATATATTCAGTATATTGAGTCTGCAATTCATAGTTATTTTAAGTTAAATAAGCAATCGAATAATTTGTTAGTTTTTCTCATGAACTTTAGCTCCATTTGATATGATGAACAGCTTAGAAGACAGTAGAATTATAGAAGCTACTAACCTACCCATTGTATAACAGTTAAGTTAATTGAATTCAACATATATCAATCTAACTTATTAATGCAGAAATGTCAAAAATACCACCAAAAAATTCAATTAAATAAGGGAAATATACAATATGTACATATGCCTCTACAGGGGCCAACTGTGTAAACGTAGACTTTCGCTTATATATACTATATTTATCCATATAGAGTTGAACTATAAATCGTTTACTTTATTTGTATTCATATATAATACACTCAGTTTATTTATGAATAACAAATTCTAACTAATTTCCCAACTGAACATGCGACAAGCTCGCATTTAGCTTATAAATTTCGTTCCGATTCCAGCAATGAACCAGTTTCAAGCAATTCAGTTCCAGTTCACTGATAATTAATTGAACTACCACAGAGAACATGAACATTCGTTCACTTTTCTTGAATAAGCTAAACGATTCAATCTAAGTCGATTAGTTTTCGATTTGATTGCAGAAAAATTATTATAATTCCTAAGCTGCTTCTCCTACAAAGTTCAAAATCTTCTCATATTACGAGAATCTGATCATTGGTGGCCGTGCCCCGAAACGAGTTGCTGCAAACTGTTATCCACGAGATCGCATATTTATTCGTTGGGGCAGCAAAAATTTTGATCAATCACATTGAACGGTTCCCTAGATCATCAGCGGCACGCCCTCTGTGATCCGTGTGCAAAACACATTCCCCAATGGGTCTGTCACGGGTCCGAACAGACCACATAAAATTGATCAGTATATATGCTTCTATATAGATACATATGTGTATGGATCGATCGAGCCAATTGATTTCAATTTAATTTCCCCCTTTTTATTGTATCTTTGCGACTTTATGCAAATTCATGGAATCGCATTATGTAGTACTCGTAAATAGACCGAAATTTATGCCATCTGTCTGACCAGTCGGATAGACATTAACATTAGCCGGAGCACAGACACATAGACACTTTTATGACCTCCCAGTCCACTGATACCCTCTCTGCCAGCTAACCCAGACAAATCCCAAGTTCCAATTTTTTTGTCGTTGCGGATTTGGGTGCCTCAGCCGCAGCCGCAGACGCAGCCACATCCAAATTTGTACATTGAATTGCTAACTGCGAACAGTCAATATTTATTTATATGTTTCATTGAGACAGACAGACGTGGCATATTATTTGTTTACGAGTTGACCTCATAACTCGGCGGTATCTGTGGATGTGTCTTACGACTCTATATATGTACATATATATATATCATATATGTATATATGTATTTACAAAAATTGGCTGTAATGTGCTGCAGTGGCTCGTTGACGAGAGTCGGCGGTCAAGAGGTGGACGCGTACCTCCATCATCCATGACGATAATGGAACAAAAACAAAATCATAAACATCCACTTGTATATAGTAGGTGACTATAGCGATCATCTTGAACTAAATCTTGAATTTAATTGGAACAATCAATATGCTTGCAGGCCTCTTATCTGCACGAGCAGACAATTTCCAGACTGACCTTACTGATATATATAGTATCTCTGTACTTTAATAGTATAAAATTTCAGCTAACGCTCTGAAATTAAAGATATAGATGTATACTTCAACTATCAGAATGATTCTATACTGCATTAATCCCAAGATAAGTGTACTATATCTCATATTTTGTATGTTTTAGCTTACAGTTCAGATTGCAGATAAAAGTCTATAATACTTTACCATTATTGTTCCCTCATCTGGAGATAAGACATATAAATCTTTCGGTATCTATTCACAATCAAATCCCAAAAGTTGCAATAAAAAGCTACCCAAACGGATGCGATTGTTCTATGTCCCTTTATGCTGTCAAGAAACTGAACAATAGATTTTATTACACCTACTTTTGACAAAGTTTTTGAAATGCTTTCACGACTTTTCCTATATAAAGTTACAGTAAACCCTAGAGGGTGTTTCAATAAGTAAGAGATACTTAGCCTCCTCCTTCCCGTCTCTCACAGCAACTTCAACAAATATTTGCAAAATTCATCAAGATATTTGGGGGATGACAGGGGATACTATTTACCATAAAAGGACTATATATATTTTCGAGAGGTTGTAGCTAAGATATCAAGGTTTCCCGCAGCCATTTGCTTAGAATTGAGCTCAGCTGTGGCATAATAAATGTACTTTTGTGATGGCATAACAAATTGCATCATAGTATTCCTTGGCACAGTTAACTTAGGGAATTTGAAAGGAATTGAGTCTGAAATCCATTTGTTGACGCCAGTCCAGGAGGGACACAAGTTACCCGTCGCCGGTTCATACCCAGACCCAGACCCAGATCCCAGTGCGTGTGCAAGCATTCCATCAAAGGCCATAGCCATTACGACATTAAACTCAACGAGCAATTGGTGGGCGACAGCTTAGCTGTAGAAAGAGAGAGACAGAGAGAGAAAGGGAGGGGTAAAAAGGTTGGATTCTGGCGTTGGCGCCGCAACGTCCTGTCGCCATTCGAGTATTGCATTGGGAGTTGAAGCTGCAAAGTTTTGGAGCATCCATATGGATGCGTTGACCGACTGTGTTTTCAACCCCTTTCCAGCTGCCATCGATCCAAGGACAATGTGGCAAATGTGGAATGAGAACAGCTGACGCATGTGGAAAGCCTTGCCCCAGCCGTGCACTTCGCCCTTTGTCTGCTCAGTGGCGCCTCTTAAGCTGACCCACTTACACCAATGCCCGTAGACAGCAATTGTTTGTTCTCGGGCTTGGCATATAGAGTGGAAACTGGTCTCAGGATTGGGTAAAATGTACCCTTCTGGCCTTGACTCGGGTCGACATAATATACACCAAAT
Source organism: Hirtodrosophila trivittata (assembly GCA_035045065.1). Taxonomy (NCBI): domain Eukaryota; kingdom Metazoa; phylum Arthropoda; class Insecta; order Diptera; family Drosophilidae; genus Hirtodrosophila; species Hirtodrosophila trivittata. Next base: position 16,344,569 of record JAWNNK010001311.1, on the reverse strand, counting down.
ACGAGTATGACGACTGTGGCTCGCCAATATTGCAAATTCGGTTTTCAATGATGTCGGTGAAGGTCTCGGTCTCGGTCCCACGACGCTCTTGGACGCACTTGGCTGCTATGGCCACCAGCGTCGCCAAGATGACAAAAGCAGTTTTCGGTTTCAAAGCTGATTTGCCATAAAATAGTAGTCTCTGCGTGAGTTTGTCTGTTCCACCGCGGATATGAGGGGATTGGATAAGATAAGTGCCATAGATAGCTGCAGCTCCGTCTGCGTCTCCGACTCTGGCACTGTCTTTTGCCAACTCTTTAAAGGTAAACGCTTTTATCGACGCCTGATAACGAGTTGAAAGCAATTGAAGTGCTCTGGATGGTGGCTTGCGTAATGCTTTACCCTCAAGCCTCATAACAATTATCATCACTTCCAGCTGTGGCATCGCTCCATATGTAAGACTAGTATAAATTTGTTGATTTTGATGACGTTAGCGCCAAATGGATGAGTCATTAGCGTGGGCATTGAATCGTGAGATTGGAGATTTGTATTGCCGTTAGATGTCACTGATGGTATTAGTCAAAACTCGTAAACAAATAATTCGTACATACAATACATACGTATATGGCATGCAAATTGTTATGGGTAATGGCGATTTGTGAATCGCTGTGATACATTATTGTTAGTCATTCGATTTACATATTATGACCGTCTTTTACGTGCATGTAATTTAAAAAACAACATTGCCTTGATACGGTTAATGGTAGAAGGTACATATAAGCTTGTGTCTTTTATCGCCGGTAATTAAGATTCCAGCGCCCCAAACCAAAAAAAAATAGCTATCTACTTTTATGGTTACATCCAAATTTGTCTTGATTACAAATTGAAGGTTTCAGAGTTACTTCAATACGAAACTGACCATGGATATTTATCTAAGATGCTTTTCTGATACCTCCAATGCCAGCTACAACGAATTTCAAAGAAAACGCGTTGTGTCTTAGATTAATTGAGCTGATCTAATGAACTAAGTCCCTAATAGTCGTTCATTTGAATCGTTTTATCATTCAGTGATTCGAACTTCGAAGTTCGAACCTCTAAGATCGTTTAGGTTCAGCCGTTGGAGTTGTTTTTCGATGAGAGCGGTTCGTACACTTGTTCATTTATTCGTTCGTTCAAGTCGTTCTTTGAGTCCTTTTAACAAGAAATAAAGTTTGTAAGCTGGAAAATTAAATCGTTCGGGTAGTCGTTCAATTGTCTTTTAGTGCTAATTGTGTTTTCTTTAAATCTTACCTATAGTCGTTAATTCGTTCGATGAGACCTTCGTAAAGTTGTTCGTTTAGCCGTTCGGTTGAGTCCTTTTAACGAACGATTAAGAACGAATGAACTAAAAAGTTCGTTGGAAGGCAGGAAAGTGACTTGATGTCTCTTGTTAACAGCTGGAAAGAGAACATTTTGCAGAAACAAAATAGCTTTACAGTAAATTAAACTTAAATCTAAATTGAAGTGACTAACTAATGGGCTTATAAAACGCGGATTGCCTTTTTAAATGTCTACTATACAACGTATAATTTTACGGTATATTAGCTTTAACTGACTGACCATTAAGTGAAAGTGTTAAATTCCATGTACAACTGATTGGCCAAAAGGGTCGAAGCTATATATTGATTTATTGATAAACAGAACTAATGAGTATCCTCTGAGTAGCACTCACATGTGAAACAGGAACTCACCTTAATTGGCCGCCTATTCATATCCGGTTTAAAAGCCAATTTCCTTAAAAATTTAACACATTTTTATTTTAACGAGAGGTAGGAGATAGGGTGTGATTCTTATCAATTCCAATTAATAATTCCACCAGCCATGTAAACATATATTGCAAACATGTTGTTAACTTAAGAGTCAACTTGAACAAACCCAAGATGACTCACTTCTATAGATAACTTTTACTGACTGTTACCACAATGCTCTTCTTTCAGATCGTTGCCATGCATCACCAGTTGACAACGAAAACAACGAGTACCAGGATGATGATTATGATTACGGTGATGATGACGCCGGAAATGTGGAGGGACCCCCACCAGAAAGTAGCGAGAAAGTAGCTAGTTTGCCAGCCTATTTTGAAAAGCCTGAGATCACATTAGATGCCAATCCAGGCGAAGATGTGCTTCTCAGCTGTGATGCCCGCAATTTTGCAAGTAAATATATACAATATAGATACACCATGTACTTCCGATATGAATGTTTACCTTCCTTAATTAACAGTTGATAATGTTGCCATGTGGTACAAGAATGGTAATCTTTTGGCAAACGGTCCGATTGCGATTAACAACCGGGTGCAGGTGATGAAGAACAACTCCATGCTTCTTAGCAGCGTATCGGCGGATGACACGGGTGACTTCTTCTGTGTGGTGATGCCGCAGAACGTGACGCAACATACAACACTGAGGGTGGGCGCCCGGCTATCGATCCTCTGCGACGATCGCGATGTAACGGATCTCTCGCAGACGTTCAAGCAGGGCGACCATCACAAGCTTGTGTGCCGAACGTTCCTGCCCACCAAAGCAGAAATTAAATGGTCATTTAATGTAGGTTCTCCATCGTTGGCATTGGCTATCATTGCCGAGTCAACTGGTTTATCTTTTGTGTATCTAATTCCGGTCTTTATTTTACGCTCTGTGTAGGGTCAGCGATTGCAGACCACCGAAAGTGACATGGCCAATGGCGTCATAACTCTGGAGAATGTAGACGAGCAGAACGTTGGCACATATCAGTGCCTTGGTGATGACGGCAGCAGTGATCCGCCACATGGCATGGTCACCATCGACGTACAGTACAGTCCTAAAGTATCCACGCATCGACACCATGTAAACGCCCTGGAAGGCGGCTCCGCTGAACTCTACTGCGACTACCGTGCCAATCCCATTGCTATAAGCTTTTTCCTTAAGGATGGAAAGGTACTCTCTCATTCGGAGAAATACTCAATCAAGAACTCGCACCACAAGTCGCATAATCGGACCACACTCACTATTAAGCATGTGTCACACAGCGATTTAGGCGAGTACCTGTGCCACGCTGAAAACGCCGTTGGCTCCGATGAGTCTCGTGTCCATCTTAGCTTTAAGCCAGAGACACCGCAATTCGAGAGCAGCTCCATTGAAGGTGACCGAGTAACAATGCACTGGCTGGTACGTAGTCTCCAGCCGCTCACCGATGCCATGCTCGACTACAAAATGAAGGGGGTAAGTTTTATAAGAAAACCATCATAAGATATTCCTAAGCTTGAATCTACTCCTCTTATTTTTAGTCGAATACGTGGAGCATTGTGCCGGCGATACAATCAAAGCATCACGACAAGGAGACTGGCATTTGGAAGATCACACATAGATTGATGCTATCCCCAGGTCTGTGGCACGCGCGTATTAAGACGAAGAACACTGAGGGTTGGTCCAACTATTCCCCAGACCATGTCATATTCATTAAGAACTCAGATGGTAACTGTGGTACATGCATTTGCGCTTGCAAAAACCATTCTAATTCCATCCATTTTCCCATGCAGATAACAATGAAATAGAGGATGGTTCTTTGCCACCAGATGATCTGAAACGTGCTGGCTTTATACCTGGACTCGGCAGTAATAGTGCGGCGACTACAATGACACTGTTGCCTGGGCTTATTATAGCCGCACTCAGTACATACCTACTCTAACTCTGCAAGTAGAAGTTATGAGGAGCACCAGGGCAACGGAGCGGCTGTACACATGTATTACAACATATTACATGGTTGTACAGTACCTCGTTGAACCCGGCACCTGGATAGTAGTAGCAGTAGCACCAGCAGCAGCTTATATATAAGAAAGCCATTGCAAAATACCCAAGTATTCTAATTATACATGCAAATGCTAATGCTAATGCTCAAGCGCCTGATAGACCCGATCAAAGTCAAAGGGGTCAATGTTAATGTTAATCTAAAAACTAAAATCTAAAATCAATCACTGAAACATTTGTGCCAAGTAGCATCCACAACCACGGTAGGAGAGGGCAGAGGAGAGAACGAGTAGCAGAGGTAGAACGATGATGTTTATGCGAATGTACGAATTATTTGTAGCCTAGTTTAGTTCAAGTTAAAGTTAAAGTTAACGCTAACGTTAAAGTTAAAGGTGAGATAAATGCGACGAACGGTTGAAAACCGCCCAAAAAAACTTAGCATATAATATTTATTTGTTTGTATGTACGTCTTATATGAATCCCCAGGAGATATCCTGACAATACCTGAACAGATATAGAAACAAATACAGAAACCGATACAGATACGAATGTAAATACACAAGAGAATGTTAAAATAACGGGAAAAAGGAGGATCTGGTAACTTGTAGGCGGGTATATGTTTTATATAAACACCAATTGAGATGGGAAGGATATATATATTTTATTTAATGAATAATCAAAACAAAAAGAAGGAAACCCCTGAATTATTACGATAAACTAGACCAAAGCTTAGACATATGTACCTACATGTACCCCATATACATACATATGTACTATCACATATTTTTTACGAATACGGAAGGAACACTTTGGGTAACTATGACGCAGCAGAGAATACTTACTAACAGTTAAGAGATGGAACACGTACGACTATGTTTTAAGGTAGAGAGATCAGAGATCAGAGGATCAGTTGAAGGGATTGGAGAGTCGCTTTTCTGTTTGGCTTTTATTGAAATATGTTTTGCTACAATACCTGAAATTGCCATTGGCCATAGATAATACCTATAAAGATACATACATATGCAAACGCTGACCATACAGATTGAATATATACATACATACTTACAATCAAAATCATGAATATAAGAATATATATATACACATACATATATATTTTGTATACTTATTTTATTTAAGAATCACAAATATTAGTGTTAATGTTATAAAACAAAGCAAAATAAACGTGCCAATCAATGCAAAGATTGTTTCTCAAGAGTTCCATATAAAAGCAAACCTGATTTTGTGAGCCTATCTGTTAATAAACACAACTTAAGAACATATATCTATATATATATACATATATCAGTTAACTATTCAAGCGCCAGTGTCTTAAACAATTATTGTAATTTTCTTCGTTTACGTTTAGTTACTGCGACATTAAGAATACATACACATATACACATTTATATATACATACATATATATATATATACCGCTGTATATGTACCTATGCAAATAAATCAAAACTAATCATTGCATTATTTCCATTTGATAAAATCTATATATTATATATCTACGTATATCATTCAAATCATATCATACTCTCACTGGAACTGCAAATTGTAGTAGCATTTCCGACTGGTCAATGCCTGGCAGGGATTAACGAGTCTGTACGACCAACTTTCTTTGAAGAATATGCTCCTTATCGATGAATACCCTGTAATAGATACTATCTGAATCCAACATCTAACAAACAGCATCAACGGTTTCAATTCAGAGTCCTAGCTAAGGACCTATTCTAGCCCAATTTTCTTACAAGAACAAAGTTTCTTAAGCTTATAGTGGGAACAACTGCTTACTCTGATGGCTTCCCTATAAGGAAACGGTATACTCATCAGATTTTAAATAATAAAATACTAGAAAATTGAATTATTTTTTGTATACTTTGGTTTTTTAATAAATAAAATCGTTTCGTCTTTACAAAATGAAAAATTCACGATTAACAAGACTTAAAACGCTTTTGTATTTTTAGCTTTTTAGAGAGAGAGAAGAGAGGGGCGGGTGGATAGGTAAAGAAGGGGAATAGAAATGCAATTACAGAGTGTATATCGATGCACATCCAATGGGAGATTCGTAATACTAATTAACTTAACTAATGCTTGTATTGATGTAGCACCAGACCTAGAGTTAGGAGGCACAACAACGTAAACCGATGGAAACTGCTTTGACCGGACTTTGAGCTCTCCGGCGTTATGACATCCATGGAATGATCGCCTAGAACGACCTTTGTGTGCAGGTAGACATCATGGGGCAGGACATTGCAGTAGTAGTCACCGGCGTTTTGGGGACTCGACTTCAATATGGTCAGTTCATAGTTGCTGGGATCAAGCTTAAAATTGGGCAGCACCACGCTGTTTCCGTTCGTGACAATCTTGGAATCCTTATACCAGAGTACAACATTATCTAAAGGGAAAACATAAGACATTAATAGGCTTTGCTAGAAGATAAATGTATAGCTCTACTTACCCTTCACAATATTATCATCGCACTTCAGCACAACATCCTTGCCCAGAGTTCCTGTCACAGTCACACTCCTGTTGGAGCGAGGTGCCATTTTCGCACCGCCAGCAGCCTTGAATACCCTGTTGTTCTGCTGGCTGGTGCCACTCTGGTCATCCATGCCGCCGTAATCATAGTCATCGTTCAACATCTGCTCAGTAGAGTCCGTGCTCGATGGATAAGAGAGCACTGAAAAACAAGATAGAAAACATTAATATATTATTTCAAACTATCAATACAACAATACATAAATAATATTGATAAAAGCTTCATGTGCCCACCCATCCCGCGAAAGTATATAAGTCATATGACAACAGCTCATTAGAGCAAAATCATGACAAAATGGGCGTTCGTTAATTAATTGAAAAATATTATATAAATCCTCGGGGGGACTGACATGGTTAAAGCAATAAAATGTGGGCGGTACGCAACCTTGAAAAAATCGTTAAATAATTTTATAATCTGATCATCTAAAGTTTTTGTTGTGTAAAAAACAATGAGCTAATGAAGAGATCCATTAAAATAACAACAAAACTCTATTGTTTATGCTTTGTGGGCGTAGCAGGGGGCGAGGCATAACGACCCACATTTCCTGCTGGCATAATCACTTGTGCAGTTGGATTGAAATTAAAACCGGCTACTCATCAGTGTTATTTTTGTTTGGTAAACAGTTTGCAGCTCATATTCATATCCATTCATATCCCACCCCGACCATGTCCCAGGGAAATGCAGATACATTTAGGGATAGACAGGGATATATGGAAAACACCAGCTGCATTGTTGGGTTAAGGCAATTCGCAGGCTTTTCCCATGTTTTTATATCTTTCACTTAATTTCAAACTCTATTCCCTCTGTCCCTCTCTCTCTAGCTCTATTTCTTCCTCGTTTTTACACACACGCACAAGTATTAATACATTTTGTCAAAGTCGTATGAAAACATTTCACGGAAATGGGGTCACATGAAAATTGGGTGCACGGGGCATACGAAAAACGAAACATAAAGTAAGCGAATGGAAAGAGAAAACACGGCGACGGCGGCAACGGCAACGGCGGCATTATTCCCCATCCCCAACTCGGTGTCGGTCGGCCGATCGGCGCACCCACATATGCATGTGCTCGGCTAAGGGGAGAGTAATGCGGCCAACATTGGTGCCATGGCTCATACCCGCAGTAGCTGCCACTGCCACCGCCACCACTGCCGCCAACGTCGCCGTCGCTGTCGGCATCGGCGTCACTTTGCGCTACTTTGTTTTAGTGGTGTCGACAGTGGACACCAAATCGAAAAAACATTTCACAACAATGTCCATTTTCACTGCACACGCACAAACGCATACAGACACACACACACATTCAGACGGCCACAGACATATCACACCCTCGCTCCGCGTGGCAGACAATGTGTCGGGAACGTTAGGGAGGAAAAGAGAAGGGCAGAAGAAACGATCTCAGTCTGACGATTGTGAAAAAGTTTAAATTTACATTTGTATATTCGCTTCTGCCATTTCTGGCGTCCCGTGTGTGTATGTATGCATATGTATGTATATGTTGCAGCTACTGCATGTGTTATTGTTGTTCGTTTTGTTTTTGTGCCTTTATTGTGTTATTCTTTGCCACTCACACACACACAAGCACATACACACATCTATGCTCCTTTATTATAGCCACTTTTGTCGCTTTCGTTGTCGCAGTTGCTGCTCAGCGATGCGTGCTGAAATTGTAACTTGGCACACATACATAGACCACACTAGCCCAACAATAAAAAGAATTAAGAAAATATTTCTTTCATGCACGACTCAAAGTGTACCCTGTACCGACAAATAGGGAACTAAAATTTGTCAGAGAGAAAGAGACAATCGCCAGATTTGGCATCACGATACTAACAGAGAGAGAATAGGCTATGTTATTAACATAAGCAATGCTTAATGAGCATACCCCTTCCTCTTATGCTATGTAAATGTTAGTCCTTTTTCTGTTGGTAGAGATAAATTATCGATTATGTTAATTGCATTTGCGATTATGTTAATCGAAGAAAAAGAGTTGGCAACATTGAAAAATTAAAAGCGCAAATTCAGTTTTCTTTATTGATCGGTCTGTGAAGTGAAGTTTAAAAAGTAAATTTTTGTTTTTTAAATATTTTTATAATCATGCCCATTAGGAGCATGGCATAGGGTATGGACAATTTTGAGAGTTAATGCATTGCGGATACGGATATAGCCACAGCTAAAGCCATGTGCTAGAATGTGGGTGACTGAACTTCGGCTCGGTGATTGGTTTTACTTGACATAAGAAGAAGAAGCAGCGTCACACCACCGCATGGAGGGTGAATTAAAACTTTTTGAGATTGCATTCCTTCGGAACTCAACTCGTCCGGTTGCGTACACTCCACAACCACTAAAAAAAAGTGCACATACACGCAATGACCCCATCGACTGCTTTTTGTCGTAAAGTTTGGGCCATAAAATTGAAGAAAAATAACAATACCCTTCCAAGAAGAAGCCAATGAACCAGGAATACAGCAGTCGACGCAGTGTACACACACATACACACACATTTATGTAAATATGAACCAAATATATGTTTATTTATTATTTTGCAACTTACAAAGAAAACGAAGCAGAAAGCTGCTGAAAAAGTGTTTACACTTTTTTTGGGGATTGTTGTGAAACTTAAGCTAATATAGCATAATATTGATCCTTTATTAAGTATAATTAAATAAACTTCATTGGGCCCAAGTGAAGCCAATGAAATTCAGCTGAACAGAAATCCACTTTTTTTATGCTCCATATTTATGGACGTATTCTTTTTGGAGCACTTTGTGGTTGATTCTCATGGGAATCAGTTTATAAACAGATATAAAGTTTTCTGGGATGTTTTCCATGCTTAAGATAACAATTGTTGTTGTTGTTTGTTTGTTTCTGTTTTTTCCTGTTTTAATTGGTACTCAGAATTAGGCCAGAAACAATTTATCATAAGCACAGCCCTGAGCACAATGATTCCGAAAATTTTCAGCTAATAACCCCTGGACTTGACCCCAAAGGGCGGATGATGATGACTCTGACCATTGGTTAGCCATTGTCCAGTCCCTCCTATCCCTGGCCAGCATTGTGCCAGTCACTGTCAGTCAGTCTGGAATCAACCAAGTGCAGCATTTTTGTTTTGTTTTTACTACCTGATAAGCCGTGAGTAGCGCATTCGGAAGAGCCCGAATGAGGCCTAAAAGCGCCTCAGCAGCTCTGATCTTTGATCTCCTTTATGTGTACATTTGTATATGTATGTGTTTAAGGTTGTCTGTCTGTTTGCCTGCCCCTACGTGACTGACCCCGTCGATCTGGTTCCAGGTCCAGTCCCTCCAGGTTAGCTGTCTGGCCAACTGCCGGAGTGCGTTATACGAGCCGAAAATTATGCTGTTTGTGTGGCAGATAGAGACATGAAGCGAAGCGGATAATGATAATGGCATTCTGGTTGTGGCATTCTCTGAAAGCGATCAGGTTACGGACAGCCCCGAGGGACAGACCCTGGCCATATAGCCATTAAACCAGGTCTACCTACGCACTGCACTTGGCCCAAGGCAGATGTGCGGCAAATGCAGAAAAACGCAGCAACTGCAGATTCCAGACCAGACTCCAGACTTCAGACAACCATTGACAAATAACCCACACACACACATTCACACACACAAATACATAAAAGGGATTCGCATTCAATTAGAGTTGAAAGGCCGCGTGTCCTGTGCCACGTCAAGGGGATTGGATGCGAGTTATTGCGAAAAATAAAAATTAGACGGCAGATGTTGGATTGGAAATTCTCTGGCAATTATAGGAATCTGTTCGATTGAAAATGTAAATCAAAGTACGTACTTTATGGATATCAGCTTGATTTGGTATTTCGGATTGTTATGCCATAAACGGAGGCACTGCAGCGACCCACCCGAAGCGATCAAGTGCCCAACAAAATGAAATACAAATGAAAATTACGATTCGATACATAAATTACAATAAAAATCGAATCTACACATTGAAATGCACTTACACCCGGGCATAATGAAACGAGAAACCAAATATAGAAATGAGCATGAGTACCCAATGCATATGAGTACTCTATGGAAGAGTATGGAAGAGTACTCTATGTACGATTACGAGTACAAGTACGAGTACGAGTTCGATAGGAGAACATTGATTTCACTTAGTTGGCGGCGGTGCCAATGGTTTCCCATTGTGCGTGCTCCGTCAGCGTTATGATCAGCGCCAGTGAAGGCCTTAAGCATTTCTGGCACACACCCGAACCAAGTGTAGATGGAGGAGAAGTGGGTGAAGGGCAGGGAGGGTGTCTCTAAGCAAAGACATGGAGAACGTTTCCCGTTGCCTAAAAGTGCACGTGTCGGCACTTACGAGCAAGTGCCACGATGCGGGCATATGCCACATAGCCAAAAGCCAAACAGCAGCTAGGTATATATAAGTGTCCAGATACAGTGAAGCCTCTTCTTAACGTACACGCAGTGCCGAACAAGAGCTGAGTTATAAACAATCAATGACAAAGGTATCCGTAAAATTGTCCGCCCAGAGGCTTCACTGCACCTTCAGTATTAACATAGATCCCCAACGAATCCAATAGGTCAACAATAGACTCATAGACACTCGTATATATTCCTATAGTTGACCAAAAACTTACAGAGTCCGTGGAGGGTCTACGCCAGGCGCATATTAAAGCGTTCTGGGATTGCAGTTTGGAGTGTTTTGAGGGGTATGCGGGGGCTTGGAGCAGGGCTTGGCTTGGGTTGGCTTGGTTCAGGGCTCGTGTTCCATTCAAGTGGTTGTGGCATGTAATTAATATGCGGCACTCCTTTTCCAGCGCCGCCAACTATTTGGCGCAAAAGGCAACGAGGTTTTTTCAATTCTTTCTGCTTTTTATTATATTTTATTTTTTATTCTATTCTCTCTCTCGCTCTTATGTTATTTATTGCTATGCTTCGGCCATTCCCTTTCATGTCTCTCCATGTGTTTGTGTGTAAGTGTGTGTAGAAATTATAGCTATACATATTTGTATAGCAATGTTGTCCATCTATAGGGAGCAATATCAAATTCCAGCCGAGCTGCGGCCCCATGAAATTCCATACTATTTTAAGGTTAGTTCGAGAATCGTTTCAATCCCTTTGAATTGGCAACCGGAGATACAGTTAAGGGCTGGAAATATTGCTTAGCTAATCCTAAGCTATCTTAGAGATGACTATTTTCTATCCTATTCATGGGTAATCCTAAGTTATCTATAACTAAAAGAGATTTAGGTAAAATCTAGAAAGTTTTCTATGAAAAGTGAGGTCTGTTTCACTTCTAAGGAACTCTATGTTTCCCAGAGATCTGTTTCTTCTTATATCCTGTTTAGTTTGGAGATCTCCCTCTTTCTCCCTTCCCTCTAGAAGGATAAGATCAAACCTGTTCCAGTAGAAAGGAAACTATCTGCGAGCGTTTCGCTCATCCTCAGCTCTAATTCTCCCCGAGACTGTTTCATCTTGAGACTCTATCACAATCTGTTCAGACTTATCAGGTATGTCCAATCAGTTAGATGCCTATAATATTTATTATCTCAAGACCTGCCTATAGCATTATTCCTTAACGATGCCGCCTTGTTCTTTGATGCTGGTTCTAACAAATATTAAGATATAATCAGTGGAGCACTTAATTGATTGATTTACAAAATCTTATTGATTAAATGAATGTATAGAGAAAAGAAGAAGAGAAACAACAGACATAATTATGTATAACAATGCAGGAATACACTGACAGAAATCGATCATCAATTCGTTACCCATTGATTGCTTAAGAACCTAGACAAAAGATCCATAGATACTTTTGTAGTTAGAATTTTATTTGGAATAGAGTTTCCATTGTGATAAATTTATTCACTCGTTTGCCCCCTTTTGGCTTCTGTTGCAGCTGAATCGTCATCATGATTATAATCATCATTGCGTTCATCATCATCATGGAAAGTTCTTTATTATCATTGTGATCAAAACGATTAATTTTTATGTTTTAATGTGGCACAATTTATGTACTTACATGGACATATATATAAATTTTCGTATATAGATAGGTATATAACAGTACTGTGTGTGTGTGTGTGTGTGTGTGTGAGTGTGGAGTCACCATGCCAACACATGCTCAAATAATAATAATACCCGCCTTTGACTGCGTCTGCGACTGCGACTGGAACTGCTGCTCCGGCTGCCCCACTTGAATGCGCACACTCCGAGCTCCCGTCAGAGACCCGAAAGCAAGAAGTGAACCCTGCGTGCAGCTCAGCCCACTCCAAGCCGGCACCCGCACCACAGCAGCAGTCGGAGGAAGGGGGGCAGTTGCAGAGGCAGCCGCCAATTCGCCAGTTCTGTTAAGTAAATTGATTCTTTAATTGTCGAGAATTGGTTACGAGTTTGTTTAACTCGCTTCGCCGCTCGGTGGCATGCCCCTTTTATGCCCCCTGCCACAGTGCCCACATCTGATGCACAGCACAGCCATCCGTGCACCCGTCAAGCAGCAAATGTGCATGTGTATACAGAATGAGAAATGAGAATTGAGAATTCAGAATTGAGAATGAAAGAATATGAGAAATCCGAATGAATCGAGCGGCTTTTACATAAAGCGAAAGATCTGTGCATTCTCTGCAAGATCACATTATTTACTATGTACATGCACATATATATTCCTAGTGTATATCTGCTATGAGTCAGAGATTCCAAAATAAATGCGAATGCAAATACCAAAGAATTATGCAAAAGCAGCAGAAGAAGAAAATGAAGGAAACGACGATGACGACGAGCGACGATCCCCTACTCGGATTCGGAACGTGAAATTTAATGCTCCCCCTCTAAGGAGGAAAGATTCTTAAGAAAAACGTAGGTAGGCAAACAGAGGTGCAACTGATTACCCCAAATACTAATACCATATAGGGACATAAACTGAACTTAGGATGCGCTATGATAAATTCTTATAGATAATATGGCAACTGCCACTGCACCTCAAATCCAATCAAAGCGTTTGCAATCTTATTGTTTATGGCCAAAGGGTTAGCCAGGCATACTGCCTGAAGGTTAGGGAGAGGGGTTACGGGGGAAGTTCGAGAAGTTTTGCGCTAAACACACATTCTCACGCTTCCTTACCCCTCACCGAGGACAAAGTCGAACCGCTGTGGTATGTCAAGATTCGCACTCTCATTCTGTCCAGGTACCTGGTTACTATTGTTGCTCCTCCATGTTGTTGTTGTTGTTGATCACTTCCTTTGTTGTTGCTGTTGTTGTTGTTGTCGCCTATTAGGCACCTATGGAATAATTAACAGCGTAACCGATATGCGAATGAATTGCACACACCCCGTCGAGCTGGCAGCCTATCCAACCATCCAACCATCCAGCTATCCGTCCATTCATTCGTTTGCTCATTTGCTCATTTACTCATTGAAATTGGCGTATTCACTTCCTATTGAATGAGTGGCTGCTTGAATGAAGGAGTGCTCAATGGTGCAAGCTGCATTCAGTTTATTGATCAATGATAAATAACTGCATTAATGTGACAGCTTTCGCCTATAAATTATAGATTTAACTGTTTGAAAATCTATTCACAAACAGGTAGTCACGAATCCAAATACCTATTCACATGATCTTACACAAACTCGTACTACTACTGCTAATCCATGAGATGATTAAGCAATTGCTCAAGGATTGGTTAACCTTTTCAACGCGTTACTTGCTCTTAAGGCCAACAGCTTCCAGCATACTCAAATCGCATTCCAAGCCCATGACGAAACTCATTTGTTTCTTCAGAAAATTGAAAGTTAATCATATTATTAGAAATTTGGGTTTATTCACCAATTATGAATCAGTCTGCAAGCTCAAATATAAATTAATTCAAATGACGAATTCTTCTTCTAGTTAACACTTTTTTTTCCTAGGATTGGGAATTACGAGTGTATTTTTGGCATAGTGCATCATTAATTGGAATGTGTTTGAATGAATCACTTTTGGTTGGAGCTGGAGGAGGCGGAATTTATGAAGACCCATTGGTCAGAGAGATGTACGAGTGTCCATATGTAGGTCAAAGAATGTTCTACTTATACTTTTTGTAGACATTCCAAAAGCCACACATCACAATCAGTTTTATTTAGACTCTCGAAAATAGACTGGAAATCGAATGAAAATCGACGAGTGCATATGTGAATCTGATGCATGCGATTAACTCAGTTCAAAGGGTCTCCAGTCTAATCACAGAGATTAGATTGTGATGGAGAGCAGGGCTGACATGGGGTGTTGGGAGTTTAGAATACGTAGCTCTTGCCTAAGCCTAATTGCAATACATTTCCGCTGCACTTAACATGGATTATCATTAACATGATCATACGATCAGCCAATATATATATATATATATATATAAATAAATATATAGACTTACCCAGGCAGCAGCTCGCGATCAGCACCAATCCCGCGATGAGGATACTGTTTAATGCTTGACTTGATTTAACCATTTTTGATTTGTTGTTTTTGTATTTTTTTCCTGGAGTGTTCTTAACTGTTTCACACTCGAAAGTTTTTATGATAATGGATTGGGAAATACACCAAAACTTTCTTAACTGTGTCACACGTACTTTTGATTGTTGGTTTTAGCTTGTTTTTTGGAACTTGTTCAATTACTTGTTTGTTATTCTTGTGATTTTTCAAAAAAATTCTTGCCGAGTAATTAATTTGGTTATTTATTTTTTTAATTTTAATTCGTTGAGTTCAGTGCTCCACTTATCTGCCTACATATTCAGCACTTTTTTGTAAGGGATTTATTATATCTTTTTATTTATTTTATTTTTTATTTTTATTAACTTTTTCACACAAACAAAGTCCAATTGATTGAAGGATTAATCCAGAAGAATATATAACTGCAGCTTGTATTCCGATTTTCCCAGCAACACGATCTATGGTTCGATTCTTTCTGTTAATTCCGTTACCTTAGGGCCGCGAATTTATAAAATTTGCCTTCCTCTTTTCTCTTTCAACTCGCTTCGGCTCGTTTCGTATTTCTCCGGTTCGTGTTTCGCTTCGGACTGTTCGTCACAAGAGCACAAATACAAATGACATCGGCTTCTGCTGGTGCACCGAAGTTTCAGCTCAAAACTGATAGAGTGAGGAGACAGCTAGAAAGAGACAGGGAAAGAGAGGAGAGAGCCCTGTTAGCACGGCTCTGCCACTTGCCTAAAATGTTATGCGCAACGGGAAGGTAAAGTAAATCTTACTACCAAATTCGTACTAACAACATAAATTAGAAATTATTATTATTATTATTATTATTATTACATATAATTACAATTATTTTAACCAACAAAGAGATTAACAGATAAATTTAGTGACAAATAGCTTAATAGATTACAGTATATATTCTCTTCTCCAGCAATTTGTCTTTTTTTAATATGCTATAAACATTTTTAATGACTTTAACTATAATAAAAATTTCTCATTTGTTGAAGCTTGTTTCATGTTTAATCTTTTAGACTTTTCCCATTGTTCTTAAGAGTGCTGAATTCTAGAAAATTCATTAGCAATACATTTCTATCATTCAATTAATAAATGCTTAAATTGGATTATAGAATTTCGTATTTCTCTTACATTCAACATTGTCCTTAATAATATAATAAATAAATAAATAATAAATAAATACAATAGTTGATTTTATATATCCCATTATTCATATATTATCTGAAATATCTTTTTAAACTAAAATCAGCTGCAAAAATTAATTAACTTCAATCCCAATTTAGCAGAGATTAAGTTAGTTACCAGCTTTGGGTACACTCATACCAAATGCGACGTTTTCTTAAGAGATACCAGAGTTAAGAGAGAGCCGCTCACATATATCGTATCTAAGAGAAACTCGCGTTGCTCTGTGACGCGATTGCTGGCAGTGGATTTTGCCAAGCATTTGAAATATGCACATTAAAAAAATATATAAAGAATAGAATGAATAAAAATCTTATTTATAGTACTTAATCTATTTAAACTATTTCAATTTGCCAAAATTTCTATTATGACGCGATTTTTTATTGCAAGAAGTAGACCGATCGTTAAATAGATTATCTTGACGAAACTTTTTAAATTTAAAAGGAAAATCTCTTTGAAGACGAACACTTAAGTTGAGGCAATAGAGACTCTTATTAGCCAAAAGATATATAGGTTAAAGCTATTTGCAATATCAGAATCAGAATCTTATGTATATAATTGTTATTTTTCAATCTGCTATTCACTTAATCAACAATTTCCTAGGCTTACATGACACATATATATTTCTTAACATAGCTTCAGTATCATGAGCTGTACCTAATGATGTATAGAAAACATATACACATACACCCAAACACATGTTAAATACAAAAAGTAGGTTAAATAAGGCAATCGGTTACCAATTAATTTGTTATTCAACCCACAAAATGCAATTATATCATGTTAAACGTATTCAGGAATTTTCGTGATAAATTCTTTGTAATTATTGGGCATCGTCGTCAGATTCGTACAGAATTCATTATTAAATGGAATCCTTCTCATTCTCCAATGTTCTACAACAAAACATGCTTCTCTTACAATCCAAGTTCCCAGAACTGTTACTGCTGCTGTTCCGAGATACATTTTGCAGTTGAAGTTGAAGTGGAAGTTACATTTGCTTAATGAAATCGCGACTCGTTCCCAGCGTTTTGTATGGGAAGCCCGTTGATTGCTTCGCCAAGCACTGTGATTTACTTACTTGCTCCAACTTCATCCTCCTTCTCCAACTCCAACTCCTGCTCCAACTGTAGACCAGAGACCACAGCAGCGGTCGCACACTGGCTGCTGCTGCTGGCATGCATTTAGGGGTCGTTTGTTTGCATGTTCTGCAACCCACAGATGCAGTTATGCGGCAAGATATGACGACCATTGTCAGCTAGTGTCAGCAATAAGAGAAGAAGAAACAGAAAACGTCGTCAACTAATAAAATTATAGGAGAATATGCTGTGCTAGCAGATACCACGTGTTAGAGTAAAACGCAGTTGATAAGCACTCGGCAAACAATAAGATTCCAGTTCCATTCCAGTCACATTGTTCAAAAGAACTAGATAGTTAAACATATAGAATCACTTTGTTCACCCAAATGAACTGTTCATTGGAACCTATTCTGAACGAAACAAACCGATATACTCATATAATACCCCTTTAAATGTTCGATTTACAGGGTATATGGACACATGCAATGCAATGCAACATTTGCTGATATGTTCAAGTTGAAGCGAGACAAACAAACAATTAAAATTAATCTACGACCATAAAACAAAGTGCGTATTGTGCGAGTTGCAGTATCTCCGGGTTGCATTATGCATTATGAATGTATGAGCACATCTACATACACATAGTTATGTATGTATCTATGTGTGTATGTGTTTGTAGAAGCGTATTCACATTCGTCTTATTGTTTGTGTTGTCTTCTGTTGAAGGCTGTAGGTGGAGGAGGAGCTGACTGCTTGGGTGCCAAGTTTGTAAACATCCGCAAAATGCAGATTTTTTTGGGGGGAAAAAACTAAAGAATCTGAGATTTGTGGTTCTGCCCGCCCAGTCTCCCAGTTACCCAGTCGGATGATGCACATGTTCGCGCCTGCAGCTAAGCGATGCGAGGATATTAATCAAATATTTATATTTACACGTAGACAACGCACACACATTGTTTTGGGCGGCGGTATTCACCGAATTTCTGGGAAATTTCTTTACAACTTTGGAAACAAATTAATCAAACAAACAAACGGCGACAATTCGTGCCTGTGTGCTATATATATACATACCTATATAGTGTAGTGTGCATGTGTGTGTGTTTGTTAAAAGCTGTGCGCTGTCAACAATAAAGAATAATCCAAAGGGATCTTTTTATCTCTATATCTATCTGCTTTGCATCTCTTTGACGTCGCGCAGACTCCGTTGCAGTGTTGCCAACTATCCCGTCTGCTAAGTCGCCAAGCAACAGCAGCCAA
Source organism: Hirtodrosophila trivittata (assembly GCA_035045065.1). Lineage (NCBI taxonomy): Eukaryota > Metazoa > Arthropoda > Insecta > Diptera > Drosophilidae > Hirtodrosophila > Hirtodrosophila trivittata. The sequence continues at coordinate 16,326,315 of JAWNNK010001311.1, read as the reverse complement.
GAGAGCCAATTCCTATTTAAGAGCGAGAGAGAATAAGAGCGCGTTTGTATGCCGGCAACTATCAACTTAGTTGGCAACTCGGCATTAACTAAACATATGCATGTATGTGTGTGTGTTCGTCGTTCATTTATGTTACCAAGCAAGTACCAAGTCTCTCAATTGTGTGGGTGTGTGTCTGCTGGGGGTTGGTTTGTTAGTGTTGGTGCGGTGAAAAGAGCAGCGCTAGAGATGAATGAAACAGGAGCCGTCGCAGTCAATCGCAATGGCAACAGAAATAATTGTTTGGAATTTGAAGTGTCAGCGAATGTGCAAAAGCATTTTCAATCTCCCACTGGGAAATGTGTACTTACCACAAATGAAAACATACACTGAAAGAAAACTGCAAAGCAATACAATCTATTAGTGAATAGGCAAGCACAAAGAGACGCACAAATAAGCTGAGTTGCTGCGAAGGAAATAAGTTTCAAGTCAGGGATATTTTACAGTTTGCTTTAAAATAATATCCCTTGAGCTGTGGGAATTTCTTATTAGGATCAGTCAGAATCAGAAACTTCAGTGGAATTGTTATTAAAGTCAGTGCCTGCATTTTTATTGCAGTGTAGAAAGCAATTGTGTGTCGCAGTGACCTAGGTACCGTAGAGCTATACTCGAACATGTGCCCACCCTTCATAACTTTTAAATTTTACGAGTATTTCAGAGCCATGGACGGGACTGAGTTGTTGTTTTGTAAAATTTGCAGAAGTCGTTAGTTGATTTTGTGACTTCTTTTTGTGCTTGTGAAGAATGCCAATTGGAAATGGAGTCGCGTAAAGTGAGAGCATACGGCGCATAACTCCGAAGAGACACGCACGTAGAGGCATGCTACTATATATCCTGGCATAGAGCAGGGAATTGCTGGTAACGCGAACAGCTTGCTCCAAATTTCCAATTGGGACGCACGTCGGCGTCGGGCGAACGCGCTGTGAGTCATCGGGCATCATCATTCGCATAGTTTTCGTTTTTTTTCTGTATTTTTTGTTGTTTTCGCCTTTTTATGCTGTTCCTCCAGTTTACTTGGCATTCGCCTGCAGTCCTATACGGTTCGTGGCGTGCTCCGACAGCTCTGTCTGCTCTCAACGTGACAGCAGCAACGACATCGACAACGACAACGACAACGAAGACCAAGACCAACCAAGCAAACAACCCACGCAAAGTTCAGTGTTTCAGTGTCGCTCTATGTGAACGGGTTTCTCGGTTTTCGTTTCTCGTTTCTCGATTTATCGCGAAAAATAAAAACACGCAAAATTCAGAAGAAGAACAAAAAGGAGGAGGAAGCGTAAAAGTGAAAAGGATTTCAAGTTGAGCAACTGCTAGACTACTCCACACTATCATAATTATGACGCATCTTCTGCTGCTGGCACTTATCATCGGATCTCTGCATATGTCAGGTACAGGAAACCAACCTCCCAGAAGAAAGAATGCCATTCGCATCTTACAAATCTGTTCAATGTTGGCCATTCAGTTCATTCATTTGTGTTGAAAAGATACAATATTTATTTTTAGCATTAGTATTCATAATTTTTGCGACTCTCAGCAGTCCATGGAAGCATCTGGGCGCCTGCTTCTATAGAGAGACAAACATCAGAAACTATTTTCAAATCTTTTGAAATACTTTTTGATCCATTAGCTTTGTCTCGAGGTTCTATTTGATCTATCGCCTGTCTGGTTAACGCCAGCGCAACTCAAGTTCTCCCAATAGGAATACCAGTTCCAATCAGAAACCACAAACAGATTTCATGACCCTGGAAAATCTGTTCTAATATCATCTTGGGGGATTAGCTGCCTCAGATAATAATAATGTATGCCATATGTTGACTCTGCTTTATTGTGAACCATAATATATGTGCACATAGTGTATATAGAATATATAGATAATGTAGTATATAGATGACTATGCACAATCCTTTCAAGTTATATAATCCAAGGCTTGCAGCGCAGCGTTAAAAGAGTCCTTAAAACAAAGTGCCCAAGGTTTGTGTACGCTACAAAATGCGCTGAGTGTGTGCAACGTTCAAGAAATCGATGGATTAGCCCCAGCGCCCACCCCAGACCCTGCCTCTTCTTCTTCTTCACACCCCAATCCCTGTTTCTACATTTTCGCAAACCCTTAACCAAGTGCAATGCACTCTCCTCTCGACCCACTTGCAACAACAAGTTTTAAATTGCAATTTCATTGTAATTTATCCTGCGCTTAATTGAAGCCAAATCCTTGATTGGAATATACGAAAAGTTATCGAAATGAATAAATGCATCAAGGCATGAAAGTATCCCAACAAGGATAGTGTATAGTATTATCCTGTGGCATTGAAATACCTACAAAATGTGGATAGAGGCCTAACATAAGTTAAACGAAATTAAAAGTCAATAGAAATCTAATCTCAATCACAGAATTGTTTAGCTTCGATTACTTTATATCGATTAATATTATGAAAACCCTTAACAAGTATTCGCTTTAGGGTAAAGTTGAGCTGGGCTTACGTAACTCCACACACCTTAGATGCAGATGAGGTGAATGTGAATCATTAATCGAAGCAGTCACAAAGGTTTTCACTTTCGATCATTTTATATCGATAAATGCTATAAGAGTCCATAAACGGGAGCTGCCTCGTTGAGAGACAAACTAAACCTTTATTACAAACATGGAGCATACTTAGCCGAGCATTAATTAGATTTGACTATATCTAGTAGCTGGGAGCAGTTATCGATGTCTGCTTTCACCTAATAAATTTATTATGTTCTACAATAAAAATAATAAATAAATGTGTTGTCAGCCTTTACGATTTTCGCATAAACTATGACTACATTTATGAATAAACATAAAGCCAGACTTGTAGTAAATACAAATATATATTCGCTAACGTTTATGGGTCTAGCCCCATTAAATAGTTATTCACAAGTTGGTCACGTACTCAAATGGGTAATAGAGACTTTCCTTAGAGCCAAAGACAAACAAAAGAGCACAAGACCAATTTTCATGGGAAACGCGTCTTTGGCTACCAAAACGTTGGATAATTTTTACACACTTGTAGATGCCTCTCTCTCTCTCTATATATTTATATATATTTATGTATGTAGTTGGGGGTGCACAAATAGACAAAATTAGTGGAACGAGAGACTCATCCGTGGAATGGGGCAATGAGCACATTGTTAAAAATATCAACATGATTAAAGTGACTTTGAATAATTAAGCTACTCGGAGCCGACCACAACCATAATCACAAATTACCCACAATGGGTCCAATACTCGAACCAAACTCAAATTTGGACTGACGCACCAGAGGGTTAACCAAGAACACCATAGAGCTCATCATGTTAATTAGAATGTATAAAAGTTAGCCAATTGGGCAGCCGAAATCCAATTGGGATTCATTTTGTAAGTTTTAGTCATCTTTTGTATAGCAAAGAGATAGTTAAGATCTAGGCAGACATATAAACAGTTTGACTGTTATCTGATTGGAAATGGATGAGTTCTAGATATTTCCAATTGGAACTGCTTTAAAGCATATCCTTAAGAACCTTTCAATTTAGATGTAATATGCACTGTATATCCAATTGGATATCATCATACTATATAAAGTTCTATACAGTAGGAAGACATAATTTCTAATTGGATATCAAAATACTAATTGGAAATTCGCGCAACTGTTGAATCGCCCATTCTGCTATGACTTCAGTGTGAGCTCTGAGAGATTATTGATTAGACGATACTTATCCTGAAGTGTGGGTAAGGTTTGACCCCATTTTCTTGGATAAAGCTTCCTAAGGCTCCTCCAACCCCCGAATGTTCCCGGGTTCCATGTCTGTGTGTGTCAATAAATAGAACTAATAACTTACCGTACTTAACGCTGTGTGTGTGTGTCTACTTCTAGTTTGCCAATTTCTCGAACATAAACTGTTGGTCTAAAAGTGCACATGACGCAAGCGATGCCACTACAACATGGTCATCCATTAGCTGTGGAGCCTTGACACAAATCAATATACATGGTCTACACGTATATAAAGTGTCCGTGTCCGTGTGCGAGTCGGAGTCCATGTCCATGTCCATGTCCGTTTCCAAATCCCAAAAATGTTTGACTGACAATTCCCGTGTGTTGAAGCTGCCAGTGAGTGTTCCATAAACTTATAATGACCTCGTGGAGGAGCTGTCCAGCCATGCGAGGGATACGTGTGTGTGTGTGTGTGTTAGTGTGTGTCTATGGGGTGTGTGAGAGTGTGCTTGGGCTGTGCCAGTCATCCAAATGGGCGTTGACATGCGGCCACCTGAACTGCGCCCTTTTCCTAATGGTTTTATGTTGTCGTCGCGTGAGTGGAGCTGGAGATCCAAGGGGGAGCCCAGACTTAGGATAAGCGTGTTTGGAATCTCTGGAGCTGGTGGCTGGTGTGGAGTGGTTTTCAATGCATAATTGAGTCTTAATTACGTTCTGCGCCGTTGTTGACCTTGCCTCACCCAGCGCAGAGACCACTGGCAACTTCTAACCCACGTTTCCAAATCTTTACTCCTCAGCATATGGCAACGATTTGAGCACTGATTACGACTATGGAGATGACTCATCCCGTGCACCTGGAAATTTGGCAAAGCCCACAGCGGTGCCCCCAAAGGTGCCCTCAAAGGTGCCATACTTCGAGCAGGGAGAAGAAGTGCTGCCCGTAATGCCCAATGCGACCAACGTAACGCTCGATTGTCCAGTTAAGAACTACGATTGTAAGCTCTATGGAACTTTAACTGTCTGCTCAGCATTCTAACTCGATTTGTATTCGTTCCAGCGGCAAATCATGTTATCATCTGGTACCGCAATGAGACGGCCGTCAGCAATGGTAACCAGGTAATCATCGACACCTTCCGCCTGGACAAACAGTTTGGCCTCACTGTGCCGGTGGTCAATGCCACCGATTGGGTCTTCTCCTGTCGCGTCATGCCAGCTGGTGTTAGTCGAAAAGTAACCATTGCCATTGCCACATCATCTTCAGCTTCAGTCTTAGCCCTAAGCTGGCTAAAGGAAGCCCTTGTCCTGGCTGCAGCTGCTCTCATGCTGTCGGACAAGGTAACAGGTCGCTTTTAAATCTCCAACGAAGTGAAACCACATTGCACCACCGGCACAAGAACTACCTTGTAGATGGATTAGATTTATAGTTCCGTATGTAATTACGCGCACAAACACTCAAGGATTACCTTGATCTTCGATCCTTGATCCTCAGTTGTTAAATGATCCGATTTTCAGTTAAGGATTCCCTTGTTCCATTCAACTGGAGCTTTAACCGTTTGCTTACAAACTTATATTAGGTGTTGCTTTATTATCGTAGTCTATAGTCATAAAGGAGGAGTATATGTTATAAGTTATGTTTCTCGATCGCATTGGATCGTCTACACTATGCTACAAAATTAAGTAAACTAAAAACTGTTTAAATTATCTTTATCTTCTAGCGGCCATAAAAAATACGTTTTTTATTTGCAAATTTTTATAATAATAATCCAGTGAAACACCTCTCGGTTGCCTTATAGAAGTGTCCGCTAACAGAGGCTTCACTGTACTAGCTAACAACAATTACATACCAAGTACGATAATAAGTGTCTTAAAATGTTTAAACATTATTTTAAATAAAAACTTTTCGGCCTCTCGAACAATTATAATAAAAGAAGAGCTTCTAAATACAACGACTGACTATTCATATTCTATAAGATAATGCTGGGAGTTGGGATTGGGATTGGGATTACTCGGAGGAGTCTTTGCTTAAAGAATCTAGTAGAAGTGCTGAATGGGTATACTGCCTTGCGATCACGAATCTTACGCCTGATGAATGGAAAGTAGAACCAATAGGAATGCTCCAATCGTGTTAGCCTGGCTACGAGTTACCCTTAACCAAGGGCTGATATGGCTTAACAAGTACTCCCTGGATATATATGATATATATTCCATATATATAGCAATTCTCGGAACATATCTAGATACTTCCTTCTATCTTTTACATATATTTACAAAGCTTTCATATAGTATGTTTATCTACCTCGCTAAGTCGTATATAGTTGTTCGATCCGACTGTATTGAGCAGTGCAGCTGGCGCAGCTGTTGTTGTAGTCTACTGAATCTGGATATCGACACAGACAGAAAGTCAGGCAAACACAGATAGCTTCTGATACATATTGACTGTTCTCTCTCTGTTAATCAGGAATATGTCTAGTATATAAATTGGATATAGCTTCTTTTGGGAGACAAGGATAAACCATTTTATGTATAGAACAATCTAAGTTTAAGATGCATAAAAAGTTCAATGGAAACTGCAGCTTTCAAGCGAAGCTAGGGACACGATGGAACGATTTCTAGTTTTTAATTCCTTTCCAACTTAGATACAGATCTAAAGTTATTGCCAAACGGATCAATTCTTCAATGTTTCATTGCATCAATGTAGAAATCAAAAGAAACTCAAGTTTGAGTCTTTTCTTTTGTTTGTTGACAAAAACAAAATACCAAAATCCACCCTTAAGGAGAGAGACCATATACACTCGTAGGATACCCATAGTGCACACAGCTGAATTTTATAGGGGAGCGTATAGGCGTATAGGGGTAGAGTAGAGCAGAGAACACCCGTTGAGAGGGAGACAGAGGATGCGGAATAGTCGCGCTCTTTCGCACCAGGAACTCGGGCCAAGGGCCAGCTGCAGCTTGTGGGTAGAAATTCCGCAATGTGCGCAGGACATGTGAGCCATATGGTAGGGCAGACAAGCACAATGGCAACCACTCAGAACCAATCTGCCAGGGTGGTGGTGGTGGTGGAACCGACTGAGCCGAGGCAAGCCAAGCGCAGCTCAGAAACATGTTTATGTTTCCTGCTGGCGGCAGTCGACAACTGCATTGCAGCCAGGACACACTCATCTAGTCAACGATCCAAATCTCTGCCGCTACCAACAGCTACGCTCGAGGTAAGTTCCTATTGTTAGCCAAGAGAAGCAGCTAATGCATTCAGTTGATTCCACAGATGATACCGAAAACAGAGAACATTGCTACGGCTCAGGACTGCTACATCGATGCACCAAGTGAGAGGGATTACTGCGAGGAAAGCCAGTGTAATCATCAACAGACAGCCGCAGATGTCTATCGCCGCATCGTGGAGCGTCTCCAGAGGCAGCTCCACTGCCAGGATACGCCGAATTATGAATCCAATCTGCACGAGGAAACCCTGAAACAGATTTGGATATCCGCATTCACCGGAGGCAATGTGTATTATCGTGCGTAGTATAAAGCTAATCTCGCAAATAGAGGCAATAACTATAGTTCGATAGTCATTGATAGTTTACTGATATCGCGGATTGGAAATCGATCGTACGAATATTTCGCTGGTGTTCCAGCTGAAATTTGTTTGTTAATTTAATTAAGTGAATAAAAGGAATTGCGTAGCAAGTTAATTGTGTTCATTCACATTTTATCCAACTTTATAAAGTTTAAACTCGTGGAAATGTGTGTTAAAGTCAGAAGGAAGCAACTTCTCCACGGAGTTAATACTTGGTCAGGATCAAGAGAAGAGTCGTTTAAGAACTGTCTAAAAGCAGAGACTGTAAATAAGGATACGAAATACGTTGAAAATTTGAATAACATTATCCGGATAAACACTTTAACATAAAGATTCACAGGATTGTCGGCAGTGGCGTTGCAGCAGATCCCATATATATGTATATTTAAGGTATTATATGTGTGCGAAGAGAATATCTCAGGACATCTACAACTGGAACATTGCTACTGGACACATGATTGTAGCACAAATTCTATGTGGAGGACAATAGTAACATCAACTGAGCGCTGTACTACGGGATGAACAGGTATCCTTGAGTGACACAGTATCGTCGAGGTTGGATACTGCTTAAAGATTAAAGGTATTAAAGAGTTGGGTGTTCTTTTCGATCCTAAGCTCGACATCCATTGTAAATATGGCCAAAGGCGTTCTTGGTTTCATTAAGAGTTGGTCGAAAGAATATAACGATCCTTTTAACCACGATTGTACGGCCTGTTCTTGAACACTGCCCAAATGTATAGTCACCTTAATATATAAATAATAAGAATCGTATTGAACCAGATCAAAAGCAATTTATTCTGGGATTCCAATCTTTGTTTGCTATCGCACTCTAGTAGACTCCTTTTAAATCTTCCTTCTTTAGTTGTTAATAAACGGCAACATAGATTCTTCCTTCCTTTTAAGTCCTTTCGATTTCTCTATTCCTTGTAGACCTATTAGGAACTATCTTCGTTTGAGTATATAATTCTCATTTCGATTCTATGAACACTCCTTCCGTTCAATCTTAAATTTCACTTTTCTATTACCTGTGGTTATACCTACATATAATTCTGATTGGGTTTTCTCCAATTCTAGCAAGAAAAATGATAAATCAATTCAAATTTAAAATCATATCAATAATACCCCAGTCTTTATACATTTCCATTTTTCTTTACAAAACATTTATTATGATATAATAATTATTTTATAATAAAAACAGAACAGGTAACTGTAGATCTCTTGACAAGGTGTTATCCAGGTTTCCTGCAACGGAGAGTAACTTGCGTTAGCCATAAGCCCTCAGCTTATAGGCATCACATCAAAGACTTTATTTGTTGGTTTTGCAAACTGTGGAAATTTGTTGTTTATCAAAAGAAATAAATATACACTGTACCACATGGTATTTATTTTTTAGATATATTTATTCATTTATATGCTTAAACTTATATTTATCAATTATATTTAAATACATACCGTGTAGAGTGAGTGGTGGGCTGTCGTTCATCCATGGACATAGGTACATACCATTCGGAATGGGGGAAATACCAATGATATGGACATGATATGAGCTGAGACAGGGTGCTCCAAGAGAAAGGAATGATCTCAGCTAGCTGTAAGAGTAATTTATTTGTTCAAATGATTTGTATGGAATAAGGATTATTTTGCTGTTATTCTTATTTATTTATTCAATTTTAATCATTTCATAAATTTATTTGTTGTTCTTTTATTATCTTATATTATAATGCGCATATTTCGTTATAAGCTTGAACTTTTTATTCATATTTAAGTATACAAATTAATCCAATTTCTCTTCATATTTTATGTTTTTATTTTCTTCGTATATTTTTTTTGAGATACTTTATAAACAAAGTATATGGAAGTTTTATAATTTAAGTTTATTGCTTTTCATTTTTAATTATATAATTATAATCTATTGCTAGTGACAAACTCATGTATGGAATATCAATTATAATTGAATTTTTTTCTTCTTTTTATAAGCTGCCTTTAATTGTTTCAGATCTTTATAGGTTTTTTGTTTTTGTATTTTTGTTTTATAATTATTTTTATATATATTAGTTTTTAATCTAGGACAGTTTTAATTTTTCGAATGTTTGGGATGCCCATTTCCATTTCGTGTATTGACTTATAAGAATACTAAATGATTTTCGTGATAATGCGTTAACATTTTATTTTTATATGCATTCAAAAATTATTGTAATAATTTATGTATTGTTTATGTATTTCTTTCTTTATAGATAGTATTTATAATTATTTTCAAATCTTTTTCGGCCTTAGGCTAAAACGAATTGAAACGATTTCTTAATATTCAAATTATTTAAGCTTCTGTTCAACTCTATTTTTATTTCGGCTTCGAGAACTTCCCCTCAGCCTTTAGCCTTTACTTATACTTTTTCAAAATAGCGTACGTATTGGGTTTATAGGACTTGATGGGTGGTTCGCGCATACGTTTCATGTCAGTTTGGTATGGCCGTTTATATGCAGCTGCGTTTGTTGGAATTATTGACGGGCGTGCTATAAAATTTATTGATTTTAATATTTTATTTGCATTCAGATTGAGTAGTTAAAGAGTTATAAATATAAAAGTTTGTTATATTAAAAATTAGTCATCATTTAAATGTTGTTTTAGTTGTTTAACAATTACACCTTCGCGGTGTAATTAATATTTATAATCATTTTTTTTTGTTTTGGTTTTCGTGTTTACCCCAAAGCCCAACAAATGCCCCATAATTAGTTTTTTTTTATTTGTTTATATTAAGGTTTGTCTATAAAGCTTACTGTTTACTCAACTTACGTTTTGTGTATTCATATTCTGTGGGCGGGCCACGTTTCACCATGCGATGATCGTACTCGTACGTCACCTCCTCCGGCTCCTCGGCTCTAAAAATAACAATAGTTAATTGAAATCATTGAAAGCTAGAAAACAAATCAATAACACAAAAGGTCAAATGTTTTTTCTCATACAGTCCGAGACTCGCTCAATCGTTATCCTTTGTCAATTTGACGTATACGGAAAAGTTATTTAGATTTATACTTTACAAGTAACTTACTCGGGCGGATTTTCCGCTGTTCTCTTGATGAGATTTAAGTATTTCGGTGCACCGTTGTTGCCGCCGAACTTCTTGTCAAACACCGATCTGAAATATGGAAGTTATGCATTAGAAGGTACATTTAATCATTATTAGAGTATCTATTTACCTGTATGCCTCTAAGTTTGGTCCATGTATATTTTTGGCAGATTCGGGGTCCATTTCCATTAGTTCGCGCAACTGTTCGTGAGACACTTCGTCGTTTTTGTCTGGAATTAGATACTTACGGATCTCGGCCAGGGCATAAGCGACACGTGCATAACACTCGGCAGGTGTGGCCACAGTGCTTACTTCTAGGAACAGATCCTTTTGGAGATGGGCATATCGAGGATCTCCTGAGCTACGCAGCTCCTCCTCTTTGGTGCGATCACGTATCGAGCTACGACCTTTGATAGCAATTTTGCATTGGGTCTCGTCTTGCAGACGACGCAGTGAATTGCCTTTTGGACCCAAAATCTTACCAGTAAAATTGAACTAAAAAAAAACAAATGCCAGCATAATAAATTATACATCCATCCCATAGTCCATCAATTTAAGCACTTTTAATTACCTTTGGGTATTGCTTAACAGGCACAAACACCTTTTGTGTGATTTTCATTGGCTTCTGCTTGTAAACATCTGCATAAAATTCGCGTCCAGGTATACGACCAGTACAGTAGACACGATCAACAGCTTAAAATGCAAATGCAAATGCACATAGAACAACTTATAATTATTTAATATACTAATCGGATTACCTTCGTCAATTAATAATGCGCATAATGGGAACTCTGCAGACAAGCGCTGTCGTTCCTCGTCCAATTCGGCCAGAAATTTCTGGGCCACTTCGTTCAGACGTGGCTGATGCTCATGAGGGGCAGGCTTCTCGCCAAATTCATTATTTGAATTATCCATGATAACACTTTAATTTAAGTTTTTAGTAGACTTTCACTTCTTTTTTTTTATGGAGAAAAAGTATGTATAATAGTTTGCCAAAGCACTCTTGCTCTTCGATAAATTTATTTAGGTTGCCAGAGTTGCCTACTGAATGGAAATAGAGAAATCGAGACTATATCGTTACAACTTTATATCGATACCTAAAAAGTATGATACAATAGTTTTTATATATTTAAATATAAACGTCATTAAGACAACTTGATAGTTGAAACTTTATATAATAAAAGGAGAAAAAGTATTTTCAACAATGGATGAGGCAAAACATAAACTATTTGATAAGCCGGTCCCAAAGTTGGTAAATCCCAGGAACCAAAAACTAATTAGCGATTTACTCGAGGAACGTCAACGCTTGTCCGAAAAGTTTCCACTATGCAATTTATTAATTGATCAAGGTAATTTTTTAATAATATATATACAATTGTGAAACTATCTTTATTCGTTATTTCAGCCATCGATCGTGTAGTATCTTCCGGTCACATAACTGAACGCGAATATTATGCTGATGTTTTCAATCAGAAGCCTATGCAAATAACTCAAAAGGTGTTTGTGCCTGTCAACCAATATCCAAAGGTAATTTGATTAGCTCATTTCAATGAGTTAGCATGAATATGCAAATAATGTTTGTCATTTGTAGTTTAATTTCACTGGAAAGATTTTGGGTCCAAAAGGCAATTCACATCGTCGATTACAAGATGAAACAAAATGCAAGATACTCATAAACGGTCTAAACTCAAAACACGACCGCTCTATGAAGAAGGAACTTCGAAATTCTAGAGATCCTATGCATGTTTATTTTCAAAAGGATATGTTTCTAGAATTAAGAACTGTGGCTTCACCGGCTGAGGCTTATGCACGCATCGCTTATGCCTTAGCCGAGATCCGTAAATATATAACTCCCGACAGTAACGACGACATCTCTCTTGAACAGCAGCACGAGCTAATGGAAGTATATCCTGAATCTTGCAAGAACAAGCATGGATTCGATTTCAGGCCAAAGAGGTACAAATGATTGCGTATAAATATAAAATAAATATTATTTATATTTTCAAATTATAGATCCATTTTCAGTAAATTCAGCGGTGCACCGAAAAACTTTAATCTCATAAGGACACCATCAGAAGATGTAAGTAAGTTGCTTGTGAAAAATTAATTTAAAACCTGTCTAACTATTCCACATACCTACACTATCGCTCTTAGCAACGAGGTAGCCATCAAGTATGGTAAATTCAACTTCAAACGTATTGCTCCAGCAGTTTATGATTTTAATTACTAATCGTAAAGAGACTCGTTTTACTCAAGAATAGAAATTCTTATAAAACTTTTCTATTCAATAACAAAAAATAAAAGAAATGATTAAAATTCACACAACAGTGAACATATTATTCTTTTAATTTACTTTATAAGGGGCTAACAAGTTAACCATCAATAATCAAAAATATATTTTATTCTAATAAGCTTGTGTACAACAATTTAAAAATGTATCGCTCGGAACGAGTTCTATGGAACGAACTGAATGAACGAACAAAGTCTATCGAATTTCGATAGACGAACATACTTTTGGCGGTGCCTTTAGCACTTTAGCACCAAAACAACATTGGGTATAAATGTTGCAAATATAAGAAAACAAAAGATTCAAACAATGGCAAGCGAGGATTTGTTTCAAAATGATTATTCAGAGGAGCCAGACTTTGGCCAAGAGTTACAAAAAAGCGACGAGGTGAATATAGACACCGTTGAAGAAGCAGCATCTGATGAAAAGGATGAAAGCTGCGCGACTCCTCCGACTTCCACCAGCGCTGAGCAAAGCAAAACAGGTCAGTGTCTAGCACATCTATGCATTTTGTTAGCTCACCTAATAAATTTTACATTTTAGCTGCCTCGAAGTCGGCGGAAAATGAACAAGATGCCAAACTTACACAGTTGCCCATGGCGCGCATTCGTAATATAATGAAACTGGACCCAGATCTGCAAATTGCATCAAACGAAGCGGTCTTTGTCGTTACTAGAGCTGTGGAATTGTTTATAGAATCCCTGGCACGTGAATCCTTTACATACACAGCACAGGCCAAAAAGAAAACCATACAAAAAAGAGATGTAGAATTAGCCATATCCGCTGTGGACAGCCTCATGTTCTTGGACGGTGCACTTAACTTCTAGTCTCAAGCTAATCTATCTTTTATGTGATAAATTAAATGTTTTTCTTATAAATTTTACATCGTTTCATTCAAAGTTATATAACCATAGTAATATACACAGAGTCAGTTATTAAAAAAACTATTTATTTGGTAATGTTATAATTGTTTATTTGGGATAGTCTTCGTCGAACAGAGAGAAGTAGAATTAAATTATTAAAATATATTTGTATTCATTCTATTTTTAATGCGCACATGAAGGTTTTTTGATTATAAATAATAATTAAGTATATTAAACAATTGGGGGTTTTCATTTATTACCGTTACAAAACAAACAAAAAACGCATTTTCTTTTTTTTTTTATAAAAACGTTGAACGTTCTGAACGAAGCCCGAAAAATTTTCATTTTCTTTTATGTGTTTTCTTTTTGTTAATTTTTGTATTTTGCTGAAGCCGTTCCATACTTACTTTGTCGTTGGGCGTTTTTTTTTTTTTTTTTTTATATATTTGCGTTAAAATTTATTGTTTATTTTCATAAACTTATTTGAAAAACAATTCCAAAACTTACGCTAACATTTTGTTTAGAATAATTATGGGGATTTGGTAGGTAGAATGTGTAATATTGTTCAATTTGTTTGTTTTGTTCTCATTATTTTCCTAATACTCGTACAATTTTAGCTTTAACTGATTATGTGAATTGCATTTTACGATTTTTACAAATATTTTTAATTTTAATATAAGTTGTTGTATTAACTTTATCCATATGTGTTTTCTTTTTTACGCTAGGTTTGTTGCATTATTATTAAACTGTTTGTGGATTTGCATTATATTTGTTTTGGGTTTGACACAAATTAATTAAATACTTTGAACAACAATTGCTATAAAATAGATTTAGATTTTTAATTGTATTTTTTATTTGGTTTTAGGTCATAGATATTAGATATTTATAAGTAGGTGTATGCATAGATTTGATGTATTTGTTGGTTGGATTATTGGACTTTAAGTATTTATATATATAAATATATGTTTTTTTTGTGGTTGGTTGATTTGCTGCTTGGAATATTTATTTATTTTTTTGTTTGTCGCTCTCGTTGGTGGATCTTAACTTCTTAACGTTGGTTTATAGTGATATATTGTGTGTATATATATATATATAAGTTGTATGTATTAGCGCATTTTTGGATATGGAGCCGAGCGATAACGCACGCTTTCACGAGAACGTGATCCAGTTTCATAGTGAGCCGATGAATGTGATCCCGACCCCGATGTTGTTGGTCTATATGACGATGATGAACGACCGTTGCTTGGTTTTGCTATTTTGAAAAGAATTTTATTTGTTGTTTAGATTTCAATTGTCTTTGTCTCTGTGCATTGTTTTAATTTTTGATTTTGTTTATTACTCTTTTTTTTTCTTTCTTTTGTTGTTAAATTTATTCTTTATATATGGATCTTAGGATACAAGGATACAAATACGAAAAAAAATTCTTTATACGGTTTTGAATGCACTACCCCCATATTTGTTTTTTTTTTTTGTGGTTTTTTTGTTGTTTGTTTATTTTTTAAATTAAATACTGATGTGTTATCACAATTTGTTTTGAAGTGTCTAAAGATTGGATTATATATATATTTGATGGATGAGTATTGGATAGATAGCTTTTAATGTGTGGTGTTTGAAATGCTTTTAGACGAATATCTATATAAGCATATATTAATATATATACATATATGTTGTTAGTAATCCTGAATTTGTGATTTGTTCGGTTGACATATTTAAGTTAAGTTGAGAATTGAGCCTCTATTAGGCATAGTGCATTTAAAATCTGGTTAACTATATGTATAAGACTAGCTCCCGTTACGAGTCGCGATTTTACTTTGATATATATGTATTTTTTTTTGGTTTTTTATTTGCTTCTCGTTTTTTTTTCTCATTTTCATTTAACGCAGTTAAATTATTTGGTTTTATCAGCAGTTGCCCGCGCGGTTTTTTATTAGTTGTTCAAAAAAAGAATCCTGCTGCGGGAAAGATATTAATTATCTACATCCGAATCATCTTACCTGGATAGGCCGCCGCGTACGACGAGGAAGAAGAGTGTGGATGATACTCACGGCGGTAATCACGTTCATACGAGGCGCTGTCATACTGCGCATGGTGGCTCGAATGCTTTGATGTCTGTGGCGGCGGCGGTGTTGCATATCGATCGTATTCGCCATGATGTTCGTACAATTCGTGATCCCTAGACCTTAAATGTTGACCAATCAATTCAAATCACAACCCTTTAACTATAGAGCCATACCTGTGAGCCTTAACAATCCCATAATTGGGATCGTCCATTACGTAGCGGGCCTTCTCCAGTATTGAATAGACCTTTGGCTTAGCTACAGCTGGCGGTGGTGTGCTATAATTAAATAAATTTCGTATATGAACAGATATTTACCATTTCCGGTATATATATCAGATATTCTAAGAATATCATGCAAGTATCCATAAAATTGACGTTGTTCGCATTTGCCAGCAGCGTTTTTATTTACCGAGTACTGTAGGCGCCATGTTCACCATATGTTTTGGAGTAGTGATGAGATTTCTTGTACATGCGCTCTTTGCCGTCCATTTCACGTAGTTGCTCCAGACGAATGTCATCGTTTGCGTCGGGTATCATAAATTTGCGTATTTCACACAGAGCATAGCCCAGGCGATGATAAGCCTCAGCTGGTGGCGCTACAGTTGATATTTCCACGTGTAGATCTCTGCTCAGATGAGCATATTTTGGATTTCCCGAATTGCGCAGTTCCTCTTCTTTGCCGTGGTCCCGCATAGAATTGCGACCCATAACAACCATCTTGCACATTGTTTCCTCTTGCAGCTGACGTAGTGTGTTGCCCTTTGGTCCCAGTATTTTGCCCACAAAATTGAACTTCGGATACTCTTTAATGGGAAATAAAACTTTTTGGGCCACCCTAATTGGTTTTTCGCTGTAAACATTCGCGTATATTTCGGGCTTTGGAATGCGGCCACTGACCAGTATCTTTTCAACCTCTGAAAACGACAAAAATTGTTTAAGCATTGTGCCCAAATTTTCACTTACGTGTCTCATGCGTACCATCATCTAACAGACGCTTCGTTATAATATTTTTCTTCTCAAGTGTTTTTTTTCTATAAGGCACTCTTGTAGATACGCATTTGTTTTCTCATTCAATTGAGGCGTATCGTGCAAAGGGGCGTGTCCGGTTGCGTGCCCGTGGCTGCCGTCTGCTTCGGGAGCGTCTGCAGCGCTTCCAGCGCCGGCAGTCTCATCATCACGTCTTTTTCGCTTGTAGTCCGCTGCGGTATCTTCATTGTAATCTCTGTCGTAATCTCGCGGCATTTCAATAACTTTAGTACACTTGAAATATAATTATATATATATTTGTAACTAATTAACGCTTTGCGAACGTAAAATAGAAAGCACAATTGTAATTAGTTTTTTTTTGTGCCCGAAAAAATTTTCTTTTATGTATGGGGTAATAGAGGTGTCAAGTTATTGATAGTCTCTGAGCAACGATTAATTTGTTATCGATGTACTTATCGATACTAGGGATGGTCAAATTGGGAATTTGGTTTGACAGGGCTGCAGTTGCTGCGATGGAAAGCGCGTTTTTTCCACTTTAACTAAATATGTGCACACTTTTATGGAAAAAGAGAGAAAAATTAGGGCCACAAAGAGGTTGCAAACATATTTGATAAATTCAAATTAAATCGACTGCTCGGCGAAGAGGCCATTGAGATAAAACGTGCCACGCACCGTGCCGATTAATTTTGGTAATATTCGCCACATCTATTGACAACTGGCGCCGTTAGGGAAAGCAGGGCAAATGGCGGAAAACGGAATGCGTGTGGGCCCAGGGTCATCGGCGGCAGCAGCAGTGGCGGCGGCGGTGGCGGCCAATGCGAATGCAGGCACCAGCAACGGCGAGCATGAGATTGATCACAACTCTGCTGACAGTGAAAAAGCTCAGCTGGCGCGTCTTAACGAGTCAGCTCAGAAATATATCCAGGAGTTGATGGGCGAGCGATCGCGCATGGAGAACCAATTTCCATTGGCAGTAAAACTAATTGACGAAGGTATGAAATCGATTTAACCGCATACTATATGTACACACTTATGTATGTATGTATGTAAATAATAATTATATATTATACGATCATGCAGCTTTGGAGCGAGTGCAGCTGAACGGGCGCATACCAACAAGAGACCAATATGCCGATGTGTATCAACAGCGGACAATTAAATTGTCGCAGAAGGTGCACGTGCCTATCAAGGATAAGAAATTTAACTATGTTGGAAAACTGCTTGGCCCAAAGGGCAACTCCCTGCGCCGGCTGCAGGAGGAAACGCAGTGTAAAATTGTAATTCTTGGTCGCTTTTCTATGAAGGATCGTGGCCGAGAAGAGGAGCTGCGTAATTCAGCAGACGCCAAATATGCCCACCTAAATCTTCCGCTCCATGTTGAAGTGTCCACCATTGCACCACCAGCTGAGGCGTACGCCCGTGTCGCCTATGCGCTAGCCGAAATAAGGCGTTATCTAATACCCGATAAGTATGACGATATTCGTCAGGAGCAGTACCGGGAGCTTATGGAAGATCCTGAGGCTGCCAAAAAATTGACTTTACGACAGCTGCAACAGCAGCAGCAGCAACAACAACAACAGCAGCAGCAACAGCAGTCATCTGGTGCTGGTAGCAGCGGCAACAGCACCAATCGTTCTGCGGGCTACAGGTATGTGCACTTAATAGAATGGAAATGGAAATTATCTGCAATTATGCTGTATTTTGGTATTTCAGACAAAAGTTTCAACATCAATCGCATTATCATCACAACGACGAGACTATTTATTACCGTACACATAACAACGCTTACCACCAGCCCAAGGCTTATGTGCCAGGTGAGTGTTTACATCCTGTTATGGATTGGTGCTGATTGTTGAGTCCCTCTGTTCCTTTGCTCTTACAGCTGCCCAGCGCGGCAATACAATGCATACAACTTTGCCACCGCCGGCAATTGTTCGCGCCTCGCCACCCGGTATGGTAGTCGGTACGGCCAGCTTTAATGGGAGAAACGCAACGTTGGGCAATGCTGGCGGCGGTACGATAATAACCAATAACATTGTGGCTGCCGCTAGCGGTGGAATTGGAGGGGCTGTGCCCCCCATACGGCACTACCGTCCCGCCGCCGCCACCTATCAATTTGTCAAGAAATAATACAGAAGCAATGCGCTGCCGCTAGTTATTTGTTCATCATTTTGTCATCATCTCATCCAAGTGCATGCCCCGCCTAGCAACGTGCATATAAAATGATGCATGTTCATGTGCCGCCATTTGATTGGGCTTTGGTCAACTAGGGCCTGAGCTGAATCACACCACACACTGCTCCAAAGGTAGATGTAATAATTATAAATACACACACACACACACACACACACGTAAGCATACAATTTTCACCCACACACAAACACACATTGACTTTAACAAGATTATGAATGAGGAAAACATCAGATAAACCAAACAAAACGAAATGATATAGAGATGAAATGAGTAAATTACGTTTAAGAAACTAGCCTAAGTAGACGAATGCTCCAAAATGAAAACACACACTTTGCACACACACACACACACACACACTAGAAACACACACATACAAACACAACAAAAGCAATTGGATTTTCGATTGATGGGAACTCGTAAGTTGCCATTTTATAATCTAATCCGTTTTCTTGGAATTTTTCATCTGTGTGTTGGGCTCTGCGAGCATTTTGTAAAAGAAGTTTTTTTTATGGATCGATTGATCGATCAATGATCGAGGAGGACCCCCAAGGTGTCTTGAATTTTTAATTTGTTTTGTTGTATTGAATATTAATATTAACAATAATCATTATTATTGACGCATTTGTTCGTTTACCATATATATATATATATATATATATATATATATTTATATATCTATATATATATATAATGCATACGTGCGAATCGACAGATCATTTTAATTATTTTCCCAACGCAACAATTATTATTATTTCGTTAAATGGATTCCACAAGGATTTGGAACGAGGCTTTAAATTTGTTACATGCAGCACAGTCAATATCATCTGTAATACGACTTAATAATAATTGTTTACTAATTATTTTTAATTTTATATTATTTTTTTTTATTATTGTTTTAACACACCGAAAAACACATACATAAACACATATACTACATACATATAATCAAGCATACAAGCATACATATTTACATAAATGTAAACCAAATAATAATAATAATACAAATGCAAACATGAATCTACACATATATATCGGCTAAAGGAACGATTGTGACCACGATAATATGACACACATAAATAGCCTTAGCATTATCAGATCAAACAAGAATACAAAACAAAAACAAAAATGAAAAACTACCATAAAAGTAACAACTATACACGAAAAACTAAAAAAACAAAAACAAAAACAAAAAAAAACATTTGATGAAAATGAAAAATGAATGCAAAAACCCCACACATAATTGTTATTGTTGTTGAAAGCAACTAAAATTGTAATAGAATTATGCAAATATACATAAAAAAAGAGAAGAAAAAATATGACAACAATGTTAAATTGCAGCTTAGTTATTATTTGTGAACGAGACGAGACCATATATAGACAGACATACACATATATATAGTAAATACTTATGTGTATATGTGTATGTACTATAAACTTTTGACCACGCACGCCAAATATAAAACCTAAGAGACGACCAGTATGGTAGTAGTTATAGTACGCCATGCGACATCCGGACTTTAATTTTGTTTATGCATTTCCTTACGACTACACATATGTATGTATATATATAAATATATATATGTATATACACACACACACATTTTGTACTCTGTTCAGCATATGATGATGATCGTGTGTACTGCGAGCTTCTGAAGCGACAGAAATAATTTCTATTCATTTGATACATTAAACACATACACATTATATTTTACAGTGCATTATTATATATTGCTGATTATCGTTAAATAAATTCCCAATTCGAATTCAATGTGTTGAATAAACTTGAATCCAAATTTTAGTTTTATTTATTTTCTTTTCTTTTTTTCTTGATAATAGGATGGTTTCTTCTGCATAGTGAAGGATATAGACTTATATAGATATGTAAGTGGTATATGCCATATATATCTTATATGATACTATACCATATATACAGCGAGTGGGTTAGATCTTAATCTTAATTAAAAAGACATGCTACCAATTGCAACGATGCCAGGTTAAATGTCCAGACAAGGAGGTGATAAGGATAGAAATACATAATAATACATTAGACGTCCGGCTTAACATAATCTCGGCTTAACAAATTCAAGATTTAACGTACTTATCAAATCTTTACATTGAGTGCCTTATATACCGAAATCTTATACTCAATTTAACAAACGAAAAGGGAGAAGTATGTGAACATAACATACGTATATACATACATACATATATACATCATACATACTTACATTATACATACTTACATTATACATACATACATCATACATTTATCAAACATACTCACCCAGACTTATTCTTACATATACACATACACATTCACACAAGAAGACACAAAAAAAATGCATAGCCTAATGAGCTTAAGTACTTGACTTGAGAATCGACGAGAAGGGCAGTTGACCCATTTAAAACGGGTAATTATTAGCATTGTTTGTGATGCATATATGCATGCATACATACATCATACATACTCACCCACACTTACACTTACATATACACTTACACATTCACACAAGAAGACACAAAAAAAGCATGGCCTTATGAGCTTAAGTACTTCACTTGAGAATCGACGAGAAGGGCAGTTGACCCACTTAAAACGGGTAATTCTTAGATTCACACAAGACACAAAAAAATGCATGGCCTCATATGAGCTTAAGTACTTCATTTGAGAATCGATGAGAAGGGCAGTTGACCCATCTAAAACGGGTAATTCTTAGGATTGTTTGTGACGTCGAAAAAAATAGTAGTAGTTGATAAAGTTGAAGACAAAACGCACTTCTGTTGTGTAGAAGATAATTTTGAATAAAGAAAAACAAGATATGTTCCATATACTATATATTTAATGGTTCGTTAAACCGGACTTCTACTGTACCTTTATTTATGGATTCATTTATTTAATTTTATTATCTTTTATTAACTAACAACAAGTATCAATGGTAAATGAATCAGATAAGCTTATCTACAGGCCTCTTACAAGCTGCATTAGCATATAGGGATTCATATTGCTCAAAAACTTTAACTGGTTCTCGAATCCTGGCTGTGTTTTCGAGATCCAGTGGCGATCCAGATAGTAGTTTATGTAACTTAGGAACTCCTTTTCGGTGTAGTTCTGAACTTGGATGGGCACAAACGGATCCAGGTGTGCAAAACCATCACTACCAAGTAGATAGCGTGGCATATAGGAATCCATATAACCTTCGGTCATGGCTATTTTGTCAACAGATAGAATACAAATACCATTCGTCCAGTCGTAGCTTGTTATGTCCAAGAAGGGCTGTGTGAGCGTTATGCGGTCCGGGGAAACGAGCTGCTTGTTGTCGGAGAAGATACGTGTAACAGGATGGAAGAAGGCATTGAATCCATCAATGACCACCATTATTTTACACTGGCCATTGGTGGAAAGTTGCTTCAGCTCCGAGATCAGTGCAGCCGTTGTTTCTGAAGCATACTTGATACGTGCAATGCCATGCTCGACAAGTTCTATCAGTGGAGAGCCTGAAGGTGTGCTCTCACGCTTGCTCCAAACGTATTCCTTGCTCGTCTTTAGCTGCAATTGTTGTAGTAACTTTGCATTCTGTGTCTTGAAATGCACCAGCCATGCGGCAGCATCGAAAGGCAGATCAATGAACCCCTCTTGGGTACTTGAATTGGCTGCTTCCTTGGGTCGCTTCATCCAGTTGGGCGCCCAAGGTACATGTACCAATAGAAAGTCATTCAGAGCGCCATAGTGCAAAGCATGTGCCATAGTCAGGGTCTTACCCACGCCATTGTCGCCATAAAGCACGTAACGTACCGCAGGCTTCGTCAGATCAGTGTTTTTTATGTACTGAAGAAGTTCGAGGGCAGGTGAGCGCACCATAAGGCAGGCTTCGGTAAATGTTTTTATCTGTTGTTCGTATTGTTTTGGCAATCCGCCTCCAGTGAAGATTTGCTTTTTATGTTCCACAGGTATGGTGTAGAACTTAGCCTCATGCAATGCTGAGTGCTCCCCAGGATTTGTTACGGCTGTTCGAAAATCATTGGTAACGCTAGACGCAGTTGCAGCATCCGCAGAAGCAGGAGCCGGTGCCACTTTTGTCGACATCTCTGCAGCTTGGTTGGCCGTACAGACTGTAAACGCATTACGCTGAAGCTGCGTCGAGACACGCGACAGGTTTCCAAATTGTTTGCGAAACATTTTCATTAACAAAATTAAAACTCAAGTCGAACGCAACCTGCGGGCGTGTGTATTAAATAAGACCTACAAATCAGCTGGCAAATATATCGATACCGATAGCAATCGCACCTGATATTTTATTGTGGAAAGGTATCGATGCAGCGCAGTTCGCCGCTAATTTTCAAATATATTTCGATAGCCTATCGATATATATGCACATTCGAAATGTTATTTTTGTTGAAGTCTTTAGTATAGGTTAATATATCATTATTGTGTATTAATCAATAATATCACAATTCGCATTTGCGTTAAATATGATGTTCTCTTAACTTACAAAATGACTATTTTTTATTCTGATTAAAGTAGGACTTCCTAAATGATAATGGATTTGAGTATGTATTTGTTATCAGTTCTAATAACGTACCTTTCACATAAATGAATTGGGTTATAATATCAATGACATTATTAACAAATAAGATAATTTTCAATTGCTTGATAACAATATAGTTTGATTCCATATTCGGGCAGTTGACACTTTATTGATATTGGTTACAGTCGTACCATGTCGCCCTTGTTGCTACTGTCAACTTGCATTTACTTATTTGAATTCATAAATATAGTTCTCGGCTTTTCCATTCAGTTCGGATTTATGCAGCCGGACGCAGTGCCCATTCATGAAGTTCAGATTTCTTGGAACTGTGATGTTCGGCTTATAAAGTATAGTGAAGAACCTACGAAGAAGGTAAATTTTTTACTTTAGGCGTATTAAACGAGTATAAAGTTAAATTCAAATATCCACTATAAAGGGCGAACAGAAATATACAATAAGCTTGATTTTGGTTTTTGACGAGAGTCCTATAGTGGAGTCCGCTGTGAACACTGAGATATTTGAAGGTGGTATTGGTTATAATTTTACCATTCTGCGACTGAGCTGCTTAGAGTCGATTGATGAGTGTTTCGAGTCTAGAAGTGCGAAAGTAACAATTCTTATCTATGGCTTACCCAATGAATAATAACTCTCTGTCTGGTTCAACCTGCATTATCCAAAACAAGTAGAAATATCCGAGATGAAACCAAGTTAAAAAAAAATATCTTTAAATTATTTCCAATAAAAGTATAACATATTTATTATATTATAAATGCATACAACGATTGCAATTTGTAATTGAATTTATTTCAATTTTGACAACACATTCGAATGATCCACGGGACAAGAAACATTTGATACTTTCGAATGCTGCTGAGGTTTAATAGTAGAATTGAAAATTAAGTTCTATGAAGTTATAAGCTAGGCTCTGCACTTGTACGTACATATATATATTCAACTAAAGTTTCATCCTCGTGTTCTTTGTTGGAGCCTTTCACCTTCCAACTGTAACCATCAACTGGCAATGGACTTTTAATAAAAGGTGATAGCCAAACCAAATGCATTCGTTCTCCAAAAACACTCATAAGATTAAAGTGACATCCATGGCTGTATTTACTCCAATATCCACTGCCGAAACACACCTGACCTTTTCCACGCTCGGAACACACCTGACCGCGAAACACCATAGGCATATGAAAAGTCACTGTCACAAGTCCAGCCACAATCCCCACAATATTGAGGGCAAATACTGCCACATGAACAATCTGCTCAAAGCTGGCATGAAAGAACAATATCATCATGGGTAGAGCCGAGCACTTAAAGTATGTCTCGCAGATCGTAAGGAAGTACAGCGAAGTATACACAAAGCTGTACAGTGATGATATCAATACGTAGCATATAAAGCACGAAAAATACCGCTGATTCTCATGACCAATGCAGTAACCTGTGAAGACACAGTGGTGGTCGCGCTTCAGCATGCAATCATTGCACACCTTACAATGCCAGGATCTGGGCGGGTTCAGCTGGTCGCAAACGTAGCAATATCGCCAATTAAGCAATTCACCGGTTCCATCCGGTGGTTTCCTAAATTTATCACCTAAAAGAAAAAATAAATGAAATATTTTGAAACCAACAGTTGCATTTCTCAACTCACATTTACGTTCAACGCTCGTGTCCACAAGCAAACACGCTATGAAGTTGCCCATCAGATTGAAGAACATAAATAGGGATATTAGCAATGTGAAAATATATAAAAAACCACCTGGTTTATGGAATACCGGCAACATAACTATGATATTGTATAGGTACATAATCGGATAGACAACCAAAACAACAAAGCAAAAGAAGCGGTCGGCACGATGTGTAGGTAGTGGATTACGGCGCACTCGCATTTCGATTACTTATTGAAAACTAAACAGAACAATTTAAATTTTTTGTGTATTTGAAGGTTGATTTACAGTTTCCAGAAACACAAACTACAATATTATAAAGCAGACAGAAAAGAAAATGTAACTTGACGTTGAGTACTACACTGAAAGAAACATATATATATTGTTTTCTTTCTCTTCAAAAAACTTCTTTCTTTTCTTCAACAGTTGTCCTGTTCCAATAAGAAGACTATACTTAGGATTAAGCTAACATAGAGAAATATTTTTTTTCTTAACTGTTGCCTAATAATAAATCATTTATATATTTAAAATATGCATACATATATATCAAGGATATATCCACAGTTTTAACCCCGTAAAATTAAACAGAATTCCAACTTTTCTTTTATATTTATCTTAGCATGTCTAAGCTGAGTATTTAATTTAGATTATTGATATATCCATAATGAATTTTTTGTTGTAACACTTCTTATCTACGGCGAAAACTGATTTAAATTTAACATATTTGAGACAACTGTGTTGGGTTTTTGAATCCACGATTGGCTTTGGGGGCATCTAGTTGTAACCATCTCTGGGCAACGGACTCTCGATCAATGGGCATAACCATGCGATATGCATTCGCTCGCCAAAAACAGATTTTAAATTGAAATAAGCACTATTCGATTTGTCCACGGCGAGGGTTTCTCTCGTTAGAGTTACTTCTCCACGCAACAATGGGGGAAGATGTTCGCTGACCAATGCCAGTGCAAAGCAGAATAAAAATAGGTTTAGGCCACAGATTGTAATTTCTAGATGTACGTAAAAACTAATTGCCAATGGATTAAGCAATATTAGGTCGCTGAATGGTACTTTAAAGAGCTCGTAATAGATGTCAAGAAAGTTAAGTATGTTATAGGTCAGAGCATAAGCCGATCCTACCAATAGGTAAAATAATAATGTCATAAAATAACGACGATTCTCGTGGCCAATACAACAACCCGTCATGGCGCAGTGGTGATTCCGTGTCAGTATGCACTCATCGCAAATCTTGCAATGCCAAGATCTGGGAGGTGCTAGCTGCTTGCAAATTTGGCAGTACGGACACTTGAGAGGTTGCTCAGTCTTCTCCAGTTTCATCTTTAGTCTCTCAGCTGAAAGATGGTTTTAGCAATTAATATCAGTAATCCAGGCCAACCTTATAAACACTTACGATCGACGCTGGTATCTATTATCATGCACGCTATCAAATTAGCCTCCACGTTTATGAGCATAAATAGGGTCATCAGCAGTGTGAAGTTGTATAGAAGAGTGCCTGGTTTATGGAATGTCGGCAGAACAACTATTACATCGTATATAACGACAAACGGTAGTACCCCAGCTACAAGAAGGAAACAGAAGATTTCACTGACATGTTTGGGTAGTGGATTGCGCCGAAATCTCATTTTTAATATTTTTAGAAGTGCTTTGTTACTTTTATTAAAAAATAAATATCGTTTTTGACTATTGACTGAAGTATTTCGGGTGGCTTTAGAATAATATGTATATACTTGATGTTGTTATAAGTCATTAAGCTAGATATTCCCACATATGGGTAGCCGTAGCTTTTATTAACACGAGGTAACTCGAGAAGTATTTTCTATATATAAAGAGCACTTTGTGACAAGTTCCTTAATATTATTGACTATAGCTAATTAGACTTTTTGATTTGAACTGATTCTTTAACAGAGCTTGTCTTCCAAGAATAGCCATCGTCTGGCAATTGGCTTTTGACTAAAGGTGAAAACCAAACTAAATGCATCCGTTGACCAAAAACACTTTTTAGGTTGTGGAATGCTCCATTGTTATACTTATGCGGCTTTCCACTCTCTGCACAGACTTCACCACGCACCACAATGGGCACATGATAGATCAGTATCACTATCGCATATAGCAGCGCCAAGAGGTTCAGACTATAGAACAGTAGCTGTACATTGGTCCAAAAGTTGCCAACGACCAGCATAATCATTGGACAAGCCAGCTTAACAGCTGTTATCCAATTGCAGTATACATTGGCGTTGAGCATCCACATGTAGATTGAATTATAGACCAAGGCATACACCGATCCCACAAACAGATAAAATGTGAAGCACATAAAATAGCGATGGTTTCTATGACCAATGCAGCAACCCGTGAACAGGCAGTGGTGATCACGTTTTAGTATACAAACACCGCAAACCTTGCAATGCCAAGATCTGGGAGGTGTTAATCGATCGCAGATCGTGCAGTGTCGCCACTCGAGACGTTCTACAGATCCATCTGGTGGTGTTCCGGCATGCATCTCTGGGAAAGAAGTTAAGGTTTGGGTGAGTATAATGATTACAGTGTGTATAAAACTATAGCTCACGGTCAACGCTGGTGTCAATCATCATGCAAGCTAGCATGTTTCCCTTAATGTTAAACATCAGAAACATAGCCAGAAGCAATGTGAAGATGTATTGAAAACTGCCCGGTTCATGGATAGAAGGCAGCACAACAATTATTTCAAATATAAACACAATGGGTAGAAATACGCCAATGATAAGGTAGCACAAGATATCCACTAACCGCCGAGGCAGCGGATTGCGTCGGATCTTCATTCCGCACTCACTTAAATATAACTGATCAATGGGCAATTCGGTTACTCACAACCGGTTAGTAATCACGTGCAGAAGCTTTCACCTATCGAATGAAGCTTTCTTATCAAAGAATTCATTATGTAAACACATTTGGAGACGTACCTGTACATGCATCAAGCTTTTACTATTCTTTTTTTGTCATTCATGGATATACATATATCTTTATTAAGACAAATTTCCCATATCGTATTAAAGACATAACTATTTTTCTTTAGTATATATTTTATTTTGAAATATGAAAATAACAAGAATATGATAAAATAAATAAAACTTATATGAAACAATTTTCTTTGGAGTGATATTTTAACTTAATTCGCAAGCAAGAAGAAAATATACTGAAATCAAATATTTACTTTGTGTATTTTTCGTGGTTTCTATAAAATAAGTTTCTACGGTCACACTTTTTGTCAGCTGAATGTTGCTTACAAAATTATTTAAAAAATTCTGTAACCGCTGCTATATTAAGACTGCTGAAGTACTAAAATGTCCTTCAGCATTTTAATTCATTGATTATTTAATCAATTTATTATTTTTATTTAATTAATTAATTATTAATTAATACAATAAACCTTCCATTACGCCTCTACATACACATTAGCTGCCACTATTCTTAGAGATAATATTCGTTTGTGTATACAGGCAGAATTATAGGGTTTAAATTCCTTTCTAATCCATTAAACATAAGTATGTAGCTTATATGTAATTAATATGCAGTTAGAGTAACCCCAAAATAATAAAGTGAATTGCCTGAAATGGTTTAATGAATCAATTCCCTTAATCGATTTTCAGAAAACTTCATTTAATTAAAAGCTAAACGTCTACTTGGAAATTTTATTGCTTTTTCCAGTATATAAAGCAAATTGGTGTCGATGGATGACAATAATAGTTACAATGGAAGCCCAACAGAGAAGTCAAAAGAATCATGTATTTCTGATAAATAGTTTTCAAAAAAGTCTAGGTGAGTTTTTAAGAGAGACTGGATTGCATGGACTCAAATTTGTTGGCGATTCCACACTAAGCATCTGGGAAAGGTAAGAACTCTGTTCTGAGTTTTATTTCCACTGAAAGTAATTTGAATTGCAGATCATTTTTTTTTACTGCTTTTGTGGCCGCTGTTGGGTTGACCTTTCAGCTGATTTTAAACATTTATGCCAAGTGGAATAGTACACCAGTTATTATAGGGATCAGTCCACATGCAACGTCTATACTAAGAGTGCCCTTTCCGGCCATTACCATCTGTAACATGAATCAGGTTCAGCGCAGCAAAGTGGACCATTATGTGGAGTGAGCTCTTTCAAAATTAGATTTTACGAAATTTCCTAATTCGAATTCCATTTAAATTTAGGGGTTCGAGTGAAAGTGAGATTTTAAAACTACTCTGCAGCTCCGAGTCGGCAGATACGGATGAACATGGTGACGACGACACAGTTCCTTGGTTAAGCAATTTTATCAACAATAGCCTAATTATATCCGATTTTGTGGCTAATCATTCTCAGCCTTGCGAGAAGATGATGCGCTATTGTAGGTTCAGTGGCGAACAATTAGACTGCGCCTTTATATTTCGGCAAATCATCACGGACGAAGGCTTATGCTGTGTATTTAATTTCTTACCTCCGGAGATTTTATATAAACGAAAGTAAGTGTTCAGATTAAAGAAAATAAATAAATATAATATATCTACATTATTTACCTCAGGTGGAATACCGTGAGAAATTTAACCACTAAATTTGGACACGTACCCGTGTCTTGGGATCCAGAATCTGGCTATCCTGCAAAATTGCCCAGAATGTTTTATCCGGCTACGGCTGTCGGTAAATACAATCTTACTTTCATATGTTATAAATAAAATGTCTATATCTAGGTATCTTTATTTGTATTATAGGTACCGGTGTAACAATGGGCTTAACTATGGTTCTCGACGCTCAGGTGAGCGAATACTTCTGCTCCTCTACAAATGGACCCGGTTTTAAGGCATGTTCTTTCCTTTAAGTGATCGATATTAGCAATTTAACAATTAATATTGTTAGGTTGTATTTCACAATCCTATAACAACTCCCAATCCAAAAGAAAATGGACTCTTGGTGGGTCTTGGCTATGAAGTCAACTTTCGCCTCGAGGCTAGCAGATCGGAAGCCATGCCCAGCATACGCTCCATACCGCGCAACGATCGTCAATGTGTCTTTAAGGACGAGATGAAGCTACTCTACCACAAGCACTACACTCATAAGAACTGTGAAAACGAATGTATCGCTATGTTCTTCTATGATACCTGCGCCTGCATTCCGTACAATTATCCACATGTTTATCCGAATGCGAGCGTATGCAGTGTGAGGGATACGCACTGTGTTCGTCGAGCTAAATTACCGGAGAATAGTGTCGAATCAGCAAAATGCCGTAAGCTTTGCCTGCCCAGCTGCTTTGATCTATCGTATCTGGCAGATGCGCTATACTTTCCACTGGCCAAACGGGACTTTCGTATACCCAATGCCCAAATTGCCGCGATGAACAAGTCTTATTTGCTGGAGAACATTGCCGTCATGAATCTTT
Source organism: Hirtodrosophila trivittata (assembly GCA_035045065.1). Classification (NCBI taxonomy): domain Eukaryota; kingdom Metazoa; phylum Arthropoda; class Insecta; order Diptera; family Drosophilidae; genus Hirtodrosophila; species Hirtodrosophila trivittata. Next base: position 16,295,949 of record JAWNNK010001311.1, on the reverse strand, counting down.
ACTACAGGGAGTCTGCCTATTACGGTAGTATGAAAAACGTTTACATAGGCTTGACAGAGTTTTTGTGTGAGTATTCGTATTTGGCTCAAATGTCCTGATAATGGTTCATAACGGTTTTCTCTTTCAGCAAATGTTGGCGGTGTTATGGGTCTTTTTATGGGCTTCAGCGTTATATCATTAGCGGAAATGCTATACTTCCTAATTTTGAAGCCGCTCTCCGAGTTTATTAAATGGAAACGAAACGACAAATTAAACGAAATTAAACACAATGCATTTGAGGCAGATGAAGATGCTCAACAGTTTTATAACCAAAACACATTAAATATATGGCATACCAGAGAACTATATCCTAAGGGAATCAAAGCAAACACTCTGAACGTTGGCAATGAAAACACAAAAAAAGTTTTCAACCAAAGAAAGTCAATATTTAATAATGCTTTTCGCTAAATTAAAGAAAATAATAGAAGAAAAAACACTACTATTTATATGTAGTTTAACAGCTAAGCGAAAACTGCTTTATCATTGTAAGCTTAAGTAGTTAATATTTCATACTGTTTTTGGATTCAAGAGGAGTAAAAGGTACATCTCAAACGAATTTTGGACACAACTAAAGTCATGCCTAGTGTCCGAAGTATTTTATTTAGGTAAACGTACCCTTATATTACATTGCAGAATTTAAAAACATCTTTAATTAAGGTAAAAGGTGTATCCTAATAAACAAGGCAATCAATGTCATAGAAATATAAAGTTAATTGAGTGGGTAACTTTAACATCATATAGAAAATTTCACTATTTATTGTCATAAGCAAAGAATATCTCTATATTTTTCTTTTATTTTCTTATATATTATATAACATCTTCATTCCAATTTGGGTTTGTCTAATTTAAATGCTAGACTAGGCCATAACTAAGATGTTAAATGTTCTGTAAGTGGGCAGCTGTTTCGAATGCTGATTAGTTGTACTGAATACTGATTGCAATTAGGAAACTCTTTGCTTTTTTCGTTTCTTACCAGGCTTCGCATGACGTAGGTTGTAATATGGTTATATATACCATATATGCCAGAAAGGTTGTGTTGTAGCACTTTAAGAGTTGATACACACTCGTTGTATAAGCATTTTTATGGCTTACAATTGTGGCCATAGCATTGGGGACTGGCTCAGAGCAGAGGCGCCTCATTCTATATCATTCTCGTACTCGTACTTGTATGTATCTGGAAATTTGTGTTGCCTTCGCAGACGTGGCACAATTTATACTTACGCTTCAACGTTAATTGCTGACCTACACACAAAGTGACTAATTTTGTTCATACATAACACACTTAGCTCGAGGGTTGCTCCAAACAGTCTCCTTGATAATAAATAGGTCATATATCTATTTGTTTTCTGATTCATAATAAGTGAATACATTATTTCCTAGCTAAGAACTTAGAGAAATATTGCTTACGATTGTGGAAATATTCGCCATCTTTTCAGACTAGTCAAAGTGGTGTTAACATCTCATTCGGTCATCCAAACAGTTTCATAGAAACCCTCGTAGCAGCTGCGTGTGTCCTCTGTAAATTTGAGAAAATCTGCACAGAATGGCGAGTGCTAAGCATGGCCCAGCCCATTTTCATAATTCCGGCCAGGAGACGCTTGCGGTGCAGCTACTGTGCGTGTTGATAACGGGGCGGGTAAGTGTTAGAAGAGGCTGGGGATGTGCGGGTGTTAGGGTGTGGTTTGGGTAAAATGAATGAAATGCATTCTAGCATTTCAAGACAATTTGCGAAATTGCAACGGTTGATGGTTCCACGTGCATTGCATCTGCTTTTCCTGTTTTTTGCTCCGTGTTTTTATGGCAAGTCAACAATGTGGCCAAGACGAGAATCAGAATAAGAATGGGACTGCGAGCTAGAACTGATGGTGGTGGTAAACTAGTGGCATTGGGTATGGGATGTTGGCAAATCCAATGTAAAGACAACGCAGCTTTCAACCATAAGACAACTGCCGCAAATGATTACGACGTGGAATTGTATACATTTGCCGGGCAGCTCCATAAGTGTCAGGAACAGAACTAGATTCAATTCTTTATGGCGTTGTTAGCGAGCCAATGGCAGTTACTCCCGGTCTCCCGAGTCATGCCAGAGCTTTGGCTCTGAATGAAAAATTATGCTATTACATTTGTTGAAAACTGAAATAAACTACAATCGATTTGCGACGCACATTTGTACTCGTATTACAAATGAAATATTTATTTCAAATCTGCTTCTACTATTATACCAAATGTATGAGTGTTTGTGCAGGACAATTTGCAAGTTTGATGAGGGGGAATGAATGCACATGAGTTCCGAGTAATTAACATCCAATTTCCAAGTAAAGTTGTCACGCTGTGACAATGAAGTTTTGCCGCTTGGGGAGAAAATCAACATAATTTTGAACTCAAGACTAGGACGAGGTCGGGTTTGATTAAGGTATAAATAATTTATGCGGGTTTGTTATGCTGCATGTAACCCGGAGACTCCTTACATACCCTTACAGTCAGCCTTAAGCATTACCAACTTTATGACATTCCAGCTGCTGGTGCTCCTTTATGGCTACGTTATGCACAACAACAACAACCGGAGTACATATTCAACAAATCCGTAGACTCAAAGTTGCCCTGCAGTTGGGAGAATGCCTTCTTAAATAGAAGTGGTGCATAACATTTTGCCACGTGTGTGCTCCAAACTGGGTAAGGTGGGTGGCACCTAGATATTGGCCCAAATTATACTATGGTGCTGCTGTTGCATACCTGTTGTAGTATATATATGCCCAGAAGTTGCATGCGGAAAAGCAATTAAAAGTTCTTGTCGGCTTCAAAAATGTTCGTTCATATTTTATGATGTGTTTTCCTCAATAATGTTAGTGTACTTCTTGTTTATAAGTAAATGTGTCGTTGTCCTAACACTTTCGACAAATATCTTCGCAATTTATAATTTATCTTGAATGCAAGGAGCCGGTTAGAAATACATGTAGAAGAAGACATGTATTCATATATCCATTTCCTTTTCAAAAACGAATTAGATTTCACACACACTGGCTACATTGCTTGTTGCGACGATTAATCGTGTTTGCCGATCAATTTCTTTGCCTATCGATATTTGTGTGCCAAATGTTGTTGCAGTGTATGTGTGAATATAATTTATCATCAATTTATGGCCGTATTTATTTTTTTTGGATTTTTATACGATAAATCGTGTATGCCGATCAATTTATTGATCTATCGATATTTGAGCTTAAAATGATGATGCAGTGCATGTGTGCATTTGTTTTTAATTTTTATCAGAAGCTTAACATTATTTGCGTGTATTGTATATACTTTAGATCTAACAATTTAATAAACAGTTTGTTTAAGCAAAAAGATCGCATAGAACGTTTGCACACAGGTTGTCACACCTATAGTGTAAGTGTAAGTATATGTATATGTATTGTATTATGTATGTAATTCCACCAAGGACCCACTGGTCAAACACGGCTGAAGGTTCGTTAACACAGGCAACCGAGGATTTCTATTTTTGTTTTTATAACTGCGGTTTTTGTTATATTCTCCAATACTAGGATAATGGCATACTTTATTCAATTTATGGTTTGGGGAATTGACCTCCATAATTTGAAACAAAATTCATCATTAAAGCGTGGGAACTATACATGTTACTGTTAAAGCACAGGTTTTTGTTATTACCAATAAAAATAACTTAGCTTCATTTATCTCTTTTGCTTCTTTTTAAGTGAAAAAACTTGTTTTCTCTAAAGGCAACTTTGATCACAACATTGAGTTTAATGGCAGCCACTTAGGGATCAATATTCGCCTGCCAAAATACTTACATCTAGCATTTGGCTAATGGAACCTTCGGGCGAGCGTTTTGCTGTTTGCCCTGCTCCATCAAGCCCATAAAATGACAGTAATAACAGCTACCAAGCCATATACTCTTAGCAGCCTCTACCAGTTTCCACTCACGTGCAATATTTCGCAGGTGAGTCAAACCCAAAAGGATTGTAAGAATGCGTCGCAGAGGCGCCCTGCGGCAGCGTTTAAAATGCGTTGAAAATATGCAAATTTTGTCGCGGCGGCTCCCTTTCCTTATCCTTTTCCCTTTGCCGCGTAATGCACCAAAATGCATTTGAAATTGTGTAATTTAACACATGCGAACAGCGCCAGGGGCGACGCGTCATTTGGTCACGGTAAAAATGTATTTTGCTTTCAATTGGACAGATAAAATTCATCACCACAATGTTTGCACTGGGTTGGACGCTGAATGCTGTGCTGAGAGCAAACGGGAGCTACATCAGAAATCAGACAAAGGCTAAAGCTCAAACCTAATTTACCAGACGCTTAATAATACTTCATAATGGTGACTTGACATTTGATTCCTCATCCACATGAAGTTATATATATATATATAAGTACTTAAAATCTGGTTCATACTGAGCTGAGTGTATCCAAGATTGATCACCAAGTCTTTTAATTATCAGATGAATTATCTGGTATGCACAATTGTCTCTTGCCCATCCTTACAAGAAGACTCACGTAAGGAGCAACTCAGTACTGTTCCCAGTAAAGCTGTTCCCAGTAATTAATTGAGAGTGGCGTTGCCAGGCGCAGACTCGCAAAATGCTGCAGATGGAGGCACAGCATCCACATCTTCACTTGTAAGAGAGTGTGGGCAGTATGCCAGTAGTGCTACCATGCCACAACTGGTAACAGTTCAGTTCTATGATGGTATCTGAGCCAAGCACATTCCACAGCGGTTCGCCAACAGGTTGTAACTGTAGATATCTAGATTGAAATAGCGTATTTATTGAAGCACGTAGACTCCTGCATCCCAAACACTTAGCAGACTGTTCAAAATGCCACTAAACTTAATTGATCCATAAACATATAACTTTAGGATTAAGTGGATAAAATGAGGGAGAGTCCCAACTAAAATAAAGGCTTTTAATTACTCCGACTGCTTTTATTTTAATGAAATTCTCAGAGTAGACCCATTGTTATCATTCTCTATTAAGTATATTTTAAATAGGCTTATTTGAATACTGATATTTATATATTGTCATAATGGATATAGATTAAGGCATACCATTAACTTGTTCTATGATGAAAATTTGAGTCCTTTTTGCAGCCAATTTTTTATTTTCTTGTTGAATCCGTTATTTTTCAAAATGTACCCTTGGAGATATGAAGTAAATTTTTCATTTTGGGAGATATATTTGATATTCTTAGCACTCCAGGGGGGCACTTATGCAAAGAGTAGATTCAGTGGGTGTATCCGTTGTAGTCGACCTCTGTCTTGGCTATTTTCGAGATGATTGAAAGCAAAAGGATGAGGCTATGCACTTTTATGCAGTGGGGATCGCTTTGAGATTTGCTGGGAACAGCTAAAACTGTTGATCCTCTTTCGCTTTTTTATCAACATTTAATTTATAATTCGGTTTCTTTGAATTTAAATACATTATGCAGGGTATATTCTAGTCATGCATAGTTGTACTTGAGCTGTCTTGCTTTTATAGCGCAAACAAAATAATCGTTTTTATTGCTGATGCCAAAATATAAAGCCAATGTCACAGTGTATGTTGATATGGAATTAATTAGTTTTTATACCCTTAACCCATTTGAAATGGGCAAAACAGCACATAACGTTTGTGCAAATGTATGTAACAGACAGAAGGAAGCAAACTGTAAACTTCCTAAGAATCTCACAATAAACACAGAAGATATTTAAGAAACAATTTAGAATTGTAAAGATTTTCACACAATTGCATAGAATCCGCTGTTAAGGGTATTTCGTGGTCGGAAACACCCAACTGCAGCATTTTTACTTGTTTTTACTGTCGATTGAATTCAAATTTTGTTTATTTTGCCAAAATATTGAACATTATTTAATTAATGCGTACGCAGTATACACTCTATATAGAGAAATGAAGACAAATAATATTTTGTAATGTGCAATTATCAACAATTATTACTCATTTTATTAAATATGAATATGTATAAAATCACAAACTGATTAAACAACCAATCGCAATGACATTGATGTGGGTTCAACTTTATAAATTTGTTATGTTCTGTTTCGGTTTTCTGTCTAAAGTTGCCAATTTAAAATGTAATTAAATGAAAAGCACAACGAGCTGTAATCAAGGGCGTAGCCAGCATTTCAAAAAGGGGAAAACAAAAATAAAGTTGGAAAACAAATTAGGATTTTTGTGTAGACCAACAAAGTTGTTTAAAATTCAAATTATGAAACATTTCTGAGGTAGCACGTTTAATCCCCGCTTGTCTACGCTCTTGGCTGCAATTATTTATTTTGTACTCATTTGTGAATAAGGAGCCAAAAACTTGGAAGACATCTGACGCTGAAATCTCAGTCAGAATCTTAGATTTGTTCTAATCTCTTTGCTTTATTCTGCGTAATAATTGCCACTATTTTGGCTTGGCTCCAGCTCCAGCTCCAGCTTCTGGGCCTGCTCCTGCTTCTGCTCCAGCTATTGCTTCCTTTTCCTTTTATATTTTTTTCGCTTTTTGTTTTCCTCTTTGTTTTTGGATTTGTGTGACAGCTCATGTCTATCTCATGTTTATCTAAGTCATCCGACTGTGTGAATGCCAGGCCTCGTTTCCTGCCGTACCCGCTTTTAGTCATTCCTGGCCTGGGTTCCTCTTTACTGTCCTCGAATTGTGCACCACTTGAGAGCTGAGCGCCTGTCGGCATATGGCAATAAAGTGAATCACTTGCTTGGACCCAGTCGTTCTGGGTCCTCCCGGTGCCGCCTGGCAATAGTTGCCGCATCGTTTCAGTATTCCTAGTGAAGCTTTGCTAAATCTGTCAAACGCCAGTTTGGCAACAATGCCACACTGGAGTGGTTCTCTTGGTCGGGAAAGTACGAGTGGTCGTATCAGCATCGTTGCACAATTTACAGCGGATGAGCATTGGCCGTGTTGGTTGTCTTCTTTGTACGACATTTGACCTATCTTTCTATTTCCATCTCTTTGTTTTTCCCTCTATCTCTGTGCAACTTCATCGGAAATTGATTAGAAATGCACCACAAACAGTTACATAAAATGCAACGTACGGAGTGCATTTTAAAAAGTCATCCTTTAGTTTGAAAACAGGAACAGACTTGAAGCTCGAGGGGAAAAATTATTGAAATTATTAAATAAATTATTGATTGGGATTCAAAATCGAGTCGTGAAGTGATATAATGTAGTAGTTTGATCTTGGTAGAGCTATAATTAACTTGATAATGAGCCATATATATCTTTATAAAATTGATTTTTTTGGACTTTTCGATAACTTTTCTCTATGGACTTTTAGCGGACAATATGATGATTCAAATATATTTTAAAGATAATTTTTCCTTTTAAACTTGTACAAAACTGAATAGATTGCTATTTTTTTGGTCTGTTATAAAATTTTTTACAGCAAGTCCGCCCCTGGGCTTCAAGTCATACATAAATGCATGTGGATGTATCGTTAACCATCGGAAATTGCTTCAGCTCGAGACATTGGCATCATATTGATGCTCTGTTTTTACTTTTTTCAGCCCGAAGCTATACATTGATAGCTAGAGATATAAATATGAAATATCACAAACTTTTTGAGCGACGTCACGTGCTTCATGTTAAGGCAATAGAGCAACTTTTCCGCGCACATTTTTCTTTATTTTGGATATCCCCAGGAAGAAACCAGTGGCAAAGTTGACAGCTGACTATGTAAACATGTGTTGAACAGCATTAAACGTGATTATTACTATCAATGTGTTGGCCTGGCTAGAAAACTGTACGCACATAAGTACATACTTAGATACATTGAAATGTCATTAACGGTTTATATACTCGTACATACATACATATATCATATTTCCGCTTGTTATTAATAATACTTATGGGAATACACATAACAGTTCCGTCGATTTGAAGAGCAAATTTAATGTGAAATGCACAGCTCTTATCTTAACTTTGTTTTTGTTCTTGTTGTTTTTGTTTTACCAACTTTTTCACTTCTTCCACTTAAACATGCATGTTCGTATATTACCTGTTAATAATTTATCTGTTCTTAAAGCTTTAAGTGTTAAATGTGCCATTTTCGTTGCGCTTTTTCTTCTTAATATTTCCCCAGTGTCTTTTTCTGCCGCATGAAAATGCCAAATCAAATAATGGCCGACGTTTAACAGGGCGTATGAGTATTTCGTGTTACAGTCCCATGCGTTTAGGGATTACGGAGCACAGCTGCGTTGTACTGGTGTTGTTGTGGTTGTTTAGATATGACTAAGTCTCATAAAATAGGGTCTAAGAGAAGCGTCTAGGCTTGATTTGTTACATGATTATGATTTGTATTTCTGCTCATTTCAATGCCATTCTGTTGTTTTTTATGGCTTCTACAGTCATTGCCGTGCTAAAGTGATTGGTCTTTTGCACAGTGGATCGAAGTTCATGAGGACAATCCCATGTACAGTAGACGTCCAGCTTAAAGTACTCTCTGTTTAAGAAATTCGCGATTTAACGTACGTACATACATACACTCATAGATACATATATACATACATACATGCTCATCCACATAGACATTCACACAAAAAAAGAATGACCTTATATGAGCTTAAGTACTTCATTTGAGAATCAAGAAGAGCCGTTGACGTTTCACTTAAAAGGGGTAATTCTACATACATATATACATATATACAAATATACAAATATACATACATATATACATACATATATACATATATACATATATACATACATACATACATACATACATACATACATACATACGTACGTACGTACGTACATACATACGTACATACATACATACGTACATACATACATATTTACATATTTACATATTTACATATTTACATATTTACATACTCACATACTTACATACCTACATACTTACATCACCAATGCATCACAAATAATCACCCACAAACACATTCACACAAGAAGACACCAAAAAAAGCACGGCCTCATGCGAGCTTAAGTACTACATTTGAGAATCGACGAGAAGGGCAGTTGACATAAGTGTAGCATACTCTTAGGATCACTTTAAGAAATTATAAGTGTAGCATACTTTTAGGATCACTTTAAGCAATTATAATTGCATCGATGGCTATCAATGTTACTTCACTGTTAATGTTACTTAACAGAATCGAGCCATGTTAACAGATGCTCACTGCAGTACAATTAAAGAAAGAGAAACTGTAGCATACTTCTGGGATCACTTTAATGTTAATTATCAATGTTATCGGTGTACATAAAATTCCACTTTAAGCCCATTTGGCCAGGGCTTCCATAGCAATTTATGTTCCGTACTTAAAGCTTACAAAATGCCCAACAAAATTTCTCAGTGCATTCAATTTTTGTCTATGCCGTGCTACTGTGCCATGGGATCAATAAAAGTAAGGCCTCCTCATGTGGAATATTCTGGGCAATAAAGGCATCGAATGTGTGTGCATAGTAAACAGTGGATTGTGTGTGAGAGAGAGAGGGAGAGAGAAAGAGTGGACGAATATTTAGGTCCATCGCAGCATTTGTATGCAAATGCGGAGGAAACGTGTGGGCCAAACAAAAGAGCTGAGCAATTTGTGCAGCACAACAAATGGCATTTCCATATAAATCCTCAATTATTTTTACTATCCTACCTAATTGAAATTGATTTCGTTCTCAAATTGGAGCACATGCACTTAGTATGTATGTCAAATTGGCAGCCAATCTGTTTATTCCCGCCACTTCAGCACTCGATGAATTTAACAAATCCCAAAAACAAACGCGTTTTTTATTGGACTGCAGCAAGTGAAAAAATAGGCTGTTCTTGGACTGTCTAAGCTGATCTGACACGAAGGGTAAGTGATAGATGACAGCCGCTCAGCTGTCCAGTTTTGCTAAAGAAACAGCTGGCAGTTGTGTTGTTAGCTTGTTAGCCTGATTGATACTTGGCCACAAACCACTTGCCTACTTCCTACTTAACTACGTACATACATACATATATACACACTGGCTTTGGAGTAAACCGAGAGTATATGACGGACTTGTAATCAAAAACCTCTGGCCCAAGATTGCTTTACATCTTTGTACGAAGGTTCTTAAAGCAAAAAGGCATTAGCGAAATTTGTGCGAGTTTTCCATTTGTCAATTGTGGAAGGAGGTGCCGCGTCCCTTGCTACTATTGCAACATTTCAATATGGGCTTAGGGTCCGGGTCTCAGTCTGACTCTGGCTACTTTACGACCGCTGGCAAATCCCCCGGGCTGGCGCCGTTGGCCTTATTCTGTCGGCAAATAATAGCAATCAAATGCCAGGGCTTCAGTATTCAAATGCTACTGCAAATTTAATAACAAATATAAATCATTTCCAGAGCTGACAGCTAAAGCACGCCCTCCAAACGCTCCAAGTCCACCACGTGCATGTCCAGCATCAGGCGGCTTCTGCTCCTTCTTCTTTTTCACTTTTCTCACCTCAAGTGTGCGGATGCGGGACATTTGGCGCTACGTTCAAAACGGACGCACTAATGGCACTGGCAGACACAAGTAAGAAGCCATTTCTCATAGCACCAGTAGGAGTAGTAGTATGTGTGTATTTTGGACACCCCTCGGGGCGTACCAAAGTTCTCTCGCTGTCGTGTTAATTTTTTATCACTTTGAAATTAAAGAACAACACTTGGGAGTGGAGTGTCGTCCTTGTCGTGCTTGTCGTCGTTGTCCAAGTCCCTGTCGTCACAGTTTTCCTTTTTTCTCTCTTCTTTTCCTTGCTTTCCATTCCTCCGCTTTCTTCCTATTTTTGGGTACACGGAAACATGCCCTAAGTAAAGACATACTCGAAGATACTGGTCCTGGTTCTGGACTACTGGGTTTGGGCAAGCATAAATAATTAACTTAATGCCAAGTTGCCCATAAATTAGGAATGGCTGTCTTCTTGAATTCGGCCAAAGGCTTTTCTCTGCTAAGGAGCAGTGTTTGTTTGGGCTGCTCGCCTGCTCTTTGATTAACAGTCGACCGCAAGAATACGGAACCAGGCACTCTTCAAATGCTCCTTTCTTCTCCTTCTCCACTTCCTCCTACCCAATATTGGCCTGTTTGCCTTGCCAATGCCAATGCAATGGCAAATGCAATTTCAAGCAAATCAATTGAAAACACAAATCGCAATTGCCTTTCAGAGAGTAGCGTCTCCCTCCTCCTCCTCTGTCCGTCCTTCTGCGTGCTTCCTCATGCTTTGGTCCTTGTCCAGGACCGTTCAGCTGTTTACCCAGCCGTTCAATGGAGTTCAGATTTGTTTTGCATTGACCGCAAATTTCAATACAGTTTTGCGGTCAGTGTCCAATTGACTGCTCCTGGTTCCAAACACCCCTTGCACAGTGGGCGTAGAAGTGTCAATTAAGCTAAGAGCAAGGAGTACGCTGAACAGATCTGACAATATTTAATCAGTTCATTATACAAAATCAACTTTTTACCCCAGTTGTTTATACAGTGCAACCTCTCATGAGCGGACACTAAGCGGCAGCAAATATGCACCCGTATTCAGCATTAGAGATTGTATAAAAATAATGGTATAAAAAAGGAAGGTTTCACTGTATTATATCTGACTGTAAGAAATGTTAAAAGATACAATCAAAAGTATCTGAAATTACCTTATTTTTCTTCATTTTGATTGAGTTTTACACACATGTTGTATCTGTTCTTAATTCTCATTTCAGTTGGTACAATTTTTGTTCAATGTTTATCAATCTGTGGACACTGTGCGTTTGCCACAATCGTATATGCGGTCGAGTCGACATTAAAGATTTGTGTTGCGGCTGCAGCGGGTGGTGCCACTGTAGCTCGTGTTGTGTGGTGCTATTAGTGCTATTACAATTGTTGTTGTTGGCTGTGGCGGTGATGCTGCAGGTGGTGCATGTGTTGCAGGGTGTGCAAAGGTCGTGTTTGCGCAGCAGTATGTCAATTAACTGCAGAGACGACCTAATTGTGTTGACGCCACATTCGTTTAATCAAAATTTAACGCCTGCACTTGGAGGCCTAATTGAGAACACAAAATTTATCAGAATGCAATTCATTAAATTGCCTCTCAAGTGCAATTTGGATAGCCTGAGATGGGAGATGAGAGATGACTGCACGTACTGCTTGCCACAGATTGTGGCATGTTGTTTTCCTCCTTCAGTCATATCCATGAGTGATGTCGCATCACCCTCGCCGACTGCTTACTAGATGAGTAGCTAGCTCTCAGCAGCTGGAGGGTGTTCTGGCTAATGCTGCGGCTGCTTCTGCTTCTGCTTCTACTTCTGCTCCTGGTGGTGGTCGTGGTGGTACTTCTGCTGCTACTGCCTGATGTTGTTGGCCCTGACCCACATTGTCAAAGTTTTTTGGGTAACAAGTTGAGAAATTACATTTTAATGAGATGCGCTGCAGATTTCGCTTGGATGCGCAACAATTTCCGTAAATTTCAAATAGACGATTAAAGCTTGAATCCCATTTATTATGAAGGAGTCTATCTATCCCTTTCATCCCTTCCATTGTTCAACAGCCCCCCAATTAAATGTTGAAAACAATTTCCTTGTACTTTTTACTACGATTATATCTATCAGCATTACTTAAGCCATAAAAGAAGTCTGACACACAAATTAATGAATATTTATGCGGACCCATATGTCAGTCTGTTACAAGTATATGGTACTTATGATATGAGTGTGTGTGTGTTGCACTTGGCTCTTTCATTCCGTATATAAGATTCTCGGCAGTTCCGACCGACCTCTTGACGACTCACTGACCTCGTAAACCCTTGACACGCCTACCCCATTGCTCTATACAGCATCACATGAACTGTCGTGAAAATAAACTTTCGTTGTCGTTGACGCTGCTACTCCAAACCCAAACCCAAACCCAAACCCGTATCCAAACACATACACATACCCAAACACAAACCTCTTCACTCCAAGCCAATGTCTGCCTGCGTGCGCCCGGCGACTTTGCATATGATTACACGAAATTTGCATCGCATTATTACGTGTCTGGTCCCAGCGATGGCGATGGACCGATGAACCTGAAGCTGGACCTGAACCTGGACCCTTCTATGATGATGTCCCTCTCAAGTCTCTGAGAACACCAGCTGAAAGTCAAAAACACGTGGCACAGCATACAAATGACGCCTGCAATATTTATTACGCGGGACCAACGGGGCTTAAGTAGTGGCAACTGTTTGGCATGCAGATAAATTGTTTATTTCAATGGACGCACTGCACGGAGAACCCAACTCACCAAGTCCACAGCTGAAGTTTCACTTGATGTCGATGCTCGCAAATCGCCACAATTGATGGACTTCACGTTGCTTTGGCAGTTTCTCAAACTGTTTTATTATCCCCAACTCCCACGGACACAGTTTCCCAGTCAACGCATGGAAATGAATACTTCGTTGAACTCGAGAAATCCCTTTGATATGTAAACTTTAAATTACGAGTATGCACATTCGTCAGAGTACTTGAAAATAGTTATTCGGTACTTCTGTTGCTACTCTATAAATCGTTAAAATGCATGTGAAGATGTGAATATCGTTTTATGCGAACATCGTTTATATGCAAATAGCGTTGTGTGAATATCGTTTACAAGCAAATATTGTTATCATGTGAATATCGTTTATATGCGAATATCGTTTATTTGCTAAACGAACACGGTTTGTATGCAAAGAAAATGCACGTAAGATATTCATATTCATATTTATTTGTATACTATTTGGCTAATCGGAATCAGAAAGGTGCATATAGCTTTAATAATTGACTGATTATGTTATATATTCAATACGATCTAGAAAAAGTATCATCAAAGCTTCAATATGTTAAGAATTCCCATAGTAAGCCTGAGCAATCAAGGCTAAAGAGTTTACCCTTCTATGTGCCATGCTACTCAAAGTATAGTATAAGGTAGAGTATTACGAGTATAAGTATTCTATTTTAACACAAAGTTAGTAAATTGAGAGTTAAGGCGATGAGCTTAGTGCCGACTTTGGCCAATAAACGCATATCCTTTGTATCCCTCGGTAAATCCCTTAAAGTTTCAAATAATGTAAATACTGCAGCTGTGGCTGAAGGTGCCCAAATGCAAAACATTTCTCCCTCCATGCTCGCACGCACTGCAGGCACTTGCCGGCGGCAGCTAGGAACAGGCATGGGCAGTAGTAGAAGCTGTTTGAACCACCCGTCGTCACAGCAGCACCACAAAGAAGCGTCGATGCCATGCGGCACATTTTAATTCATGCAGCTAAGGTTGTAGTGGTTAGAGTGGGGTGAAGGGTAAGCTAGGTGTTCTCCTAGTGTGCTCCAGCCCTACTTGCACTTGACGCGTCCGTGAAGGATGCTAGGGGTACTCTGGGCGCACACTTGGGACAGGATTTATTGCCGTTTTCGGCTTCAGCTCGAAATTGAAAAGCAAACAAGCCGCTAACAAGGTGAAGCTTTGGCAGCTTGCGTCATTTTTTGTAACTGCTGCCACTGCTGCTGATTCTCCTGCTCCTCCTAGTGCTGCTGGTGCTGCTGCTTGACGCGAGGCACTTCAATCTAAATTTGAAGTTTTTCGACTCGATTCGATTCGATTTTTCGTACGTGCTCGATAATCTTGCAGTACTTCTCTCCTCGTACTTACCATTCGACTTGCAGACGCTCTGGAGAAAAGCTAAAGGACATACATACGGAGCCCTTGCGCTTATCGCAACATTTTTGATTTCTCACGTATACTTATGGCTTTGTATTTGTACTTGTGCACATTTATATTTGTTGTTGTGTGTTGGTATATGTATGTATTTGTGTTTGTATCGAACGCCATTAAATATCCTAGTGGCATGCAACATTTTTCTTACTGCTTTGTGGCATGGACAGTACGATGTCCATGTCTCTACACGCCTCCTCCCTTTATCATCTCTTTTCTCATACTTTCTACTACTATTTATTTCTCCCTTAGGTCCTGGGCTAGACAGAAGACTATATATTTATTCGATTGAATTGCGTTCGCCGAGGCATTCGGAATTTTCTTATTAACTTCTAGAAATTGCACAGAAACATTTTATATGTAACCTCCACATGACTTAATTGCATTTCTTATGAAATTATGTGCTATATTCTATTAAGAGCAGCTTAACAGCGATTACGAACATCAAGCGCGAGTAACAGCAGCTTAACAGAGCAAATTTGTTTAGCGAAGTTAACAGCAGCTTAACAGAGCTTACAGAGTTAAGTACGAGTAATACCAGATTAACAGCACCTACAAGTATTAAATACGATGCGTAGACACAAACTGAAGACTACATAAAAAAGAGATTTTATTATAAGCATTATTCATACTTAAATCATATTCGTTCATAACCAACTGATCTTGGTCTGAAATAAAATCTGTGCAGAAGTATTAGTAGAAAATGCTTAAATCAGAAAAGTGGCTTAAATTTGGCAGCTTAAAGAGGAAAGAATATGCAAAGGGGCAGATTGGAGAGGGCACTACTTGTTCTTATCTGTGGTAGCTGCTGGACAATTCACCAGCTCTGACCTGGTTTATCGTTGTGGAAACTGCGAGGTAAAAGGAAAAGAATGAAAGAAAGGAAAATAAATAAAATAAGAAAGAGTGAAAGAGTGAAAGGGAACAACTGTTGTATGCATAGTATATAATCTTCAATTGCATTACACATTACACACTTTCAAGGTTCTTTAGAAGTTTTTATCCTTTCAGTAGAACTATAACACCATCTCTTGGTACTTGGTGCTTGGTGCTTGGTAGTTGGTAAGTGCAGCAAAGTTCTTTATTTATGGATGTGTTTTTGTAATGCGATAAAAACAAGTTACGCAAAAGGGCACGTTCCTAACGTTTAAGCTTTTGGACCAACACACACACAAAGTCCACCCAAACCCAATCCGCTTTGCTCAACCGTGAAACTCGTGAATGCATTAAACTGGTAGGTTAAAACATGAATAATGTGATTCAACAATCAATGGCCTGCTCTTTTGGACCTTTTGTTCAGGCCAAATTAGGCGCAATAAAGCATTTTTGAAATTTATGGCACGACCGCAGATTATTCAGTTATCAAAATCTTTCACCCCACCATATTCCTTACATCCTCCCCCTTAATTCAACCCCGTCTCGCTGTTATCTGCAATCACATGCAAACATACACCTATAAAATGGAGGTGTTTTGTCCCTGGCTCTGGTCCTGGCCCAGCCAATAGTGCGAAAAGAATCGACAAAACAAAGGAACAAATAAATTGGCAAAATCCAAGTTTGTTCCTATTAAAACACAACAAACGCAAAAGTTATACAAAAGGAAACTTTTCTTTCTATTAGCAAGTTGTGAGCATCAGCTTTTTACCCTATCTTCCATTGGGTATATGCTGTGTATGGAAAAGTTGTGTAACAATTACAATAAGACATTTAACAAGACGTTTGTGTAAGAAACAATTGGAGGTACTAACTTTTTACTTGACTGTAGAATCCAAGTAATTAAAGTATTCCAGGATATCAACAAGTCGGGCACAATTCGACTGGAAAGTTGGCTTTAGTAAAGTGTGTTATATTGGAAAAACTTGTGGCCACGTCTGTGCTGTCTGGAGTTCGGTTTCAGCCAAGACCTCCAACGTTTGTGTTCCATGTGATGGTGGACCTGGCTACCAACTGCCAACTGCCAGCTGCTGGTTAGTTCGCATTGTGGGTGACCAGCCATGCGGAAATTCGAGATTCGCTTCGACATACATACATCCACAATCCACATCCTTGTGCTCGTAAGTTTAAATTATTTGCGCATAAAAAGGTTCAAAGTCGAAGTCAGCTAGATTCTCCAATTCATTATAATGACATCAACGTTTGGCCCTTTTTCTGCCAACATAATTGAGATTTAATGGGTAGCTAGACGACTCACGACATGGAACAGGCACCGTGCGGGCTCATTGACCATTTTGTGCACACTTTATCCAAAGACATGGAAAGCAGAAAAAATACTCTATGAATTTAACTAGTCGAATCCGATTATTCTGTACAAGCGCCCGCAGCTTCCATATCGCTTTCCATCTCCCTCTCCCTCTCCCTCTGTCTCTGTGTTTGTGTCTCCACACAGAGGCGGCCGAAGTGAAATGGTAATGGCAAAAAGCGCTGGCGGAAAATTGAAATTGCACACGAAGCGCGAAACGCTGCAAAACAAAAGCGAGTGAGGAGTGAGGAGCCTCTGTCCAGCAAATTTTTGGAATAGGAATCGTTTGCTGTCCCCAGGACAAGAGCGTACAAAAAAAAACACAAAAATGCAGGCGCATTGTGCAACTCTGCCCATTTAGTGGGCGGGATACGAGTTGCAATTGAAAATGCTGAAACTGAACAACAACCTGCGGCCGTTGCAAGTGGCACAGTTCTCTCACAACGACAACACAGTCCAATAAAAAGAAAATCGGTTAATTAAGTTTCGGGCCAGTAACCACAAGGTCCACAAGCTTCACACAATAGAATCTCATGTTTCCACCGTATCCAATTGCAAGTAAACATACTCCACATGGGATAATATCAACAACAAAGTGAACACACAAAACCAATATCCGTTCTTTCGGTTTAAAAGTCCCAAAGAAATATATTCAAAGCAGACAATTTTCTACTCGCGATGGCGATGTTCAATCCTTGAATGGTTGCGACTACAGTCCATAGTCTACTTTTAGGATTAACAAGGACGTAATCCATTTGTTGCTAGTAGAACAGAACACAATAGAGCTGGCACTTAGAACTGGCTACATATTGATTCAATAATCGATACATCGATTAATCGAAAGATCCATATCGGCTGACAGATCAACGATTAGTTGGTTCGTTGGAAAGTTCGTGCGTGAGCCACTAATTAAGTTCATTTATTCATACGAGCGATCTCTACATTAAACTAAACGAATAATTGCTAGGAAAGTTCATTCGTTCATTTGCTCAGCGACCAGTTCACTGAAACTTGTTCCAAGCGAACAGACTCAGGATTATCTACACGTTATATAAACTTTTCATTGCTTTTGTTTTGCACTTCGTCCTTTTGCTTTATTGTACTCGTGCTCATACTCATACTCATACTTATACTCATACTCATACTCGTACTCGTGCTCATGTATTTGAATGTTTGTTTATAAATATTTGCATGCTTGTAATTACCATGGTAACCCAACATAATCCTTAGCCAGAGAGTAGCGTGCTGTTAAACAATAAGCAAAACAGATCCAGCTCCAACTCGGACCGGGAATTAGGGGAGCCGGGGAGAAGGGCAGACAAATAAAAACATTTAATTAAAATTTACCAGAACATGCATGAATAATTAAAATTTAATTTTCGACAATATATTACTCACACAAGCGCACGCAGTCACAGATGTACCAGCTGCCCCTTCGTCCTTTTATCCTTCGCTTTGCGTTCCTCATCCTCACCCAAAAACACTCTGTTTGTTGGTGGCGCCAACTTGTCACCTAAAAAATTTTTTTTGGATGAGTGGGAGGCGCCTTGCACAAGCCCTGGGCACATGTAAAGGTAACACAGCATTGTGCTGAAAAAGAAATAAAACATTCTGTTTCCATTCACTGTCACCGCAGGATGTGCAGCTTCTGTTCCTCGTTTTGGTCTCTTGCCTCTTCCGCAATCCCCGCAAGAAGTCAGTTTTTAAAAAAAAATTTGGTAATTATTGTTGTTTAGCTTCATTAAAAAAGTCACAAATTCGTTTACTGGAATTTCATATCAAATTCCTTTTGTCAAAACGGTATTCTGGCAACCGAGAATGTGTGTTTTTTTTTATTTTGGAGAGGACATGAAAAATTTATGAGGCTTGCCACACAATAAAAGTGCAAACAGCACCCAAAGAACCCAAATCACGAGTTAATATATATCCCGGCTGTTGGGAGTTGACTTTGGGTTATATCGAATTGAATTCCAGCAGAACCTAATTACAAATACGAAAAGACTTGAAGAGCAAATTGAGACTTGTTGAAAAAAGAAGAGAAATAACTAGATACAGGACATGGGATGAAATCGATTCATAGTTAACTATTAAGGGTAATTTGATATGCACTATAAGCATATCGAGGAAAACTGGATTACATACCCAGTCCGGACGGGGAAGTTTTACGTAGCTGAACGTTTAATAAATATGCAAATGAGACACGAGGGAAATAAATAATTTAATTGATTTCATTAAACGAACCGAAACATCTGTCAGTGACATCATCTATACCCATCCATAATCATATCGATTGCCATCTAACTGGCATTGACTGGCATCTCCGGCTTGGGCTCTGCTCGTCTCATAACTTCGTCTTGAGTTTGTTGAAAATTGTCGCCGAGTGTCGCTACAACTCATCGCTTCCTGCTTCCCGTGCTTCCTGCTTCCCATGACTCCTGTGCTCCTCTTTCTTATGTTCCTTCCCTTGACTTTCTCGGACTGCTGTGACAGGCTGCCAGGCTCCTAGGCAGCTGTCAGAGACCTGGTCCCTGCGAACCGGTCTCTAACGAGATAAATTTCAGTTTGATAGCAAGTCACAGAAGCAACTTTAAATAATTTGAATGATGCGCCAGGTAATGCAAAAGGAGCATAAAAGCGATGCCAATTTGAACGTCAATTTATGAACGAAATTTCAAATTATGTTCCCATTCACCCAGCAGATGTCGTCATGAATTATAAAGCCATAAAATCGTCTTTTAAAGGTTCCCCCCTGCTATATATAAACTGTCCTCGATTGTGCCATTCTGCCATAATCACAATAAGCATTTAAGTTCCCTCTCCTGCCACGCGCAATATAAGCCAACGCATTTAAATTACAAATTTGACATTCAAATATTTACGAGTATGAGTGCGAGTGTCACTGTGTGGGTATGAGTACATTCACAAGCACATGGCTCAGATGTAAATCGTGGGGGAGATTTGTTGCGCAATTTTGGATGGTTCGTCAATTCCAGAGTTGACTTGTGCAACGGGGCGTATGAGTTACGCTTTGGGTGCGGACATATAACTGAACATGTAACCCACAACAAACCACTCAAAATACATACGTCACTCGATCTGTCGTATCCTTGTTGTCGTTGAGTGTACTACATATGCCGGCATACTAGTCTGAGTGCTTCTCTTTGATGAGTGCCACTTCCAGTAGCTAACGGGTAACGCTGCTGTCACATAACCAAGTAGACAAGGAAGGACAAGTAAAACAGGTACTTATTAATTCATTGTTCATACTCATGCCTAGGTTAGGATATAGGGAGTCTTCCTAGTGCAACATAGTCTTCAGTTAAGGTCTAACATTTCAAGTTAACAAGAGAGAGCATAAATAGAGATAGAATCCCATCCATACATGACACGTTTAACTATTAAAGATGCAATTTTGTGCACATGTTCCAGTTAACGACATGAATACTACTCCCCATTGTCATCCCTTTATTCTCGTCCTCATCACTGGTAGCCATAAATGTTTTTTAGCACATTGATGTCATTTTGTCGGAGGTGTCATAAAAAGTGCGAATAACATTTTAAAAATCAAACAAAGGAAGCAGACAGAAAAAGAAAGAGAAAAAAGTTGCAAATCAAACAATGAAATTTACAATTCCTTTTGTCATTGATTAAACACCAGCGCTGTGGAAAACGTGTAACGAGGTCAAATGGAAATCGCCGCATTGGCATTAACTTTTGACACCATCATCAACAGTGACTGCTCCTTTTGCTCTCCCTGCTGCTGCTGGTCCTACTTCTGCTCCTACGCCCTGCTGCTCCTACTCCTGCCGCCAATACACGATTAAGCAGTCAACCATAGAAATATCACGCAACTAAACGAACAAAGCAGCTTTCCCTTTCCGGGAGGATTGGTCCTCTCGCCAGTTGGCACCTCGTTGCCATTTGGCATCTGTGACTGTTTCTGGTCATGCTACAAGGATTGGGCGGGAACGGAATACGGTCCGGAACTCGAGGCACGTCGGCTATGAAAAATCAACTTCGCTTTCCTTCCTTTGCGTCCTTTTGCTGATTTTCGTTAAATGCGCTGCGCTGCGCGGCGCGAGCGTTGAGCACTTGACGTTTGCCTTTGTGTGTTTCCCTTTCATTCACAGTTGGTGGCCTCACTCAATTTCTTTTCATCAGGAACTGTTGTGGAGAAACTTAGGTTCTTTCAGTACCCTTTCAAAGGATGTGTTCTAATGGCTTAAGGAAACGTTTGCCCCATGCACTTGATTCCTTGTTATACTTTCCACTTTGTTCTTCAGCTTATGACACTTGATAGTTACTGCAGGTATGCTGGAAGCATAAGGTGATGGCCATTTATACGTACCAAAGTACCAGTCGCAAGGTTGTCAAAGGAAAATATTACAAATACGCATTTCTTTCCAGCTCACAAACACAAAGCATAACTTGCACTCACTCACTCATATGCATTCGTGGTGCGTCTAGTTCCGCCATAGATACTGGCAGAGCTAAGTCTACCCATTTCTTTCACACACACACACACTCACAAAAATAGAGCAGCAATTGCACTCACTCACTCATATGCTGCGCGTCTTATTCCGCCATAGCTGCAGGCCGCTCAACAGGTGGCGGCTGTTCGATAACCACATTTGATCGATATCTTAAAGTAAACTAATTGGTCAATTCTTAAGCAATTGAATTCATCGATATCAATATTGGTCGGTATAGGAAACCAACCAATTTAAAGAAACATTTTTATTGTCGCATTTATATACTTTCTATGGATGCCGTGTTGGTACATAATCAATCTATAAATACATCAATCATTCCAGGCTTAAACAAATCTCTAAAGTGTATTTAATCTTCGACTTGCCATTTTGTCGTTTATTTTATATATTTTTTGTGTCCAAAGTGAGTTCAATTGCATTTCAAAGTCACTTCAGTGGAACGATCAGCAGTAATGGTTAACAGCATGACCTGTAGGACAGTAAGTGCCAAGTCCAAGTGGGGCGTTTCAACAATAACAGTTAAGTGTATTAGTGTGTTGAGTGTTAGCTTCGGTTGCTCGAAAAAGTTCTCAGCGAAAAGTTTTCACTGTCAATTGACAGCGGTCTCGTTGTTGTTTAATTGTTGTTTAAAATATTTGACATTATTTACTTATCTGTAAAGGATTAAAGACTTCTCAGTTCGAAAGCAACACATTCATGTATTGTACTTTAAATGGATTTTGTATACATGACTGTGAACAATAGATGTTAATTGATGAATTTGTGGTTGATTTCACACAGCAGGGAGTGCACATGTTATAATTATTATTGTTATTGCTATCAATAGATGAATTATATCAATCTAAATTGTACTGCCTAAAACAACACAAAATTGATGCCCAAGTCAGGAATTTGAGTCCGAATCGCATGTGCGTTTGTGATTGTGTGAAGATAATAACATCCTTTCAACAAATTGCAAATTTGAGTGGAATTGAAGTTATGAGAGCATTCCAAGGATATCCTCAAGTGTAGGCTGTTTAATTGTTTGAAAATTTAGATTGACACCATTGATTGGAGTGGACATCAATTAGGGTATTTACTTTAGGTGCATGTATGCATGAATCCGGGTATGCTGCTCATATGCAAATCCAAGTGCAAAGTGCAACTCCTATTGATTATCCTGTATGCTTTAAGTGCGCATATTTGAGTTTAAATAAACTCAAGCTTGATTACTGAAACTTTTATGCATGAACGTTAAGCCTTGCAGGAGGAGCAAATGTTAAATTTGCATAAAGCCTATACATGGAAACGACCACGCCCAGTTAACCCAAATCCAAGCTGCCCACTCCACTTTTCGAACCAGTGTCCATGGGGAATAACTGACCGCAAGTGTGAAAATGCTTGAATTATTGAATAGCCGAACGTTCAGAAAAGCATCCCGTCATTACGGCTCACCAGCAGCTCACCTGCCTACCGGCAGGTTACCACTCATCCACCACTAACACCTCCCTCATTCGACTATTCTTCCTTTCCTGTACACCACTGAAAACATACCCAATGCTACTCCCAGTCAGATAACCGCAATTACATATGCACATTCATGTGAATGTGAATGCCACTTGCTCTTGCATCTGAATGCATTTTGCTTCTGTGGCGGCAACTGCAACTGGGATTGCACTAGACTGGCATGGGGTTGAGGTTTTTTTTCCCCCCAACAGATGAGTCGCGGGTGTGCTGAATGAGTGCCACTTGAGTTTGCCACAATTTTAATTGACATCCACATTTGGCTTTGAATGCTAACACTCAAACCACCTTCATCCCCGCACCTCAGCCAACACCACATGCGTCAATTGCGGTGGCCTGTGGCGACATATGAAACATGCTGCAGAAGGACAGCAAATTTGGGATTTCGACTGGTAATTCCGCATCGAATGCACATATGATAAATGACTCGCTGTAAGCTGTCCCTATTCGCAGTTCACTGAACTGACAGGCGGCAAGTTAATGAGATGTGCAATCGATATATTCGATATACATTACTCGACAAGTGCGTACCCAGGGGAGGACGAGGGCTGTGCACACCTTTGCTTGAAATGCATTGATGGTTTGACTTACAAAATTTATAATTTGCAATATATATCGTAAAACTCAACTGAGCTAAGCCGAGGGATTTGTTTTCAATAAAATGATTAATTATTTTTAAATTTTAGTTTGATGTAAACCTCGCTACGCCTTTGGTGTTCGATAACTAATAGCCAAAAGCAGAATGCATTTTGCATGCTTGCATGTCCGAATAGTGGTAATTGATGAGCCTTATATCTGAGGTTGCTTTGTTTACTCCACAACCATTGTACTAAGTTAACCAACCAGACATCAAAGTTTGTAAGGCTTCAAGGCGTTGTAAATATACATACACCCACACATATATAACGGTACATAATGCACCTATTTTCCTTGTGCATTGAATATTGAGGCATGATAAGAGATAGTTTTGCTTTCATTTTGGAGCAAAACTCTATCAGAAGAAGGCTTAAGCTCATTATTTATCATACTTACAGCGAACTAAGTATTTATGTACTTCCAGCGTGGTCGTAACCCGGAGTAACCAAAGCACTGGAACATCTTATTATCTTTTGCCCTTGCACTGCTCATGTCTCCTGACCCAGTGTCAAGTCGGTTGGCCTCACTGAAAGACGCCTTCGGGCTCAAGCTGCGCACAAGCTGCTGGCCCTTTGCAAGCACACTTAATGATGTTAAAGGACTTTAGGTCCTCTAACGGTTTCATGTCATTAGATTAACTAAGGACGAAAACTAACCTACAGCGACCTAAGTCAATACAATATAATTTACTTAACTACAACATACAAAGTAATTGAATACGTTAAGGAATATTAAATAAATGTGGAAAAGAGAAAGATATCAAGGAGAATTAAAATCCAAAGGCTTTGCCTGTTGGCATAAAAAGCAAACAATGAATATCTGATAAAATATGATATTCTAGTAGGATTCATTCCGATTGGAACAATTAAGCTTATCTGAACTATTGCATTTCTGAAAGACATAAATAATGAAAGCTCGGACAATAATTTCCATAAGAGCAGGTAACTCAATTCAATATAATTTGTTTTCGTGATAAGTTATGTGCGTATACAGTTAGTTTATAGCTTCTGATTTAATACTTGAAAACAAAGGCTTCACTGTGTAGAGTATTTTATTGTTAAGTCCACCGAGCTGAGAGGCCAATCGCTTCCAATAGGCTCAACTCGGTTTGTTTTTGTTTGCGTTGGTTCTTTACTTTTATTCACGTTGAATGAAAACCACGGGAAATGTATATGAGTAAAAGCTTTTCGGTTTTCTTTTTGTGGCAACAGAAAAATTCCGGTTCCAGTAAAAATGCACGTAAACACTATCAAAGCAAATAAATACTGAAAACCAGGACAAAACATTGAAAAATACCGAAATGCCGAGGCCTTTTTATGCCTTTACGCCTACGGACGAACTTTGTATTTATTTTTATGAAAGCGCTAATAATTTTCCAGAGGATTGAGCTGCTGTTGAGTCCGTTGAGTTCACCATGGATAAGTTACTGTAGATGGTTTGTCTGACATGACAAAAGGAACAACACGAATCATGAAGAAACATTCACAATAAATGCCAAAATTCCTTCCCAGCATGGAATGGTTTTTGCGGTGTCCTGACCGCACAGACACCAGTCCTTACCTACAGCCAAAGGGTTTTGGGGCAGGGTATTTAAGCCCCGTGATTTCCTACAAGTTTCTGTAGGGGAGAAGTATCCAAGCCATTAGCTAATGAGAGAATTTTGCCGCAACCGAAGCGTTAAATGCGTTGACTTTTATGATTATAAAATGTTGATAGCCTTACGGCCGGACACTTATACGTACATACGTACGTACTTACTTACACACATATCACCTTTGAGGAATTTAATTAATAAAAAAGAGAGCTTTAGCTTCAGCTTTGCTCCATTGAACCTGCGTTTACGATGTCCAACTCGATGGCGACGGCGACGGGGATGTTAGAGAATGCATTTCAATTAAAGTCGCTCCATGAAGGCTCTCTTTCATGTACGCCGCTGTGAGCTGCTGTGGTTGCGGTCGCTGGTGAGTTAATAAAGGCTACGGTAATTTCCAGACGTATGTGAAGTGTTGGCCAAGACTCAATGGAGTGTGTGTTATATGCGCAGAGCACACACTGACCACGTTGGCCATTGGCCAACGCCGCACGCCACTTTATTAAACCCACAACGAATTGCGCACAACCTTTTGAATGTGATTGTTGATGCGAATGTGAATGGGAATGTGTATAGGTATGGGTATGGGTATGCGGAGGTGCATGTGGTAACGGAAGAAGGTTGAGGAATCACCAAGGCTACTCGACGACTGCGTCCGTCTCTGTTAAGTGTTTTACAATGCGCTCACACAAAGCGCTCATCATTCATGTCCAGCACAGGCCGTAATATTTGCCCAAGGCCGAGATATACGTTCATATCCTTGCACTGACCACGTACATTTCAATTGACGGCTGGTCCATTCCTTAGCACATCCTCATACATTTATATGAATATTACTCTGTGTGTGAGTGAGTGTCTATTCAACTGACTGCCCTGTAAGTGGCAGCCCTTCAATGCGTATGATTCATGTACAGCTAATTGAAAATCAAAGCCAGTAAAAATCCAACAAAAACCGTAAGCCGATTTTTGACTTACGACTGACTTTAGCAAAACTGCAGTCAGATATCGTAAACTGGGACTCTCTCAAAGCTAGATGGAGTGAATTTGGCATGCAATGATTTATAATTACAATTTAAAGGGGAAAACACACATGTGCATAGGATTAAGCCCGATCTGTGCTGAACACAAAGCCCAAGAAACAACGTAGCCGACTACGGTCTACTTACTATGCAATCTCTAGTGAATATTACGGTACAAGGTTTCTCGTAGAGTGTTTGATTCTAACACATTATAATTAAATATTTTAGATACATATTGTAGATTCTAATATTATGCATTAACTAATTCTAGGAATGTGTACTCTGCCCAAGTTGTATATGAACACCAATGGGAAATCTGGTGATCACGTATAAGAACCAAGCTCTGGAATAGTAAGAGAAACACATCACAACATACAGACCTGAATGGAGCCAAATCTAATTGGTAGAAGACTTCATCTTGTCATCCCGGTCCACCATCAGCAGCTGCGTCGGCTTAAACTCCTAATCAAGACAAACAAAAAGCAAAGTTAAATGAATGTTTATGTGTTTCGTATAGATTTAGAACTATATTTATAATTACAGCATGATATATAATAATAATAATATTAGAAAATTAATGTTTGTAAATAATTTACTTTAAAAATATAATATTTTCGGTATACAATGTGAAGTTGCAATATTTTATTGTCAATCAATATAAAACCTATATACTTCCAGTTTCTGGGAGTTTCACTGTAGCTCCAACAGTTTGCCATTTAGTTGCGCAGTTTCTTTTACTCGCAAATAGCCCCTGAAGTTTCCAAGAAGTGAAAACACTTTTCAAATGAAAGCAAGAATTAGCGTGCACGTGGCGCTTTTCCAGGTTGTAATTGCCTGTTACTGCAGTGGCTCCGAGCCATTCGCTCCTCACTTTAGTTCTTTACATCGGTATCATTGAATAGCAAATATTACGGTTGATATTTGAAGTGGTGGGAATTATTTCGCTGTTACAAAGCTTACAAAAAACGAGAAAATAAAAATTGTTCACTATATTATATTGCACAGTCTTTTTGCGTATGGCGCTTAGCTTGCACTTATATGTACCAATTTCTGAGAATGCAATTGCAGCAGGAATTTTAGTTCGTTTATAGCTTCACCAGTTCGCCTTGTAGTTGCGCAGATTTGTTTCCATGGCGATATGCTGCAGTTGTTTTTCTACGAAAGGGCCAGCATGCTCTGCCGCGAAATAAGCAGATCAGCTTGCAACGTGCATTTCTCCAGGTTGTAAATGATTGTTCCTGTTGGCAGCTCCAACCCATTCTCTCCTCACTCCATTTCAAAAGACTTGGTGTCGTTGAACAGCAAACGGTTCGAAGGCACCTCACCTTCTGGATGGGACTATTATTCTGCAGGCACAAAGCTTGAAAAGAACAAGAAAAAAAGTTATATATTAAATTATTTTATTTCGCGTAAGTATACACAGTTTCTATAGTAACAATAGAATTTCAGCAGAATTGAAGGCTCATTCACACTTGTACTTCCACAGAACCGTCTTTATTCAGCTTAGTGTGAGTTGTTCTTTCACGTATAGCACCGCAAATCCTGTCAAGCGGTGTGACTAATACTGCTCCCAACAACACCTCGAAGTGGCGCCAGAATCAGCTTATTTTGCTGGCACAAATTGCAAGCAAATGAGCTACCCTATTAGCCATTTTGTTAAGGAAAAAAGGTGCAATTAGGTATTATTTAGCAATTGACAGCTGGTAACACTGCTTAGAAGAGTGTGCGCCCAAGTATCACTGTTACAGTCCTGTCTATATATAGTGTATATAGACAATAAGTAGTATTGCAAGGCCTGTTCACAGTATTGAAGTTCATCACTATAATAGGGTTAAGATTTTTACTCAAACACTCGTTTTATTTTCTCAAAATTTTATTCATCAACTAGAGAACTCCATATACAAATTTGGGTGTTCACTATAGAGGGTGCTCACTATACCCAGACACGACTGTAGTATAAACAGCATCTTTAAGAAATTAATTAAAACTGAGTGATTAAATAAGGGTGAAAAGTGATCTCTTTATCGATTGGAAGTTTGATATTGCTGTTAGCCTCGTCCATTTTGAATTATGCAGCTTAAAATAGTTGCAATTTGTTTTACGTCAGTGCAACCGATTGTCCTTGAGAACACGTGCCAGGAGTACTGAAGAAACTGCCGTACGTGCAGGAAGTGTGGCAAGTGCGTCCAAGTGTCAAAACAAAACTAGTGACACATCCCCTAACCTGGCAATGTCCTGGTCGAGCACGTACTGGATGGGTAAGTATTTGCTAGCCTTACCACTGTCCCACCCACTTGATAATCACCTGCCCACTTTGCGTGCACACTGTGACACTTAACAGACAATTAAGTTGCTGACCTACACTGGAAGGGTGCGGGTGACGGGCGATGGTGGGCGCATTTTATTTTTTTCCTTGCACAATTGACAACAATGCACTTGGGCCACGCCCCGTGCCGCCTTGTGGGCTTGGGTATTTTTCATAATTAATCCAACAACTGCCGGTGGCATTTCCGAGCGCCTTGCAACTGCAAGTTGCGGTGGGTTGTTGTTGTGTTGGGCGGGCGGTCGGTCGTGTGGGTTGACGGGATGGAAAAGCATTTTGCCATTTCAAGACAATTTGCGAAATTGCAGGCGCTGTTCGCATGCTTGTTTGTTGCTTCATACTGTATTTTTTCACGTGCTTTTCCGCGTGTTTTCCGGGCCAGTCGACAGCCCTTTTGGACCCGAAACAACATGGAGGCCAAACTGCAATTGCTGCTCTGCAGATTCAAAAGCAAAGGCAACAGCAAGAGCTCAGCTACGACAAGCTGCACCCTGGCAGCACGACCAGAAACTCAAATCTCTGTGTGGAAAGCAAAGCAAAAGCAGTCAAAAAGAAAAAGGAAACAAAAAAAGAAATTGCAGAGCACTTTGACTGCGCCTTGGGCGGGCTGCCTGCCTAATCCGCTTTGGTATGTCTGGGGCGCTTGATGTCAAATTTGCAGGCAACTCTTGGGCCGTTTTCAGTTACAGTTTTTAGTTTTTAGTGGGAGTATTCTGTATCCTGTATTCAGTATTCGGGTATTCTGTATTCAGTTGCCCCGCCGCCCAAAGGCCATAAAAAGTTTTTGACGCGCGGCATGTTCAGGCAGCAAGTTTTCCATTGTAGGAAACTTTAATCCCGCTTAAATTATAAATGGCACATTTGGCTTCTACGAGTATCTGCATCCTCTCTGCCTTCCCCTCCCTCGGATTTCATGCGGTATGAGGATGAGGCTAGGACTGTCAGGCTTTGGTAATGCTCGAGTGGCTGACAACTTTATGTGTGTTGTCGCAAGCTTCCCACAGTGGCAAACACAACACACAAAACACAAAACACTTTGTAGCCTTTATACGAGTACCGAGTGGGCAGGACGAAGAACTAGGCAGAGGACTCAGCGAATAACTGAGCCGCAAGAAAATGCACTGCACTAAAACTAAACTTTACGAGTAGGACTCCTACTGAGGAGCTAAACTAAGTTATACAACAGAAACATGAGAACTTTACCACACTGACTTTACAGTTATCCTAGTATATGTCCAAGCTCTACGATAAATTTTCTCCTTGACGATTCTCTCTATGTCATTCTCTATTGCAGTGACTATCCCCGTGGTGCAGGAAATCAATTAAAACTTTGCTCATGTCATGGCTACGGCGCTGGCTATGGCAACCTGGTCATGTTTCATTCCACATCGCAGTTTTCAACATGCCAATCAACAAATGCCAATGCTGCACTGCGTCTGACGTGTTTGACACGATGTGACCATGTGACAATGTGACACTGACAGTTAAAGGTAATTAAACACTTTGTAAAGCACAATTAATGACACACTTCTCCGATTTAGCCAGACTACTCCATAATCAATGACATGTCAGACATGTTGTACAATACGGGTGCTAGCAGCAGAAACCAATGATTGGACTTGGAGTCCGGAATGCGGTTATTGGATATTGGATACTTCTCAGTGACAACTGCTGATAACAAAATATTCTCCATTTAATTAATATTCGAGATTTTTTGTATAAATTGGCTTACAGCTATCTGTCCTTTGGAAAATACAACACACAAACCGGAATATCCTTGCTATAATCTAGTTGGAATGGATAAAATGTTACAGTCCTTTGAGGCGTAAGATTCTGCCATCGGCGCGAGTTTATTACATTTCCCCGCTTGACCAATTTAAGCTGTTGGCATTTGTTTAGTTTTATTTTGCCTTGACTTTAACCTCGTAAAGTATTTTTAGGGTGCACTGCATCCAACCCCTGCCCTGTGCAGCCTCTGGCAAAAATTTTAATTAGAGTACGCCACGCAAACATGGAACACGAACCCTTTTCTCACACCCAAGCAACACAAGCTCGCATCCAGCTTCAGTTGCAGCTCCAGCTCGGCATCAATGCTGAGGAAACGATACTCTTTACGGTCTCCATTTCAGCACACAATGTTTATGTTTGTTTGTCATACATACGAAACTCCCTGGCGCATTGAACGGTGGTATCCAAATACCGAATACAGCCCCCAGCGTATTGTGCTCCGTACTGGATGTGGACGACTCTCTTAGTGTGTTGACTATGGCTATAACTATGGAACTGCAATACTCCGCAATTTTGGGCAGCTTTTGTGCCCAAGGCCTTTCAGATGATAGTTTTGTTTATATGTTTACATTGGGTTACATGATTATATATATTTTGACAGGCTGTGTGATCACCACATCCGTCAAATGCATCCCAGTCCCACAGCACTCAATCTCAATTGCCTGGATTGGCTAAGGACTCGGCAATAACAGGTGATAGGAGGGTGAGGAAAGAGTAAGTCATGACTTGATTAGCATTAGACGTACTCAAAGCTTAACGAGTCGGGAACCCGGTACAGATTTCAAAAGTGTAACGGACATGCTGAAGCACGGAACTAAAGTGTACCCAGTATAGGCGAGAGAGACTTGAAAGGAGGAACTCGTGCGCAGAATCGTTGAATTATACGAGACAATGCAACATCAGCATCCACAATGAAAGAGGAACAGCAGATGTTGAGGTTTTGTTTTGGGGTAAGCCACTCCAGATTTTGGTGCAAACGCATCAGTTGCGCGCTAGGTTCTTGACGGAACGGTTCACCTATCGGGAAAGCTCGGAAAGTGAGATGTGCTCTGTTACTGAGAACGCTTACGCTAGGAACACGCTGTTGTAGTGCTGCTAACCGTAAGGCCCACATTCGCCTCCAGTGCTCTGTTCAGGTGTTTGGCGCCAAGCTGCCCATTTCGACGTGGCGCAGAGACAAATTGTTTATCTTGTGTCAAGTGCTAGGAACACATTGCCAAGCCGACCCGCCCGTTCCAGCCAGTGTATTCTCCCTACCCAGTCTACGGTAGACCCAGTCCAGGCAATATTGCTAGTCAGAGAAAATTGTCGCTGGCGGTTCTGTTGTGGGTGCCGTGCGGCGCCGTCTGCGGAGTACTTAGCCAAACAGTTGGGACGCTCCTCTAGAGACGTCGTCGTCGTCGTCATCGTCGTTTTACGTGTTTGTTGTTAATGTCGTCGCGCTCCGTACCCACGTTCCGTTCCCCAATCGGATGACATTATCTGAGGCCCGTGGGATATATCTGCACTGTTGTTACTGTTCTCCTTCTTCTTTTACTCAACCCGACTTAAATTAAAAGCGAGCAAAGTCTTCGCACCTCAGGCGCCCGGTACATTCTGTTACCCCGTATACCGTATACCATAGACGGTAGACCGTACCCCATATCCGGAGGAGTCAACCGAACACCCCGGGCATGCATCTTTAATCAGCACTGATGAATTTCGTGGATGTGCAAATGTTTGTAGCGAATGAATAAACCATTAAATAAGCACTTCCAGGCAGGCACTTGTCAACGCAAAGTGAAAATTAAAGTGATTCGCGAAAATTAAGATAAATGTTTGACAATTAAAGCAATAATTCAAGCGGATTATACGTATTGTAGTATTGACTACTTGATAGAACTTGATACCAATCAAACTGTGCCAATTAACTTTATAGCACTTGGGTAAGCTAAAATAATTATATCAAATTAAGCACATAGATCCTATATATATAGCTATTTTAATGTTAAAGACTTAATGAACGAAACTTTACAACTTAATTGGAACAATTTTACAACTAGTTTACGTTTTGTAGTAGAAAATGTTTCCCGAACTTTGCATTATATATTTTTTTACGGTAAGACTTACAAAAATTGTAACGTGAACAGTTGACAAATAAAAATAAAAGATATATCTATCAAGTAAATATATATATACAGTATATAAGACTGTTTCAATCGCATTCGTCCACACGATCCCTGAACAAAGGTCTTAAATTCCCTTTTACAAATTGTAACTAATCTCCTTGCACATATCCACACATACAGTTGCATACAGACTGTGTATGT
Organism: Hirtodrosophila trivittata; assembly: GCA_035045065.1. NCBI lineage: Eukaryota > Metazoa > Arthropoda > Insecta > Diptera > Drosophilidae > Hirtodrosophila > Hirtodrosophila trivittata. The sequence goes on along the minus strand of JAWNNK010001311.1, from coordinate 16,263,353 downwards.
GTGTGGGTATTTCCTACCAGGGTACAAAGTAGTACCAATAAGGGCCACAATTTAATTCAGCATCCATAGAATATGAAAATATTGGTATACATTTTTATCATTATCATCGATAATTAACTGTTTAAGTGAAAAAATTAAAATTCATTCAATAAACTTCAAAGAAAATATCAAAAAAATGTTGATCGCTGCGTATTAGTGATAAATAGAGATGGGATATAGCTAAGAAATTCGATATTACTGACTATCGATAACTATTAGTTATTTCGCTCTAATAAGATACTATCGATAGTTAATTGTAGCTTAATGGTTATCAATAATTGGTTATCGGCGAGACTTTAAAATCGTCTGTAACTGCTGTTTAATCAATGAATTATCTTTAATTCTTGAATTTAATTTAATTATCTTGAATTATGTTTAATATTATGAATTGTAAAAAATTACAATAATAGTATATTAAATAAACTTTTCTAAAAAATGTCGAGAAAACTGGGGTACAACTTTGTATAGGGCTGCCATCCAATGAAAAGCTTTAAATTGACAATCTAAGTACACTTTCCAGTACATCTATAACGTATCTTACTTAAATAGGGTAATTAAGTCTGTGAGGTGTACATTTTAGTATCCAGAATAAACATTTGTCGCATTCTGCACATAGGGTCATTACTTTTGAGCTACCCTGTGTCAGTGGACTTCGACTGTACGTTATGAAAATGATTGTCTAATCAAACCAATAAACTGAAAATTGTCTATTCTTGGCAAACATAAACAAAAACAATATATCACTGTAGGATCTGGTATATTGCTTTCCAATTATTATTTCAATTATTTTGACTGTTTTTCGCTACAGCTGCTGCTTTCTGTTTTGTGAGTGTGAAATGTTTGCCTTATTTTCTGTAGGTCAGAAACTCGTTTAAATGCATAAATATATTGAATATTTAGAGTTAAATTAGCTGAAATTTGATGACATGCGACAACAATTTCATTTGTTGACACAAAATATAAGAGGGGAAAGAAGAGAGCTTTAGTTTGCATCAAGGATAAATGAAAATGTTATCGTACACGTGTAGGAACTTAATTACTGCTGGGAAATCAACTTAATTATATACTTTGCCATAAATTCAAATAGCCACAAGGCAAATACAATGACCATTTCCTTACTTAACTGTATTTATGCATATGGTCAATGTATGTATTTATAAGAGCCAACTTACGAGTACGTTTTAATCCTGGGAGAAAAACTCCCCGGGGGCACAGTAAACGAGAATGGATGCCTGTAATTGCTTTTGATTTATCTCACTCTCAGCGTTGAGAGGAACTGGGACAGTAGACGAGGCAGAGGAGGAGGATGAGGAATGCCTGGCAGTGGACTAAAGTGTCATTTGTTTGCTGATCCTTGGCCCAGGCTTGACAAAATAAAACAAATTTGGATAAATTATGCCCAGAGTGCTTATTGATGTGCCCTAATTTGCCGCAGATTACTTTGACATACATTAAACAGTTAATAAGCACGTGGAGCACACCTTTAAGGAACTTTAAGTAAACCGCAAGCCTCTAACTTTAATAAGCCACAAAAACATTTCCACTAAATTTCAAAATCATGTATATACTTATTTGCTCTTCTTTGTACAGAATACACAATATATTCAGTACAAAGGAACTTTGGCTTTGCTTTTTGTGGGCAACACACACAACAACCGCAAAGCGGACAAAAAAAGGGAAAACTTTTACTTTGTTCGGCTATGCCTATGTATTAATACATACATAATTCTATATGGGTTCCTACGGCCTCATATTTCGATTCCCAAAAGGTTATAAAGCCACTCAACTATTTTTGTGCTTCATTTGCGAAGGTTACCACAGAACTTTCTCACATTCCCCAACAGTTAACTTTCAGTTAGACACAAAAAAGACTTCTTAGAATTCTTTGCCAGTATTATTAGCTAATACAGATCAAACTTTTTTTTATTCATTTCAATTTAAATTCAGTTCAAAATATGCTTTAATACCATTTAATTGAGCCTTACTTGTGAGCTTAAATTGAAGCGTTAAAAAGTTGTTCAAGAGTTTTCAGTTTTTTTTTGCATTTTTCCTGATATTTCTGTTATATTTTATATTTGCCTTTGTGCGCTTTCAATAGAACTTTTTTTTTCCATTATATTTCAAATTAATTGGGAAGCATTTGTGAAACAATTTCCGGTCAGGAATTTCAGTTGCATCTCGAGCCAATAAGAACGAACAAATGCTGCAAAAGGGAAGAGCACGAGGATGTGGAGGAGGAGGCCAATTGTGGAGCGTGCAAGTGCCAATGGATGGGAATACCATTTGAATACTCGTCAATATTTCAATTTCATACTGTTGTACGAGTATATCCAAAGGCAAATGAGCAAATAAACAAACATACAAACAAACGAAACACATGTACATATATCAGCAAAGAGCTGGTGAGTCGAGTGGCAACAGGACGTGGTCCAGGATCAGGACAGCAGCAAATGGAGCAACATTTGGACGCTGTGTTAAACCTCTGTGGAGCACAAACATTTGCTCCTGGTGGTGATGCAATATGCTTCATATGCATCGACTGGGTAAAATTTATAGAATTTCATATGTTGACACAAAGGCAAATAATTTAAATGCTGTGTGAAACTGACGAAATCCCATATGTTATGCATCACTGTACTTCAATGTACTTGTTTGTGTGTTCGTGTGTGTGTATGGTATGTGTGTATATGGTGTGCTTGGTGTTTGCCATTGGCACGTGCTACAGCTTTTGGTGCCCTTAACTTCCAGTGGATTTCACACAGTCAGTACACGAAATTCAAGTGGGACCATTTTCACCTGTTTTAGAAATAGCATCACTGGAAACCAGAGCCGGATCTGCTCCTGCTCTTGCTCCTGAAACCGGATGCAGGTGTCTGTGTGAGAGTTACAACATGCTGGCTGTTATACACTATGTATCCGTATACACACTCATCTGCATTTGCATTTCCATTTGTGTTTTTTTATACTCTTAACCCATTTAAAACTGCCTTAAAGGGTATATTCTAATTGTCTTAAACTATGTCACAAGCAGTAGGCAGCAACTTAGATCTCTTGATCTATAGATAAAGTATTTTGATCAGTATCTCAAGATGTATCTAGCTAGCCCTGTCTTACAAACTATTTATAAGTGGTACTTTACCCGCATTTTTTTCCTGTGTATTGGTATGTTGTGCCTCCAGAGGATAAAGAAGCCGCTGGTAGAGGGACGTTGGCAGATTAATCCTATTCGTTTTATCTCCTTTGTGTAGATGATATGTCAGGATCCTTTATATGGCTTTACCCTTTATAATTTCTATTCAGTTATTGCCGAACTCTTGATAAGCTGTTGATCATCTGGAATCATAAAATCATATCAGTTGCTGTTTAGCTTTTACTGAAGCAAGATCTGCCTATGCAACTATTATCAAAATACACAGAGAAAATCTTAAGTAAAGAATGAAACATACTTGAATAATTAGTTAATTTTGTTTCAATACTTCCGTTATAAAAACCTAGAAAAAAACAGATAGAAATCTTTTGATTTTAACATATACAAAACTTGTTTGAGTTTAGCTTCTTGAGCTTCTTTTCCACAAGTCGAATTGAGCTTCTTAATCCTTTATTTCAAAATAAGAATATGCAATGCATCCTGGCTTAGTTAAGCTTCGTATTAGAATATTTTTGGGGTGTTGGGTATTCCCTAGTCGCGCAGACTCCAGTAAGGTATTTTTAGCTGTTTGTTTTTGGTTTTTTCCCGCCCTCGTTTCAATGTTCGCTTGAATAAATTATCCAAGTACTCGGCTTTTGCATGTGAGCATTTCTGTTTTTCTGACCCGACTTTAAAGCAAAAGCTGATACGTGCAGCTTGTCCTAAATAGATTTACATATTCGTACATATATATACATATATTTCTGCATACACATATGTACGAGTATGCGGCATATATGCTCAATCTTGAAATTTCTATTCAAATTCTTTAGAAAATTTAGTTCAATTGCCGAAATTGACAGGTTTGCATTGTCAGGAAATTCCTAACTACAATGGGTTAAAGGAAGTGTAAAACACGATAGTTGCATTAATAATAATAATAATAATAATAATAATAATAATATTCTTGTAATTGTTGTTATTATTATTGTTCTTGTTGTGGGTGTTTTAGTGGTTGTTGTTGTTGCTGTTGTTATTGTTGTTTTCCTGTTGCTCGCCCACCACAAAAGCAACCAAGAAGTGATGCTCGGCAATCACGGCTTTCCTAAATCCTCTTCATTGTATTCAAATTTCTTTATCCTTTATAATGCCAACCCACTTTTATAATGTCTCAGGCTTATTTTCCCCTTCCGTACCCGTCACCGTCGCTATCACCAACACCGTCAGCGCCGTCTCACCGCTATCCCGGCTTTGGTGTTCGGCTTCTTCGTTTTATGGTTCATGTTCATGTCTTCTTTATCTAAATCATCCAACTGTGTAAATATTTGCCTCGCTTCCTGCATTCCATCCTCGTTATCCTTAAATCGTGCGTGCGAAGCTATACAAAGCGAGGACCGAGAGTGCACGGAAAGCTTCTAAATGAAGGGGGCGGTCCACCCACCAGCTCGCCAGCCAGCCAGCTCTTCATCCATCCATCCATCCATCCAGCCAGCCAGCCAGCGAAGCAGCCCACCAGTCAACCCAGTAACCCAACGACCAAACGGCGGGACTATATTCTGGGTTAAATTTTGCATACAAAGGACACCGTTCCTGCGACTGTCGACTTTGATGATGCACAGTGGGTCAGTTGCATTATGGAAACATAAATAAATAATTTATTTAGGCTATTGAATTTGAATAATAAACATCTCTATTGTTATCATACTTACAGTTTAGTAGAGCGTAAACAGTTAATTCACAAACAGCCTTAATAATTGAACAGCAGTAACAATAAATAGTGCACCACTGTGCACAATACCAACGGTAAACAATAATCGCAGCATTAATCTGAAAATGCGCACAAATCCGTCAAACTCAGAGCTTTGCAAGGATTGAGGAAGAAGGTAGACGAGAGACGGGACACGGGAATACTCGTACTACAAATAAAAGCAAAATCCCAACAATGACAAACAACATTGTCAGAGATTGTCAGGCCCGCGCCATCATTAATTTTAAGAACTTCCCTCGCCCCGCTTATCCTTTCGACGATTTCTCAGGTAGTTGAGCTTCAGATCCCAAACTTTAGTATCCAACTATATGGAAGCATTTAAGATGCGAGGCGGGTAAACAAATGTTTCGCGTCATCATAAAAAGCAATTAGGTGACATGACGCTCAGGTTTATCGTATCGAAAATTATATTGCCTATTAATTTATTTTTATAATATTGTCATACTCTTGAGGTTAATGGGACGTGGTGGCAATTATCTAAAGATAGTCGAATTGGGTCGTACTGAATACCAAAAACACTCTTCAGACAAAATCAATCCCATTAGCCCAGTCGATATACGCCACCCAGGGAAATATATATATATATTCACATATATATTCATGCGGGTGGCGATGGATACTGGTGATTATATACACATAGTATCGATATCTATGAGTACATATATACATGTCGGCAGAAAGTTGCTCGCTGTATTTGCTGACTATGAAAACTGATACTTGACTTATCCGAATGGACTCAGTCTCATTGACGAGGAACCAAATGTTTTGCCCAAACTTTGGCAGCTGTGCCCATTCAAGCAATGAACCGAAAGAAAGAGGGAGAGGTAGAGCGAAAGAAACAGACAGACATACTGTATAAAATGGTTAACACTTAGCACAATGTTTACAAAGCGTTGAACAAACCACTTGACATGAATTGTTTTGTTAAATGGCTCATTGAAATTTATTTGATTCTGCCTCGTTTTTCTCATCAACACAAAAATTATCTGAAGTATTTAACGTGAAAAGTTCAAGTTTTATGTGCAGATAAATTGTGTTTAATTTATTCATTTTCTTATCTAAAATGAATTTCAAAAGTTGTGCACAATCAATGCAATCGATAAATTACCAATTGCTGATCAAAAACGATTAAACTTGGAGTTCACAACTGAAAGCATTACCTGTCAAGTAATAAAAGTTGGCAGCTCTAAAACTCTGCTAGTGCATTTCGAAATCGAAATCGAATTTGATCGCATGTTGTCAGCTGCAGGCATTGGCAGCACTGACAATTCAATTGATAAGAAAATAAACTTTTAATATGTTTACTCCTAGTATATGCCATAAAATGAAGTCCGCAATGGAGTTTTTATAGCACAGCCATAAAAGTAATCAAAGTACTTGCAACGAGAAGAGCTTTTGTTATTACTTATTCGAGTAGTTTTAGTATGATAATAGTTATGTTGCATAGCTTCCCTCAAGCTGAGGGAGTTAACTTGAAAACTTTGAAATTCCAATGCAAACTACTCATCACGTTATTCACATATTTTATTCATTTTCTTTACTTGCAGTTTTTGAAATTTAACCATAAAATGGAACCCAAATCCAGCTTAATCTCACAGGAGGAGCGAGGCTCAAAAAGTTCAGGTATGCGATGAAAATAAAACTTTTTAAATCTACTTACATTATTTTGAATATAAGTATTTAAATAATATGGACTAGATCTAAGTTTAAGGCTGAAATGTCTCATTATCTGTACGTACATATTTCTATTGTTTTGAGGCTAGTTACTTTGCGTTCAGTCAAAATAAACTTTCACTGCTAAGCTCCAACAGCTTCCAAGGACAATCAAATCCTAACCACATTGAAGCACTCATGCGGGGCCATGCTTGAAAAAATATTCAAATAGAGTAAAGTAAACTTGCGCCACCACCGACTTGTGTGTCTTGAGTGTAGAGGCCAAGGAGCAGGTTGGCACCAACTTGGGGTGCCGTCGTAAAGTCTCATGCCAACTGTATTTCTTTCATGTGCTTTCAACATCTTTCCCATTTGCCCCATCTTGGGTAGATCCACACCCTTAGAGTCGTTGCTAAGCTAAGCAAACGTCAAACGAATCGGGCGAGATGTAAACTTCCTCAGCTACCTTTTCGACTTGGACTTGTTTGTGCAAAAGTTAAGGAAGGATATAAAATGACCGGCATCCTGCCGTCGTAAAAACTGTCGTCGCACTGGCTGTTACCGATATCGGGAACAACACACGCACACTAAAACAGACACAGACACATTCACCAGAATTTAATCATAAGCACACAAGAAGATTACGTCATTCAATGATAACAAACGAAAAACAAAACTATTTGTCGTCGTCTTCTTTCTCCATTTGAGCTCATTAGAGTTTTTGCTTTAAAGCCCCAGACACAAAGCCTTTACGGTTTGCCTAGCCCAGATACAATAGTATCTAAGTACATAAATCCACCGGAACACCAACGCACCAGTGCCCCAGTCCTGCTGCTTTGCTGCTTCTGTTCTGTTCTGTTCTTTTTATTTTTTTTTTCAAATTCAATCTACATGAGCCTGAAGTTTAAAATAACAATGCTCCTGCCACTGCTTCAGTCCGGAGACGAAAGGCCAAGAAGGCAAAAAGGATACGTAAAGTATGTAACGAGAGGGCAACTGTTCCTTGAATGTTTGATGTCCCTGTCGTCTCTGTGGCGTGTAAGCTCTTGGGCAGCACATTTTTTGACTAACGAGCCACATTTTGGTAATCTGTCCCCTGGGTATGAGTCTTCCACATGGAAATGTTAAACCAAATCCAGCCACAGTCAGGACCATCGGGACGCCTCTCATGAGCTCTGAAAATACTTTCGCAAAACGATTAAATGAGCCATTGGCCATTGCCATGGCACTGAATGCTTTCACTTTGACTTTGACTTCGTCTCCAGGCATTAAGTTTCCTTTTGGTTTTTATTTCGTCCTTTAGTGGTGGCTTTTTTATTTTTTGTTTATACTCCCACGAGTTTGTTTTGTGATAAACACAAGAAGGAAAACAGAGCTTAAGTAATACCAATAAAGCTTTAACACATTACTAAGCCAGCAAAAAGGATTCCTTGACAAACAACAACAGAAATCAACCCGAAATCGATACCACAATATAAATTTACTCAATATATAACCCAACTATGGTATGATGGACCAAATATATCAATTTCTTACTCTAAGGATATCAGAATATGCAACTGTAGTCTAGAAAGCCTAACTTAAGTATACTGCTACCTTAATAGCAAACATAGATCAAGTTTCTATAAAATCTTATGATTTATTGACCTATTGCTTTGATATATTTTGTGAAATCTGTAAGGATAATAAACACAGTACTTACCTAAGAAATATTGAAAGATTATGTCCTATGGCTGAACGATAGTAAAGATCCACTATAGCGTGCCTGAAAAACTAAGATTACCCAAGGACATTTTCATATTCGTAGAGCAATTTATAAAGAAAACGTTTTTTGAGCCTCTGTCCTACGAATGTTATTTAAATGCAGGTGTGTCCTTTATTAAAAGCAAATAAATCATGCTCAAGCTGGCGTCAGTGCAGTGAAGAGGGTACTGAATGATGGGCTGACCGGATGTCGGGATGAGTGGGATGACGGTGTGTTGTCGAGGGTCATGGGGTGATGGAAGGGCAAGCCCTCATGTTAACACAAGTGTCTGCCCCCAAGGCATACGTTGAGGAATTCTAGGCGGGCTTACAGACAGGCGGGTACGGCACAGACAGAGAGGGAGAGAGTGTTAGGGGGGAGGGGAAAAAGAACAGTTTTCCGGACAAACAAATGACCTGGAAAAGCCAAACGAAAGCAAACACAAAAGAAATGGGAAAATATGGCAGAAAAATGCGAATACTAAACAACAACAAGGGAAAAAAGAGAAGAAACAACAAAAACAAAAACAACAACTTGGCAACGGAAACAATTGCAATGACTGAGCAAATGTTTAGCATCTGTCCTGGGGCCACTCTTCTCAGGAAGTGCTCCTTACTGTCAGCCAAGATAAGCTCCACTACTCATATATAAGAGTGTACACTCCTACTCTATCTCCATTTTGTTCTTGTTATTCCTTAAGCTAGAAATAGAGTTTGATTTCACATCGAGGGCTTATCTCAGTGACAAAACTCTGAACTGCATTCAAGTTTGCCGGGTAATCCGAGGCAACATTTTGTCATCCGTCCGCAGTAGGAATAACCAACAGCCAACATTCTTGTGGCACTTTTGGCATCAATGACACAGACAAATGGCAACAACACTTTAGACCTTTTTGCTGTCCATTTAATGCAATCGGCTAAAAGGGAATTGGCAAGAAAATTCGGCTAGTTGGCAGCTGCCGCAATGGGTGGAACATTTTTGTTGGATTGTGGGTTGGCAGGTTGCTAAATTGGTAGTTGCAATGAGGGGCTTGAAATGCATACCTAATTAGCCTAATGGCCTTTTCGCCATAAATTATGCAAGATTAGGGCGCTAGAAAAATATTGCAATTTGCATTCACCTCTTAACTGACCAACGTACAGAAACATAAAAGTTTTCACCCGAAAACTCTTTGGACCACCGCCCACTGCTACCTGAGTCCACCCCCTTCCCCCAACCGCTTACCTCGTTAACTGATAAAAATAATTGTCAGGCTTTTGTAAAACTGGAAAATTATTATTATTATAATTATTGTTCGTGTGTGTGGTCGTTTGAGTTGAAAATCAATAAATAGCTGTAAGGTAAATTGGCAATTAAACTGTTTTCGATGCATGTGCAATGCATTAAGCGAAAATTAATTACACAATTAGCTCAAACATGTTGAAAAAATATACCTTTACAGAGGGAATTCATCCAAAAATGAACAACCAACCACTCACAGTATTTTTCGAACGAAATTTTATATTGAATATTCATATATCAAAGAGTACGAATATTTCAATATTTACTTAATGTGAATGGCAAATACGAAGGTCCCTTATACGCACAGTTTGTAACTGAAAGTCAGAGTAATATTTGTTTAATGTTCATATTTAATAAAGGAATGTACAATATTTGCATACACGCTTGTGCATGTATATTGAAAGCAGCAACTCAGATCGCAAAAATTGCAAAAGTGGCAAATCAAAGGCGGCCATGTTATTTTACTCCACAGCAAGCGTAGTAGGCGACGCTAGCAATCGCAGCTGCAGCGACGCGTCGCGACTGCGACATGTTCCGACGCTTGTTCGTATCTTGTGCGAAAATTAGTGTTCGGCTATTGCCGAAGTGTTGATCAGCCGAAGCATTGTGTGCTGCAAAGCCAAACAGTTGCTGCTAAGCACTAACAGAAGCAAGATAATTCTGCGCAGCAATTTTCAAAATACAGGAACAGAAAATGCGTTCAATGAAGATTGGGCAATTGTTAAAGCCAATGGATGGCGCCAATGCTTGAATTGCTTGCAAATTTATTTGAACTAAATGTTAAGAAATAAGAAACAAATCTTTTAATTTCGACTGTTGAAAAGTTTCTGGCTTGCAAGTTGAACTTCGCGTTCAGTTGATAGACACACAGCCGCACTGATTTACAGTAGTTGCTTTGCCTGTGTTTAGCAGCGCCGTCATTCAGCAACTTAACGTCAAGCAACAAATAGCGCTGAATTCAGTCAGCGATAAGTTAGTTCGTGCAGAATTTATGCAAAGATTGAAAGAAATTATCATGGTCTATAAACTTTGTTTGTGAAAGATGTTTATATATATTTATGATACGATTTAATTAAGAATATATTAGGCATTGTTTTTCATTAATTATCTGTAGATATTAGGAGCATTTCAATGGAAGATAATAACCTTAGCGACTTTAATGTGTTAGGTAGAACTTTCAAGCCGACTAATTAATTAATCTAATTACCAACATAAAAGTCCTTTTAGGAGTGTTATTAATCAACAGCCTATTCGGGTATACTGAGAAAACCCAACTCAAAAATTTGTGCATATATTTTGAGGCTTAATTTTCATCACACATACGAACCGTTGGCCCAAATGTTTTTATGTCAAATTATGCAAAATGCAAATATACCCACATATCTGGAATATGTAAAGGTATATATGTTCCTTTATATATATATATGTATATATATGGGCGCAGAATTATGTATAGCCCAGGAGATGTGAGGATACAAATGGGGGTTTTCTTCTGTAAGAAGTGTGTTACTCAGACACAGTGAAAATGATGAAGCGTGTTTTGATGTGGCAATGCCAACAATTAACACAAATAGGAGACACACACACGAAGACACACCGGCATTTACAAGGAGACACACCCACACATACACTCACACTCAGAAAGATGGGCACACTTACTATTGCACTTAACGTTCGGCTGTTTATGCATTTGTCAGTATCAAAATAGCTCAAAGATGTATGAGTATGTGTGTGTGTGTGTGTATGTGTGTGTATGGCTGGGTGTGCGGGTCTGTGAGTAGTGTGTACCGGCAAAGTGCACTCACTCTGCTGACAACTGCAAACTACTTACGTATGTTACTGTCACTGACAGGGCTGGGCCGTATTCAGATTCAGATTCAGCCGGAGACGTAGAAGGAGCCGGCCAGAGTCAGACACAGTCAGTCATCGGGGCCATCAGTCGGAAGCAGGGGCATCTGTGCCGCCGGTAGAGACGGCAGCAGCAGCAGCAGCAGCAGCGACAAAGGTGTTAAGAAAGCCATTTCGCTTGCTAATGAGTGTCAGTGTAAATGTGTGTGCTTGAGTGTGTGTGCGTGCGTGTGTGTGTGTGTGCAAGTATGTATTTATTTGTGTGTGTGTGTGTGAGTCCTTGTCTTGCCTTGCCTTGTCGAGACTTCAGCTAAAGAGCAAACAAAAATGTTTTCATGTTTGGGCATGTCAACAGATTTGTCCCTTCCAAGTCCTTCCATCCAGGCAATGTATGGTCCCACCCCACAACCTAGTAGCGCCTCCATTCAACCCTAGGACGTGGCTTTCTTGTGTGCAAAAGCATTTTGCTTAATTAGTTACAAACATCGAAAGCTTCCAAAAGGAATTATCTACCTCAGTCCGACTAAGTTTAAAGGGTCAAAAGAGTCTCTGCAAAAGTTGCCCAGACTTAGTGCCACTTTAGTAGATAATAACTAAAGTTTGTCAGTCTGCTTAAGGATCTTTGATAATTATCTTATAAACATGTTATCGCAGGTAGTTAAGAAAGGGAAAGTTCCGGAAACTAACTTAGTTTCGGGATTAAAATGGAAATGAAGTTTCGAGTTAGGGATGACATTTTTGAATGATTTATTATAATAAATATGCAGGAGGAGTAAATCCTTTCCAAACTGCCTTTTTAAATAGGAAACTTTAATAGGATTACCCAAAAGGCTCTTTTGGTCCTAGTATTGTACTTTAATTGCATACATAATTCTGTTCCATTACAGAGAAGCTAAAGATGCTCGACATAACGCGGGACAAACCTGTTAAGGTGTCCGTTAAGGTGGCCGTGCCGGTGCGGGATCACCCCAAGGTGAGTCAAAGATCTGTGGTAATCAACTTTATTATACGGGTGGTAACTTAATGTACACATTCTCTTCTTTATTATTTGTAGTTCAATTTTGTTGGAAAGCTGCTGGGACCGAAGGGCAACTCGATGAAGCGTCTGCAGGAGGACACAATGTGTAAAATGGCCGTGCTGGGGCGAGGCTCGATGCGCGACAGGCGGAAGGAAGAGGAGTTGCGGGCCAGCGGTGATAGTCGTTACGCCCATCTCTTTGAGGACCTGCACGTTGAGATTTCGACCTTTGCGGCACCCGCCGAGGCACACGCGCGCATTGCTTATGCCTTGGCGGAAGTGCGTCGGTTTCTGGTTCCGGTGAGTAATTCCCCTGTATACCGCATTCCGCATCCTTTTCCCCCTACTCCATCTATCCCAATTGGCTTTGTTGTTTGTTTCAGCTGTTCCTTTAAAAACTTCGGTTCGAAATACTTAAAGTTTCCGCTCTTTCATTAAGCACACAAAACATCTTAAAGTTGCTCAAGCACAAAACTTAATGGCATGCCAACAGCTGAGTCTGTTCCTGCTACTCATCCTGCGTTCGCTGCTGGTGCTGGTGCTGGTGCTGTTCCTACTCCAAGGTTGCACTCGTTATCGACTTCAACTTCCGTGTTCTCATGGCATCTACTTTTTGCCTCCGTCACAGCATTCTCCTCCAGCATACTCCTTAGCACGCCTGTTCCACACGTTTCTGGCTAAATTGCATTGTGCTGTAATTACATTTGCCACCCCTTTGGCACTCGCCAGGCGCTCCATAAACTTCGCTTCTGCCGCTTCTTCTTTTTCTGCTTGTGCTTCTTCTGCTGTCGCCTCTGTCCATTGTGTGGCTTTTGGCAGGCCATCGCCATCGCCATCGCAATTCCTACCACCAATGCCATCTCCATTGCATCTCCATCACATGCTTCCTCCTGCCGCCCCCATCGCGTGTGCGCCCGGATAGCCCATGGTTGTGTCTGCTCGCCCATCTCGATGTCCCGCGTCCACTGAAGACACACACAACAAATGGTTACCGTTTACTATCCTTGTGCTTCCATCAGCCCAGATCCACTGCACATGTTCACATGCCTCTCTTCCATTGAAATATTTTATATTTATTTATTCTTCTGCCTCGAATGGAAGACACAACGTCTGCAATTTTACTTATAGCCACATATCTGCCGCAAACACTCTTTAAAATTCTTGAACACTGAAACTGAATTTAAGCCTTTTAAAATGTGTAAGTCATCGAATCATTAAGACAACAAAATTGAGTTAACACTATAATAATCGATAGTCAGGAAAACTGCTGCCAAAGAGGAAGTATTAAAAGAAATTAATAAAGCCCACAAATTGAGCTGAACTATAAAAGGTGCTGCTCAAAGATCGCAATGATAGAACCAGACTCTGGCCAAGCACTATTAAGATTGGCAAAGGGTTTAATGGTTGCAAACTCAATCCTAATATAGGACCCATTTTAGCTAAGGATAATGTTATAATCCTGGGGCAGATATGTAATTCAGTTATTTACTTGCCTGCTTTTAGGGTTTCTGTGTGTTTGTGCAGCAAAACGAATTACGCTTAAGTTGGGTAAATAATCCCCATCCCCGATTTCCTTTCTCCCCAATCAACTTTCCCGAGGAATACAACTTAATATCGTTTATGCTTAAAACACCAACACCGCACACATTTCTTGACTTAGGATGTATTTTGGGGTATTTTTGGTTACTCAGGTCGGAGGGGAGGGTTACTTAAGAATGTGAAGAAACCTGTAAAACTCACACAACTGTCAGGAACATAAACAAAATCCTTTTGATGGAAATTCTCTCGGTATTTTTAGATCTGATTACACCAAAATTTGCATAGAAATTATTTCAATTTTATACGCTCTGTACATAAACTGTTTCAATTTAGATAAATATGTTAGACTTATTTATGATTCTAACAACGTATGTGTGTGTGTGTGAAAGCTGAAATCTACCTTTGCGTTCAATCAGCATTTCAACCAAAGAATTGTTTCTGACAGCTGCCAGTGCAATAAATTCTGTGATTTCTTGGGCAGCAGCATCTCAATTCCAGTTGAGTGGAATCCAATAAGAGAACTAGGATATCAGCAGACAGATTAGTTGCTCACCAGGGGAATAGCTAGACTACTATCCGTAACTTGGCTAATGTAAGTAATGTAAAAGTATCCTTCCATCCTCGCATGGTGCGAAATGTTGTGTGTATCTGTTTGAGCTTTGGCTTTAACACGTTAATATGCTGCCTCCAGTGCTGCCTATGCTGCTCCTCCATAATTGCATTAAGCACCCACACAGCACACACTAGCATACGCCCACACACACACACGCACACATAGAAATAAATACATAAACTCACACACATCAGCAGTGCGAGTACTGTTATGCTCGAACGCGCTCTTATGTGCGTAGGAGGAAGAGGGGGCGACAGAGTGACAGGGGATAAGGATGAGACGCATGTGGACGTAGGATGTGGCAGAAGACGAGTGTCAGATGAATGGCCTCGCAAACTTTTAATTGACAAACAATAAAATTCGCATTTATTACGCGCTCTGAGTTCGCTTGAATTAAATTTAATTGCTCGCCGAGGTAGAATGCAGTTCTCGTGACACCCAGAGCAGAAGCTGCTCCTGGGGCAGCACATAGCCATAGCCATAGTGTAGCCAACTTTCAAACGGAAGTGCATTGTTAATTCAAAGTGTGTTTACTTATTTGCAGGACTACCATGATGACATACGACAGGAGCAGATGTGGGAGATGCAGGCACTGACATCCACACCAACCTTGAGCAACCTAGATGACTCGCAGAGCCCGACAAACACCACACGCGGTCTTGGTGGTGGCTTAGCAGACATGGACACGTCCAATGACGATAAGTCTGACAATGACACCAGCGGCATGGATTGCCTTTCGCCGGACAAGCTTGATTGTGGTCAGTCCTGCAGCAGCAGTGGCGGCGGAGGCGGCAGCGCCACCGTAGAGGCCCACCATCAGCATCAGCAGCAACAACAACAGCAGCAGCAGCAGGCGCAGCAGCATCACCATCATCATCACCAGCCAGCACACTTCCATCAGCTACTCCAAACGCATGGAGGCGCCAGTGCTGCAGCTGCGGCTGCTGCCTGCGGTGACCATCTCGGTGGACAGACGACTACGGCGACAGCAGCAGCACGTGAGTATCTCCACCAAAAAAAACGCAACTACCACAAAAATTGCAAATCCAATATGACAATTTGCACTTAAATTTTGCAATTATCGATTGCAGTCTGCAGCTTTAAACCAATTACAATTAATTACAAATAAAATCGATAGCAATAGACATTCAAGTTGATCGCCTACACTTCCAATCAAAATATTATTATTATATATTGCTTTAAATCATTATCGAAATCCACAAATATCGATTACAATTTGCGAAGTGTAATCAAAATTGTATCAAAATTAAAATGGCGGTCGCTTTTCTGGGATTACGGTCACAAAAGGTGAAATAATCGAAATAATCAGATAAAAGAAAGGTTTCAGTGGAAAAGGAAAACTGTTAGGAAATAAATGGACAACATTTTTCGCAAATGCTTGAAATGAAATCGACCGAAAAAGTTCATAAATGGGAAAGTTTCTTTCAAATACATATCTATTGTTATTTCGGCTAGCTCGTTTCGATACCCTGGAGAGTAATTATTATCATGTTATCACTGCCACAGTATGTGGAGTATAGTAAAGTTTGTGTGAAAGGCAGAACAGAAGAGCTGCTCACCAATAATATGCATTTATTTATATGCTAGGAAAGTTAAGTGAAACTTTCGAGCTGAGTTCTAAGACTAGATAGTCCTAGTTCAAGTTGATTGCAGGGTATGCCAAGCCAGCGGGTGGGGCTAGAAAATGAAGGATTGTGCACAAGCCCCTTCTGATTTGAGGCATCCATCATTCTTGGGTATTCCATTTATATTAGTCTTGACATAACAATGGCAACTCCATTCCAGTACACACAACCGCAATGGCAGTGGCGCTGCAGCATCAGTTGACGGCTGCTGGGATAGGTGGACTATTGAAGCCGGCGCAGGGCGTGGGTGTAGGAGGAACTATGGCTGGTCTGCCCACAGCACAGGGAAACGCCTCTGCACTTCAGCTGGCCGGTGATGGTGATGCAAGCACATCGACCTTGACGCTGCTGGAGCCGTCTGGAGCGCTGCTGCATCCAGCGTTGCGCAACGTAAAGACCATCAACATAGGTGAGTTTGGAAAGGGACTGAATAATAGTGAGTTGGTCAGACAACATTCAGCTCTTCTCCCAACTCTTCCAGCGGGAGGCCTGGGACGCAAGAGACCCCTGCTGGGCGTACCACGATCCGGCATGAATCCCACAAAGCGCACCGTCATGAGCTTGCTGGCCCGTGCAAAGAACTCCCAGGCGCTGCACCCTGTGCGCCAACCGATGGTCACCGCCACCAGTTTTGCCGAGTAATTAGCTTACAAGAAAAACGTTGAAGAGAATATTGAAAAGCGTTTGTAATGCCTTGAAATTTGTTTATCTTGTTTCGTTTCTTTAGGCCACTACAGATGCTGGCTTCACCATTCATTATTCCGCACCAGAGCATGGATCAGTCGATCATAGCGCTGCCCAAGGAGAGTCTCGCCCAAGGCGTCTAACCCTACGAGTTTTATACACTGCTGCGCAGCACTGATGGTCCAACCTGACCGACTACAATTTGCCCCGCCTCCTTCTTCAAAAGACACAAATAAGATTAAGATTACCAGACACAATTAATGGAATATGATTTCCAAAAACCAAAACGAAACGAAACGAAACTAAAATCTATCGAGGAGCGCACCACGTCTTGGAAGAAGCTTATAAGGTGGAAATGGGAGCACCTGAGCACCCCCAATACCAGAGGAGCCTGTCTACACACGATTTGTTTTAAGCGAATTATAAATAAAGGAAACAAGTATTTTTAATGCGATGTTTTATTTCGGAAAAAAGAAACAAAATCCAAAAAATTTAAAAATAAAAATAAGAAAAACACTAAAAAAACACAAAGATAAAAACTAAATGAAAAACTAAATTAGAGTCAAATTAACGGACAATTTCAATAGAAATACAATGTAAACGCAATTACTTTAAATAAATTACTTTAAATAATATACACACACAATGGCAAGTACCACATATATACATACATATATATATATACACATTTATATACATACAAAAAATAATATATATACACTACATGCATATATATGTACTTTAATCTATATATTTAATATCTGTGGGATTAAAACCTAAAGAGAAAACCTAAACACTTAAATTGATAATAAACAAAAACTTTTTGGAGTATTTTAAAAACCATTAAATCGGTACACGATCAGAAACAAAATATTTCCTCTGAATTCAGAATTTTTTCAACAAACTTTAACATCAGTTAGGAATAGAGCCTGAATACAGGATTTCATTGATCAGATCACAGCGATCCCACCGCCTTCCGCTTGTTTCACATTATGGAACCCCAAGAGAATGTTGTTTATACGAAATGTTATTTATAGGATTAATTATTCGGTTTCAGTTCAAAAAAAACACAAACGAAGTTTCATAACATCGAAAGCAAAGAATTCAACACAATTCCTTTTACAGTCATACAAATTAAGTTAAAGATTAGCAATATCTCTTCCCTTTTAATTTTATAGTTAAACAATAACGAGCTTCAGAATTTATTCAACAAATTTGCAACGATTCCTTCTCACTTATTTTGCTTTTACATCTTTCCATTCATTCGTAAACTTTGTACAAGTTTCTGCAAATAATCTAAGATAAATATTGAATGTATTTTCCAAGTATAATACTAAGTAGTAAATTTGGATGATAAATACAAATTGAAGATAAATACAAATTGAAGATAAATACAAATTGATTGGAATGGAAAAATGTTGTCTATATTGCACTAAATTAAATGAATTTAATCAAAGTGTGTGGCAAAAATATTTAAAATACTCAAATACACCAATAAAGAAGAGATTCACAATAATAATACTAATAATAATTATAATAATTAAAACGAAACACAAACAACAAAGAACATAATAAAGTCAAGTAAAATAAATGTGCACTAGCTAAATACATATATATATATATATATATCTCAATACAAACATAAATAGAATATGCATTAATGTTCAAACAGTTTAACCAAAAAGCATACATATTTACATACTATTTGCAAGTAAAAACAAATAATAATACCAAATATTGATATCGATGTTGAAAGAAACCGAGAAACCGATAAACCAACCGTGTAAAGTCCTACTTACAAATGATTACTCGTACCTAATCGTACATACATAATTAATTGCATGTAGAAAAACTCAAATATGAATACTCGTATGCGAATTGAATTAAACAATTAATTAACTTTACTTAACCCAACTCAAAAATACAATATTGATGTGAGAAATTGCAGCTACACCACCACAGCTTCGAGCTATTCCAAAATAAATGCAATATTTTAAAAATATATCTAAACAGTGACTTATTATATTGCAGGTATTCAAATTATGTGACTTCAACTAAAGCGGCCTATCCACAGTCGAACATGTTTGCGAGCATGACGTGAAAATCTACGCTAGTATTAGTGCACACGAAGCATTTTACCAATACGCGAGCGGCTCGACAAATATAAAAGCTTTTCAATCTTCGCAATCCTCGTCGAACTTGTCTGACTGCTCGTCGAACTTGTCTGACTGTGGATAGGTAAGATGACCAGCATCGCTTGATAAAATGAACGGAACAATGAAATTTCTATGCTATGTTCATCGAACGTGTTTTGAGTGAATTTTGAGGTGCCGAGTCAAGCTCGCAAACATCTTCGACTTCCCAAATTGGCGCTCGGCAATTGCTTTGTTAGTTTTTCCTTGTCCGACAGCGTTGATAAATGTTAGGCATAAGAATCTATTATGCCACTTCCAGTAAAAAGTACTCAACTTCGCTTTATTTGTATTTTTGTGTACCTTTAAATCAATTTGTCTAGCTTCTATAATTTCAATTAATGTAGACCATACATTTGTAACGCAATTGCGCACATTTATTGCTTTTTTTTCAAACAGCTAATTTAACCTCGATAACTCGCGCACTATTCGTATGATCGATTTTCGATTGAGCGATATCAGTAGATTCTAAATAGCAATCGATAGCTTTCATTCATATTGGACAAAAATTCAGGGCTCAGTTTTGACTTAAAAGAACGATAAATGAACTTATATATAGAAACAGAGACTTATCCGAAGTAAGTCTCCGTTTCTAACCAGCTGCCTGGGAAATGCCTGATAATATAGCGACGCACACATCCTATAATTATATTTATTAAAACAAATGGAAGAACGTACCAGAGGTATGTGTAGCTGCTGCAATGCGAAAAGGATTAATTTAAAGAGCTGCTAATTTAAATATCATGTGATCAAACCCACCTAACAGGCGTTATTCTTAAGGATTCACTGTCCACAAGGGTAACCACGAAGCCCAAGAGGATAAGATAAACGACGGCTATGTTAAGGTGACTATTGCCAAAGCCATGCTTTATAAGACTCGCCTTTCCTGTTTTTGTTAATATCAGATTGGTGCACTGCATGATAATCAGCGTAAGGATGACCACCGATGACAGCTGAAATTCCAGATTCAAACGAGCATTTCTCGTCTGCAAAATGGCGTAAAAAATACTTAAAAAACACTCATCAAAGAAAAACTTACCCATTCTTGGCCATATGAGTCGGTGACAGCATTTTTGGAGTCATCGTACCAGTCGAAGCTGAGTCCTATCAAAGTTCTTGGTAAGAATCCATTGTATGCCATGTACACAAAGTAGGCTATAAAGACGGCGCTGGCTTGGATGATTCCCACCTCAATGAAGCTAACATAAACCAGGCTAATCGAAAGGAACAATGATTATTCTTGAAGTATCTCCTTAATTATTATCTCTTACCGCCTGTTAATCAGGAAGTCATCAAATACCTTAGGCTTTTGCTGCATGAAGTTAATCTCGGGCTTTTCGTAGAACAAGGTCATGGCAGGGAACTGTAACAATTCATAAGATTACTTTTTTTGCTTCTTCTATTTATCATCCATTTATCCTCAGGTCTTACCATGTTCACAAAGATGTCGAGAAAAAGGGAAACGATCAGAAACAAGCGAAACGGTATGCTGAACATTACGAAGGACACGTCAACTAATATCAGTGCTATGTTTGGGGATAAGGCGTAGGCCAAGGCTTTTTTCATGTTATCAAAGAGCAGGCGACTCTCCTCAATGGCAGTTACCAGGGCCACAAAATTGCTGTCCAGCACTATGATGTCGGCACAGGACTGACTAGCCTGGGACGAGGCACTCTCACTGACACCTACATTCCCCTGGCGAATGGCAGCTGTGACGTGGACAGAGCCACCTATGACGGTGACCACTGCACCCAACTTCTGACAGACCTCGACGATCATTGCTCTCTGTTTGACAACAATATTGGCAAAGACCAGGTCAACGTGGGCGAGTAGTAACTGCTCCATGTCCCAGCGTTGATGATGTGGTTGCTTTTCAAAGTTCTGCATGTCCAGGACAGCTGCTGTGACCATGCTGCGTTCCACCTCCGATTCGGGTATATTAAGGCGAATGGCTACATCCTCAACAGTTTCGCTGTTTTTGCCAATTATCCCCACAGTTCTGGCTATGGCCCGTGCACTGTTCACATGTGCCGTGGTTGCAATGACCAGCTTAATGCCCGCGGATCGGCATCGATCCACTGCGTCTCTAACATTATGAAATGGCACTTCGTATGTGGAAATAATTCCTAGAAAGCAGAGCGAATGGCTATAGATTTTAAGCATCTCGCCGCTGCTTTGTTGCATACCTCCGGTTGATATCATAGCCAAGATCCGACGGTCACTTCGATCCTCCAAGCTTAACGTCTTGAAGGCGAACGCATAGGCATGTCTTCCAGCTTGATCAAGATTTTCAGAAATAAGATGAATGGATGACTGCATAGTTTCATCCAAGCTAACTTCCTCATTTATTAGGGAGTAGCTAGTACAATAATCCAGCACGACGTCCACGTATCCTTTCATAAACAACACAAACTCCAAATCGTCGTCCAGGTCGTTCATCTTCTTATGGACTGTCACCTGGATATGGTCTATGCTATTGTAGGCCTTGTTGGCTATTGTCCTATATTTATGACGCAGAGTTTCAATATCCTGAATATAAAGCATGGCATGCCTGAGGACGGTTTTATCATATTCACAGCCATACATGGTCCTGTGCATTTTTGGCACTCCTCTTTGGCCAGGACTCTCGTGGGCATCATTGCATATCACCGAAGCACGCATAAAATCCATAAATGAATCACTTATGTCAATGTTATGAAGATTGCGCTCGCTGAAAAGAATTCCATCCACAAATATTTCTGAAATTTCCCATTTGTGCATGGTCAAGGTTCCAACTAAAGCACTACAAATCACAGATGTCACTCCCAAAGTGTATGCTCCTTCCATGTTCCGCACAAAGCAACTCTTTTCCAACAGGATCTTTTTCGTATGCCACAGCCCAAAGTACATCGATGTGGCCAGACACAAGGGTACCAAAGAAATCGAGAATCCTATATTCAGCTCAACAAACATTTCGAGAGTCTGATCCTCCCAAGAAACCATACAGAGGAGCACAAAGAACATCAAAGAAGCCACGATATATGTATATATTGACAACTGGATAGAAGTTAAGGTAAGTTAAGAGACTGATCTTGGGCTCTTCCACTCACCTGTTTCATATGCTTACGGGCTCTGGTGACAGGTCGAGGTCCAGTGCTAAGACGCGCCATGATTCCTACCTCAGAGTCATCGCCACAGGCAATGACTATGGCCAAGCCATTGCCCCTCATCACGTGACTGCAAGCAAAGCCCACATTGCGGGATATCCACTTGTCCGCGTGAGTCAGTTCGGGACTAATTATGATGGGCTTGGAAACACCAGTTAGAGCCACGTTGTTCACCTCCAGATTGTATGCTTCAATGAATCGCACATCAGCCGCAAGTCGCTGGCCATAGATGACCGGCATTAGGTCACCCACAACCACATTCTGTGAACGTATAATGTGCTTCTGTCCATCCCGGAGAACCGTACAGTACATGGGCATCAGATCCTTGAAAGTCAGTACAACTCCATAGTCATCATTGGCCTGCAGATAACGTAAATACCCAGAAAGCAGAAACTCCACTAACAATATGCAGCCATCTATGATGAATTCCGTGTTTACATCGACATCCGGATACCGAATGGCCAGATAGAAGCAGCTAACTGTGCATATAAATACAATAAAACCGAAACAATCGAAGCAATTCTTGAAGAACTTCCAAATCTTTGATTTCGGTTTCTCCGGCAACGCAAACCTATTCTTCCCATAGGCAAGTAAGCGTTCCTTTGCCACCATCATTGACAGACCCTGGACAGAAATGGATAACATCTCGTTTCTCAACTTCTGCCGTAATAACATATGACTCACCCGTTCCGTATTCGTCCGCAGTCTCACGCATAGTCGCTTTAAGTTACAGGTATGTAAAAGTTCCTCCTGGCTGTCTTCACTCATTTCTGTAAATTTCTTAAGATTTCCTATATAGTCTCTAGTTATCGGAGCTGGAAATTCCTAGTGACAGTTATAGCACATAGCACACTTATTTTGGGAACAATATTGGTAAACTATATTTACTGAAAAAGTATCTTTAACCTTCTCCGGGTATTGCCTGCCTCAAATTTATATATAGATTGACTTCGCCTTCGACTCGGTTTGTTTTTTTAATATTCACACATTAAATTCCGGATACGATAGCAGTCCTTGTTTTAGGAAGTGAGACAACCTTATGTCATCGACTGGAAGAACAATCAGAAATATGAATTTACCTCCAACGAATGTTGTTGTCTGGTTTGAGCTTCCTTTTATGACCACATTTAAGAGGCCATTAAAATTTGATTGCGCTTCGAAAAACAGACATAAAATTAGCATATAAATAAACATATATATATATATATACTATATACTTGTTCATGGTAATGTTCGGACCAGGATGGGTATGGAAAACAAATTGGATATAGTTAAACCCCTTCGGAATCAGTCAGTTTTTGGCTGAGGATTTCCAGCCCATTCCGATGTATTAAGCTATCAATAAATATAGTTTTCTGGTATTTCCATTTTTACCCACTATATAAAGTAGATATATAGTATAGCTTAGAAGTATATATCTTAGTATTTTTTATCCTCGATTCTCGCCGGAAGCCAATCCTGTCTCTTCCGATGAGATAAAACTTTAATCTTAGTAGATTTGCGGTTAAACTTATCACGAAGTTCGAAGAATCGAAGTAAGCTTATTATGACGGAACATTTTGATTTAAGTAACCCTTGAACACATATATATAGCTGATCTGTTACTTATCCAGACATAGCTCCACCCTGAACACTAAATTCATCAAACTTATAGAATTTTTCAAGGAAACTAGAGTTTCCTCTTTCCAAAAAAACGAAACAAAACAAACAAATATTATTCGCGATAATTAAAAAGAATTTTTAAAATTAAAAGTTTAATTTCAGATAATTATGAAAATATTATCTATTATATTTCTTATAGTGGGCGCAGTGCTCTCTAAAGTAACTGCGGATGCAGAGTGTAAGTAAATCTTTCTACCTGAGGGTAATGGTAATTAATTCGCTTCCGGATTGCAGACAATATATTCTGTTACTGGGACAGCGAGTCCTACTACAGGCATAACCGTAGTCAGTTTTATGCTTGGAGTGTTGAGTCGAGATTATGTACACATTTGGTATATGGAGCAACTATTGGCATGGACCCGAGTGGTTCGGGCTACCTAAAGATCTTCGATGAGAACATGGAAAAGGGTAAGTTGTGTTTGGTTAATTCCACTATCCAATCAATCCAACTAATCGAACTTTATAATATGGAGCAGAACAGTTGAAGCAGCTCTCCAACTTTAGGCGTGAAAATGTAAAGAGTATAATCGCCATTGGCGGTTGGAAGGAGGATGCAAAAAGGTTCTCCAGCATGATGGGAGACATAAATACGCGTGATAAATTCTTTTTATCGCTAATGGGGCTCCTCAAGAAATGGAGTCTCCATGGTGTCTACATTGACTGGAAGATGCCAGGGAAACAGTGTACACGGGCTGAGGATCGCAAAAGATTTGTACTATTCTTGGAGGAGCTCAACATAGTGTAAGAGTCTATACTGCCCATAATAGCTACACAATGATACTTAATCTTCCTCAACAGTCTTAAGGAGGAATCATTCTTACTGATCGTTGGTGTCTCTGCCGGCATGGATGAAGCAACTTTGAACTCCTACGACATACCCAAAATAGCCAAAACTGTAGATTTCATTAGCCTTATTACTTATAATCCGCAAGCTCCATCCAGCGGGATGCTCGGTTATACCGCACCGCTGCACGGGAATGGTACCCGAAGTGTGGAACGAGCTGTCATGCACTGGATGAAGCACAGCCAGACGCCGTCAAAGCTACTGCTTGGCGTTCCGATGTTTGCGCAATCCTACACCCTGGAGGACAACACAAACAGGGAACTGGGTGCACCCAGCAAAGGACCCGGACTAGAGCACAAGGACTCTCACAAGCCAGGATTTATGACCTATGGTGAGTTCTGTAGGCAGGCGTCACAGTGGAAGCATGGCTATGATAAGGAAGCTCAGGCGGCCTACGCCTATAAGGGTGATCAGTGGATCAGCTTTGAGAACGGACGCAGCATAAGTGAGAAAATGCATCTAGTCCAGAAGCAGAAGCTTGGTGGCGCTATTGCGCTATCCATCGATTCGGACGACTTCCAGGGATTCTGCGGAGAAACATATGCTCTGCTGCGAGTAATCGTGTCGATTATTGGTGACGCCAATGCTCTAACCACTCCGATGTCTACCACTGAGGGTTCCGGGCTATGCCCAAAGGATGGGTTCTTCCGCAACCCATGGAATTGCCGGTTTTACCATGAGTGCCGTGATGCCAAGCGGATCGACTACGAGTGCATCAAGGGCTACTTCTTCGACGAGGCACTTGCTCAGTGCAAGCTCGCAAAAGAGGTCAAATGCGATCAGAACTTTGTTGTCTGGCGCCGAGGCATGAAACCCTACAGCTATTCCAATTTGCCATTGAATCTGAAGATTGAGGAGAACTAAACATAGCCTCTGTTCCAACGTATTTATAAATACCGAGTAAAATTTTTCGCTTGTGCTGTCTAAACTTAGCATTTTACTATATAATCATAGTTACAGCTGCTGGAGATGAGGTCGAAGATTAGGCCAGTGGGGCAGTTAAACCTGTATGTAGCACCTGAATTGCAATAGTAGAACTTGGAGCAGTTGTGTGGGTCCCGCACATAGCCAATGTCACTTGGGCAGCTGTACTCTTCCGGTCCGCTATCAACTGCCACCTGCGGCTCAGCTTGCATTCCAGTGGGCGTGTCTGTGCCAAAGAGCACATGATTGATCTCACGTAGCAGGGGGTAGTGGGTGGCACCGCAGCTGCCTCGAAAGTCGTCTGATTCAAGTGACCAGATCATAATGCCTCCCAGCTTGTGCTCCATCGCATACTGTGCCTTGAGCTTTAGGCTGCGCACATCCTCATAGCCCACCCACTTGCGTTGGTTGTAGGCATATGGCACCTGTTGTTTCGTCTCCCACTCCTGAGTCCAAGGCTCCTGCTTCATGAGACCGCACAACTCATTGTAGCCCAAAACTCCCGGCTCACGTGAGAACCGTCCAGCAATGCCACGTCCTAAGTGAGCTGCACCAGGCATATGCTGTTCGGCTGACGCCAAGGTAAAGGTACGTCCGTAAAAGGGCACACCAAGTAATAGTTTTTCTGGAGGTGCTCCAGCGCCTAGCCAAAACTTGACAATGGCATCCACGTTCAGTTGCTGCTGTCGCTTAGTAGTGTCATTGCTTCCAGCGTACAGTGGTGCATTTATGCCCACCGTTTCATCCCAGGGGCCGTGCAGATCGTAGGCCATAACGTTGATTAGATCCAGATACGGGACAATAGCTGGTATGTTATATGAAAGCTCTGCCGAAAACTGAGCTGAGCCCACAGCCGCACTAAGTAGGTAGCCGAATGGATCCAAGGCTTCCTTGAGTTCCTTTAACAGAGTTATATAATTGGAGCAATCGTTGGCTGACACCAAACTATGACGCTGTCCAGGATATTCCCAGTCCAAGTCTAGTCCATCGAAGCCGTGTCGCTGCAAAAACTGGGTAACATCCTCGACAAACCGGGTACGCTTTTCAGGATCGGCAGCCACAATTGAGAATCGTTTGGAGCCTTCGTTCCAGCCGCCAACGGCTACCATCGTTTTCAGTGTGGGATTCTTGAGCTTTAGCGCGTTAAACTTTTTAATATTTCCACGGCCTCCATTCTCTTCGAGATCAAGGTACGGATCGATAACGCGAAGCTCGCCAGTCTCCTTAATACCGAGGAAAGCATACACTAAATGTGTGCATAGAAACGGATCAATATCCTCCACGCCAAACTTTCCTTCTCCAGGTCGATAAACAGACCAAGTTCCTTGATAACACACAACGTGCTCTAAAAGCAAATGGAAAATGAAAGCTCGCATGTTGAACAATGGTCAACCAGCTGTACTCACTACTGGAAACGCTCTCTCCTGCATCAATACCGTCCATCAAAACCAAACCCACATTAAGCAGGATAAGGGACCACATTTCAACTTACTTCTTCGATTGTTCTACAATATTAGTTCTTGTTTTAACGGCATATTCGCATTTTATACTCCTACGGTTTCAAGTTGTCTACAAGACAAGACACTCGATAAGTGCAAGACGTTGTATGATAAGCTTGTACACAGTTTGTATGTACATATGCTACAACAACGTATCAATAAAAATAATAAAGTGTTTGCTCTTGCAAACAGCAAAGCAAATATGTATATCGAATTCATGTAATGACCTGAAACATGGACGGTGACACACGATTTATTCAAACAACGGTTGAAGGCCAAACTAAATGTAAGTGTGACCAGCAGGGACACACATCAAAAATACCACATGATTTTTGCGCTTAAGCGCCATCGTATATCTTTTTCAAATGGTAAATAACCAAAACACTCAACTGTATGTAAAAAATGTTTTATACTTTTAGTATATATGTACATCTAATACTACAACGTAGCATTAATATAAAAGTGTTTATTCTTGCCAACAACAGGAAGGCAGATATAACGATTTCATGTAACGACCCAAAACATGGACACTGAATACATTTAACCGGTTCAAGTCCAAGCTAAATATTAGTGTGACCTGCACCGACTCAAAGAATATACCAAACTTATTGAAGCTCAAAACTTTTTCAGCTTGGACAGCTGATTGTTGCGCCGCAGGGCCATTTTACGTAGGCGGCGCCAGTACTGTTTTGTGTTAGGGTC
Source organism: Hirtodrosophila trivittata (assembly GCA_035045065.1). Lineage (NCBI taxonomy): Eukaryota > Metazoa > Arthropoda > Insecta > Diptera > Drosophilidae > Hirtodrosophila > Hirtodrosophila trivittata. The sequence continues at coordinate 16,235,424 of JAWNNK010001311.1, read as the reverse complement.
TAGCTCTTCGAGTGGAATAATGCGCTCGGTGTTGAGTGTCCATAGCCAATCAGGGTATTCAGCGTCCGGCTTGAGCTATAAAAGAGCATAGGTTAAAATATAAGCTATAGCTTTAATTGAGGTAGTCTTACCTTGATGTCCGCACCGGTCTTTAGGTAGTTGCTACCACACACGTAGTTCACCAATTTGTTGGCATCCGTTTCGACGGGAATAATTTTCTTTTCCATTATGGGTCCCAGCTTGCCGAGCTTCTTTTTTTTACCCGCTTCAAAGAAGAAATGATTACTTTTAATACAAGTTTAGTGAATTTTCCACGCATAGCACTCACCTGGTCCCGCAGCCGCTGGTTTGACCGCATAATTCCGAACTGTTGCTGTTGTTGCGGCTGGTAAACGTAGCCTTAGCAAATTGAAAGCCAGTGTTAGATTATTCATAGTTATTCAGATTATTGTTAGCCTTGGATTTAAATTCAGCTAAAGTTGTAAATTCTTAATCTCATTTTATTTCCAACTTGCACGCAGGGCTGAAAATTATTGTATAATACAAAAAACACATCACATTACCAGCCACGCATGTGAAAAGTTATCGATAGGACAATCCCTGCACCGGCAAAATACCGATACATCAAAAATTATACAATTTAAACAAATGCAATAGTAAAAATGCCGACGATAAGGCTGCGGCTGCCTTCGAATAGGACACTGGGTAATATATGCGTGTATGGTGCAATTGTCTCTATATCGGCTGTGATGTACATGCGCTGGAAACTCGAGGATCGCGTTCGATCGACTGAGTATTACAAACTAGCCTTACAGACACTGCGACAACACAAAGGTAAGCACACCATATCAAATATACATTATAATGACAAAAAATAATGACGATAACAATTTGTAGGGGCCGTTGGATTGCTGGGCGAGCCAATAAAAGATTCTGGATTTGATATGTCCAATGTAAATAACAGTTGTGATGCAGAAAAAGCTCAGTTCGAGGTTACAGTACGTGGCCCTTTGGACAAGGGCACCGTATACTTTTGGGCCACAAATAATCGTGAGAAGGGATGGTTAATAGATCGTTTGGAGCTGGAAGCCAAACAGCATCCTAACAAACGTTTTCTACTGAAGAAAAAAGATTATGTACTCGAGGATGCGAATCAACAGCAAGACTCGAATCAGCCACTGGAACAGGAGCAAGAGCAGCAACAAGATGACACAGAAGAACCTGTCAGGGAAAAATATTATGCGACACAAAGCTACCCACAACCACAACCATTGCATGAGACTGAGGAACCCACATATGTCCAGACTACGGAAGGCGGTCGCATGCGGTAACACAACACTTTGGAAATAATTGAATTAATTTATTCTCATTAAATTTGACTAATCAAGCATTTCTTCAACTTGTAATATTATTTCATAGATTTTAGTATACAAAATTTTCTTTTTCTTTAAAAAAAAAACCAAAGTCTTAACGGTTTTTGTTTATGTTCATAAAGCGCTCGTTTTTTTTACTACAATAGTTAAATGACGCTTGTGAATCATTTGATGCGTTTGTTAATTAGCTTTGCAATTGCTTAAGTTTGTTTTTATTAAATGTTGAATTATATTATTGTTCGTTTTAATAAAAACTTTATATAAATTGTATTTACTTTTAATGTTATTGTTACTCTTGATACTGTTACTGTTGCAAGGTGCAGTTACTTAGGATCTAGCTGATGCCCTGCTTCAGTGAAGAGACATTGGTTATAAATGGACCGATGCTCCTCTAAATACATATATATATTTATACTCGCATACATATATATATATTTCGATATACATATATATAATACATTATAGAAAGTGCATGCAAAATATTAATTTTTAAAACACACGCTTAATGCTTTTAGTTTTAAAATAAAGGCGACTCTTGGTGGCGGTTATTGTGACTGTGGCTGTATATTAACGCGATTTGGATCTGGATCTGGCCACAATCCAACTCTCAATTATAATTGATTTGATTCACTGTGTAGGACACATATACAGTATACACGCACATATATGATAAAGTATGTTTGACGATTATATATACACATATCCACTTTCTTCGTAATATAACAGATAAGAGATGTATGTATGTATGTTTCTTTGTTTTGTTGTATATATGTATGTTTGTTTGTAGGTATGTTTTGTATAAGGGGTAAAAGGCAAATAAAAGACAGTTATTACATAAGCGCCAACATTTAACGATCGTAAATAGTGTATAAGTATTTCTTGCTGCGATTCCCTCCCGTTCATTTTATTCTCGCATTGCCATTGCAAGTGGAAGACTGTTGGGCCTTTTAATCTGAGACTGCGCCGGCGGCGGCACTGCCATGGGCAATGGGTATGCCAGCGCGCCTTCGGCTTCCGCTTGCTGCTCCCGTTCTTATTGCGTCTTCAGTTCTTTGCCAATGCTGTACGAAACAATTTTGCTCCAGTCAATCTTGGTTCGGGTTATCGGCAATTGGCGACGCATCGCTTTGAATGTTGTATCGGACATAGTCTGGTAGTTCTCCGAAATGGCCAGCTGGTACTCATTCTCAGCCTCCTCGATCAGGCTTATTACCTCCTTGGCCAATTGCTGTTCATTGGACACAACAACGCTACCGCGGAAATCCTTCGATGACACCAGCTGCACATTGCCATCCTCATAATAGTGCACCTGCACCTTAAGCACACCTTTCAGTTCTGCTGTGCCACTGCCCGCTTGGAAGCTTACATGCCACTGCGAACGCCACCTGCCATTCCAGTAGTTCTTCGGCTGAAACTGATGATCCTCAATGCAAATGATAAGGGTCACTTGATTACCCTGAGATTTGCCAAACACTGAGCTAACCTGTAGACCAAAATAATTAATTTCTGATGCAGCTCTTAGGTTTAATGATATGTTTACTTACACCGTGCCTGTAATGGTTGGCGGTATATGCAAGCGTTTCCAGATCCAGGGCAGCGCGCCACGACTCCGCATTGGCATCGGCTTCCAGATCCTGATAGTCGGACGCCTCTTTCCGTAGGTGGTCGTATTTGAAGGCCTGTTTTGTGCGAGGATCATAAAAGCGACCATTTCCTGCAAAGCAAAGTATCTTATTAGTAAATTATTTATAGTATGTATGTATAATCATCAATATATATAATTTTTTTATGGAACACGATAAGGTTTTGTTTGGCTTATGCGTGAACAAAACTTGGAGACGTCTACTTAAGTTGTCATCAAATTGAATTTTCGATGACTCATTTTGGGTAAACATAAGAGTTGCAGTTTACAGCGAGAGCTGTACAATAAATTACTGCAAGTTGAGATATATTTAAGTGTTACCGAGGATTATTGGGGTTTAACTCTGCTTTCATTGTAGGTTTCGTCATGGTTAATTTAATTTGTGACTCAAAGAACGATGTACCTCGATACGACTTTGATAGTTCCTATGGAAAGTAGGTGGATTGTGTGGTTGGGTGTTTGTTCGACTTTTATGCCCATATTTGGTAATCAACGGCACAACACAAACACACACACACTCACCGACCAACGACCGACACCCGCCGCTTGTAGTGCCTTGTGAGGGGGCAATTAGGCGTGAAGATGATGATGGAGGTGCTTGCGTTGCACGTATTCTTACCCAAATCATTGTGTTCGGAGATGATCGCGTTGTGTTCGCTACCCTCAACGCGCACTGGCGTCAATTGATCCTTGTTGTATTGGGAGAAGGCGTGGCTGGCGCCATCCTTTAGTAAGGCATCGTTCTTTAATAGTTCTCGGACATCGTTGAAGACCTCGTTGAATTCACCTGGAGGAGCATGCAGTATAAAGTCGGACACAATGCGAACCTTGTCCGCATCTGAAATCTGTGTTTGTTCCATAATTTTGTTGGTGATTCACGAATTCGGGGCAGTGTTTGGTTTTTTGTTGTTGTTGTTGTTCTACTATCGCAGCTTGTATTATTATGTGTATGCGAATATGGAAGCGTGCGTGGCAGTAGGTACTCTCATGGGATTCCGTCTATACTTTACTTTACTTAATAAATCTCTAATAATATAAAAGTTATCCGGCCTTTTTTCTTTTTCTAGCAATTAATGAAACGACAATGAACGATGACGATGACTGACTTTTTTTGCTTAGTATTTTTTTGGTATGTTCGTCAGCGATGATGACATCGTATTATTACATCGATATTCTTAGACTAAAATTACGATACTGAATTATTGTGCAGTTTGCGATGTATCAATATATCGATAATCGACAAGGCATTGATGTGGTACCGATACATTTTTAAATTTAAGTAAATGTAACTATCCAAATTGTTCACAACAAATTAGGTACATTAGAAACATTAGAAAAATAATGTTTATTTAATTTCTTAAGCTACCAAAAAATGTTAAAATATTTATTAAACAAATTTAAATATTTAGATTTATTGTAAAAATCAGAAACATATATAATTAGTTGTTTATTTTAAATTATTGAAGTTGAGTTGTAGCTGTGTATTCAGTTAAAAGCCCCGAGTCGATATTATGATATTTACCTGCCTTAGCGATGGTGAATGCAAAAATATAGATTTGCATTAAATTTTTGAATTTGAATTATTAACTGAACAATAACTCACCACAGCTATTAGGAAATTTCGATTATTGCTCTTTGTGGCCGTAAATGGTGAGTGTCAGACAATCGATATTGTGTCTCTCGATATAATTGTCGCTCTGTTGCTGTGTTGCCGCTCATCGTGAGATTGGTTGCTCATTATTCTGTCTTTCGTTGTCGGCCTGTGCGTACGTTCGTGCGGAGCTCTTGTTCCCGTTGCCGCTTTAAGTCGTTTTACCATTGGTTTCAAAAACTCGATCGCGAAATCGTAACAGGCAAAATAGTTAATAATATATAAGATTTCTATTAATGAAACAATCCCTAGAGATCAATTTAGATAACATATCAAAATAAAGTGGTGTTAATAATTGTATGAATAAAACCGTGCTTGAAGCTTACAAACGTCGGTAGAAAGCAACAAAAGTGCGCCTTCCCTCTTGCACTTCTATAACCAAACACACACTCTCTTCTCATGTATGCGTATGTGTGAGCCTATGACGAGTTGGTAACAAATACCAGTACAACGAGTGAACAACTCTCTTTAACACACATACGTGCATAGTAGTAAGTCGGCGGCTTTTGTATGTGCGCGCGCGTGCGTGTGTGTGTGTAACCACTTTTTACCTGGATTTACCTGTTTGGGCGAGTGAAATAAGCCGAAGAGCAGAACAAAGCAAAGTTGGCAATCAAACGAATACCAAAACAAGTTCGACTGAGTGAATCTAATATATTCTAAAGTTAAAAAGAATATGTGAATATATCTAAATACACAGCGAAATTCAAGCAAATACACACACATTTAATAAAGTTATATTGTATCAATTGATTGTGTGTGAGTGCGAGTATATGTATGTGGCTCTCAATTTGTTGGTTACCATGAAAATGCAGTCTAAACAAACTGCGAAGCAAACGAACACAAGCACAAACAAACAAAAATTGTGAGCTAAAGGAGAATACGAGTACGAATATTCGAGTTCGAAAGAAAACGTTAAATCGAAACGGTGTACTGTGTACTGTGTACGACGTGTGGGTAGGAGAGAGAGAAAACAGGTAGCGAGCATGAACCTGCGATCACAAATACACATACAAAAATCAACATAGAAAAATACTAAATTAAAATACTCATAGAAATACTGGGTGATTCATAAATAATACAAAAGAGAGAAAAAAGCTTTTTTTTGCCGTGATGATTTCAACTAGATGAGTTCGAATCCCCTACACCCCCTCCGCCAGTGTTCATAGAAAATAATGCAATAAAATGTCGTTACAATCACACAATAACAACGACCACGACAACGTCAACAACAACAACAATATTAATAATAATAAGAATAATAAATGTAATAAAAATCGAGCACAACAACAGCCACATCAGCAGCACAAGCGAAAATGTCGCAAGCAAACAGCGACAACGACAACGACAGCGACAACGACAAATTACAGCAACAGTTACACCTGCCTACGGCCACGCCTACTCGAAAGGATGGTCGCATTAGCGTTAACGCTAATTCTCATTGCGTACAGTAAATCCCCCGCCCAGAGTGTAGAAGCAGCCCTCCATGGGGACAGCTTTGATAGCTTCGACGGCTTCACAGACAATCGTAAACCGGCGTTTATAAACTGTAGCGGCTATGCGCCATCTCTTAAGGAGGAGCAGCCGGAGAACACGTATGTGTATACGGTTAAGGCTGTTGATCCGGATTCCAACCAGGAGATACGCTACAGTCTCGTTCAGTCGGCATTCGAAAGGCCCAAATTTGTTATTAATCCCAGCTCCGGCGTAATTATGACGGCGCACACCTTCGACCGGGACGAGCCGATACATGAGAAATTCGTGTACGTAACGGTTCAAGTCACGGATAACGGTCTACCGCCGTTGGACGATGTCTGCACATTCAACGTAACCATCGAGGACATCAATGACAATCCGCCCGTCTTCAACAAGGCCCGATATGACGAGTCCATATCTGAAAATGCAATGGTACGTACCAGGATTCATTCCATAATAAACTTCGATCTCTGGTGTCCAATCTCCGATCTCAACTTGGTGCTGTTTTAAGTGTCAAGCGTGCGGACCTCGGATTACTGCTGTTTGACCTTTGAACAGCCACTGAGTATCGAGTACACGGCGAAGTGACGTCACCTGAAATTAAGATAACTGAAACTGAACAATTCAAAACAGAAGCTATAATCACCTACCAAGAACTATAGAAGCTTTAACTAGCCAAATTTACTGTTTATAGTTTTTATTAACCCTTAGCACTTGCCTCAAGATTAGATAGCGGTATATAAAGCAGACCTTCTGCTTCAATCTATGGTATATAAAGTAGTGTCCTTTACCCATTTTAGCCTTATGTTATCTGACCTAGAGTATGATATTATATATACATGTATAGTTTTCAATTGCTAAGAGTAAAGACAAATAGTTTGATTTTCTCTATACATACAAATAGATATTCTTAGATTTTAGTTGGGTTTACTAAACAGAATATATCAGGAAGTACCTATATATATTTAGAGATGTTTTCACTGGCAACATAAAGTATATTTTCTAAACAAAGGTTTTATCAAAAAAAGTATCTCAAATATTCAGTCTAGTTTTTTGAAATACTTTATAGACTTAAATTCCGATATCTGGCTGGTATATAACTTCATTAAGATGTTAATTATCTCTAATTATCTGCATTCAAAGAGGCTAAAACAGGTTGTTGGATTAATTTTCTTATAAACAAAGCCTGGCAGCTCCCATATAACATCATCGGCATCTCTGCGTGGGAGTGGGATTGGGAGTGGGTGGGCATTCGACTGGAAAAGCTGGTTAGGTTTAGTGGCAATATATACAGGTTGCAGATGAACCTTGAAAGCTGCCAAACAAGTCTTTTATATGGATATATATATAAACGGGATATAGATCGTGTAGAAAGACTTTAGCTTTAACTAGAAAAAAATTAAATGGCAGTAGATATTATAAGATACTATGAGATATAAAAGACCAACAACTAGAATCTAGTATCTATATAGGATATATCAATATATACATATCTTTAAAGGGTATAAAAGAGTTCAGTGTGACAATGGTACCTTGACTTAGTATTAGTATCGTTTCTCTATCCTATATACATATATATTTTATTGATTCTTCTAGTTAAATCGATATACATAGAAAAGTGGTTTTCACAGTTTTCTTTTGGCTCTGTTAAAGGTTTTCCCCACGCACCTTTTAGTTAGTTGTTGTTAGCGCTTTGAATTGGTTATTTTTGGCTACTGTTCAGGAATTATCTATATAATGTGCATAATATTGATAGAGCTGGAAGTTAGCAAGGAAAGTCTCCAGCAGCTTTCTCCCTATATATTATATATATACGAGTATATCTAGAAATATTTTGGAAATTGGAACAAAATTTGTTGTCTTCTTTCATTGCAGGTCGATGCGGTGGTCATGTCGATAAGTGCCAGTGACTTCGATGATGGGAACAATAGCATTGTGGAGTATGAGATATTGAGGGAGCGGGATTTCCAGTACTTTAAGATCGATAAGGAGTCGGGTATTATTTATTTGCATCGTCGAATCGATAAGCGACCGGGACAGACGTATACGATAAATGTGCGTGCGTTTAATATAGTGCCAGATCCGCTGCAGGAAGCGCAGATTGAGGTGCGGATACGTGTGGTGGAGTCGTCGATAAAGCCGCCATCGTTTGTGGATCCCATTGTTAACCCGATCTATCTGAAGGAGAACTTTATAGACTTCTCGCAGCCAATTGCCACACTGAGAGCTGTCTCCAATATACCTGACAAGCCGGAGGTTATCTTCGAGCTGATCAGAGGACCCAGTGAGTCCACCAATAAGGAACACACCTTTGTGTTCAACCAAATTGGCAATGAGGTGATCATCAAGCTGGGCAAGGGTCTGGACTATGAGAACATCATAAAGTACACGCTGACCATGAGTGTACGCAATACCTTCGAGCTGTCCGCCGAGCATCAGATCACGATCGAGGTCGAGGATGTCAACGATAATATACCATTCTTTACGGAAGTCAAATCCGGAACTATACTGGAGAACGAGCCGCCAGGCACACCGGTTATGCAGGTGCGCGCCTTCGACAATGATATAACTCCGGCAAACAAGATCATCACGTTCGAGCTGGCGGATAATACGGATTTCTTTACGATCGATCCGAATACAGGAAATATCACAGCCTTGACGACATTCGATCGTGAGGAGCGTGACTTCTACAATGTGAAGGTTAGGGCTACGGATAACTCGCCGTCGAGTCTGTTTGACAACGGAGATCACAATGTGGGCAATCAGGTGTTCCGGATCTCCATTGGCGACAAGAACGACCATAAACCGCACTTCCAGAAGGCCACCTATCTGGCTGATAAGCTACTGGAGGACGCCAATACCAATTATGAGGTCATCGAGGTAAAGGCCGAGGATGAGGACAATGCCTCACAGATTGTCTACAACATTGAGAGCGGCAATGACGGTGACGCCTTTAAGATTGGATTGAAAACCGGCAAGATTACGGTTAACCAGAGACTCGACTACGAACAAAAGACCAAATACGAGCTGAAGGTGCGAGCCTTCGATGGCATCTACGATGATTATACCACGGTGATCGTGAATATCGAGAATGTGAATGATAATCCGCCGGTGTTTAAGGAGGAGTACAGCAAGACAATCAAGGAGGGACCTGTCCTGTCCAATGACTGCATACTGAACATTGAAGCCTATGATCCGGATATTACGGATCGCAGTGCTGATCAGCATATCACGTTTTCCATATACAAAGAGGAGGACAGGAAGCTGCTGACCATTGACAATTCCGGCTGCTTGCGGCTCATCCAGCCGCTCGATCGGGATCCGCCCAATGGACACAAGAGCTGGCAGGTCTTGATCTTGGCCTGCGATAACGATGGTATTGGCACATACTTAAATTCCCTTAAGCCTGTGATCATTACTCTGGAGGACATCAATGACAATGCACCCTTTTTGATCAACCAAATGCCAGTCATCTGGCCGGAGAATCGCAATAGCGGACAAGTAGTCCAGCTCCTGGCCAACGACTACGATGAGCCACAGAATGGTCCACCCTTTACCTATGGCATTGATAGCGATGCATCCATGGACATCAAGAGCAAGTTCAGCATCAACAATGATTATCTCTTCGCCAATGTTCGGTTCGATCGTGAGGCCCAGAAGGAGTACTTTATACCCATTAGGATCAGTGATTCGGGCATACCCAAGCAGAGCTCCGTCAGCATACTGCATCTGATCATTGGGGATGAGAACGACAATGCCATGACAGAGGGTTCCTCCCGCATCTTTATGTACAACTACAAGGGCGATGCACCCGATACGGATATTGGACGCGTGTTTGTAGATGATCCCGATGATTGGGACTTGAATGATAAGTCCTTCCAGTGGAAGACTGGCATACCCCATGAGAATTTCCGACTCAATCCCAACACCGGCATGATCACAATGCTCGAGGGCACCACCGATGGAGAATACAGTCTGAAGTTTTGGGTTACCGAGGACTCCCCACAAATAGCACGACACTCCGTGGATGCCGATGTGACGGTGATAGTGCGTGAACTGCCGGAGGAGGCAGTGGACAAAAGCGGTAGCATTCGATTCTTTAATACCACCAAGGAGGAGTTTATTAGCGTTCCTCGGGATGTCCAAGCGGATGATTCCTTCTCGCTTAAGGGGCGCCTTCAGCACACCCTCGCCAGGCTGTTTAACACTTCCGTCATCAATGTAGATGTCTTCACCGTGCTCCAGAATGAGAATCGTACCCTGGATGTGCGCTACTCCGCCCACGGGTCGCCCTACTATGCACCCGAAAAGCTCAATGGCATTGTTGCCCAGCATCAGGAGGAGCTGGAGAATGAACTCGGTCTGCAGATGCTTATGGTCAACATAGACGAGTGCCTGATCGAGCGTCTCAAGTGCGAGAGTTCCTGCACCAACGAGCTGCACAAGAGTTCAGTTCCTTACATGATCTACTCCAACACCAGCTCCTTCGTGGGAGTCAATGCTTTCGTCCAGGCGCAGTGCGGCTGTGAGGCGCCACATGTCTCCTCCACCTGTCTAAATGGTGGCACACGCAAATATGGAGAAAACGACGCCTGCGACTGCATCGAAGGATTCACGGGTCCCCATTGCGAACTGGTCTCCGTGGGCTTCTACGGCAGCGGCTACGCCTTCTATGAGCCAATCTCCGCCTGCGACAACACTCGCATCAGTCTGGAAATAGCACCACAACACGAGCAGGGTCTGGTCATGTACCTGGGCCCGCTCAACTATAATCCGATGCTGCCGCTGTCCGACTTCCTCTCACTCGAGCTGGACAGAGGCTATCCGGTGTTGAGCGTCGACTATGGAACGGGCATGGTGCGCATAAGGCATGAGCACATCCAACTGCAGCCCGGACGATCCTATCAGCTGGATATAGTGCTTCAAAAGGCCAGCATCGAGATGACCGTGGACAACTGCCGCCTGTCCACCTGCATGAGCCTGGGCGCTCCACAGGGTCCCAATGAGTTCCTCAACGTGAACGCACCCCTGCAGCTGGGCGGCACTCCCGTGGACCTGGCCCAGCTGGGTCGTCAGCTAAACTGGACTCACATACCCAACCAGCAGGGATTCTTCGGCTGTGTACGCAATCTGACCATCAACGAACGCACCTACAACCTGGGCATGCCCGCCCTCTCCAGCAACATCGACAGTGGCTGCCAGCGCGCGGTGGCTGTGGCCGTAAGCTTTGGCATCGATAGGAACTTCATCATTGCGATCATTACGTGCATCGCACTGCTGCTGATCATCCTGCTGGCCGTTGTGGTGCAGAAGAAGCAGAAGAACGGATGGCATGAGAAGGACATCGATGATATACGCGAGACGATCATTAACTACGAGGATGAGGGTGGCGGCGAGCGGGATACCGACTATGATCTGAACGTACTACGCACACAGCCGTTCTACGAGGAGAAGCTGTACAAGGATCCGCACGCTCTGCAGTCTGGCATGCGGGATCCCAACGATATACCCGATATTGGTGACTTCCTCGGTGGGAAGAAGGAGAACTGTGACCGTGATACGGGCGCCAACACAGTAGACGATGTGCGCCATTATGCCTACGAGGGCGATGGCAACTCAGATGGCAGCCTCTCCAGCCTCGCGTCCTGCACTGACGACGGCGATCTCAATTTCGACTATCTGTCCAACTTTGGGCCACGCTTCCGTAAGCTGGCCGACATGTACGGCGAGGAGCCCTCCGATACCGACTCCAATGTGGATGACGACCAGGGCTGGCGCATCTGAGGAAGCCATCAGATATAGCGAAGATAGCAAGTACGAAATTGAAAAGACTTTTACGTTAAGTTGTGTGAAGTATAATCGATGTAGGGTGTAGAATGTAGGGTGCCGGGATGCCGGCATAGCCGGCCGCTTCCCCTTCCCCCTCCAAATCGTTCAATCGTGCACTCTACTACTAGATGACATTGCATTATCCTTGCAGTAATCCTCCGCTATTCCCTCTCCATACAGCTATATATAGTGGACGACTACTGCAAGGGCATAGAATATATATCTGTAATCGCAAAAAGTGATCTTGATCTTACGTAAAGAAAAACAAAAACGGAAACAAATCCCGAAATTATATAATTAGCTAAGCAACTGCGAACAAATTTGAACTGCAGAAATGTTTATCTGTATTTTTCGAGAACATATACATAGAATATTGAAAGCAAATATCATATACAGATATTTATATATATATAGAATTAAAAATATATAAAGATAAATGAAGTGAAAAATCAAAATTTCAACAAAATATTCCTACGTTAATAATAATAAATAAAAGAATTGCATTTGTTTGCATATTTCCAATATAATTTATAGTCTAGTTAAGAGATAAGATATCTGAATATATATTTATATATATATATATTATAACTTAGTTCCAAAATGTACAAGTACTACAAAAGGCATTATTCAATATTACGACAGGAAGAGAGTTTCCGACTTCAGTTCGAAGCTTCCCTATAAAGACAAGTCTACGAAAAGAAAAATATATATCAACTTTATTTATATAGAAAAAGAAAATCAAAATCAAAAATCGAAGAAAGAAAAACAAGAGAAAACAAACGAATCACTTTCAATGCAAGTGGCTTAAGTTATAGATTTATAATCGTGTATAGATAATATCTATCGAATCGAAAAGGTTTAGTTAGAAGCTGTAATTATGTTAGATACATAAGTATTCATATAAGTGCATATATATGTATAAATATATATGTATATATCTTTACATATATGTATGTATTAATGTGTGTGTGCAGCTATATATATAATTCTATGTTCCATATAGAAATCGAAAGAGAAAACAAAGTTTTTTTATGTGTGCGAAAAATAAAAGAAATGTTCAATGAAAAAATTGCGATATTTAATTTTTATAAGTCCTTTTTCGTATATAGAGAGAGAGTCCTAAACTAAGCGATTTTTTTACAATGCCAACGCAAAACTGTATAACTTATATATATATATTAATTTACAATATCAACACACACATACACACACACACAAAACGATTGTGTAAAAATAAACAAAAACAATTGAAAAAACATTCAACAAAATACAACAAATGCTTTTTTATTTTTCCATATTGATTTCCCTTTTTACTGGAACAAGAGCTCAGCTGGAAGCTGGCAGCGAGATAAGTCGAGAAGTAAGTATTGATATGGGGGGTTCAAAGTTAATCAGTAAGTTTTCCGTAAGGTCGATCGATGAGCTGAGCCCAGCACCAAAACTACGCTTATTCTATTCCGTATATATAAATATATATACATACATATACATACATATATATAGAGCAAATATATAAATAAACACAGACAGAAATCTAAACAAATACGAGATCTAAAAGCATGTGAGGGAAACAACTTTTAAAAGGCACTGTTTACACTTATTGTATGTCTTATTTTGGAAAGCAGGAGAGGAGACAGGGGGGATGGAGAGTAGAATACATTGTGGAAGTCATTGACTGGCAGACACTGGCGTTGGAGGAAAAGCCCCATTATCTTATCAGCGAGTCGAGTGGAAACTAGGCCGCCAAGTTGCCGGTTCTTTAAATCGATTGCGGCACCGTCCGAACAGAATGGAATGGATTACGGCAAACCGAAAACAAATGGGAGCAGTTCAATAAAGCAGACAAACCAATTGATGGATGCATTGTACAGCAGGTGCCTAGACAGACAACTCAATTGTTTCAGAACACTATATACATATATCTATATATCTATCTATCAACCGATTTATCTAACTGTCCGCATAATTAGAAGCCAGGGTCAATAGTAGATCACAGTTTGAGTCACATTGCCGCAGTCTCAATGAATCGTTGAAAATTTAAGAACTTTCGTTATCTGACATACCCTATAAACAATATACCCTATAAAAAGTATATATAGAGCAGCAGTGATCGTCAGTGGCAGCTGTTCTGATTATTTAGGGTACTTTTAAAGTCGATCATAAGCTTTTTTGACCACTTGTCTTTTTCCCCCTATTCCTCCTCGCGATCTTGATCTGTACTTGTCGTGTGGCTCCTCTGAGGCGACCAGATGGTCATAAATTTTCCGGAAATTGCTTTTCAATTGGCACCAGAGCGAACCGATAAATTTTATGCTTAAAATAAAATTCCCAGTTGATCTCTATTGCCTCTCAAAAATCGAAGCTGTAAAAGTTTCGAGGAATTTTTAGACAGTTACCAAAGGCAGTTAACACCTTAAAGAGCTGAGTTATAAAAAGAGGCCTGCTCTGATGTCATTGAAAAGGTTTCCCTGGATTGCGGAAAGGCCCAACAGAAAACGACAGATGCGTTTCTATCGCTTTAAACCAAATGTCGATAACGAAAAAAAAACGACCGAAAAGCAGATGAAAAAAAGAACTGCAAAAATTCTGATGAAAATGATGACGTTTGGCTTCAACAGAACCTACCAAGTCGATCCGGCCAGGTAGACAGAGCCCGTGGTAGAAGCCGCAGGGCTGGCTCGAGAGGAAGCAGCAAAAAAAAAATGGTTGTTGAATAATCAAATAACCTTCTCTGCTACCTGTCCCCGGCCGGTGCGCAGCTGCAGCTGCCGCGTTCGCTCAGGTGTGTGTGTGTGTATCTGAGTGTGTGTGTGTGTACAGCACGGGATTGAGCCTGGGATGAATGTTTAGCCAATGGATTAACATAACAGCCGACGCGAAAGACGCGCGCAAAGCAAGACAAAGCAAGGCAAAGAAAGGCAAAGCCAAGTTGAGAACGAGACTCTGTTACCTGGACAGTCACACACCAAGTCCACTGCAGCAGCTGCTGGCTGCAGTTCACACACATACACACAAGCATATAGCATACATGTATGAGTGTACCTAAACACATACACATAGCCACTGCGGCCGTTAACGGAAAAATGAAAGCAAATCTTTGTAACGAACTTGGCCGCCTGCAGAAAACCAGTATTTTGAACTGCTTGGCAGCGAGCGAGGTGTGTATCTGTTGATTGTTTTGCTTTGTCGACTCTTTCGTGTTCTTGAGTGAAGTTCGAGCCAGAGAAGTTTGAGAGCATTCGCAATCGCTTGTTCGCTTATTCGTGTACGCTCTACATGCTCATTCGCCAGCTGCCATGACAACAACTTCTCACTTCAAATGTTTCTTTTATTCTGCGCGTTCTCTCTTTCGCTCTCTTTCTCTGTCTCTATCTGCTATTCTGCACTGGAAGGCGAGCAT
The DNA here is from genome assembly GCA_035045065.1 of Hirtodrosophila trivittata. Taxonomy (NCBI): domain Eukaryota; kingdom Metazoa; phylum Arthropoda; class Insecta; order Diptera; family Drosophilidae; genus Hirtodrosophila; species Hirtodrosophila trivittata. The sequence goes on along the minus strand of JAWNNK010001311.1, from coordinate 16,220,053 downwards.
GAGCAGCTTCAAGCCTAACATGTCACGCACGATGATTTTGTATTGATATTGATGGGCACGTCTTGGCGTTTTACTACCTGTTGATGAGGATGCTGCTGTTTGTCGCTGTCGCTGCCATGGCCGCTGCCGCTGCTGATGTCGCTGCTGCTGCTGCTGCAGTTACCCATCGTTCGCTTGTCTTTTGTCTCCGCTCATCGCTGCAATTTTGCAATGGCCTCGCTACCTACTACCCACACGTTCAGTCTTTTGCTTTCTTCTTCTTCTTGTTCTTATGCTTTTTCTCCTTGTGCACTTGGATTAGAGGCTGCTGCTCTTTGATTAATATTATAACAGCGCACTAACTGATCGTTGAGGAATGCCGGATACGTAGACGTAGAGCGCACAGCCAAAGTGCTCATTAACACTCACAGACTATTCATCACAATTTCAATTACCGTGGCGAGGAGACGCTGGGAGAGAGACAAACACTGTGCAGATCCCAAATGATGTTCGTCTCCAACGCACAATGACCCGTCATTGTGTTCTTTTCCAGACACGATTTACTTTTGCCCAAAATAAGTACACGCCAGCTCAGCCTAAAGATGTTTTGATTACATATTTGAAAGAAACACTGAACTTTTTTTGGTTATATGTTAAGATCTGTTTCGTTTTATCCTTAGCTTTTAAACTGCAGTTCTATTCAACCGATTCAACCTAACCTTAACACTTGAAACGGTTTTAAGCCGTTTCATGCTATGGGCCTTTCTTAGCGCCGCTCAAACGATAAAAATCCTTAAGTTTTAAATGCTTTTAGGTCCAAAACCTATTAGCTATATAATAAGGCCAAATTAATGCAACTTTAGTCCTCAATTAGCTTATTACTTATGCCAAATCTGGCAGCAGATTCAATATTTATGCATTGAATAAATTGAAGAGTATCGAAAATAGGTTCCGTATAAGTTGATCGTCATTTCATTTACCAATATGGTTAACTGTCCCTCTGCATCCCCCGCAGTCATAGGCCTTGTAAGACGACACTAATAACTCTATGAGGCGAGATACGTGGCTGTTGTATTAAGTCGCTTATTAGTTGGCCAAGATGCCAACATGTGGCAACAGGTAGCTTAGGCCTGGCAGCCGCATAGAATCCATAATACAGATCGATCATAAAGGGAAATTTTCAACATCAATTGCCGTCTGTAGGCAATGAAACAAAAGTAGAAATGCTGTCGTCCGCCGGGACGTGTCCGGTCGTGGTTCTGGCCCATCAAACTTGCTTATCCATGCCCGGCACGTACAACATATACTCGTACATATAAGTATATATGGATGATATGCAGCAATCGCTACTGTGAGCTTCAGGTGGTGCTCACTCGAGTACTCCGTATGCAACCACCAGGCCCACAAACAATTTTAATGACAGGAAAATCACGCACTATGGGCCAGAATCGTTTTCTGAGACTATAAATTATAATTTGAAGAATATATAATATATTGGTTATATAAAGGTTATAGGTTATTAAAAGAGATAATCCTTAGATCCTAAAGATACTTCAATTGCGAATCTTTAGATGGGATCTAATTCTACCGACTTCTGGGAACTATATCTACTAGAACTACCTGTTTAAAACTTTACCCGCACTGTATCTTCGACATTATATAAAACAACTGTTAGATTATTCAAATTGACTTTTTCTAAGTGAACAAATATAGATATATAATTGTAAAAGATCAGCTAGAAATATTATTCATAGTGTTTTTTCTCTGTTTCTCTTTGTGTTTGCCTCTGTTTCCACTGTCGGCTGGCGGGCTGTAGGTGAAAACGAGGCAAAACTAGTTTAAGACCATATTTTCTGCTTAAATTGCAATGTTCCCAACTGATTCAGTTTTCAGCTGCGCCTTTCGGTGACTTCGTACCTCTACGGAGGTGGGGCACATGAGGGGTGTACCACTTTGGACTACGGGTCTGTGTTTGTGACTGTGCCTGGCTCATTTGCATACCTAGAGTGTGAATTGTTTCACCTTTTTTTTATTTTTTTTTGCAACGACTTACAAAGAATTTGGAATTCCGAGAATTGCTTTCGGTTTTAGCTGTGGCCTGTCCCTTTCCCCATAGTAGAGTGTTGGTCAATAATTTGCAGAATAATATGATACCTTAAAGATACACAGAAAGCTGTTCCCAGCTAGATAGAACTTAGTCCAGAAATGGTAGCAAATGTCTAATATGTTATCTGGGTATCAGCTGGATATAAATCTAGCGAATTCCAATATACCGTAATTATCTGTGACATAATATCTGATATGACTACAAACAAATAGAAATAGAAATCCATACGCCAGCTGTCACGGTTTTTGGGAAACAAACGTGTGTCCACAATTGTCGATTATTAATAATGAAAAGCAAAACAAAATAAAAGAGAAAAACCATTTGATTTGCAACGTCTGCCGAATATCAGGAAACCCACAAAATGCCATTCTGCACACTCCCCTGTAGGCACAAAGCGAGCCCTCGTACACCCAGAGAGTACCAGACGACCACAGGGAGGAATACCCGTACTCGTACTCGTGGTGCAGCTAAAATTGTAGCACACATCAAAAACAATGCACTCGATTTCGTTTCAGTGACCCAGCGACAACACACAATAAAATAAAAATGAAACTTCGCTGGAAACCCTACAAGTGAAATATGACCCTAATACAAATTAGAGTTCCCCCGTCTACATATAGCACACACACACGCACACTAGCAACCCTCTCGAGGGGAGACTGACAGCGACAACAACAACAATAAACAATAAAGAATAATTTATGAACAATGCCCAGCGACAAGGAATTCCTTCCAGTGGAAGGGCTGAGTTGAGGTTATGTATGTATGTATGTGATCCCGATTGGAACTTTGCGCATGAGTCCCGTTAATGTTCTTTCCCTCCTTCTTCCGTACTTTCCCCCAGTTACCTTCCCTACTCTTTCTTCCTGCTGGCGCTAAATCCCTGGCAGAGACAGAGTATTTTCAATGTGAGTAATACCTTAACAAGTCCAGTGTGCTGATAATTGATAAGACCCTCGACTATGTAGGTCGATGTATATGTATGTTACATACATATTGTACATATGTACGTATATAAATAGAAGCTGGAATGCTTATATGCATTTTTCCCATTATCTTTGTATTGACAACTGCAAAAAGATATTGAAATTCCATAGTAGTGCGTTTATCTAGATGTCGCCTGTGTTGCTGCTGTTGTTGTCCCGTTTGGAATTATTGTCGCCTGAGTGCATAATGCATGGACTTGGACATGGATATGGCTGTGGCTATGGATAACTCTGTGGTTCTGGATATGGATGAATGTGCGTGCAGCGTGTGATTGTGTTTGACAGCTTTGATAAATGCCGCAATGTGACAGCAGCTGGAAGGAATGCGACGTGCCGGGGTTCAATAGCGGTAAACGACGAGGTTAGGGTAAACTCTAGGCAAAGATCGGCAGAGTATTATAATGAGATGAATTAACCCAGGCGCCTAACAGCACCGAAGTAGATAAGTTTGTTGTCTTAATTAATGCCAATGGAAAACAAACAAGCCATGAAAACAACTCAATTTATTATTAAAACGATCTCAAACAAGATGATGGTAACAAACTGAAGTTAAACTAAAAGATTTTCTATATAAATTACATTAGTTATAACTAAATATATGTAGGTCAGAGGAATTCAACATTTTAAAATAAATCACATGCTTAGACAGTGTTGTTTCTATATGTTTAAAAAACAAATCTGCTTCTCAAACAAATTATGTTAATTAAGAAGTAAGCGTCGAGTGGATCTTATGTAAATGTTCTGTTATCGTTCTGTTATTGTTTTTAATTACGCAATTCATTTAAATTTTTGAAGAGTGCTCAACATGACTAAAAATCTCAAAGATCTCTGACACTTAAATATCTTTTTTTTAGGTTTTGTCAACGCTGCAGAAAAAAAGAAGCGATGTCACGAAGGTTTTCACCGTAAAACTGCTTAATTGAAAAAAGTTCAAAAATAAAGAGGAAAAAACGCGCAACGACAAATGGAAGTAAACAACATAAAGACATTTGAGACGGCTAAGACATAAAAAAAAATAAAACGAAAACAAAGCCAGCAAATAGAGAAGTCGTCGAATTGGAGCAGCCACCAGCTAGCCTTCGTTTCTGGACTTTAAGTGGGGTTTTGGGTACCCGCATTGACCATTCGATAGGCCAAAAACAAAAAAAAAACAATGCTACATAAGATTCAGTTGGCAGTGTACATAAAGTGGCCAAATGTGAACGCTTCTAGGGCTGCCTTTTAACTGGGGCAGGGGTCAGCCAATCCAATTGGATGGCAAATGTGCCTCTGACCAAAAGGTGAAAGGCACAAAATAAACATCAACAAATTATCTTTTTAATATGAGATATTAAAGTCAGCACAACACTCTCTCATATATGTATGTATATCAGTTGTGCTAAAAACCTGTACGCAGATTCCTCCAACTGATATTCTAATTCTTAAACGTATTTCTCTATTTGCCACATAGTTTGGATAACTTTTAATATTCAGCTTCTGCTCAACGCACCATTATTATTATCAAAAGATTGTTTGTGTACTTTAGAAGATTTCAAACATGAAACCTTTTCTTGCTTTCAAGAGTGTGTAGAGAATCATTTCAATTATCACAGACCCAGTTTATGAGGTACTTAACCCAGTCGAGGCCACACAGCGCGAAATCTCGCACCAAATGCAGCCACAGCCACAGATACAGCCACAGGCACTGTTACAGACTATGGACTTGATCACTACACTGATTCCCAGGGCAGTCCATAAAAGAGGCGAAGTGTGTGTATCTATGTATGCATATGGTGCATGTAAGACGAGTCTTAAAGATCTTAGCATTATTGGGTAATAATCCACGTCGAGCACTAATGGACGCGGTCCAGGCATTTGACAAATTAGTCGATCATTTGGGAATTTGATGTCAGCCCAGAGACAGAGATGGAGGAGAAGATGGAGACGGTGATGGAGACAAGTTACCAACGGTCTATTGTTATTTGAGACCGCCCCGAGGTAGAAAGGCAAAGAGACGCAACGGAGAGGCACAAATCCAATTGCAATGCGTGAGTTGTCCGGATCCGCTTAGTAGCTGCACCACCGCACCACCAGTTGCATCGCCTGAACATAAATTGCTTTTACAGCGGTCTTTTTGTAAGCTCTTCTGCCATTTGCAGTCATCACTTTAATGGGTGTGCAAATGCGTATGTATGTGGTTGTGCGAGTGTGCCTTAATTTTTAGGTTGCCAATTCTAAGACGAGTTCATCTGTTATTTCTTAGGCGTCTGGAATTGTTTGCCAATAAATTCTTCGAGTTTTCGAGTATCTTCTGCGAATTTTCTTATACCTTCCGATAATTTATCTGTCGCCATGGCATCTTCATTTAGCATCCATCTGAACGTAGGTTCGTCTAGGGAGATTCGTTCAAGATTCAATTCTTTCGCCTTGCAAACTGTTAGATTGGTCCTTAGTTTACCACTATCAGTCTCCAGCTGCTTGAGCAAATCTGGACTAATTGTGAGTAGATCACAGCCAGACAAAGCCTTGATCTGAGCAATACTTCTAAAGGACGCACCCATAACTAAGGTCTTATATTCAAATCTCTTATAATAGTTGTATATTGTCTTTACTGACAACACACCGGGATCTTCATGGGGCTCGAATTTCTTGTGTGCCGTGTTGGCCACATACCAATCCAAGATACGGCCCACAAATGGAGAGATTAAGGTAACTCCGGCTTCGGCACAGGCCACAGCTTGAGCGAATGAGAAGAGAAGCGTAAGATTGCAGTGGACATCATGCTGATTTTCTAGGATTTTGGCTGCTTGTATGCCCTCCCAGGTGGAGGCCAGCTTAATGAGGACACGCTCTTTTTCAATGCCAAGAGAACTATATAGATCGATGTACTTTAATCCCTTCTCCACACTCTTTTGAGTGTCGAATGAGAGACGAGCGTCCACCTCTGTTGAAACTCTTCCAGGCACAATCTTCAGAATTTCACTTCCAAATAGAACAACCAAATAGTCCATAGCTTCCAATACTTTATTCTCCACTGATCCCCCTTGGCAATTTCCATAATCGATTGCATTTTTTATGATAAATTTATATTTTTCCATCGATGATGCGGCTAACATAAGGGAGGGATTAGTCGTTGCATCCGTAGGCTTATATACTTCCATTGCTTTAAAATCTCCGGTATCAGCGACTACTGTTGTTACTTTCTTAAGCTGCTCTAGGGTCGACGTATTCGGATTTGTATTCTTATTACTGATTGTGCTATATAATTTGAACTGAGCACGCGTCGGCAGACGCATCTTCGGTATCGCGAACATTGTAACTATTTTCTGCTATTCATCTATAAAACGACTAATTTTAATTTCTACATCAAACATACAATTTTCATAAATTAAAACAAGATATTGATAATTAAAACAAAGATTTTCTATGCTTATACATTTTTTGCTAGGCTGCACAACATAGCAAATGTTAAAAAGATAAGACAGGATCGTTTTTTACATATTTCTGCTTCCACCTATAATAACAATAACAATGATTATGTTAATTAACATAGCGAGCGTTTTGCATATTTTATGTTATCGTTCTGTTATCGCTTCGAATTATCACTGTTGATTGTTATGTTAAATTACGCAAGATATGAACTTTAAACTAGTCAGAGGGTAGACTGTTAATATTAGGGAGGGTATACAATAGTCGGTGCACTTTTGTATTGTATTGTATGTATGTACAGTATGTACTACATATGCATATGTAGAACTTATATATTCTTTGTTGGGCTTTAGCTGCGTTTCGCATTTGTTTTTCGTTTGGCATTTGCCTTTGTATTCTGCGTAAATTGCATTTTACGCAGCGCTTGAGCTAAGAATGGGGTCACGTGTCTGTCTGGGCTTCGGCCTGGGTCTGAGTTTGGGATTGGGCTCGGGATTTATTGTCCAGCCAGGGCAAACGCTTCGGGTCGAGCGACAATGACTCAAAGTGCAATTGTCTATGAAGAAAATATAACTTTAAAAGCGGCGCTGCTATTAAACAAAATCTTTTTAAGTTTGCCGTTTGGCTGCCTGTTAATTTGGTTGCTGCTGGACGTGCTGCCCCAAAAGCCAAGCTACTTGGAACGGACGGCGGCTTCAAAGAAATCCAAGACGAAGCCAGCTGACAGTGCACTTCCGCCGCTTGGGACCTGGTAGAGCCATGAGCTAGAGGATGCCTAGCACTCGTAAATAAAGTGACGCGTGCGCACGCACATTCCAAGACACATTTTGGGCCACGCAATTCAATTACTTGGCTAAAGAGCATTTAAAAAAAATTAACGACTTTCCTGAACCACGAAACTGCGAGCAAACACCACGCATTCATTTTTGTTGCCTTTGTTTTTTATTGAACCGGAAATTTGAAACTGAAACCCAAAACCAAATGAAGCGCAAAATTTAAACAAACGTCAAGAAAAAACACGCACAACGAACAACCCACGAATTTCTTTCAACTTGTTTAACCATCTGAACATCCAATGGAACCATAGAAACACTTTGGTTGGTTCCAATATTTCAAGCTAAAAGATAAAACTGAACTAGTTTTATATATAGGTTAGAGCTGACTTTACAGCTTTAATGTGACTTTTACAGGTTCGAAGTCGTAAAATTTATCTACAATGCATATTCAATGCTCCAATATATACAATGTATCTATGTAGAGCAGATTTGATCGTTTCTAAACAAAACAAAGCATGAAAATGCCATAACAATAAACTAAACGAAAGCGTTTTAAAAAATCTTGCAAATATAACATAAATTCCGTTTAAAAAAGTGTTTGAATAAGCTAAATATTCCCAGCAAAAGGTGCTCCCATATGGTTCTGCTCGCAATTAGTTGCGCTTGCCTGGCGCTGCCAATGAATAAACAAATGATTGACAGTCCAAAAAGATCGCATAAATATCTATATATATGTATATATGTATATATGTGTATATGATCTATGTAAACACTAGGACTGCCCCTTAAAAAACTGTTTACTTTTCATTGTGTCAGTTGAGCAACTTTTTGTTATGCAAATCAAGTGGTGACATTCGTCAGCATGTTGAAAAAATAGCCATAAAAATTAACATTTGAATTTCAACAATTGAACAGTACACACACAGGGTTTATTCTTGTTTTTGTTGTGGGCGTGGCTGCATTCATATTGAAATTCCATTTTTAGATATTTTTCGGCTGAGCCGCGGAAATGTAACCGAAAAAAGGTCAATTACGCGATTTTCCTTAACAGTTTCCCAGGCCCAAAAGGCAGCCAAGCGAAGCGCAACGACCAGACCCTGGACATGAGAATCAACCAATCCCCCTTCTCACCAGCTCACCAGTTACCAGTTACTATCTAGCAGTTACCAGTTACCACACCCAGCACATCCTCACGCGACCTCTACTTCATTTTACACAGTCGACTGCATTTCCCGCTGCGACGCGTTGCAATTCTTCTACAAAGTTTTGGTGGACAGAACTCCAGTCGATGTTGTTGTTGGTGTGAGTTCATGTCTGTCATTATCATGATAAACAACCAGGCAGCAGACACACACACACACACAGAAACATGCACTGGCACCAGGCACAGGTGTCATCCGCTTTGCCATGTTTATCAACCTGTGGCCCGTCGTTATATCTGAACCTTTTAGTGCTTCCATTGCACCTGCTGGCCATTTTGAGTAACCCATTTGGGACGCCCTCTGCTTATCTGTGACTGATTCTAGTTTCTTGTCAACTTTTGGTAATAAGTTTCTACATAGTTTCTCTATTCGTTTCCAATTTGTTTTCCCGTTGCTGACATTCAAATTGGGAACACAACGATTACTGCAAGTAAAATTCGTATCAAATTTCTTGATAATTGGAGTTATTTGATATTTTACCTAAGCGCAAACATTTTGCTGATTAATTTTTAAGAAAATTGCACAATTTGGCAGCAACAACAACAACAGCGACAATAAACACTGTGAACCAAGTTTTATGGAGCCATTGTTTATGTTTATAGTCCAAAATGTTGACGTGACTTCAAGCGAATAATTAAGAAATGAATTCGCCAACTTAAGATATGAAACCACAGAAAGCCTCATCAACAGACGGTGAATTTAAATAAAATGCAAATTAGTGAATAAACCAGAAATGACCCGCACTCAGCACGAATTCGATTTTGGATGAACCACAACAAGATCTTTCCATCCATTCACCCAGCCATGAGACAATTTCGTAGCAAATTTTCACACGCTGCCCCCGTGCACTTTATTGTCAATTTGGCGGTGGCAAAAATATTGAATAAATAAAAGTAATACAGTCTTACCTTCCTATAGCAAATGCTCAAATCAGCTAAACATTTGTTCGTTTTAAAGCAAATTCTTTATATGAAAAAGCATTGTAGGAACATACAAAATTCGTTAACATTCGAATGCACAAGCTGCGTACCTGATAACAGTTTAAAATATGGAGATTTCGTTATATAGAAGTTTGTTAAATTTTAAGTTCGACTGTAACAGCATACAAATATAGTGTAGCCCTCGATCAGGGCTGTTTGTAATTTGACATAAAAGAGAAGGATTAAATTACCCCTCCTTTAGGTGGATCACAACTTAACAGAGAGAACGAGACTCAACAGAAGGGAAAGAAATTGAGAGCAAAAGAGAGAGAAAGAGATAGTGTGCTGTTGTCAACTTGATACAGAAATGGAGAGTGAGTTAAATTGTTGTTAAGTTGGAGAAACGGAAATAAAAAGAGAGTTTTCTTTGCATTTCTCTGAAATTCCACTTCATAAATGTAAATCTTGAGAAAGATATGCTCACCCAGCGACGACATTTCTATAAATAGTATCAAAAGGTGATACCCATACTCAACCAGGTTGGGGTAAAGTTGTTTGAACATAGATTGGCAAAGAGAGTTACAAAGTGGAGTGACACATTTGTATGGAATATGTTTGCCGTGAGTAAACTCCATAACATATCTTATCTTGCGCACACTTTTATCTGAACAACCAGTTTGATAAGGGGCTACCAACTAGCTATAGCTTTGTCACGGGTCTGTGTACTTGTACCACGAGTGTTCCATCAACATCCGCTGCACCCAACTGTGCAACTCTGCAACTTTGTGTTGGTTCGTTCAACCCAATCTGAACATGTCCCCTAGCCAAGTCAAGTCAGCTAACATAACGTAATAAAAAGTGGAAAAAAAACCAATACTGGTTAACTAAAAGCTACAAACAAATGGCCCCTAGGGGTAAATTGAAATGCAAAAGCCCGCGACGAAACGACAACAAGCCCAAGTCGAACCCACTCAAAACAACGTACCTACAGAAAGCAATGCAATGCAACAAGCGATTCCAGGTCAGGCTCAGGCCAATCTGGAGGGTCAACACACATACATACGTACATAGCACGCTCCTGTGTCGACTTCCGTTGCCAGGTCCTCTGGTTGCAATGAGTCACGAGCGCAAGCAACAATCCAATTGGAAATTGAGACACAGCAATTAGCCAGTCGAACCATTGCGCTGTTGTCTTTCCACTCGCTGCGATCTAGATCCGATCACGAACAAAGCAAGGCGCATGCTAGTTCCGTCCACTCGCTCACTCTCCGGTTCGCTGTTGAACTTCTTATCGCAGCGTGCGGCGCATGTGCGACCTCCTTTCGACCTCCTTTATGCCAAAGTCTTGGCATGAACTGCACTCCTTTTTGTTGTTGTTCTTCTTCTCTCTGCTACTGCGCATAATTAGCAACAATAACAAGTCCCTCTCTCTCTCTCTTTCTATCTTTCACTCGTGCTCAGCTTTTTGACTCTGCTGATTTGGCAGTTCGTTTGACGGCAGCTGCTGCTGCCGCTCGCTGCAAAACATTGCAGACTTTTTCCCCCTTCTGATTTTCATTTCTTTTAGTTTTGTTTATTGCATTCTGTTTTGTTACCGTTGCAGATTTATTTGTTGCACACTTCACACCCTTTACTGCCCCTTGCCACAGAATTACCCTCGCTGCAGCCCAAATGTATTTTTGCCGCCACTTCAATGCCTATGAATATTCGAATATTCGTCGCCACTGTTATACACACACACACACACACAAACAAACATACACAGATAGGCATATCTGGAGCAGCAGCTGCCGTCGTGCAATTGCATTTGTTGCAGTTGAAATGCAGCGAAAAGGGTTGCTCCACACCCAATGATAGTTTCAATTTATATTATTACTGAAAAAGAAAACCATTATTAACGAAAGAATCAAATGCAAGTGAACCAGTGAAGAACCGCAAAAGGAACCAGATGTGAATAATTGATACGCTGTTTCATTGTACTTTGTGAACTGAAATGATACTAATTGAAATATGTTTCCCAAGGACATTACACTTATTCATTTGCTATTGAAATTGAATTTTGTAATTAAATTTGTTTTCACTTTTCCATTTATAACGTACTTTCCCCTGCGATCCCACGGGACGAGATACGACATATTTCACTCCTTGTTGACGTACAAATGGCAATGACTTTCACAGTCCGGAAATAGTCACATTACGAGTAGTTGCCGTCAAGCCCACACGTGCTGCTCCGTTGGCTGGCTATGAGAAATGTCAACGAGATGCGTTCTGAGATGCTTGGACCTAGACGCTAACCATCAGCAACACTTCCAATTAAGCACATCCACACAACTAAGTTGAATCGGAATCCCAATCGGCGAGTCGCCGCAGTGCAGCATCATTTAAATTAGCGCCAAAGTACGCATTTAAATTTTATGACAGTCAAGTAAACAAACTGAAAGATCCAGACAGAGAGATGCATAAGTAGAATGCAGACATGTTGCATGTGGCTGTGGCAGCCACTGGTAGCAGCAGCTACCCCATGTCAACCATCCCCTGCCCTGCCATGGGCTGCAAATGGGCAAACGCAAGTGCCATGAGACGCCGACGCCGACGTTCCTGCTGATGTCGCCGTCTCCCCGGATCTACTCCAGCTCCAGCTTAACGGCTACCGCTACTTTTAATGTTTTGATTTCTGGTGTCGCTTAATGGGCAACTTCTGGGAGAGTGGGAAGCGGCAGGCGCAGACGCAGCTAGAAAATTTATGGGAAATTGTAAATCTCGTGCGGATGCGGATGCGTATGCTGAGCGCCGTTTAACCAGAGGAGGGCCACCAGACAGCTCTTGCTCGAAAGATACTCGTATCATAAAAATGCAAAGTATACAAGTATTATTAAAAAAAGCCCAGAGCTTTTGATCGACAAATAAACAACGCACAGCACAGAGATTTAGGTTTGATGTCTACAGCTACCACGTCCAACTCCTACTCCACCTCCTACAGCAACTCCCCTGCTGAAACTAAAACCCATAAATAATATGGTCGCTCTTAATTAAAATCTTTGTGTACGCTTCGAACGGCCATTTGCGTGAAATATTTCTCTGACACTTTGGTTAATGAATGCGCTTTGGTTTTTTGATAAATGCCCAGCAGATTTTTGATAATTAATATGATTTTTATAGAGCGGGCACGACCGCAAAAACTAAACCAAAAACTGGAACAAAATTCTGGAACACAAACCAAATCTCCCACCCCTTAACCAGCTACCAATGCGATTTCTATTGCCTTGCATTGGATTTTTCCTTCAATTGAAAATTATAAATAATGAGAAAAATGCATGAAGCACACACAATACGCCGCCATCTTCAGATCTAGTTGAAGAATTCCTAGAACTGGAACTTAAATCTCAACTCGGAACTCCATCTCCTACCCCAGCTACCATCGCCTGTTGTATGTCAATATTTTGTGGTAGTAGCATGAGGCAAGCCCACTGTCAATCAAAGCGATCTGTTAAGGGGCGAGTGTTAATTGAATTCGTTATAATCATATGAGTCTAGGCTATAGGCTATAGGGTATAGGGTATGGTAAGAGTTTGAAGAGTGCCTGATCAATTTGACAGTTCAATGACGCTTCAGCTGGGATTCAAATTGAACTACGGCAACGCAAGAAGAACAGAAACCAAAAATATTTCAAGTTGTTTTCTATTTTCTGAAACGTTTGAAGTATCGTTTGATCAATTGGGCCTAGAGATGAGACTGTCTACTGTTTGGAAAAGCAAAAGCAACACAATAAATATCAAAAAAGTTACTTTAGATACTCTCAAACAAAATATAATTAAAGCATATATTGTTTGACCTGGTAATATCAGCTCCAATCAGACGTGGGAAAGTATAAGAAAGTATATACCTTCCAATTGGGATGAGCTTTATTTCTATTTACATTTCCTATGTTAACCATAAATTTCTTCTATACTTTCCTGACAACTCACATCTAATATTCTAATATATTTTGATTTAAAACAGAGAAATCTTATCCAAATATTTGTTACGCCCGCATGATCAAATTCAGCAAATCTTCCCAGAGGTATTTATCAGATTCCTAGACACCTAAATACTCCTACATATCTGTATATATTTCATCTGAAATTTATAGCATTAGCTTTGATTGGGAATGCTGACATGGAATGCATGTAATTTGAAGAGGTGTTGAAAAGATAATCATAAATAATCAAAGTACGGTTATTATTGCAATGGCCTCTTATAAACAACAATCTCATAATTTAACCTTAATGGTTGTGTCATGACAGTAATTATGTGGTACTGCTCTGGTTTTGTTAGATGTGTGGGAGACTTTTCCCGTATAATTTTCATAAAACATTTCACTTTCCTATCCCAGAAAGTGCCTACTAATTCTACACACGTCAGAAAGATTTGCTTCTGATTAATAAAAAATGCAAAAATACTGCGAAAATTTGTTGTATTTGCATATCTAAAAGAATCATCTTAATGGAAGACTCCGGCTATATGAGTATATCATCGAAGATAACGACGAATGTGCCTATTCTGTGTCTGACATGGCACTTAGCCCCGTCTGCGATTTCCGATGAAGCTATAAATAGATCCACAATGCTTAAGATGCATCTTAAGATAGGTTCCACTAAAGTAAATGAATAATAATAAACATGCGTTTATTGCCCTAAAGGATCTATAAGCAGCCAATGAAATTCGATCGTCTGCATAGGAAGATGTGCAAATTTTTACCAGAAATTGTATATTAATAATTTCTCTATATACTACATAGATTCGAGTATACATTTGCATAGTACGGATATGTACTTGTACTTGTACTTACGACATCTGTGGCAGTGGCTGCCGTGATCAACTTTGACCTCTTTTGCGACTGCCAAGCCTCATTTGATTGCCAGCGCTTATGCCTGTGCTTGTGTTTGTACTTTTGCTTGTCTCTTTTACGTTTTGTGCATTTTTCAAGTCTGCAAAACCGGTTTGTAACCTTTCGTACCCTCTGTCTCTGTTCCTACAACACACAAACACACTCTGCTTTTCAGTTAATTTCCAGTTTTCAAGTTTACCAACTGTTTGCAGTTGTTGGCCAGCTTGAAAGCCACAGCAACAACAACAACAACAATGCAACCAACACGGCCAACTGACTAACTGACTCCAAACTGACTCTGTTGATTTCTATACCCTCAACAACGATATCGATTAGTTTAAGCACACCGTTTGACTAGGCACAATGAAAATCAGCGAATATAAGCTATATTTTATAGGATAGCTTAATTCAACCACTACCACATAGAATAAACAATTACTTACTAAGTTCTCGATAAAATATATATAGAAAATCTTTAAATGTCATTTAAATAATATAATTTTAATACTTTTCTTTGTAGATGTTCAAAATAATTTTCTACATAATAGTTTTTACACTTAACAGAGATTGAATATAAGTTCCACACATTTCCAACTGCTACTTTGGAACAATGTGACCCCAAGTATTTACGAGCCTCTGTTACAATCAAATTCAAGAAACTGTTGCTTGTTTCATCCTACTTGTTATATTCGCTATTGAAAGTTTAAATTTAAAACGCATTCATTAAGCGTATTTTAGCTTCGGTCTCATCTTTTTCTTTATCTTGCACCTTGTTTATACATAAAAATATTTTCAAGCCTGCAGATATTTTTTAGCGCTTCTTTTGCCAACCTTTCTTAAGCCTGCGCTTTTTGTACACGGCTATAATATGATGTGTGATGTGAGCCTTAAAAAAAATAATAAAAATAACTTAGCTATCAGCCTCACCATGGCCTGACGGAAGTAGCCCACATACCTATAACAATACAAAGGATCGTAACTTACAAGCTTGATCTGAAGTGTTGGGGTCTGCTTTTCGTCGTAATATTGATGCTACTGTGGTAAGGACTTAGTGGAAGATATAGAATATATATTTGGAAGGAGCAAAGAAAGCTTATTTAAGAGGTATTCAGACGTTCAACCCATCCGCTGGTTCAATCAGCCTCTTTGGGTATTAGCTGCAAAGGCCTCTCAACTTTCCCAGCACATTGGGAATTGTTTTGGCGCGTGTTTTCGTGTTGAACAAGTTTTCCATGGTTTGTATGATTTTTTTCCTGCACGATCAGAGGCAATTCATTGCCATTTATATGGTGCTCCAGCACTGTGTGCCCATAAGCAGTTTTCTATTTTCCTTTCGCGCTGGCGTGCGTCGATCCATTAGCGCTGGACATGGCCAATTTACACTTTAGGGCTTCGTCTTGACCGGGACAAGTTTCACTGGCTGCTGCAAGCAATTTCGAGTTCAACCCGGGCCACATTCGTCCAGCTCCATCAACCAATGTCCCAGACACCACGTACCAAAGCCGTTTATCCGTTAGGGCGCGTTTCTCGATACTGATGCAATTGCTGAAAATTGGGAAAATACCCAAGTGGAGTCTCTTTTGTGTTTGTATATTGAACTTTCAGATAAAAACTGGAAAGGTAAGCTTAAACTTTCAAAAACATTCTCTGGATATTAAAATAATAAACGGTATTCAATGATTTACAGATCTTCAAGTCAACGCTCTGCAGTGTGTTCCATATACCACTTTTATTATCCATTAGATACCATCTTTAAGTACTCATGACACATTTTAGCTTTAAATACTGACTACATATCATTATTTTTTTATGGTATGTGTGACATGACTTTGGAAGAGACACGACCACGACTAGGTATAGATGCTGTCCACCACTTCTCGTTGACACTGTCATTTTGCATCGTTTTAACTCTATGTGGTTATTGTTATTGCTGTTTCGTGGTAGTGTAATTAAATTTACGAGTTTCTGAATGAATTTCAATTGTTCTGCGAGTCGACGGCAATTGTGATGACTGATCCATGTCTGGGTATGCATAGTCTATCTCGTTTTTTTCTTAAAATTTGTCTCGCTCTGACTAACTGAGTGGCTGATCTCAAGTTGACTATGTCAAGGGCTCGCTCTCTCTCTTTTTGTCTGAGATAATTGCATTACGCAAGTTTTGGTTATGCTTAACTGTTCTTGAAAACCAATTATGCGAACTACAGTAAGTGGCAAACCAAGAAATAACTACAACAGCAACAGATAGTTGAAAATAACAATACTCGTAAAATATACAGCACTTAGAGATCTTTTGTGTGTGTGTCTTATTGTGATTTATGCTCAATCTCACACCCAGAGCTCGTTCCACAATCTGACGCATTCATATTGCTGGAAATCTACACACACACACACACCTTCATATGTGTGTATATATTCATGTGTGTATGCACATGGCCTTTCATTTATCAATTTTAAAAGCAACTGCAACAAAGGTGTGATTCAGTTGCAGCCCCAGGTTCCCATCTCAGTTTGCGTTTTGCATTTAACTTATGTAAATACATATATATATATGTATGTACATATGTGAATATGAGTAGGTACGTGACAATTGATTGGGAGCAAAGGAAGTATGCATAATGAAGAAATATGAGCAAGAATAGTGAACCGATATCTGACTCCAATTCTGTTTAATAAAATACGTATTGCACTACTCCTTGGACAGCAAACATGAGTGGCCAAATTGTGATAACTAAAAAAAAAAACAGCCCCAACATGTTGGTTTTTGTCAGTGTGACCATAAATAAATGTCATAAAGTAATAAAAGGGAAAGAGAAGTGTCACACTCGTGGACATTAACATGAACACGCGACCCAAGGCAAAATGCATTCCACACTTACACCAACACATTTACACGCTCGCACTTACACCCACACACATGGGATGCCATGTCAAAATGAAATCCAGTTTCATTTAAAGAAATTTGCGGCAACTCCGCAACGGAATTGCGTGTAGAATGCAAAAGAAAATGATAAAATGTGAAACTCACAACGGAAAATGAAGATTATATACATATGTTATGTATACATATGTGTGTATATATTATAAATGTGTTGAAAGGCATCTTAAGAATATTTATATGTACATATGAATATTTACATGTAAATATATGTGGGCTTGTACGTGGGTTTGTTCAAAAGGTGTGGGAAGGTTAATTATAATATTCTGTCATCAAAGTGTGGGAAAACTTGCAGACCAACTAGTACTAGCTTGTTATTGCGTATGTATTTAGGTAATTATGTATGCATGCATGTACATCCAATATTATTAATAAAAACTTAAATTATTTAGCTGTAATTTACGTGTATCGCATGTGTACAATATGTGATCCCAATTAGAACCAATTAAATACTAAGCAAATTAACAGTTTATTTACTTTAGGTATTTACACGCCGATGATCCAATGTCGTCGCTTAACCCTCTAATTTACATACAGCTCGCTCGCATTTACATTTTATTTTGACTGATATCAAAGTCAAGTTTTTTGGGAGCACCCACGCGAACAACGAGGAGGCGGAGAACTCAAATTCTGGTTTTTTGCACGCAAAACGCGCTCAACTGTAACCATAACCTTAAACCAAGGGACTAGTGAGAGGAGCAGAAGCGCGGCGCGATCCGATCTGATGTATGGGACATGTGACAACATTTCGCATAAAATGGAAAAACAGTTTTTTTTTATGATGCGACACGACGCCAGAGCAGTTCTTTCAACTTGAGCTGTACATATATATATGTATTTATATACAAATATATACATATGTATGTCTATGTAGATATGTACTTTTGCTTCTTTGAAATGGAATTATTCGCTTTCTTTTTTCGGCCAACAGCCACATAAAAGTTTAGACTTTCCGGTCACTGATTCTTTTTTTTCCTCATGTTGGGTGAAAATTATAGTTTGTGATTATTATTAATGCGGGTTAACTTTATGTTTATGTCTGACCAACTCTTTACTTACTTTCGCTTTTAGTTGGAATAAAATTTAATCGCAAAGATATATATAAAAAAAGGAACACATTTTCCAATT
Source organism: Hirtodrosophila trivittata (assembly GCA_035045065.1). NCBI lineage: Eukaryota > Metazoa > Arthropoda > Insecta > Diptera > Drosophilidae > Hirtodrosophila > Hirtodrosophila trivittata. The sequence continues at coordinate 16,201,745 of JAWNNK010001311.1, read as the reverse complement.
AGTTTTTTGCACTTGTTCATTCAACTTCAATTGCTACTCGTATTTCAGTTGCAAAGTCATAAGAGGATTATTTATAATAATCTATAATAAATATTTATATTTTATTCTTAAATCTACTTAAATATAGAGAGATTATTAGTTAATTTTAAGTTAATCAAAGTTTCCTTAAACGCCAATTAGATTTTATTATATTTTTCTACTTAGAATTTCACCACTCTTCGAAAAAAATGCAACTCACACTTCAAACTTAAAACTCTTTGAAGATGTATTTCAACTTTTTTATTAAATCTACTCAAATTCACATATATTTATTGCTTTTCAGGCTTTCTGGCAATTAAAGATTAATTTATAGCAATTCCCCCACTTATATGAAATATTTGAATCCTAGTTTTGAGGATCAAATTCACTCAAATAAATCTACAGAAATTCGATAAGTTTTGTCGATTGGAGTTAGAAAACCTTTGAGATTTCCCAGGGTTCCATTGTTTGTTGATTTAAGAAAGGAACATAAAAAATATGCTAGAATCATAAAGTTAAGTCCCAGGCAGAAAGCAATGTTATTAAAAACAATGCAAGCCCATTAAATTGGATTCATTTCTTTGGCGAACAAACCAAGGGCAATAAATATCAAAGGGGACAGTTCTTGAATTTACCGACTCTCCGAGTGTGTGTCCCGAGGGTTGGATTTGTTTGTGTTTGTTTTGACTTACTTTGGGAGGACTTAACTGCAGATAAGCGAAGACTTAACAAGACCACCAAATGCACGATTCCTCCATCCATGGGCAATGGGATAAATAAACGACGAGGACTCTGGCAGACGGGGAGTCATCAGGGGTTGCCACAACAAGCACAAGGCGTGGCATAACAACCGGACTGGTAATGAAATCAGCAAGCTGAACCGAAGACTGGTACCAGGACCTGATCCAGATGGTCTGCACCCACAACCAGTCCTCATGCTATTCCAGCCCTTTCACTCCTGCTGCCAGCTGCAAGTTCGCTCACACTCCTGGGGTTAATTCCAGTTTCTTCCGTTTTTTTATTTTTATTTTCTTTCAAGACGCGTGCGTCAGTCACATTACTCAACAGGCTACTCCGCAGGATGCCAAGAGCTGTGTCCTGCGTCCTGTAATTTCATTTATTTTGTTTTCTTTTCAACGCGGGGATTCCTCCTTTTAGCGTCAATGTACTCAAAAATTGATGCAATGCAAATAGAACTCCATAGACTGGCAGCAATCCGAAGGGAGAGTTTTTTTAATGAACAGCGTCTGTTTACATTTTCTGGTCGAATCTAGCAGATTCACCCTGCTCCTGTTGCACTCCAGTAAACTTCCATTTCCTACTTGGATAGCCTGTCTGTCCTCTAGATAGGATTACAAATTGCTTCTGTGATTCAATTTCGATAACGATTTCCAAAAAGGTTCTACTCCTCCTCCCCTGTCAGCTGTGGATAGTTAGGAATGTGGATGTGGGAGCTGCTGACGACATGGCCCATAAATATTACAATACGACACTCTATAAAAGGAGAAATGGATGTGCCTCTAAACGTGTAGTAAAAATTTGTATTAACTTAGATTTTATCTGTGGATATTTCCCACTTAATTAATGAATATTTAGAATGATAATAAAATTTTATGGAACTAAATTTCTAAAGTCAAGAAATAAAGTTTAAACTTGCTTCGAACATAACAGACTTTTGTTCTTAAGGTTCTTCAACTAACTTCTAACATAATCGTAAATATGAAGCGGAGTCCAATGGTTACCCAGCCATAGCTTTGCCACTAAAATGAAAAGAATAAAACTTGGAATCGCCTGCCCCACACTCCGCTGAGATTAGACATTTTTATGTGAGTTGTGCGTGTTGTCAGTAATTACTACGACTCCGTCCACGTCTCCGGCTCCTCCATCTCTGGCTGCACATGCTGTGAGTTGTCAGCGACAAATCTTCGATGCTGGCCATAAAGTCAAAAGCATGTCGAGAAGTGATAATCGACAAGTATCTCTAGCGGCTCCAGATGTTTATTAATTCACCCAGAGGCAATGCGTACAAGAACTGTAAATTGGAGACGAATCCCGTCAAGAAATGGGAATTGTCACGAACTGCTACGCACAGGTGACCAACTGACTGAGCAGTCAAACAAGCGAGACACTACTTCCACCTTTCTGTGTGTTGACTCTATGCTAACCTAGAAGACACACTCCCTCCTCCAGCCATCCAATCCTCACTCAACTCTCCAAAATGTATCCAATAAGTAGCACACCCATTGTCAATAAAAAAGATACAAAGCAATCGAAAGTAAAAACAGTCGAACAGAGTACATTTTGGGCAGAAAGTAACTAGAATACGTTCAATCAAGCAACGACTGTCACATACCCTTTAATCAGTCCATATACTAGGGTATATACAGTGTCTAGTTGATAGCACGTTAGTATCCTGAGCAGAGATGGAGATGGTAGAGGGAACCCATTGATTTTTCTTAATAATAATTTCCGTTACTCACCTGGGACGGCACCCATCCTCTTTATTGTTTCCAATCTCCAATCGAAGGTATTCCATATGCCTGAAATGGAACCCAATCCTCTTTCTTGCTTCCAATCTGTACTGAAAGGTATTTCATATTGCTAAAATTAGTTCACTCTCATATACATATAGATAATCTCTGTCAATTCCCTTGTTCCTACGAAACTTAACAACCCCTCGTTGTGTATATTGAGCATAGATATTATCGTGGTGCGGAAGCTATCCGGAATTGAAGTACTGACGACAGATACGACAAAATAGATGACAATTAAAGCGTGACACAGTGAAAAGCTAGACAGAGCCCGGAATGTCTGTTCAATAGATGACAATTGGGGAGTAGTTTATAAAGCCGGAGAAGCCCATAGAAGCACCGTAAATTGAACAATGTCTTGCTCCATGTGTGTGAGTGTGTCTCTACAATAGACGAGAAGACAGAGAGAGAGAGAGAGAATGATGTTCCACCAACAATGGACACAAAGCAAACAACGTCGCCAGCGCCCCAAATTGAATCACAATTGAAATCGACTCGCCCTCAAAGCGTTCCAGAGAGATACCGGAATCCGATATCGTCATGAATATTTCGTTATGTTTGCACTTTTTCCTTTCGGAGAACCACTTTGGCGTTATGAATACGTTCGAGTACTCCTATACCCTCCAGTTCTGTCTGGCCATGAATAATTGCCAAGCTCAGCGCATGCCAAAATTCCTCTGTCAATAGACAGCTAAGAATATATATATTACAAGCTCGGAATATATTAAAATATGATGATATCGGATAACTGGTAGACAGCTGTATAGTTATAATTTAAGCTTATTGGAAGAGTGTAAAGTGGGTGCAGTTCGACTAATACTGAAACAGAGAAGATCTTAGCATCAATTGAGGTTCAAACTAAGTCAAGTTCGCGGATCAAGGCTCATGATCTACGTATAAAAGGATCAGCTAGTTGCCTACTATGAGCTGCTCCAACCAGCCGAAATTACTAGCCACTTCTTGAAAACGAGTCAAAATCCATGTGGAAATAATGAAATGGCATATGTCACTCCACGAGACTTTGCACCTCCTTATCCTTCCCATACGGAAAAGCAGCTAGCGATGGAACACATATTAAATAATCAGAAGCCATCTCCCATGTCTGAGCTCCTATATTTCAACCGAAGCTAATCTTTTAAATATCTCTGAAAAATTATTGAAGGTAAAATACAAGCTAACCAATAAGGACTACTATTCCATCAAAGAATGTTCAAAACAAGCAGCTACTGTAGAAGCCGCACATGAGACATTCCATGTTGAAGATCTTTATTCTATTCGGATCAGAATGCACCCTTGAGAACATCATTGAGAAAAGCCCATCTGGAGGCTAGCCAGCATACACAGACTTCTTATCATAGTGCTGAGGGGAGAGGCTAGAGTTGCCCAAATATAACAATCGACCCGGACATCTCTTGCAATTAACTTCTGTTTACAGAGATCGACGTACGATAACCCAATCAGATCCAACGATCTTTTATATAAGTTCTGATTTAATGGAGTTCAAAATGGTTTCCATCGTCCAATTGAAGTTATTTTGGGATTTTATCAAACAAAAATTATGATTTGGTCTCCATAATTGAATCAATTAACAGAACCCCCAAAAAAGTTCTTAGTTGAGGCAAGTGTGAGAATAATACACGACTAGGCGAATACCCTGTAAAGCAATTGAAACTTGAAGTTATTTTCTCTTGATGCAAAAGATACCTAAAGAAATGATATATAGTATATTTTACATTCTAGATTGATTACTTCTATTCTATTCTATATACCCTTTCAGTGTAGGGTATTCAACATGAATATATATATAAAATTATGATTCCATTCTCAGCACGAGATGCACAAATGAGCAAATGAGTAGCACAGAATGCAGTCAGAAGGGAAGGCTTGCATATGGAGATTGGAGATGTAGTTGCAGTTGGGATTGAGGCTGGGGATTGGGGACTGGGGAAGGGGCTGACAGTAGCTCAATACCAATTGAAAGCTTTTGAAGCCGCTGAGATTTGGGGTCGGTGCAATTAATGAGGCCTGTGGGGCGGGCTGCGCATGCGCCAGTGGGGCTTATGGAGGCACTTGTGCTGTGGATCGATGTCAATCGGTTTCCATTAGAGGCACTTAACAGAGGAGTAGCTGCAGCGGGTATTGGAATTGGTTTTAAATGCCTGGTAATAAAGAAGAGTTAATTTTTTTTTGGAAAAATGCATAAAGATTCGCTTCGGGTTAGCTTACAATGGAGGATGCAGGCACAGTTCACATGAGTCACCAGTACCAACGCGAGCAGTTCGCCTAGTCCACGCCCAGGCAAAGATTTACTGTGAGACCAGTCACAAACGGAAGCCACTCGAATGAAAGAAACACTCAAGGAATGGGGCAGCAACTTTGGCCGTGGCACTTGAGCAGCCAACGATGCCACCAAGTATTTCTATTCGAATGATATCTGAATGTGTGTGTGTGTGTGTGTGTGAGTTGAGATCGAGTGGCCAAGATGCGGCAGCAATTGGTAGACAGTCTACAGAGGAAATTAACAGCTGCCACAAGCCTCATAATTGAATGCGTTCTTGCAACGGTTGCAACGTTGGCAAAATCATAAACGAGCATCAACCCAGGGTGCCTCATGTCTCATGCCTCATGCCTCTTGCCTCGCCCAGTAAATAGCTGCTGCATCATCTAGCTGCTGTTGCAGTTGCAGCCACAACTGTCGCACTTCATTTGCAACAAATGTTGCATGTCTCTGCTGACTGCCACTCTGGGAGTCCAAAGGGGCGCGTCGTTTGTGACGAATTTCAACTTGATTTATGCATTTCGCATATACTTTTTTATGTGCCACATTTTCCCTCATTTTCCTCGCATTTCCCCCTGTAAAGAGCTGCCATTTTATGGCCAAATCAAAAACAATTCATTAGAATCTTTGGCGACCACTTACGGAGTCGCCCATAAACATTTGCCAAGCGCAACAGCATGTTTGCCATCATTTACACTAGGGTGACTCAACTTTTATAGATAATTGACAGCAACGAAAGGACAAAACAAAGTTTGAATATACTCTACAAGCTTCTTGCTGAACCACCCTAATGTCTGTTCCTTTGTTGCTGCAACATTGTCAACCGCAATGCTCTCGCTTTATGAAAAGCTGTCAATTATCTCAACTGGAGCATGCACATCATCCAATCTTGACAGGGCAAGGCAATCCATGACGCCACTCAGACAATATATCTCTATATGAAAATATATCTATATATATATATATATCATCTATATATATATACCGATCTCTTTACTATTCTGAACAATCTCTCGTGTTAAACCTTGATAAAATAGCTGTTAAAGCTACCAGAGCCAAAAAGTATCAGCAATATCTGACAGATCTATAATAATTGCAGGAAGTTCATGTTTTTAGTGATCGTATATATATATTATATATATGGATGCTGTAAAATTGTTATCATGATATCTGATAGGTATATAATTTCAATTTGAGTACCAATAATTAAACTAAATTTCCTGCCAGATAGATAGTATCAATCATATAGAGTCTGCTATATAAACTCGATAGCAATCCCAGCACGGCCATAGTAGTTCGATAATATGTCTCCAAGTGTGCTCCTTCGATTTGTATTCCTTCTGGTGATAAGTGCTACCTGTGTCCATATGGTAAGAGAGTGTTCAGCCCAGGACCCTAGATGCCTTAAAGCATTCATTTCTTCCTTAGGGTTCTTGGGAGTATCAGATAATATCCGTGTCCAGTAACAGCTCCGATGAGAGTAAATTTTATATGCATTTTAGCGCGGATGAACACGGATTATCAGGATCTGTTAATTGGCAATTTGATACTGATGAGACTACAAAGGTGATTTCTGAGTAATTGGAAAAGCATTGGAAAATAAATTATTTCTTGTTTTTTTTTCCGCAGATTGAGATTTCAATTTACAGTTCCCTTAGCGTCCATGAAACTGGATACGTATTGATGCCTCAAAATTTCCCCAAGATGTCGGTACCTCAATTTTGTGACACCTTTTACAAAGATATTGTCAGGGGAAATTTAAAATCCTGCTCGACCCTTCCACGCTTTAAGGATAAATGTGCACGACCATTTCCACGGGAAACCTATAAACTGCATCGTTGTCCACTTAGCCGTACCCTTTTGCCAACCTCCCTACCCGACGGATATTATAAGATTGTTTCCATCATGACCGGCCAGGTCGATGGTAGCCTAACGATCATTGCAAAAGTGTCAAGTAAATTGCTTTTAAAGTAATTTTTATTTTTTTTTTCAAATTTTGTAACTCGTTTTAAATATTTAAATAGCTAAACTCATTAAATCGGTCGTAAAAGAAAATCTGTGCAGTTAAAATAATTTATTTAAGGGAATATTTGTTGTCTGCGTAAGTTTTTAACCAATTATTAGTTTCTAACGAACAACAGATGGCGCCACCAGTAAAATTTTTACACTCCAAAGCAAAGCAGGAGCGACAGTTAATTTGTGGTAAAATTGTGGACCTAATAGAGCTATTCACACAGAACAAATGTTTTACTGTAGTTGTCCGAACCAAATGATTTAGAAACACAAATAACTTTTGAGATAGGGTTAAAAAGGTTAACACAGACGTTGGAAGAAATGTGTTTAGATTCGGGATGGATACATATTCTTCTTCGTTTCCATTTGTAGACTGATACATAATAGATATATACACATATATACATCTCCCTAGAGAAACTTGAAGATCAAATGTGTTGCCTGGTTGGTTGACACAATTGATGGATGCGAAAGGGAAGCGCAAAAGGAAAAAGAAACCAATCTGTTGTTGGAGTGGGAGCAACAGTTGTTATCCAACTTGAGACTCAAAAACATCTCAGCCAACGACCAGAGAAAAAGAAATAAAATAAGTAATGATAGTAAGAAAAGAGTCCAACGCGTGCTATTGTCGCTGGAGCACCAATAGCTTTCCATATTTATTCACTTACCCCATCCTCCACTTCGGTTCGTCGGATCTTGCGCCAGCTGCAGAATTCATTCAATCACTTCATTTGTTACGAGTTGACTTGGGTCTTGCCTCTCTCATCTTGTCCAGCTCAAAAATGCATTTTATTTACCCTGCACTTATGACCTCCATGGCTGTCTCCGATCGGGTTAAGTGAATCTGATATGGAGTCGACGCTCCATGGTGTTTCTTACATTTGCATCTCTTCAGTGCGATGTCTGTTGCTGTTTGCCTCCGGGTATTCAGAATATCATTGCGACAAGCACCAATGGAGCTATATATGTACATATGTGTGCATAGATGTTTGTATGTATATTCGATGTTGACCATAATCCCCTACAGCTCACCCAAGGCAAAGATACTTTAGATGTGTGTGCGCAATGATGGATTGTGTCCCTGGCCTCCCAAAGATGCATCTAAGTATCTAAGTACAGCTGCAGATGCAGGCAGTAGCAAATTCATACTTACAATGTGGGCATCCGCACAGTGGTACAGAATATATTTGCAGGAGAAGTAAGAGAGGCAGATCTTCCGGCTGCAAACGTGAAACGGAATCTGACTCCAATCTCACCCGTTTTGACACACTGTGCGGAGCAGTTGTTGAAGTTTGACACCAATTCAATGGCCACAACAAATGTGTGTGTATCTTGACGCATTTATGTGTGTGTAGCTTCTTTTGTGCGCTGCCATGTCGCTGATCTTTAATTGCAGAATTGTGTTGCCGACACATACATAGATGAGGCTGAAGATGAGGCTGAAGATGAGGCTGAGGATGATTGTGTGTTCATTGCCTTCACCTCATCCCCGATCTCCGTTCCAATCTTCCTCCCAGTCTCCTCCGAGTTGGTGATTAATTGACGCTAGTGTCGCGTGAGTTGCGCGGGTTTATTAAAAGGATTACAATATGTGAATGTGCGAGGCATCACATTGTCAGCTGGACCAGCCAGAGCCGGAGAGGGGACGGGAGGCGAGAGCACTCGTAATAAGATTAATTACGTGTGCCTTCAGACACATTGTAGCTCTGGCGAAGTCGCGTCGTGAAAATATTTTGACATGACAATTACAAACTAGAATTATCTCCTCCATTGTGTGCTCCAAGTGTCTCATTAGTTCCAAAGCTTAAAGATCTTGGCAAGCGCCATAAACTACGACTAATCCCCAGGGAGGTTCGCTCTAATCCTTGCCTCACATTTGTATATTAACCTTTATTGTATACTTTTGACACGCGATGTCCACAGGGAGCGACTGCCGGAGTAGCAGGATAAGTGTCATCAGGGGTGAAAATAAGTGTCCTTTAATAGGTGGGCAGTCCTCCATAGCGTTACGCCAATTAAAACAAACTACCGCAAAGGGTGGTATTATTACCATTAACATTACCATATGTATATGTAGGTACATCCCCTCCTGGATATTACTGACAAATAATGCCACTTGTGCGCCCCTTTTGGAGATTTTATGTGCCTTGTCAACGCGACGACTGAAAGTGAAATTCGCAAATGTTTTGTGAAAATGCGCAATTTATTTAGGTTTTAATGAATTTTTTGCCAATGATGATGTCATTTGGCAGGCAACGGAGCAACGGAGCAACCACATCAAATAAATCACAGCCCGATCTTCGAGTTTATGCTCATGTTCCAAGTCAAGACAGCTCCGGCTGCACGCCAAGAGCCAGACAACGAAGTGGAGCAGCTGCCAGAGATTAGTCAGTTTTTGTGACTGGCAGCATTGGCGCACTTTAATTCCCTCGGGGGCAAGCGGCACAACTGGTTTGTGTGGTCCCCGGAGAGAGGGTAATGAAAGACGCGAGCAGCTCCGTATATAAAACATGCACAAAGATCAAGGTGAATACCAAAACAGAAAAACTAAAAAGCAATAAAACTTGACCACAGAGCTAAATAAGAGCTCCAGCTATTCTTTAAATAAAATCTAATAAATCTACCCTTTCTATAGAGCCAAAAATTGTATCAAATATCAAATTCTATATCTATAATTCTATTACATAAATCAATAAAAGGTGAAACGTAATACAAGCTTAACGGTTATCGGCTTAGAGGTCACTCACAGAACCCCAAAACAAAAGAATTAAAAAGCAAGAAAGCTTAAGTCGACTATGAAGTACCCTGTGAACTGATCGAAAATACTCTGGATAGATTCCAACGATATATCCCGATTAAATATATATATATATATATATGTATAGTATAATAAGTGTCAAATGTGGGATACTCTTAAGAAAGGGTATATAATAAAAACGAGGCTTATCTCATGTTCAACTTAACCGTACTTATTCCCACAGGGCAACCGCAACTGCGTTTCTTTATGCATAAAGACACAAGATCTGCACAATTCTCAACAGATTACAGTTTCTAATTGGCTTTAACCTTTGCCAAAAGCCAAAGGCAGCAAACCACAAACTGAAGCCGCACAAAATAAGAAAGAAACGCATAATTATAAACTGAAGCTCAGAACAGTTAACAGGAAATGAAACTCAAACAAGAGTTGCAACACTATTTTAGAGCCTGATGACTTAGTGACCCTTTCTGGCCTATTGGGGTTTCCGATTGGAATCAGTCAATGGTTTGCTTCGCCTACAAAGTAAGACATTAGCAACACATTTGTATACCAACATATACATTCCCCATCCTCCGTTAAACGATTAATGTGGTTGATCAAAACGAAAATTATGTATATGATTGGTATGCGTGTGCTGCTGGTAGTAAACACATGTGGGAATACATATATACAGGCGTACACATATGTATGTGCACACATAAGTAAGGCGCATGACTCACGAGTCACGGTTAAGAAAGGTAGAAAGACATAAGAGAAAAGACCCAAAATGACTAAGTGCACATTCATGGCTTTTTAAAGGGGACGCCGAAGAATCAAAACATATAAAAAATCTCTGGCTTAACTGTGAGCGTGACTGGGTTCCGCTTGTCGTTGGTTCAAGTTGTTGCCAGTTGTATGGACACTAGCTGATTGGCGTCTTTAATTCGCGCTGAAAAGGTTTTTTGTGACAAGTTGACACTTTTTGGATTTCCATTACGCCAATGGCGAGCTTTTCTCTTAGCCTCAGTTATCACACTTCTCACTTGGCATTTAATTGGTTGCATTTAGTTTTTAAAAGCTACACAAACACCAGTTATTCATCAGAGTTTCATTAATAACTAAAAACACGCAAGAGCTTAACGGATCCGCTCTTTACTTTCCCTCTACCTTCTCGGCGGTCCAGTTCCTGGGACGTTCAGCCATAATCGTGAAGTCGTTTTCGACAATATTCAAGCCACCGTATTGATGTGTGGGTGGATCCGGAAAGAATTCCCAGCCTTGTTCAATGGACATCTTCTTTATAACACCGGCAATGCCTGGCAATAAAATATAGAAATTTAATTTTACATATACTGGATTATGTCGAGGTGAACTCACCTAGGAATAGGCCGGCACAAAGACCAGCTACATGATTATGCTTCCATGCGCCGAAGACACCACCAGCAGCGAACCCTCCAATCAGGTAGTTTATTCTGCAATCCACATAAAGCATAGCGTTAGTTAACCAATGATACCTGCCCTGGATACCACTTACTTATCATCCTTGCCGCGCATGTTTGTGGCAGCCAGAGTAGTTAGCGTAAATGCTGTGGCCATACCCATTAGCGGTCCCGTGTTGTAGGCAAATCGACCAAGCGTTGGTATATAGCCCTGAGGCTTGCTGAGGGTTGCTACGTCAAACGCTGACCACGCCAATCCGGCGGTGAGAGCGTATCTGTTTGTAGCTACAATCTTGCCAAAAGCATCCTCGCCATCAGGATGGTCGTAGTATCTCGAGCGTAACAACGACATGTTTACCTGATTAAGAAAGAATTATTAATATAAATTCGTATGTAAATAATAATAATAAAACGACTCTGGGTTGCACAGGAAAATTTACAGCTCATTTGGGCCATTGTAAGGTATTCAGGACAATACTCTGCTGTGTCCTTGTTATATTGATGAGTTGGGTGAACGGAAAATAGCTTAATATAATAATATAACTCTTAATTTACTAACCTGCCGAATTTACGTAATTATTTCCAAGCGCAAATCAGTTTGGCAAAACAGCTGTGCAACAGTGTGTACACATAAAAAATACAGAAAATACCAAATATACTAACAGCGTGCCTTTTTGAGTTTAACACTCTGTAAAGTAACAGAACGGAGGTAACTTACGGTTGGGCTACAAAATATGAAGTATTTAAATTTAATTTTTGAAAAAATTACAATTATTTAAATAAAATTGAGAATTAGATTCGTTTGTCAAATCAAAATAATTTATTTTCATTTTATACGTATTCTTTTTTTAAACTAAGTTCACAAACACTGTGGCACTAACATTAAATCTTTAATCATAAGGTGCAATCGAACATTTTTGTTAAGGTTTATAAATATGAAGGATGAAATTAATTTCGAAAATTACCGTTGTTTGAGACGAATCGATTAATTTTTTAATGTATATGGTGATGGTAATGGGCTATAAGTTTTATTTTCATTTCAATTAACAAGAATGTACATATAAAATCTGGCAAATTTATATAGGAAAATGAATTCTCCTCGTATTCATTTAATGAAGTTTTTGGCATACAAATAAGGAGCTCAGTTGACCGAATTAGAGCAAAAACAAAAGCAAAGACTATACGATTTCAATAACAAAGTTTAAATATTGGCATTACATTATGTATATACAAATCAAATTAAGTGTCAAATCAGATACAGGTTCTGTTCTTCTGTTTGTTTGTTTCTTCTTTTTTTTCAGTCATAACAATCGCGATGAACTTGTCTAATTTCACTCATAACTTTCAATCGTGTGGCGTTCGTTTTAAAGTAAACTTGAAAACTAGCACGTTGGACAAAAACAATGCGTTCAGGTTCGGTGTGTGCATTGTAATCGCCATAACATATTTGATAAACATACTATATACGAGTATATAACATATAAAGATTGTATACGAGTATATACGATTAGGTAGGGGTATTGCATTTTCTAATGTTCATCGTGTCCAATAATTTCAATATCATCAGCCAAAGGACTTTCAATTTCCTGTTTCTTTTCGTTATCATTTTGTATATTTGTATCCAAATTAATCAATGATAATGTCATCTTGCTGCTAAGTATGACCTATATAAATAGAAATAAATATTATTATGTCGTTTATGAACAAAGAACAAAGGTTATACTTACGGCCGGTTCTTCGGATGATCCATTCAACTCAGTATCATAGACCTCTTCACGTTTAGTCTGTGAATCAGCCACCAGAATCTGGGAGTCATGTGCCAAGGCGCCTTCCAAGTAAATGGACTGCGGCTCGGGTAGATTATCTTCCAATATGGACTGCAATGAAAAAGGAATTCCAATTTAAACATATGCCAAAAATACTCGTAACTATTAAAAGCGAGTAGAAAAATACTCAAAGTGTTCTGCTGGTTGGAACTTTGCTTTGAATGTGGCAGGAAGACGCAGGAATACGCAATAAGGTGCAATGGTAGCACTTACATGTTCACCATGTGCGCGGAAAACAGGCGTTGGAGGGCGTCCAGTCCATCTTTGGCCGCCCTCGCAACTTGCTGTTACCTCCATGCCAAGAACCTGACATATATGACAAATATCATGCGAGTATATACAAAGAATATATAGTTGATGAAATAACGGTTAAAGTTAATGTTCAGAAGATTATTAGTTGGTTTTTACCGTTACTTCACGCTCAGCGCTAATGTCGCGGCGTTTCCTTTGCTGCTGTTGATTAGTGTTAGCCGATTTTGCCTTTACTATATCCTTTGCCTTATCCTGCTCCTGTGCCGTAGTTGTATGCCCATTGGAAATGTTCTGGTTTTCTACATTTGTCAAGTTCGTTTTTTCGTTGTTGTCGTGTTGCTGATGGAGTTTGGAAAATATTGAAGTTATTATTTATATAAATGTTAACGTTGTTAGAGAATATTAACAAAATTCTAAAGAAAAACACAATAAATATTGTATTAAAATTAAAACATGTTAAATAAAACACAACGATAACAACATATAATTAATATGTATTAAGTATTATTTTAAATTTGGGATTTGAAGTTACATTTGTGGTTATTATATTATATTATAATAAGAGTAACGAAAGAAGTTAACAAACTTTCAACGATTGCTGCGGACACGTCGTCGGCGCTAACCTTATTTAAATCAGTTTCAGTTTCAGTATCAGTTTCAGTTTCAATCCTCGCCCTTTGCACGTCTCGAACGTTCAATTGCTCATCGGCAGCGTCTATAAGACCTTGTATCGCCGTTACAACTATTCGAATATTGTGCGAATATAATATGGATTTTGTTTACGATATTGAGAGTATACAAGAGAAGAAGAGAGAGAGTGGTACATACAATATTTGTAATAGTATGAAAAGCGAAGAAACGACAGAAATGTAAGTAGATTTAATAAACAAATTTTATTGCATTACGAGCACTTGAATTGGCTTTGCTTTTGGCTAAAAAGCTAAGCTAAAACTCTTCGATGGTTTATGAATAATGTGATTTGGCATGATCGTTTGGCAACAAATGCATAACTATATACATGTACGAGTATATATATATAAATATTTTATTACATATATATATCGAAAAGATTTGTATATACATATGTATATATAAATATATATGTTGGGTATGTATGTAGTTTTGTTTATCAATCACAATGTTACAGTTTTTGTTTCGTATTCTTGTTGGTTTCTAAAATATGTCCCCATCATAAGTTATCATTTATAGTACAAGTAGTTAAAGATCTACAGATAGATACAGTTACGTATAAAAGTATACATACATACGAATGAGTGAGTAGTAGTTAGCATTTCATGGATAGTTAGTAAGGCATATACACAGTGCGCTACAGTTTCGCATGCCGATCGCATCAGAGCAAAGTTAGAAAGAAAAAGACGGCAATACATACGAGTACGAGTACATTCATAAATACAATGTTGTTTGGTGAGGGTGCAACAGAGACAGATAGAGAGTATCACCATGGCTCACACATGCAACAGTCGAAGCGTGAGGATAACAAACCGAGCAAAAGACAGACAATAAGATAGGCAGAAAGGAAAGAGATATAGATAGAGAGGGAGAGAGAGAGAGAAAGAGAGAGAGACAGAAAGAGAGAGAGAGAGAGAAAGAGACAAGCATAGCAACTTTCTGTTTATACAACGCTCTTCTCTCGCATGCAACTCAAGAGCGCGTATACAATGCCAATTGCTGACTGATACAGCACTCAGCCGGACTATGAATGTGGAGTTCGTGTACAAACAAAATGGCAAACCATTCAAGAGAGGAGTAGGGTAAGGTACATGTAGGGGTAAGGTAAACAGGTATCGAGTAACAGGTAACGGGTATCGAGTAACGAGTAGATAAAACTCAATTTATATTTACTAGAAATCAAAAGTAGAATCGAATTTATAGCTTGTACTCAGGTTTGGTCTTTTTTCTGTGATTTTGATATTATTGTAGGAGTATAGAGTAAATATATATATGTTGCTTGCATTAGAAATTTGACTGCCGCTTGAGAAACTTCATAGCAATCATCTTGAAAATGAGAATACAAAAATATATAGCATATTAATAAAATGAGATCAAACACGCATGAAAAAACTCTGTACGCGTCTATAACTAAAAAAAAATAAGGAAGAGTTTTATATTGAAATTGTGCGAAAGTCTAAAGTGATTCATATGGATGTGGATGGCGTAGACAAGGGACTATCCATGGTTGGATAGCAACGCACTTGTGGATTGCCGCTAGCTACGGTTTGATGATGGATGCTAACCTTGGCCTCATACTGATCGGTGTTCATTTCGGAAATCAACTTAGCCATCTCTCGCTCCGTGTCCTCGAGCTTCTTGCGTAAAATTTCAATTTCCATCAATTGCTCCGTTTCCTTATTGAAGAGCGACTTCTCCACCTCGGCCAGCGTCTTAATGGCCCCTGGCTGGGCATGGCACTGGTCCTGATGGGCCTTCAGCGAGCTGGAGAGATTTGTGGCCAATGCTGTAGCCGACAAGGTGGCATTGTAGAGATCGTTGTCGTTGCGCCTGCCATTTGCTGCGCTCGTCGCACTTCCTAAAAAGTTTGCGTAGGATTTGCTTTAACTAACAGTTAGGTTGAGGCAAAAACAACAACAAGAACTAAAAACAACAGCTAACAATACTTATAAAAATGTGTATGCTTATATATACAGCAGTAATAATAACGGTAATTGAGTGTGTGTGCCTGTGACTGTGCCTTGTGGATACGATACGATACGATATTCGCATGAAAAATGTTACGATCTACTTTTGTGTGGCTTTGACCAATGTTTCGACTTGGTTTATGGTTTGCTTTTGCTTGGTAAATGGTTTGTGAATTAGTAGACACTTACATATAGTACAAATACATACATTCAACTACAACATTTAAGGATATATATGTGAGTAAAAAAGTATAGCGTATATATATTTATATATGGTATATATCGTATATATCAATTATAAACCGAATAATGATTTGGCAATCGAATGCATTTGGTTAGCTGCTACGAACCAAATGAAGAGGACATATTTTAAAACTCAGCGACCTCACTATGTTTCTAGTCCTTACATACATATGTATATGTATATAGCTGATCATTCATACCATATGTAGACACAAACTTAACACTTTAAATACAAAAAACATTTAAAATCGACTAATTTTATCGCTTACTTGTCTGATGCTCGCGCCAACCTTATAGCAAAATGGCAACGCAGAAAGTACAAATACAAAATGAACGATTTGGTTAGCTTTGATTATGAGTTAAGTACGTGTGTGTCTCTGTGTTTGTGTGTGTATGTCATGTATATAGGTGCAAAGTATATAACTACAACTAGTTAAATTGATACAATACTCGACATCTATTGCAAAAATCGATGTCGAGCCGGACTCCACATTTCACTTAACTCACCCAATTTGGTACCGCCTAGATCCTCCACCTGACTGTGGTTCTGGTGTCCAAAGACCTCTTGACGGAAACTTGGATCCGATGGAGCGGGTCCATAGGGTGCATTCGGTACTTGCTTCTTAAAAACAATCTACAAAGAAATTTACTTTGATTAAAATATGCTAAGCATTAATAATTAAAGAAAATAATCCTTGCCTTCATAATCGTATAACCAAAAAAGACAACAATTCCAATAGTATAGAGTGGCATAAGGAAGCCCATGCTGCCACCACCGCGCTGCTGTGGTTGATGCAGTGCTCCAGCTCCCATAGGTGGACGCATTCCAGGTATGGGTCCGGGCTTGTACATAAGAAAGAAAGAATATCAATAAATATCTTTCCATTCAAGTATGTTTATTTGTGGGATGGAAGTCTGAATCTTTGTTTCCTCCTATCTCTACAAACCAGGTCTCCAAACACATAAACCCAGTCATAATCGTAACCATGCCCATTTGTAACATTATTAATTTAATTTATGAGCATTTCCATAATTTATATATGTCTGAAATCGGCTGTAGCATTCTCTGACTATAGCATATAGAATATATGTGAGAGATCGGGCACACGTATACTCGGCTGTACTGTTTATAGTTGTCTAGTATAGTTATTGGAGGCGGGGGCAGGTGGTGTATTGGGATTTGGCACAAGTTCAATATGAACAATATTTCTTTTGCTCTCATCCCACTCTTCCTTTACGGTTTCTTGTGTATATTTTCATTCGGCTGTCTTTTGCCTTCAATTTGCGTGCAGTGTCATAAAAACAAAACCCAAATCCAAATAAAATAAACGTAATCTATAAATAGGATTTGGCCGATGTCTCATTCCCCAAACGTCCCCATGGCATAAAATAAATGGTTGCCGACGCGTCATCTCGTCATCCACATCGTTTTCTATGGAAAATGAGCTGCGAATTGGAGTCATAACTCACCCGTCCATCAATTATACGCGGTGGCGGATTGCTTGGCGAACTTTTACGTTCAACAATGGGCACAGTGGGCGTGGCGGGTATTGCGCGGCCACGCTCACGCATAGCCTGATATATGGACTCCGGATGCAGGTGGGCTGGACGCTCCTGACGTAGACCTGGACAAAATGAATGCAAGCAGATTAAATCATTGAACAAGGTACAAGGGTTTCTGATAAAGCCAGACCGGTCTTTACACGATGTAAGTTCTAGATGCAAGTCGTTCCGTAAAATCTTGCATCGTTTCAAGACCGCCCGAAGGACATTATTTTGATATGCAAAGGTGTTAAGAAAGTTAACATAAACGATAAGATAATCACAGTTAGATAAAGGTTAGGACAAACTGTTAGTTTGGCCTTAACATTATGTTATGCACGTTAAGCGAGAGATTAAGAATATTAAGAGATAAATGGATTGGGAGCAGAGCGAGAGCGTAGCTTGAATAGCACTGTGGCGCCACCTACTTATTTCGCCAGTGTACAAATTGATCTGTTTACGATACAAATGAGGACCAAAGGGCTCGACGGTCGCCTTAGAGGCATTCATGAACTCCTCCCTGTCAAGCACAACATCACAACAACCTGACCAGTGCAAGAACAACATCAATACATATACGATCACAATATTGAAAAGATTTTGGTATTAAAGATATAATTTAGAGCCTTGGAACTTACCTCCTGGACCGCCACGTGGCTGATCTTTGAAGCTTTGCTTTGGTGGCACTCCGCCAAACATCATGGGATGGAATACCTTTGGCCATAATATAGCGATGCAGCCGACAACAGTTACAATGGCAATAATACCCATTTTCTTGGGTGACATGCCCTCCTCCGCGGAACGATGTTTCAGCTTTGTCGCTGCCTGTTGTTGCGATGATGTCCTAGACATTTTGTTTCGTTCGTCTTAAAGCTCTATTATTAAGGCAACTCTCTATGACTACTTGTACTTCCACGTGAGAATTATGAGTTGGTTTTCCTGATGATATTATATATTTTGTGTTAGTTGCTTTAATATATTTGAGGTTAACTTTGGCGTTGGCTCATTTTTGTGACGTTTATTTGAGCAAATTTCTCTTTAAGTATTTTCCTTGTTATTTATTGCATTATCTGAAATATGTAGACATAACACTCTTTTATATTATATGTACACGTATATATGTTTCTTTAGTATTCATATATAACTATCCCATTTAAAACTATTCAGCTCAATGCACATCACTGCACATAATATCACAATCACACTTCGTATATGAATATTGATGTTTTTTTTTGAAAACAACAAAAAGTTTTATTACATAAATAGCAGTCCCGATTATTTTATTTATAGCGCTCGCACATTTCAGTCTTTTTGGCTATCTAATAATTCTATTTCCCGTGAACGATAAATAATGCATTCAAAATTTGAGTACAATTTTTTTTCACATTTAACAAATCCACCAAGCAAAAGCAATTACATAAAACAATATCACGGAATTTAAAAAAAATAATTAAAAATATAATTGTTAATAATAGTAATAATAAAATAAATTGAGATATCTCTAAGATCTTCAAGCACCGAGGACGGCAACTGCTTACGCAAAGCTCCAATGTTATTTCCGAACTGGCCAAGCAAATTTTTGAAACTATTAGCAAATTTTTAAAAACAGCTTCACGACGACAACGCGTTGCCGCTCGCCTTTCTCTGCTGCTCGTGCTGCTGCTGTTGCTCATTAGGCCCAGTCGGTCATAATTTGAGCGTTTGTCTGTTATTTTTGCCGCATTTACCGCGAGTTGGCCGAAACTAAAATTAATGTAATAAAAAAAGTAAAAACAAAAACGACAAAATAATTTGCAACATGCCCTGCAGTACTCGTCCCGGACAGGCGCACGCGCTGATCAGCCTCACGTAGGGTGCGTCGGAATTTTCAAACATTTCTATGTGTGTATGTGTATATGTATGTGTTTGCAGGTACATTTGTTTTTGTTTGTTTTCATATTTACTAGCATTTTCACAGCTTGCTCTCTCGACTGTAAACATGCCTACAAACATACACATATATTTGTGTGTACTTATATTTATACATATGCATATATAGATGAAATGTTTTAATCGGAACCAGTCGGCAGCGTCTCTCAGACAATTTTCATTTCGCTTTCAAGCTCATTGACTAGCGAAAGTGTTGAAAGTGCAAAATACAATTTTAATTCAATTGCTCTTTTTCAATTGTTTTTTAATACTTTTCACCAAATAACTAGTAAGTCGCATGTCATAATTCATGTCTATCTATATGTCTTGGTTTGTTTAATGGTGTAGTAAAAAAATATGGCACTCGCTGACATTGTCCAGTATTCTTGGTGCTAGAACTTGTCGCTGTTGTTATTTTTAGAGCCATTGGCATTGTAACATGTCAATGTCGCACTATGTTCATAAGTGTTTTCATAACATATAAATATATGTAAAATTTGTAAAAGTTCGAGCTTATAATTCCACGGTTTATAATACGACGGTATATAATTTAACCAACTGCGTTACACATCGAGTAATTTTTATAATTCATACCAAGATTTACCTTAATTTTAAATTAAATATTCGTTAACTTCTTAAGTGCTAAATTCAAACAGTAAGTTTGTCGTTTGCGGTCGAAAAATCAATAGACAACAAGCAAAACCTATCGACCCGCCACCACAGATTATCGGGCTTAAATTCTTTAGGTCACCAATAAAAAGCCAACAAACTATTTCTATCGACTTGCCGCCGCTGCCAATCGGTAGTCAGTTCTAGAGGTCAGCAGTGCTGTGAAACACTAAATCATTACAGCTTTATGTACAACCCCTTAGTTCCAAGCCGCTATCAAGTTCGACTGGGTATTCGTAAAGTTAACAAAAAGTATCAGCCCTGACTCTATCGCCGGTTTTAAAGATACGGCGTGTTCAGTTTTTTTTTATGATACAAAGTAATAATTAATAGTAATATATTTACTAAATAATATAAGATTTATATCAGTTAGTAGCTTTGTGGTAAGTTACCCCTTTCTAATATTTTATATTCATTTGTGTTTGCGTCGCATATCATGTTATTAACAGCTGATTTATGTACCAGAGTTGACGTTTTATGCTAAGAAAAATAAAGGTAATGTTGTGCTTAAGCTGTAGGCAACTCTAGCAGTGATGGTGCTCTTCTTTGTGTTATTATTGTAGACAAAGTCAAAATATAAGTGGAATTTATCAAATTATTGCAAAGTACATTTAATGTGCAGTGAAATTGGAATTGTGTTTAAGGGAATAACGTAAAAAAAACTTATAATTTGCATTTGGTTGAAACCCTAATGCGCGCTGTTGGCTGGCGTCGCTGTAAATACTTTAATTCTAAACTTGAACCACTATCAGAGTCGAACAAAATGGACAATGAGGCATGTGCAACTGTTGAAAAGGAACTTGATCGCGTTGCGACCAAGTTGGAGCAACTGTATGAGACTTCTATGGCCGAAATTGGAGATATTGCGTCGTTAATGTCGGAACTGGTAAACGTATTGGGCAATGCTGAACAAATGGTGGTCACCACACTAAATGCTGGTACGCAAATGGATGCCCCTGGCACTGGCAGTACCGATGATCCCATGGGCGATGCCGTAAACATGCAAGTGGAGACGGAACCTGCTTCTCCTCAACGTCTCACTGGTCGCCAAATGGAAATTATCAGAGAAGCTATCTCCAAGTGCAACGATCGCGTGCAGAAATTATCACATGAGCATCGTGAATTACATGGCTCTGTGTCGAAAATTGGCAAAGCCATCGATCGCAACTTTAGCTCCGACTTTAGCTCCACAATGCGCGTGGACGCGCTTCAAGATGAGGAAAACTTAATGCTATTAAACAAAGCGATTGCCAAACATTACTGTCGCCAGGGCATGGATGAAGTTGCTCGCACCTTGCTTAAAGAGTGCAAGATGAGTGAGGATCACGCCCAAGAGGTCTTTGACTCAGAACGTGAGTTCGCTGAAATCTACAAAATCTGGTTACAGATACAAAAGCGCGACCTAGTCGATGCACTCAAATGGGCTGTAAGCCATTCAGTTCAGCTACTGGAACGTCACTCCCTTATCGAGTTTCGACTGCATCGCATGCGCTTCATGCAACTGGTCTCTTTTGGCTTGGAGTCGCAGAACGATGCCATCACATATGCTCGGACTCACTTTCAGAAGTTTGCCGTGCGCTACGAACATGAGATTGCCAATTTAATGGCCAGCTTTATATATCTACCTGGTGGACTAGAGAAGACACCGTACAGGATTTTCTTAGCCCAGGATATGTGGACCGAATTGTCCTTTACTTTTCTCAAGGATGCTTGTCAATTGCTGGGCATTAGCAAAAACTCAGCACTTTCGGTTGTCGTTAACGCCGGATGTACCGCCTTACCTGCTCTGCTAAACATCAAGCAGGTGATGCAGTCGCGCCAGGTGCTGGGCATGTGGAACGGTTGCGATGAGCTGCCCATTGAAATAGATCTTCAGTCAGAGTTTCGGTTTCATTCAATCTTTGCATGTCCGATTCTGCGGCAACAAACCACGGAGGAGAATCCACCGAAGAAGTTGACCTGCGGCCATGTCATTTCAAACGATGCCTTGCACAAGCTCAGCAATGGGCACATCCTTAAGTGTCCCTACTGCCCCGTCGAACAGAATGCCGAGGAGGCAGTTCGTATATACTTTTAACTATAGCCCTGATATTTACGATTAATCATAATAATACAATTTTAACATTTAACTAAATATGAGCCAGCAAGTTGGCGTCTGCTCCAAAACAGCTTAGAGCTACGACAAGGAGAAAGTCCACAAAATAACCTTCTGATCGGGCGATTTATAGTGTTACATGATCTTTTTCCTTACAACTGTTCATTTTTTTTTACCATTGACAGCTCATTTACATAGATTGTTCTTTAGATAAATTGGCAAAAGGCGGATACGAACTACTAGAGCCTTAGCTTGTACGAGTTTATAAATCCTACTAAGCCGATATAAGCCCACTAGTTCTTAAAAAAAAAACCATATATATATAAATAAATAAACATTTAACTATAAGTTGGCTTTAAATATAGTTTTCTTTTTAAAATAAGTATACTTTTTGACCAGGGTAAAGTTAGAAAAGGTCTTTTAAGGCAACTTGAATATGGAGTATTTTGTGTTAAAAGAAAGTATTCAACTTTTCAATGCCATACTCAAATTTGAGCTGGCAACCCTGGTTTGGCTCTGTATTGAAATATAAAAGGGCAACCCTCGTATTAATGTTGAAAATTGGAGTGTTTCTAGATGCTTCTAGAGGGTTTCTCAATAAATTGTCTCGATTAATAACAAAATAACATAGAATGTTTTTCAATATCAGAGATTTAGCACTTTGTTTCACTGTGCAGACAGGTAAAAGACATATGCTGCCCACTGTGCGATCGTTTCCTACCGTTGAACCGGTTTCGGCTTTTATCGAGTCGCTTGTCTCAAATTTTCGTCGTGATGTTTTGCCTTGTTGCCTGCAGTGCATTTTTGAGAGTGGTGGCGAGCAGACAGCTGATCTGTAACTGTAACTGTGCACATCAATATTATATATATACATATATCTGATTCCTCATACTGCTTAGTGGCAACGAACTCTCGAAAATTCATTTTGGGCACTTCAGATACAAGATTGGAGTCAATTAAATCTACTGGCTAATTGAATTTATTGCTGTAATTTTTAAAATGAAAAACGTTTTGGATGTAATGTCGTTGCAGCAGCACGTGGAAAGCAGCAAGGCACAGAATATGGAGCACATAGATTATCGGTGAGTCAATGGCGCAACTCCAATTCCCGTTTACGTTTCAATTACTGATACAAAACTCCTTTATTATACATACATATATATTTATATATAGCAGCTCAAATAAACCTGGCCTTGTACCACTTTACATATTCGAGTGCGCCACCAAGCTGAATATGAAGCCATTGACAGCAGCGTGTGCTGCTATTGTCTTCCATCGCTTTTTTAAGGAAGTTAATGTTGCTGACTACGACGAGTTCGTAAGTAAACAAGACAACTTGGTTCAACATATGATCTCCTAATCATTTCCATTATGCAGCTAATTGCTGCAGCTTCTCTATATTTGGCTGGAAAAATCAAAGACGATGACACAGTTAAAATTCGGGACGTGATAAATGTGACACATTGTACCCTAAATCGTGATCAATCTCCATTGGAGCTTTGCGATGAATACTGGGCCATGCGTGATGGTATTGTCCAGGCGGAACTGCTGATAACACGTACCCTCAGCTTTGACCTTAACATAGAGCTCGCCCACAAAGTAAGACTAATATTTTTTTTTGGTTTTTTTTTTTTTTTCTTACCCGTTTTCCCACTCACTTTCTCTTTATCTATATTTTTATGTTGGCGTTCCGCAGTATTTGCTGTATTACATGAAGACACTGCAGGATTGGATTGGGCCAGTGGTGTGGAACTCTGTGCCAATTGCAAAGACGGCCGCCTCGTACTTACAGGACTTTCATCAAAGCGCCAACATATTAAAGTACAAGCCCACACACGTGGCAATTGGATGTTTATCTCTGGCTCTGCAGACATATGGTGTACAGGTGCCAATGACCGATGAATCTGATGAAACTTCTATGTGGTACCATCCTTTGGTTAAGGACTTCACCAGGGAGAATCAATGGGAAATCATTGACGACGTTATTGAAGTCTACAAGTTCGAGGCTCCTCTCCTGGCAGCTTAGACTCCTCTACTATTCCATACACCATCTTTAAACGTTGGCTATCGTGAAGCTGACGCCATTACCATTCGATTTTATTTATTCTCAGCCAGAAATCCTAAGCCATAGATACTTAAGACTCATGGCTCCATACTGAATTACTGAATATACAAGCATAAATTTAATTACGAGTAAACAATTATAAAACGTTTTAGTGTCTGTGTTTGCGTTTGTGTTTATCCACACGATGGCGGGTTGGTGAGGCGCTTGTACGTCGACTGGACCGAGAGCTATATGCTAGAGTTGCCGGAGATGGGGATCTACGCGTAGAGCGTGGAGTGCGCTCTGAGTAGCGCTTAGGCGAGTCCGATTTGCTACGAGAGCGATTGCGTTTGGTTAACCTGACGCTGCGATTGCTTTCGCCAGCGCTGTATGGCGAATGGGATCGCTTTTTAGCTGAGCGGTGGGCAGGACTGGACCGTGAGCTGTTAAAGTTTGAGCTGGACAAATGTCTGGCATCAGGACTCTCGCTGCGGTGTAAACTCTTCGCTTTGGAGTGAATATAGCTCAAAGGCGAATCCACTGAATTCGATGGAGAATTCTTGAAAGTAAAGATTGGATTAGCATACAGCAGCCAACTAGCTTAGATATGAACACCAACCTTTTTGAGTAATCGTTTTCGGTAATATTCAACTTGTTTGGGCAATGTCCAGCCGGGTTCGAGCTTCCGTTTGCCTGATTCCAGCTCGTCTTGATACTGCATAACTTTCAACTCGATTTCGCGTAATTTTTGTCGCTGCTCGTCAGTGACTTTCTGGGAGTTGTCTTCATCGCTTTCTTCTTCAGTACTGTAGAATTTTGGTGGGTCTGGTGGATCCAACGTGTCCCACTTGCTAGTTGTTATAGCTTGGGCCTCAACCTGAAGTGGGTCAACTGTTTCCCATTTAGATGGAATGAAACCTGGCAATTTGGGCTGTGACTTGTCTGTTGATTTTTGTGCGGGCTCCATCGGTACACCATCCACATCATCGTCCACTAAAAGTAAAGTAACTTTAACATTAAAATCAAAAACTTCAAGGGAACATAGTTGGGAGACTTACTGGGCACGCCATCGATTTCGTCAAGGTACTCAGCCCGCTTGGGAGTATCTCGCTGTTGCACAGCAGACGCAGCGTCGGGTAGAACCAATTTTAAAGCGCTCTTTAGCAGAGCAGCACCGTCAAGTGGTACACCATCCAAATCCTCATCGTCTTTTTCTTCACCTGATAATGGTGCGCCGTCAATATCCTCATCCAAGGCCTCCTCCGAGCGCGACTCATCTGCTGGCACTGGTGACGCTGGCTGCACTGCAAACTATGTCGAACTTATGAAACATCTCATTCTTCACATAATGCACTGCCAACAATACCTGTCGACCCAAGAATATAGCTCGCAGTTGAGATAAGAATTCTTTTGGGTAAATTGTCCATTCTTCCCAGGTGTGTATTACATTGCAAACCCTCGTCTTGAAATTGTCAGCCTTAAGTCGACTCTCCATGGACACATAATAAGTATGAAGACTCTCAAATATGTCCAATAATTGCTTTTCCACACTGTAAACAAAGCTATCAGTCAAAACCGAAGATCGTCACTCACTAACTTACGATTTACGGAAGAAGGAGGCGTTCGATACCTTCACTGTACAATTGTGTAGAATATCAGAAATAAGATACAAGCGTGCAATCTTCCTGGAAGCCAATGTCTTGGGATTTGCCAACGACTCGGCAATGCATTCACAAATCTCATCGGCAGAGTCGGCATGCTCAATGCAAAAGATCATTGCATCCCCGATACGTGCGCGTTCTGGCGTTAGTTGCCGTATTAGATCTTCCAGGCGATCACGTTGACTGCGGTGAAAAGGAATCAGGAACTGGTATCTGATTTATTTAATAATAAGGTTACATACGCATTTGATAAGGTTCCTTTCTGCATAGCGGGTGCGTCCGGATCGACGACCAGTTCATCCGGCATGCCTTGGGTATAAAAATTGGCTATTGGTGGTTGCCACACAGGTCCGTCCTTGAACATACGAAATTGTTGCTCCCGCCACTCGCTCGGTGTATCCCCCTGCAATAGTGAATACAGCTTCCAGCGATAGTAAATATGTGCCGGACTCTCGTTGTCGAAGAGAAACGAGAACAGCGGATTCTCCATTTCCCGGTTCATAATCAAGGCCTCAAACATAGGGCCCTCACGTATTACAAATTCGATCATACGGTGAATGATGTTCAGCACAGCTCTAAAATGACGATATTGCGATTAAATATGTTCACCCAAGATTAACGAAATGCTAAACAATACTTTTCTGTCGGGATGAAGACTTTTACAACAGACTTTGCCAGAACCTGAAAGAATCATATTGATAAGATGTCAGTATTTCAGAGGGCAAAGTGAAAGCATTACCCTCTCCATGTTCTCCTTGTCTGCTTCGGAATCATAATCCTTGTAGTTCATTTTGGGCAATGTGTTGGCCTCGCTTTGTGGTGGCTGAGCGTTGAACGGTAGTCCGGAGGGAGGCGGTGGCAATGTTAGCTCTAGAAGGGCTTGTGGTGCAAATATAGGCGTGTTCATAATTGGAACCGTTTTACCCCATCCCAGACGCATCTCATAGCTCATTATATAGCGTCCGTTAAGGGTACGTAAGGCACGTTCAGCATCCTTGCGACTCATGTATGCTACAAAGCCACAATTGCGTCCACGCTGTTTCTCCTCCTCAGAACGGGGCCACATGATCTTGATACTAGCCAGTGGACCATAGCGTCCAAAAATCTCCATCAACTGCTGCTCTGATATTTTCGGATTCAGATTACCCAAATAAAGGTTCGTTGTATTCGGATCACCAGTGTCAAAGGAGCCGCCTGCATCCCGAGCGTTGCTAGACTGTGAGCTGCTCGAGGAGTTTTGTTCCTGTTGTTGCTTCTGTGCGGGTGGCGCACTTGACACTGCCATATGCTTATACTTGTGCCTTTCTTCACGCTCTTCCTGTATTCTGTAAAAACATATAAAATTATAATTTTACATACAGCTAGAATATTTTGCAACTCACTGTCTTAATTCCTCCTTGAACAGTTCCAAATTGCTTTTTTTCTTCTCCTGATTCCTCTTCTTAAGTGGAGTCGGATCTTTTTTAAGATCAGAAGCCAAGAGTTTGGCGTAATCCTCCGCCTTCTGGGCGGAGTTGTTATCGGCGAGTTTTGAGCCTGGTTTGTACAATTTTCCCCTTTCGGTTTTATCTTCTCGCCTTGAACCCGCATCATATGTACCGGCTTTCACCCACACTTTTGACGAGGCCGAG
This sequence comes from Hirtodrosophila trivittata, assembly GCA_035045065.1. Classification (NCBI taxonomy): domain Eukaryota; kingdom Metazoa; phylum Arthropoda; class Insecta; order Diptera; family Drosophilidae; genus Hirtodrosophila; species Hirtodrosophila trivittata. The sequence goes on along the minus strand of JAWNNK010001311.1, from coordinate 16,174,201 downwards.
GGCGTGTCTTGAAACGTCTCCACAAATTCTTTAAAAGCCTAAGCATAATAAGTAAACACAAAAATGTTTTAATTAGCTGAATAAATAATAGGTTTATTTTGAATACTTACATGGGCAGCGGCGGCCTCATCTTCCTTCTTCTTTTGTTCCTCTAGCTTTTTCTTGGACTGAATCGAAGAATTTATTAGTTCCAAAGCAAAACAGCCTTAAGAATTCGTAAGAACTTACCAATTGCCGCTTGGAAAATGTGCCAACCGTAAAGGCCTCCAACTTTTTTTCACTTATACGCTATGTACATTAAAAAAAGTTTAAATGTTAATAATAGTGGGAATAACCATGGCATGTAGATCAAGTGTTACCTTCATATTTGTTGTTTTTATCCTTTCTAATGTTTTCCTTTCTCCTCATTTATTCCATTTAATTCTCTTTTCATTTCCCTTTCCAACAAGATAATCGATTTCTTACAGCTATCGATTTATGTAGTCCATAAGTTTACCAAGTGATCTCTCTTTCTCTCACACACAAATGAAAATATCGTAAACACTTTTTTAAATCAGCGACCTATCGATACAAGAACAACAGCAATACTTTCACAAATGTAAATTCTGATGTCAACTATCGATACGACATCAACAACCCTACATCGTATAGCACAATTAAGCTAATAGATTTATATATCAAATAAAGAATAACTGTGTTAGTGGCTGTCACGCCACACAGGCCCATTTTATAATCTGGTGGAGCTAAAATTGATTTCATTAGCTCTGGAAATGGAACCACAAATATGTCGTCTGTGCTTGCGTGGTTGTGAGTCCCAGATGTGTCTTCAAATCTTTGATGGTGCTGCGGATAGTCTCCCAAGTGTTGCTGAAGTACTGCGCCAACACTTTTGGTTCGAGGTAAATTAAATGGATTATAATCAAATGCATAATTACTATTTGTATTTTTCAGGTATTACCAACCGATGGGATTTCGAAAGTTGTTTGCAATATGTGCTGGACGCAGGTCTCTGAATTCCATCAGTTCTATCTATCCATTCAAGAAGCTCAAGTGATTTACGCCAATGCGCCTAAATTCAAGCAAGATCCAGATCCAGACATGGCAAACACATCATGGCCAGAGGAAGTTATGTTGCCGACTGCTGAACTTACAGAAAACGTGGAGGTTAATAATGATTGTTCCAGCGCACAGCTGAATGTAAATCCTTTAGATGGGTTGGATCTTGAAATGACATCGTTTTCGGAGCCCGAAGTAATTACCGACGACGTTGTTCACATGACAGAAAAAGAGATCAAACCTGACATTAAATTAGAGAGAATAACTCCAGTCGAATTCGTTAAAACTGAAAATGTTGATCATGTTGTTACACGAAGTGGTCGAAAACGGAAACGGGAGCCTGAAACTACAGAAGAAACCAAATCTACCAAGTTAAAGAAATCCACTCCATCCAGGAGTCCTGAAAAACGCAGGCCTGTTGCAAAAAGTCTATAAAAAAACAGAAATGGCCACCATTCTGCACGGAGGACAAGGAAATAATAAAACGTTATATTGTAATGGGCTGTGAACTTTGCATTTTCCTGGCTGACGATTTCGAGGGCATCCGGGAGCATTTTAAACAGAAGCACCCTAACGAACGGCCCTACATCAAATGCTGTGGACGAAAATTGAATAAACGTTGCCTTATAGTGGAGCATGCACGTCGTCATGAGAATCCGGAATACATAAAGTGAGCTTAAACCAAGAGAAAAGTGGTGGGTATTAATGAATCTACTCTTTAGGTGCAAAGATTGCGGCAAAGTGTTTGCCAATTCAAGTGTATTGCGTGCCCATTTTCTGGTGCACCATGTGCCGGATGAGGAATGCGACTTTCAGTGCGATCAGTGCGGCAAGCGATTCTCGCGCCCCAACCTCTTGGAACTGCACAAGGGCTCGCATGTGCCAACTGAGGAGCGCAAGTTCATCTGTCCCCAGTGCCCCAAACATAATGCGTCAGTATATATATAGTTTTACATTTAAAAAGTTAATATCTAAACCTTAAAAATATTCTTAGCTTTGCTACCGAGTACCACATGCAGGTGCACATTAGCATGCAGCACCGCAAAGCAGCCAATGTCTGTCATGTGTGCGGCAAGGAAATCAAGGATAAGGCTGTATTCGAGAAACACGTCCGACTGCATTTTGAAGAAAGTGGTCCGCGCATTAAATGTCCAAAGCCAGATTGCGAGAGCTGGCTCAAGGATGCGGACAATTTGAAGCAGCATTTACGACGCCACAACGACGAGGGCAAAGCCTTTATATGCTCCGAATGTGGCAAGAGCTGCAAGAACTCCCGCGCCCTCATAGGTCACAAGCGCTATTCCCATTCGAATACAACATACACCTGTGAGCAGTGCGGCAAGACCTTCAAAAAGGACATAAGCCTTAAGGTTTGCTCTCAGAATTATTTAATTATACATAGATATATTAACCAATTCATAATACTTAATTTCAGGAACACATGGCGCAACACACTGGCGAACCACTTTATAAGTGCCCCTTCTGTTCGCGTACATTCAACTCAAATGCTAATATGCATTCCCACAAAAAACGGATGCACCCGAATGAGTGGGATCATTGGCGTAAAACGAAAACTGGTAGCTCACAAACGCTGCTGCCCAGTGCCCAGGTTGCGCAAATGTATAGATCAGATACTGAACCCTATGCCATTCCAACTGTTCCAAACATATTATAGACCAGTTCGTTGGCCAATCCTTCTCATATTGTTTATACATTTTTCTTAACTATATAAATGCATGTTAATGTTTATAAGCAATTTTATATATACTATTTTCTTTATTTAATTTTAAAAACAAAGAAAACTTTGTCGAAACAAAAGCAATAAAAGAGCAACTGCCAAGATCAAAATATGTCAAAGCGAATTTTAACGTTATTATCGAGTGTATCTGACTACGATGAACCATTGACCCATGTACAATGCAAGTACAATGTATGTGGGTAAATGTGACAGGAAACTACAAATTGAAATTACGCACACCCTGCCTACCCCACACCAAAACCTGCTACAATTCATGTCGCCCAGTTGTATATCGATGTACGTTGATGCACCTGCATGAAAACTCATCGTTCAAATATCGATATATTCACAGTAAAGTTTGTGACGTAGACAAAGTGGCAATTTAACTATCGAGTGCAATCTTTTTGTTTTGATAACATTTGGCCAATCAGCAACGTCAACAACGTCAAAATGAACGTGAGTTTTAAATTAAATTTAAAAACAATACAAAACGTTTATAATGTGCATGCACCAACAATTATGTTTTCATTTCTTTCTGTTCTTCCCAACTCACGTATGGCTATCCAAATGACAGGAGTCCGAGATACCAATAGATATTCATACCCTAAAGCTGCAGGATTGGCTAATTAGCAGACGTATTGTATCCAAAAACATACAGGCACCGATTAAGGACATCCGTTCAAGGATTACCAATGCCTTGGAGGATATGCCAGCCAATGATCAACTAGTAAAACTGTTGTCTGGATCCAGTATGTTGTCATATTGCTTTACACTTTTTATTCAATTTGTGATAATTTTCTTTCGCAGATATTAACTATCTTCATGTCAAGGAGATAATCGAAATCCTGAAGCAAACTGAAAAGGATACGAAAAGCGTTTTTGGCACCTACGGGAGCCAGCGCATGAAAGACTGGCAGGAAATTTGTCGTCTGTACGAGAAGAACGCCACGTACCTGGCCGAGACAGCGCAAATCTTTGTACGTAATGTGAACTATGAGATTCCCGGAGTGCGTAAGCAAATGGTCAAGTTGGAGCAGCAAATCGATGAGTCCTTAAAGCGAGCGAATGACCTGCATAAGCCAGAGGCCCAACTGCTCTCTGAACACGCCGCCTTGCTGGATCAGCTGGGCGTTAAAGGAGAAAATCTACACACTGAATTTGTTGAGGTGCTTGCAAGTCTGCCGGATTTATACGCCAAGTCTTTGCAGAACATCGGAAAAGTGCAAAATGGCATTGATCTGTATACAGAGGTCAGTGGCCAGAAACAATGCTTGCCCATTCTACGTCATTTAGTGGAGCACGGTAATACGACAGTCTATCAGTACATTCACAAAGAGGCACCGCTTGCTGTTGAGGAACCAGAGCTGAGGCTGAACTTAAGCGGTTCAAACGCCACTAAAGAAAACGATGGCAATGAAATAGATTTTGGCACTGATGATAACGGAGGCACATCCTCCACCGTTTCGGCAGAGATTATTGATTACGGTGACTTCCAGGAAACCGACAACGGAAACATAGATTGGGGCATTGAAAGTGCACCCACAGATGCTGTGGAAATCAATTTCGATATACCCGTCGAGGAATACGGTATTGTTGTGGAGGGCACCGGCATGGATGGTGGCACAGCTAAAGGTTGTTTTCAAGAATATGTTAGTTCTCTATTCCCATACATAATGTAATTATTTTTCAGGTGATCAGGCCTACACTCTGCTGGACTCGCCCAACTATCGAGATCGTTTTCTGGACGAAATGTATGAACTAGAAGCCTTCCTAAGCATGCGGCTCTATGAACTTAGTCACCTGGACTCCTCAAGCAACATTATGTTCTCGCTGATGGACAACATTGCGACACATGACAGCGAGAGTATTACCAAGATATTGGGCGATGTTGAAAAGATCATTCAACAGAGCTCCGATGAGCAGACACGTCACCTCTTCCAACTGAAACATTCACCAAAATACGCCGACCTCCTGGCCACCAAACTCCAGCAGATGACAAAGGCCGTGGAGAAGTTACGTACGAATCGAGAAGTGCTGAAAAAGCGCGCCGTGGAACTACGCGAGCAGCGTCAACAACTAAATCCCGTCCTAGATGAGCTGATTGCGCAGACTCGAGTCCTGCAGACATACATCGAAAAGGATATATCGAAACGCTATAAGAATCGTGTTGTAAATCTTATGGGCGGTGTTAACTAGGCATTTTTGTATTTTAATATTTTTATATGATCTTCGGATTGGGAAATGGAAAGTGGAAAGTTGCAAATAAATTGTTGACAAAGTAAAAAATCTGTTTTTCTTTTGACTTAATACAAATTTTTCGAAGAAATGTTCAGTTAGTACTCACGGTCAATGATCCTGGACGAGACATCTGTTGCTATGTTAACAATTCACGTAAACTTGTTGAATTATATTTTTTAAAAGAATTTTATTTATTTTTATTTTGCTATTTTTATTAAATATACAAATTTTATTTATATTTTTGTGTGTGTTTTTAATTGTTTTGTTTTTGTGTTTGTTTGTTGTTTTTTTTTTATTTGTTTTCTTGTTTTTGTTGCTTATTTTTGTATCCAGAATACAAATCTAATATTAATGTAGTTGTTGGTTGCATTTTTTGTTCATAAAAGTATCCTTAAACTTGTATCGTTTTAAACTTTCACTTATGTAATGTTTTTTTCTTAGCTGAATTGAATACACAATTTGTAAAAACAAGAACAACGCTCTATATATACATATACATATAAATATATATGTATATATAGATATAGATTATATGATAAACCTAAGTGGTCTGAAGAGTAGGTTAAGGAAAAATACATACAAACTTGTACGAATAAAAGATGCTTAGTTGCGTTTGGAAGCAAAGGAAGTTGTAAGGAGAATTCGATTTATATATATATATACACATATATTTACATATATATGTATGTATATATATATATATATGTAATCATACTTGACATGTGGAGGGGTAGGTGGAGCGCAGCAAGCTGTATGCAACTTTAATTATTATACAAGTTTTGGGTGTAAAAAGCCACAAATTGGGTAAAGGGTATGTAGGGTATACTCGTACAAAGATGGTATATCAACTAGACTTAGGCACTAATCTAACAAAAAATGTGGCGTTACTTATTAAGGGGCTCCATTCGGCATGTATGTAAATCAAATGTATATATATACACATATACATATACATATATATATATGTATATAAAATGGTGTACGTATAATTATTGATTGTTTAACTAAATAGAAAATAACAAGCACTATCAAAATTATAATATATGTATACATATATATACAGATATATATATATATATATTTAGAGATATAGAACTATATCATATGATATGGTGTTTGTTGTCTGGTTTACGCTCTGGCCTGGTGAAAAGAGGCCAACAAAAAGCGTAAACTGTTTAAAATAAATCTACAATTCTTTAGCGACTTATCAATATGATTACATCGTATGCGTCTATATATATATTCGTATATATATATATACATGCAAATAATATATACATATATACTATACATATATATATATATATATATATATATATAATTTGATTTGCGATTATATATCAACCGTACGTATTTGTGTTCTCGTCTCATTATAAAATTAAATAGAATAATGCAAAAATTTGTTCGAAACTTGATTGGTTGCTGCTGCTGCTGCTGCTGCTGCTATTGCTGTAGCTGCAACTGTCGCTGCTGTTCTTATTGCTGCTGCTGCTTTGGGGCGTTACATGCTTACAGGCTAACATATAACATAATTTACGTAAAATATTTATGGGGTATATATTCAATTTATCTTTCTTTCCTTTTCTTTTGTGTTTGTGGTGTTGTTGTTATTGCTTACACGCTACTATGTATATATGTCTCTGTAGTCATGTTTGTCTGTATGTGTGTGTGTGTATCATAGCGTCGGTTCGGATTAGAATTAGAAATGAGCATTGAAGCCCCTCAATCTTCAGGTTATTGCTATAACATACTTCATCATCTTCATTATCATCCTTATAAACCTTATCTAGTGTTAACTCCTAGTATAGTTATCTATGTTAGAATCCTGCTCATTATCCTCTTTGTTATCTACAAAAGACTATGCTTTAAAAGGGACTCCTCTCCTCTCCTCTCTAGATCTTGCTCCTTCTATAGATATTTAAACATAGAAAAACTAAAGAAAATGTTTTATGGTTGAATGCTTTTCAATGAAAAACATCGCCTCTCTTGGCGCCTAAACTTGTTGCTCCTGATCCTGCTGTTGCTGCTGCTGGTGCTGGCCACCAGCGCTTGTGATTGTGATTATGATTATGCGCGTAGTGGTTTTGGCGGCGGTGTCTTTTGGCACCACCTGATCCCGGCTACTTTGGTTGTCAATCGTTCTTCACTGGATAATAGATTAGATCGGGCTGCTGCTGTTGCATATGATGCATATAGTCATTGATCGGTGGCAGCACAGGTTTTGAATCATCGCCCAGCATGGGGTAACCTACACCCACTCCTACACCGACGCCAACGCCACCCACTGGCGGAGCTGTGCGCTCATAGACATTGCCGTGCGGCGGTGGAGGTGGCAACAGGTGGGAGGAATTCGCCAGGGAGTGCAACGGTTGCTGCAGGCCATGCGCATGTGGATGACCATGATATGGCTGAAAGCTGTTGTGTTTCTGTTCGCTGACCAGCTGCTCACCCAATCCACTGTGGTTGTGATGTTGCTCGTAGGAAACGCCTCCACCGTAAACGTTCCCAGGTCCGGCGTGCCTCATTAGACCACCTGCATAGGCACCGGTGGCATTGTGGTGTTGCTGTGCCGCCTGCTGTTGTTGGGGCTGTTGCTGTTGCTGCTGTGGTGGCGGCTGTGGCATTAGATCAAAGTTGTACTCCAATGGCGTGGGGTTCGTATCAATGAGATTCGTCAGAATGCTCCCAATATTGTTGTAGTTATGTGGATCACCCGGTCCCACTTGGTTTGCCTGCGGTTGCGGCGCTGGCGGTGCCTGTTGCTGCTGCTGCTGTTGTTGCTGCTGCTGCTGTTGTTGTTGTTGCTGCTGCTGCGGCTACATGTGTTGAAAGCTTAACAGGTCGGCAGCAAGCGCTGGATCTTGTGGTTGCTGCTGCTGCTGTTGTTGTGGCTGTTGTTGCTGTTGCTGCGGCTTGTTGACGACAACAGGTGGTTGCTGCTGCGCAGGTGGCGCAGCGGAGCCCACATTCATTGGAAGCCCAAGAAACTCGGTCGAGTCGACAATGTAAAACTTATTATCCTTGATCTCGACTGGTTGACTGTTGGCAGCGCCGCCAAAGCCCATGTTGCCCCACGAGTCGGCTGCCTGTTGTTGTTGTTGTTGCATGAATTGCTGTTGTGTTGCTGACGCAGCAGCGGATGGCGATGGTTGCGGCTGCGGCGACTGCAACCGCGAGTGCTGGTGCTGAGGTGAGTGACTGTGGCGATGCTGTTGCAGTATCAACTGATGCTGCTGATGCATCGCATGCATGTGATGCGGCGAGCTAAAGTGTTGTTGTTGTTGCTGCTGCTGCTGTTGTTGCTGTATCTGTTGCGCCTGATGCGGATGGGGATGGGGGTGGGGGTGCGTATGGGGGCTTTGAGGCGTGTGACTGCGCATATGCGGCTGTTGTTGTTGTGCCTGTTGCGGCTGCTGTTGCTGTTGATACTGGTTTATCATCTGATGTGGCTGATAGCCACCAGGTGCATTGCCTGTGGGCTCAAAGTGGAACTGGTTCTCCTGGCCGCCAAAGCTGTTCATCCGCTGTAGATGCAGCTCCGGTGTGCTGTTGTTCGGCGTATGCGTATGGCGATGATGCGGCTGTTGTTGAGGCGGTAGCGGCGGTGGTGCCTGTTGCTGCTGCGGCGTTGGCGGTGGCGTTGCAGCAGCATGTTGCTGCTGCTGTTGATGTAGCGCGTTCTGCTGTTGCTGCTGCTGCTGTGGTGGCGGCGGCTGTTGCTGTTGCAACTTGTCCGCACTAAAGCTCTGATTGTACATGGAATTCTGCTGAGATTCGCTCGTGGAGACCGAGTGCTGCGATGTCGATGCCGTTGAAGACTGCGAGCTGTTGCTGCTCACCATCGCAGCATTAAACGGATCCTGCTGCGAGCAGCCCGGCGTCGTTGACAACGGTGGTGGCGGCGTGGGCGTGGCACCGACGCCACCAACTCCCTTTCCTACGACCTGCTGCATTTGCTGCTGTGATACAACTGCTGCTCCGGCTGCTTGACCCTTTGCTTTGCTGGCAGCTGACTTCTTGGTAGCCTTAACCGGTGGTGGACCCGGCATATCAGGCATTGGCACCAGATCTAAAAGAAATGAAGGAATCGTTGAGTCACTTTGAGCTGAATTGATATAACTAATACTCACCCTCCTCGCTGCCCTTGGGAAAGCGTTGTTTACCTTTTTTAGGGGGTGGCGGTTGGTTTCCATGCATTGTCTGTTTGTGGCGGACCAAGTGCGTCTTCCATTTGAAGGTCTACAAAGTAAAATTGAATCAATGAGAATCCTTTGTGAGCAGGAATGTGTTTAGTGCTACTTACCTGATCGCAGTGATTGCAGCAATGCGGTCGCTCCTCGGAGTGCGATGGTAGATGGCGCTGAAGTGACTTGGCAGAGCCGAAACGCTTGCCGCAAAGCGTACACTTGCACTCGGAGACATCGACGTGAGCATTACTGTAGTGCTCCTTGAGCGCAGGATATGTAAAGTAGGATGAGCCGCACAGATCGCAGACGTAGGTGCGCTTGACCTCAGTGTGCAGCTGGACGTGCCGCTCCAGATTGGCCTTGAGAGTGAATCGGTTATGGCAAATGTGGCACTCAAAGAAGTTATCCCGCTTGTGCACTCGTATGATATGCTGGTAGAGGGCATTCTTTGAGGGGAACTCGGCGCCGCACACCTCACAGATGGCGCCGTCGGCCTTGTGGCCCGTCTCTTCAAAGTGCTGCTGTAGCTTTTTCTGTGATAGCTTCAAGCCGCATTCTCCGCACGGAAAGACTAAAAGAAACGAATCAAATCTTCACGTTAGCCACAAAACTACACCACATCATTCAAAAATCATTCCAAACGTAAGGCTTGTCTAAGGCTTCTTAACTTTGCGCCAACACGTGGCTTTGGTGAAATTTACATTCACTCCGACTCACTTTTGAATTCCTTCTTGTGGGACTCCACGTGGGCGTGAAATTGTTGCCGACGAGAGTACGATTCGCCGCAGGTCTCACAAACAAACGGAAACTCCTTCACGTGCATCGTGCGATTGTGCTGAATAATCTCCTGCAAAGATACAATGGAATCTCATTCAATAAAAGTAATTGTAGGAATCGTAGTCGACTCTTACCTCTAGCGAGTTGCCATTGGGCTGCCCACAGTCATGACAGTAACCGGGATGAATCTTGTAATGATCCAGCAATGACTTGCGTTTCCGATAGGATTTCGGGCACAGCAGGCAGTTGTAGCTGGGTTTATCCTTTTTACTGCCGGGCGTGTGGCTGCCGCCGAGCTGTGAGGGCGGCGCCTGCAGAGAGGTGCTGCTGCTGCTGCCACCATCGATGAGCTGCTGCTTAGCAGCATCCAGCTCATCGAGATCATTATCCAGATCGTCATCATCTTCATCGCCTGAAAGCTCATTATCATCCAGCTCCATAGATGAGTTCAGCTGCCCACAAGCATTCGAGCCCAGGCTCAGCGAACCCAAGTGTGGCGGCTGCGACTGCGCCAGAGGATGCGCATGCGGATGCAGATGCGGCTGGCGGTTGTTCAGCATTGGTCCATGTTGATGTGGTGGAAACTGATTCTGCTGCTGCTGTTGTTGTTGCATCTGCATCATGCCGCCCATCATTGTGAGCGGATTACTGTTTGAATTATAATGGTTTTGGCTCTCGTTCATCATCTGAATCTCGCTACCAGACATTAGCTGCGTATTGGCCGATATGGCAACACCTTCGTGACCGTATCCGGCTCTAATGGGCATCGGTATGTGCTGCGCTTGCAGCTGCGCCTGCGACACTGGCTCCTTGCTGGCGTGCTCCGGCGCTAGCTGCTGGGCAAGCACATTGTTGCTTTTGTTAAGGTTGTTATTATTGTTGATATTGCTTGACGTAAGGCCATTGATCACAAGGTTTCCACTGCTACTCGTGCTGCTGCTGTGAAAGAAAATGGGATTGATTAAAGATCTCTACTGTTTATCTATCTAAAGGTACTTACAGATGGTGAGGATGAAGCTGCTGTACATGATTGGTGTCCATGAGAAGGGACGCAATGCCGTTGTCATGGACAACGCTACTGTTACTATTGCTGTTCCCGCTGCCGGTGTTGGTTACGCTGCCTAAACCACTGCCGGCACCAGCCATTATCTCATCTATTTCGGGCTCCATTTCCAGTCCATCAATGAGACGACCTGCGCCTACACCATCGTCAATGAACTCCTCAAACTTCATAATCTCCTGTGCTACTGACAGCTGTGACTCTGTTTCCGACTCCAGTTCAGAGTCGCCAAACGAGATGGATCTGAGCTGACTTGGCTCATGATTATCCAGCAGCAGCGGCACTTCTATTTGTTGGTCCAGTGGCTGACTTTCTTTATGCTTCTGCTCCTCTTCCAGCAGCAATGCAGCAGCCACAATAGCAGCTGCAGCTGCAGCCTCAGCAGCCTCAGCCTCAGCCTCAGCCGCAGCAGCAGCCGCAGCAGCGGCAGCGGCGGCTTCCGCAGCGGCTTCCGCAGCGGCTTCTTTTGCCGACTGCCTCCGCTCGCGCTGTCGCCGCCACTCGTCTAGCCTTTGCTCCCTCAGCTCTTTCAGCACACGCGTCGAAGGCGTTGTTCCCAGAAGGCGGCCGGTGACAATAAAGTTGTCGTAGAATTGCTTAAGGAAGGGCTTTTGGTGTTGGCTTAGTGCCAAACGTAGTAGCACCCGGAACTGCGCCTTGAAGGCACGTTCACTAAACTCCCCGCTGCTGTGGTGGTACCGCAACGTATATTGGGTATCCTCGTGAAACACATAACCTTCACCCAGCCGGGAGCGCACTACAGGCGCCACTGCGTCTATGCTAACAATGTTGTTGTTGGTGCGCTTCCGCTTAACCAACGCCGTGGAGCTGATTAACTTCTGTTGCCGGCGAAGTAAGAGCTCTTGGCAGCTGTTGCTGTTACTCCCATTGTCATCGTCATCCATGTCGTCATCCTCCAGCATCTCATCCTCATCGAATGTCGCTGCATACTTGCGCTTTGCTGCCGCCGTGTGTAACAGATCAAGAGGATCGCTGGTGAGGAGTGGACCTGAAGCTACAAGCGCACTGACATTGTTTACGACGCTGGGATTGCTGTGATGGAAGACGAGCCGCTTGCTCATGGAAGACGAGTTTTCAGTATCGGCGTCATCATCGAGAAATTCATCCTCCTCATCAAGGACCATAAGCTCCTCTTTGCAGAGAATCTTCTCAAAGTTTTGATTTAAATCGATCGCGGATGCTTCATTCTCGCTCTCGAGTTTTATTTTCGGCACCTGAACTTGAACCTGAACCGTTCCAGCACCATGGCTATCGATCGTGCCCGGTTCCGTCTTCTCCTTCTTGGTGGCAAGCAGCAGCTGCAACTGCTCTCTCTTCGCTAGCTGCTTCGAATCCAAATCGGCCCCATTATCGTTCGGTTTGTGACTGAACAGATTCCTGACGACTCGGTCGCAGGCCTCTGGATATTTGCACTTAAGCGTTTGTAGCAGAACTTTGATTGCATCGCACCGCGACGCCACATTCAGACTATCCAGTAGATTCACTGACTGATCCACCTGCAATTCCAAAAAAAGAGCGTATTAGTTAAATGTAAGTATTAATTACTCAAAAAATAATTGAAGTAGTTCAATTAATTCAGTTTTAGTTCTTACATAATATCGTTTCTACATAAAAAAAAACAGAACTGAAGTATGCAATTGTTGGCTGCCTTGCCTTAATTGTGTGTATATAAAACTGTTTCAAGGCTTTAAATTTAACCTTGAATCACCCGTCTATAGCCTTCATATCATAGATACTAGAAACACTTTGATATTTGATCTCAATGTGAATGTTAACCTGTTATTTAAAATATATATACAGTAGACGACCGGTTTAACGTACTTTCGGTCTAACGAATTCGCAATTTAACGTACTTGTCAAATTTTTACATCGAGTACCTTAATACCGAACTCTTATACTCAACGAAAAGGGAAATGTATAAGAACATAACATAAAATCAACGCAAAAATGTAAGGAAAGAATGCAATGATAGATATCTATGTATCTACAATAAAATATTTTTTATGCTATCATAAATAAGAGCACTTAATGCATTTATAGCTACAAAACTGGGTCCTAAATTGGGTACTCGAAATAACGAACAGGGTTCGTTAAGCCGAATTTCCACTGTATAGACATACATGCATGAATACATACATACATACATGAATGCATACATACATGCATACATACAAACATACATACATGCATACATGCATACATGCATACATGCATACATGCATACATACATACATACATACATACATGCATGCATACATACATACATACATACATACATACATTCATATATACATACATACATACATACATATGTACATATTTACATATTTACATACTTACATACTTACATACTTACATAATTACTTACTTACATACTTACATACTTACATACTTACATACTTACTTACTTACTTACTTACATACTTACATACTTACATACTTACATACTTACATCACCAATGCATCACAAATAATCACCCACAAACACATTCACACAAGAAGACACCAAAAAAAGCACGGCCTCATGCGAGCTTAAGTACTACATTTGAGAATCGACGAGAAGGGCAGTTGACATAAGTGTAGCATACTTTTAGGATCACTTTAAGCAATTATAATTGTATCGATCGCTATCGATACATAGATACATACATACATACATACATACATACACTTACATACACTTGCATAAACATACATATACACATACACTTTCACACAAGACACCAAAAAAAGCATGGCCTTACATGAGCTTAAGTACTACATTTGAGAATCGAGTAGAAGGGCAGTTGACTCACTTAAAACGGGTAATTCTTAGGATTGTTTGTGATACATACACAGATACATACATACTCACCCACACTTACATATACACATATAATCGCATTTACACATACACTTTCACACAAGAAGACACCAAAAAATGCATGGCCTTACATGAGCTTAAGTACTACATTTGAGAATCGAGTAGAAGGGCAGTTGACCCACTTAAAACGGGTAATTCTAAGGATTGTTTGTGATGTCGAAAAAAAAAGAATTAGTAGATAAAGTTGAAGACAAAACGCACTTCTGTTCTGTAAAGGCAATTTTGAATAAAGAACAACTCGATATGTTCTATATACTGTATATAAATAATAATTAGATGTATATTATAATGATATTTATAGCAAATAATAATACTGTAGAAGGCAAGTTTAACGTACACTCCGTTTAACAGATTCGCGACAAGTATCCTCAGTTGAGTACTCGAAATAATGAACTATTACAGGCTCTTGCATTTAGTAGTTCGTTAAACCGGACTTCTACTGTAATTCAATATTTACACAGTGACTCATTCACAGTCACAGGTGCCGGTATTGCTCATCACTAACAGTTACACCCGTACATACATATGTTGTTTGTATGTACATACAATGCGAACGTAAATATTTATTAAAGTTTGGCGTAATAAATGACCAACTTCCGTTAGTTTGCCCCCCTTTTCTGCTCGGCTTACACGACCATAACAAATGTAATAGAGGACGGACGGAGGAGAGAGAATGTGGGGGTGAAACAAATGTGTTATAGCGTTGCCACGTGGTTTGAAAATGGTAAAGTTAATTAAAGACCCAATTAGAGCAACGATTAATGTATATATGTACGAGTGTGTATATAAATATTGCATGTATATATGTGCAGTTCAATTTAACACACACACACTCAGCCACGTGCACTCTAAAAACTGTCATCTAATGCAATTACTGATTATGATTTTCCAAACAATTTAATGCAATTAGAGCGCTAAGAGAGCGCGCGCGTTCTGTTCTGTCAGCGGCAGCGTCAACGTCAGCGTTCACGTCAATGGAACCGTAAGCAGACAGAGCGGCGACAGCGACAGCAGCTGCGCTGCTGACGCAAATGATTAGCGCACAGCACAGCGGAGAAGATGGCAATGTCGAAAAGAGTATAAAAAAAATAGTAGGAGAAACAAAAACACAGAGACAAACGCATACACACACATACATACGTATACCATAATAATAATAATAATAAAAACAAAAAAGAGCTTGCTGCTAGCAACGACGTCGACCAGGGGGGCAAAGAAATTAAAACAGCGCACAATTTGTGCTACTTTTCCCCATTCCACAATGTTTCCGTCTATGTATGTGTGTATATACATATATGCATCTCTATGCATACGTGTATGTCTGTGTGTGTGTGCGTGAGTTGAAGCAGCGAGTCAGTTGTAGTTGTAACTAGACGATGGCGCTCTCTAAATTGCTCTCCCACAACCCACCCACTGGCTGGCATTTGTTTTGAGAGAGAAAACGAGAAAGGAATATTTGGAGCTAAAGAGAGTTTGTGATAGGCAAATGAGAAGGACGGGATGAGGGCAATGGCACTGAGCAGCACAACACTGGCCCCGCTGGCAATTTTCAAATATTCTTTCAGCAAAAGCATAAAGTAAATATGATGTTTATCAAATTCAGAGAACTAATTAAGAGCGACATGAACAAAAGAAGTGAATACCATAAAAAATAAATGCAGTCTTACTTATATTAATGGCAGTACATACTAGTAACTAAAAATATAATTAATAATGAAATGTACCATGAAATGAAAAAGGCCTTTTATAATTTTAATACATATATTGCTTTAATATGTGCAATTATATATATTAATATATGCTTGCGCTCTACTTATAAATAATAATAAACGTTGTAAGTGTAGATTGAAGATAACACACACACGTAACATATACATAAACACACTAAAAAGATGAATGCCCACGTGCGTTTGTGTGCGTGTATGCGTGTTACAATCTATATGTGCGTGTGCTTATGTATGTACAACAAAGAGAGAGAGGGAGAGTGAGAAAAAGGCAGATGGCGAGAGCACGCTTATAAAAACATGCATACACACGCATACATATAAATGTACAGACGCTTGTATATGTATTCGTAGCGAAGCTGAGCACAAGCTAAAATACGATATTAATTAAATAAATACATATTTAAGTAAATATGTATGTATGTAAATATATGCGCATTCGTATGTAAATTTATTTTCAGATATTTATGTTGCGTGCTTTAATTAAAATACGGTTTTATATATGTATGGTGGATTATGTATATGTTATTTATGTTATGCCAGACGTTCTTTAGTACTAACTTTAATCCTTGCAGCTGGCATTAATTAAACGATTAATCTAAGTTCCAAAGATAAAATACTTTAAATAATAAATAAACATAATTTTTAATATAGCAGGTGCACATTATTGTTATATAAACATAAAGTTGTTAAGGTATTAAAGCCAATAGTGTCGAATACAGTTATATATTTCTACTTAAGTTTAAATGTTAAGAGCTGTGCGGTTTCCAAGCTAGTTAAACTTAATCACAATGGTTTCATTTCGAACCGGAAAAACGAAGAAATGATTGTTTTTTTTACATTAAGTTTAATTTATAAATGAACTGCATAATACATAATATTAAGTATTCCTTAGACTAGCCCATAAATACATCTTACAATAGATGTAAATGAAATGTTTGTAGCTATCCAAAAATGTTCTTGGCAACCTAAACATAAAATAAGCAAATACCCATGTAAAAATGCTTAAAATAACTCTGAAACTAAATTGAGCACAGCAACAACATACACGTGTACACATAGATACATATGTATATTTACCATAGTAATGTACTTGTATTAGTGTGTGCACATATATATATATATATAAGCGTATACTATATATATATTGTACGTATATTTACAAATATTTGAGCACTAAGCACAAAGGCTTAAAGTTTCTATACTATGTCAGAAATACAAGGTATAACATGGTACAAAATTCTTGGTCTTTTGTCTTAGTTAAAATTTATGGGTTTTTCGTTCTTTTGTTTCCTTTTATCGTATTTAAGTCGTAACGAGCTTTCAACCGCAACATTATAAATTTGCCATGATGTATCCAACGAAAGTAAGTTTTAGCTTCTTTGGGGTGTGGTCTGACATTTATCAAGATAAGGTTTAAAGTATGGTCCTAAACATAGGTATAGCCATACATACTGTCTGTACTTATGGGAGTATATATGCAAGTCAAGTCATGATTTTGTTTTCATATTATTTTGTTTTAATCAAATTTGAATAGATATCTATTCAACTTTAAGCGTACCTGAAACGGTGACTTGCAGATTTTACCATATGACTGGATATTTGATGTTAAGAAAGCATACAATATTGACTTATATAATAACATATTTTTTCAACATATTAACGAATTAAACGTAAATGAATGTAAGTACAATACTTACTAATCTATATCTATATATTTTTGATGCTCAAATTTTTTTAAATTAATCGAACTAAACCAAACTTTATACATTCAATATAAATTAAAATTTGCCGTCGAGGCAAAATAATAAGGTATTTTCTTAGTGCATATTATGAAAAATTTTGTTTATTGGTAAAGAAATGGTATAATCTATACTACCGTTATGTAATTTAACTATTTCTTGCTTCTTAAAACATTCTATTTACATAGAAGACACGTTTCCATCTCTAAAAGCATTCATATACATATATGTATTAAATCAATAGAATCTTCTCCAGGGTATTCAATAAACGATTATCTATATGTGCACATGTATTTACCCAATACTAATACCAATGCAGTTTGTCTTGATTTATTGGACTTAGTTGCTGCTTCTTCTTCTTTTTAGCTAGTTCGTTTTAATATTATTATGTACCTGTTCAACACGCAGACAACACGCACGAATACAGCGATAGAGCAACAGGGAAAGAGAGCAAAGAGAATAAGAGTGATATCTACAAACACATATTAACACACACATATATACGCAAATACATGTTTAGAGGTATTTGTTTACATACATAACACATACATACATTTATTTAGGTTGCCAAACTGTAAACGTTGCAGCTGTAGCAAGTGGGGCAAGAATTGCCGCTGCATTTTTAGCAAATTTATGTTTTACATTTTGCGCTCATGCAACGTGTACTAACACATAAATACATATACACGCACACACGAACACTGCGTATGTATGCGTTTCTATATGTATATGTGTTTGTTTGTAGTTTTTACTAATCAAATAAAAATAGCATTTACGTTGTCCTCTTTTATTAATGAAATTGGCACAAGCGAAACAAAACTAACTGTACAAAATGACAAACATACATATATATGTACAGTGGAACAATATTTAAAACAACCAAACCATTTATTAGGTTAAATATATTCACATTTCAGTGTTGAGAGTTCAACTATATTTTAAACCGCAATTATGACTTTTCTATAACATCAAACTTCTAGATACTAGGTTCTAGCAAATATTATTTTGTATTAAACCTTATTAACAACAGGTTTTATACACATATAATAAGGACAGGTGCCAGTTAAAGATTAGTAATTACCACAAACTAACGTCAAGACTATCAAAAAAAATAAACACAAGAGTAAAAAATTATATCTTACCACAAAGTAACTACAAGATTAGCTAAAACAAGAACAACAGAGTAAAAATAATTGTGAAGTACAAGTAGTGTGTAAATTATAGTACATGGCAAATCTAAGAAGGACTAAGAATGAAGAGAGAGGTTATTGTTGTCGTTCTGCTTTTACTCATTTCAAGCTCAGGTTGTTGACTCAGCCTTTCACAATTGTCGTAAACCTAATTAAAGGCGATAAAAACTTTAATTGGTAAGCTCAAAAACATAATTAATAAAAAGACACAAGAATAACCGTCAACTGCAAGTGAAAAGGCATTCCAATTGTATTGAACACTTGTTTCCTTGTTTGACAGATTTTAAGGGTCCCCAATTGGTATCAGCATCTCTTTCAGTGCTGAAGTCCAACAAGAAAAGAATATAAAACAAAAAAGAAAGAATTAAAAGTCTGTGACAGCCTTCTTTTTGTACCACTGTGCACGCTGTTTACAATTCTTCATTTCTGCTTTGCTCGTCCATTCGCTCTCCCCCTCACACAAATACAAATACAAACACAAACAGAAACAAATTCATGCTCTCTCGCTTGGTGCTCGGCTTGGTTTATTGTTGTTCTTGTTGTTTTTATTGTAGTTGTAGTCGGAGTGGCGCGCACAAGTTGGATTTCGTAGTATTCGTAGTATTTATGTACATACATACTCATAAACATACACACGTATTTAACTATGTAAATGTGCCTGTTAATATTATGCATGGGTATGTGTGTAAGCTTGTGAGTGTGTGTGTGTGCATTCAAGTAATGTAATGTTGTTATAAACTAATAAAAATAAAAATAAATATTTTCTCAAAGTAACGAGGAAAACAAAACAAAAGTGAATAATAGCCAGCCCCACGACTACTGCAACAACAAAAACAATGACAAAATGGGTCGAAAGTGGGAGAAGCAAAACTGACTAGCTTACTGGGCTGGGAAAGAAGAAGGGGGAAACAAAACTACAATTCATTTTAGAAAAAAAAAAAAAAAATAGAAGAGAAGTGAAGAATGCCATTATGTGGCACTGGTATGGGGAATGAGAAATGAGGAAAGGGAGTGCTATGGGTTAGTAGGTGGGTGGAGAGCATAGGAGGTAGGGATAGGGGTAGGGTTGGAGCAAGGGCACAGAACTACGGTGCGGAAGTTCATACACATATACAAACACAAGATGACGTCCATGCTGTGTGTGGAAGTGTGCGCGCTGGTATTGTGCAAGAACCAATTTTAGGACGGAATGGGAAGGTTAAATGAATGAAGCTTTTTTAATATATTATAAGATAAACAGTTGGCTCACTCCGTTCTTAAATATTGTTTAGAATTATAATTACATATTTCCATACAAAATACTAATGAAGTTTTATGAGAGCTAGCAATTATAAGCCATTTGTAGACAGTTTAAAATGATTATATTGGTATTAACGTATTGTTATAACGTTCCCCATTTCTTTTATATCCATGATTTGGATATTTGGAAAAGAGTCGGCTTTTAATAAAGATAAATTATGTAGCGTAACTTAATTTAACTATATTAAATAGGGACAAATAACACACGATTACATTACAACAAACAACAGCTGAAATTAAACTGCCAGTGCACACTGTACTTCACATTATTTGTTATCTCTCTTCTTCTTCTTCGCTATCTCTATCTCTGCCGCTCTCTTCTTTTCCTACGCATTACACGTTGTTTTGCCACTCTCATTTGATAGTCGCACGGAATGTAGACTTACATATACATATATACGTACAAGCATGAATGTATGTGTATGTGTATGTGTATGTGTATGTGCACATGTGTGTGTGTATGAATGTTCACATTTATGTAGTTGAATGTGAACAGGGGGCTTGGGGCAAGGCATTTTATAGGAAACATTATTTAATTACCAGTAATTTAAAATCCAACTGTGTAGTTTTGTTATCCATTTTGTTGTTGGTTTCTGCATTTGGCTGAATTTTATTTATACGTTTTACTCACACACACATATACACTTGCACTCACTGTGCATACAAGCACAATTTTATGATACACACATACATACATACATACACACGTATGTATTTTATTATTTCGATTTTTCTTTGCTTGTGTTTCGCGTTTCTTCTACTTGCTCGCTACAGCGCAGCTCTTTTTTGTGTTATTTCATTTTCCTCATTTTCTTTTGCCTTTTTATATGTTAACGTTGACGGCTACTGCGGATGTCGCTGTTGCGGCTGCTTCTACACACAACTTTTCACTGTATTGACAACATTCAGATATTGCCATTGGTTTCACATTTTCAACCATGCATGTGTGCACATTTTACAATTGTATAAATTAACAATATCAAATGCTTTACGAATATATGTACACTTTACTATTGCTGCTGCCTGATTGCCACTTTCTGTGGCACACGCACGCACACACACACACACAGACGCGCGCTCAATGATGATCTGCTGCGTAGGAAAAATTTCTTAACGTTTGCTTTTATTAGTTGTATTGCTTATACGATGCGCGCGATTAATTAAAGTTATATTCCAAAAAGGGAAACCGATTATTAACTATTTTTACGAATATATTTTAATTTTTAAAGAGCGAAAACTGCAAAAGCGACGGAATTTCCCACAAAATGTTTTGTATGGTATTTTTTAGTGCAAGCGGATGAGGGTATTTTTTAGGCAATTTACAACAAGAGCTGCCAACTTGTTTAAAATACAAGAGTTGCATTTTTGATATTTATCGCCTCCTCTACATTTCGATACCTTCCTATTAACTTTGAAATTTTATTTCATATACAAAATTAACTCCAGGTTGCCATTAAAATTACAATTGGTGTATTTAATCCCACATAAAATTGGTGCTTAGGATTTCGACTGTTGGGCTTGTTTTTCCTTCTTAGCGGCTTCTGCTTCAGCCTCCATCTTGTTGTACTTCTCAATCAGCTTTTCCACGTCGGGTCTTTCCAAAACACTGTAGACAGTTTTGTTGTCAATACGTTTTAAAGTAGCCATTTCAACCTTCTCTGGGGTCAGTTTAGTGGTATCCAAAGTTTTACTCAGCACTTTGACGGCTAAATCCTTAGCTTCATCTAACTTAATGCTGTCCTTGTCAGCCAGTTCCTGTTTAAGCATAGAGATAGCGGCACCAAAGTTGTTGCCAATGCAAGTAGCCTTCCAACCACCATAATTGCCACTAGGATCCGACTGATATAACTGATATCCGTACTTATTGTCCCAGCCCATGTAGAGCAACGATACGCCAAAGGGGCGCTTACCTCCATATTGGGTATAGGCCTGCTTGATATCGCACAAATGTGACACAAGCTGTTCGCATGGAATCACCTCTCCGTAGCTGAACTGGTAGCGCTGGGCTATCAGACGCAACTCATGAGTCAACACATTCGCATCGGATGTAATACCCGCCACTGAACAAACCATGTTTCTAAAGTGTAAAGTTTTCCAATTAAACGTCTCAAAAAACATTTATTTTTTTACTTACTCATTTAGCCGGTAAATCTTTTCAGATGCAATCTCAGTGTCAAGCAGCTTGTTTGTGCTGCGGCATTCGGCTGCAAGCACTATTCCATCTTCAGCCAAAATGCCCAGACATGTGCCGGCATGCGATATGGCCTCCATGGCGTACTCCACCTGGTAGAGACGGCCCTCTGGCGAAAAGATCGTGGTGCGGGAATCATAGCGACGCGCCTGAAAAAATGCAAATATATTGGTAACCGTGATAGCGCAAATTAAATATATGAAAATAGACCTCAATGTGTCTGTTTATTATAAATATATGTATTGAACTCAGCTACAAGTAGTTTAAAAAGAAATTGCTTACCATTTTGTATTTGTTAAAAATGTAGAAATTATTTGAGAATCAGGCAATCCACAGCGCTGTGTTGCTCTCTGCAATTTATACTTGTCATTGCGGAGAAGAGCTGCCAACCCATTTTTGATTTGCCCAGTGCTGTTAATACGTCGTTGATGAATCTATCGATAGTTCCGTTGCTGTTAAACTACAGAATATGCCTGTGCCTGTGCTGTTAAATTTTAGCGCGCATATTCAAAATTGAGTACACAGTCGGCGCGGTTCCGCGGTTGTGGTTTGTCAATTCGAGCAAAAATAGTACCTAGTACCAGTTAAATAGATAGCAGAAGTAGTACTCTAGAAACTTAAAAGTTACTTTCTAAAGTAACTATTACAGTCGCCATATCGTATTTTCAGCTCGGTTGATACGATATTGCAATGCTTAATTCTGCCTGTATTTGCTAACTATCGATAATTTGAGTAAATATACTGGTTTTGCACACTTTTGGCCCACTTAAAATATGTTTGAATTTAAACGGTTACATTAAAAATGTCGAACAAACTTATGATACTTTAAATGCCTTTACATTAAGATTGACAGGGTATTGGAATTATTTTATGATATTATCCCTCAACCATCTTATAAATTTATTTCTTTTGTCCACAGGGAGCCTGTCGTCGAAGTCGATACGGTCAAAACTTTAACTTATTTGGTCCTGGTGTTGCATAGTAATAAATATGTTAATTTACTTTATTTATTTAATAATTAATATACCCTTTAATGAGAATGACTTGTTATTATTATTATTTTATTAGTTGTGTAGTCTGATAAGTTTTTATAGCCATATTCAGAGGGTGAACCCTTTAAAGAATTAGGGAATTCAACTGTCAACTGGGCCATAAACTCTGCTCAAGCAGACACTGTTATTGTTTTCTGGCGCAGGGACCAAGGCAAATCCCACCACCCACACTCCCCCAGCCGAACACTTAGACGCATTAATTGTTGGCGGCACGCGACTAGAGAGACTGTTGCTCCTTTTTAAGGATGAAACTGACTGGCAAACACTTTGAATTCAAATGGAGCACAACAACAATGGCAACAGCAGCCAGAAGAATTAATATAGGAGCAACAACGGAAGGGCAACAAGTGAAAGCAGTCGTTGCCTAACCTTAGACATTCGTATTTAAATTGACGATGCCGGTATCAGAGATTCGACTTCACGACTCCACGAGGCAATAAGCGCCAAGTCCTGCCATTGGCTGAAGCACTCGGGTTTGCCTCTATCCTTCTTTGCAGCCGACAGGAGTATCCTATTGCCGAGCAGTGTCCTGCCCTATATAAAAGCTTCAGCACTTGCCTCTGGCAACATTCGTTAAACGCAACTTCCAATGCCAAGCCATGGCTTTTTCGGAACAAGGATAATCCTTTGATTCAACCTTATCTTCAAGTCCTTGAAAATTGATCCTTTAAAGTGCAGTGTCAAATATTCAAAACGAGTTAAAAGTGTGAATAAAGTTAATTAATAAAGTGACTTTTAGTGGTAAGTGCAAGTTAAAGTCCATCCTGAGTCCTTAAAGGGATAATATAAAAACATTTGACAATATTTAAAGGCAGCAGCGGATAAATTAGATGCGCCTCATTATCCTTTGTAATTGTCATTTGAATTAATTTCTCGTTTCTATGAAAAAAGAAAAATTGAACAAGTGAAAAAGTTTTCTCAATGGATACAGAACTTTTTTTTGGTTTTCTTTACTTTTCCGAAAGGAATTTGGAAACGTTTTCTTATGGAATCCAATATATATATGATAATTTTTCCATCTTAACTATTATATTGGAATACTATCCCGATGTTAAGGATAATGTTGCTGATCCACATCAGCCTTGCGCTTAGCCTGCTGTTGCCTGCTGCGTGTGGTGTCGCTTTGCCAAAGGGCAGCAGACGCAGAAATATTGTATCCTGGGCGGATAAGGACCTTAGCATTGAGGGCATTACGCATCAGGCTAGATCCAATAATGGACACGTCAATGAAAGCCTCGATGTGAACGTATTCGAGCGTATAAGAGAGTCGAAAAATCAAACGGGCTCCTTCAACGAGAGCGGCATCAGTGAGATGCGTGTCTATAATGTGGGTGTTCTAATGGCATCCCATTTGGGTAAGTGATGGCTTTGGATGGTGGCTGAAACATTGATATACATTTGAACTTGTACCTCAGATTCACCATTTGACCTGGAACGCTGCGGACCGGCTGTGGACTTGGCCTTGGATCAGATTAACAAGCGCTTTCTTAGCCCGCACAACGTGAAACTGGTCAAGAAAAAGGCTAGGTAGGTGCTCCTTAATAGAAACTAGGAGGGGGAGAAACATTAATAGGAAAGATTACTCCGTCATAGCAGAAGCGGTGCGACTCCTTGGCTTCTGACTTCCATCTACCCCAAGTAAAGGTGCTCGTGCTTAATGGCACCTCCCATGCCACCCCCTGGCCGTATCGCTTGTTGCGTGCAGCACGAGCTCAGTTAATTACTCGAATTTCATGGCCGCAACTCTTGAGCTCCTCTAGCCTAATCCTTACCAATACCATTCCCATTCGCATTTCCAGCGCGACAGCAATGCATTTAAAGCATGTTTTCCCCCAGTTGTTTGTGTTTCTATCTTCAACCATTGTCTTAGCCTGATTATCTTTATATCCCTTATCCCGACAGTTACCCATCGTGCTCGGGTGCCAGAGCCCCAGGACTGGCAGCGGACATGCATTTCAAGGACGACGTCATCGCTTTCATAGGACCCGCCTGTGCATTCGCTCTGGAACCTGTTGCCCGCTTGGCCGCCTACTGGAATACGCCCATTATAACGGGCATGGGAGATCAGGTACGTGAACACGTATACATCATGTCCACCGTGGCACCGTGGCTGAGCCACCACCACCGACCACTCACAGCACGTGGCTTTCAATTATTTGCTTTGCTTGATGCATAATAGGGAATTAATCCCTCCCACCCTCGTCCAACGGAATCACATTCACTACGTTCAATTGATTGCGCGTCTTGGCAATTAAACACGACTTTGAGTAGCTTTGGGATTAGCCCTACTCGAAAGCGATTCAACACCTTCGATTGGAGCACAGATTCAATAAACGCATTTCCTTTCTCCCACAGCCGCCCTCATCCGAGGGTGAACTAACAGTTACCTCCGGCATACTGGGCAGAATACACAAATGGAAGAACGAGAGTACGGTAAGTTGAACTTATTCCGCATCATATTTCTATAGGAAAACTAATCCCGAGACGGAGCTGGGATCTTAAAAGCCAACTATGAGGTTAACTTGCCTTATGTCCCTCCATCTGAGGAAGAGTCAGGATTAGGTAAAGAGTAAGACTGAACCAATAGCCTCTGCCTTCTGTAGATACTTCCTCTTAAGATCTAAAGAGTTTCCAGGTTATCTGTCCAGGCTGATATCTATAGAATACTTTGTTCCCAGGGCATGTTCAAAGACAAATCGAAGTATCCCACGCTGACCCGCATGTCGTATTGCCAGTGTCGTCTGAAGTTGGTCTTTGCCAGCGTTTTTCGACAGTTCAACTGGAAGCATGTGGCGCTATTGGTGGACCGCTCGGAACTGTTCTCGTTGACGGTGGGCAAGAATCTGGAGTATGGTCTGCGTCAGGAGGGATTGTTGAGCTTTGTGCGGGAGTTGAACGGCAACGAGGAGGAGATCTATGAGAACTATCTCAAAGATGCGAGCATGTATGCACGTGGTAAGATTTCAGCTCATGATTACTAGACGTGGATGCACTTCATCGAATCCTTGCAGTGGTCATATTATCGGTACGGGGTGTTCTGGTGCGTAAGTTTATGCTGGCCGCGCACAGTCTGGGCATGACGAATGGTGAGTGGGTCTTCCTGGATGTGGAGATATTTCAGAGCGCCTATTGGGGCGATAAGGATTGGGAGCTGGGTGACGAGAATGATATGCGTGCCCGCAAGGCATACGAGGCACTGCTACGGGTCTCCTTGCTGCAACCGACCAGCCCCATCTTCCAGGACTTTGCGGACAACGTGCGCGAGAATGCCATGTCCGAGTATAACTATACGTTTGGCGAGGGGGAGGAGGTTAACTTCTTCATTGGCGCCTTCTACGACGGCGTCTACCTGCTTGGCATGGCTCTGAACGAGACTCTGACCGAGGGCGGAGACATACGCGACGGGGTGACCATCACAAGGCGCATGTGGAATCGCACTTTCCATGGCATTACGGGCCATGTGCGCATTGATGACAACGGGGATCGCGACGCGGACTACTCCATACTGGATCTGGATCCCATCAATGGCAAGTTCTCCGTGGTGGCACATTACTACGGTCTGCACAGGTATGTCCTTTGGATTGACAACCTTACTGGAATCTCTCTATATCCATTGGGACTTACAGGAAATATGCAGCTGCTCATGGCAAGAAAATCCACTGGCCAGGCGGACGCGAGGAGCCCCCACCGGATATACCACCCTGCGGCTTCCTGGGCAACTCACCTGACTGTCATGGATATGGTAAGTTCGGTTTATCATAAGCTCATCAGCTTCCTAAGTCTTTCCAATCTGATAGCGACTATCATCATGTACACGATCTTCGGACTCGCCTTGTTCTTTGGACTGGTGCTTCTGGTCATCTGTCTGCTACATAAGTAAGTAGGATCCGGATGGATTCGTCCTCTGCCCCTGTTCTATAAGTGTTTTTTCCTCTCCAGGCAAATGAATCTCAGCAAGGAGCTGCATAACATGTCCTGGCGTGTGCGACCCGAGGATGTCCTGATCGAAATGGGCGGCATGTTCGGCTCCAAGGGTGGCCTCCAGCGTCTGGACGTGGAGAATATATCGTTGCAACAATTTGGCATACACTCAGGACGTGCGTCCATAGCGAGCTTTGCTTCCCTGCCACCACAGGTGTACACTACAATTGGCCAGTTTAAGGGTGAACGGGTGGCCATCAAGAAGGTGAACGTCAAGAAGGTAGAGGTGACATCGACGCTGCTCTGGGAGATCAAACAGGCGCGTGATGTGAGCCATGAGAACACTGTACGTTTTGTGGGAGCCTGCATCGATTTGCCGCGACCAACTGTGCTCATCCTGACGGAGTACTGCTCCCGGGGCAGCTTGAAGGATGTGCTGGAGAACGAGGCCATCGAACTGGACTGGAACTTCCGCATGTCCCTCATCCATGACATTGTCAAGGGCATGAGCTATCTGCACAACAGCGATGTGGTGGCCCATGGCAAGCTGCGCTCCTGTAATTGCCTGATCGATGGACGCTTCGTCCTGAAGATCTCCGACTTCGGCCTGAACACCCTAACCACGCCCTCTGACTTTGTGCGCGACCAGAACTACTACACCAGTAGGTAAAGATTGGGATGATATCGTAACCTAACTGACTACGTTTTATCCTTAGAGCTGCTGTGGATTGCGCCGGAGCTGCTACCGATGACATCGATACCAGGCTGTCCGGCGACTCAGCGCGGTGACGTCTATTCCTTTGGCATTATCCTGGAAGAGATTGTTAACCGGGGTGGTCCGTACCAGGAAGCACGACAACAGAGCATGGACGTCCACACGATTTTGCATAAGGTGCGCCAGTACGAGTATCCGCCTTTCCGGCCACTCATCCGGGAGAGGGAATGCCCGCCGGATCTTTTGAACTTGATGGAAAAGTGCTGGGCCGACAACCAGGAGGAGCGTCCAGCATTCTCGACGATTAGAAGCAACATACGCACCATCATGAAGTGAGTGAAGCGCTACCAACATTCAACTCCAAATTGTCCAATCTCTTTTCAGAGGCTTCTGCGAGAACCTAATGGACGACTTGTTGAACCGCATGGAGCACTACGCAAACAACTTGGAGAGTCTTGTGGAGGAGAAGACCAGACAACTTAGCCTGGAGAAGCAACGTACCGAGGAGCTGCTCTACCAAATCCTGCCCCGTCCCGTGGCTCAGCAGCTGATGGCTGGGGATTTGGTGGAGCCAGAGGAGTTCAGCAGCGTCACCATCTACTTCAGCGATATTGTAGGCTTCACTGAGCTCTGCGCTCGGAGCACGCCCATGGATGTGGTCAACTTTCTCAATGATCTCTACAGCACATTCGATCGGATTATTGGCTTCTATGATGTCTATAAAGTGGGTCGTCCTTTAGCTGAAGAGGGATTTAAAATATTAATAGGAATCTCTTTGACCAGGTGGAAACCATTGGCGATGCATACCTTGTGGTCTCTGGTCTTCCGGAACCGAACGGCGATAAACATGCTCGTGAAATTGCTTTGATGGCCCTGGATATACTTCAGGCTGTGTGCTCCTTCAATCTCCGGCACAAGCCTGACTATAAGATACAGATACGCATTGGCATGCACTCGGGCTCCGTCTGTGCCGGCGTCGTGGGCAAGAAGATGCCACATTACTGTCTCTTTGGGGACACAGTGAACACCGCTTCCCGTCTGGAGACCACAGGCATGCGTAAGTAACAAGTTCTCCCACGGGACACAGGTATTTTAATGGATTGTATTACATAGCTGGCAAGATCCACGTCTCATCAGCTACTAAGGATATTCTGGACAAGTTTGGCACATTTCAGCTGGAGCACCGTGGCGATGTGGAGCTCAAAGGCAAGGGCACTGTAACCACCTATTGGCTGGACAGCACCACCGAGGCGGAAGCCCGTGCACCCACACCGCCGCTCATAAATACCGACGAGGTACCGTTCCCACTGCTTTTCGCGGGCATGGGAAAATAAACCCAATATATAATCATGGAATCCTTAGTACAAATCTTGATGGAAACTCTGCTGTAAGCCTGAAAGTAATCCCATAGATAATGCCTTGAAATTAAGTTGATCACTTTGCTCTCATCTGAAACAGTGCCAAGAGGATATACTATATATTATGTTTCCTATACAATATATTATTGTGGAATTCCAGAAAATCTAAAATCTATATGTCTAAATGTTTATCTGAACTATTTGTATTGTAATTTATTTATTTTATTTATATTTTATTTATTAATTTTTATTTATTAATCTATTTTTTTTATATATTTTCATTTATTTAATTATTTATTTATTTATTTAATTATTTATTTTTTTATTAATTATTTTTTTTGTTTTTCGCTTCATTTAAAGCCATTTTTTCTTAGTATTCATTTCTGTTTCTTTTAGCCATGTCTAAGGTTTATTCAACTAAAACCAGCTCAATTAATTATTATAATAATATTTATTATGCATATATGAAAAACTAATAAACACATATATAGAGCTGATATTGGCCAACAAGCAGCTGCAATCGATTTTCTTTTTTCCTCTCAACAAGTAGAAGGTACATAAAATCTTTGATATAGTTGTCAGACCTTTTGGATTATTTGTACACACAAATCAGAAACTAATTGAGATATAGGCACACACACCTGGCATACACCTAATCCAATGGACGCCCACCATGTTCAAAATTTCTACAGAGGCCAACGTCATAAGTTTGCATGTATTGTGTATACGTTAACTGCCCTGTTGCTCCTTACGTCGATTGTACAATGGGTTGGCTTTTTTGTAATGTGAGTAGGGTGTAAATTATGCTGTGTGGGTGTATGGTATAAGTTAATGTATATATTTTCAGAAAAGAATCGCTGGGGATGTTTACTGATAGTTTCTGGGCTGGTACTGTTTTCTTTATGCTTAGTCTACTGGTTATGTTATTTTTTATTTTCTTTGAGAAACTGCGCTTCAAATTTCCTGTAAATTACCTGTTCTTCATTATAATTGTAAGTTCGAATACTTTACATTTCCATGATATATTTTAGTTAGCCATATTATATTGGCAGTACGAATGCGCTATTGTGGGCACTGTGAACATGGTCTTACGTCATAACATTCACTTTGTGTATAGTTTTATCATATGGACCGCTGTGCTATTGGTCTGCCTTTTAATCGGTTCCTTTTTAAGGGTAAGCAGTTAATCTAGAGAAACGCCTGTTGACTAACCTTATACTTATTTAAAGGTTGACTTAACTTTCAACATTGTGGTAATCGTCATAATTGCACTCTTTTCTACAATGGGATCCATTTATTTTCTTATGCTTTACCTGGTCGTTAAGATTCCATTCTCAATCTATGTGAGCCACGCTTTTTCTGTGCTAAGCGTTATGGTGGTATGTTTAATTACTATTTCAATTATTTAAAGCAACTTTGATTAATTTTTAAATTTTACAGTTTATCATGTATCATGCACAGATTATAAATGGAGGTCATTTCGCTGAAATTCGTGACTATGACTACCTTTTGGCTTCTCTTATATTATTCTACGATTTTCTATTCATGTATTTAGCTTCTTTTCAAATGGCAGCAAAATGGTCTGATCCTTGTATTGGAAACAAACTGATATCCTTTAGCGAGTATTACAAACAGGGCTCAGATGATTTCTTTAGATTAAGCGAACCTAACCGAACTGATATAGATACCAAATAAATTATATTTTGTCAAATAAATATTTCTACTTTGAATACAAACAATAAATTTGAATAAATAGTGTTTTGCGGGCAATGTAAATTTGATGGGCATCACTTTTATGCAGAGCCAGCCCTGTCTGTGCTATGTATTATATATGGGAAGCACTTTTTGTGCAGCCAACTTAACGTAAATCTAAATTTGGCGCGCAGCAGCTGTTTTCATATTGCAACTTCTCGTTGTTGTTGTGGCTGTTGGTGCAAATAAACTTTAATCGGCACAAAGCTGACATCAACAATAATTTATCATTAGCCAACTGGTGCGAAAATCAGTCCATTGCTTAGTAAAGCAAAAGCTATGGATCCAACAATATCTGTCTCAAAGGTAAGCGGACGAACAACATTTCGAAATTTCAATTCCAATTCAAAACGTTTAAACTTGTTTAGGGCTGTTTTGTGTATAAGAATGGCGCCACACGAGCTAATAAAAAAACGGCTGGCAAACGCAAACGCCAAAGCCAAGGCGGACAAGAACCTGGCAGTCTGCTTGGCAAGGAGCTGACTTCGCAACCTTTTTATGCCGCCTACACAGAATGTTGGAGTCAACTGCACAGCCACATTGCACAGCTGCAGATGGAGAGCAATGCACGCACGTTGGATCAGCTTGTAGATTTTGTAACCGGGGAGGGAGAGTGTAGCGATGACAGTAAAAACGACAGTAGCACTGAAATCCTGCCAACAGCTGCTCTCCTGACGGGCATCAATCAGCCGGATCATTTGAATCAATTTGAGACCTTGACACAGCGCTTGCATGCTAGGAAAGCTGCACGCGTCTGTGTGCTCCAGTCACGAGACTGCACAACGTTAAAGGCAGCGGTGGAATCTATGGTCTACAACTTAATGGAAGTGCAGACCGGTACGGTGAAAAGTGGTAATCAGGATGACTCGGATGAGGACGATGAGGGTGAACGAGATCGTAAGCGCCTGCGACGCTCTCAGTGTACCATAAAGCAACTGAGCTCGTGGTATGCCAACAATTTTGGTGCAGCAGGAAAGCAAACCTCTTTGGTCGTTATTCTACCCGACTTTGAGTGCTTCAGTGCCAACGTCCTTCAAGATTTTATACTTATACTGAGTGCTCAGTGTGGACAGTTGCCTTTTGTACTGATCTTAGGCGTTGCCACGGCCATGTCGGCAGTGCATAGCACGCTGCCTTACCATATCACCAGTAAGATCAGGCTGCGCGTCTTCGAGACCCAAGCGGCACCCACAGGGCTTAACGAGGTAAGTACGCTTCATATGTTAAGGTCCAAGCATAACTATAATATAATTCTTTCAGGTGCTGGACAAGGTGCTGCTATCTCCCAAGTATGCGTTCCATCTGTCCGGCAAGGCTTTTAAGTTCCTGACGCACATTTTTCTGTACTACGACTTCTCCATACAAGGTTTTATTCAGGGCTTTAAGTACTGCCTGATGGAACACTACTTTTCCGGCAATGCGTACGCGCTCTGCACAGGTTACACTCAGGCTCTGGGGCGCATTAAGCAGTTGACTCATGAGGACATTGAGACTATTAGGCGTCTACCCTCGTTTCGTCCATATGTGGAGCAGATTAACGATTGTAAGCGGATTATAGCCGTGCTGACCGATGATGACTACCTAAAGAAGAAGCTCCCGCAGCTGTTGCGAGACTGCCTGCTGCACTTTATGCTATTTCGGAGTAGTCTGGAGTTCTTCACGGAGCTGGTTGGCGACCTGCCCAAGTGCCCGCTAGGCAAGCTTCGACGCGAGCTCTATGTCAACTGCTTGAACAAACCGATTACACAGCAGGCGGAGTATAAGGAAAGTTGGCAAATGCTTGGCTTTATGTCCAAGAAGGAATTCATCGAGAAGATATCCAAGTGCATAGCCTGTACGGAACAGTTTCTATGCGAGCAGATAGCGCCGCTTGAATTGGGCGATGCCTGTGCAGCAGCAATGCGTACAGAGCTCCAGAGTCTCAAGAAGTTGCTGGATGATGTGGAGCTGGCTTCCATGGAGGTGCAGCCGTACCCAAATGAATCTACGTCGGCAGAAGAATCGCGCCCTTTAACGGATCTCTCACAGGTTGCTTCACGACAGCAGCTCAAGGAGCAGTTACTGCAGCGCAGTAAGCAGGACAAGCACCAGCCGACCTCGGAGTATGCACGCGCTGTTAATAAGATACTAGCCCACATTGAGACGAACCTGGTCCTGGCGCATTTACGACCCCTACAAAATGCTCCCCCACTGCATGAACTCTACGTGTTTAGCGACATTTCGACAGTGCGGCGGAACATCATTGGAGCGCCACGGGCAGCACTTCACACGGCACTCAACAATCCTCACTTCTACATGCAATGCAAGTGCTGTGAGCTGCAGGATCAGACCCAACTGGTCAGCACTATGCCTGATCTCTCAGTTATATACAAATTGCATCTGGAGTGCGGCCGCATGATTAACTTGTTCGATTGGCTCCAGGCATTCCGTTCTGTGTTACGCGCCGGTGAACAACAAGAGGATTTCGAGCATGCCCAGGAACAGATAGATCCTCAGGTTCAGTAAGTATACCACGTTGTTTTCTTTATAATATAAATACTTATAGATTTTTCTTTCTTTCAAACACAGAGCACGTTTCACCCGCGCTGTCGCCGAGCTTCAATTCTTGGGCTATATTAAGATGTCGAAACGCAAGACGGATCACGCCACACGCCTCACCTGGTAGAGGCAACTGATACATTTCCAAGCTCAATTTAAATTTGCTTATAGATAAGATTGATTAAAGATTGATGTTATATCATTATTTATTAAAGCTCCATCATCATTAAAAATTTTGTTTGAGTTGTGTGTAAAATAAATACTGGGGTAAGGAGTGAAAGCTAGGAGGAAGGATTTAAGAGTACATATTTAATTTTAAATAAAAGCGTTTCTTTTCTTAAAAGATAAATATAACTGAAGTTTTCTTTAAGAATCAATAATCAACTTACCATCTGTGGGATGCCGAAACATGGATCTTCTCTGGATTATTTATGTGTAAGCTAAAGCTGCAGGTATTCCTCTGGAATTAAGAAGTCGAAGCTGCAATAAAGAATCCTTTAAGACCCAGTTTATGGAAATTAAAGTGAACATTAAAGAACTGAAGATTTTCCTCTTGGACTCTTTGGACTCCCTTTAAATCTTGAGAGGCTTAAAAGGTTAAGGCCAACAATCCGGTTAACATTTCGTTTCTATTAACCATAAGGAAGAATGCTATTCCCACACTATTTCCTATGTCCTGTGCGCTTCCACAAAATACTTTAAGACATATTTCTTAAGGAATGAAAACATACTAAATAAATTATAAATAAAAATAAATTATGAAAATGTTTAAAATGTTAAAAATATGGTTAATAAATACAAAATATTTTTAAATAAATTTAACAAGCATTTAAAATTTTTGTTTTAATAAAATAGAACTAGCAGATCTCTCGTCATATTCCTCCTTTATAATCTTCGTATAAGATATTATATATAATATTTTAAATATTTTAAATATTTTAAACTAAAATATAATATAAATTTGGAGGCAGAGCATTTGGCATCGGATACTTATTCGAATAGTATCATCCCAGTCATCAGCCCATCTCATACCTGACCAGACATGTGTAACTACTGTATTACACTTAAACAAATCTATTAATAGCTTTGGAGCCATCAGCCATCAGCTTTAACCAGAATATGTCGCTGTAAACGTAATCAGACTGGAACATATGCTCCTAATGCATTTATGTTTGCTTAAATCTTGGCCTGGCAGAGCCGGCACTCGCTCTGTGTTTGTTGGAGTATTTACCACAAATTATTTGAAATATGGTGCAAGTATCGCATTAAGGGGCATAAAGGAAAACGCAGACCACTTGGCCAACGTACGGGGTGTGCGCCCTTGTGGTTTGCCCCAACTTATATGGCACTCGCTCCCTGTAGCTATCAACACCCTGTTTCTGGTAGCCACAGCTTAAAATGGTATAAAATGAAGAGCGCTCTAAAGAAATTCCGCAGTTCTTCTCTACGTTGGGTAGTGGACTGTCTAGAGCCGTTAATACTGTGGTATACGAATACTATATACATATATATATACGGAGTACATAGATAGTACATATATACAACTATGTATCTATTATTTCCTATTAGGAACATGGATCGGCTTGTCGTCTTCCTGCTACTTTCCGCGCTTTTGCGAGGCTTTGAAGCAGCTCCAATTGAGGTAGGCCCTAGCATTATATTAAAGTTTTTATATATACCAGAATAACTGATAAATATTGTTTAATAGGCAACCGAAATATGTGTCGTGAAATCAGGAACAACCGACTGCTCACCAGGTAACATACGGTCCAGTATTTATCCTACTAACAAGTTGTTTAAGTTACTTTATTTAAAATCTAAGCTCAGGATATACTCAGGTTATTATTACGTCTCTTATGTATGAAGGCTTATATAACAGTTAAAAGAGGAAGCTATAACTTCTTTGTACATATTCTATATATTGGGAAGTTGAATTATAAGTTGTCCGCTTCTCCGTCTGACAGTTCGTTTACACAGTTAAATAGCATTTAGAGTTACCAAATTTGGTAAGTGAATGCTTGGATTAACTTCTTGTATACCTGACTCTTCAGGGTATTCCATATTCGGTATATATATATTACATATTTGGTATATATATATATATTATATAGTCTACTCTTTCTTAAATTGAATTAATTGAATTAACGACAACAAGATTTCAGTTATCACTTTTCAGCCTATTTTAACTGCTTTTTTCTGTTACAAAGCCTTTAAGTTATGTATATAAGGTAGCTTATTGGAAAACATTTGCAGTGTATATTTTAGTCGACTCTCGAATGCAGAATTTTTGCTCTAATTGGGGTAACAAATTTGCAGTCTAGGGTGTTCGACTAGGATAAGTATACATCTGTGGATTAAGGTATTACTTACGTATATTTTAATATTAAAAAATTTACACCTTTTGCCGAAAATCTTTTTTAATGTATAATCATATATAAAAAGTCCTTGGAAAAGGCCTCTTAAAACTTTTATAATCGCTTTTTCAGCATTTCCTAGATCTGCAACGTTTCTTAATGGTTTGAAGTTCCCTTTATTGTTTCTGTTTTATATCCAGCTTGTGTTCTTTAAGATTAGGGACCAAAAATTTGGGTGTAGGAGAATTCGTATTTTCTGATTTTTATGTTTTTGTTGTTTTTTTTTTTGGGTTGGCTGGCAAAAATCCTCAGACTGAACCCTCCTCGAGGGTGCCGGCTGGACAATAGATGCTGCAGTGGCTTTGGTTAAAGGGAAACTCCATTGATATCCATCGGCACTGCAACATCTAGCTAAGGACTCGATAACACAACCCGAATGGGTTTGCTGATATCGAGCCATGGTCTTGAGGTGATTTTATATTATAAAATTGAATTTAAAATCTAAAGTTTACTTTTCTTTTCTCCCAAGGATTATTTTCTTTCAATTTACAGAGCTGATGATAAACTGATGGCCATTAGCATAGTGCCTACTGAATCCTCCCTAGGGATAACCAATTTGGAATTATTTTATATGGAAAATTGTATGCATAAGAAATTTTAAAATAAAATAAAAGTTTGCCTAAGAAATACTAAACATTGCTCAAAGCAAACTTAATCTTGGAGTTTTTCTTTTTCTGATGAATATAGATATATAATTGCATTAATTTTTGGAAATTCGGTATTTTTGGTATTTTTTTAGTATATTTTCATACTCTAGAAAATGAAACATTTGTGGTTGCCTGTAGCCTTTTTTTATGCAATTCAACTTCTATAGCATATATTTCTCTATTTCTAATCTTCTATTGCTGCAGCCCGCTCCAGTTCCAGATCTAGTTAAGTTCTGGTATTTTTTCGGTATTTTTTTGGTATTTTTTTGTATATTGTAATACTCTACAAAAAGAAATATTTGTGGTTGCCTGTAGCCTTTTTTATGCAATTCAACTTCTATAGCATATGTTTCTCTTTTTCTAATCTTCTATTGCTGCAGCCCGCTCCAGTTCCAGATCTATTTAAGTTCTGGTATTTTTTGGTATTTTTTTGTATATTGTAATACTCTACAAAAATAAATATTTGTGGTTGTCTGTAGCCTTTTTTATGCAATTCAACTTCTATAGCATATATTTCTCTATTTCTAATCTTCTATTGCTGCAGCCCGGTCCAGTTACAGATCTAGTTAAGTTCTGGTAATTTTTGGTATTTTTTTGGTATTTTTTTAGTATATTTTCATACTGTAAAAGAGCACCTTTTGGATTGCCTTGTAGCCTTTTTTATGCAATTCAACTTCTAAAGAGTATCTTACTCTATTTCTAATCTTCTATTGCTGCAACCGGGTCCACTTCCAGATCTAGTTAAATTCTGGTATTTTTTTTGGTTTTTTTTTGGTATATTGTAATACTCTACAAAAAGAAATATTTGTGGTTGCCTGTAACCTTTTTTATGCAATTCAACTTCTATAGCATACATTTCTCTATTTCTAATCTTCTATTGCTGCAACCCGGTCCAGTTCCAGGTCTAGTTAAGTTCTGGTATTTTTTGGTATTTTTTTGTATATTGTAATACTTTACAAAAATAAATATTTGTGGTTGCCTGTAGACTTTTTTATGCAATTCAACTTCTTTAGCATATATTTCTCTATTTCTAATCTTTTATTGCTGCACCCCGGTCGAGTTCCAGATCTAGTTAAGTTCTGGTATTTTTTTGGTATTTTTTTTGGTACATTGTAATACTCTACAAAAAGAAACATTTGTGGTTGCCTTGTAGTCTTTTTTATGCAATTCAACTTCTATAGCATATATTTCTCTATTTCTAATCTTCTATTGCTGCAGCCCGCTCCAGTTCCAGATCTATTTAAGTTCTGGTATTTTTTTGGTATTTTTTTGTATATTGTAATACTCTACAAAAATAAATATTTGTGGTTGCCTGTAGACTTTTTTATGCAATTCAACTTCTTTAGCATATATTTCTCTATTTCTAATCTTTTATTGCTGCACCCCGGTCGAGTTCCAGATCTAGTTAAGTTCTGGTATTTTTTTGGTATTTTTTTTGGTACATTGTAATACTCTACAAAAAGAAACATTTGTGGTTGCCTTGTAGTCTTTTTTATGCAATTCAACTTCTATAGCATATATTTCTCTATTTCTAATCTTCTATTGCTGCAGCCCGCTCCAGTTCCAGATCTATTTAAGTTCTGGTATTTTTTTGGTATTTTTTTGTATATTGTAATACTCTACAAAAAGAAACATTTGTGGTTGCCTTGTAGTCTTTTTTATGCAATTCAACTTCTATAGCATATATTTCTCTATTTCTAATCTTCTATTGCTGCAGCCCGCTCCAGTTCCAGATCTATTTAAGTTCTGGTATTTTTTGGTATTTTTTTGGTATTTTTTTGTATATTGTAATACTTTACAAAAATAAATATTTGTGGTTGCCTGTAGACTTTTTTATGCAATTCAACTTCTTTAGCATATATTTCTCTATTTCTAATCTTTTATTGCTGCACCCCGGTCGAGTTCCAGATCTAGTTAAGTTCTGGTATTTTTTTGGTATTTTTTTTGGTACATTGTAATACTCTACAAAAATAAATATTTGTGGTTGCCTGTAGACTTTTTTATGCAATTCAACTTCTATAGCATATATTTCTCTATTTCTAATCTTCTATTGCTGCAGCCCGCTCCAGTTCCAGATCTATTTAAGTTCTGGTATTTTTTTGGTATTTTTTTGTATATTGTAATACTCTACAAAAAGAAACATTTGTGGTTGCCTTGTAGTCTTTTTTATGCAATTCAACTTCTATAGCATATATTTCTCTATTTCTAATCTTCTATTGCTGCAGCCCGCTCCAGTTCCAGATCTATTTAAGTTCTGGTATTTTTTTGGTATTTTTTTGTATATTGTAATACTCTACAAAAAGAAACATTTGTGGTTGCCTTGTAGTCTTTTTTATGCAATTCAACTTCTATAGCATATATTTCTCTATTTCTAATCTTCTATTGCTGCAGCCCGCTCCAGTTCCAGATCTATTTAAGTTCTGGTATTTTTTTGGTATTTTTTTGTATATTGTAATACTCTACAAAAAGAAACATTTGTGGTTGCCTTGTAGTCTTTTTTATGCAATTCAACTTCTATAGCATATATTTCTCTATTTCTAATCTTCTATTGCTGCAACCGGGTCCAGTTCCAGATCTAGTTAAATTCTGGTATTTTTTTGGTATTGCCGTTTAAAAATTCTTGTTTTATTTAATAAATTAGCACAGATTTTTTAGATTGTAGCTATTGTTTGCAACTATGAAGCGAAATGCAACGAAGCTTGTATTTAATTTTTTTACAGTGAAGCTTCTTAGAGAATATTAAAAAAAAGCTGATTATTTGGGGTAGATCACCGAGTTTCGCTTTACATAAGTTTAAGTGTCTCGATGGCTGCTGCTATGCGTTCGATTTCTGTGCGGGATTCCGTTAGTTTCGTATCATTTGCAGTTTGGACTTCGGCTGGAACCTTGGTCGTATAATCGGACGCCTGCATGGCCTGAGTAAGTTTGCTGACAGTCTGCACGAGTTGGTCGCGCTTCTTATGCAGCTTGGCGATCTCCTTGTCGGCTTCAATGAGACCCTTAAGTAGCAGATGCACTTCACACTGCCCGGACACGGTGAGTATGGCGCAACCAGCTGGAGGCTCGCTGTCAAAGGTCACATTGGAGCAGTAAGCAATGGTGGACAAATCACTGACATAGCGCTTGAGTATTGAATTGGGTGCATCATCTGTGCAAACGATGTAAGCCTCCGTCTTGGTCTTGTTGGGCAAGTTATAATCGGAACGCGCAGAGCGAATGATGCGAGCTGCCTTCTGCACAAATTCGACATCAGCTTCGATTTCTGCACTGCGCCAGGACGTGTTAGCTGTGTAGGAGAAAAGTTGGTAAGGATTAGAAATGAGCAAAATATTATTTCTAAGTTGGCTACTTACTTGGGTAGCTGGCAACGCAAATGCTGGGAGTCTTATCGGCGCGTGGTAGACGCTGGAACAGCTCCTCCGTGATGAAGGGCATGAAGGGCGACAGTAGACGTAGGCCATAGTCCAGGCAGACGTAAAGCGTGCGTCGTGCTGCTGCTTGTTGCTCGGCGCTACCGCTCTGGAAGATGGGCTTCAAGCACTCCAGATACACGTCGCATAGATCGTACAGCCAGAAAGCGTAGCAGGCGCTGGTTACAGCGGCGAAGTCATAGGAATCAAAGCCCGTATTGCAAGTCTCAATGGTGGCTGCCAATCGCGACATAATCCAGGCGTCCATCTTATTGGACTGTGCATTGATAGTTAGCTCCGTATTGTAAAGTTCCTCGCCATTGAAGTAAAGCAGGGCGAATTTGGTGGCATTCCAGAGCTTGTTGCAGAAGAAACGATAGCCCAGGACACGATTAATATCCAGGTTAATATCACGCGCTTGTGTAATGTAAGCGCAAAGTGCAAAGCGTAGCGCATCCGAGCCACATTCAGGAATGCCCTGTGGGTAGTCCTGCTTCTGTCCCGCCTTGGCCTTCTCGATCTCGCGGGGATCAAGATTGGAGCCAATGAGCTGTTCGTGCAGGCCTTCGAGTGTGATGCCGTGTATGACGTCCATAGGATCGATGACATTACCCAGCGATTTAGACATTTTACGTCCGTGCGCATCGCGTACCATCGGATGCAAGTAGACCTCCTTAAAGGGTAACTTGCCAAGAAGTTTCTGACCGAAGAAGACCATGCGAGCCACCCAAAAGAAGAGAATGTCATGACCCGTCTCTAGCAACGAGGTCGGATAGAAAGCCTCCATATCGGCAGTGTTGTCCGGCCAGCCGAACACTGAGAAGGGGAACAGACCAGAGCTAAACCATGTGTCCAGCACATCCTCATCTTGCTGCAGTACAATCTGGCTAACATCTACGCTAAAGCGAGCAGCAGCTTTACTAAGCGCCTCCTCCTCACTACGTGCCACAATCCAATACTGCTCATCATCAGGCTAGCGGGAGATTGAAACGAGTATTAGTTAATTTTTTCATCCCAATCTTTATATTCAGATAACTACTCACTGTGGTTGCCTTGATGCTTGCATCCTTAAAGCTGACATGGTAGGCGGGTATGCGATGGCCCCACCAGAGTTGACGGGATACACACCAGTCGCGGATGCCATCCATCCAGTGATACCAGGTCTTTGTGTGATGCTCCGGCACAATCTTCAGCTCGCCAGAGCGCACAGCCTCAGTTGCGGAAGCAGCCATATCCGAGCAGCTGACGTACCACTGCGGCTTGATGAGCGGTTCAACCACATCTTTAGACCGGCTGCAAATGGGCACAACCATCGCATTGTTGAGTGTCTCGCGGTACAGGCCCAATTCCTTAAGTTTCTCCAGAAGCTTCTTGCGACAGTCGAATCGCTTGAGACCAGTAAACTCTCCGTAGTCGCCAATTATGAAACCATCATCATTGAAAATAGTAATAAAAGGCAGATTGCAGCGCTTGCCGACTTCGTAATCATTCTGATCATGGGCAGGCGTAATCTTTACGGCTCCAGTGCCAAAGTTCATGTCTACGAACTCATCGCAAACGATGGGAAGGCGGCGGTCACAGAAGGGGTGCACCACATGCTTTCCATGCAGATGCTTATAACGTTCATCCTGCGGATGCACAGCCACAGCCGTATCACCAAGCATAGTCTCAATACGCGTGGTTGCTACAATGATCTCCTCATCGCTGTCTTCCACCTTGTAGGCAAACTTGATCAGCACACCGAATTCTACCTTGTCCTCGTAGCCGGGTATGGACAAGAAGGTGCGTCCCGTCAGCTCCACTTTGTCTACCTCAATATCCGATATAGCAGAACGCAAGGTACACGACCAATTGACCAAACGTGAGCTACGATAGATGCTGCCTTCCTCGTGCAGGCGTACAAAAGCTTCTGTGACGGCGCGACATAGTTTGGGGTCCATTGTAAAGGCCACACGTGTCCAGTCGTAGGAAGAGCCGAGTGCCCTTAGCTGATCGTAGATCCGACCACCCTTCTCACGTCTCCAGTTCCAGATGCGCTCAATAAACTTCTCACGTCCCAAATCGTGACGTGACAGACGCTCATCGCGCCACAGCAGCTTCTCCACCACC
The DNA here is from genome assembly GCA_035045065.1 of Hirtodrosophila trivittata. Classification (NCBI taxonomy): domain Eukaryota; kingdom Metazoa; phylum Arthropoda; class Insecta; order Diptera; family Drosophilidae; genus Hirtodrosophila; species Hirtodrosophila trivittata. The sequence continues at coordinate 16,132,199 of JAWNNK010001311.1, read as the reverse complement.
ACCTGAGTAGCTATACCGGCATGATCACAGCCAGGCACCCAGATTGTGGTGCGTCCCTTCATCCGGTGGTAACGCGTAATAGCATCCTCAATGGAATTGGTCAACGCATGACCCAAATGCAATGAGCCTGTTACATTCGGCGGTGGTATAACCATTATAAATTTACCATTCGGATTGGGTGCATTAATTGAATCACGCTAAAGGAAAAAATCTTATTGTTAATCATACTATATAAACTTATGTTTTTCTTTCTTACGCCATATTCGGGTGTAAAGAAGCCCTGCTTCTCCCACCAGCTATACCACTGAGCTTCCACATAGCCAGGATTGTATGAGTCCGGTAGCGGACCGCTAATGTCTTTCTTCTCGCCAGGTGCTGTTTTAGCCGTATAAACTGCAGCCTCTTTCGTCTCTTTAGTCCGCTTCTGTTATAATAAAAAGTGTAAGGGTAACTTTCACTTTAAATTAAAGCACTTTAAAAAGATAGATAGAGTAATATGTTGACTGCAGGATACCGTGTAGCTCTTAATGCTGATGTAAATAAATACGATTCTACCAATCTATCAGACCACATTTACTTGTAGTTGGATATAGGGTATATCATTACCTTTTCAAGCACTCAAAAGACATTCACTTTTAAAGATCATTGTTTGCGTGCCACAAAACGTAATGAGATAAAGCTGTGAGCAATGGAACAAGAAACACACTATTGCATCAGTACGTGAGTCATTCGGAAAGTGCAGAGTAAATATAAGTCAATACTCTACATCGGAAAATGTTTTTTTCAGAGCCACGATGTAGGCTAAGCATAACACTCAAACACACACACGTAACTAACTATAGGGACCTATTTACCTCGGGCTTTTCCTTCTTTTCGCCTGCTGCTGGTGCTGCGGTCGCTTTTTTGTCCAATTTTGCCTGTAATTTTGCTAGTTTTTCAGCTTTCTTGGCCTCCTTTTCCAATTGTTTTGCCGTCTTTGGTGGACCACCATCGCCGGCTGGTGCCTCTGCGTTGCTTGGCTGTTCTTGCTCTGGCATGCTTTATGTTGTCTTTAAAGAAAAATATGTAGTATACCGCTTAAATAGACATATTTTGGCTGATGCAATATTAAAATGTATAAAAACAAACACTCACTACTCCTCGGAGTTTTTTATTGTTGCAGCCGCTCAGATGAAACGTGTGCAAAGAGTGTGGCCAACGTCGTTAGTGCGATGGTAACAGCAACCAGAAGTTAACATGTTGTTGAGGTGTTATTATAACAGTTGGCAATTATGTTCGTAACACAATACATTAAAATATACATATCCTGTACCCTAGAATGTGTTGCTAAAATAAAATTATATTGCATACGCTATTAGTTTTTTTGCAGTCCAAGAGAAAAAGCGCTGAACATTCCATGAAAACTAAAAAAGTGCCATTTGAGCGCGTGATAAATGTTAATCTGTCGTGAGGTACCGATGTCTAACTTATAAAATGCTAATTGTCAATCGATAACTTATTATCGTATTATCGATTGTAATTTGCAGCTCTAAATTCACTCAATGTGTTTTGTTAAATTTAGCAAATAAAATGTGCAAAATCTTTATAAGCGGTATTGAAATGTATTGCAAAAAGTTATAGACTACGAAAACTAAGTGACCCAAGTGTGCGACGATAATTAAAATGTGTACGAAATGTCAAATACCTATGGTCATCGAAAAGCGAACGAAGGCGGAATGCGTTCGTCTAGTGTAGTGCAGTGAAGTTGTACCTGAACACTGATTAGACGCCAATCTCATATACTGTTGATACGCTGTTGCAAAAATCAGATAAACAAATAGCTTCACATGTAAAAGAAGCACCAGAAGAAAAACAACAATACATTAGGTACACACAGTGATGCACACTTGTACACATAGACATGTGCAGCACCGCCACCTAATCTATTGTAAATAAACCTCATACAACCCTACTGTCAGCGCCTACTGTTCTCGGTCACGTACGCCGTCGTTTGTTATTGCATCTGTGTTCTGTGCCCAAACTATTGCGAATTTTATAAAAATTATCGATATCAGTTGACGAGCCTCTCGGAATGTAAAACACACAGCGTATTCTAGAATAAAGGTGAGTTGGTTTAGCTTAAAGAAGTAGTTTAGCAAGTGACTATATTTAAATTTGCTAAAAGCGCAATAAATTTGCAGAATCGATTTTTCAATTTGTTTTACCACCTTCATGCAAGCGCTAGAGGTCTAGCTCTCTTAAGTGCTTTTAATGGATCTCTTCAGAGCCTACTCTTTTATGTTTTTACCCGGGTAAATGAGTCAATTGAGCTCGGTCTATGCGCTGCAATGGCCTCATAGAGCCCTAGGTGGGGGAGACAGTAATTTTCTCATTAATTTTTGGCAATTCATTGTGCAAACGCTTTGCATGAACTTATGTATGTATGCAGCTACGTTTCTCTGTATGCAGTTATGTACATATGTGTGTGTGCAGTTATGTGCATATATGATTGCAAGTGTAGGTGTGTGAAAGTATAATGCGACTAAATGTAATGTACAGTCCAGTCTATCAATTTAAATTCGTTAACTACATATAAAGCGACTCTCCCATTTTTTTAAACATAATTTCCTTCACATTTACTTTTTACGATATCCATGCATATAAATACATATTATGAACTATTTAAACTAATATTATTATGTCGCAATTTGCTCTTGCATAAATAAATGCAATAATATACAAATTTCTTATTGGAATCCAATGGTTCCATAGTTTACCATTCCATGTAATCCACATCTATTCTATTATCTTATTGTCTACTTTTGTCTACGTTTTATTTGAACTTGGGCACCTTCGAGCAGTCATTAGAAAACTTTTGGTTTACCTAGTACAGATCCACGCCCCGAAATTGAACCCGATACTCCTGGACAACAGCTGCCATCGTCATCGGGTGTTAATGACTTCTTCTAATCAAACAACTCCGCCTCGGCTGGCAGTGTAAACAAAGCGTCAAACAAATGTTTGAAAAGCAAATAGCACAAAAAATTTATTAACATGCATACAACCCTTAACCACAGTCAAGCGACAGGATAATGAAAGAAAGGCCAGGTCGAGCCTTGGACTGGTCCGCTGTCCCAGACGACAACTGACCTGCGACAAAGACAGCGCCAGTCCCGGGCCCAGCCCATGAGAAACATCTGCTCTTAGTCTGCCCTTTTCCTTCTCGACTTTATTCGGATCCTAAAACGTCTGCGTCTGGATCTGTCTGCCGCCTACCTGCAGGGCCAGCGACATCTAGCCAAAGTTCAATGTACGCCTGCGCAAACATTTCACAGGATGGGATGGACTCGCAGCTGCGACAGGATCTGAATCTCTTTCTGCCATGGGACAGCACGGATGTTCGTGATTTTTGAGTCCCGTGTCTTTTGTTTTTGCTATTTCTCTTTCCTTGTCTCTTTTCTTGCATTTTGCATTTCGCACTTCCTACTATACACTTAATGCAAAGCGGAAATCTCAAATTTTATAACAGTTTGTCAGACAACTTGTATGTAATCTCTGTTCATCGATCGCAGTCGGATACCTTGTCCTTGCCCCGCCCAGTCCTTCTGATGGTATGGTCTGGTCTGGTATGGTACCAGCTACCGGTTTTCCCAAAAACAAGTTGCTCGGAACGCAATTTGAAACTTTCTTGTATGCACTGTTTGGGGTCCTGATCGATGATTGGGGGCGATCAAGCCCCTGTCTACGGGTCGTCCTCGTATTAAGTTACAGTTGAGCGAATGCTCGAAAAGCTGCGTTTCATGACAGTCTGGAAAGTGGATCTGGTTTTGGACCTGGCATAGTCGATACATGCGTTGCTGTACTTTGTTGTATAGATATTAATATGCTGGCAGACAATATATACACCTCCATCTTACTGGGGGGCAGGTGATGCATTTAACCAGCTGCCAATGCAGTTCTTTACCAGCATAAAACAAGAAAATACATAAACAAATCTTCTATAGCTGAAATTCCAATTAAAAACTAAATAACAGACGCATATAATGTATTGTTCAGAATGTGTAGGGATAGAATCTTCTTCTGTATAGAATGTCATCGAAATACATAGTAGAAAATAAGTTAAATAGTTAGGTAAGCTAGACACTCACCCAATGTATCTGATTTCCTCCTTCAAATATGAAAATAATGCATCCACGTGCTAAAATTGTCTCCTAAGAATCAGGGACCTCATATGGACATGGATTGGATTGATTTCCTTCCCCTGCTCGAAAGACTTTTAATTTTTAAACCTTATAGTTATGGATATATTGTTTATAGAAAATCTATCCTCAACAACCGTCTGGCATCTCTTTTTTATTAACATTATATATATATATCATATCTTCAGGATATAATATATCTAGTTGTATTGTTTCATTTAATATATCTCTGAAAGATACGTATTTGCCCTTTCCTCCATTAGTCTAAACTCCTTGTAATACTCTTACGTCATGCTGAGTTGTTTATTTGTGATATTACGATAAAAAAAAATGTAATCGGTTGTAGTGACAGCTTCAGGCTTTACTCACAAATTACGCAACTGTTTCCTCCAATCAACATACACACACACACACACACTCGGGCATACTCACACATTTGTTGAAGCAACCGCAGCCAATCAATCGACGACCATCAGCTGCCAAGTTAAAATGGGAAATGGAACAGAAATTGCTGCAGATGCTGCATTGTCCTGCAGCTTGGTTCCCTGTCTCTTGGCGCATGCCAAGGCAGCTCGAGCATTCGTCTATTCTGTCTAGTTTAGAGGAACTCCTAGGCAAACAGATGTTTCCACTGTTGCAATCAAAGCAACAACGGGCAGCTGTATCGCAGCCGGATCGCCAGGCAGTCAGTCAGGCAAGTCCGATGGCTGTGTTCGACTGCCTGTGCATGCAGCCGGCAACATTTTGTAGGAGAGACATTCATTATCATTACCTTTGCTAGGCGACAGATGTTGGCAGGCAGCTCCGCTTGGCTCAAAGTCCTTTTTGTGGCAGCTGCTCGTTGCGTTGGTTCGGCTCGGGCCTAAGCACTTCAAGTGCAGGTGTTGGTGTTGGTGTTCGTTGTGTGTAAACTGGGTGCTGCATATTGGAGGAGTATGCATACGTTTGAGTAGTCAGCTGGTTGGATTAAGCTCAGTTGTACGTTTCCTGACCGACCCTACGCAACTGACATCATTTATGGGGATGTTGCCAAAAATCAGCTGTTTTTGCGCAATGTTTATAAACAATATGTGCGTCAGAGTAACCCTTAGACTTGTCGAGACTGTTTGTGGGCATATAAATTGGAACCACCACTGAATATAGCAGAATTGAGCTGAGCAACCACCGGCACACGACCATGTCCACGACCTACTTTGGCGCACTGGCTCTGGGCCACATGGCGCATGGGGTGGTTCCGCTCACAACAACCACAACAACGGAGACGAGACGGCCTTTGTAGGTGCAAGGACGTTTGGCTGCGCCGTACACATCAGGGAAACCCCCAACAAGCAGCCCAGACAGGGAGGGCAGCAACCACCAAGCACTAAGCACCAAAGCAGGCACCGACCACCCGGAATACCAACTGCGCTCCGTACTCTGTCTGCTCCGCTCTTGGTCATGTGCTGCTTAACCACCACCACCAACAACAACACCTTGCAGTTCATTGGCATGTGCCGGCATGTCATCATCCTCATCCACACAACGTCTTAGTCACTTTTAGGGGTTTTCCCAAAAAAAAAAAATAACAACAACAGAAAGCAAAACAAAGTGCGACTTGGTGGTAGTTAGAGTCGCGCTCCCATTCATAAAGTATAACATAAACATACCCCCGTTGGTTGTAAGTACGGAATATGGAATACCGTACGCAGTACCGTATAGACCGACCGCATAGTGTATTGTTTGTGTTGACTGTCTCTGGGTCTCAGGTCTAGGTGGTGTTTGGCATAGATTTCCCGACCCGCAATCGCAGGTGTATCCAAATATCCCCTAAACTTCTGGCCAGCTCAACAGGTCTTCCATCCTGGTTAGTGGTTGATATTTGTTGGCCATCTGATGTTACAAGTGTGTATGGTATGTGTGCGTTGCCCGATTGAGGGTAATTAATATATTTTCGGAATAATACAACGGCATTGACCTAAGTTTGATAAAAAGTACTTAAAGGGTTGAAGGTCATTCAGGTTGTAATTTTTTGGGTAGTTTCAAGTGGAGCATACCATAAGAGAAGACTTTTGGAATTTATACAAATGGAATGCACTCAAAATATTGAAAGATTTTCTAAACTTTTGAAAAATATTGCCTACTTTTGTGCAACAATTTTGATAAAAAGTAAAATAAAATCTATATTAATACAGAGTACTTTGGGTACGAAACAACTGACTAGCATCTAGTTTTTAAGGATTATAACTAAGAACTCTACGTGTGGCCTTAGGGATATGCCAAATAATATATTTATATATCGATTTATTTTCTGCAGACATTCGTTATTTTTCTCTAAACCTTTTTCATTTGTATTTATTTCTTTAGTTTTCTTTTCTCTAATGAAAACTTATTTTCCATATATGTATATATTTCTTTTTACGATCCTTTTAAGTGTTTATACGAAAATTTGGCTATTGTGCAATGGATATTTCCTGTAATACAATACTCCGATCATTTTCCGTGTTCATATTTAAAAAATCTTAAAGCAAAGTGAAATTGAACTGCGTTGAAAGTCCTTGATATAGTATGGCCTTATTCCTCGGTTAAATTGGAGCATTCTATGGGTAAAAGGGAAAACTCTACGTGTTCCTGGATGTGCCTGTTTTCCGGTCAGGATGCCACTTGAACACGCGCGCTGTTAACTTGACAAAGTTTCCTTCATTTTTCCCAACGTTTATGTTTTGCGCTTTCAAAATGGCGACGCCACTGACCAGAAAACAAAATCAATGCAAGGCGAGAGGTGCGTAGACAACAAGAGGAAGAGCCGCGGCAGCAGCGACAACAACGGCAACAGCAACAAGAACAACATTAGAAACAGAAACAGCAAAAACGCTGACAGAGGCAGACACTGAAATTTCGCAGCGCAAATCAAACGGCAAACAATGGCGGACAAGTATAACGAACGTTAAAGGCAAAAGAGAATTAATTAGATTGCGGCGGCAGCTGGGCGCAATGGCAGCTGAGAGAGAGCCGTCAAATAATGAGAAGGGGAGACAGAGAGAGAGATAGAGAGAGCGCGCAAGCTGTTGGGCGAGGGAGTGAGGTAAATGAGGTGAGCGAGCAATGCAATGCGAGTGCGAGTGCGCAAAGCAACCAAATCAAGCAGAGCAAACAGAACGAAGCAGCGTAGAAAGCCTCAAAGCTTCACTTTGTATGCATGAAAGAACAACGACAAGAACAACAACAACAATGGCGACTGACGATCTAAGCGAACGGCAACAAAAGGTGGAATAGCGGGCGCCTCGTTACAGTCGGCCCTCCTTGGCAAAGAATATTTATATGAAATGTAACAAACGGCGACGACGGCGGCGGCAAATGCAAAGCAAAACAAAGCAATGAAATGAGCCAAAAAAAAAAGAAAGAAAAAAGAAATACAAAACAGTTGTGCAATTGAGATAACAAAGGGGGAACTTGAAAAAAAGGGGACGCGCGCTTTGCTTTTTGTATGACGCGTGTGCTATAAGCCTCACAAAAGGATATAAAATGGGCACAGGCAGCGGCGGCAACAGCAGCAGCCGCGACAGCGACAGCAGCAGAAGGAGCAGCAGCAGCAGCATAATAAATAATGTTTGTTGTTGTTTCTTCAGGCGCAGCAGCTGAGGCTGTTGGCGAATTGAAATTTTATGAGAAAATGAAATTGTATTAGAAACTATGCTGTGTGAATCACACACAAGAGAGGCACACACACACATATTCGCATACACATATAAAAACTCGTAGAACGCACGCTATGGTGAAAAGGGGACGCGCATTATGGCGGTCTCTACGCGCTTTCGGCACAGTCAGCGTTGACAGCGGCGGCAGCAGGACGACGTCATCGTGAGGCAGTTGTTGTTATTCTTGTTGTAGCTGCTACTGCTGTTTGGTTCCTGTTTTCGCTTTTTACCGTTCAGTCAATGACCACATTGTGTACACAACTGTGCCTGTGTATGTGTGTGTGTACTAATATGCATACGTGTCCTGCCGGAAGCTGACGCCGTCGCCTGGTCATTCTCGTCGCTTTTACCAAGCTCGCTGCGACGCTATCGCTATCTCATCTGCCCCTCTCCTTCTTTCGTTCGACGTTACGCCTGAGCTACTTTTGAAAAACAAGTTTCGAGTTTGCTTCGCGCAGGATCTGGCTCCCAAAAAGTGCACTTCAGCTTATTTTCTTGTGTATGTAGTCCTTTCGCCTGTGCGCACACGGCGATTCGCGTCACGCTTTGATCCTTGCCGTTGCTTCTCGTTCCTGTTCCTGTTCCTATTCCTGTTCACATTTACATTCACCCATGCTGCATACCACTTCCACTAGGCGTTGCCCAGCTAATGACATGTTGTAAATTATATTCCTCGTAAAACGTTGCATGCAACATTCTCCTCATTCTTTTCCTCCTTGTAATTAGTTAGGTTTCACTTTTTCTTCAAAGACTTTTTTATTCTGTTAAGATCAATGTTGGGGGAATATCTTGTTGGGAACGCAGTTAACATGTACTCTTAACTATATATATTCTTAACTTTGATCGTATGTTCAGATCTTACCAAGCGAGTTAAAAGAAATAGTAGAGGGAGTAAACTTTTATAGTTCCTAGTTTTCGCTTTGTAAGAAGAATTTAAATATCTATTCTCAGTCGAAGTTTGCTATAATATAATTTCAAACCTTTTTATACATGGACTCTCTGTGGATCAAGAAACCTTATGAAACATGAATAGAAGATTTCTTTAATAGTAGCCTAATATCCTTACAAGTTTCCAAACTGAAACAGTTCTCAAATGCAAGCGTACATTTATTATTAGAACCCATCAGCGCTTCTTCAGCTACTTTGACATTTACATATAAATCATTATAGGTTTCCCGGAAATTTAAAAATATCCTTTAAGTGGCAGCGAGCAGAAACCACTCAAGTACAGGTCGCATACCGTACAACGGATCCCTGTTCGACAGTGATCGATATTAGATCTCGTACCCAGCTTAACGTGAATCCTCTGGTAAATCTCACTCCTAACAACTAGGAGTAAAGCGGGGCATAATTATGTGTAAGCCAGGCGCGTTTCAACTCCTCTTTAGTTTTTCCTCTGTCGTTTATCGTCCTTTCTATTGCTAGTCGTGGCTTACTTGATGCTGCCAATGAGCAGATGAGATGTTCCAGGAGTGGAACCAAAGGACGAGCTGCGCATTGCAAATTGTGAATTGTTGTTTTGTGCAGCCATTCGCTGCATCTCGTTTTCGGCAAATTCGGCTGAGCAGATTTGCTTGACAAAAGCATCTATATACATATGTGTGTATATCTATTGTTATCCTGTTTAGAGGCGACACGGAACAACTGCCGCTTTTCCTTTTTCTGCATTTTCCACACGCACACACACACACACACACACTCACACTAAATACGAACATACACATGCACACATATAATTCATTCTGATGTCAAACTTGTTTTTGCTCTCGTTCCTGTTCTCAGCTCATGGTTTTTCTTTCACATTACGCTTTGATCCAGTCATTCGCATTAAAAGGACAACGCTCTGTGACTCGTGTGTCCGTCCGCTTGTCTGTGTGTGTATGTATACATTTCAGTATGTGTATGTGTGTGTTTAGTCGCTGCCAGCTGCGTCAGCGTCGCAGTCGCGTAGAGTCTTCGCAGCGCTGTTCGTCCTCGCCAGGCTCGTTGTGGTTTCAGTTTACGCTCACAGCTCCGACAGCTTAGACATGTTGCTGACCCGCGCTCGTTGCCGTGTGTGTATTTATAGCTGAAGTTTATAAAACATATATATATATAAATAGTATATACAAACAAACGCACAAATAAACACATAATTATATATGTATATAATATAATTCAACATCATCATAGTTATCGTCATCGTCATCACATTTGTTGAGAGTTGCTCCCGGCCCGGCCCCGTCGTGTTAGCCCCAACTCCTTCAGAAAGTCTAAAGTAAAGTGCAAGCGACGCAGGACAGCATTTTCCATAATCCTAAAAAGTTCTTGTCAAATCAAACAAAATCAGCAACAAATAAATCTTGTGTCAAAATAATAAATCTAAAAAGAAACAACAACCACAACAAAAACAACAACAAATTGTGCAATTGTGCAAAATAAAGCAAGAGAAGGGAGAAAAGTATCAGCAAAACGAGAGAAAGAAAGAAAGAGAGAGCGAGAGAGAGAGAGCGCAAGCAAACTATAAAATAAAAGTGTAGCACACAAAAAAGTTACAAATATACAAAATAGTTTTTCACCAAAGAAAATAAACAAAAAATAAAAAAAACAAATAGCAAAAAAAACAACAAAGAAAATGTGCAATAAACTTCATAAAAAGGCAAAAAAATAATAAAATTTGTATAAACAATTTTCTATATTCGGCCAAATTGTTGGATTAACGCAAGGAAGAAGCAGCTCAAGAGAGAAATACGCAGCACAAGACAGAGAGAAAGAGAGAGAGAGAGAGATCAAGAGTGGGAGAGAGAGAGAAAGAGAAGGGGAATATAAGACATAACCCATAACCCATAGAAACAAACACAAGTGAGTTATAAATTTTCAAATTTTCATATACCGAATGCATATTATTTTCCCATACCCAACGGCACACACACACATACGTAAATATATATACACACATACACATAAATATATATATATATGTTATATATATATATATATACCTACACACACACACACGACCAACAGTCGCTCGTCATTTGACTCGCTACTTTTGTCTCGTCGAATTCGCCTGCCTTCGTCCTGACAGCGTGTGTCTCGCTTTCGCTCCTTGCCTAGCTTATGGTGCGCAGTCGTCGTACTCATCATCGTCCTCGTCGTTATCCTCGTTGTGGTCCTTGCTATCGTCGGCTCTCGTCGGGTGGTGGTACAGTTTTCTGCGTAGACCAAAATTGCGTAAATTTTCTTCCATGTAGTTTGCTTGCATGTCTCGCACGGCGTTGTCCTCATCGCCGTCGTCGTTGTCCTCGTCGTCGTCGTTGTTGTCGTTATCGTCCTTGTTCCTGTTCTTATTGCCGTCGCCGTGTTTTCAATTTGTTGTTTATTCATCAATTAACTGTTCAGCTTCTTATCAACAAATAGGAAAATATTTTCACAGGAGGTTTGTACTATGCTTTTTACATTCTTATTGGGCGTGTTTTGTACTGAGTGAGTGTCCTTTTTTCGACATTCGGCTTTTCCTCTGCGCCATTTTAATTGGTATACTGTTTTTTCTTCCTATATACATATATGTATAAATTTCATGTAATATATTCATCAACTTTCCCAATTTTATTTCTTAATATGATATTTTCCCTTTCTACAAATATAACTTATGTTTATTATAAACCGAATTCCTATTCCTGCAACTATTTTATGATTTTCCTCTGTGTATGTGTACATATTATGTATCTATCACATTAACCCAGAAATGGCATCCTTTAGGCTACGTGAGAGGAAGAATTTTAGAGTACAATTGAGAAGAGGTTTAGAATTAGATATTAGTAAATATATATTGTAGTAAATACATATAGTGAAAATATATAGTACATATATATATATAAATATTAGAGTGAATATCTTATAGATATAGAAAAATGAGGTTGAACTTGGTTGACCTCTTACTTGGCATGAAAAGTGTACAGCTGATGACAATTGTCTTGACACAGTTACTAAAAATAGATTTTGTTTTGCTCGACTGCAGTTTTCCTATTGATTTTAAGGATAAAGATACAAAATTGTCCTTAACACATATGTATATATATATATATATATTTGCATATGAAATCAGATTTTTATAGAAAAGTCACGTTTAAGTTTAATCGAAGAAAAGACTATGCGAGCGTTAACTATATGTATATAGAAGTATGTGATCGTTAACTATATGTATATAGTTTATAGTAAGGCCTGTGATTATAGTGATATATATATCTATATATAAACTTTTTGTTTATAGCAGACTTTTAGATAAGATCTATGAATCTGTTTCATATTTCAAAGAATTTACTCGTAAATATGAACTGGAATTTGATTGGGAAAAGTTTTTTTTAAACATTTCTTGCGGCTATTTTAGATTTATTTATGAAATTTATTATATGCACTTCTATACATTATAATTGATTATAATATATATTTTATAATTCTTATAAATTTATAATTATTAAAAATTTTCAGCAAAGCTAACAAAATTTCACCCAACTTTGTATTAAATCACATTTTTTTTGTATATAATAAATAAAAATTCTTCAAGTTTTCAGCGATTACTAAAATTCTAGAATTATATATTTCGATCCTTTTGAAAACTTATTTAACCATTTATATAATTATTATATTATACATATACACTTTTATCTATGATCATTTATATATCTAAACTATTTCTATAATGTTTGGAAGCTAATCATAATGCAGGATCAATGCACCTTTTATTCGAGCGTGTTTTCAGGCACAGGCCATAAAAAAAAAAACAACAAAAAACAAAATAAACGCTGAGCAGCAACGGCGGCAGCAGCAACTGCTTGGGCTGCATATCCTGTCAGCCTCTTTAGCCTGTTCGACAGCCTGCTCTGCCCTGCGTTGCCCCGCCCAGTTCTGCCCTATGCCGCTGCCTGTGCTAGGCTGTGCCTGCTGCCTGCTGTTGTTGCTGTCCCATTGAAAAAGGGCGCTCGAAATAAAGTTGCAGCTGTTCCTGTTTCACTGCTATTTGCTTAGCAACAGGAACAACAACAACAACAGGAGCAGCAGCAGCAGCAGCAGCAGCAGCAGTAGGGATCCGGGGCAGGGGTCGGCTTCAGAGCTGAGCTCTTGTAGAGGCCTGGCAAGGCATCTGCGCGCTGCTCGGCTGGAGGATTAATGTCCTAATGATCGTTGCTGCTGTTGAAGAACTGGCAGCAGACGAGGCAGAGGAATTGTAAAATTTAATGCACGGTCTCTGCTCTTGACAGTTACAGATCGAGATTGAAAACATAACGAGAGATCGGAAAGTTGCCAGAGAAGATATTGCAATAATGGATATACCGCGTATTATGGTATTCCGTCCCACCTGGGATGAGTTCAAGGATTTCCCCAAATATATTGCCTATATGGAATCACAGGGCGCACACAAGGCCGGTCTGGCCAAGGTGGTGCCGCCACCCGAATGGGTGGCACGACGCAGTGGCTATGCAGATTTGGATGCTCTAAATGTAACCATACCGGCACCCATTTGCCAGGTTGTAACCGGAAAGCAGGGCTACTACCAACAGATAAACATACAAAAGAAACCGTTAACAGTTAAACAATTTGGCGAATTGGCCAATACCGAACGCTATGCGACTCCCAAGCATTTCGATTTCGAGGATCTGGAGCGCAAATACTGGAAGAATATAACCTATGTGGCACCCATTTATGGCGCCGATGTTAGCGGCAGCATCACAGATGCCGATCAGGATGTAAGTCTTGTAGTTGTCCCAGTTCCAGTTGCAGTTGTGTGATTCTTACGTTTCGCGTTGTCATCCGCAGAGCTGGAATATCAATCGTCTGGGCAGCATCCTGGATTTTGTCAACAAGGACTATAACATACAGATTGATGGCGTGAATACGGCATATTTATATTTTGGCATGTGGAAGACCACATTCGCCTGGCACACAGAGGACATGGACTTGTATTCGATTAACTATTTGCACTTTGGTGCTCCAAAGACGTGGTACGTGGTGCCGCCCGCATACGGACGACGTCTCGAGAAGGTGGCCAATCAGTATTTTCCGGCTAGTTACAAGAATTGCAATGCGTATTTGCGCCATAAAATGTCGCTAATATCGCCGCAGATCCTCAAGCAGCACAATGTTCCAGTTAGCAAGGTAAAATTTTCACAGGGAATCCTTTAGGGCACTTCTTTACTTTTCCTTCGTTTCGTTTGATAGATTACACAGGAATCGGGCGAGATAATGATTACGTTCCCATTTGGGTATCATGCTGGCTTCAATCATGGCTTTAACTGCGCCGAATCCACAAACTTTGCCATGGAACGCTGGATAGAGTACGGAAAGCGTGCAACGCAATGTACCTGCAGCAATGACATGGTTAAAATCTCCATGGATACGTTTGTGAAGCGATTCCAAAGTGATCGCTATGATGCCTGGCTGGAGGGTCAGGATATTGGCCGTCATCCCGAGGATCTACCGAATGCGGTACCGACAGCAGCTCCGCTACCACCACATCTCGATGTGCTGCTGTCTGATAAGAAGTGGGTTCAACTTATCCAAAACAACTGAGCATCGATTTTCTTAACTTTCTTTTGTTTTGTTCCTTGCTTCCCAATAGAATGAAGAAGCAATGTAATCCCACCAAGGCTAAGAGTTTCAAGGAGCGCAATCCCGATCTCGACTTGGATGAAATCCAACAGAATCCCAATGTGCCCGACGATGTCAAGGCCATGCTCAAAGAGAGCGTACTCACACTAACCGAAGAGGATACCGAGTGTACAGCCGAGGAGACCATGAGTCTCCAAAGTCCTGCTGACTTCAAGACCAAGCAGGAGCTGCTTGAGTACATGGACGATGGCTCTGGTGAGACAAACGGCAGTCCCATCATTGTGTAATCGCCCAAACCAACTCGTTTTCCTTTTGTTTTCTTTCTTTTCTACAGAGGATGATGATGAGGAGGAGGACTTCAGGCGTCGCAAGCAGAAGCGCAAATATGATGCGGACTACGATGATGATTGGCTGGCCAGCAAGCGACGCACCAACTCACGCAACAGCAGCCGCGGTCGCAGTCCGCGTGCTACTAAGGATGATCGCTCCATATCGCCTGCTTCCTCCACATCTTCCACATCGCGTGGCGCACGTGGCGGTGGATCACGCGCCAAGTCAAATGCGACGCCGCGAAAGACGCCAACGCAACGGAGAAGAAAGGATACAGCTGCAAGTAGCAGCAGCAGGAGCAGCAGCAGCAGTAGCACCGCCATGATGGCAACCACAAGCAATACTACAGCCACTACAGTAACGGCAACAACAGTTGCAGCAATCACTGAAAATAGCAATAGCAGCAACGGCAGCAACAGCAACATCAGCTCTTGCAGCGTTGCTGTGAGCAGTGGCAGTGGCATTGGCGTTGCAGGCGGAGGCGGCGGTGGAGGTGGAGGTGAGACAGACACCTGCAGCAATATGACTATCACCAACAACATCTGCGGCACTATCAGCAGCAATGGCAGCACCCACTGCAATGCAGCTGTTCCACCAACAACCATACTCACCTAAGAATCACATCTACCAGTACCCGGCATCCAGTATCCAGCATCCAGCATCCAATCCAACTGCTAAAACTAACATTATCCATATTGATCATCCATTAAATCCTTTAACTCGCATTTCCACAGCCGCTTGTGTGTTTTCCTTCGTCATCGTCGTCGTCGTGGTCGTCGTCGTTTTTCTTCTATCATTTTCTACTTTATGTATCTGATTGAATTAGTTTTTTCGCTACAATAAGTCGTCAAAAGTTGTGTCCTATTTTGTAAGCGCCTGAGAAATATACGAGAGCACTCTACTCTACTAAAAAATACTGATAATAATGAAATAATTAATACAATAATTAATATGATAAAAACTAACCAAAAACCAAAACTGTTTTACTAAAAAATCTCGAAGAATTATTTTTCTTTCGATTTGTTGGTTGGGCTACAAATTCGTTTTCCGCTTTTGTTTCTAACTCTGCTTTCTGCTTCTGGTTGAGCTTTGTCTATCTTTGTTGTTCCTATGTGTGTGCATATCCCGTATATATATGTGTGTGTGTGTGTGCCGCTTCATTTCCCCAAATGTCAACCTGCCATCATACCACCAACAACATCAACAACAACAACAATATCCACTCCATATCCAATCCAATCAAATGAAACACAACAAACTATTTGATTGCCTTTTCTTAGCACAAATAATAAAAATCTCGACCGAATTTTTACAGATGCCAAACGAAAGGTCAACGGACTCCAGCAGCAGCAACAACAGCAGCAGCTCCTTTTTATGCAACAATCGCGTAAATTTGAGGGCAAAATCCCAAAACTAAGTCAACAGAAAAGCGGCTGTGCAACAGCATCAGCAACAACACCAACAATAACATCAACAGCAGCAGCATTAGCAGCCGCAGCAGCAGCAACAGCAGCTCAAAACACAGAGGCCATAATAAAGCCAACAACATCTAGTCAGCAACAGCAACAAGAGCAAGAGCAATACGCTAGCAGCAACATGTTGCCAGCAGCCAATACACTAAATGGCATTCCACAGCAGCAACAGCAGCAGCCACAGCAACAGCAACAATACAACACAACAGACGGCAACGTCTATCAGCTCCAAAATGAAATACTCTGTGATGCAAATGGACAACCCACAGCAACGGCGACATATCAGACCAGCGCCGCTGCTGTAGCCAGCAGCAACAGCAGTCCACAACACCACCACCAACAACAACAGCAGCAGCAACAACAGCAGCAACAACAGCAGCAGCAGCAGCAACATGTTGCCGGTAAGTTGAGTTTTTTAATAGATGTTTGTATTTGATTGTCGTTTGTAGTTTGTTTTGTAAAATTGCTTACATTTTGTGTGTAATTCGTTTGTTTTTTGTTTGGTTTGTCCTTTTTTTGTTTTTGTGTTTGTTACTGCTATTTTTTGTTTTAACCTAGCGTAACTTACTTTTACTAACTCTTTTTTATTATTATTTTCCTTTTGTTAACATGATTCCAATTGGCGAAATTAATGTTTAATGTGTCCAAGCGCTCACCACATATCACAATCATAATCGTACTCATTATCACTCTAACAGTAATTATCATTCTCACCAACGCAACGCATTAACATTTATTGTAGTTTTATATTTTGTTGTTTAACTTTTTTAACAATTTTGTGCCAATCATAAACAAAAATAAATAAATAAAAAAAATTACTGCGCAAACTGCAGCTAACAAGTTGAAGATACAAAAATCAGTACAATAAATTATAAACAAATGTCATTTTTCAAATTGAATTTTATTTAAATACTAGAATATTTATTTATTTTATGAAATTTTAATGGTCTTCCAATTGCGGTGTTTTGTACTTTTTTGTGGGCTCCAAAAGAATATGAAAAATAAAAAACATATATATAAATAATTCGTTAACTAAATTCAGTATAAACTGATTCCACCTACACGAAAACCTCTTCAAAAACAGACAAAAAAAAAACTACATAAAACAACTCAAAATCAAATTGCATCCCGACAAAATAACAAATCGCTTTTCAGTTTCTTTACACTTTTTATACACGTTTTCGTACATCTTATACAACTCTATAGCTGGAGCATAATTTTCTTGTTGTCTCATTTCTATATTATATTCGTATATTCCAAATACATTTATGATAAAACAACCAAACCGATACCAAATATTTTATATATATAAATATAAATAAATGCACAAATTTTAGGCCCAATTAAACATTTAATCTAATTACTTTATGAATTATAAGATAACTGTGAAATGCGCATTTGAAAAGGCTCAAAACTTTATTTATTTTCTTTATCTTTATTTTATTTAGCGTATTCATTTAGTTTATTTCAAGTTGGTTTAGTTTAATTCCTAAGTTCTGCTTTGTTCACAATGGAAAACGATAAGCTTGATAATCCTCTTAATCCGATTGTTTACATTCCGATTACACTTAAGTAAACCAAAGTTGCTTTTCATATTAAAGTACTATGAACATGAAAGCCTCGAAAGCTGACGACAATTGGTCACACTGTGGGTGATTTGCGGTTACAGTTACATCAATTTGGGAAAATTTAAGAATTTTGTGCCTTTAAGCTAGGCACAATTCCGGTCCGACACGAATAGAGATTTTAAGCTGCGAGGCTGACAGCTCTGTTAAAAACAACCCTGTGCCACGAACGCCTACCTCTACTTCCGATTGATAAATTTCAACAGTTTTATATAAAGGTCCTTGTACCCGAAATCGTCACGGCTCGCGTCCACCTTTAGTTCCGATAGACATATTTTACCGCTAGAACTTGGTAAGGAATTAAAGTGGTTCAATTCAATTATATGATTCCGTTTTTGGAATCAGCGTAAAAAGTGCTGCCTGTCAGTAAAATAAGCGCTCTGTTTCTTTCCTTCATTTCTGTTACACGAAAAGTGATACCCATCAGTGATTGTTTACATCACACGATAAGTGCTGCCCATCAGTTCTAGCAAGCGCACAACACTTTGCTCCGTTTTTATTGTGAACAAGGTTTTTAGCATTTTGCATATCATTTTTAAGTATTTAATTTATTATAAAAATTGATTATTATTTTTTTTATATACTATTGCACAAGGCACAAAATTTTCGCCAAGTCCTTTTAAATTCAAAGGATGAGGAAGCCAAGTGTTAAGTATATGCCGTTATTCAATTGGAATCTATTATGTAAACATTGATTTATTTCTTTGTTTTTTTTTTATTTCTGAATTATAATTTATAGAGTTTTTAAAATAACCCTTTACTTACGTTTGCTATCGTATTGAACATATACTTACAAATTTCGTAGTAATTAAGTAAACACAAATTCTAGCGACAAACAAAAACCAATTCACTCACCGTCTCTTTTGCTACCTGTAAAGTCAAGTACTCTATCTACATACAAATAGCTAGAAAGAGCAGCTTTATATGGGGGTGAATGCCCTATATAAGGACTGTTTAGATCGATGATTTGTAGCTATCATTTTGCACAGCATTATAACATTAATTTCGGTATCTGATTTTGAGTGAATTGTTGATTGATTTCGGTTTCGATTTCAACTTCGATTTCTATTTTCGAATTGATTTATTGATTATTTATGCAAATATTACATTCAAACACATCTTTTATATAAACCAAACCAAATATGTACTTTCAATCAATATAAACAAAAGACAATGTGGTCACAACTATTAGTTCGTCCTCCATCCTGCATACGAACGCTACCACAAATGGAGCAACGGATACGCAGCAGCAACAACAACAACAACAGCAGCAGCAGCAGCAACAGCAACAACCTCAGTACCATTATATAACCACAACCGGAGAGGATGGACAGACACCGACAACCATAGTCTTTGAGAACTATAACGGAGGTCTGCCAACGACGGCGGTTAGTGGCGCCTCAGCGACGCCGGTGATAAGCAGCATCGACGGCCTTACTAATTCCGGTGCTGGTGGTGTAGGTGGAGGTGGAGGTGGTGCTGCAACGACAACAACAACTGCTCTGGTGAATACCGATGGCACGATCATTGAGTTCGATGGCAACACCTATGAGGAGTATCACGTCCTGAAGAGCGAGCCCGGTAGCAGCGATTGCCTGAGCAATGGCAGCAGTGCCGTTGGCAACGCGGACATAATAAAATATGAGCCACAGCATGTGGGTGAAGACGAGGAGATGATGGACGATGAAGAGGAGGGTGGTCTGCAAGTGAAATACGAGGAGCAAAGTCTGGATCATGATCACGAATTCGATGAATTTCAAGTGATTAAGGCCGAGGTGGATGCCGAAGCGGCGGAACTAGCGGCTGGCACCACCAGCTACACGGTCAGCGGCCACGATGATCAGATCCAGCAACAGCCTGCCATAAATGATGCCATGCCTGGCATGATGTCCAAGGCGGCGGCGGCGAAGCAGAAGCGCAAACGCAAAACGCGCGTCACTGCGGAGGATGAGCAAGGCGAGTATCTGGAGAAGATGAGTGTGCGTGGTCTGGACATAGCGCGCTATGAACACATCATCGATGGCGTCGCCTACTGCCTGGTCTGTGCCAAGAACGCCATCTTTAAGACGTTCAAGAACAAGTACAGCTTCCAGAGGCACGCCTACCTCTTCCACGAAGGCCAGAACCGCAAGATCTTCGCCTGTCCCATTTGCAACAAGGAATTCTCTCGACCCGACAAAATGAAAATGCACAAAAAGGACAAGCACGGGGATGTGCCCATGCCGCCCTCATCCGCTTCGAATACGCCACAGAAATCCGATGTTGCTGGCGCGCCGGCTGCCAAGCGGCCGCGCACGTCACGCACTCCGCGCGTGCGCAAGCTGAAGGCGGTGGACACTGCCACGCCCAGTAGCACTACAACGCCCACAAAGAAACGCCTGGCGCAAATTGACAGCGTGCTGGACGAGGTGCAAAATGCCGAAATGGAGCAACAGCAGCAGCAGCAACAACAACAGCAGCAGCAGCAACAACAGCAGCAGCAGCAACAACAGCAACAACTGCAGCAACAGCAACAACAGCAGCAACAGCAGCAAGCGACAGCACCAGCCCCGCAGCCGCAACTGCAAACGCTGCCATCGCTGGACTTCAGTGGCATGATTCTGCCAGGTGGTGCACAGCTGGCGCTGGCCAATCCCGGTGCCAGCAGCTCAATGGCATTACAGCGCAGCCAAGCGACACCCACACAAACAGCACAACCCACGACGACAACACTCATCTACTCCAATCAGCTGGAGCTGCAGCAGGCGCTGCTCCAGCAACAGCTGCACGGCCAAAGCATTATGATACAGGATCAGGCGGGTAACCTGGTGCCACTGCAGCTGGACGGATCGCAGATATACACAACAGCGGCAGCACCACAGCGAACACAATCAGCGACCTATCAAACCACAACACAGCAGCAACTGCAACAGCAACAACAACAGCAGCAACAACAACAACAACAACAGCAGCAGGTGGCCACCAGCCAGGCACAGACACAGCCCTCGCACTATGATCTGGATAATGTTACGTACTTGAGCTCTACGGCCGCGGCCACGCCGTCAATGCCGAACGAGCAACAGCAGCAGCAGCAGCAACAACATGTCATTGGCACCGTGCAAAGCTATCAGATACTCACACCCGACGGCCTGCAAAGCTTCCAGCCGAAGCTGGAGGGCTCGGAACTGGGTGATCTATGCCCGTACACGATGAGCGCGGCAGCGGCGCCTCAGTACACGTTCACGACGCATGCGAGCGCACAGCCAACGTTGAATGCGAATGCGCTGGACACGCAATCCCAGCAGCAACAGCATCTCCAGCAGCAGCAGCAGCAAACGCATCAGATGCTCCAGCAGCATCAGTTTGGCCATAATCCGCATCAACAGTTTATGGAGCTTAAGAACGAGCTGCTAATTAAGAGCGATGCCTATTCGCTGGATGCCGCCTCCATGTACCACCTGCCCTTCTCGCCCACTTCGATGATAAACGCGGTTAACGATGTGAACACCTCGTCGCTGCTGGAGACCAAAGAAATTAGGTAAACACAGTCTCTATCTCTATCTGTAACTGTATCTGTATCTCTTTCTACACTTTTTTATCACAACAATATTTATCTATTATCTATGCTATTCGCTGCTATTCTGTATATCTCTCTTACTCTCTCTAACTTTAGTGTAACGCGCTCTCAGTTTGATTTAGACTCGTATTACACTCTTCCTATCTCGCTCTCTCTCTCTCTCTTTCTTTCTCTGTTCTACACTCTGTCTCTCTCTTGTCTTTTTATCAGTTTGTTGCGTAGAGTCGACGGCGGCGCTGCGAAATTGCCCTTGCAGTCGCTGCTCCGTTCCATTCCATTTTGTTCCATTCTCTTCTTTGCCGTTCGTTTTTCGTTTTCAATTAGTGTTGAACAACGTCGCGCCAGCTACTAAAATAAAACACACTTTCGAGACACACTTCAAGCTGCAAACGTATAAAAAGCGAATAATAATTAAATTAAAACTACAACTAAAAAAATACATTCAGCATTAACAAAATTTAGTATTATTTATAATTAGTATTTTTTTTCGTAGTATTTAATTCATTAATTGTATATAAGTATTTTGATTTCTTTAAATTAAACATAATATATTATACAATAATTTGTATCTAGCACCTTTGCTTAATTTTAGTAACTATCATTTAATTATTTCTATTTAGCTTAGTTTTTAAATTTGATCAAAATTCATTAAAATTTGTGCATTTATTTATAATTTTCCTCTATTTGTCTCTTTCTCTCTCTCTGATTTCCATGCAAGATTTTGCCCCTTGTATCCTACGTACTCTGTATAATTTGTGTTCGGCTTATTGTTGCTTTCGGTTATGTACAGTTCCCGGATGGCCTAACATCTGTCAAGTATAAAGATTCTTGATTTGAAGAGTTTTATGTACATATACAAACATACTTACTTATATAAATAACTGTCATTTTGGTAATTTTTCTTCTCTAATTTGTTTTTTTTTTGTCTTACATTTTGGAAAATAATTTTTATTGAAAATGTGTTACTTCAATGCGATTTTGTTATTTTTCTTTCTTTTTTCTCTTGTTTTATTTTATGTACACAAAACCAACCCACCAACCAACCAATCAATCAATGAAATAATCAATCAATCAATCAATCAAACAATGAAAATATAGCTACGATATATCAGAAGCCGTGCTTCTAGCGCTCTGAAAAACCAACGACAGCAAAAGAACAGCTGCAGCCAAAGTACCAAAAAACAATAATATATAACACACATATATACATATATATATAGTTTATATTATATCTAAATCGAAAGAACAAAAAACACAGCTATAAATAATCCAATAACTGAGATACAAAACAAATAACTAAATACAAAAAAAATCCGCCCCAAAGCAACGCAAATGGAAGCCATTTACTATATACATTAGGTGGGCCCAAAGATCGGCAGATCCACTAGATACACACACATATACATATGTATATAGTATACATACATGTATATACTATATACAATATATATATTTATCAATCATATTGCTTACAACTCATAATACTCATTAACACACACACAAAACGCCAAACAAAACTAATCTTGAGGATAGCACACAACACTTTATGACACTCTGTGTGTGTGTGTGTATGTATGTGTGCATGTGTACACACAACAACAACAACGACAACAACTCGCACATATTATTATTATTTTTGCGCATCTTATAAACATTTCATTTGCATTTGTTTTCAAACGGACTCTTACACATAAAAAATCATAAAAATTAAAAAAAAAAATAATAAAAAAACAATTATTTATATATAAAAAATTCAATTTAATTGGACGTTTTAGTGCAAGGTATGTGTACTTTTTTTAAATTATTTATTCTTTATTTATTTTTATGTTGTTTTGCATTTATTTGTTTTAATGTTCCTTGTGTCTAACTGTCTTTATGTGCTTCTGTTTTTAAACCAATATTAACTGAATTTCTGCAGAAGAATCAAATCAAATGAATAAATGTTTTATACATATTTAATTGGTGTCGACGTGTTTTTTAAATATATATTTTATTTATAATTAATTGGTGTCTTTCACTTGTTTTAAGCTCTTCACAATTAAACAAGTTCTGAGGAACTGCAACACTTTTCACTGGACATTTTGATTTGGTTCTTTATTCCTGCACGAGATACAATTTATTTTTAAATATATTTATTTATTTATATATTTATTTAATAATTGGCTTAACAAATTGGTTAACTTGATCCTAATCTATCCATGTACAGAAGATACACCCAACACACCTGAACCTATTGTACAAATTTTGATTTACTAATCCCAAAAAAAAAAAAATAAAAACTAACCTAATTTTAAAATTAAAAAAAAAGAGAAACCCCTTAAAAAAAAGTAAGCAAAAAAATGCTAATAAATTTTTTTCATATAAATATTTTTTCTTTTTCATTTTTCTCTATTTTGTTCGCCCGTTGCGTTTATGTTTTGTGTTGTTTTTCGTCCTTATGATTTGCACACAAATCTCATAAACATGCGACACAACAACAACATGCATCACAACAACAACAACAACTACCAACAACAACAACAACAACAGGTTCTTCTAAACATAATCAACACAAGAATATGAACAACCAGTTCAAGCGGCCATACACACCACGTAACAACAGCAACAACACCAACAACAACAGCAACACTCAAAACAACAACAACAACACCAACAATCATTGGCAGCAACGCCAGCAATCGCAGGCGGAAGCAATTCGTGTACATTCTGAGGATATTGTCCTTGCCAACACCAACACCAACACCAACACGAACAACAGCAACAGCAGAAATAGTGAAAGCAATAGCAAGAGCAGTAACAGCAGCAATAGCAATAGCAATAGCAACTGCAATCGTAGCGCCGCGGTCACTTTCGTTGACAAATTCGCTGATTTTTTAACACACACCAAGAACAAATGTAGCAATTCCTTCAACGCCTCCAATGTGCATAACAAACACACTAATGCTAACAACGCTGTTCCATCTCTCATCCCAAATTCTAACCATAATAGCAATGGCACCGCCAACACAACTGTCAGCGGCAGCAACACCACCGTGATTAGCGGCGGTGGCGGCAATGCCGTCGCCATCAGCAATGGTAATAAGGCCGCCGTCGCAAAGAAGACGCCCGTCATTCTGCTGGCTGCTCGCGGCGGTGGCCACAAGCCGCAGACCCATGCCCCTCTCAGCCTCATCCCTGGAAACCAGGTGGCAGCGGGCGCAAAGCCGGCAGTAACCTTAGTTCGTGTCAACCCCAATCAAGCCAACGTCAACGCCAATAGCACTCGCCAGGTTATTTTCGCTACAGACGCGGTTTGTCTGCAGCAGCATCATGAGCAACAGCTGCAGCAGCACCAAGACCTTCTGCAGCAACAACAGGAGCAAGAAGAACATGAGCAACAAGAGCAGGAGCAGCAACAACAGCAGCAACAACAACAGCTCGTAGACGAGGAGGAGGAGGAGGAGGAGGAGGAAGAGGAGCTGCTCGATGACGACGTCTACGACGATGCAGACGAGCTCGATGGTTTCTCCTCGTCAACAGCCCAAATATTACGCAAATTTCGCATACCCAAGGGCACAGCACTGTTGGCGAAGTCTGCTGACAGTTACTTGACGATGCCAACACCCACGCCTTCGCCGCCAGCAGCAGGCGTGATCACTGCTGGCACAATAAGTGCTGACAGTTTTGTGGATCAATCAGATGAAAACGACGAGCTCAACGATGAGGAAATGGTGGAGGAGCCCATCGATGAGGAGGCAGCCTGCGAGGAGCAGCAAATGCTCTTGCAGCAGCAGTCAGCCAGTGACAGCGATGGTCTCGATCTCAGCTGCAGCAGCAACAGCAATCACAACCCAACGGCAGCACCAACTGCAGCAACAACGAACACACCAACAATGTTGCTGCAGCAACAGCAGCCGCACGCGCTGCAGCTGCAGACAGTGGGACCCAACGGTACTGTCACCTGCTTCAATCTGCCACCCAACACGATACTGGTGCAATCATCCGATGGCAGCATCATAGCTCATCCCAGCAAAGCTGGACAACAGCAGCTGATCATGCTGCCCGCCGACTGGCCAAATGGCAATGTGGCACTGGCCGACCCAACGGCAGCTGCGCCGCCACAGCCCCAGACCCAGACGCTGCTCCTAACAGCCGACGGCACAGCCATACCCATAATGACGCCCCTCCAGCAGCACAACCAACACCAGCAACAACAACAGCAGCAGCAACAACAGGCCGCAGCTGTTGCTGCTGCTGCCCAGCTATTTGCAACGTAGGGGCTAATGGGTGGCCAAATGGGTCGATTTTTGAATAATGCCACCATAATGCCAACAACCTATTTCTTTTAAGACCCTTTACCCTTTACGAGTTTCACTCAAACACACACACACAGACATACGCGTTGCACTTGCCTCAATGCAACAGGTGGCACAGCCTCCATTGTTGCCCTATCGCATGTGCAACAGACACACACACACACATAGATACACACTATTTTTCAACCTGTTTCTTCCAATTTGTTTTTGGGGCAGTTAAACAAAAATTGACGCATTTGGTCACCAGCAGCAGAAAAGAAAAGAAACCAAATCAAAACTTTTTAAAGAGAAAACTAAAAAATATTTTATAACAAAGCAAATAATAATAATTAAGTTAAAATACTTATAAATATAAAGAGAAAGCCAAGTTAAACGTTATGAAGAAAATACTTGTAAAGCTATGCAAAAACTGATATTACAAAATTTATTTTTCTATATACCTATATATTAATATATATATATACATATATATAAGAGTATAAGAAAAAATTTATCAACTACATTTATAAATTCCACAAAACAATCCTAAAAAATGAATATAAATCTATACATATAAAAATGTTCATGATGTGCGCAAAATGCAAATAATTGCAGCAAATGTTGTTCAAAAATACACTACACACTCACACACACAGAGAGGTGTGTTTTAAGTTAAGGATTCTGTAAATTTCGAGGCAAAACAAGCAACTCAATCGCAACATTTTATTAAATTATTATTAGCACCTAAGTAGCATACTTTAAGTGCAAAACCAACGAGACACCCGAGCCCAGTTTTTAACTAATATTTTGATCAGGCGCGCTCTATGTCTTGATCTAAGCTCGTAATACCCTAAGGTAGTGCGAGTATGGGGACAGACAGGAGCAGTGCGCCAGACAATATTATGTTTACTTTAATTTTAATGTTTATAATATATAATTACTATGCTGTATTATTTTAAAGCTAAATCATAATTTCATTTCAATTGCTACTAAGCTACGTACTAATTTAACTTTAAATACTACTTTTAAAACTACTTTTTTAATGTATTGTATAAACAAAATACACTCACTCACACATACATATATATAGGTATATATACATATATATTTATTATGTATATATATAAATATATATATATAATTTGTTCCTTTTTTCATAACATAGATAAATCCATATACATTTGTTGGCAGCTAACTATTAAACGTATTTCATTTAAAGTATTCACTAAAACATAATTTATTTTCTATTATTTGAATTTTTTTATTGTTGTCGTCGTGTCCCCATCCCTAACCCCTTGCCCATTGCATTTCCCCCTAAATGTTGTATATTATTTAAATGTAAACCTAATCATAAGCATAAATATATCTTTACATATTTGCAATTTTGTTAAGACATCCGCATACGTTATACAAAAAACAAAAAAAGAAACCCAAATATGGATGATTAAATGTACGCATAAGAATTGAAGCATAGCACTGATCCAAGTTGTTAATACTAAGAGCGGTATCATACTAGTTAAGCTGAAAGTATTTTTTCTAACAAACGATATGAAAAGGATAAAAAACTAAAAATCGAAAATCGAAAATGAAAAACCCTAAGTTATTGAATAAGTCTAAACATGAAGAAACTATTAATGAAAGACAATGTTTCAGATTCAAAGCATATTTAATATAAGATAAAAATAAAACTTTGAGAAGTGAATTGCACTTTTTGTAAGATAAACATTTTAATTAAGGATCTAACGAATTAAATACCGAAACTGCAAGCAAATAATTAAGCAACATGCGTAGTATACTTTATGTATAAAAATTCTATAAATAATATACACTTTATATACATTTATATGTACTATAAACAACAAACAAAAATACAATTTTAAAAATTCAAAGCAAATAAAGAATATAAAATATAGATTATAAATTATAGAAAAAATATATACGTGCATTTCTTATTTGTGCATTTCAAAATTTCAGTAAGTATATAACTATTTATTTATTGTAATAGCTGAAAAGAATGAAATCATTATTATTTAAATTTCGTTTTTAGGAACTTTGCTTAGGTGGTAACACATTTTTAGCACCCACTGTTCCACAACAATTTGGATGCATCGGCGTCTGTAAAGTACCAGGCGAACAGAACTAAACGAAGGCAGCTGCATTGAAAGATTTAAAAAAGTGTAGCATACTTTTAGTTGCTTGTTAATTCAGAAAGCTTCCTGTTAATTAACAGAGCTGCCTGTTAACTAGCAGCAGCGTAACAAAATTAATGTTAAATATTTGCCGAGCTTAATTTAGCCGTTAATTCTTCAAAAAAAACCGGTATTTTATAAAAACTATATCTCTGTGTATATATATTACAATGAAGGCCTTTATAACAATAACAAAAACTATAACTAGTCTTGAAATTCCTTTTTTGTATCATATTGAGTTGTAACAGTTAACAATCTTGTGATGCCCTTGGAGTTCACTTAGTCGCTAACACGTGCGTATACGACAGCCGTACGGGATGGCGCATAGACTTGAATAAAATTCGTGCGTCCAGCATAGCCCAAGGGATCGGAGTGATGCTTGCAGTTGCGATCAATGCGATTGTGGCCGCCAAAGATTGCGTCATCTGAGGAGAGGACCGCCTGGTAGGTGCCTGCCCAGTTGGTGCCCACTCGATAATCAGTGAAGCTCTGTGTCGGGTGGAAGTTAAACACAAACACAAGTCCAGCACGTTCGAAGGCTATGGTTTTATCACCTTGATGCTTCCAGCTGACGTAGGCTGGACCTGTATGCAGCCAGCCGTAGCGTTCCTCCAGTTCATTCATGGCACGATCAAACTCATTTAGATGTTTATACCTCAACATGTCATCATCAACCAAATTCCACTGGCGGCGCGCATAATGATACGAGTCATTGTTGCCCACGCGCGGAAAGTCCAGCCACTCGGGATGACCAAATTCGTTGCCCATAAAGTTGAGATATGCTTCGCCGCCCAGTGCGTGCGTAATCAGACGTATCATCTTGTGCAGCGCCAGGCCGCGATCAATGATCAGGGTCAAATCCGACGTGGTGGACATGTGCCAGTACATCTCCTTGTCCATCAGCCAGAAGGCAATAGTCTTATCGCCTACTAGAGCCTGATCGTGAGACTCTGCATACGCTACAGTATTCTCCATCCAGCGACGATTGGTCAGTGTATGTACAATATTGCCGACATCCCACTCATCGTCACTTTGCTCCTTCAACAGCTCGATCCATTTGTCGGGTATGGCCATACCCAGGCGATAATCGAATCCAATGCCGCCCTCCGAAATGGGCCGACACAACGTTGGCATACCGGATACGTCCTGCAACCATTAAAGATTAGTGATCCATGTTGCACTACCTTAGCAGAAATTTTAGCTAAACATGAATGAATTACCTCGGCTATGGTTATGACTCCCGGATCCAGTTTGTGCAGCATGTGATTGGCCAAGCCTAGATAGTTGAGAGCATCCGTGTCTACATTAAGACCAAAGTACTCATTATAGTCGCCACTAAAGCCCTCGCCAATACCACGCGAATGATACAGCATGGAGGTGACTCCATCAAAGCGATAGCCATCAAAGTTGTACTCGTCGTGCCACCAACGCAGATTGGATAGCAGAAAACGCAACACCTCGTGCTCCGTGTAATTGAATAGGCGACTGTCCCACAAAGAATGCTCGCCACGAGCGCCATCATGAAAGAAGCCGCTGTTGGTACCATCGAACTGATTGAGACCATCTTGTACATTCTTGGAAGCATGCGAATGGACAACGTCTAAGAGCACGTACAGTCCCTGCGAATGCGCCACATCGATCATGCGCTTAAGTTGTTCTGGATTGCCGAAACGACTGGATGCAGCAAAGAAACTGGTGATCTGGTAGCCAAAACTGGCATAGTAGGCATGCTCCATAATGGCCATAACCTGTATGCAGTTATATCCCTGACGCTTAATGCGAGGTACAATGCGATCGGCAAATTCATCATAGCTGCCCACGCGAGGCTCCTGTGAGGCAATTCCCACATGACACTCGTAAATCCTAAGCGACTTTGGCTTGGCTGGACGCGCATGCTGACGCTGATAACGTTCTGCGGCTGGCGGCTCCCAGACGTACTGTTTGTAGTTGACGCCTTGGTTGGCTTCCTTAGGCGGCTGCACAACATATTTAGCCCAGGGGGATAGGCGATCCAGCAACTGCCCGTGCTGATTCCGTATGATGACCTTGATCTCACTGAGATGCTTGATGGGTGCACTGCCATCCGCATTGGCAGGCAGATGTAGTTCCCACTTACCGAACGGTAGTTTCTTAAACGGATGCGATTCCCAGTGCCAATTGTCTGTGTGTAAATTGAAAAATTAGCTAAAAGTCTCAGTTTACAATTTAAAGTAAAAACAATCACGCAAATCTTCGCTTGTTTTTGTTCAAGTTAAATCAATGTAAAAACCGTTTTGCCAATCGATTATATAAAAAATATCGATATATGTAAGAGCTGATTGTTAGGGCGCGTATAGTTATCAGGCGAAAATTTAAAATACGGCGAAAGGTATTGCCTATTCGCTCGCCCATCATAAGAAATACCGGAAAAGCAACAAACAAAGATGCGCGTAATTTCTTCGCTCTCTGTGTACGTGAGCATATTTTCGCCTGTATTTACATGAATTAAAATTAAATTTTGTACTCACTGAAGTCACCCGTTAGATATACATCCCTTGCTCCTGGCGCCCATTCGCGAGCTATGACCGAATTATCTGGCTGAAAATGCAGGCCATAATATTTGTAGCCTTGCGAGAATTCCTCCATACCGCCTTCACATTGATCGATCTTGCCAATCCACTCCTGAAGGACGCCATGTCTGCATAGATAAAAGCATACACGGAAATTAAATTGAGATCTCAAGGCCAAGGCCAATGAATAAAGCGACGGCTGTTCCAAATGTTCACCGCATTCACGCACGCAGCAGATGCGAAGTAAATTAGAACGACCTTCATGTGACATTGACCAACGCAGTTTTTCCAACTGCACCTGGTGGCCGTGCAATAATAGTTGATATGATTATGAAGAGCACAACAACAACAAACACAAGTCCGTCGGTGTTTTTCTGACCAGTTCCAAACTAGGCGCTTATCAGCCGGCACATAGTTCGAGTTACATGATGCGCGTTGTCCCTACAGCGTACTGTATTTTTTTGTTGTAACTCACCGCCGACGAATCTCCCGTTCGAATGTCGTCAGGTAGCCATCCATTTCCAATAGCTTATCAATGTCCTTAACCTCCACCTTCATAGCGTCACCCATGTTGCTAGCCTCTCAGAAATAAACGCCAAAAAAATAGCTAACAAAAGAATTCGCGCACCCACCGGCGCTGCTTGCAAATTGACAACTGTGATGTAGAGCGAGTCGCAAGCCCCAACACAAAAGCTTTGTTCGAGAGCTTTTTAGCAAGCGGCGTCGGCGAAGAGAAACAGCTGTTGTTGCTGCTTCTTCATTGTTATCTTTTGTTGTGCTTATTCGCGCATATAAACAACAACATAGCAATTAAATGCATAGTTTGCTGATAACAGTAAAAAGTGATTTGATTAAATGCAATTGTATGTGTATGCATGAGTGCAGAATTGCTGTTGTTACAGAACATTTTTAAATTGATGCCAGCATTTTGAATGCATGTTTATTATGTAAAGGTTGAATATTACAAATCCGTAACATTGACGCGATCATTGTTGCTGTGCCATGCATGCTTATCTGTCTAAAAAGAACATATATTTATGTGTATGTGTATTAGAAAATTTTGTCCTTGTCACATTGAACTCTAATTTGAATCTGAATCTATGCAATTAATCTTTTGTAGCTATTTTTGTAGACGACTGCGTAAGGGGTCAAAAGGGTCTTACAAGCTCTGTAGCCTTCACTTCCCTGTTAAACTTATTACTTAACTTTCCGAAATGTAATAGTATCAATTCCTATTTCTAAATAAGCTTTAAAATTCTTTTAAATTAGTGCCAATAGACTTATTTATCGATATCAGAAATTTGACTATCAGACATATCATATCATAGTACAATAATTAAAAATGCGTATTAGTATTTTTTAAATAAATACAATTATTACCTTCATTTTTTTATTATTTTTTTAGATTTTAAATATACCCATTCTTGCAGTGTGGCCATAAATAGTTAAACAAAATTAATATGCACATTTATATAAGAAATATATTATACTAGAAAACTGGTCACATTGCTGCATATCGTTTCGTCAAAAGTATTATGTGCATACTGGCCACAATCAGCTGTTATGGTTATCAAGCGGCCATTTGCAGTCTGTTTTTAGCGTCGCGAGTGTGTAGGAACGCGCTTCATTTTTTACGTTTAGTTTTAAGTTTTAAGTTTACTAAATGCCGGTGTCGCCCAATATAAGTTAGACACAGCATTTAGCAACGGTAAGTGCAAACGGTAGCAAACTAAACAAGTTCTGTATAACTAATAATCAAATCCATGCTTAGGCATTTTGTATACTTTGTTACGTTTAATACACACACACACATATAATAAAAGGATAAAATGGGTCGAAGCCGTAGTCCCGCTTCCCCTGCACACAGACGACGAGAAAAGGAGCGTACAGAACGTAAAAAGAGACGGGAACGACGCTCAAGAGAAAGAGAAGCTATTGGGATTGGGACCAGCAGCAGTCGCCGTGAACGGGAACGGGAACGTGAGCGTGACAGAAGCCGCAGCCGTGACAGGGAGCGTGCGCGTGGAAGGCGTTCGAGGTGAATAAGCAAGTGTAGTGTACCAAACCACATCGATAAGTATAAAGTACTAGCGTTTTTATTATTATATATTATGCATAAACGTATAACACTGAAAGCGCGGCAAAAGTAACGTCTAACTGAACTAGTTCAGCTGGGCTGTAAAGGCAAGGCAGTATTCATATTATTTAAACCGATTTCTATGTGGCAATGCAACCCTGTGTGTGTGTTTTGACAGTTCACTAGTTCACTCCCTACATCTCGTTTGTTCTTTTCGGCAACCGCTCACCACATTACCACGTGAAGTGAAATTCGCGAATTTCATCACGATCTAAAAAGTATATAAATTAATAGAATTAAAAGCAGAGAGCACCCACTGCTTTATATCAAACAGCCCAAAAGAGTTGACAGCAAGTTCACAGTTGTATAATACTAAAAGTTAAACAAAATGGCTCTACGCGTGCAATTTGAAAACAATGATGACATTGGCGTCTTCAGTAAATTAACAAACACATATTGCCTGGTAGCCATCGGCGGATCTGAGACCTTCTACAGTGCCTATGAAGCTGAGTTGGCCGAGACCATTCCGGTAGTGCATGCTAACATTGGTGGCTGTCGCATCATTGGTCGTCTGACTGTTGGAAACCGCAATGGATTACTAGTGCCAAGTTCCACCACAGATGAAGAGCTGCAGCATTTGCGGAACAGCCTCCCTGATGCAGTAAAGATATTCCGTGTCGAGGAGCGCTTGTCAGCCCTGGGCAATGTAATTGCCTGCAACGACTATGTCGCTCTGGTACATCCCGATTTGGACAAAGAGACCGAAGAAATTATAGCAGATGTTCTAAATGTGGAAGTGTTCCGTCAGACTATAGCCGACAACACGCTTGTTGGCTCCTACACAGTGCTGAGCAATCAGGGTGGCATGGTGCATCCCAAGACCAGCATACAGGATCAGGATGAGCTGTCATCGCTGCTGCAAGTTCCGCTAGTTGCGGGAACAGTAAATCGCGGCAGTGAAGTTCTGGCTGCTGGCATGGTAGTCAATGATTGGATATCGTTTGTGGGAATGAACACAACGGCCACCGAAATGTCTGTCATTGAGAGCGTTTTCAAATTGAATCAAGCACAGCCAGCCACGGTGACAACAAAGCTGCGTGCAGCGCTCATCGAAGAGATGTCCTAAGCAATCAGCCATTTGCTTATATAATTTTTAAGGAAAATACAAAACACACACACACATACATTTTGTTATATGATTGTAAATTGTCAGTCGAAATACAACACAACCACAAATATTAATGGTCCTAACCGGTCCTAAATCATTGCCCATCGCTCAAAAGGTGTAATGTTTCATAATTAAATTCTTGAATTGCAAAATTGTACACTAAGTGCAAGCTGCAGCAGTTTAATATACAAATGATCTGATCCTGTCCTAGTTTGCCCAAGGCCGCTTTTATACATTTATTGTACAAATTTCTTTGTGATTAAAATGCAATCAACTTCCACTTCATTAAGAAAAATGTGCTGCAACTCAATATTCCACAGGTCTCGTTCTCGAGGTACCGGCAGTAGTTCCGGGCCTTCCACATCACGTCGCGCAACACGAAACAATTCGGCTGCAGCTGCTGCAGAACGTCCACAGATCAATGAGGCGGACCTGGAGGGTAAATCGCCGGAAGAGGTTGAAATGCTGAAGACAATGGGCTTTTGCTCGTTCGACACCACCAAAAACAAGAAAGTTGAAGGCAACGATGTCGGCGACGTTCATGTGATCCTCAAACGCAAGTACCGTCAGTATATGAATCGCAAGGGTGGCTTCAATAGACCGCTCGACTTTGTCGCATAGCCGGCAACAAGTTTTTTTTTCTACTGCTACATTTTTTCACGTTCTTTGTGCGTCGCAACACGACGGCAAAGCAACGGACCTGCAATTTTATGCAATAGACCGGTTTACAAAATTTTACAAATTTGCCAGACAAAATTTCCACCACACCACAAAATACCACACAACACACACATATAAATACCTCATATAACAAGCTAGTTATTTAGTAGTTTAAGCAAATTGCGTTGTTTTAAAATTAGCTTTTGCCCGCCTAAAAGCACAAAAGTTAATTTTAAAGCAATGGCAACGCCAACACCCTCCCACGAATGTGACTGAAAGCAGAATCCAAAACAAAAGAATGAAAATGAAATTCCAGCGATGTGGCAACACCTGTTGCTTCCTTGCTTGCTGAGACACTTAAACTTTTGGTACCGTTTGAATAATTCTGATTATTTGCTTTCAGTTGCATTTGGTAATGATGAATGCACACGATTAATGCTTTTTAAATATTTAAAGTAATTACAATTGTTTTTGTTGTCAGAAAACTCACTTACACATACACAAGTTGTGTAAGCATTTGGCGTCACATACGAATTAACTGCAAATCCAAAATTCAACACACTCACACACAATTACTTAAAGTATTTGAAAACATACACACACGATGATATCCCGTACCCCAATAATCCTTTCCCCACAAACTTCCTCCATACGCTGCAATAGTACAACTTTTACAACCAAACAAATATATATCAAATATATATTTTATATATAGAAAATTTATTTATACACACACACACCAAGTACCTACAAACCCCATAAAATCCCTACCGTTAAACCAAACTTTACAATAGCCATAGCCATTTGTTGAAAATGTTATTTGTTTAACAATCAAAATGTTGTAATCTTTTTTAATATACTCAGAACAAACCAACAGTTAATTCATTAATCACAAGTGCCAAGTGAATAAAAGCAACAAAGCAGGAAACTTAAACGATTTACAGTTTAAGTGCAGACTCAAATTATAATAAATTTAATCTTTTGTACTTTTTATACTTATATTGACAATCTACACGCAATAGTTATACATTTGGCAATTAATGATGAACATCAAATATCTAATTCGGCAAACTCTCACTCACACTTATCACATACATCAATTCTTTGTAGTTTTAAATACAAGAAAATTGCAGGGATATTAATATTAATATTTTATAAATGCTATTAAAATAAAATCGAATACAAATAAATGTATAAAAATGTATAATTTGGATAATTTCGCTGTTCTTTTCTAAGCTTCGACAACATGTGCAAATTAATAAAAATTATATATCAAAATTGCGGAAAAAATAAAATGCGTTTTATCTATATATTTATATTGACACCTTTTTTCTGAAAGTACTTCATAAATATTCAGACTCTGCGCCAAAGGTCATGGTAATTTGGAAAACTCGTTTATGGAGCTGGCTGAAGACCAGTTATTTGAGTACGCGAAACGTCTAGACGCATATCATTCCTGGAGCAGATGTATGTATATCGCAGATGACCATATACCGAAGGGTTGCATGCACACAAATAATTGAAAAGCAGTTATAATTGGGCAATCTTTACCCTAAATTTATACAGATTTCTAGATTGTGGATTGAAATTCTATACATTCACTGGGATTACATACAGACATGTATATTTTTATTTAAAGTATTCAATATAGGGGGTATGTTTCACACAAAATTACACTTCATTAAATTACGAATTAAATATGTAAAAAGAATGTTTTTATTTTATGTATTTCGTTAAATGAATTGAATTCTTTTAATAATATTATTTATTTTTCTGCTCGTTGCATTTTGTGATTTCAGTTTTTAATTTTCAGCTCAAATATTTTTTGGTCGCCTTTTAGTTTATTATTATTATTGTTATAGTTATACATATATAAATCTTGGATATATCAAGATGATTTTAAATGCTCTATTTGCATTCGTTTATTGACAAAAGACACATACATTTTCATTTGCAATACGCTTAATACAGTTTGCAGTTTTATTTAAAAAAATAGATTAATAAGGAAAAATTATATACTTAATGGGAAGAAATAATGTAAACACATCAAAAAATGCAAACAATTATGAAAATATTTACTACTAAATATTAATTTAGGTAGAGTTACGCTTTTATAATAATGAAATACATGAGGTGCTAGGATGTGATATTGGCATACTCATAGTTGCCTCTTAAATCAAAATTCAATAGAAATATTAATTTTCTGACGCAAAATTTAAATGTTTCTTTTTTTTTGTTGTGCGTGAAAATTAAACAATTAAAAACAGGCGCAGTGCTGACTGCTCGTAATACATCGCATTTAGTTGTTACAATCTGGTTTTTGTTTTTTTAAATGTGTAATGTTTCGTTAGTCTTTTTTGTTACCACCATTAGTCGCTGTCCTGCCGTCGACTGTTATTGGTTTGCTGGGCTAAGGATGTGCGATTAGTCCGCCTTGCGAGGCTTACGCTTGCGTACCTGATCTGTGTTTGGCTTTTCCGTAATCTCGGACGCTTCGTCACCAGCCTGATTTTTTGAAGCTTCTGTATTCTCAACTTTATTGTCGGCCTTTTTGTTTTCTGGAACATCACCAGTTTCCTCCTTTTCCTTTTCTTTTTCTTCCTCCTCATCCTCTTCTTCTTCCTCATCTTCTTGGTCTTCCTCAGCATCGTCACTGTTGTGCTCATCATCTTCAGCTGCATTATCATCATCCTCTTCATCCTCAATATCCTCGGTTGCCAAATCCTCAACACCCTCGGCTAAATTGTCCTGCGATTCAGAAAAGCTTTGACGCTGCGATTTCTTTGGTGGATACACAAAGTCGACAACGCAGACTAGCAATAGACCCAAGGCGGCACCAACAAAGATCGTGGCAATGGCAAACAGAGCATAAGAACCCCATGTGGGAAGACCATATTCCTCCTGTAGGCGTGAGTTGACGTCCTTAAAAAGTTTTTGCATGTGCTATTAGTACATATATAACACACAAACACATACAAAAAAAAAGCACATTCTAATAAAAGCAGGCAAAATCACGTGGAAGCTTATCTGAACTTAATGATCAACACACAATTCCACTATCAACTTATTCAACTTATGCAAAATATATTTTGCATCAGTGTGCAACGAGCAATGACATAATATAACCCATGGGACCGGTCTCCGTTGATAAGCTTCCGCATGTGTCCATTGAACTAAAGTACTACGTAACTGACTGAATCAGTCGTAAACAAGAGATTTGATTAGTAGCAGATTAATGTACCTTCAGGGTATGCGATAGTTTGAAGAAATAGGACAGCAAGGACATGTGAATGGTATCAGGCTTCTTCCATGAGGACAGTGGGTCAATAGATGTCCAAGACTTCTTCTTCAAGAAATGGAGCAGAGCATCAGCATCGCGTGCGCCGCGATATTGACGGAATTCGCCATCTTTGACGCTACGAGCAAAAATGAAACGTATTAATTAAAAGTTTAAAAATATTCTTGGGTTCGACTTACTGATAGATAGTAGGCAAGGCGGTCACAAAGAAGCGTCCGCTTAACGATGGTGATGTGGTGACATCGATTTTAGCCACATTCACATTAACGTCTTTAGCCGTATTAGCATAACGTTCCCAAATTGGAGCTAGATTCTTGCAAGCTGGACACCAAGGAGCAAAGCTGTAGATTAAATAATCGAAATAAACATAGATTAATTATTTGTATTTTAAAATAATTTTAAAAATCAGGACTAACAGGCTCCTTTTTTGTGTTCTTCAAGTTTAAATCTCAAGGATGTAGCTTTTAAATGACGTGGTAAAAAATACTATATATGTATACATATATACTAAATGCCGGCATAAGGCATCGACCGCAAGTATTATCTACATATGCATACATTTTTTTTTGGGCAAAACAGCTGTTCAAACGCATGCGGAGCAGTTGCCGGCAATGACTCAGACAACAACGAGGCAGCCAATCAGCAAAGCACAACTCACATCTTAACGGAATGCAACATTCCACAGAACCAGAAACAGTTTGAGCTCATGTTGTTGTTGTAGTATTTTAATGCCGGCAACACCCCGCAGAAACTGCGACTGCGTTGACTTTTTCTTTGTCCTTGATTATTTTGTTTTACTTACAATTCAATCATCCATTCGCCTGTTAGCATTACATGCCAGTTATCCTCGTCCAATTCGATTAGTTTTCCATCTGGCTTCAAAACCTTATTAGATGCTGTCGACACCGATGCCGACTGTGTGGCCATCAGCGTGACGACACATATCGCGGCGAATACTTCCATAAAACTACGCATTTTATTTATTTGTGTGTGCGTGTTTTGGGTGTGAAGTACACAGTTTTGATTTTTTGGTGTGCCTAATTTAAAAAATATTTCCTTTGTTTTAAACTAATGTTATACCTTATACGAAAAAAAACTGCAGGCGCACGTCTGCTCACTCCGACACTTTAGTGATGTGCAAGCGCCACCTTATTTTGGGAGGGTACATATCGATATAAAAATATCGATATATAAAATTAAGCAAATAATTAAGATTAATCAAATTAAATATGTGTAATTTTAATTCGGACAGCTTGTATCTGGATTTTTTATAGAAATTTATAACCTTATAATATAATATATGATATAATTTTATTAATCTACATACAAGCTCGTCCTTTCAGAAACAAAAACTGAAAGACTTAAAAAAGTCATAACTCATAAAAAAAAAACACAATGGCAGCACTGCCTCTAGTCTGAAAAAATAATCGATATTAATTATATATCGATATGTATATGTATATCATGCGATAAGAAAGACAAAACAAAAGAAAAAGTCAAGCTAATCCAATTGGACAAAACCAAAAAAATTATTATTTAAATTTGTTTAAAAATTTGCACAAAACTGTTGTAATCGCGCCAAAATGGCAAACAATTATCTGCAACCTGTGAATAATCATTTTGATAGTGATAGATTTGCGGATGTAGATGATGATTTGTTTCTGAAAAACACACGAACCAGTGCAAACACCAAAGTACCTCGCAGTACAAATCCATTTGATAACACTGATGATGACGAAGCATCCACCACTTCCTCAATTGCTGCCCAAAGACAGGCCTACGCTGAGAAACGCAGGGAACTCGAGCAACGCACATTAGACTCTACGCAGAAAAGTTTGAGTAAGTTTTATAGAATTGATGCTTTATTATTGGGGGCGTTACCATTTATTAATTCTCTTAAACATTAAACAGGCTTGCTTTATGAAACGGAAGACGTTGGCAGGGCGACTGCCGTGGAGCTGGCCAGGCAACGGGAGCAGTTGGAGAAGACATCGAATCAGTTGGACGAAATCAATTCAACGTTAAGGTTTAGTCAGCGTCATTTAATTGGACTGAAAAGCGTTTTTGGTGGACTCAAGAACTACTTATCGGGCAACCGTGACCAGCCACCAACGGCTACTGCCTCACCCACTGGCAGCCAAGCATCACAAGAGACTAACTGCAATGCTGTTTTTGGAAATGGCTCAACGGCAAATATGGACGCTGGCAGGACAAAACCGGCAATGTCACCAACGGAACGCTATGATAATCATCCAGTGAGTCGCTTACGCGATGATAGCACTGCCTACAAACAGCGCCAAGCGCAGCAGCAACAACAGGCTGCAAATCCTTTTCAGCATCAGTTAACATCGAATCTCGATGAAATGTGTGACAATCTGTCGCGGCTAAAGTTCTTAGCCACCGATTTGGGCACGGAGATTGAATCTCAGAACGAATTATTGGACAATATGAACTATAAAATCGAGAGTGTTGACACCAAAATTATCAAGCAAAATAAGGATATCAATAAGCTGCTAAAGAAATGAGTGGGAGCTGATTGCGGTTTAATTTCAGTATGACAAACCGTTTAAATATATGTTTATTAACCATTACTTTATTAGCTCACCACTTTGTTAATCATTTCGCCTAATGCACCCTACTACATAGTGTTTTTGCGCCATTATTTAGCATTCCTTGTTTTTATTAGTTTGTATTATTTGCACCAAAAAGATATCTCTATGAGCTGGTATTTGAGCGTTGTAAGTGTTCATTTTCAAAGAATTTAAATATAAAATTTAATAAATACGAAAACTCTTATAAGAAAGCAATACTAAACAAATAAATTTTGATTCATTTTTCAATTGTTCTGGTTGGACTTTAATATATCATATCCCGCCTAATTTGATTATATTACCATTATATCTATTTTGAATAGCAGTGGAGTGACGACAATTAAGTTCGTTTTCATAAAAACTCATCTAGCTTAAAAACCAATTTTTCCTACTGGTTTTCTTCTGAATTTTCATCTAAGCTGTAAATGGTCTGTTAATATATTTATTAAAGCTATTTTGTCCATTCAACTAGTTTCTGTTTCGCTAGTTGACAACACTGCCCATGTGCTGCATACCTAGCTCAAATACATAGTTTGGTGTCGTTCGAGATTGCATCGGCAGCACAATTGATCGATAAGCGTCAAAAGCGTTTGCCGGAATTTTTGTAGGTCGCAATTAAAGAAAAATAAAATCCGCTGCTCAAAAGATTCGAATTTAAAATGGAGGATAAATACAATGTAAATCCCCAATTACTTAAGGAACCATTATCATTCACGTAAGTATTGAAATAATATCATAAGCTTAAAGTCACGTGCTAAGACGGGCTCAAATGAGATTTACAGATAAATGTGTATAGAACTTATAGAATATGTATATGTTAAATTGTTTTAGTGATTTGCTTGCGACTGGAGCTTGTTTCGAGATAGATAACGTGAATTTTAATAAAACAGACTTTGATGACTTCAATGTGGATGATTTTGATGAGGACGTAAATGATGAAGAGCTGGAAAACGAGGGGCTCGCTTCGCCCTGGACTCGTTCATTTGAGGAGTTGCGCCAGCTTATGACACCAATTGATGAGCACATTTACAAGCGCATTACGCGAGCTGGTGTCAAAGAAAAGGGCTTAGTGCCGGACAAAGCACGTGTGGCATTGCGTTACAGCGGTTACTGGGAAGGCGAGAGTGCTCCATTTGATTCTTCAATGCTTCGAGGCACTAAGTTTGAATTCGAGACGGGCCGTTTTATGGTCCTGGAGGGTCTTGAGGCAGCCGTGCGTACCATGTACGTTCACGAGCAATCTCAGTTCATAATATCATACAAAATGCTATTCCACGAGTTGGGTTGCCCACCGCGCATTAAGCCTCGTGCAGATGGTCTGTTTAAGATAGAGGTACTTGGATTTACGCTTATTGGAGATGAACAATCGCTAGAGCAGATACGGCCCGAGGATCGTACAAAGTTTTCTGTGGTTTTTCCCAAGGCGGAGGACATGCACTTGCATGGCAAGGATTGTGTCAAACGCGGCTCCCATCACAATGCAATTAATGCTTTTGAGCGCGCCATTTCCTCACTAAACTATTGTCGCCTAGCCGATGAAAACGATGAACTGAAACAGACCAATCTGCTGATCACGCTCTACACTAATCTGATGATTTGCTACAACAAGTTGAACAAGCCAGCAAAAGCGTGTATCGCCATGAAAGCCCTACGGAATCTCACTAAAAACAAACCCTCCTGCAAGGCCCTATTCCAGGAGGGACGCGCATTGGCTGCTTTGGGCGAATACAAACGGGCTCTCCAGTCATACATACAAGCTCTGGCCAAGCAGCCAAATAACACAGAGATTAGCGAGCAGATTCTCGAAATGGAAAAGCGTGTTACCAAATATCAAAAGACGATGCAAGACATTTGGACACGTGCTCTGGGTGGCAAACAAAATGAGCGGGACGAGCCAGAAGACATTAATAACAGTACATCGGAGTCCGCGTCGTCTTGTGATGTAGATCAGCTCAGACTCTCCAAGCTAAAGTTATAGTAGAACTGAACAAATCCATATAAAATTATTAGCTCTACTTCATGCCGGTTCACATCCATCCTTATGATTCCAAAGACACTTCCATTGCGATTATCAATTGAATCAATTGATTACCTCTATTATTAAGTAATTATAGACAACCTAAAAGTTGTCTTGTGAAAGTGGATAAGCTGTTATCCATATGATAATGAATATATCCATTGTACCCAATGTTAAACTCTTCGGTAGAACTGAAATATTACTCCTTATGCCTTATGGTTACCGATAACGTTTATAATAAAATCCTGACTATACTAATTACTCTATGGTTCATTGTTCACGTTTTAGCTGAAACTCCTGCGCCACCTGCCGCTGCAGGCAGCTTAGACAGACACAGCCCTTGACATGAGGCAATTGAGGATCCAATACGACTTCCTGGAGCTCAAAGCTATTCGTGTTGTAGGCTGTCAATCTTTCCGTCCCGCGGCACTTGCAATAGAAACAGCAGCATATCATGAAGCCTGTAGAGGGAAAGGAGCAACTGGATTAAAGATTCCATGTATAACTTAGTTTCTACACTAACATATGCACAATATCCACAGGACCAGCAATAGGTAGGCATAGATATAGGCTGGCACCATGGGCACCATATCCGAATTAATCTTGGGTTTGCCTGTTATCACTGCGTAAGTGTGCCTGCTGCTGTTGCCCTCATAGATGTCCATTATTGATGCAATCAGTGTTTCCGAGTAGTGGCTCATATTGTCAATTTCACTCAGCACGGACATAACACGCGGGCAAGGACAACTTGAACGATTGGTTGGAGCAACTGTTGCACAATGAATGTGGCTAATACGACTCCACCAAAGGCATATATTGCGTGTGATTGTTTGTGCTGCGACAATAGCTTCGATAAGCAAACAGCTGTGTTACCCATTGTGGACTCGCAGATCTGTAATATGAGCCAAGTGTTTATGTTTTTATATGGGATGGAATGCGTGGGGGGAGAGGCTTAACAGTTTATTGGTTAGTCATGGCGAAACTAGAGCTTGTAGTTGTGTAATGGAGTTTCTAATGCTTAGTTTTCATTGTCTTGCCGGCCCAGATATGTATCCACTGGATTTTGGACGACCAGCATTGTGATTTTGGCATCGGGTGTTATGATAACCTCGTGTTGTTTGGTGCGAACGCGTAACATAACAAGGTGTTGCGGCGGTTCCATTCTCTGCAAAAATGCGTGGCACTTCTCTCGAAAGTTGTCATAGAGACAGGCGTGCTGCAGTGCATCCTGACGTTGCATTGACGTCTTAACCGGCACACCCGCACGATTTAAAATGAGCACATCCTCAACGCCGGGCTTCGCCATCAGCAAGCGGTAGGCTTCATCCACGTAGCTCTTGGTACGTTTTGGCTAATAAATAAAACCGTTTTAAAGACAATGAAATCTATGTACGACAATTGATGGTTTTTCTA
Organism: Hirtodrosophila trivittata; assembly: GCA_035045065.1. Lineage (NCBI taxonomy): Eukaryota > Metazoa > Arthropoda > Insecta > Diptera > Drosophilidae > Hirtodrosophila > Hirtodrosophila trivittata. The sequence goes on along the minus strand of JAWNNK010001311.1, from coordinate 16,088,540 downwards.
CCTCAGCTTCGGTATTTTGCATTTTGTTTAAATTTAATTAGAACTATGTTGTTATTTATTTTTCTACAAGTTTTTGGTAGTTCGAGTTTGGAGTCAAAAACTATTGAGTTGAAAAATGTATTCTCAAAAAATGAGAACTTGACACATCTTATTTACCGCTTAGTTCAGACTTAATCTGTTGTCTGCTGTAAACCAAGGGCTTAATCTTATATGTATTTACGTTCATTGATTAAAATCCTTTGTTTTATACAACAAAAAGTTAATCTTACATTGGATTAAATTACGCTTTAAGTATTTATTTTATTTACTGCGAAATTAAATGTGTAACACAGCTGAAAATTTTCTTTGTAACAAAATAAAAAAGAGACCAACTGACAGTCTCTTAAATAAAATGTCTATGCTTAGCAATACACGAACCTGTAATGACTTCGGTATCAGCAGTGCTCGTGTTCTCACGAACTTCAACTTACAACAAAACTAAATATAGACCAGAATTTAGATGATACTTTGGTGGTGTTGCTCGTTGGTTTCTTGCGCAGAATTTTCAACTGGTGAATCGCGAGTTCGCGCGCCAGCCAGGAAAAGTGTCACTTATAACAAATGTTTGTGTGTATTTTCGAATAGTAGAAGCCACTCTCTTTGGCCGGATTGATTGTATTTCTAATTAATGCCGATAATGCGAGAGGGGGCAGATTGGAGAATGGTGGGAATTTGCCTTCGGTGCCCATAACGGTTATCAAATCCGTGGGAAAACTATCATCCTTGTTTCCCTCCACAATTCTTTTTTATTATATAATACTATATGAAATAAAATACGAATTATTTTTTGTTTTCAAACCCATAAATATTTATTCATAAATTAGCTAGTAATTCAATAATATGTTCCTTACCTTTTAACATGTAGTTCATGTATTTTATTTAATTTTTTTGGCCGCTTTGGATTATAATCTTTTTAAGTTTTACATCCGCATGCTCAATACGCTTAGTAGCAATTACAAGAACGGGTAAGAATTATTTTCATATCTTTTAATTAATTTTTTTCTTCATGTCCGATTTAACTTTTTTATAATAATGATACCTTGCTATTGCCGTTTTAATTAAATAAGAATACATTGTTAATTCCATTGAATTATAAATAGTAACATATCAATTAATCGGACTGTGCGAATTTAAGATATTTTCTTCATATTTTTTTTATAGTAAATACAAAATAATTGTTGTCCATAAATTAGGTTTATTCTACTAGTTTTTTATGTACCCCATACCTGGCATGTAATTAGTTTATAGCTCAGTAGTTAAATACAAGAGAAATTCCAAAGATAGTTTGCGGAATTTGCGTTAAAACGTGCTCAGAGTTCTTAGGTATAGGGCATTAGTCGATTTTTGCCGACATACTAATGCATAAAATAACTTATAAGTTGAACTTATTGAATAATTAGGAATTCAATTATATTCTGCTGCATATCATATATATTCTCGTATATGTATACTTCGCTAACATAATCTATCCGTTCTTTATATTCTCTGTTTAGTTTACTTCTCCAGTTTTTATATAGTAAATTTCTTTGAAATGAATTTTTACTGTACTACGATAGAAAGATTAGAAAGGTGGGTGGAGTTTTCCAAGATTACAGATTCCATCGAATGTTTTCCATCTATATTATGATATGAATTTTGTAATTCTCTTTGATTACATTTATTCTTTTCATATTGTTATATAGGGACTCTTACGAGTATTATAAATCTTGAAGCTCCTCTTTTGTTTTTACTTTGGGTTTTGGTTTTACGTTTATTCGTAAAGTAAATACTTCTTATTATCTATGGGCATTTACAAATGTTGTTCATTCATATCCATATATCATAATCGCATCAATATCAGAAGTCTGTCTGATTTATTGATTAACATTTTGTCGGAATTGACGGGTTTGCTAAGGTTTTTCAGAGAACGTAAATTTCACTTGAGCAAATTGCCAATTGCTTTTCATTTGCCTAAAGTTATGTGTGATTTTCTTTTGTTATATAATATATTGTTTGTATTTACACAATAATCGAATACTTTTTGAATTACACTGTGATCAAATACTTATTTATGTCTGAATACAGGTATCCAGAGCTTAACAGCCATTGAACGTTTCCATTTTGTTTTTAAGATTATTGTTGATAACTTTTGTATTATTGTTTTACAGGTACACACATTCACATAAACTAACATCAAATAACAATGGGTTAATATTTTAACAATGGATCCTGGATTATCTATATTGTATAATCCAATGTATGCATAATAGTTCGTAACATTATCTCACAGCTACTGCGCTAAAACAACAACAAATTAAGAACAACAATCGATTAAAATTCCTGTTTTTCAAGTTTTTCAATTTCAATTTCAATTTTCTTACATACTAAATACATATTTTTTTTTATATTTTCACTAAATTATATTCCTATAACAATAATAATATTGATAATTTATAACATGCCAAAAATTTTAATTTAGATTAAAACGTGTTTAAATCAGATATCACAAATTTTGGGTTTTCCTTTTGCGTTTCTGCGTTTTTAACTTTAAAATATTAAACCAAGTTGATTAAATCAAATACATTAAAAATTATATGTGTAGATTATTTAATCTAAAATTATTCCTGTCCTCTTAAACTTTCTTTTTTCGATTAGTTTTCATTCTATTTTCATACAATATACTTGTAGATATTGGATATATATGTCTGTATAATCGTATTATATGTATATTTCAATACAATCCCAACTCTCTTTTATTTTTATTATGTATAACTTTTCCTTTTTATTCTCAACATTTATATATAGTATATATAAATAGGTTTTTTTTTAATATTTTCCATGTAAATATGTATTCCTTTTTTCATAAGTTTTTCCTTTAAATTTATTATTATTGTTTTTTTTTTTTCATTTCTTTTAACCTTTTTGGTAATTATTGTTTTTTTGTTATTTTTCTTGTTAAATTTTTCACACATAAACAACACACACATAAAACTTGTCTAAATAATTGCTTAATATTTAAACTGTAGGATATATAGATAGTATATATCTATAAATATATATATTTATATAAATATATATCTGTATATATATATGTTCTCTCACTAATCCAGTTGGAACCATGCCTGTCTGCAGCATAGTTTCATTAAGGTACATGAGTCTCTCATTTGTTTAGGCCTATCAAAAACAGAGTTAGACGCATACTTGTACATTTATAACTAACTGTGTATGGCTCTAACTCTAGATGTAAACAGTTTACTGTTATTTCTTAAACACACTTAAAAATAAAATAATATAAAATTAAACGCTTTTCTTTAATACTTTGTAAGTCCAACTTAAGCACTTTCCCGATTGCCTTTCCCTTTCCCTTTCCCCTTCCCTTTCCCTCCTCCATAATATGTATGTATATGCGTGTATATAGGGTTTATTGTATATATGTATAGGTATATATATGTATATGTATATGTATCTAAGTAGCACTTCCACTCATCCTTTTCCATTGGCATTGCCATACCCTACACATTGCTCTCAAATTCCATCAATATTTCAGTATTTCTACCTTTAGGTACAAACATATCATATAGGTACATTCAGGATAAATCAATATATATATATAAATACATTATGCGCGATAATCAAATGAGCATATATCATATAATAACCATATTTTATGGATTACTAACAACTACGTTAACTTTGTGATAATTGCAATGAGTTTTCCAACATAATACTTAGATGATATAAGAGCACATAGATCGGATACCAGGGTATTATTGTAAGCCGGTTGGTACGATTATGTAGGTACATGAGTATATAATATTACGAATGTATGAAAATAATAACAATAATGTTCAAGTCTGCTTATAGGAAACAATTATTTTTGGCAAATGTTGTCAGGATTCTCTAGGAACCATCAAAGATCTTTAAAAATGTTTCAAAACTTTCTTCCCATGCTTTCGCTGCGAAAGTGAAAGTAAAAATAAAATAAATAAATATTCATGTATATATATATATATATATATATATATATAAAATCTGTATCTAAATAAACATCTAGTTATGCTACGAGAATAATAATTGTGGTATATACTTGTTCAGATTATCCTATAAACGTTTTCTGCTTAGCTCGATCTCTTTTGTATTATTATTTTTATATCGATATATATATATATCATATGTAATGTATATATATATATCGTATAGAATCGTATAGGTACGAGTATTTATAAAAAAAGTTTTCGATATTGGAACTATCCGTTTACTCGTTTTAATATCGCTGCTTTCGATATTTTCATCTGTTTACTTCTTGGATGTTGCAGCTGTTGCTTTTGCTTTGCTCGATGTTGCTGCTTGTTTACTTGTTGTAGGTGCAACATTTGCATTAGTTGTTGTCGTGTTTGTGGGTTTCATCGGTTTGCTTGTTGTCTTAGTTGGGCTTGTTGCTGTTGTCTTGCCTGTTGCAGTTGCTTTGGTGATCTTTGGCGACATGTTGCTGCTGGATGCCACGTTCTGTGGCTTCTTCGAAGGTATCGATGCTTCTTTTGGCGATGTTGTGGCCTTTGCTGTTGCTGTTGTGGCCTTTGATGTTGCCGATGTGCCTGGCAGCTTATCCACAGCAGTGTGTGTTGCGCTCTTTATAGATGTTGCAGTTGGCGCCGTTTTTTGAGCTGAAGCTTTGGGATTAGTGGCGGCAGTTGGCTTAGCGATAATTGCAGCAGTCGATTTTGTCATATTGGTGGTAATAGTTGAGCTTGTCTGAGCAGCTGTTGCTACTGGCAACACTTTGCTGACAACAGTTGTAGTTGACAGTGTTGTTGTGGACACTGGTAAAGGCTTCTGAGCAACACTTGTGCTGGAAACGCCAAAGGTTATTGCTGTTACAGAAGCAATACTTACCGCTGGCTTTGCGGCTGCATTGGTACCAGCAACAGTTGTAGCTGGCTTTGGGGCTGTATTGATACCAATAGTTGTAGGTTGCATTGCTCCTGTATTGACGGTACCAATAGTTGTAGTTGGCTTAGCGGCTGCATTGGTAGCAGCAACAGTTGTAGCTGGCTTTGCGGTTATATTAGCAGCAGCAACAGTTGTTGATGGCTTTCCCGTATTGACAGTACCAATAGTGGTTGGCTTGGCTGATGTATTGGTAGCAGCAATTGTTGTAGCTGGTTTTGCGGCTGCATTGGTAGCAGCAACAGTTGTAGCTGGCTTTGCGGTTATAGTAGCAGCAGCAACAGTTGCAGATGGCTTGGTTGCTGTATTGATACCAACAGTTGTAGATGGCTTGGCTGATGTATTTTCAGCAGCAACTGTTGTAGCTGGCTTTGCGGCTGTATGCGCGGCAGCAATAGTTGTAGTTGGTTTAGTGGTTGCATTGGCAGCAGCAACTGTTGTAGCTGGCTTTGCTGTTATATTGATGGTACCAATAGTTGTAGTTGGTTTAGCAGTGTAGTTGGTAGCAGCAACAGTTGTAGCTGGCTTTGGGGCTGTATTGGCAACGGCAACTGTTGTAGCTTGCTTTGCGGCTATATTCGCAGCAGCAACAGTTGTAGCTGGCTTTCCTATATTGACGGTACCAATAGTTGCAGTTAGCTTTGCGGCTATAGTACCAGTAGCAACTGTTGCGGCTGGCTTGGCTGATGTATTGGCAGCAGCAACTGTTGTAGCTGGCTTTGCGGCTATATTAGCTGCAGCAACAGTTGTAGCTGGCTTTCCCATATTAACGGTACCAATAGTTGTAGTTGGCTTGGCTGATGTATTGGTAGCAGCAATAGTTGTAGTTGGCTTGGCTGATGTGTTGGTAGCAGCAATTGTTGTAGCTGGCTTGGCTGATGTATTCATAGCAACAGTTGCTATCGGCTTGTCTGATGTATTGGCAGCACCAACAGTTGTCTTTGCGGCTGCATTGGTAGCATAAGTTGCAGCTGGCTGTAATATTTTGGTAGCAATGTTTGCTAGAATAACTTGTGACTTGTCATCAGGTACAGCAGCAATAGTTGCTTCTGGCTTCTCAATCTTGTCAGCAAATTTGACGGTTGGCTGCAATTTTGTGGACACGCTTGTGGCAGAGACTACTTGAGAATTCTGAAGTGCAGCAGTTGTGGTAGTTGGGGCCAGTTTGCCATTGATTGCTGGTGGGGCAGCTACTTTGATATTTACATCTGTTGCAGCAAGTTCTCCATTGATTGCTGGTGTGGCAAGTACCTTCATATTTACATCTGTAGCTGTGCTGGCTGCAGCTGTTGTTATTGGCTTTGTGGTTGGCATGAACGTGGATAGAGCGTTGATTGGCTTTGAGCCAGCTGGCACAGTAGCAATATTGCTGGTAGTCGCTGTTGTTGTTGCTATAATGGGGCCTGGTGTGCTGGCAATAGCAGCAGCAGCTGTTGTCTTCGATATAACCATGTCTCCACCTCCTCCAGCGGCGAATGTGGACATTGTGTTGCATTCACGTCCACTGCTCATTGTGCCTGTTGACACGACTTTTGTGGTAGCTGCGGCACCAGCAACTGTTGCTACTGATACTGTTCCTGTTGCTGTAGCTGGCGTGGCACGCTTATTGGCAGTTTGTTCATTCTCACTTTCGGATTCGATTAGCGGCTGTTTGCTAGGACTCATCTCCGGTTTCATCCCCACCTTCTGTCGTCCATTCTCTGCCTGCCCCTGCCCCTGTGCCTGTGCCTGCTTGGCCGATGTCTTCAATATACTTGGACCTGGCACCTTACCAACTGTCATGGGCAACGTATCAACGTCAGCGATGGCCATCGGAGACGAGGATACGTTAACTCGCTCTCAGAGCTGTATCCCTCCACCCCGATAGCAACTATCGTTGTCGTTGCCGCCGCCATTGACATCATTGCCGTTATCCAAAGGTGCTCCACTTATCAATATCTGAGTGTTGGTGACTCCATCATAGTTCTGGCTCTGGTAACGTTCGGCATGTAAATTGACACAGGGTCTTCCAGCGGGTCCCCACTCGGCGGTGGGTTGCAGCAGATGCTTCAGGGACTCCTTGAAGGTCAAATGTTTTGGTGCCTTGCAGATCTGCTGGACTCCCACAACGAATATGATAAACACAGGCAACAGACCAATGATCCAGCCCACAGTATCTGCCCACAAAGGATACACATAATGGCCATACTGAGCGGGCTTATACTCGACCCAGTTAAAGAACAAAATGAACTGCAAAGATGATGGAAACATTAGATATATAATGGAAGAGGATGAGGTGCAGCTGGACTGGAACCTGATGGAGGACATAGAAATGGTCACCTACCAGTAGTGTTGCTGGCGTTATGTAGCGCCACATGAATCCCCAGAAGAAGTTCCAAGCTCGAGATCGCTTGCCTATCATGCCCTGTATATCATTCAGGAAGCGCTGCGAGCCATAGATCCAGGCAATTAATACACACTCCGAGATGGCGATGAGGAGCACAGACCAGTTGGCAGCGTATTTGTCCATTAGTTGCAGCCAGTACATGCCGCTCTTTGGGATCCAATATAATATATAGAAAATCAGTAAGGGATTATATATATGTACAGTGGACTCACATTGGTGGTGAAGCCCAAGCCGCCGACGTAGCCGAAGATGCCGACAAAGAGTACGACCCAGACCTTGTATTGACGGAGATTCGGAAACTTGTCCAATATGGCAGTGGTAACGGTTTCCATGAGGGCAAACTGCGAGTCCAGGCCGAGAGTGAGGAGCATGACGAAGAAGAGCACAGACCAGACGGGGGAGATGGGCAGACGGGTAACCACTTCCGGATAGACAATGAAGGCCAAGCCAGCGCCTTGATCCACAACCTTCTTCACCTCCACATCGAGCTCATGAGCCAGAAAGCCGATGATGGAGAAGATGACCAGACCCGCAAAGAAGGAAGTGGCAATGTTGCAGAACGCGACAATCAGAGAATCCCTTTAAAGAGGAGCAGAAGATTAATGACTTACTTAATCAAGGATTAGGCAGGAATATTTACTTATAGCAGTTGTTGGAGAACTTGTTGTATGACGACAATGTGATGAGGCCACCCCAGGCGGGACTCAGCGCGAAGAAGATCTGGACAGCGGCATCTCCCCAGACCTAAAAATAGATTATAATTAATACTCAATACTCAAGCAGTGACGCCTCCAACTCACCTGGGCATTGGCCAGTTGCTTCCAGTCTGGCATCAGGTAGAATAATATGCCTGTGCTTGCACCCGGTAGAGTGACGCCCCGGAAGAAGAGTATCACCAGCACCAGGTACGGAAACAGAGCCGTAAAGTAGACAACCTTGCCCGACGATTGGACGCCCTTGCACAGACAGAGGAAGACGATGACCCAGGCGAGCAGGAGGCAGGCGGCCAATGAGTATTTGATGCTGCCTGTTTCCTCAATGCCCGACGACAGACCCAGCACATAGTTGCTATTAAGGAAACGAAGATTATCCAATCGTATCAAAAGGTATACAATCCCAGTTACTCACTTGAAGTACTCCTCGGCCGGAGGACGCTTGAGGGCGTGCAATGCCATTTCCGTAATGTTGTGCTCCTCGGCGTAGCTGCTGTTGTAGCAGGTGCGTAGATAGTAGGTGCCGTTAACAGCCTCACACTGATCCGCCATGACGTAGGAGAAGCAATCTGCAATGGGCTCAAATGTTAGCAAATTGAGCAGAAAAAGGACTAACGCAGGACTTTAGGCCCCAGAAAGTGACTCAATTATGCATAAAATAGCAGCAATTTTTCAAATATTTATGAACTATTTGTCAGAAGGGCAGGAAGGAACGAGTATAAAGCTGAACAAAGAAATGGCAGAGCTCAAAAAGGACTCAATGTATGCACAAGGACGAAATAACACGACTCGGCAACTTTTGTGCGGCTTCATAATTAAAAGGACAAAGTAGCAAATCAGGGAAAAACATGAAAAGGGCAGGCGACAACAACATTGTTGCCAGCGAGCAAACAGAGAAAAAAACAGACAGTTTTGTTAGATATGTAGAAGTAATGCGACTTAGGGATACCCTGTAAAGAAAACTTAAAGAAAAATGGCTTAGACTGAAAGATTGCTTACTTAAAAGAATCAACTTCTGCATAGTTTTACATCAAATAAATATTTCTATCAATCCTATGCAACACCCTGTTATACCCTACAGTCTAGGCCTTAACTACAGGGTATATGTCCACCTTTTATGCAACTCTGCCTAATAAAGTCATATATCTTATATTATATGCCTCCCATGTGTTTATACCCTACTATACAGATAATTTCCAGGGTGTTTGAAAGGGTTAAGCTGGATAAAGGGCCGTCAGCCCCTATAAAAGTGATGGCAGAGCCGTTAAAGCAACGGGGCTCCGTTTGTTGACCCAGGCCTGATTAAATTTGAAGAGCATACTTTATGGTAGGAAAAGGATGCAAATCGATGTTGGATTCGGATTGGGATTAAAGGCCAATGCTCAGACAATTCGAACTGCTGACTCGGCTGATTAGAGAGAAGTTATTTCATTCGATTTGTGTTTCAATCAAATTTGAGGCGTCAACTTGAATCTAGTTGATGACGATGACAGCTGAGAGAGATGTGAGGAGACACTTCTTTAAGCAAGTCCTGTGTGGTAGTCTAAGTATACTTAGAGTCAACTGATGACAGTTGATGCTGATGACAATTAACAGGAAAAATGATTGAACATTTGTTGCAAGGATTGGGAACAGGAAGGAATATCCAATCAGAACAATAAGTATAATTGTTAGTTGATATCACCGAAGGTGATAGAAAAGTGATAGTTTGATTGATGGAAGTGCTCAGAAGAAGAAAAAGCATGGACATGAAAGTTGTTAAGTGAACATAAAATGCGAAAAGGATTGTGCAAATAATCAGAGATGCATATAGAAAGATATAAAAGAGGGAGTATAGTTCCTAGTAGGTCTACAAGGATAGAGAAATTGAGTCGACTTAAAAGAGTAAAAATCTTCAGATTGTTCTACGATAAGTAAGTAAGAGTAGTAAGAGTCTACTAGAGTAAGGTCTCAAACGAAGATTGGGATCCCCATTGAAACTACGTAGAGCAAAGAGAAGAAATCTCTTCTAGACTGACTCAAACCTCATTAATTTTATGTTGAGGGGAGCAGTATTTAAGAATAGACCGTACAAGTGATACGTAAAGTGATTGTTGAGTTCTTATAATTAAAAGATCTAGTAGAGATTTTCAAGTAAGAGGGCTAGAGTCAAAAGAGAAAAGATGATAAAATTGATTGCAGAGAAGACAAAGGTTGCGGAAGGAATCCTGTTGTCCATAACTGGAGTGTCATAGAGAGGAAGTTAAGTTCTAGTTCATCTAGAAAGCTAATAAGGACACTTGATTCAACATCAGTTTATGGAGGAAAAGGTACTCCATGACAAACTCTATTGTTTCTGAGTGATGGTACTCTACGTCAATCAAATGAAACCACTGTTCGTATGAGGGAAGATGTATGCTCCCATTCCAGTTCTTGCCTCGAAGAGCGAAAATAAAGAACTGTTTCTGACCTGATTTTATTTGGTCCAAGGCTTTGAATTGGCGTCACCAGCGAAGGATTAGAGAATTCTCCAGAATTTCCAAAGACAAGGACTGTTGCAGCGTCATTAGAAATTATTAAAATGTGAAAGTTGAAGGTAAGATTAGGTACACAGAGAATTGCCAAGGCATCAGCTTATAAATAAGACTAAATCCTTCTCAGGAAATCATAATTAACTGCATCTTATGTCATGTCAATGAAAACATCAACAATCTGTTGCAACTCATTAGCAGTGAAATAAGACTTGAAGTTACCTACGTAACGCATAAATGTAGCTTGTGAGTTGCAAAACAAGTTAAAACCAAAGTAATCCTCGCCAATGCCGTATGTTTATGACTTCTGACTTGCATTGGTTGCTGTATGGCCACGGGGCGTATGAGTATTGCAGTGAGTAGCAGCTGAGGTTTATGGCAAGATTTGCATGTGTGTGTCTGTGTGTGTGTGTGTGTGGTGTGTGGGTGGCTGGTAAAGTTTTCGGAACTTTCATTTAACTAACGAGAAGTCGGATGACCGCAAAAACGACTAACTGACTGCAAACTGCTGACTTCTGCCCGGTGGCCACTGACTGATGATGACTCTGTGGTCGAGTTGGATCTCAGCTCAAGTTCAACACTTGAAAACTTCCTGTTATGTTTGTCATAGGAATGTGGCACCGATGCAAGTAATGTGTGTGGCAAGGTGCCTAAAGGACAGCTTTGGCTGCATTGGCCAATGGAAAGTGCAACAAATCAACTCAGTGTTCAGTTTGCGAGAGGCATGCAACAAAATGCGTTGCTGCAATTTGATTATTTTCCCTTTTCCGAGTTGTGTTTGACATACGAGTTGTATCTGTGTGTGTGTTGGTTGTGCTATGAATAGTATTCGGCAATTCGTCAGCTAATTAATTTATATTTTGTTAAACAACTCACGTGCTGAGAGTAGAATGCTGTGCGCTAAGGCTAAAGGTTTAAATCCACATCAAAATTAGACAGCTACATTTGGAGTTTGATTTGGATAATGTATACATATATATCTAGGATGAATATGGTTGGGAATATGCTTCAATTTAATTAGAGGTTGAGTCAGGTTTCTTGCCAATTTAAATTTTGGCTCAAGTTACGTGGAAACAGAATGGATTTCATCTGTGATGTGTTTATTGAATTAATGCCAAAAACTAGAAAGTTGTTGCTTTTGTCAGCTTTAAGGTGGATGCATACTGAATGTCTTGGCGGCAAATCGATACGAGTTAATCAAGGAGCAGGCCGCCTGCCAACCCAACTCAATCAGCGTTCATTCAATTGCCGCGTTACACATACGCCGCATAGGCCGCACACACAAAGACAGTTAAGACAAGGTTAAGCATATGGGCCATATGGCACATAAAAGTAGGTTACCCGCTCTTAGCAACATATTCATCATCTAATCAATCAGCATCAAAATGGCTATAAAATGCTCTGCGCCAGGACTAGAAAATTGAACACAATTTTCTTGTGGTTCGGCGTTTTTTTTGGCGGGAGGGGTTAAGCTTCAAAGTGTTTACACGCCGTTTAATTTGCCTGTCTGCTTTTATTTGTTATGCAATTAATTCTATTACAGGCATACACACATATACACATATATATATATATGTATGTATATAAATAAAGCTAAAACCCGTAGATACAAATCATATAAAACTTTATGTGAATGTGGTACAAAATCTACAGGCAGAAGGCAAAAACTGTCTGCCTTTCAATTTAACCAACTCGAGCGTGTCTATCCAGTCAACTGTGTGTGTGCGTGTGTGTTCGTGTCAGCATCCTACATTTGATTACAAATGCACACACACACACACTCATCCAGAGCTATGACTCTTATATAAGCAGCTCCCGAGTTTAGCACAGGAAATTGCCATTAAATTTTGTGACCTTTAAGTTTGTTGGCAGCCTTCAAGCTTTTCCTCAAAGTTTTCACTAGAATTTTGTAGTTTCTGCTTTTGTTTGATGCCCGTCAGGCACATGTTTTTTGTTGGCCATAACATGACTTTGATTAGCTTCCCAGCAACATTTGGCCTAATTAAAACTTATAGCCACAAATATTCCAAATACATGCGAGTATCTCAGAGCAGCTGCCTCATAAAAAGCAGCATAAAAAGCAGTCTACGATGCTATTTATGCTATACTTATCGTATATAGTGTACGTAAAGGTTTTTCTAATCAATTATTTACGTGAAAAACTCAAATATTTAAACCCTATTTAAGCCAAAGGCAAACTTATATAACTAAGTCTACTTGCGATTCCTTCTATCTTTTTTTTTGGCAGTCTATTTCCTATTCGTACAACAGGTTCAACATTTATCGCCAAGAGTTTAAAAGAAAAAGTTTTTCACATATCGGGGAAATGGTTTGGGTATTGATAGAAAATGTGTTTTCGGTTTGTTGTTTGTGTTTTAAAGGATCGCAAACAAGGCGGCTGAAACTAGGCAGGATACTCGTATTCAATCAATGAACAAACAAGTTAAATACATTTTAATCATGACACTCAATGCAAACATTTATCAACTAAAATTCGAGTAAGGCGAGCAGACAAGGACGATAACGAGAATGGGAACAGGAATGGGAACGAGGACGAGAACGAGAACGAGGACGAGGACAACGACGATGATGAAAATGAAGAAGAAGATGAAGATGAAGATGAAGATGCGGACGAGGCCAAAGCCACAGGCGATGTCTCGCCTGAAAGGTGAAAGTGTCAATAAATGAAATCCGTAAGAAATTGCTTGTCTACCACTCTGATTGTGTGTGTCTTAAAGTGTGGGTGTTAGTCTAACTGTTTCTATATGTCTATTTGTGTGTGTGTGTGTGTATAGCTAAAAAGCTTATAAAAAGCAGTGACAAGGCTGCAAGGCGGCTTGCTGCCAACGATTGAATGTCAAAAACTGTTTAGATATAATTGTTATCATTTGAAGAATTTGTTAGCCATAAAAGAAACGTCGAGTATGAGCTCGAGGCTCAGACGGCGGCACAGATGGAGACGCAGACGGACACTGACACCGAGACGCAGACGGAGCAAACAATGAAATCGCATCTATTTTGTGTATCGATTTCTATTGCCTCCCGACAGAACGAAAATGCCAAGCGACGCGCTCTTCCTCGTTTTGTTACTGCTATACTTCTTTCTCTTCCCCATCCTCAACCTCTGCTTCTGGCGGCCATATTAAATCATTGCTATATGTGTTGGCCCAAAGGGAAGGGGGGCGTGGCGGGTTCTGGGGCGTAGTGACAGCTGATGCTCTGCAGCTCATGCAAAAACTTTCAATGGCATTTGGTGTTGTTGCTGCTGTTGCTATGATTATTACTTGTATTGCTCTAGCCTATACTCAGCGCATGCTACTTGAGTGTGTGACTTTGTATTTGTGTGTGTGTGAGTGTGTATCAGTGTGTGTGTGTGTGTGTGGCTATGTACATAGTATATCTAAGTGCCACTGAGCCAGCCGCAATAAAATATGCAGCGAGTCTCGCATAAAAAGCAGCTATAGAAGCCATAAAATCTGTTAAGTGCGGCACACCGACTTTTCAATGCTCTATCGACTGTACCCTCTATAAGTATTTTATAATTGCAATTGCTTCAACTTTGGGTCTTCAATTCATTCATAATTTGTTTGATAACCACATGGAAAAGGGGTAGGAGAGGAGAGGAGAGGCGGAAGGAAGCATCTCCAATCCCATCAAGATTATCTATTTCCGATTAGGTTATTGACAGTTGCTTCGATTATGTCTTGTCTATCTGCCAGACCATCTGTCGGTCTGTCTGTCTGAGCTTCTATCTGTCTGACGTTCTGTCTGCCTCTCCTTTTCTCTGACCATCTGTCTGTCTGTCTGTCTGCCTGACCATCTGTCGCTGGGTCTGTCTGCATCTTTGTCTGTCTCTCTTTTTGTCTGTGTGTCTGTCCGTTCGTCTGTTAATATGACTTCTGTCTGTCTGGAGTTCTATCTGTCTATCTGACCATCCATCCATATGTAGAAAGCGCTAGCTTCAGAGAGTTTATGAGTAAGAGTCTTCAAATTTGTAGCTTCTACGCATCCCGCACGCAGCCCAAGTTTATGTCAAATTGTAGAGCCCTTCCCTTAAAAAATATCTTTTTTAAGTACAATTATTAACCGAAAGCTTTTGTTTTTAGCCGTTGGGTAGATACGCCTTTTATATGCTGCAAACTTGACGATTACATAATAAACATAAAAAGTATTTAAGAAGCAATTTGACATTTTGCTGTGCGTCGTTGTTGGCAGAGTTCGTGGAGGTTCAGGCAGAGGGTTGCTGCTATTGATTGAATATGTATATATATATATATATGCGTGTGTGTTTGTGGATGTATATGTGGGCGGAGTACAGTTTCCCTAAAATGCAGCTTACAGGTAAGCTCTTATCTATTGTGTCAAGGTGCAGGCATGCTAAGCCGCTTACTGCAAGGCATCAAAGTGCTGGCCACATAATTAATAGAAAGCCAGGCAAATATCAAGTTAACTACGGCGTAATAATCCTCCGTAATTGATTAATTGATTAACTAACTGCATTGTTCCTAGAAATCATAGAGTCAGTCATCAACGGCCAGAGGCTTGCAGCAGCTGCAGACTTCACTTAAGCTCTTAAGGGTATACCCGACTTGGTTGAAGGGTATCACGTAGTCGTGCATACCCAACTGGGGCGTCAGCTTTGAAATCTATGCGACATAACAAACATATTCCATCACATTTCCCACCTAAAGCCTAGGTGAAGTTCAAACAATGGCCTTTCCTGTGCGAGAATTGCTGCTCTTGAGACTCGTTAAAGATTTATGTCCTTCGCGTGGCGGACAAATTTTTAAACTGTGTTTGACTGTATGTGTGTGTGTGGGTAGGTGTGTGTATTGTTGTGTGTATGCTGGGGCGCGGCACAAAAACAATTGCCTACTTCAAGGCGCTAGCGTCCTTTGAGGCTTCCTTTTGGTTACTCGCCTTGTTGTTGTCCTGTGCCTGTTTATTATTATCATCTTTGTCAGAAGCTCCTTTTTATTGTTTACGTGTGCGTAAATTCCAAATAAATAAAAACCCGCTAAGACAGCTGAGCAGTTGCTGGAACGAACATCCTATCTATCTATATTTCGTATTTATGTCCTTTTACCAATGTAATGGAAAAGTTATGGCGCGAAAGGAAGGTAAACTCAATATATATATATATACATCGAATCCTTCTCCTGCTGTTTTCCAACTTTTGGTAATGGCTGCTCAAGTTAGCCATTTCATTCGGCCGTCCAAGTAAATTTACTAAGATTAACAAGTCTATCGAATAGTTATGTGTTTCTGGGCTTTGGTTTACGTGAAAGTTTATCCAGAAAAAGTTCCAGCTCTGACAGATTGTAATTTGCTTAATTTATTGCCATAATATGCCGGATCTCATGACAACGTACTCTTGGCCAGGTTCATAATTAATGGCAAATATCAAATTATATATATTGAATCTGCTACTCACTCTCCGTGCTCCATTCCGGCTCGCAGTTCTGCCAAGGAAGCTGGGTGCGAAACGAGGCAAACATGTAGAAGATGGTCCAGGCTATGATCAGATTGTAGTATAGCATGACAATGGCCGAAACGATAACCATGCCGGTGCCCAGTCCACGAAAGAGGGGACAGAAGCGACGGTAGATGGCGACAGGACCCAGTGCAGCATATTGGCCAAACGAGAGCTCCATGAACATCAACGGCAGTCCCGCTATAATCAGCATTATGGTGAAGGGTATAAGGAAGGCGCCTGCAAGCACAAATATTAATTTACCCTTTAAATTATCCTAGGGATTAAGAACACGTACCTCCACCATTGTTGTAGCACAGATAAGGGAAGCGCCAAACGTTGCCCAGGCCCACAGAATAACCAAGCAGCGAGAGCAGAAAATCAAAGCGTCCCGTCCAGTTACCGCGCTCCGGTTCGGTTATCTCAATGGCAACCGCATCTGTATCTAATGACACCAGAGCTGTACCTGAGGCGCAACCAGCAATGCTCACAGGAGTGGGTGTAGTGCTGAGCTGAGATGCTGTCACGTCCTTGCCAGACGTCGCACCTGTCAATGTTAACGCTGCAGCATTACCAGGACACACGACGCCACCTCCACCAGCCTTATCAGATGCTCCAGAAGCTGTTTTACTATTATGTGGAAATTTGTTTCCCTTGGGTCCCACATTGAATCTACAGCTGATAAGACGATCCTCATTTTGCTGCAAGGCAATTGAATGTTACCCCAGTTAGTTAACATTGAATGATAGACACTTGACATATGCCTGGCCAGCTGCCAACAATGCAACAATGTATGCCATTCTTTCCTCATTAATGAAAATCAAATATTAAAAGCACCGAAGTGCTTTTACCCTTCCACACATATATATTTATATATGAAACATATTTGCATTTAAACTACTGTTTTTTAGTGAACACTTTTTAAATTGAATCACAATCCACTTTCTGTTAACTATCTCGATAGACGCTACAGTTAACAGCGCTGTTTATCGTTAACTCTGTATATCGCTTACTGCGCTGTAAATTTTTGCGTCTATCGAGATAGTTAACAGAATGTTCATAATCGAGATAGTTGCTCGTATTTCATCTGTTAACGATTTAGGTTTAGAATGCAAGCTAAATATATAAGAGATATATGAATATTTTAGATATTACCTCCCATAGATCCACATCCAGTTGGGTGCTTGACTCTGTGTTGGGCTTAAGCGCTTTCGTTTTAGATTTTGCCTTTGTTTTCTTATCCATGTTGTGTCACAGTTGTTGCTGCTAATTGCATGCTATTCTCTTGTTGTATCTCCTTCTTTCCCTCTGTCTCTGGCTCAATCGCACTCTGTGTGATGTTGCTGGGTTGCAGCTTTTCAGCTTTTCAGGGCCTGTTTTCTGATTTATGTCACTTGCTTCATAAATTCAAATTTTGCCTAACAGATGGCCTTCAGTTGTCGGCCCTTTTGGCCTTAGCTCAATGGGGCGTAGCTTCGAGTACAGCAGCTCCTTTAGGTCATTTTGTGGTTCTGAAAGATGCAATTAGGCATAAAATTTCGTCAATGTTATCTGGTTTAGGCAATGTTTAAGAAAGGTTTATATTATATATATTATTGTTGAACAAGTTTTATATATATTTTTACTATTTAGAACCCTTTTAGAGAACTTACGCGTAATTATTACAGAATTGTCAGCGTATTTTTCGAAATTATTTTTCTCCTATCTCTAATTTGTTACATTTTGCATCTCAATTTACACAAAATAATTTAATTATCCCGACTTATTAGCGCATGTAAACAACAAAATTTTCCAACTGATGCGTTGCTCATGCCTGGAACTCCCCTTTCCGGTCACTAACTGTGCACTCTTCCATCTGCATCTCAAATGTCCATTTTTGTAGCTTAACCCATTTAAAATGGCTGAAAAGGGTATGCCAAGTTTGGGCAAACACATGGACAAAAAAATCATATATTTTCTTGAATAGAATCTATCTGCCAATCCGTATATATCGATCACTCTTCATCAATATCAAAAGATATTCAAAGAATAAGTTTCCCCAATTTCGTGAGTTAAGAGTAGAGCGTAGTCGGGTATACTTGACTTGTGCATTCTGAGTTGTTTTTTTCATTGGGCTGGTGTGAAAATAATACTATAAAAGTTGCATTGATTCATTCCATTTTGCACTTCGGTTGGCATTGGAAACTGGTCAGTGGGCAGTGGGAAATAAGAGGGGGAAAATGGCTGGTAGGGGGAAAAGCCTTCACATTGACATTCAAAACGAACGAAACATACGAATATGCAAAATATATTTTAAATTAACTCAATTGATGCTGATGCTGACAGGCAGATAGCAAAGGTAGTAAGGTAACAGTAACAAGGACCTTGGACTAACATGAAAGGATTTCTGCACATTTTCGTATGCTCCGTGTATATTTTCCTCAAAGTTTTCTATAAACTGGCTTCCAAGCGAAGCAAATATGGAAAGAGCATATGAAAACCTTGATGCAGATTATTGTAGTACACAAAGATATAAATGGTAAATATATTACATACAGTTGCAAGGATTTTACATGCGGAGGGAAACACAGATTATAAACGAATATTGCTTAACAAAGGATTTTCCGACATTGTTTTACTCTACGTAATAAAATAAACCAATGCCAACTCATAATCCCTTTCAGCATGTGTGATTTTATGTGACATTATCTAAACAAACAAAGCAATTTAAATATTTCCAATCTATTTATTCTCAAGGTAAATTCCAACTATCTAAAGATTCAGTTTCGAAATTTTATAGGTTTATTCAGCTAATAACTAACCCATTGCAAGCCATTACACTTTGACCAATTTTCTCCAAGTTTTCCTAGATTAATGAATGCTCGAGAAAATGACATGCCGTCAATGACACTTGACGTTGTCGGATAACGCACACACACACACACATACATAGATACACATGCTATGTTTGTGTTGGCCGTAACACCATACGATGTGGGCTCTTGGATGAGATGAGATGCAATGAGATGAGATGAGATGTGAAACGATGTGGCGATGTGGCCCTCGGAGCTAACTTGTTGGTCACGTTTTTATGCCCCATTTTTGCTTGGCTTAAACGTGCCGTTATTTTTGTTGTTGTTGCTGTTGTTGTTTGGGCCAATTCGTTGACAACTTTGATAATTAGACAGCCAAATGTGCATTTAAGTGAGTGGGTGAGAACGTTTTTATGAAGGTGATGATGAGATTCACTTGCCGGAAGATGCGCTAATGAGTGGGTGTGTTGAATATTTAATTGGCACAGCTTTTGGCATAGAGATTGGGATATAAGAAACTGATTCTGTTTAAGATAGAAAGGATTAAACAGTGTCTATATATAAGTTTTTGAGTGATGCTTAGAAACTTTCAATAATATAATATCTTAATTTTAGTTTTCCTACATTTGTTTTATTTTTGCGGATGTTGTTGCTGTTTTAAGTTGTGGTGAGTAGCTATTTTGTTTGAGTCTTTAATCACATTGTTGGCCATGTTGTTAGTGTTCTAGTTTCCTTTTCCTTTTCCATTTTCTTTTATTTTATCTGTTGTTGTGGCTGCGGCTGTCGCTGTGGCAGCGGCTTTTGTGCTGTGGCATTTGCTTAACAAATAGTTTTTAATGATTCCAATGCCTGCGGACAGCTTACAAAAATACGTTGCCACATCCCATGGCCACGCCCCCTAACCATCTGCGTAACCACCATTAACTTCATACACACCCACACACCCACACACCCACACACCCACACACCCACACACACACACACAAGCACACCAATACACGAACAGTAATAGCAACAATAACAATCGTTTTGCTTTGTGAAAACTGTGTGGCAGCAGCGCTGGCATTTGTTGCAAATAGTTTAATAGCTGCCTGTTAGAAGGACAGACTTGGGTCAGGAAAGAAGAGGGAGGAAAAGGAAGGAATAGAGGTAGGACGAACGGTAAGTATAAGGTAAGTTGTTAAGAGGCAGTTAAAATTGCAATAAGAGTTTATAACTGCAAAGGATTAGAGCTGTTGATCGATTTATTTTCTTTACAAAAAAACGTTAATAAAAAACATTTTACGAACCTCTCGACGTTGTTACGTCGAAATTAGATTAAAAACTGTTCGAACTGTTAAAACACCTTGTTTATAGAACATTTTCCTGTTCACGACAGTAAAACGCAAACTTCTGTGAACTTTTGTGTCCTCGACTAACTTCCCAAAGTATTGCACACTTGCGAACATAGGTCATAAAAATAAAAATAAAAATAAAACTGACTGTTGCTGTCAGAACGAATTCATTAATACTCTCACTGAGTGTTTTTTGGCTATGTCTAGAGAAAACTTTAGCAAATAGAGAAGATTTCCCATACAAAAGGCTATCAATATTGTAAAGAAATGAAGCTAAAGTAAATCAGCATCGCTTTGCTAAAAAAATACGTCTGGTATCAACAATATTTCTGTTAAGCACAGTTCTGTTAACATAACTTCTGCTAAAAAAAAGTTCTGTTAATACTCTGTTATGTAATTTAAAAAAAGAGAAAATACCCAAAAGAACTATGGCTCATAGTTTTATAGCAAGTTTAACTACAGAGTTGTCAGGGTGTCAATATATGCAACCAACTTATACCCTCGCAAACACACATACCCATACAACCACACACACATACACATACTGTTTGTAAAAGTTTACAATAGCCTTTTCTGTTCATATTCCTGAGCTGACAGATGTTGGCAGTTAGCAGAGTTGCCAATGAAAGTTGAAGGAAACTTGTTTAAGTGCTGAATCATGCCACATACTCGGATCGTACTATATAATTAATGTGCAAAGGCAATATGTACACAATACAAGTGTATAGACTACAATACTTAGGCACACATAACGTGTGTGTATGCAATAAAAAATCCAAAAGTAGCAATTAAGTGTTACGTATACGCCAGGAGGTGCTCTCAAAGAGTGAAAAACAATTGTGTTGCGAATAGGAGCAGGATCTAAGGATGGGCTTATGTGGTCTACTAGATGGTTTGGTTGCTTCTAACGTTTCGTTTGTTTGGTCAATTCGAGTGTGAAAATGTTGTCGAGCGTTTTTCGTTGTTGCTTCTTGTTGTTGTTGTTGTTGTTGCTGCTGCTGCTGGTAGCTCTCGCTTGTTTACACACAGGCACTGCCATTGACCTTGGGGCTGCAATGTGCAAGCGCATGGAACGAAACGCATTGCCCAGCCCCAGGGTTGTAATGGCATTGTGGGTGTTATGGTGGCTGGGTGCCCGGTTGGTTGGGTGTAGTGCTGCATTACAGTTTGTCGGCATCTTGTCGGCCGAGCAACGTTTTCCGCTTTAAATATTGCATACCCTTGGCAAACCACTGGGCACAAACTTCGCTTGATTTTATTTAAAACATGGCAAACAGTATAAAAGAGTAGTGTGGGTAACATCCTTAATCAAGCTTCAAACGTCAATACCATTTAATATACTAGTATAATCAATAACTGAACAGTAAAAGGCAATTGCAAACACTCTATAGTTTAAGCATTTGTGGGGCTTTCAGGAACTACGACATTTCGACATTTTTATGCACAAGTCACAAAACTGTCTTTTTTTTGCCTACAATCGGAACACAACAGAACTTCATGATGAGCTAGAAAAACATCATTATCATCAGCATTTGTCGCCTATGTTCTTTTTTTTTGCACAATTGTCGGGGAATTTTAAGTGACCATCAGAGTGGTGGTGTGTGGTTAGAGAAGAACTCGTATATAAGAGTGGAAGTGCTTGAAATACTTGAACTTGATCCTATGGAGGCTGCATACTTGTACAATCAACAAATAAGGACAATAGCCACGACCTTTTTTTGTTGCTGCTTCTGTTCTATTCAGGACATTTGGCATGACGTTTTATGCATTGAAAGCTCAGCACGTAAAACAAACTGCTGACTGCTCGTCCATTTTTTTTTTGTTTGTGCTTCGTCCTGTTGCAGCTATTAAATCTAACAAAATCCTTACTAGCTCTCAGCCTGCCGGACAGTCCTATCGATTGTTGAGTGTTCTCTAAGCATAAAACCCATCAACAACGCATGTAAATTAGTTTTTTCCCCACTTTTTTTTTTTTTTCGCAAATTTGAGCAACGGATTTGCTTTTAAAATGCACCTGGTTGGAACGGGTCTGGTTGGTGGTTGGTGGCTTAGGTGGGAGTGGCAGGACATGCCAAACAAATTTCACGTCCTGCTGCATTTTCTTGGTAAACTTTTCGTATCGTTGTTGCTTCTCATTCGCATCGTTTGTCATTTTTATACCCTTTCAGTGGACACTCCGATTGTGTCACACTGTAAGCCGTTTGTGGATTACTTTCTATAGAAACAAATCAGGAGAGTGGAACAGATGCTGTCATGGGTATCCATAGGAATTGAATATGGATAAAAGGGTATTTAAAGTTCACCAAGCTGACAAAAAACAAAGCTGTCTCTTTCTTTTCGTTTTGTTCCTTTTAGCGCAACTACATAAAATATTCATATGGCAGGGCAAGGCGCCTGCGATGTCCTTGCCGTCTTCTCTGGGTAGTCCTTGTACGTATGCCGGTAATCGCAAATTCAGCGCAAAATCTCAATCAAAATGCGCGTAAAGTGGCATTTGAAGTGATTTTTATGAATTTGAAATTCATCATTTTGGCTTGATTCAATAATAAAAATACCAAAAATACGTTAACAAATCAAATGACCCAGAAGACTTTTACTGGATTACACATTTCTAAGTACACACAAAAACAATAAGTTAAAAGCTTAACAATTTTCTACAGCAAGACAACTCGTATTTAAGTGCAATTTAAACGGTTTAAATATAAAACGATTTATATATAAAAAGATTTATATATATACATTTAATAGCCACTTCATTGGATAAGATAAAGTTACAAGTGGTTTGTGGCTCTTTCTCGTGATGCTTGAATGGTTTTAGTTTGAATTTGCATACTTTCAAAATGGAAAATCATAGCTTAAACTGCATTTTCATTTAATCCGCTAAATTTGTCACCAGTTTTAATGGCGCCGAGTAGAAACTTGTCTTGAAGACAAAGTGCATTTCATTTGAATTTCAAAAACTAAACGCGAAAAATAAGAAATTGTGGCAGAAAGCTGGGCACGGACTGTGAGAAATACTTGCTAAGTGGATTAATGTTGCTCAAAAGTTTTAAGTTTTGTTGTTTTTACGCTGTTTTTCACTTTTATTCTTATTATTTTGTTTAGTTCAGTGTTACCTTGCGCATAAATTTTGTCAAAGTCGAGCTCTGTTTGTGCATATGCTTTGCTCAAATTTGCAATTTAAATGTAATTTCTCAATTGTTTTTTTGGCTTATGACGAGTGTGCGCACTCTGATTTAGCAGTCAGCGACAGGATAAAGAAGGATACAAAATCTGTGCTTGCCATGGCCTTTAAAGACTGACAGTATCCATGATTAACGCGCTGAGATACAAAATGCCAATTACGTTGACCCGTTTCAGGTTAAAGGTAAACTAGACTTTAACATGGGACTCATAACTGAAGAGCTGTCACACATATACTTATATACTGTATATGTATTTTATGTGCTCGCAACAATTGAGTTATTCAGCGCTTGGACACGTCCCAGGATAACAATATTACCCATACCCACATCATGCAAATAAACACATTGCTTGACGCCTAAAAGGCTGCCACATTTGATAGATACAAACTTTGCATTTCCTAGATACCCCAACATATTCCTACATACATACATATGTACATATAAATCTTCAACGAAAATTTTCCATTGTCTACAAACGTTTTGCCAACATTGGCACGTTTATTGGCATAGAAAAAAAAAATAAGTTATAAATGCGAACAAATTGACAATTCTAAAGCCAGAAAACGCTGCTGTTATTTTTTTCCTGGGTATAACTAAATTTTTATAAACTTTGACGTTAAGTTTTCAACTATTTTTTAAATTCTTTTAACATTACATGGGACACCCTAACAATGTTCTCATTATTCCTTCAACTGTCCTGCTAAAACACAAAAGATCTCTGCTAAGGTAAAACAGACCGCCGTTAAGCCAGCAGAAACCTCTGTTAAGCTAGTACTGATCTCTGTTAAGCTAGTACTGATCTCTGTTAAGCCATAACAATATCGCTGTTAATTGAAAAAGTATCGCTGTTAAACCAGAAAACATCTCTGTTAAGTAATAAAAAGATTACTCCAGATAAGAAAAGATAAAAAAATAATTGCTCTCGTTTTAAAATAAGTAATAATAACATTTTAACAATAACAAATGACGAAAACAAATTGACTACCACTTGATTTAAAACCTTTACCTTGATGCGTTTAAGTTATTAAGCTGTTTGTGACTGGCCGCAATGTCTGTTTGTCTGAGACAACTGTTTTGTTTGGCGCCTTCTCCGGGTGGTCCAATAGCCAGAGGCTATGAATTAAGTCGTGCATTGTCAGTAGTCGTGCAGCAGTAAAGTGGTTTATGGTCATTAACGAAATGGATTTGGGACAGTGCACTCGATGCGTTTTCATTAGTTGGACATTATTAATCACAATATGTCAAACGAAGTGCGAGTCCCGCAATGGAAGTGGGTTTTCCAGTCTTAGCCAGAGCTTCGCACTGAATACACATACACTCTGCACCGTCTACTCTACCCATAGGGTTCTTTTCCTGACTTGCCTCGGCACCGTAACTTTGGTGCTGCTTAGTTGTTTGGGTAAGTTTTGTGGTTTCATTAAGTAAAGAGACTCAAACTAAGATTCGTACCCAATCTCTAGGATGCCTTTGCTGCTGTTTTTGCTGTCGGCGCTCGTCGAAGAAGAAAATTGAGAGCTTGGACGCCTATGCTCCGCGCACGCAGAGTATTGTGTGGCCACCAATGCCCGAGGAAACGGCCCATGTGCTAGAAGTAACCTTTCTTCACACGCCCGGTGTCGGGGATTGCCTGTGCCATGCCTGCTTTCATGCGAGGAATGTTATATGTATTGAAAACTGTGTGAATACCACTGAATGTTGACTGAAGAAGCGGGCCAAACCCATTTTGCCAAAATGCTGCCAAATAATTTAACTTAATTTAAATATATGTAAGATCTTAGCTATGTTCAACGAATCCTTTGATTGATAATAAATTCTTAAGAAATATAAATTAAATGCTTTTTATTCCCTATAAAGTTTATTTCTTGATGTTAAAGATTGGAAACTTTATCTAAATCAGTAGTCGTACTGTTAGTAGTCTATGCATATTCAGTATGTGAAGCAGTTTCTGTAGTCCTGCAAAATCGCAAATCATGTTTAAGATTGAATCCCACGCTTGTATACCTCCACTCTATACCTGCATATCGATCGATTGATCAATATGACAAGAAGTTAAAGCTGCTTTTCTTTAATTCTTAAAGATCACCAAGTCTTAGCAGACAACTTCCTAATATTCTAGTATCTATCAATTTAAACATACAAAATGATTGGAATGTCTGATATGAATTGTACTATATAGAGGCAAAACTTTCGTAACATGTCTCCACCATCGTGGTACCAAAGTTATTCTTTGTACCTGGCTCGAAGTACATTGCAGGCAGCTGTTTTAGAGTTAAGTGAAGTTGGGCAAGAGCTTAGTCTTCTTCGAAAAGGCGGAGTGGGTCATTTATTTAGTTTGTGTTCAACAGCCGAAGCAAGTGCTATAAATATTATTATGAAAATGACAGAGAATGGAAATGTGGAAAAATCGGTGTTGTTGTTGCTGTTGATCCTTGGCAATCTCCAGCGCCTACAGGCGAACAACTTAACAGGCAAGTGTTTTATTATCCTTTGTGCTGTCCAGAGCTTAACTTGTTGAATTTTGCAGACAATTATTGGATTAATGAAACACTGTCAGCGCAGGATGTTGATAATGCAACAATTACTTCAGATGGCTATATTATTAATAGCGATATTGACGAAGACAACAAGATGGTTGAGCCTTTGGATCCTCTACTGAAAGTCGCCTTGATAGCATTGTTGATGCATATTCTTATCATAGGTGGAGGTATGTACTCCTACACCTGTTTCGGTTTGAAAACAATTTTAAACTCTAATTTTGGGACTTTTAGGTCTTGTCATCTACAGCATTGTATACTGCAAGTCACGTGCTGCAAGGAACAGACTGAATGAGGTAAACATTCGCCTACAAAGTCCTCTCACTCTCCAGCATTTGCCAAATGCTCAGAATTGCCCTTGTCATGGCTGCCGTGTAGCTAGACAAATTTTGAGCGGGTTAATCGTACAACAGATTGTAAAGCAACGCATAGAGTGTTAGCAAACGACAACAGAAATGTGATTAATTAATAATAATGCATAATCTATTAATAATCACAAAATTCGGTACTTAATGATCCACTTGTATGTCGCAATTTTTAATTTTCTTTAAGTTAGAGATGAGCGCGTGAGCGGCCCTTCATGTGTGTGTGCGTGCGTGTATATGTTTTTGTAGTGCTGTACGTTACGATAATAACACGAACATTTCACTATTTTTAAAAATAGTAATATATATAATATATAAAAATAGTTACTAAGTAATTTATTTCTAAGCAATAATTTTAATAAATAAATTTATATATTATATACTATTATCTATTAGTAATAATTTATATTAAAGTAAATGAAAAACTAAGTTAATAATGACTACGTTTTAATTTATTCTATCAAGTACATACTTGCTATATGGTTTAACATAGTTATGTTATTAGTGCATATAAACCACTGTTATTAACAGTGAATGGCAGAGAAGTTGTCGATAGGTAAAAATATGACAAGATATCGATACCGAATTTGTCCAATAAGTGGTAACTCTTTGTGGTGTGAGAGAACCCAACTTAATTAAGTCTTACCGTTAATCAAGCACAAGGCTTTATAAAAAACGAAAGAGGATTAAAACTTTTTAAAATTAATTCAATATGATTCGTAGAATCGATAAAAACAACAACAACGATGATACCGAAACATTGAACTGTATGGTAGAGGGCCAGCTTTCATTTGGACACTTTGATCGGCCGCTGTTGGCAACAAATTGTTCGGAGTATGCTGTGGCACACTCGAATGTACGACTGCAGCCAGCGCGCCACACCTCGGAGGTGTGCCTACTACCTCACATTATGTCCAGCATGCGGCGTTTAGGGCTAACGCATTTGCTACGACTGCAGAGCTATGCGTGGCCGCATTTAAATCAAGGTACGGATCACGGTGCTGTCATTGTGAGTGCTCCACGGAGTGGACGTACGCTGAGCTACCTCCCACCACTTTGCCAGGCTGTGTGTACAGCGTTGGACGAGCATCGTTGCCGCAAACACTGGGAACTACAAGGCGCCATTGGGCTGGTGTTGGCTGCTGATTTGCGTCGTGTACAGCAGATTAGCAGTTTATCTCATGTTATGCTGCGTAAGGCCAAGAACGAAGAATGGCTGAGCTTAGTGTTAACTGTGCCCTCCGCTAGTTCATCTGATCTCTTTCGGCGGATGCTCAACGGTGTTGGTTGCCTAGTAGCCACACCAGCGCAGTTTTTATGGCTGTGCAGCAGCAAATTATTTGCTCTGCCATGTTTACGCTTTGTCGCCTTGGATGATATTGATTTGATGCCGCAGGATCAGCTACGTCAAGCTTATCACCAGCTGCTGACTATGACTAAGAAGCAGAGCCCCCAATTAGTCATAACAACGCAAACTTATAACAACAAACTACTTAATATGCTCCGTGAGTTTAATGCTTATCCCATGCTACTCTTTGGCGATGTGCTGGAGGCAGCGCTGTACGGCGGAGCACGAATGCGAGTTGCGCTGCTCAAGCGTAAGACTAAGCACGAGGAGCTGTTGCGCCTGTTACAGCAGCGCTCCCCTCATCTCCTCCGCACCGTCATCAACTGCCGCGAGGATGCAGATATATTAGATCTTGTGCAGACCCTTAAGTCTCATGGCTATCTCTGTCTGCCGTACTATCAGACGGCTGACTTCGAAGTGCGTGAACATGTGCACCAGTGGATGCAGAAGAGTAGGGGCGAGATACTTCTCATACAGATCATTGTCCCGAGCTGGATGTGCGTCATGCCCACACTTTAGTGCACTTCAGTCTTAGCAATAGCTGGAGTAAGTTTAAGCTGAGGCACTTGGTGCTGGCAGACAACCTCCGCAATCAACTTGAAATAACGGACTTAGATGGGCAACGCAAGCTGAAGTCTCAAGACAATGCAGCGCATGGTGAGTTTTATATATTAAAGGGCAAACCTTTTATGCAGAATTTGCATTACAGAGGAATTACTTTCGATGGTCTTTCTGGATGAGAGCAACAATAAGCAGCTTCCGCGCCTTGTGGACTTTCTAAAAACTCATCAGCGCGTGGATGATAATGTTGTTCGCCTGGCACGAAACATACGGGCTCAGTTGGAATCTGAGAAATGCAATGAGCCAGCGCTGTGTGACTTGCTGCTCAGCCTTGGCCATTGTGGCGATACCCAGTGCGACCAGCGCCACCATCTTCTCCCCTATGACCGGCTTTTGCCAGCTTTCCTGCCCACTTGCGGAGATGTAAAACTGGAGCTGATAAGGGCTTATTCGCCGGTGCATTACTGTGTGCGTCTGCTGGAACATTTGCCACTCGGTGGTACCTGGAAGCAGCTGCCGCGTGAAGCAATGCAGTCTATCCAATTAGAAAACTGTGCAAATCACTGGCCCCCAAAGCCCAAAGAAATCTGTATCTATCACAATGACAGTGGCTACGAACGCGTACGTATACTTCGGGTGGCGCCTATTGAACAAGTAAATCTCTCACGCACCGATATAGCTGTGGAAGTGCAGGCACTAGACGTGGACACACGGAAGTTTAAGACCACCAGTGGCAATTTGTACATATGCCCAGGGGAACTGCGTGGTAAACTGCCACAAGCGATCGACTTGCGTATCCTGGGCCTGGTACCTTACACAGGCGAGCGCAGCTGGCATAAAGAGGATGGACAGCGATGTGCTGACTGGTTAAATGGTTTGCCTCAACCCAATTTCCTGCAGGCCAAGATTGTCATGTCCTTGTCTCACACGCTCTTTGTGCACGACTTGGCCGTAACATGCTATGCGCCCAGCCTTAAACTGCACGTGCGTCAGCTGAACATGTGCCAGCAGCTGACAAGTCAGCACCTAGCCAAGAAATCCGATGTGGCCATTAGCAAACTGCAGGAATTCTTAACAATGGATACCAATTCACACGAAACAGTCATGCAAAAGCCGCCCCTGGAACGGCAGCACAGTACGAAACAGGCCGCAGGTAAATCCCTTTTAGGGAGATGTAAGTTTTTTAGTCTGGCTTTAGAATTGGGTAAAGAGAATCAACTGCACTTGGAGAAGGAGGAAAAGCAACAAAGGCAGCAGCAGCAGCAGGTGCCAAATCAATTGGAACTGGAACAAAAGCAAGCAGAGCAACCAGTAGCAAATGCCGAAACGGAAGGCGGCATTAAAGCTTTATACGATTGTCTACGGAAATGTGCGATGCTGGAGATGACAGAAAAGGGGCAAAAGCAGGGGCTGAATGCTGTGCCAGGGAAATTGCTCAATCAAATTATGCAACCGCAACCAAATCCAGTTCAGAAACAGACTGACCAGCTCAAGCTCAAGAAGAAAGCTCCAATTATAGCTGCAGTTACTCAGAAACCACTTCGTGAGATGCACTGCGAGATGCCTAGCAATGTTGTGCGGCCCGAGGTGATATACTATCAAACGCGTTGGACTTTGGAGCTGCAGGTCATATTGCCCGAGGAGAAGATGCAATATACGGCAGTACTAGAAAATAGTTGCTGCATTGGATTTTGGACACTAGCAGTCTCAGATGCGCCCAGGTATCAGTTTATAGTGAATGCCCAGTGTCCCTACCTGAGCCTTAGTCATCATTTGAATGGTCGCACCGTTTACATAAGTGTCCTGAAAGCGCTGCACTACACGTATCCACTGCATTTTAGTTTCTACAAATTCATGAAACCTCATCCCGAGAAACTCAACCAATTGGAGGAAGAGCGTCAAAAGCGCATTGCCAAATTTGAACACTTTCTAGAGGCTAACAACTATGTCAAAGGGGCAACGACAATCGATGCGATTAGCTCCGATGAACTGAGCTGTGATGAGGATCAGTCGGATGATCTGCAGGATCATCCAAAGCATAAAAACGATTTCTTTAAAGAAAAAGTGGAGAGAGCTATTGACAATACTGATCTTATGTGATCGAAGTGATCCCAGAAATGTTTATTATTATTTTTGATTTCTTTTTTTTGATTTATTACCCAACAGAAGGTCATTCAAATTATTTTTGGGATTTTTTTATTTTTAAGTAATTTGCAATTTCTTTTCGGAAGTGAATTTATTTTTTTTTATGATTTTAATCCGTTTGGGAATTCACTTCACTTAAGGACTCATTATTAAAGCTTATTCAGGTGGAATCCTGAGAAGCTGAAGTTAAGTTTTCGTTCAGATGAAACATCTGACTGAATGTGCAATCTGGACAAGCAGCTGATCTTTATTTTCTACAACTGTCATTCAGCAACATAAACATGGATACTAATTTAAAATATTTTTTTTTTCAATATATTCAATTGGCAACTTGGAATTTTCACCTGGTTATATTCGCATGTTAACTTGGCTGACAGGAATAGGATATAAGGATAACGGAAATGTCACTTTAAATAGGTGTTCGCCAGTCATGTGACAGTTGCAAGGACAAGCACTGTTTACCACCCGAGGCAATAAATGTTATATGACACCATCTACAGGTGTGAGGACTGTGTGGGGTATTTAATGCTCGATTAACGATAACTCAAAATTGACAAACTATTTGTTATATCCTGTGGTAATTATGCCTGATTAAACAAATAGATACAAAAAAGTATAAAAAATGCATAACTCTGACAATTTATTGCGTATTGTAAAATTATTTAATTAACTGTGTGTTGTATATACGAACAACCGTGTTCAAGCAAATAGTAGTGAATATTCATCTATTAAGAATGTTTACAGCATTCTTAGATATAAACTCTGATATTCGTATATCGATTGTTATACTGTTCACATAAAATAATATATCGAATGGTATTGTTGATATGTTTACACGATCTTGATTGTTGTCGGCTGCGATCCATCGCGACACACATCAGTTATCTAGATCCTTGCATCCAGATATTGATTCAATAGAGTCTACAATATCGTCAACTGTACCCGTGAATCATTCGTGATTATTTCATATAATTCAACAGGACATATGATTATGCAGATACTTAAGCATTGCCCCATTCTTCGATGATTTTATCATTTGCCTGCGAAAGTTGTCTCTGAACTCCCACTGGACAGCACAGGGTGACACAGGTGCCAGAAAACCCTAACAGCAATCAGTTAGTAGGAAGTGCTAACAAAAAAAAACCACACAAGTGGTTGGTAAATTTTCGTTTTTTGGCTAAGCCGATTATTGTTCATGTGCACAGGTATGCATAAATTCTATCCTTTACATACATACATATAAATATATATATAAATATATATTAACACATTTTAAATTGATTTTCATATGAATTGCATAAATGCTGGCGTTTATTGTGGTTGTGTTGTTGGTTTGCTGTTTCCTGTAGATGGTTTTAAGATAAAGGTGCGCTTAAAAGCACATAAATGTCAATGTTAGCCGCAAATACCTAATACAATCAGGGAGCCACACACACACGCACACACACATGGAGCCACCCACAATGGTTACACACAAATGCAAGTGCAGTGGCATTGTCGTAAAAATTGTAACAGTAAAAGCCATGAAGACAATACGTTACAGCCAGACAGACGGCAGGCGGGAGTTGAATGAAAGTCTGGCAATGAGGTGCTAGGAAGTAGGAGCTGTAGGTCCTGGAAGGAGACGCTGCTGGTCAGGAGGTGGGACATTGCACAAGCTGTTTAACAGCTTAGCTTAGTATTCCTATTTTTCCTATAGTTGTTGTTGTTGTTGGAGGTGGTCTGTGGCATTGACTAGTGCAGTAGCTAAGGTCAAAGTTCACAGCATTTACTCAGGGTAAAAGGACTCAAACGCATCCTGTACACACACACACACACACACACACAATGTGAATTCAACTTGGCTTAAGCTCGCACGTGATGCGAAAACATTTATAATTCCTAACAGGGAGAGCATTGAAATAAGCATTCATATTGGACTATCAAGAAGCTTAGAAAACTTACCTGTGCACACCTGGCCAGCACTCAATTAAGTTGAACCCGTAAGTCAGCTAAGAGTTGGCTTTAATTTTGACCCTTAACAATTATGCCTTTAACTATTTTCAAGGTTGCAGCAAGCGTTTTAATTCATTGAAAAATACTCGGAAAAATATTGTATAAAGTTGAGGTTTCTTTTATTTTTCCTCATTTCTTCATGTTTTTCTTGGAATTTCTTTGGAATTTATCCATGTTATATTTTAGAGCTAACAATGAAAAATGTCGTCCAGCACTTTTTAATATTTAATTTTTATTTTCACTTTTATTTTCATTTGCTAAAAATTCAACTGTTTTTTCAAAAATATTTTTCTTTTATTTCATTAAAAATTCCCGCAAAAACAACTTCATAATTTTTTTATGCAAATGAATTGTAAAAAGCCGCTAGAATAACAATCAGTTTGTTAGTTAAAAATGTATATTTTTTAACTGGAAAATAAGTAAAAGTTTTGATGTAAATGTTTCGTAACAGACAAAAGGCTGCTTCTTCTATATATTTTTGGGTATTAAATTTAGGCAGCACTAAAAATTCTTAGTACAGACACCGCTTAAATATTGCGAACAGGACAAAGTTCCAGGAAATTGAGAGCCATCTAATCCTTTCTCACGAATTCGCAGCATCCTTGTTGCCTTTTTCCTTGAAATTTTGTAGTCTTATGTGAGTTTTAGACCCTTAACCCACAGATAAATAAAAAGGGGTATATAAAGATGTGGCAATGTATTTAACAGGCTGAAGGCATCTTCGACCTTATAATGTATATATATTCCTGGTTAGCATCAATATCCGAGTCGATCTTGCTATGTCTGTCTGATCGTGTATCTAAAGACCTAATATGGTATATAGATACGCAGATCAAGTTTAATTTTAATCTAGAACCACCCACCTCCCTATCCAGCAGATCGATAGTAAGGGACCTTTGGATCTTTAGATCTTTGGACCAATAGTATTCATTTTTGCCACTTATCTAGTTTACTATTGTATATTCTTGACCTATGTTGTATTCAATTTAAAGTCGATCGGATAATGAACCTTGAACTATATGAATGTACGAATGAATTGAATAGAATACGCACAAACGCTAAAAGGGACTTGCTTGTAGTGTGTGTGGGTGTGTGTATCCCTAAGCGTACGTGAGTGTAAGTCAGGTCATATTCTAGCTTAAGGTTAAGGGTCTCTCACAGTCGGCTATACTTGACAAAAACGTTCTTACTTGTTTTTACTCGCTTTCAACTAAGTTCTAGCTCTGATCATAATACCAAGAAATGTGTTGCCTACTTTTAGGAGCACAGCTGTTGTATGTCCTTGAGATAGTTAAGAGCAGTTGCACTCTAAGAGCTACTGCCTCGACTTTTTTGTACTTGGCTTAAATGTTAGTCTAGCAGGTGTCTTATGACAGGATGCGGTAATCAATCAAGAAAACTGAGAGACACCTGTTGTCAATATGAATGTGGATTGTATGTAATCAAATTGATGTAAAGAACTCACCTGGAAAATGTTTTGTTGATTTGTTGATGTAATTGTGTTTATTGTTTTTGGTTGATTTTAATTTCTCAGTTGAGAGTCGTTAATTACAATGCGTTGGTTATGCTAAAAAAAGGAAATGAACGCTGCCAGAAATGCTGGAGGGAAAAGAAAAAGGACACGTTAAGCCAAGGTAAATACGCACGGACGGAGGCAATGGCGCTGGGATGGGACACGTTTTGCATGAGAAGGAAACAACGCACGTTCACGTCGAGCAGGAACCAGGAAGGAACCAGGCACAAGGCAAACAGGCAGGAAAGCAAAAAGCGACGACGATGACTTTGGCGAGTTGACGAGCGAGCGCCAGCAGACGGCAGAAGGCAGAAGGCAGCTAGCCAAGGACAAGGATACTAAGGTAAAGTAACAACAGCAATAACTATAACAAAAGCAAACGGGGGCAAAAAATAAAAATGAAAATAAAAAAAATATAAAAAAACGTAAGAAGAAGCAGCAAAAAACAGAGGAAAGCATAGACATTCCAATAACAATGAGGCATCCAAGGAATAGGAAAGAAACCAGGCAGGAGAAAGTTTCGCCAGGCTGTGTGCTCATACACAGTTGCGTCAGGACAGCGGAAGCTGGAATTAATTTGCGTTCGGCTAAAGACCAGGGCGGAGGGGTCAACGTGGGCCAGGGTAGGGTAGGGTCGGGTCGGGCAGGGTGAGCCAAAACTTTTGCCAAATATTTGTCGACTACCTTTGGGTTCAAAATGGTTGAAGACCTCTTAAATTCTTAGAACAGATCTCAATTGCAGCACTTGCTGCCAAACACACACACACACACACACACACACACACACACACACACACACACACAGACACAACAATGGAGAGGATAACAAAAGGATAACGTATAGCATATGCAAAAGAAACATGCATTGAATCTGACATGTTAGAAAAATCATTTCTAGACTTCAACCGAAGCTCATAAAAGATAGTTTAATATAGAATAAATTGCATCTTAGATAAAGTAAGAAAAAGGATATTTTTTTAATTAAACTCAATGAAGCAGCATCTAAAATTAGAAAATACTTAGAAAATCTATTTCGTTCAACAATAATAGAATTCAGTTG
This sequence comes from Hirtodrosophila trivittata, assembly GCA_035045065.1. Lineage (NCBI taxonomy): Eukaryota > Metazoa > Arthropoda > Insecta > Diptera > Drosophilidae > Hirtodrosophila > Hirtodrosophila trivittata. The sequence continues at coordinate 16,053,661 of JAWNNK010001311.1, read as the reverse complement.
AATTCTGCAACATAACAAAGGATCTTCGATGAATGCCAGGACGACAGTTCATTAAGGTGAATATTGTGAGTGGTCAGGGGTTGATAGACAATGCAACTAATTAGCTGGTAATTCGCTTTCTCCCCCTTTTCTCTGCCCCTCTTTCGTAAACATTGCAATCCACTTTGGCAGGATAATGGCTGAAGTGCCTAGGATATATGAGAAAGTGGCAGCAGTGGCGTGTCGGTGCATATGTTGCCAGGTACATGACTCTGTCAGAGGCATGTCCATCTCGTGCAACTGCATTCAGCTGATGGAGAAGGTTAATTGAATTTGTTAGTGCTGCTGCTGTCAGGAGGAGGTCCTTGGCGCAGGATTTGCTGGCTGTTGATATCATTTAACGCGCGCCAGTCACATGCCGTTTTTAATTGTTTTAAAAATTTACCCAGCTAAGCAGCAACAGCAACAGCAACAGCAACAGCAACAGCGGCAGCAGCAGCACAACTGGCACAGAAGGACACGCACATGCATAAAGGACACAAACGGAAACAAAAACACGGATATGGATAAACTCACGCAGCAGATGAGAGATTGCATTCAAAATGTATTAAAACGCGACTTACACAATTTCTGCAGGGGGTTCTCAGTGGGCTTAAACGATTTTATTGAGTTGTTGTTGTTGTTGTTTTAGTTGTTGTTATTATTGATGGTAACAGTTAGTTGTTGTTGTTGTTGTTGTAGTTAGTACTGCGATAGGTGTTAATTTATTGTTAGCCAACATAAGGCAACCACTTGGACGAACAATTCAAAAGCAACTGAAAGCAGAGCCCAAGCATCGGCTGCCGATTTAGTGCCAATGTGAGAGCTTTGCGTGAGCGGAAAGCTTTCATTTCTTCTTAAGCTTGCGCTTCCCATAAACTTTATGGCATCCGCTCAATGCAGTCGACTGCGCTGCCGGCGTCCGCTGTCGCTGCGTGTGATTTCTAATTTGATTTGCTGACGTTGCGACGACGTCGTCGGCATCCGCGTTGCCCACGAAGTTTTTTCTTTTTGTTTTTGGGCAGTGGCAGCTCTTTCGCGGTATTCTGGGCTCCCTGCGTACTTGCTGTGCAGGTGTGAATGTGTGTGTGTGAGTTTGTGGCTTCTTGTAAATTGGTCCTTGAATATTTATTCACTTAATTATGCGTGTGCGGCTGTATGTCTGTCTGGCTGTATGTCTGTCTGGCTGTGTGTGTGTGTGTGTGTGGCAGGATGTGTTGCAAATATGTGGGCGTTTGGTTGAAAAACTTATGCTGAAAAGGTACAGTTGAAGCAATTAATGTATATTGGCAGGATGCTTTCAGCTTTCGTTAGAAATAGGATATTTATATCCTATAAGCTTCACGCTTTTTTCATGGTTTCAATGCAAGGCAACTCTACTTTTTTTTAAGGGATAAACGAAACTTGTTCGCTTCCGCTCGAGCAGCTCCAACAGTACAGGTTTTTTTGACGTACTGGTTGACCTTCACATTAACACATGACAAATACACACACACACCCCCACATACAAATGGAGGCGCGCGCGCGCGAATACACGCACACAATGACAATTCCAGCGGCAGCTTCCTCGACCTAGACACTGAAAAGGACGTTATCGCCAACGCAGGCACAACAAGGTTAGGGCTGAGTGGGTGGTGGGTGGTGGGTGGTGGGTGGTAGGTTGGGCATCCTATGGCCCCTTAGCAGATTGCTCGGACATGTGCTAAAGCTTAGCGCGCGTGAATCAAACAGGAAACTCTCTTCCGGCTTTCAGGTGCTTGTTTTGCCGATAATTTTTGAATCTGTGCGTAGGCGCAGCGCAGCACAACGCAGTGCAAGGAGCAGCAGCTGCCTGCCAGCAACTGCTGCTGTTCGTTATGCTAAAACTATAAGCCGATTATAAAAGGAAAAAAATATTTTCAATTTTCTTCTTTGAAAGTTTGCCATCTGCTCACCTGTCTTAACCGAACAGCCTACAGCTGTTGTTGTTACCATTTTTATATTACTCTTCCTCTCTGCGAGGTTATGAATGAAAAGCTTTTTTAATTCAGCTTCAGTTTCATTGCGCCCTTCGCTACATTTCCGATTGCATTTGTCGACGACTGCTGCTGCTGCTGCTGCTTCTCCTCCTCCTCCTCCTGCACCTGCTGCTTCTGCTTCTAATGTTGAGCTTGAGAAGCAGAAGAGCTTTGTGTGCCTTTTGCCGCTTGCTGCTCATTTTGCGTGGGAGCTGTATGAAAACCTTGACAAGTCACTAACAAGGTATTAAAAAGAAGAAGTCTTGAGTATTTAGGGGGCGTCAAGGAGCAGTAGTCAGTGAGCTTAGTGAGCTGCTACACTTGCATAATAATTGAGGGATAATTGTTAACGGTAGCAAATTCCTGGAAACGCATAATGCTACGAGTCCTTTGATACAATACCGAATGTATCTATCTTATTTTTATTGATAAACTGTGGGCGTTGTTTATTAGCTGCAGCTCAGCTTATGTTGTGGGGCTCCGACACAAAAACGTATTGAGAAAAGCGTAGGATGAAATATATTTTTCGCATTTTCTCAACAGTTGCAATTAAAATTCGTATTCGATCTGAGCTGTTATTCAAGACACAAACCGATAATTTAAGAGAACTGCTGGCAGATACAAAATTTACGTAATTAAAGAGAAAATTGCGATCTCTCTTTGCGGCAGGGAACAGCTGATCAAGTGTTTGCCGGCCAACAATCTTTAAGCAAAAGAGAGAAAGAGAGAGAGAGAGAGAGAGTGAGCGTAACAATGTCAGACAGCATGGGAGATATAGAAAGCGGTAAGCGCTCAACTGTTGTGCCCTTTTGCGAGGGTCTTAACTAAAATTTCTATAACTTGGCACGATAAATCTGCATAACATACTAAACAAACGTTCATATAAGCATTATCATTATCAATTAAGTTAACATATATCATATTTAAGGTAAAGTTAAAGTAATTGAGAGGAAGCTATGCTAGACCTTTGCAGAGGACAAGGCTTACTTCTCTGGTGGCCCTCGTCGATACTGAAGAGTGTGCGTACGTTCGACCAATTTGCGATCTGCTCGACGCGTCCCGCTCGCTCGTAAATCAGAATAAAAGGCGCACTCTGTACAGCTCACACTGCCAGTTCACAATTTGGCAGCAAAGCAAATTGTCGTGCGATCGGAGCGTGTTTTTATATTATCGCAATTAGCTGTCAGCGCGTGTTCTCTGTGTGTGTGTGTGTGTGTGTGTGCGTGTTGAAGCGCAAAAATCTTAAGTAAAAGTCGAATGTTTCTTAAGTACGCGCATTAAATTCAAGTCTGAGTCTGAGGAAAAGTGCAAAGTGAAATAAAGAAGTAAATTGCGCTGCGTCTTCAGAATTAATTATACACTGCAATATGACTAACAAAAGGTAAATTCAATCGCATATTCATATTCATTAAACGAAATTAAGCAGCAAACACTAAAATCAACACCTAGAGACAGACACCTGTTCACATTTCTGCTTCTATTTAGTTGAAATTTATGTCTTTTCTTCTATTTTGTTTTTGTTTTTAGTTTCTATGTTTATTTATCAGTCACGATTTTAAATAGTGACTTTGTCTGCTGAGAACAAACGACAAACTTGTTTCCCCAAAGCCCCAAGTTATAACAAAATCTGTTGCCGGGCACTCCCAAGTGCCACTGCTTTCCAAGATTATGTGTAGTTCTCCCAAATTGTCGCTAAATGCTATGAATATTGATAAAGACGCTGTGACGCGACGTTCCGCCAAATCGGAAATATCAAGTAAAACCCAAATAAAAGAAACCCCACAAGCAACTCAAAGTAAATGAAAGAAATAAACAGCTCTCGCAACATATTTTGTAAGTTTTGCTTTGGCCAAAAGGTAAACAGAAATGTGTTATTTGTATGCATATACACTGATTATCGGCTTATTATATATATTTATGTTTACGTTCCGCTTCAGATCGCAGTTATTAATCAATTTTCATTGCCAACTTTTAACAGAGATTGCACTCTGCTCGTAGTACTCATTATCAATACTCCATTGAAATAAATTTCTTGAATCAAAGTGAAAATGTGAAGTGATATAATGTGATTCATAATGAAAGATTTCTGATGGTGCTACTATAAATAATCCTGACTACTTACTATAGGTCCTTAGGTCTTACTTAGGTCCTGCTGTCGACTTAGAAACCAGAGTCCTTAAGTCAGCTGAAGTAGAGTGTTCGTCTTCAATTTCCAGGCTGATGATGAATGAATGTTGTCTTGTCTGTATAGCTATACTTATACTTATAATCAGTGTTATCAAAATGAAAACAAATTAAATTAATACCTATTAATAGATTTTAAATAATAAAAACATTAAATAATAGCTATAAGTTGTGTCAAAACTGCTTTCAATTTTGTTTGTGTTTCTGCCGCAGTACCACAGCTGTGACATCTTAACTGATATCTTAAAAACATATATCTACCATATGTGCAATCAATATATTACTTCAAACAACTTCCCACTTATTTCTCTCAGTGTAGTCATGTAAATTTCATAACGTTTCCTTTATTTAGTGTTAAAATCAAATCGAATTCAAACTGAGCAAAGATCAGCTATAGATAGATTTTATTGATTGATTGACAGATTGATAGACTATTTGCTGATCTCACTGGCAATTGAACTCACACGCGTTTTCAGAAGATTTCGCAATATCATTTTGTTTGTTGACCGTTTCAATTGATTTACACAGTCAGCATTAAAAGTCCCCAAAAATCCTGTTTAAGTCGAATTTCACGCAGAAATTGATTGATTACAGTGAAACTCAAGGCAAAAACTGTTAAAAAATATATCATAAATAACTCATCTTCATATACTTGATAATTATTTTCAATTGAAATAAACAGTCATAAGTCGTGTGTGTGTGTGTGTGTGTGTGTGTGTGTTGAAGAATTATTAAGTAAACTCGAATAAATGTTAATTAATCGATAAGTCGGACATTATCTCTGGCTTCTGTTCTTGATAAGCAGCTGTGAATCTGTTTTAATATCTATAGCTATATAATAAAAGATTTGTATATATATTGTTATTGGTAGAGTAAGTTCCCACGGCAAGAATTTGCGCTTATCTTATCTACAGTTTGCTTTTCATTATGGGAAAGCAATATACTACTAATTACGCATACGCAACGTGGAACAGTCATGACAACAGCTTAAAGGGCGCTAATAATGATGAAATCGCTGCGTTGATAATTCTGATGGTTGGCAACGGTAATAAAACCATCTACTCCTCTATCCTCTTCTGTTTGGTTGTGAGTTTCATTGAGAATCGTTGTGGATGCCCCTTTTTTATTGGCTCAATGAGGGCGCGTAATTTGTTTTCTTTGCCAAGTCACAATTCGTTGAGCTTCGTTTGTTGTTCGATTATTATGTATATTGTATATATATATATAACGATTATTCTTATCAATTTGTCTAATTTGTGCGGTCAACACGGGAAACCCGTCGCGCAACTTGTTTAACTCAGACATTGGCATCGATAAGCGAAGCGCGTTTAACTTTCTTTTAGTCACAGCGCATAACTTGTCTTGTTATTTATACCTTACTATTATTAGCTACTCTCGCTGATCCATAGAATCGAAGCTTGTTTCCCCGCAATCCAAAGCAATATCCCCAATCTGTTGCCAGCCACTCGCCAGTGACGTTGCCTTCCAAGATTAGGTACAGTTCTCTGAAAACTCAAGGCGCTAAATGGCTTGAATATTGCCAAAGTTAGTAAGTACTTTAACTACCATTGAGCATAGTCCATACATTGACCCGCTTTTATATATACTTCCTTATAACATGCAAATGTATTAACCATAAATGTAGTCTATTGTTTGTTTCTATAATTTAACATATGCAAGTCACGATTACTCGAATTGGTGCTACCAATGCTACATATGTATCTGATATATATTATTCTAGTTTCTAGAACGTGCTGTGTAGACTTAAGTTATTGCTTACCAAGAAAAAAGCGAGCGTAATTTCTACCTCAGCATAAAACTATTAATAGTTCTAATTGCTTATATATTTTTTAATTTTTCGCTATTTGTTTTTGTTTTAAGAAATTCGAAATTTGAAAAAAAGAAAACGAACGAAAAAACAATCTTTTTCTGGTATCAAAGTTCAGTCTGCTGTGCGATCTTTGATATGTGGACCACCAAATACCCTTTCTGTTATTATAAATAGAATATAAAGTTACGAAGTTTCTTTAGAGTATATCTTATATATATATATATATTGAGAATCAAAAGTGAAGTCCATATTATGCTGATTAACTTTGCTTTTAAAACTGAAAAATAGGTTTCGTTGTCTTTCTTGCTTCCTCTAAATCTATCATGCCGACTTTAGTTTAGTGTATAGGGTATTTCAGGGCAAGAAGCATCTAACATAAATTATAAAGATACTCAGGATAAAGAGAATCATTATTATATTACTATAAATATACTTTCTACCCCCCTTTTGACACCTTCCCTCCCAATGGAAGCATACAAAATTGTACTTTGGTTTAACCCATAAAAATAGTTTGGAGCTCACCTTAACTTTGACTCTTTTAGATATGAATGCTTACCACACGCACTTCCTTATCTACCAAATATCAGGGACAGATATATAAGCCATATGTAAGACAACTGATTAATCAAGGCGAATGCGGCTTCGCCTTGACAACCAAATGTTATTATTCGCGCTTTGCAGCTGTTGATCAATGCAAAACCAAAACAAAAAGCAAAAAATGTAACAACAAAAATTAAAATAATTTATTTTTGCCAAGCAGAAACAAAAAAGAAATAAACAAAACAAAAGGAAAACCAAAAAAAAGTGACAGTCAATTAGGTAAATCAAATAAAAACGTGTGCAAATTCGAATAATAACAAAATAAAAACAGGTAAAAGTGCTTCAGTCGAGTGTGCTCGACTACAAGATAACCTAACTTTGATTCTTTAGATACAATATATATATATATATCTCAGACTGATACGCAATAGTTTTTCTTGCGCAATCTGCTGACGCCTACCCCTACTCTGCACTGTAGTTTTCCGCGCGTCATTAGCTAATTTTCATCATAAATCACTTGCTCCGAGGTACTTGTTATGTGGTAGATAAAGTCTGATTTGTGTACTCTATAGGTATTCCAGGACAGACACTTTAATACTCAGATATACTTCTATATATTATTTATGAATATATAAATAAACTTCCTCCTTTGTTACGAGCTTTTGAACACATCCACCCGGATCTATGCATTGCAGGGTATTTAATTTCACTAAAAAATGCGAGCCACACGCCGAAGGTTTTACGGATTATGACGTATACGTAACGTTTGCCGGCTGTCCCCAAGTTCCTTCGACTCTCGACCCCTCTCTAAGTGCAGTGCACTGTGTGGTCTTGCTGGTTGTAAAATGATTCAGCAGCAACAACAACAAGGGGCGTTTGTGTTAAGTGCGGCAATTAACATTTGCAACACAGCCGTCTGAAGGGGGGGAAAAACAAAACCAATTAAAGTTATAGTTGCAGTTGCAGTTACAGTTACGAGCTACCGATTTAATGGTTTGTAATTCTCTCAAAGCGGCCATGAAAAGTGCGACAAATGTCAATACTCGCATTCAGTTGAATGGCTTTTAAACCAGTTAATAAATTCTAAAGCCCAAACGGCTTAACTGACCCCCAATGAACCAGCCGGTTGAGTCGGGATTCTTGGTAAAAAGCGATTACACATACCGTTAGTAAATCAATGTAAATAAACACATACAACAAATTGAGCACTTAAATGCAGATTTGAAATTGAATGGAAAGTGTGAATATTGTATATATATTTGCTTATATTTAATGTTTGAGTGATTGTTAAGTGAGTAGAAATGTAAATATTCGATATTATATACTATTATAGTTACTTTATTTGTATTTCCATATGAGTGCATATAAAGATGACTCAGCTTAACCTCAAATACAATACTCAGCCAGCTTAAGTCTTTTAACTCTTAAGCTGTAAATTGAAAGAACCAACTCTTAAGTCTTAAGATCAGCTCTTAAGGCAGCAGCAGGTTAATTGCTCTGAGAACTCGCACAGCTAAGTATAAGCAGAAAAGAGATAAGAAGAGTCTTAATTTCTCTTGTTCTTATACTTTTTCTTGTGTCTCAAAGTTCCGCGGTACAGCTAATTATGCTATAAATAGCTAAGAAGAGATTTTATTTTGCTTTTCTTGTACTTTTTCTTGCTCCGCAGGGATGAGGAGTACTGCAAGTTTGTGCCGCACAAGATGTCTTACCATGTGGTGGCCGGCTCGGAGTTCGAGCGTAAGCTGCCCATGTCCATGCATAGTGGACGCAAATTGTCCACCATCGATGAACAGGACTTTGATGCTGCTCACCGCAGAGGAACCATCAACCAAGTAAGTTTACTCAGAAATTATATACGCTTAATACAAAATAAACGTGCAAACAAATTCGACAATTTCAATAAATTCGCAGTATCTGTTTCACTTTGGTTCTCTTAAGGTCGCACAGCTTAAAAGCTTTGGTTAGGTTTACTTAAGCTTGTGCCTTAAGAGAGCACGAGAGACACCAGCTGGTTCTCTTTTATGGCAACTTTCAGCAGTTGGCCTTGAATGCCATATGCACTATGACGACTGTGGGTGGAGTGTCCAGGCTTATTGCCGCGAAAACCCGCAAAAGCCAAAGGGACACATCTGGGGAAACAACTTCTGTGACGTTGTTAACGAGGTACAGTCCGAAGAGGAAATTCAAAAGAGTTCGCCAACTGTACAGCTCGCTGGCGTGAGGGGATTTGCTCTATTATGACCCTTGGCTGCCCCAAGGCCCTTGCTGGTCGGTCAAAGGGGGCCAAAGCTACGGTTTGCCATTAGAATTTCCAGGAATTCTTCTGCCTGTTGCATACGCAAATATAATTGGAAGGGATTTAGAGCTGCAGCGAAAAACAACTACATTCGTAGCAGAAATATAAATATAATCCTAAATTGAATAGTTAAAACAGATGTGGAATGCTTGTGTATAACTTTATTTTTAACTGCTGGCTGGGTAACTAAGAGACAAGGGTAAAAAAGAAGAATATTGAAGGACAAATTGATAAGATATGCAATTGAACTTTCTTCAATGATGATTAGAAACGGCATGGAACACATGTGGCGCACATGTGACAATGATTCCCATGACGATGACAATGACGATGACGATGATGATGGTTAAAGAAGATTATGACGTTGACAGTGTCGAGAATTGATCAAAATAATATTCGATGCCAGGGCCTTAAAAATACGGGCTGACGTCACGAAGTATCTGCATTGGTTTATATAACAAATCAAATGACAATGGAACTGGGACGGGGACTCTGATTGAGTCTGGAGAAGATTGTCTATCTCTATTACCTTCAATCATATGGGTGCAGCAATGCAATTGATTAAAGCGTATCACAACTTTAATTGATGCCAATTATTTCAAGCAAAACAAATTCCTAACTGGAATTCAATGTTCTATCTATTTGTTTACATACCTGCCAATTGTAACTTATATTGTTGTATCCTTGTCATCTCTTACAGATATTGGCCACTTGTGCTGTGCTGCTGCTCTCCGCTGGCTACGGCATGCCCATAGGTTACTCGGCGGTGTTGCTGCCGCAGCTGAGCACAAACACCACGGAGATACCCATAAGCATGACCTCAGCTTCCTGGATAGGTAAGTTGATACCACTGAGAATCTTTCCCAACTAATTATGCTTTGTGTAACCTTTTGCAGCCAGTGTGCATAGCTTGGCCACACCCTTTGGCTCCTTAATCTCTGGCCCTTTGGCTGACTATCTGGGACGCCGCAAGACGCTGCTGGCCTCGGTTATACCTCTATTTTTTGGCTGGAGCACCATGGCCATGTCGAACTCAGTGAAGGCTTTGATATTTGCGCGTTTCCTTTGTGGCTTTGCGACTGGAATTCTGGGTGGACCCAGTCAGGTATGAATATCCCATATCCCATATCTAGTGTCCAATGTCGCAAATCCGAGAGTTCATTCACACACAGAGCTGACTGAGTGGGAGAAATTGTGGGTGATTGCTCGCTCGACTGACCCATTAACCAGATTATACAATATGCTTGGCCCTGAACCCACTCGAACAAACATATATTCATGTATATATATATATATATTCACATATTCATTCATTCATTCATACGGTACGAAAATAAGAAAAAAGTTCATCAAGTTGTCAGCTGGCTGTCAATTGCTCGCTTGATGCTATTGTCCGGACATCTGTAGTTCCCATTGTGTCTATGATAATCCGGCGTCAGAGCTTGTCAAGTGGACGACAATTTGTACAGTCCGTATTGACCGACTCTTTACTACTTGTATGTTTATTTATCTTATGGATATGTCCATGACTTATCAAGCGGCCAAAATAATAAGCGAAAGCGTCTTTAAATGAGCATCGGCGCATTTACATTAGCGTCGCTTTCCGTACCGGATTCCAGTTCCGGATTCTTGACCTTAGTCTATAATTAGTTTGTTGTTGTGTGCCGCCTCTGGCCTGTTTGTTGCTGGGTGTCGCACACACCCCCATCTGCCCCTGCCACCTCTCTCTTCCACTGGTCATGCCCAGCTGGTCACTTGCAGCGTCATCCGAACTTGTTGCGCGTGTGTCCCGCAACGTCTTCATTAATTGACGCCGGCAGCGGCAAGATTTATGTCTTTATGATTATCGAGGAGCATGACAAAGATTAAGATTAACTGGAGAGATGAGAATAGTGTTGCTTGTTGTGACCCTGCTTTGCATTCAATTTGATCAAATTGTTTGTTTATACACACATCACTCAGGAGGGGTGTGCGTGTGTGCGTGTGTATACACACGCTTAAAGATTAAGGGAAACTTGTTTTCTAGAAATTGTACGAGGTCAAGGTTGGAATTTGCCACCTCTTCTGGTTGTTTATAATTTGAATAGTAGTCATAGAATATGCTAGATGACATGAATAGACACCAGGACAGGCTCACCCCAGGACTCCTTACATCATCCCACTCTAATCCTTCATCATGACGACTGCCTTACAATAATTATTATGTAATCCTTTGCTTAGGTTTACATTGCGGAAACAGCTGAACCCAACCTGCGCAGCCTTCTAATTGGTGGACCATATGTCTCCTATTCCTGTGGCATACTCCTTGTTTACTTCTTGGGCTCAATCCTGAATTGGCGCAGTGTTGCCTGGTGTGCAAATATCTTGCCTGCTTTGGCTGTGCTGTCTATCTTGTGCATACCGGAGTCACCGGCTTGGCTGCTGCGGAATGGGCATGAGAAACGCGCACTGCAGGCGATGACGTTCCTGAGGGGCAGTGAGATTAGCGCACAGAAGGAGATTAACGAGATGAAACTGCGTCTGGAGAAGGAGCGGGCCACCACGAATGAGAACGAGAATATATTTAAGCTGTGCTGCCAGCGGGTGGCCATCAAGCCGCTGTTCATTGTGATTGGCTTCTCGCTGCTGCAGATGTTCTCTGGCACCTTCATTGTGATCTTCTATGCCGTCGACATTGTCTCCGAGTTCGGAGTTGGCTTCGATACCAAACAGGCGGCCATCTGGACTGCTGTGGTGCGTGTGATTTGCTGCATGATCTTCTGCGCGATATTAATATTTGTGCGTCGACGCCTCATCATGATCTTGTCGGGCATTGGCTCCGGCGTCTTCTGCCTGGTGCTGAGTGTGTTTATGTATATGAGGCTTGACCAGCCCAAGATGCCTTATGATGTACTCGTGGCTGGCGTCTGCCTGCTGGGCTACATTGTGTTTAATACACCGCTGATGGTGATGCCAGGCATTATGATTGGGGAGCTCTTCCCGGCGCGTATTCGTGGACGCACTGCAGGTGGTGTTTTTGCCTCTATGAACGTGGTGCTCTTTGCCTTTGCGAAAGCTTTTCCTGCATTGCAAACGTATCTGAAGATGCGAGGCGTGTTCTTGGTCTTTGCCGTATCCAGTTTTCTGCTGACAATCTTCATGTGCCTGTTTCAGCCAGAGACAAAGGGTCGCAGTCTGGAGCATATTGAGGATTACTTCAATGGTAATAATTGGCTGTGGTTCCGACGTGATCGTGGCTACAAGACCGTTCACATAAGGCCCAACCAGCCACCTAAGGAAGATAACCTTTTGCAGGGCAATACAGAGGATGCCTAAGCAGTACAGGTTTACTAACGTTTAATTAGTTATATACAGGGCTCTCAAATTTCCATAGTAGTAGTAGTAGTTAAATATAGAGTAGTTACATACGTAGTTTATAGACACTGGAGTATCTTAAAGAAGTAGCTCTAGTGTTATCCAGTGTTCCTTAGAGATTTGTTAATATTACCAAAACGAAAAACAAATTATGAAAAGAAAAAAAACATTTACTCAATATGTATTTTTTTTAATTTTCAAATGTGATCTTTTTAAGTATGAATATCTATATAACATACCAATTTGTACAACAAACAACAAATTAGCTGTAAAATGTTTATTATATAATAAATAAAAAAATACTTTTTAATTTTGTGTTTCAAATATACCGCGTTATCCATGCATACCTCACAAGCGCAGCTACCTTCAAGCTTCAATCCTCACATTGGTATTGTCCTGCCGCCACAATTTGAAGGAAAATGTTTGATTTTATTGGTTGATATTTAATTATCTATAATATATTTGTTCAAAGCGTGCTTTAACCATCATTTTTATTATTTCAAGCAAATTTAAAATTACTAACTGTTCCAGGCCGTCCAAGCAGATAACGCCTCAACTTATTATCGACGCGTTTTTTTCAAACAGCGCGCGCCCTTCTGCCACATTGCATCAGTAATCGAAGGTTGCTGCCAATTGGAACGATACTTGTTATGTTATCGGCTAGTCAGAATTGGCCGACCACCACACCTCATATACGAGCACTACACCTCATATTATTGAAACTGTTTCGTAGCTGTTAAATTCAAGTTTGAATTTTAAACGCAATTTAATTTTTTATCAACTATTTGTTAGTCAAAATAGTTATTTGATGTCGTTTTATATTATACGCTATAATTTTTCTATATCAATTATTATTCTATTCTGTATTAAACACTATCATACATTAATATGTTAAATGCACAACAACAATTAGCCACTCCTTTACACCTGTTATAGCTAAGGCCATTTGCAGCGTTACGGCTTATAAATATATATGTCTGCCGTCGAATGCTTTATACGAAATATAAAGTCCACGTGACGGTAAATTTTTAATAGACTTCTCAGCGGGGCTCGGGCTGAACTTTGAAATTAATTCCTACTACTGGTTCGCGCATGCATATTTAAAATTCTATTACTCCTCCAACTCCGGGTCTGGTTTTGATAGTCCTCCTGGACTCCGTTTACAGTGTGCTAATAAATTGTATAATTTTTTTGTGTATATATATTTTTTTTGTTGCTGCCTGCTGCTGGTTGTTTTGGCTCGACAAACTTGTGCCGTGTATTTTCTTTGTGCATTCTTGGCCCGGAGGGGAGAGGGTGAATCAGCTATGCCGCTGGAAGAGGGTAGAGGTAGCCGAGGGTTGCTTAGTGGGCTGCTACTAGCTGGTATGCAGGGAAAGCATTGCTGCGGCATACCGGAAACGCTTCAAGTTGCTAAGCTCATTCGTCTCTGCGATTTGTTGGCATTTTAACGCGTTCAAGTACCGACCAACAAGTTGGCGCATCTGCGAGGACTAAACGACTCAAAGAATACCCTGTACATTGCTTTGCTTGGAATACGTGGAAATCTCTCAAGTACTGCAAATCCAAACTGTATACGCCGTGTTATCCGTACGTGGAACAGGGTGTATGCAGCATAGCCTGCAATTGTTGAGAGCTGCTCGTCAGCTCAATGCGTCTAGGTTAGTGGTGGGCGGTCTTGGGAAGAGGGGGCGTGGCCCGTTGCCTGCTCATGCAATGATAAATGAAGTTTTAGTGGCTTTTGACCCATTTAATAAATTGTTAAAGTTGAATAATGTGCAAGAATATCGTAAACTTTTCCATGGCTCGGAATGTACATTATATACACATATATATATATATATATATAGTATATATATGTATGTATATATATAATTCTCAGGCTTCGCAATTGTTGTAGTTGTTGTTGTTGGAATTAGGGTTAATTTAAAAGTTGCCATTGCGACTGGTACTGCTACTTGCAACACTGACCCATGGACTGTGAGTCGAGTTCAAGCTGTTGGTGCTTGTTGCTGTTGTTGTTGTTGTGCCAAGTTGCCATGTTGCAAAGTTTTTGCTGTTCCACTTTTCCTAGGCAAAAGTTGCGGAATTTTAAATAATTTTGTTAAATTGCATAACGTGCCACGTCGTACTGCTCATCCTTGCCCTACGCCCTGTGAATCCTTGCAGCCTGGTCTCCTCCTGCTACTTATTAAGTTAGTGGCGACAAGTTTCCATTTAACGTGATTATGTGACATTAAAACCTGCAGCACTTTAAATGTAATTTTCCATTTTTTTCTGCTCAAATAAAACTGGCAAAAATATACTCGTATTCACTATAAATAAGCTGGGATTGGGCTAATAGAAGATGCAGGACTGGGGGCCAAGGGGTCGTGCCATTCTTCAGCTATAATAAGCAGCATAAAACAGGCTTTTGGGCGAGGGTCCATTAAAGCCGGAGCCACTGGGATCCCCACTAAGCAGGCAGCCAGTCAGACTACTGGCTGCTATTCAGGCAGGTCCTTGTCAAATATATGTACGCATCCTAAAGCTTTATAAACAATTTTCTATTATGCAAAAATAACAAGGAAAACAACAATTCCAACTACAAAATGCATTTTTGCATAAGAAAGCAAAAGAAACGCAGACTGAAGTTGAAGTATGGCCAAGGCAGCAGCCAAAGGAGAGTTCCTTCTCCATCCTCCATCCTCACCAGGCACCCACTTCCTTATAAACCTAAAAAAAGGGTCCTTTGAGTTGGGTTCTCTATGCGCTACAATCAATTTCATGAAGCAACTACACAATGGTATGAATATGTAATAAGATATTATCATTACTCATTATAAGCATATTCTGATTGGATTCTAAACATAGCTGAGATTCTAATAGGAAACTGACATGGTTGTGCTTTAATAAAGTAACACGATTAAAATTTGATATAAATAGCTAGGATATATATAATTTGTAGTAGTTTTAAAGGCTATATCCTTCAGTCAGCCTCCAGAATTGATCAGGAATCGAAACCCTAAAGAAAATGTCTCTTTAAAATTAGTTTAATGCAATTTTTTCTAGGCCTTACTAATAAAAATACTTATAGTTCCTATTCAATAAGATATAAGCTTAGCTGAAAAACCTTTTCTGTGTTGTCTTAAAAGCTACTTATATATAGGCTAGACTTGGTCAAGTTATAGTAGCATTATATATACAGCTTATGGATGGGTTGTTGCACATCCAGTGAAAATTTTATATTTATGCAAGTTGTTGCTGCTGCATTATGGATCATGACCACAGTTGCTAACCAGCTACTGAAACCAAAGTTACCTCCATGACCAAGTCAATGTAAATGACGTAGCATTCACCCGCAACATACACAGACACAGACGCAGAGAGAGACAGTCGCAATATATAGACAGGATATTGTAGAGGCAACATTTGCAAGTGAAGCCACAGGAACAGCAGACGGCACTGAGACGCGGCAGCCACAACAGTGTATAATGCTAAGGAGCAACCAACATATCCCAGCCCCCAACTCCAGCTGGCTTGATCTGTAGTGCTGCAGCCACAGGATGAAGCAAAAACGCAGTTGTCGCTGGGTAGCGAAAAGTGCTGAGCATAAATAAGACATTTGCGTGTGTAAGCACACAACAGCAGCAGAAACAGAAACAGGAGCAACAATGGCAGGCCAAGAACCACAGCAACAACATCGACTTAAAATAACTCCACACGCAACATTGAAATGTGGTGGAGTTGGCAGCAACACCAGCAGCAGTAGAAGCAACAACAACGATGGGAACAACCGCAGGCATTGGGAGCTGAGAGACAATAATTTCAAACTGCTTTGAAAGCAAAGTCGCCAGCAAAAGTAATGCAAAATGCAAAGTCATCGCCCGCCTGTACACACCAAAGTGGGTGCGGCAGCCAGCTGATCTGCCCACCCATCACCCAGTCACCCAGACCCAACCATCTAGCGCACAGCAGTACCAGCTCCACCCTGACAATTGTTGTGATTTTTTTTCATTGTACCCTGCTCCACCGAGTGCGGGCAGCTCGTGCACATGCATTTATTTAAATTCCCTTTGTCAGAGTGTGTGTGTGTGTGTGTGGTGTAGGAGTGTGCCAGGCTATGTGTGTACGTGTGTACGAGTGTTGTCTCATTTTGCCAATGTATTCATTGTCTGTGAAATTGTTGTGCGGCATGCCGGCGCATAATGTCTTTCTTTTCCTCCAGTCCTCAGCTCCTCAGCTCCAGCTCCAGCTCCAGCTCCAGAATAGGTTCTCACGATTTCGCAGACTGACTGCAGTTTGCGGTTTTTAACTTGTGACACTTTTAAGTGGCTGTCGTTTGTCTCCCTCGTTAGATTTCTCCCTATAAATCCCGTGTGCACCCATACATACATATATATATGTGCATACAATCAAACTGATTCTGAGAAGAGCACCAAATTGATTGCTTGTTATTTTACGCTTCGAAATTGCAGCACTTTAACTATAACAAAAATTACCTGGAATCCTAAGCAGCTTAACTGCAGACTTATTACTCTCTTTTCCCGGAATTAAATTCGTTTTGATTGTGATTCTGATTTGGCAGCTCTTAATCTGGGTAATAAGCTTTGAGTTAGTTGAGGCTGAATCTTATTCGCTTCTCTTCATACGCATAAACATTTAAATGCTTGCGTATCGATAACTCTGAGTTAATGTTATCGACTGTTAGCTTAACAGAAGTGATATTTTGGGCACCGAACTTGCTCTTTCGATATCTGATAGCTTATACGGAGGGAGCGCGAAGAGAGTCAAAGAGAGTTTGAGTGTGGGACAGAGATGGGGCTACACGATGAGTGGGTGATAAACAAGGACAGATCGCGAAGGAGAGAGAAGGGTTAGTCAGCAACGTACGTGTGCTCTTAGTTGATATTAATTTTCGCTCTGTATTCCTTAGAGGAATTCTTATAAACAGTCTGCGTGTAATTAGGCACGTTAAGTTGCAGCCACTTGTGATATATAATCTTATAAGAAAAACATATCTCGTCTTGCAGGTAAGCTCCTTTCGCAAGTAGCATACTCCGTTACAATGTAAGTTTCATTAGTTTCTGCATAGTTTGTTCACTTATTTGTATGCGGCTTATGTCAAGCACTTCTCCTTAGACATTTTAAGCCTGCTTTTCATCTTTGAAGGAAAGCTGATGCAACTAGTTTACGAGTACCAACAAGTTTCTATCCTTCCGGGAATCTGTCGCTTGCCTCCCACCCTTCTTTAAGTTGAGTCTCATAGAAATTTCAATCACAGTCTTGGTATGGCTCTCACCTGGTGGTCTCTATTGCATTAGCCTGTATGTGAACCTTTAATGCTCATAGATGGTCTTGTGACCCATTTGCTTGAATGCCTTATTCCATGCATTCCGTCTATTGTCATTATGCGGCCTTTTGCTGTCTCACACCGGTTGCCTGCGAGTGCTGCTGCTGGTGCTGGTGCTTTGTCACGCCCACCACGCACTTAAGTTTCGAGCAGGAGCCTGCACATCCATAATCCTGCATAGTTTCCTGTCGCTGCCAACAACCTTTTGCTTTTGTTGTTGCTGCCGTTGTGTGCCAAACAAAAGGAAAACAATTTTCATGCGTGCATGCGAAAAATCAAAGGGAAACACTAACACACACACACACACACATGCGCATACATTCATAGCCAACAACAATGCCTATTGGTGAGATAAGAAAGCAGCACCAACATCAACTCAAAGCAATTTCCAAGTGGTCCAAGCACGGGCCAGCACCAGGTAATATAGGCTCCACAACCCAGCACTCAGACCCAGCGACACTCGGCGCCTAAGTGGTTGCTGTGAGCTTTTTCCGCAACCTCTTTTGTTGCTATACCCTACTGAAAATCAAACACATCCGCTTTACAAGGCAGTTTGTCCGCAAGCAAAACAGATTTAAACTTTGGCATTTAAGTATTACTGTTAAGCTTATATTGGGAAATGTTAACTATGTATGTGGCTTATCATTCGGAAGGCTACGATCTATAGATGAATGAATGAATAAAATATTGAATGAATAAATGAAATTAATAAAAGTATAAATAAAACATCATTCGACTCGTTTTCTGAATGGTAATGATTTTGATCTCATATTGCAGTTTAATAAACTCTGTTAATTTTACTATTTTAATGCTATCGATAAATTATGTTAAATGCTTGCTAGCTGTTAACTTCAGCGGACTCTCTCTTTCCATCAATTAAGAGTAAAAGAAAGAAAAATAAATTCCAATTCGACTACCAAGTGAAGCTTATACAAAAATCCAATTGGATGTGAAATTCAATCCTAAAACAATTTGAGAAGCTTAATATGAAACAGAAGGGTATTCGCGAGTGCATTGGGCACAATTCGTACCGTTATTGTTAGTTGTTGTCAACGGCAGACAGGCAAAGCTTTGTTATAGCCTCGTCTGGAGCGCTATAAGCCATTTTCCGGCTGGTTGAATGACACGCCAGAAATTACGTATACGCATACGAGTATTACGCCCAGATATCTGCTAGGCAAAAGCAATTAGCGTAGGAGAAAGGTTAAGAGGCTGAGAAGGTTCAGAGGCTCGACAGGATGTGTAGCCTCGTCCTCGATTTCAATGAGCTCATTAAGCGTTTAAGCATAAATGCCAATGGCACGCTAATTAACACAGCAACTGGAACTTGCCACTTGGCATTTGCTACTTGCCACTAGCCACTAGCCAATAGCCACTTGCCACTTGCTACTTTGCCCAAGTTCTGCTGGCCAGCAAGTCGATGCTGTCCAGATTTGTGGCATCGCTTGCCCACCTGGCAAATGCTTGTCGAAACTTTTATAATTATGTTCGAGCTATGGCCAAAGTTTCAACGATTCCGGCGTCTGCTCATTTCTCAATTCTTGGCCAAGTTTAGACGCAGTGAAAGTTTATTTTACTTTTATTTCTGATACCCTCTGAAGTCGTCTCAAGTGGGTGCTATAAAGCAGAGGGCAACTCTTAGATTGATGTTGATGAGCTCTGATAAGATTATCCTGGAAACTCTCCTGAATTTCTTTAAGGAATATAGAAGAGTCGAAGAGAGTCTAGTCTAGTTTACAGGGTATGCCGCAGTCGAGCAGTTATGTATTTGCATAGTTCGCACTTGTTTTTTACAGTTGCCGCTGTGTCCCTGGCACTTTTCAACTTTTTTACAAGTGGCTGCTGGTGGGCGTGGCAGAGTTGTCAGTTGTTGCCGCTGCCTACAAGTTAATTATGCGCCGTACGCTTTGCTGGTTGCCGCACCACTTCCGGTTTGCTTCACGCCACATCCGATGCGTCAATTGCGTCCAAGGAAATTAAAAATGTCGCTGTGCTGCAGCAAAAACAATAAAAAAAAAAAGAAAATTTCAAAAGAAAGATAAAAGAATTTTCTCAATGCGGCCTGTTAATTAAACGACCCAACAACAAGCAATAATGAGCAATGGCCCCGTGTCCAGTGTTTCGTCTCCCGTATCCAATGTCCAATCTCCCATGTCCGCTGTACGATGTCCGATCTCCGATGTCCCATGTGGCATCTTACAGCTCCGCTGTTTCGGGCGCCGTTTTTAATCAATTAAAAATGCCACTTAAATCCGTCGTCGGGCGCCAGAAAAGAGAAAAATTATTTTCATGTTTCGCCTGTCGCCACTTTCCTCCTTAATTTTCAGCCCATTTACCGCCCACCCACCCCTGCTGCCACACTCATTGCAAGCAATTATCGAAAATTTAATTAAAGCGCCAAGTGTCACAAGGCGGCCGCCCATGTGTGTGTGTGTGTGTGTGTTGTGCTGTGTGTGGCCTATATTAAGGGTTAACGCTTTAATGCATCATTAAGCAATTGCAACGTGTGCTTGGTTTTGGTCACGCCGAAATGTTAATTGCCGATTTTAAAGGACCTCCTGCAGAGGTGTTTTTAGGATGCGTTGCATATCCACAGGATGCAACAATTATCTGTTAAATATTTTCAGTAATTGAAATTAACAATCCATAAAGTTCATTTTTATTAACATGCTGCAGATTCGAATTGCTAATTGCAGCTGCTTGCCAGATCCTGGCCAGAACTCACGGTCTGGTTATAACAGAGAGTAAAGCAAAGTGTCCTTAAAGCATCTTAATCAAATTCTGAATCCTTCGAACTGTTTTCCAGGCTTTTCCGAGGCACACTTAACCAGCCTACCAGCCCTGCTCTACGTTTCCACCTAGGCTTCAACTTCAGCTGACTTCCAGTTGAATTTCTGATAGTTCATTCAGTTATCCTGTTAAATCCTTCTTTGAAAATCCTTTTTACTTCCTATTTACACTATCTATCTTAAGTTATCCTTGCTGTTACTTAATAAACCACCAAATCTCATGCTTTACTTGCACTACAAATTTTTAATTAGAAAATTGCTTTCAGTTAGCCAAAAATAATGGTCAATACTTCGACTCGTGCTCGTCCTGGTGCTCGTCCTCGTAGTCAAACATCAAATAGTGTCCTGTAAATAAGCGAAATTCCCTAAACGGAAATTTGCACACATTTCACACACTTCACTTGGCAGCGACTTATTAGGGAAGCACCTCCCGCCCCCCACTCCTTATCCTTCTGCCTTATGCCTCCCCAGGGGCCTGACCAATGGGAGCTCATTGCTCCAAATTGAAATGCAAGTTGTCGCCGCTGGTGCTAGTCCTGCTCCTAGTGCTAGTCCTGGCGTTGGTGACGCCTGAAGATTTGATACGAAATGAGGACAATGTTGTTTTTATACCCTGTATCTATTAGAAGTGAATGAAAGGGTGTGACAGAATTGTGGAGCGCTATGTAACAGGCAGAAGAAGAAGTCTGGGATATAGTGTATATATGGTGAATATATTCATGAAGTATTCAATAGTTTGAGACGATTTGAGTAACTGCTTATGGCTTCAATCATATGGAACTATAGAGCAAGGATCAAAAGGACCAATAGACGCCAAAAGATATTTATGGATAATTTCTATGCATTCCCTAAGAAAACAAGTTTCATTTCGACTTGGAATAGATTGAAGTGTATGTGTTTCCTCTACTTAATCTCTTTTTAGTTATTTACTCACCCGATTACAGGGTATCTCCCAGTTGATACGATCTGATGTAGGGCACTCTCACTTGCTGACAAATGCAAAACCATTTGCCAAATAAATAAGCAGCTCAACGTAAATAAATATGCTTTCGCCACGCGCATTTACACTCAATAAAGATGCTGGCATCGAGCTTGGAGCTGCTGCTAGCTAGGAGCTGATGTGAATGGCCAGGATGATGGAATGGAATGGGATGAGCTGGGCTGGTATGGGATGGGATGGGATGGGTTAGGATGTGCGGGCGTCAAAGGATAAGTCTGGCAATGCCAAGCATAAAAATTGTATTTTAATGCGCGCGCATAAATAACACAAACAGGACACAACACACACACACGCACACACACCAAGTATACGGTGTCATTTTATCAAACGATGAATCCAAGCTGGAAGCCAAAGTCGCTGTCACTAATTTAGTGGGTTTCCGTGGCCGTGCCGAATATCAACAGGAAACAAACATGGCAAGGATAACGCTGCTCCTGCTGCTCCTGCTGCTACTCTCGATGATGATGATGATGATGTTGAGGACGATGGCGTCGCTGGCAACACCGTTTAGTGACAGTGCCACGCCTCGTTGCACAGGCCGCTCTGACAACACCAACAAACAAGAAAAAGAAAGATGAAAAAAAAAAAGAAAGAAAAAGGAGAAAATGAAGAAATGGCATGGAAGGGCAACTAAGCCGGAACGATATGGGGGACCAAGCATCTTCATCATCAGGCGGCATATGTTGGCATTGGCATTGGAGACGGAGATGGAGCTGAGAGATGGACCTGAATCCGGAGATGGAGTTGGCGTTAGGTGCTCATCAATAAAATCATCGAGGTCATTAAGTGGATTAACTGCAGCCCATCAGAACCATGTGGTGCCACAGCACAGAACGCAAAATGCCAAATACGCACACAGTCAATGAGCAGACACCCACACACACACACACACAGCTACCAATACTAAGAAATGGTGTTCAGCTTTGGCTTTTGCTTTACACTTTGCACTTCATAACAGACAATAGAAACGCACTGTGGGCATTTCCATTGAAAATTTCATAGAAAACTCGGATTTAAAGTAAAATTAATTAAAGTTTCATTTCAAAAGGATCCTTATAAGATATATCATGTATATATAACGGATTATAACAAGAAGAAGACAGCTTTTGTTACAAATTTCGAATGCTTAACAGTCTATTTAATATATAAAACAGAATGAAAGCAATAGATATATAGAAATATAAAGCAATAAAAAGAGACATAATGAGTGGGAAGGAGAAAGAGAGAGACTGAGAGAGGCAGAGACTGATAGAAGAAGTGACTGATATAGATATTTATATGATTCAGTCAAACCTCAACTTATAGCAAGCCTTAGAATTGCCTGCAGTTGATTTAACAGTCGCTTAACAGTCATTTAACATAGCGCTAACATTTCTGCCTTAAATCAGTGTAAAAAGGGCTAAAGACAAGTGTATGTCAGAGCAGGAAAGGAATACATGTATTAGGCTTATGCTTAAGGTAAGTGCAACTGTTATTAGGGTGACCATGTCGTCATATACAGCAATTGTTTAAATAATATAAATACTTAAAGTATTCCCTGAAGCTCTTCAGTCTTACCCTTCTGTTATTGGCAGCTTCTATACAATA
The DNA here is from genome assembly GCA_035045065.1 of Hirtodrosophila trivittata. Taxonomy (NCBI): domain Eukaryota; kingdom Metazoa; phylum Arthropoda; class Insecta; order Diptera; family Drosophilidae; genus Hirtodrosophila; species Hirtodrosophila trivittata. The sequence goes on along the minus strand of JAWNNK010001311.1, from coordinate 16,030,730 downwards.
TACTATTACTCACCCATTTTTAGCCAATGTACTTTCTCTATAGGAAAATACTAATAGAATTTCCTCACTTTTCCATAAGTTAAGTCCTCCTTCTTTTCATCTAAGCGGAACCCAGCTGCAAGGGGCAGTTTTATATGATATTTTTTGTACACAGCGTCCATTGTATGAAATTTTCTACACGTTTTCCCAACAGCACATTTAAGTGTATCATTGTGTGTGTGTATGATACTCAGTCAGCTTTCCTTGCAAGCAGCAAGAAGCAACGGCAGCTTGTCTTGTCTTAAGTTCCTGTTGTTATTGACATGTACGAATTAGGTTAAATTTATTTACTGTCAGTTCAGTGAACTGCAAATGGTTTTAGTTTATTAAATTTGGCCAGGGGGACCAGAGCAGAGCTGGCAATCTGTTTTAAGTTTGTTAAATGCCAAAAAATCAACATTGTGTGTAAGGATTCAGGATTGAGTTATCCTGGTGAGAATTCAGTGCTTCAATCGAGCGCGGCTTATGCAGATTTCAACTTTTCATTTACACTGAAAACAACTCGAGATTATTTTCAGAGCTGCTGCCCGCCACAAGGGCAAAGCTCAATTGCGGTTTGATTAATCGTGCTCTACATGGAATCAGCACACACACACACACACCCGCGCACACACACCAGCACACTCGAACTCGTACTCAAGTTGCATTAATCACCAAAAGCGCTGAACGCTGCTCATTTATTTTTGCAGCAAGGCAAATGAGAGAAATAAAAAAAATGTGCAAAACGTGAGTGTAGATTTTTCTTTTTTGAAAACCACTTTAGCAAATCGCAGTCAAAGTTGAGCTGAAAGTAAAAAAAATAAATATACGAACCGATCAATGCACGATGAAGACTATTAAATACCCTTACAGGGAATATCCTTTCAACTAAAGGAAGGAAAAGTTAACAGAAATCAAATATATTCAAAGCTTAAGGAAAAGTGTTTATATATCAAAGTGATATGCTTGGTAGGGACAGGAGTTTTAACAGCGTGGATATAGTACCCTATTATTTATTACAATCAGCTTGAATTTCCTTCCATGAACTGTTACATATTTCGTAAGCAAACTGATATATTCAATGCAAGGATATTCAAAAAATAAACGTGTCCTTGTTGCATTAAAAGCTTTGGCAAAAGTTTGTTAAGCGGCAACAGCAGCAGCCAAAGCAGCAGTGGGAGCAATTGCTCTAGAAATCAATTAAATTTAAATTACGCATACGACATGTATGCAAACGGAAAGAGAAGCCAGAAGCCAAACGCCGGAGCCGTAGCTGAAGCTGGATTTCGGGCTTGCTTTTCGCTTTCTCTTGCTGTGCCATGTGGAATGGTTAAATTGGGGTATGTTAAGCTTATGCTAAAGTTTGTAATAGAAGGAACGAAACTTATAAGTATATATATATGGTTAATCAGCATCGATATCAGAGATATTATAGTCTTTGTATATAAATGTATTGAACTGAAAGCTTATATGAAACTTACATTTGATAATTGGCGCGGGAGGTGCTTAATACATTCTTCATGTCAGCTGAATTACTTGTACTGTGTATGTGTGACTGTGTGTGTGTGTGTGTGTAGATGAAGCATACATATGTGTTAAGGGTCTTCCATAGTCGAGTATACTCAAATAACGCCTTCTCACTTATTTTGTATTGTAAGCTGAAAAACAAAATTTATTTTCAGTGTGTTAACATATTTTTGATAGACATAGATGTACATAATACATACATACATACATACATAAATACAAACATACAAGCATACAAACATACATACATACATACGTACGAACGAGCCTACATACGTATATACATACATACATACATCATACTTACATCATACATACATCATACTTACATCATACTTACATCAGACATAAATCATACATACATCCTCATCCTCAGCCACATTTACATATACACATACACTTTCACACAAAAAAACACTAAGAAATGCATCGCCTTACATGAGCTTAAGTACTACATTTGAGAATCGACGAGAAGGGCAGTTGACCCACTTAAAACGGGTAATTCTTAGAGCTACATACATACATATATACATACTCACACATACATTTATACTCACTCACACTTACATATACACACACACACTCACTCCACTTACATATACACATACATACTCACTCACTCTTACATATACACAAACACTTTCACACAAAAAGACACTAAGAAATGCATGGCCTAACATGAGCTTAAGTACTACATTTGAGAATCGACGAGAAAGGCCGTTGACGTAGGTGTAGCATACTTTTAGGATCACTTTAAACAATTATAATTGACGTAGGTGTAGCATACTTTTAGGATCACTTTAAACAATTATAATTGCATGGATAGCTATCGATACATACATACATACATACATCTACTTACATACACTTACATCCACTTACATACACACACATATACACATACACTTTCACACAAAAAGACACTAAGAAATGCATCGCCTTGCATGAGCTTAAGTACTACATTTGAGAATCGACGAGAGAGGCCGTTGACGTAAGTGTAGCATACTTTCGGGGATCACATTAAACAATTATAATTGACGTAGGTGTAGCATACTTTTAGGATCACTTTAAACAATTATAATTGTATCGATAGCTATCGATACATAGATACATACATACATACATACTCCTCGCATACATACTCACCCACACTTACATATACACATACACTTTCACACAAGAAGACACCAAAAAAGCATGGCCTTATATGAGCTTAAGTACTACATTTGAGAATCGACGAGAAGGGAAGTTGACTCACTTAAAACGGGTAATTCTTGGGATTGTTTCTGATGTCGTAAAAAATAGTATTAGTAGATAAAGTTGATGAGAAAACGCACTTCTGTTGTGTAAAAGATAATTTTGAATGAAGAACTGAACAAGATATGTTCTATATACTATATATATATGATATCTATGTATATATATATATATATGTATGTACAGTAAGCACTTGCGATATTTCAGATATTTAAATCAAACAATTGCATTTATTTGCTACAAAGTCAAAGAACTTAAAATAAAAGTGGGGAATTAGTAGATTTTATGGAAAATTTATGGAAAATAAAAGCGTGTTTTCAAATTAAATTAAGTCAAAGATACAAACTAACAGATAAGAAATTTGAACATTGCTGAACTAGTTGCTAACCGAGCTATAAAGTGGTGCCAATTAGCGAGAGTTTACTGTAGCAGCAAACACATCCGCCCGCAGGCTGCGCGATAAAAAAGAAAATTTACAACGTACGAAGAGTCCGGGAAAGTTCGTAGATGACTATCGAAAAGAAGAGTGTGACAGAATGCTAGATACCCTGTATCTAAATCGGATATATCCCAATAATCAATCATCTTTCATCGGATATAAGCAATACTCTGTTTGTGAACATATACTTTATATAATGGGAGTTTCTTTCTTCTGCCTTGAACAACTTTAGTATATCCCTTTCTACCCATTTTTAATGGGCTGTGAGTAATACATAATGTTATTAATCAGAATTGCAATTCGTTATCTTATCTAAAGGTCGAAAGCTCCTAAGCGATAACTGATCCATATAAGAAACAACGTTTAATCAGGTTTTTGCCAGTTGTCCAACTGTTTTTGAAGAATGAAGAAATTTGTGTGCTTATTTTTATCAATTCTTTGGCTGGCTTCAGGCTTAGCAGCGCTCATTGAGCGTTATCCTGAATCCTGTACAGACGCTAATCCTAAGGAAAATGGTATCTATAAAATTAAACCCAAGGATGGAAAGCTCATGACTGTGTTTTGTGATGTGAACATAACGGGTTCCCCTTGACTCGTGATACAACGCCGCGTGGATGATAACATCAACTTCTACAGGAAGTGGTCAAGTTATCAGCGAGGCTTTGGGCCCCTGGATGATAGTTTCTTCATTGGACTGGACAACTTACATGCCCCTGACTGCATCTCGACCTCATGAGCTCTACGTCCATCTGGAAGCCTTCGATGGAGAACAACGCTACGCCAGATTCTCCGAGTTCTCCATCTCCAACGAAACGAATCTCTATGAACTGGAGAAGTTGGGTAACTATTCGGGCAATGCTGGAGATTCGCTCAGTTACCACAAGGGCATGAAGTTCAGCACCTTCGACAAGGACAATGATTACAGTGATCAAAACTGCGCAGTCGAGTCCAAAGGAGCCTGGTGGTACAGGACCTGTCAGTTGTGGTAAGTGGTCTTCCAGGACCTCTATTCAATTTCCAACTAATTTCCAAATCATTTTTTTCAGCAATCTGAATGGACTTTACTTGGGTGGCGAGGTGGGTGTATATCAACTGGGGGGCATCACCTGGTTCCGCTGGCGTGGCGATTACTATAGCTACAAGACCGTGCACATGATGATCAAGCCAAAATAGGGACCTCCCAGATCTCAGAGATCTTCTTTGTGCTTAAAATATATAAATATTATTTGCTTAAATCAATAAAAAATGGCTTTAACTGAGTGTATTTAACTTGTGCAAATGCACTTAACAGGCAGAGGGACCCAATATCTATTTTTATCCAGTAAATATATTCCAAGTCAGGATCAGGTGTCGAGTCTATTAAGCCCTCTTCTTCTGTTTGTCTTTCAATTTCTTCCTCGTTCTCAGAAACAAGGATTGTATTGAGTGTGTCTATAGCTATGAATATGTGAGTGTATATATCTATGGGTTAAGGGTTTGCCATAGTCGGACATGTATAAATTGTATTTTTGGCTGCGGTAAGGCAAAATCTTAGATTGGAGATTTCAATGTTTAAATATTTGCAGCTATTTTCTTATGAGAGAAATTAAATGAAATGAAATAAAAATGATTTTTAGATACAATGCAAAATCCGCCTCAAGCAGATGAGTTTATTTGATTTAAGTATAATATATATATATATATTTATGTATATATATGACCAATTTGCTGGAATTTACCACCTTGGTAAATGAAGCATTTTTATTGAAAAGGCAAACTGATGTCATATATACGGACTTCAGTAAAGCCTTTGATTCTGTAAACCATGAGCTTTTACTCTTGAAACTTTATGGTATAGGTTTCCCTCCTTGTTTTATTAACTGGATTTCCACATATTTAAAAGGTAGAACTCAAAGAGTACTGCTTAGGTCGTCTATTTCGAAGTCTGTTCATGCTACTTCTGGAGTACCTCAAGGTAGTCACTTAGGCCCCTTGTTATTTACCCTTTTTATCAATGACTTACCTTCAATTATCTCACATTCACATGTTCTCATGTATGCAGATGATGTGAAGCTAATATTCTCATATTCTGACCCCCTTCTTTACAATCTCCTACAAGAAGATTTAAGCGCCATGCAACTTTGGTGTTCGGCCAATCAGTTGCATCTCAATTGCGCAAAGTGCATGTTTATGACGTTTAGTCGTACCAGACCCTTTTTATGTACCTATTCGATTAATAATACTCCCTTAAATCGTATATCTACAGTGAAAGACCTGGGTGTTTTATTTGATTGCAAATTGAAATTCAACTTGCACATTTCGACCATTATAAATGAGGCCAAGGGAGTACTAGGCTTTATTAAACGTTGGTCGAAAGAATTTGATGATCCTTTCATCACAAAAATCCTGTATGTTTCTCTTGTTCGACCGATCCTTGAATACTGTTCGTGCATTTGGTGTCCACATTACAGCTCTCACCAGGATCGCATTGAGTCCGTCCAGAAACAATTTGTATTGTTTGCTTTACGGGGATTAAATTGGGACCCTAATCTTCGTTTACCCTCGTATTCTAGTAGGCTTCTCCTTCTTAATCTCCCGTCGTTACTCAATCGCAGAAAAACTCTTGGTGTGGTTTTTCTGTACAAATTGATTAATGGTGATATTAGTTCGTCCTATTTATTAGCTCGGGTTAATTTTTCTGTTCCTCGTAGAGCAACTAGGAATTTTATTCCACTTGCCCTTCCTACGTGCACAACTGATTACGCTTTACACAGCTCGTTTCATGCTTTATGTGTAAACTTTAATTCGCTGTACCACGTCTTCTCAAGAGAATTATCCATCCTCTCTATAAAATCCTCTATTCTCCTTTACCTTTCTAGACATCCTCCCTCTCTCACCAACTAACATGTCTTTAAATTTTCTTTAAACCTTTTTTATCCTTTCTTTACGCCTTTTTATTTCCCTTTTAATACGTAACTTCACCTATTTATTATACTGTTACTTTTATATACTATTACTTCTAATAGTACATTAATTAGTAACAGTGTAAGCCCTATTTACTAATTCACTTTTATACTAATACTTTAATATATTATGCTTCTGTATACTATTGATCCTAATAGTATATATGTAAGTAGTAGTGTATTGTAAATTTTCTAGCCACTCCTATTCTAATATTCGATTACTAATACTTCTGATCTGATTGGGTTTTTCTGGGTTTTCCCCAATCCTTGCAACAAATGTTGGGTCGTTTTAAATTAAATAAATTTTCCTTATTTATTACTCCCCAGATTTAAACTTTTAATTTTTATTTAAACTTGTAATTTTTTATTTTTTTATTATTTTATATTAATTTTAAATTTTATATTAAATTGTAAATATTTGTAGTCAGCTGTTCTTAGCTGACTTAAATTAAATAAATAAATAAATAAATAAATAAATATGTGTGTATGTGGGTGTGTGCAACTAAAGGTGTAAGACATTTATTGGCTAATGAAAATAGAATACTCTTAAGAAATAAAACTAAATAAATGTCAGCGCAGCATTTCATTTTTCAGATATTTCCTTTTAGACATAAGAATGGGATGGAATCAACCTTCAGGTAAGACACCAGTTATTCATATAAAGCCTGTTTTATATATCTAGATATAGATATATCTAGCAGAAAGATTAACCAGCTCTATATATGGCCCTCAACTAGCAGAGATTATCCGACTTTAACTATCGTAAGCTCGTAAGTTTTTCTTTAATTGTTTTGCAAGCTCTTGTAGTTAGTTGCTGTTATCCAGGACTATGATCTAAGGACTTGCCTCTGGGAGCTCTGAGATTCGTTTCAAGCATTTTGCTGTGGAGCTCAACTAATTGCTGATGCTGCTGTTACCCTTGGCACTTTTAAATATTTATGTTTATATTGCTGACTGGCCACATGGCGTATGCGTTATATGCGCCCGCATATGTTGTGTTTGCTTATGCAAGTGGAAGTGGGCGTGTCTCTGTGTGTGTGTGTGTGTGTGTGTGTGTGATAAACAATAACCAGGAAGACAGCAGCGCAGGATTTATGTTGTCGTTTGAACGCTGCACTGCCACAGAGCCACGCCCCCTCCATCAGCTGCATATGCTATATAAATATATACATAATGTAGCGTTATGCAGCAGATGTTGCTGCTCCTTCTCTCTGGCTGCTTGCTGTGGCTGTCTGACCGCAACAAAGAGTCAGCACACACACACACAGAGAGAGGAAAACCATGTGTATAGAAAGTGTTGCATATTTTTTTGCGCAATGCACAAGTATTGGCCAACACCTTTGGGGCTTGTAACTAACTTTTGCAGCTCATAAAGTTATAATTAAGCTGACCCAAGGCGCAAAGCTCCCACCGAGCTAGGGGAAAGGGGAGTCTAATAAAGTGAACGACACAGCAAGGAGCAACAACATCCTTGCAGCTGAAAGTGTTTAATCCAATAAACCATAAAACAATTCAAAACTAGAAATGAAAATGCTCAAAGCGAAAAATGTTTGTGAGCTGAAATTAACTTGGCTTTTCGCTCTAATTGTATGCTGGCAGTTAAAGTAAGGTTAACCATACTATAAACAGCTGTTTTATAAGGTAGTAGATGCAGCTGACTGAGATATATGACAGGGTTTCAGTAAAAGGAAGGAAGACAAAATGCGATTGAGGTCCTTAAACAGATCTGCAGCTGCCTAGGAGAAGGCAACTTTAAGGTAAGTTCCGCTCAAGTTTCGCTGTGTTGCCAATGATCTCAAAGGATTATATAGGAGTATGTCAAGGACTAAACTCAAGATCGAATCGGTTCCTATATACGTAATAGGTAAAGCCATCTAACCTTAGCAAAATCAGCATAGTGCCACCTCTTAGGGATGTCCTTTTCATAGAGATTTTCCAGATAGTTTCAAGCAGCACTTTAAGGACTCTCAGACTTCTATCCACATTTCAGCTAAAAGAAACTAAGATATATATCAGTTGAGATTGATCAAGTCTCCGACTGTGTTTAAGTCTGTCTTTAAGTGAATTTTCCGCAGATTAACTGGAATTAGCTTTTCCTTTTGGCCTGTTTATTTTTGTGGCAAATCTTGTGACTTTTTGAGCAGCCTTGCAACAATGTGTTGCCCGCCCTGCTGGGCTTTGATGCAATTTCTTGACACACAAAGCAAAAGGAAAAAATACACACACAAAAATAAAGAAGAAGAAGAAGCATATTTTTCATATTTTTCTTTTTATTTTTGCTGCTTCCTTTGCGCTGCGTTTTCTTAGAGAGGAAAACACAAATTAAATTTTCAACGTTTACTCGGAGCGAGCTTGTTCGGTGTGTTTGCTGTTGACTTAACTGGCGGCATTGTTGTTTATTTACACACACACTCACACCACACACATGCTGTGCACACACACACACACGCACGCACACTCGCGCAGACACGCGTGAAGTTTGTTTGCCTGAGAAAATCACAAAAACAAATTAGTTGCGTGTAATTTAATTTGAAATGAAAACTGAAGGCAAAATGAAAACTGTGAAATGGAGCAGCAGCAGCAGCAGCGTCGTTAAAGGCAAGGAAAATGCTAATTGGATTTTATTTTAGCATGCAACGTGTTGCCTCCTGCCCCTGCCCCTGCCCCTACTCCTTGCTAGATCCTTTGACTGTGTGTGCGTGTATTTGATGGGCAAATTAATAAACATTAAAAGCAATTAAAATCTCTTGATTTTTGATGTTTCATTTGAGCTTGGTCCTTGGTCCTGGCTGACGTTAACGCTGACGTTTACGTTAATCCTGACGTTGATATCCTTAGGAGCCGTTAACTAATACGATCTGTTGCTGATTGTTGCCTGCCGACACACACCGAAAGTGAAAGCGAGCGTGGCGAAAGTAATGGAAAGTGCTGATTAGCTATTAGATAGCTGAAACTGAGAGCTGTCCTAATTAGCTTGTTTCCTTGTCTAAAGGATTCGCATTTTCTTTCTAGTTTTTCCAGTTGTCGCTCCTCCTTTGTGTCTTTGACTGAACCGAATTGAAGGAGTTCCAACGAAATCTTCTTAAGTCTCTTTCTTACACTCTCTTACACTCTTTCTTTCTTTGTGTTTTGTTTCAATTCCTTTTAGTCCTTTATCCTTAAATGTGCTTGTAGTTTCAGTCTTAAAGAAAACTATAAAATTTTCCTTTTTTTAACTCTTTGTTAACAATGCAAACGCTGCAACTGTTTAAACAGAATTGTTTCCTGTTTTTGATGCTAATTAGCTCTGAGGTTTGACAGGACTTTAACATTTAAGCTAAAGGATTACTCTTTAGTAATTTGTGTTTTAATTTGAAACAAACTTTTTAATGGTTTTCCAGGCAAAAGTTTCACTTTCAGTTCCGGCTTCAGTTTCATTAATATTTGAAACTTGTTTGGCCGTTAATCAATTTGAGATCTGAGTCTGAGCGACCGCAATGAAGGCTTGTGGTATTGGTAGATCCTTTGATACCAATGTGCTGGTGGTGCTAGCAAGTGGCTGCTCGCACCTTCAATTATACGGCGTATTTGTAGCACTCACACAGTTGGCTAATTAATAGGATTAACTACCAAAAAGCAAACACAATTGGCTCCCAAGCAAACAATAACACAAAGCACTCAAGTTTTTTGGGGTGAAGGGTGGGCTGGGACTTGAAGTTTTGTCAGCTCGTTGCCAGGATGTGAGTTGGCAAGTCCTTGAGCAAACATCATTATACATACACAGGCACACACACACACTCACACACACACACAGAGTTTCTGATGTCGGCACCTAACGCGCTTTAATGCAGGTGATTAATTGCTTTTGAGGTTCGTCGGCTGCGTGTTGGAAAATTTTCAAAATTTCATTAGCTCTGAGTGTGTGTGTGTGTTGGTGTGAGATGGGTTGTGTGTGTGTTTGGTGAACTTTTTGTAGAGCCTGTGAACACTGCGTGACTTTTGCAGACAATGCCAGCCCATTTCTAGTTGGTTTAGACGAGCTAATTAAGTTAAAGTTGCTGCCTGGTTTTGGCCTTGGTAATGGCACTCGCACTGGCTCTGACACTACTGGGCCCTGTTCTGACAGTAGAGCCAACTCCCCCGCTGTTAATGATGCCCAGCCCCGTCTAAAGACGAGCTCCACTGTGAGATTGAGAACGTGCTTTAAATTGTTTTTGATTTACTTATTTCCGCGCTGATAAATTACATTTGCCGCCAACGACAAAGTTTTGACTCCATTTTTGGCTAATGCGCAAAGTTTTTGGCAACATCGCACTGGGAGTTGGTCGGGTGGTTGGGTGGCTGGGTGGTTGAGTGGCTTGTTGGTTGCCTGCCTAAATGCTTCGATGCTTCTTGGCGGTTTGTCGGCAAAAATTTCGAATTTGAATAATTTATTCATATGTTACGTGGCGACATTTTATGTATTTGGGCCTTTTATTGTCTGTCAACGATTTAGCGCCCAGATGCGCATTACTCAAATGTAAATTTAATTAGTCCTCAGGTCTATTAAAATGCCATTTACCATAAATAAATCACACACAACTGACAAACACACACACACACACTCAAATCACTTTCCTTCCACTCGCAAGGACATCACAAATCCAACACAAAATTTATTTGTCCAAGAAAATATTCTTTTTTTCCAACAAAACTCCTGAAAAGAAGCCAAACAAAACGGGGATACCCTCTATATAAAGTAATGTATATTAAGGGTATGCTGAGATTGTGGAAGCAATTTGTAACACATCAAATATATATAGAGTATATTATTATATAGTCTGTTGGTTAATATGAATCAATTTTAACATAAGTTTCTATTGATCTTACAGACTTAGAATTAGATTAGTTAAAACGAAGATTTTGATATATATTAAGTAAAACTTACTTCTCGCTTTTGATATAAATTATTAATATATTTCTTCTATTTCTGATATTAATATATTAAATATATATAGTTATCAGATAATCTAAGTACTCTTACAGGGTATTAGCTCGTCGCATACTTTCAACCAACACATTTTGAACTTTCAACCAACACATTCTGAAATTATTTTGCAGAAGTGACTGCATTTTATTTGCTGCCTGGGAAATTGTTGTATTAAACATGCAAAATGTGGACAAGCCTCGGGATATACGTGTATTGCAGGAATAATATATATGTACATATATTTAACTGCAATATCAACTGAACTGTTACTGTATTCGTTTACTCTTTCAACATATTGTACACACATACAACTATGTATCTAATAAAGAGAGCGAAAGGTAGAGAAAACTAGTAAAAAGCGGAATTCTTTCATTCTTTAATTGTATTTTATCAATCGGATTTTGTTTAGGGGCAGCTTTTCATTTCTTTTAAGTAAATATGTATTTATTTTAAACAGTTAACCTATAATGTTTGCCTTGTTTCTATATATTTAATCTTGCTTTTTATATTAATATAAATTATTGAAATATGTTCTAGATTCTCTTTAGATGAAATACATAATTAAGAGTTTGCTTAACAAATTGTACATTGAACAAATTTGAAGTTAACAAAGAAATTATACTCTAGAGAAACAATTAACTGATTGTTCTATACTTTCTATGTACTATAATAAATATATATTATTACTTGAAAGATAAACAATTGATCTTTGGCACAAAGTCCACGGCAGTTTTGCCAAAAATTCACCACTTTTTCTCTTACAAAAGAGAAACAGAAATAATAAACCAAAAACAGAAATCCTATTAAACTTCTTGCACTCAATACAATAAATGAAATGTACACTAATTAGACAAATATGTGTATATAATTAATACATATCTATACATATGTTTTTAAAAGAGAGAGCAAAACACTGAGAACTTATGTATGTACATAGAAACATTCAGCAATTAATATTGTTATCGCTCATGTTAAATCGTCCGCCTGATAAAAAAGAGCTAATAGCGACTAATAAAGAGAGACGCGTTTATTATGTCATTTAATGTTTAATGAGCGCTGTTGAAATTTATTTGGCGGTCAGTGACAGAGCGAATTTAGTATGCGGCGAGCAGCTGATGCGGCGAGACGCGAATAAATTTTGAACTTCTAGAGCTGCGCGGCCCACTCAAGGCGGAATCACAGCTACATACGACAGAGCGAGATAGCAACAACAACAAAATTGTCACAATGACGCAGTTGAAAATATTTGCCACCAATTGTTTGAAATCAAAAGTAAACTTTGGTGGCTCGTTAACAGTTACGCAGAAATGGCAGCAGGTGTGTGTTGGGGTCGCACAGCAGCGGCCGTAAATATAGTAACACTTTGATAAACAAATGTTTTTATATAGAGACACTATGGAGCAGCAACAACAGCACCAACAACGGAGCCAGTGAAGCCGCTGAAAGAAATGCCAACCATAAGTAAGCTGAAAATGGTATTCGACTTCATGCCAGGAGGGAAATATCACGGCTTGGACCTGAACGAGATTACCAAGGGCATGATGCAGGACTCTGGCGGGGATATTGTCTTTATGCCAGCTCTGTTTGGCAAGGCTGGGGTAGTCTTAACACAGAATCCCAGTGATTTCGAAATGGTCTTCCGCCAGGACGGCGCCTGGCCATACCGCAAGGGATTCGAGGTGTTAAACTACCATCGCAATGTGCATCGCAAGGAGTACTTTGGCGAGGAATCCGGCCTGTTGACCACACAAAATGAGGCCTGGGGAAACATGCGTTCGGCCGTAAACCCCATACTCATACATCCCACGAACGTGAAGCTGTACCTGAGTGCATTGGACGACATCAACAAACAGTTCATCGAACGGTAGTTAACCGATTGCCACAAGCATGAATCCTGGCTTTAATCCTGTAATCCTTTCTAGAATCAAAGTCATACGGGATGCGGAGACGCTGGAAGTGCCTGTTAACTTTAAGGATGAGATCAGCGCCTGGACGCTGGAATCAGTGGGCATGGTAGCTCTGGATCGTCAGCTGGGCCTTATAGACAATACGAATCCAGAAGGCAGACGGTTCTTTACGCTGCTGCAGCGCTTCTTCGACCTGGCCGTTGATCTGGAAGTGAAACCCTCATTGTGGCGCCAGTTTAAGACTCCAAAACTGCGTGAGATTCTTAAAGTATTGGATGAGGCTTTACTCGTCACGGATCAGTACGTCCAGGAGGCAATTGAACGCATTGAGCGCTCTCCAATTGAAAAACCGGAGGCAGAGAAAAGTGTTCTGGAGAAGCTGCTGGCCATCAAGCGCGAATATGCTGTGATTATGGCCCTGGACATGCTCTTCGCTGGCGTCGATACGGTGCGTATGCGGAAATGGGCTTTGTTTCCTGTTCCCTTGTCTTATGGAATCCAATTAAATTGCAGACCACAAGCATCTTTGCTGGCATACTCCTCGCGCTGGCCCAACATCCTGAAAAGCAGGAGAAATTGCGTGCCGAGATTCGTGGCATTTTGCCGGAAAAGGATACACCCCTGACTGTCCAGTCGATGAGGAATTTGCCCTATTTGCGTGCCACCATTAAGGAGAGTCTGCGGTACTATCCACTGACCGCTGCCAATGTGCGGACCATCAACCAGGATCTCGTCCTCAGCGGCTATCGCGTACCCCAGGGCAGCGAGGTTGTGATGGTGCATCTGAACTTGTGGCTAGATGCCAAGCACTTTTCGGATCCGCAGAAGTTTCTGCCGGAGCGTTGGCTACGTGAAAAAGCAGAGGACTCCACGGGTTGCCCACAAGCCACCAAGTCCAGCCATCCCTTTGCCTATTTGCCCTTTGGCTTCGGGTCACGCAGCTGCATAGGACGACGCATTGCCGAGATGGAGGTGGAAATCGGTGTCGCCCGCTTGCTTCGCCACTTCCACGTGGAGTTCAACCATCCTGCGGACAACCCCTTTATAGCCTATCAGCTGGCCACGCCGCGTATTCCACTGCAGTTCAAGTTTACCGATATAAAGGATTAAACTGCTCTATCAGTATTTTCTGCCGCATTTCCACACTTGTATATAATTGTATATAATATGTGCAACACTTTAGTTGTTCTTGCCACAAGTTGTCAACTCTTTTCGAGAATTAGCATTAAATGTGCATAAATAATGTCATATTAGGGCAAATAATTACCAGCTGCCAGCTTAGAGCCTGTCGGCGCCCGAGCAGGGAGCCACTTGATGAGTTGAAGGAAACGTTATCCTGATAATTATTGTATGCAAAAGTGTGTCCTTAGTCCTTAGTTGGCACAAAACGTTGGCAACTGTAACCCAATATAAATGCCATTTATCATGTTGCTGCGGTGTGCGGGTTGCTGCCCCAAAAGGGCGTGGCAGGGGGGGAGGGTGGTGGTGTCTATGTGGTGACTGTTGCTAATAAATTATAGTCCTGGACATGTGCCGCACTCACGCACCACTGCCACGCCCCCAGTGCCCACTTGTGTGCCACACGCCCAGCGTCTGCCTGGCGTTGACAGTTTTAAATTACAAACGCTGGCGTTTGGTTACGTTTCCGTTAGGTTCCCTCTGGAAGCCGAGCTAATTAAGCCAAACATTTGGCAAATGCAACTGCGTCCTTGTCATAATTTGTGTTTCTTATTAGATTTTTAATTGGCTCGGATTTTGGCCAAAACGAAATGGCCTTTAGCAACGCACAAGAACGAATGGCACATCAAAATCAAATCTGTTATTTATTGGCTGTTGTGTCCTTTGAGCTCGTGACTCGTGACTCCAGGACACAATTATTTATTTACTCGCCCAGGCCTTAACCTCAGCTCATTTTTCATTGCCCATTGAATTGCGCCAATTATGCGTTGACAGCTTCAAGTTTGGCCTGCTTGGTGGGATTGGCAGTCGCTGCGACCAACTAAGTGGAAACATGTGCGGCCACAATTGGCCATTGTGTTCTGCTGTAAGCGGAGCCAGCTCCGTGCCAACGTATACTTAATATAAACTGTGGCAATTGGAGAGGCCTAAACAGAAATTGGGTTTCTTGCCAAGAAAAACCTCACTTCAACTGGCACAGAAACTGGCCCAAACATGAATTCAATTCTAAGAAAATAGAACTTAATTTGATTTATATTATGTTGGGACACAGCCAGCATATATATAGATAGATATAGAAGTTGGATCTATTTCTCTATCGGAATAATATCCCTAAGGCTTATAGCACAGATTTCTGACACTTTATGCACAGTTTATCGCTTTATGTGTTATTCATTTGAATTTTTATTGGTATTTCTGTATCATGTCAAGGTTCTCAGCTCTCTTGTCCTGCTCTTCTCCCCCTCTCTCTCTTCCTCTCTCTTTCGATGCTGCTGACAGAACACAGAAAACGTCTACAGATAAAAAGTATTTGTATGCAATTTGTTTTTGTGCTGTCGTTGTCAAAAAATTGTGCACTTTTCATTTGGCGTCGCATTGTTTTGTTTCCATCCTCTCGCATATGTTTCTCCATTTTTATATATATATTTATTTATTTTGTTATACCCTGTACTCATCAACAGAATAGATGACGAAGGGTATGCTCCGGCTCTCAATTCGTATGTAACAATTAGAAGTAGATATATTCTAGCCCAAAGACTGTTGATGAGCTTGAACAGCTTCGATTAATCATTAAATTTTAAGCTATATCTTTTGATGCTTCAGCCCTGATCCTAACCCTATGCCTATATCTCAGTTGTATCTTTATATTCTACAAATCGTTTGAGCAACATTTCAGTTATTAAAGTACTCTTCTTAAAGCTTAAGTTTCGAGTGCTTGTATTCATTTCGTTTTCATGTGGAAGCATCTCCCAGTCGAGTAGTTCTTGTTTTGAGTATTCTTTCTGTTGTTTTTTCTATATTCTGCATGTTTTATTTTGCTGTCCGCAATTGTGTCATGCACTTCAATATGCGCTCCCATTGTTTGTGCCAGGGCCAATGCCGAGAGGCTCTCGGCGGGGTAGACCTCTTAGAGCCAGTGCTCAGTGCTCAGTGCTCAGCGGACAGCGGCAGCACTCAGCATAGTATCTGAGCATCATCAGAACTGTCGCTTTGATGTTGCAGTAACCAACCAACTCTCGAGCATTGGCCAACTGGGTTAATAGCACAATGTTTCTGTCTGTTTCCCTGTTTCCCATCTACTCTCCAGGCCCCTAGACTTTGACACCCACGTGGCGCCACAGACAAACAATCAAATTTAACACACAACCAGATAGAAATGGATGTGCATTTCCACTTGAAAGTTGCCCCATGGAATCATGGAATGCTGCCATATGCACTACACATAGGGGCCCACTGTAGTCGTTAGTCACATTTTATTTCTCATTCTGTTTTCTTTTTTCAATTTTCTACTTTCTATTTTGCTGCTCTTTCTGTTTTGTTGTTTCGTTAAAAACATGACATAAAATATTAAATTACATGTTCCGTGAGGCGCAACAGGAGCAGGCCCTTCACCAGGAGACAGCTAGGTGCGTGCCTTGTCATATCAAATTAACAGGCACCAGGCACAACAATTTAAGTAGCTGCCAAGTGCCGCGTCTGAAATCGTGGAGAAAGTTTTTCACATAAATATGCTCGTTCTATGAATACTCTACATAGAGAAATAATAAATAAACATGTTTACTATTAATTTTCTCGCTTTCTACGCTCAACTCAAAGAGATGTTCGCCATTTTTTTTCAGATCTTGCCAGTATTTAACATTTAGCATAGAAACACATGAGTGTGAAAGGGATAAACATATAGCAGGCGATTCTGTTAAGTTAAAGAATGTGGTTCTCTTAAAGTCGAAGCATGTGGTTCTCTTAATGTTAAAGCTTGTGCGCTCGTTCAATTTTCCAATTGGACTATCCAATTAGACTATGTGACTGTAACAGATTTTTATGCAATTTCAGTACGAATCGATAAAGGATTATTAAGTAATTCTGTATATAACTACTTTTTATGAAACGTTACAAACGTCATGACATTGCCTAATATATCCTTTATATATCCTTACAGAAAGAGCTATGGTGGAACCCAAGAAAGTGGAAGGAAAAACAAGCTCAGATTGACAGTTAATAAAGTGGCGACAAGTTGCCGGCTGGGTGGCTACCACCGACTGGCTTTGAGCGAACGTGGCAACTGTGGCGTTGACAACTTGACCCAATGTATGTGACAACTGTCACCGTGCACCACGCCGCACCCCACATCCAACCCCAACATAAAGTTTGTGCGAACTGTAATAAAGCAAAAATTTGAACTTCGTATTGAAACCAGCAGTCAAATGCGAGTTATATTGAATTTCGATTCGCGTTCACCGCCAGGACACGCCCACCAGTGGTGTCCAGTCGAGCAGGAGTCAGTTTCACCATTATCCTTAAATAACCACCAATCAGCAGCATAAATTAAATGCACATTTGTCAACAAAACGAGCAGCAGCGGCAGCAGCAAAACCAAAGGAAGCAATTAAATCAACAATGCCACTTGAAAGTGCCGGCTGATTCATGAGGCATGCAACGTTAAGTTGCACGTTGAAACACAACTTAATTGCTGGGCAGTTCCAAGAATTTGTAAATACGAAAAGTGTAAGCCTCAGCTGGAGGCTTCTCAATTTCGTGCTAAAAGGATATTTAGTTTTTTTCGCCAGCCTAAACGTTAGCATAAAACATTTAAGCAGAATTGATTTGAGGAATTATTCTTAAAGTGTTTTACTTTTTTTAATAAGGCTTAGAAAGTGTTTAAATATATATATATATTCCCATTCTGAAGAATTCATATTGCTAATTGACATATATCAGAACCATCAGAATGGAAATACAGTTGACATTTACAAATTGAAAGCACTTTATTCCAATTTCTGAACTATATTCAAAATTTAAAATCTGAACGCTTCTTTACTTCTTTTTAATAGTAGAAAATAGGAAAATATCCCTTATACAGGCGTGCTTCCACACAAATTTTATTAATAAACAAAAATTGTCCATTTATCATACAGAAATGTTTCTGTTTCTTTTTTGGCTTCAATAAATTTGATACCACGGTAGAGCCAGTGCTTGGTGGAAAAAACCTCCTCTTTTTGGACAGCTTCAATAAATTATGGACGCATTTTAATAAAGGTTTCGCCATTTTCCATAATTTTGGTTATGTTGCATTAAGGAAAAGCAATTGATAGCCAAAAGTAAAGTAAAAACGCTCTGAAATAAGAACCTCGAGTTCCAATTGGAGATTCATTCAACGCATTCAAAATTTAACTTCTAATAGCTGCTGATTCGATTCTCTCAGGGTTCCCATATGTGAGTGTCTACTGTATATATATGCCAGATATCAAGGAAATAATATAATCCTATAGGAACACAATAATAACTGATAAATCCTACTCATTTCCCATTTCTCATTTCTCTTTAAATTTGCACTCTCAAAAGCTTAAAAAATTTTAAAGCAAACATTTCATTCACCAAACATTTAACCTACATTTTCTATATATGATATATATATATATATATATATATATATATATATATATATATATATATGCTTATATTCTTTTCTTTACTATTTTAGTTAATGTCATCGGGTTCATTGCTAATCTTTCGCTGACTAATGGACCTCCGTGGATAAGGACACAGAAGTAGGACGCCTTGACATTGCCGTCTCGCCACTTTCCGTGTAAGTAAACACTCTTTATGCACTGCTCGGGCTCATTAAGTCAGTTGGTAGGTGCTGCAGCAGCTGGAGGAGATTGAGGAGGAGGCACTCAGCACATGACATGAAACAAACTAACCCACAACTGCTACCTCCTTCCCCCTCCCGCCTACATACTAGAATATGTAGTGCCTTTGTAATTGGCCTGTCAAATGTTTTTGCTGTGGGCGCAGAAAACTCAAGGCAAGTTTTTCCAACTTTTCCTCGCACAGCACAGACATAATGTACTCTATATAGAGATGTACTCGTAATACTCCCCGTGCTCTCAATGTGTCCTCAAATTCGCCCCATTCGCGTGTCTAATGAGCAATTCAAAGTTTTCATTTTCATTTTTATACCCTGTAAATGGAGGAAATCAGTAAAATGGGGTATGATAAATCTTCCCTTCATCATAAGATATTATTCTTAAAGATAATATCTTGAGATCCGGTACTCCTATATATATACTTGTAGCTATAATATCTGTAATATTTAAATCTAATAAGAATCCATAGCTTAATAGAGATAATAATTAGAGTAAAAGAGAGAGAAAAGCTTACCCACCAGAGATCTGAAGTGAATGATTAACTGCGTTCATGAAAAGCTCATGAAGATTCATGAATGAGCCTCAGCGAGCTCACACGAAGAGTGAGCCTGAATATTCAGCGTTCACACAAAGCGAATACGAAGGCTCATCGGCTGTCGAAGGCTCACGATCGAGAGTCCGAGCGTTCACAAGCCTGAAGATTCACTGAATACACAAAAAAATGTGGAATATTCATGAAAACTCGTGAAGATTCGTTAAATCATGAATATTCATGCCATCTGTGTTGAGCCTTTTGTGAGCTTTGCATATGTGTGTGTGCCGAAAATTGTGTACATGAGCGAGCCTCAAGTGAGCCTTGCATATGTGTGTGTGAAAAAAATGTGTACACTGCAGTGCACTGTACACTGTACATGCAACTACTGCGCAATATGCATTGCATATGTATGTGTGCAAGAAATGTGTACAAATGAAACTGCTAGATGTCCTTTGGCTCTTTCTAATATCAGCTAAGCATTATCATATATGTTCTACATAAACACACACATTTGCAATATTCATGAAAGAGTTGTGAATATTCACAAGCCTTTGACGCTGATTCATGAAGAGCTCATATTCACTGCGTATGAGCATGAGCCTTGTTCACACACATTGATTCATGAAGTTGAGAGAGTGAATATATTTCTTCATGAACATTTCATGAAATTTTGAGTGAACGCACAAGCTCACTGATTCATTGCAGATCTCTGTTACCCACATATGAATCTATCTCAGCTTCATGATATCTTTACCTTTACAGGGTATCTTGTGAACGATCATTGTGGTTTGTTTTCCTTTTTAAGTTTTAGTTTTTCCGCGCATTTTCCTGCAGTTGTGTGTTGTCATCTTGAATGGAACCTCCTTCCACTCGTCGACGCCCAAGTGACAGCTTGAGAGCTAAATTTTCAACGTTGCGCTACTTGGGATCATCTCGGTCAGAGCTAATAGGCCCTGTGCGCGTTTTTCCTCAATGCAGACGCGAAAATAGTTTCTTCTTCTTCTTCTTCTTATATCCCTACCCCACCTTAACCAACCCTTGGCTGCTCCCTCATCCTCTCGCTGTCGTCTCAAGTGTCTGAGTGAGTGATTCACGTCAACCGAGGCATGATTCTATGGAGCTAAATGAGTTGTCGTTTTTATTTTTGTGAGTGGGCGGTAGGTGGACGCGAGAGGCGGGTATCACCAGGGGGCGGGGGTGCGGCTCTTGCACGCTCTTGGCAATACTTGAAATGTGCTTGTGGCACAGTGTTAACTCGTTAACTTGACTGAGAGCTTAATTAAAGAGCTGCACGGCAGATGTATGTGAAGGAAATGTAATTGAGGGATTTATACTAAAAGATTTAAGATAATCTAAGGCGGAAAAACTGTGAGATAATAAATTATTTAGTACTACATAAACAGAGATATAATACATACACACATACAAGTATTCAACTATTTACAGCTACTCTGTCAGCGACAAAGTTTATTAAAGTTTCATCCCCTCTCTCTTTCCTTTGATCTGCAGCTAATTATCATGTTTCCCGACACGCTCCAAAAGAGTGCAGCACGAGCTAACACTAGCTATACCACTCACACCTTCGTTCGTCAAAAAGACAAGAAAACAAATAAATATAAGCGACGATAATAATATCTTTGCTAATCCCATTGCATTAAGTTCAGCAATTGGTATTTGCTTCGATAATTACCAATTTGTAAGCGAGGCTATCTTAGGATATTTTCCCTCGTAGGGTATTTTCTCTCAGAGGACATTTTCTCTTATTTGGCCTTAGCCGAATAACTTAAGCAAAAGCAAGTACTTACTATCCTGCTCACACATGCAGCGATCTAAACAAGGTCTGTGTCTTACATAAGCTATCTCGCTCATACATTCAGTGATCTGATTACATGCGCCGAGTATACAAAAAGTTAACATAAATTTAGCAAACTATATGAAAAATTGGTATATTCTCAGCTAAGTTTCTTATTTTATCTAAATATTCCTGATGTATGACCATTAGAGGGTATCTACTAGTCGAATAACTTTTATTTAGAGCGTTTCCGCTTGTTTTGGCTTACTGAGGCTTCACTTTAATGCTATAAACGACAATTTTAGCATTAAGATTCCACTTGGCAAATGCGTTAAGCAAATTTTAAAATTAAATATTTTGAATGGTGCTTACCCGCCCCCCGCCCCCATTTGCCACACCACCAAGAGCCTGAAGACTCGACGGTTGTTGATTCACAAATATTTGTGCTTCATTTGTAGCTGCAGCGCTTATTAAATATTTGCAATTTTTGCAACAACTTAATTTATTTATACGAAAAGTGCGGATGATGAGAAGCGAAACACCAACTGCAATAGGGTTAACGACATATATATATAATCCAAGACGAAATCAGCGCCATTTGTATACCCTGTAAACGTGCAAAAGGAAGAGTTGAAGGAACTCTTGAAGTCAGAAAGCAGTTGGAAGTTTTGTATCTCAATTTGAACATAATAATGAAACTTTCCTTAGAAGTACCTAAACCATATCAAAATCCATCATAAATGATTAAAGTAGTAGTAATTGCTTTTACAGGGTATCTTTGACTCGTGCATAGTCAGTTCCAGTGGTAAATTTTGTGTATTTTATTTTTGGAGCGCGACTGCTGGTTGAGTTCTTGTGTCTTGTGCTTTGGGTTGTGGGACAATCCGGCAGATGCCGGCAATGGATTACTGGGAAATTTCTTGGAAATATGTGGGGCGACTAAATGGAGCGTAGAGCCAAAGGCGACCCGGAATTTTCGAGTCTTGGCAAGCAGCAGCAGCAGCAGCTCGTACCTGGCGCATGTTTCGTGTCGCAGTTGTTTTATGCCTGTCAGCGGCAATTTTTAGCATTTTAATTGCCTGGCAGGCTAATTGCTTCAGTTGTTGTTCCCGCTGCTATTCCTGTTCGAGTTACAACCCCTTCAACTGTGTTTAGGGTCTTAAAGTTGGCCAAGAACTCGCTATCTCTATTGATATTCCATACGAACTTCTCAGCTAATAATAAACGTTGTGTTCGCCTTTTCGCAACTGTCAGTGACAATTGGGGCATAAATACAACTGCGACTGCTCGACTACAACTACTTATGCGACTGTCATTTAGATATACCCTGTAATATATGATGTAAATAGGGTATATACTTACCTATGTAAGTAACTACCTTTACACTTTATATGCTAGCTTATGGCAGACTTTATGTGTCAAGCCTGAAGCAGTTCCTTACGAATCTCTTGATGATCAGAGGAATTAGGCTTTGGCCACACAACTTTTAGCGCACAATCTCTTACAGGGTATCTGCTAGTTCAGCTAGCTCAACTCACGCATTAATACTTGTTTATTGTTGTTGACTTTTTGCACCGAAATGATATTTGTGCAGCACATTTAAGCGCCTCATGCGCGCTCACAGTCACGTTTGGGGCATCAGGAACAGGCGGTGCCACATTGCGTGGCGCCCATTTGCCCATTTCGCCATATCCCCATTTGCCATTTGCCATTTGCCCAGCTTCAAAGTTCGCAGCACGCGCCAAATGATTTGGCCAAAAACTATTTATTGAAAATTATGGTGTAATGTTCAGTTGCTTCTACCTTACCCATTCGCTCCCACTGTTGACATGGATATTGTAGGTTGAGTATGTGAAAAGTTGGGGAGTTCTTCTTATCGCATGTTACATAAAAAAGTTGCCTCAAAACTGTGCCAAAAATATCATTTGATATAATAAAAGCAAAACTGTGCTCAATTCGTTTTTGCAGCTAGCGAAAACTGTGTGTTGATTGTTCTAACAGCCACTAGAAAGTTATCGATTGTCCGTTTTAGCCAAATAACTGTCTAAATTTATACGTTTTTAATGACCTACTGAAAGTTGCTTTCCAACGTTCACTTATTTCTTTGAGCGGTCGCTAAAGAGTAAATTAATATGCAGTTTTCTGCTCGCAGATTGGCGACTTCTGTCAAATGGACAGTCCAAGCTGCAGAGCGAGACAGCTAGTGTTAAGCTCGTGCTCAGCTCTTTTGGCACATGCTGCACACTACTTCACTCTCTGCAGATCAATAGAAAGAGAGTAAGTATAAGAGAAAATTAAGATAAGCTTTGCTGTTAAATAGCTGAATATCATGTCATATGCATGAATCCACAGTAAGTCACAGTTGTATTCAAACAGCATCTTGAAAACTACTTAATTAAATGCAACAAGATATCATTATTATTTTATCATATTTATTTTATGCTTGTTTTCAAATTAATTTAAGATAATTAAATACAAATCTAAATCTTGAAATGTTATTATGTTACATTTGATTTACGTTTAAGCAAAATTTGAACAGAAGTACAAATTTATATTAAAATATGCAAGTATCGAAGCATTAAAAAGAACGCGACAACTTACTGCAAGCAGCCACTGTTGCAGTAAATTGCAATCAAATATGGCGGCAAGTCACGCCTCTAGTTTTTTCCCCACGCTTTGCTTATCAAATTTCTCATCTCACCGAAACTTTAGTTTATCTCTTTGCCACACAAACTGTAAAAAGTAGACCGCGCAGTGTAACGTTTGCTTCCTGTTTAAATTGTTGTCAAATATTAGAATTTATTAAATATGATTTATTCAAAAGGAACTGAAACCCATTCAGAAAGTATTTGCATTGAATTAACATGAATTTTAACTGGTTTTCAAGCGAGAACATAAATTTCGTATAGTTGGAATAAGCCTTACAAATCATTTTATCATTATAAGTTTATTTCGTAATAAATACATAATTAGAATTAAATTTGCAGTAAACCCTTAATTATGTATGCTCTCCACACATATTCATAATATTTACATATGTATGTGTGTGTATCTAAGAGATGTGCTCGTAAATATGTATTTGTTTGCTGGGATTATTTGTGCTGCCGCAAGTGTGGCCAGAGTTCATTAAAAATTCGTTGGCACTTGTCTAATGTCTCGTGTCTGCACGCTAAATGTGACTTAATCCAGTGAAACGTCAAAATTTGTCAGTTCTAAAGGGCTTAGCGCATAATTAATGTTATTTAAAGTTTTTTGGAAAACATACAGCTATAGCCATTGCTTCATATACATATATATGTCTGTGTGTGTGTGTGTATATGCATATGTGATGAGTGTGTGGTTGGCCATAAACTTTCTAAATATGCTGTCGCTCCTATGCCCAGCACAAACCCTGCTCAAAGGGGCGTATTGCTTTTTAAGTGGGTTTGTAAGAAACGCTGAAACTGATTGTGAAACTAACAATTGAGAGTTAAGTTATGTTTTATCTTAGATAATGAAATCAAATTATGGCAAACATTGTATATAGAACTCTTTGTTGTATAGTGAAGAGTCCAGAAATTGATTTTTAACTGAAGTTTTCTCTATGAAAGAGAAATTTTGTGAGTTGGAGAGGGATAACTAGAAATATCTTTGAATTACACTGAACAGAATGATAAATAAAAGTAAATTAATAAAACTTGTAAGCATATGTAGAATATTATCATATTTACTTAGTATACAATAATATTTGTTATATATAAGTATATATAATATTATTAATTGATAGTAAACTATTTTTCTTTGCTCTTTAACTATACTCTATATATATTTATATTTAAGCTTATGAAATGCAATATAATTACTTCAAGAACTGATTTGATGTAGTTGGAAAATACTTTTAATTATTAATATTTATCCTCCATATCGTTTACAGGGTATCTTCTAGTCGAGCAGCTTTCAATTATTACCTTAAATCTGCTGCTTTATGCTGTGTGCTGTTTGGCTGTCAGAAATATTGTTCCTTGTGTATCTTTATAGGTCGTTGGCGACGTTGTGTGTGTTCCCTTCCGTTCCAAGCATAAAGATATATATTTATAAATATGTATTTAAGATTTTGTGTTATTTCAATTTGCGGCTTTTCTCATATAAATTTTGATTTTTATGGATTGTGTAACATCCGCTGATTGTGCCTTGATCTATTTTATCATAATTTCATTTCAATAAAAATATATATTTATTTAGCCTCTGTCTCTCTCTCTGTCTGTCTGTTTGTCTCATTTCAAAATGATCGGAAATCAATTAAAAATTATTTATTTAATTTTAAATTGTATAATGGTCCTTTATTATTGGCATATTGACCAAAGCAATGCTCCGTTCAGCTGGTTCACCGCAAATTTCATTATTTTAATTAGAATGGGAAAGCGGAGGGGAGGAGGGGGAGTGTCTGTGTGTGAAATTTGAAAATGGTAAGGAAAATATCTCTATTTATTGGGGAAAAAAAGAAACCACATTTTGTGTTTATGATTGAATTAATTATGTTGTCAGATATCCGATGCTTTTGGCTATTTAATATTTGTATAAAAACGAATATAGAACGAAAAATTTCATATTTAATTTAAATGCAAAGCAGATTTAGTACGCAAAAGATGTTTTCCCACATGAAAAAATAACAAAAGCGTTAGAAAAACTATAAATAAATTTGTCGTCATAAAATCGTATCAATATCTTTTTAAGGCTATATAAAAATAGACGAAATTCGCACTTAAATACAAAATATTATTATCTGACTCTGAGGAGCATTAAATATTTCAAATCGCCTCTGAGCGACAGCTATAAACATTTTTACTGGCACTGAAAAGGACTAGAAACAATTTGACTCTATTTTATTTATATATTTAAAGAGTTCTTAAGGAATTTATATATTTTTAAGGAATTTGAATAGAATATATATAGAATTCATAGAAATAGTAACAGATTGGAAAGTTCTGTATAAATTACACTTTATTATTATTCAGAGAGGAACAAATCAAATAAGAATTACTTAACTTACGATATCCTTTATCGATAATTGATCGATTGCTTATCAATTTAATGAAGTAATCGAATGTATCCTCATAACTATCGACATATCATCGACATGTGTCCAATGTGTTGTCCAACAAGAGGCAGCTACAACATTTCGGGTTAACCAAACGTGGCCAAAGTTGTCGTCCATGTTCAATGTTGCTCCAAACAACAACGACAACAACAACGACAACAATTTGTGCAAGTAATAAACAAAGCCACAAATGCGTTTTGAGGGGAAACAAATGGCAGCGCCGCATAGATAATATGAGTGCGAAAGAGAGAGAGATTGAGGGAGGGTAAGGCTTAATCCCGTTTGCAGTTGCTGTTAGCGGCATTCAGTTACATGCGCTGCACATTTGCAGGAAGTGAGGAGAAGGGGAGGGGGTGATAGCTTAGGGGGTGTTGCGGACTGGAATTAAATAAACTTTTCGGTGGGCAACTTTGAGAGGTTGCGCGCTTAATTAAAACGGGGATCACGTAGAACCGAATCCGACGCAATGCCATTCCATTCCAAAAATTGCTGTCACTGTCAGTTTGGCCAAGAGCCTTTTGGCTGGTGGCTTTTACTTTGCCAAAGCTAATTTGGCCACTTTTATTTGACAGTGCCACAAACAAACCAGGAGAATGAAATCGAAAGAAAAAAAAAGAAGAGATGCAGAAAACGAAAATGAAAATGAAAATGCGAGTGTCAAAGTGCATGGGAAATGCATTGCGGAACATTAATTGCATAAATTTCAACGTCGCTTTGAAGTGAGTGCGCCCAAATTAAGCAGAGAGAAAGGCAGGGGGAGGTAGGGGAGTGGGAGAGTGGGAGAGGTAGAGATTGTCGGGCAAAAGTCATTAAATGTAGTCGCTGCACCTGAGTGCAGGGGTTAAGAGGCTGCCACTGGGCTGTGGTGCAGAAAGGGAGGCGCTGGGGCTATGCTCTGTCATAATTTGATGCCTAACTGTGTCAGGCTCTGGGCCCTGGTCTGCTGCCTCAGCCTCAGCCTCAGCTGCAGCTTCAGCTTTTTGCCACGGCTGCAGTGCAGCAAGTGCTCATGCATAACGCATTTTTGCGCAGCTAAAAAGTATGCTATGAAAATGTAACTTATACCTGTTGCCACGCCCCCACACACAAACACCCATACACACACACACACACACACACACAGTTTTTAGGGCAACGCTTTAAATCAGTTGCCATTTCATTAAAATGCACGCATCACGCTTTATGCGAGTGCAAGCGAGCCAGCTGCCTGCGCCAGCCCATCTCCCTCGCACCTCTTGCCCTCACTTAATGTTAAACGCGGTTTTTTGCTTTCAAATTTAGCGTTATGAAACACATTTCACGCTCATCATTTTAAAAGCAATGCATGGAAATTTAATTACGGCTTCTATTTTCATAATGTTTGCTTTAAGCCTTTAAAATGAAAAGCTGTTTTTCTGCTGTTTTCACACTCAGTTTGCGGTTTCGATATAAAAAATGTGTATAGGGAATATCTCAATCAATCGGAGAAATGAAATGAATATAAAATGAGTTCATTTTATCAT
Organism: Hirtodrosophila trivittata; assembly: GCA_035045065.1. Classification (NCBI taxonomy): domain Eukaryota; kingdom Metazoa; phylum Arthropoda; class Insecta; order Diptera; family Drosophilidae; genus Hirtodrosophila; species Hirtodrosophila trivittata. The sequence goes on along the minus strand of JAWNNK010001311.1, from coordinate 16,002,964 downwards.
CAATTAATTTAATTAATAGACAAAACATATTTATAATGCTTCAATATACATATGTATGTGCATTATATAATTGAGCTGAATTTAATAATAAATAAAAATTGTATTGAATTTCCAATTAAAAAAAAGGATTTATAATTGGACAACAGTCATTGTTCGACATCCGATAAATATATGTTCCTACGATATACAATTTCATTAAACAGTGTACACATAATCAGCTTCAAGCAGAAATCGCTTAATAATTTTTACATGTTTATAAAATATGGTAAAGTTGCTACAGTCGAGCCTCGCTTTATGTCTCTATTACGTTGTGTATGTTTGTACGTGCAGACTCTCATGTTCTTGCATGTTTTAACATGTTAAGCGGGATTCAATTTATCCGTAATAAGCAAGCGAGATTGCAACGATTATGCTTAGAAATTTGATAATTCACATGTTTTTACTACTCGCATAAGCACGCATCATATGAAACATGGTCACCTTAATTGCTATTTCCTCTAATCTAAGCCTACTACGTCTATCCCTTTCTTTCTTTCATTGCTTTAATTGCTAATTCCCTTTATGCTAAGCAAACTGCGTCTATCTCTTTCTAACTTTCACTCATCTCCCAACTGTGTGCTAATCTGCAACTGTAACATAAGTCGTGCACTTGGGATCGCTTACAAAAACACAGCTTTGGTCACTTGCATAGCGCCACTTGTTGTAAGTCAGCACAAATATCTAACTTAATAAAAACATGCCAGTCAAAACAAAGGAATTTAAGTTGTAAAAATAAATTCCAAAGATAATTTAACGTGCAGAAATTTCAGTAAAGAAAAACATCGTTTTATGAACTCACTCACACGCATGCATATATATGTATGCAGTTTACTGTGATCTTGGTTGTTGTTGCTTTTTGAGTGGTAGACAAACATATGAAGCTCTTGCTGCCGTTCTGACATAAATAACTGTAAAATATAACAGAGTAGTGCATACAAAAAATGACGTCATAACAATTCAAGTTATTTGCTGGTGTTTTTATAGCAGTTGTTGCTGCTGCTGCGGTTGCATTTATTTTGAGTGGATTTATTTATTTGCAGTGCTACAAAAAGAATGAAGAATATAAAAAAATGGGTTGAAAGAAAATAAAACAAGGCAAATCAACTAAAAACTGCTGCCAGTGAAAGGAGTAAAAAAGAAATGCCAAGCAGATGCATAGTTTTTATGCAAATGTGCGAGTCCCAGGTGGGAAATGCACACGTTTGCCAGGGATTGTGATGTGAGTGGGGACCAGGAGCCTGAACAGGACCAGGACTATCAACATGGCGCCGCCTTTTTGATGGTCGCTGCATTTGGATGCTTTGTGTTCAATTTTCAATAGAAAGCAGCAATATCAACAATAACAACAACATCTCACACACACACAGACACCCACACAGTCAAAGGAGCTCAGGTATGTGCGCTATAAAGAACTATTGGTGCCAAATTGAGGGGAGTGGGTGCTTATATTGTTGCTTCACTGTTGTTTGTCTGCACGTCTGGGTGTCTGTTTGGCAAATGCCAACTTTATTAGGAATTTTGTGTTGTCAATGCTCCGCATACAAGTCAATAGATGAAAGAGGAACCCAAAGCCAAAGCTCATTGCAGCCGCTTCTGAATGTGCTTTTTTTTACCTGGTTTGACTTAACTCATCTGTTGGTTACCTTTTAGTGTTATATATGCACGAATATATCTGATATCATTTTTGTTCAATGAATCGCAATGCCGCGCGCTTGTAAGTGAAACGGTTCAGGTGGGAGAGAGCAACGGCAGGAAAGGGACAGCTAGCAAAAGAGAGAGTGCAAGTAAGTGCGCATGTGCTGGCGTTGTGGAGAGCGCAATGTATGATAGAAATTTCCCCTTATTCCTTTAACTTTACCTATGTTACACTGGGGGCCATAAAAAGTGGATACTCTCTTAAATGTAGGTTTTTGTAATATTTTATTTGTTTATTTAACTCTTAATTTAATTAATTAATTGCAAATATGTAGCATATTTTGTCTAATTTACTTCAAAATGATCGTTTGTATTACATTCGTAAGTTTCATCTGACTTTCCTTAAAACTGAAGAATTGAATTGTCTTACATTCAATAAGGAAATGGCCAAGAGAGACATTAGATATATTAGCACATCATAAGCATAAATTTAAGTTGGCCATAAAAAGCAAGCTCTTAACTAATGGACGGCGTTTAAGCCAATAACAGCCCCAAAGGGCAAAGACCACACCGCGTTACCATCTCCCTAAACAGGCGAGTGCTTTCAACCTGTCCAAGACAAATAGCAAATTGTCGTTTATAATTGACCACAAGTGGGCGCGCAAAGGCGGTTGAGGGGAGGCGCCGCAGAGGCCAGAACATTGTTGTTGTTGTTGTTGTCTTTGCTCTGGCCCGTGGTCGTCATTCAAAGTAAATGGACAATTATTATTAACTGCAATAAATTTCACGCACGCATAATTTACATGCAAAAGCACGCGAGCGTACACTGAGAGAAGGAAGGACAGTGCCGGACTGCTTATCAGGGGAGTGTGTATGTGAAGGGGGAAAGGAGGAAGTGGGTGGTGGGAGGCACAATCTACGTCACGTACAAATCGTTTAAGTGCAACACATAATTGTTGAAGGACCCCAAAAGCCATTTTCGGCTACGATAATTGTGCTCTCTATTTGTGTATGTGTGAGTGGGTGTAAAAGTGTGTGTGTGTGTGTGTGCGTGTGTCAATAGTAATTATGCTTTTTGGTAGAGGGCAGAGGGTAACAACTACAGTGAGAGAAAAAATTTAAGCAAACTTCTTGTTTCTCTCGAGTCTTTAGTAACTTTCTCAATTTTTAATGAGATTTCTAACTTAATTTTTATTAATTAACTAATTTATATTAATTATATAACTGCTATACTTCAAATTAAAGTATTTATATCTAAATTTCTACACTTAAGTAGCCCAATCAGAACAGAATAAATACCTTAAGTTCAGCTACAAAAGACACCTTTATTTTTAACAGGATTTAGAGATATATCCCCAGATATAGTTAATTTCATAGGATTACTTTCTATCAGTGTAGTGTTGGTTGGGTCTCAATGCAGGTAATAGAATGTTTGTGACTAGGGCTAAAAGTTTACCTTGACAAGTTTTACTTAAGCTGTCACAAACAATGCGCAAAGAATTGGAAAGTAATTTCCCCGCACGACTAACTGCTGGTTGTGTGTGTGTTAGTATGTGTGTCCGTGTTGTTTAACGCCCACGCTCCGAATCGATGTTGCCTTGTCATTGTTTATACTGAACTTGTTGTTGTTTTTTGCGTCGTTGTTGCCTGCTAACTGTGCATCGTTCGTCCATTAGCGCGTTGTTTAATTGAATTGTAGCAATTAAAGTGCTTCAATTGATTTTAATCGGAAATTGTTCCCATTGTCCACAGCTGTTGTTGTAGTTGTAATTGTAGTTGCTACTGTAACATTGCATACAGGTTGTCAGCGCTTTGTTGCTGCCGCTGTTACCGTTAATTGCATGGACAAGTACCGCTTCATTAACGCCGCCATTCAAATGCCGAAATGCCGAAGAGGAAATGTGCAATAATGTGCTTAAAGCCTCCAGGTGAACAGCAGCAGCAACAACAGCAACAACAACTACTAAAAGGAACAGATCAACAGCACATAACATTAGTCTAGGCTCAACAGGCTGTCTTTTCGTTAAATGCCAACAGCACCGTTAAATTTCCCCAACAGAGAGCACAGAAAGTACCAGCAGAGGGCGCTCTCTTTGCCGCCGCTCATTCTATGTAGTCGATCTCGCTCTCGCTGCATGCAGTGTTATGCTGCTGTTAAGCATATGGCAGATGGCAAATGGTCTGACTGTGTGCCTGCCGCAACATCGGCTCGCTCTGCGTTCAGTACGCAACGAACTTTGCACGCTGACGGTTGGTTTGGCGCTGGTTGACGCTCTTTCTGGCCTTTGCTCTTTATGGACGACTCGCGCGCCGCTTCCACGTGAATATTCAAAGAAAAAGAAAACAAGGAACCCAAAATAAGCACGCGCGCGTTTCATGCATGTACATACGTGTCCGTGTGTGCCTCTGAATGTGTGTGTGTGTATGTGTGTGTTTATTTTTAAGCAGCGGCATAAGTAAAGTGTGTAACCAAAAAAAATAAAGGAGAAATAAAAGAATATCTATTAATATCATAGGCCGGCTGCATTCAAAAGAAACGAGCAAAAAAGTTGACAAATATCGAGAGCAATGAAAGTGAAACTCAAATACGACCAGCTGCTGGCAGCGGCGTTCTGCGCTCTGCTAACGCTGGCATTAGCCGAGCCGCTGCCCCCCGGCTCCAGTTCCTATGGCGCCTCATTCATATCAAATCCGGCCATATATGCATATAACGTGGCCAATCAACAGCAGCAGCAACAGCAGCAGCAATCGGATCAAGCGTTAAATGTGGACAGTCAAAGCTACATAAATTTTGACACTGGCAATGTGAATGGTAATGCGGATGCGGATGCAAATGCAAATGTGAATGGCAATTATCATATTGACGACGGCGCTGATGTTGCCGCCTCGAACCGCAATTACTACTACACTGACGAGAGTGCACCCAAATCCACGCTTACCCCGCCCCAAACACCGCCCCCAGCCACACAACCAGCACCGCCCACCGGCTGCACTCTGGACAGACTTGCCGTCTATAAGGTTGTACTGCACACCTATTGGACACGTGAACTCTTTCCCAAACATTATCCCGATTGGCGCCCCAGTGCCCAATGGACCAAGACCTTAGGTAAGTTCTACTTATTTATTTATTTACAGTTATATTTATTGAGTAAACTTACAATTAAAGTGAATGGTGAATATTTTGAATGAAATATTTGTGTAAAGAATGGGAAAAGCTTATGGAAGTTTTCACCTATTTGAAGTACTGAAAGTTACTCTTTAACTTTGATAAAAATATAAGAAATATCAACCAAAAAGGAAAACGATTTTAAACCATTTTATAATATTTGTTTTTAATATATATTTCATTTAAATTGAATTGAAAATTTGTTTACTTTTCCCGTCGCTAAATCAACAAATTTTTCAGAATAAAAATCTATTTCCCATTTTTGTTTCCAAGAAACTTTTCAAATCTGCCCGCAAAGGAAATAAGAATCTGTGCCCTTTTCTTAATAAAACTACAAGCAATAATTTATTCAGTAGATCGTATATATATATATAGCTTATTTGCTAAATCAAAAGTGCTGCATAATCAGTTTGATATAAGTATAAGATCAGGACCTTTAGAACTTCCTTCTAAAAGTGAAATCTCTTTCACTTAACCAATTCTATCCTGTCAAATCATTTACAACCATCTTAACCAAATTGAAAACAATTCTATTCCCAGGTTTTACAACAGATATATATCTATATAGCAAAATGATAAGTTGATGGAATGATAGATTGATAATCTTGTTCCCATTTGTAGCTCATAATTCTTAGGTAAAAGAAGTGTCAGAAAAAAGGTTGTTTCTGTTTATAGCAAAACAAGGTGTTGTCTTTTACCCACTTCTCTATGGCTCAATTAAATTTGTGCACATGTTTTCCCCTGAAAATGAAAATCTTATAATTTTTTGTGTCAGTTCAGCAATAACAAGAAAGAGGAAGCAAGAAGAGGAGAAAGAAAAACCTAAGGACTAATTTGTCACAATGCTCGCAACTTGGCAGACGCATAAAAATAAATCGAAAAGCAATTTCGCAGCAAGTTGGCTAAACATTTGGATATTTTACTGTTGTTGTTCTTTGTTGATGTCTGTTGTTGTTGGGTTAAATAGAAATAGAGGCCAGACCCAAATAGATGAGATACAGATATAAACACACAGATACTCTTATAAGATGCACTGGTATAGGTAAAGGCGGCGTTAAAGTCCTTGGCCGCATTGGCATGTCGCTTGTCTTATCATGTTTTTGCAGATTTAGCTGTCAATTTATAGTACACACACACACACACAAACACACACACACACATGAGGCAGGCAGACTCACACATACTTAGGTTGAGAGAGAAGTAGACAAGTAAATCTGACAGCTAAACAAGCGTTGCCTTTGCCGTAGCATACTTTCACGCACACTCCCACACACACACCAATACACACACCCCCAGCACGCTTACAAGCTCACATAAAAAAGGATAAGGCCAGCAGCAGAGCAGCGCCTAAGAAATGCGATTTGTACGTGCTTATGCGCTATATGTTCGTCTCAGCGAAAAAAACAAGAAATTGGATAAAGTTGTTGCTGCTCGACTCCAAACTGATGTTATTCCTCCTCTTGTTGTTGTTGTCCTTTTTGCTCTATTTGTTGTTGTTGTTGTTGTAGTTGAGCCTCTTCACTTTTGATGTTTTGATTTTTGCCATGTTGCACTCAAGAAATTTTAAGATTTTTCACCACACAACTAAATCTGGGAGGCAGCTTATTTATTATTTTGTTTGTTATGCTTCCAGCAGGATTATAATCTTTACATTTTGTACGGTAAACAAAGGATATTGAATCAAAAAACCAAGAGCAACTTAAAAAAGCTAAAGTTGAGAGTGGGAACAGTCCTCAAGCTGAAGAAACCACATAACAAGCTCCTTAGGAAATAGTTTTTTTTTATAAACTTTTGTTGTGCTTATTAAAAATGGAAACTGCTAAGTAGCAGCAGAAGTATACTCCAAATAGTTAGGGTAAGTATAATCCTTAGATGGTATATGCAGATATAAATACTATATGTATAGATATATATACCTACCATAGGTACCATAGGATCTAAGTAAAATACTTTTACTTAAGTTGAAGTTCAATTTCATCTGACCAAATCGTTTCTAAAGTCCCATTGCTTCAATAGATTGCTAGCTGATCGAGTCTAGCAACTTATATCTCTACTCTTGATATAACACACCTTATGTGTCCTTTATTATACCCCATCATTAATAGAGCACAGGGTATGATGAGCTTGAAGAAAAGCCACGGGATGACAGGCAACGCTCTTAAGTTTATTTACCAAGAACTATTATCTCCAGCAGCTACTTGAGTTACTTAAAGTCAAAACTAATTAAATGCTGCCCTTCTTGATTTTGCTCTCTATATGTGCATATATATGTGTGTGTACATATGTATTATATATACATATATATATATATATATATGTGTGTATATATATTATGCATTTGCGGCTCGTTCATCTTGCAGTTCTCTTGCCGCATCCCATTTTGTGGTTTATTTTCAGCTTTAGCCTCTTCACAGTGACTGCTTCTTCTTCTTCTTCTCATGTGTGTGCGTGTGTGTGTTGCGTTGCGTTGTTTATTGTGTCGACTGGATAATTTATAGTAGTATTTGGCATTGGTATACATTGCGTATGCGTGATTTATTTGCGACTTGTGCCTCTGCCTCTGGCTCTGCCTGTGTCTCTGCCTCGGCTGGCTCCACAGATTTATAGTGTTCAAAGAGTTCGGGCTATAACTAACTATTGATATACCAGAATATATAATTCGATTCTGCTTAAAGGTGAAATATCGAGTTCATGACAGTTGCATGCAAACGCAATCAATTTTATAGCCTAATTTCAGATTTTTTACTGCTTCCTTTTGTTTGTGAACTTCGCAGTTCAATAATATTTTTACTTCTACTTAAACGTTTTTATTTTATTGCGTGGATAATATAAACTCTTTGATACATATATATATAGTTCACTCGGAATCAGACACGCATATCCAAAAGGATATTCCATTTGATTTCCTTTTTATCGACGAAGCCTTAAGGAAGCTCTAAATTGGATAGTTGCAGCGTTCGAGTTAAGTATCCAAATATCAAAGACTTAATAGCTAGGAAGAGTGTAAGGAGAAGCAGAAATATACTTTGGTGAACTTTAGACAAGAGTGTCCTTTGGCAGGACACTTAACAGTCTAAAAGATTGACTGAAAGATAGCCCAAAGTAAACAAGCAGTTTCTCACTTTGCAGCTCACATAAATCATATAAATTATCTGAAATTTCTTCAAATGTTTTCATATATCATATAAAGAACGACTTGGGAGCAAATATTTGTGTATAAATATGAGAGGAAGGATCTGTAGGAGAAAATCGCTGTATCAAATATTAAAAGAAATAGTTTTTGTTGCGAGTCCTGCAGCAGCGTTTGGTTAAGCCAGCGGCAACTTAAGTTAGTCCAACCGAGCCGGCAGCTGGCATTAAAATGCAAGTGGCAAAGGGCAGGCGGGGGGTACAGAAATGAAAGCTGAGCTTAGCTGCATTTGGCACACAGACAGAGACAGCTATAGACATAGAGAAAGAGATAGAGACTGTGATAGAGACAGAGACAGAGGCGGCAGCTTCCTGCTTGTCATATCCTGTTTGTATATAAATTTGAGTGCGCTGCTGAGCATCCGTTGTATTTCAACTGGCGAGCAATGAGCTAGGACTGCTGCAATGGTGCACTGGAGCGGGGGTGGAAAAAAGTGTCCTGGCGGCTGGCATTTGCTTTTATACTTGGCATTTTTTCCTTGTATCCTGTGCTGCGCCTGTCGCAGGACAAACTTCAGGCATGGGCGTGGGCGTTTGGTCTAAAAATTTATTATGAATGTTCAAAAAACAAGCAACGACAGCAAATGCATTTCTTGTCGTCCTTTGTGCCAAGTCAAAGCACCCAAGACGCGCCTCCATCTGGCCCAAACAAGTCCTTGGTCTCATGCTCATTCTCATTCTCAGTCTCATAGTTGTTAAATTTCATTTGGTGGCATTGCTGAGCTGCCCAGGCGACTCCTGTCGCCATTTGGCCAACTGCTGCTCCTGTTTTTATCGCAAATTGAAACCGAAATAAACTTTTTGCCTGTACAGCGGCTACAGGGACGAGTGTGCAACTAGCAGCGATACCGATCCCGATCCCAATCCCAATTCCGATTCCCACCACGACAACGCATCGCTGCGCCAGTTGCATTTCCACTTCCATATTTCTCCATACCCATCACAAAAGAAGGATTATAAACAGGGTTGCATACAGCTTGTTCCTGAAAGTAGAAGGATGTGCAGACAGGCTCTGGTACTGGGCTAATGATGAATGGAAGAAGCGTTTCTTTTGGAGAGAGCAGTTTAGCGAGTGAAATGCTTAGACAGGAGACAAAAGGACAGAAGAGAAGGGATAAAGTCAAGCGGGAAAGTAAGAGAATAGAAAAGAATTTTAAGGTTTCCTTAGAAGTCATCAAGTAGATCCTAGGAAAAAGGGAGAAAGCTAGACTGGACTGGAAGATATAAACTACAAGATAGATTGCTTAAAGGACAAAACTATCAGAGACATCCTTAAGTATCCCCGCATTTCCTTTATTCTATTACTTTTTCTATGATTTTCCAGGATATCTCCTAGTTGTCCTTTCCTTTCAGTTTCTATTCCTTTTTGCTCCCAATTGTTGTTGTTGCCGCGCTGCTGTTGTGTTGAGGTTATTTGCTTTTTGTGCTGAATAGTTTTGAGCAGCAGCAGGGGCATTCAACACTTTTTGTTTAGCTTTTTTACGCGCAAGTTTTGTGAAAATAAATTTTTGCCATTTTTATTGCTTGCCAAAGCTTTTTGTTTCTCAATTCTCAAGTGGTTTTGCCAGGATACGGCCTGGCATATCCTTGACTGCTTGCAAAATGAAATGTTGCCGTTTGCAATTGCATTTTAAATTGACCACCCACAAATACAAGGACCTCCCCTGCCCCCACCTTCCTTTCTACCCTCACCTCACCTTTCCACGCCAGCCGCAACTTTGATTTGAAATCAATACGAGTTGCAATTGCTTTCCTTTTTTCGGGGTCGGGTTGATAAATGTGGTTATATCGGGGTTGATTTAAGGGGATTTGTTCAAATGAATGCCAAACAGAAGAAGAAGAAGAGCAGGAACAACAACAACAACAATTGCAGTTGAGTAAACACCTTTGATTTGAGGCAAGTTCAACCGTTGCCTGTTGCTTGTGGGCCGCGTGCAACATTTTTGTTTGTTCCCCAAAGCTGCGGCGCATTGTCATGCACAGCTTATGCCACGCCTCCCTTCACCTCCTCCCTCTGCTGTGAAGAAGCAATGCTAATTGCCTGCGTGCCAGACAATTATCCTGTTTGACTCGGCCGCTGGGATGTGCGTGCCTCTTGTAGTTTGGTGCTAAATGTTGAGCCTCTGGCATTTTCACGCCTCGTGTTTTATTGTGTCAGTCCCCAACACCACCCACCAGCCAACACCCCACCACACACCACCCACGCGCCTCTGCGTTTGCCTGTTGTGCAAATGAAATGCCAAAAATCTTGTTCCTTTTGGCAAATGAATTATAAAAAGCTTTTTGCCGGCGCCCAAATGTATGCTACATAAATATAACATGCTCCATCTAATTCTATGTGTGTCCCTCTGCATGTGTGTGTGTGTGTTTCTTATGAAGCATATTTTATGCACACCCACACAGCCACACACACGCATACTTAGCAGCAAGTCTGTCTGCCTTCCATGTCATTGCACCTTTTTTGCCGCCAGGCAAAAGTTTTGCGTTCGTCCTAAGAAAACTTTAAATGTTCGACAATTTTTTACACGCACTCAAAAGCGGCAAAAAGTGACGCAGACAAAGCTGAAATCATAAGGCGCTTGTCTGGCACAAATCAAAAAAACTACAACAGCATATTATATATTTTATATTTATGTATTTTTCTTCTCTTTTGTGGAAATGTGACAGCAGCAGCAAATGCTCTTTGCTTTTATTCTCTCTTTGAACATATTTTCCTCTTCTCAAGTCCTTTAATTGTTGCTCAAATTTACATTTAAGGTCTGTTAGCAGAGGTTTATTCTATATATGGCATTGGCTTTTAAGTCTCAGCTTGAGAAACTACACTCTGATATATCTTACTATACATAATAATAATATAATTATAGGTCAATCTTATTCTGTATATCCTACTGTTAACATGCTTAAATTCATCAAAATACTTAACAGAAGTTCATGTAAAAACTCACCTAAGTTGGACACTTAACCATATTATCTGGCCAGGGCTATATGTCGATCAAATTCTGCTCCAATATGAGAAGATTGTATCATAGGACTCACACATTCACTTTGCCCATCAATAGCTCCTTCTATATCTTTCTGAAGAAACAATGACATAAGGTTTTAATTGATTTCCTTTTACTCAAAAAGTTATTCATAAAAGAAACCCCTTATTCCTGTAATATGTATGTTAATTGTTTTACTCTCTAATTGGAATTCCATAGTTTAGTATAGCACATAACCTCACATAGCATAACATTGCATAAAAGTTCAAGTTAACATTTACTTAACATAACAGAAAGTATTAGAGTATAACCTAGCTTAAGCCAACGTTGATATTAACATTTGCTTAACAAGTCATGTAAAGTGCGAACAGAATACTTGCCTTATTGTGTTAAGCACTTTAACAGTGCTGTTAAATTCTTTCACCGAGCTGTTATGCTAAGAGATCCAAGCATAGCATATTCGAATCGCTTTATGAAGTATTTGCTAATATTTTATTATTATAAATTAAATGTTATGTTATATGTCTAAAGCTATATATAATGTTACTTAACAGCAACAGTAAAGTACATAACATTATTGAAAGCTGCTGCTTAGGTTCAATGTTATAAATTGGCTATCAAATTGAGTCCCTAATGATATAATTAAAGATGCACAAAAGTTGTAATAGAATATAAAAAGATACAATAAGAAAATCAAATTTATTTTTGTCCTGCTGATTACGTTGACTATCTGCAGATTGTCTGCGTCTCAGGGGCTTTCACTCTGCTGGCTGTCTGTGTGTGTTATGAGCGGCATTACGGATTCATAATACTCGTATCTTGTACCCTGTGCCCTGTACCCGTACCTGTGCGTGCCCAAAGGACACTCACACACACGCACACAGAAGCATAGCATACATCTTGGGGCTGTGCGTAGCGAGCGCGTTTGTCTGGCGCTGCAGCATAAGTACATTAATAATAAATGTAAATTTTATTTTCTGTTTTTTCTTCTTTTTACTTTTTTGCCGCATACTTTAAGCAGCGTGCTAGGGGCAGGGGCAGACAGAGAGAGAGAGAGAGGAAAACGTTTACTTTTCCGGCTACTTTCAGCTACTTAGTTGCTGGTGCTGCTGAATCCTAAAGTGTTATAATTAAAAGCAACCGCTCTACGTAGCCGAGGCTTTTGATGTGTTGAGTTTGGCGTTGGCTTACGCACAGCCACGCCCTGCTTTTTGTGTAACAGTAACCGTATACCGCCCCCTTAGACTACTGTTTCCGCCGTAAGATGAGACGCGCTCGCATTTTTTACTTGTCTTCGTGGTAAATCACTGCGCGCTGGCGCTGCCAAATAAATTTCTTGTATCAAATTTTTGGGTTTTATTTTCTTGTTTATTTTCTTCAATTTTAGATGCCCTGCAACCATTAAAAGTGCGTTCGACGGGGTAGTATTGACTGGTACAGGTATATGTAACAGACAGAAGGGAAAGGGTCTGAGATGGTAGAAAAAGGAAAGAAATAACTTGAGGAAACAAGTTGATGTTAGAACAAATGAATCTATAATGCTACAGATGTATACCCTATAATATTTGGGTTGTAGATTAATTTCAGCCATACCCAAGTTAAGATTTAACTTAAATTTTGATAGATCAGATGGAGTTTTATCTAAGATAAAGATCGAAAATTATAAACTGAGAAATTGATTGAGGAAATAATTAGCTTGAAGTCAGACAAAGTCAGACAGTAGCAGCAGCTGCTGTTCTAGGAGTAGGAGTAGTACTGAGTACATAGTCTAGTTGCAGGGTATCTCTCTAGTCTATCATCAGCTTTATTCCTTTGGATTCCTGGTTTCTTGTCTTCTCTTTTCTATGCTGCGCATTTACTTGCATGAATAAATTTTTGGGCTGCATGTCTTTTATGTTGGTTGAGTCTCTCCTGCTGCCAGTACATTTTTGTGCTTTGTCAAATTCGTGTCATTATTCATTCATACATGATTAGGTAACGGAATACAAAACAAAATAACAAAAAAGAAAACAGCCAACACACACACACACACAACACACAGAGAAGAGACAACGGCGGACAAACAATATTACAACAAGTAAACAGCGCTCAGGTTTTGAATTACACGCTGGTTGGAGAGGGATCAGGAGGAGGAGGTGGAGGCCAGGGGTTGGTCTCCTTCCTCTGTCTAAAGTCCTGACGAATAGTCAGCGCCAACTTTGAGACTGGTTTTGGGCCAGCAGACAGGCGTGGCATTGGCAAATGGAAATTAATGAATGAAATTTGATATACTGTCAGTTGCGCTGGTTCAACACCAAAAGTTGCATGGGGTGCAGGACACGCCAGGGGAGAGGGGTGCCGGGGGGTTGCTGGATGCCAGGGTTACTACCTATCATGCCGCCATCGACATTTAATTTAATTTATGCCCACGTGCTGCACATATTATATCACATATACTCCCCATATATCGTATTTATATTCCACTCGCGTCGTGTACATTTTTTGGCATTCATTTTAATTTTCATGCAAATTTCGTCGCTTTAAACCCATTTTAATGCTCGCCCATTGATAATGCATTAATAATGCATTAAACAATTTTTCATTAAATTCATATTTATGCCCTGAATTCAATTTAAATTGATGAACAGCCAGACGAGGACTCGAATATGCTCTATAATGCAGATATATTTGCATAAGGATCTGTCGAGTCGAGCTATTCCTAGCTGAACTCAAAGAGTGAGCTATCAAAGCTATAGACAGCAATATATGGATAGATTTCGGTATATCATAAATAGATCAGGCTATAGAGATCAATCTACTAAGATTTATATATGTATTCCTGTATATCATTAACAGATCAGGTTTGGCTCAGAGTTTCCCATCTCAACCTCAGCTCCACCTATGAAGCTTTTGCTTTCTCTGTTGGCACACTCATCTATAGAAGTTTATTATCTATTTATATTGTAGATTTCCTACAGCTGCATTAATATATACAGCAGATATCCAAGTATCAGTTTTACATAGAGCAGAGTTAGGTTCTTCTTAGGATTCTTCATAAGATTCTTCCTTGGCTTCCTTCATAGAGTTCTTCTTAGAGTTCTTTGTGGTGTTCTCTATAGAGTTCTTTGTAAAGTTCTTCGTAGGTTTCTTCTTGAATTCTTCATAGAGGTCTTCATAGAGTTCTTCATAGAGTTCTTCGTGGGGTTCTTCGTGAGTTCCTTTAGTATTCTTTATTTTCTTCTTCATAGGGTTCTTTGTGGGGTTCTTTGTGGGGTTCTTGAAGGGGTTCTTCGTGGGGTTCTTCATGGGTTCCTTAAGGAATATTCATTGGCTTCTTTTTGGGTTCTACGTAGGACTCTTTGTGAGATGCCTTCTGGGATGCTTTGCATTTCATAGAGTATTTTCTGTAGTGTGTGTCTGCAGAATCTGTTGTGTGTGTATGTCCTTGCGTGTGTGTAAAGTTAAGTATTTTGATCTGAGCTGAACGTATGTCAAAGTTGAACAGCCCCTTTTGAAAACAGAACACGCACTTACACTTATTATTTTTATTTATATTTATGCGCGGATTTCAACGAGGAGCCTGCTTGAAGACTTAAAGGATTTAAAGGATTTAAAAACAGATTTTTATATTTTACACTCATCACACACACACATACAGCAATTGGCATAAATTAGCCAAGCTAATTACAAATAAATTGCGCAATTTGTAGGCCTCGTTAAGACCTAAATTGTTGTTGTAATCTGATTACAAAAATCCCTTCATGATTTCATTTAAATTATGTATAATTGCGGGATATGGAAACATATATTTATAATATTCTATTTCCTCTTTTAAATTAATTTACTTTTAAATTAAATATATTTTATTTCCTGCACTTAAGCTTTAAATTATAAACACCTATTAAAAAACGCGCCCTAAGCCCAATAAATAAAAAATCTCTTTATGCTTTTCTTTTTTCCTTCAACGTTTTTCACTTAATATGCCAAAATAATTGCCATAAATAAATGTTTTTTGTTTTTATTCCCTTTTTGTGCTTTAAGCGCGCATTTTAAATGCGAAAGCGAGAGACAAAAAGTACATTTAACACACTAATAAAGACTAGCAAATACCCTGTATTAGTGGGTTAAAGTTATGGTAAGGTATGTGTCAGACAATAGGAGTAGAAAATTTGAATGAATGGTGTATATATATACTTGATCAGTACCAATAGCTGGCTCGATCGATCGATTCTTGTCTCTATATCTTCTTTCCTGCCTTTCTAGTTTGAGTCAACTTTAATCAGTCGATCTGAGAGACCATAAAGCGACTATAAGAGCTACCAAAGTTAATAGTAGTATGCCAGATAAAGATAAGGTTTAATTCAAGTTTAGATATAGCATAGAGTATAATTTAATTTGATAGTCTCAATGTGATATTCCTTATGATATAAAGCGATATTCTATATAGCTGCTAGAGGAAATATTTGCGATGTTCGCCTGGTTATCAGCTTATTCCTTAGGAATAGTTGATTGATAGTTCATGTGATTAGTTTAGGTATAGATTGTTAATTATATATTACATATATTATGGATAGTATATACTATTATGGAACTTGACTAGTTCTAGATTCAAGCTAAAGTTTCTTTGCCTGAAGTAACTGAAGAATTTCCTCTTCAAATCTCTTGAAATTATTACAGAAGTTGAACACATTGTTTCCTATTTTTTAGTTTTCTTCTTAAAACTTCTTTGATATATATTAATTCATTTATATTTTAGTATAATATAGTAGTATATAGTATATATAGTATATAGTATTATATAGTATATAGTAGTTCTCAGAATCAAACTAAATTTCCCAACTCTAATTTTCAGGGTAGCTGAGCAAAGCCTATTCTTAGCTCAAAAATTTTCCACATCTTTTATGGTCTCTATAAGCCAGATTGCAACACCTGTTTGAGGCATGTGTTTTGTCTGCTTTTCTTTCTTTTTTTACAGGGTATAAAAGTCGAGGAATTTTAATTGTAATATTTATGACACGAATTGAAAAGAAAAAAAAAAGAGAGAGGGAAAGGGAGAAAGGCAATGCCTGTTTCTGATTTAAATGCCGTATTTACACGGTGGTTTTTATGGTTGATTTCTCTGCGTGTGTGTGTGAGTGTGTGTGTAATGTGTGTCTGTTGGCAGTTTTTTGTGCGGTTCTTGCATTTGTCAGCATTAAATGGCTGCAATTTGATTTATATTTTGATACGAGACTCAAAACTGGACCAGACACTCAATCGATAACAAAGCAAATGTTGGGTCTACTTTCAGTATTATTATTATGATATGAGAATAGGGTTATATATTGTATATATAACAGATCCTGATCCTAATTAAGTGTCACACATAAATCAAATGCTCAAAATGCTACAAAATGCTCATTAATAATGCATTTTACATGCCGCAGACAAATGGAACCCAATTTTGAGAACCCTTTTTGCCTCGTTATTTATGGGCTAGCCGGAAAAGTTGCTCTGACCTCATAGAAAGAGAAAAACGAAATCAAAACTGGAAAAACTGGAAAACGAGGGGAAATATCTTTGAGTTGGTTTTTTAAGTTATGCGGCATAAATACTCTGCCAGGAGTTGCAATGGCTGCTAATGGCAGCCTAATTATGCTGACCACAAGGATTGGGCCCCAGCACAGAACCCTTTACCCCACTGTCTGTCGGTCGGTCTGTCTATCTGTTCCACTGTCTCTTCTGCCTGCTGTTGTCCTGTCGGAATGTCCTGCTGTCTCTACGTCTGGCATATAAATTTTGGGCTTTTTGCTTTGCTCCGCAACTTTAAGACGCGCGCGCGCACCTTT
This sequence comes from Hirtodrosophila trivittata, assembly GCA_035045065.1. Taxonomy (NCBI): domain Eukaryota; kingdom Metazoa; phylum Arthropoda; class Insecta; order Diptera; family Drosophilidae; genus Hirtodrosophila; species Hirtodrosophila trivittata. The sequence continues at coordinate 15,986,147 of JAWNNK010001311.1, read as the reverse complement.
TTGACTACATAAATCTTTGCCAGGTGGGTGCGTTATGTGTGTGTGTGTGTGAGTTCCTCTACCACCCTCTCACCCCCTTCTCTGCCCTTCATCCCCAGCTCCTGTGGCAGGCAGACAAGGCGCAGACAACATGCGTGTTCTACCAGGAAACGCGCCAAAAAAAAACTTTCGTTTTGCCTCTGTCTGCGTAATGTGCGCTGATTATGTGGGTGTGTGTGTGTGTGTGTGTGGGTGCCAGTGGGTGTGAGCTTGGGTGTGACTGCCTGTGACTGTCTGTGCATTTGTCTGGGCTTTTCGGTTTTGGTTTTGCTTTTGCCCTACGGCAGGCCACATGAAAAATGTCTACAAATTACAGCGCGTTGGAACTGCTGCTCCTGCTCCTTCTGCTGCTGCTGCTGCTGCTGCTTATTTAGTCCTTAGTCCTTTTTGACAAAAGGAATAGCTAAGTGGGAATTACAACTTTTGTATGAAGTTTGCGGCACATACAAATATGATGAGCTCTCATTTATCTAGGGACGCACATGGTAACAGTTCCGGACACAATTCCGTGTAGTCCGTCAATTATATTTTTCAATAAAACTGCCTATCATCAGGGCTAACAAATTGTTGGCCAACAAGTTGAGCCAAATGTCTAACAAGCTGCTGAAACCTGCTGGGGATTCAAATAAAGTCAATGTTACTGGGTTGAAGGTTTTATTGGATTTACTATAGATGAGTCCAAGGTAGGTGTTTAATCTATGGGAAGAATCGGTCAGGAACTTTCTTAGATACAAGAACAATTCTTGTAATAAACTATATAGAAAACAATATTATATATAAGAAAATAATATTCTGGTTAGGAATCTTTTATATATATTGCAAGTTCAGCTGATTAGGGACACAAAAGTAGAGCTTATAGTATAATATAATAGAATAGAATGTAGAATAGAATATAGAATAGAAGATGGAATTGAAGATAGAATAGAAGATAGAATAGAATAAAGAATAGAATATAGAATAGAATATGGAAAATAATATAATATAGAATAGAATATGGAATATATTAGAATATAGAATAGAAGATAGAATAGAAGATATAATAGAATATAGAATAGAATATAGAATAGAATAAAATATAGAAACGGATAACGAACAGAATATAGAATAGAATATAGAATATTAGATTAATAGAAGACAATCTTTGAGTCAAAGTATCTTTTACTTTTTGTATATAATCTACACACTATTACTAGTTATTTTTATAGAGTATCCAACTATCGTTTTCCCTTGAGTATGTCCTCAACTTTCATTCCTATCTCTACCCCAATCTCATGTCCTTATTTGGGTTGTTTTTTGTCTTTATTTCCTCAGGAATTTCGGGTTTATATATGAGAATTTTGTTACGAGTGGAAGGACACGTGTCTCTGTTTCTTTTATCAATCGAACTGCGACTGTCTTTGCCACACTTTGATGCAATAATTAAGGACACAAAGTGTAGCAGAATCAGGGTGGAGTCGCGGTGTATTAAATTCCATATTTAGATTGGGCGATAAACTGTCTCCGCGTAGAGGAGCGATACGTGACAAGTCCTTATAATTTCTCTTATATATTTTCTCATCAAATTTGAGCGACGGCCATGAAGCAATAAAACATAAATTCATTTAATTAAGCAATTTTATGTGGCAAGAGAGAAGCGTAGACATAAAAATAAAACTTAACAAGCTGCAGGGAATCCCAAAAGAAGACAGGAAAAGGGAACAGGAAAGTTTTTGATAGTGAACAATTTCAACGCATTTGACCCAAGGGAGTGGCAGTTAATGGCATAAAGATAGGCGAAGGGAAAGAGGGAGGCAGCAGTGGAGGTAGTTGGGCACAAGTTGAGGCAACATCAAAGTGCTGTGTGAAAATTATACAACTTTTCATTTTTATGGCCAAGAAAATGCGGCTCAATTTTTATGGTCAATCAGGCGTATAATAAGATAAAGTCATTGCAATCACATTGAATGATATGCGTCTCAGATGGCCATGATGGATCGATGGATCGATGGATGGCTGGATGGATGAGCAGATGGATGAATGGATAATGGACTCAAATAGCAAATTAGGCGTTACAAGTGGCCACGCCACGAAAACTGGAAGAGTAGAAAAGTAGAAGATGAAGTGAAGTAATTGGGTTGATCAGCGCAATGCATTTCAAATGAGCCGCAAGGTGAAAGAATCCCCTCGAGCAACTAGCCAGCAGCTGGCTGACACCCACACACCCACACAGCAACTGTCAACAAAATGGGGGCAGCTGCCTGCGGCCAGCAGTGGTTGCCACTTCCACTCTGCCACTTGCCACTGCCACAGTCAAAGCCCATTAAGTGTTTATAATGCGGCGGTAAAAAACAAGCAACAAACAACAAACAACAAGCAGCCGCTGCTGCAAACTTCAAAGTAACCTAGAAAATTGAATGAAACATTTTTAAATTAAATATTACCCACATTATTAAGTATATATATATCTTGATATATATATATATATATTTTGGTTGGGTCTTCTTTCCCCTAAAAGAATTAAATCAGCAGCCAAGGGGAAAACTTAACAAGAAATTCCATTGGGGTTCGCGCCAGAATTTTAAAATGATCAATCAAAACTTGAGTTCTGTATTAGATTAAGATATAACCTTTGTATACATAACCTTTGTATATATATATATATACCTTATATATCATTTCTATGCTTAGATTTTTGGATTTCTTGTGATGTTTCCCTGTGTGAAACGAAAACTGATTGATTTGTTAAGTGGAAGCGCAGAAGTTGAGCTTAAACTGGAGCTTTGGTACTTGAGAAAGGGTGTCTGTTTGTTTGATATACTTATGGATAAGATAGAGTATATATATATATATATGCATATATGATAGATCTGGTTGACATAATTGTACACAATGTTCTATAGAAAAGAGAAAGAACAGCAACTTTTATGTTATTTTCAAGCCTTTTTAGCTACAGCCTAAGCTCAACACTTGACACTGTTAACTTAACAGTAGCTCTGTTAACTTTACATACCTGTGGAAGTAGGCGAAGTTAGAGCTATTGCAATAGAAGGATATCAGATACCAATCCTCTACTTAACTCCAACAAGTTCTCAGTATCAAACTCTATAAAGCTACAACTTTCACAGGGAAAACGGAAAATTCCTCCGCCCTCTGCCACAGCCAAAGAAAAACTGGCCTCTAACACGGATTAACTAATTTTCGGCTATTAGCAGGGGTTCGATTGAAATGCGCATTTAAAATGCCAAAAAAGTTTGGGCAATAAAAGTAAAAAGAAATGAGGAAAATCTGAGCGGGAGAGGAAAATTTGATGCGCAAGAAAATTCGCTAGAGCGTTAAAAAATATACTGGCAGGAAAAAAGCAGACAAGAAGAAGACTTGGCTAAGCGTAAATAAGGCAAATAAACTTAACCAACACCAGCCAAAAAGTCAACTTGACTAAGCTGCTGCTCTTTTTATATTGTGTTGCTGTTGTTGCAGTTTCTGTTGTGTGTTGCTGTTGTTGCTGTTGTCGGGGCAGACAAACTTGCGCTCAAGTTGCTTTTGAGACAGTTTAGAGTTTGCTTAGCCACCAAAGGAGAAGCGTAGCATACAACAAGCTGAGGCAAAGGCGTTGTTTTTGGTGTGAATAATGTTGCTGTTATTTATGCCTGAATGCGCCACGCCCTAAACTCCCACAGCAGCCATCCCTTGGCCCAGGCAAAAAGCAAGTTTCAGCAAAAGAAATTGCAATTTCCACGCCCAAGTTTCGGGCACTTTCACTTTATGGCAGTCCCCCACCCCTCTCTCCCCCTGCCCTCAGCTAGAACAACCCCAAGCGACCGCTGCTGCTGCTGCTGCTGTTTTTTTTATTAAAACTTTCTTGGCCAACAACAACAATGGGCACATTTTTTAAAAGTGTTTTTTATTGTCGCGTTAACCGACCGCAACGACTTTGGCTAGAAGAGGGTATAGCTAGGGGTAGTGGTGGGGGTAGGGGTGGGGGTAGGGGCAGCCTCTAACTTTCCCACTTCGTAAGTGTAAATTATTGTTAAGGTCACAAAAGTTTCCCATTTCTTGCCCCCGTTTTGCTTTCATTTAATATTTGTGTCACGAGCTACCTCTCTCTCTCACTCTCTCTCTCTCTCTCTGTTAGCCAAGTTAGTCTAGGCTAGTTCCCACTTGTCAGTAAGTATACTATAAGTTAATGCCATTAACTAAAGCTGCTAGCAGCTGCATAATTTTTGAGCACATTTCACTTAATTAACGCTGCCCGAAAAAGCGTTAATAAAAATGCCACATTAAATTACAATTAGTCGCAGTCTTTAAAGCTTGACTTCCCCAGAGAGTCCTGCGAGAGAGAGAGAGTTCAACTATCCAGGACGACCTCCAAAGGAAACGTGTAATAAACTCTGCAAGTTGTTGTTGTTGTGGTTATTCCTGGTGCTTCTTTAAATAAAAATTTACTGTGCTTCCCCCACACACAACACTTTCACTTTGGGCCTGTGCCTACCCTCCCCCTCCCCCCCTGCCAAGTCCTTTGTACATTTCATTGCTATTGTCCTGGCCTTAGTCCTTGCTTTTGTCTTCACTTGACATTTGAAATATGTTGCCGCTTTTTATGTCGGTCAGTTTTGGGCCAGCAATTAAGCGTGACTGCCAAAGGCATCAGCTGAAAAGCTCACAACGACTACTGCATATCCTGCGCCAGGATCCACAACATATTCTCATATATCCTGCGTGATAAATCAGAGATTTCTCTCAGACAATTTCTGTGTTTATGGCCAAACTTAGGCCAAGTTAATCGAAGTTCGAATTCACCATGAAATTGCTGCAATTTTGATCAACTTTATATAAACTCAGTCGCAGGACCTTCCACTTGGAGCGCGAATGAAAAGCTTGAGGAAAAGCTGAGCGCATAAGACCCACTTTTTCTAGCTGCTTTCAAGCTAGTTCTAGCTGTCAGTTGAGGCACAGCGGCAGAAGTAGAAGTGTATTTAAAAATTCTGGACAGGCAGAAGAACAACAAGCAGGACGACAAGGACAACAGCAGCTGGTATAAATTCTAGTTGACAACTGTACTGCATTGGTCTGCCGGCAACTGTCCTGTCCTGGGCAACTGTACTTTATGGGAATGTGGGCCAATGCTGGCGTTGATGTCCTGTCCCTGTTCCAAGCCAGTCCCATATGATTTGTAGTCGACAATTGAAGGCTTTCTTTTTGGATAAAGCTTCAGCCTTAGCCAGATGACAGATGAAAAAAAGGACATTCAGCCTTGGAAGGGACAGCATTCGATAGGGCTCCGCTGCAAAAAAAGAGAGTAAACATTAAATTTTAATGCTTTTCATAATATTTTCATGCAAAGGTTGCAAAGTGCGAAGGAATATATATATATATATTTATATATATATTTATATTTGTGGAATCAGCAAATACGAAAAATTTTATGTGGGGTTCTTTAATGGGCCCAAAGGAATGAAATGTTTTTGAGGCTTAGTTGTGTTTGGGTTTCGAATCGAAAACAAATCAAAATAAAAGCAGCGTCTGTGTTGACCGAATCACAGTGAAGCAAACTGTGACTGAACACTTCCCAGTGACTCTGTAAACAGTTACTTTAAGGTGTATTTCAACCGATTATAAGTTGATTGTAATTTGTTTATTTTTATATAAAATTCTGTGATTATTGTTAGCAAAGATCAAAAATGTAGCCTCCGTTTTGTCACTAGATTTGAGTACTTCCAAGCTAAACCTATCTTAACTATTAGAAGTCAACAGCTTTGCAAGCACCTCAAAGCTTTAATTTACTGTCTTAATAGAAAGCTCACTTAAAGCTTAACTTAGAGTTTGTCAAGCCAAAAGATTCTTCTCTCTTTTTATGTCTCTTTCAAGTACAGAGAATAGTTTCAGGCAGTCGCAGCTATTGGCCATTGCCTGTGACTTAATCGCCATAAGTGTATACGCTACCTTATGGCTCTCATCTCTATAAGGTTAAAGGACTTACACACACCCACACACACACACTCAAGAGCCATATGCCATTTCGTTTTGTGGCCAACTTTGAGTGCGTAACTTTTCTCAAGGGTTTATAACAAACAACAAAAGGCTCAGAAAGGGTTGTGCTGATTGTTGTTATTATTATGCTGTGTGTGAGTGTGTGTGTGTGTGTGTGAGAGCTCCCTTGAGTTATGTATATGCGACACATCAAACACACAAACAAACAAACAAACACATTTAGGGGGCAGGCAGCAAATTGATTGTTGCATTGCTCAGTTTTCTTTTTTTGGGGCATAAATGCGCATTGCTTCACAATACGTTTAACTGCTCTTCTTCTTCTCTGCGTGTGTGTGTGTGAAGTGAAGTGATTCGCGTTGGTACTATAAATATCAGTTTCACCTTTTCCATAAGGCAAGCACAGGAGCAGCAGCAGCAGCTGAAGCTGGAGCTGAGGAGGTAGTTGAGCGTGAAACGTAGAATTTATTATGTTATCGGTTCAGCGATTTACTTTATCGATTTCACAATCAGCCCCAGTCAAACACTCAGCCTCAGCTTTAGCTCCCAATCCCCAACACCTACCCCCACAGCCTCATCCCCATCCTCCTCCTCATCCTGTAGGGCTTCTCAGTTGAAGCCCTTTGCCAGCTTTTGACGCTGCCTGCTCCCCAGATAATTTGCAGTCATGTTGTGCCTGTTTTGTGTGTGTGTGTGTGTGTTTGTTTGTGTATATATTTGTTTGTTTGGCTTGGTATTTTAGCCGTTGCCTCCGCTGGGGGCAGAGGGGATCGCCTTTTGTTGGCGTCGCCCTGCGGCAACGTGGCAAATATTATTATTTGTTTAAAATTTAAGCCAGCCGAAAAGTGAGTTGACTTTGATACGTGCTTGTGTCGCCTCCAGGCAGGACATTGTCCTTTCTCGTTACCCGATAATGTACTGGAAGCTGAGACAACATCAGGATGTTAACTTCATACTCTAAAGATATATATTGATCGAACCTATACCCTCTACTTCCTTTTAGCCTGCCTCTTTTTTCCTATACAATTCGATACGTGGTATTCTGCAGTCGCTCTGTTATCCTTTTCCTATGTCCTTATATCCGCACTTTCAGGGCTTATGCATTTTTAATGAGCCACGTTAATGGCAACATCGGAAGTTTGCATTTTGGCTTTGATGTAGGCAAAGAGTTACCATATCATCTATAGGCAATTTGTTGCCTAAGTGCTTCAGCCTTAAACTCAACACACACACACAACAAAGAATACTCTTAATGGCATTTTGTTTAACCGATTTCCCTTCTTCTCGACTCTCTTTGCAGGTAAGCGAAACGCTCTAATTGAATGCAAATCTGAAGGATATTCAATCAAGCTGACGACTCGCTTTGGATATATATAGAATATATATAAACGCGAAGTGGAAACTTGATATGGAGCTGAAAAACTGGACCAACCCCTGAGCTGAGCTGTTGCTCAAATGATTATAATTGAATTAGCGCATCAATCGTTAGCCATGGGCGGGGCTAAAAGGGGGTTGCGAGGGGTAGCTAAAAGTTGCTAAGAGCTGTCAAGAGTTTGGGCAGTTGTCGAGCTCTCGAGAGTCGGGTTAATAGTGCCCTAAAGGCTTACGCCACGTTGGACACGCACTGAACCAGCCACTGCGATATATACTTTCTATATATATATATGTGTGTGTGTGTGTGTGGCTGTGTGTGTTACGTCCCTTGGTGTATATAATATCGCAAAATTCACCGCCTGCCATATTTTTCAATATTTTTCCGTGCAAATTTTTCGCAGGGGTCCGCGCGGAGGGGTTTTCCCTGTTTGCGCTTCAGCAATTTTACAATTTATATGGCCAGCGACCTAAATGTTGTGCGTGTGTGTGTGTGTGTGTGTGTGTGCGTGTGTGTCTGGTGGTTGTTCGGCAAGTTTATGCGCCCCATAGTATTCATCACTTAATTTCCACGTGCCGGTAAGGCTGCCATTGCGAAATTTATGACTTTGCGCGATATTTTTGCCCTCATGGAGTTAGTCCTAGTTTGAGATACACACACACACACACACACACACATGTATGATATACCAGCACACACGTACAGAAAGTTGTCAAGTTGAAAACCCTTTTGGCAAAATTTTGAAGCGTTTTCCCCCGGTCTGCCCTATTTGCCGTTTTGCCAGCTGTCAGCGCATAAATAGAATTATGTCAGCTAATTGAATTTGCCCTCAACTTGACATGGATTTATGCACTAATGCACTTTCAGATGGTTAGTAATCAAATTCCCAGTTCATTCCCTGGGGAAAGCCAAGCAAAAGACCCTCTAAGCCTGGTTATACCTGTACCCAGACTAGTTTAGACCAAGTTTCAGTTGGAGAAGCCAACAAAAGTTGCTGCGTGTCGAAAATGTGAATTGATTCAGAGAAATGGAAGGGGAAGTAGAAATAGAAATCATGATGATTGGGTTAAGGAAAGATGTCAATAGAAGTATAGAAGAAGCAGATAGATATAGAAAAGGATCATAAGATATATCAGGATATAGTCTATAGAAGCTTTGAGTAGGCCTTAAAGGAAGTCGCCTCCTTTTAGATTAGGAACTGGAGTTGTGCCTTAGGAGTATAGAAAGCTAAAGATAATCAGAGAGATATCAATAAATAGCAGTTCTGTATGAATAAAGTGACCATGGAGGACAATAATCTGAGCATTTATTTGAAATCTGTTGAAGCATATATATGACAGATTCTGCTTAGTTTAAGTTAAATTGAAGTCAAGGCGGAGAGCGATGAATGAAAAGAAGATTCCAAAGGAGACAGAAAGTAGGGTATGAAAATCAGATAAAGATGCAGATAAAGACAACAAGATTATTTCAAAAATTCTATCCTTAACCGATAAAAGAAGAAGCAGCTTAAAGATATACTTTAACTAGTTCTTAAACAAGTTTCATTTAGCACACAAAAATAACGCTTGAAGCTCTTAAAATAATTGTTCTCTTTTTTTTTAGTTATTTTCTTTGCGCAAAACTCATATTTGATGGGAAAGTTCTTATTGGTTTCTTTTAACATTTTTGTATTTAAAAACAATATGAAACAATTATGAAACAATTTCGTATTCGGGCTCTTCATCATTGTCAGCCTTGTGCAGACTTTTAAAATGTCATTTATCTTGTGGCAGGACGCAGAGAGCTGTGCAACAGTGCGGTGGCAGCTGCGTTTTGGGTTTTCGTAATGATCCCAGATACAAGTAGCAAATGCCATGGCCATGGCATATACTTTTTGATTGATTTTGTGGTTATGTCTGGCATTGAATCACAGACAGAGGGGTGGGGGAGGGGCTGGAGTGGTTCCCTGAATCCTGACTCCCTTTTACCGATAACCGACACAGGCCAAAGGAACAATTTGTGATGAACCACAATTTCTCTGGCAGGACAAAAAATAATGAAGATTTTTGGTTTCTGTGTATCGACTGCAAAGTAATGGGAAAGTTTGGGCCACAAAAGGGCGTGGGGGAGGCGTGGCAGTAGGCATTTTGCGGCTTTACGTAAATCAAGCAAAGTTGGTTGCAATTCAATTTGCGCGGCAGCCACCAACCAGCCCCCTCGCAAAGCTTGTAGCACAAATTGTACACAATTATATTTGTTATGCTATATACGGCACAATCTCTTTCTACACACACACACACACCAGCACGCACACAGAGAGAGGACACACCCGTATTCGAAATAAGCATGAAATCTATCGAAACGTAACGTAACGAATTGTATCGAACGTGCCTAACTGTTAATGCGGTTATAATACGCCGCCGGATTATCATTGATTATGGATATGATTGTGCGTGTGTGTGTGTGTATGTGTGTGGGTGTGCCAGACACGCCCAGCCACCAAAAATAACTGTTTGTTGGGCGAACTGAACTCCCTCGCTGTTTCTCTCTCTACAAAAGTTTGTCGAGAGTGTCGAGTGTAGACATAATTTCAATTTTCATTTCGTATTAATAACTTAGTGTGTGTCTGTGTGTGTGTGTGTGTGTGTAATACACACAAATTGCCGCAATGCCTGCCCCAGTCTGAGGGAAACAAGGGCAACCTCCCCTGCCTCAATTTTATATATGGCTACAAACTGCGGTATTGGCAGAATCCCAGGAGCGCGCTTTAGATGATAGCGGCAAATGGAAGGACAATGCTAGTTATAAGTATCCTTGCACAATTGCTCTGTGGAGGCCAGGACACATGTGCCAACATAACTACGTTTCTATCTGTGTATCTGTGTGTGTGTGTGTGGAAGTTGTGATGTTGGCAATGCAAATTTATTGAAATGTTTTTCTGTGCCTGATTCACAATTTTCTACGAAATGGCAAAAGTTTTTTTGCAGCAGTTTCTAAAAAAAAACAAGAGAAACGATTTGTTTCGAGAGTTGCGAATAAATTCATAAATTCATTCAATGAAAACTTAATTAAAGCGCTTCTAAAACGAATGAAAATTTTATAAATTGACTTTGAATCACTTTTAGCTGCTTCTGTCTGAATTGAGAACAAGTTTTAAACGGCAGCAGAACTCGTATTCCATTTCTATATAATATATATAGAAGGCTGACAATAACAATCGATATACAGCTCAGTCGATAACTCATTCGAGTCCGACTTCTATCAAGAGTCTAATTTAATTAGGGTTTCAATTTCTGGCCAGACTTTGCATAATTTGCAATGCTTCATTCCAAATATGATTAAGGTCAATTTATTATACGAAATCGAAAAGAATTTAATTAAAATCAAATTTTTTCATTTATTTCTGGGCATATTTCAGTTTCTTAGCCAAGTTTATGGGATAGAAACGGCTTTTAATTAAAAATAAATACAACTTCAATCAAAACCAGCAACACTCAAAAATTTTCAAGCAGCGGCCCCAATTTACATAGCAAATAATAAATGAAGATGGAAATAAAATATATATATATATACATTAATATATATATATATATATGTCTGTGTGTGTGTGTGTGTGTGAGTGCAATACCAGAGCAGGAGGAGAGGCCATTAAGTAAACCAATCAAAGTCCAAAGTCGAGCGGCAAAAAAGGACCCAAATAAGAATTTAATAAAAGCGGCAAACAAAATGAGGCTTCAGCTGCGAAATGCAAAACACAAACAGATTGTGTTCTTTTGCGGTTAAGCAGGCTCGCAATGAAGGTGGCCACTTCCGGGCAAGATGGCGGCCGACCGCCATTGCTTTTACCCTGCCCGCTCGCTGTTGCGTGCTTAATTAAATGATCATCATTTGCGCGCAATCAACGCACAAATAAATTTTCGCTGTGTTCTCTATCCTCTGCCGGCAGGACATGCGACTGAAGGTTGTGCCTAACCCAGGGCACTTCTCCTAGTTTGTTTTGTTTTCTTTCTGCTGGTTTCCGCTTGAAATTATACGCAATGTCTGGCCGTCAATTGGCGCCTTTTGCTGTTGTTGTTGTTGTTGTTTTTGTTATCTTAATTAATTCCTAATTTCGTTCGTAGACAGGATTCACTTTGACTCCTTTTCGGACACAAGGCGCATCTTTAATTGAAAATTCAGCTTCAAAAGAAGCTTGGCCTCCGTCAAGGATATACTATATATATATTCATGGCCTTAACTTGGCTCGTTGTCTCAGTTTATGGCCCGCTGTCAGCTGTTGGCCATTTGCAAGTCGCCTTTGTATTAATTTGCATATTGCGTTCGCTTTTCTTATGGCTTTGTTTATGATTTCGTATTACTTCACTTTTATTGCCGCTTTTCAATTGTTGTGCATAAAATTGATTACATTTTAGCCACGTTTACTTCGTCCCTCGACGTCGCCGACTGTCAATTAGTTAAGGCCAGGTCCTGGCACTTGCCACAACTAAAAACCGACTCACACTTTAATTACCTTTGCATTGACACTGCCATTTCCATTTTCCACTTGTCGGTTTAATTAGCCAGTTAATATTTATGAATGTGTGTGTGTATGTTGTTGTGTGTGTTGTGGTGTGTGTGCTGTCATATCAGCTATAAATATTTAACAATAAATTTCATTATAAATGCCGCCTGCAATTTGTGATCTATTTTGCCGCCATTAAGTTCTAATGCAGCTGCTTTGTTTGAGCCCGGGCCAATATATCATTTAAATGACAAAACACTTTCCATTGTTTATCGATTTAATGTATGGCATTATATGACATAATATGGCAATGTCTGGCATCGTTTCAATTCAGTTTTTATTTATCGCAAATGGGTTTTAATTGCATTTGCAAGCAGCTGGCAAAAATTGTGCAAATGTCATTAAGTCAACCCTCAGCGACTGACAGATTGTAATTATCTTTCCACACACACACACACACATACAGAGAGTAGTGTACACATATTGTGTCATTTATGCATTGAGCTCATTTAATGCCTTTGAGCCAATTTCTTGTTGACTGGCTAAGCAATTAACCTAAATTCAAAGTAAATGAGTTTTGCATGCAGCAGGTGCAATTCCACTCGTAACACGATTAACAGTACTCGATGTACTCGATAACTGCTTGATTTCATCTGGAAATTACGTAGCTAATTGAAAGCCCAACTGACTTTTCCACATGCCACATAAAATGTCAAAGATTGTCACTGCTTTTGGTAGCAAGTGGAGCGTCTTTTTTATTCTTTTTAAGCGAGTTTATATATTAATTTGTTTAAATTGGCAGAAAAGGAAAAGAACTTTTGATAGGCAGTGTATGTTTAATGAGGTTTATTTAATGAATATTGATATGGCATATTTAAGTAAATAAGATATTAATGTTCTAGTTGAGCTTTCTTCATTCAAAACTCCTCTTTTAGGCCATCTCCCAGCTTCAGTCGAAGGGAGCCTCTTAATCTTTCGAGCTAGTCTGTAGATTGAACTTTGATTATATGAATGCTACTCACAGATAGATAGATAGATAGATAGATGAATGAATGGAGGAAACTTATAACTGGAAGATCCTGCCTTATGTGGATGCCATATGGATACATAGAGAGAATGCCATGAGGCTCCATAGAGAAGATGCCTGGGCCATCTCCCAGATCCAGTAGAAGGCAGCCTCTTGATCCTTCGAGCTAGTCTGTAGATTGCACTTCGCTTATATGAATACTTCTTAGAGACAGATAGATAGATATATGGATAGCTATTCACAGATAGATAGATGAATGAATGGAGGAAACTTATAACTGGCAGATCCTGGCTTATGGGGATGCCATATGGATCCATAGAGAGGCTGCCAAGTGGATACATAGACAGAATGATATATGAAAGAGTAACTTCAAATTGCGTAGCCATTTCTTGCACCTATTTGCTGACTGAGCTAAGTATATTTAAGTACAAAGTTCAGCTTGTGTTTTATCTACTCAATTCTCAGAAGAAGTTACCTGTTATCTTAAGGATTAAGTGCAAGATTAATCGCCTATTTCAGCTCTCGTCATAGGCTGAGCGACAATTTAGTTATGAAAAGATTCGCCTGAAACAAACTGTTTCATATTAGTTCTTCTTTTTATATATATTATATTTATTTTATGTATTTTCTAAGCGTTATGTGCCTCAATATTGCACCCTAGGGTGTGATAAGTATAACACACACACACACACACACACACAGACACAACAAATTCACAGCCGCAAATTGTGCAAATCGCTTTTTTTGAAGTGAGAAATCTAAGCATTACTTTTTTATACGGAAAATGGCTGTCAATAAAAATTAAGCGGCAGAAGAAAAACAAAAAGAAAATTATATTTCAGCTAATCCTCGCAGCGGTATTTAACACGCGCCGTTGACGAGGCGCCTTTTCAGTCAAAAAAAAGGAAAAAAAGGGCGGCAATGACAAAAAAGAAAATATAGAAAACAAAATGAAATTTTAGAAAACAGCAAGAAAAACAACAAAGTGGCAGCGGCAGCAAAGCAAAACAAGTCATAAAGATAAAGGAAATTTATGGCTAAGCATTGTGCGAATCCTTGGGCCAGAAACAAAAACAAAAACAAAAACAACTCCAGAAGGAGTCATAGGGAACTGAAATTAGGTTAACGATATTTCACTCTCAGCTGCTGCTGCTGCTGCATCAAACGCTCTAAAAGCCATCTACTGAAAACTGGTGAATATGTTTTGACAACAACAAGAACAGCAGTAGAAAATAAAGTTAAGACTATCTTTTGTTTCTACTGGCCCAGTTAACAATTTAAAGTTCCAGTTCTTGACGAGAGCGAGAGAGAAAGAGAGTGCGAGGAGCGTCGTTTGCCATAGAAATGTCGCCTTTTATCGGCTAAACGACGCCTAAGTGGGGGCTTCAGCAGGCAGCCATTACATCCCCTCCTAGCCCCCTCCCCTCTGGGGGCACATTAGCCGACAAACGACATCGATATCCTTTTTATCTAGAGGGGTCCTTTCGCCTTTGTTAATGTGCTTTTCCCTCTCTTTCTCCCTGTGTGTGTGTGTGTGTGTACAACTGAGTCTGAGCTGCTTTTCCATTTCCATTCAGGACAAACTCTCGCTTATTTTGTGGTTGGAAAATTAACAAAAAAGCAGAAAAAACAACCGCCAATAAATTCCTGTGAAAATCTATTAAATTTAAGGCTCGGTTTTGCCTCGACTTAAGTACAAAAAACGAAAAAAATACATAAAATTAATTAAAATTAATTGCCGCAACATATTTGCCTTTGGTTTGTTCTGTGCTTTTTCTTTAGGCTTTTCTTTCGCTGCTGAGTCGTAAAATTTCCAATATTTGTGCTAGGCTTGCTCTGATTACACTTTTGTTGTGATTGTGTGTCTACGTGTGTGTGTGTGTGTGGTGGTTATAGAAATATTTGTGTGTACACACAAAGAAAGGAACCCGGCCTGAAATGAAATATCTAGCAAAAGGTGCACTGTGCCTGAGCTCGGGCTTTGTGTTTCGACCCACTTGTAGGCGGCAGCCGAGTATGTGAAGGTCCTTGCGGAGGTGCTTCCGGTGCTTGCGGTAGTTCCGGTGGTTGCTTCTAAGGAAATTCCAAATTGTAAGCAAAGGTCAAGATAAGCGAACTGATGAAGTCTGTTTGTTGTCAGATGGAATCATGTTTCTGCCCCCGATTTGAGGTCCTTTCAATATAATCATATTTAAAGATATAACAAAAGGTTGGCCTGTATATACTATAATTGGTATTATCCTCTCTATTTGTTCGATCAACTGTATATCATATGGTTATGATATATAATCCTTCTTGATCCTAAATAAAACCTATAGATCTTATTACTCATGAGCACGCAAATTATCCTAGGCAAAAGGCCGCAGGATTGGGGCAAGTAAATATACTAATTGCTATTATTTTCTCTCTTTAGGTAAAAGCTACTATTGCTAGATCCTTGTTGGATTATATTTCATATGATATCATATCCTTTTAATCCTTATTACTCGTGAGCACGCGAATCGTATTTCAATTAACTTTAGCCCTTGTCCAATGCGAATTTTTTCCATGTTTTTGCGTTGTTTGATGAAGGACTCGACTCAAGCCTTGCGGCTATCTATCGACATTTTTTTATGCACGCGTATCCTTATTGCAATTTTTACTGTTTTACTGTTGTACAGCTATGTTGCAGAGCAGTTAATAACAAGTGCGATTAAGCCATGGCTAAAAAGCGAACTGCAGAATATGTTTCCCTACCCTCTGCGGTTGTTCCCTCCCTCCTTCCTTCCTTTTTTTTTGGTGTGTGTTTGTACATATTTTCCAAACTTTTTGTTATTGGAAAATGAATTTTTTGCCCCTATCGCTTTTATTTTTTGTTGTTTGTGGCCTGCCGCAAATTCTTTTCTTCTTATATAAATACCCTGTAAATGGAAAGTTTGGCTGAGGATAGAGTCCGACTCTGAGAAAGTTCATGCAACAGGCATTTGCTATATGCTATAAATCCTTTATATATACTCGGAGTAACTGAAGCATCAAGTCTATCTATATCTCAACTTCATATTCCTGTCTCAGCTGCTGCCTTTACAGGGTATCCCTGAGTCGCCTACTCTAGTTCAGCGCTTATTCTTGTCGTTTTTTATGATTGTTGCCTGCCATTTGCCCCGTTTTTGTTTGGGTGCAACTTTCAGTGAGGCAGCAGCTGCTGCTGCTGTTGCTGCTGGGCATTCCAGGGTCAAACTATGTAACCTCCACTCGTAGTTCGAGTACTTTGAGTCCTTGGAGCCTTAAATTGCTAAATAGTTGACGTTAACTTCGATTGAGCATTGGTAAAAAACAAATAAAACAAAAAGAGACAAAAGCAAAACTATTTCAGTATTCCGCAGCGATTCATTAAAACAGCTGCACAAAATTGTTGCTAAAACTCATTTTACTTTTTTAGCTGCCGTTTGATTTCAATGTAAACTGTCGTTTCGCTTGCTTATTGGGTGCTCCCTTTCAGTGGGTGGCTGGGTGGATGGTTGGGTGGTTGGTTGGGTGGTTCACTGTGCACCTGTGCAGCTCGAAATTCAAAGCGTCGTCTGGCATGTCTAACATTCTGTTTGCATTGCAATTCCTTTACGGTCTGCTGGGCAGCAGCATGCAATGCCAACAGCAACGACAACAACAACAACAAGAAGAAGAAGAAGAGTGACAATAACAACATACACAAAAATTTGCAGTTGTTGAAGAGCTTAGATTGTTGCTGTTGCTGCTATTGCTGCTGTTGCTGCTGTTGCTGCTGCTGCTGCATAAATATGCTAAAAATGTAAATACTGCAAAAAATATTGCATAAGGAATACACACACACACACACGCACACTCAGCGCTGCCTTACATGCACTTGAAATTTGCGACGAAAATTTCATTTTCATTTCAATGCGCCCCACGGCGTATACGTAATATTCCCTATATATGCATGAAGTATGAATATGAATCTCACATATTGATGCATCTACTGCACACGGCAAATATGCAAATTGAGTGCAATTTTAATGCAATTTGCATTTAACCAAGCGGCGTTTTAATTAAAAATAAGTTTAATAAATAAATCCCGAAAATCTTTCTGTCAAAAATTGAGGTTAAGCAGAGGCAGGCAGAGATTTATACAAAGGCTACTCTATAAATAATAGCTAAAAATCATATATTTAGCTAAGAAAATATATGTTTTAGTTGAAAGTTGTAGGTAAACATAAATATGTGCGTGTGTGTTGTGTGTGTGTGTGTGTTGTGTATATAAATATATATATTCAGTTTGTGTTTTTGTCTCGAGGGCGCAACGTGTAAACAAAAGTTTTTCTAGACTTTAGTAAGATAAGCGCTCAAGTGGTGTGGACTGTACACACACACACACACACACACACACACGCATACGTATGTATGTGTATAAAAAAATACACTATGTATGTGTGTGTGTGTGTGTGTTGTGCAGACGCTGACAGTTTACATGGCAGCAAAGTTTCAAGAGTTTAGCCAACAAAACTGCCAAAGGAATTACAAGTACTACACACACACACGCAGCACACACAGAGAACAACAACAGTGGGAAAAAGCCAAAAGCGCCACGCGGTCGCCTGATTACAAAAAACTTTGCAACACCCCCTACCACCTTCCCCCCTGCTCCACTCAGGTACATCAAGTTGTGCAACTTTGATTAAAAATTCCACTAATAAACAAACAACACGCAAACAAACAAACAAACAAATAAACAGAGAATAGAGAAACAGAGAAATGGCATTACCTTCTGCTTTTCTCTGCTTTCCTCTTTTCTTCTTCTCTATTTTGTTGTCATTTGTGGCTCCACCTAGCGCTGACAATGTGCAAACACACACACACACCTCGATGCTGTCATCTAGAGATGATCGCGTGTTGACAACAAACCAAAAGCAGCTTTGCTCTATACGAATAATACGTATACCCTTACTCTTTACAAGTGAGGATTTACTTTTTAAATTTGTGCTCCTTTTCAATGCGAATTCGATTTGACAGGAAACGTTGTTAGGGAAAATACTTTTAAGCAATCCTTTCGCCAGTTGCCAGGATACTTTAATTTGAATTTTGTCAACAGTTGTTGGGGCATTTTAGGGTGGAGTCTACCCTAACTTTTCATAATGTTTAAGCCATTTAAGTCTGGTTATAATAACTTCAAGTATCTCTTGTAACTTATAAGGTTTTGATAATATGGAAATACGAGGGGAGGCAGAAAAGTTCGCGAAGCAAACATAATTTCCAATGTCTTTCAAGTCAAAGTAACAATTTTTAAGGCAATCGATGTAGAATTGACAAGACTCTCGTGAGGTGTTAAAGTTTAAAGCTTTCCAATTACTTTAAGTGATATATATATATAATATATATGTTATATAGTTTCTACAGATAAATGAGTAATACATATATTAGATGTTATGCGCCTATTTTATCTATTTATTTAGTTTTAATTACGAAATAATTTCAATTATTTTAGATTGAACGCTAAGAAAGATAAGACAACACATCTATATCCTATAATTATTATTTATTTTGATTTCATTAAGCTTTTTTATATTTTATAATTAAAATTTCTATTAATTTTTTTAATTTTTATAATTTGTTTTATTTAATTATTTGCCTTGCCCTTAACTCAACTTTTTCGTCTTCGACTCGCCCAATGAAATTCCTCTGTTGCGACTCTTTCTTTGTTTTTAGAGTCTTTGAATGGGTCTTACACCTAAAAAACATATCTCAAGACTTGATTTCGACTGATTTTTGAATACCCTTTCCGTGTCACGACGTCTGTCACGCTGTCAGCACTGGCTTGTTACCTAAAGACGCTGCCCAAAAACTTTTGGACGCTCAATAAACATTGCGTTTAACAGAAACTTTGTTTTTATATTTTTTAGTTGCTCTTTGCACTGCACTTGTGTGTGTGAGAGTGTGTGTGACTATGTACCGCCATTTTGTTGTGTAAACTTGTGTTACGTGTGGAAGTGGGAGGCAACAGGGACCGGGAGCTGTGGCATAGTTTCTGAAAGTTTGCGGCGCTGCTGTTGCACCCATTTTGTAAATTTTATGTGTATTATATTTGCAAATTTGCGTTGTTTATTTATGCGCCAAAGCGCAGTGCACACACGCACAGACACACACAAATACACACATATGTGTATATATGTATATACAGACAGTATTTTGGTCTATTTGCCCGCTTGTGGTTGTGCATAATATGTTGAACTTTGCACTTTAATTGCAATTGCGAATGCATTTCACTTGCAAAGCCAACAGCAAAATACACAAATCGTTTCATTTGAGCCGACATGGAAGCCACTTTACTTATTAATTATATATAAATGCTAATTAGGGCGTGCAAACGCCCATTAGCTGATACAGATCAGCCTCTCTGTGTGTGTGTGTAAGGGAATCCCATTGCATATTTAGTGCTTTTCATTAAGCACTTCACTTTCAGCTTATATATAGCTCATACCCTACACAAGGAGGGGTATTAATAGCTACTGAGAATGTGTGTGACAGCTGGAGAAAGTAGTATACCCTTTGACCTTAAGTGACAGACAAAGTTCAAGTTCATAAATTAAGCAAGAAATAATAATATCTGTCTATTATGTTGCTGTTTTGTCTGCCAAGGCTTAAATGCCAATTAATTGAACTTGTTCTCTTTTGGCTGCAGAGTAAGCCTCACATATATATAAACTGCAAATCAGTTGAGTAAAACAACAGCTGCAACTACGAGTTGCAAGTGCAACAGCAACTGCTGCAGCTTCTGCTGCTGTTGATCTGAAATATTGTGAACTGATGTGTAATGCTTTTGGGTAAAGGTTGATTGCATTTGCATTGTTCAAATTTTCTATGGCTGCTTCTAACAACCAACAACTGATTGCATTGATTGAGAAAATAAACGTACGACTAACATGTCTGTGCTGCATACAAATTTCACTTTCCTCTCTCTCTACCTACCCACCTCTCTATCTCTTTCTTTTAGTTTCTTTCATTCTGTAACAACATTTCAGTTTATTCATTGAGTTACGCTTTGTGGCATCGAGTGCACTTGATATTGTGGCTGGCAATCAATTACGAGCTTTACCTTCATAAATACTAAAGGGAAAATCCTGAAATTCAATTGAATATTTATTCTACAGTTTGGATGAAACTTGTTTTGTTTATGGCTAACTCTCAAATTGGCCAGGAAATAACAGGTCGAAAGCAAACTAATTTAATTGAGCAAAGCCAACAGTTAACAGATATTTCAAATTATTAGACTGTTAACTCATGTTGACTTAACAGAGGCATATCATTTGTCAGCTTAAGGTAAATTTGAGTGTTTTATAAATCAAAGAAGGGTTTAACTTGATTAATATTTATCTCAATTGAAGCATGTTAAGAGAGTTATGTTCCAGAATTTCTATATTCACGCTCTGTAAACTCAACATTCTCTGAACATGTGCAGCACATAAATGATATTAGCATTATATATTTCGTTTGCCGATGTTAACCCATGTTAACTTAACAGAGGCATAGCATTTGTTTTATAAACCGAAGCAAGCTAAAATCAATTAATATTGAACATAATTGTAGCATGTTAACAGACCCGCCGTATACACAGTTTCTCCTCACCCTCTGTAAACTTAACATTAACTTAACATGTGAAACTCAGTGAGATTAGGCAAGAACTTAAAACTTAAATACAATTACTTAATGTTTGTTTAATGGCACGCTCTGCCCATCTATGTTAACTTAACAGTGGCATAACATTTGTCAGCTAGAAGTAGGTTTAAATCATTTATTAAACAAAACAAACTAAATTCTATTGATATTTATCAAAATTGAAGCTTGTTAATACAGATACATATTTACTTCTCACTTTCTGTAATCTTAACATTCTGTTAACAGCACATAAGTAAGATTAGGAGAGAACTTAGAGTTAACATACATTTATTTTTGTTATACATTTCATATATTTAATCGCACGTTTACTTAACAGTGGCGTAACATTTCTCTGTTAGCAGTACGTTGAAGTCTTTCATAAGCCAAAACAAACTAAATTTGATCGACATTGATTATAGTTGAAGCATGTGGACAAAGATATGTACCAGACTTTTTATATTCGCGCTCTGTTAACTTAACAGTAACTTAACATAATGCAGAACATAAATGAGACTAGGCAAGAACTCAAAGTTTAAATACATCTATTTATATTGAACACTTCATTTGTTTAATCGCACTCACTGCAACTCATGATAACTTAACAGAGGCTTAACATTTGTCTGTTAGAAGTAGGTTAAAGTTGTCTATAAATTATATAAAGAGAATCTGTGAAGATTCATTATATTTGAAGCATATGAATAGCTTCTCACCCACAATGAACTTAACATCTGCAACATATTAATAAGATCAGGGAAGAACTTAAAGTTAACATAGATCTATTTATATGATATATTTAGTTTGTTTGGTTAACTTTAAGAGCTTTCAATTGTTAAATTGTAAAATTGTACTTAAATGTCAATTTGGCTTGTGATTTAGCAGCACTCAAGAACCGTTGCACTCAACAGTCATCACTCTTCGGAGTGTGTGTGTGTGTTGACACACACTCACACACAGATGCTCTTACACACTCACATTTAACATTTATTATATTATGAATGTCTTGCACATGCTCATACTTGATACTTGCTGCTTCTATTGCCGCTGTTGCTCCATCTCCAGCTCCTCCTGCTCTTCTTTTCACTATTCGAATTGCTGTCTGCAATTTGCTCACATTTTCACATGTTGACATGAAATGTTGTCCTCCAGCACACTCGGAGTGCCCATTTCGAGTCGCTCAAGAGCTGTTTCATCTTAGGGGCTCAAGAGGCCCAAGAGGCAATACATCAATCGATGCGTAACTTGGGCAACTTTTTTCCTCTCCTTATTTGCTTCTTCTGGTTTTCCCTTAGAAGATGTTTGTGTGCTTTTCTTTTTATTTGTTTTACAATTCTGTTCAATTATTTTAATGCAACAAATATGTTGACGTGCTCGTTCAGCACGTACAACAAATTCCCAGGAATTTGCGACTTTCAGGTCTGAGTGTTTTTATGACTCTTACTTTTTACGACCACACACAGACATCCGCAGACTAACCCAAAGTGTGTCACTGTGTCCATGTGGTTGGTAAGCGAATAAGAGGAATCATGCAGGGGGTGGGGGCAGGTGGCAGGTTGGGCCTTAGTGTTGCAATCTGTAGGAGACGTCGCTGGCTTTCCACAAGAAATCAATCAAAATTGCCACAAAACAAAATAACAAAAGGCGCAGAGCACGCGATGCTCATCAATTTGTGTGTCTTTGAAGCATGTCCTTGCATAACTCCTGTTCATACACCACATATGTCTGTGTGTGTGTGTGTGTGTGTGTGTGTGTGTGCTGCCTGTCTATCTCCCAGTGTGTCTCGCTTTTGTGTTTGCTTACTGCAATGCAAACAAAGGACAATGCCTGACATGCCCCGTAACAGTGAGCTGTACTTTTGTGTGAGCTGCCGTCGACTGTCATTGCACTCGTCCTGCGAGCGTCCTGCCCGCCTGCTCCTTGCAGCTTAGCTTAGCTGTTGTTTCCACTGCTGGCATTGCCTTTGCAGCTAACACGACTGACATACTTTTCATGCTACAATAAGCCATTATAATGAATGTAAAACCATGAAGTAAGCCAAAAACTAACACACACACACACACACACACACACATGCACACACACACTTTTCCAGGCAATAGACAATAACTGAAAAGTCATAAAAATGCATTGTCACGCTGACTTCTTAATGCCCTCTAGAACCAAACTTATACTTAGTGTCAACTCCAAAGATTATCAAAGTAAAGAAATATTTGCTCAAAAACCAATTTGGCCTAGATAAAATCAAGTTAAGGATATGTCTTAAACAGGATACTATAAGAGATCCTTCTATAATTATGTCTAATTATTTTTATTACCCAAGTCTGTGCTTTATCTTGATTGTATATACGCTTGGCTTAGCGCAAACATCAGGAATAAACTCACCTTTGGGTCCAGGAATACTGCTCCAAGGACTTTTCCTATTATTATTTACAACTTGGCCAATTCACAGGATGACGGCTGCTGCCGCTGCTGCTGGCCATAATTGGCTTAGACAGACGCCACACAATAGGCCAAATCACATGTGAGACATAAGACAAATGGCAGATGCCAGAAGGATAAAACTAGGCGGTCAGATGGATGGATGGATGGAAGGATAGATGGATAGTTGGTTGAGATGGACAAAAGGACTTAGGGACCCTCATTTGTCACTTGATTTTATAAACTGGAAATCTTAGAGAGGATCCTGCAGCTGTTGTTGTTGTTTTTGCTGTTGTCTTGTTATGTTGCTGGTCAATTTCATTTGTAATCCCTTTGAGCCTAGTAAACACACGTACACACACACACACACAGAGAGAGAGACACACACGTCAATATGCGGGGCCGGAAGTGACAACTGTAATGCCAGCTTGTTTGTTTGCCTACATAATTGGCCCAGAGTTGATGGCTTTTTGGACTATGTGGCTAAATGCTTTGTGTCCTGTGTGTGTGTGTGTGTGTGTTGTGGGTGTTGTCTCATTTGCCTAAATGCCGCATTGTTGGTCTTAGAGCCTTATAGTCCTGGTTTAAGCCTGACATGTTGCTACACGTGTGTGTGTGTGTGTGTGTGTGTGTGGCTACACATTAATTATAAAAGATCTGGGCCCAAAAGCCCAGCCAAGCCACAAAACTGCAGTTGGCCATTGCCATTGCCAGGAAAAGTTTTAAGCAACATTTTCAGCTCTCTTTGGGCCATTACTTTAATGGCTAAATTTCATTTGGCTTGTAACTGACAAAGGAACGGCTTGTGGCCAGAGTTAGGGTTAACCGAGCGCTTAAGTTGCCTGTCAATTTGGCTCGTTCACAGCAAAAAAAAAGGGATGAATAGGCAAAGGCAAAGGGAAGGATGTTTGGGGAGGGGAGGGAGCTCTAACCAGTAGACATTTTGCTGCGGGTTCTGGCCTTTACAGCAAACTGGGTTACAGCACGTCAGAGACGTCATCAACTTGACATTTTATCAGACGCTCTGCAACTGCAGTCTGCAGCTCGCAGTCTTCTTCTGTCTGCGCCTTGCCGCAGCAAATATGACTAAAAATTACTATTAACTGCAATGTAACAACCCGCACAGCCTGCCTGCCCCCCTCCCTTCCTCCCTCTCTGTCTATATAGTATTTGCACACAATTTTGGTTGCCTCATTGAGCGCATGAAAATTTCAGCATGCGACAGTCGCATTTTCTTTTCTTTTCGTTTTTCTTTTATAATTTGCATATGTGGCGTATGCGTAATGCACACAGAAACACACAGCCTGAAAGGTCCTTTATGTTCGACACTCACAAACACACACACACACAGACACACACGCTGGTTGAGCTCTTGACATCTGCCAGCCGATAGACAGGGAGAGCATCAGCTGAGTCGTGGAGTATGTGACAATGTTGGAGATTTGCAACTGCAGCGCACGAGTTTTGCATTTGAAATGCTGCAAGGATATCTGATTGTACTGCTGATGCTGACACCCCTCTCCCTCTATCCCTCTATCCCAGCACCCACGCTCAGTACTTTAAACTTTAATTTGCTTGCACTTGGCAGTCGAAACTCGCTTGCATTATTGCAGTTGGCAAATATTGCGCATACGCATCGTTGGCCAATGAAATTAGCAAAAAGGCAAATTTTAAACAGCACTAAAAGATATTTATACCTGCCCGTGTGTGTGTGTGTGTGTGCGCTTGTGTGTGTGTCTATCAGCTGCTGTTGGTGCAGGCAATTTGGATATTTCGTATGCCATAAAAACACATATACAAAATTTGTATCACGCATACGCCAGGTGTGCACGCTTTATGCAATGTGTATTTATAGCCTGTGCTCAGATTTCAATTTGTGTGTGCTCTATGTGTGTGTGTGTGCGTGTGTGAACTGACAAGCCAATTAAAGCTGACATACATAATTAATTGTGTTGCGCGGCGTGCAAAGAAGTTAAAATATTAAACGAGCAGGTGAATTGAATTTTTAATTAACATTAACGAAATACACTTCAATTGTTTCTGGCTTCACACACATATATATATTTATATATATATATATAATTTACTTAACTCTGCGAGTCAGTTTAATAATAAGCGTTGGCTTCACATGGAGTTAGACAATACAACTGGAATCTGGTGCAAAGTGCAAACTAACTTGGCATCAGCTGCCAAGAATCATTCTACGAATATTCCTTTCAGCAATTTGAATAATGTTGGCGGCAAGCTAATTGCTCGCCATGAATCAGCCACAATCGAAGCTCCACCCTGACACTCAGATACCCTACTATAAAACGAATATTGCAAAGAAAACTCAAATAATTTCTAGACAATTGTTATTTTGGTTTTAATTTTAATTTAAAAACATATTTTGCCTGCAATATTTGTGCTTTATTGTTGCAAGAAAATTATTTAAAATATTTGCTTTAAATTTCATTCATTTATTATATCTTCCAACGACGTTTATTTGCTTTCCATACACCTGAGTTCTCATTCAGATATTCTATAAATAATTTCAGTTTCTGCCAAGAAATGTATATCGCATTTCATGGCCGGACGGTCGTACTAGAGAAACATATTTGCCTACATTATTTAAGCACTGAGAAAGTGTTCGAGCAATTTCTCAGGCGTGCAAATGGCAAACATAATATACTTACACACCCACACGCACACACACACGCACTCCCACACGTACTGGAAGTGTCAGCTCTGACATTCGAAGCATCTGCTTGATCTGTTGCCTCACTCATCTGGCACGTGCTGACAGCAATGCATCTCAATGCAATCTGCTCTGCTTCGCAGGCAGCTGTGAAAGGCTTTCCAGGCTCGAGCTTATATGCAACGTGCTTAATGTCACGCTATTAAAGGAAAATTTATTACCTATAATTAAAATTGGTGCCAGGCACATAAAAAGACCAAAAAAACAACAAGAACATAAAAACGAGTTCAAAGTTTCTCAGAATATTATTGCGGAAATCGTTCCAAATCGAGCGTGACAGTAGCGCAAAAAAAGTGTATGTAATTCGCAGTTTAAATAAAATTGGATGAAAATAATGGAGTGGGGGGAGAGGGGGTAAAAGTGTGTCAGCTGTGCGTCACAATTTCGCAGCGAACTGAACAAATGTGTGTCATATTGCCGCCACGCGTTTATTAATACCTGACTTTCAGACGTGCTAAAGACTAAAGAGACTACAGAAACGCGGCCCCAGCACATTTCTGTGCCAATCAAATGCCAATTTCAGACGCCGAATGGCAACAGAAACAGTCTATGACTCACGCCAGGGTAGTTCAGTGGAACAGTCTTTACATTTTCGGGCTAAAACAGCATAAAATATATACATAAATAATACAACTATAAAGTAAACATTGATAAACAGATTTTCTGATTTGATTTAACAGAGAAATCTTGATAAAAATGTTATTTAACAGAACTGCGTTTATATTTATGCTGGGTGACAGGAATGCTATGTTAGAGCTTCTCAGGGCACAAGTGATTCTTTTGCTTTCCATATCCATTGACAGAACATGTTAAACCACTGCAGGCTAACATTATCTAGGTCTACAGTGACTACACTAATTATGTTAAGTTTAACAGAAGCTATGTTATAAGTTGAAGTCTTCTTTGGTTTGCTTTTCTATAGAGCTGATTTTCATATACAGATCCTATCCGAAAACCGCATAAAAGATATACATAGTTACTAAAACTACAAGGTAAACATTAATAAACAGATTTTCTAATATATTTTAACAGAGAAATCTTTGTTGTACTGTTATTTAACAGAGATGCGTTTATATTTATGCTGAGTAGCAGGACAGCTATGTAAACGTTTTACAGAGTACAACTGATTCTTTCGCTCTCAAACTCCATTAACAGAATATGTTAAGCCTCCTTCAGTTAACAGTTTCTAGCTCTGCAATGTCTACACCAATTATGTTAAGTTTACCAGCAGCTATGTTATAAATGGAAGTTTCCTTTTGGCTTCCTTTTCTAGAGAGCTGCTGAGATTATACAGATCTAATTTAAAAGAGATCCTTTTGCATAGCTCGAGTAGATCCCTTATATTTACCGATCGATATCCTTATTTGTTGAGCAACCCACGTGAACAGCTTTTGGCACGTCGCCCGCATTGCAATTTCATTTAATGTGCATTTGTTTTGTTTTCCTTTTTTTTTCTTCTTTTGTTAATTTAGCAATTTTGTATTAATTTGTTGCTGTTGCCGATTTTCAATTATGATATGGCAATCGCTATGATTCGATTGCATTTCTGCCGCCGCTGGAACTGCCTGGTGTCCTGGCCAATATAGTTTCATTCCGTGTGGAGCTAAGTGTAATTTATGGGTCATACGTGGCGCACATTTATTACGTGGCCAGCGGCTCACGGAGCAGCAGCCGTGGCAGGTTTTGGCTTTTAATGTGCATAATTAAGCATTAATTACACTCACGTCCTTTGGCTGCTTTTCTCATTCTGTTCTCGCTCTCTCTCTGTCTCTGTCTCCTGGTTTTCGTTCCTTTTCAAAACGCATTCCACTGCCCATTTTCATTGTTTGTTTTTACAGCACGCATTTATATCACTCCCAGATGGCAGAGATCCGCCTCCAGCCACTTGCTCCTCTGTGGTCATTTAAGCGACGACCATTTGACCACGGCTTGCCCCCCAGCCGTCGTCACGGCCACCGCATTGGCGAACCATTTGCACAATTTAAGCATTTAATTGCAAATTTATTATGCTTATTTTGTGGCTGCGCAATGACCATTCGGTAATTGATTGAGTATTGGCCCAAAAGTGAAAGTGCCCATAAGTCCCATAAACCGAAACCAACTCATTAAACCGATGTGCATTTATCATGACTTATTGACCTTTATTCATCTCAAAGCAAATCCTCAGAGAGAGCAAAATATTGTAGCATGAAAGTTGCTTTCAAATCTTCAAATTGGCAGAGAGAGCTAAGGATTAAAATATGATAAAATACTTAGAAAATCTGCTATAACTTATAAAGCTTGTGAGGGAATTGATTATAGATATTTAATCATGAATTGAATTGAATTGAAACACCCAGAAAAACCCAATCAGATCAATAAGTGTTGGTATATAAATTATATAAATAAATGAAAAAAGAGTTAAAAGCAGAGGATAGACAGAAATATGTAAGTAGGATATATAATAGTGTGTGGAGAATGATAAAGGATAGATTAAAAAGTGAAGGATAAATATATAATGGATATAAAGAGAAAGGTAATTACTTTTTATATAATAATAATATTTCTGTTGAACTTGAGTAAAGTAGAGAACTATTCCTCCTACACTCCATATTCTAGACTATTCTGTTAAGCTTTATATTTGTTCTTACAAAATATTAAAGTTTTATTTAATAATATTCATGTTTCCATAAATTTAACTATCAATAGAAGTATCCAACCACAAGAGATCTTAGCTTCTTCCTTCTTTTAGCTTCATAATTTAAGGATAATTCTTCAGAAATATTTCCTATTTCTCATTCTTTGACGCTGCTTCAACTTTCAAGTTAAAGTTTTTCAGTCATACATCACTTTAAAGTTTTAATATAAGCTCTCGATTATAATTTGTAAACTATTTCCTTAAGCATTTAGCATATTTTATTTTAATTTTTAATGGAGTTTTGGTTTCGCTTGATGCAAATTTGCGATTGTTTTTTTATGGCATTTTCAGTTTTTGTGCAATTTCTTCTGTTACGCTTTGTTGCCTGCTCTTTCTCTGTGTTCTTCTTTTACTATTTATACATGTTCTCTCTGCTTCCTCTTCCTACTCCTCTGTTTATCTTTGATACGAGAAAAAAGTCAATTTCAATGCCCATTGCCACAAGTCATTTAAAGCGTTGCGCTCCAATTCTCGCTCTAGGCAGATGCGATGTCTTTTTGACTCAACGAAATTGTCACACGCTGCCGCTTGCTGCTGCTGCTGCTGCCTACGCCGAACCACACACACACACACACACCACCCTCCCAGTGCCACGCCCACCTTGGCACAGTCATTGCAGCGCCTTTGAAGTTATTTGCCTGCTGCTTTTGGCTGTGGTTAAACGAGAATGTTTTTGCGTGTTTCGTTTTTCTTTGCCTCGACTTTGCTGTCTCTTTCCCCTCTCTCTCTCTCTCTCGCACTTCGTTCTGTGTCGCTTGGCTTTTATTTGTCTTCAATTAACATTGCAACATGCCACTTGTGCCACTTTTTTTTGTGCCTTGTCTTGTTTCATATTTTTTTCTTCCTTTTTTTTATTTAGAGATATTTTCTTTGCGTTGGTTTTGTTTTCCTCTTGTGTGTGTCAGCTTATTTATTAGTTTTTCTTTCTCACTCTCTCTCTCTCACTCTCTAGCTGTCTCCTTCTGCTGCTCTTCTGTGTTTGGCTCTGTTACTTATTTTTAATTTACAAGTTTTTAATGTTTTGCTTTGACAACGCGCTGACAACGACGGCGACGACTAATGAAAGCAACGACTACAAAGCATATTTTTGCCTTTTCAACTTTGCGCCTTTATGCAATACACTGCAAAAAAACGGTAGCGAGAAGAGAAAGGGAAGAAATGGTGGTGGCTGGTAGGGTATGGAGGCATGAGGGTGGAATTGGTGACCAACCTGGGTTCAAAACTGTGTCAAATGCAATATTATTATTTATGCTTTGGCTCCTTTTCTGCTTTCCTTCTGTACATTCCCCCCACCCTCCCCCTCTTTACCCCCCTTTATTTGGCTTATTTGCCTTGCACTTTGTGTAATTGACAACTTTGTTGCATACTTTTTGGGTCGCTTGCCAAGTTTCCGACTGGATTTGCGTTCGCCTTTTGAAGGACTTGAAAGATTAAAAGATCTTTGGCGGCTGATTCAAAGAATTTCTGTACCATTTTTTTTCTATAAGCTACAATTAAGTTAAGTTCAATTGAAATGAGAATCAGATTTGCCTATTTACCCGAATTGAATGGACTTTCATTATAGAAAAACCCCTATTGAATTTTTCACGTGTAAAATTCCTTCGTTGCAGTTTTTCAGTAACATTTTCATAGTCCATAAAAATTAATCGAGTGTTTCATTTATGCAGTTCGATCTAACGGTGTGTGTTATGGTTTCACGCTTGGAAAATTCAGTTCAATTCGGAATCCTTTGATTTATTGCATATATCCTGTGTGTGACCCACTTTTCTACTGCATTTATTTGGTTAATATTCAATTTCCTCCGTGTCGTTTGGTTTAATATCTATGCATTAATATCTGATTTGCAGCGGAAGCTTCTTTTTTGTGACCTGTTTTAATTTTCACTTTGACGCTTTACTTTAATACGCATTTTCCAGCTCACTTTTGATGCCCTTTTTGCCAGACTTAAGCCGTCTTTTTTCCACACACTTTGCTTTGGCTTTCTCAAACGGCATAATAAATATCCCATTTACCTTAATTTTAATAATTATAGTTGCTTTTAACTAATCCCTGATTACAAATCCCATGCCCACACAGTCAAAACTGCAATCAGCGTCACAGTGCGTATACTTAATCTGTCAGAAAATTGAAATAGCCAAAGGGAGAGGGAGCTTAAAAACGCATTGAAGCGTTGAGTGGCAATGCAAATGTTTGCACAAGTTTTGTGCATTGTTTTTTGATAGTACATAGACTGGAAATTACTATAAAATGTCCTTCGTCCTGCTCTCCTCGCCCACAGGTCGCACACACAACGCCAACTATGCGCTCTACCATATCGGACAGCCGGCCACGGCGGGCGTCAAACAGTTTGCGGAGACGGGCAGAACGGAGTTTCTGGACAGCAATGCTGGTGAACAGCAGCAACAACAGATGCAGGCCACACAGCCAGCCAAATCCCCTACAGCAGCGGCAGCAACTGGCATTGGAGCTGGCAGCGCCACAGTCGAGCGCAGCGTATTCGACGAGTTCAACATGCCGGCGATACAGCTGGGTGCGGGTCGCAGCGAGGCGAAAGTATTTGTCGACAGCAATCACAGTTTGGTATCGCTAATGACGCGCATTGTGCCTTCCCCGGATTGGTTTATAGGCGTTGACTCGTTTGAGGTGAGTGCAGCGGGGTCTAACCACTGGAATCTCGACCAGAGATCACAAATCAGAAATCACTTTTAACGCATTTCCATTTCTATCTGCAGCTGTGCGTTGGCGGCTCATGGATTGACACTGTCACCGTTGAATTGGATCCACTTGATGCGGGCACCGACAACGGATTCACCTTCACCGCACCCAATTGGCCAACAGCGCCGCAGGGCGTCATCTATCCGATCACCTCAGTCTATCCGCCACATCCCGCTGGAAGCTTCTACTATCCATTAAGCAAGCGGCTGCCGCCCATAGCCTCATTTCAGTTTATCAAGGTAAGCAGCTGCTCTTTCTACTAACAAAAGCGCAAAGGAGAAGAAGAAAAAAACATGGCTTAAACAAGTTAATTAACTGCAAATTAGCAGTCAAAATGTTGGCCCTAATGACCCCCCACTCCCACTCCGAAAGGACTCGCAAAAAATCAAAGTGCTAATGAGCCATTAGCATTACAATGGCCAAACATGTGTACACCCATTGCGTGTGTGTATACGATGTGTGTGCGTGTGTGTGTGTGTAGGGGCGTAGCAGACTCCAGTTCGTATTTTAGTGCCTGCGTGTTAAATACGTTTTATAAATCAGCTGCCTTTCGCCACGCGAGGGAAAAGATTTCGAAAAAAAAATAGAGAGAAATTATAATAATTACATTTAAATTGTTTGCATCAAGTGGAAATCTGCGTGTGTGTGTGTGTGTGTCTGTGTGTGTGTGTGTAACGGGAGAAGATAAACCTGAAAAACTAATGAATGCTCTGAAGGTCGTTAGGCAAGCGACACACTCATATATAAACCCACAGCTGGCAAAGCTGCTAGAAAAGCTGTGGAAAAGCGACGAAAATTACGAAACTAGTTGAAAAACTAAACTATGTTTTCACTTTAATTACGAGTCGTCATTGTCAATGCAACTTTTTTGCCAGAAAGTTAATTAATTAATTAAAAGTTCAACGCAAACAGTCGAAATACAAATTACTGCACATTTTACAATAGAAACAAGAATTTTAGGAATTTTCTCTCCCAACTGGGAAACACCTAATGAGGCACCTTTGGTTCAAGGATTTCCAAAATAAAAATAATTGAATAGCATGTACTTATTCTAAGGATAATAAGAGAGAATATCCTTATATGTATTATCTCTCTAACATATGTGCAAATATCCTGCTGAGGGTGGATTATTACCAGGGTTCAATGAGAGATTCCTTTCTATTTGTGGAAATGTGTGGAAATCATGCAAGTTCTCAATTAGCGCTCGTAAAATAATATTGGAAATATAATAAAATAACATTTCCTTGCTTTATATTCATTTGATGTTTGTTTTATGTTCTTTAGTCTGAAAATAAGTTCCCTTTTGTTTGCAGTTTCCTTTCATTCTTTGATTTAAGCGCAAACTGTTTCACTCACAAAGGTTTATTACATATTTAGCCATTAATATAATAAGCATCTAATGGCAGTCAGTTTTCTTTAAGCAAACAATTTCCCTGGTCAGATGAATCTGTTACTCCCTTTCTTCACTCCCTCCCTGCTTCTGCTCCCTTTCTGCTCTGTTTCTACTCCCTTTCTGCTCCCTTTTGTTACTCCCTTTTTGCTCCCTTTTGTTACTCCCTTTTTCTATTATACACACACAACATTCCTTCTAAACGTTCAGCTACATTAATGGAAAAGCAACTGTGGGTGTTCAGTAAAAGCAGCTTTTCACTCAAATTAAAGTTTCTGGAGTTTTCATAAGGAAAATGAACTTTATTTAAAACATTTGCTTGATTTTTGTAGAAATAGGCACAGAAATCATAGTCCAAAGTTTTTTTGGGCTCGAGAAAGGTTTGAATAATAATTCCTATATAAAGAACTAACAGTTCCCTTTCAGAGTAAATCTTCATCGATATTAACCAGTATTAATACAAAATATATTATATATCCTATATACAAACATATTCCTATATTAGGATAACTATACAAATAGTTTCTCTCATTCTGCAACGAGTAAAGTTCTCCTTTTTCATTCCTAACCTATTTTCTAACAACTCTACTTTAGCTTTAAGGCACTTGATATCAATACCCTTATTCAAATATATTCCTTACTTTTGAATACACTTTCCCCTTCAATCCTCAGACTGATTTGCTAACTGTTTACTTTAAAACCCATTTCAATTTGAATAGTTGCCTTTAAAAGCGTTTGTGATTGATCTGGTTCGATAACTCAGAGGGTTCTCCTCTCGTTGGAAAGTACTCAATAAATTTATATTTAAATTGCACATTAGACTATCAGAGTTATAATATATTTTAGTTTGGCCATTGGCCATTAAAGGCAGCCTTTGCCTTTCCATTGGACCCTAATAAACGCCAATCCATTAGCTGCCACAAATCGTGGACGTAAACGTGGACGTGGACGTAAATTTGGCTGTGGCTGAGGATGTGAACGTGAACCATTTGAGCACAATGGTAATGCAAAATTTGCCCTGGTCTTAACGTGGCAGGGAAAAGGAAGGCCCTCAATAGAAGGTGCCACAGAACAGTCAGTAAATTTTCCACCACACACACCGCACACACACACACACAGAGCAGGCATTGTAATTATATTGCTGGACGTACGTTGAAGAGAAAGTGCGGCACTTATAGTCACAGAGTACTCACACCTCCTCCATCCTCCAGCTGTCCGTATCCGTGTCCGTGTCCGTAACAGTTGCCGTAGACGCTCATCAAAATTGCTTTTATGTGTGGCCGAGAGACGCACATAAAATTTACGCCCTACGCTTCTGGCAGATGTTTTTGGACAACGTTTGCATAGTTTAGTTGCCATTGGGCGTTCCTATTCCCATTCACATTCACATTCACATTCACATTCAGATTCCTATTGCCTTTTCTGTGGGCGTGGCACACACACACACACAGTCGCACTCTGTACGTGCGGTCATTATTCTTTATTTGCTGGCCAGCTTCGCTGCTCGCCTCTCGTTCAACCTCCCTCGGCTATTGTCCTGCCTCTTGTTGTTGTTGTTCCTCTTATTCTAACGCCTTTTTGACACTACTAATTTTAGTTTTATTCCTCGGCTTGGGGCAAATATGTGTGGCAGCAAGCCCCAAGCCCGTATACTCCTTTTAGTACCCTTACTTGGGGCATAAACACTGTGTGTGGAGCTTAGCTCAACCTAAAAGCTTCTGGTAGGATTCTTCTAGTCGCAGGCAAACAATTTGCTGCGAAAAGTTTGCGCAAATAATTTGCACAAGTCTGGGACAAATTTATAAGTATAATAAAAATTCATTTAAAACAAGGCAAATAATTTGTGCAAATAACTAGCTTAAAAATACAGGCAACTATTTGTGTGCAAATTATTTGCACATCGGGACAAACTAATTTGCCTAATTTTAAAACAAAGACTGAGAAATTGTGATTTGATTAGATGAATGATAAGTTAATACTCTATCGATTATATATCTATGCATATATATAGAATATACTCTAAATTATATTTGTCAGTAATTTTTTTAGCTGTTTCTCTCAGTGTATCCGCAGTTCGTTGTGTGTAAAAGTAGTTTTTATGCTTGGGGCGTATATTTAGCTACTTTTGTTTATAGTCAACGAAATGGAAAGTTATTTACTTATGAGAATGTTCGTCGTCCGCCGCATTTTATGGCCAAGACATGTGGAGCAGGCCAACTTCTAGTTACAGCTCGTATACAACAAAACAGGATACAGGACACAGACCAGAGAGTGCGACTTTACGAGAATAAGGACGAGGACGAGAACGAGTAATTATGTGTTGATTTGGTTGCGCATTAAATTCTTAAATTCCTTTGAATATTTGTGCACCATTTGGAGTAAGGCATGAAATCTCAGATGGAATGGAATGTGAGAGTGAAAGAGGGAAAGGGAGAGAGGGAAAGGGATCCTGGGTGTGGATTTGGATCTGAGGGTCTGTTACTTTAATCCACAAGGAATTTAAGAGTATTTCTGTCTGTGTGTGTCCATTAGCATTGCTGGCGCTGTCGACGCATTTGCAGTAACCAAAAGGTAGCCCCTGATAAGCTGTAAGCTGTAAGCCCAAACCCCAAAGCCGAAAGCCGAAAGCCCTGGCAACTAAACATGGCCAACAACGTGGCAATAACAATGCGCCCAGAGTTTTCTCTCTATACAAAATGACAGCAGAAACCCAAACAAATAAATTAAAATGCGCGACAGCGCGCCAACAAAAAGTTTTCTTTCTCTCTTTTTTTACCTCATACCTAGCTCGCTGTCACAAAGACCCTATATAGCTTTACCGTATCCTCGCAAAAGGACACACACACACACACTCGCACACACACAGAGATATCTAGCTCTGCTGTTGTGCCGGTGGCTTGCGTTGTGTCTGTGTCAATATTTGCCACAAATTGAAATTAGCAGCGCGTTAGGCGCACCTGAACTCATACATATACTCACACGCTGACACACACTCACACTCACACTGACACACTCATATTCATAGTCAAGCTGAGACACACACTCACACACACTCGCGCTCTTAACACTCATAGCTATTCATGCACCTGCGTTTGGCGTTCGCTGTAAGCATTCGCTTTGCTCATGCCGGGCACATAATCCGCGTAAATTAATATGCTGCACACACACATACAATAGCATACCATCGCACACACATACACACACACACGTGTGTGTGTATATTTAACGTTTGCTCTGGCTAGTTCACAAAATTTTCTACTCTCTCCCCGCAATTTGCGATTCCAGCTAAAGGAGTACGAACTGAGCGAGGTGTTCAACATTGCGGAGGACGATCGCAAGTATGAGACGGTGCACACCCAAACCCACCTGGACGCCGAGCACAATCACGTCGAGATGAACAACGAGCTCTCCGCCAGCATCGAGCGGGAACGCCAAAGGGAACGGGAACGCGAACAGCCCACACCGCAACAGCTGCAGCGGCAACAATTTGATGACGAGAGGCAACGCATACGCTCCCGGTTGTTGGCCAAAATGAATCCCATGTGAGTAGACTCCTCCTTAACTTGTTACAACTTTATGTACATTATACATATTATTATAAGTAGAGTCTTAAAGCAGAGTTTGTGTACTGCTTCCAGCTAATATTTAGCTAAATATTCAACTAAATATTTAATTATAGCGCCCACGCGGCGTATACGCAATAAGTAATTGCCTTGCAATCAAGGACCTCTGAGATTTGTCAGCTTTGCACTCTCCTCAACGATAACTAAGCTAACATAGCGTAATGTATACGCATACTACGTTATGTTGGCCTACGTGACGTATGCGCAATATGCAATATGCAACTTAAGCAGCGATGTCTATCTGCTTCTTGGTTGCGTGTGGGTGCACAGGGGGCGTGGCAGTTAGACATCAATTTGCCACACTTAACATATGCGGCAGGTGTGTGTGTGTCTGTGTGTGCTTCTCTTTAGATGCGCAAACTTTCAAGCAAAACACATTTAAAGCAGCAGCTGGTGGCACTTCAAGTGGCAGCAGCAAAAAACAAACAGAAGCTGCTCTCCCTCTCCCTCTCTCTTTCACTCTGTAGCACCCTTGAAAGCACATTACACCACTCTACATGTAAAAAGGATGTGTGTTTGTGTGTGTGTGGCACAGATCGTGGCACGTAGCCGGGTAATGCTGCATCTTTAAAAAGCTTGCCCCCAAAAAACTGAAAGAAAATGTGCAAAAAAGGAAATCGCAAGGAAAACTAAAGACTGAAATCCAACTCCAAAGTCGGGCAGTGTCCTACGACGTGCAGGATACAAGTACAAACGCAAACTACAACTAATCCAGTGGCAGGCTACATCTTCAGCTTCAGATTTCAGACTTCAGCCTTCAGCCTTCAGCCTTGCCAACCCACTTCGGTGCCCACTTTTGGCTGCTCGAGTGGATTTTTGGCACCATTGGCACTGGTAACCTGCATATTTAATGACAAGCCCAAGACCAGGCCCAGGCCCAGTCTCAGACCCACTCCGGCTCCCACTCCCAGACCCATTGCCAGGCCAGAGCCAGAGCCAGAATCCAGGCTGAAGCAAAGGAAAGGGATGAGGCGGCGCGCGTACGTGTTCGAGTGCCAAGAAAGCAAAATCCGAGCCTAGAGAACACAAACTCCACACCTCGCAGCTGGCCAGAGCTGTACGCCCACCCAGCTATACATAAGTGTGGGCGCACATTGTAGTGGGCGTGGTCATGGCTTAAAAAACAATTGGCAAGCTGACAAAAGCCAACTAAAAACCAATGCCAAAATAACAGACCAGAACTTGCTCGACCAGTGTAATTACTTACAATCTTATCACTGACGCGCAGTCGCTCGGCATTAAAAAAAGAGGCAGAAGTGCTTCCAGCCACCGCCACAATCGTATTAACTTGGCCCAAACGGCAATTGACCAGCGTCAAATCAACAACATGTTCGCGCTGCCAGCAGCAATCACGCTTATTGCTGTCAACTCGGCATACAAAATACCGCAACAATGTCAGCAGCAGTCGATGTACTCGAGCAGTGAGCCACCGGTCTTTGTAGAGGAGCTCTACTGTACTATGCTAATCATATAATACAATTCGCAGGACCTCCCATACCGCTGCCCAGCACAGACACAGCTCCTTTCAAGCAGCCCGAGAAATTGAAGAAGAAAAGCAAGAAATCAAAGAAAAGCGAAGAGAAGGTTAAGGATAAGGATAATCGGTGCTTCAAGTGTTTCCGATAAATAAAATATATATATTTATATATATATATATAAAGTATCTATAAACTACGCTGTAACTGTGCCTCAAGTGTTTTTAGTATTTCCAACTAAGATTAGCTAATCAGAGTTCTAATTATGCTCAGCTGATCATATCTGTAATCACATTTCAACAAATTCCCAGTTTGAGTCTCGAAAGTTGATAAGGAATACAACTATATATATATATATTTATATATATATGTAACTGGCATATAAATGTACTTCATAGATACAAAGATAATAAAAAACAAATAGAGTATCCCATTTCTACTTTCTGCGCGATTCATCAACTGGCAATGCCGATTAGAATACGATTTGATAAGCTCTAAAGGTTACTGGGTTCACAGTTGTTGCCTGCTGTATCTTATCTGTAGGCAGGCACTGGTTAAGTCTACTCGACTATAAGATACCTTTAACCCAGCTCGCAACAACTAAAAGATACAGGGAGAATTTCAGCTGCTGCTTCTGTGAACTATTGCTAGCTCTTAGTTGATCAGGCTGAAAGTTCTAACTCTAATTAGACTATGTCGATATATATAAGATACTTGATCAATATATATACCTATATATACGATATTTGATATATAATGGAAGCTATCTCTGGAACTAGATACTGTCTATTGATACAGATTTACTCGCTGTTGCTTACTTTCAATATGCAATATGCCCCCTTTCACACTCCCTTAAGTGCAGGGTATAGAAATGATGACGTCATGCGGTTATCAATATAGATCAATATTCTAAATGACATCTGGAACTATCTGTTGGTATATCTTATCATAGTTGGAGCTCTTTATGTTATAAAAGCAAAGCAAAGGCCTGGCATTGCACACAGTGCAGTATTTTGCCTTCAAGCAGCGACAACAGCAGCAGAAGAGCAACAACAACATGTCTGTGCCGCCAGCAACACTTGTTATCATTGGAGCCAGTGCAAACAGAGCACAAAGGAATAAGAAGCAGCAACAAAAGCAACCAAAGAGCAGTAAGCCAGATATATACATATATAGACAAATTGGTATTATAATATCGGATAATAACTTGTAGAAGCAAATGCCAAAACGATGCAACAATCTGAAGTTGGAGAGCAACTGGAGGGGAACGAGAAGCCAGAGGCGAAGCCGAAGTCAGCTAGTTGCCAAATTAGTTAGTCAGTTAGCCAGGTTTTGGCAGCTATCTTATCAGTTATCGGTAGAACAATTTGTAAGGATTTGTTAGGCATGAAAATACATTTGCTATGACATAAACATTGGCTATAAATTGACTTGGTCGGGACTATAAAAAGTTAGTTTAAAACGACAACGAAAGCGCGCAGCAGTTGCTTGAGGAAAAATGCAGGAAACAATAAGAACGACGACAACAACAGAATCGATAAACATCTCAACGATAAATGGTGCAACGATAGACGAATCGATAGACATAACAACAACTGAGACGACACCTCAACCCCAGCCCCATCACCATCATCATCAGAGGGAACGCAGCGAGACAACATTAGGT
This sequence comes from Hirtodrosophila trivittata, assembly GCA_035045065.1. Taxonomy (NCBI): domain Eukaryota; kingdom Metazoa; phylum Arthropoda; class Insecta; order Diptera; family Drosophilidae; genus Hirtodrosophila; species Hirtodrosophila trivittata. The sequence continues at coordinate 15,946,923 of JAWNNK010001311.1, read as the reverse complement.
TTAATAGACGACTGCGATGGTGTTGCTGTTATAGAGACCGAGACAAAGGAACCTCAGCATAAGCACCACCATCATCATCATCATCATCGTCATCGTCATCATTCCTCAAAGACGCAGCCAATGCTAGAATGCGAGGTAGCACCACCTTTGCCCACAACGACGCCGCCCACTCTGACACCCACCGAGGAACTTAACCAGGTCGTGTGGGTAACTGATTTGGATCTGCCAGCACAGCCACCTTCACCTACAGACTTCCAGCCCGTGCAACTGCGGCAGACCATGCCTCAATCAACACCCACAGTTTCCAGCTCAACGAACCTGCAATCAGAGGTAGTCCTAGCTCTGCCACCAGCAGTCGCTGTTAGCCAAACGGAGCTTATAATAGAAACGCAGCCGCCATCACCTGCACCACCTGCACCACTTCCACCATTAGCACCTTCTGAGCCTCCAGAGCTGGTCCTTGTGGGCATGGTTTCTGTGGAGACTTGCGACAAGCAAAGAAAGAGCTATAGAGTCAGCACCGACCTGGCGGAGCCGCCAATGAAACCCAAGAAACGCTGCCGCTGCATCATCGCCTAAAGTTGTTTATGGCTAAGAGCGGGCTTTGAGCCAGACGAAAGTTGGTCTTCAACTTAAACACTGTATTCTAGCAAGGATATTAAATACTTCCACTAAATCCTCACAGCATTTGATTTCTTTCTAGGATAAGCTCTGGGTAAATCTCTTTATATCTTCGTAAACTGTTCCCATCGGTTTTTCGGAAGATTTTCAACTGCATATGAAAATATTTTGTGATATAATTTGCGATTGCAAAAAATAGCTGTAAACACAGTCATCGCTTATCAATGACAAAGCTTTCTTATCAGCTGCTAAGGCTACCCTCCCTTCCATGCAGCAGACGCTGACTTAGCATATCTAATCTTTATCAGGAAGGAAGGGAAATCACAGTCGGTGACAAAACGTAATTGATAATTAATTAGCCACGGACACTCGATGGCAGCTCCAGGCTGAGTGACCACTTCCATCAGCAGTCAGTCAACAATCGGGAGCCGCTCGAGCTATCACGATGCCGCCGCACGGACATTACGGAGCCAGAATACACAGACCAGCGGCAACAGCTGCCTTTGTGCGTCCAGCAACGGGACCGGGCATAGCGCGTCAACCTATTTCAGCGGGCAACTATGGAGGTGGACCAGGATTAGCACGGCCACCGCTATCGACTGGCAACTATGGAGGTGCACCAGGTGCAGCACGTCCACCGCTCTCGACTGGCAACTATGGAGGTGCAGCGTCTGCAGGCGGACCCGGCCTACAACAGCGTCCACCTGGCAACGCTGGAGGCGGGGTCACCAGCAACACCAACACCAATGTGAATGTCAATGTCAATGCAGGAGGAGGCGGTGGCATGGGCGGAGGCATGGGCGTTGGCATGGGCATGGCAGCTGGCATGGGCGTGGGCATGGCCGCGGGCATGGGCGTAGGAATGGCAGCAGGCATGGGCATGGGAGCGGGCATGATGGGACCACCAGTCGTTGTCGGAGCAGCGCCAGTTGTCATAGGTGCAGCACCACCACCAACAGTCATCGTGGAGACTGTTAGACCGCCAGCACCACCACCGGTCATAGTGGAAACCATCGGACCACAAGGGATAACAGTGGAGACTATTCGACAACCACGAGCACCGCCAGTAGCCACGACCACAGTCTACACTCAGCCTGGAGCAGACGTTTGTTGCTGCAACATTCTTTAGGTCAAATGATGTATCCATGTTTCGACTGTGCAAACTCTAATTGATAAAACGTAAAACGTTACCTGGATATTGTTATCAATTTTATCAAAACTTATCACAATGGAAAATAGCAAAGAATAGAAAAACTGATGACATTAGTTGACTCGATAAGAAATGTGATTGACAGGCTAAAACCTTGCTTAACTTTGTCTCTGGCAAACAAAATAGATACAAAATATGCCGCCTAGTGTGATCTTTGAAAAGTGAACATGGATGTATTCGTCTAACAAATGTAACAAAGGTGGAATATAAACTACGTTTAAAACAAACTAAAAGCAAAAGTTTCTTATGAAGAGCAAATAATTTGCACACAAACATTTGCCGCAGCTTGAGAGTAATTCGAATGTCCTTAAAAGTATCTCAAGCTATTTATAACTATGTTTGTTTGTTTTTATTATTTATCTATAGCATCTATACAGTCTTTAAGTAGTTATTATCATATCGATATTATCAACCTTAAACATGTTTTGACATGTCTCGAAATTGGTTACCTTTTTTTCTGGGGGAGCGCAAGGCATGCAAATTGCGCATAAAATAACATTTACTTGATACAGTTTGATGCGCTCGTCTAACGGTAATTGCCATAAAAATGATCAACGCAAATTGTTGCTAATAACTGCCGCACAACATACACACACACACACACACACACATACACAGTTATGCACACACTCTCTGTAGTTACCCCAGAAAAACGTTTGTAATTTCAATTTGGGAAATTTTCTTCATTACTTTCGCCAAGCACTCGACAGTCGACAGGCAGCTGCAGGCTCTGGTGGAAGCATGTTTTCCCAGCTTTTCTTTCCTTTATTTTTGCTGAGTTTCCTTGCTTTTGAGCCTTTTCCTTCTGTCGACTCTTTGGACTCCTTTTCGAGTGTCTTTGGTCGCTTTTCACGTTTTCAATATATTTGCCAATTTTCTTGGCATTTTTTTCGGGGCCCTCTTGTTGCCTTTTCATGCCCCATGTTGCCTCTTGCTGTGCCAATCTTTTTTTTCTCATTTTATTATTATTATTTGCGCGCTTTTGCACGGAATATGCGGCATGTGTATGCAAATAAACGAAAAGTGCAGGAAACAAAACACGGAAGTCGACCAGAATGAAAGGAAGGAAGGAAGGAAGGAAATGGCGGCGGCACACAGCAAATGTTGCTTCTACCTTTTGGATATTGGGGTTCTAGGTCTGTCGTCACACACACACATGGTGCGGCACACACACTCACACTTACACATTGTAAAAGGCAAATTTAAATTGAAAATTGTGTACAGCTGATGTGCTGAAACAAGAAACAAGAAACACGCTCGCAGCAAAACACCTTGCAACAGCGTCAAACATGGCGTATGTGTAATCCCGGATATGTACTGTTATCTCTTCTAAAATGTGTATTATGGAATGAAAATCGCGCGTTGCCTGCGCTGAGCTACTTACCAAATAATCACAAGGCAATTCAATTTCTTTAAACAACAATCTCTCAAGCAGCAGATAGTTTATTTTTAATGGAAATGGCTGTTAACAGGCCCATGTTAGGAGTCTCTTAAATTGAACTTACGTGTATGTTAATGTTATCACTTTAACATGTCGTATTACCTTTATATTCCATCATCTCGCTTTATGTACTATAACAGCTCGCGATCTCGCGTCAGTTTAACTTAACAAGCAGTTCATCAAACAGTGTTCTTTTTACAAGAGCGCTGGACAGTATTGCCAACTTCCAGCTATAACAACAGCGTTGCCAAAATAATCATATTTTGATAAATCGTCATTAGGAAATTCATTGAATAGTGTCGCAATTTACACTTTAATAGAACTCCTTTATATATGAAAGTAAAAGATGTGCGTAAACTTGGCTTAGTTTATTAAATAATTATAATGCAATTGCGTATTTCTAAGACAATATCGATACAAATCATGATTCGATCCTATTTCTATCGATTAGTATTGATAATTAAAAAAATAGTTGGCAAGTCTGATAAAGGATTAGAGCCGCAAAGTTGTTTCAGATCTCTTAAGGTTTAAATAAATTTAGTTCTCAACAAATAGTAAGACACTAAAAGTAATTAAATAATTTAAACATTCCTTTATAATATTCACATTTCATTAATCAATTTTATTTTATGTTCGTTTTATCCTTTGCAGCTACAACAATAACAACAGCCAACAACCGGCAATGGGTAATGTGGTGCCCAAGAATGATAAGCATGCGATAATGCAGAGCATTGCCAACAGTTACCGGCGCTCCGATGCAGCTACTAATAATGCAACCAAACCGACAAAGGTCTCAGGATCAAACGCAGGCTCCGGCTCTCCCGCAGGGTCAGGCACATCCTCGTCAAGACGTCGTGCATCAGTGGCGTCGAAGCGACGTCGCGACTGCCGTGTGAGCCATTGGTCCGAGTGGACGGCCTGCAGCAAGAGCTGTGGCATTGGGGAGATGCATCGATATCGCAAAGTCATCAAACATGGCAAGCGCGGCGGGCGGCCCTGCCCGGCGCTCCAGCAGTCCAAATGGTGCGGCAGCGAGCGCAACTGTCACGGGCCGCAGACCTATTTTAATTGGTAAGTTAAATGCTTCTTACCTACCCCTCTGCTGGCCCCTCTATTATCCACCCTGCTGACCTCCTATGGCCCGCACTGGCAGCCTCTGCTGTTAGCCGAATATGCATTTAAATTTTGAACTGACTGCAGGTCCGATTCCGACACATGAACGCGCTTCTCGCCGGACCAAGCGATATAAATATAATTTTAATTTAAGGCGTAAGAATTGCTTTTTGTGAAGGAACACAAGCAGGAGCAGGACACACACAGAGCAGACAGAATGGAGGAAAAAGAGAACAATTCAGCGATTCCTCAGCGATTTTATTTTAAATTTAGATTACGAAAATTTAAATTGAAAAAATGATTTTAAATTTAAAGTTCACGCAAAATGTTGGAAACAAAATGAAAAGAAAAACAAGAAAACAAATAAAATAAAATAAAAGGTAAATCATGATGAAAATTGCATATGAAACCGAAGACTACTGACAATATTTAAAAAGGATTTAAAAGGAAAAACACTTATACACACACTCACACTCACACACACACACTCACACATTTGGCAAAGAAAAGTGAGAAATATTTGAGTTATTTCAATGGATATGCTTTAAAAATAATAATAATCTCATGTATAAATCCAAGAAAAACCTTCTAAATATGTGTCATATATAAATATAAAAGAAAAATCAGAAAAAATATATATAAAAACACAGATAAAATATAAAAAAATTAAAAAATTAAAAAATTATGGAAAACTTTAAGTAGACGTAACTGCAGGGAGCGGTTCAATAAATTGAAATGCTTATATAATATTAATAACAATTATATATAACAATTATATGTAATAATACTTAAGGAATATATATGCCACAGATTTTAGAAATTTTATATTATTGGTTTGTGTGGTAATTTTATGCAGCAAAACTCGGATTGCTTTATCAGCTATTTATTGAACCGCCCTCGCGTATCTCAAGATATTAACAGAATCAAACAAAAACAAAAACAAGAAACAAACAAAAACAAAGCGTGAACATTTGCGTAACAAAACAAGGTAAACACACAAAATATAAAAACAAAAAGTCAAACATAAAAACAGCGCTCACACTTCAAGCTACATATGGTTAAAGTGTGTTTGGAACAACCAACAATTAAGCAACATTAGATGTAAACTAAGTTAATTAAACTCTAACGGAATGCAATAATAGCAGAACCTCAACAGAGTCTACTTAAATCTAGTTTAAAGTACCAAATTCAAATTGCAATAGCAAAGCAAGAATTTGATTGGAATTGGAGAGACGATTATACAGTTATAGGGCCACTGAGTTTGAGTGCAGTCAGAATATGGAAGCAAAATAAATCCAATTGGAATTTAAAATACAGTTTGAGGGCCACATCGCCTCACAGCTAGCAACCCAAAATGTAAAGTAAATAGAATTTCAATTAGAGTTAGTTGCAAACAGTTTGAGAGCCACACAGCTAGAGCCTGCATGCATTTGACGGCCAAAAATGTAAAATAAAAATAAAATATAAAAACAATATATAAAATGAAAGTAAACATAACAAACAACTTATATAAATGCATTATGCAAACAGCAAACGCATACAAATTAGTCATTAAAACACACTTATATTATATAATTATGTAATAAAGTAAAACAAGCAACAACAAATATTGTGCAAGTGCATGGAACAGACATTTTGTAAAATAAATCGAATCAAATCAAATTAAACTGAGAAGCAGAACAACAACAACAACATCGACAACCAAATAAAACCAATGCTTGCCAAACTGTAATTCCTAACTCCTCACGCCAACAGCATGTCGCTTGCTTCGATATTTCACAATTGCAGGCAAAATGAGCTTCAAGCTGCCAGCCACGATTATGCAGAGACCGGCAAAGGCAAAGGCAGCCGTATAGCTACCAGTCTTAGCGACTAAAAAGCCACCAAACGTGGTGCCCATGAACACCCCCAATCCCATGGCCAGTGCAGTAATGCCGAATGCATTTGTCAGCTTCGACAGGCCCAAGTATCGCACATAGATGAGTGCGCGAAGCGAGGCGAAAACAGCTAACAGGGGGAAGAAGATGGATATGTGGTAAGTAGGTGGCACTGGTTTTGGTTCACTCACCTGGCGCAATGCCATAGCATAATCCATAGGCCATCTGAAACCAAGTCAAATCACTACCAAAGAAGGCGCTGATTAGAACCATGACGCCGCCAAGGACCATGCCACCGCCACAGATGTAGTCCGTCCAGCTTCTTAGCTTGTATGCCGCAAGGCCACATAGATTACGGGCTATGAAATTAGAGAGACCAATCGCAGGAGTAATCAGCTGTGCAAAGTCTGCTGGTATAGTCGTGCGGACCCTGGAGTACACAAAGGGTATATTAAATCCCATGGGGTATAAAAAGGCGGAAGCCAACAGCACACGGAACTCAGACTTCTTTAACAGATGCACATCGAAGAGGCGATTTAATGCATGTATGATCTTCGTGTGCAGCCAGTGGCGTTTCTTTGGCTTAGGGGGCTTCCTGCGTTTGTGTGCATGTTGGGTGGTAGCTACTGGTGGTGATTCTTCTGATGGATGCTCAGAATCAGAGTCGGAGGTGTCATAGTCGTGTATCTTATGCAAGCCATAGGCAGCTCTTTGAATCTGGCAAACGAGATACAGATTAGCTGAGTCATATCAGTTGGCTGTAAGCCACATTGGTACTTACATGGGTTTCCGTGCCGACCAGCTCCAATTCCTTGCCATCGAAATTCTCCTTACTATGCGCCGCGCTGTAGTCGGCAGGACCTGTATAGAAGAGATCTTCCCGCTGCATGGGATCGGCACGCACAACATAATTTCGATCCGCTCGCTCTGCATCCGTCCTGGGGACGGATTCAGTCTTTACTCGGCGCTTAACACAGCAGGGGGAACAACGGCCAGCCCAGCGACGAAACCGTCCATGCTCCTTGGGCGGCGCATATGTCTCCAATCCGACATGGGATTTCGATGAGGTGGCTTCCGGGCCTAGAAAGTTGTGCACATAGAAATTGCCATAGAATTCATTCGAGCTGGAGCTGGTCATATGATTTGTGTGTCGCACCACTCCCACAGGCGTGGGCGCGACCTCCAAGTAGGCCAGACCTACAAAGAAAATCAGTAATATCATCGCTACATGGATGCGAAGTGTGTTCCGCCAGCCGATGCTTTGGACAAGCTGAGTATTGGTAATGGAAAAGATGAAAATGCCAGCACCAGCGCCGGAGCAGGTAAAGCCACTGGCAAGGGGACGATATCGCTCAAAGTAGAAGCCAATGATTAGTTGGGAGCTCACCCAGATCATGCTAAGTCCAGGTCCACCTAAGGACACTGTGATATTTGTAGTTGCTGCCTTCAATGTAAACCACTATTGGACACCTACCAATTATACTATAAAAGAAGATCATCGACAGCAGATTGGTAGTGAAGCTGGCAGCCAAAATGGCCAATGCTGAGATCACCACACCAGTACAACAGATCGGTCTAAAGCCATAGCTGTTTATGAGCGCACTGGAAAAGGCTCCTCCCGTGAAATAGCATCCTATTTGAATGCTGGCCACCAGCACCACCTGAGCGGTGCCTACCTCGAAGTCCTTGCTCATAAATGGCAGCAATACGCCAACGGTGAAGATGATTCCGTCCACGATGAGTTGCGCCAGAAAGCTCAATATCAACACTAACCAGCCATAGCCCCCATCCGGTGGTATAGCCATATAGATCTGCCAAGGAATACAAAGCGGCATGCATCAATTATGGATAGTTAAACTATTTCCCTCACTCACTTACAAAGGCCAAGCCTGAGGCCAGCCTGAATCCGGGCGGCAAGTTTCCCCCCTGGGAGTTCCCTCCATCGCTCCCTTCTATACCAAGTGATTCACTACTGCTAAATTTTCCACTACTGGAGTCTGTATGCTTTGTCCCATCTGTTGCATCCGAACGTGGTATATCCGTCTCAAGGCTCATGTTCGTGACAAGTGAGGCTCGTGGTTGATGGTGAAGGTGATACTGAAACTCAATCGAGTCATCAGAGTCAAAAAGCGCCGCAACAGGCTTTTTGGGCCCTAGGATCAAAGAAATCATTCCATATCAGGTATGTAAACTCAATTAGAATACAAAGTTATATATAGAAGGAAATTAGTCAAATATCGGGTATATGTATATAGTAGATATGTCTTACATTTTCCTGAATGGGGAACGTACTTTTTTTGTATATTTTTAACACCTTGTTGGTGAGGTGCTCCTCCTGATCGTAGTTATCCGAGCTGGTGGCGGTTCGTCTTTTTGACGGATATGTCCGCACACCCGGAGAGAAGACCACATGAGTATCATGTGTCGCACCATCAGTTCTCTCGCGTGCCGATGATATCTCGGTGTCCGCATCCGATTCTTTCTTATCAGGCTTAGGCCCACCAGCCAGGAGAAGAGCCATTGGCAGTTGTCGTGACCTCACATTATGGCTAGTTGCTGGCGATTCCACATCCGAAGCTGATGAGCTAAGCACTCTGCTCCATTCGTAATTGTTTACAGGCGTCTGTACTCCCAACGAGATAGTTGGCTTGTTCTCATCCTCCTCTGGTGCTGCATTCCGATTCTTATCCCCTGACGTCGGTGCTGTTTGACTGTGTATACAGACATTTATATATTGTGATTAGTAAGTGGATCGGCGACAATAGTAAAACACACTCACCTACCCTGGTTACGTTTTTTGCTCATTTTTCGATTCGGGGCAAGTTGACATTTTTCTCAAATCTCTCTGCGTGGCTGTCGCACCCAATCCAAGTCTTAATGTCAATGGCAGCGCGTGAACTTTCAGCAAGGAACAGCCGTGAAGAAGCAGTCACAGTTGCAGCAGTCACTTTGACAGGCATCGGTATGCTTCGTATCCCCTCGTCCTTCGTCCTTCAGTCTACGTGATGCTAGCCAAAAACGTCCTCGCTCCGATATGAGAAATTCCTGGCTCCAGACCGCGAAGCCAACACTGACGCTGCCTCCGGCTGTCGCCAGACTTTAGCCCCTGGCTCCAGCTACGCAGCTGCTGTGACAGACAGGCACGCCAAAGCTTCAGCCCCATTTTCCAGCTCGCACCCAAAGTCCTGCTACCGTTCTCTTTCCCGCATACCTGCATCTTTGGACTCCAGTTGGAAGTTGCGAGTTGGAAGTTGCTTTTACAGCAACTGTTATTTCCCATTCCAGTTGTTGTTTATTTTGGACCAACGAAATTGCATCAGTGCAATTTCATTGATTGCAAGTAAATGAAATCATTCCTATGTCGCACCCAACCCCCTCGTTCATCCAGCTCCTCCATCTGCTCCGTCTGCTCCTCCTGACAGCCATTGCGATTGGGGTGAATTTTGGAGTCTGCGGAACTGGCAAGTGCACTTTCTACTCGTACTTTATGCGAACTTTGAGTACCATGTTGAAGTTACTTTATTTGCAACATTATTTATTCAGATGGCAAGAATGTCTTATCGCTTACGATTTCTATTCCCATGGACACCAAGTGTAACATTCATCTATCCTCCCTTTAGTTTTTCTTCCAGCAAATCTTAAAATTAACCAAACAGAATCAACGTCTTTCGCTTAACTTCTGATCAAATAATCTAATGCAAATTAATACTAAAGTTTATACTTTTTTGTCTGGCGACACTTATTTTTATTGATCCTTAAAGCTGTTTTTATTGTTGTTTTTTATTATTAACTAGAATTGTCCTTAACTCTTGTGATACGATTAAAAAATAACTATTTTACCGCTTTTAGTCGTAAAAGAAGTGTGCCCTGTCTTACATAAGACAAATTGCCATAAAATGTACTATTTCATATAGACTATTGATTATTTGAATATTCGTGATATGGTCACACTATGCGCATTGTTTTTTTACAACCGAAAGTTGCTTGCTTATTACCCGGTTTCTTGCGTTTGATCCGGAGCTGACATCAGAAGTATATCATTCACATCTTCTTTTACGATTGATTAAGCCCAAAAGAATGTACGGAAACCTCCACAAATTCCCACATTGTTGTTTTCAGATTTCGACTCGATATCCAAACATACTTTTTTGAGCGATTGCGGCTGATTATACATATCAAAGTACATATACTATATTATTAACATAAATATGTACATGTGCACAACTTCATTATTTATTCATATTAACTATTTTAGATTTATTGCTTGTTAGTATTCTTTTTTAGCAGCTGCCTCTCAGTAGAGTTCGAGCAAACGCAAACAGAGAGTTGCTTGTAGTATATTAATTTTAGTAATCCAAAGAGTTTGTTTGGGCATATCACGCTTAGGGTAAGGGTATCTTTAGGTCGAGCACACTCGACTGCAGCCTTACTTTACGTATGTCATAATATATTTGCACTTTATATTTGCTTTTGGCATATTTAATATTTCAAACATTACCCGTGTTTTCGGCTGTTTACGCTTGAATATAATATTTATATTTTGCCGTGACGTACTCGTATTCAAATAATAATAATAAAAAAATCACATTTAGTATGAAGTGTATCAATCAGAACAAAAACACTAAACATACTGCAAATTCCAAATTACTCCAACTAAAATTGTCTTCATTTAATTAAAAATATCTAGTTATTAAGGAGCATTTATGTATTGTGTTACACCGTATCAAGTCCAAAATTAATTTATCAGTTATTTATCTAGTGTAGGCAACGCTTTCAAGCCACAAACACAAACGTAGCCAGATAATATTTAAAGCTATAAGAATTTATATACTCGTATGTAAGTTAAAATTAGATAATATATCTACAATTCGGAGAATCTAAATTAAACTTTATCTCTTAAAATTGCCATATACTCAAACATAAATGTAACGTTCCGCTTAGTTAAAGGGAGACTCGACCTTTGTTAATAGACTCTTACCTGAATACTATTAAAATAGAGCAACGCTCCGGCTTGCTTTGTACTTCTCTTACCTATCGAATAGATAAAGTAAGGATTTATTATTAGTTTCAGATTTATTAATAGTTTATTTGATTGAAACTAAAAAACGTCAAAAACAATGTTGTCGCCTATTCTCGTATCAAAATTTAATGACTTTAATTGGAAGAATGTGAAAAATTACTTTTTACTTAGACATAATCAGCTTTTTCCTTTACTCACAGATACATTGTACCTAGATCCTCTTTACACATTTGAATTTCTTTTAAATACATACATATATATGTACATACATACCAATGTACAGTAACAGTATATCACATATTATACCTCACCATATATACACATGTGTAAGTTTATCTAGTAGGAACAGTTTATGTAACGAAAGAGAGAAACAATAAAAAGATAGACTACTCTTAAGCAAAAAGAGTTCAGATAAAAAACATCTACCTGCAAAAAAAAAGAAAAAGATATAACAATTCTAGCATCTATCAGAACAATATTAAATACACCAGATTACTTTATATCAGCAGATATCAGATTTGTTGAGGTGTATAATTTTCTTCTGTTTGTGTCAACGGCGACGTTGACGTCGACGTTTGGGAAAAACACAAGGTAAATAGAGAACAAAATGGAGCAGCTGAACACATACTATAAAAAAGTTGGTTAAAAGTCAAACGTCGATAGTTGGAGGTTTGAAAAATGTGTTATTAGTATCAGTTTGACGCTTCACGCACATCGACGCGAATATGGGGGCAAAAAATAGGCATCCGTTGCTGATAATCTTCTTATTTATCATTGTGTCCATCGTTTGGTTACAACTCTTTTTCGGGTTTTCCAATGAAATTAAAGTGTACTCGATTGGAAAACATAAGCGTCACATTATCATCGATGAGCTGCTTATTGACAGGCGTGAAAGTAAGTGTAGTAGCAGGACATATGCCCAGGATATACGTTGATTCATTGTTTTGATTAACTGCACCAGTGCCTAGCATGGAGGAGCGGCTGAAACTAATACGAGAGGAGATGCCGTCGTTTCCTCTTGAGGAGCTGTTGCGAAGACCCCAGAACCCAGGATCTAACTGCGCTCAGTTCCCCGATTTCATGAATATCGACTTCCACAACGATTACTGGCAGGTGGCGCATAGTGCGAACCTTACGTATTTCCTCTTTGGCGCATACTACGACGGCAGGAAAATGATAACCGAGGCTCCTCTGGTGCGTCTGCTGACCATGATTAATCACTATGGAAAGAGGGGTGAGGTACAGTATCCGAAGACGTATTGTCAGTTTTGGTACAAAAACGTCACAGATCCTGTAATTGTACCTGTAACAGATCACAAGATCAATTGGATTTATGGTGGTGAGCAGCCACAAGTCTTTCCCACACTCTTGAGCTGTCGCCTGCCAGAACCGGTTGACTTCCAGGTGGCAAAAATTCCGGAGATGGTGTCGCTAGTATCGAAGCCTTGTGATAGTGCAAGAAATGTACTGCGGGTCGTTTACGAACCTGACAAAGAGATCGCAAACGATTCGCTAAAGAAGGATCAACAAAAAGAGGAGGAACAGAAGGACATTCAAGAGAAGCAACTTCGCTTTATGATTTGTTTAAAAGTAATGGACTTTCCGTATACCGACAAGTCCTCGCGTCTGATTGAATGGCTGGAACTGATGCGTATGCTAGGCGCCGAAAAGGTGGTCTTCTACGATGCCCAGATGCATCCCAACATGACCCGCGTCCTGAATGATTATCAGAGAAGCGAAAAGGGCTTTGTCGAGCTGCGTCCCATGTCCCTGGGTCGTGGGCTACCGCACGCAGGTCCAAACTTCCATCATTATGCCATGGAGGCGGATTACTTCAATCGCATATTGAATGAGATGATACCCTACAACGACTGCTTCTACCGGAATATGTACAACTATGATTACATTGGCAACTTTGATATCGACGAGGTCATTATGCCACTGGGCAATGTCACCAATTGGTCAGACCTGATTGACCTAGCTCACAGGGTACCCGACTATCAGAGGATTTCGACGAACTGCACGGACTGGGCAAGCTTTTGTTTTCGAAATGTTTACTTCCCATTCTATCCGGATCGGCCCAAGGTCTACAAGAAGCTGCCAAGCTACTACTACATGCTGCAGCATGTGGAACGTGTGGCAGAGCACAGTGAGCGCTATGCAGCCACCAAGTGTCTACACTCGACACGGTTTGTAGTCGGACTCCACAATCACTTTCCCTTTTTCCGCGCGGAGAATGGAGAATGCGCTCCCAAGTCTGTTCCCATTGAGTTTGCGCAAATGCAGCATTACCGCGAACCAGACAACGCAACACAGCTAATAAATCCAGTGAGAGACGACAACATCTGGCGCTTCCAGCCGGAGCTACAACAACGTGTCTACGCCAAGTACAAGAATCTGGGCTTTATACCAGATATCAAGCAGCTGGAATACGCCGAAGCTCAACGTCGTCTCAACGACGAGAAGCAGCTACTCGAAGCCATCGCTTTTAACTAACAGAAGTTTCATTTATAGTTATCTTAGATTAGACTTACACTATTTTTAGTTTTATGATTATATTTCGAATTGTTATTGTACTTATCTTAGCTTCCTACTTCTTCTTTTTTGAGGCACAATGATATCACTCAGTCTGTGTGTATTTATCATTCCATGATTTCATATTGAACTTCATCATATCAGTCAGTTCATATATCATTCCATGATTCAAGTTCAATAGAACTCGAATTGACACTGTAACAGGCACTTGATAATATACATAAATACCAATACATAGATAAGTACAAGTTTATATAGAAATATACATACGCTTGAAGCAGTGCACTGCTCGAGGTGCGCTTTCCAGATCAGGAATGCCTCCTTTTGCTTGTTGTTGGAATGGTAATTATAAACGATTGATTTAAGAGATTTGAAATACGCTTTTAGTATGATCTTAATACTGTTTCTATATTATCTCTTGCTCGACTTTAAGATACCTTTAACCTAACACACCTCAACACAAGTTTAGGTGAACTCTCACATAAGCAGGTATATTTATAATTCCTGAGATGTACGAGCTCATACAGATAGATAGAGGGAGGGAGGGAGGGAGGGAGGAATATATTGGCCTTATAGGATCGTCAAAGGTTTTTTTAGTCTGTTAAATACCTTAGCACTACTTTACTATATCCCTTATTAATGGGTTAAGGGCATAAAATAGTAGATTGAGCTGTGCAGCTACAAATGGGGGCTCATTGTTTATCAAATCGAAATTGCTCCCAGTATTTTTGAATCGTGTTCGAAAAGTTAGTTAAAAGATTGCTACCAATCATTGCAGAAAAAAAAAAACATACGCCAGACAGAGATAAAGTGTGTGTGTCTGGGTGTGTGTGTCTGGGTGTGTGTTTGTGTTTGTGTCTGCCAATTTCTATACACCTGACTAGATATGATTGTTCGTTATGCACTCGACATTGCTTTAAGATAATAAAAACAGTGCTCTGATCAGATGAACTTGGCCAGATTTAGTCGCATTTAAACCCTTTAACCTTTAAATGGTTTAAGGGCATAATAAAAAAGTAGTTCGAGTCCCGGCGAAATAGGCTCATGCAGTTTTTGCTTTGCACATAAAAAAACAGCAGCGGGCAAAAAAAAACAACAAAACAAGAGCATCAAAACTGAAAATCCAATAAGTATACGACGTGGTGTACGCGTCGCTTGAACCAGTTAACGGGCAAGGGCAGTTTTCGCTTTTACGCCGATTTCCCTCCCATCGCACGGCCCCCCAGGAACCCTATCAACCTGACAGGGTCCGAGATATGCATGAGTGCAGGCCCATAAAATTGGGTCAATTGCTGTTAACAATTTGGCGGCGCAATCTTTTGGCCGTTTCAATTTCAAGGCAGCTGACCAGGCACAGTCGCAGTCGCAGGCTCCACCATCCAATTGGGCACCCATAAAAATTGTGATGCCTGTAAAAAAACAGAGGAAAACAAACAGAAAAACCTGCACGTTCGAAGGCTTTGAGGGAGAAGGAAAAAAATAATCTCGTATAGAGTTGTTCGAAAAACAGAAAACAGAAAATCGTAGAAAATCAGCGCTGCAAAAAGCGTTTCGATGGCAGGACGCCGTTCGAGTGGCCGCCGGGGCAGGCAGCAGTGGCAAGTGGCGTGTGGCGTGTGGCGTGTGGCATGTGCGAAGGGTCAAAATGCTCACTTGCTAATTAATTAGTGCGTTTTGTGTATTGCCTGAGGCAAGGGAAGGCGCACTTTTTGTTGCAAGCTTAGCAATTTGGACTCGCGGCAGCTGCAGCTTTAAAAGCCGCAAAATGTGCAAAAGTTATCAAATCGATTGCTGGAGTTTACTTTGAGGGAAACATAACTGGGCTTATACCCAAGCTGATCTTGGTAGGAAGTGTAGGAAGAATCAGAGAAGTTTGAAGTTGAAGTTTCATTGAAAGTTAGTCTCGAAATAGTTGTCAAAATAATTCAACGAGATTTGAGGCGAGGAAGGATTAAATCAGTATTTTTTTGGATCTCATACTGGTCTAGTATAATTATTTTTTTGAATTCTAAAATTTTTACTCAAAATCTGGACCATGAAAATTAACAGTTTTAAAAATTGCTTTTATGGACTGACACCAACTTTGTATTATCCAGAAAGCTTCTTAAAATCTCTCTGTATACCTTCCCGTTTCAAGGGCAGCTGCTTTGAAGGTATTGTGCCCAAGAAGAAAAAAGAGAAGTGCCGAAAGGTTTATACCATTGAACCAGAATATTTAAAAAGCCCAGTCCCTGCAAGACGGACCTTGAGCTCAAAACAGAGCGTAGTCTGGGCGCCTTTCCCCGATGTGACGTACCCTTTAAACCAGAATGCATGCACCAGTGCTTCAATCTGCCCCGTATTGATGAATCACACTACACGCCCAGCAAGAGTCTCGATCGTGACTACCAGACGAACTGGGTAGACTGTGTAGTCGAGGAGCGACCCGTTCGGTGTCGTGGCTACATTTCTGGCCCTGAAATTGGGAGACGTCCGCGACCCAAGCCCCGCTGCACCCCCAAGGTTGACGCACACAAGTGTCGTACATTGATGCCCCTAAAGTGTCGGCCCCTGAAACCAGCCTCAGTCAAAGACGATGTTCGCTGCATAAAGTTTCCACTTTGCGAGTGCCCCAAAGCTAGGCCGAAAACAAAATGCAAGACCAAACCGAAAGTGGGCGCCACCTGCAAGCGGCCTCTTACACGTTATCCCAGTTTCTCTGAGTGTGAACATGAACCAGTTCGACAAGAACCCATCAACGAGTGCGCCCAAAAGACATCCATCTGTGAGCTATGGCGCGCCTTTAGGAATCGATATGCATAGTTAATAAAGTATCTTAGTCTATCTGCTACTTTCCGCTTTCATTCTTCTTGAATAGTACTTAACCAGTTAACCGACTTTAGGATAGCCTTTCGTAAGCTGACGATCACTGGAAAAAACTAGACGAAGAATGTCCTTTTTCAGTTTGAAAACAAAGTCTGACTTTCTTGGGGAAAGAAAAGTTATACTCCACACATTTTCCTTTTGAAACTTTTTAATTTTTTATATATATATTTATGATATATGAAATAAATAATAATTATATATATTTATTTAAATAATATATAAATTTTTAATATTTATTTGTATTTTAAATTTATAAATTTCCTTTTTTATTTATTGTTTATTGTGTAGTCTACATGTAAACAAATAAATAAATAAAGTGTATAAAAATATATAAAATATATATAAAAAAGTTGGATAGAAATCTTTAAGATTAACTTAACTTTAGTTAAGTAGAGAGCGAGAGACAGAGAGAGAGAGAGAAGTTTTGTATAGAAATAATATAGTTTTAACATGGAGGCTTTTCGATGGAAGTCAGAATTGCGGAAACAGTTTGTAGTCCGGAGCTGCTCAGTCCGAATTGGGTTTCTCAAAATTAAACGTCTCGGCATAAAGCAATTCAAAATTCCATTCCGTAAATATGAATATCATACGAGGTAGATTCCTGCTTCAAGTCCACAGCTATATTAAGTCACCGCGACACAATCTGCTGGGGGACTTTAAGCTACACAGCAGCCGAGTCGCTGCATCAACGGATTTATTCAAGGAACGACTGCGTCGTATGCGGGGCGAACAGAAAAAGAAAACTCCTTGCTATTTAAGAGTACGGCGATCCGAGTACAAATGTATAGCATATCAGGAAATGGTGCCAAAGACCTGTCAGCCAGAGATATGTGATGTAGTACCACTTGATTTAAAGGGCTATCAGCCAACTGACAAAACAAAACAGTACTACCAAAAGACCTGGTCAGATTTCAACCCCTTGCCCGGCAAAAAGGCAAAGATTAGAAAAATCTATCCGCAACGAAAGCGCCGCGATCTCAAGGCCTTCAGAGGTAAACTCTGTTCGGCCTGCGAGCCTGAAGATTGTGAGCTACCCAAGAGCCCCAGGGCCGATCCACCCAGACTATTCACGCCAGTCACCCTGCCCTGGCCATGTTGCAAAATGAGTTCGGTAAGCTGCCGCACAGCCAGAAAGACCATCAAGTGCACCGTGGGTCGCCCGCCCTCATGCTGTGTAAAGAAAAAGACTCAATATCAAAGCTTTTCGGAATGCAAAAAGTTTCCCTTGCCGCCACCAATCACCTTCTGTGAATGCGATCAGAAGCCCAGTCTCTGTGAGGCCTGGAACTATTATAGAACGAAGCGTTGAAACGAAAATCCGCTGTGAGTTACATGTGAGTACTGAGTGGATCTTTTTTCATACATATCAATTGAATATATCGATATGTCAATAGGTCAGCTAGAAAATGAAATGGCTAAAATCACATTATCTTATGTTGTAAGTCTGGACCCAGCAAATCCTGTGATTCCCTAAGGATCAGTAGTACAGATTTCATGAGAAGGCTTGGAGAAATCTATGCTGAAAGCTGTTTGTAAAAGAATACAAGTATTGATTTTAACTGCCAAATGCAAATATGCAAGATTAAGTCAGATAAAGCAAATAATGTGCTCATCTATGAATACGTTCCGAATTTCGATGGCCAGAACTATAAAATATTTTTATTTTTTTTATTATTAATTTTGCGATTTCCAGCAACTAGCATATAGATTATATGTATTTATTTAAGGTTGCACTCACCAAATCGATATATCAAAGTCCAGTTTCTACTCTGACATTCGAATTAATAATTAATAACTCAAACAATGTAAAATCTAAAATTTTAGTTTCAATCGACAAAAAAAAACTAAATAAAAAAAAACAACAAATCTTCTTTCTTTAAGAATCTCAAGTAGAGAATAAAATCTGAAGTTGAAGCTGTTGCTTGTGCTGGCTAATATCAAGTTGCCACTCAAATCAAACAGGATGCCGCGTTTTCCATTCCGAATGCTGCTGCTCCTGTTCACCTCTGACATGCGCCTTGTCCCGGACTCCTCTTAGCGGCTGAAGTGCTCTCCAGCGCCTGGTGGCATTCCTAAAAGGGATTTGCATGCCGCTGAGATGTTTATCGTAAATTGTTGCCGTCGTCCTCCTGCTCCCACTCCATGCCTCCATCGTCGCGTCCCAGTCGTCGTCTGGGCGCACAAATGTCAACAGCACAAAGCGCTGACGTTTACATTGAAAGTCACTTTGGTTGTGCCAGACAGCAGGGAGAGCTGTGTGGGCGTATGGCGCGAGCTTTGGGGCATGGCTAATGAAAAACTCCAACACAAACTGCAATGCAATTTTTAGTTTTGCTCTTGTTTTTGTTTTTATTTCTTGCTTTTATTTTTAGTTTTTATTGAAATGCAAATGCAAATGTTTTGCCTGCAAACTGGGCGTGTTTAATTGTTGGTGCATTGCCATTGACGCTGAAGCTGTATTGCCTGGAACGTGTATCCTGAAACTCGGCTGCAAATTTGGCAAGCATTTGTCCTTTTCACTAGCAGCTGCTCGTCTGCTGTTTGTTGTTTCCTGGCAAAAGTATGCCCCAGAGTGACATTCGCACAAATGAAATGTATGGCACAAAACTTGTCTATTTTTCGCCCAAACAAATAATTTTATTATAAAACTTTTTTATGCATGTTTGCCGCCCCAACTGTTTGTGGGTTTACCGACCAGCAGACTTTTGCTCTATGCCACATGAGGAACCTTCCAAAACAAAATTAAGGCTTTACGACTCTTTCGGGGAAACATCACGAGAGAGAGAGACAAAAGGATCAACTTACCTTTCTGCTGTAAAACAGGATATAAAGGTAAACTTAAGGAATTTACCAGAATTTAGCATATCGATTAAAAATTTGTAAACTACTCTTCATTTATTACACCAAAGTTAGAAGTATTCCATTGCATATGAAGATGGAAAAACTTCTCAGTTATCAAAAGTTTCTTAGAAGCTGCAAAAAGCGCGAGTGCGTTTTTAGACGCGCGACTCTTCAAAATCACGCGGTTTTGATGCGTTTAAAAACGCGTTTGTGTTTTAAACGTTAATCAGCAGAGTGTGTATCTGTGGACTGTATAAATTTGACTGTGGATCGTAAGATATATATTATTAGCATTAATCAAGCTAAGTTATATCACTTAATACGTTGACTTTAGTCACCATTTTGTATGATAATCAAACTTCCTTATACAAAGGACGATCAGCCCTAACTCCTTTGGTAATAAAGTCAACGCTCATTGTTGCATAAGATATGCCTGTGAAAGGCCAGCAAATGAAGCTATGCATGTTAGGGGCAGTCAATTCAGCTGCAGGCCAATTAGCTGGCGGCTTAATTGCACCTGCCTCTAAATGCGGTCCTGGAGATTGATTTAAGTGCCTGCCAGCTATTAGCCATTTGTTGCTGTTTGTTGTTTGCTTCGCGCCGTTTGCCGTTTTGTGTTTAGCCTTTAGTTCAGTTCGGCCTGAGTCCAGGACTCTCTAGAACTGCTAGCAAACTGCACCCACATAGCCATAAACGTAAAATGCCACTTTCTTTTGTATACTTGTTTTTTGTGTTTTACACTTTATACACTTTGTCGGGTCGAGCTGCTGGTCCGCAACTAAATGCCTGCCAGCTTGACCATAGTTCTTGCTGCTTCTAGATTCTTAATATTATTTTAGAATGTCCTTTTATTGCCACTATAAGGGCACTGCAATTGCAAGCATATTGCTTAAATAAAAGCAAAGCAAAATACTAAAAGCCGCTGTAAACATGCTGCGAGCTCTTCAAAATATTCTATGTACTCATTTAATAAGAACAATGCTGTAAACTGTTAGAAGTTGTTGTGTGTGGGGACTTGGCCATGTGTGGCTCATTTATAACGGCTGTGTTATAGCCACGTTTAATGGATATGTTGTACGAGCATCAACTGATACAAGCTCCTACTTATTGAGGGCATCAAAGAGTATAATAATGAGGAGCTAGAGCTAAACATAAGTTCTTTTGCGGTTAAGTTATGTACTAAGGACTTGCAAGATCTGAAGAGAACAGGGATAATAGATGACAGATAGTATTCTATGTATTATATAGTGTATATATAGGTTCTATTAGAGTGGACCAGTAAAAGCATTTAGCTGATTTTATTGTGGTAGAGACATTTCTAAGCAAGTTTTTTGGCAAAGGCAAGCTCCTTCTTGGAGACTGGACTATCACTGCACAAGAGAAGCGAGAGATACGTATATCTATCTATATACTCATAAACCATATAAAGATCTAGTATATAGAATCTTCTATTCCATACTTATAAGCACAGCTCCTGCTCCCAGTTGTAAGAGTATTAACAGTATAATTTCTGAAAGTAAATTTTACTTTGAGCTGGTCCATAATCGCATTTAAATATTGAAGCCGCAAGTAACTTATTGAAAGACTTTAAATTAGAAATAAATTGATTTCAAATTTGTATGGAAGACAAATTAATTAAATTTCCATTTCTAATCCGAAATAAAATGCTTCAGCACTCAATTTAAAGACATACTTAAGAACTTTTCTCAACGCTTTCTTTCTCAAGAAATGGCACTCAATACTCTGCCTCGAGGTATTTCCTGTCAAACAGCGGCAGCTGCGATGTTTATTGACATTTATTTGAGATGGCCAAAGAAAAGCGGCTGAAATGCGTGCGATTTCTATTGACAGACGCGTAGCTCAAATAGGCAACAAACGTGCTGCGCAATTGAAATTGCCAAACGCGTCAAAATGTAAATTGGTTACACCAGGGGTTGATCGATGGGAGGGGGGAAGCTGTATCTACGTGCTGCCTGTAGACAAATCAATTTGACAAAACGCAAAAATTTGTAATCAAACATTGTCTGTGTGTGCGTGTGTGTGTGTGTAAGCACAAATTTTTGGCCATTCTGCAGATGACAATGAGCCAAAGACAAAGCCAAGCCAAGCCGCGATGATAAAAGTGCCAGCCGCAAGCTTAACAAGCAAATGGATTGGTAGGAGGAGGAGAGGGGAGACCAGCAACCATTGTTTCAATTTAAGCTTCAGCCATAAAGCCAGCCAGGGGGAGGGGAGTGGCATGTGGCAGGGGGTCCGTTGCAAGTACACACATTGCGCTCTAAAGAGTTTAAACAGCTGTTTGTCTGCAACGCAGCTAACTGTCGCTCATTTTGGCCAAGAGACACAACAAACAGGCCAGAAGCAGGAAGGGGAGAGAAGTTGTTGGCTTATCTGCAGCAGTTTGACAATTGCCATGGTGTTGCTTTCAGTTTAATTATGACATTAAATGCGAGTTCATTGTGTGTGATACTTGGGGCGCTCAGAAAAGTATGCAACAGTTTTTTACCATCCACTTTTTGTGTGTGTGTGCGTGTCCAATGCTGTTGCTGCATGTTTATGCATGTGCGGAAATTGTGTGCTGCTGTCGTACAACTGTCTGAGCCACAAACACACACACACACACACACAGGCAGCTTAAAAAGCATTAATAGAAATTCATATTGTATGCGAAATGCTACAAAGCGGGGAGCCTACATAATAAACCCATTTCGTGTGGCTTTAAAACGCCATTTATGAAACATGTGCTAGCATTTATGCATATTAAATTAGTTAGCTTGGCCCCAAAACATAAACTGGCAAAAGGCAGCCAAAAGTGCCACAATAAACGCACACACACATTCAAAGTGCGAACCCTTTTTATGGGGCATCGTCTCCGACCTAACATTATGCACGCACAAATACCAATGGGCGCTGGGCGCTGGGCTCGGGGTCTGCAGCTGCTTTCGGACTCATTTTCACACACATTAACACATGGAAAGCGAGAGAAAAAAGGAGCACACAATAATGAACCTTAGAGCACATGTTTTACAAGGCTAGAATATACTTGGCCATTTATGAAATATTTATCCAGTAATATATAATCATATTTAACGGCTTGAGCTGACTTTTAATCTACCAGAATGCAGTACATTGAAATGGGTAACAAAAGTGCGTCAGACATAAAAGTTGAGACGTATTTTAGGCTAAGAGGTTTGCCAGGTTTTAACTGCAGATTGATTTCGCATTTTATTCAATTATAAGGCTGAAATTCCTTTTTTAGTCACTTGAAATTAAATTCCTGCAGATTTTCTGAGAATTTATGCCACAGAAATATATAATAAAAAAATGTTGGACTTGTAAAGATTCCAACTTTATGGATGAGTTGCTTGCTATTGTCCCTAAAGGGTTCTAACTGACATATAAACATATATATATATATATATATATATATATATATATATATATATATATATATATGTGAAATAGTTGGGTCTTCTTTGTGTGCGACTTAAAAACGCATGTTGAAACTTTTCAAGTGTGAATTTCTCTTCATTTTTGCTGCAGACACCAAAAGCTTTTGCTTTTGCTTCTGCCTCGCGCCCATTTTGTTGCCTACTTTTGTGCGCCATTTTCTAAATGTGCGTGTGTGTGTGTGTGCGTTTACCCTTTGCGGGTGGCAGCGTGTGTTGTAAGAGACGCAGTTGTAACAAAAAAGAAAAGTATCATAAAATAAAATGGCAACGCCAGAAATGTTTTATAAAAATTTATATGAGCATAATTTGTAACAGGCACAAGAAAAAAATAACATAAAATGATGCGAGTATGTGCCTGGGCAAGGAATCTAGATGGAGCACTCAGCAAGCTAAGCGCTGAGGACTAGGGGCTCTAAGCTAGGGTTAAACATTTGCAATTGGAAAAGAAATTCATACATTCCAGGAAAACGATACCCAAAGGACATAAAGAAAACTAAGTGTAGCTCTCAAATATATTTAAAACTAAAGCAAAAGCTCGAAAGGACCTTTTGCTAATTGAAGCTGATGATAGCTATATATATCGGTTAAGCGTTCAAAGGTCCTTGTCTAGAATTGAATTTCTTAGGGTTACGAACTTAATTAAAAGTTATACGAATTATTGAAGAAGTCCTGGCAAGTCCTGCAACTGCCCCCGACTAATCTGTTTGGCACAGAATTAAGATGCAAATTGTTTTTGCACAAAATCAAATTCCATACTCGTACTGGTACTGGTACTTGGGACAGGCAAAGGACAGCAGGATATCAGTTTTCCACTTGTCGTCGTCCTCGTTGTTGTTGTTGTTGTTGTTCTTGTTCTTGCTTAAAAGTCGTACAAGTTTTCAAGTTAAGTGCACTTTGTATGCAATCGACACATGTGTGCAACAAAACTCGTTAACACTTGAAAAGTTTCATGGCCCTGGGCAATTGTAGCTGGTCCTGGTTAGGAGTGCGAGTATGGATAGGAGATGATGACGAGCATGACAGCCTGAGACGCAGAACGCAGGACGAAGGACGTTGTGAAAGAGTAAGTAATGTAATGCTGCTAAAAAACACTTAAGCAAAAGCTTGTAAGCAGCAGATAAATCAGACTGTCTCTGGCTCCTTCAGTATGTGCATAGCCTTTGGCATCAATGGCAACTGTGGAGTGTGAGGTGATATCCTTAACAAGGACTTGGCCTGTAAACAAGCATAGTTCGAGCACGTGACAACTGAAACCAAACCCTTCTCTGCATATCCCAGCAATACTATAAGAAAGTTAAGTCCTTAAAGAACTCTAATTAAAGGACTTTTCCAAAGGACATTGTTTGTGGTAAAGCTTAAGGGTTTATAGTCAAAGCAAAGACCAGAAATGTAGGTAACAAATTCGATCGAGAAACTTTGAGTTATTATTCATGTTTAGGCAACAAAATTGATCCCCTTCCAAGGATGAGTCACCTAGCATTAAGCCAATTGAGGCTATTGTCGGGCAGCGCATTGACCCAGTTAATTGGCCAGAGCAACCTGAGGAAGAGCACCTCGGAGGCGTACAGGAAGCTGCGGGAAATTGTGTGCACATTCGAGCGATTTGGCATCTTGGGCAATGAAATACAACTCACTGAGAAGGACATCAATGTGAATCACATAATCATGTGCCTGAAGATGGATGAATATAAAAAGGGTATCCAGGATCCAAATCAGTTCGTGCCCTCCTACCACATCTTCGAGAGGCTCGATGCGATCAAGCAGTCGCCCCTCTTCAAGCTAATCAAACGGATGCCAAAGGGCGGCGCCCTTAAGACCCACGACAGCTCCATGTGCAGCACAGAGTTCCTGATTAAGCTGACCTACAAGAAGAACCTTTGGGTGTGTTGCACGGAAAATGGTTGCAAGATTGTGCAGTTCCGTTTCGCCAAGGAGAAACCAACGAAAATTTTGCACGAAGGTGGCGAGTGGCAGCAAATGGAGCAATTGCGCGAGCATCGGGGCGAGGAGAATCTACGCAAGTATTTGGAGAAGATCTTCAGCATGTATCCATTGTCCAAATTCCGGTCGAATGCCGAAGCCTGGAGTTCCCTCATGGGTATTTTCAGCCTTGTCGAAGGAATCATCCGATACCAGCCCATCTGGGGTGAATACTTCCACAACGCTCTCAAGGAGTTCAGCGAGGATGGCGTACAGTATATGGAGGTACGCACTCTGCTGCAGCGCCTCTACACCATGGACGAGGACAAGCTGCCAGTCAAGGAAACTGTCAAGGTGTACCAGGATACGTTGAAGTCCTTCAAGGCAGAGAATCCAGACTTCATCGATGCCAAGCTGATCTACTCCCCGCTGCGACACGCCCACCCTGACCAGGTGGGCAGCCATGTGAAGCTATGCGTGGAGTTGAATGTGCGTAGAACTCCAGCTGGAATCAATCCTTAGCTAATCTTCTTTGTATTTTGCAGAAGGAATTTCCAGATTTCGTTGTGGGCTTCGATCTGGTTGGCCAGGAGGACGTCGGTTACCCCTTGAGAAAATTTGTCACAGAGCTGCTCAAACTGCCAAGTCACATTCAATTCTATTTCCATGCAGGTCAGACCAATTGGTATGGCTCAGACGTGGATGAGAATCTTATAGATGCCATTCTGCTGGGCACCCAGCGCATTGGACACGGCTACGCAGTGTTAAAGCACCCGCTGGTGATGCAGCTGGTCAAGAAGTTTGGCCTTGCCATTGAGGTCTGTCCCGTGTGCAATCAGGTGCTCCAGCTGGGAGCCGACTATCGCAATCATCCGGCGTCTGTGTTGATTGCCAACGATGTACCCATTGTCATCTCCTCGGGGAATCCCTCCTTCTGGCGCACTTCACCGCTGTCCCATGACTTCTACATGGTTTTCCTAGGCATCGCCGTAAGCAATTAGATCCTAATCTTAAGTACATACGACTAATGTCTATTCACAGCCCATGAATGCGGATTTGAAGTTCCTGAAACGCATTTCCAAGAACTCCATAAAATATAGCGCCCTCAGCGACGAGAACAAGCAGGAAGCTATGCAGAAGTGGAAGATAAAGTGGAACGAATGGGCAGATTGGATAATTGCAAATGAAGACAAGATATTGGCCGAAAAATCATAAATCTGTTGTGGTCTATTGTTGGCAAGTCAGCTAAACATAAGCTTAAAAATAGTATACACATATCCCTAAAGGATAATAATAATTATCGTAAATAATATATTAATATCCAAGTAATATATTAATAATACACAAATATAAAATATAATAGTTCCAAGCTACAAGTCGGTCACACTTTCTGAAATGAATCAAATGAAAATCTCACATGTCCTTTGGGCAAACGTTTCGTTTTACTTTGGCTCTGATTCGAGTTGAAAGGAAGTGGCCTATAGAAGTCTGTGGCAAATTATAAGAGTTTCCTGTCCTCTTGATTATCAACAGGCAAACCAATAAGTTATCCCCCCAACAACTTTCTGTTGCATGTTGAGTGCGGGTGAGGGGTGGGGGTAGGGGGAGCTGCGGCAAGGACGAAGAGTTTCCGAATGTAAATGTCAAAGAGACAAGAATGTTCGTACTAACACTTCCGTTTGGGTCTTGTGGATTTTGCCTTGTCTTGGACTGCTTTGTGCCTGCCAGCACTAATTTCATTGACTTCCACACACACACTCACACACTCACACACACACACAGACACACAGACAGAGAGTGGTAAAAGTTGCACGCACACACGCCACGCCAGGGGGCAGCACGCACGAGTTGGTTGAAGTTGCCACACACAGAGCATTCATTGGGCTGCTGCAGCTCTGCAGCAGGCAGCCTGGAAAGTCATCCTTCAAGTTGATTGCGATCAACTTAATGTTGCAAAAAGAAGGAGAACTTTTTTGGCATTGCTTATAATTAAAAACTTTATTATTTGTTTAACTTTGCCCGCAGCTGTTGCACAATTGACACACGCGTGGCAAACTTCTGCTTTTCCTTCTTTCGTTTCCAACTTGCCAAATAACCAAAAAAATTAGCAACAATTATCACAAAAGTTACGCTGCCATTTTATCAGCTTACAACTTTCCGGTTCCGTTCCGCTGCTGGCCAAGCCGCAGGATTCCCTCCCTCATCCCTTAACCCTCAGACAACAACAAGTTTCCAGCTGCCAGCTGCCAGCTGAAAACTGATAAGTTGCAGCTCGATACTGACTTACAGTTTGACAGGAACTACATAATTGATGTATGGCATTAGACAGCGTGCCACATGCAGCATGCAACTTGCATCACTTCACGCATATGAAATTTCAAATTTAATGGGCAAACTTTTTAATGTTGGCGAAACATTTATGAGGCAGCCGCCATCTAAACTCGAAGCTCGAAGCGCACGTTTGCTAATTCACAGATTCATGAATATAAATTGCTTTTCGAATGGTATATAAAATAATCAAATATGCAAATTTAGCCAACATGCGTAAGCCACGTTACCAGAGCACACACACAGGACTTCACACTAAAAACTGTTATTAAAAATGTGAAATATAGGTATTTGCCCCACACACACAGAGACACACACACAGACAGACAGACAGTTGGAAGGTGGGAAATTGTAGGGTATAGCTAGACACAAGCTCTTGTGGCTTTTGCTAACAACAACAGCACTTGACTTGTTCCCTGCCAGACTGTACTGCCAACCGACTAACCGAGCAAGCGGCCAAGTTGCTGCTGTTAACAATGGCCAAGACCGAAAGTCAAATGCAGTTAAGGGACATGTTCCAGCCACAAAGTGGATACCAAAGCCAAACCAAGTGACCAGAACTGAACAACATTTTTCTAGCAACTGCAAAAACAAAGCAACCAAAACAAAGTCCGACGACCATAAAATACTCTAAAAGGAAAAGGTAACCAAGAAAAACAAATGCCAAAATTTGCAAAGAGCTAGGAAAATATGTGGAAACTTGTCCTCAAACAAGGTTTGCAACCAAAAGAAGTTGGCCAAGTGATACATTGTAACAATTAATAAGAATGATTTTGATCCTTATAAGTGATTATATATACCCAATCCTTAACCAAGTATCGCGTTATCTGTTCTCTATATCTATCTAGGATATTGATTGCGGCAAGTGTTCAGCTTGTGGCAGCATCCTTTATGTGAAAGTACTACAAACTTAGGCCTCGCCATGATTTGTGGTTATTTGACATTCAACAAGCTTTCTACACAGCTAATATACCCACATATATCAATTGAATGGAGAGCATAGAAGAACTTTTATAGTGATGCATTGCCGTTAAATATATGTATGTAGTTTCCGTAGTGCCATAAATTGAGAAATGCTCATTCCTGGCATTCCTCTGGCAGCTGAAATCTAAATCCTCTTGATAGCCATAACTACGAGCCAAACATAGCCAAGAATCAAAACACTGAAACTGTAGTTGGAGCTGGAGATGCGAGATGGGAGATTGGAGATTGCAGCTGTAGTCGAATCTCAGTTAGTTTGCATGCAAATGGCATTTGAGAATGTGCAAAAGGATTGGCAAAAATATAAAAAATCAACGCGACATGCAGCAGGACAAATAATGTGCATAAATTTATCAAAATTGACAGCATGAGAAAAAAGGGTAAAGAAGTCAAAATGATGGTCAATATGCTGCACTGGACACTGGACACTGGGCGACATGAACGGACGTGGTCGTGTACGTGTCCTGGACGTGGACCATCGATGACGATGATTAGATTGTTGGAGCTCTACTCTAACTCTACTAACAAGAGTTTCAGCTTAAAGTTTGAGATGGGGCTGACTGGCCACATAATGACGTATATATATGTAGATATTGCCATTTGCATACGATATTTGGGCAGTTGGGCCGTTGGGCGCCTCGTCCCCGTTGGCACATGTATTTTTCTCTGTCTGCCAACAACGTTTCAAATGATCAAAGTCTCCGTAAAGTGCAGACAGACCGGAATTTTGTTGTGCCATTGTTGCGGGTGCGGGGCTGGTGGCTGGTGGCTGGTGGCCAGTATCTAATGCGGTTGCTGCAGCTCCAGTTGCAGCTCCTGGGAGCTTGCTGCTGTTGACCTTACATGCAACTCATGTGAGTACCTACTCCTAATATGATACTCATCTATGTGTGAGTGGGTGTCAATTACGCAAACGCCTTTCAAAGGGATAAACATCTCTGGAGTTGAGGAGCAGAAATCAAGTGATGATTTCGACATGAACTGCAACTGGCTGCATCTGTCTATAAATATTCATAGACAGGTTGTGTCTCTGCCCTTTCCATGTTTGCAACATTTCGATAAAATACAAAAGCATTTTTATAATAGTTACCAAGTTACATGATTTCTAACAATTTTCCAAAGTTCCTTTGTCGCAGAAGGTCTTGTGTTATGTGCTGCCAACTATCCATAAACCAAATTGGCCAAATTTGCTATTGTAATAGCTAAGAATAGATATATACCGATTGATTTTGAAGCATAATCCTTAAAACTATTCAATGATCAACATAAAGCTATTTATTTCAATCGTATTTATTGGTAAGGATTAACCACTGCGTCAGCAAACCTGCAGCTTCCAATTCTACGTAATCCGCTTCTGCATCAACCGGGCTCCTGCAGCTTATCCCACAAGCCCAGAAACCAATCAGGACAAATGTTGATTTGTTCCATTCCTAAACACAAAAGTTCTAAGAAGTCATCCCAGCAACCGAGTAGAGATTTTATTCTTATATCTTATATATAATAAATGCTTTTACTTATTTACAGGTGTATCACAAGGATCTAATATGATATACGCAACGGAAGCTGGAGGGCCCTTAGATAGCATTCTCGGGCCAATTGTCTATGTCCTGTACATTGCTGATAACTCCAAAGGCCCAGAAAGGCGCAACAGCCTGCCGCCTAGTAACTGTGGAGTCCTGTACGATGCGAGCATTCGCCACGAAATGAGATAATATATCTACCTAGGAGGTGGCACACCTGGCAAGGTGCACGTGTTTAATTCCATGAAAAAAAAATATATGTAGCTATAATAATACATTTAATTCAATGTTCTTTGTAGCTATAAATAGATAATGTCATATAAGATTTAATTTTAATTAAACTTTCTTAAGCATTTATTTAAATAATTGATTATAAATAAATATTAATTCAAGATAGTATAAAAAAATAAATAATAAGCTTGAATGTAAGGCCATATTTATCTTTAAATAAAGAAACATTTAAAAACTACACGAAATTCTTTTTATTATAATCATGATAATTTATCTAAGCTGATAAATTATTACAATTTTTTTAATAAAAAAATAAAAAAAAATCTGAAACTTTACAATCTACCCTCGCTAGTATTCTCGACAACATTTCTTACTCCCCTCGTTATTACCCATCCCTGTTGTTTGTTGGCAGCACGAATTTCGCTGAAAATCCATCTGATTTCCACTTTGAGGTACCAGGCGAACAGAACCCAGCAGAGGGTAACTGCACCAAAATCAAACGAAAAATCTGCACTCAGTTGGCACCTAAAAGTATGCTCCACTTTTTATTCTCAGCACTCAAAGTGAGCACCTAAAAGTATGCTCCACTTTTTATTCGCAGCAGTCAAAGGGAGCAACTAAAAGTATGCTCCACTTTTTATTCTCAGCACTCAAAGCGAGCAACTAAAAGTATGCACCACTTTTTTTCTTTATGCTCTGAGTAAAAGAAGAGTGCAAATTTGAGTGCTAATTTGAGTGAAATTCTAATGCAGCCTCCATCTAATTGATTCTGTTCGCCTGGTACTTGGCAGCCAAAATGCTATGGGATTTCTTCGAATTTTCATGAAATTTCAGGCACACACACACTGACAAACAGCAAAGTCGGTGTGGATTCTAACGAGGAGAGTTCTATAAGTTTGCGTTTATGCCAACGAGGGGAGTTTGATAAGTTTTCGTAAATACCAACGAGGAGAGTTTGATAAGTTGATGCCTGGGAATACGAGGGGTGTTTAATAAGTTGGCCTTTATACAAACGAGGGGAGTTTAATACGTTGACGTCCATACTAATGAGAATCGTTTGATATTTTTGGCGTTCAAGCTATAGAGAGGAGCAAATTAATAAAAGAAAACACAGGTAAAATGTATAATAATTCATATTTTATTCAGTAAAATTGTCTTCAGTACCATATTTACATGTTTAAACTATTTTATTTTGTATATAATAGTGTATAATTATTTTAAATTTACATTTTAATACTATTGTACATTATTTATTTGTTATATATTGCTTTATTATATTATTTTGCGCCAGTTTCCTGCAGAAGGTACCAGTGCAGGATTCCTTGGATGTGTGTCCTTCTTCCACGCAGGAGTCTGCCTGCCGTTTATTGCGTTGATTAGCATCCTTTGGCAGTGTATAAGTTCCAATTGATTCCCTGAATGGAAAAAACGTTTTTAAAATGTTTAAAACAAGCATTTTCGTTAACAAATAAAATTACTATACCTCAGCCATAGATCCTGATACATCTGGTTTCAATAAAAGCAAAACGACTATCCTTCAGATCGTGTTTGTAGTACTCCATTAAGTATTTTATTTCGACGTTCCTTTCTTTGTTTTATTCTTGGCAGTCGCAAGTTGGCTACAATCATTTTAAGCGATAAAAATATTATTTTATTAAGTATTTTGTAATGCAAAATAAATAAAAATAAGTTATGTCCTATTAAATTATACTTATTTAAATTAAACAATGATATATTTAATTAAGTGTTTAATGTATAAATTAATATCTTTTTACATATTGATAGCAACTTTTAGCTTCCTTCTAAATCTGTTAAGCAAGGGATCGCCAGGACGTTTTCTGTTAAAGTTAACAGACGCTTAACAGCTTAGCAATGCCTCTAGCATGCGTGTAAAGGAGACAAATATATATGCGTTTTTGAACGAACAACTATTAGGGTGACCATGACTACGCACAAGGCAAATTGAAATCGTTTAATAAGCTGTTTATATTATTATATTTCACATAAGTAAATCAAATAAACGTTGAAATTCATTCAATAAAATCTATTTATAATCATTGACTCTGCAGCTAAAATATTGCATAGAACGTTTTAAGTCCACCATTAAATAATATGTATATTATGTATAAATTAAAATTGAATTATTTTACCTTATGCCTAAAATCAAATTAAATGTTCAGCTCGTGTTCTATTGCAAAATGATAAAATCATATAATTGCATGCTAGTTTTAAGCTTATTATTCTATCGAATTTCAAGGGATGCAAGCCTGAGTCCAACAATATTTATGCACTTGAAGCTAAAGACCATTAGTCATCCTTAGACACACACACACACACATGTAGTATAATGCACAGCCAAGCAGCTATAAGCTATTCTATTGTTCAACTAAACAGTAGTGAAATTGTGTTCACAGTTTTGCCTTTTGGCTGTTGTGCATCAGTTGTGCATCTGTTTGGGCCAGGCTAATTAACATTTCATGCAGTGCTTTAAACGTTTAGTAATGGCGCCATTAAGTTGCAGTATGAATTGCCAAATTTGTTGAATCATCAAATTTAATTTCTAAACAAATTATGTCGACAATTTGTGCGCCCGAAAGTAGGCAATGCAATTTGGACAAATGCAACACAATTATATAAGTCGCAATTTGGTCATGCAAATTATACAAATTTGTGGACAATTGTACTGTGTTGCAGTATATATCGCCTACTGACTAGGTACAAATTAAATTGGGAATTTATCGCAGGAAGTGTAAATGTATGAGAAAGAGAAGTACAGAGCTGGCGAGAGAGAGAGAGAGAAAGGTATAGAAACAAAGTACAGTTGGCAATGCAACTGATTTGCCGCTGGCATCAATTTCAATAGCATTTGCATGCGTTTCCAGCCAAGCGGCAACAACAGAAACAAGGATAACAACAACAACAATACAACAGCAGCCACAGAATGGGAAAGGACATGGCATTGCAGTCCCTGTTCCTGGTAAATCATATGCAAATGCATGCGTATGACATTTCGGTTCGAATTTTATTGTCCGCTCAGTTGCTAAATTATTTAGAGCCTGATTCCTGCTACCATGACGAGTCATGCATTTTGAGTTCTTGTCAGAGTACACACACGCGTGTGTGTGCCTGAGTGTGCGTGCCGATTTTAGTTGCTCTTTAGCACTGTATTTGTGCCTGCCTATCCGCCCAACACCACCCACCGCCTGCCTGCCTGTCGTCTTTCAATTTGACATAAAACCTTTTTGGGGCTTTGCCCACATGACATTTTATGCAAAGTGCTTGGGTGTGGGTGTGTGTGGTTGTATGGGTGCGTGGGCGTATTTCACGCCTTTTGACGCCGCACATCAAAACAAACACAAGCAAATAATATGCATGAGTCCTACGCAGCCAGGGTTGCCAGCCCACCCCAAAGACAAATGAGCCAAACGTCTTCTTTTATGTGCCACGCAGGCGTGCGTAAAAAGCTTTTATTACATTGTGACTGAATGTATATACGGCTGTACTCAATCTGTATACGTCTGTCCCATTGTAAGTATTATAAATACGTTGTATATAATAATATCTGCTGAAAACTTTATACCTTCCCTTACCTCAAATTTCTAGATGCTAAAGTTATTAACCCACATAAGAAGATATTTCAGATAGAGAGCTGCAACTAGACAGTGGAACCTGGAGAGCTGTACCCAGAGAGTTGAACCCAGACAGTTGAACCCAGAGAGTTGAACCCAGGAACCCTCGAAGAGGTATCCAGTTCAATTACTTTGTCCACTGGCCACCTGCGACACATGAAGATAATAATTCTGTTTAGTCTAGCTTTCAACAAAGATATACATATCTGTAGAAAGCATAAAAGATATTGTAGATAAATAAAGCTGATCACGTTTAAAGCTTGAGATTAATGGAATGTGTTTCTCTTTTGCTAAACAGCCATAAAAGTCTAATCTAATAGTAATTATTCTATGAAGTCAGTGACTTTGACGGAAATCTCCCATTTATAATTAAGAGAGAAATGTGGTTGAAAAGCCTTTTAAAATTTAACATTCAACTGTTCAGTTCAGCTCGAAGCAGTCTTTGTGTGTGTAAATCCAATTTCTGACAGTCCCATGTGTGTATGTGCGCGTGTGTGTGTGCGTGTGTGTGTGGCTGAGTGTGGCAAAAGGCTCGTTAGTTAACTGGCGTGGAAATTTTTAGCCCGTAAATGTGAGCAACTCAAGTTAACAGGCAAGATAAGAAAATTTATGTGCGTACCTAAGGCAACATTTTGATTCTGGCCAAGTTGGTTGCCGCTTTAATAATTTAAGCACACATACACACTCAATTTGCATATAGATAACCATATGAAATGTAATTAAAATGGGCCAAACAACCAAATGGACAACGGCAAAACAAAAGACTGTCAAATGTCAGGACTCAGGACTTTTGCATTGTGTGCGTCTAGCCGAGCCGCAAATTGACAGCTGAGCACGGCCCTCCCCATACAAATCCATAGACAAGGGCGCACACACAATAATTTGCTACGTAATGGACATAGTAGTCGTGCACACAGGACTCCAGACATATGCTAGACTGTGGGCACAGCAGCCAAAGGAGCTTCTGCTTCTGCCTGCAAGGGAACTGTTCATTAACACAAACATAAGCTGCCAGGCAGACAGACAAACGGCCATTCAGTCGCACACTGAGCTGGGCAGTGGTGCAGTAGAAGGACGGGAGGTGTATATCATAAATACGGCAACATATCATCATGGCAACTACGGAGCAGGCATTCGAGAGTTCGAAACCTATTTGGAAAGGTATTAAAATCGCTTTCAATAATGAGACAATGAGAGGATAAGAGGGTGAGGCGAACCTTGTGCGCTGCAGGTTGCACTCTGACATTGGTGTGTGCAACAAATTGGTGCCAAGTTGGCTCTCAGTTTGCCTCATATGGTTGCCCGCATACCGTGAGGCACAGCAAATATCCGGTGAGGAAATTGCAACGAGACACGTGATCATAGACTCTGACAGGCAGTCGAGTCGGCGGACAGACTATCACTATGCATAGCCTCGCCGTCTATGACTTCCGCTTGCCAGACATATAAATCTTCATTTTACTTGAACTTTTGCTTGTGGTCTCCACAAGTTTTCGGGCCACATGGCGAAAACTTTACTCACACAGACGGCAAATTAACAGCTCCTGTTTTTGCTGTTGCTATTGCAATCGCTGTTCCTTCCACAGCCACTGCAACATTTGCTGTCTGCAATTACTACTGCTGCTGCTGCTGCTGTTTCTGTTCAGTTGATGCGCAGGTGATTTACAGCCAGTGTAACAGTGTCTGCATATTAATATGGCACAGTCTACAAACCATTCGCTTTAGCTTCTTACTTTCGTTTATTCAATGCACGCAACTTACGAGCAAATCCCTGCAGAGCGTCGAATTAAGCAAATCTTCCACGCAAAACTATTACATGGAAATACATTTAAACTTACTTTATGTATGGTAGATATGTCTGCTTGTCTACCAGTTGAAGTCTTTTATTTGTGCACTTGGCCCTTGCCAAATGTTATTCAACAATTGCACTTGCAATTGCTTATTGTTATTGTTGTTGCTGCTGCTGTTGGTGTTGGTGTTGCTGTTATTGCCAGTGTTATGCCGGCCAATTTGTGACGAGTGACTGCATTCTGCATATTATACGAATATAAAGCAAATTATATTTCATACTCCACAGAGTTCAGTCGACTGGCTGCGTCTCAAGAGCAGCTGCAATGACGTTGACGTTGACGTTAACGTCGAACTATGTTTACGCCATGCTGCCCAGACGAAGTTATCATTGTGGTTGTTGTACTTGCTGTAAACGTGACCATGGCCTTTTAAATTGCTGCCGTAAAGTATGCTACAATTATTTTCATCAAATTACATTGCACAGTGCATATATATATGTATTATATATGTACTTTAAAGCTGTTGGTGCACCACACAAAAATGTCTTTGACGTTATCATAAACGAACAGAGGATTTTCATAGAAATTGTATTGATATTGTTCTCTAACTACGATTATTATTTTAAATTCGCATAAAAGATGTTCAAATAATTGTGCTATCATTTTGTATTTCAGTGTTTATTAAAGTCAAAAACAGTTTTATTGTCGCCTATGCAACATTTTCGTGTTCAACAACATGAAAAAGGAAAAGTGCACTTGAAATTGTTGATGGGACAACTAAGCCGGATTTTATACGTGCCTGTGTATCTTTGTGTGTGTTTGTCTCTCTGTGAGTGTGTATATATATTTAAACTTGCTGTCAAGTTTTCTTTTGTTTTCGACTTTACCAGACCTCGAGACCCCCTGACAAAACCCAGCCCTCCGCCCTCCGCCCTCCGCCATTCCCCTCAATCTTCTTTCTCTTTCTGTCTGCATTCATTGAAAAAGCATTTCAAAAATGTGCAAAACTTTTGGTTGCAATGTCGACGGGAATTGCTGTTGTTGCCGTTGTTGGGGCCAGCCGCATGCATAAAGAGCGACAGTCCGCAGGACATTTTATATTTAATTTACATTGTAACCGCAATCTACAGCTTTCTCTCTCTCCCCCCTTCTGTGATTTTATTTTACATTTAATAGAGTGCAAACCGGGATTTGAAGAGGCGAGTCTGATGCATGATTTCACATTTCAGCATACAAAATTCAAAGCGTTGGTTTTATTCCACTTGTTGTTGCTTTAACTCCTATTGCCGGAATTGTTGTTTCAATTACTAAATGCTTGCGTACAGCCGCATGGCCAAAAATTAATTTCTAATGCATGTTTGGTTCATTTAAAGAGCTGCCCATTAAACAAACATAAACACACAATGTTAAGCTGGAAATGCATTAAATAAAATTAAAAAAACAAACTTTGAGCTGCGATCAGCCAAGTGGGGATTAGCGAGTACACGAACCAATCACAGCTGCCAAGTGAAAAGGCCCAATGGAAAAAAATAGCTTGGAATGGAGCGAAATATTTTACAATCAAGGCGAGGAAGAGATGCTCTTCCAATTGTTACTCAGAGCTAATATTATATTTTCTAAACCTGTTAACAGTCCTAGCATGTTTAACATTACAAATTCTTCACGCTAGACTAAAGCTTTAACAGTATTTCTCCTTAAATATGTTATGTTAATTGCAGCGCTGGTAACTGCTAACAGAGAGTGCAATTAAATTACCTTTTCATGAAACTATTTAAATAGCATCGAAAACTCCACACATTTTTGGCTTCAGTAATCCACCAAAGATACGAGATACAATTCCCATGGCTGAAGCATTGGACCCACCTTGAAAAGTTTTCCTTAAAAGCCAAACAAAACCAAAGCCAAAGTGCGCTTTTCAATTATTTTTTGCGTCCACTCGACAACGTTTTCAAGTGTGGGTTGAAGGGAGGATTGCTCTGAATTCTGTTTAAGTGGTGGCCATGGAACTGGGCTCCATGTACAGATTCGGCGACTCAATGTGTGCAGTCGTCTACAGTTTTATTGCTTTAATTGCTCACTGGTGCGCGTCGGGGGCAACAAAATACACTCACGAAATGTACACATGTTGCTAATGAAGTTCTTAAACTTTGTCTCTCTTTTTTCACTTTTCCCCTCTCACTCTCTACCTCCTGCTCTCATGTCAGATCATAATCTGTTAATCTGCGAAGCAAGCTGCTTATAGGGTGCCATTCCTGCCCACATTACCTACCCAATAAAGCCGCTAAGGGCTGCTGCTCGCAGCAGTAGATGAGCAATTTGACGATGAGCTGTCGCAGCTTAGACATGTTTGCTTGACTGGTTAGCCCAGGGCTAATTGCCCTGGTTACCGGTTAGGGTAGAGCTGACGGAGCTGCCAGAGTAGATACGCCAGAACATGTCAAAATCAACAGTACATCAATCTGCAATTTTTGCCTATTTTTGGCCATTTTTGTCAATGTTCTGACCACTCAAGCTCAGGCTGCTCGGACCAACTCAACTGCCACACCAGGGACACAATGGTATCAGTCACATTCAGTTTTCCTTGGCCCAACAAACAGGTAAGGAACTTAATGAAAATGGATTTTCAGTCTGGCAGGCTGACAGCAGGGTTGAAAAAAAGCTTAAGGTACCACAAGGAGTTGTTGTTACACTAGAAGTAATGGACATTTTTGTAACTGATATTGCCCAACGGGTAAGTTGTGGTCTATAGAATCCTGAAAAGAGAGTTAAAAACTTGACAACTGCATGAATATTTGTGGTAATTGCAAAGGGAAATGGATTTCAAATCAAGCTACAGAACTTAAGAAACGATTTAACTTAATATATGAGCTCTGCCTATTTTGAATAGTGTTATAAACAGTAATAACAGTTAATCGGTTAACCCATCAATCAGCAAGAAGAAGATATCTCTACAGTTGATGGCCTCATCAGCGTTTTTGTCGTCAATTTATTTGTATCGTTTTTTTTCGGGAATTTCATTGATTGGTTGGGCAGCGAGTGTATCGAATCGAATTAATAATGTCCAAGGCAAATACAAATATACAAACACACAAATACACACACACACACACACACAAAATGCAAACACAACAACAAATGCAATTTAAGCAACATGTCAAGGCAAACAAACAAACAACATCAAATGTCAGAGGGAACAACAACAAGAACAACAAATTTCTAGGTGTGAGTGTGTCCATAATGGGTGTGTCTCTCGCTTATGTCATGTGTGATTGAATAAGTGTGTGTGTGGTGCTATTTCCGTTTTACCATTTGTTGTGTTTACGCCTCGATTGTGCGATTGTGCTGAAAAATAAGCAAAAACCTATTGACATCTATTGACGTCTAACGGACTGGGCGTGTGCTCGGCAAATGTTTTAATTAAAGTTGTTTGGACGCATTTATCAGATGCAGACAGGACATGCCATAAGTCCCGACTATGTAACAGCTCCAAGGCAAAAAATATACCAGCTGCAATTGTAACGAAAATGAAACTCTCCCACTACGACTCCTCCGAGTACAACTCTGCGTCCAACAAGGAAAACAACGAACAACCAACTGGGATAAACCAGGTAGTAGAATGAGAGCGTGTGTGTGTGTGTGTGTGTGTGTGTGTGTGTGTGGGTTAGCCATGTTTTACTGTTAATGGACTTTGAATATTTGCTGCAGGAAGTTATGGCAGCTGAATTTATGTCCTTATGGCTTTCTCTATTTATCGCCTTTGCTCCTGCTCCTTAATTATTGAGTGCCATTTGATTAAAAACACAAAACCAACGCCAGCTAAAATTTGTCTGCCCATAAAAATGAAAAGTCACAACGAGAGCAACGTTTTTCCTACAAACCGAAGACTAAATGCACTTTAAAGCAACAGAAACTGAATTAGTCTTAAAGAATTCTTGATATTTAATCATTTTTTAACTCATATCATTCAATGCCTGTGGCAAAATCCAATTGATAATTGCAATCTGTAACTGGTCTAATTGGAATTATGCAGGGATATCTGTGCAGAGATAAATACAAACATCCAACTATTTACAGTTACTTTGTCTTCGACAGCAGTTTTTATCTGAAGTTTCTTTTATGCCCTGTTTCTGTTGTTCTGATTGCATATCGCGTGTAATTTGGTAATGTGCCAAAAGAGTTGAGCATGAGCAAGCACGCGCTGCATCACTGTCTGTCTCACTCACGCAGCCAGTGATCTGTAAGCACTATTATGAAAGCACAGAAGCGAGGGCAGTCTAAAGAGTACGTAAATAAAACAGCTTGAGATTGCAAGTTGTATCAAAAAGAAAACTATTTATATAGATAATGAAAGTCTTATGAATAGAAAAGATCTTCGTACTTAGTGATATATATAATATATATGAGCTACCTAATTGTCATTACAATCGGAAAGAGAAAGTTCTTGTACCCTCACCGCAAGTGTATATACTTATAGTAGGTGGAATAGAAGCGAATGAGAATATTTTGTGAATGTGTAACACGTACGATCCATGTCAGGAAAGCCATGAAATTATATGCACAGGTATAGGTAGAGGGCTGGCCGCGTGGGTAATCCTTGAGTTTGACTTACATTAAATAAAAGGGAATTTACGTCTTGGGCCATAAACTTGAAATGGCAAATTGCGAGTGCGTTAAACAAAATCAAAGTAAGCCCCTATAAGAGGCTTATGCAAAATGAAACAATCCAAAATTCGTATTCTTATGCGACTGCCTGCATTTGTTTAACTTTACAATTCCAATTCGAATTCAGTCAATAGGCAAAAGTGTTAAGCAAAATTTGTCTGGCGTTTATTGAGTGTAACGAAAAAACACAGAAAGCAAAAAAAGAGAATAAGGAGAAAGCATAGAAAAGATGTAAGTAGAAGCTCAGACAAAAGTAAAAGCAAAAGTTTAAATTACTTTCCAGTTTTTTTTGGGACCCAGCCAAAGGAAAAGTTTTGCGCCAAGCGAAAGATTAATGCCCCAAAAGCGCCACAGCAAATGCGAAAGGGTGAAAATGCAAAAACGCTAAAAGGATAATACATTTTCAATGAAGTCGTCACATAAATATCCGAATTTCTTTAGCCATTCCCAACTAAGATCTCAATTAAGAACTCTTACAAACTGTCACTGAGTTACACAGACTTGCATTAATTATTTTAACATGTGTTCGCCAAGTCTCTTAATACTGTAATTAAGTTCAAGCCAATTAGCAAACTAAAACCTTAAGCCAGAACTTTCCAAGGACATTGAGATTGAGCTAGTTATGCTAACTCAATAAGCTTTTTAATCACTTAAAAGCATTCAATTGATGCTCTAATCTGCTTTTAAAGTTTTAACACTCAGCCTTACTTTACATGTCTTGCCAATGGGTAAAGCATTAATTAAGTACTTGGTTTAATCAGACTTGGCAGAAGGAAGTCCTGCCTCTAAGGACAACGCAGTTTGTATTAAGATATGATTGACAGCTTGACAGGCACATTGTATTGAACTCTATCTTAGCTTCAGAGTCAGTGAGTTTCCTTTTTGAAGTGCTCGAAGCAGACATACAAAAGGCGAACGGAAAACAGATAAGCTAAACTCCATGCCACAAACACACACACACACACACATACACACACGTGTGTATAACGAGTAAGTTTATTTTTTTACTTTGAAAGTTCATTGGTTTGTAAATAATTTTGTAGCTGGCGGCAAAATCGATACTTCACTTAAGATTTTTGCATAAAGCCGTAAATATCGAATATGGAGGGGAGAAAAGGGAGAAGGGGCGAAGGAGGGGGTTGGGGAACACATTTTGTCAAGCGGCAAAGTTTCGCAGTCAAAGTTATAGTATGGAACAGCAGCGTATGCTGATAATGCATGCAACAAGGAAACACGGGAAAATTTTAACATGGCGGCGGCAACAGAAGAGGGAGAAGGTAGCCTTTCTTATTAGAAAGGAACAGGAAAAGCGACTGTTTCGTTGTGTGTGTGTTTTGTATTTGAGAAGCACTCGAAAAGTTGGCCCTAACTCGCTGGCGGGGCAAATATTTGTCAGGCAATTAAATGTTTACTGCCAGCGTATTTTTATTGCCTTCATTATGAATAGAGCTGCTGCTAAAATTAATCATACGCCCCGCTGCTCCCTGTTGCCTGCCGCCTGCTGCCTGTTGCCTAAGCGGCAATGCAAACAATTTCCTGGGGGGGCTTCCAAAGAGAGGAGCAACCGCAAATGAACACAGGCAGTTGGCTCTTGCCACTGGCAGTAAGTGCACTTGCAGCTAGGGTCAAAAATAGAAAAACGAGTTGAAGTTCGAGTTGAAGCTTGTGCTCTGGGCATTCCTTTACGGTCCTGTG
Source organism: Hirtodrosophila trivittata (assembly GCA_035045065.1). Taxonomy (NCBI): domain Eukaryota; kingdom Metazoa; phylum Arthropoda; class Insecta; order Diptera; family Drosophilidae; genus Hirtodrosophila; species Hirtodrosophila trivittata. The sequence continues at coordinate 15,905,192 of JAWNNK010001311.1, read as the reverse complement.
TCCTGTGTCCTGTCCTGGCATATCCCTTTGTGGCCAACAGTCTGCAATCTGCTAATGCGATTTGTTGCCAAACACTTGAAGCGGTTCATTGAAGCGACTTTAAATTCTGTGTCGCCGCCGCACTGCAACAAGCTAATTAATTAACATCGCTCGCTGCGACTGTAAAAATGTATATTAAGTATTTATATGCGCATTATACATTACACATTCCATTTTCCATTTTCCATTACGCATACGCAGCGTTGACCGTTGCCGTGTTAAAATTGACAAGCACCAAGAAACGAGGCACATTCGTTTTAATTACCTGCATAACAGGTAAACCGGTAAACTGGCAGCCGAAATTGGCACGGGGCACATTTCGCGACATGTTTCGCGAGTTTTAATGGCAAATGGAAATGTTGCGTATACGACACGTGTACCGCACGCCCACCTAGACACACCCACACGCACACACACGCACTGTGTGTAACTGGCAATTTACAATTTCATAAATATAAATTGGTTTTAAATGTTAAATAAAACAATTAAAATAGGAACCGCTCTAGAAAATCAACAAAATTTGTGTTTGCATATTATGGCAGGACCATAATTTAATTATTTGTAACACAACACACACACATACACCAGGCAGAGTGTGTGTATGCTGCTCATTAAATAACAATGCGCTTATTAGACGCAAACTTTGCTGAAATGCATAACAAAACGAGCAAAACTTACAGAGTCCATAATAAATGCAATCAGTTGCTTAATTATTTTGGCTTAATCTAGAGATATGAATTGACCTTTTGAACCTGATTTAAAATTAAGATTGAGTCCCAATCGATTCTCTTTAAGAAGTCTATCTTTAAATTGTCTATAGCCCAGGGAGAAAAGGATCTGCGGCTGCTGCACATCCTGCTGGAACTTTTGAAGGATTGTTCAGTTGTTCAGTTCGTGGCGTTGTTTGATGAGGCATCAAATGCATCATTAAATCGACAGCTGCCAGCGAACAGCGTGCAACGTGGTCTGCGTGTGTGTGGCTGTGTGTGTGTGTGGTGTGGCTGTGGTGTGTCAATGCGAAAATAACTATTGTTTAAATTGCGTTAGTTGCTTGAACAATAAAATAGGTGTAAGCCACAAATATGCACACAACTGAAATACTGCATTGCATTTTACGTGTGGTTATCTGCGACACACACACACACACACACGCACACCCACAACAAATTATATAGTGTGCACATGGAATACGTACAATTTTGTCATTAATTATTTGCAAATGAAAATTTTCAATGCAAATCTCAAAGCACACAGAAGCCAAAAATATTCAATCAATGGCAAAATTTATTTATCAACTCGCGTATATATGAATTTATTGTAAAATGGTGTGTGCACAACACACACACACACACACACACATGAGGTAGCTGTTGCTGTTGCCAGTGGCAGCGATAAAAACTGAATTGACATATGCAAAAATTCCTTGGCTTTTCTATTTGCAGGTCGCCATAAATATCCGCAAGCAGAATTTCCAGCGAAATATGTGGAAAATATTTCGCTGAAATTTGGAAAAAATAACCATAAATTGATTTATAAATAATTAGTTAATGGATCAAAGGTTGACTGCACATAGTTGCAATAGATCTAAGCTGACAAATTACTCAAATCAATCAAAAGCAAACCAAAGTTAGTCGATTTGCTCTGAGGGAGATGATTGCTAGTTAAATTCGGATATTTCCCTTTAAAAGTTAGCCTACGAATGTGAAGTTACTTTCCAGAGTAACTGTTATATAACCTTAATATATATCTAGATATTATCAGATTGTCGCCTGGAGGAATCAGAGTAATAAGAATGTGTTGAAGATTTGAAGATTCCAAGGATTCGCCGAGGCCGAAGCTATTAACTTAGCTTTGTGCACTTAACTAATCGATATTTAATGACAAAACATAGCCACGCCCATACATAGATATAACACTCACACTCACACACACACACACACTATACTATACTTACAGTTAGTGTGTGCACATACATCATTGTCAATGTCAAAGTGTCAAAGGAAACTTGCACACAAAACTGCCGAGCGCATAGTTAGTTTGAAGCCAAGTCTAGTACAATAACCCAGGCCCAGGCCCAGTCTCAGGGTTTATGTCTTTTGCATGCCACGCCCATTACAATGTAAGGGAGGAACAAGTAAGGGGCAGCATGGCCATGGTGTGGCATTTATGATGTTGCAAGCAGAGTGTTTGCCAGTCAGTTACCAGAAAGCTGCAAGTAAACTGCAATTTGCACAGAAAGTTCTGTTCTGGGTAAATCGACTTGCGACAACTTTGAAGCAAACAGCAAACAATTTGAACTGACAAAGTCCTGCGATAAAAATTGCTTAAGTACTTTAGTTGCGCTTTACGAATGCAACTGCAAAAGTTTATTAAACAAACAGGTGAAATCTGGCAGCAAAGGGCCAAAAGTTGCCACTCACCCAGAGATTCAGATCAGGACAACCAGCACAAAAAACCAGCTCAAAAAGGACACCAACAAAATGTAAAAAATTGAAAAAAATCAGTGAAAAAAATATCAGCCGCCGTATGTCCTGCAGCATATGGCATGTCCTTTTGGTCGCTGCCCGATGTTGTTTTTCTTTTATATTTTGTTTGTTTGATTTTATTTCGTGTGCGTGTGCTGCAATGAAAAGTCTGTCAGTTTTTTGTGTAGCTTCACGTTGTTGTTGTTGACATATTGCTGATTCCCTGACATTGGCCATGGCCAACAAGCAGAAGGCTTACAGCTAAGAGCACGACTCTGATATACCCGTTTCTGCAAACATGTTCAAAACAATTGAATTTCATCTATTGGCAGTCAAATCAAATTCCATTAACACTCGCAGAGCAGTTCAGGGATCTGATCTTTCAATCGAAAGTTTTAACATAAGCTCAGTCAAATGAGAACGAAAGATATATCTATAGAAGTCTAAGATATCATAAGAATTATTATTCTATTGTACTTTGTGCACAATTAGCTTCATTTGTGAGGCATAAGGAGCTCTTTTTGTTTGTACTCACAGTTCATTTGCATAGTCCTTGTGCTCAGACATTTAGCTCTCAGGTTCGCTTTGATGCTTGACAACATTTCATGCTGAGGTCCTTTGGCGGTTGCCTCTGGTAAGTTAATACCGACAAATTGTTCTTCCACTTCTATTTTTCTAAAGGGAAATAAGCAATTGCAAGTTTTTCGTATTGATTTCCATTTTATTAACAATCACTTAAATGCAATCAACTGAAATTCAATGCTCGCTGTATTTGTTTTTATATGCCTTTATTATTATTATTTTATATTTCTGTATTCATTTGTTGGGATTTTGCTGCTGTTCTCGAGTGCGCATAGTTGGCATTTTATGGTTGATTTAACCTGTGTCTGAAATGCCTAACAGCGTCACAGTTCTGCCAGTTATTGGTCCTGTTCCAGTCCTTATTCCTGTCCATGTGGTTGCTGCTGTTGCTCTGGCTGTGCGTTTATCATATGTCAGTTGCGTAAATGAAAACGCAAACGGGGCGTATGATTAATGTGGTTTACATATGAAAACGACTGGCAAAGCCATGAACCTCACGTCTGTCCCTCTGTCTCTGTCTTTATTTCTGTCTCTGTTACTGTTGTTCTCTCATTGATGTTGTTGCTGTTGTTATTGGTGTTGCTGTTGGTGTTGCTGCTGGCGGCAGTGCTTATTCAATAATTTATAGCTGGCAGCCGCAGCCACTTACAATGTCAGAAAAATATGCGCGAAATATGCATAAAAGTATTACAAGCAGACTTTTTCCTCTTTCTTTCCTTCTTTTTTTTGCTATTGCCAGTCTGCCTGGCATACAAAGCATACTATATATCCATATATATATATAGTAGGAGTAATGTGAACAGAGAGCATATACTCTCAACCCAACTGTCCATTCAACATAATCATTACTTGTCCATACACAAATTGCATGCAATATAAAATAGTTTAAAATTAATGGGAAATTTATTGATGTGCCTTCCCTTGACTCCAGCTGAATGCTTCAACCTGTCAATTAGCTGCCCAATAATATTAATTGATTTATTATAGTTTCATTATAGGTATATATAGCCAGGGACTCATCCATTGATAAGCAGCTTAGCATAAGTTGTTTAATATTCATAGGAAACAAACCGATTCAATGCAGATAAGAAACTTAATTACAATTCTCCAAATATAAAGCGATAGACTGAAGATTATTCAAGTGAAACTGATTAAATTTCAGAGTAAATGATAATGGATAAAGCTTAAGCAGATATAAGAAGATATAGATTTATATGCAGCCTAGCTTGGATAATGTGGAAATATTTAATAAAGTTACAATAACTTAGTTAAATAAGGAGAATAGCAGCCAGTTCTATGATAGTGGCGCCATCGGGCGGCGAGTGTATGTACTACACTTGCATATCATCTTCTGTTATACTGTTCTTTCTGCCCTACTGATTCTTAAGCTTGTATATTTATATAGGAATTTAATAAATTCACAAGAATAATTATAATTTTTCTATATTTCAATTAGAAACCAATCTCAAATATATATATATATACCCCTAAAATCGCGAAATTTAAACAATTTTTAGTTACACTCTGTAGACCGATAAACAGCATCCACATGCCACATGCATCCACTTGCCCCGAGCCCCAGCTGGCCACAGAAATCAACAAGTCATTATCATTAATGGCATTTTAATTATGTGTGTTGCGTTGTGAACTCGAACCCAGAGCGATAAATCTGCCTCGAGCCGAGCTTGTGGAGGAGCGAAGCATCTGGCGACAGTATACAATGAGTGGCGAGAAGATCGGCATCGTGGGCAGTGGTCTGATTGGGCGTGCCTGGGCATTACTCTTTGCCTCGGCTGGCTATCGCGTGCAGCTCTATGACATTCTGGAGACGCAGGTGGCCACAGCACTGGTGGAGTTAAAGAAGGATTTGCAAAGTCTGGAGGCGAAGGGTACGCTGCGAGGGCAGCTCTCGGCTGAGGCACAATATGAGCTGATAAGTGGCAGCACAGAGCTGCAGGAGTTAGTTAAGAATGCTTTGCATATTCAGGAGTGTGTGCCGGAGCAGCTGGCGCTGAAGCGTTCGCTTTATGCCCAGTTGGATGAGTTGCTGGAGCCGCAGACCGTTGTGGCCAGCTCGACGAGCACGTTTATGCCTTCCCTCTTCAGCGAGGGTCTAAAGAGGCGTTCTCAGGTGAGAATCGATCCAAGCCACTATTAGTTTCTAGCTATGCCTTAAACCACTTACCGTCTCTGCTGGACTGCATCTTCCATCCTGTTGCGTCTCTTGCATCCTGTTGTCAATTCTCTAATTGCTCTGTTTGCTGTTTTTGCTTTGTTTTTCAGATGCTGGTCGCACATCCACTTAATCCCCCATACTTTATACCGCTGGTGGAGCTGGTGCCGGCACCGTGGACCACCGAGCAGGCAGTGGAGAGCACTCGAGTCCTTATGCTGGCCCTGGGTCAACGTCCAGTTGTGTTGAAACGTGAGATTCAGGGCTTTGCCACGAATCGCATACAGTACGCAATCCTTAATGAAGTCTGGCGTCTGGTGGCAGCCGGCATAATTAACGTGGCAGATGCGGATCGTGTGCTGAGCGAAGGCCTGGGCATGCGCTATGCACTGATGGGTTCACTGGAGACGGCGCATCTCAATGCGCCCGGCGGAGTATCGGACTACTTCCAACGCTTTGGAGGCGAAATTGCAGCAGTGAGTGCCACCTACGGTCCAACGCCGGACATCTGCGCCGACGGCGAAACTCTGGCAGAGATTGCGCGCCAGTGCGAGCAGCTAGTGCCGCTGGACTCGCTGGAACAGCGGCGTGCAGCACGGGACGAGTTTCTAACACGGCTTTCAACACTCAAGCGGCAATTTTAATATCTGGTCTATATATTTCCATGTGCCATTTGTGTTGATTAAACTTGTTCCCTCTGCGCGTGTGTGTGGGTGGATATGATTGGATATCTGGTTAGCCCCTTGGACTCCACTGACCGCTCATTGCGTAATTGCAGAGTCCGCTTTCAATCCATTTTATTCGCCGTGCATTAATGAAATTAATTTTTGTGGCAACCGGAAGCGCTGGCAGCAGCCATCGCCAGCTAAAGCCAGCGGAATGAAGTACGACGTGTCACATTTCCGCTTTCCCATTGAGTTGGCTTTCTCGCCTTTCCTTTTGCTGTTTTTCTGCCCATTCCTCATTCCATTCGACACTTGACCTGCTGAATGCAATCAGCTTTAACTCATTTTTCACTTTGCACGTAGAATCTGAAGCCAAATTCCATGGCAGAAACAACTTTTAATTAAAACGATTAAGCGGGCATTTGTACTAAAAAGTTTTCAAAGCTAAAAGAGCTAAGGATTAAACACGAAGGATAGTTCAACGACACCAGTTCAAAGTGGCACCTAAGCCTAAGAATAACCCGGACAAACAGTACAGAAATGTTACAGAGGGGGAAAGTTTTAAGCGAGCTTTAATCTTGAATCACAGTTAAAGTTTGTATCGTGTTTTTATGCTAGCTAAAAAAAAACACGTCGAATCAGATTTATGTTTTCGCTACATTCGCTTTTATCTCTCTTTCTTCTTTCACATATAAAAGAAAAAATAATTTCTTAATGCGCTTTAACACTCTGCGGCTTACATGTATGTCCACATGTGTGTGTGTGTGTGTGTGTACTTTTATTAAAATCATAAATCTGCATTAATAGCGCTCTATGAAGCTGTTGCATGTATGCATGTAATCGTATTCCTCTATGTACGGCCATACGAGTATTCGTTCTCGTATGTGGAAAATCCCGAACAAACCGTTTTATTCTTTAGCTCTCTCCGGCGAAGCATTTTTCATTTTAAGTCGCACATTTTTTGTGCTTCCATTTCTTTTTAATAAACTCTCAGCTGTCTCTAAGCACATGCTCGTACATCCCATTTACTATACACCACACACACCACACACACACACGCTTACAAACATCCATATGTAGCTGGTGGCAACCACGCTGCATGAAAGGCGTTCTGTAATTTATTTCACTCTGGCCACAAAAAAAAAATGGAATAAAATTAAAATTGATTAAAAACCACTTTAATAAAGCTCATTGTCACATTTGAGCGCCTTCAAGCAAAGAGAAGCCTTATAAATGAGCTTTAAGTCTGCACGGATTGGAAGTTTTATTAAACGTTGCTCCCCTATGGAACAGAGGCTTAAAAGCTAGGGCAAGATTTACTTGGTTAGATATTACGAACATAAAATCCAATTGGAAGATTTGTATGTTAATAATCGGTCTAACATTTAGCAGCATCCAAAGTATGGTAACCCTAAAAGCTGATCCCTTTATGCCTTATATTTGCAGCGCTTAAGACTTTGCATCTCCATTAACTTATGTTAATTGCCAAATGTAATGTTAGCGTAATGTTATACTCATTTTGGCACGCTTATCCTGCGTTCGCCTAACATATCTAAACATACCTTTGTCTCCTTTTCGCATGTGACTAATAAAAAGAACATCTGTTAAGCAACTGTTAACGAACTGTTGGGCAAGAACATTAACAGAAAAAGCGATCGCGATTATCTGCATTATTAGTTAGTGAGTATAATTGTGAATTAGTTGCATTTTCATAGGTTTTATACGTTACTCTATATAAATTCTTTGATTTAATATAATAAAATCAGATTATTGGTCTGTAATCAAATGTAGATTTAATCAACAACATTGTTTTGTTTCGCCAAGATGTGAATTTCTAAATACTTGCATGTAAAACTATCGATTGGATTGTGATTCGTATTTTTGTTGTTTACGTACTACTAAAAAGTTCAAATTACTGCGCTTCGTTGCGGTCAATTGTTAGTGGAAAATACCCCAAACAATTAGAAACCACAATTGCTGCTCCGGCAACGAGCAACTTTTCATTTTTACTGGCACTTGCTGCCAGCCTGCCAGTTCAGTCAGCTATCCTATCCTGCCATCCTGTGCTTGGCCAGTACTTGGCATCCGTTCACTGCAGTTGCCCTCGGCCTTCACCCACAACACACACACACACACATATATACACACATACACCCAGGCACACCGATACACCAGCAACTGCAAATGCATTTTGAGGTTAATGCCCCAAGCCAAAACGTAGAGCCAGGCAACTAAGCAGCCACCCAGTGGGGTTGGGTTTTGTGAGCTTTATAAACTTGCTCAACATTCTGGCTGTCAGTGCATTTGGCCAAAATTCTTCCTCTTCTCAATTCTATTTCTTTTTTGTGAAGCTCTCAACTTTTCCCTCAATTCCCTAGCAATTCTCCATTGCCCCTATTGTCAAGTGAGGCGCACATAATGCGATTTTAATACTGATTTCCTGGGGCCTTTGGCAACTTTACTATGTCATAGTCGTATTGTACGAGTGCTGTACGTGATTCATAAGCCTTTAACTGTTTATTTGCCGGTATATAGAAATTACTTGTCTATCTGTCTATCTATCTGTCTGCCTGTCTGTCCAGTCATTCCGAAAACCCAGCTGTCCACCGACTATCGTACATAAATATTAGGCACTTAATAGCGAGCAGCTATCGTCCAGCTCCCACTCTCTCTTTAATACCTATAAGCTGCCCTGTGGACTATTTGTAGCGAAATTTAAGCACTTAAGCCGCTTAACTCACGACCAAATGGGAATTTCGAATTTTCATCAAGTATTCAATATTTCGTTTCGTTTGATTTTGTATAATTAGTACTCAGGTCATGAGTGTCGCATGGAAGAACTGTAGAGTATTCGCATAAAATGATATAAACGAGCTGGAATATGGTGATTAAATTCGAATTACTTGTCTTAATCTTAAGTGTTGTTTAAAGATTGTCTTAGGTCCTTTCAAATGTTCGCACACTAGATGGCGTGTTAGTGCACTATTTTAACTGCAGGTGGCGCACAGTAACTAAACGACAGCGCACTTTACACCCTGTGGAGCTTATGCAGTTCTTTTGGTTAAAAGTCGCGTTTTCCAAACCCAAAAGCAAAGCCACAACAATAGACAAGTGTGTGTGTGTATGCGCGAGTGTGCTTTTACAATCCTATTAAAGTATCAGACAATCTAATCACCGGCAGCTCAAAAACCGCGCAACGCGCACACGCTCTAAACGTTGCCAAAGGACCACAAAGAAAGGGATGTATCCGGAGTTGGAGTTGAAGCTGTTGTGGTAGACACAGACTGAAGTCAGAACCAGAGTTGTTGCGTTGACAGCGCCACATTTGGAACACAGCTACACAATCAGATAAGCACAGCAACAAAAACAACGCATTACAAGCAAAATGTCCAGTAAAACGGCTGCCATTTGAACAGAGCCAAAGCCGACAGAGAGAAACAGAGCTGGCTCCACGGCTCTGGCACTTGCGAGCTCCACCCATGCCTTCCACTTAAAAGCTGCGGCCCATTTGGCCCACTTGGAGTATGTCGTTTGCCGGCTTGGCATTGTCTCCATTTCAATACTAAAGGCCATGGACGTAGTTGTTGTCTGCTGACTGCTGCCTGATTGTTGGTCTGCGTCAGTTTAATTTGAATACACTTAAGTGCTGCTGCGGTTTGCCAGGGCCGTCACAAGAACTTCCAATTGAAAATCACTTCAAGTTTAATTTGATTGCCGCCGTACTTATCAGGGATTGGGGTATTGGGTGCTCTGACTTCACCAGGTATTGCATCCCTTGGACTTTAATCACATTTGGACCGGCATTAATATTGATGAGAACTTGTTACCTACGCATAAATTTAGCTCAGACAAAACACTGAAACTCCAAAGCAACTGCGACTACACATGCCTACAAAATTAAGTTGTCAACCTCTCAAGTGCCTAATAGGAACAATCAGTGGAATATATATCTTTCCTATAAACGAGCGGATATTAACCAAAAAATTCCCAGAATGTTCATGTTTTTAATTAAAATTTCTACTAAAGGTATTTGTTTATCTGCACTCCAATAGAAAGGACCTCTCTCTCTTTTTTATGCGTTGTGCCAGGCGGTTTCATTACTTGATTATTTTCTGCTTGCTGCCCAAAATAAACCAACAAAAAAAAAAGAGGAAACGAAAAACTCCAGAAAAAATGTCTATGAAAGAGAAAATGGATTTCGCTACGCAGACACTTAAACGAGTTGCAAATATAATGCAATCGAAAGCAGGGAATCAAGGATACAGTCAAACTGAAACCGAAATACCCTAACCAAGCAAATAGTAGCTCATAGAAGTGTATATTTTTGTGTCTCAGAGATGGCAGCTAAAGATCCAAACGGTAGTTACCAAGTAGTACAGGACACAATAATGTAATTTTGTGGCAAACTTTATGCAAATGGCATTGCGAGTGGAGCTGCTCTTAGGGTATTCGTATAAGGAGGCAACAAACAGAATTGGATTTACATTATTTACAGCATATTACACAGGGCAAAAGATGCCGATATCTGTAGAGGAGTATACTGCGTAGTACAAGGATACTGCGTATATGTGGTGTAAGGAGTCTAGACGCATTGCATGCGGCTGATATCGACATGAGGTAAGCACAAGGATCGGACCCTTTGGGGCAAGGAAATTAATTAAATTAAGTCAACGAAAAGTGAAACGGCATAAGCGAAAACGCAACACGAAATACACACTCGCACACATATACACAAACACAAACACATACTCATATATATGTATACAAGTATATCCTGCCTAGGACAGCAGGACGTTTCGCCCGCAGGCTTGATGTCAGGACGCGGAGTCTTTGACATTCGCCGTTCGCCATTCGCTGGTTCCCTCATCACTTTGATGCCTGCGCCCCTGCCTCTGCCTCTGCCTCCGCCATATCCGTATCCTGCTACACTGGCTCGTTGCACAAGTGCGAGTATGGAGCGATAAACTTGCTTCGTTATAATCCTAATTAAATATTTAGGTTTACTCTATGGCTGTATTTACTTTTTGCCTCCCGCACACATCGAGCATGTCCCTTTCTCTTTCTCTATCTCTATCTTTTCGGTCTCTATCCTTTGCTCTATCTTGTTTTTGGCCCCGACTGATGCTCCGCGCCTGATAAGCGCTGGGGTCACTTGGGCAAGGGTTAATTGCATTAAAGTTATGACAATTGCCGACAAATTTGATGCTCTTGGCTAAAAAGAAGACAAAATCAAGTCAACGGATTCTGTATTGTGCTCTCAGTAAACTAATTAGCTTAAGTCAAACGCTTTTTATGAGAAGCGCACAGAGAGGCGCAAATGATTCAGATAAAAAGTAGGCCAAAGTAAACGAATAACTTTTGAATCTTGATTGCGTTATTAAAACTTAATTTATTACACATCTTGGCATTGAGCTATAACTTTGCCATAAATCGCCTCACTTAACTTCGCTCCAAAACTCGACTCAAAGCTCGATTCAAAACTCAAATCCAACAGCAACTTGCAACGCATAAAGCTTAATGGAAATTGAAATGATTTTGAAAAGTATCAGGTGGATATTGCGGAATGAAAAAGGAACACCTCCGGCCAGTTGTCCAATAAAACCAATTTAATCTTGACACCCCGACCAAAGTCTAAGCCATCCCTTTGCAGCCCTTTGGCGAGCTGTCTAGCATCCTTCACTCCCTATTCTCTGCTCATCATGCCCGAGTATCTTTCCCCGGCAGCTGTTTAAGCTCAGTTCTCGTATCTGTGCAGCTTTGCGTTGTTGCCCGTCTGCCGCACTTGAAGCAGCGCGCAATTTGTTTTAATCAACAAAGTCAAAAAGGGGGCACGTAGAGTAAGAGAATTGCACAAAAATTAAATAAACTTTGTGTTGGGCCAACAATTTACCCAACGTCTAGGAGCAGCCACAGGACTACCGCTCCGAATGTCTGCGGCTTCGCTGGAAGCGCAGACAAAACGCTGACAGGCAGCTAAAATCTGGCGGAGGATCTGGCGGAGGATGGAGCACAACGTGACTGTCCGAGAGCAGCTACATTCAGTTCCACTTGCAATGGCTTCCACACAACAGTTGCAATCAGTTTAACTCTGAAATCCTCAACTGTTGAATCCTGAAACAAAATGAGCAAAATAATACCCTGATCCTTTACACAAATTAAACAAAATTGCACAAGCTGGCAAACAATTAGCGTGTATTCACACACACTCACACACCTACACTCAAACCCGATTCACACATTCAAACACGTCTGCCAGCCAATAAATGGGAATTCCTAAGATATCCATAAATTTCCACAGCTACCGTGATATATGGCACTGACCACAATCCTATAAAGGCAGACAACAAAGAATGTGTTTGCTTTCCTGTCAATATCTCAAATTTGGAGCTTATTGTTATACACTGACAGTGGCTTATCAAGGACCTTAATACCCTTACTTTTTAAGTATTATCTTTAGCTAAACTTAATTATAATCAGCAGATTTAACTATGTTTACCAGGTTTAATATACAATAATTAGTTCCCTTTCTCATTTAAGGGTATCATATGTGTCGCTGTCATTTTATAATTTTAACGCATTTGTTATTTTATACTATGTTATATTGTCCTTTATTGTGTGTTATCAATAAAGCAAATTGAATTTGGTGCGGTACAAAAAGTGTCACTCAGGTCGATCAAGATAAATGCCAACTGGGCAGACAATTCCAGAGGTAAAAACCATTGTCCATTGCCTAGTCTTTGATGAGCATATTAAATTAATGTCTTGGTTTGTCTCTTGCTCTGCATTGATAAATGAAAAGGTTAAATCACAGGTCAAACTAACAGGGACCCCTACGCCCCTTAGTTCTTTGTTAATTTGTTTTTGGTTGTAGTTTTTTTATATTCTGTAGCAGTAACAAAATGTAGACATCCATCAGAGATCTGTGATTGTTGCCGTCAACTCTTCTTGCTTATTATTTATCATCCGGTTCATTCCTGCTCCAATTCCCCACTCTATCACCGCCTCAATCTAGCCTGCGTACCAATGCAATGAATCAAAGTAGCCGCTGTGTGTTGGGTGGAAGCTGCCAGACTATGCCTGTTCCAATAGGTACAGCAACATGATTTATTACACGCCCACATATTGGCGGGCGTGGCAACATGTGACTAGTTGTATATATAAAACATTCAATCGACTGTTAACAGCTAATAAAACCAACCCATGAAAAATGTTACTTGGCTTCCCGAACGCAGCCTTGTTACATATATTTAATGAAAATTTAAACAAGAAAATACTTACTATTTACTATTTTCACTAGTTGCACTGAAAAGTATTTATATTTACACAATTTTCTTTACACACTTTTCGCTAAAATAACACACGCGGCTTTTTTGGTGGAAAATATCGAACTTTTGCAATAAGTAATGCTGTAATCGATATCGCTGCCCTTTGATGTTATCCATTGCATGCAGCGCTGCCAACTATCTGTTGCTAGATACCAAAATGGTGCAATCGATATCGCTGTCTTCTAATATTATCGGTTGCATTGAGCGCTGCCAATTATTTGTTGCTAAAAATCACTAAAGTTGACGGTGCAATATACTTAAAAAAAGCGAACAATTGTATTAACATTAATGATCAAACATTTTTAAATGATATAGTATATTTTTTAGGTTATCTATATTACACATTATATATTTATTAATTGAAATTAATTAAAACCTAATTAAAGTAAACTATTAACACAATGCCATATAACTGCTTGTGGAAACGTTTAAAATATTTCCAACTCAATCGATTTTGTGTAATAAAAATAAATCGCATTTTTGTAATAATTGTCCATTAACACTTTAAAATTGCTTAATCCGTTTAACAATTTGTGAGCCATTAAAGCCACATAACTTGTGGCGGCCTATGAATGCTTTGGGTCCTAGACGTGTCTGCATTTTTGAGCACCTCCCCCTGTGCCTGTGCCTGGGCAACTGGGCCGCATCCTGCCCCTGACATTGCTGGCGTTGACTAAAAATTGCAATGTCATTGTTGCGAGACAGCGGGCGGTGGGGACAAAGACCATGTGGCTAGTAATTCATTACCCCGTCCACTACACACACACAAACACAATTACACACACACACACAGCCATATATAACAATTGCACATGGCCGCCAACGCCATTTAATGTGGAAACAAAAGGCGTTGGCACCACAAATTCCAAAAAAAAAGTGTAAAGAAATAACAGAAAGAGACAAACAGACGGTGAAACAGAGAAATGCTTGTTATACCCTGTACCCAGTAGGTGGTCCAAATAAACGAACTGTAATAATAAAGCATTTATCTATCAAACAAAAGGTGACATCAACTGTATTAATTCTTGACAACAAGTAAAGCAAACGAGTTAACTTGTCAGTCAATTTATTGATATAAACTATTTTATTTCAGGGAATATCAGACACTATTATAATTCATTTCTGGAGTGGAAAAAAGATTAGTTTAAGCTAAATATTCAGAAATGAAATCATAACTTAACCAAGGAAATAATCTGCTACCTGAAGCACTTCACCTGTTTTTTATGTATAAGTATAAGTATATAGAAGAATACCCTGAGTACAGGGTATCTGCCGGACGAGCACTTTTCCCAGCTTGATTCCTACTTGTTCAATGTTATGAAGTATTTGTAAAGTGCAGACAGCGCACAATGGCAACAAAAGCCGACAAAAAGGAGCAGAAAAAAAACAGGACGAAAAAAGAGCGCACTCTATGCTAAAAGTTAAAATAACGAATGATAATTAATGGAATGACAACATAAAGCAGCCAACAATTTCAATGGTTTTCAATGGTCAAACGTTAGGAGGAGCTGCAGCTGCTCCGGCCAATCCTCATCCACTGTAAAGCCCACTGCATGCATGAATGTTCATCGAATCCTGGGCGCGAAAAAAGATGAAGCGGAAGCGACGCCAATCTGTGAATGTGAATGTGTTGTTGTGAGTGTGGGCGTGATAGTGAGTGTGGGTGTGAGAGTATATGTGTGGGAATGTGAATGGATTCTGGACAACCGGAAATGCATTGTTTCACGCGCAATTTCATTTTGGTATTTATTATGCGCAGAGCTCAGCGAGCAGAGCCCGAAGACAGGGGCAGCCGTTCAAAGTGTTTGGAACTTGACAGAAGGCATTTAATTAATGCAAAAGTAATCAAAGTAATTAATTAAGAATGCGCCAAGGGGCGTGTTTAAGTGTCTCATGGTCTGAGTTTCATTCAGACAGCGATTTCAACAGATTTAAATTGAATTGGAAAAGAATTCCAAGAACTAAATCGTGCAGCTATGTGCTGTAAATAAATTGCTGTATTCTAGTAATTATGCTTCCATTGAATCCAATTATTCATGGAGACTTATGATAATAATATATATATATGTATATACATAGATATATATAGAATATATAGATGTTAGAATAAGATTATATTATTTTCGATTCTGTTATCCTTTTCTTCTATATATTATAGAATATATATAATTTGATTTAAAACAGAGATGTTGGTTACATATTCAACGCTGACGTCGCATACATCAAACGAACATCATTAGACAAAAACTGCACCAGCAACATCAGCTACAACAACAACAACATTAACTACAACAACAACCACTTTCAGTTACAACAACCTGAACAACCTGGCCAACCGCCGCTTGCCAACTTTGCAGACATATTCTCCTTGGCCGCACAACATTTTCAATTTACCAACAAGGTGTTGTGAGCAGGTGGTGAGCAGTTGAGCAGCTGGGGCTGGGATTGGGCCAGGTGGGTTGCTCAGTGGAGTAGATAAGAGTAGTTCGCTTCCAGGTGGAAAAGGTGGTAAGGGCACAAGCAGCGCCGCGAGCATTGAAACCAGAACAGGCGACGATGTTGACGATGTGGTTGCACTTATTCCTTACCTTGTTTTTTGTTGCTTTTCCCTTTTTTATAGCTGATGTTGGCGCTTGATGAGGAAATTGTTTTGAAAATTACAAAGAGCGTGGGAAAAGCTACAAACATACACTAAAAATAGTTATAGTACATACTACGCAAAGATTGAAAAATATGTTTCAACTAAGATGAAAATCTCTCCATTTCATATGAAAATTGTCTTTCTTTTGCTAATTTTATTCGACTTTAAATACAAATTTACGTGAAGAGATAAAATAAAAATTTGGCTAATCTTGCGGATCGTCAAAGTAATGTAAAAGTTACGAGTTTTGTACAGACCTTTCGCTGGTGCAAGAATCTACTGCATATGAGAGCGAAGTTGAGGATCTGGTCCAGTTGAGCACCTTCACGTCCTGCCAGCAATAAGGACCCAAGATTTGAAGGACACGCAAATAAGCCAGAAACTGTTCATAGCTGACGTCATACGTGACTTCCTCCGTTTGCGGCTTATGATACGCACACATATCATGACAGATGAACAGACGCCTAACGGGTTTCGTCACATTAAAGATGTGGCTAAGCTGTCTCATGCACATGGATCCATCGTTGAACCGCAGCAGGTTATGATGGCAGCTGTAGAAGAAAGTCGGTTAATCGAGTCCAAGTGGAAGGTGAGGGTACTTACTAGGCTCTGTCGATCATACGCTGCACCTCCGGAATGTCCGTAATCAAACTGACAACATCCATATTTGAGTTCATTCTGAGCTGCAACAGAAAGTGGGTGGGCAGGAGCAGTACGCGCACGGTCTTCATTATGGACATCACGTGCTCGGCCCGTGCCGGCCAGTCGTAGGTGAGCCAGCGGACACCCGCATAGAAGATCTCCCGCTCGCAGTTGACTGCCACGCAATCGGAGCTGAGCAAGGAGCACACGAATTGATGCGGCATATGGACATACTCGACGCTGGCAACCAGCGTGAGAAAGAAGCGTTGGATACGCTGTGTCATGGTCTGGTATAAGTCAGTTATGGGCAGTTTATCATTGAGGGAAATGGCCTGCTGGGATATGAGGAATGCCTGATCCTCCATGTTGAGGTCTAGGCTGTACCAGACATCCTTGATCAGTGCATTGATTTCCAGGAACACAGCTGCCACGAGCACCTCTAAGATTTTCATTCGCTCCAGCACAGGATTCCGCATCCACTCGCACGAAAGCACCAGACCCTCCAACGTCAATTGATCCTCGGGCAACACAATCTCACGCTGGCCTGGTTTCAGGTGATTTAAAATGTAATTCGAGTAGCACAGCAGCCGCAAGCGATTGCAACGATGCTGCTGTGCACCCAGATGGATAACCAGATCTGTTAGCTCCTCATCCTCCCAAGACTGTAGCAGCTGTGGTATCAACGCATCCTGCCTGCTCATTAGGAAACCCTTTTCCACTAGCTTCCAATCGTGCACTTGGCAGCCACCACGGAACTCAGCCAAGCATAGCATTGGTATAGTCGGTTCGGGAGTAGCTCCCTCCACATTATACGCCACGTCTGCCATCTTAAAACACAATAAAATACAAACAATTTAAAATACGCTTTCCAAAAAGCCAACTGGGTTACTAACTGGACTCCAATAGTTGAACTGACCAGAAAGTCAAATGAAAAGGGAACTCTTCTGGGAAATAGCTCTTACTAATATTACAGTCATACTCGTTCCCAATTTTGAAAATAACTCCGTCTATATGTCTCTTCGTTGGGTAGATTGTAGCTTTGGCCAATTAGACGCACAATGGGCTCCAAATTATGCAACATGGCGCGACAAATTCAATTTGCTATGCCCCAAACACGTGCCCAACAAGGACAACAACAACAACAATACTTACACACACACACACACACACAGAGAGACAGAAATACACACTTTATACACAAGGACAGGAGCAGCAGCAGCAGACGAACGCCACGTCGTAACTTGTTCAAAAATCCCTGGAGAAATTAGTTTGATTTATGTTGAGTTTCCGGTGCAAATAAATTGCCAAGTTTACAGGACTCGGACTCGGACACGGGACACGGGACGCAATGCCAACGCATAATTGATAATGCGAGCGGCGTAGAAAGCTGACAGCCGATGGGTAGGAGCGGCTCTGCTCCTGGAAGGTCTACCCATTTCTGGACAAGCTCCGGATCAAATTGACACTTAGTACTTTGTGGCGTCATAACAACTTTAAGCAGAAGTATATATATATACTCCTTGTGTGGGATTTGCAACAAAAGAAATGTTAAGTTTAAATAGAAAGAAAGTTAAGTTCAGTTTAAAGTATATATTATTATCCGTGATAGTTAGCAAAGATTTCAAAGTTATTTGCCAAGCAAATTCGCATTAATCTCTGGCCCAAATGGCATCAGTCAAATGCCGCAAGCTCTTGGGGTCACAATCAAATCCACACACGGACAATACAAAAAACAACCTCAAAATCAATTAATTTTATTGCCCCTGGTTTTTTGTTGCACAAACTGAAATGTCATTGTGGTGGGGGAACTATCTCGATACATGTTCGGGTCACTATCGAAAGAGTATTAAAACCTATGGAAAACGTATCAATTTTGCAACGCGGACAACTTTTCTTATATATATATAAAAGCTATAGAAATTTCAGTTTCTAATTACAAGAATCAATATTCGAGTATTATTTAGACGTTAATTGCGTTTGAAAGAGAATCAATGCATGTTTTAATGCAGCAAATTCTCAATAGATGGCGCTGCAGTACAGTCTGCGTTAAAATCAAAGGCTGATTTTATATAAAAGTTGAATAGATTTGCGAAACATAGGGTATAGATGTATATGTTTTAGCAATGTTTATGTTTCATTTTATGGGTAAGAGCATATAAACATTGACTTCCGTTCGATAGGAGCTTTCATGTTTTGGGTTTCCACTTTGTATCTCGTTTTCGTGTTTGTCATTGGGCGTCTCGTCTGACGTTGACAAAAGTGCAAAGGATTAAAAGTTGTGCACAGCCAGGCAAAACCCGACTAACACACGTTCACACACACACACACACGGGTACACCTTTGTGGCAACACACAGGCCGGTGTCGGTACCAAATAAACTGCGGCTGTGTGAGAAATTGAAGTCACGTAGTTGTGTGCAAATTTTTTTTGTACCGTTGACACTGACAATTTTTTCTATTCAATTTTTGGATTTTCCTCTTTTTGTGTTGCCTTTTATTTGGTTCTGTAGCTAAATTTAATTTTTGCTTAGTAGCCACACTGATGTTATGCTGATTAAATTTGCCAACATTTACGTGATTTCAATGCGTAATTTATGCCATCTTCTGAGCCCCATTGCCATATGGACTAGCTGCTAGCTGAACCCAAAACTTTTAATTAGTTTAGTGTCGTCCGCTGTCATCAGACAATTCGGGCAATTCAGGCAAAGCGTTGTCAAGCAGTCCATTTCAATGGGATTCTAGTATCTTTTTTATCTTCTTCCTTTT
The DNA here is from genome assembly GCA_035045065.1 of Hirtodrosophila trivittata. NCBI lineage: Eukaryota > Metazoa > Arthropoda > Insecta > Diptera > Drosophilidae > Hirtodrosophila > Hirtodrosophila trivittata. The sequence continues at coordinate 15,885,895 of JAWNNK010001311.1, read as the reverse complement.
TTCAAAGTATTTCTATACCTAGAATATTTACTGATGCACAGATAACTCGCGTCGGGTGTTAAATAATGTTTGCTTTGCATAAAGCTGTTGCATATACAGCTGAGCCTGGGCTATTGAGGTTATGCAAGAGGAGTCCACATTCATGGGGCTTATTTGCAGATCTTATCAAGTCTGAGCGTTGCCTTGGTCTCGCACTGGCATTGCCATCCAATTAACCAGACGTTCTCGAAGGCCTGTCAACGGCGTGCAAAGGTGAAAAGTCCCACTGATATCCAATGTGCCAAACCATGGCCAAATCGCGTGACTGTCAACTAAAATTTCGGAGTATGAAACTGATTTTAAATACCCTGAAAGAGTTTAAGTTGGAGCAAGTTAGGTATCGATATAGAATAGATAAGTGTGAGTCGGCCAGACAGTTTTCACATAAGAATTGTTGTCTGTCTGTATCTCAAGCGATCTCAACTGATCTGTGGAATCTGAAACTTGCAATAAGGGTATTTAAAGTTCGACGAATGGCAGATTCTTTTATTTCCAGTTGGCTCACAGCCCAATTTAATAGTTTTTCGATTTGTTGAAAGCAAAGGCCAAAGCATAGAAAATAAATTGTCACAAAATGCTGGCCAAGTTGAGCTGCGAGCTGCGAGCAGTGAGAGGCGACAGAGGCAACCGCAAAGGCTAGAAAAGTTTGCCTCAAGACTCTTATAGAGCACTCAACTCCTTGGTTCTTATCTTTATCAGTTGGAGAAAAGCGCAGCCAAGATTCTTGTTGTTGTCAACGTCATCGTCACATATCGAGTCCTTGGTTGGGCCTGCAAAAAGTTCGACGACTTGGACTTGGACTTGGCGACTGGCCCCGGGTAACCCTCAACACAGTGAGAACCAGAAAACTTCCGTTTTGGCCGACGGCCCACGCCCAGCCACCCACTGTTCTTGTTCGATTGAAGTTGTAAATAACTTGGCATTGAAGGGAAATGAAAAATGTGCAATTGAATTCATTTGATTGCGAATGCTTGACTGCTCCACAGCTCCACTGCTCGAGACTTCTGCAGACCAGGAAAATACGGAGTAGTAATTATCAACGTATTTCATTCATAATAAAACGAAGAAACTACTCACATTTTAAGAATGCCCCATAAAATCTCATAAAAGCTCATAAAGTGCCTTTTAACATCACAGTTGGCTCCTCATCGCCGTCGTCATCATCGTCGTCGTCGTTTCTGGCCATGTAACTAGTTGTAAATATGCTCAACATGCACTCAATGAATGAAATGTGTGCACAATGTTGAAAATAGTTGTGACACCCCAAAAGGCGCCCACAGAAAGGTTGTCCATTTCTGTTGTTGTTATTGTTCTGCTCCTTGTTGTTTCTGTTTCTGTTGCTGTTGCTGCTGTTGTCGTTGTGCATACGCCTGGCATGCCCTGAGCAGGCAGCGTGTTCTACAACTTCCGCTTATATGGACACCACTTCACCATGATAAATTGATGTTGCCGGTTTTAAAAACGCAACAAAAATAAAATACAAGCGTTCTCTGCAACTCTAGCAGCAACATTAAAGAATACTCTTTCTTCTTGTTGAGTAGTACACTGGATTATACCTATTATTAAGTTTTATATCTTACATATTCTTATATATTACCTCGTCTGTCCTAACAATCTTTCCTGTCATAATACCCATATTATCCTTCTGCAGCATATACCCAATTTGAGATATGGTTAGGGTACAAGAACTCAGAAATGCTGAAAGTGCAAGAACTGTGTTGTCTGGTGCTTTTCTGTGTGCTCTCCTGATAGACAGTATCTGTGTGCGTGTTTATGAGCGAACATAATTACAACAATGGTGCACCAAGGGACAACACATCAACTGACGGTCATATAAATTTCGCGGACAATTTATGTGTCGCCTAGGATCGGCGGTATACGCGCAGAGGCCACACAAATATTACGCACTTTAATGACGCCAAACTGTGAGCCCTGGACTGATCTGCGGGGTAAAGAGAAACAAGGGAATTATATTACTCAAACTATCAATAGCCAATTGGAAACGACGCCATTTCCACTTTATCTTTTTAAACATTTAAAATATTTCACTCAATTTTCTTTAACCCAATAAGAGCCAATAAACTACGCGCGCAAGTTGTTAAATTACAACACATCCGCGGTATATAACAGCGAACCTTTGAGAGGCAACAATCCAGTTTAGTATAATGTTTGGTATTAAAATGTGTATTTTGCTTGAAGCCTTGTTATGCAGTATTTTTGGTATTCTATCGATGTGCAGTCACACTCCAATTTAGAAAAACAAAAATGCAGGCCAAGATAAATTTACTGATATTGCTATTATTTGGTAAGTATATTAAAATTGTTCAAGTAATGTTTAGATACAATTTTATAAAAGAAAACATGTCTTTTAACAGAACTATACGCGGGGCTGGCGTTTGCCGAGCTTTCGGGTTTGCGGAGCGCCCTTCAATACTTTGGTTTTAATCTTAACTCAAACAGCACAGGATTCGAAGGATTAGGTCAATCGACGAACGGTCAGTGCGAGTACAGCTTTGAGTCATATGCACTGATGCGCGAACGCCACACATGTGTGCCAGATGATGAGCACATACTGCACCTTTCGGAGATGTCGCAGCCGCGCAAACCGCCCATGATGATCAAATGCCTGCAACCGGATCCAGCACTGACAAGCAACACTACCAACATAACTTTGCCTAAGCTGCTGGTCATGAAGAGCGCCAAGGAGATTGTGAATCTGCTTAAACCGATAGGCAACGCGACAAAGCGACACGAACGCGGTAGCTGCGTTGTGGTTCACTTCTGTACGCCGACAGGCCTGGAGTGCGCGCGCGTGGCACCCTTGATAAATCTGTTGCCACATCTGTTCCCCACGTTACCAATAGCCTATATTGATGCATACGAGTTCACTCGCTTTAACGCTGAGTTCGGTATTGTTTCGCTGCCAACAATAATGATATTCCACCAAGGGCGTCCAATGATCAAGCACGAGTCACAAAAACTCACTGTCAGCAAATTTATCACACGCCACACAAACATTAAATCAGTTAATCCTAAGAGCATACACCCCTTAATCCTAAAGATGATAGCGTGGGGGCCCCTGCCCAATGTTCCCGATGTTAAGACAGATTTTTATCTGGGTCTAGCCTGGATCTTCATTTTTGTCTGCATGGGCAACTATGCGAGACGAACGCGGCTTTGGAAACAGATGGTAGAAATGGCAAAACTCAACTGGCGTGAGTCAGTGGAGACGGAAATGGAAATGGTTGATTAGTTAACATTGGGCGGGCATTGGTTGGTACCAAAAATAGATAGTAAAATATTTTTAATTTTACGCTTCAAATTTACTAAGTGTGTATGTATTTTCTTTTAATTAAATTCACATAAACTTTACTTATGTCTTAATAATTACATATGAATGTATTAAGGTTATTTAAGAGGCGACTCCATTAATTATTTGAAATCGTCGTTGCTGCAAAAGGTAAAGCTTAATTACTATAAAAACTAAGGTCTTGAGAATAATTCAAACATCCATCTTAATATTAGTGCTGTTTCAATATTTAACTTTCATAAAACTAAAATTTTCCGTTAACATTGTATTAGTGTATGCGTGACGTGTGTGTGTGTGTGCTGTTGTGTTTACGTTGCATGTGTTTCTGTTGTGTGGGTGTGAACAGTTGCCTGGCGTCAAACACTATCGGTGATAAATTTATATCGCAAATTCAAGAGCCTGCATGCAGTCCCTGTGAAAAACAATTTATGGATAATAGAGGCAAATTTTAATGTGCCGTCTTTAAATAGGAGTAAATCCGTAGGAGTAAATAATCTGGGCTGGCCTAGCCCAATATCATTTGTCAAAGAAAAAACAGGGGAACGTTTAGCTAAGAATTAATAGCTTTTGGGACTGCCTTTCTGTTGTGTGTGTCTACCTTAGTGTATATACTTTTGGATTTTCTTTGCAATTGGAGAGGCTAAATAAACACTATGTGTGGCTGTCTGTATATGTGTGCGGGGAGTGTGCATGTATGTATATTAAGTGTGGGTGTGCTTGATGTGTAGAGAGTATGGTGTTGCATATTTTTCCACACATTTTTATTGGGGCTTGTTCCGTTTCGCCGATTTAACGCGTGGCTTGGTCGCATCCTCTGCTTCGTCATTGGCGCTTGGTTGTTGGTGGTGATGATGCTTCAGACGATGCTGGCGACGTGCGGCTACAGGATTTGGAGCATACGGATGTGGATGTATACTAGACATAAGTTAGGCAAGAGAGTGAAGAAAAAGAGAATATTAATTGATTTATTGACATAATACCTGAAAATAGAGCACACAATACGTAAAAACATGATAACGTAAAAGTTTTATAGAGTAAAATATACATAATCATTCGTACAGAGGCCAATTCGAAATTAAGTTGTAAAATTGTAAAATGGTAAAAAAAAAGAGCGAACGAAGAGAGTGTAATTTGGATGATAGCTTGTAATGAGAGAGAGAGAGAGAGAGGCATAAGCTGGATGAGGAGGGCAGGCGGGCATTTTTTATGGTTGCACCATTACGTAGTATGGTAAAGGTACGGTATTAAAATGTCGTTGCAGTCCTTCGTAACGTAAGGCAACATATCGCAGCGGCAGCAGCAACAACAACAGTGTTCGAATTTGGATAATCGTCGGTTAGTGCTGTCACATAGTCATGGCTGGATGACCGTATGAACGTTGTACGTAGATATTGTGTATCGTTGACCAATTAAGCGTTGTAGTGTGGCGTGGCGTAGCGTAGCGTAAAGTAACGTAACGATGATTTATGCGTAAGTTATAAACAAAAAACGTAATGGATTTTTGTCAAAAGGCAACCAAAAATAAGTTCTCATAAGTTGCTCTTCAACTGGAGCTGAAGAAATAGTAAGTACTTTTGGTTATTTGGTATTGGATTTAGGTGGCGGGCACTTAGGCTTACGTAAGACGCAAATGAGACATTTGTGAAACAACATGCTGATTACGTGTTCGTCGCCTTATTTTTTTGATAACTTTTAAAGAGATGATTCTTTATAGAGAATGTGTGTAGTACTAGTACTATTAGAGTTTATGTACATAGCTGGTTTTTTTGCGGGCGGCCTTACAAGTAACATGTAGCACGGAACGACGTGTGACGTTGTTGATGTATGCGTTGCGTTGTGTCGTGTTGCAGTAACGATGATGCGTAGCGTAGCTCTGATGATTTCGAGGCGAGGCGGATAATTGAAGAGCGTAGAGCGCTGAGTATCGTCGCAAACGCTGTGACAGGTTAGTAGTGGATGTGATTACGTTGACGTTGACGTAGCGCGTCTAACATCGCTGATCGGTGTGTTCAATAACGTAGTGGTATGTATTTATGCTTTATATAGATTTACTATGTGTATATTGTTTATAACAGGATATATGATATATATTATGTATTATGGATATTTGTTTCTACTTGCGATAGAAACGTGAATTATATAAACGCCAATCTCTGCATTAGAATTGAAATACATATTATGGTAGAGAGGAGAGAGAAATAGAGCGAGTTGTTAATTAAGATATATAATTCAAATTGTTTTTTCATTATATAGTTATTATAGTGAAAACTATAGTGGTTAATATTTCGTTTTTTGAATTTTGAAGCAGTAGTAAATATCACGGAAATTGTCAAAAATGTTTAAAGCCAAATAACGTATCATTAACATTAACGATAACAACGTAGCGTAACGTAAATGCATAGAAAAGTTTGCTGACAGAGCGGCGGAACAGTCGATTGCTTTCGAAGGATTTTTATACAGAAACTAGGCAAGGGTGTAGGACCTAGTCGGGTGCTATTTCTTATCGTTGCTGTTGTTGTCTTGTTTTGCTTATGCGAACAAACCTTGGCGTGCCGGCAATGCTGTGACTAGCGCTGGATACGGTGGCCAACGGTGACGAGGATGGCGTGCGTAGTGGTCGACGAGGAGTGGCCAAATGCTGACCATTTCGTAGATAGGCACGACGCGAATTTCCAATGTAATGGTTGTTGTGGTTGATGTTGCTGTTATTGTTGTTGTTGTTGTTTGTTACGTCGTAGACTGTGGATGGCGACACTGCTGCTGCATCTGTAGCTATTGGGGCAGAACGACGTGGCGAAGTTGTTGCTGCTGCAGTTGCAATGTCACTGTTGTTGTCGCCGTATGGAATCGATTCGAAGAAAATTTAAAAGAGATTACAACAATCATATTGCGTATATCTTTGGTCACATAAATTCTTTTTACTTTATTATAGTAAAACTCTTGGTTGGTAGTAGTGGTAGTAGTAGTAGTAAGTAGAGTAGTAAATGTAGTGGTGATAATTTATAGCGTAGCAATCCAATGACGTAACGCGATTATGTCTCTTTACGTATAATATATGTGTTTAATATGGGAATGCATTCATATGATAGGTGAATTCAAAATATATTCCAAAATAAATTACTGGCTATTGGGTTGGGTTGGTTTGTAGGTAAATAGGAAAACATCGAAATAAATTTATATTACAAATTGCTTGCCGCCTACCTCAAATTGTTCTCTTTTTTGATTTAGTTAGTTTTAGTATTTAACGCAGTAGGAATGTAAAAGCAGAAATTTGAGTTATATATGCAATTGCTTTTAGCTTTGACATTGATACATATACATACATTATGTATACATGTATAGATAAATATTTATATTTATATTGATAGTAAAATATACTGTAAGTACTTTGCTTGATTTAGTAATTATTATATCTGCAAGTAAATACAAATGTTTTAATTTAGCGGGCATTATCACAAAAATGGTACAAAAAAGCGAACAGCCTAACTCAATCACAGTCAACAATTCAATTCGTGTCTTCGACATGTCTTGTGTAGATGCCCCAAATCTCAGTTTTTATAAATATATAAACATTTGTATGCAATTCATACAGTTCAAGAATTTCACCTATTGGAATTTTATGCCAAAATGCTGTTAGTGGTTAGTGCACTGTTATAAACATGAGTTGGACATGTTAAGCGGCTGTAACTGTTATCAATTTTCGATTCCGGGGTAGCAATGACATCCACACAAGGCATATTCATATATATATATAATTGTTAATTATTGGGTGTTAAAGGGCAAAGCTGTTAAGCTGTCATGTGGAACCAAATCTCAAACAGAAGCTAATCTTGTGCAGCTGACTCAGTACACCTGTAAAGAATGACAGGGAGTACATTCTTCCGGTGTGGACTCACCTGTTGTGTGGGGCCGATGGTAGAGATGGCAATGCAGGCAATTGGCGGCCAGAGCGCGTCGGCTCCTGAATAACACAATCGTCGTCATCATCATCAAGCGGCTCAATGGTAACTGTCGAATTGCCAGCAGCCGAGCGAGGAGCACAGATGGCCTGCATGCCATGATTACTGCCATGCGGCAATCCGCCGCGTGTAGCGCGTGTTGTAAACTCGCGATTGAATTGCTCAGCTTCCTCCTCGTCCAAATTAATGAACTCCTCACGTTCTTCCAATTGACCAGAGCGCAAATCCTGTTCCTTCTCAATGATGTGTGCGCGTTCGCCAATGTGATGGCCAATGGCCATTTTCTTGAGGCCAGTGCGTGAATCCTGAACAGTTTTACGAGTCTCGCGTACGCCTCCTGGCCCGGTCTTAGTACTAGTACTAGCCTGATAGATCTGTGGACGTCCATCGGGACCCGATGACATGGTCATCACGGTGCTTTGGCAAAATGAAGCGCCATTATTAGCGCCAATATCTGCATTAACAAAAAGAAATCTAGTTATACCTCATATATTGCTGATTGATAGTTTACACGCACCGGCATTAATCAAACGATTAAAGTTCGGCATAGCTGGAAAGCCGAAGAGACCACCACCCATTGGAGCCATGAGCTGTTGACCATGACTGCGATCCATTAATGCGCCCTGTTGAAATCCCGGATCGAATGGTGATGGCGCCAACATATTGAATGGGTCCGGCATAAAGTTCATCAAACGGTTCATCGAACGCATTTGCATGTTCATTGCGTTCATGTGATGGTTCATGTGATTGCTGTGAAAGTAAATTGTAGTAAAAATTTAGTAAAATGTTGTAAAGCGCAACGAACTTTGAATCCATGCTTAGACTATCATTCAATTTCTTGCGGGGTGAATTTTTCTTTCGTTTCATAACTGAAAAATGCCAAAGATGTGAATATAACTAAATCCCGTTTAGCATAAAATTTGAGGAACTTTATGCTAAACTGAAGCACTAAGAAGATTTTGAGATGTGAACTGTAAAATATTTTATATGTATCTAACGAAGCCTCCTTTTTATTCGATCGATTGAAGCAAAACACATTAATAGCCAAGTCAGCATACTATGTAATATTCCAGTTGGAACGCACTTGATTAAGGTGTGTGAGTTTACGCAGAACCGAACAGCTGTTCGAACTTGAAAGCACAAAAACTAACCACGTCTCTATTGTGAAATTTCCAGCACTTGCAAAAGAAAATTAAGAATTCAGAGCTTTATGCACATTTAGAAAGGAAAAAAAACCGTATATAAATATTTTAATTTTAAATGAACACGCATAGTTTTGTTATGGCTATAAGCTTATATGAGCTTTATATACAACACATATATATAGTTGTCGAAACGACTAGAACTAATTTTGTTGGTAGTGGTAGATGCAGGCGTGCAATCGAAATTATCGATTAATTGCAACCCTCATCTCTTCATTTTTCTGCTTCTGCTGCCACCTTGTAAGGTGGCATGCTGCGCCATACATACACACAAAATGGAAAACTGCGTTGTGTGTATTGTGTAAAATTTCCGAACCCGAACACTTACACTAACACAAACACACACACATACACACTCGGTGCCCATCGGAGCACCCTTACGAAAAACCCATTTAGACTTTGTAACCGCACAACCAGTATTTTACACTGAACAATGCGAAACTAATTGGCAGTCTCTCATCTTTACTTAGGTACTCATTTTCACACTTCCATGCAATTTTCCACGCCCCATTAAAAAAAATTCCTTCACGTTACATGTGTACTTGCACTATTATTTGAACTTACTTCATGAATCCAAGTTCATCATCAAAATCGCCCATTAGCGCACCGAATAACGACATAATTATTCTTGTTGTTTACTTTTCTGCAATTATTATACTGTATACTCTGCGATTTTTTCCTTTTTGTTATAATTTCACGAGTTTTCTTGATGGCAATGTGAACGCGTGTCGATAACTCAGAAATATCTAATTTGTGTCACTGCACATAAAGCACCAAAAAATGCCAAAATATAGTACGAGTGCTGCCAATCTAACCAAAATAGGAACAGTTTGAATTGCATTGAAGTTTGCTGAGTTTGAATTAAATTGTTAGTAAATTTTTAAATGCTCAATTTATTTATTTACAATATGGTTTTTAAATGTATATAGGTAAATTATATATTTGTTAATTTGTTCGTTAGCTCATTTTGTTCGTATGCTGTAGGTACTATATCATATCGTTACTTTTTAAACGTATGGTGCGGCTTGTTCTTCAACCCATGAGGTGTGGTGCTGGACACTCGTGTAGACTCCAGGGAAGCCTTCGCGAGCACAGCCCACTCCCCAAGACACAATGCCTACTAAAACGTCATCGACAACCAAAGGTCCTCCGGAATCACCCTGGCAAGCATCCTTGCCACCTTCTTCGACGCCTGCACACAGCATATCGGGGGTTATGGTATAGGCCTTGGTCAGGTACTGTTCACCACAGGATTTGTTATCCATAATTTCAACTTGCACCGCACGTAGCATGGCAGGAAGAGCCTCATCCTTCTCAGTGCGCTTGCCCCAACCGCTTACAACCGCATGAGTGCCAGCCGTGGGCAAATCAATAGCCAAGGGAATAGGTTGTACTAGCGTGGAGTAATCCAATGGAACAGCGGTTATAATCATGCCAATGTCATTCACGTGAGTCTTCTTATTATAGCCGATGTGAGGAATCAATTTGCTGACTTTTACACCCTGTTCATCCTGATCGGCTATAGAGTTCTTTCCGGCCACAATGCGTATATAGGAGGCGTAGCGTCCCTTGATGCAGTGTGCTGCTGTAAGGACCACACGTGGTGCATAGATGGATCCGCCGCAAATGTGTAGCAGCATATATGTCTCCAAACGCACTGACACTTGATACGGATAGGTTCCTATATCCGCCTCTGTGCCACCAACAATATGGGTGTTAATGTTACCACCAATAATATTGCTGCTAATGGACGCTCCATTATTAAACGCAGTCAAGGACAGAAGCCCCAAAATAATTAATGCAAGACGCGGAGACATTACGTAGAGTTAAATGTTCTTTTGTAAAATGGATGGCGTACAGCTCTTTTATAGGTCGAAGCTTATCGCAGCTAAGCCAAAAATCGCGAAAGCCCACGACTGGTATCGGATTTCAATAAAGAAATTCTATGATATTATAAACTTTATGTTAGCAATTTTTTTTATATCCATTATAAACGGGGCTGTCGGTAGTATTTAAAAGAGAAATTCTGACCATTAAGTTATTGGCTACAGACCCCTAAGCTCTACGATAAGTTTTTTTATGATACAACGGAAATTTTAACCCAAAAAAAAACAAGTCCAGCTAACTGATATTCCGAATATCTCGTACATAAACACTATTTTATACATCAATCCGGACTATGAGTACCAAGAAATTTTGTTGCGTCATGTTCGTAAGTTCCATGTTCCCTGATGGACTTTGGTTTTTGAATCAGATGTCTGTGCTTCATGCTAAAATTAATAATAATTTAAAGATTAAAATCTTCGTCGCGCCGCTGACGATTGTTGTGATTTATAATCATCCAAATTCTATTAGTCTAATATAATACGTACTACCGCATGATAAGGCATAGTAAATATGATTTTTATGCGTTCCATGAAGTGTCGATATAAACAAATAATAAGGCACTATTATATCGTAACTTTATATTGTTTCATGGTACCTAATTTCAAATAGGTTTTCTGGATGCTTTATCATAAAGATTACGTTTGCTACGGCGATATAAACTTATACATATGGAAAATGTTATGAATCATACTAGCTGTTCAGCGTTAAGTAGTTCTAGTCTTTGATTGACAACTTAAAATCAATTTAAACAAAATAAACTTTTAAATATGATTGATGAATCATACATTAGGTACGTTAGTAGCCTGTAGTCGTAAATTGATAATCTGGAAATGTACTTAAAGTTAGTAATTCACGAGTACAGACCAGAAGTAAATATCATATATATATATTTTCTTTATATTAGAATTTTTATTTATTGTACTGTTACTGCAGATTACTAGCTTTTACCTGAGTGGAAATTTACACAGAACCCTTCAACAAGTTGCCTTAATCAAACGGTAAGTAAATAAATAATTTATATTTGAGAAATAATTTTAGTCTATATACAAATATATCCACTTTGCCCTGAAACTATTTTAAATAATAAGAAATGTATAGACGATCATATCAAGCGCAACCTTATTTTCAGTTTATTTCAAACGTTGCGACCGTTAAGATCATATCTTAACATTCTCGATTTGTCGTTATCGACTCGAGTTGCCAACGCGATAAATGCAAAAGCAATCATCGTAGCAGCTAGCTTTGTACATGAAGCATGCATAAGGCGATCGTAATAGAATCACTAAATGTCGATTGGGATAAGATAAGCTGGGAACTAACCTTAATGCCGTTTTGTGGGATTTATAACACCTGTATTATCACCTTTAAACTTGTTTAGGGAATTAAACTAATGATAAGACGTCTATAAAAAGGCCAGTTCAATAGAAATTTCGCCTTAGTTAATCAAAATGTTTCGCATCTTGATCGGGTTGTGTGTTATTGGCTTGTCGCTGGCGGATACCGTTTTCAACAGCGGTGTACCCATGCCCGATGGCCGTATTGTGGGCGGCCAGGATACGGAAATCCGGCATTATCCTCATCAGATCTCCATGCGCTACAGGGGAAATCATAGATGCGGCGGTTCCATAGTTGCCTCGAACTTCATCGTCAGTGCCGCTCATTGCGTAAGCACGCTGAAAAACGCTGATAATCTAACGATTACAGCAGGCTCCACTACACTCTATCCAAAGAAACAGGAGATACCAGTGATGAAATTCTTCATACACGACAATTACAGGACGTTCAACAATGACTACGATATCGCCGTACTGATCCTCAATGGTGACTTTGAGTTCAACGAATCTGTGCAACCCATTAAACTAGCAAAGGAACGTCCACCCCATGGAACACTCGTAACTGTGACCGGTTGGGGTGTTACTACCGAAAACGGCCTCATTCCTAACACACTCCAGGAGGTGCAAGTCAATCTGGTTGAGAACTCCAAATGCAAAGATGCCTACCGCGTTATGCTTACCAGTCGCATGCTGTGCGCTGGCGTCGAAGGAGGCGGCAAGGATGCCTGCCAAGGTGACTCTGGCGGCCCCCTAATCTACAACAATGAGCTGCTAGGTGTCGTCTCCTGGGGCACAGGCTGTGCCCGTCCCAAGTATCCAGGCGTCTATGCTGGTGTACCCGAACTCAGGAACTGGGTACTGAAAATGCAAGAGGCCTACGCCAAAGTAGGCAGCATTGATTTCCTATAGATGATGTATTATATGATTGCCAGTAAATAAATAAAAACGAATTTTTGTCTAATCAATAACTATTTGTTAAAGCTTTGTTATCTGTAACTTTTATATAATTTATAGACGTTGAGAAAGAGTGAAACCAATTAAAGTCTGTAAGTTTTATTGAATGAACAGTAAATAGGTATAAACAATGGGAACAGTCATAATTGATAATTACGTCTATCAGTGATATGGTTATATCGCTTCATAGGCCTTCAGAGTCTCCTCGATCCAAGCCTTTAGGGCGGTGACGTATGTGTAAACTGAGGGGAAGCCAGGACGGCCACAGCCACGTCCCCAGGAGACAAGACCGACCAGTTGCTCATCTATGACCAGTGGACCACCCGTGTCTCCTTGACACGCATCACGTCCACCGTTGGCAACATCACCAGCGCATATCATGCGCTCCGTCACCTCGTTTTTGCCATAGATCTTATTACATTGTTCCGTGCTTACAATAGGCACATGTACTTGCTCCAGATTATAGCTCGATCGACCTCCTTCCTCGCGGTAGCCCCAGCCAACAACAGTGGCTTCGCGTCCCACTGCAGGACGATCGGCGCGCAGTGGAATCGGTTTTGTGCTGAAATGCTTTAGATCAAAGGCGGTATCCAGAATGATCACTCCAATATCGTAATCCACAGTGAAGTAACTGAACTTTGGATGATGAGTCCAGTTCGAGGCTGGATAGACAAATCCATCGGTGCCATTACGCGTATTAGCGCCAGCAACGATCATCAACTTGGAGCCCTCAGGCACATTCATCAGACACTGACCCGCCGTTACCACCGCACGCTCCGAGTAGATGAACCCAGCACATTCATGCAAGTAACCAGATTCGTTGCTGCGTCGGTAGCGAATGGACACGCAGTACGGATGCCGGGCTATGTCCACCTTGGAGCCATTAATAATGCGAGCTTCAGGCTGCGCGCCAGTGCCCCAGGCAAACACCGCCAGGGACAACAACAGCGTCAGAGCCAACCGAAGGATATCCATACTATGTACTAAATTCAGCATCTGATCAAGCGACCGCCTGGTATCGAACTGATTACAAACTATGAATTTTTGGCACTTTGCAGTTTTTTCAATGGTATTCGCGGGGATTATCTTAATTGGGGCTGTTTAAGATAGGACCGTGTACAGGGTCCGCCCGATAAGGAAAGCTCCAATAGCAAATGCAAGTGATTGGAGGGAATCGCTTGCTTCAATTGATATGCTTAACTATGTTAGCCACCAAGACACGTTAACCTCAGCGTTTCAATTACCCTTACAAAGGGTATCTACAAAATGTGTAAGACTTTGCGCAGGGTAAGCTCTAATAGTAGAGATAGACTTGGTATACTTTCTGGATAAGGTGACACGAAGGAAACTTGATACCCATCCGACGGCAACGTTGATTCTTCTACTCTTTTAAGTCGATTCAATTTCTCTATTCCTTGTACACCTACTAGGAACTATCTGCCTCTTTATCTTTCTATATGCATTACTGATTATCCACAATCCTTTTCGCACTTTATGTTCACTTTATAACTCTCATTTCCATTCCATGTCTTCTGAGAACTCCTTTCGTTCAATCAAACTTTCACTTTGCGATCACCTCAGCTGAAACTTACTCACTCTTCTCATTGAGTTTCCCCTATCCTTGCTGTTATTTTTCTTTCGGTGTATAAGAGATCCTCAATCAATACTCTATACAAGTTGATACTGTTGACATATGGACAGAAATAGTTTCAAATTTGATTAAGATGGATACATAAAGTAACTCGTATCAGATTTAAGTATAATTAGACTATTTTTGATAGCAATAATCAATTGTCAATTATAAAGATATCGAAATAATTTAAGCTTTTTGATATTGAAAGATTCTTCAGTTTTTAGTGCATACTTTTGGCGTCAGAAGAAAGCTAAAGCTTTCGATCATAGAAAATGTTGTTGCATACCTGGTGGACGTTCTAGATTTGGTTGGAACTCTCAGGTCTAATCTCAAAAGAATAACTCGGATAATCTCTATCGAGACAAGAACAAACTATATCGGATTAACCTTGTCGTAATCGAACGGGTTGAGCTATAAATCAGTACAGAATGGTCTAGTTGCCAGTTGGGAATTTATTAAACATGTGACTTAAGTGGATACCCAAATCTGGAGTGTATTCTGTTGGAATCCAGTTGTTTCCCTTCGAGAGACTTCTTAAGATAGCTGCACCTTGGAGTGGATCCAGTCGGAAACTGCCACCACACTTGCATAGACACCTGGATGGGTGGCCTCGGCACACCTGTAGCCCCAAGAGACAACACCTTGCAGTTTATTGTCCACGATCAATGGGCCACCGGAGTCACCTTGGCAGGCATCCTTGCCTCCCACGCCGCGCACACCGGCACACAGCATGTTGTCCGTGATGCGATTGCCACCATAATCCGCATCGCAATCCTTGTTGCTCACAATTGGCACATCGACGGCGACTAACTGGTCAGACGGACGGCCTCCAAAAGTGGTGGTGCCCCAGCCGGTGACAGTGCTTATACTTCCAGCAGCTGGCAGCTCTTTGCCCAGCTCAATTGCCTTCATGGTGAAGTTGTTCAACGGCAGCTCTGTACTCAGGATGAGCAGCGCCACATCATTGTCATAGGTATTGGGATTGTACTTCTCGTGCATGATGATTTTGGAGACGGAGGAAATGACGCCATCGGAGCCATTGCGTCGGTTCGTCTCTGCCACAACCATATACTGACTAGCGATCGTGGCGTAGATGCAGTGGGCCGCAGTTAGGATGGTATCGTTTTTTATTATGGAGCCGCCGCAGATGTGGGAATAGGCATTCTTAGGCGTGGTGATGCCCTTGCGACGCAGCGAGATCTGATGAGGATAGCGGGCCACGTGTGTCTCATGGCCACCCACAATGCGTTCATTGGGGGAGCTCACGTCCTGGGCAGGATACGCCCAAGCACAGACCAGTATGCTTAAACTTAGGCAGAGACAGAGTAGCGCGTGCGTCATATTGAACAATTTTGAACAGACTGAAAAAAACCCCAAGTTGCCTAATCGACGGATTGTAAACCCACTTATCAAGCAATGGTCATATGGTGATCGACGATTAGAAGATTGTCTCGGCAATAATTTTTACTGGATACATTTAGTTGGTCATACTACAATACTACAAGGCGATAATGTTACGAGTAAAACCTCTATTTATGGCCTCCTTTAATCAGTTCAATTACTGAATTGTATGCGATTCTGCGAATGCCGCCCGCTCCTCGGCAATCCATGTGTGGAACTGTGATACGGATGTATAGACGCCGGGATACTCCGGACGTGCACAGCCCTGGCCCCAGGAGACGATGCCAACGAGCTCATTGTTCACCACCAGCGGTCCACCAGAATCACCTTTGCAGGCATCTTTGCCGCCACCTGACGCAGCTGCGCAGAGCATGACGCTGGTGATGGGTCGCCAGTAATAGGCTTCCTGACAGGTGACGTTGTCCACCAACGGCACTTGTACTTGCTGCAGTTGCATGGACGAGTGTCCATTCTCCTCGGTCAGGCCCCAGCCAGAGACTGTGCCCACAGTGCCCGGCGCTGGCTGTTCTTTAGCCGGATTAATCGTGCCAATCTTTAGGTGAGTGTCAACTGGAAACGGCGGTGACACAAATATCAGGGCAATATCATTCTCGGTTATGGTTGGATCGTACTTCCTATGGGGAACCATTTTCTCCACGCGTGTTACCACACCACCATCCATGCCAGATCGCGTCTCAGTGCCAGCCACCAGCAAAAAGTTCTCTTCTTGCATCTTGTAGATACAGTGAGCCGCCGTTACGACGGTCTGGTTATCCAACAAAGAGCCACCACAGACATGAGCATAGGCACTGCTCTCGCTGCTGCGCTTGCGCAAGGATACCTGGTAGGGCAGGTAGTAGGCAGAAGTGACCTGACCTCCAACGATACGGCTCTCCAGCACATCATGGCCACTGCAGCCTGTCAACAGCAGTAGCACAGCGACGATCGCAAAAAAAGCGTTTTCCATTTCAATGTTTGGCTTTAGACTAATTGGACATAATTAAACAAAGTCAGAACCAATATGTGATATCAGCTCTACGGCAATACAGTTCAATACGATCGGTATACATATAATAAATGCTTCCCAGATAAGGTACTTGATTACGGACTATTCACCTTGTGTAAGGAAACGTTCTACAAATTTTATTACTCATAACTAAACTGAGCAATTTGTTGTCTAAAAGTTAAACTTCTTTAAGCTTTTATATATAAACAAAAGATTTTACGATCCGCAAAACAACTGTAGAGTGGTTACTGTAAAAAGGTAGAACCTTCTTTGTGATACAGTGAGGATTACATAGCAAAGGATTACATGACAAACTACAAAACGTGTGGTAGTTATTTTTCCATGACAGAGTTGAGGAGGAGGAAAACGCATAGCAAATTTGATGTGCTGATCAGTAATATATCATATGGGTATATAGTACATATATAATCCTAAAGAATCGTTTCCGATGGTTAAAATGTCATATTTTAAAGGCATTCAAGAAGGAAATCTGACAACTGAACGGAAGTTCCTTTTTGCTTACTGAAACCCATAAAGTAATAAAGAGTCTTTAATCTGCTTGAGTTCAAACAATAAAAAGACAAAGCTTTCCAGCAAAGCTTTTATATTAACTTTCTAGCAGCTTTTGATCGTACCAAACTTATGCCTTTATTATACTCAAACGCTTAACTACTTCAGAGCTAATCGGCGTATATAGAAAAGTGTTCACAGAGTGGTTCGTGTCTCCGCTTCAAGAGATATATACATACGTATATTACCCGTAATATACACGTAGCTATCAAATTGCGAAGATTGTTTATATTGTAGATAGTTGAAACCTACAAAGCTTTCATGGTTCTTAGAATCCAATCACGCAATACTGCGACATCAGTGTAGACACCAGGCAGCAGATTGGAGGCACAGCCATAGCCCCATGATACAATGCCCACAAGCTTATTTTCTGCGACCAGTGGACCACCAGAATCACCCTGACAGGCATCCTTCTTCTTCTCGTAGGCACAGACCATGGTGTCCAAGATAATGTTACCATATTTGTACTTGTCGGACGCACACTCTCGCCAATCCACAATGTAGACGAGCACAGCCTGCAGCGTCTTCGGCAGGGACATGCACCAGAGGTGACACTTGGCACCCCAGCCCGTGACCACAGCAGGTGTACCAGTAGGTGGGGTTACTTTAGCCAGCTCAATGTAACGTATATCGGCTGTCTCTTTCACACTCCTGTCCAGCTTAAGCAATCCCACATCATTCCTTAGGTTACTGGTATCGTAGTGCTCATGATAGATCAACTTTTCGACGCCAACAGCCAAACCACCTTCATTGTAGAACGTGGAGCCCAGACGCACCTTAATGCTCGACGCTTTCCTGCCAATGATGCAATGAGCCGCAGTTACCACAAAGCGTTCATTAATCAGACTGCCGCCACAGAAGTGAGAGTTGCGTTTGCTCTGAAGCGAAACTTGGTAGGGATATGCCGAGATCGTAGTATCCTCTCCTCCTACAATACGACCTTCACGGCTTAAGGGATTGGGTGCAATGCTAACACTGCCTGCCAATGTCCCCACTACTAAAGTTAACAGTACTATAGCTCGATGCATTTTGCCAAATACTAAATATTGATAGACTATGGTACTGATATTTATAGAATGATATTCTGGGAATCTTACACATTGATTGTTGGACTTAAACTAGGACTTGGCCTTATACCAAGTGGCAATCAAGTTAACATTTTGACAGTATCAAATATCTGTGATACATTAATAACTTAAGTTCTGGGATTATATATACACGAATAATAGAGCATTACGAGTATATATACTATAGATCCGATGTGTTCAAAAACCAACAAATATCTGATCGTTCTTATCTATATTGTTCAGTTTCTTATCTGTTATCTCTTATCAGTCAAAGGCACTTTTCCAAATCAGAATTCGCATTAAATGCCCTTAAGTCATATTCGTTGGTACAAGTTTGGGCTTATTGCTAATTTACTATAATCTTTATTTTATATAATTGTATTATAAGTTGTAACACAGCAATTGGAATACTCTTATTATTATTGATTATTAATTATATACTTCAAACAAGTTTTAGCTAGTTATTTTCACATTCCTCTGGTTCGAATGTTACCAATCTTTTAGACTCTACTTTTGTTTTGACGTTATTATAATCTTACCAAATTATTTGCGCACATCATTCATTTTTTTTTTTTGGGTGCCGTATCGCAGATAACTTTAAATTATCAAAATTTTAATTAAAAACAAACTTATCAACCTGTTAAATAAATATATGTATATATATATTGTATGTGTATACATATAAATAGCTATCAGTTAACATCAGCCAGTGCTTTGCTTCTTTTGACCATTTGGTTTATGCCCATCATAAAACTAACAATCATCTTAAGATGTTGTGAAAAGTAATCAAAACACATGTCATATCCTTAACCAGTTGAGTTCTTGTATACTATCCTACTCACCCCTTTTCTGACACTTCTAGTCACCTCTTTACACACAATCTTGCTCATCTCCTCGCACACAATCGCACTCACCTCTTCACGTTCTTGCATACTATCCTACTCACCTCTTTGCTGACACTTCTACTCACCTCTTCACACACAATCTTGCTCATCTCCTCGCACACAATCGCACTCACCTCTTCAGGCTCTTGCATACTATCCTACTCACCTCTTTGCTTACACTTCTATTCACCTCTTCACACACAATCTTACTTACGTCCTTACATGCAATTCTATTCACCTCTTCACACAAAATCCTACTCACCTCAGTTCACAACAGTTCTCACCTCCTCACACGCAATCCCAATCACCTCTGCAATCATGCTCACCGCTTCACACACAATCCTACCCACCATTTCTAAGCAATATCTTGGCCAGCCTTAACGTCTACTTTTGAATTTTACAAAAAATCGGTGACCATCTCAGCTCGCCAATGTGGCACTGTCACCTTTCTAAAGAATATAGAAAGTAAATCACAGCTGAACCCACTTAATTTTATATTGACTAACAGGAAATCTTGGCTTAAGTGTAGAAAAAGGGTTTTGTTTGTTGATAGTTAACCGAATCATACTACAAAGGTTCCCGGAATTCGTTAGCCACTTAAAGTTTATCAACACTTTTCAGCTGCGGTAGTTTAATCTTGACATACTCGTATCCTTTTCAAGTCAAGAGCCAGCACATTGCCTCTAGAAGGTGTCGAATGATTACAATTTTATTCGCAAGCGTTGTGATTTAGGGCGTGTGTCTAATTCATGCCTGATAAGATAATAGATGATATGACGGACATCATGGTATATGAATAGCCAAAGCATTTTTGTCATAAATTATTGCAAATCATCTTCTTTATCTCCACTTGAAAGTGTGCTCAGTCACAAGTATTTGGCTGGTAGACCTGATAACTGAATCCCTTTAGCTGCCTCTAAAGATTACAGTCCATTAACAATCACAATTTTCCATTCATAAGTCTGTTACAAGTGATTGTCTGATTGTCTCTTTCGATAAGCCACATTTCTACGGTAAAACCCCATGACGCAAGAGAAATTATTACCTTTGCTTGCTGATAAGTTTATTGACAATATTCCAATCTTGTGTCCTGTTCGACTTATTAGATCGAGTTGGCGGTACTAATTACCCAGGAGCGAAGGACAGAAACATCGGCGTAGACACCTGGATAGTTGGCGAGGGCACAACCATAGCCCCAGGAGACAACACCAACGAGCTGACCACCGGCAACCAATGGACCACCGGAATCACCCTGGCAGGCATCCTTGCCTTTAGCGGTAGCACAGATCATGGTGCTCTTGATCTGACTTCCATAACCGTAGTTAGAGGATGAGCACATTGACTGGCTAACGATGCTGAGATTCACATACTGTAAGTGGGCAGGGATGGAATTGGCTCCAGAAGATTGAGTACCCCAACCGGAGACGACGGCAGAAACGCCGTTAGCAGGAGCATAACTCGCCAAACTAATGGGTTTTATGTTGGAGTTGAATCCCAAGTAGGAGGTTAGACGGATCACAGCGATGTCGTTGATCATGGTGTTGGGGTTGTAACGTTCGTGGTTCCTGAATGTGGCAACATTACTCAAACTACCACCGGAGTTCCAGTAGCTGGAACCAGCCCGAATCCTTAAGCTGGAGGGAGACACGGACTGCAGGCAATGAGCAGCAGTCACGATGATTCTAGCAGAGTAGATGGAACCACCGCAGGAGTGGCCACCATTACGCTGGAGGGAGATTTGCCAGGGGAAGCTAGCAATGTTAGCGGGACTGCCTCCGACGATACGTCCATCCAACTGGGGCAAGAGACCCTCCGGAAGTGCAGCTCCAAAAGCGCAGGCAATCAAACAAAATAAAATTACAAACTTTAACATGTCGAATTCAGTCAGGTAATGCCTGTACTATCGCCCATCGCGATCTTTTATAGCGATTGCCATAGCACAGGTATTATCGAGTATTGCAAGGGATTAAAGGGATTAAACACACTAAGCGGCAGACAAATAAAAGGCATTTAATTTATTTGCAGTGTAATTTACTGAGGGACTATCACGTGTGGTACTTATCAGCGCTAGTTTAATCTATGAAAGGCAGAAATATTTCCTGGATATCTACGGGGAATGATACACACCATTTTGCTCGGCTAGGTACACCTCTACTTCATAACTATAGCATTTATACAATCATAACTACGTTAAATGTTAAATCCGTCTGTAATACGCGAATATCTTCGACGTAAAATAAAATTTCAGCAACAATATACATTAGTTTCCAATGGACTCTCTTTTTTATAATAATAAGTCCACCGTTCCCTGTCTAGCTATAGCATACCAGAGCGAGATATGAAAAAACTTGATTACCAAATATTGATTAAAATAATTAACGAATTTTAGTTAACAGCCCTAGCAAAAAGATAATACGATGTTTCGGACTGCTATATAAACTCGAGCATATTTTCATAGTCCACATTGTACTAGCGACATGTTCAAGTTCGTGATCTTGTTGTCTGTGGTTGCCTGCGCCTTTGGCGCTGCTCTTCCTGAGGGTCTCCTTCCCCAGTTGGATGGACGTATCGTCGGAGGTAGTCCCACCAACATCGGCAGCTTCCCCTGGCAAATCTCCCTCCAGCGTAATGGTGGCCACTCCTGCGGTGGTTCCATCTACTCTGCCAGAATCATCGTCACTGCTGCTCACTGCCTGCAATCCGTATCTCCCTCCAGCTTGAAGGTCCGTGCCGGTTCCACCTACTGGAACTCCGGTGGTACCCTCGTCAATGTTGCTGCCTTCAGGAACCACGAAGGTTACAACCCCAGCACCATGGTTAACGATATCGCCGTCATCCGTCTGTCCTCCAACTTGGGCTTCAACGGCAACATTAAGACTATCGGTCTGGCCTGGAATGCTCCCGGTAACGGTGCTGCTGCTTCCGTCTCTGGCTGGGGAACTCAGTCCTCTGGCTCAAGCAACATTCCCACCCAGCTACAATACATTAACGTGAAAATCGTTGGACGTACCCAGTGCTCTTCTAACAGCTACAGCTATGGTGGTCAGATCAAGAACTCCATGATCTGCGCTTCCGCTCCCGGCAAGGATTCCTGCCAGGGTGATTCTGGTGGCCCATTGGTCTCCGGTGGTGTGCTCGCTGGTGTCGTCTCATGGGGCAGGGGCTGCGCTCTCTCCAACTACCCAGGTGTTTACGCCGATGTTGCTTTCCTCCGTGGATGGGTGGTCAACGCTGCCAACTCGGTCTAAGAACTTCACGAAATAAATCTTAATTTGAATATAACTTGAAAAGGCTTTTACTTACAGATCTTAGATCAGTTTTATCTAATTAAATATCTTATATAGACCTAGTCCCACAGAGCATCGATCGAGTTTAAAATACTTGACTAGCAGATAACTGTACCCAGTTTTGAGCTAATGCAAACCTTTTATACAGAAGCGCATATATATACATATGTAATTAGAAAGATGTGTATGTATGTATGTATATCTATATATGCAAGCAAAGTTGCCATCATTATTGACTTGGCATCTTTGTGGCCTACTAAAATATCTCGCATTATTTGAAAATTTTAATTTCCTTGGCAAATCAAATAGGAACTTTAAGCTTGGTTCACAGAGTTTCTTGGCTGTATTTTTATTTCTTGTACGTTAAACTCAGCTTTTTTGCTTCCTTAGAAAAATGGCAGCACTGCCTACACATGGTGAAATTTTAAAGAATTAAGTGAGTGCGAAAGAGATAATCTATTGCCTTGTGGATTTTGCTCATCTTTTAATTGCTTGGACTTGTGAGTGCGAAAGACATACTCATATTACGTGAAATGTTCTGTGAGAACTTTGTTTTTATGTATAAAAGTGTTTTTTTGGTAGCTGAAAAAATAAAAGGGACATGGGCCGTGCTTCAAGTTAATAGTATTCGTACCTGGCTGAAATAACATCTGGTTGAAAATTTCTAACCAAATAATAAAAAAGTTGGGCAAATTTAAAATAAACAAAACGCATCAGACAAAATATTTGCTTAAGCTTGTGAAATGGATTTAAATATCTCCAAATAAACAATGAATTGCACCTACTTTACCAATTAGAAAAGGTAATTAGGCATTATATTTGTTGTTGTTGACGAATTCCTACAAACCGATAGACAGATCCGAATTTTCTTTACCTCAGGAGAATGAAGATTAGGGTTTTACGTGTATGCCCTGTAACAGATTGGAAAAAACAACAACTTTTGTTTGCATATATCGTTTAATGTTCACATAAACTTATTAGATCGAGGTGGCGGTTTTTCCCACCCAAGAGCGGAAGAGAGAGACATCGGCGTAGACACCTGGAAATTTGGCAGACGCACAGCCATATCCCCAGGAAACAACACCAACGAGTTTACCATCAGAAACCAATGGTCCACCGGAATCACCCTGGCAAGAATCCTTGCCGGGAGCGGAAGCACAGATCATGGTGGTCCTGATCTTCTTTCTATAACCGTAGCTAGAGGAAGAGCACTTTTCCTGGCTAATAATTTTAAGGTTCACATACTGCAGCTGAGTGGGGAGGTCATCGGATCCAGAAGCTTCAGTGCCCCATCCAGAGACGACAGCAGAGTCTCCATCAGCGGGAGCAGAGGTGGCCAAGCTTACAGTCTTGATGGTGGAGCTGAAGGACAGGTCAGAGCTAAGACGGATGACAGCAATATCGTTGACCATTGTCCTAGCGTTGTAACCCTCGTGGTTTTTGAAGGAGGCAACCCTGATCACACTACCACCGGAGTTCCAGTAGCTGGAGCCGGCACGAATCCTCAAGCTGGAGGCAGAAACTTTTTGCAGACAATGCGCAGCAGTCACGATGATGTTAGCCGAGTAGATGGAACCACCGCAGGAGTGTCCACCGTTACGCTGGAGAGAGATTTGCCAGGGGAAGTTGGCAATGTCAGCGGGACTGCCTCCAACGATGCGTCCATCCAACTGGGGCAGGAGGCCCTCAGGAAGACTAGCACCAAAAGCGCAGGCAATCAAAGAGAACAAAATCGCAAACTTGATCATATTGGATGTAGTCAGTTTATGTCTGCATTACATCGTCTAGCGCGGTCTTTTATAGTTCCGTAGAGAACCTGTTATCTACTATTACATGTGTTACAAGGGTTTGCATCCACTTTGGAATTACAGTTATCAACGCACTTATATTATTTATAATTATGCAATGTACTAAAGAGCTTGCACGGGCTCGTACTCAAGGCGCGCAACATTGCTGTGAATATATTGTAAACGAAATGGAGCTGCAGTCAGCTTTTTGCTCGCCATAAGCACAGATCCGTGAAGTATCACATTTACGAGTATATACCAAAATATATTATTGTTAAAGAACATGTCCTGTCCTCCAATTATTTTTTATAAAGTGCCTCTCATAATACTGCAGCGGATGTCTCCTAAGTTGTATTAAAAAATTTAATATATAAATGAATAAAATATTTAATTTATAAAATAATTAAAATACCACTTTTAACCAGTTTTATGCACTTTCCAGCTCTGGCGTAAACAATAAATTTTATTTTCTATGAAGTGGCTCTCATATATTTCACCGGATCTTCCATGTATAGTTTTTGGCACGCGCGATATCGATTATCAAATATTGATTAACAAAATAAAATCAGAAAAGAGATTATGCGATTTTTCGGACTGCTATATAAACTCGAGCATATTTTCATAGTCCACATTGTACTAGCGACATGTTCAAGTTCGTGATCTTGTTGTCTGTGGTTGCCTGCGCCTTTGGCGCTGCTCTTCCTGAGGGTCTCCTTCCCCAGTTGGATGGACGTATCGTCGGAGGTAGTCCCACCAACATCGGCAGCTTCCCCTGGCAAATCTCCCTCCAGCGTAATGGTGGCCACTCCTGCGGTGGTTCCATCTACTCTGCCAGAATCATCGTCACTGCTGCTCACTGCCTGCAATCCGTATCTCCCTCCAGCTTGAAGGTCCGTGCCGGTTCCACCTACTGGAACTCCGGTGGTACCCTCGTCAATGTTGCTGCCTTCAGGAACCACGAAGGTTACAACCCCAGCACCATGGTTAACGATATCGCTGTCATCCGTCTGTCCTCCAACTTGGGCTTCAACGGCAACATTAAGACTATCGGTCTGGCCTGGAATGCTCCCGGTAACGGTGCTGCTGCTTCCGTCTCTGGCTGGGGAACTCAGTCCTCTGGCTCAAGCAACATTCCCACCCAGCTACAATACATTAACGTGAAAATCGTTGGCCGTACCCAGTGCTCTTCCAACAGCTACAGCTATGGTGGTCAGATCAAGAACTCCATGATCTGCGCTTCCGCTCCCGGCAAGGATTCCTGCCAGGGTGATTCTGGTGGCCCATTGGTCTCCGGTGGTGTGCTCGCTGGTGTCGTCTCATGGGGCAGGGGCTGCGCTCTCTCCAACTACCCAGGTGTTTACGCCGATGTTGCTTTCCTCCGCGGATGGGTGGTCAACGCTGCCAACTCAGTCTAAGAACTTCACGAAATAAATCTTAATTTGAATATAACTTGAAAAAGCTTTACTTACTTACTTAAATATCTTATATAGATCTAGTCCCACAGAGCATCGATCGAGTTTAAAATACTTGACCAGCAGATAACTATACCCAGTTTTGAGCTAATGCAAACCTTTTATACAGAAGCGCATATATATACATATGTATGTAATTAGAAAGATGTGTATGTATGTATATCTATATATGCAAGCAAAGTTGCCATCATTATTGACTTGGCATCTTTGTGGCCTACTAAAATATCTCGCATTATTTGAAAATTTTAATTTCCTTGGCAAATCAAATAGGAACATTAAGCTTGGTTCACAGAGTTTCTTGGCTGTATTTTTATTTCTTGTACGTTAAACTCAGCTTTTTTGCTTCCTTAGAAAAATGGCAGCACTGCCTACACGTGGTGAAATTTTAAAGAATTAAGTGAGTGCGAAAGAGATAATCTATTGCCTTGTGGATTTTGCTCATCTTTTAATTGCTTGGACTTGTGAGTGCGAAAGACATACTCATATTACGTGAAATGTTCTGTGAGAACTTTGTTTTTATGTATAAAAGTGTTTTTTTGGTAGCTGAAAAAATAAAAGGGACATGGGCCGTGCTTCAAGTTAATAGTATTCGTACCTGGCTGAAATAACATCTGGTTGAAAATTTCTAACCAAATAATAAAAAAGTTGGGCAAATTTAAAATAAACAAAACGCATCAGACAAAATATTTGCTTAAGCTTGTGAAATGGATTTAAATATCTCCAAATAAACAATGAATTGCACCTACTTTACCAATTAGAAAAGGTAATTAGGCATTATATTTGTTGTTGTTGACGAATTCCTACAAACCGATAGACAGATCCGAATTTTCTTTACCTCAGGAGAATATGATTAGGGTTTTACGTGTATGTCTCGTAACAGATTGGAAAAAACAACAACTTTTGTTTGCATATATCGTTTAATGTTCACATAAACTTATTAGATCGAGGTGGCGGTTTTTCCCACCCAAGAGCGGAAGAGAGAGACATCGGCGTAGACACCTGGAAATTTGGCAGACGCACAGCCATATCCCCAGGAAACAACCCCAACGAGTTTACCATCGGAAACCAATGGGCCACCAGAATCACCCTGGCAAGAATCCTTGCCGGGAGCGGAAGCACAGATCATGGTGGTCCTGATCTTCTTTCTATAACCGTAGCTAGAGGAAGAGCACTTTTCCTGGCTAATAATTTTAAGGTTCACATACTGCAGCTGAGTGGGGAGGTCATCGGATCCAGAAGCTTCAGTGCCCCATCCAGAGACGACAGCAGAGTCTCCATCAGCGGGAGCAGAGGTGGCCAAGCTTACAGTCTTGATGGTGGAGCTGAAGGACAGGTCAGAGCTAAGACGGATGACAGCAATATCGTTGACCATTGTCCTAGCGTTGTAACCCTCGTGGTTTTTGAAGGAGGCAACCCTGATCACACTACCACCGGAGTTCCAGTAGCTGGAGCCGGCACGAATCCTCAAGCTGGAGGCAGAAACTTTTTGCAGACAATGCGCAGCAGTCACGATGATGTTAGCCGAGTAGATGGAACCACCGCAGGAGTGTCCACCGTTACGCTGGAGAGAGATTTGCCAGGGGAAGTTGGCAATGTCAGCGGGACTGCCTCCAACGATGCGTCCATCCAACTGGGGCAGGAGGCCCTCAGGAAGACTAGCACCAAAAGCGCAGGCAATCAAAGACAACAAAATCGCAAACTTGATCATATTGGATGTAGTCAGTTTATGTCTGCATTACATCGTCTAGCGCGGTCTTTTATAGTTCCGTAGAGGACCTGTTATCTACTATTACATGTGTTACAAGGGTTTGCATCCACTTTGGAATTACAGTTATCAACGCACTTATATTATTTATAATTATGCAATGTACTAAAGAGCTTGCACGGGTTGGTACTCAGGCATGCAACATTATCTGGCGGTCTCTGAAGGAGATTGTGCTGTAGACAACTTACACTCACTTGTTAAGTATAATAAAATAATATCCATTAATTTAAACTATTATTTTATAACATTATTAACTTTCAGTGTGTTACTTTTAAATCGCAGTGAACGTAATATAGAGCCATCGAATAAAGTTAAACGAATAATATAGTTCAAACCAAACAAGTTGAACTTAGAGACACCCTAGTCCCATTTCCAAAGTACCATACACACTGAGGTAGTCAACGCACTTCACTACAAAAAAAAATTAACACACACACACACACACACCGCAGGCGCCTTCACCCGATGCTCAATACGATTGCTAAAAAATCATGGATACGACATTGAAATTGCTTTGAGTTATAGGATATACAGGGAAAGGTCCATAAATTTGTTTCTGAGATTGAGGAGGTGAAGGTGATACTTTGATAGTAGACGCATGTCCACTGTTGACTTATGCTGATCAAGAAAATGTATATAATACTTTATAGGCAACCTTTGATTTGTAACATTCTATTATCTATGTAATAGAAGCCTGTACTATTATATGAATTCGAATATATAGGCACTTTCTTAATCTATTTAGATCAATCAGATAAGAGATATAGGCTCGCTATTTTAGCTATATATGTATATATAAGTCTTGGAGTGTTTTGCATTTATTGTATATACAAATACAACACTCTGATATGAAATATATTAAGATAAGGCTGTAATCGGGACTATTTTTAAAACACTATTCAAAATACTTGTCCAAGAAATCCTATCAACTTCGCCAACGTCTCGTCACATTATCGAGTGCTTCTTATTTATTTCACCGGATGTCATTCTCAAGCCCTGCCCAGACTGGAGTCCCTTATATTGATAGCTCCATATATTTCACCCGCGCGTGATACATAGGAATACACACTATTGATATATCATAAATCATATTTTATTATTCCCGTTAACAGCACTGTCACACAGATAGTGTTCCCCTGTGATTGGTATATAAGCTCGAGCATAATTTCATTGCGCATGTACTTGCGACATGTTTAAGTTCGTGATCTTGTTGTCGGTGGTTGCCTGCGCCTTTGGCGCTGCTCTTCCTGAGGGCCTCCTGCCCCAGTTGGATGGACGTATCGTTGGAGGTACTCCCACCAGCATCAGCAGCTTCCCCTGGCAAATCTCCCTCCAGCGTAATGGACGCCACTCCTGCGGTGGATCCATCTACTCTGCTAAAATCATCGTGACTGCTGCTCACTGCCTGCAATCCGTATCTCCCTCCAGCTTGAAGGTCCGTGCCGGTTCCACCTACTGGAACTCCGGTGGTACCCTCGTCAATGTTGCTGCCTTCAGGAACCACGAAGGTTACAACTCCAACACCATGGTCAACGATATCGCTGTCATCCGTCTGTCCTCCAACTTGGGCTTCAACGGCAACATTAAGACTATTGGTCTGGCCTGGAATGCTCCCGGTAACGGTGCTGCTGCTTCCGTCTCTGGCTGGGGAACTCAGTTCTCTGGCTCAAGCAACATTCCCACCCAGCTACAATACGTTAACGTGAAAATCGTTGGCCGTACCCAGTGCTCTTCCAACAGCTACAGCTATGGTGGTCAGATCAGGAACTCCATGATCTGCGCTTCCGCTCCCGGCAAGGATTCCTGCCAGGGTGATTCTGGTGGCCCATTGGTCTCCGGTGGTGTGCTCGCTGGTGTCGTCTCATGGGGCAGGGGCTGCGGTCTCTCCAACTACCCAGGTGTTTACGCCGATGTTGCTTTCCTCCGCGGATGGGTGTCCAACGCTGCCAACTCAGTCTAAAAACTTTACAGAATAAATCTAGACTAAATTATAACTGATAGAACTTTTTACTGTCGTTCTTTGGGCGAGTAGAATATATATATTATATAAAGGGAACTCAAATTTTTATGGACTGTTCACTATAACCTCAATATATCAAGGATGCAATATTTTGTTTAAGAATTTTATGTTGTTTAGAAAAAACATGGTAGAAAATGTTATTATTTACACATAAAACGTGGAAAAAGCTGTGAATGCATAATCAGCCCATAGGGGAGGGAAAGTGGAATATAATTCGTCTGGGGAAATTAAGAATATCTAATAGAACAGAAGAGTCAATGTCGCCGATAGATAACTAATACAGGAAAAAAACATCACGAGTTTTTCGACGATTTATTAATGGCAGAAGATTTAAAGAAAAAGCTTGCAGGAATATGATGGTAAACAAGGAATGGAATCCCAGGGTTATCCACATAAGGATTTTCTTTTGAACGACTTCAATGATAGTTAATACTATACTGTGCGCACCAAGAACACTTCCAGGATGGGCCGATCATGTGAAATATAAATACATAGACGATTTTTTAAATGTCCCTTTAAAGCAGTCACGGAATGAGAAATGCGCTCGACGAATAACAAGACAAAATGATAATAAGATTATACGGGAACACCTTCTGCTATCGCGGGTACACTATATCCATAATGTACCTATATACCTATATATATATATATATATATATATATATATACATGTATATGCCACCTTAAGGAATTTCTATAGCCAAACTAAAGCGACATTCCCAGAATCCTTTACAATAAGATTCGTATTTAAAATGAAATATTAATATTATTAGGTTAGCAACTTATAATATAATCAAATGTATAAATATATAAATACAAATATGATTCTATTTTTATATTTATGTTTATATATTGTGCATCGATCGATGCAATATTCATATAAATGTATGTACATATGTCTATCTGCATTCGTCACGTATTTTGTGGGTTTTTCTGTCTGCGTCTACTTCGCATTACCCGTGCCCCCTTTTCCCGATAAAATGGATTGAATGCCTCGATTAACTCGGCTGGATGAGATAGTAAACACCTTGGGTTACTATAAAAGACACATACAGTTTCATGGAAAAGACATTGTATTCGCAATATGTTGAAGTTCGTGATCTTGTTGTCGGTAGTTGCCTGCGCCTTTGGCGCTGCTCTTCCTGAGGGTCTCCTTCCCCAGTTGGATGGACGTATCGTCGGAGGTACTCCCACCAGCATCAGCAGCTTCCCCTGGCAAATCTCCCTCCAGCGTAATGGTGGCCACTCCTGCGGTGGTTCCATCTACTCTGCCAGAATCATCGTGACTGCTGCTCACTGCCTGCAATCCGTATCTCCCTCCAGCTTGAGGGTTCGCGCTGGTTCCAGCTACTGGAACTCTGGTGGTGTTGTGGTCAATGTTGCCGCCTTCAGGAACCACGAGGGTTACAACCCCAGCACCATGGTCAACGATATCGCCGTCATCCGTCTGTCCTCCAACTTGGGCTTCAATGGCAACGTTAAGGCTATTGGTCTGGCTACCTATGCTCCTGGTAACGGTGCTGCTGCTTCAGTCTCTGGCTGGGGAACTCAGTCCTCTGGTTCCAGTTCCATTCCCACTCAGCTACAGTATGTGAACGTTTATATTGTTAGCCAGGGCAATTGCGCTTCTAGCAGCTACAGCTATGGTGGTCAGATCAAGTACTCCATGATCTGCGCCGCAGCTAGCGGTAAGGATGCCTGCCAGGGCGATTCCGGTGGCCCATTGGTCTCCGGTGGTGTGCTGGCTGGTGTTGTGTCCTGGGGCCGGGGCTGCGCTCTCTACAACTACCCCGGTGTCTACGCTGATGTTGCTGTCCTCCGCGGATGGGTGATCAACGCCGCCAACTCCGTCTAAGGACTTGTTTACAATAAAACAATGCAATAACGATTAATTGATGCTTTATTACTCGTAATTAAATACTACTTTTATTAGGGAGATTCTTCACGTGCAGCCGAGTTCCATAGGCGACTCTTGGTCTTTACGTTCGCCTTATCCTGCTTGCTCACTGGACGTAGATGAGCTGCATCCACAATGTCCCTACAAGCAGCAAATTATTGGATTAGTTAAAAGCAATTGAGGAGCAAATGTCTGTATATTCACTTGAACTCGTCGTAGCTTTGGGTGTTGCTTACTGCCCGCAGTTTGGCGTCGTTCCGCAGCTGGTATATCTCATCATCACGGATTTGCTTGAGACAAATCTCTCGAAGGCGCAGCAGCTCCTCCGTTGTTATTAAGCATTCATCAGACATCTAGCAAGTCAATTTTCTATATAAAACTTATGTTAAAGTATTCAGAGTGATTTGTTACCTTCTTTTAATAGTTGAGTTTGTTGTCAAAGGTTGCCTGGGTAACCCATTCGATAAGCCATTAACTGGCGATTAACATTTACAGCCCTTGAGTAAGCGATAAGTTCAGCAATACTCGCATGCCCATATGCTCGACCAAGGTGCGATCAGTTCCTACTTTGCATTGTGCCCTCAAAGACATGAAGCGGTTCGAGTGTTTCATAATTTCCAGTAGTGTTCTGCTTCTTTTGCTTTGCGGAGTCGAAAAGGCAAAGAGCGACACTCGCATTGTGGGCGGCAATGATTTGCCCATTCACAATGCGCCCTGGCAGGCCTCTATTCAGGTCAGCGCACGCCACGTCTGCGGTGGGGTTATCTACAGCAAGGATATTATCATCACGGCAGCCCACTGTGTTGAGAACACATCCGTAACTTTAATGCAGATCCGCGTGGGTTCCAATCAACACAACTCAGGCGGCAGTCTCATTCCAGTGGCTGCTTATAAGCGCCATGAACAGTATAGCCCCAAACTCAAGCATTACGACATTGCATTGGTGCGTCTGGCCACACAACTGAACTTTGGCTTGTCCGTCAAGGCTATTGGCCTTATCAGCACAAGTCCTAAGGGAGGCGCAACTGTCTCGGTCAGCGGTTGGGGCTTTACAGAAGAGAATGCTGCTGCTGGCTATTCCAGTAGCCTGCAAGTGGTACAGCTGCAGATCATCGAACGGGGCGAATGCGCATCACCCAAATACGGCTACGGCTGGGATTTTGTAGGCGTAGAAACGATATGCGCTGCATCTGCTAATAAAGATGCTTGCGGTGGTGACTCTGGCGGTCCCATGGTATCTGACCGAATGCTGGCAGGCATTGTTGCCTGGGGCTACGGCTGTGCACAGGCCAACTACCCGGGCGTATATGTAGATGTGGCCGTGTTGCGATCCTGGATAACTAAAACAGCTAATGAAGTGTAAAACTATGTCCTAAAATACAGCTCAAACAAAATAAAATATATTAAAAATAACACCAGAAGGTCCTTCGCCCCCCAGGTGGAATCGAACCACTTCGACTGTTAATCGACTACGGATTTGAAGTCCGCACACCGGACCACCGAAGCTCAGTGGGGCAGTATAACAGACTTTGAATGTTTCATTTATATGTGCCTTCTGCTAAATAAGAACTTGGGAATTGCAAGCCAAATTCTGGTAACAAAATCATCTATTTTTAACAAATCTACCAGTTTATCTACCATAAAATCTTTATTTAAGTTAAGAACTTGGTGATAACAAGCATTTGGAATGAATAAGGTTAAGCGATTATAGTTATTCAAACAATGTTAGAGTAGCAAATAACAAGGCAATATTAAATTAGTCTTGTTTGTGTAAGCAATGAAATACAAGTTAAAGTCATTGGGACATATCCATAACCAACGGAAAGGAAAAGCTGATTATTTATTTGCGTGGCTGTTGAATATGTGGCTGTGGCTTCTGCTGCACTGAATTTGGAGGCTTATGCGAATGGGCCACCTGAGCGGATGCCGGCGTAAAGTCTGTGTTACCCTTTACGGGTGCGCCACTCACTGAAGATGAGTTCACATTCACCGGTTGCTGCAGTAAACGAATTCAATAAGATATGTGTATTAATTTTTGAACACGAGGTATTTTACCGTAAGACCTGTGCAATCCTCAGCATCCTTGGCTGGGCGATCGGGATTCTGCGTCTTATGCTGCACAATACGCATTCCACCGGCTTTCACTGCAAAAAACATTATGATGACCGCTTAATATCAACCAAATACCAGTTTTTCGGCTTCAAGCCGTGCGACGCAATAGATGCATGTGCAGGTGTGCGTGTGTGTGTCTGTGTGTGTGTATTTTATCAGCAGTTTCGAAGTCGCAGAAGTAAAAATAGATAAGAACATAGGCATTGATACTAATTGACATGAAAAGGGTATTGATTTGATGCCACCATAGCATCTGCGATTGTTTAAGCTCATTTTTCTTTATTGCATTACTAACCGTAACATATACTAATACACTGAGAGCCTACACTCACCTACACAAACACAAAAGCAGAAGCGCAAGTACACTTACTAGCAGGCGGGTGTCCAGCCACAAGATTTGGTTGTTCATCAGACATGATTCAATGTAATAACAGCTGTATTTGATTTAAATTATAAAAATAAATTTATAAAGAAAAATATTAACACCAACCTTTAATAAGAATATTATCAAGTTCTCTCTTCTATTTTTGCGTTCTAACTGTGACACGAATGCAGTTTAGTTAGTGATGCACGAGAAGGCGGCACTAATCGATTACACTTAGAAACTGGCAGCACCAAAAAATATAAACAAATCGATAGTACTGCCAACTCGACCAAATTTGATTGATATGGTACATTTAGTAAGAGTTTCGCCAAATTCATAATACATTACATCGAAATTTGCCGTATTGAACAGGAAAAGTGCCGATTATTCTTTTAAAACACAACTTAATTTCAATTATCAGAATGAAAGACACAAAGGTCAGTAGCGGTATTATTTTAAACAGCATTACGTAGTTACATCATAAGTAAAAGTAGTGTGGCCTCAATTGATCAATGGAGACGTTTGGACTTCGATTGTCATTGTTGCTGCTGCTTTCAGCAAAAACGACAATTTCTTATTACAACAACACACTCGCACAATTACAGCCCTTCCCGGTGCTTAAAAATGACAACTTACTGCGTGCTGCACGCGGCGAAGTCGTGGATCGTGTTCCCGTTTGGGTGATGCGTCAAGCTGGGCGCTATTTGCCCGAGTTTCAGGAGCTGCGCAAGCAGTATGACTTTTTTACAGTCTGTCGCACACCGGAGCTTGCTTGTGAAGTGACCATGCAGCCACTTCGACGCTTCGATCTGGATGCCTCCATTATATTCTCGGACATATTGGTTATACCTCAAGCGCTAGGCTTAACGGTGGAGATGCACGCTGGCGTTGGGCCAGTGCTACCACAACCTATTAATACACCCGAGGACCTTAAGCGTTTGACTCCAGACGGTGCCTTGTCGCGTTTGACCTACGTGGGCGACGCAATAACTATGATGCGACACAAATTGGAGGGTCGTGTGCCATTGATTGGCTTTACCGGTGCTCCCTGGACGCTCATGGGCTACATGATAGAGGGTGGCGGTAGCAAGACCATGTCGAAGACTAAGGCCTGGCTAACTCAGTATCCCGAAGATACGAAGCTGTTTTTGAACTTGCTTACCGATGTCATCGTTGATTATTTGGAGATGCAAGTCAAAGCGGGCGCTCAAATGCTTCAGATATTTGAGTCATCCGCTGAGCATCTGTCCAAGGAGGAGTTCTTGGTCTGGAGCGCTCCCTATTTACGTCGTATTCGTGATGATCTGGTGGACCGTCTAACCAAGAAAGTCATTCCTGCGGTACCCCTTGTATGTAATTTTTAAACTGCGGTTTGCATAGTCTAATTTTCTAATTTTTACTTTAAGACGCTTTTTGCCAAGGGTGCTGGACATTCACTCAAAGAGCAAAGTGAGATGGGCTATGATGTTATTGGCCTGGACTGGACTGTGGATCCGTTAGAGGCACGTGTACAGGTCGGACCGAACATAACACTTCAGGGCAATCTTGATCCACAGGACATGTATAGGGAAGCTGGCGAGTTACGCAACCTTACCACTGAAATGGTGCACAAATTTGGTAAATCTCGCTACATTGCCAACCTGGGACATGGAATTACTCCACAGACACCTATTTCAAGCATGGAAGTGCTTGTCGAGGCGGTGCATAAGGCGTTATAGGTACCATATAATTGATGAAAATTATTTCTTTTTTGTATTTATGTAATAAAGACAATTTGGCTATATTCGGTTAGGGTAAATAAAAAGTTAAACTTGAAGAGTTGAACATACACGTGTATATTTTATGGCGTATTGACCAATCCTTGCTCTGGTATTGGGGTATCATTTTTTGAAAAAGAAACTAACACTAATTAAGAAAACATTTTATTTGTTATAATTTTCTATACTAATATAATTGTTTATATTCATGTTACCTAAAATGATTCATCAAATGTTACAGATTGACTGAGCTGTTCCTGCTGCAACTTGTCGTAGATCATGAGTATACTACCACAACATATAAGTAGGGTTCCATAAAACACCTCTGACATAAAATCAACAAATTAAGCAAAATATAATTGGAAATATTTGCAACTTTATATTTACTTTTGCCTGGCAGCTGCTCACCGAGCAGGTATCCAGTTATCGCAGTAAACGCAAAACTCAGTGAGTTGGCCAAAGGCACAGCAATGGTTATATTGGAACTTTGCAATGTCCACACGTAAAGAAGACTTCCAAGTTGATTCAGTCCAAATGGTATCCAGTAATGCAGACGACTGCCAATCATTCGAAGCTCAGCTAAAAAATTCTGAAACTTAGAGCCCGTGTC
Source organism: Hirtodrosophila trivittata (assembly GCA_035045065.1). Taxonomy (NCBI): domain Eukaryota; kingdom Metazoa; phylum Arthropoda; class Insecta; order Diptera; family Drosophilidae; genus Hirtodrosophila; species Hirtodrosophila trivittata. The sequence goes on along the minus strand of JAWNNK010001311.1, from coordinate 15,849,578 downwards.
CTTAACAGACTCAATGCCTTGACTACCCAGGCGTATAAAAGGATTCGTGACACCCCATAACAGGCCAACAGTCAGTAATTGCACTGCAAATAATAGACCATTAGTGAATAAAGTTTGTTTACAAAATTAAAACATTTTACACGCATTGGCCAGCATAGTTTATTTACATGTCAATGACAGCTGTCAAAACAGCTGTTTAATTTAGGGTTGCAAACGATTATTTTCGAACACTGATTGCTGACGCTCTAACTCTGACAGCTCCCTGCAACTGTCAAATTCTTTTACGTCAAGCTTTCATTTCCTATAGGTGGGTTTTTGCATATTACCCGAAATATAATCAGAAAACATCGCAATTTACGCCAAAATAAACACAATGAAATGTATGAATATGAAACCAACATTTAAAATGCTAAGTGCTACTACCATAATATTATGGCATTCGTCACTCTTTGTGTCTTAGAATGGCGTTTGAAAATTGCTGTTGTGTTTTGATTGAACTCTATATACTGTATTATATTTTGATACGTTACTTTACTGACCGCCGTCTAATCAAACAGGATATTGAATAGCAATAGCAACAGCAATGGCAAAGACCAAGGGCGAGAAACGCAACAAGTCGGCGATCAACGAAGTTGTCACCCGCGAGTGCACCATTCACTTGGCCAAGCGTGTGCACAACATTGGATTCAAGAAGCGTGCACCCCGCGCCATCAAGGAGATCCGCAAGTTTGCTGAGCGTGAGATGGGCACCAATGATGTCCGCATCGACACCCGCCTTAACAAGCACATCTGGTCCAAGGGTATCAGGTGAGTGTAATCATATACAGAGCGCCAAATTAGTTTACAAACTGGTTTCCTGTAGTTTTTTTGAATACTATGTTAAAAATAAGTATGAGTTGTTGTGTAGAATCTACAGAAACCAGGGTAAACTGTTTAGCTATGTGTGCATTCAGTTCTTAAACTAATATTAATATTTCATTTTGTATGAAATAGATCAACGCCATTCCGCATCCGTGTGCGTCTGGCACGTCGCCGTAATGATGATGAGGACTCACCCAACAAACTGTACACTCTGGTAACGTACGTGCCCGTGTCCACATTCAAGAATTTGCAAACGGAGAACGTTGAGTCCAGCGACGATTAAGCAAACAATAAACACAAACAGTTTACGCCGCTAACGAAAATACGTTAATAAAAAGTAAATTTTATTTAGAAATAACTTGGAAAGTTTTAACAATGTGCAAATCTGTGTTTTAAAGCCGCATGAACTGTGGTACCAACAAATAGACGCGGTCGGCACTGGCTAGTGCCAAGAACTGATCTTGCTTCGTCGACAGCTGCAGTGTTTCCAGCAACTGTGTCGCAGGCAACGTGCTGTTCCCTAGGATCTGCTGAAAGCCTGTTAAGCCCTGATGTTGATAAACGCGCAAAGATTGCATGGGCGCAGCATTGGACAGGCAAAGCAAAATGTCTTTGGATTTATGCAGCTTTATGAAACGCAGCTGTCGCGGTTGTGTAGACTCTTCTAAATCAATGACTTGGTCAAGCTTAAATTCAAACTCGTGACTCCTGTTAGTGCTGTAAGATATTTTATATAATTAGTTGCATCGTCATTTTAAGCCATTATTTGGACTTGCCTGTAAATTTGAATGACGGCTTCTGAGGTTCCTGTCAAAACAGCCAAAAGAGTCCCATTCTCATGTTCCGCCACTGCTAGTTGCTCAGCTTGCATTAGTTCTAGGCGCTGCTGTAGCTTGAAGCTGCCGTTATTCCATTGCCAAAACTCAACTGCATTGTGGCCGAGCAGCGCCAGTTGCGTATTATTATCAGCAGTAACCGCTATCAGCTGTTTTACGTTCGCAGTTTTTATTACGGCCTGGCGCATAGTATCATTATCCAAGCAATATACGACCAATTCTTCGAGTTCTTTTTGTATTGCCAAACAATCCATCGATGTTAGACGCAGGGGGCAATGAAACGTTGAGTCAATAATTAGTTGTCCATACTCGGTCTTATGCTGTTCCAGCTGTTCTGATAGGCCTGCAAAACAACTGCATATTAATATGTGGACATGCACGTTTACCCTGTATAAAAATAGTGTGTAGGGTACTATATACAAAATATAGTATTCTATACGACTGAATAAGCTAAATTAAATTTAAGAAAATATTTTCGAATCGTAGAATACAGTTAAATTGAAAAACTTCCTTTCATAAATAAGTGACCTGCGGGTGTGCTTATTCAATTTTCAAATATACCCGTTCATGTCTAAGTACAGGGTATAACAATAACAAAGCAGATAAGCTAAAAAAATATTGAGGTTAGATTTTTTGTTGGGCGGTGTTGTCGATACATTTAAAAGCAGTGGAGCTGCGACTGCAGTTGCATTCAGTGAATAACCAACGAGGAATACAAATTAAATAGTTCTACACAAAAGAATATTGAAGATGTTCAAACTTTTAATCTGGCTGCTTTGTTGGTCTGCGGTTTTTCTGGTGTCCAGATCGGCTGGGTGGAATAAGGTCTTTACGAAGCCAGACATTACCGCCACCACCACGACAAGTCCTAACTTGACGACAACCGTTCGAGGCTACACCGCCAAACCAAGCTTTGTAACAATAGCCACGACTAAGAAACTAGGAGCTGGGGCCAACAGAGGATCAGCTACGGTGGAGCAGCTCTTGCCTATGGTCATCAATACGTGGAACTTTACGAAAGCAAATGCGCTGGCTTGGCGGATACTCCAGCAGACGGAAGGAGGACTACGACAGACTCGAAATGCTGTCGTTGAAGGTTGTACCAAGTGCGAACAATTGCAATGCGATGGGAGCGTGGGATATGGTGGTTCGCCAGACGAGTTGGGAGATACGACGCTAGACGCAATGGTGATGGATGGCGCAACCATGAACGTAGGTGCAGTAGCCGGCTTGCAAGGCATTAAGGATGCCATACGGGTAGCTAGGTTTGTGCTGGAACGCACGTCACACACCATGCTGGTGGGACATGCAGCCACAGATTTTGCTACTGCTATGGGATTTCGAACAGAATCACTTGTGACGCCGGAGTCAAGGACCATGTGGCAACAATGGTCGGCCGCAAATTGTCAGCCAAATTTCTGGATAAATGTACATCCAGATCCTAAACTCTCCTGCGGTCCATACGAGCCTAAAGCAACGCCATTAACACGCTGGAAGGAAGATCGTGCTCGCTCTGAGTACCAGATTGGACAGCAGAATCACGACACCATTGGAATGATAGCCATCGATATGGAACAGCAAATACACGTTGGCACCTCCACTAACGGTGCACGGCATAAGATACCCGGCCGAGTAGGCGACTCACCGATAGCTGGCGCTGGTGGCTATGCAGACAACGAAGCTGGCGCCGCTGTCGCCACTGGAGATGGTGACATTATGATGCGTTTTCTACCCACACTGTTGGCAGTGGAGGCTATGCGAGACGGCAAGACGCCAGCACAGGCAGCTGAATTAAGCATAAAACGCATTGTTAAGCATCACAAGGACTTTTCGGGCGCAGTAATAGCTGTTGATCGTCTGGGAAATTATGCAGCTGCTTGCTACGGTATGGCTGAATTTCCCTTTGTTGTCAGCAACCCGACGCAAACAAAGCGCATAGAGAGGATGAAGTGCTTGCCGGCAGAAGCAAGTGTAAATGTAGTTCCATTGTCAAAGGCAACATAAATTTGTATATGAAATAGAAAATATATAAAAATACGGCATTTTTGTTGTTTTCTTTGTTTGGGTTATTTGTTAGTTTGCAGTGTTGCACAACGATTTGAAGTTTTTGCATTTTCTTTAAATGTATCGTGTGACTCGGACACGTTCAGTCTGCATGATAAAATTCGATTAAAAACTATATGTCATTAACAGTTTGACATACCGAACAACTGTTGAAATTAGTTTACTTTATGACTATTCAATTAGCTTGAAATATGTGCTTAAAGGGAAATGTAAATATTTATAATCAGCCTAGTTATGTAATATAATTTTTATTTGAATGCATGTAATATTTTGTACAGCATATGCTTTGTGTTTGTGTAGCCATTTTGTCGTATATGTCTGATCGTGTCTAGACCACCTTATTATTTTTCAGCCAAATCAGCGTCAAAGCAGACGCCGCATACGTGAAAAAGCGAAGTTGCAAAACGAAAGCAGAAACAGCGCAGACGCTACAAAAGAGCGGTATTAACTTAATTTTGTGAAAAAGTGTTATAAAAAAGCCGTCAAAATTATTAAAAACGCGCAAAGCCCAGGCAGCAAGACCCTGACCAAAATGGCTATACAGCTAGATAAGATTCTAGCGGATATTGCCAAAGAAAAGGCGCTGCACCCAAACAACTCAGGCGCGTCCAAACAGGAGCAGGACGAAGCTTGGGCGCGAATTGGACGCCTGAATAAACTTACTGTGCACGAATCGCGCTCCATTTTCATTGTTCTGCAAAAGAAATACGAGCAGGAGAAAGTAAAAGGCAACTCCGGGTGGAAGTTGTTTGGGTTAATGCAGAAAATCCATCAGGAACCCAAGGCAGTGGTCAAAGTCGAAGAGTAAGTCTAAAAATGATAGCCCTTGATTTGTGTGCGCTAATAGTTTTCTTTGTTTACCTATAAAGTGAGCAATTGCCCATGGAAGAAGTTGAGGAGTACGAAATGTTGGAGGTGCAGGAACAGGAGGAAGATGAGGCCGGAGGAACGCAATATGGTCAGCCAACCAATTCAACGGGCTCGACTAGCTCGGATGGAGATAGTCCCACAAAATCAAACAGCAGTGGGGAAAGCGGTACTCCGGAAAAGGATGACAAACCTAGTTCTAAGCCTATAGACACGCCGCGTCCAGCGTTCGAGGAAAAGAAGCTGCTCAACACGATGGCTACCAACCCACGCTCGACCCCATCACACCCCAGTGCTGTATCTGCGGCGGCAGCGGCTCTTCAAAAGAAGGGAATTACTTTAAAAAAGGCGCCAACCAGCAGCGCAGCTGCACACAAACCAACTTCAGCGACTCTGACACAGCCACATCATAGCAACCATAAGGCCACGCCTGTACGTACCAAGATCCAATTGCCAGATTCGATGAAACGCAAGTTAAGTGACGAGTGCGCTAACGTGCCACAAAAGAGGCTGCTGAAGTCTCTCGCTAACGTAAAACAAGCTGGTAGCTCTGGATCTGATCAGTTAAGTGCAACAGCTGCGGCACATCCGACTACCACTCAGTTGCTACAGGTTAAGAAGGAGCGCGATGGCAACCAATCGCCACCGCCGGGCATTAACATCATAACCATACCGTCTTCACAGCAGATCAATGGTAATGTGGGGAGTGGAGGTGCAAATTCGTCAACAGCAGCAACGGGGGCCGGCACCAATGGCTACTCTCCACACATTGACGATCTGGAGTTCAAGAACGAAATAATATTTGATTCGACCAAGATGAATGCTGCTGCCAGTGCCGCACCAGAGATTATTAACTTGGGTAACTTTGACAACTCGCTGCCACCAACATTCTTTAAGAATCTGTGCAACTCAACGCGTCACGAAGCGCTGGGTCTTTATGTGGCCAATGTGATGAACCGAATCTCACAACGTGCCGCTGCCAAATTAGAGGTGGGCATACTCCGCGCCATTGTGGATGTGCAAGCCGATGAGCTGGAGCAGTAACCCGAAGAACAAAAGCTTCAAGCACAAACAAGCAGTAAACTCATAAAAGGTTAACAATGTAGCTAAGTAGAGATCTGCTCCTTTTCACTGGAGGACAGCTGAGTTTTAATTTATGACATTATTTAAAGTCTACGTTTACACGAGTTTAACGAAGTTTACACGTGCCCAATAACAGAAAAGTATTTATGTTTAAGATTTTTTAGAAGTAATGAAACTAATCCTTGTATACTCAGCGTGGGTCTTGCAATTATCTAGTAGGTTGGACTACTTTCAACTTTTTTAAATGTGTTTTCATATTTTCCCTTAAAAGTTCCATTTAGACATATATATATAATGTTTTGCCAGGAATATGTGACGTGTAAGCTTAAGTTTTAAAATTCTCTTCATGTACTATTGTACTTAAGACAAATATTAACAGTGTTCGTTTTATGAATATGAGAAGTCATATTATCAGATTATGCAACAATAGCTAGCTGTAAGATGGTATTAAAAACTCGTGTAAACTCCTTCGTTCTGACAATTTTAAAAAAATATATATATGCATATATAATTGCATGGCTACGTTTATGTGAATATCTAAAAATCATATAACGGTGTTCCATTTACGATCTTATATAAAATATTATTTTTTTATACGTACTCGTATGCTATTGGCATTCATTCAGCAGAAATATAAAAATACGTATAAGTATAAACGTAGAAACTGTATCATCCCGCTCTTTCCCAAAAAATCTCATTTTAGTTTTTTAAGTTCACAAACATTAAATTGCAAAATACATAAATATGATAAATAAATAAAGAAGCATTATAGCCCACTTACTCTGATTGTGTTTAAAGTTCTGCTCTAGCTCTTCCCAGACGTAGCCGTCCACTTGTACTCCTTTGCCGCTTGTATGCGATATGGACAGCACATCCTGGCCGGCCAATGTAAACATTCTTATATAACTGGCATTAAGAGGAAATTGCTGCATTAGCGTAAAGTCTCTTAACTTATAAATGGGCTCTGGAATTAAATAAATCCAGTTAATAAAATTTATTATAATTTAAAGTATATGCCTGATACATACCTGCTTGATGTTTCTCCACTGTAGCTATATGTTGACTTAGCTGTTCCACATCATCCGTTGAGTGAGTGTCGCGTTTTTGGTTAGCTGCATTGACCAGCTCATAATTGGACATTGTTAATGGCTGTGTAAAGATTGCGATATTGGGACGATTGTCTGCCTCGTTTTCCAATTCCCCATTACGCTGTGGCCCCAGTAGGGAACTATCTATCACCAGTGAGCCGGCTATTCGCTGCTCCTGTTCGCGCGCCAGGTGCTGATCCGGTTGATAGTGAGGCCCATTTACTGGACTAGGATCATTGTAAACATTCAGCGATTCCAGTGCTGTTGTACCGGGAATAGTGTGATCACCATAAACGAACACCGTATCATTGATCCACTGCCCAACGGGTACATTTGCCATATTGCTGTTGGGCGTGGTAAAAAGGCGTTCTATAGTGGCATTATCACACATCTTGGGTGCAGGTATAAAAGTAACTTCATTGGTGTCGGTGCGCAGAACATCATTCACTAAATTTAGTCCATTAATTAATACATTATCTAAATCACCAAGTACTTCGGCTTCCGGTATGATCCATTGTCCTGTGACCGTGTGTGGACCGTCAGTTTTTAATGTGTTTGCCACAAAATCATCAAAATCTAGCGGGGAATTCCTATTCAAAGATAATAAGCAGATTAAACGTAGATTAAAAATATCGAAATTAGTCTGTTATAATACACTCAATTAAAAAAATTAAATACTTATATATCTATGTACAAATAAATATTTATAAATATATATAAATTTAAATATATATAAATTTAAATATATATAAATTTAAATATATATAAATTTAAATATATATAAATATTTCAATTTATACATTAAATAAATAAGATGTAATAATGCAACGAACTTAATTTTTAAATATTAAATATTAATAAAGCTCTTATTGGCGGTTGACTATCACATTTAAATTGTATGACCGTATACAATAGTATCGAACAAGTTAGTGGCGATAGTTGGCAGTGTCATCATTTGCGTGGCAGCCCTGGTACTGTCACTTTATTGTTTTTCCTCTCGTGAAGTGTCGAAACTCTGCGAACTGCTGTCTGTCCATAAAAAGTGCATTTAATTTAACACAAACCCCAACAAAACAAAGGTAAAATGTATACAAAACTTAATATAAACTCAAATTTTCATCTCTGCGTCGTTTGCAACGTGTAAAAAAATTTCACCTGCAAATGGCAGCGCGCACAGCTGATTTAACCTTTGCGAATGTGTGTGTGCGAGTGTGGGTGTCTGTTTTGTATGTAGCTTCCCAGTGGCTGTCAAACTGTTTTTTGCGCGTAAACAAATGCAGTGAAATTCAATACCATTTACAGCTAAACGCTTCTACGATCACTTACCCTATGCCCTCAACAAGTGCGCCATCTTGCGCACGTAGCTGTACTTCATTCGCTGTGAGCGGCTGTGCAAAAGTGACGTCATTTTTGAACTCTAACGGCACATTGATACGCTGACTTCGCGTTTTACTAAAATAGTCGTTCCTAATATGTTCCACATCTAAACCATTTAGTTTTCCCTATTAAAGTAATTGCATATGTAAGAATATTCTGTTGGTTATATGTCCCTGCTCCCCTTGCCTCACCTCAAACTCCAACAATCCCTCAAAATTGGCACAAGCAAGATGCATGCCTCTTAGTTCCACGTGTTCATTGTCCATCCAAAACGTATTTAACAATTCATTGACATGGTATCCGTTAAGCGTTTCATACGTTGGTGGACCCGGAAACTCTGCATGCTCTACATATAATGTGTCTACGGTTGTTTCGTCTTTACTATTTAGATAGTGGGCCAGCTTGCCAAGATGGAAGCCATTCATATAGACAATATTGCACAGTTCCGATGTTAGACTACCATTGATAGTGACCGGCTCTCGTAGTATACCTCCTCCTTGGGCAAACAGCATATCCTCTGGCACGCGCACTCCATTTACAAGACCCACGTTTAGCGATCCTTCCATGACAATTGGATTCCCTGACGGATAATTTTCCTTTAAAGAATATTTTTTTTATCCAAAAATTTATGATTTACCGAATTTAACCGCTTGCAAATGCTCCGCTCCGTTTAGCCGGTAGGTGTCGCGAACTAGTTGATCCAACGTATAGTTGTTCAGACGCCCGTGAAGCACCACGTTGTGATCAGTCATTAAGCTTCCTAACGTCTGCGGTGCTGTGAATTCTTGGTCGCCACTCTTCTCCAACCAGCTGTGTCCCAAACCTTTGGCGTCGATTCCATTTAGAGAATCGGTAAACGTGAGATCGCTTACGTTAAACTTATGACGGAAGGTAACGTCGCCAATGTATTTAATGTTGCCCGCCAGATGCTGCAGACCGCGCTCTATCTCAGCTACGCTAACATTGTTGATATAACCCTTGATCCACACATTTTGGGCGTAAATAGTGCCATTGAAATTAGGTGGCAGTTGCCAGTTATGGGAGCGCTGGGCGACCTTCTCATGGAGCTCATTTATTGTGTGACCAAAAAATGTGCCCTGCACATTTACTTGCTCAACGTTCAGCTCGTCGGCTTCCAAGTTGTCCACGTAGAGGCTACCATTGCTGTGCTGTTCGCCGGAGTAGCGCAAATAATCCTTCAATTCTAAGTTATTCAGCAGCAGCTCTGCGGCATTTACTCGTGGTACTTGCAGTCCACCCAAATGTACTGGGAACTTGAATGTCTGGTTGGTACTTTTCAGCAGAAGCTTCTCTGACAGAGCCTCCACGTTGATACCATTTAGATTTTCGACTTCACCAAAACCTCCATCAATTGTCAAACTCTGTGGGAACCACTTAGTGCCTTCAACCACTTGCACCTCGCTTGTATTAAGCTGTATCAGCCTCTGCAAATCCTGTTGGTTAATGAAGCTGAGCTCCGTATCGTTGACAGTTAGTGGATGCTCAAAGCGCACATTTACATTCTCCAGTGGTTGGTCAACTCGCAGCGCCCTCTTGAGGATCTCCGAGGCTGATTGCTGTGTACTTGCATCAATCAAATCTTCAACTTGTAGCAGTTCTCCAATCGTTACATCTCCATTGATCACATAGTCCCCCTGCAAGTGCAGCTCCTCATGTGTCACCTTCATGGGCGCCCTGGCATACAGCTCAGACCCCAGCATTTTACCCTATACATTATTGGTTAACGAGATTGATCTCTACGGGAGTTATCTTAAGGTGTCAGTACTTACCGCAATAGTAATGGGCTCCAGCACGCGTACGTTCTCAATGTTCTTGGTACCCTCGATGACCTGTGTGTAATTTGCCCGGCGAAGGAGCACATCAAGGCGCTGGTTTACAACGTTTATGTGATTAAGACGCTTCTTGACGATCAGTCGGTTCACATCAATTGGGTGCACAAACTGCACATTCTGGTGTACAACATAATCGCCACCATCAATGGGAACAAGATGATCCAATGATCGATCATTAACCTCGTTGCTCTTGACCATTACCGCCTCGGCTTTAATATTAGATATATCCAGGGGTGCTTTGATAAACTGTACCTCGCTGCCGCGGCGTTTCAGTGTTTCTTCCACAAGCTCAGTCCAGTTGAGGTCATTGAGTTTGCCGTCCAATTGAAGATCTTTGACGATGAGTTTCTCTATAATTGGTTGTTGTTCTTCTTCTGGTTCCGCTTCCTTGTACTCGTGGCTCACGTATACCTTAGTGGCATTAATTGAATCGTAGACAGGATTCTTTGTGTCGACTCCATTGATGCGATCAGCTTTCAGTGTATCGTGTACCACCAGGGTATCCACAGATATCTCATCGAATTCGTGCTCATCCTCTGGAATCTCTGCAGAGCGTTTGACGGTATGACTTTCAAGTAGACCTGCATCCTGTTCGATCACATCCAAGGCGCGTTTCGCATATTGCAGCGCTTCCCAATAGTTCTTGGTTAGATTTCGTGGTACATCAATTACCTGTGAAGTGGTATTTAGTCATTTAACGATCGATTCCTATATTGATAGGAACAGTTTAAATGGGAACAGTTCTGTTAATACTCACAGAGTTTGTGTTCACACGATCAAATTGCATTTCCTCTACCCATTGCTTCCGCTGTTCAATTCTCTCCTGTTGAAACAAAACTTATAAAAATGGGAGCACGAGTCGATTAATACTAACATACTTCTAAGGCTTTTATTATAGGATCCAAGTTCTGTTGCTCCAACCTTTTGGTTTGGTCCCGGGCCCAGTCGATGATCTGCTGACGCAGGATATTTGCGTGCTCGTCCTGTTTGTAGAGCGGCTGGAAAATGTTCGTCTCATTTGAAGTCATTTTCTCATTGGCAATAACTGAAAGTAGAAACAGATTAATTGTACGATCGATGGAATACCAAGTGCCTAACTCACCCAAATAGCTTTGCTCGTTCTCCACGTAGCTTCGCATGCGTGCCACGCCTCTGCTGAAGGCGCCGTCTGTGAATTGCACCGTTGACTCCTCGAATTTCCAATCGTTAAAATTATAAATTTTCACATCCTGATTCCTGCAGGCCACAAAAAGCAGAAATTTCTCAGAAGTAACACTCTGAAAACGAAAATGAAGAGTCCTCTATATAAATGGTCCTTATCCTTGAGAGGATTCAAGCGATTTGCCTCAGATCCCATTTGGTGGTTACAGTTTGAGAAGGACTGTGCTGACACTTACCGTTACGGGCAGGAAACGTTCCACATCTATGAACGTCAATCGCTGGTACGGCATAAACTGGTCTTTATCGAAGACATAGACTACGCTGTCCGCCTCTCTCTCTCCACCATCTTCGCTTCCACCCAACGTATTGCCGAGGACAAGAAAGTGGCGTCGACTCACTTCGTTTGTTGGCAGACTGAAATATTTGATATCGACTGCCCCATTGCTGCGCAAACGCTGAAACAGGTGAAAGTTACGTGCTGTGGCATCGTATTTATAGATCTCTGAGTAGGTGGAGGTGCGTCCATCGGCTTTAGCATAGTTGGCCACCGCCACGTAGTCCGTATAGTCTATGCCGAAGGCCTCCAGCCGACGAGCATTACTGCAGGGAATGGACCCCAGGCGCTGAAACGTACCGCTATTCCACTTGAAGTACGGACAGTGCTGCTGTTCCTTGCCGACATTATCGAAGGCCTGGAGTAGCGTCAGCTCCTGGCTGCTAATCCTTAAGTACATCCCACGCATTCGCAGTCCAGCAAAATACTGCACTGTGCGTATAGAATACTCCGGAGTTAGTTCAAAGATCGGAGAGCCATCCCGTGCTTCCTCCACGGGCTCTGTCTGGTTATAGGTGAGCGCTACATAGCCGTTCCCAGCATACTCCAAGCAATCCAAGGCCACAGCCTTCGGCACCGGCTGCCGGTGCATCAGGTCGTAGTCCTTTTCCTTTTCCCGCCACACGAAGACCGCAAACTGACGCACACCCGCCGCATCCTTATGCAACGCCGTCGCATACTTCACTGTGGCCAACTGCAGCACGCAAATGTCCAGCGGAAACAGCACTGGGACAGAACCAACTCGCAAAAGGCCATCGAAATTAAAGCTAGCTGGAAAATGACAGAGAAAGATTTGAGATTATAGAATGTTTTATAGGATTTGTTGGTCTAGGAAAACTCAGATCTGTTAATCGTTAATTTCATCACGTTTTGTTCTTGTGCTCCCAGATTGGAAACCAGAACCTAACAACTCTATGTGAAGGACCTTTAATAGGTTTCCATTCTTAGAAATTAGGTCGTTTTGTAAGTCGCTGAAGACTAAACCAAACAACTCTCTCTTCGTCAGCCATGGCTATGGAAGTGCAAACCTATCAACCTTGTATTCGCCAACAACTGGAGGAACTGGAACTGCTCAGTTCCATATATTGTGGCCCCGGTGAGCTGAAGTTGCTCGGTGCCAACGTTGTTGACAACTTTAATAAGTTTTTGAAGTCTTCGGGAAGAGTCGCATTGAAATCCAACTTGGAGTACATGATCAAGCTCAAATTGATAAACAAAAAGTGCATAGATGTGCGCGTTGAGTTGCCGCATTTGTATCCAAACCTAATGCTGGCCAGGATTAGCTTTAACACGACTCTCCTGAGCAAGGCCAATGAGCAGCAAGTTAAGGATGAACTCAAAAAATATTTGGAACAGCATCGTGATGCAGAGGAGCCGTATATTTATCAGTTACTCAGTTGGCTGCAGGACCAGATCGAAACACTCATACTGTATCCGACTATTGAGCTTAAAAATGCGCCAAAGGGTCAGCCAAGAGTGGTAAATTTGGAGCGGCTTTGGATCTACTCACACCATATTAAGTCGAGTGCAAAGCGCCACGATATAGTACATCAAGCCCGTCAGCTGGAGTTGACCGGCTTTAGCAGACCTGGCAAGCCGGGCATCATCTGCGTTGAGGGCCAACCGGACAACGTACAGGAATACTGGGAAGGTATCAAAGCGATGCGCTGGCAGAAGATCACTTTGGTGAAATCGGAGAAGCGCCAAAGGAAGCGACTCTTTGAGAACTTTTCCGAGCAACTTTTCAATGCCCCAGAAAGTGGTGATGAGGGTGTCATGAACATGGGGCAGTTCATCAAGTTCCTAGAGGCACACGGCACGGGCTACATGAAATCCGAGTTGTTTGGCTTAGACTGAGCTTAGTCCCAAAATTTTTTGTTAATAAAAGTTTTAATCCCAATTTTGTAAACCTTTGTCGAAAAACTGCTGCGAGTCGCGCTTCTGCAGACGCAGCGACTCCGCGTCCAGGTCCGACCCCAGCCGATAGCTTGGATACGTTTCCAGAAAGCGCACCTCAAACCCTTGGCCATACTCCCCAAAAGCCAGATATAAAAATATCAATATAAATATTAAACGAAACATAATTATCAAATTAATTAACGAAAACGAAACACGTGCAACGTGTTTGGACTAACGAACCGTATTACATATTGAAAGATAATATAATATATAAAGCTTGAGCTCTTGCAACGGTTTCCAAAGCGCTGCGAGAGTGAGAAAGAAAATCTGAGAGAGGGAGAGAGATTGAGAGAGAGAGAGAACGTATAGCAGACTTATTCAAAGTCAGCTGTGAGGATGCCCTACAAAGAACAGGGTCCATAGCTTATAACATATCGCACGTATCACTTATGCATTGTCTTAAAAGAACATATGTAAAATATGTAATATGATATATACTATAAACATATGATATGATAATAAATATACTCATATATATTCTACAACCCCATTATGTCCTGAAAACATTGCTTTGATATCCCTAAGTTTTTGTGTACCCAAACCACCCATAAAGATATGATATAAATAAAACAAACTGTATTCAAATTAATATATATAAAGTATGTAATCCTGATCAGCATGTTTCACTAAGTTGATGGGGCTTTATCCTTGCGTCAATCCTTTTTCCTACCCAGATAAACCTTATTTCAAATCTTAGAACCTTCCAATACCTTTGATATTTCCCCCAGGCCATTATCGATTGCTTAAAGTGTGTGTAAAGGTGTGTGTGTAAGTATGTTTGTGTGTGCGTTGAATTAGATTTGACAATACTATAGGAATTTGAGAGCTTGGTTAAGGACATCTCATAGTCGGACTGACACATTCGAAGTTAATAATTGTTAAGAAGAAAACGAAACACTTGCTTTGGTTTCTTATTCATCGCCTGAACTCATTGCTTTATAATCTCTTAAGTATAGACCTTAAATGAAACCGTCTCCGTCAATTTCCGGCACCAGCGAGTCCTCCGCATTGACATAGAACTTGGATGTTTCCTCCAGCTTTTTCATATCCTTCTCACTAAATTCTGTTACCTCCTTGCTTAGCTTTTGCTCGGCATTTGCTTGGATTGGCTTCCTACGTTTCATAAAATCGCAATAGCAACAGCGATGGGTGCGACTGGCATTGGCTGCAACCCTGCGGCTCTTCACACACGACATTTGGGAATAGGCACGCCGGAAGTTCTCATTGTTGAAACCGTAGATGATGGGATTGACGGCAGCGTTGACGAACATAAGATACTGCGAGAAGTACCAGAAGAGCCGCATGCCGTTGTCCACGCTGGTTTCTGTGGAGTAGTTTCTAGCACGGAGCACAACCACAATGGTGAAGGGCAGACGGAGCACTACGAATACAATGACCACAATGAAAAGCATCTTGGCCACGCTCCGTGTGTAGTTAACAGTCAGAGGATTCTCGCGACTCAGAACGCGTTTCTCATAGCGATCCAACTAAGGATTAAGGTGATCGTGTGAAGGGTTACGGATCGTGTGCTTAACTATATGGAACTTCTTACCTTAATGAAGATGGCCGTGTAGCAAATGAGCATGATGCCCAGTGGCAGCCATACCAATACTGTGATCAGCACATACCAGTAACTGGGTAATATGTTCGTGTTCTCCTTGCAATAACGCTCCGTAAAGTTCCTCCAGACGCGCACCCTGTATTCCCGATAAATGGCTAAGGGTAGTGCTAATAGAATCCCTGCCAGCCAAGTGCAAGCAATAACAATTTTAACACCACGCAACGTCAGACGTGTCTCCTGGGGAAGCACAATCGCTGTCAGCCGATCATAGCTAACCACTGAGAGATTCAGCACAGCTGTTATAAGGAACACTACCACCAGAAAGCCCTCCAGCTTGCACCCAACGCAACCCATTTGATAGTTCTGATAGAAGTCGTTGATCATGAACATTATGGGACAGATGAGGAGGGTCAGGAAATCGGCCACTGCCATGTTGGCTATGATCAGATTGGTTGGTGATCGCAGCGTGCGGTTCGTAACTATCAGATAGATCAGGATGAAGTTGCTGTACAAGCCAAAGGCAATCAATGGCACAAAGATGCAGATCTTCCAGGCTATCTCAATGTCTGATTTATGCAACCAAATGCGATCTGGTGGGAAATCCCACTGACTAAAGTCAAACTGCTTGGATGAAACATGTTTAAGAAACTATTCCTAATCCTGTGGATGCTACTCCTACTCACCGTTAAAAGACTTAAATTACTTGTAGCCATTTTGGCTCCTAACTGCTTCCAAGCTGTGGCCCAACTGGCTGGCAGCTGGCCCAAACATGTAAATTAACATGGCCATATTGATTGTAGCTAATTCACTTAACTGATAGATAAGGCTATTAACACTTGTCACTGATAATGCACGCTAAAAGCTTATGCATTTTGACGGCTTGTCCGCATCTAAGTGTCTGCGTGGGCGTTCCCGGAATATTGGACAAACATAGAAAGCATATTCTTCATTTCATAAGCTTGGCAGAAAGAGTTCTCCCATCCTTCCAATTGTTGCGGATCCTATCATTGCTTCAGCTTGACAAAAATAATACACAGATGTTACAACATTTTGTCAATTGGGATTCTTTCAATTTCAGTTCAATGTGAGCTAAATTAATCGATGTCTAATTTACGGAACGAGCCCTCGATGCCAAAGAGGGTGTCGGCATCTAGGCGCTTGCCGGGACGCAGCTGCTCATTAACGCCATATTGGCTATCTTGCTTGAAGTAGTCGTTATAGACAAGCAACTCCTGCTCCATCTGGTCAATGATATCAGGTATACGTCCATTACTGCCGCCGTATTCCTCTGGTAGACATTCGCGTGGTACCACTTCATACAGTTCCTCCAAGGTTTTGTAGACGTAGAACTGTAAAGGAATCATATTATAAGAATAGTTTATATGGTGATTCTGAACTTACCCGTTTTTGTATCTTTGTGGGCATTAGGCTCTTGGCCAAGTTAAGAACTGTGGCGGCTTCCTTTGGACAGTTGACCAAGTGAATTCCCTTGAGTCGCGTGGGCGCCGCTTTTTCTGCAAACACGCCCATCTTCTTGAACAGTGGAAAGTCCATTTGAGCCAAGAAGCTGAGGCTCATTTTGGACAGATCGAGTATCTCCACGTAGCCACTAACAATGCTATTATCATCCTCACGTATTTGTCGCTCCAACAGCATCGTCTGATACCGAAAGAGATCAATCAATTTGAAGACTTTAGGATCAAATTTGGAATAATCCGTTAGTAGGATGCGTGGTCCGCCAGGTCCAAGAGGCTTAGGTAGTCGCACATATGCACTGCAAATAAAGGGATTGGTTATTGGCAATGTGAAGTTGGACAGCACTGTCTGTTTACCCCGTGCGGCATAGCGTAATGTTCCTATCATCCATGAGACGAGTGCCAAATAATTCCGGCATCATTGTCTTTATGGTATAGTAGTGATCCAGCTTGGACTTGGTTTTCTCGAGGCTGAACTTGCAGCCGCGCAGAAAGGCAACCAGAAATTGTGCATCCTGGCGCGCCTTGAGATGTGGCTGCTTGGCCAACCAATCGCGCAGTGCTTGCAGATCCTCTGGCACACGCTCCTCCACCTCGTTCAATTCCGTTTGAGCAATGTGGCGCAACTCTGCGCTGAGTGAACGTATCTCGGCCATGACCCTTGCCTACCTAAATTCCAACTGTGCCTCGTGGCAACAATGCCGCTACTAAAATTGGCTTCTCTCTTTCCATTTAATCAGCTAACAGTAGGCCAATCTATTGCTTTTATGGCCAATCATTTGCTTGATAAAGTGGTCAGTTGCACCCCAACGACAAAAAGAAATTCAATCGAAAGATTAGATGGAGAAACCTCGAAAGTCATGTTTATTAATCGATAATAGTCAGAAAATTGCAGCTGTTGGCGATAAGGCGAGGGTCACAGCAGACATGGATAAAGGGACAGGTCGGAGTGGATGCGGCGGAAATGCAGCTGAAAAGAGTCGCAATACAGCTCATTTTTTTGTTAATATCGCAAGTTAAACTAAGCACGATACAGTTATACGTATATGCCTTAAGTGTTATCTTATCGCTACAGTGTTACGGCACACTGAGGCAGAAGTGCTAATTTACCTAACGAAATCTTATATTTTGAAGAGAGAAATGTGCTTTGCTTTTTTGGATTTGTTCGTATCAATCCTAGGAATGTTTCTCTACTTCCTCATGCGATATTCATAGGTTGCATAACTTATAGATTCTCTAGAAGATTCCTTGAAATTGACGATTTTAGATATGAATTGTACTTAGCATATTTAATGAGTTGTGCACCACTGTGCAATGGTAGCAGTGACACTGACACAGACCTCCTACTAGTAAGTAAAATGTACACTTGTTTTCCAAGCTCTGGGGCCACCAAAGAGCAGGCGCCGACTCTGTCATTAGTCGTGTTCTAACCTAGTCAGAGCACACTAGTCTCTCTAAGCCTATCTACACATTTTGACTCTTAAAATTAGTTCAAAGTTTCGATAACAAAATTCGCAGTTATCCTATACAATGGCCAAAATACGTGAGCTTGTCCCAGAGCTGGCGGAGCGCGCACGCACTGAGCTCCAGGAGGATGAGACTAACAGGGATGCTCTAATTGTTGCGCTGCGCAACTGGATCACAGAACAGAGCTACCTGGAGGCACGTACCGAGGACCAGTTTTTGGTGGCCTTTCTGCGATTTTGTCATTGGGATCTAGAGGAAGCCAAAAAGCGTATTCTGTTTTTTTATAACTACAAGTCCAAGGAGCGTGCGCTACTCAAGTCTCGTATGGTAGATGAGAAAGTACTTGAACTGGCTAGATCCGGGTAAGCTTGAAAGGGATTTGAAATCAATAGAGATACACTTAACTAATCTTTGATATTCCATTTGCAGCATTTTTGCTACTCTTCCTAATCCCATTGGTCCCGATGGTCCTCGTATACACTACACACGCATGGGACATATCGAAACTTCCAAGCATAGCGTTACCGATATCTTTAGGTTCCATTCCTTCCGCTCCGAAATTGAAATCAATACGGATGACAACTGGAACATTGCAGGCGTCATAGAAATAATTGATTTTACAAAAATTCCATATTCATTGCTGCTGCAATTCGATCCAAGCTTGTTTAAGCGTATGAATGCTTACCTTGAGCATGGAATACCTACGAATTTAGTGGCCACACACATTGTGAATGCCTCACGTGAAACCCAATTTGTGCTCACTGTAGTCCGTAATGTGATGAAGCAGAAGGAGCTGGTGCGTATTTGACTTTAAGACCCCCCTCCTTATCCACTTCTAATCTACTCTTATCACTTTGTTAGTTGCACATTCACCCCAATGTTGAGTCACTGCAGCGTGTCATTGGCAAAGAGTACTTACCAGCAGAGCTTGGTGGTGAAAATGGATCGTTAAATGATGCCATTTCCCGCTATGAGTCGCAGCTGACAAGCTTTGAAACATACTTTAAGGATGAAGACCGTTTCGGAGTTGATGAGAAGCTGCGTGCAGCTTTTGAGAAGGAGAAGGAGCAGCGCACAACACTAGTCGCTGCAACCGCCACCGAGGAGGCCAACTTTCGCAAGCTAAACATTGACTAGGACTATGGTCTTGGCAATTAGTTGTATATTGAAATGCACATACTATATACACCCCCACTCTCTCTATATATATACCCTATACATATATGTACTATAGCGAACTTTGGTCATAGCAGAACCTGATATTTTATAACAATTCATAAAAAGCAACATCGAAACCAAAAGCAAATTGAACAACAAAAAAAGAAAAACAAATTATGAAAACAAAAAATGCACACTGAAAACAAACACAAAACAAAAGAAAAAACTTTAAAAAAAGAAACGCCATCAAATGGCATAGACCTCATGTATGTCGATTATAATTTATTATCGTTCTTATCAAAGCACATGCCTCCCATGTATGTTTATGGATAGTCGCCCCACATTATTCACGCTACATTTCGCTCACTACGGACGTCTACTACTTATATGAAACTATATTAAGTTGTTGTTGGTTTTTATTTAAACATTGAATACGCACATATAGATGCATATACATACAAATATAATTTTTCGATCATTTTTGGGTTAGTTAAGTGTCTTTCTACTAATTTTTGATACTAGTTTACACATATACATATACAAATGTAAACATATATTTAGTATACAGTTATTAATTGACATTGTATTGTAGCGACCCATGTTGAGTACGTTAATAAATTGAAACGAATTTGTTTAAATGTCTAAATTGCAAAAACAATGCATACATTTGGCATTTTCTTTAATGTTTACCGATTGATGACAGACTAATACCAGGAGCCACCACTTGTGTGTCCAATGACGTATCGAACATTGAGCTTATGCTGTATACTATATTTTATTGTAGATAAAACTATGCTAAATAAGCAATGCCGCAAGGTTACTGATAACGTAAGTAAATCGAAGCAGTTAGTTAAACAAAGTAACAAATTCCCTTAATTCAAATACTTGAAATACCTGTTATCTAGAATGTGTTACTATAACTTTCAGTTATATATATATATATTACTCTCCATTTCAATTCGACGATAACTTTTTAAATCACTATTGAAGCGCGCTCTACTTAAAAGCTAGCTGTAAGAGTGAGCGGGACGACTATATTATCGCGTAGCTTAAGTGTTGGTAAACGCGTCTTTGTGGCAACAGTGCTGTGTATCAACGGAATGTGACCTTTGGACAACAGCTGATTTGTCTAGAAAAAAATAATATATAGAATCTGTTTCGGCTTACAATATAATCATGTCAAAGGCAATTAGGTATTATTATGACTTTATGTCACAGCCATCGCGTGCTGTATGGATTGCACTGAAATTAAGTAAAACCCAATTTGAGGATTGTCCCGTTGCATTACGAAAACGTGAGTATAATTGCATCTAAAACAGTTTAGCCGGTCAAAGTCTAAATATCTATTGTCATTTATTTAAATGCAGGTGAACAGTTGACAGATGAGTACAAGAAGATCAATCGTTTCCAGAAGGTCCCCGCCTTGGTGGACGGTGATTTCCATATGGCCGAGAGTGTTGCCATTATTCGGTCTGTGAACGCATCTTATCACTGGCCAAACAATGAAATAATATATTTGTTTACTTACAGCTACTTGGCAGATACAAATAAACTGAGTGATAAACTATATCCTAAAGCCCTTGAAGCACGTACGCGAGTAGATGAGTTCCTGGAGTGGCAGCATCTAACCATACGTACGGCTTGTTCCCTTTACTTTCGTGATGCCTGGCTCAATCCCATTAGTGGATTAACACCCAAGCCAAAACCAGAGAAAATCGAAAGCCTTATCAAAAATGTGGACAGTAATTTAGGTCTGATAGAACGCCTCTGGCTGGAAAATGATTTCGTAGCCGGGCCAAATCTAACTGTTGCTGACTTGCTTGGTGCTGCTGAAATCGAACAGCTCAGTAAGTAATTCTTTAAGCTTACCGAAAAGGTTTTTCTTTTAACTCTGTAAATTTCAGAGCTCTTACAGTATAAGGTGAATGAGAAAAAGTTGCCCAAGGTCGCTAAATGGTTGGAGCGCGTACGTGAAGCTTCACAGCCTTACCATGATGTTGCCCACGAATTTGTCTATAAGAAGTCCAAGCAAGCCGTGCAGTCCAAGATCTAGACCCAGTGCAATGTCTTAGAGATTTAACAAATTTTAGATGCATTTCTGTTTTCTTTCTGTTCAGTTCATTTAGTTTCCTGTTGTGTATTACTTTTCTTAATTGTCTTTTGTTTTTATGGGTTTATCGTTGATATAAACCGTTAAATTTAAACATATGTATTAATTTGTACTAGAATAACAAGTTTAATCTAATCAATATCTAGTTTTCGAAATGAACCCTGAATGCCGAAGAGTGTTTCGGAATTAATAGGTTGACCAGGACGCAGTTTCTCATTTGTGCCATATACCACATCTTCCTGGAAGAAGTCGGTGTAGTCCAAAAGTTTTTGCGTCCAGGCATCTACGACATTCTGTATGCTACCATTGGTACCTCCATATTCCACGGGCAGACATTCCTTCGGCACATGTTGGTAAAGGGTATCCAACTTGGAGTGTATATGGAACTAAAAAGATAAATATGTAAGGTAAGGATTCGATCAAAAAGCTGGTGTATGGACTATTAATAGTAACTCTTGTTTCTACCCACCCGTTTGCGTATCTTCTCGCTCATCAAACTTTTGGCTATAGACATTGCCTTCTCAGCTGTGGCTGGTGCGTTGATAAAGTGAAAGCCTTTGGGCCTATAGGGCAGAGCTTTGTCACCAAGCACAGCAAGTTTCTTGATGAGCACCACATCGAACTGGAACATGTGACCGGCAGTGACGCCTTTCATATCAATAATTTCGACGAATCCAGATACCATCGCATTGTCATCTTCACGTATTTGTATTTCACCCAGCATGGTGTTAACTTGCATTACCTCTGCGATGGAATATTTGTTGGAATCGTACTGGCCATAGCGTGAAACGTGTATGCGTGGACCGTCTATCTGCAGAGGCAGAGGCAGACGCAGCAGGCAACTGAGGATAAGGATACAAGTGAAATACTTGGAACAATCATTCTTTTGCAATACTTACCCCGTTTTGAGTATGTTGAGCTGTTTCTCGCCCACAAAACGATTCTTATATAGCTCTGGCACTGCTCCACGCATCGCATAAAAGCTGTCCAGCTTCAGCTTAGACTTCTCCAGGCTGTACTTGCAGCCGCGCAGAAAAGCGACCAGAAACTGTGCATCCTGACGTGCCTTTAGGTGCGACTGCTTTGAGATCCATGTGCGTATTACTTCAATGTCCTCTTTCACCCGATCGGGCACCTCACCCAGTTCCTGTTGAGCTTTGATCTGCAGCTCTGGGCAGAGTGGGCGTAAGGTATCGGTGCTCTGATTGGACGACATGGCGTATTTATCTGCATAGATATGATACACATAATACACAAAACTTTGATTTATTGAAATTCTGGCTAGCGTTAGTTAACTTCCGCGCCATATGTGCTTGTCATGGCGGGGCCAGATTAGATATGAACTAAGGTTACCAGGTGCTTGAGTGGATCCAATGATTCGTCATAGACTTGACAAGCCCTTGAGCAAACATTAAACAATGTTTAATTTCGATTAGATTACAACTGCTGATCGTTAAACTATCTTTAATACTAGCTTCACTCATAGCTAAGCCATGTCATAAATGTAGTCTGAGGTAGTAAACCCCTCTATCAATGTAGTTACAGCTGTTATCTCTCTATACCATATACTATATATATATAAGAATGGACCTTGGGCCTTGATTTGTCTTGTCTGCGGACTTCGAGTAACTAGCGTACAGTTTTGTTCAATTTTGACGAGGCTCGACCTCTACTCACAATTGTCTTTAATTTAATATTAGCAGATATATCTACTATATATTATATATACTGATGCTGGTGAACGAGTGTGTGCCCCGGCGTAGTCGTATGTAGGTGTATATGCACGTATAGGGGTATATTATTCAGATCGTGCTACGTATTTAAATATTGAACCACTAACTACTGCCCTCGCCTGAGGTCTATGCGCGACTGTCAACGCTCCAGTGTAGTCGGTGCCGTTTTTGGATCTGGTTTGTCCGCCGTGCTGGTTACTCGGTTACTCGGTTTTTGGTACTCACATTCATACTCGCACTCTTTGGTGTCGTCACGGCCCGTGACGCATGGACAAATGACAGTTAGACGCGAAAGCGATGAAAGAGTCAATCCAAGAGTGCAAAAGCGCGAGAGAATTGAACTTGTTTTTGGGACTACCAAGCGACAAGTAACAATAATTTAGAACCTTGTGTCAAACAACACTTAACCCACGATAAGATAACAATGGAAAGACTACAAAAACAAATACAGTTCTATGTTTGTATATATATTAATACATGTGAATACTCGTATATAATATAAGTCGACATTATAATGCTATCAAAATATCTTTAGATTACTCTTTTAATATTTATTTTATTCAAATACCATCTGGTTTTTTTTACTCTCAATACTTTACTGGAATCAACTGCAGCCCCCACACTGCCTCGGCTATATGTTATCTAAACGATTTCCATTTGCCTGTCCATAGATGTAGATAACGGCATTATTGTTAAACATGATACATCGGTTTTTTCCTGCTTTATTTCTATACTTTGATAAAATTTTACTCTTTTCCCTGAGCCCATTAAAAGTAGCTTAAATGGGTATATTGACTTTTTCAATCGCTCGCAACAGGCAGAAATAATTAGGTTTATAAACGATTGATGATATAATATAAAAAAACACTAGAAAAATATATTCCATAGTAATAACAGCAATAATTTAAATAATACAATTTATAAGCAGCTAATGTATTTTGTGAAATTTGATATTAAAATTTGCTTAATATTCACCCATTAAGCCGGCGCGCGTCCTTTTGGGCTGAAAGCATTGATTATAAGGTCACAAAAGGGATGAAGATAACCCAGTATAACTTAATAAAATAAATATCTAAAAAAAATATTTGTTTGTATTCGTCTCTTAATTAAAAAAAAAAAGAAAAAAAATAAATAAAAATATATAAATAAATAAATTAATTAATAAATAAATAAATATATAAATAAATAATGAATAAATAAAAAATAAATAAATAAAAAATAAATAAATAAATAAATAAAAAATAAATATATAATTAAATGTTATTTTCCTGACGTTATTATCCTAAATATGACAAATACTGCTTCGCTGCATCAATGCCATTCGAGATTCGCTACGAATTTCATGTAATTTCAGTTTTCGTCGGCAGCTAAGTACCAGGCGAACAGAATTAGCAGACGGCAGCTGCACTGAAAGTTTTTAAATTGTGCTGCATAGCACTAAGGGGCAGCTTACACTAACAGAAGCTGCTGTTAGCTTAGCAGTAAACGTCTACAGACGCTGTTGTTACTTTGCAGTAATGTAAAAATTTGCGCGCCTCTGTTAACCTCTGTTTGACTGAATTTCAACCGTATTTGTTGCATACTTTAAGGGGTCAAAGTTGTAAATACATCTCAGTAGACCAAAATTGCGATTTAGCAAGGACCTTGTGCATTATGGCCGCATAAAATTCATATAAATTATGAAAAGACCCCCAAAATAACTTGACATCTATAAAGATGATGGATATTTCACCTGTATAATTGTTAAAAACATGGTTACCATACACCATATTTTAAAGAATATCTGTACCGATTAGCAATAAATGATAATGGGGCTACCCAAGGCTTATGGACTACTCACTGCAGGGTATTTCATAGTCAATCACACTACACTTGAGCATTTCCACCTGATTTTTTTTATTATTTAATCGTAGTCGAACGTTTTATCATTTGTTATCGCGGTTCAGATAGCGGGAATTTGGTTGGGGAATACGGAAAGTATTTTTTTATGTTTGTTCGAGTGCGCAGTCATCGTTTGTTCGCTTTTACAGCTAAAAAAGTATCGCATTAAAATGTATATAGCTTTCGCAGAAAAACTGAATCGTTAAAATATATAATATATACAACGAATATATTATATACGATATACGATTGCATCTCCACAGTTCATTAAAAATCTACAGTAAAAATGTATCCATAGTAAAGTTTTCTGATTTAGAAACAAACTTGTGTTGTATTTAAGGCCAATAATTGAATTGTAATTTTATTTAATATAAAAATATAAAAGAAGTATCTCGTATTCTTAGCATAAATGAATTCTTTAGGGATAAATATACAAATGCTTAGAGCTTATATATTAAAAAAATGAAATATAAATGTATTTTCTTGAATACTTCAGTTAGTTTAAGGTTTTGTTCAATGTTCTTAAGGTTTCAATTCAAATAATTCGATTGCTGACAAAAAATTTATGATAATATCACATTATTTATACATAAATAATTTGAATTGTTTATAAAATCAAATCAAAGCACAAAATGCAGGCAGTTAAATCAATACTGTACTTAATATTAAGGCAGCTCTGGCTGAGAGTTTCTCTATACTCTATGAATATAATCTATATAAGTCAAGGTATACACTATCTTATTATATTATCTTGCTTTATAAGGGATATCTGCTAATCGGGCCAATAGATGGCGTCTGTGTGCACAATTGGCAAGTTTATTATTGAAAATTATATTTAGACCCTTAACCCAATGAAAATATTCGTAAGAGAGCAAGTGGAAGCATATCCCACCGGGGTTAAGGGCTGTCGTCGTCGAGTGCACTCGACTACAGCATTTTTTATTTTATTTCTTTTAGTCGCTTGAGTGTGTTTTCTTAGCGTCGGGTATATCCTCTACATAATCTTTATGTATGTATCTATGCACATATATAAATGTTTGAATAAGGATGACTACAGGGATTCAGTTGCTTATGGATGATGGCGTTTAAGTGCCCAAACCTAAGCCTAAAATTTAAACCATAATATTTAAAGATCGTTCCACTTCCAATCTTAACTACGCCAGGCCACCATTGTGAGTACTAGAAGCAAGAAGGGTGCCAGACCGAGTCCTATGCTGGCAGCTGAGCTGTCGATGGTTGTCTCGTTTTCGGATACCAACGGTGCTGTCCAACGTCCGTCATCATCCACATCGTTGGGGTTGCGCTTGCATTGCATCCACTTTCGGGCCGAGAGCTTAGGATGAGCATGTGCCACCTTCATGCGGTTATCGTTGAATTCCCAGAAGCCCAAGTTCTTGAAGAAATAAGTCTTTCCATTGGTATACTGGAAGGCAGCATCGATATTATAGCCCACTCCTGCCCAGATGGACATGTCGCGCGGATAATCCAGCTCCACCTTGCCGGTGCTGTCATCAATGCGCCAGTAGAGGGTGCCGCTCGTCAAATACGTCCGATTGTTGTGTCCCCACACAAAGGCAGCATCAATATGCGAGAGAGTCGATGGTAATCCCAAGGTGGTCAACGGTTGTGGATAACCCGGTGCCAGATTGAGCGTATCGAATATATAGTAAAGCCGATCTGGGTGAGATTGTGATTAGTTGTAAGTTTGGATTGGGATTAAATATGCTTACCTATAAACATGACAATCTGATGCTGCTGATTCTCGTAGACTGCGTCCACCTTGTTAAAGTTCTCGGGCAGTGCGCTCCAGTATCGACGGATTTCCATGGGATAATCGGAATGTAAGCCCCTGGGGCCTATGCGCCAAAGGAACTGTGGAGGCAGAATATATTATATTATTTTTGATTTATATGATTAATAATATAATAGTTACCTGTCCCCTAAAGATGAACAACTCGTTGCGTATCATGGAGATGGCATCGTAGGCGGTATTGCAGCTTTCCGGCTTGGCTTTACGTGGTTTCGATCGCCTTACGCCCGTAACGAACGTCGGATAATTGTGGGCGGTGTGTGGTCTTCTCGTTGTTGTTGTTGTTGTTGACAAGGATTCTCGGTCTCCATTCTGCTCCCGTTGCTTCCGTTCCTGTTCCTCTTTTTCCCACTCACGTTGCTTGCGTTGCTTTTCCTGTTTCTCCCACTCACGTTGGGCCCGTTCCCGTTCCCGTTGCACCCGCTCCCGTTCCGCCCGTTGCCATTCAATTTGTAGTTGTTTGCGCTTCCGCTCCTCATGATCTCTCCGCTTTTCCTCCTCTTCCTGTTGCCGTTTTTGATCTCGCTCCCGGTCTATGTCCGCTTTCGTGCGATTTGGATAATAGCTGGGATAGTTGGGGTTACCAGGCTGATTCGGATAACGACCGGGTCTCTGGGCCGGATAATAGGTAAGTGGACGTTGCGTTGTGGTCGTCGTTGTGCTGGGCGTGGTATACGGTCGATAGCTTCCCCACACCTTATACTTGGCCCCATACAGCTCCTGTATGCCATTCCGATCATCATCCGGCAGCTTGCCATCCACCTCGTTATTCTGATACCAGGGAAACATGACCGCATTCGAGTCCGATGAATGACCCAAGCCCAGCGAGTGACCCAGTTCATGCAGAGCCACATTAAAAAAATTGGTCCCTGCAAAATACGGAGTAGATGCGATATGGTTAATGGCCCAGCGGGCGACTGACACAAAGACACAAAGACACAAAGCGGCAACGAGACAAAGAGACAACGTCGACGCCTTGACGACTTTGTAAGTGGCATAAAAATGGCGTCGTTGCAACATTTTACAAATACACAAAACCCATCAAATGCAACTGCAGCAATCGGGTGAGCTCGACTAGCAGATAACCTTTAACCTAAGTCAGATTGAAGTTGATTTCTTTCATTCATATTCGATCTTTATGATGGGTCTCTATAATATAAAGACTAAAGACTATTTATGCCGATCTAGAAAGAATCGTCCAAGAACTATCGCATATACCGATAGACTATTAAATTTAGCCAATGAAGAAACTATCGTCAAATAACTATCGTATATAACGATAGCTGGAACTCATATGTCAAACATTTCGCTAAGATCCTCACATTTATTGAGATATCTAAGAAGACTCAGAGGCAGACCCTAGGCCACATTTGATTAGTGTATATATAGACTAAAGGATCAGGTATATACCCTATTCTATATTGGTTGCATTCCCTGCTCCATTTTATTAGTTTACAGGGTATAGAAAATGCTCGTTTGCTGCGTTTGCGAACGTTCCGCGTCATGCTGACAGTTTTTTTATTGGCATTAAAAGCCATTAAAAATGTCGACATTGGGTTTTTCGGTTTGGAACTGGGATTGGGATTGGGAAAGGGTATACGGGTATAGCGCAAGCTTGGATTGGGGTCGGATTGGGTGGAGTTTTGCTGTTGCTGGGGCCACAATTTATAGCGCTAAATTACAAAACGCATGCAGGCAGGCAGTCAGGCAGCCGGCGCCAGTCTCATTTGTTGTTTTGGGGCGCCACAAGCCGAGCCGTTGCGTACGTTGTAGTATGCAACGTTTATTGATTTTGCCAAGCAAATGAGTTGCCAGTTGCCAGTTGCCAGTTGCCAGTTAACAGTTGCCAGTGGCCAGTTGTCTGGTGGCCTGGTGGCACATGCTGCGGTTTTGGCGCCTGCAATTTGCCCGCAGACGTGACCGCAGGAGCAGCAGGCTGCAGCACGCACAGCTCGCCCGTAATAATGATCATTTGTTTGTTATTATTATCTAATGTAATTAATTTATGCATTTATTTACTGATTAAATTATGAAGTGACCGCACACACACACACACACACACACACATGTATATAGATACCCACCTCGACTATCATCGCTGCTGGAATTGAACTCCCAGGTCTCCTCCACATCGAAGTGCGCATCGCCGCCACGTCCCACGCCCGGATAGAAGGCATGTGCCAGCACCTGGCCGGGTCCATCGAATTTATAGCCATCGCCATGATCGCGTCTGTAAAGGGTGGGAGGCAAACCAATCATATTAATCTATATATGGACTTCAATATGGAGAGTTAAGAGATTGCTCCAGGCGTTGATTAGTCAATTCAATGGAAGTTACGAGCTGGTTTGCAGTCCTGGTAGGGATTCATATAAGTACTGGGGGTAGCTTATCTATGGCAAAGCAGCTGCAACATAAACTCTTTGATTTGAAATTGGAAACCCACACACACGCTCCATCCGCTTTGTCATCATCATCCTCATTGGTTTCATGGTTTAATACTTGGCTTATTTATCGTTGCCTGGTTTTAAGTGCAATTTTATGTGCTGGCCATGTTTATGGCATTAAAGAATGATTTTTTTTATGGTCCAACGGCGGTGGTGGTGAGCACCCCTAACACACATGGCCAGGCCATTACCCAGTTTATACGCACCGTGCGAAGAGTATCTGTATATCCGCCTGATCGCTGTACACTTCCCGGAACGTCAGCTTCGAGTTGTTCTCCCAGACACTCAAAGCCTGCGCGACCATCCGCCGTACGCTGCCCGAATCCGGCATGGAATGGTTCACCATACTGCAAAGAGAGCACCAAGAGGGCAAAGATTAGTCATGGATATATAAATCAGTTTATAACTGGAAATAGAAAATATATTTTTAGTATGCTTCAAGCTTAGTAATTTTCATAATCGATTTGATTGCAGGTTGGACACGCAGCAATTTGCTTTCCACTTATAGTTTTCCTTTGAAAAGGAATATAGAGAGGAAAATGTCGCAGGTTTTTCTTGAGTTTAGCTTTGATTTAAATTTCACTTGTAAGTACTTCAAAGCACACAGTGTCTTTTCTTATGCAAAGGCCCACACACACATTCTTAAACACACACACACGTGAGTGTAGAATATTATATTTTAAATGGTGGGCAGACTTGGCACATTGTGCGCTGACATTTTGGCCCAGAAGTTTCTGCCCGCCTGCTCGTGTTGCAAAAGAAACAAACCGCTAATATGGCGTAACAACAGCTACACACACCCACACACCCACACACACCCACACACATGTATAACTTTCACTTTGTAATGCAAAAATATCTTTTGTTTCGTCGGCTAACACAAGTTTCCTTGTTTAGATACTGCGGCGACACAGGGAGCACAGGGAGCACAGGGAGCAGAGGGATGTGGGGGCGTTCCTTTCACTTAGTTGACTATTTTTGGGAAATTTTATGCTAGGGTTGACTACAAATTTACCTGAAACAAAGGGGGCAACCACGAAATGAGGGCTCGGAAAAGCGAAAGCAACTACTCTTCACTTACGACTTTTACTCGATTTCCGCTTGGACAGAAGTTTTTAGTCCCGCTCTGCTACCTTTTCTGAACAGGTTCTCCATTTAGCAGGAGGACTCAGGACCCAGGATCTGCCTAGGTTTCAACATTTTATGCAAATTAGTTATGTTTTTTTTATGCTCTTTCTCTGTCTCTGTCGCTGTCTCTGTCTCCTGCTGCTTCTCTGGCTGCAGCCAGGGCCACGTCTGTTGCTCTTAACTAAGGCAAAAACTTTTGTCCCCTTTTCGTCTTTTTTTTTCCATATTTTTTTGTTGTGTGTGTGGTTTACATAAAATGGCCAGGACAGGGCAGGACAACGTGGACAGGACTCGCTGGGCAGATGCTGTTGGCGAGTCCTCTTCTGTTTCTTAATTTCACATCTATTTTTTTTCTCTCTGTCTATGTGTGTGTGTGTGTGGTGTGTGTGCTTTGTTGTTTGCCTGGCAGCGTTTAGTTGACTTTTTGTTTGCCTTGTTCCCAGGCATGTCCTGTCACTCGGTAGATTCTTATTTGCGGCTGGTTCACAGTGCGTATGCGTGTTTTGTCAATATGCAGTGAAGCATTTAACCCACATCATCGTTTCACTTAAGTGGACTTTGGACTGTGTCTGCCTTTCTAGTTTTCCAATCAAATTGTGCGAAACTATTGGCCTCTTGGTCTGCTGCTGACACGTCGCCCAGTCAAAGAGCAAATCTGAAACTGAATCTCAATCTGGATCTCTAGCAGAATCTCTAACTGAATCGGAAACTGACTGCAACATCATTAGCCACACGTACGAATGATTGGACACTGCTGCATGCCCACTTGACCTGACCTGTCCAGCACAATTCAGTACAGTCAGGACCTGCCTGTCCTCTCCTGTTCTGTCCTGTCCTGCCCAGTTCGTGTCCTGCTTTGTGTAACAGTTCATTTCCATGGTCGGCTCTACGACTTTGCCTGTGATTCAAGCGCTTTGCCCAAAACGTGCCCAATTGCAACGCTATTTGTTTGCTTAGTTGTTGATCCGTTTGTCCTGGCATCAGGCAGAGCCCAAAGACTGAGACACAGACACAGACACAGACACTGGGCCGGAGTCAGAGTCAGCCTCAGATTCAGAGCGACTGCTGGTGACGCGGCTCGTTTGTTATTTGCTTAGGGCTTGTTGTTGCCCTGCAATGGTAAATTAACTGCACTACTCCTAGGCCAGTTACCTAGCTGTCTGACTGAGTGTGCCGCCTGGCCAGTGCATCCTCCCTGTGTAGCTGACGAATCCCTTTGTCGTGCTAATTTTGTTGCTACTGCGCTTGGATTTAAATGCGAACCACTGCACTGTGTCCTGTCACGTAGCCATTTCTAGTTGCAACAGTGGCAACAGTGGCAACATCAGGGAGCAGGCAGCAGGCAGTAGGGAGCAGGAGGTGGCAACATCAACAGGGAGCAGGCAATAGCCTCGGTTTGACCTCTGTTTGTCTTTGCCATGTCACTTTGTGTGCCGAGCATTTAAATTATTATGAACCCGCCTCGCTAACTGCCAGCCGGAGAGTTGGATTCAACGGGTAGGCAACTGCAGGGAGGAAGAGAGGAGGGGGAGACAGCGCGGTGGACATGTCACTACCATTGGGGTTTGGGGCTTGGTTTTTGGATTTTGAATACCTTTGCTCTGCTGGTCTTCTTCCTGCTTTCTCCCCTGTTCATCCCACTCCTCCTCCTCCCACTGCTGTTGGCAAACGTGTGTTTTGGCCAATTTGTTGCTTTACACGTAAAACAAACTGAACAATTAGCCAAATGGCTGCGCGAGTCCCCCCATTCAGTTCATTTCATAGGCAGAACGTAGTGTTTGCCGAAGGAAGCAGCACAGGAAGGAGTCAACAAGGGAGTGTCTAGGAGCTCTGCCAGGGAACTTATGGTATTAATATATCTATCGATATGTTCTGCCTTTCCATAACAATTACTTAGCTAATTGTGTAATTGCATTAGGAATTGTCTTTAGTTGGCCAAAGTAATTAGAAGTAATTACAATTCTCAACTGAAACATATTCCAGCTCTGCTTATGAATTGTCTCTTTGGATATGGAAGACCCTTTCTGGAGTTAATGGCCCAGTTTATATATAAGCTGTAGCCCAATCGTTTGTGGCTTTCTTCAATCTGCTCAGCTTAGACTCCCTGCAAGGCTTAAGGACTTTGCCAAACTCTCATTGAATCTCTGATAACTAAAGTTGAGTTCTTGAAATTGACTTTTAAGAAGTGGCCACACGACTTTTATACACACATATAGAAAACGCTTAATAAAGAATATTATGTAATTTAAAAACACACACACACACACAGTCATACATATGCGTGAGTATTTATAGCTGGCATACAGTGCCGTCAAAAAGTTTACGCCGTCTGGCGACGAAAAATTGCTATTTCCAGGCAAACGCACGCAACTTCAACTTTTTCTTTATTCATTTTTCTTCGGCTTTTCCTCTCCTCTTTTCTTTTCCTCTGCTTCTCTTCTTTTTTTATTTCCTTGCTGATATTTTTCCCTATTTTAGCTATAGATTTTTCTAGCCGTAACTGAGCCGGATTCGACGTTTTTAATTTGTGCGAAATTAAGCAAAAAATAAACTCATTTTGTTAGTTCGCAACGCTCTTGGGCAAACATCGGCGAAACTTTTTCGATAGCTGTCTGACAACAAGACCAATACCCTACCCCCCAGCCCCTCTATTTCCCTCCCCCTCATTCTTGGTAGCAAGAAAAGAAACCAAAGCCAAACTTTCTGCGGAAGTTTATAGGAAGAAAAGAAAGCAGCAAAAAAAACTCCAGCGAAAATGTGCACGAAATTGTCTCCGCTTTGCAAAGAAAAATCTATGAGATTCGGGAAAAATTGCAGCGATGCCACCGCTGCCGCCATCGCCTGCAGTCGGCGGCTTGAGGCATTTTCTATTACGCCCAACCCCAAATACCCTGTAGACGCGAAACGGGCTTACTTTATCCTTAGACAACGTTTGTTACCAGTTTGAGGCATCTCTTCAATTGGAGATCATTGAGCTCCCTAATCCGTTGAGGATTCACACTCTTCGGCTGGAATCTACTTCTTTGAGATAGCTTCTTTAACCTCTCCTAAAACCAGGATTATCCTCGCACTTACGTTATGTTTAGACTCCATTCGTATATATCACTTCTTTGGGTTAGATTGGGATGAAGGCATCTCTTGACTTGGCGATCATTTAGCTCCTCAATCCGTTGAGG
The DNA here is from genome assembly GCA_035045065.1 of Hirtodrosophila trivittata. NCBI lineage: Eukaryota > Metazoa > Arthropoda > Insecta > Diptera > Drosophilidae > Hirtodrosophila > Hirtodrosophila trivittata. The sequence continues at coordinate 15,816,151 of JAWNNK010001311.1, read as the reverse complement.
ATTGGAAGCATCTTTAACTCTAGCGACAGTTTCTTTAACCTCCTCTAAAACTAGGATTAGCCTTAGGCTTACGTTATGCTTAGACAACGTAGGAATATATCAGCTCAGATGGGGTTAAAGGCATCTGTTGACTTTCCGAACATTTAGTTCCCTAGTAAATCTGTTAAGGATTGCCAGTCCTCACCTGGAAGTACCTTGGGGATGACTTCCTTAACTCCCTCCAAGGTTTATACAAACAGTTTCGCTGTAGGAAACAGTGTCCTCTTTTCAAGCAGTTTCCTTTTCCCATTGTTATATGTTAAGTAGTATCTCAATGTTCAAAGGACTCGCCCATACGGCGGGTTTTGCCGCACAATGATTTGACTGACTTTTGGCGTATTTTCGAACAAAATACGGAAAAAATCCCCCATGCAAAGCTGCCAACGGTGATTTAGTTGTTAGCCATCGGGCAAACATTTCATGGCTCGATGTGCTCAATTCAATCAATTGGCATTGAAGGGCGAACAAATCGTTGGTAGACAAGCAGCGGCAGTCACACACACACACACACACACACACACACACACACAGACACACGTGTGTGGTTGGTACCTGCAATTTTAATCAAAATATTGTGTGCGTATGTGTGTGTGTGCGTGAATAGCTTGTGACAGGAGCGAGATAGGCTGTCAGAGATTGGCGTAATGGTGACATCCTGGCAGGTGAAGAGTGGCAGCCAATGGGGCTTTTGATTCCGCCGATATCGAAGAGGGTCATCAAAGAGATTTATGCTTAAATATAGAACCTGTTTGCAAAAGTTAGCAGCTAAAATGTAATTAGATTCAAAGGATAACACAACTTTATTGAACTTTATGGGAGTTAGACGATACACTTGATAGGTTCTTAATCCAGTTACCTAGCCACCCATTCCATACCAAGGATTTGAAGGGGGAGTCAAAATCCTGTGTGAAAGTAGACAATACACAGAATGAAATGAGGTACAAACTGAAACAGATTATCCTTACGTATTGCCTGGAATGCCAGAGCTTTGAATTAAGTTTGAACTCGTCAGGATGAGCTGCAGCAGCGCAAGCAGCAGAACAAACCAGAACAGAAGCTGTGACACCATCTTACGAATCCTTCGCTGCAGCTTATTGAATTCAAACTGAATGAAATTGGCTGCCAGCGCTGGCTTTAATATAGACAGACAGAGATAGGGATGACTATAAATAAATCCAAGTGATAATGACATATGTAGGAAGTAAATTTCCCGCTTTGTCTATTGATACCCTACGCTCTGATTACAGGGTATCAGCAGTTGATAACCCCAGTCTATATATGCAAATGTAGTTCACATACGTTTTAAATCTCTTTTAAATTACAATTTATAGCGGAGTAAGCCAGCAGCTGGTCACCGCAGTGGGCCATAACTCAGGCAGCTGAAGCAGCTGTCTCAGCTCACCTGTCAGGGAACTAGTTCACGTAGTTCACAGATAATTACACTTGAGACTCCGAGCTGAGCGCATTAAATATTTAGCTGTTGCTCGGACCTAGAACCCTTTTTTTTACCAAGGATACGCAAAAAGTCAATAACAAGCTTTAATAGAAACTGCTGGTGTGTGTGTGTGTGTGGTGTGTGTGGAGTGTGCGTGGCAGCACAAAACGAATTTGCTTTAGTTGCTGTCTCATGACAAATTTAATTAATAAATAATTACAATGTAACCACAAGAGTAATAACCAGCAAAGAGGAAGAAAAAACAACAAGCTAAAAATTATGTACAGAAATGAAAATTGTCATCAGTACGAGGAGAGGAATTGGCAGGAACATTTCCACACACACACATAGAAACACACACACAGAGCTGGCGACAAGTCTCAAGTGTTTAAAATTGCAAATGTTATTTCCACATGCGTTGGGCAGGAGGAGGATGTTGGCATCCTCGGAAAGGTAAATATTTGCCACAAGACTCTTATCCAGTGCCTAGGAGTATGTGACTCCGGCAACTTGAGTGCTTGCCCCAAAGGCAACACACACAACCACACACACGCACACACCCCACACACACACGTTGCCATGTGCTTATAAATTTATTACCAAAAATGATTTTTGCCATTAAGCATTATTAAATTGGCATTTGAAAATTTTATTATGCATACGCAGCTTGGCTTTTGTCCCAAGCTCAGCCCTTAACCGTGGGGCATTATGAATGCCAGATGAAACTTGTAACACATCCGAGTATCCAGGCAATATTATAACGCATTATTAACAGATTATTACAGCTTGGCTAAACTTTTCCTACCACTGAACTCTATATAGAATACAATTTTACAAAAAGGTAGCAAAATATAAACAGACACAGAGAAAGAGAGAGGAAAAGTGTATAAATATTTGTTTAGGATTCTATTGTTGATGTATTGTATATAAATTGGAAAATATTGTGGTAATCTTTGCTGATTCGGTTGTTAATTTTGTTGCGCATTGAGCTTTAAAATACAATTTTAATCAGTATTCAGCATTCATTTATGTGGGTCAAACACACTCACAAAAGATAATTCAAAACGATTTCTGGCTATTTAATTATTCACATCATTGTTTACAAATTGTGTTTACCTAACGCAGGATTAACAATCCTTTGAAGCAAATTCAAAACTCGCTGCATTTAAATTAGAATTATTGTATGAAAACAATTGTAGCAAAAATCAAATAAATTCCTGTTTCAAATTTCTATTTCCCAGAAGTAGAATCGAGCTTAAATGTAATGAGAATCTCTACCAGGAAAGCTCATCATATCATAATATCAATTAATTTGTAGGGAAAAGCGAAAAATAATATTCAGTTCAATAAATTCTTAGTTCATTCCAAGAAATAGAAACGAGTTTCAATGGAATAGAGTGTATAATCTTTACTAGGAAAACTTTTCACTTGCATTTCATATTTTATACTTAGTATTATTTTATTTCAATTGAAATTTTTGTGATTCAGCTCTATAAACTCTCGCTTCATTTTGAGAAAAAGGATGAAGCTTAAATTTAATCTGGACATTATTTATCTGAGAGTGTATAATTGTTCCTGGAAAACCTTTCACGTAGTTTCCCTTATATATCCTATATATATATAGCAACTTGTTGACTTTGTTGAATTCTTTAACAGATTCGTTTGTCACGCGTTTCTTTATCGACTTTTCTTCGCCAGGACACTCACTTTTCTTTTTGCACTTTTCAACATAATTAGTTACTCATGATTTTTCTTATATAATACACAAACACTGTTTCCTCTTCTGTTAGCAATTCCATTAAGATTCAGATGAATCTATTTGCTTCGTGGATATTCTATCCTGCTATCGCTCACTCAAGGAGGTTGTGATGGATACCGAATCGAAATAACATCACACCCAGGTTGAGTGAGTCAAAGCAAGACAAAATGTTTAGTTCTCTTTTAGCACTTTGCACTTTTGCACTTTCAGCAAGTTTTTGGGCACTTCATTTGCATGGGGTTTGACGCGTCTCCCACACACACACGCACACACACAGAGACTCACAGAATTTACCATCTCTTAGTTAGTTTTCCTTTGGTGGAAGATGAGGGTCACTGGGAAGAAGGAGACAAACTTACGCATGACTTTTGGCAACCAAATTGCATGTTTTATACATTTTGATTTGGAACTCTTGGCACTTGACACTGCCACGCCCCCCGCTGTACCCCTGCACCATCCATACCTCAGATCGCTGGGCCGCATTGTTCAGTTGGGCTCTGGGTCTGTCTATGGGTTCGTAATTGAGTGGCAGGTGCATGTTTTATTTATGAGTCCAGTGGAAAGGAAAAAAGCAGTAAAAAAGGACGCTTAAATTAAAAAATCCGCACTAATTTGGCACTTGATTGAATTTAAATTTTTAAATGTTTCCCCTGTTGTATTCCTTCCCTCGGTATCCTTCCCCAGGATATATACACTCTGTCAGAATACGTAATGCCCTGAAGAAGGTACAATTGTCAATAAGTTTATCGATTGCTTTTCGCCCTTGCCAAGTAAATTAGTTTTACTTTTGATATCGGTCGAAGGGAGCACCCTTTATCTATAGATATATGGTCACCCTAATGACAGTTCTCCTCAGCTGAAGTTTATATTCTAATCAGAAGATTTATATTTCTCTTCCTTTTTATACATATGTTTAGCTTAAGCTGTTATAACCCTTATTCTGCTCTGTTATTGGTCTGTTATGCATCTGTTATAGCCAATGGTCACCCTAATCGCAGCTCTCCTTAGCTAAAGTCTCTATTCTAATCAGCAGGGAATTGTTTTTCTACTTTCTTGCATATATGCCTCGACATTAACTTAACATAAGCTGTTATTGATCTGTTATTGAGCTGTTATTGACAATGGTTACCCTAATGGCATGGTCCCCTTATCATATAAGCGTGAGTTCTAATTGCGACAGATATGTTTTTCCCCACTTTGCAAATACACTTAAACTTTATATTAACATAAGCTGTTATTAGCCTATTTCTGCTCTGTTATTGAACTGTTAACGACTTGTTATAGATCTGTTTAGCATAATATTAACTAACAGGTCGTGAGCTCGTCAGAAATGGTAGTTAAAGTGATTTTATCTATACAGATTTTAACAAGGTTGTGTTAGAGTACTTCTAACGATACACAGCCTTTAGGTAAAACCAACTTCTTACTTTTATTTCTTATAATTTTGTATTGGAGAAATGGTTTTCCGTAGCGGAACTCAATAGCAAAGTGATTTGCAAGTGTTAACAATGTGAGAAATAAATGCGTACAAATATATTACACGAATGTATATATATAATTATACACACTTTTTTATATAGAAATATACACATACACATATATGTATATACGTGTGGAGTATAGTGTAGTGTATAGTGTATTGTAGTATAGTAAATCCTTGGTAACGAATACAATGAGTGTACGCAATAAATCATAAAATAAATCGCTTACATTCATCGTTGTCAGTTTGCAGCACAAAGCTGCCATTTCCCGTAACTTCGGGCCCAACTCACACCCGTAGTCAATCCGTAGTAGTAGTAGCAGATCCCAAGTAGAATACATGCTACGTCTAACAAGCTGTCACAAAAACTCACAAAGGCCCGTCCCCGGTTAGTTCTGCAGATGGAGCTGGAGATGGAGATGGAAATGGAGATGGAGTTGGCAGGGCCAGAAATCTATACAAAACCATTTGACAAGCTAAGACGGAACGCACAACACCGCACAACACCAACCCGTGCCGCACCAACCCGTAGCATACCACAACGAGTGGCAAAGTAAGCAGTCAAACCCTGGCGCCAAATGATGCGCACCGTTCAACGTTATCTAAACTGCGACAACATCGTGGAGGAGGAGGAGGACGGCAGATGGCAGACGGCACAAGGAGCGTCAAAAGGAAACGCCAAGCACAGGTAAAGGTAAAAGGAGCAGCCTTGAGCTGAGACCTCTTCCGAGACGTTGGCGGCGCGGGGTGAATGTTGCTGCTGTGTCACATGCTTTTCAATCAAATTCAAATTTACTTGGCATACACACACACACAAACATACATACACAGATAGATAGATAGACACACACACACAGAGACACACAGACAGCTGCATAGCAAATTCAACTGTAAAAATTTAACACATTGTGGCGTCACGTGGATTGAGCTGAGGTTTCGCAGAAGACCATTAAAAAAACCATGAAGCATAGTGAATAATTCTCTGTCTGTGTGTGAGTGAAATGAACCAAACTAATGCATATTTAATACATATATATACACACTATATATGTGTGTGTATATAACGCATTCGAATGCAGACAATATGTTGATTATGTGTTCAACGATAACTGTTATGCCATTTACACAAATATTTCGAATTCATGCATAAATTGCTTAGCCTAAACGTGTGCCAGATTAACGAATTTACACTCAATATAATAATTAAAAGAAACTCAAACAATAAACTGCAATTATAATTAAAAACAAAATAAATATCAATACGATTCAACATGGTACAGATCTTGGTTCAATATCCATATACTAGGGTGGAAAAGATGTATAAATATACATGGAAAGTGTTTATGTTAAGATTCAAAGAAAATGTTATGGAAAAAGCCTGCACATTCGTATAAATATGTATAAATATACATGGATTAATATATTTTAACGAGTAATTGAAAAAAATTGATTCTTGAATAATGTTTTTATTAGGTTAAAGGTAAATGTTATGGGAAAGGCGTGCAGCTCTTGGCTTAACAGAGCTTTAACATTGTCTCAGCTTTTGACAAAAGACATTTATATCTATGAGAGCTAAAAGGATGTATAAATCTGTATAAACATACATAGATTCATATGTTTAAATGTATATTTGATTCAGCAATAATGTTTGAGTTAGGGTTAAAGAAAATTGTAATGGAAAATACGTGTAGCTATTGCATTAACAGAGCTTTAACATTGTCACCGTTTAGATATAGCAATATATGGGTGTAAGAGATAATATAGATAATATAATATATGTAGATATATCATCTTTCAGGGAGAATCGGATTCATCTATTATGTTAACATAATATCTATTATGTTAAGGTTAAGATAATGTTTTCTGTAAGAGTCCAGAAAAGCTTGGATTAACATAGCGTTAACATTGACGCCTTTTAGCTATAGAAATATATGAGTGTAAGGGGGAAAAACATATATAAACATATATATAGGGATAAAAACGAGTTTGTTTCAGTAAGAATAAGATTTATCTAATATAAAATTTATATATGTAAAAGACAGAGGAAAGTTCTCTGTGAATTGTAAATAACTTGGCTTAACATTGATTTAACAGTGTCAGCTTTTACCAAAGGAAACATATAAGTAAATGTCACTTAGATAAAAGAATGAAATCATTCATTTAATAATTCATGAGTTGGACTGTATGCATCAGCTTTATATATATATATAATCGTGTGTGACGTCACAATTGAGCTGAATAATCTGCTAAGCGCATCAGTTTATTTAGAAGTTTTTGTTTAGAATTTTGTTTTCAATTAAGTATTTATAAAAGTATTTAGACTGAAGCCTTTTGTGTATTTCAATTGTTGCAATTAAATGAGAAAGAAAAGTGTTTGAACAAACATTGCAGTAAATAAATGCGAGCTTATTTCAATTTAGATGTATTCTAATCATTTGTCTGTTGGGCAACAAAAGTTATTTTTGGTCAGAAAGTTTTCACACAAAGCTTCAGTGCGCTTGTGGTCAACACAGAATTTGCGACTTTTCATTTTCCATTTTCCTTTTAACCATTTTCCTGTGTTATATTTAGATGGACAGCTACTGAAAACCGTCATCTCGTTTGTTTTGACATTTTTAAGCGCACTTTGTCGGCTTTGACCGAATTAGGATCAAAAAAAGAAAAAACCGTAGGAAAAGCCGGACAGAAAAAAGGAGGAAAAATTTCAACTTTGTGGACTGCTGGCATTTTGCATGTGACTCATTGAGCGCCTGTTTTGCGGTGTTTAATCTACTTTGCTTATGTGCTAACATCCTGCTTTATTCTCTTTCTCTTCCTCTTCCTCTTTCTGTGTGTGTTGTACATGTGTGTTTATCCCGATTTTATACTCAGTGTAAAAAAAAAAGAAAAGCTTAAGTTGCGTTTCACTGACTTTGAATTTTTTATGCGCAGTGTCGACCTTTTTTGTTGGCCCCAGAGCTAAGCTGCTTTTTGCGCTGCTTTTCTGGTTAACTGCATGCCAAAACTCAGCTTTAGGTGGTGTTGCAACATGCCCCTGCCCCTTGGCTCTGTAACTGTTTGTTTGGTAGCAAGTTTTGCTTAAATTGAATTGCACATTTGAGCGCATTCACCTAAACCTAAATGCAAATCGGATAATGGAGGTTACCTTTGTCAGGCGACACCAGCAGCAACAGCAACAGCAACAGCAACTTGCTCTCTGCAACTACTAAATTGCTTGGCATTAGACTCGGAGCCAAGTCCTTTCCTCCTTCAGACACAACCTTATTCCTATCATTTGAGTATTGCTATCATAAGAAGTGCAGCTGCCGCTGCTGCTGCTGGCCAGAGTCATAACGTTGGGTATTATCAAATCGTTTTGCATAGCTAAGCGGATGGGAGGGAAGGACAACTTTGCCTGAAGGTAAAGTCAAAGGCAAATGTGTATGAAGCTGTTACAGGATAAAAGGGCACAGGACACAGGACACAGGACACAGCACAAGTAAAAGAATAAGCATAAGAAAAAGGAAAAGAAAAAGAAATAAAGACATATTGTAAACATTAAACAGCTATCAGCAGGATACGTTCGACTTTATTGATTCTCATCTCTCGCTCTGCCGCATCTAATGGCAGCAGTCTCTGTACATGTGTGTGTGTGTGTGTGTGGGTGGGTGCACATGTGTGTGTAGAGTTGGTGTCAAAAAGAAGTACGTACTTTGATTTTATAACCAAACGAGCGTCTAAGAATCAGCAACAAACAGCGATTGCGACTTACCTGCAAAGAAAGCAAAAGAAAATAAAGAAATTGAAATTTTTTGTCAATCTTAGAAGGAGATATATAAGACCCTTATGTATAAGATACAATATACTATATACTATATATATATGTATATTTATTTATATTTATTTAGCTGACAACGGAAGCGCACAGAATGTTTAGTTGCTGTGACAACTACTTTGCTTAGTTAGTTTTGTGGGTGTGGCCTGTGTTACCGTTATTGTTGCTGTTTATACAGTCCCAACCACACCCATATATACATACATATATATACTAACGTTGTTTTATTATTAACACATACATATACATGCATCGATTGCTGATGTCGGGGCGACGCTGGCTCAAACAAAACAATTTGTCAAGCAAATGTGCCAAAAACTTGACGCAAAGATGCAAACTTATAACGAAAGAAAAAAGGGTACAGTTGTGTGCACATTATGACGTAAGCACTTACGTTAAGTTGTCAACCACTTGGGAAGAGTGTCAAATCTAGTTGCATACCTTCAAGTCATTTGTCATGTCTCCTCGCACTTCACCAACTGCTCAGAAGATATTCTCCTCGTTGAGCTGCTCGAAAGGATTTCTTACGATACGTAAAACTTTTACGTGCGTTAAACTAAACTTTATTTTTTCCCACACTGATGAGTATTTTCATATTTATGGAATATTTTACCACAAAACAGCAGACAAAATGAAACATGAAAAAGTAATTTACATAAGGATTTTTTTATGCTTTTCCCCTTTAATGTTGTTAAAGCGCTTGAAAGTGACGTTAACGCTTGCCTCATGTAACTAATTATAATTATGCTGACAAAATCAATTAGTTAAAATCTATTTTTAATTGTAAATAACGTTTCTTTTCGCATGAAAAAGCCTTAATTAATAATGTAATGCATGCAATTAACGCACATTTATGGGCCTTGGGGCTTACGTCACGTAAGAGAAACATATTTCAATTAGTTTCTGTGTCTGACGTAAGCCAAAGATATTTAATTACCAATAGTTCACTTGCATTACGTAATACTCTTTAGTTTAATAACACTAACTATCGAAATAATCTAATCGAAGCTCGTAAAACTTTGAATGGCATTGGGAGGGCGGAAATATGATTCGATGAGTAATATGCGGTTAATAGCTCGGACAGAAGGCGCTCGAAAGCAAAGGACATATGGTTGGACTTGGTCATAAAATCGAAGTGTCCCAGACCCATCAACCTAATGATGCATAATGATATGGACCACACACACTCGCACACACACACACAACACGCGGTCCATTACACACAAAAACACTCAGAAGATACACAGCAAAGATCCAAGCACAAAGGACATGGATGTGGTCCTGGATGTAGCTGGAAATTATTTATTTTTATTGGCATTATAATGATTTCATTTCGGTCTTAATACTATTTGAATTCAATTTGCAAAGTTGGCAACAATTTAATCAAAATATTTAAGCAGCTGCCAGCTGCCAGAGTCGCCTCAACTCGACTCGACCCACATGGCCGGCAAATTGTTTCGTGCTTCGAGTGCTTTTTATGTTTTCCTTCTCGTCCTGGTTTGAATGCTCGCGCTGTCTGTTGATGTGTTGAGTGGCTTTTGAAGTGCAGCCAGTTACACACAAACACTTACACACACACACACATATGGCATATATATATTGCTGTGTGTTTGTCATGTACACACTTAATGCTGAAAGAGTGTCACTAACAATATCATCCCTGGATCCTCCACCTGTCCACCGCTACCTGTACGAGTATTTGTTTAGTGCAGGTGACATTTAAATTAAGCTGCCATCGCTGCGAACAACGCTAAAAGTGCTTTCATGTTGCTCCTGCCCTGCTTCCTGGAATCTGCTGTACCCAGCACCCAGCACCCAGCACCCTGCATCCTGCAGCCTGCACTTTGCCACATGCCACATCAAGCGACGACACTGGGAGAGCTCGTTAAATCCAATAAACGTTTGCACTTTTTATTTATTTCTATATATATATGCACACACTCACACACCCACACACACACACACACACACACAGTGCAATTGTCAAGTGTGTGTGTGTAGCAATTGTTCTTTGCTTGATTAAATTTCTTTGTACTTTGTTTTTTCCATTTGCTGACAATTAAACAAGCCAATTAAACTTTAGCCTGGACGCAAAACAACCAACAAGGATACTCCCAGCAGCTGCTCCAACTCAACTCAACTCCAGCAGCTCCTCTAACTGCCAAAGTGTTAATACACAAATACCCAAATGTGTAGTTAACACGACTTTTCTGCATTGGCTCCGTTTTGTTAGCTCCTTCTCTTCTTCCACCTCAACCTGCCCACCCCTCACATCGTCCTGTCCTGCCCCCATTTACTTTATGCGCTTGGGGATTCTTTTAGCCGTGCAGTTTGCCTTTAGTTTTTGTTATTTTTTTCTGATTTCTATTCGTTTTATATATATTATTTTTGTCTATTTTCTTTAAGCGTCACTACGAGTTGAGCGCTGCTCATTTGAGTCCTGACTGTTTCCTCGAGCTGAGAATGCCGTGTGGTCACGATATTCTATTGAAAAAAATCAAAACTAATTTTCTTTCCAGTCACGACATAGACGAATGGCAGCAAGCCAATAAATAAATAGATGAATAATATATAAACGAGTTGAGTTAAGTACATCAATGTGCGATTGACATAAATTGTTCTGCTTGAGCAACGTTACGAATCAAATGGAATATTAGATGTCTTATCCTTTTATACTATGACTCAGATACAAGTTCCCAGGAGAAGAGGATTTCTATGCTCTATACCAAAAGGGGGAGCTTATGGGATAGTGGATAGTTTCAACCCCAAGCGACAGCAATTATATTTCAAGGAGATCTAACTAATTCATAGGTGAAACTAGTTTCCCTCATAGAGTATACAGATTCTTACAAAGAAACACTTTTCGACCTCTCGAACTGCGAGCAAAGTTAGTATTTCCCTGCTTGGATTATAGCTAATACTTTACTATAATCCCTTTATCTGTACGTAGAGTATCCTTTCAGTCGTTGTGCTTGTCACTTTAACTAATGTGTGTCAATTGATTTTGCAGCTTAAAATCTGCTGCTGGAGGGCAACTCAGGAGCTCTAAGGATACTCGTGCTGTACATAAATTTGAGCTGTCCAGCAGCCAGCTGCCAGTGTCTCGTATAAATCACAACAAAATCAAATTACTCTTTCATCTGCAGGGCAAATAAATTGGACAAGATATTACGTATACGTTGATTTGTACGAGCGAACGAACAAGCGAGCGATTGCCAGGGGTATAAATTTTATTGATTATTTATTTATGGCACGCAAAAAAGGTGTATGTGAGTATTGTTTGCCAGATTTGATTGTATATATGCAAAGGTACATATAGCCCTCCCCACTCTCCCCCTTGCCCACACTCTGAGTTATATTCGTTTTATATTGAGTCGAAAATGTCAAATGCATAACGAGAACAATTCACAATTTTGATGTAATTGACAGGCCAAAGGGTTGTGCGGTATGCCAAATGCTCCCAGTTTGGGATGTGTGTGGGTGTGTGTGTGTGTGTTTCGACCCATCATAAAATGTCAAAATCTGTTGTGTTGTCGTAACGGTAACATTTGGACAAAATGCTTTCTTATTTGACAGGCCATTTGCCATTTGACATGCGGCCAATGGGCAGCAGCTGCAACCACAGGAAAAGCTGACTGCGACGCTGGCGTCTAATTAAATATGCACACAGTACTTTAATTAGACACTATACGAGTGTGTGTGTGTGTGCGTGTGTGCATGGGTGTTACGTGATATTTCGACTTACATAATAATTAAACAATGTACCCGCAAAAACAATTAGGAGCAGTTACAGACACAACCACAAGTCAAACCGCAGCTGCTTCAATTGATCGGCTCGCGGAGTCGGAGGCGCCTTTAAGTGTGGTATACATCAGCAGCAGAAGCAGTGGCAGTGGCTGAAGTAGAGGCAGCGATATGTGGCATGTGGCATATGGCATATGCAAAATGAAGTTGACATCTGCTTAAGTGCCTGGGGTTTTGGGCAATCCACATGGCTTTTACCAGGATACGCTGCAGTTTCATTTGCAGCTGCTGCTTCCCCTTCTCTTTCTCCTCCTGCTGCCTGGCTGCCTGCTTGATTGGACATGAAATTGATAGCTCCCATATATACACGCACACACGCATGTACTATATGTGTGAGAATGTGCTTAAGCAAGTTAATTGAATTTTGCACTCAAGTCGTTGACGCTGTCGCTTGGGCGCTGGGCGTGGCCACAGTCGAAACATTAAAACATTGACAAGACATTTCTGAAGTTTTAAGTGCATTAGCTGTCAGCCAGGCTAAGCGATAACTTCAAATTCCACAACAAGCTGCAAATTTCAGAACATGCAACGCACAATGCAAGCCCCAAAAAGTAGGCAACACTTTTGTTTAAAGGAAAGTAAGCTGAGTTTTAAGCAACGAAGTATCGCTAAGATTATTCAAATGATACAGATTATATATATCTATATATCACATAAAATGTTAAGCACTACTGCTACAGATTAACAGCTAAATAGCAGCGCATTAACAGCTGATTAACAGATAAGTTCTCACATGCGTGTGACGTGCACAGAGCTCAGTTCGCAGAGCTTAGGGTGACCATGCTTGATTAAATTCTTGTTCAGAGAAGCGTGTGCCTTGTGAGCTCTAAGCAAGGTTTATAAATAAGTTCGGTAATCAGGTAAATAAAGCCGCAGACTGCCTTCAAACCAGTTCCAGGTATTAAAACAAAGCGTAAATCATGTTTAAAGACTAAATAATACACTGAAAAAAGAGCAACTGCTTTGTTTGAACATATAAAAAAGCGTTTGAATAAAATCCTATTTAAAATTTCAACCTCTAATTAATATTAACAATGAACTGTTCATAAATAAAAGAACAATTTCATGCATAAATCAATGAAAGACAAAAAAGATTTTCATGTTTGAAATATGTAAAATATTCAGGCAATTAAATTAAAAACTTTTACTGATAAAGTCAAATGATTATTCATCAAAATGGAAAATATTTATAAAATATTTAAAACATCAAATGCCAAACCCCGTGACAACACCTGAATAATATTCCTCCGATTGCTGTGGTTACGGCTGCTCTTCAGGCTTTGAAGGGCACAAAGGAACCGGACCAATCTTCGAAATTACTTTTGACAAACTTCTGTGAGTTTATAAGTTTCCGAAAGAAAAACCAGAAGCAGGAGGGGGTAAAAAATACATGTCAGCGCCATTAGTCAACGCTTTGTAGTAGTTGGAACCATTAATGGATTAAGCCAGAGCGAGAAGCACAATAAATAAATTGTCAGATTGTGTTGGCCAAAGCCACAGATCTTCATGGGGTTAACCAGAAAGGCCAGAGCGTAGCCTGGCCAGAGCCAAAAGCCAGCTAAAAAGGACAACGGGGAGATGGAGCCGGAAGAGGAAGCAGCTGTCACATTGCTTACATTTCAATATGTTTGTGCTTTTGACATTTTGTTTAACTGTTAAACTGTTGCAAATTCCAACTGTCAACTTTTTTTTCTGCAACTTGAGGGGGGTAACTGCCGGGTAAACGGCGGGAGGGGGTAGCTGGGGCATGTTGTGTGGGATAGCTCCATTTTTTGGGGCTGTCTAAAAGTTGGCTGAAAGCCGCAAGCCAACCAAAAAAGGCAGTAAACATTTTACGACCATTTTACGTAGGCTTTAAGTTCGTAAAACTTTGACGCTTTAAGCACGCTAATAGCCGAGTGTGTATTGCCGGTGTGTGTGTTATTGGTGTGTGTTGTGTTGTGGCAATTTTGTAAATCAGCTTGCAATTACCCGAACCGAGAGCTCCACGTAGTTTGCAAGTGTATTAAGTTCATTTTTCATTTGCTCTCATGCATTAAGCAGCACAAAGTAAGTTGCCTACAGAAATAAGAAAGGAAAAAAACATAACGCAGAATCACTTTTTCACTTAGTGTCTGTGTGTGTGTGTGTGTGTGTGTGTGTGAGTTGCCTTTTGGCATGCAAATAAAACGCCAAAATGGCCAAAAGCAGCAGCCTCAGATACTACCCCAGAGCACAAAAAACACAGAGCCCAAACCAAGAGCAGAAACCAAGCCAACTTAAGCCCAACACGTTAGAGAACAACGCGCGCAATTTGGTTCCACCGAAATTCCAACAGTCAGCAACCCCCCTAAGCCCCACACTCCCCCACACTCCCAGAGCCCAAAGCCAAAGCAGGAACCCCCTTGACTCTAACCAGACAGCAGAGACCGAAGCTCCTTTGGCCGGAGCCACAATAAGAAAAATGTTCAAGTGCCAGAATGTGTGCAAAGAACTCAAGTTTGGCACACACTTTGCGCTGTTGTTGTTATACCCTGTAGCCGCAGACTAGTTAAAAGGGGTATGATAAACTAAAATGAACAAACTCAGTGGTTTCTCTGCTCGAATTAAGGACACAGTTGAAGTTTGCAAGTCATTAAGCAAGTTCTTGCTATAATCCTTGGATTACAGGGTATCTAATTGTCGTGCAGTCTCATTAAGTTAATTTCTAGTTGTTGTTATTGTTGTTGCTGCTGCCTTTTGCCTTGCAGATAATTTGAATTTTTTCCATTTGTTTGGTTTGGCTGAGCTCCTGCTCCAGCTCCAGCTCCAATTCCTTGGCAGGTCAGTTGCATGCCTCGGCTGCCTGTTTTAGGAACTGTAAATTGCTTTAGTTGGCGCACAGTTTCACCAGGCAACAATAAGAAGACCTGCTTCAAGATATTATTTCCTTTCTCCCACTCTCTCTCTCTCCCTCTCTCTCTCTCTCTCTTTCTTTTTTATTATATTTATGAATGCGCGGATGGTAATGCACTCCATATACTCCTGCAACTCGCATCTAGCTCCAAAACTTGCAGCGTTCTTATCTAAGCAATGCAATTGCAGCTAGTTTTTGGCAATTTCAGTTTTCTTTTATATTTTCCACTCCTGTTGAGAGCAGCCCTCACTATGAGCGGTACAAAAAGTAGTTCAGTCTCTTAGATTATTTCTATTGTTTAGAGGGTTAATAGAAGGGACGATGCATAGACAATACATTCCCTAAGACAAAAACGTATGGATGCAATTGGAAATAAGTTTGATAACTCGTGGAACTCGTGAACAATGGCCAAGAACTGGTAAATGATTCCAGGTCTTTGCTGAACTTGTTTGGAATCAGTTTTCAAAACGAAATATCATTCTAAAGAGGTTCCTAACCAGTTTTAGATCTGATTTCAAAGTACCACATGGTATATAGATAAACCTTTTCTGCATCCATTTCAATTCAATGTTGAGTTTACATCCAGCACAGTTCCTTTTCTGAAGTTCTTTTGAATCAGTTATCACAATGAGCTAAAATTCTCAGCAGGTGCCTAACGAGTTCTAAATCTAACGAAATATTTTCCTCTATTTGGTTGGTACCATAAAATATAGAAAGAAACTTTTTAAAAAACTATTTCAGCTCACAAGTTGAGTTTATTTATAGATTATATTCTTTGCTGAACTTATTTTCAATCACTTTTCAAAACTAACTACCATTTACTGAACTATCTTTGAGCTGGTTCCAATTGTATTCACAGTTCGCAAGTTTCAACAAAAAATGTTACCTGTTCACAGACTGCTGCAAAACTATATAGAAATACCTTTAGTTACATTTGCAGAAGTGACTTTCATATCGCAGTTGAATGTACATATGTATATATATATTTTTATGTATATATATATTTATGTATGTATATTTTCAATTACGACAAAAGTGGCAAAACAGTTGTCAACATTTGCAGACAAAACAGTAAAAACAGAAGCAACAGCTCCGGACATGGCTGTTGCAGTAAAGTAAAGGACCCAAAGAAGAAGAGGCACAAGAGGAAGTAGTCGTGGCAGCACAACAAGAAGAAGACGTAAAAGATGAGGAAGAAGAAGAAAGGCAACCATGACGCTCTGTCAGCTGCAGAAAGAAAGATGTCAGTTGTCAACAACAATGCCCCAAGTTGCAACAATAAAATTCTGACACATTGAAAAATGTCATTGTGTAACTTAAGTAGCCAACATCAAGCGCACACATACACATACACTGATTCACTGACTTTCACACACACACACACATACAGATGTAGAGTTGATTATGTAAAACAAGGCGCATAGAGGATAGCAGCAGACACGTCTTCCCCATATGCCCGGCCTCATCTTTGTGCCAGCCTTCTCATGTGCCCTGCCTGTTAATTTACTTGCAGTTCCGTTCCATTTTTATGGACTGCCGCCATGACGCTATCCGCTCACTAGACAAACACACACACACACACACACACCAACACATACTAGCAACATAGTATGTATATATGCTTCGGCCATTTGTTATGCTGTGTTATAGCCTCTGCAAGCCTAGCTGGCGTTTTATGCTTCCCTCAGAGATGAACTCGTGAGCTGGAACTAGCTTTGGCTTAAACTCAATCAAAATCAAGTAAATATGCAAAATTATCAAGTACTTAAGAGTATATATACCCAGCTATAAGTCAGGTTTGTCTGCATATTGAAGTTTCTTAGTGTGGAGTAGCTGAAAGAGATGAAAGGAAAGTCTGGAGCATGGGATGAAAAGCACGAAAAGGCAGTCACGAAAGGCTCAGGTAACTCACCTTTAGAACTTAATTGTGAATCCTTTGATTAATCTATCAATCTATTTATATATCTATATATATATATATATCTGTCTCTGTCTGCATCTCAATCAGTCTGCCCTTAAGATTAACTACTTAATGTATAATTTTGGTAAGATAATTTCACGCTCATCACACAGACAGACACATCTCTAATAAGCTAACACACACGCCCATATTTGTTCACTGTGTGTGTGTGTGTGTGTGTGTGTTGCTTATGCAAGCGAGAAATTTGTTATAATGTGCAGGGCATAGAAATAGGGACGAAGCAGAACAGAATATCGCTGATATTATGTATGCTTTTGATAAACGCATAGAAAACCAGCGAGGCGTACACTTGGCTCCAGCCCCCAAGGTGTAGGCTAAGTAACGGGTGAGGGGGGGGGGGGCGAATAGGGTTGCGGGGACTGGGGTGAGAGTGTATGGCAACCCTAGCCAAAGTCATTTGTGGCGTCGATCAAGTGTACTGAGCCGTTTTATGGCTGCGCTTAACAAACCTCGACGAGCCTCGCGTAGCAATTGTTGTGCCTGCTGTGTGTGTGTGTGTGTCTTGTTGTTGTTGTGTGTTGGGTTCGTTTTTTTTTTGGTTTTTTCGGTACTGTCACAAGTTGTACTACGAGGTGACAAAGTTAGCCCCCAGGAATGACAACACAACTGCGGATTGTCCTCGCCCGAAGCGTCCATTACCAATGCCGAGCGGAGGAAAAACAAACGGCGCATAATTTAATTTCCACAGTGCGAATTTCCACGAAGAGTAAAAGCAGAAGCAGAAACAGAAACAGAAGCAGAACAGCCACTAGATCCGAGTGTTATCAGTCTCTAGGCATCATTATTACGTTTAATGGAAAATAATTACTTTTGGATAAGGCAAAGTGAAAGAAATAACAGAAGCAAAAAAAAACGAACGAAAAAATAACGTCAAGCGGCCCCTTGGGTAACAACAAGGCGACAACTGCCGCAAGAGGAGGAGGAGGAGGAGTTGAAGGAGCAGGAGGAAAGGACACAGCTCGAGAGGTGTGATACTTGACAGTTTTTCACTTGTTTCTGTTGTTTTTTGCACGGATTTTCTTAAGTGAAGCTAAAGCTCCCAGGGAGATATGCAGATGTGTTGAGCTTATTAGCCTGCAAGGAAAGGAAAGGCACGTGACTGTAGCTTAAGTCAAGCAAATTGGAAGAGATATTAGCTTTACGGCATACGATAATATCCTTAAATAGTGGGCTTAGCTTCAGGCTACGCCAGGTCACATTACTAGGATTTGAAACTAGGTAGAAACTCGCAGATGTAATGCAATTGAACTTTTATAAAGAAGTGTAGAAGGATATCAGGATGTAACCCGCTCACACTCATATAGAACATGTTTTGCTCTTAGTTAGACTTGTTTGTAATAAATACAACTCGGTTCGTAACTTGTGAAATGCTCCCGGCTGGGAAGAATTCAAATGAAATACCAAACATCATTTCTAATTTACATAAATGAATGAAATGAATGAGGCAACAAGAGTGGAAAATTGCCCAATGCCCATTGACAGCTAACATCAGAGATGAATAGACTACTCTATGTGTGTGGGTGTGTGTGTGTGTGTGTGGGTGTGTGTGAAGTGCGATATCTGAATTTTAAATGAACTTTAGTACTCTATTGGGGGTAATTGATGTTGTACTACAAGCAGTTATTAATTAAATGAAGCTGTCAGTTTTTAATGAAATTTACACGTGCAATTGCCCCAATAAAGCAATGTGCACTCGTATATCGAGTGCTCTTTAAATTATTTCTCCTGAGCGCATACCCCGCACACTTTAATAACGATAAGTTGGGTATAATAGGGTATTAAAATGGAAGAGTGGAAAGTACTGAGCTGTAACAATAATTGAGACATTTCTCTGTAATATTATCATAAATAAATGCTGGAAATGTGAAAAGAATGCGATGATAAAGACGCAGAACTTCCCTATAAAATAGTTTATATATAACAACGTGTGTATAACTGTAGTACAGGGTATCTACTAGTCGTTTATTGTGAGTTAGTAAGTGGCAAAGGAAACAATTTGTATGAAATATTCGTTACTTATTGCTGTAATTCATTGAGCCGCTCAATTTCTGTGTAACGCTGGCAACATGCAGCCTGCAGGTAAGGCGCTTAAAAAATCACATTTCAGGTGGAATACGATATATACTTGTATATATATAGAGCATTATTTACGATATTAAATGGCATATATATGTATATAGGGATCACAGCTTTAACTGAAGTCAAGCGAGCTGCTAGTAGACAGGCGAGTGATGCAGAGATGTAATAAAAAAGCTAATATTAAGTGAAATACATAATTTGTTTAGGGTACCCCAAGCAACTCCCCCCACTCCGCTTTGGAAATAAGGTCGGCCTACGCCACTGCTGTCTGATTTAATGATGAAATAGAGCTGTCTGATGAAATAGAGCTGTGCGCATAACGTAACCCACTTAAATATGTCATATGCATATGAGTCTCCGGGACTAATCATACGACTAAAAGGGCGCACCATTTGAATTTCCAATGGCAGTCAGACTCGAAGTATGCTATGAATTATGTTGCGCATGAATGTCACACACACACTCGCACACACACCAGCAACAACAATAATAACACGCTACAAACAAGAAGCGGAGTCTCAGTCTCAGTTGCAGAGGCCCATTGCTTGGTGTTGGGTGTCGCTGTCAAAGCACTTTATGTCACAATAATTTGCAGTTGTTGTATGTGTGCGTGGGTGTTTGAGTGTGTGTATGACGACGTTTGCGTGTGTCTGTATTATATATGCATTCATTTCACGTGCCAGCAGCTAACATCTTCACGTTTGTAGGCAGCTCACAGTGGGCACAGGAAATATATGGAATGAGGGTAGAAGGGGGTAGGGAGACGAGGGGTGGGGGGTGGCCAATATGCATATGTAAAATATTTATGAGCGCGTGCAAATTCATTTCATTGCTTCAACGCGTTTTGCCTTTTGCACTGCTTGTTATGCTCTCTCTTCATATGAAGGGAAAGCGAGCTGCTTAGCTTTATCAGACAGTTTGAAAGGCTGAAGTAATGGAATGTAGGGTACACATATGAATAGAAAAGATCTGCAAAAAAGCGAATATGTTAAGTTATGATAATTTAAAATGCAATAGTCCTGATTTTGTGCTGATACTTCTGAATTTACATGACAAATTGGAAGCTTCTAACCATAGAAAAAGCTGAAGACATGGCAGATTTATGCCCACATTTGGCATAAGCTGACTTTTTAGCTATTTTACTGGATTTTCTATGACTAATCATAGGATATTTAAGGCAATTAACTAATATACCAAGCTGTATTCATTTTTACTTTGATATCAGCGAAATATCGAAATTTTAAAGCATACTTTTAGGATGCGCCTGCAATTTCAAGTAATTTCTTTGGTGCACTGAAAAGTATGCTATGGTTTTTTGCTTAAGTGAATACTCAGAAACAATTGCAAGCTTAAAGTGTATTCTTTGGCAGTTGGTGCTGCTATGTAGAGAGAGATCTATTTTATTGTTATGAGTATATTTTGTAGTCGCATGCGCTGCTGCGTTTGTCTTCCACATGAATTTAATGCAGCGCATAACAAATTTTCACAGCACATTTCCATGGTCTGCGGGGCTTATGGCCATGGTTATGGATGAGACTATGGCTATGGCTGTGACTGTGACTGTGACTATGCCCTAACTGGCTAAATGGAAAGCTGACAAATTGTCAACAAACACAGTGCCCAACCCTTTTGTTGTTGTTGTTGTTGATGGTGTTGGTGTTGGTGTTGGTGTTGGTGTTGGTGTTGGTGTAAGTAAATACAACATTGTTGTACAGTGTGCAATATGCGCGACACGCGTTTATTTGTATTGTATTTATATTTCATGCTGTGCCGGTTTGCTGGCTGCATAGGGGCGGGCAGGAATGTTGGCAAAGAGGGATAAGGGGGGTCTGTTGCAGGGGGTGTTACGGAAATCGCAAAAATATTTTTGCGCACGCCACGGAAATGAGAAAAATACTTTTTTTGGGTGTTCACATGGAGAGGCAGATCCTACGGCAAAATGCCACTTCATTTCCCGCTCCGTTTCCCGTTTTTCAGCAGGCTGCGGGCTGTTGTTTTGTTGTTGCTGCAATTTTTATGCTCGAATATTATTTATACATAAATATTTTTGGTCGTCTGTTGGCGGCTTGGCGTTTTAACTAATTTCAGCGGGCCAAAATGCCAAGCAGTTAACATTTGTAATTCGTTTATGCAATATTCATGCGCGCATTTACGCATTACATTTTATGTTCTTTGTCTGCTTATTTACGAGTGCAGGAAAGCGCCTCGCGGCGTATACGTAATATCAACAGGGTTTAAGCCACTGGATTCATGCATGTTTTGGTATTAGTATTTGTTGTTGGTTGTGGCAGTTCCCGTTCTCTCCGCGTTTGTGTGGCAAATTTCCAAAGGATTTGGCGCCTGAGTGCGTGAGGACATGACAGCAACGATGTTGCTTCCAGCCATTTTCATAGCTCATTCCCTATATATACAACCCCTACCCTCCCTCAGTAGCTACAACCCCTGCTAATAGTATGCTGCAGCTCCCATTCGCATTGACTTTGCATGCAAATTAAAGTTTTCAAACGTTCGCTGGTTGCTTTATGTAATTGAATTAAGCCAGCGATACATGGGACCCAGCTACATGACACTGGGTGTGTGTGTATGAGTGTGCCTTTGATCTGTGTGTGTTTCCATTAAGCCCAACAAATGCTTTTAGCGACTAGTAGAAGGCTCCCTTTCATGTTAAGTACAAAGTTTCATAAAATTTCAACTGGCTTTTCTAGTCATTTTGACATGATTTCAGAATTTTAACTTCACATTGGGAAAATGATTATTAAAATGGATAATTCAACCTGTTTATTTCTTCACCAGCTCCACTTAGTTTTCAACTACTTTTTTCCCTTTTTTCTTACAGCTTTTTCCCTCATTTCTTTATCTTGCAGCCAAGTGCAGTGTATTTGATAGTCGGATATAGTTAACTGAGTTTTGAGTTGACTGTTTTGGTGATATTGTGCGAGTATGACAAAAAATCTATTACTTTGCTTTTGGGATTTTGACCTATGCGAGGGAAACGTGCATTGAACTGGTCGCGTGTCAGGTTGCGTTCAATCGCCTCTGGTAGCTGCTCCTCCAATGCACCGCAGGAGCGACTCCTGCTCTGACCCAGAAGCTACTCCCAGGGGTGCCATAGCGATTGATTGGCTTTGGGGCGACGCGATGCGACGCATTTGTCCTTTTGTTTATTGGCCATGTGCCATGTGCTGCTCTGTGTCTCTGTGTATGTGTGTATGTGTGTGTGTGTACCGATGCGATTCATTGTATTTAGTGAAGAGCAACGGTAGCTCTTCTCGTCAGCGTATGGGACTTGAGCACTGGAAGCTGGTTGGGATTCGAGCAGCAGTCGCATTAATCGGATTTTCGGGTTTCCATTGTTCCTGAGCGCTGCGCACTTTAAGTTGCAGTTGCTCGTTGCAGTTGCTCGTTGATGTTGCATAATGCCATTGTTTGTTGCATATTTACTTATTGACGGTTCTCCCTCTGTCTGTGGGCAACAAAGTTTTGCCTTCGTCTGCCAAGCGATTGACTACCATTTCGACAATCTGCCATGGCTTCATGCGGCCAATCTACCATTCAGCCAATCTGCCAGAGCCAGAGTCAGCCCCAGCGCCAGAGTCAGGACACGTATGTCGTTTATATCGTTAGCTCTACGGGTCTCGATTCTACTCTCTGCTATTCTATTCTATTCAGGTCGATTCATGTTCAATTTATATGTGCAGGATGTGTTTGCTTTGTGTGTGTTTTTGACGGGGAAAAGCAAGCTGATGTAACTAAGTAATATTGGCAGTTGCATTTGGGTTATTGTCTTCTATCTCCCTGTGTGCATGTGTGTGTGGGTGTGCGCACAACTTGTGGGAAGTGCTGTTGAGCTAGGCAATCTGACAGCCATTGAGCAGTAACTACTATTGGAACTCGAACTAAAATTCCTTCACGTCTGTAACTCTGCTGCCTGATAAGCTACATTAGGCCCAATGAATGCTGCTGTTGATGTTTTCGACAAAATCAATTGGCCGGCAATTGACTCGAACAAAATTAATCAATGGAAATCGCATTAGAATGAGATACGATTTGCAGATACATCAACAGCAGTTGCTTGGCATCGAAAGGTAAAAGTATTTGGCAGGAAATTGGATCTTTCAGTTATTAAAACGCAGCTTTAAGTTAAAGATCTTCAGGCTTAAATAATGTGAAATCTGCTGCTGATTTGCAACTTGCTTATTTGCCACATAAATGTGATAAAGTTTAACTATGAATGGTAGTTCTTAATAGACTTCAACCGCAGCTGAACACAGGTAACACCGAGTTCTACAACTGGAAACCACTTAAAGTACTCAGTATCTACTATCTATGGATTCGTTTGTTGCCCCCTGCAGCAACGTGCAACGTGCAACATGCAACATACAACATTCAACGCTCAACCTCAACAAATTTCCAACTTGATTTTCGTACAATTTGCTGCTCGAACTGTAGTTGGGTTTCGAGTAGTTGGCAACATTTATGGCCAAAAGTTCCTTTTTGCTCGGTTAGTTGCATTTTTCCATGTGCTCCCAACATTTTCCCCCCACCCAACCCCCCGATGCTGCAATTTCATTGTGCTTTCGTGTGTCCATTTCCATTTCCATTTCCAATGCCGTGGCATATACCCGTGTCCGCATCCATTTGGTCCATTGGCGAGGCACGTGCGTGCCCGGACAGCCGTTGGCCATTATTACACCTCTTTTGGTCGGGGGGTAGCGCTGCCTCTAGGACTGGTTTGTAGCCAGCATAAAGTGCATTTTGTCGGCGTTGGCTTATTTCGTTTGATTTTATGCGGTTACGTGAATTCATTGACCAACTCCGGAACAACAACAGCAGCGGCAGCGGCAGCAGCAGCTGCAGCTCTTTGGCAGTCAGCTTTTAACGTAAGCGATTTTTTATGTACGTCTGTGGTTTTAATTTCAATCATTTTGCTGGTTAGCCGGGTTTTGGGCTAGGTTCGTGTGCCCTGGGGCCAAAAAGGACACAAAGGACACGATCCTTGAAATCAACGTCAATAAATATGCAAATGCGATTGCCACTGCGAGCGCATTTAACACAAATGCGATTAGAGTGTTGCATATTTTTGGCCGTTTCATTATCAACATATGCCACACACATGTGCACACACACACACTCATACACACACACATAGAGGCATGGGTAATTGCTATATCATTAGCTGTATGTGTTTATGTTTTGGCTTTAATGCTTTAATGACCACTTGAGCCGCAAAAGTTGCAGCTTGTTTGGCACTTTTTCTACTTCACCTGTGTAATCCAAGCTCTCGCTCACACTCTCCCCTTCTCTTTCTTGGCTTGTCCATAGTGTGTCCCCTACATATGCCACAAATTAGTTATAATTAAGTTGAGCACACGTTGCCAGGCGGTTGCTCCTGCATAACACTTAAGGAGCTACAGTTACAGTCATCGCTATACAACTTACGTGCCACGCCTGCAAGTGCTTATACCCTGTAAATTGGGCAGCTAAGAAGCAAGGGTATGCTGTACTGAGAGTGCATAAGATACAGCTAGGGTTTACTTCAAGGAATTGAGTACCAAATGTATCTTAGATATGCTCTTTTGGGTGTAGCACTCCATCGGCTAAATATATTCCATAGCTTATCGCGTCTGTTTATATGATATACCCATTGTTTCTTCTTTTGTTTCTACTTTCAACCTGTCTCCCACTTATTACAGCGCATATTTCTAGTCGTTTTCCTGTTTTGTTGCCCCCGTTTAATAAGCGTTCGCCATCTATCCACACTTTGGAGTTGCTTAGTCGACACATTAAATGTAATTAGCTGCGCTAAGGTTGCCACATAACTACTGCTAGTGCTACAACCCTGGTACACCAAACCCTCTCTGACTCGCCTTTCGTCTAATTAGTTATCTAAAGTTTTGCTGGCGACATTAATGGTGTCCGTGGGAGGGGGCCTTGGGCCAGGGGCAGATCTGCCTTGGTGGCAACAATTTCTATAGCATACTTTTCTGCATTAGCATTAACCTCATCCTCTCTCTCTCCTTCTCTCTTTCTCGCTCTAGTCCTTGCAAAGTTTCTCCACACAAATCATTCTCAGAAACAGCAGCAAGCGAAATAAAAACAACAACTAGAAAAAAATGTATGCCTTGTTTTGGTATACGATTTTCCTCTGTATTTTTTATATATATTTTCTTTCAGTTTTCCCATTGTTTTTTCAGTTATTTTTGCCGTTGCTCCGTTGCCCCGTAAATCACTCAAAACATAATGCGCTGTATTTAAAATATGCGCACAAATGTTCCCTGTAAAGTGTTTTTCTTGGCTTTTCTTCAGTTTTTTTCTTTATTTTCTTTACGCTTTTTCCTCCATGTTTTTCTTGCTTATTATTTTATTTATTTTATTTTTGCAGGCCACAGCCTATTGAGCTGTGCCTCTAAGGACACGCACACACACACACACATGCCAGATATACGATATGTCAGCTTCCGAAATGGCTTTATTTTCAAGGACCCATCACAGAGTATGTCCTCAGATAGGAAAATCTATAGCCCAGCCTAGAGTGAGTGTTTCGGGCATGTCACAATATTTGTGTGGGGGCTTTCAATTTCGTAGGAACAAATAGTGAACTTAAGATGGGAACAGAGTCCTTGGACATATCTCAGACCAACAAAGGAAATGAGCAAATTCTTAAAGTTTAAATATCAAACGAAAGTTTTCATTCGGAATAGATTAAATGTTACCCTTTTCGGAGTCTGATTTCTATATTAAATGCTTTGTATTCTCTATTAATCTGAACTATAAATTTCTATTAATTCCTGTGGAAATTCAGCAGGAAAAAACCACTTAATCCTCCCTATCATATCATCAACTGTGGTTTTTCTACTGTTTATTCTTCTCACCAGCCTCGGGGCATTTCAACTTTTCCAATGTTTGTTTGATTTGTTTTCATTTTTCTCTCTCTCTTTTTTTCTTCTTTTTTTTTAATGGGAATATGTTAACAGATTTTCAATTTTTTATAGTTGTTGTTTCGGAGTTTTTGGGTTTTTCTGTTTGCGTTGGTAAGAGAAATAATATTATATATGAAATATATGAAATAAAATATGAAGAGAAAAAACGTAGCCAATGGTCGCAGTTTTTTGCCAATTTTCGTTGGAGGCAAGTCAACGCCGTTTAAATGGAAAATCATAATAAATAAATACAAATTTATATTGCAAATTGTGTATGATGTTTCAGTGTCCTTTCAGACCACCACCCCCTCCCCCTCCCCCTGAAGCAATGTTGTTGTTGTTGTCAACAAGCTTTTATGAGGGGGAGCCAACATTTTCAATTTATTTTCAATGTTTCTCAAATAAAGAGAAAAAAAACGAGAAGAGAAGAAGCAAACGTAAATTGAACATTTTAGCGCGCTTTTAAGCAATGTCGTCCTGAACAACGACACACACACTCTCACACACACACACACACAGCACCCTCGCACACCTGTCTAACAGTAAAAACAACAACAACAAGAGCAATCGCAAAAAACATTGCACTTAGAACTTCCGCACGATAAAATTAAATGACGGCTGCTTTCGGGAGGGGGAGTAAGCGACATGTAGCTTAACAGAGGGGGGGCAGGGGAGGAATGTGCACAACAATATATATCAAAGTATAGTCTGGGTGTGGCGAACAACAAGAAGAGAGGAAATCACTTATGCTGCCATTTGACGTTCGGCTGCTGCTGTTTGTTTGAAGTGGCGCTGAAAATTATGTTAACGTAACAAGGTGAAAGTGCAAAAAAATGAAAAATCACTTAAACAATTTGATTTTTGATTTGTCTTCGCTAACAGCTCCCCACCCCCTCTTAAGCTTGGTCGCAGTGTTTAAGGACTTTTCAGATTTCTTGCCGCAGGCTTCAGCAGCTCATAAAAACGCATGAACACATAAAGAAAGCCACTTGGTTTGGGCCTGGCCCAAATTACGGCCATAACAAATCTTGTGCCAGTTACTGTAGTCAACGTACAGTCGACCTCATCACGTAGCAACAGCAGCAAGCGCCAACCAGCAACACTGCGGCACACACACCGATACACCCATACAACCACAGAACATTACACCGATATAACGGTACAACGGTACACAGCGGCTCAGCGCAGACTTTATTGATAAGGGCATAATTTATTTGAACAATCGACAAAACGCTATTGTCAATAAAGCCAGATAAATATCTGGCATTGTAACCGCTTTATGTATTTTTATACTCTCACTCGCTCACCCTCCCTCTGTCCCTTTCTCTGTCTCTTTGTGGCCTGCGTGACAATAAACCGAATGCGTGGCCTAGAAAAAAGTAGGGTGACAGGCTGTAGGGTAGCCACCAGATCGGGCAGATGGGGAGCTTTTTATAGAGCGAGATGGTTTATTACCACAGTACAGTAAACGCTCGCAGAACTTAACTTTAATACAGCTAAGTATATAATATATACTAAAATAAATAGTAGTAGCTACAGAGTGTAAAAGGATTGTAAGCTTAACGCAAGTTGGTCACACTGAACGTCTGAGAAATGCAGCTCGATTGCAGCTAAAAGTCAGAAAATTTTTTTTTTTTTAAGCAAGTTTCTAGAAGGAAGTCAAGACTTCCATAGAGTAAAGAGATCAGAATATGATATATAATCTAATACTATAAAGTATTATATATATATTGTAAGATCATAAATAGAAATAAACATTATCTAGAACTCAGTTGTATGTTAAAGGAAACCAAAGCTAAGAAGCTAAAGCTCAAAATACTTTCTGATTTCAGGAATCCCTTCAGAAGTTGACCGCAAAAAGACTTTTAAGATAGGAAAATACTCTAATAAAGATGTCAATTTGAAGTACTTTAACTATTCAACCAATATTCAGTGTTAACTCTTAGATAGATCATAGAATATATATGAAAACTTCTTACCATTTCATCTCCTTCGAAAACGAATTCAACGAAAAGCTGCAACTCTCGCCTTTGGCTGTTTCCCTTGAGGCAGCTCTCACTGTACTTTATTGAATGGAATGGCCCAGGGTCAGGGATGGGTCATAGCTGTATTCAGCGGGTCGCATAATAAAGTCAATATTTAATTGAAACGTAGTTGGATTTATGTTGTGTATGTTATACGATATTGTGCTATAGTATGGACATAAAGGTCCGTTTAATGAACAAATTGGTTAATTACATTCGAGCGCATGAAAAGAATAAACGCATACATATATATACATATCGGATATATATAAATAACTCATATATCGAATACGTAGAACTGAATATGGAGCACAGGCCAATAAATTATTGATGGGCATTGAAAAGCCGCTCAGCGGACAAGTCAAAGCTACAAAAAATGAGGAGAGAAAAGAGCTCGACAGCTCTCATAAATTTTGCATATGATGTTGATAAACAGCAAGATTTATGCCATATGTGTGTGTGTGTGTGTGTGTGTGTGTGTGTGTGTAGTTGATGGGGCAGAAGACATTGTTGTTTAGCCTAGGCCTGGGTACCACATGTGCCACGTCGCACTATTTTGCAGTTTTTAAGGACCAGCAGATGCTCCGACTCCTGCTGCCAGCTACTTGCCACTTGCCACTTGCCACACGCTAGTTGCCCCTTAATACTCACTCCATCAACTCCTTGGCTTCAGCTCACTTGGCAGGCAAACATTATCGCCTACGTGCGCAGGAAACCTAAGTGCCAGGACGAGATGCCAACAAATTTGTAGACGACGCTTTTTTCACGCCTTCAACTTTGCCATGGCAACGTGTGGGTAGCAGCTTATGTGTGTGGGTGGGTGTGTGTGTGTGGCTGGTTGTGTGTGTGGGTGGTTGCGTGTGGCAAATGTCGAATCTGTTTTGGCATTTACACGTTGCAATGATAATTTTATTTGATTTTTATTTAACGCCACAAATTATTTGCTCTTGATTATGCCCTTCGATGGAGCGCACTGTAAGTACAGTCATACTTCACTATAAGCAACACAAAAGGATTGAATTGGTAACTGACAAAGAATTGTTCAAACTAACAAAGTTCTGTTTAACAAAGAATTGTTCAAGCTAACAAAGTTCTGTTTAAAGACTTCAAATTTATATATTAAAGGTCTTTCTTTTATCTATTGGCTACAGCTGTGTTCGTTATAGGGCGTGCCGTCTGTAATTCTATATATTTGATATGATTATTTGAACGTTTTGTCGCCACTTTAATTACATTTGAAAGCAACACTTGAAAACTTTGTCCACAAAACTTACCGCAAAAGCACAAAAATAAATGTCGAAGAAATTAGCGGGCGGGCGGAAACGCAGGCGTGAGGGAGGGTGGCTGAACGGGTGGATAGCATAAACAAAATGGCGGAAATGGGAGACGGCGGATGGTGGAAGGGTGGTGCAGAGTGTTGGCTGGATATCACAAAGTGTCGCCTGGCCATAATGACAGCATGTTATAAACTTTTCCAGCAGCTTTCAAACAAGATGAAAAGTTAAAAAACTGCTGCATTAAAGTGGGCGCCGGAAGTTGCCGCCATTGCCGCTGCCACTCCCCCGCGGCCTCTTTCCGCTCTTGAACATGGCCATGGCATGTTAAACTCCGATGACTCATCAATAGATATACATACCTGCAAAGTAGAAGAAAGAAGGAAATGAGAAAAATCGCTTATGAAAAAGATGTGTACAAATTAATAAGGACTTCGCTTAAATCACTCAAATGTCAACACGGCAAATGGCAAATGGCAAATGTCAACGGGCAAGCGCTCCGAAGGACTCATAAAAAAGTTGCGCAATTTACCTTGTTAATTGCCGACATTTAAAGGACACAGCTACCACCCTCCCACCCCTCGATCCATATGCAACTTAACATATTATATTATAGTCGGACTTTTATAGTGTATTTATACGTTGAGGCGCACAGACGAGGTCGACATCAGCGTGGAACACAACTGACTGCGGCAATTGGTAAAACAAAATATACAAAATGTAATTTGGAAAGTTTGTTGTGTTAGCACACACACACACACACACACACACACACACACATGCAGCCAACATACGGAGCACAGAACACTTTGCAGGCTGCTCACAATTTTTTATACCCAGTAAAAACTGAGCAGCAGTAAAAAAAGGGTTTATAAGTAACGTAATACGTAACGTAACGTAACGTAAGGCAAATTTTAGTTACTCTTTTATATATATAAGATATTTAGGGAACTTACTAAAGGATCTTAACACAGTTATAGGAAATATGTTGAGTACAGCAAAGTTTAAGTCTAAACTGAAAGCTTCAACTCAATCGCAGAATAGAAAACAAAGTTATTTGGAAGAGTGTCCTGTACAGTCCTCTCCCTAAAAGAGACGCCAAAAGTCTAAGTAATTGATGTAATAAGCCAACAGGATATGGATATTTTCATATTCCAGCGAAAGGATTATAATAATAAAAGTTTAGGCTAAGCTGAACGACTCTCCCGGGTTGAGACTACTTGGCAGCTTAGTTAAATTGCTGCTGGATCGTTGAGTGGGTTTAGAAGTCCTTCCGTAATCCTTTTACATATATTATACAGTTCTCTGTCCATACAGATAATCTGCTAGTCGGGCAGAGCTATCGACTCTGCTACACATATATTATTGGTGTGCTGTCCCTGGCCTCATCGGTCAAAGTGTGCGTGTTTTACAACTGGCGTCAACATTGCGGCAACAAACAACAACAGCAACGCCAAAAAACAGCAAGAACAACAGTACTATGAAGAAGAGGAAGCAACAGGAGCAGGAGTAGGAGCAAGAGGAGCTGGCATAGGATGAGGAAAAAAACAATAAACTGTGACACGGCGACACAGCAAACAAACATTAAAAATGCACAACACCCCGGCCAGACTGGATTGTGTATGAGCCAGGAAGCCATTGGCCAAACCCACTGAGGAGTGGCTACTCCGCGTCGCTTCTCCCTCGTCCCACATCCCAGGATGCCTTGCGTGTCTAACATAGCGGACAACTGCCTTAGGCCATATCGACCCGGGCGAGCACTGCACGGTACTCGCAGCAGTGAGTCCTGATAAGGACATAAGGAGGACAGTGTTTCTCACAGTTCAAGAGTTCAACTACAACTAAGTAAGTACAAGCTGCAAGTTGTGAGTTGCAAGTCGCAAGTTGCAAGATGCAGTTATTTGCTCAGAATGCAAAGGACGCGCTCTATTCGAGTATGGAAAATGAAACTTTGTCACTGACTTCAAAATCGAAAAATTCACAAATTGAAACTTTCTTTCCCAAGACTTTTCTATGTACAGTAAGAAAGAGAGCGAGGATAAGAAAGAGACAGGGAAAATAAACAGAAAAGATTCTAATAAATATACCACAAAGTTTTTTAACTGATTTTATAAGACATTCTACAGATAAATTCTATGGGGAATGAACTGACTTTTGACAGTTTGTAAGGATCCAAGAGTTGAGTTGAGTCTCAGGATCAGATTTGTACAGTGAAAATCGATCGATAGCCTTAAGCTCTAAGGCTAAGATTCAGTTTTCCACTTAAAAAGGGATTATAAATCTCAGATCTAATTTATATTCTGCCACTGAATTCGCGCTAATTAAAACTTTGCAGTATTCAATCAAAAACGGAATTAGAAATTCATCTGATTACGAGGAATAATTTCATTTTAATTATCTGTGCATCTCCATCTGTGTGTGTCTCTCTCTCTGTGTGTGTGTGTGTGTGTGTGTGGGGTCAGTGAACATATCCAGTCAGACAATTGGCTTCAAGTGAAGCAGATACTTGCACATAGATACAAAGATGCAAAAGATACAAAGATACACAATTGTATGGAATATTGTTATTTTAATTGCTAGCTCGGACCCCTCCTCCTTAGGGGGCGAGTGGGATTCTAACAAAGGATGCGACATTTGTAGCTAGGGCAAAAATAAAATTAATTTAAAAGTTTCTGAAACAAGTTTTCCATTAAAAAAGGGGAATACTTGTGCACAGGGGGAGGCAGCAGCGACGGCGGGAACAACTGCCAACTAGTTAGAAACATTAAAAGTTCTGCTGACTGCCGTTCATATTTCTGGTTATTCGGCAAACTCCCAAAAAAAAAAATGAAAAGAAGTTCTGTAAAAGTGCTATGAAAGTCCTGTAAAAGTCCTGAAAGCGATTTAACAGCCTCTGTGCCTCCAGGCTCTGCCTCCAGCCTCTGCCTCTGCCTCGTCCTTTGCCTTTGGCCTTTGGCCTTTTATTATGATTATTGAATTTTAAATGTCGCGCGTCGCGTTGTGTTTGTCTTTTGTGCCTAACATTGGCTGGGGGGCAGATTGCGTGGGCGTGGCTAGTCTGATTTCACCTGTCGGCCTGGTAATTGTTTAAAAGCTTTTCGCTACTTCCGCACATCCCCTCCTCCTCCCCCCACCACTTGAATAATAAATAAACAAATAAATAAACTGCGTTGAAATTTCTTTCCGTTTCGTGTAATGAAATTGCACCTGGCCGTTGATATTAATGGCCACGGACATTGCCTCTGTGTTTTACTTATTGTCCTTTTGTTATTGTTGTTGTTTGCCCCCGGCAAGGATCATAAAACTGTTTCTGCGCTATAAACGAAATTATTTGAACTATGAGGGCTTTTTGGCGCTGCTGCAGGCAAATTTAGTGCTAAAAGCAACATAAAATTCATATAAAAACAGAAGGTTGATTCCTAACAAAGCGATCGATGGGGCATAGGCGACTTTGGGATACTCTATTTCTAGTAGTTTCAAACACAACTGTACCTAGTTTACCTATACATAGGAATTCTATTCAAACAGAGCTGCTTTTTCCTACTTTTGCTTAGGAGAAGGAAACCGATTCTCTGTTAAGAGATTTTCATAATAGATCAAGATAATAATAGATTATATATAGCTATATCTAATCCAATCTTGATTTGTAATGAGAATATATATGTATCTCGTACTTTTCACAGGTCTATTATACCCTTTGCTGCCCTTTGTAGAAAAGTTCTAGTTAATCTCAATAGGCAAATCCTTGT
The DNA here is from genome assembly GCA_035045065.1 of Hirtodrosophila trivittata. Taxonomy (NCBI): domain Eukaryota; kingdom Metazoa; phylum Arthropoda; class Insecta; order Diptera; family Drosophilidae; genus Hirtodrosophila; species Hirtodrosophila trivittata. The sequence continues at coordinate 15,782,918 of JAWNNK010001311.1, read as the reverse complement.
TGAAATTAGCTTTGTAACTAGATAAACTTCAGATTATATAGATCAATATTTATCTTCCCAGTTTAATGACTATAACTATTCTTAGTTAGTACCTTCTACTACTATTTAAGAGCTCACTCAAGTATCAAGTTTTACTTGAATTGTAAATGAGTAAATGAAATATTTCTAAGGGAATTTGAGGGTCCTTTCTCCATCGTCAATCTATAATGAGATTCTATCGGTTCTTAAAGTGTAACCTGTAAATCGGAGCTTAGGTGTTTATGACAGATATATAGAGGGGTTAGTATAACCGTTGCTTATCCAGCTCAGCTTTAACTTTATTGTATATTTATGTGTGTGTGTGTGTGCGTTTTTATTTCATATATTTCTGTGAAATTTTTTGTGTTTTCTTGTTGGCAGCGTAAATTGTTAAGCCGCCTTGACGAACGTCACTTAACTTCATTACGGCTTCGATGCTGATGTCCTGAAAGGGGATAAGGAGCTGATGGAGTGGGAGGTCTATGGGCCACTAAGGCTAAGCTTTATGGCGTGCGTAATGCCAGGACATCGGCCAATGCCGAAGAAGCCCCAAACCCAAGCCGATGAGGAGTCAAAATGAGCTCACGTTAAGGGCAGAGAACGTGCTAAAATTTAATGTTTTAGGTTCTTTGGTTTGAAAGACTCGTAATGTAAGCGAGCGCAAAATGAATGATAAACGAGCACACGTCAAACTGAAGCTACAGTCAATGCCGGATGAGGTGGGAGGGGAGGGGGAAGGGAAGGGACGAGCTGGAGCCGGAACAGCTGCCACAGTAGACGCTGCTTATATAAATGGTGCATGAAAAAGCCAAAACAACAAAACGACGTGAGTTGCACGATTCCAGAAACGGGACCCACTGCGAGGTATGAGACGACACGAGATGACAAGCTGATCCACCCCCCACTTCCCACTCCACCTACCCTCTAAGCAATCCAAACGCTGTCCCAGCCTTTGTTTACGCTTGCCAAACATTCGCTGGAGCAGAAGGTGTTCCCAGTGATTCCTCTCGTTGTTCTTCTCGTTGTTGTTGTTGTTGTTGACAAAGTTTTGTTTTGTTGCTATTTAAAATTGGAATTATTGAAATTTGCTTAACGCAACGCTGGATTTAACCCGAGAGTCAGCTGTTTTTATGGCTTATATGCATGAATAATAAATCCAGAGCATTAACTCACACTCTCCCTACTGACAGGCTACCCCTAATGATTAAGTTGTAGGCAAGGTGTGTGCGAGTGTGTGTGAGTGTGTGTGTGTGTATCTCTAGCAAACACTCTGCAACTGGAGGCGAATTGTTATGCAACTAAATGTCATCCTTCTGGTCTTCTGCCGTTCTATCTCTGTCTTCTGCTCTTCTGTCTCTGTCTTAAAGCGCATTCCCTCTGCCTGTTGCAGTTTTCGACTGCTGACAGCTGCCCGGCACGGGGTTTGGGGCTTAGCTCCGTAACTTTTTTGGCCTGTCTACGCGGCATATGTTTGCATAACTACAGCAGGAGCAGGAGAAGCAGCAGCAGGGCCTGCATCAAAATGAAAGATAAATTTCGCAAACACGCACTGACGCAAACAGAGACAGACAGCGACAGACAGAGACAGCGACAGCCAGAGAGGGAGCGACTGAGGCAGGGTTAGAAGACACACAAAAAAATAGATCAAAATACAAGAGACACAGGGCCAATCTGCATGCCCCACAATGTTGCAGGTTCGAACACAATGTATGAAAAAATGTGAAATGAAAAAAACGGGAATATGATTTTTGATACATGTTGTGACTTTGGGCAGATTGATGACAGCTTTTTTCTTTCTTCTCCAAGCCGGCAAAATATGCAATTTATGTCTGACGCAGGCTCTTAACTAACATTGATATTACCTTCTTTCCCTTCTAGTTTCAACAACACAAGAGTTATGTCTGGTCAAAGTTGAGTATAAATATTGAGTATAATATATACATAAATCATATATAAACTAAGTTTGATTCAACTTCTTCAATGATGATCCTCGCTTTTATCGATTCGGAACTCAAAGGTTAATTAAAAGTAGTTACAAAGATTAAACTCGCATTTAGAATGAAATGAAGTTAACCTTTTAATTTGTCTGATAAATCAATCCATCAATTGACTGCAAATTTATAAATGCTATTAAAATGAAATCAGAAACGAAAATCCTCTCGACGAAACATTAAAATAATAATTAAAAACTCCCTCCAACTAATTAAACACAATTTTAAATGCACATTTATAATATGAATTGATTGATATATTTCAATGGAACATGGCATAAATTACCGATAAACTATATATATATATATTTTTGTGTGTGTGTAGAGATGCAGACATGTTGCAGCGATAATAATAAAAACTGAAACAGATGCTTTCATTTCTGACTGTTTGTCCTGTTGCCTGTTACCTGCTCCCCCACCCTCCCCCTTCTGCCTTCTGCCTAGGTTGGACAATTGGCTAGACGAAAAAAAAGAGAAAAACTGGGCGGGGAAAACAGAGAAAATTAAGACAAAAACGTTGCTATCAATGCTGGCCACTCGCAGTTGGCAATCAGCGAGTCCTTTTCGTCCTGTCTCGTCCTATCCCATCCTGTTGGGTAATTTTTCATTTGCAGCCCCAACACCTTTTTCAATTTGAGCTACACAAATGTTTGAATTTGTGCCGCTTGACTGAGACACCCCCCCCAACCCTTTCTCAACCCCCCTCTAAGCCCCCACCTCAACTTTGCCTCGTTTGCCAGCAAATGCAATAAAATTTCAATATGCAACCTGTGATAGTAAGGCAACAGCTGGGAGGCAGTGTAGTTGCAGGGCAGAGGAAAATGGTTTTTGGGACTCCTTTCGCAATGTGTGACAGCTAAATGAAAACACGGCCAATATTTGAGTGCAATGCCAAGTTTTCATCTGCATTTTTTTTGGCTATACCCTCTCAAAGGATATGCGAAAGGGAACAGGCCTAACGGTAGAAGCTTCCCTAATCCTTTGAAGTCGCAACTTTCATGAACAACCAACAAAGCTGCCACTGTCCAAAGGTGATAACTAAACTTGGCTTGAGGTGAAAGTTTCCATTTCTGACATATAAAAGAGTATTTAAACAAGTCGGTTTGCTGCTACGGAAAAGTTACAGAAGAAAAGAGAAGGAAATGGAGAAACTATAAGGATTAATATCTACTCTTTAAACTCCATTTAAATTAACTTTAGTTCTTTAGTTAGGGTATATTCTAGTCGTTCATTTTGTTTAGAATCTTCCACTTCATTTTACCTCTACTTTCCTGTATACGCCAATAAGTTTTTGGCCTGGGTTAAGCAATCAATATGAGTAGCAGCCACTTGTTTGGCTTCCTTAACCAGAGACTTGTGTCAAAGTAGCAACTTATTTGAGCTGACTGCAGGCACTGGAACTAGAAGAAGAACTGGAGCTGGTACTGGAACTGCCACTGGAACTGGAACTGGGGTGTGAGTTACAGCTAAGAATGGTGTTTGAGTAGCAGCGGCAAAGACTGTAGAGCTGAGTGGCTGGCTTGACTGCATTCTGCTACTTACACATGTTCAAGTGTGCTCAGAGTGGTGTGTGTATAAGTGTGTGTGTGACAATGTGTGTGTGTGTGTGTGTGTGTGTGTATTTTTAGAATTGTCTGGCATTTTGGCACTGAGTGTAAGGCAAGTAATATTGCAGTTTTTTGGCTCAAGTTGCCCGCTTCTTGTTATTTATAACTTTTTCTTAAGAAAAAGCAGCGCGTGCAGAAATATCAATTGAACACGTTTCAACGCAAACCAACACACAAACACACACACACACACACACATACTTATACATAGACAACTTTTGTGCTGCAATATGAATTCTTGTCTCTACACTTGCTTTTTACACACAAAGTGCACTCAAGTGTTGATGAGAACAACGACAACGACAACGTCCACGGCGACAGCGACGTCGACGCCTTTGGAACGGAAGTTTCTTGTGGCAGCGTCGGAAATTTTCTTCCCTTTTTTCTAGCATACCCTGTAGACATGAGAGTTTTAAGCAAGGGTATTCTAAATGTACAAAAGGAACTTGAATTATGACGAATCTTAACTTGAGAAGTTTCTAAGTAAAAAGCAAAGGCTGCTTATAGCTTAGAAAGTTTAAGGAGTATCTTCAAGTCGATCAATCTCTGTTTTTTTTTGTATATATTTAGTTTGAGTTAGAGAGGACTGCAGTCTGTCGTCTGCCTGCTGGACAGACCATTGTTACAGTTTGCTTAATTGCAACGTTTTGTAACGTAATTGCGATTGTAGCTGCAAATGTGACTGTGACTTTAGCTGTGACTGTGGCTGTTGTATCCGTCAGATACATATATTTACTTGTGCCGCTCAGCTCAGCCTTTTGTTTAGCTCAAGTGGCGTACTAAACGCTGACACGCCTTCAACTCGCTCCCTCCTCTTCCTCCGGCTGCTGGTCGTGCTCCTGCTCCAGGTCTATTCTGGCTTCGCAGATTGTAGATTGCGCACACAAAGTTTCGAGTGCGTTTCGACTCGCCTACCCCATACAATAGACCTATTGATTGCCTACCCCTGCAACAAGCACACACACATACCCACACAAGCACTCACACACACACTTACAGTTGGAGCTCACAAAAAATGCCAACGCCTGAAAGTAGGCAACGCGTTTTCTTTTACCCACTTCCTGCTGCGGCTGCGGCTGCGTCTGCTGCTTGACAAGAAATCATAATTAGGCTGGGACGCTGCATAATTAACGCTATCGTGCCCACATAATTATGTGTGTGTGTGTGTGTGTGTTTGTGTGTGGGTGGGTGTATTTATTATTATTATTATCAGCGTGTGCATAAAAAGAGCCGCTTAGTATGCCAGTCAGCGGGTTTTTCTTTCGACACCTTCGTTTTACTTCTTTCTCGTTGCTTTTTTTTGCCAACGGGCATCAATAAAAAGTGCACAGCACTGAAAATTCAACCCTCAGCATACGCACACACACAATTTAGGCTGTGCGTGTGTGTGTGAGTGTGTCGAATATGCAAATGAGTTTGGCGCCTGGTGGTGTCATTTCTGTCTGCTTCACGCCAACAAAATGAAGCTAATGGTGTCAAATTCAAATCGCGTCTCATATGTTTTACTTTCCTGCGCTAATTTTATGATCATTTTGGAATGGAACACTCTGGGCACACTGTGTGCGAACTCCATCATCATCATCACCATCGCAACATCCACATCCAGCATCATCCCGCTTGTCACGTGTAATTTGCAGTAACCTTTTCTCGGGTCTCTTCCCTGCCCCCCCCCCTTGCCACGCCCCCTTTGGAGCAGCTTCCGCAATGTGCTAACGACCAATTTGGGTTCTCACGTTTCGAACACGGACCAAATGGCAGTTCACTTTTTTTCGTTTCTTTAAGTGTATTTTGTGCTTTGCTTAGAAATGTGAATATTAAATTATATTTAAGCATTTAAGGGCACGAAACTTTAGTATTTACCTTTTAAGACGCTGCAAATCATCTAATTGTATGCGGATTAACTTTTTATTTAATATATCGAGGATTGACTGTAGCTGCTTCATATGGTAATCAGATTTTCCATACCAAAAACCATATCGAAACCAGATTTAAACGTGACTTTCAACAGGGAAAAACTCAGCTTAGGAGCAAACTTGGCACAGGACTGAAAGCGTCTTAGATCGTATATAAAAGCAGATATTTATGAGCAATATATATCTTTATGTATATATATAGATATATATAAGTTATTATGGGTCTTATCCTTTATCTTTCAGCCATTCAACAGATAATTTGTTATGATAATCCTTGACTTTTAACAGAGGGAAAACTCAGGTTAGAAGCGAACTTGCCACTAGACTGAACGCATCTTAGATCGTATATAGAAGCCGATATTTATGAGGAATATATATCTTTAAGTATATATATAAGTAATTATGAACCTTATTCTGTATCTTTGACCCATTTAACAGATAATTTTCAATAATAATCGTTGACTTTCAACAGGGAAAAACTCAGCTTAGAAGCAAACTTGCCACTAGACTGAACGCATCTTAGATCGTGTATAGAATCAGATATATATACTAAATATATATCTATATACATATATAAGTAATTATGAATCTTTACTTCCATCTTCTACCTATTCATCTCATCATTCTAAATAAAAAAATCATAATCTTTTGATATTGAAAAAGTTATCCTAGAACTGCAGGCTCTGGCAGGAAAAGTGCGAAAAGTTAACCCTAAATGATTGGATGATTTCGGTGAAGTGTGCCCTTAACTTCAACAATAATCTGAACAAAGTGTTTTTAACTATTTTAAGCAGGATTTTCTCAAAAAAAAAAGCTACACGCATTCTGAGTAAGAGCTGCTTCTCTGTGCAGGATTCGTCATGTGTAAAGATACTTTTACGAGCACTTATTGCTTCAGCTTGTGGAGCAGGCAAAGGACTAACAAAAAAAAAAGAAAGCTGCACTTCAATTATCCTGGATTACATAGTAGTTGTATGTATGTATATGCATTGGCATATATCATCATACATATATTTTTTCTATAGGATAGAGCACAATACTCTTGGAGCTCGTAACAAAAACTTTTCATGGCACGTTCCCTCATCATCTTTCTTTGTTTTATGAAACAAAATGTTGCCAACATTTGATGTAGCCTAATACACACACACATATATATATATATATGCACACAATATTGTAGTTGATAACCAATCGATGGGGTGTAGGGTGTAGCTTGGTGCCTGCCTGGCCGTATGCCAAATCAAATAAGTTGATTATTGAGCGCATTTTTGATGGCTGCTGCAAAATCAGCTGCGTATCATTAGTTATGCAAAAGACTTGAGCCCCAGTCCAAAAATAAACTCTATACACATATACATATATATGTGTTTATGTGTGTGTGTGTGTGTGTGTGTGCATAAATTAATAATTGAGCGCAGAGTGCAAAGGACAAAAGGGATATAGGCTTGGAAGGGCTTGAAGGATGCGTTTCGACTGTCGCTGCTGCGGTTACAAAAGTGTGCGACAGTTTTAAACAATGCTACGACCCCACTCACACCCACACCCACACACACACACACCCACACCCATCCGCTTGACAAACACTTGAGTACTTAGACAGGCAGGCACTTAACAAAAAAAAAAAAAAAAGATGAGAAGAGTATGAAAACCGTTACAATTGCTGACTAAAAGATGAAAATTCTACATTTTTAATGCGGCTCACCTGACGAGCCGCACGTCGAGCACTTCAGGACACAGGACACACACATGAATATATATAAATATATATATATGTATATGGGTAGTTATAACAATGGCGTCAAGCTAAAAAGGGTTGTGCCTGAAGTGTGTGCGTGTGTGTGTGTGTTAGCCAGGTAGCTCGGCCGGGGTTAAGTTGGGGTTTGGGTTCTCGTCGTGGCTGGCTTGTTAATTTCAAGTGGCATGTTAACTTTCTGACATTAAGTTGGCATTTCATGTCAACTATGCAGCGCGTATGCCAGGACACTCAAGTGTCCTTTGTGTGTGTGTGTCTGTGTGTGTTTTTGTTACATGTGTAACAGCAGCAGCAGCAAAAACAGTGGCAACGTCGTGCGGAAAACGCTGTTTAGCAAAATGCCATCATTATGTTAATTATAAATGCGCCTTGCGCTCAAAAGAGTTGAAACACACACACACACATACATAGAGAGAAAGGACAAACATTTAGCACACACACCACCTTTGCTCACACACACACACACACACATATAGACAGTGTTTTGTATCTGTGCTGTTGCGGCGTTTACACTTCCGTTTCCGTTGAGTTGCCCGCTCCAAGCGGATATGCTAAATGCAGTCGTTTTTATGCGTTTGCCTGATGACAGCAATTATCATGCAGTGATATAACTTTGCACAATACCAACAAATTGCTAATCAGGCTAAGCCCATCCCCTCCCACACCCTCTCTAAACAACCCTTACCCTTTTAGCACTTCACACTTTTCTAGCATCAACTCTCAAACTCACAGAGCCAAAACAGACGACAGTTAAGTGGCTGCCATTCGAGCCAAATCAACTGTCACTTTGCAGCAGGCATAGCAAGTACATAGGGCTAAGTCTGGCATAACCGACTAAGAGATACCCTAACTGTAGGTCGAGATCTTAGTACAGTTTTTGATATAGCTTTGAGAGCTATTTAGGCGCAGCTTTTGATGTCTTCCAAAGATTCTATAGAGTTTATATATACATCATCAAAGAGATAACTCTATCATATATAGAATAGAATATATAGAATTTCATATATACAGACTCATATCCTGATCGATCACCTATAAGTGTTCAATTTATAACTGAACCAATCCAATCTGCTCCAGCTTTTGCCCAGTTCTATTCCATTTCGTTGACTCTAGGGTATACAAGTCAAACTTTGTCTCTCTCTAGCTCTGTCTCACGCTCTATCTCTTTCTCTATCTCTTTCTCTCTCTGCCTCTCTATCTCTGTCTAATTTGCGTATGCATACTGAAGCTGTGTGTCACATGAGTTGACACTTTCAGTTGAACTCAATTAAGTTTATACATCAACAATATTTGATGACAAATCTATGGCTTCCCCCCTCTGCCTCTCTAACTTCCCCCTCATTCATATACATATCTACCCCTGTATATATATATACAGACATGTGTGTGTGTGTGTGTTTGTAAAATATTGAAATTTCGTCTTAATGAAAATTGTATTTGATTGTTGTTATGCTTCAAATACTGCGCTCAATTGCGTCCCAAAAAGTGGCTCAAGGCGGCAAAAATACGATTTATTTGGCTTTTGCTCTGACGTAGCTCGGCTTCAATCAAATTTTGTGTATTGTACATAATACATATATATATATATTGTAGCATATATTAAATCAGCAGTGTATATATTATTCAAAGGGGTGTGACGTTAAATGGATTTTGTTTGCGGAAGAGTTGTTATAAATTGGTTGAGAGCAGCAAATAAATTGATGAAAGCTGTTAAAGAAATTATCGAAAAACCCAAGAGGTGTTTCCCAGGAAAAGAAGGAATGTTCAGCTTAAAGGATACCCAAAGGATAAATCTGTTGAACTTAGTAAATTGAAACTTGCTGGGAAAAACTAAAACAATTTAAAGAAGTATTTCTTAGGTCAAACCTCCTGCTTGAAGGGTTGTTCTTTAGGCAGGAAGGGATTTTCCTACATGAGTTTTCAGCTTGTGTGACAGAAGAAATTACTTAAGAAACTATGTAAAATTTGTGTCCATCTAAGAATATTTCTTAGAAGCCCAAAATTCTGCATACCTTAGTCGAAAGTTTCTGCTGGGAACATGTTTTTCCTGAATAATTTTCATAAGAAATTGCAAATTTTTCATCATTTTTAACCCAAACTTAAGATGTCAAGCCCAGCAGCAAGGAGCAATTGCAATTGCAATTTGTTTAAGGACACAGAAAAAAAAACTCTATGAATTTGCAACTGCATTTGATAAATGAGTCAATTATGTTTTGGGGTCTCTCCAGAGCTGGTAACAGAGATAGATAAAGAAAAGAAAGAGACAGAGAGAGAGGGAGAGGGAGAGAAAAACAAATCAAAAAAAGTGTTCGCCACTTATTTCGTAGCCTTTTCTAAAGGCAAATCTACAAGTTAAGCAACAAAAAGAAAAAGAAAAAGAAAAACAGAAAACAAAAACAAAATACTTTGGGAAAAGAGACACAAGCGAAGTGGAAAAGTTGAAGCTGGCTGCAATCTTGAATCTGCACTCCCGTTTCCCAGTTTCCCAGTTTCCCAGCTTCCCAGTTTCCATATTCATTTTCATTTCCCCATTTTCATTTTACTTATTTCGAACCCAGCAGCTGCTTAACCACAGTGACTTTTTGGCCATGGCTCATAATCTGTGTCTGTCATCGCTTAAAAGTGAAGCTTCTTGTGGTGAAGTTATCCATCCTGCTGCTCTCTTCAAATCTAACCTCCTGTTACATACAGCAGCTCGTTCCCCTTGGACTTGGCTACGGCTAGAGAAATCTCATTAAAAATGTCCTTGCGGCTGCAACGAGCATAAATCTGAAAATTAAAGCTTACAAATAAAGTAAAGTAAATAACAGGACATGCTCTGAACATCGGTTAAGTTGACTGGCGAGGCAGGAGGAACAACATTGCCTGGGGCATCTATGTCGTAGGCGTGGCAAGTTGCAAGTGGCGAGTGGCGAGTGGCGAGTGGCGAGTGGCGAGTGGCAAGCGGCAAGTGGCCTGACGACGCCTTCAATTTATGAGCGCGTCCATATCGCATAAAAACCCATTTAAAAAGCAATTATTTTGCGTTGATTCAATATGGCGGCGTTTGATGGATGCCAAGGCCCAAGACCAAAGAGCAGATGGAGAAGCAAACGGAGGAGGAGGAGGAGGAGACACAGGACCAGGAGCAGGAGCAGGAGTAGCTGTAGCAGTAGCAGGTAATAGTGGCTTGCTGTGGTCAACAATCGCCGCAGCTGCTGCTGCATTTTTATGGCAACTGCTGCCTCAGCACAAATCTGTGTCCTGTGTATCCTGTGCCTATCAACACTTTGCGCCTTAATGCATGCGATGCATAAAACAGTGTCCTAGCCCCGACGCCTCCAGGCAGCAGCCAAACACTGGCAACAGCAACTGCAACTGCTGCCGCTGCGTGTCCTTTGCGCTATCTCTGCGCAGTTTCACTGACAGCCAGGCCGCCGGACGAGGCAGTGGAGCAGCTGGACAGGATGGGAGACAGGGACTGGCAATGTGCTGGCCAAACGCCAACTCGGTCAACAGTTCGATGACGTATGCAGACGACTCTATGGCCATGTCCTGGGATGTCCTTTTTGCCACTTTAGCCTGCAGACTCAGCAGCAGCAGCCGCTTTAGCTTCCATTTGAAATAAATATTAAAAACATTTTGTCGTGCGGGAATTTTGGAACGCACATTAAAATTCAAATTAAATGGGACCGCAGTTTGCTGCCTCCCCTCCCCCCTCCCCACCTCCTTTCCCCCTGCTGAAGTCCAACCGTTTTATGACTTTAAGCGAGGGGGTTCGCTCTTTTAATAGTAGTAAAATTTAGGACACGTCGTCGACGTGATGGCAATCAAAGCTGTTTGAGTGACCCAAAGCAATCTGAGGAATGAGTTGTATAAGGACTGTTGCAATATCCTTGAACAGTCCTCTATATCAATCCTATAAAAGCGCCATAACAATCCACTTGATAAATACCAATTTAATCATTATGATTGTCCTTCTGCTCGTCCTCTTCATTAAGCCTATCGCATTTCGTAATGTTCGTGAGTCCTTTTCCAATTTAAAAGGATTTCCTCTTAAACAGCTCCACTTTTGTTTGTTTGTTTATTAATTTAGCAAAATTCTTTTACTCTTGCCAACTTCTGGCAAATATCCTTTCTTATTCCCTGGGATCAGCCCAATTCGTACAATAATAATAATCTTTAGCGTTGCCTTTTACAATCTTTCATTAGCGCATTTGACTTTACGCTCTAGTAAGCACTAGCAAAAGGATCTCTCATTGTACGAGTGTAACCCATTTGTAGGCGCAAAAATTTCAATTTTCTTGATGCTTTGTCCTTAGTCCTCCAGCTGGGGGCGGTTTCATTGTTTTTGCTTTTGTTTTGACAAAACGAGGAACACAAAAAAAAAACAGCTCAAAACATTTTGGCCGCATTTGATTTCATTAGGTTTTTATCTTTTGGCTACTAATTTCATTTCGTGCATATTTCAAACAAGGATGCGAAGGACCTGTGTGTCAGTCCTGTTTTATACCCCTAAGCCCAACCTACTACCGATTCAGTAGTACCAGAAGCTGGCTGTGGCCCGTGCCAGAGCTTAATTAATTCTCCCCAAAAAATATTTATAACTTTCATGGGGCGAGCCCCATTTTTGGCACAATATTGTTTTACCGTTTACTCTTCTTGTTGTATGTGTGTGTGTGTGTGTGTTTTGCTGCTGCTTGTCAATGGGCAAATCTAACAAATTTATGCATGACTGCAACAGGGTCAACACGCTGCAAAATCCTTTAATACGCCACAGCTGGCCACAGTCCACCGCCCCGAAAATCTGAACCAATCTGGCCGAAAAGTAAACCCAAAGCAAACCAAAGATGCTCACAGAGACTCAGTCGGTCATATGCAACTTTAGACGCCCTAAACGGTTGCATGGAAACCAAAAGTTAATTAACTCTCGACGAGTTCAAGAAGCCCTTTAAGTTCTGCTCCATATTATAATATTATATTACCAATATCCTGTCACCGTTTAGTCCTTTCTCTACTATTATTCTATATGCTTTCTCTTATTATTATGTTTCCTTTTCGTATTTTCTTTCGATAGTATAAAAAATATCACTTTTACTTAAACTTTTTGACGTTTTCTTATAGAAATTTTCCTCTTTGTATGGAATATAAACAGTTCTGACAGCGTTTTCCGGTGTGTTAACTTATATTTTGCACCCTTTGGTTACAGGGTATAGAAACGATACAAGAAGTACAAAGCAAAGGCGCTGGCAACTTTGAGCTTTGGTGTGTGTGAGTGTGATTTTGGTGTGTGTGCAGCCAATGCGACGATTCGCCAGATAAGCAGATTTATGAGCTAAACAACAAACTGAAATAACTGGAGACAATTCGGGCAATGGCCAAGAACTGAAATGGGAGGCAAGGACATTGCCGCAGGCTGAAGCAGAATCCGAAGCATAAGGAGTTGGGATATGGTAGCTGGGAGCAGCAGCTCGGAAGCGTAAAGGCAAGATAAAACATAAAGTCTCCACATACGCACACACACAGAGAGAGTTTTCAAATCGAAATAACGCCACACTGGAGCAGTGGAGTGAGAGATGCGTGAAGATGGGATGAAGATGAGGTGACCGCACTATGAGAAGATTTATGAGTATTTCTCTGGCCATACTAAAGTCTGTGTGTGTGCGTTGATGGCGAACAGAATGTCAACGGCACAGGCAGCGGCACATTCAGACAGGCACAGGAAGTGCTAGGCAGGCAGGCAGGCAGCAAGGCACAAGGACCTCCTGAGTATCGTTAGCAGCACCGGAACGGGGTTGACTACCCACCCGCCTGATGTTTCAGCTATTGACACGCCGTCTCCGTCCACGTCCGCATACTCTTACTCATCCCCATCCTCAATATCGTCATCGACATTCGACAGTCGACATCCAACGTAATATCAGACGTGCGTATAATTTTACTTAACGCTGCGGTCAGCAGCAGAAGATAAGGTAGAAGAAGGAGTTTGGGCCAGAGCAGAACACTTTATAAACAGGAGAGAAATGGGCAGAACAACCTGAAGGTAGGTGTCAATTTCGTTTTCATTAAGTTGTTTCTGCTTGAGTGGACACACACTCAGCCAGCTCCAGCTCTGCCTTCCCCCCGTCCCAAAATTGTTCTACAGGATTTGCGCTCAAATTTCAAAAACCTTCAAAAATCGCTGCTCATTTGTAAAACAAGAAGCAGCAGAGGCAGCGGCGGCACCAGCAGAAGCCCTACTTAAGTTCCAGTTCGTTCATTTTTGCATTAATTAATACTTACTTATTATGGCAACAGCAAAAAAAAAGAAGGCAAAAACTTAGGGTCAAAAGGCGGTGGCAGCGACGGCACCAGCAGTTGCCTAGGTAGGTAAAATTTTAATCACTTCCTTGCGCTATATTTTTACTTCTTTTCTGTTTTTTTTTCAATTTTGTTTCTTGTTTCTTTTTGGTAATTTGAGACTGTTAAAATTTTCGGTTTTTTGCTGGTTTTTTGACTGGACTCAGGACTCGGGACTCTCGAGTACTGCAGCAGCCTTTTGTGGTTGCGCCTAGACTTTGGACTTAATTAAAAGTAATTCCATTTAAAACATTATTAAAAAAGATTTTCCAGCAGCCAAAAGGCAGGCAGCAGGAATGCTTTGGGCCATGTTTCTACGCTCTCTCTAACAGAGAGTGTCAGAGTCTGCTCGTTGTTAATTGAATTTGCCATTGAAAGGGAAAAGTGTTTAAGGCAAATATTTACCTGCTGCCAGTTACTAAAAGACAGTCATTAAATTCACTGCAAACTAGCTTAAGTAAAGGGCAAATGTTGACGTCCCCTGCTCTATTCAACAGCGGCCAAGCCTAATTAACTAATATTGAAGCAACAAATCTCAAAGGCAGGCAGGACTTTGGGATAGTTTTAAGCCAGATTCTCACAAAAAGGCCCGAAGGTAAAACTTTCGGTTGCTGTTTAAATCCCCAAAGGACAACAATTGTTTAATAATTAAGTGAATTTCTGCAGAATTTACTCAAACTTAAGACTGGCTATAGAAATATTTAAGCTGTGCTGATATATTAATATAATATTAATCCTATAGAAATAGGATCTGCCATATGAAACAAGTTTTCTGCTGCCCTTTTAGATTTTCTCTTTGATTCACAATCAGACAAACAGTTTTACCAGATAAATATATACAGATTATATAGATAAAGTTTCAGTTCAGTAAAAAATTGTATATATATATAGTAAATGGATATTAATTATATTACGATATTAATTATGACAAAATCAACTTTAAGACTTAAATACTTATCAGAAATAGATATTTTTATGGTAATTTTCAATGATAATAATAAATATTTATTCAGTTTTTTATTATGTTACTTTTAAGACCTTTTTTTATATTGTAAATAAGTCAGATAATTTTAACGAATTTAAATAAAAAAATGAAACCGTTAATTAAAATATCAAACGCTTAATTTCTGCTGTTTGTGGCAATCAGAAAAAAGAAAACAAATTTAAAACTCAAATTTACATAAAACCACACAAAAAAACACGCACAACAAGCACAGTTTGTGGTATGAAAAGGGGGCGGTACTAAAGTGGGCGCTCGCTGTCAAATTGCAATATGATTAACAATTGATGACTGATTGCAGGGCTTCAAAGGATTGTGGAAAAGGGACACATATTTTGAATTGCTTTGAGCTCTTCCCTTCTGCCCTCTAATTTGCCAATTGGCCAACGAATTTGTCGTGTGTAATCTAAGCCATATGGTCGATTGGTTGACGGGAATTATGTAATTAAGTGGGCTGGTAGGGAGGAATCGGAGGGAGTTGGATACACAATACTAAATAACAAGCCAGGCTAATTTGCCATAAAATATTGGCCAACAATTGGGGGTAAGTGAGAGGGGGGCAAGTATAAAGAAGAGATAGTGATAGAGGCAGAGACGGAGATAGTAAGCAAATGCAATATTAATGCGAACGTTTCGTGCATTTATTGGCACATAAATCACTTTGGCCACGCCACCAAATCAGAGAGCCACACACAAAGCGCACATAAAACCACACACACACACACACACTTAGACATAACAATGGAATAGTAGAAGCAGCAGTAGGATTTAGGCTTAAGCCGGCACTTACCTAGCAGAAGTGAGCGCTCATTAGGAACCCAGGAGCCCAGGAGCCGAGGCCAGGCCAGGCCAGGCTAGGCTAGGATAGAGTCGAGCCAAAGCCAAAGCCAAAGCCAAGTCAAGTCATCCTTGTGACATTCACTTCATCTTCATATTCTTCCTTTGCTTTGTTTTTTGCCCGACTTTCATGTCAATTAATGCGGCGCACTCTTCAAATATTAGCAGACATTATATGAGGGCGCTGCACTAAGCTGCTGCTCTGACTTCCCCTTATGCCAGTCAGTCATCATCCAGATCCGCCGCAGCGGCAATACCAATGGCAATAGCTGTGGCAGCAGGAGTAGATCCTCCACAATGAACACACAAATGACTTGGCCAACACTTGAGCACTTCAGCGCTTGGCTTTTTATATTCTTATTTTTTTTCTTTCTCTTCATTCTTTCTTTCTTTCAGCCACTCTTTTTTTTGTGTGTGTTCTTTAATCGGGCCATTGTCGTTGCCGTTGCCGTTGTTTGTCAAGTGGCAGGGATTATGTTGACGTTGAATGCGTTGCTGATTCGAGTGCGTCGTCGATCGTTGGAGGCGCCACCACAGCTCAATTTAACAGCAATTTAACTTTGATTGCCACACACACTCACACACTTATTAGATTCTGTTGCTGCCAATGGCGCTGCCCAGTGCTGGTACTCTTCCTGGTGCCGCTGCTGCTGCTGCTCCAGTCCATTGAGTACCACTCACACCGACCACTTGCCAGCAACTGAGCGCTCGAGCAGCTGTGCTGCCGTATTTGAATGAAATGTCACGACATGGCGACGCTTTGGCGTATAAGACTTTCTGTGCTTTCGCCTAAACCGAAAGCTCGCAGTTCTGAACTTTTATAAGAGTGCTGCTGCTAGCATCTACCATCTCTTTCTATCGCTTGCACTTCGACACTGCGCAAGCGCATCCTTAATTAATTGTCGTGCGTTGTCTTCGTCTTCGTCGTCGTCTTCGATTTCGTCGTGTGCTTTTCGGTTTTCGGCTTTCGGCTGTCGTTTTCGGCTTCGACTTCGGTTTCAGTTTCGGCTTTTGGGTTTCGGCTGTTTGTCATTTAACCTGCTGCTTATCGTTGTTGCTGCTATTGTTGTTGTTGTTCTTGTTCAACATATGAAAATTAAAACGCTTAACAACAATTAACAACTGGCCACACTAGGCCTTAACGCATAACAACAACGATAACATTAATCAAGGCGCTGGCGACACCAAAACAGACAGCTAATTAATCAACACACAAAAAGGCATTCAAAAAATAGTGAAAAAACTAACGTTAAATATGTTAACCAAAACTGCACGACTAGTAGATACCCTGTAAGCTGTTAGAAGTGAATTCAAATCCCTCAGACTTGTCGCAGCTGCTGCTGATAACTTTTACATATAGATTTGATTGTTTTTCTAACTTTGTTACCACATTTAGACGCTTTTAAGGATACAGGACATGAAAAGGGGCAGGTAATAGATTGTTTTGGGCACGTTGCATTAACTGATTGTCGGGCACCAACTGGTATGTAAGTTTATGTCAGTTCGCATAAAAGTTACTTGAAAAATATCAAATCAAATCAAAGTTTGATTTGACAGCCAGACAGGACGAAACGGAAAAGGACTCAGAATTGATGTTTTTCTTTGCTGCCAGCGACTTTTAACAACTTGAACTTCAAGTATGCCCAAATCAAACACACCCACAAGCCCTAAAGTCAGCTCAGTTCAATTCAGTTCATTTGAGTTGATTTCTGTTGAGTTTAGTTTTAGTTCATAACTCGAGTCCTTTCTGTGGGTCCTTCTATCATTCTATCGCACAGTGCCCTCTAGCAGTGTCCAGCCAATATCAATTTATCAATTAATGTGCCTAATGAGAAGGCCAACTGATTTGCTGTGTCACTCACTGCAAGACTACACACACACACACCACAATATACACACATAAATGTACTACAAAATTAATTAGGATTTGGCCATCATCAACTGTTGTATCAAATAGCAGTCTATTAATATACATACATAGAATATATATATATATATATGTATAGATATAGTTATAGACTCCATTCCTGGCAGTTGATTGACATAACCCAAAGTGATTTCTCCCAGCAGCCCCCGCAAATTTGTTGTTCGGCTTTAATTGACAATCAAAGCAAGTAATCAAATTTGCAGCTTGACATTTTTCATTAGAATTATTATATAGTTATAGCCCCAGTTCAACATCCACATTATGTCCAGGACATACTCCTAGCCTAACATTATTTCGCGCCCACATCAAAGGCATAAAACTGCGACTCTTTCCCCCAAAAAGCGAGGAGTAAGGTTCATGCGTGTCAGAAAATGTGATAAGGCAAAAGCAAAGGTCGATAAGAAGGAGTTAACAACGAGATATTTAATTAGTTGGTAAGACAATCGTTGTCACCTTTCCAACCTTTGTGACATGTCTTCCTTATATATATCTATATATATCCACATAGAAAGCTTCTTAGCTGGGAAAGTAAGCCTTGAGAACGATATGAAGAAGGAAACCAACATTGTTTGGGAAAGAAGTTAATAAATACTCTTTAGTCTAAGAAAAAGATTGATATAACATTATCTTTTATTTCCTGAAAGTATAAGGAAAATTAACTACTTTCCCATACATTTACTCTTCACTAACTAATCACAATTCGAACAGCGCATAAACCTCCTCGTGTACAAAAACCACACGTTAAATTGAATTTGTTTTTGACTTTGATTAAGTCTGCTTTGTGTCTGGTGTGTGTAAAGTGCATGAAAACTCCAACAAGTTTTCCGCAACCTTGTGCATTTGTGCATTCAATAAGGAAAATCCATTTTAGGTACCTTCTGGCGATCGATACGAGTGGAGTTGATGACCAGTGGAAATGAAGCCACAAAATGGCAAAGCTAATGGCA
Organism: Hirtodrosophila trivittata; assembly: GCA_035045065.1. NCBI lineage: Eukaryota > Metazoa > Arthropoda > Insecta > Diptera > Drosophilidae > Hirtodrosophila > Hirtodrosophila trivittata. The sequence continues at coordinate 15,764,607 of JAWNNK010001311.1, read as the reverse complement.
GAAGGAGGCAGCTGACAGAGCGAGTATAGGATATAGGATATTGGATAGCGGGTGTTGGTTGGTTGGTTGGTTGGTTGGGTGGGTTGGTGGGTGGTTGGGCTTGGAGTGGGGGCGCCATTCGCTTGTCATTTAATATCCGCAATTAAAGTGGTCATCAATCAAAATGAACAACAAGAAAACCTAAATGAATTAAAAGTAAACGAAAGAACAAAAGCAAAGGATGAATGCACAAGCCAAAACGAAAGCTCTAATAAATAGAATAAAGCGCAGTAAACGAAGAAAGAAGGAAGGAAAAAAAAGAACCAAATGGGCGAAAAAATAGAAATAAACACAACCAAAGCGACACCAGACCCCAGTCCGGGTCCCGGTCTCGGTCTTGGTCCCGGGTCCCGGGTCCAGGCCCAGGCCCATGCCAGGGCGATAAACAAGTACTATACAAACAAAACAGCGCAGTACGCTGAACCTATTGATGATTGAGCAGGACATTAATCTAACAAAATGCAGACAGGCTGGGGCTGAAGCAGCAGCAGCAGCAGGACTACAACCGCACAGGACAACAACTGTGTAAGCGGAGCAGGACAAACGGGGGGCAGCAGCGGGGCAAGAGCAAATCAACTGACCAACTGTGAAAGTGTCAAATTTCAAGCCACATTGTTGGTGTTGTCCACATTGGGCGACATCCTTGTTATTGCTGTTGTTCTTGTTGTTGCTGGTGACGCTGGCCACGTAAGCAAACATAATTACGACGATGCCAATGTTACAACCTACATACATACATATACACAAACAGACATATATACAGACACGTCTATATATAGTATAGCTGGCCGAGTGCTTCATGTTCCTGTCAGTTGCTTCAGTGCGTCATGCCGTGAATTTAAAGTGCCTTCACGACATATCATTGTGTTTTGTAATTATTCAATCAATAAACACCAATTGCTAATGAGTACCGTTAGCATTTAACTGTTAATTAACTGTGTTCTGCAGATAAAACAAAAGCGCATAATATCCACATAATCAAATCAGATTTAAAGGTACGTTTGATATGTTAACTGTTGCTTACAGACTGTAAATTACAGTGCAACACTGTATCAGCTATGTTAACTTAAAGTTATGTAAATGTTAGCTAACAGTGCGCACTGTACCAGGCTTGAAATAGGTCTAGCACTTGGGAACCTTAAGATAAACCACAAAACAGCTTTAAGAAGCTCTCTTTAAGGTTGATGGTTAGACCAATAACATTGATAAATATGTTAGTTCTAGTACTGTTTTCAGACAAGTTAACATAACTGTAGTTAACAGCAGCTTAAACTGTAAAAACTTTGCTGAAGAACGCAGCTGCTGTCGACGAGAAACTCAACTTATTCAATTAATTTATATATTCTGCGAAGTTATCTAGTTAACAGCTGCTGCGAATGTTAACAAGTTTAACACTATGTTCATTAACATAAGTAGCAGGACTGTAGCTCACTTAACAGCTGCTGCGATTGAGCTTAATTGAACTGTAATCAAATTAACAAGCTACGCTATTGCCACTCATTAGTCTAAGCCAAGTTTATGCCAGTAATTGAATATCCTTGGACTCAATGTTATTTAACAGCAAAAGGACTGAAAGCCACTTAACTACAGAGTGTTCCGCATATGCGTACCGTGTGGTGCTTAACAGTTGCTGCTGTTGTTGTTGTTTTTGGAGCTAAGAGGAGGCTGTGTCAATGCAATTTTGGGCCATGTTGCTGGCGTCATCTCATATTGATGGCCGGACAGCAGCGATTGCAAATGCGCTGGATGCGAGCAGTCGTTGAACAAGAGAAAAGCAAAATCAGCAGCAGCAGAAGGCAAAGGCATCAGTTGAGAGCTGCCTCATTTGCTGTCCAGGCTGCAAAATTAGATGCCAAATTAGCACAGAAAACTGCATCAGCAACCGGAAACTGATGCAAAATGTGCAACCGGCAACCGGCAACTGGCAACTGGCAACCTCGAACGTCAGCTGTGAGTGTTAAGTTGCCACTGACCAACAAAAAAAAGGAGAAGAGAAACCGTTAGGATGCCCCATTGCATCAGTCATTGGAAGAGGAAGAGTATGTGTGTGTGTGTGTGGGTGTGTGTGTGTATTGCTGAACTGCTGTTGCTGCGGTGCTTTGACTGATGTGGCACAAAAAACCGAAAGGCAGGCACAAAAACTTTGCATTGACACGTACAAAGAGAACGGGATCGGTAAGGGAAGTCCTCCCTCAGAGATTGGAGTGGAACCACCCTTTGGAACGATACTAAATGGTTTTTCAATGGATTCGGGGCAGCGCTCTCAAGTCTTTGGATTCGCTTTGCCCGCAGCTTTGGCCTCCTTCCAAAGAAACGTTGCCAGCTTATGAAATTTGCGGTAGGTAGGATTCTTTATGTTCTTATTCTTACTCCAGCTCCAGCTCCAGCTACAGTTGTTGTTGTTGTTGCTCCTTTGTTGGGATTATTAAATTTGAAATGCTACACCTTGGTCCGTATCAGATTGCCATAAGAGCGTTAAGACAAAGAGGATATAGTATGCCTATCGGTATTCATGTAATATGCAAAGCCTTAGCCAGCATAAGAAAATATGCCATGTCATAAATTTTATACGAGTAACTGTATGAGTGCTTAGACAGCCGGCTCAGCCCAGTCAAATAAGATGAAACAATCCTTTACACACACACAAACCCACACACACATTGATATGTTGACACACTTTTGGTTTCTGTGTCCACCGCCCCCCTCACCTGATATACCTTTTGCCAGGCTCAGCAGAAAATATTTGCTATTTCTATTTTAATATGAGCCTAAATTGAGCTCGTTATTTATGTATATAGTTTACAATACGCTTGTACCTTATGGCCCGGCTAGTTCTCGACAGTTTTTAGGAGGCTTTTGTGCCCTGCTGTACACAGCGTGTGGTTTCTGTATTGGTACTATAAAAAAAAGCCAGTCCAGACACGAAGTTCCGGGGGGTGAAACCCAAAAGCAGCAACAAAACCCAAAAAGAAATATGACAAAACAATGGAAAATACGGGGGGTTCAAAAAGAAATATAGTAAAGACACCAACACGAACTGTCGTAATAAAAATGCCCTGCAGTTTAAATAATTGTCACTGTAATAAAGTGATGCACAAAATTATACAGACGCTTTGGGTTGTAAGAACAGTTCCGCATAATAAAAAAACTAATAAAAAACTAAAGAAATTTATTAAATAAAAATCATAAGATGATTAGGGAACAATCTAGTTTAAAGTCTAAAATGTGACTTATGAAGTAGATTTGTTTACTCTAGATATATAATACTATATATAATTATATATAGTGCTAAATTATAGAAGATTATTTATATTTAAAGTAGTTTCTCTACTCGATTTCAAGCAAACTTATAGAAGCTGCTATTTCTGCTACTCTTTATCGCAGACAGAGCATAAATCCATATCAGACTGAACTGAATCAGTTCATAATATAGTTCTTAATGGAAAAGTTCATTTAATCAGTTCCAAATATAGTTTTCAAAGGAAGAAAATCGTCAAAAGGAATAGCCTCAGGATATATTTCTTTAGCAAATTAACATCCAATTCAAACTTAAGTTCCATCTACAAAAAACTGTTCCCAACTTAACAGATTTCAAATTGTTATATTTTCAGTTAGAATAACCTTTTGGAAATTTGTCGCCTAACCCGTAATTAACATATGGCAGCTCCGTTTAAGCCCTGGATATCAATTTGATGGTGCCAGAGGCAGTGGAAGCTGAGTCAAGGATTCATTCATTGGCCATTAATCAGAGCTTTGACTTCTAGTTGCTGGCTTAAGCTGTGAGCTGCCCTCGTCTCTGTGCCCAAAAGTTCCGTAGGGGAACAGCCAGAGGGACACAGAGAGTGGGAGCAGAGAGTGTGTGGGGGGAGGGGTGGTTATCCACTTGGTCCATTTTATAGCAGCAGCCAAAACATTATAGCCATGATTAATGGAAGATAATAATTTCGAGTGCGAGCACTTGACAGCATACAAAAAGTCAGAGAACTATGGCCAATGACGTCCATTAGACTTGCCATGGTCAAAACGAAGCGTTGGCAGTGGTAGGGGAGGGGAGGGGAGGGGAGGTGTCAGTGGGGGGTGTGAGTGGAGGAAAGGCAACAAAATGCAACAGCAGCAGAGCCAACTGCAAATGACTGCTGAAAAATAAGCAAGAGCAATAAAAACAACAATTTGGATATAAAACTATTGCCATATTCTGTTTACGGCAGTTAACGAGCACTCTTTTTACACACACACACACACACACACACACACACAGACACACACAGCAGTTGTGCGTGTGATTTACTTCATTTTGTGCATAAATTATGATAACCATAAAAACAAAAAAATAGAAAAAATTAAGAAAAAATGGGAAAAACAACGGAAGCGGAAGCGGAAACGGAAACCGAAATGGAAACGGAATTAACGCAACACACAGAGCAGCCATTGGCGTGGCCTCTCTGTGGCATGCGGCATGTGGCATATGTGGCATATGCAGAGGCAGCTGCAGTCATTGTGACACTTGCCACATGTCGGTTTTTTTGATGCTGCCAAAAAACTACCGAAATTGATTTAAGCGACGCGCTTTGGCCTTAACCCTTGTCCTCTCGCTTCGTATTTTTGGGTTTTTGTGGCAATTTCTGTTGTTGCTTGTCGTTGCCTGTGTTGTTGCATTGTCCTGTTGCAGCAGATGCAGTAAATGACATTAAAATCCAGTCAGCCCGCAAAATGATTTTAGAATTTTTTTTTTGGTTTTATTTTTGGTGGTTTTTCTAATGTTTTTCTTTGAAATTTACGAGCAGCTACGGGAATGGTCTGATGGATATACACCCTATACTAGGGCAGGATGTACGCTTTATATAGGAGCTGACATGAAGCTGTCCTTAAGCCAGGTCAGCGGAAGTGCGGTGTAGGGGTACTGCTACTGGGTTGTCGGGGAATAACGTTTCAAGTTACACGCCTCGCATAGAGTGCGCTTTTAAAAGCAACGCCTTTTATGCCAAGCTCGAGTCATTACAAAAGGACACACACAAACACACACACACACACACACACACACAGAGAGCATCCTTCTGCTCCTGCTACTTTTACCCGCTCAGCATGCCTCACACCGCTTTATGCCTATGGCCACAGGATGTGTGCGTCTGTCAAAGACAATGAACGCTCGTCGAACCAATATAAGTGCAGCGCCGGTCTCCAAGAGGAGGTCTTTCCAGTCGGGGGTTTGATGGCTGGTGATGGTGCTGTGCAAGTGCGTCATAAAATTACTTTTTATCATTGTAACATGACAGCCGTCAAGCTCTGGCCCTGGTCCTGGTCCTAGTCCTGGTCCTGGCCGTGGGCGTGGGCCTGGGCTTGGCTCTGACGCTGCTACTGCTGCTGCTGCTTCTGAGGTTTTATGAGACAGCCAATGCCAAAGACATTCATACACGTTTTCTTTATGATGCAACTAAAAGGATGCTGCCCCGCTCCTGCTCCTGCTGCTTGTCCTTCTGCTTGAGCAACATCTACCAGGCCCACTCTATATTTAGCTCCAACCTCAACCTCAACAACAGACAAAACTCCACAGTTACAGCTCATGCATCGTATTAATGGTTCTCATGCACGACAGCCCAACGCTAATAAGCATAAACGCAAACTTGCCATGTGACTCGATTGCGTCTTCCTTCCTTCACTTGGAAAGGTTGGGTAATGCTGCTGATGATGCTGCTGCTGCTGTTTGTCCTGTTTAATCCTGTGCGTGCCTGCCAGGACATGAACATTGTCCTTTGCGTGCGAGCAGCACTTTGACTTCTTTGTGCACTTTATTAATGTTATTAAAAATCTAACAAATGACACACGCTGCCAACTAACACAACTCTCCAGCATGCAACTTGCCCACTAACTACTTGCAACTTGCCATTGCCGCTTGCCACTTGCCACTTGCCACTCGTCACTTGCAGCTTACAACTTGCGCTTTATTAATGCCAGAAAAAAAACACGCAAAAGTGCCAATTAATGTGGCTGCTCAGAGCTCAGAGCCCAGTACTCAGTACTCAGTGCTCGGTGCTCGGTGGTCACTGGTCGCTTGGCAACTTTGTTGCCTCATTAGCAATTGACAGGAATTCACTTTGACCACCTTTCTCCCAGCTAATTGCCTTCACCTCAACTTATATGCTTCACCAGCTTGTGTAAACTACAAATAAACACTTTCAGTAACCGCAAACCAATTATAAAGTGCAATCGCATTTAGCTTCTAGTTGTTTTGACTAATAATGCAGTACAGCTTCTAAGGAGCTTAAAAACATATGCTAGAATATAAAATAATGAGATTCATATATACTAGTTAGCAAACATTTGCATATCGTTGACAGGATAGAAAACTGCCAACTCCCAAAGGATTTTTTTATATATGTATTTAACTAGAGTCGACAAACAGCTGTCGACTACATTGAAAATGCAATAAAACAAGGATATTTTTAAATTTAAAATACAATTAAATATAATTTGTACATAATATTATAAGAAATATCAAACGAAAACTTAGAAAGAGTCAAACACTGGGAGTAATCGAAAATATCTGCGACAAATGTTGGATCATTTCATACTTTTTTTTGATCCAAGTTAAATTTCAAATAAGTCAAATTTAAACTGCTTTTCTTTTTCATCATTTCATTTGCTATCCTGTATTTTTTCCTCTATTGTATTTCAGCCTGTCTGCAATAATTCCCACGTAGTTCTTAACATGCCACCGCGAGGCATCGCTGTTAATTATAGCTCAGCCTAAAAGTATGCAATAAAAATGCAGAAAAAATGCAAAACGCGAAAAAAGGTTTTTTAAAAACTGCACAAACTTTTGGCTTGGCTTTTGTTTGAAGTAGAATTAACTTTTGTTAAATCCATAAATCTTGTTGGGAAACATCCATTTAATTGCTGTTGAAATGTGAATTAAAGTGTGAGAATAAAGTGCTAAAAATTTCACCATTTTTTATCTAGAGGAATGCAACAGCTTCAGAGAATTGTTTGGCAATGCATTAAACTGCCAGCTCCATTTGATAACAATTTGAACAACGGGACCAATTCTATCGCAGTTTATTTTCACTCAATTTTCTCGCTTAACGAAAACAAGAAAAAAGGGAATGGAAAAAAATAAGAAAAAATAAAGCCAATTGATGGCAAAAACTGGCAAACAGAGTCGAGCACCGACTGCCAAGGACGAACTACTGAAAGCTGAGAACTGAACGGAAATTGTTGACTTTTTGCGTAGTTTAAACAAGTTTAATTAAGACTCATCACGGAGCACTTTTAAGCACATAGAAGAAAGGTAAAAATGCTAAAAGGTGTCTGTGCCATGTTGGGTGAAAACTTGGCTTAAACACCTTACAAAGTGGCAACAGTTGATAAACAATGGCTAAAAACTTCATTTGCAGTCAAGTAATTGGCATATTATAAAAGAGCGTTGTCCGGCTGCTGTTTCCTTTGCAATTGCAAAACAATTGTCAATTTGGCTTAAACATTTTGGCCAAAGTGCAAGTTTTTTTTTGCCAACTTCCGTTTAGCTGCGGTTCCTGCTGCTGCTGCTGCTGCTGCTGCTGCTTGCTGCCTGCTCCTGCCTGATGCTGTCACTTGATTTGTGTCTCTGTCACTTTGCAGCAATTTCAGCGGTTAATGCTCGTATCTCAAGGCATTCGGAATGGCACGCGGCAACTTTGTCCTTGCCCAGGATGTTGTCACTTGTACTTCTACTTGTATACTCTGTATGTGTGTGTGTGTGTGGTTTGTCTGTGTGTGCGCGAAAACAAAATGAGTACAAAATGCTAAAAACGACTTCCGTTTGGCAATTTGCATGCTGTGCACCCCGCCGGAAATGGAAAAACACTTGGGATGCTGCGTTCCTGCGATGCTGCGATGCCGTTGCCCTTCAGTTCTCCTGCGCTCCACCTTCTGCCCCAGCCTCTGGCTTTGTTTGCAATTAAGTGGGAACACATGCAGCTAGACGGGCAAAAAACCAGGTCACCCAATACATGTTGTCTAAGAGGAGGGGCCCATGGCAGGGCAGGGACGAAGTATTACTTGTTTTTATATGTATATTTCATGTAAAGTCAATTTGATGCCCGTTGACCAACCGCTGCGAGCCAAGTAATGTTATACTGTGCCCCTGCACCGCTGCCGCAGTGCCGCCTTTGCCTTAATGGCCAATTAAGCGTAGACGAAGCAAGAAATAATTAAATCGTTCCCTGAAATGTCGCCATGTGCGTTTCCATGGTGTTATTGCCTCTGGGCTGCTACCCAACGGGCTATCGAGACGCCACCGAACACGCGGCGTATGCGTAATCCAAAATTCCAACAATTTCAGCCATTTTCAGGCGCAGCCTCAAAGTATGCAACGGTATTTTCGGTACTCATTAAAGGCAAGCTGGAAAATTGCATAATTGCAACGGACTTCAATGGATTCGGACTGACGCTGATTCTCTGGAATCTTTGGATTCCTTGCACTCGCTCTGTTGAATATTTGAAGCGCAATTATGCAGCTGTGCATTAAAAATCAAATAGAACATTAAGAGCGACAGCTGCAATCAGGACACTTCGCTCAGGCGGCTTCGTGTTAGCTACGTTTTGGCCATCATAAAATTCAATTTGGCGCAAAGTGTTTAATGAAAGCGCCAACTTGGCGACCCAACACCGAACCCTGACCCCCAACTTGACCCAACACAGTGCCGCACAGCGGGCCAACTTGGCCATTAACAATTCACGCAGACTGCCGCTGCGCTACGCATGGCTAAGAACTAAATAACAACAAAACACAAGTAACTAAGGATGCTTAAGGAGACTCTGTTTCACTCGAAGATACCCTGTAATTAAGGTCACATACTTTTATTAATAAATTTACTATACACACTTTAAGCAGAGCTGGTCTCCCTTCAGTTGACTGCTGACAATAAATGCTGGGATAAAGTTTGACTTTTTATGCGACTATCCTGTAGTTTAAAGGATGCAAAATGAGAGACAATTATATTGAGTTCAAGCTGAACCTGTAACAGACTTTGGATATAGCTTTATAGCTGGATCGTTACCAAAAAAAGATATTATTTACAATAATCTAACAGATTTGCTTACTGAAACTTTAACTTACACAAGTTTCGGTTCAATTTATCTGTATATATAATTTCTGACATGGAAAACTCCTGAACTACATCCTTTGCCTACAGGGTATTAGAAATATACACAACACAACAAAAAACTAGCGACTTGTTTTACATAAAAACTCACTTTAGACATCAAATTATGCAATCTCGAACGTAACCCCGCAACCGCTCTATCTACTGCAGGAGGAGGAGCAGAGGGTCAGGGATGGGGATCCTTTTTTGCGCACTGACAAAATGCAATGGATGTAATAAAAATTAACAAGCTACGCTACGTTTGAGTTTTGAATTAATTGAAAGCGCGTATGCGCAGGACATTCCATGGAGGAGTGGATTGTTGGGAAGCAATGCAGCAACAGCTCCTGTATAAAGGGGAAGCCCCCTTGATAGTATTCCGTCAGGATGCTGCTTGCCTTAGAAAATTATAAATTCGCGTCTAAATGAGCGTTGCAAAATTAATGAACTGTATGCAGTTTAATTGAAATGAGCATCCACAGAGCATAGGGAGGCGGCAGTGGGAGGCTATGCAGCTGTGTGTGTGCGAAAATGCATAATGAAAACCAATTTTTAACAGCAAAAACATAATAGAAAACTGTGTGAAATCATCCAAGAGATGCGCTGCTATCGAAGTGTTTCGATTTTCAGTACATTGTTAAATAAATATTTTACAATTCTACCCAAATATTTTCCTAAAATTTGTTCATTTTCATGGGAAGTAAATTTTTAAGCTTGAAAGGGAAAAAGTTGTACTTAAAAAAGAGATTTGAGAATTTTAAAAATAAAAATAATAATAAAGGATTTATTTATAGATTTTTATCATAAAAAAAGTATTAAAATGTAGCTCCTATTTCAGAAAATATATATATAATTTAGTTTTCATTTAAATATAAACATTTTACTGCTTTTATATAGAAATTAATATATATTTATATTAATTATTATTAAAGGTCTCAGACTTACCTCCATGTTAGATCCGTTTTATCCCATTTGGCTCCTTGAAGGACATAGCGCCGTTTACGTATCTTGCCATGATCCAGATTATCCGGAGTGAAATTGTTCGTATACTTATTGTCGCTGAGACCGCAGCGTGGTCTTCGTATTAAGTTGGCCGTATCCTGGTCGATTTTACCGGTAACTGGAATGTTGCCAAATCTCTGCCAGCAGCAACAGCAACAGAAGCAAACTGTTAGTTGTAAAATTGTGCATAATACATGTGACAGAGCGCATCTGCTTGGCAGCACCTACCTGGAGATTACGTATTGCTTCTATCACCTGCTCCTCGGTGCGCAGCGCACCAGTTTCCTTGTCTGACTTGGGTAGATAATCAAACTCCATGAGGTAATTGTACTGTAAATGTAAAGTGGAAAACAGAAAGATGGTATAAACGATTTGGGTGGATAACTACGAGTATCTACAATACACACACAGCATACAGAAATACAGAAATACACAGTACAGATGCATTAGGGAAATGTGCCAACTGTAATGTCTGCCAGTTTCCCAGTTTGCCAGTTTTTCAGTTTTCGAGCCAAACTATTTGTTTGGCTTAATGTAGGCGCAGCGTTCAAATGATGCCAGCATCAAAAAACAAAAAAATAAAACAAAAGCAGAAAAAAAAGAAAAGTTTCATCCATAAAGTTAATGATAAAAGCAACAGTCAGAGCAACAACTAAAAACAACAAGCCAAACACCCCAAACAACAACAACAACTGAGTTTAACGTTACATTAATAAGCCAAAAAGTAAGCCACATAAAAAAAACTGCAGAAAAAGGAGCCAAAAAGCAAAAGGGAGAAGATAGAAAAAAACCTTAAAGTTTGAGATCTGCGCGATTCTACGATGTTTGCCAGCCAAATTTAAGGAAGAGACTTAAAGGAGGTCTATTTTTAGCAGCTCTCAAGTTAAGGATCTACTTTGAATAACAAATATTTCAGCTTATACCCTGTGTTATGGTCAAACAATGCAGCAGGTCGAAAATTGAGTCTTAAAGTTTGCGAACTGTTTAAATAAGAGATAGTCTCCAGTTCCTATAAGACAGACAGAAAATCAGTCTTAAATTATGCTAGATACTTCACTTATTGTTATTCTTACAACTTAGAGTCCTGTATACCCTTTGCACTCTTAGTTTAGAGTACAGGGTATAGAGATACTGAAAATACTTGGGTAAAATTGCTATCGGCAGCAGTTTAAGGCTTACGGCTTCGGTTTCTGCCACTCAGAGTCTGGTCACAATCGATGGGCATAATTCTTTAGCTTTTCTTTTTTGGGGCATGCCGCTTGCCGCATGCCGCATGCCGCATGCCCCACAACCAAATAAACAGTCATAACTGTAAAGTGTGCGACATCGACGACAAAACAGAGCTCTGACCATATGTGTGGACTGGATTTGCATATATTTACATGCAACACACATGGAGACACGCACACACACGCACGTAGAACAGACAGACAAGCGAGCATATTTATTTACTAACACACCCCCCACATGAGTGTGTGTGTGTGTGGGGGAGTATGTGACACACACCCACACATAGACTGAGAAACATACACCAGCACGTGACCTGCAAATTAAAATTTCTCTTTCATTTCGGATATATGAGAAAATTGTCGCACACTCACACTCACTCACACACACACACACACACGCAACAGACAACACACAAAGGGGGCCACACGCAATTTGTTAGAAACACATAACAAAAAAAAAAACAACTAAAAACTAGAACAAATTTTTCCATTTTTGGCTCAAGTTATTGTTTCGGTTGCTTAAATGAAATTTATGCAAAAATCGGACAAACAAACTGAACCTTTTGGCCCAATGAATCAGAGCCAAAAGCCAAAGTCGATTCACAAATACAAAATATAATGCTAAAAAATCGTTAACAAGTTAAGAATCTAATGCCTTATGCTCGTTTGTAACCAAGTACGTGATGTGTTGTGATGTGATTAGTTGGATTTATTGGGGAATCGATTGATGAATGGCTGTGCTACTGAATGCTCCGTGGGACGCATATAAATCTGGCCAACAACTGAACGGAATCGAGGGAATTGGAGGCAAGGCATAGCAACTGGCAGAACTGCTTAAAGGTTAAACAAATATTGAATTCTAATGAAGAGCTGCAACAAGTTGAAGAACTCGAAATAAGTGTTCATTAATTGTTAAGTTTCGGTCATTTTCTAGATAGTTTATGATCATTACGAGCAGAAAACTAGGAATAGAACATAATTATAATTGTACAGATAGATAAAGACATAAAGTTCGATTGGACTATAAAAAATAATTGAACATCAAGTCAAATCTTTATGCATTTTCTGTATCTTATTTCAATTTATTAATCAATTTAAAATAAGAATATAATTGTCTCGGAATTAAACAGAGGCAGCTGCTTCAGAGAAGAATATAATGTATACTTTTATAGGAAAATTAAGCAGCTATGAAATATATATACTAACCACTTAGTAGGGATTATCTATAATAATATATAAAGTGATTTTAGGGGGTACTTCCCATTCGAGTACAGTTTTTATTCAAGTTTATCAATAGGGAAATTAGCATACAGAATTGTATTTAAGGAACTTTTCATTGCTTTCTCTTCGTTTATGGCAAATGTGATGCCATAATGAATTGCCAAATAGTTTATACAGTAGAAATCCGCTTTAACGAACCAACGAATCAAATGCTAACCCCTGTACGTTAAATCGAACAGTTCGTTATTTCAAGTACTCAACTGAGGCGAATCCGTTAAACGGAGTGTACGTTAAACTTCTACCGTATTATTCTTTGCTATAAATATCATTATTATATATGTATGTACATATAATTATTAGTTATATATAGTATATGGAACATATATTGTTCAGTTCTTTATTCAAAATCATCTTTTACACAACAGAAGTGCGTTTTGTCTTCAAATTTATCTACTACTACTAATTTTTTCTACATCAGAAGCAATCGTAAGAATTACCCGTTTTAAGTGGGTCAACCGCCCTTCTCGTCGATTCTCAAATGTAGTACCTAAGCTCCTGTAAAGCGATGCTTTTTTGGTGTCTTCTTGTGTGAATGTGTATGTAAGTGCATGTATGTAAGTGTGGGTGAGTAAGCATGTGTGTGTGTATGTATGTATGTGTGTATGCATGTAAGTTAACGACAAGCATTACCAAAACATAAATGCTCAGATCACGTGGAACACCAACGTGAGAAAACCCCAAAAAAAACAAGTGCACAAGGGCCAACGTGACCATGGCCCAAGTGCATGATCATTTACGCCACGTGCGCTGAGCCAGCACATTCCAAAGACGACACCATCGTGGGAACATCAAAGGAATAGGACACCATCGCCAGCAGCGAACAGCGACGTCGGCAGAGGCCAGCGGCAGAGGCAGCTTTTAGATACTAAGTATAAACTTTGTAAAATCAGTCTTAAGATACCTTTCGGGAAATAAACATTATTTTTTTACAAAAATAAATACCGATAAACTTAATTGGCGCCCGAGCAGGGACCAGTACGCGCGGAATAAAGTCGAAGGACGATTAAGAAGAAACTAACAGTGAAAAATATCCTTGAGCAAAGGTGCCTCTAAGAGCCACAGCTAAGGAAAAGGAACATTCATTTAATTAATTAAAAATAAAAAATAAAAACAACGGCAATAAACAGTGAATATCAATCCTCACAACAAAAAGTGACAAAAAGTTAACGTTACATCCTTAAATCGACCCACCAAAAAGTGCCTGAACAGCCACAGGAGGGCGAATACAAAAGGATTACGCAAACATTTTTATAAAAACAAAAAATTTTTTTCAAATATCATAATCACACACAAGAACAGTGACAGTGACCAAAATAAGTGGGAAAAAAAACATTTGTGGTTCGTTGTAATAAAAGAAACTTCGCTATCCTTCGATTGTCTGCCGTACTGGCCAGAAGACCGCCGACGGCTTTGTTGTACAAGTTCGCAGAGCGCCGCGAAGTAGGATCCCGGAGGTGCCTTAGTCACCTGCACTACCGTACAGGACAAACGGGACTTAGCCAAGGGGACATCGCGGGAGATCGCCGGAATGATGTTAGTAATGTAAGTCTTACAGTTAAGTGAAAAAAGAAAAAATATATTACAAAAGTATAAAAAAAGAAATTCTAAAAATAAGTTAAAAACTCGAAAGAGTAAGAGAAATTTATTGAAAAAATATAAGAAAGTATAAGAAAAATTTTAGATAATAAAATCTGAGAGTGGAACACTCTAGAAAAATTGTTTTCTCATTAATAATAATAGAAATATAAGAAAAAAAATACAAAGTGAAAAAGATTATAAAAATATATAAGAGAAAAATAACAAGACGTAAAATAATAAAAAAATACACAACACCGAGTCGATCGGTATAAAAAGTCCAATCCTGCGAATCCCAAGGGACCCTCCAGGATAGAAGGAACAAACCAGCCACTGGTTTTTACACAATAAAAACATAAGTAAATAAAAGAAAATATTCACTTTATAATTTTAAGATTCTAAAATCATTTGTCAATTGTGTTAAGTCTTTGTTAATACAAGGAAGAACTGTTTCTGTAAAATTGTTCATCTAACGCAAAACAGTAGTCACCATGCAAGCAGATTTGTCCGATGCAGTGGCTGCTCTCAATTTGGGAGCAGACAATCCCAGTCGTCCGTTCGCTCGACCAAGTGGTCGCCCAGTTACAAGCACTCCTATCGCGAGTTCAGAGTTAAAGGACCTGATAGTAAACATGATTAAGGAAACGTTAGAAGGTGGAGATTTAATTAGGCAGGCCGTTAACAATGCGGATAAGCCAGACTCTTTTTTTGATTTGCCGGTTGCTAGACCTGACCCACAAATAACAAACGAAAAGATACCGGAGGTGATACGCCTCATAAGGGAATTTTCTGGGGATAGGACCGCCTTCAGCTCATGGAGAAAGAACATTGACAGGATCATGAGTTTGTATGAAGGCAGAGAAGACACGTACCAATATTATCTGGTCACCCTTGCTGTACGCAACAAGGTTGTCGGAGAAGCGGACGTAGTCCTTGAATCTTATAATACGCCTATGAATTGGAAAGCGATTTCCAAATGTCTCACCTCGCATTATGCAGACAAGAGAGACCTAAAAACTTTAGAGTACCAATTGTTCTCAATAGTTCAAGGTCGCATGACAGTGAGCGGGTTCTACCAAGCAGTTTATCACCAGCTCTCCCTGATACTGAACCAAATAGGTGTTCAAGAAGATTCGGACGAAACAATAAGGGCATTGACTAAAAACTATAGAGAAAAAGCACTTGATACATTTGTTAGAGGGCTTAATGGGGATTTACCGCGCCTGTTGGCAATAAAGGAACCAAGGGATTTGAGTCATGCGTTGCATCTGTGCGGACTGGTGGAGAACCAGGATTACAGAAACGCATTCACTTCAAAAGTGAGACAACAACCCCCACCTTTACCGCCCAGACAGTCACAGGGACAACACATGAACAAATATGCAAGGCCTATACAAGATAACACTCCCGTACAACAAAAAAACTTTGATCACAATTTGTACTACCCCCCTAAACCAACTTACCGACCACCACAGTGGAACTATAATAGAAACAACCTCGGTAACAACAACCAATATAACCAACATCAGAACTATAGACAAAATCCAGGGCCACCACCAAGACCTTTCGCGCAGAAACCGGAACCTAGACCAACACCAATGGAAATCGATTCCTCGGTACGGTCTAGAAACCCTAATTACATAAATAGACCGCAGACGATCGAGACGACAGGCAAACGACCCCCACCTTTGAGCCACAGTGGCCCAGCCCAGAAGTTTCAACGAAACTTCCACGTCACTACAGGGGGCAGCGAACAACAAACGTACGAGGACGACTCAACCTATACCTACGAAACGGACATAGAAGAACAAAATTATTTCAACATAGTCGCACAGGAAGGGGCTGACGAATTACCAGACCAATTTCCAGAGCATAACGACTCATATTACAGCTACGACTCCGCAGAGGCTGCAGAAGTCCATTTTTTAGAATAGATTTCTCCTCGTTACCATACTTTAATTGTGTAGCGAGGGATGGTAGGGCACTCAAATTTTTGATAGATACAGGATCTGACCAAAATTATATAAATCCGACACTAGTAAAGAATCCGATAGAAAATGAAAAACCTTTTTTTGCAAGTTCCGTAGGCGGGCACAAAAAGATAACTCACCATACATTTTTAAACCTTTTCGGGATACACGACATTCCTATGAAGTTCTTCCTTCTACCGACTCTGACGACTTTCGATGGTCTTTTGGGATATAATACTATGAGACAAATAGGAGCCGACATTTGTAATACGGGGGACTACTTGGTTATTAACCATAACTTTAGAATCAGAATCAGACGGCTTCCTATCGGAGCGATAAATACCATAGAATTGAGAACCGACCATATGACTCAAGACCAAAAGACAAAAATAGAATATTTGACAAAAGCACACGAACAGCTGTTCGCAGATCCCGACAAAAAACTCACGTACGCAACCGAAGTAGTTGGCGAAATCAGGACTTCATCTGATTCGCCAGTATACAGCAAACACTATCAATACCCGATTTCATTGAAACAAGAAGTAGAGACACAAGTACAGGAATTGCTGCGTGACGGCATCATAAGACCTTCACGGTCACCCTATAACGCGCCAGTGTGGGTCGTCCCGAAAAAAACTGACGCATCAGGGAAAAAGAAATATAGAGTAGTAATTGACTATAGAAAGTTAAATGACATAACAATTTCCGATCGTTATCCAATCCCGGAGATTGGAGAGATTATAGCACAATTAGGGAAAAATAAATTCTTCTCAGTCCTAGACCTAAAAAGCGGTTTCCACCAGATAATCCTCAAGAAACAGACATTGAAAAGACAGCTTTCGCCATCAACGGTGGCAAATTTGAATTCACTAGATTACCGTTCGGGTTAAAGAACTCCCCTGCAATCTTCCAGAGAACTCTAGACGACATACTAAGAGATCACATTGGTAAGATATGCTTTGTGTATATCGATGATATTATTGTCTTCAGTAAAAACGAAGACGATCATGCCAGACATTTAGAAAGAGTCTTTACGACCTTAGAAATGGCTAATATGAAAGTCCAAATCGATAAATGCGAATTTTTAAGACAGAAGTAGACTTTGGGGTTTACCATATCCCAACATGGTGTTAAAACCAACGCAAACAAGGTCAAGGCAATAGAATCATTTCCAATTCCGAAAACTTTAAAGGAACTTCGCTCCTTCTTAGGACTTTCAAGTTATTACCGACGATTTATTCGGGATTATGCCAAGATAGCCAAACCCTTGACTACCTTACTACGAGGTGAATACGGTAGACTTACGAAAAATATATCCGGCAAAATAAAAATCAATATGAATAGAGAAGCTATAGAATCATTCGA
The DNA here is from genome assembly GCA_035045065.1 of Hirtodrosophila trivittata. Lineage (NCBI taxonomy): Eukaryota > Metazoa > Arthropoda > Insecta > Diptera > Drosophilidae > Hirtodrosophila > Hirtodrosophila trivittata. The sequence goes on along the minus strand of JAWNNK010001311.1, from coordinate 15,747,027 downwards.
TAAATTAAGAAGAACCCTTGCCTCACAAGATGTAATACTTGTGTACCCAGATTTTAAAAAAGGAATTCCAATTAACGACTGATGCATCTAATTTTGCTATTGGAGCAGTATTAGAACAAGAGGGTAGACCAATTACTTTTATTTCTCGCACTCTCAATAAAACGGAGGAAAACTATGCAGCAAATGAGAAGGAAATGCTGGCAATAGTTTGGGCTCTCCAGAGTTTACGAATGTACCTGTACGGTACTGCAAAAGTAATTATTTACACAGATCACCAGCCTTTGACTTTTGCTTTAAGTAGCAATAATCACAATGGCAAGTTGAAAAGGTGGAAGAGTCGTTTAGAGGAATATAATCATGAGCTAAGGTACAAACCAGGAGTATCGAACGTAGTAGCAGATGCACTCTCTAGAAACCCAGTAGACACACAAATTAACAACACATCGGCAACAGTACATAGCGACGAAAGTTCAGCACACAATCTAATACCGTGCATAGGAGTTCCAATTAATGTATTCAAAAACCAAATCATCCTACTACTCTCAGACGAAGAAACTTACGAGTTTACACTCCCTTTTCCAACTTACCATAGACATGTAATTAAACAGAAAAACTTTTCAGAACAGGAATTAGTGAAAATATTAAAAAAACGATTAGACCCCAACCTAGTAAACGGACTTTTTACATCAGAAAGAATACTCGGGAAAATACAGAACATATACCCTGTGCATTTCAAGTCATACAAAGTGAGATACACGCAACTTCAAGTAGAGGACGTCACGTCAGAAACAGAACAGAACGACATTATGGCCAAAGAGCATGCCAGAGCACATAGGAGCCCCATAGAAAACAAAATACAAATCCTCAGTAAATACTTTTTCCCACAGTTGAACAAGAGAATCGTAGCAATAGCAAAAGCATGCGAGACGTGTAAAACGTCAAAGTACGACCGACATCCAAATCACGTAGAGTTGCAAGCAACTCCGATACCAACCTATCCAGGACAGATAATCCATGTAGATATCTATTCAACAGAAGGGAAACTAGTACTCACTGCTTTGGACAAGTTCTCGAAATATGCACAAGTGCGACTGATAAATTCCAAAGCGGCGGAAGATCTGAAACATCCGCTATACGAAATTATGATAGCGTACGGAATGCCAGAACTAGTGGTCATGGACAATGAGAAAGCTTTAAACGCAGCTTCTATTAAATTCCTAATAGAAGACCAATTAGGGGCCAGAACGTACACCACACCACCATACAACTCGACAAGCAATGGACAGATAGAAAGATTCCACTCAACGCTAAGCGAAATCATGAGATGTCTCAAGAAAGACAACAACGGTAGAAACTTTGGGGATTTACTGCTAAAGACAGTACAAGAATATAACCAATCCATACACTCCACTGTAAAAGGTAGACCCATAGAGATATTTTTTGCGAACAAGAGGATCAGGGATCCAGCAGAACTAGAGACAGCTAGGGAACAGATTACTAAAAAAATAAAAAACAAACAAGAAACAGACCTGACCTACCATAACAAAAAGAAACAGCAACCAAAAACCTACGAAATAGGAGAAACGGTTTACGCAAAAATTGACAAGCGTTTAGGTTCTAAACTAACAGCAAAATACAAGAAGTTGGAATAGTAGAAAAAATGCTTAATAGAAAATGAAATATTTTTTGCAATGTAGAGGAGTTATTGGAATTTGCCCAGATTAAAGTAGCCACTGATGACAAAAACATAATTTACATAATAAGTATACCTAAAATAGAAAAAACAATATGTAATTCTATGATTATAAAACCGGTAAAAAAGCTAAATGCTGTTATTGAAGTAAAATTTAATAAAATTATAAAATGCAAGCATAAATATTTTGCATTAAAGAGCGACTGTGAAGCTCATAGTAGTAAGATCATATGTAAAAACCAAAATTTGTTAGACTTAAGTAATGACAATTGTGTAACTGCCCTGCTGGAGAACAAACCCTCTGATTGCAAGTGGGTAAATAACCAACACGTTCCAGACCACGAAGAGATACTACCGGGAACCATCCTGCTTAACGACTACCGAGGAAGGGTAGAAATTGATGGCGAAATTAAGGAGATGACGGGAACCTTCGTAATACAAATTGAAAATTCGACAGTCAATGTGAATGGAGACAGCTATTCGATCAGCACCAGAACGTATGCGGAACCAACGCCCCCACTATTCCAATTAATGAATGCCAGGAAGACCGTCGAGGAGGTACTATCTCTACAGATGATGAGGGAACTTCACATTAATAATACAAGGAAACTGAACCTACTGGAAGAGACCAACAAATCAACGAAGAGAGCGAATATAACACTTGTGAGCATACTACTAGTAATGGCCACAATAGCTATCAGTAGTTGGTTCGCCCGGAGGTACATCATCCCCCACTGGAAAAAAAGCAACAACACACCAGAGATAGAGGCAGCAGCCGGAAACAATGCAACAAACGTCAAACGCTTTTACATCGCGTCCGAGGACGTCCGCATTTAAAGGGGGAGGAGTTAACGACAAGCATTACCAAAACATAAATGCTCAGATCACGTGGAACACCAACGTGAGAAAACCCCAAAAAAAACAAGTGCACAAGGGCCAACGTGACCATGGCCCAAGTGCATGATCATTTACGCCACGTGCGCTGAGCCAGCACATTCCAAAGACGACACCATCGTGGGAACATCAAAGGAATAGGACACCATCGCCAGCAGCGAACAGCGACGTCGGCAGAGGCCAGCGGCAGAGGCAGCTTTTAGATACTAAGTATAAACTTTGTAAAATCAGTCTTAAGATACCTTTCGGGAAATAAACATTATTTTTTTACAAAAATAAATACCGATAAACTTAATTTGTATGTATGTATCTAGCTATCGATACAATTATAATTGTTTAAAGTGATCCTAAAAGTATGCTACACTTAAAGTCAACAGCCTTTCTCGTCGATTCTCAAATGTAGTACTTAAGCTCCTGTAAAGCGACGCTTTTTTGGTGACTTCTGGTGTGAAAGTGTGGGTGTATATGTAAGTGTATGTGAGTATGTATGTATGTATGTAAGTGTGGGTGAGTATGTATGTATGTGTGTATGCATGTATGCATGTATGTATGTATCTAGCTAACGATACAATTATAATTGTTTAACGTGATCCTAAAAGTATGCTACACCCCAGCCTTTCTCGTCGATTCTCAAATGTAGTACTTAAGCTCCTGTAAAGCGATGCTTTTTTGGTGTCTTCTTGTGTGAAAGTGTATGTGTAAACGTAAGTGTGGGTGAGTATATATGTATGATTTATGTCTGATGTATGTATGATGTATGTCTAATGTAAGTATGATGTATGTATGATGTATGTATGATGTATGTATGATGTAACTATGATGTATGTATGTATGTGTGTGTGTATGTATGTATGTATGTATGTATGTATGTATGTATGTGTGTATTTATGTGTGTATGTATATATGTATATACGTATGTAGGTTCATAGGTACGTGTGTACGTATGTATGTATGCATGTAAATAGATTCATACATAGATAAATAAGCTATTCAAACGTTTTTCTTAACAAATTCTTTAATTGAAGTTTGCTGCTTTATAAGGTCATGAATGAAAAAATTTATAAGTACTTTTGCGAATTCGTTAAGTCGGACGTCTACTGTATTTAAACATTAATATATTTATAGCCAATATATAGAATGGCTTGAGGAATTTGCAGCAAGTGTGAATTGATATGGCAAAGCTGCCCATATCAAAAAAAAACTCAATAAACAATATTTTGCTGCTAGTCAAAAAACGTTTTGTCAAAACTTTAGCTTACTTTGATTGGTTTTCCTTTCTTTCATGTGCCACATGCCACATGCTTCATTTTTATGCAACACATGAGTGTATGTATGATTGAGTGTGGGTGTGTGGGTGGGTATGTGTGTGTCCTGCAGCTTTGCAAATGCAACAATAGAAACTTTGACATCAACTGCAGGCAATTGGATAAGAAGAAAAAAAATTGAAAGTGGAAATGCCACCAGTTGTTGCTTACAACAAAGTGCGTCACAAGAAAGTCACAAAACGTGTCACGTTTTCTACAACATGTTACGCTTACGTTACGACACTGCGTTACCATGCGTTTTTTTTTTTTTTGGCTGTGCCTCCCCTTACGTTCCTGTTACGTAAAGGCATCATATGAGGGCCGAAGCCGAAGAAACCCCAGACAAAACGTTGAAACATTGAAATTCACATAACGTATCGGGCGAGGGCCAATACACACACACACATAATAAGAAATCTATACATGAAAACAATATCAATTAAAAATATGTTTTGTTACCTGTGGAAGGTGCACAGCAACAACGAACGGAAACTGAATGTCTGCAGTAAACGACGCTTGATTAATTTTTTATAAGCTTAAAACTTTATTTATGAATTGAAGCTACAAGAAACAAGGGAAACCTTCAACGGAACAGGGGAAACCCGATAATCCAACTTTTAACAGTTCTCAGATATACAACAATTACTTAAATTTTTACAAAAGAACAGCTTGAGCCCGGGACGCCCCCGAAGAGCTCCTTTGCCTTGAAGGCAGGAGAATTTCTTGCATAACGTTTATGGACTTAAAGGGAAAGCCTACATGAATTTTCCTTTGTATGCAGACTCGAGATATCACAGGCTACCCTTACTCTTACTTATTTATACTGATTCAATTATACTCCAAACATCGCTTGCTATCAGCCTAGCTAATTCCTTTAGCAGTTTCGTTTCTAGCTATATCCTTGACTTGCATCTTAACTTGATTATTATCCATTTTCAGCAACACTTGGATGCCAATTATCTATTCTACATAGTTTTAGCAACAATTAAGGTTAATGTAAAAGTATCTCTGATCTCTGTGCGATCTCTGAGACCCCCGTCTGGAGCTCTTCACGTCAATTACTCAACATGGCGCATCGCGGCTTGAAAGGAAGTTAACCAAGTGAGTAAATGATTAGTCAATTTGGTTAATCAAAAGGCATTGGTCATAAATATTACTGAGGCAAGGTGTGTCACGGATGCGCGACACACAACCAGTCACAGGTACACACATACATACAGAGACAATTACAGATATAGTCACATATATATATACAAAGTCAGACCTGGCTTTGATAACAAGAGTTGTTTTTATGACCGCTCGCTGTGACGTCGAAGCCTTCGATAATAAACTACAATATCTGTTTATAGCGCTGTGAATGAATAAATGAATGAATGAATGAATGGGCATGCGAGTGAGTAAGTGAATGAATTGCACAAGAGCCTCGAGCCGAGCCTCAACGAAAGCGGCCCCAATTTTTCTGCAGAGGCAAACGCGTAGACGGACCAGGAGCTGGAGGGGGCTGGGGGGTCAATCATTTATGCATTGGCCTCTTGCGCTTTTAATGGGAAATGGGAAATTTGCTGGCGCTCTACGTGTTTGATAATCGAAAAGAGGTGCGAGGTGTGTGGAGGTGTGTGTGTGTGGAGGCGTGGAGCCGAGGGGGTGGGGGGAATGGTGTGCATGTCGTACGTGGTCAAGCAACGTTTCAGGCTAATAGAAAAGCGACAAAGCGAGAGATGGAAAAAAAATAAACAAATAGCAACAACAAAGCACAGGTGAGTAGAAAAAAAGGAAAAACAATATGAAAAAAAAAAGAAAAACAGAAATAATAATAATAAAAATAGTATAAAGTAAAAAGAGCGACGCGCGCTACGTGCGCATTTGTCGTGTAAACAAAATCATGATACAAAAATATAATAATAATACTCGAAAGCGCAGAAAACCAATAGCTGAAAGTACGAATATAAGAAAAGTTTTCAAATAATCCCAATTGATTGACTATGATATACCTGCACCTGAGGAAGAGAGTTGATTTAGTTGTTATTGAATGAATTATTAAGTTCTTTTATATGAAAAACAAATTTGTTAAATGGAGAAATTGAAAAAGTAAATGAAAACTTTTACTTTCAAGATTTTCAGATCTAAAGATATATATAATGTTAATCATTTCTGATGTCCAGAGCTAAGAAGCTAAGTCTTACTAATATATTTCAATCAATTATCGCAGAACTTTTTAACAATATTTCTTTCTTTCATTTTTCACAGGAGGTGAATCGCAGTTTACCCACTTTCTTTTGACTTCCTTTTGGTTGTCTGAAACATTCCATTTACCATGACAGAAAAGTGCTATTAGGATGTCAACACCATAAGGACTACTGGAACATGCCGGAAGAGGACCCAGGTAAGTGATTATTTTGAATGGACTGAACAAATTTGATAAAACTCTATCCCATATTATTATTATAAAAGAGTCCTGTTTACTCTGAGAAGCAGATTGTGCATATAATATATATAATATTGCTTTATAAAACTTTTTCGAATCTGAGATCTCTTGAAAGATAGAGGTTGGCTTAGGTATGATTCACTGAGGTCCTTCGAAAGTTCCATAGTAATACTAAAGTATTATCTTGGCCAGAAACTGGTCTGAAGGCAGCTTCGAGAGGTCCTTAAGATTTAGTATACAAAGTCTCTTCTATAGTCGGATATATGTTGAGGTCTTTTGTTAAAGAACTTTACACAAAATGTTTCACCTACTTCCAAATGCAACACAAAACGTGTATGCCCAAGCTGAGCTCCTAATGGGTTAGGGTATAAAAAATAGTAGTGGGAAATGTGTGAGTGCGGCTCATAAATGTTTGGCTTAATTTAGTTAAGTTGTCGTGACAGAAGTTGTGCATGTGGATAATGTGTGGAAGTAAAGTAAAGTAAAGTAAATTGAACGATGCGATATGTTTATTATTTTTATTGGATTATAATTATGAATGGACAACGGAAACAATAACAACAGTTCGAACAACGTAAAAGGGCCCTGTGCGTCACTTAACTCAATTACTTGAGCAAATAGCTCGACCTGGGGGTGGGGGTAGGGGCGTGGTTGCTCATATGTTTTAATCAACTGGCAGCAAAGTGAAAGAGAATGGCTAGCCAGGAGCTGGAGGAGCAGGAGATGGGTAAACAAACAAATCAAATTGGTTTATCTAGTGGCGGTGGCGGTGGCAGTGGCGGTGACTGCAGGAACGGCCGAACAGCTATTGACAGCCATAATTCTTGGCAACCAGCAGCGATGACAGGCAGCAACTAATAAAGGGAGACCAGAGACCAATAGCCAATAACCAGTTAGAGGGATGCATCAGCATCAGACCACTCAGCCCACCTACTACTACTACTTCTACTACTCGTCCTATGGAGCTGTGCCGCAAACAAACCTATAAAAATGACAAGCAACTGCAACAAACGAGCGCATCTATCTCCGGCTCTAACCAGATGCAGAGCAGATGCAGCCAGTCCAGGCAAATCCGAGGATGCGACACATTGTCCTTGGCTTGGCAGGAAGCCCTGTCCTCTGTTCGCCTGCCAAGTCTACTCACAGTCACAGTCAGAGTCAAGTCAAACCAACCAACCAACCAACCAACCAACCAACCAACCGACCGACCAACCAAGCGACCAACCGACCGACCAGGCGCAACAAATTGTAAGAAATGCGCAAAAAACGAAAATGCAGCAGCCACAAGGAGCTGCATGGAACAAGGACTTTGGGGTGGAGAAATTGACAGGATATGGCCATGATATGCTTGCTTGCCACACACAACAACAGGTTTTACCCACAAAATTTATAGCTGCCATGCTGCCACACACTCCCCAACACATGCCCCACGCCAAGGAGCGGGTATATTCCGGGTGATTTTGCTAGAAATTTTACGTGTTAGCTGCGCCGCAGGGACAACAAAACATAACTCAATCATATATAATGGTCGTATTGCTACTATGTGGATGCCACATAAAAAATGTTCAATGCTGCATTGAATGAGATGTTTCAAAACTCGATTGAGAAACTGGATAATGCACTTTTGTTGAACTACTTCTCTTCTTGTTGCTTCTCTGTGCGATTCCCATGCATGAATCATATGTCAATGTTTTCCTTATGGCTTGCTAATAGTCCTTGCAATCGATAACTTGCAATAAAAGAGGTACGAGGTTAAACAGGGGTCAAGGTGAAGGTATCTACATTTTATAATACTCACATTATTATATCAGATACATAAAGATCTAAGACTTATCTAGCTGCAGATAAAGATAAAATCTTATTTAAAGCTGATGCGTAGTTCTAGAAGACAAATCCTGGACTATCTCTCTTTCTCATAAGTTGTCTAGGGTGAATAGCTTTATCCTCTGATTATATCATCTGAATACTTATCATCAATATACAATTAAGATCTGTTACTCCTCAATACGATTTGATAAAATGAATATGAAAATCTTACTCTACATCTTCGATCTCAGCTTATTATGCTGACTATATATATTATATACTCATATGTCTTTACCAAATCTAAATCTCTTTTAAAAGGGAATATCTGTAACTTTATGTTGTATCTTTGAATAAGTTTTATGGTTGAAATTCCTTTCCTTTAACCTAGTTAAACACCCCCAGACTAAATTTTCCTCGCTTCAATAGCAGCTGTTCCTTCCACGCATTTCCAATCCTGACTTAAACATGGTATCCTATCATATAATCTATACACGCCCTTATTCCTCTAGTCCTCTAGTTATCTGTCTGTCTGCGGGTCTGTCTGCCTGGCTGGAGCCTAGCCCAGGGTAATAACACCTCTTGTAAATTTATAGACGGCAACTTTTAATAAAAGACACGAGCTGAGCGATGGGCGTGTGTCAGCCCACATTGAAGGAGTTGTGCCTTTTTTTATACTCTTTTTGTCTTTTGTGTGTTGTTGTAGTTGTTGTGGTTGTGGTTGTTGTTGTATTATTGGTTTAATAAAAAGGCACTGGACAGGACGCGGGCCACAATGAGTGGCAAGTGAAGAGATGGTTAAATTAATTGAAATCAACATTGATTAATGTGGGATACAAGAAAAATGAAGTCGAGGCAAAAAGACTACAGCAAATAACACTTAGACTGAGACTGAGACAGAGGATGAGGATGAGAGAGAGACAAACATAAAGAGAGAGAGAGAGAGAGACAGAGACGCCCCCATATATTTTCTATATTGAAACACTGTTGGTTTCTGTGGGCTCCGCTCCAGCTGGAGACCTGCAAATGAACTGACCACAATACAACAAACACGCAATGTTCGCAGGCAGTGCGCGTATTCCTAGACCAGAGACCGAGCCCTATCCCAGGCCCGAGATGGAGCCCGGAGCTAGAATTCGAATCCGAATCTCAAACACGAGCCGACAACTGAAGCCCAACCTGCCACAAGTTTAGTTGTAGTACTTGCACTTTAATTAGACCACAGAACGTAAATTGCAATATCGCCAAGAATCCACTCCCCACGCCGAATGGTTCGAATATTTATGGGAAAGTGATGAGATACTCGCATTCGCTCGATGCGAAGCGAAACGTTTTATAGCCACTGTGAGATGGCTTTAAAGCTAGCGATGATTGCGTGCCGTGACACAAAACGAATATAGGAAATGTTTAAGCGTGTCCTTGTGTCGATATTAGATTATGCTTTTTAACAAACAAAACAGGATATACATTTAGATACAGTTGTGTTCATTAAAATAGTAGTATCTGTTTTTTTTTAATAACTGTCATATTCTCTTTATCATTATAATGTACAGCTCCATTTCTGAAAGTAAGGTTCACTACTATTTTTTTGAGCACATCCAAAAAGATTATATATTTATATAGAGAGCACATATAAATATAAATACAGTTGTGTTCAATAAAATAGTAGTAGTTCCAGTCATATTCTTTAATATATGTCATAATCTTTTCATTATTTCTTTTTACAACACTATTTTACATTTTCAATTGTACTACTATTTTTTTGAACACATTTCTATATAGATATTAAATAAAAAGGTATCTATACAAAAATACGATTTAGATAGAAGACAGGTATTCAAATGAATATAATACTTTTGTTCACAAAAATAGTAGTAACTGCAGCCACAAATAATATATTATAACCTAGAACTAAATGTCTGTAATAAACACTCTTGAACCTATTATTACCCACAGCTGACTCCTATTTTCTTGGCTGTACATTAATATATAAAAGTGTATGCTATTTTTACTTTGACTATGCATCTGGTCACACTTCTAATACGTGATGGAGTATGAGTCAGCAGTCACGCAGCCATCGCTAATCCTAGCAACAAGTCATCATGGCGCACGGCGCCAGGCACAAGGCGCACAGCTCATAGCCCAGAGCCCACAGCTGGCTGTTTCTGGCTTTTCCCAGGCTGCATAGGAAGGTCCCAGAACAACTATCGCAAATAGCAAATAGAAAACGAGGAAAATGGGAAAATGGAGAATGGAAAATGGCATGCATTAAAAGAAAATACGAACGAAATGCAGTGGCAACAGCAGCAACAGCGGCAGCGCCAGTCCAAGGTTTTCCTCTGTCCAGGCGGTCAGTTTAAGGCAAGAAAATTGATTAACTACACTTTGTGTGCGCTTTAGCAATAAACAAATAAATCATTATTTATGTATATGAACAATCGGAGTGCGGTTGGTTCTTGTGCCTGATGCATTTAAAACAAAGCCACAATGTTGAGCGTTCAATGACTCGCATGACAGTTAAATAAACACTGAAATCTCTGACATGAACATGGACATTGGACATTGGACATCGGGGCCAAGGGGCAATGGGGCATGGGATATGAGACATGAGGAACACGGAATCACGAGGTTGGCGCTTGTGAAATGCACCATATGGTAGCCCGGTGCAAATCAAGTTGAGCAGTGGCCAGACATCTCCGACATTCAGTCCAATTATATGCAAATTCTACAACTGCAGAAATCGGAGTAGACGACGACAGCAGCGAACGGAGCAGCGGCAGCAGCAGCAGCGATGGATATAGCCACATCCACATTCACATTCACATCAACATCGACTCTTGGGTAAAAGGTTTCGTTTTAACTTATGACATTAAGACCATTTGCAGGCGCAGCCACCCGATATGGTCATTGATATATTGTGCGTTGTGTTTATGGCCAGCGAGACCTGAGACCAGACCAAAGACCAAAGCCATCAGAGTCCGGAGACTGGAGACCAGAGACCGGAGACCTGAAAACGTCTCTTGGGACTTGAAACTTCAACTGTGATTACAGATGCTTGCAACGTATACACTACACAATTTATTTAATATGCTTTTCAATTCGCTTTGACTTTGCATATATATTCAGCTAGTTTATCGGTGAGTAGGACAGATTTCTTGTAAAGATAATCCTACGAAAGCAGGGTTTATTTATGGCAGTATCAGGTGTACGGAAAACTTGGTTAGAGTTGCAGGTTGAAGGCTAATCAGCCAGTGACTTATGACATATATATATCGTATATCTGTATATCGTATTTTACGATATTGTTACGTGCTTAACTTTTCATCGTTTCTGCTTGCTGCGAATTTCTCCCTTTAAGACATGACTTTATAAACTTTTCTCTCACCTTCAAATCAATCATCCAACAACTTTCCACTTATCATCTACATGTTTAATCAACCTTAAATTTTCATTTTCATTTTCAGTTAATTCACTTTATTCAAACTAACTTTCATTCACAATAACTTAGCTATTGCCTTTCCTTATCGACTTATCATTTTCGCAACAATCCTCACGTTCAAACTCTATTTAATATGCTTCAACTTTGTCTAGTCTTCGTCTGTGACTTTCTCATTATTCTTGTTTTATTCGTTTATTCATTTATTCGTTTATTCGTTTATCCTTCCCTTTCTGCCCCTTCTTCTTCTTCTTTGCATGTATATTCTGGCCACGCACCTGTGCAAATTTTGTTAGCTGTTTCGCTATGCAAACTACAACGAAGCGCCGTCTGTTACATAAAAAACAAGAAACCAGCTAATAGAGCTGGATTATATGTAAGTAGGTTTTGCCTCAACTGGCCAGCTCCCAGTGACGTTGATAACTGGCAGGCCAATAAACTCGTTTTTAGCTTAGTTATGAATAACTATATACTATGTAGTAATAGCTATGACTACCGTTTCGACTAAATTAAAAACACGAATTTGATCAATGACTGTTTATCAGAATGGGATTTTTCGGGTAAAACCCAAAAGCATCGTTTATGAGTGGTCAAATATTTGTGGACCCCTGAACCGCAGGTGAGAAAGATACACAATATGTGATTCAGACAAACAGGGATGATGATTAAAGCGAAGCAGGTAAGCTGCAAGAATTTGGGTAAGCTCTAGGCTGCTGCACTATGAGATACCCTCGAATCGAAGGGAGATTAAGTTTACTTGAAACTCTAACAAGATATGAGTCATACTTTAACCTTCAATCTTTATTCATCTTAAAGATGACATCTCAAGCTACCCCTTAGTATGTCGTGTCCAGGGTATTAATATGCTGACGGTGCGTCGACTACAACTCAGGTGAACTCAGAGAAGTTCGAGATGACTACACACCTACGTGTTGCTGTTGTCGCTGTTGTTGTTGCTGTGGCGGGCATGCACCTTCTTTGGCAGGCAGCTGCCACTTGCAACACAGGCCGTGGCGAAGGTTGTGGCAGAGATTGAGGCTGAGATCGAGGCTGAGGCTGAGGATGTGGCTGGTAAACATGCCGCATAATTGATGGCAGAGCCAAGCGACAGCAAGCGACACTTAAAAGGAAACTTGCTGGTTGTTCAACGGGGCCCAAAAAGGCGTTGTCGTTGATGTTGTTGATGTTGCTGCAGCTTTTGTTGTTGCTGTTGTTGTTGTTGTGGCAACATATTGCAAGAATGCTTCGGCATTTCATTGGAAAAGGCCAACGAATAAAGGCAGTTAAAGCAACTGCTGCCGCTGACGTTGCATGTGCATCATTAAAATCAAGTTCGACTTTTTGAGGCTGCCTTTTGGCAAACGTCAAACGTATTCACTGGAATACCCCTAAGCCCCTGCATCCTGCCCACCCCCCCCCCACATATCACCGACTGTAGACTCCCGTTAGCTCGCGTGCCATCGCCCCAAAAATAAATCGAACGAGAATTCATGTTTGTGTGTGTTTCCTTCTTGTTTTTTTTTGATATTTAACTTGTTGTTGCCACAATCAGGGGCACAAAATGTGATAATTAATACAAAAACACAGAAAATACACAACAAAGACCCAAACTGATGCGAACAGCAGCAGCTACAACTGAGGCGGAGACTCTGAAACTGGGTCAAATTCAATTGCTTTACTCCAACATTTTGTTTATAATTCTTTATATGCAGCACAAAGAACCAGCAACAATAAAAACAGTAAGAACATGTAAAGAAGATACTGAATAAAATATAAACGACTTAGAGATACTCTACATTAGTTTTCCTTTCTTTTCTCAGGGTTAAATTGTGTTTTCTGTATTTAGAAGATGAGCCTGACTGGAGTCTTAAGGACTAAGGGGTACCCCAGATATGTTTTTCTTTCCAGATATTTTTCCTTTCCTTTTCCCCCAGATATGTTTTCCTTTCTTTTCTCAGTTTTCTATATTTGGAAATAAAGTAGGAAAAGTCTAGGGCTTATCATCAGATTATAATGCGCTTCTCTTGTGGATATACTCAAGAGCAGCAAAGCGAAATCAAATCTCTGAATAATATATGAATGATATCTAAATGATATACGAGCAGTTCCAGAAGCGTCATTAATCTTGAAACTCATTCCGTTTTAGTTCAACTTTAAAGTTCAAGTTAATCCCTCAATTGCATATGCACAGCTTAAAGGATTACAGGGTATCGCACTCGAGCAATGGTTTTTCTATTACGATTGAGAATTTCTATAACAAATTTGTGTGCTATGTTTTTTTGTTATTTACATACGATATATCTATTTATGTTCCATTTGGATTTATTGCAGATTTATTCTACCAACACAAATTTACCCAACACACACATACTATATATCTTTCTCTTTCACACACACACACATAAACAGAAGACCATTAGGTTGTATGGCAAGAAAAAGTGGCAACTAAAATCTGCATACAACGAAGCACTTTTATGCATCTTATTTTTTGCTAATGGAGGGTCCAGTAATGCCCTCCACTTTCCCCCTGCTGCTCCACACTGGTGTCTGTCGCTTGGTCCTGGCGTCGCCTTCTTTCAACAGATAAAGCTGAAACTTTTACCACACAATAACAATAAGGATTGCGCAATTTCGATAATGCATTTTTTCCGCTTTTCCTGCGGTTAAAAGATAAGGCGTTTAGGATTTAGAGAGTGCTTCAGACATTTTGTATGCCCTACTTTGGGCTAAGTGCATCTTAGCAAGGATATGGATTTTGAATTAGCTGTATATAGGTTACAGATCAGGGACAGTTGTCCCAAACCCAACGGATTAAGCAGTACTCAAATGATGGAACTGGTTTCTGAATTAGTTTTATATACAACCTGAAGGTCCTTCAACTCTTGAGTTTCTCACAAGCCAAGTGAACCGATCAGCCTTGGAATACGAGTATATATATGTTATGAATAGATGTATGTCAGTTTCTAGAGCGTAACACTTAGCTACTCCCTGATAATTGGCATTGAAAAGATACTTGCCACATTTAGCTGAACTTTGAGTATTGTCTGAGGTAGCAAAGCTGTCTGCGATCTTAACGATCCCCAAGTTAGTTAATTACCTTTAGTAAAGCTGTTAAACCTACAATCATTGTTCTCTCCTTTCTATTGACTGTCCATCAAGTGCGTTGATTCGATCAAATGCCACTCTGTCCACAATTTGCGAGCTGTTGTAGGGCACAAGAGCGTTCAGATTGTCGAAACCGCATACTTTGCATAGGAGTCCAAGTACTTTGACGCCCACAATTTGCCAATCACACTCCATCTCTTTCGCACACCTAGGCACAACAGCCAAGCCATATGTCTACATTCCTGTGCCTTCGAAACCCTCTGCCCCTCCCCTCGATACACACACTTGTCTACATGAATCATTGTCATTGCTAACCAAAATTGTACACATGACCGATGGACGATGCATGAGGACGGCTCTGGCACCCAAGAGAGTGGAAGCAGAGACAACGACAACAAGAAGAGTGGAAGGGAAGGAGCACAGGGACAGGGACTGGCACTAGGAACAGCTAATGTGCATGCACATTGACTGTCAAAATTTGTATGCACAACAAATTTCTCATATTTAAGTACGCAGCCATAATGATGCGATTGTGGATACGCAAAATGCATAAATGCAACAGCAGCAGCAACAACAGCAGCAACAGAAGCGAAAATAGTGGCAACAAACTAAAGCTGAAACTGTAGAAGGAGCTGCAGCTTTATCTGATGCATCAATCATACGCCACGTGGACTGGCTGATGATGTTGCTGCTGATAATGCTCTTCTGTGCGTGAGTGTGTGTGTGTGCTTGTTTTTGTCTGTCTGTGTGTCGCACGCTAATGCTATTAAAAATCAATCAATGGCACATAAAACAAATGAAAAATGAAACAGAATTCAGCGCTTATCGCTTCGATTGTTGCCTTTCATTTATGGCTTCTTATCAGCTTTAATTAAGTAAAATTTTCATATAAATCCAAACATAAAGACGATGCATCTGCCATCTATAAATCTATAAATATATATATATGTATTTAGTATACATATATATGTACTTCCTATTTACTTGCCAGACCTGCACATTAGCTGTGCGCTGCACGTTTTTTTCTCTTCATATATTTCGCTTGTTTCCTTTGTAAAGGAATTATTTCTGTATAATTTTTTTAATATATTTTTTTTATATTATTATTTTTGTTTTTTTTTATAATTTTTTAGTGCATAAATTGTATGCGTCGCATTCCCGCATACGGAACACACACACACTCGTACACTGAATGCCATTCCCCAATGCAAATTGGGCATTATTTGTTCCTGTGCGACTCAGTTGAACATTTTTCCGCTCCTTGCATTTCAATGTGCAACGTTTTCGTGCCCCAACAACAACAGGAACTGCTGCAACAGCAACATAAACACCAACAGGGACACCCACACATTAACACACACACGCCTACACACACACGCCACACACGCACAGCCACTATTTGTATGAAAGCTGAAAAGGCAGCTGGATTTTCAATGGTTCTGTGTAGTTTTCTACGTGACACAATTAAAAACTAAATAGAAAAACAGAAAATAGAAAACGCTGCGCGTTTTGTATTGAAAGCGAAAATTTAATAAAAAGGCCCAGCCACAGTCTGCTGGCTTGGCCCACAGAGGGCGCCACACACACACACAAATACTGAAAAGTTCCCGCGATAGGCTAAACATACAAATAAAGTACATACTTCATAGGGATTAATTAGAAAGGTCCACCAATTAGTACTAGAAATATAACATAGAAATAGCAGTAAAAGTATTAGAATAAATAGGATGTGCAATAAAGCTATTAAAATTATAGTTTTAAGTCAACTTTTGATTCATTTTACACGAGAAATTAAAAGAATTTCAGCATTATGAATTTATCTTTTCTATATCTTTAGTATAAAAGAAATGTATCTAAAAGTTAATAACAGATAATGCAACTATATATATAGTTATTATATATTCTTAAGCCTTTTAATATATGTTATTAAAATGTGTTCCATATAAAATTTGAGGCTGAATGCTGAGCAAATCGTTGAGGGAGAGCAGAGAAGAGTTTATAAGGAATAATTTTGGCTAATAAGAGATACATCTAAAAACTAGTGGAAGATACAACTGGTACAACATATCAGATTGTAAATATTAAAAAAGCACTATCTGATAATTAAAACGACTTTAAAGCAATTGTATAACTATTTGTTCCATACAAAATTAGATACTAAATGCACAGCAAATCGTTAGGAGAGGACAGTTCAAAGAATTCGTTAACCTGTAACCTACAAAGAATTTCCGGAACAATAATTTAGCTTTCTCATGTCTCTCATATAATAGATATTAATCTAAAAATAGTGGAAGATTCTACATATAGAGAGGAAGATATAATATGTAATATATATACTTTAGATGCATAGCAACTTTTATATTTTTATATTTTAAAACGTCTTCAAAGCAATAATATTAATATATGCTTCATATAAGATTCCAGGTTGAATCGTCAGTAAATCATGGCGAGAGGTCAGTTCAAAGAGTTCATTATGAACATAAACTAAAGAGAATTTCCGGAATAAAAACGAAACGTTTATTTGGGTTACTTGCCATGTTTCTTCTTTATCTGTCTATTAAATCTTGGAGCGTACTTGAGCTGCCTGTACATTGTCTCATTAGCAACAATTTTTCAGCAAGTGTTGGGGATTTGTCACACTCAGTGAGTGTGTGTGGGCCACACTCACGAAATGTGTGTGTGTGTAGATTGACAAGTTATTTCACCTTAAAATGTTAATTTTTCAGCAAATTCTCTCCCAGACAGCAGCATCAACAGCAATGAGAACGGAATTAAATTATTGTAATTTATAATTACATTTAACAGCTACTCGATTTATTATGAAAACAAAAAGGAAAATAAAAATGAAAAAATAAATTTTCTGAATCAGCTCAAGCAACGGCTGAAGTGAGCTTAAAGTTAACTTGAGTCGAGCTGCAATCGTCGACACTTAATTAATAGTCGGACATTTAATCTGTTGCAAGTCCCAACGGGTAATTGACATGCTTCCCGCCTTTCTCCACTCGATCCCCCCATTTATTATCGCATATATGGAGTTAATGTTGCCATATAAATTTTATACGATCCTTTCGTTCTTCGAAGACTGACTGTACGCTAAGTGAGTGCATTCAACTGGCGCTCAAGAATTGTCATAAGCCTATTATACGGGGCTTTATAATAATAATTATTATTATTTCTGTTCCTTTATTTTGTTTTTGTTATCGTTGCTGGAAACACTTTAAGTATGCCATTAAAATGTAAACAGGGGCCGAGGATTGTGCAGGCATTGGGTCTCTCTCCCTACCAGGAAGCCATAAAAACGATCAACTAATTAAAGATGCCATGCATCAAACTGTACCCCAATCCATCCATCCATTCATCCATCCTTATAAAAGTGTATTTTCACTTTAATTTTTGGGAATGATGAGAAACAATAAGAGATGAATGATCATTTGGGAATTCTGTAATTTCGACAGATTGAATTTAGTCATGCTATGAGTCAAATACACATTTGTGATCTGATTAATATATATATTTCTATAAAAACGATTCACTAAATGCAATTAATTTCTGGAAATTTTATAAGAAATGACAAAGTTCACTCCATAGGGGTACCTGGAACCCTTTCAAATAGATTCATCAGGTATTAAATTAGGTTTTCTAGAGCTAAGCCCAACAATTAACTAAAGTGATTCAATTTCTTGCGGTTGACAATTATTGGAAACTTTGATGTTAACATTGCATATTCAAACGAAATGACAAACTTCACTTTAGGAACAAAAAAAAGGCTGTAAGCAAAATGATTCAATTTTGCGGTAAGTATAAACAATTGAATGCGGCTTACACTTTTTTATAAATACAAATTAGTTGGAGGTTGGCTATGATTATTATACATATACATCGATGATTTATGTTTAGCGATAAGAAGAAATAATAACCCAAATTATTATCTGATTTGCTTTAGGCCTCATTTTTGGCTCAATTTGTATTGAAATCGTTTCATAAAGTCGATGCAAAATAAATTGAAACTGCAGTCAGTCTGCATGCATTATTAACAATTATGAATGTTGCAGTGAAAATAGCTCGGAAACAAATAAGAATTCCCAACTCTGCGTGTACACAAATAGAAGAACATGAAATGGAGTGCGCCGGAGGTCAGCAACAACAACAACAACAACAACGACAACAACAACAGCAACAACAACAGCAACAACAACGACAACTATACTCGGTAACAACTCGAAAATAAAATCAACACATGCAGTGCCAGTAGCACATTTACATATGCTTTATATGCTATATATACATACATACATATATATATATATATAAGTGTGTGTGTGTGTGTGCTGATATGAGGCTATACACACATTTGTGTGCATTTTTACATCAAGATAAAGCGAACGGACTCTGCAGATGGGCTAGCGGCGTCTCGTGCCTATAACCTCAAAAGCCCAAAACGAACTATACTCACACACACACCAACATATTATATATATATATATATATATATATATATATAAATTAATACGTATATATATTGCACATGGGATCGCTGCTGCCTGCACAATGCACGCTCATTGTTTTGGCTGCATCCCAGAGCTTAATGCCCGCTAGGATACGCAACGTTCGCAGTATTAGAGATGGGCGATAATCACAACTGTGACAACTGCTTAATGTACCTGCTACTGCTTTAATACAGTCACAGGTGGCATACGTTACGTGTGATAAGTAACAATTGCATAAATGTTACGCATCCCAAAGTAACTTTCGTTCGCTGACTGAACGTGTTGTGTTAGAAAACAGTGACTCACATCCACATTTGTCATAAGTAGCAGTTACATAAATGTTGCTTATCTCTCAGTAACTTTCGCCAGACTTAACAACATAAGATAGTATAAAGGAAAACTGATGACTGAAACGTATTGCAAGGCGCCCTACTTCCGGGAAATAGTGACTCACGTAAGAGTTCCATCTCTAGATTTCTTCAATTCCTTATTCATGCCCAGCATTATAGTTGGGACACTGCCCAACCCTGTGTGGTGGGATACACATGCTTGGACTTGGACTACGTGGGGCACTCATTAAGCGCGGGTGTCTTGGCGTGGTCTACAACTCGTACACAAAATTTTTTTTAATCAAAATATGCGCAATTTATTCGTGCCAAGGAGCCAGTGACAGGCGAGTTACGAAGCATTCTTAAGGACATTGAACCCCGTATCCAGTCGATGAGTCAGGGCACGCGACTGAGTGTGGAAAGTGGAACTCCTATTCTCTGCTCATACCCATACAACATGTCCATCGGATTGGCATGCAGAATGTATAAAGTATGTAAGTATGACATGGAAAAAGAAAAAAAAAAAAAAAAAAGGAAGAATAAAAGATATGAAGAGACAAATTTTCACATTTATTAAAGGCCCAGACAGAGAGTGGGAAAATTATAATTGAGCGCCGTTGAGTGGCATTGAGCGTCGTCAAGTGTCGAGCAGATGAAATAAAAACTACTTACAACACGGACGAAGACCCTCGAATCGAGCCCGCATATTGTTTATTTAGTAAGGATATCGAAACCCGAGGAACAGCCATATGTCATACATACTCGCACCATGCCATATATATATGTATTCTATATGTACATATATATACCCTATGAATGTGTGCAAAAGAATAAGAGGGCTGTCACAAAGAAAGCAGGGATCTGCCCACTTCATATCCAGACTCAATTAGATATCAAATCATCACTTCGCTGTTCAAATACTCACGGGGTTGTTTTTACTATCATTTTATTCCTAACTGCTCCCTAACTCTATGTAACTTAACTCTCTTGCTGCTCATTTCTGGATGAAAGATTGATAAGCTGGTCATCAAATTTAGATTCAATTTTCCCTTTGAGCTCGAGTAAAACACTTCAATTGCTTATTTCAAACTTGTCAATAGTTTTGCGTACTCTTAGAACTGCCCTCGCTCATATATATGATATGTATTGTGTATAGTTATGTGCCATATGACGATGTAGTAGCAACAGCAGCAGCAGATACGATGATGAAGACGACGTTGTCGGCGATGTCTACGACTATGTCGCCGACTAGGCGGTCCCGCAGCTCGTGGTTCAACGCGCTTACACAGATAGGAAAACACACACACTTACACTCACTCACACATCGGTATTCACTTGGTAATGGTACATGGTAGTGAATGTATTCACGCACTCGCCTTTATGAGTGGCGCGTAAGAAATAAACGACAGACGACGAGCGGCAAAGACTCAGACCAAGACAAGATGATATAGGGGAGAAGTAGAAGCAGTAGAGGGAGGAGTGGAAGACGGAGCTGGAGTTGGAGGTGGAGGTTGAGTTTGTGCAGCAAATAGTGGGAGGAAGATTGTAACGGGGGCAAAGGCGACTGCGGTTGCATGTCCAAACGGAAGTGGCAAGGAAAATGTGCATAGAAAGGGAAGTTAAGTTTAGTTATCTACACACACAGACAATCAGACTGACTGACACACAGCCAGACAGACACGCACTCGCACACACACACACACACGCATATGCATATAGAATGCATGAGCTGTTGTTGCCGCTGAGTTGTTTATAAAGTTGCCACTGTGACACTGTCGCGCAACTGTTGCAATTTGCTTTCAACTTTTCCCAATTCTAATTGGCAAAAGTACAGCAAAGAAAATGTCATTCACAGAAATTTAAGTTAGTTTGTTGTTGTTGCAACTGTTTGTTGTGCTGTTGTCTATGTGTTTGTTTGCCGTTCATTGTGCGGTTGTTCTGGGTTGTTCGGGACTCTTGTCGGTGGTAGTTTTCTAATGAATTCGAATAAAGTAAGAAGCGCCTGATTGGATTGGTGGACATACTCCTTCTTATGGTAGAAGTGCAACCAGCAGGTGTCCGATTACGACGAAAACAAAAGAAAGAAACTTGCAATGAAATGCAATGAATCACCAAGGCATAAGGACTAAAGGTTCCATGACAGGACACACACAAGGTAAAATCAATAAGGAACCAATACACAATATAGAATTAATTACATTGCATGTAATTCAATCCGGAAAATCATTTAAAAGCTATCCAAGAACTCAACTAAAAGGGGTCCGTATTCGGGAACGTGTGTCCATAAGAAAAAAGATACATTCAGCTCGTGATAAATTCCAAAGAAACGATTATAGAATTTGAGTCACAAGTGTTAGCCATTAACTATCACTTAACGAGGCTTTAGAAAGAAACTTTGAAATAGTTGCTTAAATTTTTATTATTTTTAGCTAGATAATCCGACCTTAAGCTTTTCTTTTATCTTCCAACAGAGCTCTTTAATATTTCGAACAACTGTTGCATCCACCCTCTCGTTGCCGATGATCGTCAAGCAAATCTTTAATCGAGTAAACAACTAAAGGCAAATCTTAATGGAAAAGTCATATAAGAAGAAATAACTTACCATAATATCCTCAGAGACTGCACTTTTCTCTTTGCCGAGTCGCTGGAATTGTTCTTGCTGTTCCCCTGGCCGCTCATTATGCAGCAGCAGCTGATGATTATTGACTGCAGTTGCAGCTGCAGTCGCTGCCGGCAACAGCGATAAGACGAGGGCCACCAGGGGCAGAGCGAACCAGAATCCATATGTGTAGCACATTTTTGAAGTCTTCTGTATGCAACTTTGCCAGGTTGTGCAGTAACTGCTCCCAATTCCACTTATAAACGCGTATGTATGTTATTATATATGTATGTGTGTGTGTTTGTTGGGAAACACACAACTTTAAGGAAAACTTAAAACTACACTTGCACTTTTATTCACTTGTATTTGTAGAAGTTTTCGATGCTATTGCACTTTTCGCAGCCGACATTTATGCTATGCTGTCGGCGTTGAGTGAAGCTTTGAGGCGAACATATTAATTTTTAGTGCTTACGACAACAAATTGGTTTACAGTTGCTCTAAGTACAAACTTTTCACTTTTGTTTTGAATTCTGTTATTGTTGTTGTTCTATTGCCAGGGTTGACAGCACACATGCGCATTGGCAACAGCCGGCGGCAGCAGCAGCGCCAGCGCCAGCAGCGGAAGCAGCGTTTGCTTTCTGTCTCTGCGGGGGTGTTTGTTTCCTTTTGGTTTCTTCTTTATTTTGTTTTTGTTGTGGCAACTGCTTCGCTGTTTGGGCTTTGGCTGTGCCCTTTTTTCTCTCTATCGCTCTCTGCTTCTCTTTTACATATGACGCACACAATAGGTGGATAGGTAGAGGAGGTGGATTTAGAGTTGGAGAAGGTTCAGGCGTTTTCGTAATGAATTAAATTTAAATTTTGAAATTAAGACACACGACACCAACACTATTTAACACACATTAGCCGTTGTTGCTGTTGTTGGTTGTTGGTTGGTTGCTGCTGCTTTTTTTTGGTTTGTTTGGCTGTTGCTTTGTTGTTTGCCTTTGTAAATGCAGCGACACAATTAATTAGCACGCGATGTGTATACAAAGGAGCTGCTGCATTTGTTGCTGTAATCCCACGCACTTACACACACGCACGCACTGTTCACGGGACACAAATATGTCCATACGTTGCTCTGTTGTTGGTAGCTTTTTATGCGCGCCTTATTACAAATGTAGGCGGCGGCGCAGTCGACAACAACAACAATATATTAACACCAAAAACAACAACTCACTCTTTCCTGGCAGTCGCGTCTTCTTTATTTCGTTTCCTTCGGTTTCGTTCTTGCTTACTTTTTGTATTCAAATAATACATTTTCCTTGCCATACGAAACACAGCAAAAAATCTCGCTACACCGCTACCGCCTTGTGCTGAGAATGGCTGTCGTGCGGTTACTGAAGCACAGAAATTACTAAACATCATATGTTGCTGACTGACTCTTGGCTTACGTCGATTCACGCGAAAGAGAGCGCGTTGTGCTCATTGATCGCATCAAAGAGATAGAAACACAAAAGGGAAAGAGAGCGCGACTTCATAGCTCGCCGCAATGAAGTAAATGCAGCAACACGACGTCTAGATCGTGTCTGTTCGTGTTCGTTTCATTTCTATTTTACATCTATTTCTGCTGCAGAGTTGTAGTGTCAGCATGTTCAGCAGCTACTGCTAAATGTGGTCATTACGGTAATTGTGATCCGTATTCACTTAAATTTAATTTATATTCGTTTAATCATCTCCAATGGTCACATATGCGTATATGTACTATACTATATAGTCATAGACCTAGACCCCAGTCAATAAAAAGCGCCCAAATTGGTTGAGAAGCCGGCAAAAACGAGCAACTGCTAAGTCAAGACTCAGTCTTGAGGTCTTGAGTTCAATCATCAATTTAAATGAAATTGAATGCCTACGGATTTTCGAGTACTATAATTCTCCGGTCTGCAATGGGCGTGCAGTTGGCAATGATCGCAGTGACCCAAAAACAAAACCGAGATATGACTCAAAACAAATCAAGTTCTACGAAATTTAGTATGATAACTTATCAAGAATCGATGATTACTCAATATCAAAATATAGAAATTAAAATTACAACACCTTAACTTCCTGATAAATCTGGCTATGAGTGCGTATACGTACTGTTGTCATGGTCAAGATCAGACGCCTTGACTTATGCACAATATAAAGTATGTTGCTATCAGTCTTGGGGAACATTCACTCATGACGTGGATGTTATCACATCCGCTTTATAAGAAGTGTTTATATATTCTTATATTTGTATTATCATTATTTGTAAAAGCAATAGATAATGCGCAGAAGTAAAGTGCATTTAATGCCACTAAGGTTAGTATCTAGCGTGTCAATGACTCGAGTATTATCTAGTCTTTGTGTTCATATAGATAGATATATATTATTTATATAAAGAATATAGACGTATTGCGTTCTCATATTTATTACACTCTATAATACGCTATATCTATAGTCTCTGAACGGATTGCAAGTTCGTGCCATAAACAGATTATAGCGTCGAGCTTTATAGCTTACCTGGCTATACTATCTTCTCAGGCCCGACTATATAGGTGTGTGTCTGAGCGTGTGTGGGCGCCGCACGGACGCCCAGTCGATAAGTTCTTCCTGTCGTTGCTTCCTATTGTACAATGTTTTATGACTTAATTTATATAAAAAAATACAATATTTTTCGTAAATGGACATTGCCCGCGTGCTATGATTAACATGTTTCAATATCTTTTTGGGATGTGCGCACGTTTTCCCACGACGATACACTGACCAAAGTGAGGAAGCAAATCAAAGCAATTTCAACTTGTTCTAATACACGACAGCTATTAAGTACTCTTGACTAATCCATATATATATATATATATATATATATATATAAATATATTAATATAAACTCAGTAACTCAGTAGTTGCCTTTGCATATCAAAGTTCTGCATCATGTGCTTAAGCTTGCATCTAGAATCCAAACATTGAACCACTTTTGCACTGCTTACAAAGCAGTTTACAGTTGCATTTTGCATCTAACAGTTCTGTTAGCAATTAGACAGTAAAGCAAAAGCGTACGTTTTCCATATGTATTTCTAAATTTAAATAAATTATGTATAAACGGGAAATATATGATTTTCTCGAAAAAGAACAAATTGTACCATCGAATACATAATGTTTAGTTATGAATGCGACTTTGGTATGAATCACTTTTGGCCACGCACTGCTAGCTAAATATTTGGACCTCTTCGCCTGGGTTTGGCCCAACGCGGTGATAGGTAAAAGTTTTTATTATTGTAAACACAGGAAATACCAGACAGTAGCCTCCATATGCCTGTCTGCTTGGCTATCTGTGTAATTAATTATACTTTGAGTACAAAATAAGTTTTGTAATACAATACCCCCATCGCCGCACCGTTCAATGCACCCGCCTTGCCAGACATTGGTGTCCTTCTGCCTGCTTTTATCTGGCAACTCTGGCAGCCACCTTGAATCTTGAAACGTTCATTAATCAGTTTCGATGTGCCGTTTGTTTGTCTTATTATCGCGAAGAGTGTCACAGCATATGAAAATTTATTGAATTTAATTAATTAAAGTAAAACAATGCGAAAAGTATTTCACGCATCTGCAATAAAATAAACAATAACAGCATGAAAATATAATATATATTTTAAATTCCATATTGAACTTTTTACAATCGTTGCCTCTGCCTTTTGGTTTCTTTTCCATTTTGCGTTTTGCATATTGTTTATATTTAAAATTTGGATTTTAGCCAACAGGTTTGCAACGTCACCGGACATAAAAAAATATAAAAATAAAGAAGCGGAATACAAAAGACCATATAGATATGATATGGAGAATTTTAAATACTCTCCATATACAAAGATAGCCTTAAGAGTAAGTATTTTATTAATAATAAAGTTTTGATAACAATATGTTAAGTCTAAGAAAAACAGTTTTCCGCTGAGTCTATTTAAGCGGCTTAATACCTGATAAAGTAAATATTAATACCGAAGTTATAACTCAATATTTAAGTTTATATTTTTATTTGCAGTTAACATGATTCTTGCTCAGCTTGGCGAATCCGGTCGAGATCAGTTAACATGGTTGGGTGGTTTTTAGCTGTCAATTCCCATGAGTCAACCGATTGCTTTGTATCTGCCCCGCTCGAAGACTGACGCACTATCAAAAATACTATATATGTCAAGGTATATATATATATCTGGTATTACACAAATAGTTATTCGTAATATAACGCAGAAAATCACATGCGGAGATGAGCTGGCCAAAGATACAAAGGCGCCAGGTTAGCTTCTGGCAGAAGAAAGGAAAGTTTTTTATATAAACACGGGGCCAGCGATGACCCATTTTACTTAAGATGTTATTAGCAGTAGATTTACGTTGATTTCCGTATAAACAATAACTCAGAATATACGCTAGTACTTAAAGATTTTTAATTTACGCTCAATGTACGAATATATATGTAATAATTCTCTTAGAAAGTTAAACGTAGTACATGATAATTGTATTACATGACGGATATGTGGGGATTAGTGTATTCATATCCATACCCATTGTAGGGGCTTCCCACACGCTGTTTGTACTCAGCGTTTGTTTCATTAACTGCATAATTTGAGAAGGGGAAAACTTTACCAGGCCGCAGCGCAGACCGAAGCTGCATAACTTTGGTATACTTCAGTTCCACTGCGTGTAATATTTAATTATAAGATGCCACCCCCTGACATACAAGTGCTAAAGTAGCGGGACGATAGGGGCAGGAGGAAAAGGAGACACTTGGCAATTGCACTTTAGTGGCAGCCACTGCCTCCGACACGGCATAAACGTCTTGGGGCATAAAATATTTAATTGTGTCACGTAACTTTTACAAACTGACTGCAAGTGCAACAGCCACAGCAAGAGGCAACAGCAACAAATAGAATGGGTGGATAGATGGATAATTGGGTAGATGGATGACTGGATGGGGCTTCCTGGGGACTGTACTCAAAACTAAAATGCAGCGCAATTTCGCTTAAGCTCTCGGGAAGTGCGTGGTTCCATGCAAAATATGCCAAGAGCAAAAAATAAAACGTTGTAAAGCAAAAAAAGCAGTGGCGCACGCCGCAGGGGATTAAATGCAAACCAGAGGTAATATAATATTAATATATAACTAAATAGTTTAAAAGTTAATAACATAATCAGAAAGGACTCACTGATTACCATATGAAATATACAGCTTTATTCAATGCTTCGCCTTTTTTTAATAGTACAAATGTGAATTAAATTTTATGTTTTACCAAATTAATAGGATAATTTAAGAAAAAAAATAGGGTATGAAATCACGAGTTGAAACATTTTGAAATACGCTCTCCAATAAAGTGTATGTGTTTTGTTTTTGTTTTTAATCCTAAGCTGAGCAGACAAAATTATAGTTTTCTTTATAAAAATGTTCATTTTTAATTTTAAGTTTTAGTGTTTAGGTCGAGTCTTTGTAATTTTTTCGTGTATCGCGAATTCAATATTTGCCTTTCCTTAAAGGATTACATATACATATATTAAATATATAATTTCTATATCAATTAGTTGCATTTCGTGTTTTCTTATATTCCATTTAAATTTATTCTTTTATTTTTATATTTTTTTTTTGCTTTTGTAATTTTTGTGGTTGTTTTTAAAATGAAAATGCGAACCGGCTACAAACAGGATTTTAAATTTTGGGCGCACAACTCCAAGCGCGACGACAATGTTTTATTTAAATAATAATTTAACTGTTAGTAATAAGATTAAGAGTGTGGCTTGGGTGAGCTTGGTCTAGGGTAGGGTGTAGCGCACATAGGGCACCTCAACATCCCCACCATCGGTATCGTTGCAGCAGATCTCAAACACCAGGGAGCGCTCATGGGATTCAATGCGTCGCTTGGAGACACGTCGCACCACCTCGGACATGGGCAGGGGCAGGCGCTCAGCGCACTTTGCCTTAGGCATGAAGAATGAGTAGAGCATTGAGACGCCCTGCGACAGCATTGTTATCTTCAATTTCTCCTTTTCATCGAAATAGTTGAGGAACTGCTGTAGCGTCATCTCACCAGTGACTTCAAAGCGATCCCATAGGGTCCACTCGTTTTCATAGTACTTGTTCTTGGCCGCCGGCAGTGGCTCCGAGAAGGCGAGGAAAGGCAGAGCCAAATTGGCGAATGCATTCTTAAACATAGCTAAGTCACGGTGCCCGGCAATCAGCTTAATCACCTCCAGCACAGCCAGGCCAGACAACACCGAAGTGGTAGTGGCTATGGCAGGTATAATCTTACCGGCAATCAGCTTAGACTTATGGCGATCGGCCGTTGGGATTTTGTAGTTGGTTGCACGCAAATTCGAGCAGGCCACAATGAAGTCCATGTGCAGATTGTTATCATCATCCTTTTCAAACTCCAGCGGCGTTATCTTAGCGCTCTTGTTTACGTTCTTCAGCAGCTCCGTAATTATTTTATCCACACGATCCTGATCGACCTCACCGTCATCATAGTTATTAGCGGCCGCGGCGGCGGCTGCCTCATTTGTCTCAATCTTAACACCAGACCGTGGCTTAAATTCAGGCACCTGCAAAGAAGTCAAAATTCAATTAGATTTATTTCAAGATTAAGAACACTGCTACTTTCTTCCCATCGCACTTACTTTAACCATTTCCACTAGCTCGGCTACCTTCTGGCGATCGCGCACTTGGGGTATGTCGTACACCTCCGCACGCAAATTGGCCACCGCATAGACGTAGTCCAAATGCATAGGATTGGTCACATCGAAGACCAGAGGCTCGGGACAGCGCTTGGGACCTGACCAGAAGGGTTGGCCGCTCGAGGTGACTTGATCGTGTGGGAAATTGAAGAGCAGTTGTTTGATTTGATTCGCATATTGATCCTCCCAGTGGTGGCGCGCCCATTCTACACAGTCCTCAAAGCTCTTCGGCTTGTCATCAAGCAAGGCTTTCTGTAAAGTGGACAACCATGAGTGAAATTAAATTCCAAATTCTAAAAGCATTGTTTAGGCTGTGACTCACCTTTATGGACTCCAGAATCTCCAGAGGCTGTATGCCTGGCAACTTGAGTACGCGCTCGGTGAACTGAGGATCTGAAATATATTGGGCAGCATTCTCGGCGGCCTGCTTGAAGACGCCTTCGAAGGAGTCGCGTGCCCATTGAAGTGTGTGCTCAATGGCATTGGGGAAGTTCTTAAGCGTACAAATCGGTATGCTCTTCTCTGGGGGATCCTGTGAGGAGCTATACGACTCGGTGGCAAATGGCACTATGACCTGCACGTTACCCATGGTGCCGAGGGTGCCCGTTTCGACAAGCGGTATGCGATTGAAGATACACTTGCGATCCATATAGATGCGAGCATCGACATTGTCCAGCGCATTGGCTACGCCGTGCAGCTTTCCAAAGAACTCCTCGGAAAAGACCTTCTCCGTCTCGGCGCCAACACGCAACTCGTAGGCAACCACCTTGACATCGGGATTCATTCGTTTGATTGCTGCTGCAGCGGTCAATGCCTTTGGCTGCTGCACATCTTTTGGACGGAACAAAAATTGTCGATTCAAATTCGATTTCTCGATAAGATCCATGTCGGTAACATAGATCTGACCGTTGCCTACGCCCAAACCGAGCATGCCAAAGTTTTTCAGCAGCTCACATCCAATGGCGCCAGCGCCTACAATAAACCATTTGGCATCGGCCAACTGTTCCTGGAACTTGCGTCCAAATATCGCTATCTGTGCATCGTAGCGTGATCCCTGAGGTTGCGCATCTTCCTCGGTAACACCCTCGGCTGGCAGACACTCCAGAGCATCATAGTAGAACCACTGAAAGATTGGCGTGAACTTTCCACTGCAAGCTTTCAGCACTTCCTGAGCGACAATGCCACCGATGGCTGCATCCAGAGGGCAGGTGTTACCAGCGCATATCTTGGCGAATTGAAGCACCAGCTTCTCATCCACATCAGCATTTTGGCTCTTACAGAGCTCCAAAAACTTTTCAGCGTCTTCAGTGTTCCAGGGACGCGGCAACCTGTTATTATTGTCCACATAGGTGCCAATAGCGTTGAAGGCTACGTGCAACGTAGCCGGCGCTTCCATCTTGGCAAAATCGGATATTAAGTACTCTGGGTTTTGCTGGGCCTCTTCCAGAGACTTAAAGCTTATTGTCTTAGGCATTTTCACTTGAGTGGCCACACCCGCTGACTTATACTCGTCAAACTTGCTGGTGTCACCAATGCTAAAGGTATAGGGACCCAATACGTTAATTTTGATTGGTTGACAGCCATTCAGCTGGTGCATGCCCTGCACCTCGGAGAAGGTTACATGGTCGCCATCATTAAAGCCATGACGTGTCTCATCCAAGCAGGTAACAACTCCCTGCGCGTCGTGTGTGATACTAGCTATCATCGTCGACACAGGCTGGGCACCATCCTGATCATAGATGGTGAAATTCTCTCCGAAGTCGCAGAACACCTTAGCAAAAAGGCCGCGCGTCTCCGCAATGATGAGCGCAATGTTGTTCTCGTGGGCAAACTTGCCAATACGCTGCTGCTCCGCCGCATCCGAATTGGTCAGCACTATCACACGAAATTGGAGCAAAAACTCATCCGTTAGGGGGCCTTCGTATGCAATTGTACGGACGTAGTTGTTCAATTCCGCCAATTGGGCACATGATGCTGTTGCTCGATTCTTTCCAATGTCCGACTGGCTCAGATAGAACTGCGAGCTGAAGTCATTTTGCTGCACAAAAAACACAAAACAAAACACAGATTAACATTAAAGTTCAGTGAACGCAGCTGCAGACTACAACAACACAATATTGTGAAATTCACAAAAAGTCGCTGACTCCCCTCTGATGGTGACTAAGGTTGCGGTGTTTACTAGCAGGGGGCAGGGGGCTCGTATAAACGGAACACAAAAGCAAGCGACAATGGTGGTTTCGTGACCAGTTTATGGCTGGTGCTGCGTTTATACGCAAGCTCTGATTTGTGATATGTATTTGCATTTCATTTGAATGCCGTGTGGCAACCCTGTTATAGCGCAAATAGCTGTTAATTCTCAAAAGAGCGGAAAGGAAAGACAAAAGGGAAGTGGCATTTATGTAAAGCATAATACAAAAGGAGTAAGAGTAAATATCTAAATATGGCTTGTTAGGCTTATTGTGATAGGTACCGTATAAACGTACTCTAAGCTGCCAGGGAATTGCGGAAAAAAAAATTGTGGTAGCTAACAAAGTAAAACAAAAGCGAATATGCACATAAAACGGACTCCAAAAACAATTACACACGGCACATAGCACAGACTAGTTGTCTCGCTCGCACACTTTCTGGCGAGAACAAAAAGCGGGCACAATAGGAAAAATGAAAAAAAAAATTTGACGAAGAAAAAAATCGCTAAATTTTTTTTTGCAGTCGCTCTTTTTACTGATACAGTGAGTTGAAGACTCAGCAATAGCGAAAAGATACAACATAACCTATAAAAAAGGTTGACGCTTTCATCTGCCGCTATGGCGGATGCTGCTGTATGAAAATTGGCAAGTTTGCGAAATCTTTTCTGTTTTTGTTTCTGCAAAATCATGAATCATGTGTGAACTTTTTTCTCTATCTCTATTAAGCACGTCGTCACTCTCCTTACGTTTTTTCGCGCGCGCGGCAATTAAAATGCATTAAAAGAAAATTATTGATTTTTTTTTCCAGACTGCTGACCAACCGACAAAACGACCGACCACCCGCCCGCCCGCTCGCTGTTAACTCAAGTTGACTTACCGTACAATTTGCTGTGTCATGCAGGGTAATCGATTTAACGCCGCCCAAAATTACATTCTTGGCTATTTCAAGACCGAGACCTCCTAATCCAGAGAGAAGAATGTCTGACTTGGCCATGCGACGCATTGCATCGTGTCCCAGCACATAGAGTTGGCGCGAATATAGCGATTCATCGATGTCACCGCCAGAAGCGGCGGCTCCGGCAGCGCTGTTGCTGTTGGCAGCCATAACTGCACTGCTATTGCTATTATTATTGTTGTTGTTACTGTGGGAGTTGTTTGTGGAGCTGACGTTGGAGTTTGTTGAGCTGACAGTGCGCGCGATTGTTTCCGTATCCAGTGAATTACTTTCAGACGAGGACGACGCACAATTGCTAATGCCACTACTTTCCTTATTCACTGCTGACGATGTACTAACGTCCCCGCCACCGGCAGCTGCTTGCTTTGGCGTATTCGCTGCGCATGAGTCGGAAGTAGACGACGATACACATAAGTCTGTTTCGACAGCAGCTGCTGTATTAGCTGTCTCTGTCATATTCAACATGTCAACGTCGTCTGCTGCTTTGTCGTGATTTTCGTAGTTGTTGTTGCTGCTTGCTGTAGGCTTGCGGCGACTGCTGCTCGAAGATGCTTCTGGCATAGTCGATGCTCCACCGGCATCCCCATCATCGCCGGCTTCATCCAATCTCAGCCTTTTACACATGGGCGAACCTGAACTGCGCCCTCTGCTGCTAGTACAGGGAGCTGACTCAGAAACGGACATGTCTATTGTTTATTCCTATTCCTAAAATAGCGTGTCGTGGTCGCACCGACGACGACAAAATATATGCACGAGTATAAGTCCGGCGACGGAGAATAAGTCTGTTTCTTAAAACACTTTTAATTATTGTCTATGTTTGTGGCACACACAATGCTGATTCGCAACGCAATCACAAGTTAGCTAATTACACACACTTATTTCTTACACATACAAGAATTTCCAACTTTTGAAAGCAGCACTAAACTACTGCTGTTGCCAAATTAATTCGCAATCTTTAGTGTTGGTTGTGGATGTGTTAGTTCACAATAGTGGGGTGCCTAGCGCTGCCAGATTCTTGCACTTTTACACTTAACAGAATTACTCCACACTTTACAGAGTACAACATCTGTATAGCATTTCACTTGGTGAGATTTAAATTGAGGCAAATATACCACAAAGCTTTATAGTACTCCTGTTGGAAACACAATAAAAAATAGGAAAAAAATCAGGATACCAAACTTTTTCATAAATATGTATTAATTTTATATATTCCCTTAATAAATATTTCGTTTTGTTAACAGGAGGTATAACAGCAAGGTAAGGGTTCTACACCACGCTAAATATGGTCGAACAAATAGGGTAGTGCTCCTCCAAAGAACTGTTGCATTGTCACGTAGTCACTGTTACAGCTACCTTCACGCACCCGGACGCTATGCGAAATGAAATAAACAGATGTACGTAGCGTTGGCTCTGTTAATAAATGCCGTTATTTTAAATAAAAAAATATAATAAAAAAAGGCGGCAGTTGACGTATATGCACTTTAATATAAAATGGCCTGTATATGCAGAAAAACATTATTTTTTTCTAGAAAAATCGAAAAGTATTGGCTGACTGATCAACGCTTAGTTTTGTGACGTCACTTTGTTCGACTCATATGTAAAATGGTGCAAGCGCGAAATTTGAAAAATAACAGAATTCAATTCATTTTATTTAATAAAATATTCTTTAAGCAGTGGTTCCCAAGTACACAATGTGGTAAGAGGATAACAAAAATACAATTAGATTAATAAAATAATTTATATGAATAATCTTTTGATAAGTGAATAATATTGTTATTGCTTAAGTGCTTAGCGGTGAAATAAGGCTGCCAGACTGCTCGATTTTATACTGACAGCAATGTTCATATTGGCGCGCAATTTCAAAATTAAATAAGCATTGTGAGAGGTTGGAAATAATTTAACAATTCTTTTCGCAATTGTTTTTTGTTAAGTATTTTTTTGAAATGATTTTAAAATATAATTCTAGTCACTTTATGTTAGTTTTTAGTCTACCAACTCTTATCGCAAGTGTTTATTTGGTAAGATAATTCTCAATTATGATTTATGAATAATATTCTAGTCATTTTATTTTCTTTATCGCCAAGCTGCTCATGGTCTTTATATTATATTATGATCTTACCGATGGTATACACACTTAAGTTATATTTCAGATGTTATTTTCCTTCTTTGTATATTGAAAATATATAACATATATTTAAAATTATAATAATGTTTATATAAGAGCTGAATTTATGAATTTTCCATATACTTAGATCGGCTTGTAAAGAGCGACTCACTTAATTTTGATTCTGAAGAGCCTATAATAGTCCTTGTTCTGTGCTGGCACGCGCCTTTCATCAACTGCTCAGTGAGGCAACCATTAAGTGACCCATTGCAGCTCCTGCTGTCCCTTAATTTTCCTTTTTTGTCTATTTGTGGAATTGACTTCGAGTTCAATATCCTTTCCCTGCAGCTAATCTATTTTCGGTGCGGCCGAACGGTAGTCGAGCATGAAAATGCGTAATTTTCCTCGAAAAACACAATGTCCTAGATCCTGACAATGGCCCAAAAGTACCCGTAGCTCATTCTCTCTCCTGGTGTGTGTGTGTTTGTTTGTGGGGGTGTCCTTTCTGAAGTGCTAAGTGCGTGCCATTAGAACAGCTGCCGGATCAGTGGAAGCAGCGCATGGAACAGTTGCGTAAAATGCATTTTAATTTACAGTTAGACAGCTGGCATGTTCGCGACCCAGTTTAAATTTAGTCACAGGACGAAAGATCTACAGGATCACAGCGAACTCTATCGCGTGCTGTGTTTGTCGCGTGGGCAGGACCAAATTAGCATATGTGGAATGTGGTAATTTGATGCAGCAGCAATAGCGGGTGGTAGTAGATGAGATAGACAGAGAGAGAGAGGGAGATAGAGAGGGAGGAAGGACTATTCGCAGATGTCAGACTGGCTGAGTGATCGCGTGCCCCTCGAGCCCGTATGTGTCCTTAATTAAGGCTCATCACATATGGCATTCCCATAGTTGGCCGTGCCTTATGCAAATTTTTAGAACTCATTAATCTATGTTCGTTGAATGACATCGAAATTTGAATACCAGGAGGAAGATAACATTAAAAAAAAGGATATTTATCAACGGTATATGAAAAATGACTCCAAATGTTCTGCGCAGCGATAGTCGATATGCAAATGTCCCGTTGATTATAGCTCGAAGTTCTATTCGTATTCGTATTTTGCGCGCAATATTCAAATTTCGTTGCATTAATTACAAACGCAATATTTACAAAACAAATGTGTCGCTTTGTTGCCAGGACATTCGCAGGACCCCGTGTCACTACAAAAAAGGTGTGAGCCGAGGAGCTGCGCCGGCGCTTGGACCCAGTGACAGCTGTCAACCCCTTTGCGAGCAAAGACAAAAGTGCCAAAATTACAAAGATTACAACTTAATTTCGACTCTCGACTCTCGCATTTCCATTTTAACTGCATAAATCTGTCCGGAGGCAACAAAAAGACACTCGAAATTGTTGAAAATATTTTGTCGTGCCAGAGGACAACCTTTGTTTCGCCCCAGGACACAACCCTTTTTCTCTTCTCAAGTGCAGCCATATCTCATACCCGTTACCTGGTCTACTGACATTCTACTGACATTTTAGCGTTTTGTCATTTGCATCTCTCAGCTGTAGCATCTTAAGGACTAACCCCCATGTTGTGTGACTTTTGTGCCCACTGCGGGCACATTGTCCTTTCACACCTTTCCCTACCTCTCGCATATCCTTACACTCGACTGCATATGCTTTCGCTTCCTTTGCTGCTGCCCTGTAAATATTTTGATTGCATTCTGTGGGCTGTTTTTTCGCTTGACGAGAAGCAACAAACGCAGAGCAGCGCCCGCGGAATTGAACGTTTAAAATTCACCTGATGACTACCAATTAGCAGCACCCTCATCAAAGTACAGCTACCAACTACAGGTACAACTACCAACTACCAACTACCAGTTACCAGGTATTAACTGCCGGCTTCCGTTGACGCAGTCGCACAAGGAGACGCAGACGCACTCACCTGTAGCCGGTCGCCAGTTACCAGTTACCCGCGGGCCCAAATCAAAATTGCATCCAGTCAGAGACACTTCCTACAGCCATCGCCTTTCACACGTTACTCACTGAGCATAAAGCAACACCAAGAGACAGCAGCAGCTAACGAAACAACGAATTTTAGATACCCTTTCGATCTTGGACATAATATATAAAGATATTCTATATAAGATACAATATCTTCCAGTTATATAAAACGAAACTGTAGCTATTCTTTAGGATGATAGGTAGTAGGTATATCTATTACTCTTCCATCATCATTCTCTATAATGAGAAATGATATATAATGATATCCTATAGGATTAAAGACAAGAATATATATCTATATCTTTAACTTTCCACTCATCCTCATCTATAAGAAAGTTACCCAAACTGAACTATTCTTACACTACATCTTCTCACACTTCTCATAGAACCTACCAAAAGATTCCTTTACTGATCATGAATACATATGTTGTATATAACAAACGTCTTCAAATAGTTGTTATACCCTCTGCATGAGAGGGGAAAAACAAAACGACGCGAAAATGGGGCGACATCAGAAGTCTCAGCACTTGACCAACTCCGCTAACTTGGCTCAAAGCAGTCTCGTCCAGCCAAGCGTTGTATTTGTAACGTATTTTCTGAGTTCTCTTTAAAGAGCGCACAGCCCAACAAAGCCGACATTTAATGCCCTGATATCTTTGGCTCTGTCTTTTTGTTCTTTCTCCTTCAGATCTCCCTATGCAGATAAAATGCATTTTCCCAGACAATTAAAAGATGGTCATCATCAAGTCATAAAATGTGCTCACCTTTTGCTGATATGGGCACATTCTGTGATGAGCGATTGCTTGATATCTGCCAGATGTATGGCACTGGGTTAGCTCCGTCTCAGATATCTGACAGTTTAACAGAAGAAATGTAATAAAAATGTCTTTAAGAAATTTTAAAGCAAGTAAAAGCGAAAGCTGCTGAAGTTTAAACTGTTCTTTTAACTGTGAGAAACTAAAGTAAAAATCTATTAGGGGAATAGTCTTTGAGATAGTATGATTCTAATTATATACTATAATTTATATTATGTGTTTAAGTATAGCAGAAGAGTCTATAGTTTCCATAGTAAGCGGATCTTTTCCTGCTTTTCCAGCCTTTGCTGTAAACATCTCTCAGTATAAAAGACAACTTGGAACTGCTTAATTTAGTTTATAGACCCTTGAAGACTATTCCAAATCGCACCTTTTTGTTAATCTATAATTTCCTATAATATCCTATAATACCATATATTATATATTTCTATATCATCCTATGACATTTTCATACTCAAACTGAAACTACCGTCTATTCAAACTCTCAAACCACTTCGATTTCCCTACAATTTATCTCTATAGAGAGCCAATCCATTGCTCCTTCCATTTATTTTCTATTCTAATCCATAGTTATCCTCCACTGATATTTTTCACACCTCCCTAACTCAATCTGATATTATGCAGAGAGTTTAACAGAGTCATCAGGATTTCATCTACTTCTTTCCCAGCGTAAATCCAACAATAAATCACTTAAAGAATCTGCAAGAGTTTTCAATTTTCAATTGCGAATGCAAAATCATTTGCAGAAATTTGTAAACATTTTATTACAACGTGATAAAGGACGAAGCAAAGATTTACCCCTTTGGAAATCCTATTCAGCGTGCAGCTACTTAACATGCACATCAGATAGACATCAAAGGATAACAAAGGAATTTGCAAAATGTGACGATCCTTTTTCATTTTTGCTACTCCGAGCAGATTCGCATTGACAGGACATGGCTGTAACTGTAACCCTTTTTTGTACAGGATATACCCTCTATTACAGTAGAACGTAACCAACCCTATAAGGAAGGATCCTGTCTGGCTCCAGTCTTAACTTACAAATTCGGGTGGTTCTTCTGCCAGCAATGTCCTGTCTGTGAATGTTGTGTGTGTGCTGTTTGTTGTGCTTTGCATACGAGTGTAGACTCTGACCGTTTATTGGCCGTGTATAATCCCGTTAATGTGCTTATTGCGGCAACCATTTGAATAATGCACAGTTATCGCTTTAATGTGCTTAACTCTGCGTCCAAAAGGACGCTTCACCTTCATGTGTATTAAACACTTCCGGCCTTGGGGATCGTCCTTCCTTCTGTAATGCGATTTTGATTTTCCGGCGCTTTCGCTCAGTTTATGCGTTTTTCCAACGTTTCTTTCTACAACGGTTTCGGTTACTTTTTAACAGTACGAAATGATTTTTATGCGCACAGCGAATCCATCAATTTTATTGCCAAGTATTTTTATATTATATTTATGCCAGTTCCGATTTCGATTCAGAAACCGATTCTCGATTCTCGTCACAATGCGCGCTGTCTGCAATTATTATTATATTATTCCTTTTTTGTTTTCACAGGCACTTCTGCGGCTTCCTTTTGTTCCTGCTTCCTATATATATAACACCTCCCCACATCCAACAGCTGAAACAAAAGACATCAGCAAGAGCATTCCCATTGCCATCATCTCTGAAATGGTTACAACAGTTGCCAGTCGTAAAGTTTGCAGCGTCGGCTTTAAGCTGCTTATATGACCATGTATGGCAGAGACAGAGAGAGACAGAGAGCGACTGGCAGGGAATGGGAAATTCTACTTATAAAATGTATTATATTATGGCCATTGCATACAAAGCATTTTGTGGTTTATCCTTTCAGCAATAAAAGTATCCGATTACTAACTGCACTTTTTCACATGACGTCCCGGGACTCTTTCTCTGTTCTGGGATCTAAGTTCTGAGTTGTGAGCTCTGGCGTTGCCTGTCAACGCGTAGATCAGAGTCCAAGAGTCTCGATTCCATATATACACACACACAGGATGCACAGCTGTGTGCAGCCTTTTCTTTTAATTAAAGCTTAAGTCCCTTAAATAACCCAGAAGGTATTAAAAAACAAGGTTAGACCGAGTTAAACGCCACTCAAAGCGTTGACATGATATGCGACATGGTTTCCGTAAACTGAGACCACCAACTGTCGCATCAGCTGCAAGGACGACAAGGACATGCCTTCAGGGATCAACTGAGAGTAGAAATTTGTGTGTGTGTGGGTACAAAAGACAGTTAAACGGTTTTAAGGTAAGTAAAATGTGAAATCAGTTGAGATTTTTGAATCCTTTCGATAGAAAGAAAAGCCTATACAAGTTTTCTATAAAGTTTCATTATAAATTCAAAGTATATTCACATATATTTTCATTAACTGAACTTTTGTTATGTAACTGCATGTAGGTTGATTTCTACCTGATCTCAGACTCAGCTGTGTCCAGCTGTACCCTAAGTTTAACTGATGCTTTGCACGCATCTCAAATGACCAGAAGAAGTGGAAGTCGAGTCAAGGTAAAAAGCGAACCCATTCACATAAATTTTCGTAGCCAAAGTTATGACAAGTCTGAGAGGCAACAATGGAGGGAAAACCCCGAGAGATACTTTTCTTTTCTGGCTCTACCCTTTTGCTTTTCCCACATGCAACATAAATATAAAGCTAAGAGCCGAGAGCTGCGAGCTGAGAGCTGAGAACCATTGGTCAGCTGTGCCGTTAATTGAATCATTACGTGAAGAACCCCAGCAACAATGCAACATAATCATTATGAGTGATTGTAGGGATCGGAAAGGGGAGGGGTGGCAGTCAGTTGCGCCCTTAAAACAAAAAGGGCATTCAGGTTCTACCTTTTAAAATTAATTTCAATAAGTCAGAAGCTCACAACAACTCGAAGCACCTCGACCAAAATTTAAGAGAGAGAGAAACAGCTGCCGCTTCTGGCCAGTTGACAACAGGCAGACGCCCTCTGTCTCCTCCTCTCCCTCTCCCTCTCCCGGCTGTAAACTGGTCGAGCTGTAACAGACAGCCTCTTTGAGGAGATGTATGTAGAAAAACACAATCCTCATGTAATCCCTGACAGTTTGAAGCAGAGAGAAAGCAGATAGTTAAAAGGGTTGCTCTACGGAAAAACCACTTGAGCGAGTTTTCTATCCCCCCCCCCTACCCCAATGTCGGCGGCGTCTTCCAAGCAAGCCTACGAGTATATCTGTCATAGCCATATACTCGTACGAGTCTCTGACTTGAGGATTTTCCAAACTGATACACTTCAATGCCCAGCACGGGTCAATAACTTTTGCCGAAATGGCATAGTTTCTACCATATCTGAGAGAGAAGTGCGGAGTGCATAAGGTCGTGGGTTGTATTTTGAACTCTTCTCCTGAAATGGGCACAACTTTTTTTTAGACTAATATTATTTATTTGTTGTGAACAGCACTCGAAATGACACAGCAAGGAAATGACTTCCTTAAATGAGGAAATAAAATGAAAATTATTTCTTAAATATGCATTTCGTTTTGAGGGAAGTTCAAGGAAACGGAAGACTGTTTTTAATTATCGCTGCTGCTTACGTATTTCCATGTCGGAAAAGTAGTTCAGAAAGGTCTTAAGGAAGTTCTGAAGTAAGAAAAGAAACTATAAAAATGATAATGCAGAATAGTAATGCGAGCATAGGGGTATAGGCATAGCCTTAGCCTCAGGCATAGGAATATTTACTCAACGGAATTATCTACCCTAAAATTCTAGAGGCAAGTTTCTGTTCCTTTAAGTTTCTTATAAACATAATTATAGTATTGCATCTTTTACTCTTCCTATTCAAAACTATTTGTATACTTTCCTTTGAATAGGAAACTAAACAGAAAACAATCTATTTCCCCCTAGAAATATAATATCCAAAGACGCTTCCAATGATCTTTATAAAAACTTCTATTATATGCAGCTGACCCACATATGAATCTCATTTATTAACTTTCTATAGAAAAACACTCGTAATTAATATAGCCTAACGAATCCGAACATTTTCCTCTTGGTTTTCCCCATTGGAAAAGCATGTAAAATTTAGTTTTAACAGAATTTTCAATAATATATTCGAAATCTTTTGGAGTGACATTACAATGCGTTTAACTAGCCGCCGCAAATTAGACTCAACAAATTGCAGAGAATGGGAAATGAAAATGAAATTGGGAAACTGGGAAAACTGAGAAAACTGGGAAACTGGACACTGAAAACGACGCGACGCATTTTGTTTGGGCAAATCAATTAGTCACAATGGCCCACGGGAGAGTTTTTGCCTGAGTTTAGCAGACGTAGCCGGACGTGGCTCATTGTTGAATGACATTCTGCTTATTTAGATATTTTTTTCCCTGGTTTTTGGTGTATTCCATTCTTTCCTGGCTGGACGACAGCGAGGTCCTACATAAGGGCGTTAATTATCGGGCAGACGTTTAATGAATGCGCCCGGAGCGACGCGCACGTAATTTAAATTTGCTTAGTTAGTGTGTACTATGTGTGTGTGTGTGTGTGTGTGTGTTGTGTGTGTTGTGACATTGCCAACGGCTAGTCGCTTAGTTAGAGGCGCATCCAAGCGGCCACTTTAGTTTCCGCTTCCTGTTAAGCAATTGTTATCCTGCGAGTAATTAGACAGCGCGACAGGAAGCGATTTTACCTCTTAAAGGCACAAAGATACAAAGATACAAAGATACGAGTATCTTCTTGTCCTTCCTAACCATTATCGTCGTCTTATAACTATAAGTTGGAGGCTTACAATGAATACAAGCAAAATGCCAAGTTATGTGACATGTGAAAACAGCTGGACGACTTTTAATAAACCAATTTTCTATGGTCATAAACATTGATTG
The DNA here is from genome assembly GCA_035045065.1 of Hirtodrosophila trivittata. Lineage (NCBI taxonomy): Eukaryota > Metazoa > Arthropoda > Insecta > Diptera > Drosophilidae > Hirtodrosophila > Hirtodrosophila trivittata. The sequence goes on along the minus strand of JAWNNK010001311.1, from coordinate 15,705,333 downwards.
GGGGTTTGTAGCGAAACGTTGGCTCAATAAATTTGCCAGATACTTTTATGAGTATCTGCAGCTACAGCTGGCAGAAGGTAGAGATACATTTTATAGATTGATTTAATGGTCATTGCTTTATTATAAAATCATTATGCACATCTGACAACTGATTGATATATGGCATCAAGTTGAGTTCCTACAGAAATTTGGGTAGTTTTTGCTACTTTATTCGCAAATGGCTTCATTAGATGAAGGAATATATCCAGACTATATATATATATATCCAGATCGATGTGGCATCTGCGCATGCGCAACTCTTCGCACCAGAAATTACCCTCTTCTTTGATAGAAAGTATCATATGACAAATTTTAATTAAACTTTGCTTTTTCCTAATTACAAAAAATGCTCTAGAGAATTTAAGGAAAATTATCTAAACGGTGTCTTCTTTCAGGAAAACATAAAATCTGTGATTGATGCGTTGACAGCAGACACAGAAAAAACTAGGAAAATGTTGAAGAAAATGCAAACTTTTAAATAGATTTTCTCACTCAAGTTTTTCCAACCACCATTTCTACAGCTGCCTGGAAAAAGTCGTTTATGCAAATCAGTTTTAACCGTCATTTCATACATCTACCAACTACCATCATTCCATCAATCCTTGCATCCTTGCAATTTGAGTAAGCGTCTGACATAATTCCCGACACTGTGACGAACTTTGATTGATATGTGCGCGTCCGTTGAGATCAGTGAAAGTTCCTCCGGCTAGAAGTACGACAACCATGGCGAATTCTTCGACTGGTTGCGATTCCTTCTCTAAAGTGTCAAAAATGTTCTCTGGGATTGATCACTTGAGCGCCGTCTCTAACACGATCTAGAGCGTGTTTCGAATCTTTTTCTTGCATAATTTAATATGGGTTTACATGAGTTTTACAAGGGATTGAGTAGGTACGAGGAAAGTGGGGAAAGTTGTGGGAAAAGTCTGCTGAGAGTGGAAGCTGAACTTAGTTTTAGTTTAGAAAGATTGAAAATGCAGGATGGCTGGTGATTGCTCGATATTTTCTCTAACTCTAATAGATTACATTTCAAATCCCAGCCTACAACTTGACGAGTACCCCTAGCCAATGATTGACTTAACCCATTTGCTTGATGAAAGAAAACCATTTCCCGAAACGCGCCGCATCATGAACAGCCGCTTGGAATAGTCATTTGTGGAAACATTAATAATAATTAGTATAGAAATACTCGTAGAATGGTTTTAAAATCTACTGAAAATATCACAAGTCATGCTACGAGTATAATTGATAGTGTTTTTTCATTCATTTTGCTGAAATCGAAAGTTATTTGGAACGGAGCGTAGACCAAAGTGCTCTGGGACACTTCAAACGGAAGCGTCGCTTCATTTGTCAGTTCGTTGCGGAAGTGAAGAAGAACCTCATCATCATCCTGGCCTCTGATGGTATACGGGCTGGGTAGCTGGAAAAGATAGAAAAATTGAAAAATTTGCTATCCTCAGCGGAAGTCCAACAAATTTTTTAGCGCTTGCCATCAAAATATTTACAGGGCTCATAAACTTGTACACTTTATGGCAACTGACTGAATATACATATATATATATATATAGAGAGAAAAGATATATATATAATTGCATATAATTTTTATGGAACAGTAAAAACAGCAAGGGGTAAAAGCAGCAGCGGGACACTCCCATTGATAATATGACGGGAAAGTAGCGCACGGTAACCATCAATCTCGTCCTTTGCCAAAGGAGGAGAGATCCTTAAACCCAGTTTTAGCATGGAGTTCGGAGCTCTGGTGTGCGAAAGTGTCAAGACAAATCAATAAACTTCTAATTTTATTACGGTGCGAGCATCCAGAGACGCTACAGATACCGATCTGTCAATTTCTATTGTCAATTTGACAATTGATATCTCACACATCATTTGATTCGAGTGCGCACAATGAGATTGTTTATGTCGTCTTTGGGTAAGTGCCGAAGGACCCAGGACTTGCAAAATGTTCTACCCCAAACTCAAATAACATATATATATAGTCCGACTTGAGGGTTCAGTCTGGCCAGGTACGGGTATCGACTTTCTTCTTGCGAGTTTCCTTTCACTTTTCCAGGGGTTGTGCGCTGTGTACAAATCTTGCGGTTACTTTTGGCCAAAAAGAGGAGGAATATAACAAAAAATTGGCATCATTTTTGCTGGCATTTTGTCCACTTAACGCTGCTCTGGTCAGAGTTCAAATGTGGGTCCATTGATCCGCCATTGACTAATGACATTTGTCCATAATGTTTGCATAATCCTCATTTCTGTCTTGTGGGTCAATGAATCGTTTGAATCGAGTGTGTGGCTTATACTTGGGAGGGAGAAAGTGGAAGGAGATTGAAGGATATTGATAATGATGCGGTTGTCCCAGCTGTGGATGAATCCATCTCTCCGAGTCAGCTTTAATAATATATAAACAGACTTTAACCAAGCACATTTTATCTGTGAAATCTCAGTGCTGGCTTCTCTTTTTTAATGCAATGCATTTATCCCCGGGTCCTTGCTCCTTAACATTTAGTTTCCATCCCAGATGCCAGCCCACTTGCCTTGGCTTCACCTCTTTTAATTTAATAAAAAGTACACAGCTGAAGGAAGTTCCTTTGGAGTATCTCACAGTTCCGTATCAGTCATCACTTGTTAATCTGAGTTAAACGTTTCGGCGGATATTATACGGCGCACACATTTTATCCTTCTCCTTTTTACTTTTTCTTCTTTTTGGCAAACAGCTCGTAACTTGTCTGGCAGCAGGATATTAACAAGGTAAGTTAAAGGAGTATACGGAGCAGCAGGGGGAGGCAGCACAAAAGCGTAATGTATATTAAATGCACTCAAGAAGATTCAATTCATATTTCAGAACGTTTTGCTTTCATTAGGCGGGGCCAACAAAGGCGGCAGCGTCTCCGGCAGACGACTTCCATCGAGGCCCCCGAGGCGGCGACATGTGAGGATTTTAGGAAGCGCGTGCGCTGTCTTTAAGTGGTTTACACCAACAGGGTTTCCCCTCAATCTCTGTGTGCGTGTGTGTGTGTGTGTGTGTCTCGCAGGATGCTGACACCTGTGCACACACACAAACAATGCACAGCACTAAGACTCTGACTCCGATTCAGACAGAGTCCTTGGGCTAACCTTTGCAATATCTGCAAACCTGCTTTACCTGCTGCTGCTGGCCCGGCTCCTAAGCCAATTGTGCGCCTCGTGCCTGACAGTAGCCGGAGAAACCGCAGGACTAACACAGACAACACCGCAATTGACTCGATTTCACTTTCACAGCTCTGTGCCGAGGTCCTTTGTCTCCTTTGCTGTGTGCACGCCCAGACGTGCTGCCAAAATATTTATGCAAAACTCAAATTGACACTGCTTTGGCTTTGCTTCACCTTACGCTCAAGGAAATTAAAAGGATATCCGAAAAACGTGCATACATTGTACTTAGCAGCTGCAACTACTGCAAGTACTTCTACTTACTTCACAAAGTCAACCCAAATCCCAATTAGATTCTCTGCTTCACACTCAAGTATTACAGGAGTCCCAGACGAGCTGCAGGATCTTTTTGGAAACTTCGTCTAGGAGTAGCATGAAAATCCACGTAAAACAGCGGAAATTTGAGGTTATGCATAAAATTCTGACAAAGCAGCGGATATTTGAGGTTATGTATAAAATTCCTACAAAGCAGCGGAAATTTGAGATTATGAAAGGTTGTCTAAGCCCATGAAATAACTTCCAACTATTAAGGGAAATTATGAGACTGAAGAAGCATAAGAAGAATAATCTAATAGGTGTAAAGTCTTATCAATATTCTTTTGGATAAGTAAAAGCTATAAAACGTATCTCCAAATATGCAGGATAAAAGGAAAATGGAAGCTATAAAGATAAACCAAGCTATGCTGAGACTCAAAGTATAGTTTTATCACACAGAAAGGTAAAACTAAGCAGGAAAACCTGATGAAAGTTGTAATAAATGAATCAAAATCTTCGAAGCTGTAAAATCCTACTTCAATTCATAGCTCAGATAATGGATTTATGGGTAGAAAGTATACCCAGAGACAGCTCAGATCGTAACATATAGATTGCCATGATTCTGGAGGCATTTGAGGCCTGCGTAAGATTTTATATATCAAATATCGGAATAGACTTAAAACACACGCTAAGGAAACGTACTAGAACCAAATTTTTAAAGAATTTCATATATATAGATCAGATCAATCAGATTCCGTCGTAAGTCGAACCGAATATGTCTACTCTCCAGCTGCCAGTGAACTGTGTTGGCCATAGAGGAAACGTGGTGCAGTTGGCCTTTAGCCAAGTTTGCGATTCGGGCTATTACCTGGCCTCGGCCTGCCATGATGGACAGGCCATGGTACGACATGGCGACACTGGCGACTGGGTGGGCACCTTTGAGAAAGATGGAGATGCCATACTCAGTGTGGACATCAATAGGGATGCGACTAGGCTGGCCACGGGCGGCGATGATTGTACGGCTCGCATTTGGAACGCAGTCGATGGAGCTCATCTGACAAAGATCATGCTGACATCGCCGGTGCGTTGTGTGGCGCTGGGAGCCAAGACGCCGGATCTGGCCGTGGGCTGTCTGGATCGTAAGAATGGACACTGCACGGATAAGGTGCTGTACGTCTACAAACTGGGTAAGCCGGGCATGCCCACAATATTTGAAGGTTTAACGCGTGGTGTGCGCGATGTGATCTTCTGCCGTGAGGATCGTGCGTTGCTCTCCTCCTCGCACGATCGCATCATACGGCTCTGGGATCGTGTGAGTGGTCGCCAGGCGCACTCCATATCCCTGCCGCATCATGCAAAGTCACTAGAAATGTGCGCAGACGGACGCACCGTAACGATTGCCTATGGCCGGAACGTAGTCTTCATCGATATGGACCGCTTTGAGGTGCTGCACCACCATAAGCTGCCCGTGCGACTGGTTGGAGCATCTCTGCATCCAGACAAGCTCACATTCGTCTGTGCGGGCATTAATCGCCAGATCTACAAGTGTGACTATACGACTGGCGATATCCTGGAGTTCTTCGATGGCCACAGCGAAGAAGTACGCAACATCAAGTACAGTCCCGACGGGGAAGTCTATGCCTCATGCTCAGACAATGGCGGCCTGCGTCTGTGGCAGCAAACGGTGGGCAAGAAGTACGCATTGTGGGATACACGAATCGTCAGCCCCGAATCTGAGGACAGACCGTCCGAATCTGAAGGCGCTCAATCCTAAACCAAACTATACTCAACTGTAGCTCTAGCTGTACACGTGTTTTGAGTTCTTTATATTTTTCTCTTCAGTTTCTTTCAGTTTTCAATTTCAGTTGTAGTTTTCTGTTCCAATAATAAAAGAAAAAGGGTCACGCTATGGTCCCTCTAATAAATTTGTCCGATCCCAGCGCAGTGCACAACGTTGTTGTGATTGACTGCCCCAATCTATCTACCTGCCTCTCTATAAGCCGCGACTCCTAACTACCTAACATTTGATTGTCTTCACGTTTTTGGTGTTTTTTATTTTCCTTCTTGCAACCTGTTTTCGTTGGATAAAAAAAAGGTTCCTGAAAGGATTTGGGCAAGTCGAAGTATTCTTAGCTCTGCTCCAATGCCGTTTCTCACCAATCAGAGTCATAAATGCATTTTATTATTATTTATATAGTCGTCGAGTCGTGCAGTCGACAAAACGTTGCCCTCTGGGCATTGGAATCGTTTTATTATGCACTTCGTATCCAAGAAGTCTCAGATTTTGGGGTAGGTATTGGAGAGTCTGGGCTAATGCGACTGATAGACTGTGTAAACAGGCAACGCAAAGATACAAAGATACAAAGATACAGATACAGATACAAACTCGACTTGGAGCAAACACTGAGAATGCCTTCCTGACCTAACATACGACAGTCCAATAGGATTCCTGTCAAGCAGTCGACTCCATTTGTTTGCTTTTGCTGCTTGGCAAACCGAAAATACATTTCCATAAATATTTATAATTTTCTCCTTAGAACGTTGATAAAAACAAGTTTTCCCTCGCACCACCTCCTGCTGCTGCATCATGCTAGGTTTTTCCACGCGTTTACCAGGAAAACACGCCAGCCAGAGGAACCTTTTCACACACTTCTTCTCTGTGTGTCTCTTTGTGTGTGTGCTTGTGTGTGTTTATCTAGTTGTTGTTCCAATAAAATGAGTTGTCATTTTAGATATAACCATATGCCTGGGCTGGTTATCTTCATCCTGTGGCCAGCACAAGTGTGCGCGCCCTTGATTGATGATGATTGCAGTCCAAGTAGCACAGTAGCCAAGGGATTACGCGTTACTCTTGACTCTTTTTAAATGCAACGGTAGCCAGTATAAATATTTGCATATATCATATTTGTATTCAGTTTTAAAATCCATCAATAATCTTATTTCACTATTTTCCATACATTAAAGAGTCAAACACAGAGCTGACCACAACAATTTGTCCAAAAGATAAGCCAGAGTCATTTATAAATGTCCTGAACAGGGATTTCTTTTTATATTAATGATTGGTCATTTACCAGGGATCGTGTGATGAGAAATGTGCCAAGATCAGAAGATCAGAATCTCCCTCGATAGGCAACTAATACGAGTATTCATGAGTTGTTGTGACTTTCGTATAGCACGTTGAGAGTAATCATAGCTCTAGGGCTTACTTCTAAGAGTCTTAAGGCGCTGTGGGTGTCCTTATGCATAGATATTCTACTGATTAATTATACTACTCCTGGAATATAATTTTCCCATAGATTGCTCGATACTTATTACACCCTATCAAGGAACACTTCCGCTGCGCCGTGCGAATAATTTCATGGTGTACCCTTAAATTATCCTTAACCATAACGCACCTGCCCGAGTATCTCGGCCAAATTGAGCTTGCGGTCACAGTTCGTGAGCCAAACAATTTTATGGCAATTTCCTTACGGAACAGACCAAGTACCGGTCTATACTATATGGAATAAACGTATATCTTATATATTTTTTTTGGTACGTTACTCGGTCTGTCACGCTAGGTGAACATTCTATAGAACTCCTGCTGGGCCTTGGAGAACACGTGGCATATTGGAATATACTAAGTCAAGTTTTTAGTATCATATCTTGTATGGACATTAAATGTTCCGGGGGTGTCTCCGAGTCGTTGGGCTGTTGATTTTAGGTTCCGCTCTATGCGATAAGGCGCGTTGCATTTCAAATGAGTGTAACGTATATTTTATGCAGAGTGAAACTGTCCGTTGAGGTTTTCCGAGCTAAGAGATACAGATAATAGTAGTACTCTGGCGATGGCGACCTTCAACTTAAAAGCAAACTAGCTCTTATCCGAGCTATCGTAGAGCAATTAAAGTACGTCTTAGAGGCTTATCAGGCAATTGGAATGTATATTCTATGGGACTCCGACAACCTACAACCGCATTGATCGTTGTATCCGAGTAGAATTTATGTCATATAATGTTGATTAGAGGGCTGTGGGAGCCCGTGAGATTAGAGCCAGCATTAAATTGATAATGTAAACAAATACGAATCTAATACCCGCACGTTCCAAGGTTGGGCAATCCTTTTATGAGCTGCCCTTATAAAGGATTAAGAGCACCACTTGAAGAACACCCCATTGTGATGATGTGTGAGCTACCTCGTTTTCCTCCTCAATTCTATGCCCCTTTTTCCGTGTGTTTACACAGCAAAATGCAACCCATATATTTCAAAGACATCCTGTAGATATATCGTCAACTTGAGGAAATTACTTAAAAGGATCACGAACTCGCATTTCCCCATACTACGATCTTGCCCTGTGCAGGATCTTGAGTTGTTTATGTTTCAGGCATGACTGAAACTCAACGCCGGCAGAATTTTTCAAATTTGTTAAAAAGTGTGTAAATTTACGTTCTTTTTCGAGTTTCGGTTGCTGGAGGGTGTGTCCCATAAACATAAACTCTGCGGTGTGTCTGCTTAGCGCTTGGAATAGAGGGAGAGTCGAGTCAAAGTCGAGACTTGGCTGCCTAATCGATCGATAGATCCTTTGCTGTCTGCCTTTTTGGGGTGATTGCACTCGGGGCATGGTTTTAATTACATACTGAGTTTTTCCAATTCTTTTTTTGTGGAAAAACCAAGCGTTTTTTTCTATTCTTTTATTTGTTGTGCCAAGGTACAAAGCAAATGATGTCTTTAGTTTTGATCCGCGAAGTGACTTTTTTCTTTTGCTTTTTTTGTGCACTTTAATTGCATTTGTGCAAACAATATAAATCGTATTTTATTGCCCTGGCAAAGTAATTTAATTTTTTACGATTTTGCACATTAAAAGAGGTACTCGAAGCTTGGGAAATTCGTATTTTTTAAATGTTCAATACATTTTCGCTCTATGTAACGGCTGAAACATAGGCACAACGGTTTTCTTTTAGTATCTTTACACTCTGATGCGTATGTGCCCCACATTGAAAAAGTGAATGCAACGCAATTGCCCCAAGTCACAATAGGAAAGTGAAACCGCCCTAAATCCAATTTGTCTGACTTTGGATCTGCATGCAGCGCTGCAATGGTACCAAAAAATCCAGTTTCAGCTTAAACAAACCGAAGCCAAAACATTTGTGTCTACCCATCGCGTTCACTAAAAGTACAGCTCCAACCCGGGCGACAACAAACAGAAAAACATGGGCGGCTGTACAAGCCGAATAGTGCATGTTCTTATCAGTACAGTTCGATATGGAGATATCGATAGCTTCACTTAACTTAGTGCGATTCTATCGTTGGTTATGCCTTGATATTTTTATATCTACATACTCTTCGTAGCTTTCTATTAAATTTGTAAAAAACTAAGTTATTAGTATATAATTTCAAGCAGCATAGTGCACTCATAGTGATTCATGTTTGAAAGAGCATTCAAACACACAACGCAGTACTGCTTCTGCTGCTCTGATCGTTTTGAATTCGAGGGTTGGTGTGTCCGACACTTCAGTTCGTTGTGTGGCAACGCTGCGGTGGTTGTTTGACGTTTCTTTTTGTGGTTGCTGTAGCTCTATCGCTCTCTCACTTTTTGAGAGAGAAACTTGATTTTAAGAGCGTTGGTAGCCGCTTGGCTCTTTTCAGCTAGATCTAGCTTTGTTGAAAGTTAGATATATGACATATATAATAAAACCCTAGAATGGGTATGTGGTTTTCTCAAAATACGTAAAATATATGTATTTATACAGATCTATTAAGAACCAACTAGGTTTATATAAAGAAACGAAATATTCATTACACATTTTACAGCAGAAAATTCTATTGTCTCTACTGTCCCAAATATTTTAGCCTTTTTCGGCTGATTTGTATCAGCATTCCAGCTAAGTATGTCACTCAATGTTGCTAGCCTGGCAGCTAAGCCAGCGAGTGAGAGCGTTAATGGAAGCAGCACATGTGCTCTCTGCTCTCAGTAAATGAAAAGATATCTGTGTATAAATATCATTTTTAACAGCTCTCTGCAGTTCAGTTGTGTTATTCTGCTCGTGTCGTACAGTTCGAGAGTGCGTCTGAAAAGCGCACTTCAAGGCAAATTAACAAATTATTCAGACAAATCGCGAATAATAAAATATAAAGGTACAACATTATAAGTTGTATATGAAAAAGACGCTGAACACATAAAGTAAAATAAAAGTGCATACTTACAACGAACACAACTGCCGTGGCAGTCTCACTTGTGTGCTCATCTCAGCTTTTGATTTGAGTGAGTTGATTTTTTTCGTGACTAATAAGAAGAGCAAAAACTTATTTAAAGTGAAGAAAATTAATGCACAACGATTTTGTTTATATCATATTTCTAAACAAATCTACCACAAAAAACAACAATACAAAATTTCACTTTTAAAACGAATGCTAAAAACGCAGAAGCAGAAGCAATAGACTGCAACAACACTGCGCCCCACACATATCAATACACCAACACAGGCAAACGTTACGCTCAGTCACTCACACCGACGGCTCAATTGCGAGATTTGGAGACTAGCGTGTTGTGTAGTGTGCGTATGTATTAGTGCAATCGCCCCTTCAGTACAGGCGAGCACAGAAAAACAAAGTTTTGGCGCGAAAAGTTTTGACATTTCGTTTAGTCGTGAGATTCGCAAACAAGTGGCCAAAGTATAGACAGCAAAACTGCGTCGCATCGCAGTCCAAAACATAAAAGACAACACCAAACACCAAACAAACTAAATCAAGATGGTCAGTGCACGCGTGCTCAATTCCGTCGTGCTGAGTGAGTTCTGCAAGATGAGCACAAGTCCAGCAGTCAGCCGCAATTTACCTTGCGGCGTGCAGTTGAATCGCATCAAGCGCAATCTTTTTGGGCCGTCGCAAACGAATCTTTTGGACAACAGAACGTGAGTACAAACTTTAATTTGTTTTCAAAGTCGAAAAAACTAACAATTATATTTTTTGTTCTTATAGCAACTGCTTCAATGCGGAGCTGGAACGGCATCAGGAGCTTGCCACACAAAAGTGGGGCTTTGATTTCCGTGCTGACTGCCCCTTGGCGGTTAATGCCAACTTCATCTGGGAACGTGTTAGCTCTCAGGAATCGAACTTTGCGCCCCAAATGTACACACTCACCCGTGCAGCACACGTGCGTCCAGACTCTATCGCCTCTGCTGCGCCGAGTCAAATGGATCTACTGCTGAATGAGCGTGCTGATCGCGAGAACCTGGCCAATTCATCGCTGGATTCGAACACAGATAATGAGTACGACTCACAGGATGAGTCGCTGCCGTTGCACTTTAATGGGGCCGCCTCCACATCTGCAGCAGCTCTCACCGCCTCCTCATCCTCCTCCTGCACTTACTCACCGCAGCGCAAGCGACAGCTCAAAATCACAGGTGAGTTACGTTCCCCCTTTCCACATAAAGTTCACAATCGTCGAGGCGTGTCCTTTCCCAGCGTTATGCCTGATTGCACTCAGCCTTCTTATACGTTACAAATTCATTTCCCATAACCCACAACAAGCGACTATTGAACTATTTACCAATGTCCGGTCTAAGAATGGGAGTGGGTGAGTTTCTTTACGGAGAAACAACCCTCAGCCAGCACAGGAAACAAATTCATTTATTATTATCCAGATAGCTTTAGAGAACTAGAACTTATGTCGTTCAACCTGGCACAAAGCACACGCAATACGCGGTTAGAGAATCACAATTGTTAGCCAACATTAGTTGGTTCCCAGTGCGCACCCTTCGCCAGGGTCCCGCGTAGGCGTTGCTCCCTCTGCAAACCAAAATTACAGGCTATTTGAAGCATTCCTTAAAGTACCATGTATATAATTAGCTTTGTTTTACGTGATTTAGTCAAGGGGTTAGGCTATACAAGGCTGATCGTTGTGCCGCCTGCAGCTGTTTCTGATCTGATCGAGCTGTTCTCCCCCCATTGCTCCAGGGCAATGTCAATGCACGCAACATCCCTGTGGCAGCGACGCGGGGGTTGATTTCCAAATGCGATCGTTGCATGCGGGTTTGCTGTGAATGCTAACAGATGTGCGTGGCTCTGGTTTTGTGCTGACCCCATTAGAGACAAAGACAGAGAGGAAATTACAGAACTTCAGAGCAACTGCATCACACAATGTGCCGCCATCAAAGCACAGCACTTATCAGCGTCCGTTGATTGCTTTTGTCTGTGTGTCTGTGTGTGCGTTTTTTATGCCACTTCACATTGTTATTAACATAATAAAAAGTATCTGCTTTGGGCAGTTCTTCAGTTCAGTTCATAGTTTGTAGGCGCCCGCATTGGGCAGCTTTTGGACAGCCTTGACTTGCTGTACTTTTGTGCAGCGAAGCCTGGGAGAAGTTGTCCCGTTTGGCAAAGCGTGTAATTTATGCAGCAATGCCACATTCACCGATGCCCTTCCACTCCTTCCACTGGGCATGCGGTGATCGGAGCGAGTGCGCCTACCTGAGCAGTCGTCTGGCTGCTGTCTGTCTGTCTGTTCTGCTACCCCTGTGTGTGTGTGTGTGTGTGTGTGTGTGTTGAGGCTGCAACCCCTGTCCGTGCCCCTAGCTGAGCCCCTGTTGGAACCCCTGGTTGTGCCTCTGCCAGCCACGTGCCACAATTCAAAATCAAAATGTGCAAAACCAGGCGGCGCCTGCTGTTCTTATTCATCCTCGTGCGAGTATCAATGACCGTAGGGGTAGGAAACGCCAGCTGACTTTTATTTCAGGTCTTATATTTGTATTTATAATTACTAACTGTTTGCTTTCTCTTCTGTTTTCATTGTAGAATTTATGAAGGAGCGCAAGCGTCTGGCACAGGCACCAAAAAAAATCTCACCCGCCAAACGCATGCGCACCAGCTCCGGCAGTTCCAGCAGCAACACCAGCAGCAGCATTGGAGCGCAGCTTGGCTATCTGCTAAAGCGTCCACGCAACAATTAAACTTGCAGCTAGCAGCTTGCAGCTTGCAGCACCAGCCAAACATCGAGTTGCAGCTAATCCACAACACTCACCACCAATTCACAAAGAACTCACAACTCATTTGCAATTTGTAATTTGTAATTTTATTTTATTTTTTTAATGCAACTGCAAAGATATTGATTTTTTTTGGATCATTTTCGGCAACTAGCATTTTAAGTAGCTTTCACTTTCCTTTTAATAATAGTTACTAACTTTGTGCAGTGCAAGGGCGAAAGTTGCGAATATTAACTAATAGTCTTACTAGCTTAATGTCAGTTACTACAACCAGTACTAGTACTAGAACAAAATAGCAAATAAGCATTAAGTACGAGCTAAATGAAACTTTTTAGATTTCTCTAGTGAGAAATGCCATACAATAAGTGATTAGTTCTTAACAACACACAACACACAACATACACCTAATCTTAATTGATCTATCATACATTTACCAAGAGACATCGCCAATGGAAGCCACATTTTTGAAAAGAACCAGAACAACAACCACCTTTAACCATGAAACGCATTTGAAACTTTTACCACAATTTTGTCAATTGTTTTCCATATAAATTTCTCTAGAAACTTGAAACTCTTTTCTAGTTCCTAAAGAAATTTATATATACACGCAAAACTTGACGTAACTCTGTTTATTCAATTCTATATATGCATTTCCATGTTTATACTTATTTTTCAAACAGAGTTGCGTTGAATTTTGTTAATCCTTTTTCTATTTTCAAAAAAACAGACCCTAAAACTAACAACAATAAACTTGATTAAATGAAAGTTAAATCTAATCGAGTTTATTGTTGTCTTAAGTTTTTGTGGCTGCCTAAATTAATGTCCTTATTTCGACCAGTGGAACAAACTCTATATAATAAGCCTATTGCCAATTTGCCAGCTTTTGGAGATGTTACCACGTTACCTTACGAGTATTTCTAAAAGTTTGTAAATTGCCAAGTTCTTAACTTTCAAACTGTACAAAATTGCTCTCTTTATGATTTGCCAAACTGTTTGGCAGTTGATGGAGGGAGACATTTTGCTTAACTATCATGTACAAAATTATAAACTATATATTATATATATATATATATCTATATGTATATGTAGGCAGAGCCTATATTATTGAATAACATTTACACAATCATCTTAGCTGTAAGTCTAGCATAGAAACAAATCCAAAGTATTCACTTAATATTTATATATAATTCATTGTGTGTGTATAATTCAACTCATACTACTACTTCAATAAACAAACAACAAAACACAAAAACTAAAAACAAAACACCAGTTAAAAAACAGAGTAAACAATTATATAAAAAATACTATTCGTAAATGTTATTAGACTCAATTTGATCCAAGCCTAAAGAGCCCATAAATTGGTCTCAATTCATGTTGTTTTTTCTTTGTAGAACTTTTTGTTTTTTTTACGTTGCATTTATTCGTTTGTAAATTTATTAAGTTGACTTTTGTTTTCAATAAAATTGTTTTTCAGTTTTTTGTAGCTTAATTTATTGATTGTTTTTATTCTTTTACAGGATTTTATTATTTGTCATCAAAATATGGAAAATATATATAGTATACAAGTTGTTATTATCCACTGACTGCGACGTTGTATTCATGTCCGAATTGTTTTGTTAATCTGTTCCCAAAAGCAGAAGGTTTGACTCACCATATCTTTATATGTTCCTTACCAAAATCTAAAGAAGATATACCTATGACAATTTGCCTTTTTTGAGTTATGGATTATCGCATCCGATGCGATGTTTCAGATCGTTGAACATATTAACATAATCAGCTATTGTGATTGCTTAGCCTATTGAAAATTTGGAAATGGGGGTGAATTAACTTTGAAAAATGAATGTAACATGTAGAAGGAAGCTGCTCCGACCCTATAAGGTATATATATTCTTGATCAGCATTAAGAGCCGAAACATTATACCCATGTCGGTCTAGCCTTATATGGATCTTAGGGACTAAAAAAAATAGAGTCACTAAATTTCGCATATGAGTTCCTGTATTTTGTACGCAGATCAAGCACATTTATCAATCAATAGTTGTTATTCTTGGTATATACCAAGATATATTATCACACCTTAGACCTATGCTGGGAATTGCATAACGATCGGTTAATAAACGAAGATTTTATTCAAGAATCAATTTAGTTTGGCGCTGGGCTGCTCTGCTGGCAGCGACGTCAAGCGCAAGCAGAGACTTGCTTGAAGTATGTGTGTGTCTTTATGCATATGTGTGCAGAGGTCAGTAAGAATATGAGTGTGGGCAACTCCCAGCTGGGTTAAGGGTTAAAAGTAGTGGGGTATACTCGACTACAGCATTCAAATATTCAGATTGAAAAATTACCCCACCCAAAAATAAAGTAGCACAAAGTATGTTTCTATAGGCTTTATATTTGTAGAACTTATTTATTTCGGAAGAATTCTCGGCTCTTCTTATCAATAAAAAGTTGTAGAAACCAAAGCTGAGAGTGAGAACCAGTACAGCTGATATATTATTCATATTTGCCAGTCAGAGTATCTCTTATGGATTTCATTCAGTTACGTTTTAGATTCAGCTCCGACAAGTCACGTGAAAGCTTATAAATAATATATTATGTCATATTGTATACGTACTATATTAACTATAGCGATAGGGCTGTTCCTAGTGATATCGGTGAATGCTCAAGTATGTTAGAAATGATATATATATATATATATATATATTTGCAGTCTAATGATACCAAAACACCTTCTAGTTAAGCCAAAAAAAGGAAGTTAGCTCCGATGTTGTGCTGGGAGAGCTGAGAGAGAATCACTCTGAAGATAGCAAAAGTGTTCAGTTCAGCGGAGTGCCGGCTCCATCTAACAATACGAGTGAAAAACAAACGGATTCCAATGCCAAACAAACAATACAATCTTCCCAGAGATCAAGTTCAAGCCCAGATTCCACAAGTAAAAAAGGTAAACGCAACAAAATATTGAGAAATAAAATTTCAAATCTGAATGCTAAAGTGAAGCTACAAGAAGCAGAAATCGCATCTATTCGGGCAGCTTATGATAATTCAGAAAAAACAGTAGCTCAACTGAAAGATCATATAACCGATTTAGAAAACATATTGAAATCAAATAAAATACCATTTGAACCCCTAAACTTCGACTTAAACTCAGTTCATAACAAAACAGTTGAAGATGCGGACAAAGTCGATGAGTTACAGTCGATTGCATCCAAAGGCTGTTTAGGATCTGGTCGTAGCCACATTAATCTGTCGGACTCGGAGTCCATACTGGTGACCTGCGATGACCAATTGGCTGGTCCTGGTTGGATTATCATACAGCGTCGCATAAACGGAGAGATCAACTTCTATCGCAACTGGACCGAGTACAGGCAGGGATTCGGTGACTGGGATGGGGAGTTCTTCTTGGGCTTGGAGAAGCTGCATCAGTTGACTAACTCTAAGCAGCATGAGCTTTATATACACCTGGAAGACTTCGAGGAAGAGACGCGTCATGCGCTCTATGATCACTTTGTTGTGGACAATGAGCAGGAGCTGTTTGAACTGAACTCTCTGGGCAATTACTCAGGTAATGCGGGTGATGCTTTGATATATAATCTGCACCAGAAGTTCAGCACCTTCGATCAGGATAACGACTTTGATGAGGACAACTGTGCAGAGGACTCCCAAGGTGGCTGGTGGTATCGTGCCTGTGGTGCCAGGTGAGTAGACACTTGAATTGTATCTATAATATATCTTTATATATATAATCGCTATAGCAATCTGAATGGCATATATCTCGTGGACAATAAGGATGACTTCACTTCATCTAGAGGCATCTATTGGGCTAACCCCGACTGGCACGACTGGGAGTATTCCTTCAAGTCTGTGACCATGATGATAAGGCCTAGGCTATAACTGACTCTTCTTTATTGTTCAGTAACTTCCAATAATAAAGTTATGTATAATCTTATATATAAATCCAGTTACGTTCAAAAAAATTGTAGTGTTAAATTTGATGTGTGAAATCATATATATACACATACAGACTATAAATATATGAATATATTGAATCCCTTTCAGTTTTTCCTCTGGTTTATTCCAGCATAAGTTTAATCCCCTTCTCAGATTTCTTCAGCCCATTTCCCTTCCCATTTTTCTTTTAGTTTTTCTTTTTTTAATATATTTTATTAAATAATTTAATATAATTTATTGCTTACGACAAATACATAAATAATTTGATCCATTTGCAAAACATAGAAATTTACTAACTTTAACTGCCTTTAACTAAATGTTTAGTTGAGTTTTTTCATAGGTTTCGTGGCGGGTTTTCCCCTTTACTGTTATTTGTTTGTTAGTATACAAGTTATATACATCGGAGTGTCGATACACCTTCTAGTGTGTGTGTGTGTGGATGATAGATACTACTTCCCCGTCGCCTTCTCCTCCAGCTGGGCCTGTATGTGCTTCACATTTTGGCCACCGCTGCTGTGGCCGTGACGCTGGAAGAAGGCATTGATGGAGCTCATGGATCGGTATTCGAGATTATCGCTAATGTGCCAGTCGACGCTGATGCTTTGGTGGCGACCCACAGGATTGCGTATCTTCGTCTCATTGTACTTCTCTAGCAGATGCAGGAGACAGTCCTTGGTGGTGTTGGCGGCCTCCTCGAGATTCACCGTCTGATGCGTATCGGGCAGGCCAATGGGCACATCGCGGCTCATCTGATTGATGCGGAACTTGGCGCGTCGACTGCTCGCCGACTCGGATAACATTTCCGTATAGCTGGAACTGTTGGAGCTGGAACTGATATTGCTGCTGCTGCTTAGCAACGACTTCTGGACGCGGATGCTGCTCCTGGTATTCGCCGTGCTCATGGTGCTCACCGTGGACTTGCTGTGCTGAGATTGCTGAGACTGCGACTTGGACCAGTTCTCGCTGATGCCGTTGGTCAACTTGGGCGTCTCTTCGAGCGACTGCTGCAGTCTCACAGACAACGAGCTGACCTTCTGCTGGCCATCATCGTAGCGAGCTTGGGTCTGACTACTGCTGCTGGAGCTGCTCAGAAGACCACGAGCAGTTGCTCTGCTGGTGCTGTTGCTGCTGCGCGTGCTGCTTGTCCATTTGTTGCCCTCCTTCGTAGTGCTGCTTTCCGTGGATGCGGACTTGCTGCTGCCACTGTCAGAGGCAGCGGCAGCGGTGAAGCAGTCGAAGCTGCAGCTCCATTGCTGCTGTTATTATTGTTGCTATCGCCGAGCTTGGTGTTAATCTCGGCCAGCATGAGCAGGTGATCGGAGAGCTTGCGTATCTCATCCGCCAGATTGACACGCTCCCCAGAGCTGCGTCGTCCCAGCAGGTAGGTTGTGTCCGAGTTGCGACGATCGAATGTATGCAAATAACTCTTCATGCTGCGCTGCTGCTGCGCCGAGGATTCGCTGCCGGAGAACTCATCAAAGTTCTCGTTGAACAAATGCTGCGGCGTGGGCGTGGCACAGCCAGAGGCGCTCGAGTTGCTCGCCACAGCCGGGAACAGCTTCTCGCGCGACTCATTGATGGGCGTGGTAGCCACCGAATGGGGACTATCCACACTGCGTGCCTCCTCCTCCTCGCCCACCGCTTGCTCCTCATCCCATTGCTCGTCGTCTGTCAGCGTTGCTATCGACTCGCAGGGCGACGGCGAACACACTGCAAAACGCATAGCAAAAGGGAGTTAGAATCGGGTAGAAATATGGACAAGGATACATACAGATTAGGTTTGATTAAGTGTTGTTATAGCCAGAGTTAGGCAAAATGCTTCCAAAAGGCTTTCATGCAAATGAGACATAGGCCCACAGATAAGTTAGGATAATGGATCACAATAGCTAGCCCTAAGAACTGAAGACAACACACTGTGCACAAGGACCTTAGAGAGATGAGCTGTGATCTTTATATGATGATGATCTTTATATCTTTAAAATTTGGCAGCGGATTTGGATGATTTGGGGCTTACCTTGTCCGGTAGATCAGAATCAGAAACTAGGTGTTGAGCTAGACTTGAACTGGGTTAGGTTTGTGTTCTATGTACTGGATAGAGTTCTGGCTAATGTAGCATATAATGTATATTTGAAAGATCGTTTGTTGTTATTGTATTTGTATTTGATATTTGATTTTTACTCTTGTCATTGGCTGTCTTTATCACAGTGTCGAAACGGGACTAGGCAAATCGGGTTAGTAGAGGTAGCATCCGCTATAAGGATGCGCTTAAAGCTACAGTTACTTATAACTTAAGCAACAACAACTATAAGAGTTACACACGTTGTTGTTGTTGTTGTTGTTGTTGCATGCTGTGTTGCTCTTACACACACTCACAACACATATAAATAGATGTATGTAGTACATAAGTAGCTCATTAGGAGTTTATGTTAACACAAAACATTAATAGTTTGGAGTAGAAAGAGATAGAGAGAGGCAGTGTAAGAAAGATAGGTCGAAATAGAGTTGCCCCTCTCTGCGATTCTCATTGAGCTCACTTCGTGTACATTCAAGTTAAGAAGAACAACAATTAGTTATCAAGTTAATTATGTAATTTACAAATTGATTGTGATTGTGCTCTGCCCGCTCATTTGCCATGGATGAGCGCATGCCGGTCGCGCTGCCGCTGGGAGCCACCATCGCGGCAGTACTCACCTCGGGATGAGGAGATGCTGTCCGGGCCGTGGGTGCGACGCGGATGCGTGTAACTGGTCTCATTTAATGGGGCTATCACATTGCCCTCAACGTCAAAGACGTACGGGCTATTCGGATGCGTCTCCCAGCGCACGATGAAATTCTTTAAATTATCCTTGGTGGCATCCAGCTCTTTGTTCTGCATGATACACAATTGCTTAGTGGTTGGTTTGGCTTACTGCTAGTGGACTTACCTCCAGGTCGTGTGTGCTGCAG
This sequence comes from Hirtodrosophila trivittata, assembly GCA_035045065.1. Classification (NCBI taxonomy): domain Eukaryota; kingdom Metazoa; phylum Arthropoda; class Insecta; order Diptera; family Drosophilidae; genus Hirtodrosophila; species Hirtodrosophila trivittata. Next base: position 15,685,998 of record JAWNNK010001311.1, on the reverse strand, counting down.
AGCTGTGCCAGCTCCTCGCTATCCTCGTCCTGCTCCGTGGACGCGTCCTCATCGTCATCATCAACATCGGCATCCTCGATTGTTTCCGTTGAATCCTCTGAAGACTCAGAGGCTAACGTTGTGGGCGACTCAGACTTCAGACGCGTCTTCCCACTAACTGAGGCAGTCTTGGCTACTGTTGCTGTTGCTCCTGCTCCTGCTCCTGCTGCAGCGGCTGCTGCTCCCGTTGTGGGCGTGGCAGCGGGACGTTGCTGTAGCCATTTGTGCTTAACACAATCGGCGGCTGTCATGCGGGTGCTAAGGGGCATTTGGTTGATTAAAAGCTGTTGGCTGGTGGCTGCTGGCCTGGTTATGGCTAGACACTAATTAAGAAAACGCACCTCAAGTCCTTTACCAGCAGCTTCGCTATGAAATCCAGGCACTCCGGGGATATGCCATTAAAGCATTCATCCTCAAAATCGTATTTTGCAATGGTTACGTTTGACATTGTTTCAATGTCGTTTTCGCCCATGAATGGCGACAGACCAGAGATGCTGTTGTTGTGGTTGTTGTTGTTGTTGTTGTTGTTGTTGTTGTTGTTGCAGCATTACACATGAGCAAGTATGTGTGTGAGAGTGTGTGTGGGTGTGGCAAAGTCAATAAACATGAAATGTAAAAGCAACGCACACAATATAAATAAACACATAAAAAAAACACACAGCAGCGTTTAATTAACTAAATTAAATTGGTGCTCCGCTCACACAGAGGATTAGGGGTGTTCAGTTGGGGATTTGGAAAATTTCAAACACCTTCTTAAACATTTCTCTAGACTTTGATTATTTAATTCTTAATTGCCGCAATTTTCACAGATTTTTAATTAGTTTGCTTTTGCTTCAACCCTCCCCCAAAAGTCTCAAGGAACTTTGATTAAATTTTGTAGTACAATAAACATGGAAGGAAAATTGTGGGTTAAAATATTTCACCCAGACAAGGATTGTTTAAAATTGAGAATAGTTATGGAAATCCTACAATGTTTTCTTTAAGAATAAAGAGATTTTAAGAGACTTTTCCTAAAGTAAATCCACCATTTAAAAGGAGTACTTACAGCACGTAGCAGATGACGCCTACGCTCCACATATCGGTGCCATAGGAGATGCAGTCAAAGTTCACAACTTCAGGTGCCACAAACTCAGGTGTGCCGAAGAGTACCTGTCAGGGAATATAAAAGTGAGTAGTCCAAATATATACCATTTATCGATAAACTTACTCTCAAGCGCTTGTCCGGATCGAACTTGCGTGCCAGTCCAAAGTCAATGATCTTGATGCGGTTGCCCTTCTGTGTCAGCACCAGGATATTCTCAGGCTTCAGATCCAGATGGATAATGCCATTGCCATGTATAAAAGCCATGGCCTCGCACACCTGACGTATAAACACACGGCACACACGCTCCGTGAGCACAAACTCATCGTCCACCACACGGTCAAAGAGTTCACCACCTTCAATGCTTGGGGATTAGATAAGGAATAGAATTGAGTACAGTTTGAAATCAGAAGGAGAATCTTATTATATAATATAAAACAGATAGAACATAGAACATAAACTATAATCATGCAAGCCAAGTCAAAGGTTAAGCCAGCATTTTAGAAACTCCCACTTAGAACTAGGTTTTAAGCTCCTTTTAGTATCGCTTACCTACCTGAACAAGTCTCAATTAAACTAATTATGTTATTTACAAGAGCTACGCATAATACGTATAAACGTATATATTGATTGCCTTAACACGAAAATCAGATAATACATGAACATCAACCCAAGTGGAGCGAGTAAAGCGCATCAACTGACCCATAAGCGAACTACAAACCATTTTCTTTTGAAAAGTAAGAAGATTCTGAAAAGAAAATGCTTTGTGCTTTCACATAATAAAAAAAAAGGAATTTCTATTTTATTTCCTTCTTTAGGTCAGTTTATAAGCTTTACTCTGAAAGCGACAAATAGTATACGAAAGCGTTGCAATTATTCCGACTTAACAATTCAAATCTCATTTTTATGCTACATTGTACCTGACACAAAGCTGATTGTTATGAAATGTGCATTTTTGTTGTTATTTCCTCCCAAGCCACTGAAGCGATTTAATTTTTGAATATTCACCCACTAACTGACCTAAATTGCATCTACAAATCATTTTCTTTATTAATCTGGCTAGATACGGAAAATTCTTTGTGTATGCGCACGATAGAAAAGGAAAGCCAACTTGATTTTATTTCCTTTGCTTTAAAATGTCATAAAGTTTCAATTATTCTTAATAAACAATTCATAGCTCAAAATATATTTTTTATGCTTCGTTGTGACTGACACAAAGCTGATTGCTATAGAATATTCACCTTTTGAATAATCTTTTATATAAAACCTCTGAATCGAATCGTCTTTGGTGAATATCCACCCTACAATGCATCTACAAATCATTTTCCCTCTCAATCTGAAAATAATTGAAAGGAAATGCTTTGTGTATACACAAAATGAAAAAGGAAGAAAACTTTATTTGATTTCCTCTTTTAATTCAGTCTGTGCGCTTTGCTCTAAAATGTAAAATAGTATACGAAAACGTTTCAATTATGCCGGATTAACAATTCATATCTCAAACTAAATTTTTATGCTTCATTGTGCTTGACAAAAAGCTGATTGCTATGAAATATGCATCTTTTTTTGACTCTTTCGTCTGAAACCACTGAAACGATTTAATTTGTGAAATCTCTTCCTTTTCTGTGAAAAATGCCATAAAGCGCATTGTTTTTCAATTGGTTTATCTATGAATTATACTGTTTCGGGGCTTATTTCAGCTTCAATTCTCGTACTATAATCGATTTGACTTATAAGCTTAACTGGTAGCCAGCTGCAAAATGTTTGCAAGTGACATCAAATATTTATAATCCAACTATGAGTATGACAATGCCATTTGAGAATAAGCCAATCTAAATAAATTTTGTGTAGCTTTGTATTCTTTTTGCAGGACCAGTTGAGAATAAACTGCAATTTTCATTAGGGTCCAAAATGGACAATATTCATTTTGTTTTGCAGTTTGTCAGGAATTTTTGCCTTGACTGAAAAATATGTTTGCAGCATTTTATGAATATGCAAACGAAACAACTTTTCCAAGTAAACAATTAAGTTTTGTCCCAGACTAAGACAAAACAAAAATGAAATGAGTGCAGATGTTCTAGTGAAAAGAACTAAACAATGAGATACCCTAGGATGTTGTTACCAAGGAAAGTTTAAGTAGTAAATGGATATAAATGAAATATCTATAAATTTGATTTAGTTTCCTTAAGTACAACTTGTCTGGATAAAGTTGTTTGTATCTCATATGTTTATACCCCTTTTCATCTACTTTATGGCTACAGGGTATCAGAACTGACAGCACGGACTGCACTTTGTCTGTCGAGTGGTTTTTATATAACACACTTTAGCCATGAAATTTAATTTAACAAGAAAGTCGAGAGACTTGACAATAAGTTGAACAAAGGCTTGTGACAATATTGTTACTGTGGTGCAGTGTAAGTGGTGCTGTCTCCCAATGTGGGTCAAGGTTATTGCTTCATCAGCGCAGCTTTACCTGGCTCAAACATCTTTATATGGTCCATTAGAACATGTCCAAAACTTGGGCCCTGTCTGTTTTCATTACAAGCCCAAAACAAGAAATTAAAACATAAAAAAGAATCCATGTAAATTGTCAGAACAGTTCGTGGAACTAGGGACAACCTGTTGCTTAAGGTTTTTTCTAGTGTGTCAGAAGAGAGAAAAAAAAATAGCTATAATAAAAGTAACTTTTATAGTTGTGCGCTGGCTTGAGTGTGCGTGTGTGTGTGGAAACTTTACTATTTTACGATAATGTGCGTACGTGTAAATCGTATTTTATGCACATTTCCACTGATTGCAAGATATTGTGTGTCCCACAACAAAGTAACAACAACAATAGAAAAGTAGCACAGGCATAATACAGAGGAAAGAACCAACAAAAGTTTTGAAGAAGTTGAAGAAGAAGGAAAGATGAGAGACACACACACACACACATGTGACGACAAATACAAGCAATATTCAACACATATACGACAAGGAGTAACTGCCATTCAGGATCCTTACAGTTCCAGGACGACGCACATCATTTTCTGATATTCGTACGCAGCATACAATTGTATAATGAGATGATGTTGCAATGAATTCATAATTTCCACTTCTCTTTCCACATCCCGTTTGTCCTCTCGCTTTGGTATGGGCACAAATTTGGCCGCCAGTTGGATGCCACTCGACTTCTCCTTGCACTTGTAGACTGTGCCGAATTTACCCCTAAAGAAATTGGTCATAATATGATTAAAGGATCAATATAACATCTAAAGTGATTCAATATACTTACCGCCCCACCTCGCCGAGCACGTCGTACAGCTTATGTGCATCCACATTGCGATTTATGGTCACATCTCGCATCGGAAAGGACGGTTCGAGCACTGAAAGAGAGAAATAGAGAGAGTGGGGGTTAATCTTTAGAAGTGCTTCTTTTTAATAACTATAAGTGGATTATTCTCTAATTGAAAGGAAATAAAATTTCATATTTTCTATATAAAATCCACTTGACGTACAATAAACTGTGATTTATTTTCTGTGTATCCTTTCTACTTGCTACTTACGCAAAGAAAAGCGTCCTGGGTGCTGTTCGTATCGATTGAACCACATAACTGCAACAACTTGCCATATATGAACAACTTGCATTACGCTCCATCAAATCGACTACTTAGAAAGGCTCTTGACATATATATGCCATACAATCGTTTTTATTGAAAGTGCATTTAATATCGGTTATTATGGTCATATGCTACATTTTGTGCCTTTATGGCAGTTTTTCCTTCCAACATATTGCAGACAATTTGTTGCGATATTTGTTATTTTGTTATTGTTACATTTTTCATATTCCAAGGGAAACCCTTTTCAAAATTTATTTGTGGTTGGGTCTGGGCTCTGGGTTCTCGGTCTACAAGTTGCCAAACAAATAAAAATGAGTTCATTGTATTGAATCCTGCAGCGACGACAAGCACATGCAGAAGTAGAACGACAACGACGTTGACTAACTGAATATATGTTTGCTGTGGCAACACACACACACCTGCTTATAGGTGTGGGTGCACAACTTTAGTATTTTTATATATAGTATCATAAAGTTGTGCAAATGTCAGCCGAAGACAGCATAGAACTGCTACGACCCTATAAAATACATGTATTTTTGATCTGCCCTATTAAAAAGGACATGTTTATTATATTCACTGTGAACTTATATTGTCCTTAGCCTGGCGACACGTAAGCTCTAACATGCAATCTGTATATCCTTAAAATTTTATAATGATTGCATACCTAAGACTGCAAAGAGACATATAAACATTGTTAGGGTATCTCAATGTTTCTATATTCTTTATATTTCCAACAATTTTCCATTTAGTTTTAGCTTTTCATATTGACATTTGGCCGGAATTGTCCTCGGGGATTTGGCAAAACCCGAAAAGAAATCAGTTTGAATTTGCAATTTAAATTATTGATAAACTGAAAATGTGCTTGGGAGCACGTGCCAACGGCAATTTCACAGCTCTGGCCACACTAGACATGCCTGAGTATATTGTTTTAAGCATTTGGGATGCACTCATAAACGTTGTCAGCCGGCAAAGACTGGGGAAGCGTCTGCTCTATTAATATGCAAATGGCGCATATAAGTATGCTACGAAATGCACGATAAATCTTTAAAATCAAAGGCGAACTCATTCGCTTTATGTGTGTGTGTTCGAGTGTGTGTGTGTGTGTATGTTAGAATCAAAGCGTAAGGTGCGCGGGGCGGGGCAGGCATCTTGTGCAAAAACTTGGCAAATTCAAAGTGAAAGTTGAATAGAGGCATGTGCATGCGAGTGTGTGCCTGTGCCTCTGTGTGTGTGTGTGTGTGTGTGTGTGCCTTTGCTATTTGTGTGCAGTGAGGCACTTGTGCGTGTGCAGCAATTGCTTCAACTTGACGCCATCTCACTATCTTCCTTCTCTTTTCAACCTTGCTGCGCTCTCTGTCTCTAAATGGTTTTCGGCGCAAAATTTATGCATGTCTGCAGCAGCTTTGAGTGCATGTCTATCGGTGTGTGTGTGTGTGCGTGTGTGTGTTTGTGTATGCCCTTTGAGTGCACTCTGCCAATAATGCGCACAATTTAAGTTCTTGCAAACACGCCCCTTATGAATTAAGGCTGAATCATTCTTGTCAAATCAGTGCCATATTCAATTGAACTTTGCCTAAACTTCTGCCCAGGTGCAACAAACTTTTTCTCATCATAATTTATTGCTAGACAAAGTCAAATGAAATGTTTGTTCTTATATATTGTAAATTACACGCATGTCGTTCAACGCAGCGCAGACAACGCTCATATTTTATGCACAATAACAGTCTTAAACACACATAAGAACACCCACCCACACACACACACACACAGTTGCGCGAGGGTAAACATTCATTTCCGGTTGTGAGCTCATGAATAAATGAATTTATATCGACTCTGGCTGGCAGTTGCACTGCATTGCATACTTTATACCTGCAGTGCAGTGCCATAGTCAGCAGCTTTTAAGAGGGAGCTTAACCCAATGTTATACGTAGTCAAAGTTTCAAGCGCAAACCCTTTCCCTCTGCGCCTCTGCAGTGGCTGCAGGTGTTTCTGGTGCTGCTGCAGTTTTGGCCCTGACTTAGCTTCAACTTGTTTGTGGCAAAGTCTCACGAATTGGATTGAATTGGGGATTGCAGATTGTATATGAAATGCTGCTTAACCAGGACTCGATTGTGTCTGGCCAAATGTGCTTATGAACGCATCGAAATGGAGTCACAGAGAGTCCTCTCAAACGCGCGGCATATGCAGCATCAATTGGTTATGGGTTCAGCCTGTGCATAACCGAGTGGCATCAGTTAAGCCCACATGAAGGTGCTTCTTTCAGCTGTATCAAACGTGAAATATGACTTTTGATTTAGAGTGAAACAAAAGCAGCTCAAAGTGTATATTAAGGAGACTATTTTGGGGTGTGTTAGTTAAGAATAGGTGTGAAATCTATAGAAAAATAACTCAGAATGTATTTGCGATATAAATCTGTTGTTCTCAACTCAAATTTGAGCTGAACATTCTACATTAAACCGTTTGGGATTCTCCTTAACATAATATTTATCTGTTGGATAAGAACCCCCTTTATATATATATATATATTATGTCCACAGTTGAAATGTAATGAAACGCTTTCAATGCGAGCACGATTTCGATAACTAATTTGATTGAACTCGAATTGAAGTGCAAATAGCAGACGGCACTTAACAAGTGCTGCTTTATAAGCATTTAACCATTATTTGCCACACCTCAGAGCCGTTGAGCATTGCCACGCCCATCTGATGTAGCAATGTGGGCGTTAAGTGGCAATGCCAGTGGCCATTGATAAAACGCCACTCGTTGCAATTTCAAAAATCTACAAAAACTTTTGAAAAGTTAATTTATGCACAAAATCAAAAGCGCATTTTGAGAAGAGCTCATAGATAAGAGGGAGGGTGTAGGGCAGGGAATTAAAAGCGTATATATATAGTTTACTATATATATATATAATATATAAGTAGAGTATTTGCATGCAGTCTCTCGCTCTCATTGAATTGAGTGCCGTCTGAAGATAGCGAAATGGATTTTTTGTGCCAACGCCGGCAATTTTTGTGATTGTGAAAATCAGCAGTTTTTCTTTGATTTGCCGAGAACATTCACAGTTTCCTCCACACCACTTCTCAAACAGACACCCACACATTCATACACACATCTTGACAAACAGTTGACAATTTGGCCAAGAAGTCGCTTCATGACTTTTCAGCTTTAAAATGTGTTTAATTTTTGGTTGTTTGTTTTTTGCTCTTAATTTGTTGTCAAATTAATGATATGAAAGGAGATTTAATGCAGCCATTTAAAAGCTTAAATAATATGCAACAATTTGTACAATAATTGCAGATGATAACACACACACACACACACACACACATGGAATATAATATTAATGTCTGTCATATTATGCATACGCCGCGTGTGCCACACAAAAGAAACTCGTTGGAATTTTAATATGAGTGTTAAAAAGTTTTTTATAGAGAAGTACGAGACGGGCTGCAGGGTGTGTGTGTGTGTGTGTATGAATATGCGGTTTATAGGTTTTTAATAACACAGTTTTTTTTTGTTATGTGTCTGGCAGCTGGAGAACAAATGCTTAAGTTAAACGCTTGCCACTGGCCCTGGCTGGGCTCAAAGCAATAAGCCAAAGTATGTCAAGCTTTTAATGTCAGGGATATAAATCCAGAAAAAAAAAGAAACTCAAAAAATAAACACGGCGAATGTGCACAGAATGTTTACACAAAGATTAAGCAAGTTTTATTTTGTATAGCCACAGCAGAGCTTACTTAAAGATGTTCCAAGAAACGAATTCAACTGAGAAGCTTTTGGAGATAAATTTGGGAAGAAACTGAAGAGACTAGAGAAACTTATTTAAATATGATACGTTGCTGTTCAGAAACTACTTTAAGATGTTCCAAGAAACGAAATCATCTTTTAATCTTTTACTTATAAACTTTAGAAGCCAAAGAGACTTATTTAAATATTAAATGATAGTATAAAATCTTCCACGAATCGAAATCAACTTCACATCTTTTCTGTACAATTTTCGAAATGAACTAAAAAAAGAATCTAGAGAAACGTATTTAAATATTATACGATATTCTTTTTACATGCACTTTTCAAACTTTTTTCGAGGTTTTTCGGAACACAAACTTTCCTTTTTTTTCGTTGGTCGCAATTTGCTTTGGCTTGACTACAAATTATAACTGATGGCGTAGCTGAATAATGGGGAATGGCATATGACATACGACCGGAAAAAGTGCTGAAAGTGTATAAAGTTGTTGTTGTAGCAATAGTTGTTCCTCTTGTTGTTGTTGTTGTTGCTGTTGTTGCCCTGTCTGTGTGCACTTTAATCAGCCTAAGTGCTGGCAAAAGAGAGTGAAAAAAAGGAAAGCATCTACTATGTCGAAATGCTAAAATTAAAAATGGTAAAACTTTGCTCGTTTCCTGCTCTGATGGCTGCTGCTGCTGGTGACTCTGACTGTTCCTGTGCCTCTGCCTGTGCCTGTGGTGCCATTTCAAATTGGTTATTACACGAAACTTACCACACACACCCACACACACACATTCACCTATACTAACATAAATTCTGTTTGTTTGTATTTGCCTTCATTGTTTGTCTACGAATACTGTGAAAATGAGAGTTGCATCATTTTTAAAGCCTGCCTTTTGGGTCTATGCCAATAGCCACCCTTCTATGTGTGTGTGTGGGTGTGTTTGTGGTCTAAGGTTCATGTTTTATACAACATCAATAGCAGCAAGCCCGTTGGGAGTAAAACTTTCACTATTGCACTTCATTATCATTATTCTAATAATAAATTTGAATAACCAACAAGTTTGTGTAGAATTTTGTGCTTTCAGCTTGTAAATTGTTGAATTTCATGCAGATATTATTATAAGCTAGTTATAAATAAATGAAATAAAGTTGAATTATAAATAAATTTTAATTGCCACTTAATGGGATCGAATCTATAATTCGCAATTTGTTCAAAATGTATCGAAAATTTTTGGCAATTTTTGTTTAAAATTTTGTTGCTAAGATTAACATTCGTTGTAGCTTTAAGTACTTAAGCCAGCATCCAGTTGACAGCTTAAGAATACAATACCTGAATACAATTAATAATCGAGCATCAATTTATTTCTCACAATCGAATGCATACACGTTCCTCTTTAAATGCCGCCGATAATCAGTTAAACAAATGATAAATGATAAACCGAAAATCTCTGGATATATAAGATATGAGCTTGTTCGCGTTTTTAAAAACAAATGCGTTCAGTTCAACGAACAGGCAACAAATCAATATCAACAATGTCGTATAAATACATATGCATATACTATACATGTTATATATGTGTGTATGTGAATGTATCTAGTAGATACAAATGTATCTGCAGGGACATGGCATGCGACAGTAATTCATCTTCATCATTTTTGCATGCCATGCGTAAATCCGTTTGCTACACCCACGAAATATTCCAACAGCGTCAACGGGAGCGGAAAAAAAACCAAATGAAAATGAAAATCGTTATGGCAAAATGAAAAGTAATAATCAGGATGGCGAAAACCTTGGGGCTGCTAGGGAAAGCCCCACCAGCCACAAGTAAAATGGGAAAGCAAAATAAGACTGTGTGTGTGTGAGTGTATGTGCGAGTGTGTGTGTGTGTGTGTGTGTGTACTAAGCTGTTCTAATGCACTCTCGAGTGTTCCAACTACCAACTGTTCCAAAGAGCTGTCACACACACACACACACGCACACACTTCTAGCCATAGAAACGTTTTCAAGTTTATGTTGCATACTTTTGTGGGCCACTTAATTGCCCATTGACATTTAAATTTATGCGAGCAGCGCAGAAAAAAATTGTATGCCAACTAACGGGACTGAGAGGGGGTTCCATAAGATTTTATGATTCTAATGCCGCTTGCCAATTTGAAGGTTGGCCAAGTTGATTACGTGTATGCAACGTGAGAGGGTCAAATAACTTTGTCAAGAACTTTGTCAGACAAGCAAAGTCAATTAAGTATGCCGACATATTTTAGATATATATCCAACTGAATCTCAATCAGTTGTTATATATTTAATAAGATTACATTACTTTCACTCTACACTTTCACAAGCAACTTTCTTATTGTAGGGTATTAAGATTTGATACAAAAGTCAAGCAATTTCTCTCCTTTTTGTCGCTTAACAGCGGCATATAAAATTAGCATTAGTAATTTGTATGCATGTGTTGTGTTGAGTCTGTGTGTGTGTGTGTGTGTGTGTACAAATTGACTGCTGCTGCCTCGTGGAATAAAATTCCATTTTTTCCATTCTCGTTTTCATTTTCATTTGTGTGTTTTTTATTATTTTCATTTGCATTGCTGTCGTTTTCATTAAGTGCGAAATTTTATTCAGATCATACGCTTCCACTAAGTAAGTTATTTCTATGCATTTCAGTTATTTTATATATATATATATATATTTGTTGTATTTTTTTAGCACACTTCATTAAGCGCTGTGTAATTTAAAACACGCATACGCCATGTGTGCGGCAAAGAATGATGTTTGTTGGCCTAAAAGCATTTCTGGCGTACATTTCTTAAATTGTTTTCAACCAAACACTTCGAGCGCCTTGGCCGAGTCTCGCTTTGGCTAACCCTTTACACACACATTCACTAAGCTGTGTGTGTGTGTGTGTGTGTAATCAGCACGTGTCTGTGTGAGCTTCCTGCTTTGCTTTTGCTTTTACTTGCTTTCAATTTCTGTTTTTGTTTTTGGTTTTGCTTTCGTTCTTCTTTTTGTTGGCAAAGTTTCGAGCGCTTTAAGTGCCATAAAATTTAAATCAGCTGAAAAGTGATGTCTACATGACAACAACGGCAACGCTAATTGATTGATGTGAGCACAGCAATTTCAAGGCAATTCCAAAGTTCAACAATGGCTCAACAATGGCGAAGGCAGGATTGCTTCGGCTGCTTCCCAGCTTCTGCTTCTGCTTGTGGTGCTGGCGACAGACGCAGACAGGCCACACAAGATGAATGTAAAGGGCCAGCTGACAGCTGCAAAAGATAAACACAAGAGACTTCACTCACTCGTCTCCTGCTGCTGCTGCTCTCAGCTCGTCGGATGCAATCACTGCATTTTCCTTCTTTTTTTTGTGCCACGTCAGCAACAGGAGCAGGAACAGGTCCTTACCTAAACGTGGCACTCGCATAGAAAATGCAAAACAATTTTAAGGCTGTCTAACGATGTATACGATACGTCGTTTGGGCCATAGCCACAGACACGAATGCTGCAAAGATGGCCCGCAGTGAACTCATTAAAACTTTTTTTTTCCTAGATAAGTTGCAACAAAACGACGGCAAGTGCAACTGCAACTGCGGCAAATGTTAAGCGTTGCAAATAAACATTTTGCAATCCCTAAATAATAAACAGGCCGCAAAATGTATTCACATTTCTATCAGGTCTCACACACACACCCATCTCCCCACACACACACACACACACACACACCACATGCACCGCAATATGCAGTCAGCGTTTAATTAATTTAATGAGCTACCTTGCGACAGCGTCTGCCCCAGTCCGTTGTCTGCGCCTGCTAATGACTTATGAGGCAAGGTGTTAATGCTCGCGCTGATGATGTTGCCACAACGAGTGGCATACGAGCCCTGTTTGATAGCCGCAACTGCAGCTCGTTAGCACAAAGCCCAAAACTGTTTATGGCCGCTGCTGCTTGGCCATAGACTGTCATTGAACCGGGGCTACCTGGTCGCCATTGTAGCCCGATTGGCGCTTAGTTAATTATTGGCCTTAACGCCGCTGTCCAGCTCAAAGTGTATTAATTTATAACCCGCATTTGCCACGCTCTGCTCTCTGGCATTACACGGTTATGATCCTGTCAAAAGCAGCAGCAACCACAACCAGTTAATGACTTTTGGGCCTTGTTAGTTCTGGCACTTGGTCAATACAATAGGGACTAAGTTTGTTTACATGGAACTTATGATAAATAGTTGCGTTGGAAATATTTGGCATAAGGGTTTATACTTGGGTTTGCCTCAATCTGTGAATCAAGTGTTGGATTCAGCTAAATCAAAATTGTATTCCCAATGAATCAAGTGTTGGATTCAGCTAAATCAAAATTGTATTCCCAATTATCTTCTCTTTAAGCAAGTTAACATTTAATAATATTAATAGGATATGATTTACGTTTTTTATATTTATCTATAATATAATATTTAATACAGGGGCTTACTATTGGGTTTACGCCAATCTATGTTTGATTATATGAAATCAATTTTTATGCTCGACTACCTCTAGAAATTTGGAAACTTTCTTATTTATTTTCACTTAAGAAGTTAACGTTTAATATTTTTATTAATATATAAAATATATATATTTACTTTTTATTTTGCTAAATTTCTAGTTTACTTTTAATAAATTTATATAATATAATTTATAATAATTCTTTTATAATTAAACTTTTATCTTTTAGTTGACTGCTTGGAGTAGACTCTAATATAATTTAAATAAATAAATAAAATATGTTAATATATAAATTTCTATTTTACATTTATAAATATGCTTTTTGTTGACTCTAAATAAATAAATAAATTTTTATTATATTTATTTATAATATTTAATATAAGGGTTTATCATAGAGCTTTCTCCAAGCCATGAAATATGTGTTGAAACATTTCAAAACTAATTTTTATTCTCGATCAGCCTCAGACTTATAAATTTATTAAATTTATTTCAATTGTAGAAGTTAACGTCGAATACTTTTTAATAATATTTAAATTATATTAATTTATCATTTTTTAAAATGAATTAAATATAAACTAAACAAAACACTAAAATTAAATTTAATATGCAATAGACTGCAATTAGTTGACTATAAAAAAATAAATTAGCTGGGAAAGTGTTAAAGGAATTTGTATTTATATATTTATAGGAATATCTGTTCAAATTATCGGCACGACTTGAGTAATTGATATGTCTCCTGGAATATTTTGAAAACACTTCAAGCTAAATCGTTTCTAGAGTCAGTTCCTTGGGCTGATGTTTACAATTAGACACGTGCATTCAGTTAGCTGACTTCGCACATTTCCGGTTTAGAGTCTGCCAGCGGAAACCACTTGAAACGAAAAGCAGGCACCAGCAGCAGCAACACACAAACACACACACACACACACACACGTGGAACTTGCCACAACAAACAGAAAAAAACTATCGTTAAAACACGAAAATGCTGGAATCAAAGGTGAGGTCACACGACCACAGACGCCGGACGGGATTTGTGGGCTTTTTCTGCTCAGTGGGTCAAAGTGGGCCTTGGTGGCTTAAAGAGAGAGAGAGAATGGCAGCTAACATTAGCGAACACATATTTGCACTCAAATCGAATTGAATTTTAGCCATAATCTAATAACAACTGCAAATGGCGAGATGTACACAAAATGGCGGCTAACTAAAAACGGAAATCCATGTCATGGGTGGTGGTTGGCGTTGGCCTGTCTGATTTGGCATAAATAATTAGAGCACTTTGGCGGCCGCTCGATGAGAGTGGAATGTGGGGGGAAGGGGAGGGTCAGCAAGATAAATCAATTAACGTGCCTCTCAGCGCTGGCACAAACAAAACAATTAATCAAGATGCAAGTTTTTAGTTACTGCGGAAATGAGGTAATTGAAAAGCCATCGATTCAATGACAGTTCAATGGAGGAATCGGTATTGGTATTGGTATTGGGATTGGGAGGATTGGAATACCAATAGCAGCTGGCACATGTTCACACGCGCAGCTGACAACAATTTGTTAAATTTTAACGCTTATTTACTGCTGACTGGCTCTTGGTTCGTTTGAGTGCCCCCAGTGGAGGTACTGCAGGAGCATCCTGTGTCCACGTTGAACGACAGTTTGACATTTCTAAATAAAGTTTGCAGTCTAGCTACGTGTGCAAATACACACACACACACACACACACACACCTCTAGATGGAACACGCCTGACAATTTAATGGTGTTGAGGTTATTTATACAATTCACTCGCTGCATTTGTTCAAATATTCAGTAGATTGCAGCCAATGACATGGCCAGAACTCTTTAATGCAGCAATTTAATGCGCTACTTGACAAGAAACTTAACCAAAACGACTAAAATATGATTCTCATTAGGCAATAGTTGGTCTTCAATGTCTGAAACTAATCATCATCAACTTAAAATGAATGGAAAGTGGTACTTAGAGCTAACTTTAAGTGTACTCGCAGCAGCTGTTTGTGGTAGATTCGCATTACGGTTATTATTTTTTCTCTTTTTTATTTTTATTTTTATTTTTATATTCCTCTCCATTCATTTGCTGTAACCTCGGAGAGGGTCATAACTCAGTGGCAAAGTTATTTTATGGCCGAGTACTTGCAATTGCATTTAATTTCAACATCACTTCAAATTAATGGCCAGCTCGTTGTTGGGCATTAAAGGGTCTCTGCATAATAAGCTAAGAGATACACAAACAGCAACAGCAAAAATAACATCAACAGCACTCAACACTCAATGCCTTATTGCATATTAAATGCAATTTACCACACACACACAGAGCAGCAATTAAATAACGCATACAATTTACAGTATTTGGTAATAATTAAACGGGCTTTTAGCCTCTGCGTGGAACGTTATTTGATTTCTATGCCACTTGAGGTGGCAGACGTGGCGTATACGCAACGCGTGTGCATGTAAATTATGGAATATAAGCTGATTAGCGGGCAGAGCATATTCAAATATGAAACTGATCGATTGATAGAAACTTGACATTTTGATATATTGATAGATTGATGGATTGATGCATTGACAGCTACCTGGCAACCATAAACTACATCAAACATGGAAAGAAGTGGCATTCGAAATGGATTCGTTGTTCGACGCTGATGCAAATCAAATGAGCGATTGACCAAATGTGAAAGCAAAGTGAGGCTGCTGTTGTAATAAATAAAACAAATGTGAAAACACAAATGTCATTTACATAATTTCGATTATTTTTGCAACTGTCTAAGCAAACAACAACAACAACGACGACAGAGGGAAATATCAACAAGCAGAACTACTGCAATAATGTTTGCAATATGGAAATTTCTGTTTGGCATTTTGGCGCGAAATGTCTATATGAAAATTGAGTTGAACTGCTTAATATACTAATGTATGTGTGTGCGTGTGTGCTTGTGTG
Source organism: Hirtodrosophila trivittata (assembly GCA_035045065.1). Classification (NCBI taxonomy): domain Eukaryota; kingdom Metazoa; phylum Arthropoda; class Insecta; order Diptera; family Drosophilidae; genus Hirtodrosophila; species Hirtodrosophila trivittata. The sequence continues at coordinate 15,670,142 of JAWNNK010001311.1, read as the reverse complement.
TGTTTATGTGTGTGTGTGGCTAGTATGTTTAGTTTACATTTGGCAAATGCAATCTTAACAAGACTCCGGTCGTTTGCCTGCTTCTGTCTGCAATACATTAAATTGCAATTTTAATTTGTTTTGCACGCGTTCAGCTCATTCTCACATTCTCTTTCTCCCACTCTCTCTCTCTCTCTCTCCTTTTCTCTCTCTCTTTTGTTAGCTGTCTGTGTACCACATGGCGTATGCGTTATAGCCTGCCATATATACATATATGTATGCACTCACGCCTTGTCTGCAATTTTAATGTTGCCTTTGTTACACTTGTTGTTGGTGTTGTTGGTGTTGTTGGTGTTATTGTTGGTGTTGTTGTTGGTGTTGTGTTATGTTGTGTTATTGGTGGTGCTGCTCCTTGCTGCTGTTATTCCACCTGCAGCTGCGGCTCAGACTGCCGCCAGATACTTTTGTATTAAAAATTTAAATAAAATTGCAGAGAAGCAGCCTGAAAACGAGTCCAAGGGATTGAGAATGCGCATGGGATAGGGATAGGGATAAGGATTGGGATTGGGATTCTGTGTAGTATATGAAAATGGGCATTGGATTGCAATGCTGTTACCTCTGTTGGACTCCTTTCAGCTTATGCGGCAGAAGTCTGTACGTGTTATGCCAACTCTGTGTTTATTATTTCAAACAAAAGTTAAATTTGCAGTAACAATAGGCACAGGAAAATGCTTTGGCTGGCAAATCTATATATATATATATATGTATACAGACTATAGATCTCAATTAAAAGGATTAATTTTGATTTATTTTATCGTCTTCAGTTTTAGCTCTTAAATATTTGTAGTTTAAAATTGCTTCTGCTCATTTCCTTATTTAAATTAAATTATTTTAGCTTATTTCTATGTTTCATCTCTAAATTTTTATGTAGTTTTTCTGCTGTGGAATAATCATATTCCACCTCCATTGTCAGTCATAAATATTCATTAAATTTTGGTTGCTTGCCAATTTATCGAGGCACATACAAACATAGACATAATCACTTTCATTCAGGCTTTTAAAACACACACAAATAATATATATAATACTGCCGCCAACAGGTTCTAAACAAAAGGCAGAAACCCTGAGAAAAAGATTTCGAATCAAAGGGAAATTCACATAAAAATATGAAAATAAATAGATTATAAAATATTTGTGAAAAAAAGTATTTCACATTTTTATAGTGTTACCCAATTTGTCGATAATTAGTGAAATATATATATATATATAAAATCCTCTCAAAAACGAAATAAAAGTAATGTAAATAGAACATAATAAAATGCTGCATGAGACAGCCGCAAGGAATTTGCAACGTCAAATGAAGTGAATATCAACGAACGACCTTCAACATGAAATGCGACGTAAAATAAAATTTATCTCAATTATTTATATATATCTACGCACATGTACATATATATATATATATATATCTGTATATATATATATAAATATATCTGTGAACTGCTGTTTTTCATTTTCGCTCATTTGCGCCGCCCGCTGCTCTTCGGCTTTCGGGGCGGGAGTAACACTGAGAAAAGATGTGAAAATTTCAGTTGTGTGTTAGTGTGTGTGTCTGTGTATGTGTGTGTGTGTGTGTGTTTGCTTTACATTCACCTTGGCAGCGTACAAAATTAAAAGCAAAGTAAGAATTATTTTGATATTTGTGTGGCAAACGAGTATAAAGAATGAAATATATATTCAAATACAGTGAAAATTCGCTAGAAGAAATAATTAGAAAATAATTGCTGGCTGCCAACAGATATACCAAAACTAGTATATAATATATATAAAAGAAATTCTATATGTACACGCATGTAGTTTATATATTTGTGGTGAAAGTTAAAGGCTTAAAACAAGACCAAAACTAGCTTCCAGTTGAGCTGCGAGTTGCCTCAATAGGTAAAATTTGTAGGCTTGATTTCTAGGCGGAAGTACAGACAAAATTTATACTAAATATATATATAGATATATATTTATCTATTTAATACTTTAGATTCCTCTCTTCGTTATTTCACTGTATTTAAATATCTCTTAGCTAAGTATACAAAAAAAATTTGCGCTTTAAATGCCGCCAATTTGAGGCGTTGGCCAGCGTTTTTAATACATTTATTTTTTATTTTTGGCTCTTGCTGCATGTCTTAAATAAAAAAATATATATACATATTCAATATTATATATACAATATTATTCAGTTGCATGTTTATGCCCATAACATGTTTGTTTAGCTTGGCGCTGATAAACCAATTAACTTTATATATATATATATAATATATATATATATTTTTAACATAAGGCATATATCAAGATTTTTTCTTTTGGTTGATTTATAGTGGTTTTTTTTTTTTGTGTAAACATAAAAAATATATGTGTATAATTTTTTATTAACGAGTAATTTGAATTTTTGTGCGGGTTGGCAATTTCCGTGCAATTGCCGTGGCTGTTGAAATATTCATTTCCGGTCAGCGTTAAAGTTGCGTGTGGCAGAAAAATTGAAGGCAAAGTTTTGAATTGCTTTGACGAAGGCTGAGATCGGGTCAAAGGACCCAAAGAGCGGAAATTGGAACTCAGCTTTCGCACCATTAGCACATAATTCAGCTGTGACAACAACTGAAGCAACACACAGTGAAATTTGTCGGCACACACACACATTGACAGAAAGGGTTACGAGTTCCACACCTGTAGACAAGTATTTCCGTTTGTTGTTATTTGCCAATTTGAGAAAACAGCCTGGGAAATCGAGCCGCAGCAGCGCCATCCTTCCCTTGTCCCTTTTATGGGCGTGACGACGTTGCTTGGCACTAAATCACGACGCCTCTGTGTGCGGTCACACCCCAAACACCAAACCAAACACATTCACATTCACATTCACACATGCTCGAGCCATTGGAGATACCCTCGCAACAGAAGGCTTAAAGCGAGAATCTATACTTTTCTGGGTTCTTTCTACTCAAAGGCTAAGATCTATATAGGATTCCCTGAGTAAGTTCCAATTATATTCAGTTTTCAGTTTAATTTTATTTAACAATAATATTTAGTATATGAATTAAAGTAATATTACTTCTTGTATTATCTGAGTAAATCCTAATACTATTCAGTTTTCAGTTTCATTTATTAACAAGAATATTTAATATAGATATTGTCATACTACTATTTCTGTGGAACCAACAACATTCTCTTGACAATGTCTTTATTCCAAATTGAAATGTATCTTGCCTTTCAAATTAAAGCAGAAAGTAAGTCAGCACAGACAGACTCTCTTTTCCTTTCCATAGAATTAAAGGTGTATAGAAAGCTGTCCCAACTTTAAGAGCAGAGGCTGATCCCCTTAAACTCCATGATCATATACAGATTATACTTTTAACTATACCTATTATACCTATTATAGATATATAGTTGAAGTTTAGGTATAGAAAATAATCATAATAAACCATTTCTATATCAAAAAGCATACCATCTGATATAAATGAAAGCAATTATCATCATAGCTTCAATTCAACTTATGCCCAAACTCCAGTATTCAACGTATTATTCCCTTCTTCTACTTTATCATAGGGTATTCTATAGTTCGTCTAATCTTTTTCTGTCCTGTCTACTTGTGTTTTGGTATTGTAGAACATTTTCTTTTTCAAATATTTTCGTTTTACCCCTTTCATTTTTCAAATTGCTGCGCGCTTGCCATTTTTCATGCTACGCGCTTTTGCCTTCTTTGCTTTTGATATTTTCTTTTCTTTCTCTTGCCGCCTGTCCAACTACTACTTGACACTTCCGTTTCCGTTTGAGTTGGCCTGCCATTGTCTTAGGTTCCACTAAGCCAGTGCAAATTTACAAAAGTAAAGCCACTGTAGTTACAGTTACGCATTTCCACCCAACTCCCCCTTTTCCCTGTCTGCTTTCTGCCTTCCTCTCAAATTTGTGTCTGTCTCGTGTGACGTTTATCCTTCAGCGCCTTTTCGTTGTGCCTGAGCCCAAAACTTTAATATGAGGCAGGGGAAAAAAGAGAGAAAATAACAATTTTATGCGTGAAATTTATTGTTTCTGACAATGAAAATGGCGGGCGCAAACGTTTCCTGATCACAGCCTGTCTTATCTATAGACCCTTTTCTTTTTTTCCTTTGGTTTTCCTCCCTTCTGGATCCGGCTCCATTGTCGTATTTTATTGAAATTCATGTATTTTTAAAAGCCTTGGCCATTTGGTAGCTGAGCAGCATTGGCTCTAAATCGTTTAAGCATTTGTATTTTTTCTGTTTGATTCTCTCCAGATATTTTGTTATTTTGTTACTGGTTTACTTTTTATCTGTGCATAAAACTTAATGTTTTTGCATCAGGGCTTTCACAATGTTTATGTGGCAGTGCCCAATGTTTTTGGCCCTTTATTAAAGCGTAGTTAGTAGCGATAACTAAATTGCCGAATACCGAAAAGAAACAGCTGTTAATCTATAGATTTGTTTTGATTTGATTTGTCTATTTGCCGTCTATCCCAACTGGTGATTGTCGGCTTACAAAAAGCCTGGGAAAAGGACAAAGGTAGGGAAATATTTATGTATTCACATCGTAGATTAGCTGGGCGTGTCCCAAGGGAATTGCGTTTGAAATTGGTATTAATTGAATATGTTTTCTATACTCTGATATCAGATCTGATTTCTTTATACTTGTCTATGGCCATGACCTCAATTGGCCTTTATTTCTTGGCTTATCTACTGAAACTGAAGCCAGAGCAGTGTTAAGTCCATAATTTATGTTCCCCCCTTGTAATAAACTAGTCGCAGTTGCTTGTAAGGGCTTTTTAATGCCCAATTTACAACCATTATCAATTTTATATTATATACAGCACATACGAGATATCAGTGTGTACACACACAATGCGACAGGTCTCTTATCTTTTTATCACTGATATACAATACGTATACGCACTGTTGTTGTTACTTCTTCAGTTTTCCACTCGAACTGCACTTATCAATTGGCATTTAATAATTGAAACTAAAGTTAAAACTTACCACCTTCCGGCTCTGAGTCATCTATGTAGATCATTTTACGGTGACTACGGCCTTTGGCGCTGGGTTCACGTAGACGGGTGCCCGTTTTGGCTTATGTTCTTCTCAATTGAAATATATGTATATCAATTTATATATAAATATATGTTGCTCTGACTTCTTTTGGTTTTAGTTGAATTCTTTGTTATTTACTTGCTGCTATCTATAATATTGGAAGCAAATTTATTTTCAAAGCACAAAACATTTTCTTTTTGCGTTGTGGCAAAAAATATTTCTGTATTTTTATATTTTTCAAATAAACTTCACTTCGCACAGACTGAGAACGCCGAAATTTGCTTTCTCGATGGTTTTTTTTTATGGTACGCACTTAAAAAACGCGACACAAGGAATTATTTGGTGTTTTTTTTGTGTATATATGAATTTTATTTTTAGCATTGACTTATGGCACTTATGGCACGTCGCGTATACGTAATATTAGCTAAATTTTCTATTCCTTTCACTAGGCTTTGATTTGGTTGGCCTTTGCTTTTGCTTGGGACTCGCTGGGTGCACTTCGAGCTGAAAGATGCCTTTGATTGCGTGCTATTGTGTCATCGTCATCGCGAGCGAACGTTTTGCATCAAACTGCTTTGGCCTGCGCCACATTATTTGATTTGGGCCGCTGTGGGGAACTGGTGTTGCCAATATTTTCGTTGTTCTTCTTGTTGTTGTTGTTCTTTGTGCTTTGTGCTTTGCGCTCTTGACGCTCAATTATAAATGTGTTTTGGCTGATAGCAGCCAGGCAGGCAGGCAGGCAGTCAGCCAGCCTAGTACGAGTAGTAGCTATGCTATGTTTTATGGTCAGAGAGGGTTGTGGGGGTTAAGAGGGGTTGAGGGGGTGTTGGCGGTACAACTTGTCGTCGATCGACTCTCAGGCTAGCCCAGTGCCAGTCCCAACGACTCGCTCGCTCGCTCGTTTTATTCTATCTATAAATAAACAAAAAAAAGCTACGAATACAACAAGAACTTTGTATCTGTGTATGTATTTGTATCTGTGTATCTTTGCCTGTCTCTGTGTGGTTGTTGTTGTTTAGTTATAAAAATAAGTTACAAAACAATTTGTATGCTGCTCTCTCTGGCGTGCTCAATTTGTTAAGCGAATGAAAATCATTTTCCCTGTTGTCGTTTAGCACATTTTTGTAGTGTGACTTTTCTTTTTTGGCAACATTTCCACCTACATGCCAGCACTTGCTCTGAGCATATATATATCGTATCTTCTATATATTCATAGATTCATACACATATTTATATCTATATGTTTGACTATCGTCTGGCTATGCTATACGGCTTCCTATTGCCGCCTTTTCCTCTTGCTGTCGTGTGTGTGGCGTCTCTTATCTGCCTGCCACACACACAATTTTCCTCGCAACTTGTTGCCTCTGTCAACTGCATTTTCCTTTTTTCTTTTCTTTTTTCTTTTTGGCTTTTCATGTGTCACGTTTTTGGCTACAAAGCTCTATACTTTAGTCGCTCTTATATCACTTCATTGACCTTCGCTGTGAATTGGCTTATCAGATACCTCTTGATATGTTAAGCGTAAACTGTAAATATATATTATTTATCATTTTATATTTGTTGGATTTGACACAATAATTTCGTATTTTAGGCAATGAGCTGTCTGATTAAATAGTATAAATTACATATATTGAATGTTTCTATATAGATTCTTAGACTCAAGGCTTATAGAGTTAACGAGAAAGATAATCTTCGAAAGTTTTAAGTTTTCCTCTACAACTGCAGAATACTTTCCTTATACTTCGAATAATCTTCCTATTATTACCTATATTATCAGTATATGTACAGTTTATGACATTCTTTCTTATATTTATAGTATAAACTGGTAGATAAATGTTTTATTTGGCAAAATAATCAAATTTATTATTAAGAACTTCGCAATTTCTCATTTATTAACTAGCTGCGATTAGGTCTAGACTTTGCCTTATGACTGTAAAATTCAGCTGCTTTTAATCTGTCAGAATTCTTCATTATATTTAAAGGTTAAAGAACGCTTAACTAGATCAAGTGCGAAGTTTAAATATTTGATGGGCTTAGGCAGTAGCACATGGAGTATATTTTTGCACTATCTGCTGATGTTATTAAATTACGCTCTTCGCTATTTTTATATGCGTTAACAACACGTCCGATAAGAGAGGCTACACCAGACTCGTGGGTGCTCGCAATGTACTCGTAGTGCTGAAACCTATCTTATCGGGCGGAAGAATGCCTAATTACTGGACAGGCAGGGGAAGTAATCGCATTGTTATAAATGCGTCATTTCCCAAAGAGAGGAAGAGAGGCAGAGAATAGAGAAAGCTAATTGGTCGGGATCTGTTGAAGGTAAAACTTAAATCGCTTTAAAGTACTCACACAAGTAAACAATAATACTCGTTGTAGGAACTAAGCCAAAAGGCAAAACACAGGCAGGCGCCAACACGAAGCCTTGGCAATAAAATAACGTATACGCGCCGTGAGCCGACAGGCAATAGAAACAGCTGCAGCTGCCACTGCCACTAGCCAGTGCCCAGTGGCCAGTGGCCACTTCTGGCCAGTAAAAACAAATAAACAAAATGCTGCCTAACGCTGGCCACTTGATGTAAACGTGTGTATGCTCAGACGCGTTGTGGTTACGTTCAGTCTAGCCACAGGACACAGGACTCTATACTATATATACTCGTAGTTGAAAGTAGTCCGGGAGTCCTTTTAGTGGCCTTTTAAAGATGTAGCCTATAGACGAACGACCACGGACTACAGACTACACTAAGCCACATTTTGATTTGCAAAAGGTCGCTACCAAATGCACTCGGCTTTGATGCACTGCACCCGTTCTGGCCAGAATGGACCGGGCCCGGCTGGCTTTGTTTTAAATAATGCAAATCCCTTAAATACGCTAAACGCAGCGGCTGCTGTTGGATTCGTTTTCCTTTCTTTCTTTTTTTCTTTGTTTTATTTCTTCACTCGAAAATCGAAAATCGCGCACACGGCACGTTTTTGTTTTCCATTTAGTTTTTCTCTTCATTTTTTCTGTTTGCTATTTTTGCTGCTGTTGTTGGTTTTACTTCCGCTTGTGCACCTAGTCCTAGTCTGAAAAATGCTTTTACACTAGACATAAAACTCTCTGGTGTTTGTTATTTAGTGTGCACGAAATCATTTAGGAGCCAGCGAGCGTCCAGTGTCGACTGCTGCATTTTCTATGGTTTTGTCTGATTGTTTTCTGTTTGTTTTATTTGCTTTTCAATTTTCTTGTTTTATAAATGTTTACATATCAATTCGCATACTTTTTTGCACATATTTTGACAAGTTTCGCTCGATTGATTCACGGATTTCGGCAACCACACAATCCGCACACTCGCACACACACGCACACACTCAGCACGTTCAACTGCTTGTGGCAAGCTCGGGCGAAAAATAAAAAAGTTTCGAACATTTTCGGCCTGCCAACGCCTCGTGGCGCTATTTTTGTATTATTCGTGCACAATTTTCGAAACAATTTTCTCATCTGCTGCTTGCATCTCCTATGCCATAAGACTCTGCCACGTATTTAAGACTTAGACAGGGAATATCTGTGGCAAGCTGAAGAATCTACATAGAATTTGTATAGCAAAAGAAGCAATCTCTTTGAACAACTCTAAAAACTCTTCTGTCTGCCAATTTCTGTTACCATTTGCTGCACATCTTCAACTAACTTTACTCTGCTGCAACTTTCTTTATTACTTGATAGATTACAGGGTATTATTTAGTCTCATATTCAAAAGTTAAGGCCATTCTCACTTGTTTGTAATGTTCTTGTTGCACTGCGGACGCAACATAAAGCCGATGTGTTTACCTCGCTAAACTTCTTTGGAGCTAATAATAAACTAAATCTCTCGCCGCTGCGTCAGTTGCATGCAACACAGCAATGGTCCATTAGCCCCAATTCCGTGTGGGTGTGGGCCTAAGAGAGAATTATAACAGGAAAGCAGAACTGTGTTAGCTCTTATAAGGTCCAGAACATAATAAACCAAAAGTTTTATACAGAATTTATATTCTATTTTTATAGAAAAACTTTATATAAAATACAAATAACATTTTGCAATTAGATTTTTGTCTGTGGGCGCTGTGCGGTCCTGTGGCGCAATGGATAACGCGTCTGACTACGGATCAGAAGATTCCAGGTTCGACTCCTGGCAGGATCGTCTATAAGGGGCTGCTTTGCATTCCCTGTCACATTTTTTGAAAAACTTTTCACTTATTTTTAAAAATTATTCGAGTTTACAAAAAATTGTGTCGCGCCCAACGTGGGGCTCGAACCCACGACCCTGAGATTAAGAGTCTCATGCTCTACCGACTGAGCTAGCCGGGCTTGTTGTAAGATCGCCGCCAAATAATAAAATTATATATATAGACATATGTTTCGTTATCTGATACACAAATATAGATCGATCCTTAGAAAAACTTGCTATATATTTAACTTAGTAGCTGCTAATTATGTTTTAAATTTACGCTCTTTCCCTCTCTATAGTCTCTCTCTTTCTCTCTCTTAAAAGCGACCTTGCTCTTAGACACACACACTTAATACCTCTACACACACTCACACATATCATTTAATTAAGTTTAGGCCAAATCGCATGGCGTCTTCTTCTATTTAGCCATCCATCGAAGTCAATTTGCGGGCCTTTCAGCTCTCAGCATGTGCGTTTTCGAGTAGCTGCTTGGCCGTAATTATATTTCTGGGTCATTGATGGGAAATATGCAAAGTATGCAGACAAATGGCAATATAAATTATTTAATTTCCACAAAACATATTTCTCTTTAATTTTATGCTATGTGGAAAATATTTCATTCGCTGCTTTTCTCTAAGGTCGTTCACGATGTCGTTGACTGCAGCTGCGGTCGAATTCTGTGCTTCGTCTCATTGTTGTTGTTGTTTTTCCTGTTGCTGGCGCCGCATTTTATGGCAGTTGACACACACACACACACACACACACCCACAGACAGATAGACATACCCTCACACCCACTCACACACATAAGTATCTCGGGCTGCCTATAAATATATGTATATATAGATCTATATGTGGCACCTCTGCTGCTTGCTTTATTATTAAAATTAGTGGCATTTGGCCTTTTTCAGCGCGTTGACAGCCAGAAATCAATGTTAACGTGGCCCGAAGCGCTAAAAATTTATGAGCCTTGCGGACCTTGTCGCTTGAACTTGTGTCAAAGTGGCACAATGACAAAAAGATACGCAACCAGCAGCCACATGCAACGCTCTAACGGGGGCATCACATGTATGTCTGACTAACTGCTTATGTAGTTACATAGTATACCCTGTAGAAGAGCTAAACTCTAGGGTATATAAGGTATCAGAAAAGGATAAAGAGTAAAACTAGAACATATGTTTGTTACTGGTAGCTTACTCGATGGCAACGTCAAAGAGAAAGGTCCAAAGTTTAGTAATCGAAAGAGAAGAAATGATTTGGTATCTTATGAAGGATGGATTAAAGTAATTACTGAATAATTATACTGGAATGGTAAAGGTTAATTCAAGTTGAAGTTATAAGTCGTATTATAATCTGTTTCAATCTATCGTGATTATGATTCACGATTTTTGGTAAAGGAATTTCCACTACAAGCTCTTCACATACATAAAAAACCGGAGGAGATCAAATCAAGGAATAATCGGTAAGTCAAATATATGACTGTTTCCATAGTTAGAAGAATATGTAGGATAAAGTCTTAATTAATTATGAACATACACTAATTTCGAGTTTAAATTTACTTATTTCAGATTAGAAAAGATTTGTATGCTGTTGGATATGTTTGTCTCTTGCAAGACGAACTCCTTGTTTCCACTTTGATTTGCTGCTGTTTGTGCTGATGTGGTGAGTGTGGCTGTTGTTTATGTGGCCTACTTCCGGCGGACTCTTGTTTACGTCTAATTGGCTGGCCACGTAAACATATGCACAGGTGAGTATATTTATAGGCTCTTTGGGGTATCGAATTGAATTGGTTGCTTGGTGCGTCAGCAAGTCAAGAATTTCGCTTGATTTGCGATGCTTGTAAATAAATTTAATTGACATTTTTGTCATGCAGCTGAGCGGTCGTTTATCATATAAATAATATCAAATATTATTATTATTTTTGGCTCGGGTCTTAGGGTCTGTGGCATTTGGGTTTGGTTCTGGCATTTTAAACTGCTGAAGAAGTTTGCGGCTAACCGCAAAAACAATTTAATTTGATTGCCTTTTAAATCCTTTGAGCATTTTTCGTTGGCTGCCTGTGGACCCCAACGACTTTCTAATCCTTTATGCCAAGTTTCCTGTCTCGGCACGTACTTGCGGCTGTGCCCACACCTCAGTTACAGCTGCTGTCATGAATTGCAGAAAATTTATTTTTCCACAAGGACTAAGCTATGTTTCATGCTATGGATGCTATGGATGCTATGGATGGTGGATAGCCAGAGCTATTCGGCTCTTGGGCTGTGGCCAACACGGATTTATGCCAAAGCAAACAAGCTTTGTTTATTTATATCAATTAAAGTTAAATTCTGGGAAAAATTCATTGATAAATTTGAAAATTCCTTAAATTGAAAGGTCACACCAATGGAATGGCGTGCCACAGACCACTGCACAAACTCGCAATTGTACACAAAGGCGGGAAATAAATATTTATGAATTCCGCACATGCCGCAAACGCAAATGGCCAGTTCCAGTTGATGACGTTACTTCTACACCCACACAGCAGCACATAGAGATGCTCGAAAGCGAAAGAGAGAGGGATAAGCTAAGTGTGAGAGACAGCATGAGGAGAGAATCATGATAAAACGGAAACATAGCTGGCAAATATATTTAATGCTGCGCGCAAAAGTATGCAGTGAAAAATGCGGTGCACAAAAATGAGACAATGAGAAAAAGTGTTGCATACTTTTAGCCGTTACATTTAAATAGCTGAAATTCACTTTGCGAAGTGGAACGCTTGAGGCTATTGTACGGCAGAAGAGAAATGCAGGATTAAATAAAAATTTATATATAAAACAAAGAATAAAATTTCTCAAACGCTTGTTAAAGATGATGGAAATAACTTCTTCTCAACTTTGAAGCTTTTTAATCCTAGACGTACACCACAAATTGCATCTCCAAACAGACTTGTCAGAACAAAGCCTTAAGGCACTTGACAGGATGTGATTGGTATCCTCTTCCTTAACTCTCGCTTTATCTTAGCTTAAACTAAACAGAATGGGTAGACTTAAGAAGAGACAATATTTGACGCTAATTTAATAAGTCTTTATATTTTATTTTGACTAATATTATCGTATTTAAATAATCTATAAATATATTGGGATACACTCATAGATTATAAACTGTTTCTTTGCATCTCCCAAAACATTTGTTTGTTTAGTGTATACAATGTTAGCTCCAATAGAAAACTCTCTCTTTTGCACCCTAGGTAAGTCAATGTCCATAATTATGCACGTGCCACATGATGCAGTAAGAAAAGAAAGCCACAATTTATCGCAAATGCAGCAGCGCAGTCATAAATTGAATGCAAGTCAAACAAAAGGTCTGAGCGAGTTGACATTTGCAAGTTACTGAAGTAGCTGCACTCGAGCTATGGAAAATCTCATCAAAAATACAAAAACCAAGGAAAATATTGAATGCAATTTTATTTACAACACACACGCACACACACGCTGCAGTCATCTGCTGCAAGCTGAAGCTGCAGCTGCAACTTTTTCAGGCATCACGCGATGGAGAACAACGCCACTTGGCAACTGATGTTGCATTATAGAAATTTATCATATTGTGCTGTGAGTGTGTACGTATGTGTGTGTGTGTGTGACTGAGTGTACGTGTAACTATGCTACTTAGTGTCTGCTGCTGTTTGCATAAGAGCGTTTGCTTATAAGTTGACTAACATAGATACACACACACACACACATACAATAGCCACGTGAGGTATATTGTGTCCCCAAAAGAATCTTATTTCCTGGTGCGCACAATGAGGCATAGCGTCAGCCGCATCTCCTTGCTGCAAATTGTCAATGGTTGATATTCCTTTTCCTCCGCTGGCTGCTGCTCCTGATGTTGCTCCTGTTTGTGGCTGTATTCAATTCATTGCCCGCTGAAACTCGCTGCCTCAAAAAGGACACACGCAGTCATGGTTACCCACAATGCCGCATGCCAAGCGTCACCTGCCACCCCCCTCGACAACCCACCCATCACTTTCAATTGTCCTACCTGTGCTCGTGTGTGCGTTTAAATGAGTTTACGTGCTGTTTTGTGTGCGTTGCTATGCTCTCACAGCAGATCCTGCTTCCATATCCTCGGCTATTTGTTTGTTTACTTGGCTTTAGCTTTGGCTCCGTGGGTTTGAGGTGAAGGATTCGGATTGTTGTCTGCTTGGCTTCGTCTGTGTCCTGATGCCTGCTCTTTCTCATCAAAATCCAGTTTAAGATTTTTGATTTAATTTTGTTTGCCTGTCAGTTTCCTGATGCACGTAGCATGCGCTTCACATTTGCTCTGGCATTTGGCATAGTTTGTTGCTTCGTCCATAGCTTCAAGTCAACTTGACAAACGAATTTATATGTGACTGTCAAATGGCACACACACACAGTCGTTGGTAATCCAATGTGTGTCCACTGGTAGATGTAGAATGCTAATTTAAGATAGTACAAAGTTGTGTACAAAATACAACACTTCGTATTGTTTATGGATGTTATTTTATATTCGTGTGTAATTTAATTTAAATTGGAAAACTACTCGTACAAAGTTAACTTAAAGTCGAGGCTTATTGGCTTAAATCCAAAGACTTATTCTAAGCTATTTAAGAAGGCAATCTAAAGGTACACTAACTCGATGAAGAGCTGAAATAATAACAAATTTGCCAATGTCTCTTCAGGGTCTATGATAGACGTAAGTACCTAGTTTGCGGTTTGTTTTAAATCGTATTAAGTACGCTGCGTTTGGCAATAAAGATAGAGGTGTGAAAAGGTGTGAAAAACGAGGGTCTGTCAATGAAAAATTACAACAAATATGACAACAAACAGAATGAAATCACAGCAAATTAGTTGTAATTGAATTGTTGCCTACTCTGCATTCGTTTTGCTCTAATCGCCTTAAGGCACTGAAGGAGACAAGAACAACGCGAAGAACATGGTCAGAACTTGTTGATTAGAGACGACCCCAGAGTACGGCGCGACAGGTGATCAACGCGACGCCGAGTTCAAGTCCAGGAACAGGTGTGAATGGGGGCGGTGTCATACCATGCCATACCGTATCATATCGTATCGTATCATATGGAAGTACGCGTATGGCCACGATGACAAACAAACAAATATTTGACGTTTTAGTCTAATTAAATTAGCCGCAACGCCGCCTGGCCCTTGGGAAATGGTATAAATTTCTGTGCGTCGACCACGCCGTAAGCGCAAACCGTGAAATATTTTTCGCAAGCGGACATTGTGTTAAAGTGCGGCCTGTGGAACGCTTCGGTGTGTTTATTCTTTACATAAAAAACAACACTCCAAATAGTTAACATAAAAATAAAATAAAATCTATAAATTGCCAAAGTGCAGGCGGAAAAAATCGTATGCAATACAAAAGTTAACCACAATATATAGAATAAAGTCGTATATTTTTCAACTCTCTAAGCCACATGAAATTTCGTGGTCCATTGTGCGGCCGAGCTGAACAATTGCACACGTTTTTATGTGCCACAATGCAAGAAGTAAGTGGCTTAAGCGACCGTGCAACTAAGTGAATTATGTAGCCAAAGTGCCAAACGCGGAGTGAGAGAATTGAAAGAGTCAACGCAAAGCCCCAGCAGCCGGTCATTGTGCTCAAGCTTTGAATGAATCTCTGCGTGTGTGTTAACCTACCTCTATGTGTGCGTGACTGCGGCTTGGGGCAGCAATTGTGCAGCTGCATATTCACATTGACCAGCAGCTAAGCCTGTGTCGAGAAAAGTGCCAAACTTTAAGAATACAAAACTGCAGCCAAAACAAAACACACGAAAATGTTCATGAAGCTGCATAAGGTACTCACAGCTCCTAAAATTAATAATAGAACAAGGATATTGCTCTCCCTCCGTAACCCAAAAGCAACAAAGCTATTTCCACAGCAGTATTTGGTTTAGATATTTGAAAACATTTTCCAATTATAGCTTCAACCTTTAGTTAGTTTAAAATATCATTCATTTTCCAGCTTATGCTATATCCTTGACATAATTTTCAGCATCATCAGTTCTCAGAATTCCCTTTCCTGTTTTAGAAGCATAAAATACTCAGATCGATAAGTAGATGACGTAAATATCATTAGGTAACATACGAAGGACACTTGCTGATTAACTAATATGAAGCAATTATTGGCATTGGAATTGCTCCCTTCCATTGATAGGACACACCTGCGAAAGGACACACACACACAGCAGATATACAGAGTATATCAGCTCTTATGAGTGTGTTCTTTTTTTGCAGATAAAACCGAAATTTATTGTGGCAGTTTTATGCGTTGTCCTGTCAGAGGGAAAAGGGATTAAAAGTAAAAGAATAAATGTTAAACGACAAACGCCCGAATCGCACTTATAATTCTATTAAGTTAATTAAACAATGCAGTTGTTGCCTTTTGTCTGCTATACACACTCTTTCTATTAAGCCGCCTCTCGGCTTTACCGGATGTGCACTTTTTATAAGCCGAAAAGAGAGTACAGAAAAGAAAATATAATAAATGTATACATAAAAATATACAAGGGTTGTGCATTTTTTATGGCTTTGCAAACACTTTAAAATGCGGCTTAAAAAAAATGCTACATTTTTATATGAAGTGAGGCAAACAATTGCTGAAAGTTTTATACATTGATTGGCCGACAATTTATAATTTATAGAAATCACAATAAAATGCAGACGATTGCAAGGAAAATGCTTTTTCTTTTTTCTTTCGAGTGTCTGTTTGTTAATCTGGAAACAGAAGTCATTGACTGGCGCGTTTTAAGTGGAAAAATATATGGAATTAGTTCCAGCTAAAGTATAAAATTATAGAAAAAATAATATGAAAAACTTATTGATGGAAAAGTGCCTATTGAAAGTCAATTTGATGTGGAAACTATCAAAAATAAAACAAAAATTTGAAGTGCAAATTGAAAGCAATCAAATTATAACAAAGGCTCTCAAAGAGTTTTTGGTGTGTTTAAAAAATATATAGAAAACATTTTAACATATTATAAAAAGTTAGAAAATGCGTTTTTAATTAAGAAAAACTAAATGAAATACTTTAATTTACTTGCAGCTTAAACGTGCTGCCATTAAATGTTTTTATACTTAAAAAGAGCTTAAACTAGCCCCCAGCAAAGCGAATGAAATAAAAATAAATTAAAATTATAAACTGCTTAAGCCACAGCTGTAAGCAGACGTTGACCAGAAACTGTAGACCATAAACCATAAGACAAAAACCAACTCCACACATGCGAGGGGATTGTTATCTTTTTTTTCCCCTTAGTTTTTAATACTCATAACACAAGTTGGAAAAAATAACACGGAATAACTTCAAAGTAGCATTCGTAGGGGCTTAGTACTTTGAGTTTTTGGTTTAGCTTATGGTTGTGTGTGTGGCGTGTGTGTGTGTGTGTGTGTAGCTTAAGCTAGCCACAGATGACAAGCAGCTGCAAAAAGAAGTTGCAATAAATGAAGTGCAGTGTTAAGCGAGCCTTAAAAACTTTGCCGACAACAGGGAGACATTTCTAGTAGAATACAAGCCGCTTTTTGTTAAGTGAATTACCTCTAAGCAAGATAAGCACACACCTAAATACACACACATGGGTCGCAAGAAGCAGCAACCGACGGGTGTAAGTACTAAACAGAATCCTTCATAAGCTGCTCGTATATATAAACATACAAGATACAAGATACAAGATACTCGTTTGTATCTCTGCTAGTTTGCTTCAACACTGAATTGAAAGTTACGCATACGCCGCGTTGTATCGGCTACTGTTGCTGCTGCTGCTATTGGGCACTTAACTTAAACGCTCCAAAGAGCGCACATATCATTTTCATGCCGTTTAAATGGGGCTGATAAATGAAAAGCTCAGCCCAACCAGCCGGCACTTTGCACTTAATTTTCCTATATGTTTATGTTTATTTTTCTTATTTTGTGCGCTTGTTGTTGTTGTTTTTATTTATTTTTATTTATTTGCATTTGCGTTTACACGTTAACCACCTGCGTGTTTTTTTCTGACACTCTTTTTTCATCCGTGTGTGTGTGTGTGTGCCACAGTTGCCCCCCGGTGGCGCCCCTAAAACAGTTGGCGGCTGTTGTGTGCCGCTGGGATTACCACAACCTTTGCTGCTCGAGGAGAAGAAATTTCTGCTGGCTGTGGAGCGTGGCGATATACCGAATGTGCGCAGGTGAGTTGCGTTTTTTCTCTGTCCTCCTCCTCCTTTTTTACGTTCGCTGCCAAATTTGCGCCTCTATCTTTTTTTCCTCATTCGTATTTTAAATGTTGCGTCAGGGGACACGCAGGTGTCGATAGGCCGTATCCGTATCCGTCGCTGTATTATCCCTCAGCCCGATACTACGCGGAAAACGCATAAATCCTATCAACACGCGTCCTGCTTGTATGTATGTATATCTGTATATACATGTGTGTGTGTGTGTGTGTGTGTTGACTTGTTTCAATTATTTGCATAGCCGCCTGTTTGTTTGCCTTGGGGAATATCTTATATGCCACTTAATAAGCAATATGCGGGCACGAGTTTGTTTTAACCATTTTCGAGCCATTTAAAGCGCATTTCACTAAATTTACAACTGCCTGTGGCGGGTTTATTTTGTTTTTCCTGCTTTTAATTATTAAATAATATTTGAAAAGATGAAAGAAAATTAAAGAAACAAATTAGAATCAATTAAAGCTGAAGCTACTTAAGCTGTATCGCTAAACATTTTGCAGATTGCAGACAAAATCACAAAACGCATTGAATCATTTATTCAGTAGGTTCCAAACAGAAATATAGAAATAATTTCCAATTTCTACGTAGTTTTAATTGAGATCCCAATCTTCATTTACCACTTTACTCCTACTAAATCCTCTATTTAGCAAGCCGAAGAACTTTAGCTGTTTTTTTTAAATTTGCCCAAAAATCAATAAAGCGCAATATCGATTATTTCCTTCTTCCCTTTTAAGTCTCTGTTAGAGAAATCTGTCTTCCTTCTAGAACTACTAGGCACTATCTTCCTCTATATTTTCCTATATTCAACTTTGACTACGCTCTGCACTATTTTTCTGTGTGTTTTGCCAATCCTTTCAATAAGTTTTGTAGCAATTTAAATTTGATTTGAATTTTACTTTTTATCTCTTTAAATTCTTCAGATTAATTTAAATAAACTAAAAGTGCATAATTTAAAATATTTATTTTCTAAACTTCTTTGTCATCTTTTAGTCGATCCTGAATTAAATTGGGATCCCAATCTTAATTTCTTTACTAAATCTTCAATTTAGCTAACCGATGAACAACTTTAGCTGTTTTATTTAAATTTGTTCAAAAATTATTAATGGACAATATAGATTTATTCCTTCTTCCCTTTAAGTCGTTAGGGATATCTATTCCTTCTAGAATCTAGACCTACTAGGAACTATCTTCCTATAGTCAACTCTGACTTTGCTTTGCACAATCCTTACTCCCAATACTTATTGTTCTGTTTGGTTTTTCCTGGCTTTTCCTCAATCCATGCAACAAATTTTGGAGCAATTGAAAGTTAAAATCATGTTTAAAGAAGATTTTACAGACCTTTTTACCTTTCCAGTTTACTTTTAAAAAATTAGTATTATTATATTATTAAATATTATTATTATTAGAATCTAAATGAAATAAATAAATAAAATATTCTGGGGAAAACTTTGGTCAGAAAATTGAAAAACCATTTATGAACAATCATCATTGTTTTGAACATGAAATTGTGCAAGCGTTCGTTGTATTGTGTTGGATCGTATTGAAGATATAGGACCATGTACTCTATTATAAGTAAAATCCGTAGTGTGTGTAATATGTATATATACATAATATATATATAAATATATATGTATGTATATATTGTATGTGTGTGTTAATATATACTATAATATATATATATATAAAATCTCCGAGTCATTGAGGGGGGCAACAGAATCTTATCTCGTCTCCTAATGCGTGTCTCGATGTCAAGTGTATTTTTGTGTGTTGTTGCTGTTGCCTAATAATTAATTGTGTCATTGTTTTGTTTTACATTTTTAAGTTGATAAAACGGTAGGGATTGTAGCTCTTCATTTCGTCTAATGTATAGCGATATTGTGCCTTAGATGGCTCCTCTTCGGAGCCAAATGAGTCATCTTCCTCCTCGCGCCGCACACGTATGCCCTTCAATTGGCAGGCGCGACGATACAGTTCCTCCTCGCGATCCTTATAGAACTGCCAGGAGATGCGACTAAACGCCGGTGTTTGATTGTATTCTCCTCCTGCACCATTTGCAGCTGATGCAAACCAATTGCCACCACCCAGCTTGACAGTTTGCGTTTCTATTTCGATTCAATAGACATATACTATATAGTTGGGGATCATGGTTAACTTTGGCTTAAGGCTCACCCTTGTTCTTTTGTGCCATTTTAATGACCAAGCCTTGATCCTTATTAGCGTCCATATTTTTATTGATTTGGTAAAGGGTTTACAAATAATTTAATTGCCAATGATTTATATTCGGCGTTTGGTTCAATGTGTATTTCGATTTTCTTAGAATTTTTTACAACAATTTTTGTCGACGAACAATTGTTAAATGATTTTTTTAAATATTGCTGCAAGACAGCTAAACTGGAATAATGAAACCCTCAACGCAAAGGTGACTACGTTTAACTTAATTTAATCAAAACCAGTGTTGAGCAACGCCACCACAAAACAACACTCAAACCAAATTATTGCCGCTCTTTTTTTCCAATTCAATACATCGACAATATTCCCAACTTCATATCCTTGTTACAAGTAGTAGTTAGGCGTCTTCGATTGATTGGCAAAGTTTTTCGTGGCCTCACAGCGCATATAATTAAAAAGTTTTCTTTTAACTTTTCATTCAGTGGGAAGCAAGAAGAAAAACGAAATTTGTTTGGGCCTTTATCAATAATTTTTCTCGATTTTCCTTTAATTACTTGCCACACCCTGTACCACTCTCATATTTAGGATACTACAGAAGGCGCTGCGGCAGCAGCACATCAACATCAACTGCATGGATCCATTGGGCCGACAGGCTCTGACGCTGGCCATTGACAACGAGAATCTGGAGATGGTGGAGCTGCTCGTCATCATGGGCGTGGAGACAAAGGATGCCCTCCTGCATGCCATCAATGCGGAGTTTGTCGAGGCCGTTGAGCTGCTGCTCGAGCATGAGGAGCTCATTTTTAAGGAGGGCGAGCCATACGTGAGTACGATAGTACCTCCTCCTCCTCTTTATACTTGCAGCACTCAGGCTAATTTGTGGCACACATGGAGTGGCTCAGCTTTCAGTTGCTTCAACTGTACCTAACATGATTTTAATCAGTTTTGTGTGGCCTCGTTAGGCACGTACATGACAGACGCTCAAGTGATTGGGAGTGTGCGATAAGCGGGCAACGCCTCCAACTCCCTCCCCATATCCAGATATAAGGCACTCCAGGACTTTGTCTGTGCATACTCGATACTCTTCCAGTGGGTTCCATTAGAATTGTTCAACTTTTTCGGAAAATATTTCAAACAAAATCTCATCAGCTGCAAGTGACAATATTATAGCTTAGATCGGGTTACTATATATTCAAAAGAGAAACACATATATAGTATATATCAGCTTCGGCTTTCGAAAGCTTTTTGCTGCAAATAAAGTCGTATGAGCTGGTGGCGCCTCCGCCTGGTGCCTCACATTTATGCACACGAGCACGCTTCATTAGGCAGCCATTGGACGCAATTGAAGCGTGAAAATTACAATTGTATCGCATATGTAATAAAACGTTAGACAGTATCGAGTTTTTGTGTTTATCGCTAAGTAAATAGTAATAGGCCAGACAGTTGAGAGACTTAACTTGAACTTTGCAGAGCTGGCAGAAGGTGGACCTGAATACGGCGATGTTTGCGCCGGATATAACGCCGCTGATGCTGGCGGCGCATAAGAATAACTTTGAGATATTGCGCATACTCCTGGATCGAGGAGCAGCGGTGCCTGTGCCACATGATATACGGTGAGTAGATGGATTCCACTTCCATAGTAGTATATCATTAATTTGCTGCTCTGCCGGCTTAGATGCGGCTGTGAGGAGTGCGTGCGTCTGATGGGCGAGGATTCATTGCGTCATTCGCTCTCACGTGTCAATATCTATCGTGCTCTGTGCAGTCCCTCACTCATCTGCCTCACCTCTAACGATCCCATACTGACCGCTTTTCAGCTGTCCTGGGATCTGCGCAATCTGGCCCTCACCGAGCAGGAGTGTAAGTCCGAGTATATGGAACTGAGGCGTCAGTGCCAGAAGTTTGCCTGCTGTCTGCTGGATCAAACGCGCTCCTCCAACGAGCTGGCCATCATCCTGAACTATGATCCAACCATATCCACCTACGAGCCAGGCGATCACATGAGCCTGACCCGCCTGGTCCAAGCCATATCCTACAAGCAGAAAACGGTGCGTAAAAGCAAATCCGAACAAAGCGTTTCCAATTTGGAAATCCCAACAGGAATGTTAAGCAAAGTGAATGGATGATTCGTTGTTATTCAATTTTGATCTCTGTTGCAGTTTGTGGCCCATTCGAATATACAACAATTGCTATCGTCCATTTGGTATGAGGGTCTGCCAGGATTTAGGCGCAAAGGCATCGTTGATAAGTTCATCTGCATAGCTCAGGTTGCGGTGCTCTTTCCACTCTACTGTTTCATCTATATGTGTGCTCCCAATTGCCGGACTGGCCAACTGATGCGAAAACCGTTTATGAAATTTCTTATTCATGCCTCATCCTATGTCTTCTTTTTATGTAAGTAAGCTTTGGGTTTCTGTTTAGGTTACCAACCGGCCAAGTAAACAGTTCAACTTAGAATAACAGTGCCCACAGATTGCCTCCGAGTATGGCAACTATCATCGGTCATATTCTTGCTGTTTACATTGCAGTTATCCTCATATTGGTCTCGCAGCGTGCGGATGATGATTTTGTGCGGTTGTTTGGCACAGAGCAGATGAAGGAGGATCTGAAGGAGCAGGAGAGGCGGCAGCGTGGGCAGACGCCCAGCAAGCTGGAGCTGCTTGTTGTGCTCTATGTGATTGGGTTCATGTGGGAGGAGGTCCAGGAGATATTTGCCGTGGGCATGCGAAGCTATTTGCGTAACATGTGGAACTTTATTGATTTTTTGCGCAACAGCCTCTATGTGAGTGTCATGTGTCTGCGGTAAGTTCAGGTTCAGCCACCAGCTTGCAACATTCTCTAAGCTCTTTCCACTCTCTTTCACCTGCAGTACGTTCGCCTACATACAACAGGCAACGGAAATAGCGGGAGATCCACAGATGGCCTACATACCCCGCGAGAAGTGGCACGACTTTGACCCACAGCTGATTGCCGAGGGTCTCTTTGCGGCGGCGAATGTGTTCTCTGCCCTGAAGTTGGTGCACTTGTTCAGCATTAATCCGCATCTGGGACCTCTACAAATCTCGCTGGGCCGCATGGTCATTGATATAGTCAAGTTCTTCTTCATCTACACCCTGGTACTGTTCGCCTTCGCCTGTGGTCTCAATCAGCTGCTCTGGTACTTTGCGGCTCTCGAGAAGAGGAAATGCTATGTGCTGCCGGACGGCGAGGCGGACTGGGAGGCACATGGTGACTCCTGCATGAAATGGCGTCGCTTTGGCAAGTAAGTCCACCCAGTAAGCCTATTATCGAGCATATCTGATCCCAAGTGCCCATTCATTTCTGTGTACAGTCTGTTTGAATCATCCCAGTCACTGTTCTGGGCCAGCTTTGGCATGGTGGACCTGGAAGACTTTGAGCTGACCGGCATTAAATCCTATACACGATTCTGGGGTCTGCTTATGTTTGGCTCCTACAGCGTCATCAATGTTATTGTCTTGCTCAACCTGCTCATTGCCATGATGTCCAACTCCTACGCCATGATTGACGTAAGTTGCCATGAGATGAGTAGCCAAAAATTTTAATATGGTAGCCTGTACCTGAACACCCGCAGGAACATTCGGACACGGAGTGGAAATTCGCTCGGACTAAGCTCTGGATGAGCTACTTCGAGGACAGCGCCACGTTGCCGCCGCCCTTTAACGTGCTGCCCTCCGTCAAGTGGATTATTCGTGTGTTCCGAAGGTCTAGCAAGGCCATCAGTCGTCAGCGCTCCAAGGTGAGTCGAACTAAGCCAAGTTAACATTTCATTTAACAAGTTCTTTCCACAGAAACGCCAGGAGCAGGAGCACTACAATAAATATGACAATATAATGCGTTCCCTGGTCTGGCGCTATATATCTGCCATGCAGCGCAAGTTTGAGCACAATCCGGTGACCGAGGATGACATCAACGAGGTCAAGAACGAGATCAGCACAATGCGCTACGAAATGCTGGAGATATTCGAGAACAGCGGCTTGGATGTCTCCTCCGCCAACAAGAAGGAGAAGCGTAAGTTGGTACGAGCAGCTCATCGGATGCCATGCTCACATATCCTTAACAGATCCCAGACCACGTCGCATGAAGGTGTGGGAGCGTCGCCTTATGAAGGGCTTTGAGGTGGCGCCTATGCAAACGACCAGCGCACAGGATCTGCTCAGCAATGTCAATGGAGAGGGTGAAATGCAGGAGATTAAGATTGAGTCGGTGCCCTCGAAGTCAGCCAAGGAGTCAGCCAAGGAACGCTTCCAGCGTGTGGCACGCACAGTGCTGCTGCAATCGAGCACCCACAAGTGGAATATGGTGCTCCAGGGCACACTGCAGAACTCCCAAATTGGACGCAGCAACAAGAACGGGCGCAAGAATCTCCAAACGCTGGGCAAGGCCATCGAGGAGGCCAAGAAGTAAGTGCAACTATTCCAGTCTGAACATAATCTTATATATTTTCCTATTAAAGACTTATACTGCTCAATCCGGTTGTGCCTCGGGGCGGGAGTCGCCCATACGCATTGAGTTTGAGGACGAAAAGACCAGCACACTGCTGGAACTGCTCAACCAGATCAGCGAGGAGATCAACGTCTGCGAGCGACCTCGTGGCAAACCCGTGTGGCGACCTCCACTGAAATCTGTGCCTGCTCGTGCCATGGCAGCCAATAACGAATGGTCCAGATCGAATACGGCGCCAGAGCTGCAGCTGGCCAAGAAATTCATTCCGGCGCCAATGGCACTAAATAGTCGCACACGCGAGCTGCCGCTGTGCCCCAGCAAACTGGTCACGGCTGCTGCACCTGGCACCAAAAAGATGGCGCCGGTTATGCCCCAGCCACCCAGCTCAGCCAACACAGCCGTAGCGACAGCCAACCCCACGTACAGCAGCAACAAGGCCAAGACGACGCCCTTCTCGGTGGAACTGGCACTGGCTGAACGCTCGCATGGCGTGTCGACGGGTAATTCAAGTGCTTTCGATATACACGTCGTGGATTTGGATGCGAGTGGCGCAAGTGGCGCTGCGATGGATAAGGATAACCTATCCGATGTGAGCTCCATTTTAAGCATGAGTCCCAAGCGGCCAAATCATTAAATTCACTGCCAGTCTGGACGGACTCCTGTGTGATAAGCCCTAACAGGTTTTGCCTTAAATACTCCTTCTCCTCCTCGTCCTTAAAGCTTCCAGCTCCCAGCTCCAGCTCCAGAATTATACAAAAAATTAAATTATGCATAAACAAATTGAAGTCAAATGTTTTTGTCATTCGTTTTGTATTCATTACAAATTTTGCTTATTTATTTACACGTAATTCCCATGCACAAATGAGCGCATAAAAAGCGGCAGGAAAACTTCAACTAAGCCGAACTTTAAATACTCTTTCAAGCGATAACTTAAGTTCTTTCTATGCTCTTTGAGTCTTCGGTTTTCTATGGCAAACTTAACTTTACTTTGATGCGATGGAATCATAAAAGTTCTTTCAACTAACACGAATGTCTCCATAAAAGCTACATACTCTGTCTGGGAGGCGTACCCCTGGCGTAGGGGTCCTCAAATATATCCATTTACATGTGCTCGCACAGCCTGGAGGCGGCAATAGGCGACACGCAAACGCATGTCGAGGGGCGATCCTTCCGGCTGGTTGGTTTCATGCGTCTGCCGGGGTGGCAGGCAAACGTGCGTAAATTCTTAAGCTGGAAGCATTAAAAGCAATAAAGACACAAACATAAACAAGTCGCCGTTGACGTTTGTTAGCCAAAACGCTGCTCTTAACGCTTTTGGCCCTGAGGCTACCCAAAAAAAAAAAGAGAACAAAAATAAGAAGAAAATTACAAATTCAATTTGATGTCATATCAATTGATTTTGCGATACATCTTGTTGCCTTTGTCAAATTCCCATTCTCGGCGCTGACGTTCTGGCTTTGTATACGGTTGGATTTGGGGTTTCCTGGCTGATGGCTGGTTCCATGGTTCCTTCCATGGGATCTGCGCCTGGCATTTGATTTTGATGATGCGTGGCACTTTTGAAATTTATGCGCTACTCCAAAAATACTTTGTATGCGGCCAATGCTCCGCCAAAGATGATGAGTAGCTGCTATATAGATGATATATATACGCATGTGTGTGGCTGTGTGTGTGTGTGTGTGTGTGTACTCTTAGTACATCAAATTTGCAGCTTTAAGATAATGCGGTATATCATCAGGGGATAAGCGCAAGTATTTTCAGCACGCGCCAAGAAAGCACTCAAGAATAATAAGCTCGTGGCAGAAACTAACCTCTACTATTATGCCACGATATAAAGAGGGATTAAGTATATATATATATATCGAGCAAATCTTTAAAACTGCTAAACTTCATTAAAGTGTTCAGAGTTTCGTATACAGGTCAAGGGTCCAACAGGCCATTGTTTCGTCTGTCAACACTTACATATCTCTCTGTCAGCGCTCGGAAAACAGAATGTTTTCACTTCCAATTGGTCAAAGCACGCAGAGCAGGCTGCCAGGATGCTGGCCGGGCTCGACGAAACACCAAAGCGCCCATAAATATGCTACACAAAACGTCATAAACTATTAGCAGCTATGTCTTTCATATGTCAGTTGACAAACAGCGGCCCCCAACATGTCCTCCACACTTGCCACAGCCACATGTGGCAGCAAAACACAGCTTGACATTCATTGGCAGACTCAGAGCAACAATATAGCAGACAGTGCTTGACTTAGGTATACCCTGAGCCACAACTTATGGGCAAACGTATAAATATACCCAAACGGATAGACAGGACTTTAGATAATAGAGTATACCCAAGCTCTCTGTGGTGGATACTGCCTTCTTCTGGCTATTACCTTCCAATTATATCCTTATTATAGGGTAGAAAGATACTGAAGGTGGAGGAGGATGCACAGCCAGACAGAGACAAATAACAGTCATGGAACCCAGTGTCAACTTTTGCATGCCAAACACGTCCTTTGACATCTATCAAATTTCCAAAAATAATAAGGTTCATAATGTCGGCTCACTGTTGCCAGTTACCAATTGCCAGTTACCCGTTGTCAGTTGCAGCCCGCTTTCCAAATTGCATTGTGAAAAAATTTGAAATTTGCAAAAATTCGATTTATTTACACATTTTCATTTGAATTACGAGTAGAGACAACAGACTCTGAGATGAATTTACATGAGTTGTTGGCTGGTAAATATTATTCTGTGATTTATCATACACTTGATTAAGTATGCGCCGAGTATTACAATTGGATTATGTTTTAGACTATGAACTATGGCTAATAGTAGGAGTGTCCTGGTTACACATACATATACACAACGTTGCAGGAGTCGTATCAATCGCTGGTCAGCTTCAGTCGCACCGCAATGCGTTTGCACTTCCACATTAGCTGCGTCTCCAGTATGCTAAAGGACATGGCCACCAGGACGAGGCCGAGCAGCAAATAGGCGCAGCACGCATACAGCTGCAATTCGGGTCCATTGAAACTCCGTGCGGGCACAAAATCACCGTATCCAATGGTGGAGAGCGTCACAAAGCAAAAGTAGGCGCCATCCACCAGTGACCAGTTCTCCCACAGCGCAAAGATAACGGTGCCGACGCATATGTAGCACATGAGTATTAGCAGCACAAGGCTGATGGGCACCTGCCGCTGGGATTCGTCATCATCTTCCTCATCTTCCAGCTCATGCTCTATACACTCCTGTGAGTCGTTGCAGCCGCTGTTGCCGTGCTTCAGCTTCTTCAGCACAAACTGCTCGCTGCCATGTTGCATGTACTCCTCGTCGTCGGAGGTCTCTGTGGCCGTGGCATCATAGAGCGCCGTGGCATGCTTCTGGCAACGGCGTGTCAGGAGCAGCGTCTTGCGGTTCAGCGGCTGCAGCGTGTGGCGATGGAACGAGGCAGCCGTAGCATTAAGTAGACCTCGTGCCTGATTTCCAGTTCCAGAGCCAGCCCTCTCAGTCAGCGGTAGCTCATGAGGCAAGCTCATCCCGCCGGAGCTAGCTATGAGTGGCACACGCGAGGGCGTTCCATGCGGGCAGCTACTGTCAAAGTGAAGAGTAAAGAGAGTAACAGAAACGTTTAATAAATATTTACGCAGCGGTTGCCCATAAAACAGAATCAATTAAATATATTAGAACCCTAACCCCAAAACAAGCACAAGCACAGGCCTCAGTATATAAAAAAATATATATAATGCCCAAGCACGTGTGCCAGCGGCTCTGGCCAATAAATAAGGCATAAAAAAATAAAGAGCAGTGAGTATGTGCGTCACACATGGCGTATGCTTTATTTTTGCAGGCCAGGTGATTTTTCCAGTAGTCAGCAATTTAACGAAGAACGAATTGGAATGCAAGAGAAAGGACTATGTAACTATATATATTTAACTCATATATATATATATATATATATGATATTTAATGTAAGGGATATTGTTGGAAGATGTAATGCAAAGGAGAACTTGCAGTTGGAAAACTGAAGTGCGATCTGGATCTGATCTTAGTATAGAATCCTATCAAGAATGCTTTGATTTTTTCATTCTTTTCTGTTTAAAAATACTTTACCAAAAATGTAAAATTAATGACATAAACTGAGCAGTTCACACTTCCACCTAAAGACACTTCCGCATCCACCTCGTTGAGCCAGAAAGTATGACAAAAACAGACACAATTTACCTAATCTAATCTTCAGTTTCTTTTTCAAGATCATCAAAAGTGGGAATATGTCCCATGAGCCAAGTGAAATGCCGGATCAACAATTCCTTTGGGATGTATTCCGACGGGTAGACAAAGATCAGAGTGGCTACATTACAGCAGATGAGCTCCAGCAGGCTTTATCCAATGGGACTTGGTCAGCTTTCAACCCAAAGACAGTCGAGCTGATAATTGGCATGTTTGATCGAAAGAACCGAGGAACAGTTTCATTTGAGGACTTTGGAGCCTTGTGGAAATACATAATCGATTGGCAGAATTGTTTTTGTTCATTTGATCGTAACAATTCGGGACATCTTGATAGAAACGAACTGAAAAACGCACTCTCCACATTTGGCTATCGTCTCTCAGAGCAAATTGTTGAAGGTTTAATCCTAAAGTTTGATCGCTTTGGCCAGGAAAATATTCTGTTTGATGATTTCATACAATGTTGTGTTGTTCTACACAATTTAACAGCAGCCTTCAGGCAACATGATACCGACATGAAAGGAGTCATCAC
The DNA here is from genome assembly GCA_035045065.1 of Hirtodrosophila trivittata. Classification (NCBI taxonomy): domain Eukaryota; kingdom Metazoa; phylum Arthropoda; class Insecta; order Diptera; family Drosophilidae; genus Hirtodrosophila; species Hirtodrosophila trivittata. Next base: position 15,641,306 of record JAWNNK010001311.1, on the reverse strand, counting down.
AATTGATTACGAGCAGTTCTTGAAGATGGTATTCTCACTCAATATATAACAAAACGATTTCTCAGAAAAATATAGTTCGAGCTGAAACACTTGTGTACCTAATGTCTAAGCAAATCTGTTTCCATTTCAATAAGCTCTCTTATAAATGATTCCAGAATCTTTTCAGAACTTCTTTGCAAATAGCAGATAAGTTAAATATGCTTTCAATCAGTGTTGAATGACAAGACTTATCCATAATAAACTGTAGCTATGTTTAAGTAGTGTAAAAGCCCTTGAGCTAAGGCTGATGCATATTGCTGCTGGGCAGTGGAAAACCCACTTGAGCTGCACTCGTCGGTGGCTCTTAAGTGTGCTCGGTCAAATCAATTTGTGGAACGTTTATTGAACTTGTCTGTGCTGATGACCCGCAGGCAGCTGGTTGCTGGTTGCTGGTCTGCCTGGTAACATGACAGAATGGCAGGATGGCAGCCACTTGGTCTTGCACTCAATGTGCGATTGGCCGGCAGCTTAGCAAACTACAAGCAACAGCACACTTGAGGTCCTTAGTGGTTCCCTGGACCGTCAAGGCCTTGGCAGTCAACAATTTTGATTTGGGGCAAGTAGTATGTCGGAGGCATGTAGCAGGTTTTACCTAAAAACAACTCACATTTTGTGTGTAGCTTAAAGAAATCGCCCAGGAGAGTTGAGAGGCGGAAGCAGAAGGGGGAGTATGGAGTATGAAATTCGTATGAAATTAATTGACCTGATTCAGTTCGCAGCTCGGCTTACAATTAATTACACACAGCGGGACCTGAAATTGAAGAAGCTTCTCTGTTGACGCTACCGACTGCCATAGGGCGTCTCCGGCGCGTGTGCACAGGTTCACTGTCAAAATTAATTACCAGCTGCTGGATTTTATTAAATAAAATGTTCAGAACGTATGAAAAAATCAACGGCGCTTCGCACTGAAAGTGGCAACTCAGCCCGCGTGCCACTTGCCGCAGACGTGGCCACAAATGCTCGCAAGTGGACTGAAGAGTAAGCACTGGCTACTGGCAGGGAACAAGGAGGATGTGCGCCGTGGAGGAGGCCGTTGCAATGTGCAAGCAAATTCTGAAGTGTTGATTTAAAGTGTAGCCGACGTGCAGAAAGTTTGTTTATGAAATGAAATTAACAGTATGGAACATTGAGAGGTGAGGGTTAGGGGACGTAATGCTCACAGGGGCTGGATTAAAATTACTCGTATGTTGATCCAACAACAACATCAAAAAGTAAAAACTCGACTTTGGATACGACTGGGTAGAACTTTTTAATGCCCCGTAACTTTGTGTGCAATATAAATTCTTAAATCTTACCAGACCCAATTGAGATATGCTGACTTATTATTATAATGTTATTAAATTGTTTTCACAATTCTTTTTTACTTTCAATGCAGAGCAGTCTTAAGTCTTAAGTCCTTAAGCATATTACATGCAAAATGCGTATGTCTAACTCTTTGTGGTTAACTTAATCTATTCTAAGCACATTTTTACCCTGTTGGCAAGGTAAACTGGTTAGAAAATTTCTTTTTATTCAATTTGTAAAATATGTAAGTTATGTGCAAAGAAGTTTTGAATTTAATGGTCTGCAAATGGCTGCAATAATAACTTGCTTGTATTAAGGGTTCCTAACTACAACATGCTACCACAACTGAATCCATTAAGCTCCCCAGCTAGGGGCTAAGGTTACCAGGACCACTCTCCCATCCGGGTTGGTAACACATTTGGAAGTCAGCGCGCTATTTAAACAGCACACACACCCACACACACACAGACAGTTGTTGTACATACCTCGAGCGTTCTCGCTCCTGCTCATCCTCATCCTCCATGATGTCCACATTACCACTTGAGCTGAGCAGCGCCGAGAGTGTTGTTGCTGCAGAAGTTGTTGTTGCTGTTACATTTGCTGTTGCATTGACGCCGACACCAACGCCACAGACACCTGCGGCTATAAAACTGTTATCGGCCATTGTTGCTGCAGTTGTTGCTGTTGCCTTAATGCCTGCTGACAGTTGTGGGTTGGTTGTTGCTCCCGATGTTGCCGTCGTTGTTGGCGTCGCTGTTGCAGTTGTGCCTGTTGCTGCAGCAGCCGATGCTGTAGTTGCTGCAGATAATGCATGCGGTAATAAATCATGCCTGCAGGATAAATCACTCGATCCTGTTGCCGTACCGCCCACAGTCAGCAGCGTATTGATTTCATTGCCCAGCGGCTGTGTTACAAACTTCGCTCGTCGCACAGCTGCACAAAAAAAAAAACAGAAACCACAAATAAGTGACAAACATGTTGATTAAATAATAGTTTTTAAATAAATTTTAGTTCTGTTTGTTTTTGCTGGCCGAAAACAATAAACAAAACGGCCAACAAACTGCACAGTACGACCAAAAAATACAAAACTTTCAGTTCGCAAATTGGCAAAACAACTTCCGGCAACTGCCACACGCTGTTAAGAGGGGGCGGCCTCAGTGCATTTTGTGGGTTCACAGAGGTACAACTATATAGGTATATATATAAATGTTTATGTGTATGTGTAGACCACATGCTTAGTTAGTGAAAATATTTGGTTTGCATTTACAAAGTTTAGCTCGGAGTGGCGCAACAATATAACGGCGGAAGGCTTAACAAAAGTTTGGCGACAGCCGTCAGAGGACAATGTAACAGCTGCCTGCACAGTGCAGAGTTCACAGGGTTGCCATGTTTTGTGTTGTCCATATAACAGCAGCTGCAGCCTGCAGGGTGTAGCCTGCCTTTAACATTAACATCAGCAGATCATATATCGCTGTTAAAGCGATATCTATATTAATCAAGCGATACCTTATCGATACTCGATACTGCAATCGCTAGAAACGCACTAAGATCGTCTCCATAAAGCGCTAATAATGTCTTTTAATCTATATAACTTATTTATAAGGAAAAGTACTACAACAGTACCTGAAATTCAGCTAAGTGAAAAAGATCATTGTGCAGGAGAAAGTGTTTCTATTTTATTGTAATTATTTCTTGCTATCAAAAACTTCTTTGTAGCGAGCGGTATACAAATAGACAGAAAGCTGGGAGGTTTAAGTAAGTATTAAAATGTTGCTCAACTTTTGGTTACAATTTGGAGTTGCTCGACCACCGAAAAGGAAGGAAAAGCCGGAAGGAAGCAACTGTAATGGCATCTTTCACTTAGAGCTGCAGCTGATGACAAAACGCGAGGACAACCCGTTGGGTTGTGGCTAGCATAGGACATGGCCAATTTGAAAATATTTACTTAAACTTGGACGGCAGACACTCTCACACACACACACATTAGACTCCTCTCCCACACAGGCACACACACACATACACATTCATTAGAGTGTTGAATGCATTTTGTACATAGCCTGCTGCAATGTGGTTGGCAGTTTGTTGCAACTTTTTGTACAGCGCTAATGGCGTGGTCAACCACTGGGAAATGGACAAGGAGAGCAGATGGGAGCGTGTCTGGAGAGTATTGCCAAGCGGGACAATGACTTTGACAACGTCGATAGTGGGTTATCCTTTGTCGATTACACTTGGGAAAACAGAACAGTTGAAATAATTAACGTGCATATTGAAATTGGAATCGATGCAGCTTTATTGACAAATTGACTGCAATTTGTAGCACTTTTCATGCGGCATAAAGGAGCAAAAGGAACAGCGATGACTCGACACTTGAGTAAATCTGTCACGTCCTGTGCACAGCACAGAGGCAAAAGTTAAATAAGTTTAATGAGTTTTGCATGCAGCTGATACGGCAGAAAAAGATGGCAGGAAAGGAAGGAGACGGCAGTAATGTGGCAGCCTGTGGACAGGCCGCTGACATCTTGTAAGTGGCAAGTGGCAAGTCATCATTATCGTTAATAAAATTGTGGCACATGTCTCGCCTTACTACAAGTGCATGTTGCCCTTGTTGTCCTTGTCATGTCCTTGCCCTGGCGTCGTCATGCGGCAGCCGTTGAAAAGTTTTAATGCCCTCCCCATCCCACACCAAGCAAAGGTCTGGCCAAAGTCGCTAAGTATGCCTGCTTAACTCTGTTATTTTAACACGCTGCCCTTATTCATGCTAATAATGATCAACGTCATTATAATGACAATGATGTGTGTGATCATAATGATGCTCACAACAAATTATAACATAATTGAATACGCAAATGAGCACAGGCCGAGCACAGCCACAAGGACAACGGTGCGTATGATTGATGAATATCGATGTCATTTGCTGGCACTCCCATTGAGGTTGAACCTGTTCCGGCTAACAACACATATTTGTGGTCTACTAATGTGTAAATAATAGATTTATTTATATTAGTTGAATATTTCGCATCGAATATTGTAAGTATAATGCGATCAAAAAGTACGAACAGTTTCTGATTATATTTTAAATTTATTTCAGATTCTTCAACTTATTTCTTCATCCGTTTTACTCACCATGCATGTTGGCCGTCTGATAAGCTGGTGGCGGTGGCAAGGTGATGGCATCCAGAGAGGATGTTGTTGCCGCCAGGTCGGAGCTCTGTCCTGTTGCCGTTGCAGTGGTATCCAGTGTGGTCAGCAAGCGATGTTGATGCTTGGCAGCGGGCTGCAAATGTATCGTATGATACTTAACCAGCGGCTGCTGATAGTTGGTGGCGGCGCCGTGAGCTGGACTACCCGTGGCAGACGCAAATGGAAAGTATATTGTGGCAGTGGCTGGGCCATAGCAATTTGGTGGAGCAGCTGCAGATAGAGGCATTGTGGGTGCAGTACTGAAACGCAGCATGCTGCTGGGCACGGCGACAAAATTCTGCGGCTGTTGCTGTTGTCGCGGCAAAGTTGCTGTCGATAATTGCTGCTGCTGTTGCTGTTGCGACGTTAGTGTTGGTGATGCGTTTATATAATGCAATCCCTGCTGATGCTGGTGCGGCTGGTGCTGTTGTTGTTCTTGCTGTGGCAGCGATGCATATTTCAGCAATGTATTGCCATTTGTTGTTGTTGTCATTAGCATTACATCCGGCTGCTGCTGCTGCTGAAGTTGTTGCTGTTGCTGCTGATGCTGGTAAAACTGCTGCTGTTGATGCTGCTGCTGCTGCTGCTGTTGTTGCTGCTGATTCAACTTGCCTGGCATTGCATTGCGAAACAATTGACAGGCATCTGCTGACCGCATAACAATGGAGGAAGAGCACCAAAATGGATATGTGAAGGTTGATTAACGACTTACCAATTGTTATGCTGACAATTCAATTTATAAGTCCTGCTCTGCCCCACCCCACCCAGAAATCAGTCTTTGTTACTCACCTTCTCCTTGGTCCAGGGATAGCTTTCGATTCATTGTCGTTGTCATTGTCTTCTGACCATATTCATAGCACTCATTCAGGCTGGTCTCGCTGTTGGCCGCATCATACTTGCAGCTCTTACAGTTCGCCTACAATGAAATTCATAAATTGATTAAAGAAAATGAAGATAAATGATTTTAAATTAACGTAATTATCTTATATTGTTATAGAAAATGAAAGATTATACTTCCGACAAAAATAAATTGCCAGAATAAATTCATTTTGATTTAAAGTAAAATAAACCAATAGTGGAAAGATTAAAGCTAGACTGAAGGATCTTTCAGTACTTGGCTTAACCCTTTATAAAGTTGGTTGATTTTGAAATTAAATCCTTTTCGAAATATACACAATTAACTTAACAAATGTTTTTGTGGCTGTTTTTAGATTTGCAGCTTTATTCGGGTTGGTTTTAAATTCTAAGAGATTACCATGCAAATGTCAATAAATTTGTAATTTACACATTCAAAGAAGCCGGCAGCTCGAATGACATATCTAAACTGATGTCCTTGTTCTTATCCTTGTGGTGGTTGATACTGAAGTTTGCATGTGGTTGCTGCTGGCTCGTGCGATGTGATGCGAAACGTTGTCATGTTGCCATCATGTTAGTTGCGGTTCTGTGGCATCATGATGAGATGCTGGGGCAATCACACACTCTGGCACATTCACACACACACACACGCACACACAAACACTCCAGTAACTCGCAAATGATATGCCACTATGACTTTGTGGTTGCCCAAAAACCGTTCACAGTGCGTGTCATGATAATTGCAAAAGGCAACAGTAAGGATAATGACAACGACAAGGATAACGACAACGGCAAATGCCAAATGGCAAAATGTCAACGGTCAACATGCTGATAATAATTCAACCAATGAACGCATATCCCTAGCGCAAACCGCAAGGCTTATCAATCGCCACAGGCATTGGTGTGCGAGAGCCTTAGGCGGTTGGCCAAAAGGGACGAGGGTTAAGGTCTGAAACACTTGGCTGCCTTTTACAGGCAGCAGCTGCGATTTGCTTAGATTGAATTAAGCCCTAATGAGTCGTTAAATGCATGTCGAAACCTGTTAGTAAAAAGGACTGAAACGTATCCTTTGGATTTTCCAATGGATTCGCTCAAGCAAAACATCGAGACTCCTTGCAGATGACGTGGCTTTCCAGCAAATGCAAAAAACTTGTTGAACAACTTTCGGTCGCACACACACACACACACAAATACTCAGCAGGATGTTTGAGTACTGCCAAGTGCATGCTGAATAGGTTGTGGCACGTTGTGGCTGCTGCAACAATGTGGCACAAAAAATGTGTAAAAAACTAAAGGTAGCTCTCAACTAAAATGCTAATCGATTTGAATTGTGGCCAGTAAGAAATTCATGGAAAATAGGTGAAATGAAGCTGAGGAAAGTCTTTGCTTGAATCAATTTTCCAAGTAGTTTTTTTGCTTTTTGTATATTTTTTTCGATTCAGTTGAAAAACCTCTTTAAAACTGAACAAGGACATTGTAAGAACATTCAAGTTTCAAGCAAGAAGAGTCTGCAACTAGTAAGAGACCTCAGGAACTTTTGTGCCACAATTCGCTTGAGATCTATTTGAAAATTGGAAGAAGGAATCTTATAATCCTTAGAACTGGCAACGTATAGTCAATCCCCAGCTTAGCTTCATTTTCATTTGTCAAACTAATAAATGACTCTTTAAGAGTACTGTAAATTCCCTTAAGCTTTCAGAGAGTGTCACAAATTAAAGGTTTAATCGCTGCTTTTCTTGGTAGCTCATAAAAATATCAATTACATTTCTTACACTGTGCAACTAAGCAGAGGAAATGAAAAGTTATTGCACGCTTTTAGCCAGACCAACGTAATTTGCGTGGAAATTTAGCGAACTTTTCGCCAAGGAGTAAGTATTTTTAAAGTGGGCAGCACTCGTTTAATTTACTTAACTTGGCCCACTCTCAACTTTAAATTTATGAGCCACTTTTGACCCAAGTCAAATTGTAAGTTGGTGTAAAAGTTTCTCCTCTAGCTTAAATTGTCGGCCTTTAAGGCAACTTTTCGTGATGACAGACAAAAGTTTCCATTCATTAAAATCAGCGCGCTGTCAACGCAGCTGCAGTTTCAGTGCCAGTTTGTGGCTGGCGTCCATTAGGCAAAGTAAATGTTAATGAATTGCAGCAGTTGTGGGGTAAAACAACATTTTAAAGAGTCTACTTAAATTTATATGTCTTTTATTTTTAATCAAACAATGCAGAATTATGATGAAACACAGCGAAAGGATGAACACTTTGTCTCCAACCGCCAACCGACAACCGCAAGACACTTATTTACACAGACACGTGGACGCGGACAGGAAATTTATATTTGTTTTCATATATTTTTGTTTATTTTTTGCTGGTTTTTTGATTTTCATTTTTACATTTCGAGAAATTGCCAATTAAACAGAAATTTTCGCAGCCAAAGCAAACAAACGTGCAAACTGATTGACACAAATAAAATACAAATATAATGCCCGATGGCGAAATAAACTTTGCAGAATGTGAACAACCGCTGATGGCTATACTATATGATAGACTATAAGATACCCTATAGAAATGGATATCGATCCATAAGATAAATTGAAAGCAGTTTTTTCTTTTAATTAGGGAGAAAGAACTACTTAAATTAGGATTTAATGTAAGTTTAATTCAAATCTTTATCAAACATAAAATGATCTGCTGATTTATATAACATTATGATACCCTCTTCAAACAGTATTCAATTATAAATATATTAATTTTTAAATGTCTTTAAATTCAATTTAAGTTATTAAAATGCCAATCGTATGCACTGAAGTATACCAGAAATATTGTTACAAAATTGATTTACTTTCTATGACGAGACTCGTGTGACCCTCGAGCCTTGGGCACAAATACATATAGAAAAAATAAAAATAAAAATAAATGACGAGGGAGCTCAGAGCTAAAGCAATTCACAAAATGTCAGTAGTACTCGTAGTAGATGGTAAACAAATGACTTACAAAACTTATGCACGAATGCACAAAACATGCAAACTAGGGGCAAAGGGTTTGACCCCGAGTTTTGGCTGGGCTTATGGGTCTACGGGTCTACAAATTATATATGTATATGGCGTGCGGACGAAACGCGACAGGCAAGTTCTTTCGTTTTTTTTTTATGTTTTCAGAGCAAATAAAAAAATGTAGCCTGATTTGGAAAAGTTGAAATAAAAATATATATATAAAAAGAGGGAACATGCTGGACGGGCCGCAATCTGTAGCACGATCCCAAAAAAGTTACTTGTGTTTTTTGCTCAAATCAATTACAAACTTTCAGTTGCTGTTAAAAACCAAACAAATCCTGAAAGCAACCAACCTGCCAACCATTCAACCAACCAACCAAATGGGTTACAAAACTTAAAAGGTTTCTGTTGTCTTAATTAAAACTCATTCTCTGAAACAAAATCCAAAACCAATGGAAATCGTTGTAGTTGATATTTCTAAGGCTGCCCAAGATGGAAAATCAAAATGGAAAGAAAATCCCAAAGTGAAATCAAAGCGAAATGTGCTGGCTAATCAATAAAAGGCTAAAATCTAGGACTTCAAGGAGTAAGCCAAGTAAGCTGCTTGAGGACACAAAATTACCAATCGTTCGATTCGAGACAAAACTAATTTCAGACAGGACCAGACAAAAGAGTTACAAAACAAAGATTAAAGTGAAGAATAGGGTGAAAGACACAGTAAAGATAATCGGAAATTTTCATTGATTTTATCAATGCTGAAACAATATCATTCAACAACTTCTTCCATAAGTTATATGAAATAAATATTTCGTTGAGTAAAAACCAAAGCATAAACTTAATATAGAAAATAGTTTGCAGCATATAAACTAATCCCACTCTAAATTATCTTGCGAACTGTAAGTAACTTGTGTAACACCCAGCATTATAAAAACTAAACAACTTTAAAGAGCATAAAAGTAACTCTGCGCTTTCAGTTGCTGACTGTGAACGTCGCTGCGAAAAATCAGAAAAAATGTTGAAAAAAAATGTGCTACAAAAGTTGAAGCGGAAAATTGCGAGCAGGCAGTGAAAGTTTTTGGTCAAGAGCAGAGGCCCTGGCCTGTTTGGTCAGTGGAAACTGTGGCCATGAACACGATGGGCAAGAATGTTGAAAGTTTTTGTCCCCGGGGTGTTGCTCCAAAGTGCATGGCAAAATAGTTGGGCGAAGATTGCAAGAACAGCAGCCACGTGCGAACTTCGACAGCCAACAATACTTTCCACAAGTTTTATGTTTCACAATCGAATTAAAATCCATAAAAAAGCCAACACGATGAAGTTTCAGTAACTCGAGTTTGCTTCAGACAAAACGGCAGCTGTTGCATCATCAGTTAAATAATATCAATCATACGCACTGTGTGACTTACCCCAGTGGCAGCTGCATGACGACGCTTTGTCACCGTCGTTGTCGTCGCAACGGAGCCCTTCTTCTCCCCGCCGGTCACACGCTGCATCTGGCAGCATATCCTCATGTAGGTGAACTGCAGCCCATCCGCCAGCAACGCTCCCAGACTGGACAGACACATCAGCATCAATGGCACACCTATGAGCGCATAAAAGATTGTTGCCAGTTTCCCAGCGGCTGTGCGCGGTGTCAGGCTGCCATGGCCTGTATGAATCATAAAATATATAATAAAAGGCATTAGTAAGTTTATATTGTATTCCATGGTATCCTTTTGTCTGATTGAGTGTGAAAATTGTGTTCTACATGCAGTTGTTATAGGCTAACAAGTAACACTTCAGCTGCTCTCAGTATTTACTCGGTCCATTAAACCGTACACCAGACGATAATATATCGCTGAGGATGGCAGAGTCCAGACGCCAGACGGCAGACTTCAGACCTTAACCATATGTAAATATTTTGGCAGTGGCAACATAATACGCATGCTGCTATCTCAGCCATGTTTATACTTGGCCCACAGCAATATAAATATTTGCAGTTGTTTAAGGCGCATGCTATGAACTGGCTCAAAGCATAATCAGCATAATAAACTGTAAAACTGGAAACTTTAAATGAAAATCCACTCACCGATGGTCGTTATCACAGTCACCGAATAGAGCAAAGCCTCGCTAAATGTCCAGCTCTGCGTATCGCCGACATCGTAGCCAAAGTGGCCCAAAGCGCTGGCACTGCCACTGGCAATTTGGCCAGCTGCAGCACCGCCGCCTGGACGCGTTGCTGCAACAATGGAGCCCTCGAAGCGACGCAGCTGCTCGTGCACCAGCATCGTCCAGTTGCGTTCATAAAGAACGTTTAGTTTCTCTGCAATTAATAGAACAATTGGGTCAACATCATTTGATAACGCTTTTCAACGGAAAACCTGGCCAATTGCCAGCTAAAAGCGGAGGCACTAATAATTATGCAATTTTGTGTAAAATGCTATGATAACCTTTTGTCTCTCACCTTGCAACAACCTTTGGTTGCAGCTGCAAGTGCCGCACTTGGCACATTCTCGACGTATCTCGAAGCTGCTGGGCCCCCTGACCCCTTCCCTAACCCCTACGGCAGCCCATTGATTTGAGTTTGCTGGCAGAGCAGAAACGTCTTGAGGCGCTGCTCGGTATTTGATTTGCCTCTCTAGCAAATTGCAGAGGTAGTTGCTGCCACATCTTGTTAGCAGCAGCAACAACAACAACAACAATCGTTATTTGCCTTTGCCAACGCCTACTCGACGCTATTTGGCCTTGGCTGGGCGTACGTTTTAGACCTCGAGGGCTCAATTTATCCCCTGCCTAAAATGAAACACTCCTCAATACTCTGGGCGTTTGAGTGGAATGGAGGACAGAGAGAGAGAGAGGGAGATGTAAATAGGAAATACCAAAGGAAATGCGCTTCGTAGTAGTCATTTTAATAGCAAATGAATGCGAAAGTGCTCTCAGGTTTTGGTTTCTCAGTTAAGTAGAAGGCAGCACTTTACGTGACTATTTCTATGATATAAAAGTTGATGGCAGTCTTCAACTTATCGAAACCACAAATTAGTTAGCTTTCAACTTTATTTGAATTCCTTTTAAATCAGTCAACTCACTTAAGAGCTAAGTGGAAAAGGGAATTCTGATGCCAAGAATGTGCAGCTAATGAAAATCTGTTTCCTACAAAGGTTTTACTCTACGTAAACTACCATAATCCCAGCATTATAATTATAAATTTAAATTCCTTCCCCACTCTCTTTCTGTCTGTATTATGCCGGGCCTTTAAGCCGATTTGTGCTGCTGCCATTCAACGCTATTGCAATTGTGCTGGAGTTGCCAAATTTGTGAAATGAAATTTGTCAAATGAATTAACTGGGTAATTGCAAAATGTTTTGTTCTACGTGCGGCATCATTAAGCGCGTAGTCTTGGATATTAATCATACGACAGGTGTGCCATTCTCAAACATAAACTGAGTCTGAAATTAATTAGTTTATTTATGGTGTGAAATTCTCATTAAAGCAGCATAAGCTTACACACATCCACACACACGCACTTCTGAGTCAGTGAAATGCCAATGAAAAGGTAAATTATTTTGCACTTCAACAATTGCTGCGATACAAACAGAGTGTCAACGGCAGCTGTATGGAAAGTGGCAGAGCAATTAATTTAAAACTAAATCGCAACAACTAACTACTAACTGGAGTACTGACGCAGGATATTCCACTTTCCACTCTCCATTACCCCAAAATTTGATCAAATTGTTTGCTGTGGCCAGCCAAATATTTGGCCATGCAAATATTTTGTTATTATTCAATTTTGCGGGTATGGGAAATTACTTTGGGAGCTCGTTGTGTGTGAGTTGATTCCAATTAAAATATTTATTGATATTTGCTTAGCATTAATTACCGTTAAAATGCTTTAAAGCACGCGTAAATATCAATTTACCCATTTGCCCAGCAAATCATGCGTAAATTACACAAACTTGCAAAATTTATAGTTCAGTGCGGCAAATATTTTGCGCATAATTTTCGGAAAATGCTGAAAATTTCATATTTGTTCACTCACCCGTTATGATCCAGAGTTCCCGCAGACAATCCTCCCGACTCTTGGCAATGGCTGCTGATTTGTTCAGATCCTGCGGTGCCTCGAGCAGTGGAAAGATCAGCGCTCCCAGCACCGAGTAGCCAGTCACCAGCAGCACCAGACCCGGCGAGGAGAGCAGCAGCTTCAGGAGTTGGCCCAGACAGCGATTGGGCTTATTGTTGTTCCTGTTGGCAGCTGTCAACGCCTTGGACTTGGCAGCTGTTTCGGCATTGAGCTGCTGCTGCTCCTCGTGCCCCTTCTGATCATCGTCGTGATCATCTTCATCGTCGTCGATTTGATTGCTCTTAAAGGCCTTCTCAACGTCACACATGATCCAAGTTGCAGCAGTAGAAGGACAAACAACTGTTTGGCATTTGCTGCTGCTGTCTAAGAAACATTTAGTCTATCTTCTATTGTTGTGTTTATCGTCTGTTGTTGCGCTGCTTGCCATTCAGTTTTATTGGGCCTGCACTTCCGTTTCCGCTTTTGCCGCCATCAACGCCCAGCTAAGCTTTTGATTCATACTGTCTGCAGTTTGTCAGCCATCCGCTTACTAATTACAACAAAGATTTCTCATCATGCTGCTGACGCTTTGTTCTGGCCCAGTTAGTTTCCCCCTTCCCCCTCTTAGCTGCCTTTAGCGTATTATGTTTTAAGCTGTTGTTGACTCGTTTTTACTGTCGTTGCTGTTGCTGTTGTTATTATTGTTTCTGTTGCCGTTGCTGTTGCTGACATCGCATTTTGCATTGTTCCCGGTCTCTGCTCTTCAATCGTCTACTTGGTTTGCACTTTTAAAGTTGTTGTCCCAGTTTATGCCCCTGCCACAGCTGCAACTTAACGTCTGCCGACTCCCGACTGCCGACTGCCTCCTGCAATTGAAAACAAATGTTGCATTGTATTAGTTGTTGAAGCTCTACTCGCTGTTGTTGCAGTTGCTGCTGCAGTTGCAGGCCGTGTTTTACTTGTGTTGCAAGAGCACTCCAGAGCGGCTTAGGCGCACACAACTTGCTGGCAAAGTGAAAACGCACTAAATTTGACACTTCACTTAATCTAATTAGCAGCTCCTAAATGCCACAATATTATGAGTTGGCCCACTAAATTGTCAGTTTAACTAGACATAATTGAGATCAACTCTACTTTACCTTATGATTCTTATAAGCAGTTGCTTTAAGTAAGTACAATTTTGGCTGCAACTTCTTTTGGATATATATAATTCACTTAATCAAATAATTATGTATTATAAAAGTTTAACCTTGCGTGCATTTAGTTCCTTGTTTATTGATTAAATTAAATACCCAATCATCTGTGTACACAGTTAATTGTTCTCCTCTAAATACTACTTTATTCACGTCACAGTTTATTCGTTAATATTTCAATATTCTGGCACTTGTACCAAGTGTTGGCATATCTCATTTGCCTCATTTAGCTCGGCTCGTTAAGATTACCCGACATTAACAATGGAACCATTCGAACCCATCAACTGACATTATCGATTAAGGCTATTAAAGGGCGACATAAAAACGATAACAATGACAGCTCATGTAATACAAATTGAGAGAGAGAGAGAGTTTGGTATAAGAATTGGGATTACGATTCCGATTGCGATTGCGATTGTGTCTGGCTGACACATCAAAGGACTAATCAATCTAGAAGCTGACGATGCGGCTTTTCTAATAATGCGCTTAGAGTGCTTCGACTGAATCAATTAAAGCCAGACAGACCTAACTATATATATATACAAAAGTGCGGATAATTCCTATTAAATGCTCAGAAAGAAGGAGAAACACACACACAGCGATTAGGCTGAGAATAAACTACAATGACTTGAGCTTTTGCTATGGTTGATATCTTTGGGTGGGCTCTCGTTCGCATCATTGATGTGTGACGGCTCCATCATCGATGGACAAAACAATTTCTCCTCGGCCTAACCCGACGTGATTTCCCACAACGATGCGTAGCTCCAGCCCAGCTGGCCTAAGCAATTTCCTTAATTGGAAAATAAAGTAAACTGGTGGCTTGTGGCTGGTATTTCTCCCTACTTGGCAGCTAAACAAAAGGCAATTGTGTTCTTTTTTGCCTCCCATTTATTTTGTTTTTTTTTTCTTGTGTTTTTGGTTTTTTATAGCCAAACGCGCATAATTAATTTGTGGCTAACGTGGCGTATGAGCGACTCGGGCCAGGGGCCTGGCTAATGCAAAATGAATGTCAAGCGCTTAGCTCGACGTCATCAGCAAATGGCAATGTCCTTTTAATTGTGCTTGGCTAACATTTGAGCTCTGTAGGCACGCACGGCCCCAAGCTGGAGGAGCAGAAGGAACGGGAAAAGGAGCATAAGAAGCAGTTGCGACCCTTGAGGCGACAGCAAAAGGCAAAATGTCTGCCGGAAGTTATCCCTTTTAGTCAGATTGAAATCAGCTTAGCCCCGGAGCTTAATTGAAATGTTTGCATTTCACTTTAATTAAAGTGTTTTTGGCCCAAGTGAAAAACCTTTCAGAACCTTTCTGGACGGCTGAATGTGAGGCTCTCTCTCTCTCTTTGCTCATTTCAATGGCATTTTTCTTTCATTTCATTGCGCGCTGTTTTTCGCACGTCATTTTATGAAGTTTGTTGCAAAAGTTTTAATAGTTAAAAATAAAGCAACTTTGGTGCCGTTGCCAGGAGCTGGTTGCCAATTCCAAGACCAGGCACAAGCCCAAGTCCTGGCTTTCATTCATTTCCATTCATTTCCTTTGTGTACTTTCCTTTGCTGCCGAGCGTCTAGCGTCTAGCGTCTGCCTTATTATGCAATATTTATTATTATTATTTATAGATGCAATGACAACAAACGCAGTTTAATTACAATTTTTAAACGCATCAAATGCAGCAGCCACAGGACCCTGTAAGCGACGTCCAAGCGGACGCTAATGGCAACGCTCCAGTTGCAAGCAGCTCCAGAGCTGTTTTTAAATCCAATTTCGCTTCATAATTTTATAACACGCCAAGCACCAGGCTGGCGGCTATACTCCTACTCATCCTTTCATCAGCTCTTAGCTGCATCCTTATTCTATTCGTTACCCTTCTCCCTTCCCTCCCAAGGCCCGCAGTCGTTGTCATCATCATCAGCATTCTCCTCCTCGTAGTCGACTATTCCCAATTTAATTGCATCGCTGACAGTTAGCACCAGCATAGAAAACAAAGTACAAAATAAACGGAAAAGCGAAAGGAAAACGGCAGAGAGAGAAGCGCAAAGCAAGAAGTGCAGCTTAAATAGGATTTTCGGTTTCGTCCTTCTCTCTGTCCAAATACTTCATCAAACTAAGCCACGGTTCTGTTAGTCACTTGTTTAATCGAACTTTACCCATGTCATCAACGATTTACCATCTCTCCCCTTCACCCGCAACTCTACGGAGTATCACAATCCGTGCGCATCCAATTTAGCAGAGCCCAGTGTCACGGTGCAAGTCAAATGTCAGCCAAGTGAAAGGATTAAACTCAGTTAAACTGTTCAAACTACTCTCGCTGTGCTGTTATTGTGCCGGAGCTGACAGTTTTGTTCTTGTTTCCCTTTTTTATTCAAGCTCTTTTCGATGTAATTGCATTACGAACTTCAGCAGAGGACACAGAGTGAATAGTCAGCTCGAATGTTTAATGCTCTTATAATAAATAATAAACATGAACACTTTGGAGAGAGTATTCCCTTGTGGCAGTGTAATACAACTTTTATTTAGTTAGGAACTGGCCAGGACTAAGTTGAGCATTGCATCCTTTATGTTTCATAGACAATTGCAAGTAAGTACATAAAACAATTAAATATAAATGCTTTAAAAGTTTAATTAATTGAAAAATGTAATGGGAAATCTTTTGAGAAACAAATGACAGAGCAAAGTACTTACTAATAAGCTTAATTTATGTGAAACAAGGAAACAATTTTGTGCAGTCAAGTGCCTATAATGAAAACTAAATAGGACACGAACAGCACAGGATTCTGCCCAGGATATTCAGTTGCGGCCAGGAAGGCCAGTGAAGCGTGCACGGAACTTTTAACACATTAGCCGAGTGCAGAGGTGTGAAAAAGGCATAAACAGACAATAGATACAGAACTTTAAACAGGAGCAAGGAACAAGGACAATAGCTAATAACTATGCAATTGAGCAGAACGGAAGGAAAACAGTTGAAAGCACCAGAGTCAGCCATAATTTATAATAAAAACGCAGCTCGCCAAGTGGCTAAAGCGTTAAGGGGGTAAAGCCAAAGGATAACACCGATAATGACCATGTTAATGCAATACAAAAGTGCACTGAAAGGAAATGAACAAGATAAGTAACGAGCCCCAAGTACAAGTCAGGAGCAAAGCTGACCAAAAATTCTGCAGCTGGACCAGAAGTTTTGCAAAACAAACGATGTTCGGGCCTTGGCAGGCTCATTAAACACGCCCAACTTGGCTGCAACAGTCTTAATTATGTTCTAAAGACTTGGACCGGCTAACAAAAACGAAACAACTTATAGGAACAAACAGTTAACAAACAATTGCCGAACATTCGATACCCTTACTATGACAACAATTCTTAGAAGAGTTTTGAACATCTCATGGAAACTATCTTCAACCCAATAATATAAAACTTGTTTGATGAATTTTGAATATATCAAAAAAACTAATATAAAAGCTGAAAGTTCCTTAGGTAAGTTGCTTACTAATTGATTGTCTTTTGTTTAACTGATTTGCAGTACCCAAAGTTAGGGTATTTGGAGAAAAAAGTTAGAGTAAAGAACTTGCAAGGCACTGCGCGCACTTTTACCGACGCTGATTAGTTTTTGGAGTGCCTCAAGTGCAAGTCAACCAGTCAGGCAGTCAGGCAGTCAAGCAGTCTGGCAAGCATTCATTCATTCAAGCATTTAGCCAGTCTTTCAGTTTGTCAGTAGCCGCTGGTCGAGCGTGTAAACTTTTGCCAAACAGCCGTCGGGCAACAGCAAATTTCTGAGCCATTTCTGTGCAACAAAAACTCATTAAAAATGGCGCAAATGGAGCTTCCACGTAAATATGAAGCGCAACTAAAAGAAAACTAGCAACAAGCCAGAAACAAAAGCAAAAATAATACAAAAAACAAAAGCAAAAAGAGGAAATTCAAATTGTACGAAATGTAAGTAAAAAGCTAACTAAATGCAAAAAAGCCGGACAACGTTCCGAAAATGCACGAAATAATTAGAAACACAATTTGAAAGAGGCTTACGGAAGCTGCCTTTGTGCCACAGCAAGTGGCAGCTAAAAGGCAAATGAACGTTAACAGCCAACAGAAATTAACGAAGGTATGCAAAAGCGATAAGTGCAATGCATAAAATGAATGAAGGACTTCTAATGAAACTCGATTGCTTTCAAATACTTCCAATAAATTCAATCAGAATAATTAAATCTACAATAATTTAACTGATATTTGCTTTATTATTTATAGACCTCTTGTCTGTCTGAAATGTGGTTGAAAAATCTTAAGTTAAGTGGGTTAGAGGCAAATTTATATAAATTTGTTGCTTACTTTGTTCAACACTTTCCGTTTTGGGCCAATTGAATTGTCGACCAGAGCTCTGAGCTGCCAGCTGCCACCTGCTGGCAGTTCAACTTAAACTTGTTAACTTTCTTAATTAAATTGTTAAACATCAGTTGGACTTTAATTGACTACCGGCAACGTAATGAGGGACAGACAGCAGCAGCCAGAGGACACTCTGTTAGCCAAGTCAGCAAAATTCCTTAAGTGCCAATTTAGTGGCAATTTGCTTTTGTCTTAACACTTTTTTGAAAGAGCAGCCAACACACAAACTTAATGTTAATTAAGCCAAACCGTTGTCCATGGGCCACTCTGTATACACATATATATATATATATATATATATATACTTTGTGTAAAACGATTGCCTGGGTCCTGCCCGGCCGTATACCCTATAAAAAATTGCTGGCCTAATTGGCTTTGCCGGCTTTTACAGCAAAAAGTTTTTGACTCATAAAAGCGAAAACAAAAATTAAATCAAATAAAATCGAATTGGTGGCCAATTGAAAGCCAGACAGAGCCCGTGAAATCACATAAAGTGCACAAGGAGGTGGCACCCAAAAATTTGCATAAAAGCCCCAGGCACACACAGTTGTGTGTGTGTGTGTGTTGGATCTTTGATAATGCCATTTTAAATGCATTTTATGCGCTCTTTGTCTCAGCGCAATGTCATTGAAAACATGCAGATTTTTTCCAGCTAATCCTATCATATATAAACTGAAACGATTTGCATAGCTAGTCAGATATATATATATATATACGTTACGTATACGACGCAGATTACACATACGCCGCATAGCCACAAAGTGAATGCTCGACCGCAGCACTCTGATGGAGTGGCCAAGCTATGTGTGTGTGTGGTGTGTGATTGTGTGTAACATTTACTGCAATGCCAATTATTGTACCTTAAGGACAAATATTACCAGGATAAAACAGGATAATAATACGTTATATGCTTTATATTTCTTAGAAATAAACTCAGCTCAGGTCTGTCGATGCTTCTAGCGCGTTTTTGTGTTCGTTTTTCAATTGCTGCAATGCCTTGTTCTAACTTTGTTGACTAGTGTAATTGTTTGTTTTGCTTGTTAATTGTTTGTCGCAAGGAGGCAAAAATTAATTGGTCACGTTGACCCGAAGCGTGCCAGTGTCCGTCGCCTTGTCTGGCATTGGTGGAACTTGTTATTGATGATATGAACCGTTAGCCATTAATTTGATGCACGAGTGCCTGTGAAAGCCAGCTAATGATTGAGTGTTAATGGAGCGAACGTGGCCAAAAGGAATGTTAGCCTTAGCAGCGACAACAAAATGCTGAAAAACATTGCCATACATATGTAATAACATGTAGAGGATCAACTGACCTCATGGGTTAGCTGTTCGAGAAGGTGCTGGAGCTGGTGTAGGGGATACAGTCAAAGCAAACAAAACGCGTGTCAATGCGTTGCCTGCTGCTGTTGAAGCTAAGCAAAAGCAATTACAACAACAAGAAGAACAGGAGCTGGAGGAGGAGCTGGAGGAGGAGCTGGAGGAGGAGCAGAAGCGTGGCCAACATGTTTGCAGAGTAGGGGGCCACAGATGCAAACACTGAGATATGCAACGAAAAGTACACACACGCACACACCTACTTGCAAGTGTGTCATGGACATGGCGCACTGCATGCATGTGTGTGTGTATGTGTGTGTGAGGGGTGTTGACAACACAGATACACATGTTCCTACATCGACTGCTCTGGGTTGGCAGTTGATGCTGTTGCTATAAAAAAAGGCACATACTAAAATGATGATTCGAAGGACAAACAAACACACTAAGTATACACACACACACACACACAGACACACCCACCTATAGAGGCATGTTGTATGCGTTGTAATTGTGCTTGAAAACTGTGGCACACGCATTTATGCAAGATTGCAATTATGATATAAAATACTTGTTGGGCTCAATAAATAAAAAAAAATGGAAGGAAGAAAGTGTGAGGCCTCAGTGAAAGGCAAGAAATCTGCTAAAATACTTGGCATGTTGTGGGCCAAATTGAAAGGCCAACACTTGAGAGCGTTCAAGTTGAGCGTGCTTCAATATTTATGCTAAAATGCCAGAAGCCAAGCGCCAAGGTTGAAGCCTAAGCCAAAACAAAGATGGGCTGGAGCAGATAGTGAATAATATGAAAGATGTGGGTTAAGATTAAAGATTGCACTTAAAGCTATGCTCATAAATTGACTTCAATTGAAATCAATGTTCGCGAATGGCAATTACCAAATTGAACTTTACTTGACCGCTTGACATAAGCTGACTTCGTCCTGCGGCGCATACAACAAAACTGTCACAGCGTTAATTGAGTTTGACACTAATGAGCGTGCAATCCTTGCATAATTGATTTATAAACTGTGCATCGTTCCCCCCTCCCTCTCTCCCTCTCTGAGCTGTTGCAATTTCGCGCTAATTGGGTCAGGCGAAGAATGGCGGAATATGCCAAATTATTTGAAGGCTGCTGCAATCACAGCGCCAGGACATAATTCAAGTGCGAGTCGCAAAAATTTGCCTAGGAATTTAACTTGGGCTCACACTGAATTTTTGGCTTATGTGCGAGTTCATAAAGGAGCTCTTGAAATATATGTACCGGAAGCACTGCTGGCAAAGACAAACGTCATCATTAGCAAGATCATTATGAAGATTGTCATTATTAACATCATCCATGTTTGCTGGGCGGTTTGCCACAAGCGCTAATTCCACACAAATTGTAATTAATTTGAATTAATTATGTTCTACTTTCCACATGCCAAAAGCAAGCCGTACCCGCCCTAGTCTGGCCAACACACAACACACACAACACACACATGGGCGTGGTGACTGAGACATACATATTTTTTGTTTTAAGCACACACCTACCACACACACACCCGCAGGCTGTGTGTGCTGCCACAAAATCCACCGCAAAGCGAAAGGATAAATGGAAGAAGTATAAAGCTCGGCTCGACTTTGCCGACATTTAACAAAGTTTTGCCCAACTCCTGCCTATTTTTTCTGCGCCAATTAAATGTAACGAAAATAAAGGATTCTTTCTTAAAGCATTTCAAACACAAACAGCAGCTAATGATTATAATTAGCAGCACCCCAAACAATCTCGACAACTTAATTTGACCACATAAAACAGCACTTTTAATTACTTACAAGCCGAAATTAATGTAATCTTAAGTAACATATATGTAAATGCAGGCAGGTCCTTCAAAAAATATATTTAAATGAGGATAACAGAAGCTTAAAAGCCAGGCTTAGAGAGGCTGAAGTTGAATTTATAATCAGTTTCTTTTGATGTTAAGTAAAGAGTTTGAGAATATATCGAATCATCAACCAAATGATCACATTCCTAGGATCGTCTAAGGATACCTGATTTCTGACTACTCCCAAGCTCACTTTGTCTATAGTTTCAGTCAACTCGTATTCAAAATATAAACTAGCTATACAACATAGTCTTGATTCCGAGTAGGTCATGATTTATTAGGTTCCTTAATATGAATTATGTAGAAAAGTCGATACACTTTCAAATTTTCAACTTTGCCAAAATTGCAAACAGTTTTAAAAATATCATTTTGGCCTTATATGATCAAATAACGCTTTCGGCTTGTATTACATTTGAATTGGTAAACAGTTCCGTCAAAGAAAATGCATATACTTGTTATAAAGCCGACTGGGGAGCGGGTGAAAGTCGACGTTGGAGATGAGCCTGATCCGAAGGATATGCACAAGGATAAACCAAATGAGAGTGAGCACAATGATTTCCCATCGACCTCTGCAGAGCATCAGCCGGCACCACAATTTGACAACCAGGACACATTCGCAGGCAGCTCCTAAATTTCCCACAATGTTTTAAAGCAAGTTGGCTATGAAAATTGTTGATTTTCACTTGATTTCAATTCTAAATACAATTTCAGATTGTACGCAATTTGTAGTACACGAAAGAGATGTTTGGGTGCTGTCGTTGCTTGAGGGAGAACCTAACGCGAAACTGCGTCTATATCGGCCTGATTGAACTGATATTATGTGTAGCTCGCTTTGCTCTATTGACAGAGCGGGAAGGCAGCAAATGCCAGACGAAGATGGTGCATATCCTGACCACCACATTTCTCGAATATAATTCTACTTGCATATTTCTGCTGCAAATGCTGAACGCTGTCATTGTCACAGTGGGTGCAGACAAGGTTTGATTAACTGAAAACTTTACCATGAACATTTAGTACTCATTGGAAAATTCCAACAGGAAAACTTGCACTTCCTAAACTGCTTCCTCGTTATATCCGTAATAATTTTATTGATGTATGCACCCATATTGCTATCCATTATCAACAAGAGCTACTACATAATATTATCAGGCTGGGTTATTCTTATTAGTAAGTAAATACACATATATATCTGATATATAATGAAACTAACTTTCTTAATTATTCAGTACCTGAGTTCTTTTTTTGGATGATAACCTCTCATTACGTGAATCTATTGAAAATGGAAACAAAGACATATCCCGATGAATCAACCACTTAGCAGGCGACACTTCCAAGCACAATTTAAACGAATCCAGTCATTTGAACGTACCATATATATATATATAATATTTCGCTATATCTATCCTATCTATGCAAAAAAAAAAGAATCCTAGAACCCTAAATGAAAAACTAAACTTAACCCTATCTTATTTCAGTTTCAGCTGCAAATCCGACAGGTGATATGAATTGTCAGCATTAGCAGAAAGGGCACGTCTGCTATAATCTCTAGAACGTATAGAGAAAACTTTAGTATTTAAGACACACGTGCCGAGGAAATTAATATGACTTCTCCTGTTGGTGTAGACTCAACCACAGAAGAGCCACAGAGCCACAGAGACAAGTGAATGACATTGTCTGTTGGTGGTGCAAATGTTGACAGCAAAAATTTAACGCTTAAAATGCCAAACACACAAATATTTTGACATTCAAAGCACAGAGACGCACACGCTTACACGCACAACAATAAACAACACACACACACACAGAGACACATAAAGCATGTACTCCAGCTGGTTTTTGCTTATATTTTGGCTGCTTTCCTTTTGCCTTGGCAAATTTTCCATGAAAATTGCATGAATTGCAGATTTTTATACGCACGAAATGCGCTTGGCTTGGCGTGCGACTAGAGTCAACTTGTGTTGTGTTCTTCTTCTTGCTGTTCTATTGTTGTTCTTGTCGGTGTTGGTGTTGGTGCGGTGTGGTGTGGTGTGGTGTTGCGTGTGCTTTAGTCATTTTTATGGCAGCACCGGCGGCACTTGCCGTCAAGCATAGAAACAAAGCGAAAAAGAAAGCAAAGAAAAAAAGGAACGCACATTGCATTGTAAATAGAATTTGACTTTAACAGGCGATTACAGCGACCCCAAACAACGACTTAATATACTGCGACTCTGACATGTGTGCAACGTGGCGTATGCGTGATATGCATTACCACGGACTGCAGCAAGAGCTGCAACAACTCAATTAACTCTGGCACACAGGGCGTATGATAAATGCATTTTATATTCAAATGGCGGCCGAAAAGTATGCAACAAAATGCGCTGCCGCAAAGCCAACACTTGTGGCACATCTGGCAAATAGCTTGCAAGCCGAGAAGTTTTCCCATGCTGCAAGCGAATGTAATTGAAATTGCATATGTAATGCAATATGTTTGCTGTAGTTAAGGGTAGAATAAACAAATTGCTGAGGTGAGTTACAGCCCAAAAGTAATTGCGAGGTAGGAGACTGATTTCTCAGCCATAAAGAAACTTTTCTCCGACTTGAAACAAGTTCTAAAAGATTTGATTTAAATGTGATAAGCTGTCAGGCAGTGCCTGGAAAATTCAATTAGTTTAATAGCTGTAACTAACTAAATCATTTGAATGCAAAGCGACATCTAAAGAAAGCTTACAGATCATTTGATATGAATATAAATTTCTTACGATGCTTAGGAGACTATTAAAAATTCCCAAATTACAGCGACGTGGCTGCTGTCTTGTCTGGTTCTATATAAATTAGTCCCTGTGAATATATATCTATATATAATTAGAGAAACATACAAATTGGAATGTATTTTCATTTATTTTTCAATGCTCTGTTAAATTTTTGCAACTTATCAGAGATAGAATAAAAAATATTAGAATTTGATGGGTTTGGATTAAATACTTTAAACACTATCTTTAAAGCAATTCAAACATAATAAACTATGAATTAAACTTATAGTTTTGATATACTCTTATATAATCTTCTCCTCTTTCTTATTTCTTAGGGTATTTGCTCTTCTGCACAACTTACTTCTTGACTTTGAACAACACCCTAAGGAAACATTAATTATGCGATGTGCCATAAAGAACACTAACCAAAATACGCAAAGCCTCCGAATTTAAATCATCAATTCTTAATGCTGTGCAACTGTATAAATCAAGTGCGACAACAAGCTGCCTGCTGCCCGCTGCCTACTTGCTACCAAGTGGCAACTTCAAGTTGGCACCTGCCACGTGGCGTATGCGCAACCTGCCATTGACCAGTAACCTTTGACTGTATCCTGCCATCTGTTTGCTCGAGACATTTCTGTCTTTTGTTTTTAATGTCTAACAGGCAAATGCTATAAAATTTAATGTCATGCCCACAAAAAAGAGACCAAAGAAAGCCCCCCAAACAATTGCGTGACAAAGGACAACGATTGTTGCGGCAGGCTGTGACTTTACCTTTGAATTTGGTTAGCTTTAGCTTTCGGTTTTGGCTCTAGCTTTTCCGCGACAGCCATTCAGTTCAGCGTCAGTAAAGCAGTTGTCATTGCGATTTACTTGGCCAAGATTTATGCCCTGCTGGCGCTTGATAAATGACTGGGAAAATTTGTAAATGGGTTTTATTTTGACTCAACTGCTCTAGGCCTTGTTGGCCATAAATTCGCCGTTGGCTGAGTGCTTACATTAGTATAGAAGTAATTGTTGACATTTTGAATATATATACATAGTTACATTCCCAACAAAATTAGCAACTAAGTTAATTACAATGATAATCCTAATGAGCTCTCATACTTAAAGTATTAAGCTTCAAGTATTTAAAGATATAATGTTGGGCATTAGGAGCTGAGATGTGTTCTCTCTGTTTCTCTCAGGGAAAGCTCTGATTTAGTTGAGAGATCTGGTATTATACTAAACTATAGCCCCCAATTTATAGATTCTGTTTAATTGAAAGCAAATCAAACAATTATATACTATACTTCTACCTAAAGTCACATACTTCTTTATTATAGAGTCAGAGTCTGTTATTTTATAATACGCTTATGTCTGCAGTACTCCGAGTTCATCTAATCGAATTATTGCAGCTATTAGTAGTTTTAACATAAGGATTACAATGGGATTAACTCAACAATTGTTCAAATAGGTTTATAATTTTTATGACAGCTTTAATTAAATATAATGTTTCCGCATGAAAAGTTCATTGAAATGGCTTCGAAATGTCAACCCCATTTGCTTATTTGTTTATGAAAATATTAACTCTTGTTGGCCGTAAGTCAATGCTAATTGAGTTATCAATTTACTGGGCTACATATGTAAATTGTCGAATAATATTGCAATTTTTTATATATACACAATCGTTCCATAAATAACAAGAGAAACAAACAGAGATTAAACCCTTCAATGAAATATAATAGGGGAATTATTCAAAATTAATTACACATTAAACGGGAAAATGTTGATAATGATGATGAGGGGTGTAGAATGGAAATGGCATCAAAGGCTTTTTTCTATCACTGCATTTAAGTAATTGGCATTACAATAATTTATTTATGTGGGTGCGATAAATGTGATTTTTTCAATTTTTTTACTTTTTTTTGCTTGCTCCTAAAGCATCATTGAAATCGCAATTCTATAATTGAATTCATGTAATATTGTAATATTTTAATCAATGCATTACACGCCGTTTCACAAATCAATTAATTCTGCTGCCGACAATTTCATTTAATTTGAATGCACCAAAAAGCAAATTGCGATAAAAACACGAGATTCATTTGCGAGTTTGGCTCGACCGCAGTCATAAATGCGTTCTGAGAGGTGTTGCCAATTGGCATCCAATTAAAATTGCTACTCTTTACCACAAACTCAGCACACATACGCAGAATTGCACAACCACACACACAGACACAGACAGACACGAGCTTTGATGATTGTTGTGAAGTGTGTGTGCGACGTGTCATGTGTTTAGCCACAGTTTTTGCACGCGAAAATAAAATTTACAATTTGTAACTAAGTTTAACTTTTATGCTGGGAAAATTGGTAGCTTTTATTGGTCGCTTCATAAATGATAATATACGACTTGGCGTGTGTTTATTTTCCTTATAATCTTTATTATTTGTCACTTTTTTTCCTTATTTTTATCAGCAATTGAGCAGATAATATTAGTCTGTTTAGAGTCATAAAATGTGTTTCCAAGAAAAGTTTCATGGTTCAACAGTCGTTTATCAGCAGACACATCTGCGATTAAATCCCAATTACCATTATCTTGAGAGTTTAGATGAAATCTTGATAGCTGGATGATGTGGATTTGGGCTTTAAATTGTGCTGTATTTCAAATATATTAGAAGCAAATAAAGACAGTTTTATTATTTATTATTGTTACTATAATCTATTTATTAAATGCCAAGAAGGATATATCAAAAAAAAGAAAGATTAACATTAATATTTATTTTTTTGAATTTTTTCAGCCTTCACTTTCTATTCTGTTCATTGTTTTTCCCACAAACTAAATTTCCAGCTAATTTCCATATAATTTCTATCTTTTTATCCTCTGCAAACTTTTCAAACATTTTATGAAATTTTTGTGTAATTTATGTACCAACACATTTTGCTTCGACTGGATTTTTGTAGGTTTTCTCCAATCCACAGAACAAATGTTGGATTATTTTTAATGCAATTTCACTTCCGAATAGATACGTTTTTATATGTATTTCCTAATTTTATTATTTAACGTCAAATATTTTATTGATATGTATAAATTATTATTATTATTTGCATTTAAAATTTATAAATACCTTTTCTTTCTGGTATTAAGCAACATTTATAAATAAAAAAAATAATATAAATAAATAAAAGGGGAAGCAAATAACTAAAAAAAATTAAAAATTAAATAACATAAATAAATAAGAAAAATTGAATAAATAAATAAATTGATTGATTAATAAATAAAATAAAATAAATAAACAGAAGTAAATATTGTCAAAAATATATAAACTTTTAACTAATCTTCTACACACTCCGGGAAATTGGCTTACGCGTAATATTTCTGACCAATTGAATTGAAGTGGTTACTGTGAAATCTGAAATCGGTGATACTATTTATTGTAAAGATAATCTGGACACGTGGGGCCAACTGCGCAAACAGTTATTATTATCACGTTTTAAAAGTAATCTTCAGGAAGTACAATTTAACTGGAATATACCCTGTAAATAGTTGCATAGTGTGCCAGTCAGATCGGAGTCCCACTCAAAAAGAACACAGAGCTCCTCTAAAGGAATTGTACTTAAAGTAAAAATTATTTAAGATATTTTTATCTGGTATACACCCAACTCTCTTTTTCTAGATACGGTAGATACGTTCCTCAGAAATCCGTGTAAAAAGAAACCGTGTAAAAAAGAGGTGTCTCCTATAGTAAAATGGAGGATACGTTTCATGTGATTAAAAAACCGTGTAAGATGAAATAAAGAACTTTATTTACTTCAAAAAACCGTGTAAAAAATGTTGAAAACTATAAAATTTCAGATATGAATACAAATTGTATGTTCATATGGCATTTTATTGAGCATTAAAACTTAAAATACATAATTCATACTGGTGAAAAATTGGTAGAGCAACCAAAAAACAAAAGAATTCTGTTAATCCAGAATTATTAATAATTAGAATAGAAATAAAGATAAAATATTTACATAGCTACATAATTATTCGTCGCTACTTGATAACAAGAGCAATTGTTTGCGACGATCTGGACTAAAGTAAAAATTTTTTTCAACCGTGTAACTTCAAATCCGTGTAAAAAGAGAGTTGGGTGTATATCTTATTTTTGATTTGTATAGTATAATACACATTTTCCTAACTAAATTAGGGTTACAGGGTATAAAATACTCTATATATATATTAGAGATATATATCTCTATATACATTACAAGACTAACGAGGAGTCTAGACGCGATATGAATTTATGAACAATTTCTGATCGTTTTATTAGTCAAAGGGGTACGACAACGATTATGAGTATTTAGTTGTATATGTTATAGGTACATCAGGTGATTAGGCGATCTATTAACTTACCTTATGTCAGGCAGTGAACACCTTTTTACCGTTACGCCTATTCGCCGTATCGCGGATCCGTTGGGGCCGTTGTTCAGAGCAATTTGCGCTGTGTCCGCTCAGTGATCGTTTGGCGTTTGTCGTGTGCAGTTCGTTAAAATAAATTGAGGCCCAGAGTGTTAAAAGTTGATATTTTCGGCTAAAGAAAAGAAGATTCGGGATAAAAATATATGAATAAATATAATTACAGTTAGTTATGCGTGTGGCATTATATAATCTGCATAATTGAAAAGCCGGAAATGTTTGAGACAAAAATACGAGTTATAATGATTAATTTGTTGGCGGAGCTTTAAGCCAGCCAGCGACAGGTGTGGTTAAGGCCCGAATCGTGGTAGCAGCCAGGCAACGCTCGACGGGACGTGATTAACGTGAGGTGTCTGCCAAAATTGTCAGAAATAAAAACCTAATTGACATTTTAACGAGTTCAACACAAATATTTTGCGAGTGAGTTGTGGGTAACAGTTGGTTTTTACCTACGGATAAGTTTTTGCTATTTACCTTGTAATAAAATAAATAAACAAATGAGGGAATAATCAGTCTCGTGTTAACAAAGCAAACTACAGTCGAGAGTTTTAATCAGCAAACGGGTTTTTTTTTGCTTTTTTGTTAACTATTTTAAAACAGACGCTCGACCTGGCTATAATGTTTGAAATGCCAATAAAATAAAAAGCAAATAGTATAATTAGAGTATGATAAATGCCTTTTATATGTCAAGGTCCAAGAGAACCAACTAAACGGGTTCCATAAAGCCTCAGATACCATCTTAAGTGCAGTTTCTGTGCCGCTGCCTGATAACAGATCTCAGATCTTATCTAAGTCTGCGTTTACATACTGTCACCTTCTATTAGCATAAATATAATGATGATTAAGACGCGTCTGCGGAATCTTTTTGATGCTTACAACGTGCTGACACTTTGTTTTATATTTAAATTTAAATTTGTTTGCAATAAATTTGCCTGCATGGAATAGAAATACGTATCAATATGGGCAACAGCAATTAAATCATTTATTTCCGCCAATAAAAAACAATTACGCTGAAGATTGAATTGTGTCGCGTCGCAGTCAGAGATGGAAAAGTACATTCAAGAATGTTCAGAACTTTATCTGTAGATTTCTACCTGTAGATTTATACCTGTAGACTTCCACTATCTGTTGTCTTCTAGCAGTAATTAGACGCTTCACGTTCCACTGACATTTCGCAGTGAGTTCAATGACTTCAGCCACCTTCACTTTCCATCAACTGCGAGAACAATCGGCAACTAAACAATGTTGCAACGTGCCGCACTGTGGCGCATGTGCAGATGCAACAAAGCAAACAGACAGAAAACAAAACAATTGAAAGCTGTTTTCAGTCTCAACGACTTAATAAATACACTTTCTTAAATGAAATAGAAAACTTAAGCTATGACTATATATAGCTATATACTATATATACTCTATATCGGTATACAATGTTGATTTATAGCTTGAGTAGTTATTAAGTGGCCTTTAATATCAATTGCTGATAGGAGCCAAGTTTGTTTCAGTATCAATTAATGATTGTTTATTGATAGACTTCCGATTATAGCCATAAAAGTTTCACATAGTTACCAAATATTTGTTTAAGGTCAATAGTTCTCAGTTATTCATATAAGACCTGCCTTGGGGCAGTGTAGAATAAACATTACCAAATCGAAGTGACTCGTTCAAATTCAAATGTCGCTTCTCTAGACCGTTCGAGACATTGTCGGATAAATGGCCAGAAACTTGTTTGGCTTGCCAGAGATTTAAGCCCTATAACTGGTACTGCGACTGGTACCAGATGCCCCTCTGAGTTTGCTTTGTTCAACAAATTTGCAACTGTGTTTGCTGTGAATGAATGCCAATGCTCGTTACATGTTATATAATAAGTGTCTGAAGTCAGTGGGTCAGTGACTTGTTAGTGGCTTGTTTTGGTTCTGTTATTCTCAGAGCTTGAATACCAGTTGCATTCGTGTGCGGTTCGAAACTGTTTTAATTAGTATTGAAACACACAAAACTTGACCAATAACCTTTGTGTTTGAAATTTTGATTGATTTCCATGTGCAGCAGCAACAATGGAGCAGAGCACTAACAATGGATACCTCAATCCAGCTTATGCGGGCTCACTGGATGCCTCAACAGTCTCCATACCAGGCGCCTATACAGCCCAATCTGAGGCTAGCAAACCTACCAAAGGCTCCACAAACGGCCTGAAGTCCGATGGGTTGGAGACGCCAGCGGAGGCGGCTGATGTGGAGCAGGGCAAGAAACGTGATGGCTGGAACAGTGATATTGAATTTCTTATGTCCTGCATTGCTCTGAGTGTGGGCTTGGGCAATGTCTGGCGCTTTCCCTTCGTTGCACTGGACAATGGTGGCGGCGCCTTTCTCATACCCTATCTGATCGTCCTGATTTTGGTGGGAAAGCCCGTGTACTATCTGGAAATGTTACTCGGCCAGTTCTCGAGTCGCGGCAGTGTCAAGGTCTACGATTTTTCGCCCATAATGAGAGGTAAGTGTGCAAGTCTGAGGATTCCAGCAAGGCAGCTTCTAATGGTTAATGGTACTCCACAGGCGTTGGCTATGGTCAGGTGCTGGGCACGGGCATCGTAACAACCTATTATGCCACATTAATGGCCCTCACGCTGCGCTATTTGGTGGAATCGTTCTATCCCACGTTACCATGGAGCTATTGCCGCGAGGAGTGGGGACCCAATTGCCTCGACTCGGCGCCACAGCCACAGAGCGATGCGGCCAGCAGACAGACTGTGGTCCGCACCACCTCAGCGGAGCATTACTTTACGTAAGTGAATCATTTCCAAGTCGAAGCTATCAATGTTTTCAACTGGACGACACCTTCGCAGGCAAATCGTGCTGAGAGAGAAGGCGAGCATAGATGATGGCATTGGTTATCCCAGCTGGAGTCTGGCTGTGGCTTTGGCCGTTGCCTGGATCTTCATAGCCGGCATTATGTTCAAGGGTGTGAAGAGCTCCGGCAAAGCATCCTACTTCCTCGCCCTCTTCCCCTACCTCGTCATGCTCATATTGCTAGTGCGCGCCATGACGCTGCCCGGTGCCGTTGATGGCGTCCTCTACTTTCTGAGGCCGCAGTGGCACAAGCTGCTGGAGCCACAGGTCTGGTATGCTGCAGTCACCCAGGTCTTCTTCTCGCTGGCCATTTGCTTCGGCAACATTGTCATGTACGCCTCGTACAATCGCTTTGAGCAGAACATTTATAGGTGAGTTCAGTGCCAGATCTCTATGACTACGTCTGACCTTTTTGTGCCATACAGAGATTCGAATATTGTCACCACCTTGGACACCTTCACGTCGCTGCTCTCAGGCATTATTATATTCGGCATATTGGGCAACTTGGCCTACGAGAACAATACAACGGATATTGGCAGCGTGGTTAATGGTGGACCTGGTCTGGCATTCATTTCATATCCGGATGCTATTGCCAAGTTTAAGGTGGTGCCGCAGGTCTTCTCAGTCCTCTTCTTCCTCATGCTCTTCGTGCTGGGCATAGGCAGCAATGTGGGCATGGTCTCTTGCCTGACGACTGTGCTGAAGGATCAGTTCACCCACATAAAGCAGTGGCACATTGTCGTCTTCATATCGATTATAGGCTATTGCCTGGGTCTGATGTACATAACGCCAGGTGGCCAATTCCTGCTCAATCTGTTGGATTTCTTTGGCGCCACCTTTGTGGCCCTTGTGCTGGCCATCTTCGAGCTGATTGCCATAGGCTGGATCTATGGAGTCAAGCGCCTCTGCCGCGATGTTGAGTTTATGCTGGGCAGAAAAACTTCCATATATTATCGCCTCTGTTGGGCAGTGGTTACTCCGCTCCTGATGTTCATCATTCTGGTCTACATGCTGGCGCTGTATGAGCCACTTAAGTACAAAGACTACACGTATCAGCCCGGCGTTTATGGTAAGCCCAGACAATCCCAAGCCCGGCTTTACTTAATTCAATTCTTTCAATATTCCCCACAGTCTTTGGCTGGTGCCTGAGCGCCTTCGGTGTGGGCCAGCTCCTGTTCTGGGCGATACCAGCGGTGGCGCGTCAACCCGCTGAGCTTGGTCTCTGGATGCGTATACGCAAAGCCTTTGAGCCACTGCCCGACTGGGGACCCGCCGACCCGTCCACCCTAAGGCGCTATCAGCTCCACATGCAGCAGGAGATTGCCAACGGCTTGTTCCAGCGCCGCGGCTTCTTCCACAAAATCTATGACAATATCTTTGGTTAGCAGTAAAAATCTGTAGCATCTAATACTAGGGAGTAGCCTCGTTTTATGAAGCGCCGCCTGGCAGCAACCCTTTCATAATAAAAATTCAGGCTTAAGTGCCAAATGTAGTCGCAGCAGCCCTTTGGCCCCAAGCGACCTTTACACTAGTGCATTCACTTAGCGATGGACACGTAAAGAAGTCTGAAGAGCGACCAACTTAAGTGAAACTTAAACATAATAAATATAAAATAAGTATATAAACAAAGAAATTACTATAACCTGTTTTCCTAGAGGGTTATATAAAGCTAATTGGACTACTTCTACGATCTGCTTAAGATACATTTTCGTGCTTGCTCACGCGCTCAGCTCTGGCACGAATATCAAAGTAAACTCAAAGCAACTGCCAGAACTATAAAAGACAAGACAATTGCAGCCAGCGGCGCTTTACGCACATAACCACACCCATACTCAGGCACGCACACACATCCATATCCCCACCCACACACACATGCACTGATTATGTCGTAAAGGGTAAAAAGTTCTGATTTTATGATTGAAGCAAAAAGTTGCAAGTGGTAGAAAACTGTCTTATGTGTGTGTGTGTTTGTGTGTGGCTGAGTGTGTGTATGCTGTAAAACACTTCCACTTCCGTTTCCGTGTAACAGCAGGCGCAAAGTATTCAAGTAATTTGTAAGTAAAAAGACAATCCTTGCCGCCTCCTCGATCTCCTCCTGCCTGCTGCCTGGTTGCCTGCTGTGCAGATAAGCGCAAATGGTGCTTTGGCATTGTTTGTTTGTTGTTGTTGTTGTTGTTTGGTGTTGTTGCTGGCAGCGAAATGACAAACGAGGCGCCTATAAGCATGCCATATAAAATGCTTCGCATACAGCGGAATAAGCACAGCCAAAAAATAGAACACTAATAAATCACGCGGCTAACAGAAACAACAATAACTCATCAAGGAGTCTGCTTTCATTAGCTCACATATCGGCAGGTTGACAAGGACAAAGGCAAAGACAAAGACAAAGGCAATGACAAAAGGTAAATCTGGCAGCGAAGTACAACTGACAACCCTCAAGGCAAAAGGAAGTAGTACAGAGCTAAGTAACTGTCAGGGAAATGTATACAATACCCTATAAAATATATGAACATATGCCTATGAGGCATGTCCTTTCTCTTAGGACAAACTTGAAGCCTAGTTCAGAGGTTGAACAGGTAATTATTAGCATAGAGATACATAAAGATAATGCTCCAAAATGGAATTAAATTTCAATATATAAATTGATTCGAGGGTAGCTTCCAGCCGAAGTGCTTCCACTCGATTGTTACTTACTCGATTGATTTTGACTTTTTCTTTTGGTTGGCCACAGTAGTCCTGTGTCCAGAGCAGAGCAGATCCTTTGGCTTTCAGCTTTTTGGCTGTCGAATTAATGTAGCTGTCATTGGACGACTGCCAGCTTGAGTGCATTTGTCAGCAGCTTGTGTCTGTGTAATTGCACTGATAAAATGCATTTTAAAGTGCATAAAACAGCACTCACATGATCAACACGGCGTATGCGCAACGTCTATATATATAGTATATCATGTGTCTCTGTGTATGGGCTATCTGTCAGAGCGGAAGTGAATGCATTTCGAGTTATTTGTCAAGCCATTGTTCCTTGTTAATGAGTTTTTAATGGGCAAACGTTGAACACAGGACCCTTTGTGCTTTCCAATCGAATTGCCGCTCGAGTGTTGTCCCTTTTCTGTGCTCTTGTCCTGTGCCCGCTTAATTTCATTGTTTTTCAGTGTAAATCAAACATAATGAGATATTATGACCGCGTCAACGTTGCGTATGCTTAATTAAAATATATATTAAATAACCAATAACTGAAACACACAAAACACTCAGACAGGCGAAACCAATATCGAATCAAAGTGAATGCAATTAGTGCTCCTACTCGTCGCATGAGCATATCAAATATTAATGGGCCAGATATTGCATATAAAGCTGCCAATAATCCTGCATACGAAATTGCTATCCTATTTAAATCAATAATAAATAAACGCTTAACATTTATTTTGAATGAGTGACGTTTGTCCAAATTTGTATATAAAATCGTTTATCAATCTGAGATGAACACTGGAATATTCAAATTAAGATAAATAGCTCTGACAGCTATGAAAAACTGCTCGGGTTAAGTTTTAAGAACAAGCTAATACTCGATATGTCACTTACATTTGTTTCTTTTATTTCGACATCTCTTTTTCTAATCTCTTTTTCGTTCTATTTGTAGATTTCGTACACATTCTCCTGAGATTGCTATGAATAGATTGCCACCACATCCTCTCTGGGGTAACCATAGGAAAAAGGAAGCGTATGAGAGGCACATCAGTTGTTAAAATAGATTTGGTTGCCAAAGAAATTTCCATTAAAAGCTGTTGCCATAGCTATATCCTACTATGTCTGGGATCATTAAAAGCTGCTGTCCAGTTGATTTTAAGACAAATATTCGCCTGATTATGATTTACGTGCAGTCGACGCGCTATTGAATAGATGATTTATGGCCAAGTAATAGCAACTTAAAATCATTGCGAGCTGTTTATTGCTTAGAGCGCAGGCAAACAGCACAGTAGCCACATCCCGGGGCAGTCCTGGAGCTGGAACTGGCAAGCATATAAATCAGTCGCCAGGTATTGGCATAGCCAAACAGCAAACGGAAAATGACAGGACAGGTACGCGCCGTTACCTTTCACGCACATTTCCCCAAAGTAATCAACGCAGTCGCTGCAAACAAAAGGCGTCGTGGCGAGGACATAGGACACAGGACACAGGACAAGGCATACAGGACACTGGGTGGAGTCAGTCGACATTTGTCGGATGTGCGCCATTTGGTGTCGTTGTTGTTGTTGTTGTTGTTGTTGTTGTGGAAGCCAGCGGAAAGCGCCCAAAAAGCAGTTGGCTAACAAAATAGGCACTCAGCAAATATAAATGTGTGTGTATATGTGTGTGTGTGTATGTGTGTGTGAGAGGTCGACATGGCTGCTACTTAGGCACACATTAACTTTTGGCCTTTTGTTGTGCACAACGCTTTGTGCGAAGCCCCCCGCCTGCCTCCTGCTGATGTTCAATTGTTATCTTAAGGCTGCGACTTGACTAGACACAGCTGCTATTATTTTTTTTCTTCTATTGTTTTCCTTTGTGTGTGTTTTAAATTATTTAAATAAATTAGCGCAACATTTTTTGGGCTGTCCGAACAGATTGTCGGTAATTTAATTTGAATGGCATTTAGCCGAATTTCCTTTTATTTCTGCGGCCCCCCCAGCAAATGGTTGCCTCGGGATGCATTCCGAAAGGTAAACCAAAACGCATTGTTATAAAAATTTAGTGTCAAAGTTTATAGGCCACAACTGTGTACCTGGTAGCCATTACCATATACGACTGTATAGGCCCATTCAACCTTTTGGATTACTCTGAACAATTTACACAAAAGTGCCTTAAATGACTTTTAAAGACACTTTACAATTTAGAAATTTGCATTTTATTCCAACGGAGACACTTTCTGAAAAGTGCCTAGCATAAAATAATACGTACAATTTTAAAAAGAGATCTTGGAAATAAAGTTCTTATACCATAAAAATATATTTAAGAATTATTTCTAAAGAAATTTCACAATAAACTAAACTCTCTTTCTGCTGCTGAAAATGAAAATAAAGTTAATTAAATTAAATAGATGATAAACAGCAAGAGCCCATGTCACACGCCTGACTGCAGCGGCCAAGTTGTTAGCAAGTCGAGGAACAAGTTAAGACGCAGGACAGACAGCTCTGTAGACGTTTCATCAAACGTTGCCTTGGCAAAAAGGCAACCACAAAAAAAAAGAAATAAAAGCAGAGACTGGAGTTTGTTATGTCGATGGGCAATCGACGAGGTTTCTACTGTCCCGGCATATGTAGTACATAGTTTTGGCTGGCATTTTTTATGTCTTCCATATTTATGACTGTCTGACAAACACACAGACAACAGACAGACAGATAGAGAGGGACAAAGTATACAAATAAACTGGGGACACAATGTGCCTGTGGAGTGTCTGTAGATTGCCACACTCGAGCGATTATTATTGTTGCTTGAAGTGGGCCAACGTCGCACTTTGGCTATCGATTGATGTGTGTGTGTTGTATCCATAGAATATTTTTATTACCTGCTTACAGTGCCAATTAAAGCATAAAAATTATATCTACATTCTGATATCGGAAATCGGTATGAAAATTTGCGTGCGTTTCGCATTGCATACTTTGAGGCGCGTGTAACAGCTGCCTATATGGGCGTGGCTTATTGGTTGTCCTTAGTGCGGCTGCTGTTGTTATACCTATATCATCTACTATACCATCCTCTTGCTTTTAGCATTTGAGTTATAAATAATCATTTTAGCTGGATCCGGAGCTGGGCGCTGCAAATGACGAGCAGGACAAACGACAAAAACCTTGACAACTTTGCAAAACTTTTATGATAAGTTTTTCACAAGCGCCATGTCGTGCCAAGAAACCAAACAGACATTTGGCCAACAGATGAGTATGAGCTGGTAGAGGACCAGGACGACAGCGAGGAGTGGGGTTAACCCAATGAAAAGGCTGTAGCTGCAAAAACTGACATCACAATGGTTGACTGTCACCGGAAGCACCGTGGTTCAACATGCAGTTCGCAGTCGAAAATAGTAATAAATCTTTGTTTTCAATAGAGCAAAACTTTGTTTAATAAATAAATAAATAACAGTCTATAAAGGAAGGCAAGGAGAATGATGATAACTAGGGACTATTGACTATAAATATGTATTCTTAACCTGACCAATAACATCACGTATATAATATCTTTCTACTAAGTTGCCTTTCATCTATATTCAAATAATTATAAACTCAACTTAAATTGATTTCAAATTAGGCAAACGTATCACTGACTATATCTATTTGATATTTAAGGCTGATAGCTTACGTTTTCCATACCCTAAATGCCATATCGAATCTATCTACTGACAGACTTCCTTGCAAAATGAGTAAATTAAGAAGGCAATTTGCGAATACCTCATTGTAAATATAAAAATAAATGAACTGCAGCTATTTGGAACGTCTACAAGAAGTAAAGAGAATAATGTGTATGTCAGAAATTACCTGAATAAATAGAAAATAAATTTGTTTTTAACCACTCTGCCTATCAACGAGCACTCAAGCTATTTGCTTTTAATAAGCTGAACGCCCACAGTGCCGCCTGATGTGGCAGCTGACACGCTGTGAGTCAGCCACAAACAGACCAGAAACACAAGGAGAAGCGCAGAGAGAGAGAGCAAAGGGAGCAGGCAGCAAGTGGCAAGTGGCAAGTGAATGTCGAGTTGCAGCAACAAACACACAAAATGATGTGAAATACCAGTAGCTGAAGAAATGTCTCGGGATGTCATACGAATTTTGTCTGAAGCAGTGAAAAGCGCAGTGGGCAGATAAAAACTCATTTATAGTTGAGATTCATGAACTTGTGGAACACGTGTAACTGCTCGACTGAGCAAGAGAGAAGAAAGAGAATCAAAGTAAAAACTTTAAATGTAGCTGGTTAATTAGATTCAAAATCAAATTACATGCTCTGCCATAAAGTGTTTAGCCTGTGGCTGTCATCTTGACATGCTGTGAGCATTTATTATGACTATCTGCTGGTGTTATAGCCTTGAATAGATGGCCAAGGGCTTAGTACCCTTTAAAGGAGGGCATCAAGTACGTCAAATATTTCTAGTTTCAAGTTTAACATCTTTCGATCTAAATTGCTAAACTTTCAGTGAAGTCGAGTTAAATTTATCGTCACTGCATCTTTCTGGCTGCGAGCGCACATAAACTTTGCCAAAATTGTTCGCATAAAAGCCAAACAACACCCAAATAATACACACACACAGACAGAGCTGAGAGCCCCTAACTATGCCTAGTTATAAACAAGCAAGAAGCAACAGTGGAATTATCTGCTATGTGTGTATCTGTGTGTATTTATGTTCTGCCTGTTGGTTTTTGTCTTCGGGGG
The DNA here is from genome assembly GCA_035045065.1 of Hirtodrosophila trivittata. NCBI lineage: Eukaryota > Metazoa > Arthropoda > Insecta > Diptera > Drosophilidae > Hirtodrosophila > Hirtodrosophila trivittata. The sequence goes on along the minus strand of JAWNNK010001311.1, from coordinate 15,602,795 downwards.
CTTTTGGCATAATTTCTGCTACATAACACATCAGCAGCAGTGGAATACTATAGAGTAAGAGAAGGTCTTAAAAACTGCCGACTCGAGTCGAAAAGTTACAACAATTAACATTAACATAAAAACGAAAATGTTTATTCGACTTAACCCCAATGTACTCAACGTGACGTATACGTAATTTGCGCCTACAAAATGTTTAGTTTTCTTTTTGTTAGTTTTCCGGTTAACTTTTTATGAACTTGAAAGCGGAATAAGCTCGTATCTTTTATATATTTTCATATATCAACGTTGTCACTTTAAGATATATATATCCTGTCTCAATTATAGGATTTGTTATAGCAAATGTTATGTAGGAGTAACCTTTGACCTCGTTGAGCACTCACACAATAATACACAATACACGAAACAAAACGCACACCTTTTACTTTTTACCACTAAGTTACAAGAATGTCTTTGCACATTATCTGAGGAATTGATTGATGGCTTTGGCAGCCAGGATGTCTCACAGGACGTCTCGCAGGACGTATACAAATGAAAATGGAAAATGCGAAAAGCATCTGCGTGGGTAGACGAAGACATTTGCCAAAGAAAATCAAACAAAATCATTTGCTTAAGCTGCTCGCAGTCATGCTCCAGCACGTCACATCCAATGAGATCTGTTTTCTTACCCCAGGTACATTAACATGACAGGACATGAAGGACTCTCTTACACACTGGCAAAGGCTACTTAAGGTAAAAAGTTGAACAACAACCGAATCTTAAAAGAAACCTATCGAATAAATCTTATAAGTGGCAGGCAAATTTTTTAAGTGCTTAGAAAACTCTTCAACCAATCAAATTAATTTTGCTCAAAAACAAGAAATTAAAGAGCATTTAAATAGCTGAAGAACGTATGTTTATCGAAGTTTAAATTAAATGAAAACAATGCTGTGGCATTTGATGGGCAAATCTATAAGGATAACTCGACGCAAATGGAGTAAGCCCACAGATAGGCAAACATCGGTGGATGTGGCGACAGGCAAACAACCCAAGAACTTAGACAAAAACAAGCAACCGCACAAACAATTTATTATTTTGCCAATTCCCAGCTTTCAGTTCTTAGTTCTCAGTTGTGAGTTCTGAGGAGCCCCCAGCTCTCAGCCAAGTGCCAATATGCAAGTTTGCTTTTGCGAACTTAAATAAATAATGAAATCGGTAAGGAAATGTGGAACAGGACAGCGATGAAGGACTGCTGTGGTCTACAGTTTACACACAAACACACACACACAGAATCTATACACATGTTAAGGAAATGGGTAATGGCTGGGTGTATCCTTCGATTGCCAATATTGTCTACTATGTGGACAGCAAACAAATCTATCTGGCGACCCAAACTCGGATGATCATCAGTCATTTGCACGTGTATTGGACCGGGGTCAAATCCCGACAAAAGGTCAACTGATGCTAGTTAGGCTTTAAATTTCACAATCATATTTATGCACTCTCTTAAAAGGCGGAGGGGGCGTGGCCCAGAGGGGGCGCTAAAACTGCACCGAAATACGCCCAGTTCCATTAAAACTAAGGTCGCTTAGGCAGTGCCAGCCCCGTCGACCTTTTTATGGCGCGAACTTAATAAAATATGAAAAACCTTAGAGAACCGAGCCGACCGACAAGTAAAAAAAATCATATAGCAACGCCAGGCACTTGGCAAGTTTATGGAAGAGCTTAGCAAACAAAATTATATTCAATTTCCTTTAATGGCTACCATAAAATAGCAGTCAGCAAAAGTAAAGCCAGAAAAATCCACCCAAAGAAAAAAAAACCACCCAACACCAAAATTGAAGGCGTTGCGGCGCGAACTTGCAAGAAAAACCAGACATTCCTCTACACATTTTCCTTTTTCCTCTCTTCTCTTTTTGGGTAGGTAAGCAAATTGTTTGAAGTATTGTTAGTACTTCACATTGGCTTATGTTTAGATGTATGTTTATGGCCAAGTTCCGCATTAGCTCTAAGCTCAATTAACCAAGCACCACAGTGTACGAGTATCACCAGGACACAGACCATGACTGGCCAATGGTAAAAGCCCAATTCATTGTTATTGAACAGAGTAAGAGAATGTGGGACAGAGAGAAGGCGAAATTTGCATACGACTTGTGCCTGAGTTCAACTGCTTCTAAGTGGCATTTCCTGTAACCTGTTATATTATAATTTAATACGTGTGTGTGTGTGTGTGTGTGTGCGTGTGTGGGCGCACATTTTCACACATATTCAAACTATTACATTGAATCATATTATTAATTAATGACCATTGAATGTAACGATAGTGTTGGCAAATTATGAGCACTAAATGCTGTTAATAGCCAGGTTCAAATTTTGATGGTAATATTGGGTTGACCGAAAAGAAAGTAAATACATTTTCTTAAATTTTAGAATGAACTTCAATCAATTATATATTTTCCATTTTGTTGGATGACCTTTCGCCATCTTTCCTGCAAATTCATTACTTCTTCTTCTGGCCTTTATCTGCAAAAAACTGCGATTTTATAGCCTCGTCCTTATCAAAAGTTTTACCATTTAAGGAGTTTTGCAAAGACCGAAACAAATGGTAGTCTGAGTATAAACAAAACTACTCTAAAGCAAGCTAAAAGTAACAGCTAATAACTGACAAAAGAAAGAATGCAATTGCAGAGTCACAAGCCGTTCAAAAAAATAGTCAATGCCGTTTGTAGGCAAAATCACCGGTTTCTTTTCGGTCAACCCAATAGCTTTTCAGTCAAATAATTACCTTAATCGACTCGAAGAACAATCATAACTAGTATATATATAAGAATCGACTAGAAACAGTCATTCAAAATATATAAGTTTATTATAAAATATGTAATAAATGAAATTTTTAAAAGTTATCTGAAGATTAAAAAGGTTAAAAGTGAATGGATCCAACATTTATTGCAAGGATTGGAGAAAATCAGATCAAAGAGTATTAATGTTAGTGAGTAACACCTTTATACCTTTTACAACTGTTACTATTATATATAATTTATCACTGGCACCTACTATTATCCCATTTGCTTTCTCAGAAAGAATTAACTCAGCTATTAACCCAGAGCTATCGCATTTCATCACTCAAGATGAAGACGTATCAGGTTTATCTGCATTTAACCTGTCACCTCTTAAAAACGTTACAAATTTAGTAGCAAAGATTTTATGTCTTCATCGAAGGACACAGACACATTTTCAATAGACTTCTTAACCCGCTCCGCCCAAAGATCTCGTGGTGACACTCCGCCGCACAATGCAAACTGAAGCCGAGCAGTTAATACATCAAATTCGAGCATCTTGACAGGCACATCCTATTGGATTTTCTGGCTTTTTAGGAAGCAAGAGATAGCGACGCTGATTCTTGGAAACAAGAGCCACAGCCATTGACAAGTCGTTTGACATGAAATGAATTGTGAAATTAAACAGACGGAACAAGGACAGCCACCAGCTAAGTACAGTCACATCCCCATAGTAGAAAAGCAGAAAGGATGTCAAAGACACTGTAACAAAAGGATTCGTGCCGATTCGAGTGCTGTGGCTACAAATTGCCAAGTGATTTCAATGTGTGCGTGGCTCTGCTATAGTCATTTGCCAGAGCAATAAACATGTGTCTACACTGCCACTTAAAAGTCAACAGTCACTGCGAATAAATTACTTTAAAGTTTATAGCTATTACAATGTTTTAGACTTGTTGAGTGGGTTTAAGTGGGTTTACACCTTGTTTTAAATGTAAATGGCAAATAGCAGAAGGAGAAACTTGTTACTAAAAATACTGTTTTATATATATATATGCATAATTCTGATCAGGTTACACAAATGATTTGCTTAAACTATATCTTCAAGCAAAATCAGTGTCCTTTCTAATTCAATTATCCATTTATTCGTTTCTGATGATCGTACCTAAGTCTAGACTTGGATTGTGTGTAGACTCTCGATATTCACATCGATAAAGTACATCGAATGTCACACAAAAGTTCTGGTCTGATCTTATAAATAAAGTACTGATCTGTAGTAGATCGTATATCTTTGATCTGTAAGGCACCGGGACTAGATCATTAAGATATCTCTATGAATTTCTGTCAGAATTCTATGGACAACCGCGACTGATCATTTTAGAGTATGAGATTTCTATGATCACTTTAGTAACAAAAAAAGCTTAAACATCACACTATTTTTATATAAATTTATAATAGATATATTCTCATAAATAATAGTTAAATGGACTTACCAACTGGGAGCAATTAGTTGTTGCAACTAGTGCCAAAAAAGTCGCGTTTGTGCCACAAAAGTTGGCTGTCAATTTTCTGATTGCACACAAAACAGTTCACAAAACTATTCACGCGCGCGCTTTAATCAAGGAAACATTTGAAACACACCGACACATGCAAACAGACACACACACACACACATATGCAGACAATGAATATCAATCAACAATTGCACTGCCTAAAAGCATGCAACAATTTGTATTCCCTCTTTCCAATCTTATTTTTTTTATTCTTTGAAGCCCATGTGGCGTATGAGCAATCAATTTGCCAACATACATTCAGTTAGTTTTTCTCAAAAATTGTTCGATTCGCGCTTTTCAATTATTCAAAATACCGTTAAATATACTTCATAGAGACGGAACCCTGGCCGCCGGCACCAACACGTTTTGCCAGCACCGTCTGATTTGCCAGTCGACGACGTACTGAACCCATTTGGTCGTAGCTCCGTGCTTAAGAAGCGAAATTCCGTTTGAGTTCCACGCAAAACTGCGCAGGCGCCGAGTCCGTGTGGATGCCATTTGAAAAACGTTAGTTTTTCAATGGCCAACGCTAAAAAACTTTGTTGCCAAAACAACTTTTGATTTGGTCTTTTACATTTACCACCCAGAAAACGGGATTTCAATTATGCACGCAGTTGAGCCAAGTGCAAGTCGGATGTGGCATCATCGTAAGATTTTTATTGTTGTTGAGTTGCATGCGTCTTAAGCTGAACCTGCCACAACACGAATGGTACAAGTACTTGTATAGAGTTCCTCTGTCCATTACCATGGCAAGGATTTATCTAGAAGTAAGCAAATAAAATAAGCAAAAGGGTTATAGTTGCACGTTGCAGACGTGTTTGCAACATCGCAGACTCGTAAACAATAACTAAAAGGGGCAGATGCTTTAAGCAACATTTGAATATGTTTCTAGAATTCAATTTTATTTACTTACAATTGATATTTAAAAAATGATTGTGAGATTTTAGTTTGACTCAGAACTAAATCAAAAGCGAAAAACATAAAGTAAATGTTAAATATATTCCCTGCTCAACATTGTTGTTAACAATCTCTTCTCAAAATATTAAATTTACCTCAATTTGAAATGTTCTTAAATCTAAAATGCAAATTTTAGAATACAATCGAGTATTTTTTGTGTAAGTTTAGTAGCTGCACTTGAAGCCTTAGAAATTTCTTGATTATTTACTGAGTTTATTAGATTGCATCGATTCTTAAGACCTCTGGGTAAGTCCTTAATCTAACAACTGCTCTCTGTATATATACACACTATATACAAAATACAGCTTAGCACACCTTGTTTACCACCCCCCTCTACACCTTCTGGCACACCTTATCCTTTACCATGTTGGCAATTCCAATAGCTGCATAAAATGCGTGCACAGTTGGCGCAGAGGCTGCCTAAATGCAATTTCAAAGCGCTTACAACCATCGGCAGGTCCCTTGGACTATGTTGCCTGCTACCTATATATAATATATATACATACCGTATACATATATATTTATTTATATATATATGTATATGTGTGAAGGTATGTATATTGTTGGTAAGCAGCAGCCAGTAATAGCCAAGGGAAGTAATTGAATTCTGTGCAGACGAGTTTAAGGACGGACGATTACCGGCAATCGCAGCGCTCAATTTATTTTGAAACATTGTTGCTGGACGGTTTTATCGGTTAAGGAGAGAAACAGAGAACAGAGAAGCTGCACTGCCAGTAAAACGCTGCTTTGATGTCGACTCAGGTCCTTGGGCAGCAACTTATCAAACTCTCGTCAACTATAAATCGCCAAGTGACCAATTGTCACGCTTAGTCAAACAAGCAACCAGCGAGGAGCAGCTCAAGCGCCGCTAATTGCCCAACAGGATACACACACACACACATTTATATGTATAACCAACCAACCAAGGCAATTGATGGCACTATCACTATCTCAAGACTAGTCAAACATAAGACTCTTTTGGGCCTAGTAACCTCAGCCTCAGCAGCTCAATTTATTAATGAGCTCAGACATTGAAGAGACTCATGAATCAATAGTAGAATCAAAGGCTATTTATGAATAGACTTAGGTACATCAATATGGTATTCACATGTTATCTGTGAGTTCAGTTTGCAATTCAATGTATTATTTCAAGAAATTTCCAAATTGAAGTTCTGTAGATTTGAGCCTTAAAGTTTCCTTTAGCTGCTCAACTGATTCGAATTTAGTTTTGAACATATCAGAAAATGCAGAATTGCCTTCGGAGTTCAATACAGAGACACGTTTCAGCTAAATTGGCCAGGATTTATTCAAGCGAGCCCTTTTTTTAAGCCATATCGAGATGTATAGCTTTATTGCTTCTTTCGACACGCACTAATGGAGTCCTGCTCTATCTCTCGCTTGGCATCAGTTGCCACATATCCATTCAGTTGACAATTACAGCGCATTTTGTTCACTTTTTTTTGCATGCAGCTTGCAAGGCGCGTCAACGTCCATTTAGCTCCTGGCTAATGGCAGCCGCGTGACAAAATGCTTAGAACATGGTCGAGTCGAGAGTGGACGAGTCTGGTGGGTCCCAGCGGCAATGGACCCAATCATGGCAGTCGTTTCAAAGTTTTGCCAAATGCAATCGGAATCAAGGCTTACTCGTAATTAACCGATAATATACACTCTTAATTGCTCACACACGCGCATTAAAGTTTTGAGATTAAAGTAACGCCAGAAGGCAACTATTTAAAGGTTAGTGCTGCGTGTTCCATAAAACAGAAACACCAAAACCAGCAAGAAGAAATGCAAACAATGAAAGGAGTAAGATAGCAACTCTGCATTTTAATGATAATTAATAGGTTTAGTTTTTAAACTTTTTCTTTTCTTTTCTACTTAGATTATCCGCTATGTATTTACCTGATCAAAGACCTTATCGAGCCGCTTCTGTTCCGATTAACCAGGCTTAAGCAGTGATTTCCATAAAATGACTTTCTTTACGATGCTTTCTTCTGGAATATATGCGTGTGTTTTGGATCCTGTGTGTGCTTTTGGATGGGGTCCTCCCCCTTTGCCCGGGGCGTTTATCAAACGTCCGCGACTAACATGACCCAAACGGCACTTGCACGCCATTTTATATGCGGTCGCACGAGCTTTGGGCATGTTTAAACATGATTAATTCGTGTTGATAAACAGTTATTTTAATTAATTGCCAGGTGTCGTTACCGTCGCTCATTCTGGGTTGCGTTTTTTATGTGATTTTTTTCATATACTCGTATTTTTTTTGGATTTTTATTTTATTCTTTTGGCCAGCGACACAGCTTAACAACATTTAAATTTAAATCAAACTCTTTGCCACTTTGCATGCCTTTGCGAGGCCTAACTAATTGCTATAGCATTTTTCTCAGGCGCATAAATTCAAACATGCCTCGTCCCGCTTTTCAAATTCCAATGCATTTATCATTGTGCAGAGAACCGCAAACGCTGGACCAAGACAGGTAATCAACAGCCAAGCGAACTTTATCTGAAATTAAAAATCGCTTTTACATAAATTTTGTCAGCGCTTTGCCAATATACGTACACGAATACGAATACGAATACGACTATGTATAGAAATGTGAGTACATTTCATTATTTCGAATGAAATTTCGGTTTCTGTCACATTCCATTGATACAGTCCTCTATAGAGGTAACAACAAAGTTTACCCATAATTAAAAGCTCAACAAACTTTCGCATTTTACTCATTTGCAAAGTGCGGAACATTTTAGATGTTGTTAGACACAAAATTTCAAACATTGCCTAAACAAAATACTCATACGAGCACAGTTCTTTGTGTCTCTGTTGACCACTAACTGAACCCTCAACTTTTCCATCTTTTGTCTAAAACTTATGCAGTTCTGTTGACTGTTACCAATTGTATCTGCTGCAGCAGCAATGTTGGTTAAGTTGTGCACTACTCCACAGTTCATGTGGCTTGTTGAATGCATAGATTGTGAACTAGAAGGCTAAATTCAAAAAGTTCTAACTACAAACGGCTCAGATCGAACCACCCTGTTAAGATGGCGCCATCTATAGTTTGTGCTTCTACCATAAGCTTGCAGAGCAATAGCTTTTAGCAGAGACACAAACCTAAGCACTTACTCAATCGATGAAATGTGAAACAAAAATGATTAATAGAGTTTCCTCGACTACGAAATACTCTGAAATATATTATGAATGTTAGTTATGTGTATATATATGATACTTTATAGGATCAGTATTGCATTGTCCCATATCTTCTTCTCATAGGTTTCTATTATACAAATTTGGCAGCACTTATTTTACTATACAAAACATTTGATACACGTCTGAACAGTGGAAAGTCACACAGAAAAGTGTTCAAATTGATTTTCCAATTAAAGTAGCTGAATTTCTATATACTTTACACTATCCACAAGTTATCCCATATTCCAGCTCATGAAAGTGCTACACATTTAGGCGTAATATACATAATAAAACACATTTGTAATTTATTGTGCAAAAGTTAAAAGTACTTAATTATACATTTCTACATAAAAGCATAGCTCAGTATTAATTTCTTTTGTTTCTTTATATCAGTATATTATTGTATGTATATGTGTATAAGTATATGAAATGCTTCAAAGTAACAGATTCGTATAATATAAGGAGTACAGATACAATTGCAAGACACATAATTGCTATTTGTATCGAAAAGTGCAGACATACAATTTCATATCAAAAGCTGTGCTAAATGATTAGTTTTCCGGTAGAAGAAAACAAAATAAAGGAAATCGAAAAATACATATATATAAGATATATCAATTAATATTTAGCAATCACATTACTGGCACTTGTTACGTTGAAGCAAATTTTCTTTCATTATTTTTTTAAAGCATTTTTCTTTGTTCATTACACACCGATTAAATAATTTACTTTTTTAAGGCCTCTACTTCTGGGCGAGATGCAGTTTACCCATGAGCTGTGAGGCCTGTTGGCCAGCGCTTTCCTGTGCATGGCTAGCCGCTTCCTGGAAGTTCTTCTCAAGATCCTCACGCTTGTGGTCCACGTACTGGTTGGCCTCGTGCAGCTTCTGGTCAACCGTCTGGCTGGTCTGCTTCATGGCCCCATCGATGGCACCCTCGGCCTGCTTAAGCTTCTGATCGGCCACAGATTCGGCTGCCTTGACGCTCTTGTTGATCGCCTCGTTGGCTGCCTTCTTGGTCTGATCTACAGCATTGGCGGCGGCGCGCTGTGAAGCATCCGTAATGTTGGCAGCCACCTGCTTTGTGTTCTGAGCTGCGGCAGTTGCCTGCTGAACCGAATTGTCGACAGCCTGTTTGGTCTGGTTGACAGTGGCGGCTGCACGATTGACGCCCTGATCGATGACCTGACCAGCCTTCTGTGCTTCGGCAGCAGCCAGTGCAGCGGCATCCTTGGCTGTACATTAGAATTGAATGAATATGAGGGTGAGTAAAGTTCCTGTGAAACGTCTAGGCATAGTTACCTGTGCTGGTGGCCAGCTCCTCAGCCTCGCTCTTGGTCTGCTGCACCGACTGTCCCACCTTCTTGGCCTGCTCCTCAGCTAACTTCTGTGCCTCGACAGCCTTCTCGTTGGCCAACTTCTCGGCTTCATCCTTCTTCTTGCTGAACAAATTGGCGGTCTTGTCGCCAAAGTTCTTCAGGGATGCTGTCGATCAGAACAAACAAATCAAGTATAAGTACCTATTCCTTAATTCTGTCACAATCCTTACATTGTGGCTGTTGTCGGCTGGGAAACATTTTCTTTAAATTAGCTTAGCACCCACACGCTCTAGAAATTGAACTAAGTCCTAGCCCAGCAACGGTTCATACTTTATAGTCTAAATTTTAATCTGTTTTTTACAGTTGCTAATCGATGATTCAAATTCCAAACTTGCTAATTGCCAAAACATAAACAGATTAAAGAGCACAACTTGAATACTCATCAAGCATGAACTAATCAGATCGTAACTGCATGTAACGCTTTGATTTCTATTTTGATTACATGCCAGGGTGACAGTTACACTCGGTCAACTACTGCGCACTTGGTGGCGCCCAATTTGGAGGCAATAGCAAGTTTAAAGCTCATCAGAAACTATTTTTATATGAAGTCAACAAGTCGAGAGTAGTCGACCTGGCGATACCCTGCACTGATAACGTGTTGATCTAGTGAACATAACCTATTTCATTAAGGGAAACAGTTTTGATTGGGTCTTTCTATCGATTAAGAGAGACAGGACGGATAAGACTAGATCCTGTTCCACATTTTAACTATATTATATTACTTTTTTTATATTCTGCTATACCCTGATATATATACGTAATAATTATATTAGTAATTGTGTCTCTCTACGCTATTTGATTGCCGGACTGCTGCATTCCCATAAAATGACGTGTGCGTTCACTCAAATAGAAACTTTGTGCCATTAAAAGGCACAGCGGCAATCCGCTCGGATCGGGCAATTGCCGAGATGTGTGTGTATTGTGCTATTCTAAATGGCATACCAAAAGTATTTGTGTGTGTATGTAGGTATCTGTGTAACGTGTGAGAGTGTGTATGTAAGTTGCTTAATGCATATAAAGTAAACAATTCGCAAATATTTGAATAATTTACAGTATGTGATGTCATAAAGGCTTCTCATGGTATTTTATTTTAATACCAATTGTTTTAGCTATTCTTCACGCTTTCTTCATGCGACTGTGAAGCAAGTGTTTATATGCTAAATCTAATGGCGTTTTCCTATTTAGAACCACAATAAAATACTTATATACAAAATGGCTACAGACTCAATTAGTTGTTTTGGTTTGGTTTGATTTCATTTCTTATTTATTCTATATATTTTCTACATAATTTTATTAGGCATTTTATTTTGCCCACGCATCCAGATGGATCATAAAATAATTCCTTAGAAAAGCAATAAATATTAGGCCAAAGGGGGTTTCTACAAAACAAGGAAAACCAAAAGAGTTCGATTTAAGCAATCATATCAAAAGCTAATTGCTACAGAACTCTGTTTATATTTACAAAGCGTTTAAATCTAATAAGATTAGAATATAAAATGATACAAAAAGATTATTGATAAGTTAAATATAATATCAAGTGGATGGGAAAGATAGAAAAAACATTTGGGGATATATATTCTATATTTACATGCTGTACTGCGCATGTTGTATATGAACAGAAGCTGTCTGATATGACAGCTCACAAGCAATGTTAAAGACCGCTCAAGTATCCAAGTGGAATTTTCTATTACCCATATGGAAAGTGGCAACAATGAATAGTTTCTTCATTTTTATTCTCAATGAGTACTCTACACTTATGTGGAAGTTTTCTTAAAAAATTGAAAAATGTTCTTTTATTGCGTAATATTACGACGCATATTGTTGAATATTTCGTCATGTTGTGGTCAAAATAAAAAAGAAAAAACCGGCTGGAATGCCATAACATGGCCATAAGGTAATATAATAAGCCGCAGCCAGAGCACAGAGACTCGTAGAGTGTCTACGCAAAGACTCCCAGACTCACGACTTACTCACAGCTGTTGATGTTGTTTCTATTCTCATATTCTCAGATAATGCGCAGAAGAACTTAGAAGATACATATATATCTACATATAAATATATATGTATGCATATAATAAATAAACCTGTACTCAAGACCAACTGAACTCAAGCGCAACAAACGAGTATATGTATAGATACAGATACAGATACAGATAGAGGTACAGATACAAATGTATCTACATATATGTATAGGTATTTTATTAGCGTTCTATGAGTAACTGCCAGTCGGTTCAGGTCACAGACTCACGTTCCACACCAGTTTTGAGTCTGAAATGCCGGCTAGGGCTTTCGCCAGCCATTTGCCACATTTGTAACTGATTGTCTCTGGCTCTGGCTATGGCTACGAATCGATGAACTGCGTTGCTGATGCTGTGGCTGATGATGTCATATATGAGTCGTAAGAGTATAATTTGTATCTATCTGTAGAAGTAAAGCATTAAGAATCGTGCTGAGAGAAATTCGCACGCCAAGTAATTTGTTTAACTTAAAAAAGCAAACCCCATTGTCGAAGGTCAATACCAGGCATAAGCGTCAGACAACTGACAACTAACAACTGGCAGCTGGCAATGGGTAAATAGTGACTCGGGTAACTGGTTACTGGCAACGGGCCAAATTTACTCTCGTATCCTTCAAAGGGCACTAAATGGCTGGTGATGTCATTCTGGTACCAAAGGAAAGGTAAATCAATAAATGAATTACAAGTCTGGCAAGGGCAAGGCCAACAGCGCCGATGACACACATCTAAATACAGACACACACATACCCACACTTCCAATAAAAGGTTCAATTAATGCATAACCCCAAACGTGACCTACAAAACTGAAGAACAAACTGAATCTGAACAATTGGAATCTCCAGCTGGAATGCATGTTAGAGTCATGCTGGCATCCAGTAATTGACTTAGATGCTCATTGGGCATGGCTCTTGATGCTGATAAGATGTTGGAAGATCTGCTGAATTGATTCAGTCCAGCGATAATTAGTTTTTTATTAGAAGCCTCTTATACAGTGGACAGATTGGCTACCCATATTAATATTAAACAATGCAGATGAACTGGTTTGAGGCTCTAAACAATTGCCTGCACAAGGGTCTAACACTGGCCGATCTAAGCAACCCAAGAGATTTTTATGGTGTCATTGACTTTCTTAACTCCAAAAGTAATACTGAAGACTTTTGGTTTGGTGGCAACGATCTTCAGACAGAGGGACGCTTTCAGTACAAAAGTGATGGTCGCTTGGTACGTTACTTCAGCAACTACAGCATTATAGAGCCAACGGAGAGCTCAGAGTGTGATGATGACAATTTCTTGGACAGCAGAAGAAACAACGGAGACAACACCAATGTCAAAATCTAGGATTACGCCGTTAATAACAACAACAGAAGAAACTACTACAATATTGCCAACAAGGAGGCGAACAACTCAGAGGTCGACGCGGATGTCGACTAGGCGTCCGAGATGGTGGACGCCATGGACTTATTCCTGGCATGATTATTTCAAAGAAGAGGTGAAGACATAATCAAGACAGACATACTGAGATATGTTCTACTGAAGATTCTTTAATTAAATAAAAATTTAAAAAAAAAAAAACAAATAAATAATATCAATATAAATAATATATGACTCCAAGGGAATCAATTAAAATTATAAATTATAATTAGCTCAAGAATTATATTTAGTACATAACGTAATAGTACGTAACGTATAGGACGTAACGTAACACGTAACACAGAACACATTAAAAATGGATAATAAATGAGTAAATAAAATTGTAGAACAGTATATATATTCTTTTTTATAGTCAGTCTGCTCATATCTGTCTGAACGTGTTTGTCTCTATGACATCGATCCCAGAGGTTATAAGAGCTAGAGACAGCTTATCCATTTTTGGGACTCTATATACTAATATATACTATCTTTTGAACCCATCTTCTATTCTTTTCTTCTATTTACCTCTCAGAGTTGTATGAATTGAGTTCAGTGAAACTTTGTGTTGTGCGGTAGATGTAGGTTAAGGGTATTTCTTGGTCAAGTATACACGTCTGGATGACATTTTAAAATGATTTTAATAACCACAACTAATTCTAGTTAATTAATTTGTTCACCACAATGTGATCAATGCACTGAAATGCACCTCAATTGATTTTTAGTGATAAAATTATGGGCGTACATAATGCAGTTAGTTGGGTATAAAAAGTGTATATATAGAAGAAACACACAGATTGTGTAAAGTCTGTGCAGAGAGGTGCCTCCAACCATGAGGTTTCTGCAAATTGTGATATTGACCCTAATCGTAGCATATCCAGATGATGTGCTCTCCCGTTCTAAGCGAAGCAAAGGCAAAAGGAACGCAAATGGTCCTTGTGGCAAGGCGTATATGCGGCAAGTGAATGGAAAATGCTATTACTTCGGTAGCAAGAAGGTTTCTACTGGCAACAATTGTGGATTCCTGTTACTTATTACAAGGATTATAATTTTCACTTTCAGTTAAACTGGTATGGGGCACAGAACAATTGTTTACGCAAAGGGCTCAACCTGGCGGATCTGTCTACGGAGGAAGAGTTCAATGCGGTTATCAGGTACTGGCGCGGACGTGGCAATATGGAGGACTATTGGTTTGGTGGCAATGATCTGCAGGCTGAGGGTCGCTTCACCTACATTAGCAATGGACTTCCGGTGACGTATTATGGGGGCTATGAAATTGAGCCAACTTATCGATCCAATCTGGATGATTGCCTAGAGGTACGGCTGCGAGATAACACCACCACGGTTACAGATGAAAACTGCAGGGAGAATCAGTACTTTGTGTGCCAGGAGAATAAGATAAAGTGTTCCGAGCCTACTGAAACTAGGACTGATGTGCATCACAGTCACGAGCATCTGCATCATTTCCACCACGACGCAGGAAAAGATTTAGGTGATCGTGAGAAGGGGAGCAGTAAAGAAAATAAAGAAAGTTTGGAAAGCGATTCGCGGCCGCTTGATAATTCGAATTCAACGGAAGTTGAACAGTCGATCGAGAACAACGAGGAAAATAAATCCGCTGAGGGTCAGGGTGAAAGTGCACCGGAGGGCGAGGGCGAGGGCGAGGTCGAAGCCGAGGGAGAAGGCGAAGGCGAAGACGAGAATGGAGGAGCAGCAGCAGCAGAAGCCGAGACAGAGAGCCCAAGTACAGCAACAGAGGAAACAACCACAACTGAAACACCTGAAGCTGCAGGACACGAAAAGTCAAAAGAAGTAGAAGAGGTTACTGAGAACGATGCTGGAACTGCAGCAAATGCCGAATCTGCAACTGTATCAGGAGAAACAACTCTACCTGAAGCAGAAGGTGAAGGTACTGCTACGCCAAAGAGCGAAGCTGCAGCAGAAGCTACACCCGCAGGAGAAGGCGAAACTGCACCTGTAGCTGAAGGTGAAACTCCACCAGCAGGAGAAGGCGCAACTCCGCCTGTAGCTGAAGGTGAAACTCCGCCCGCAGGTGAAGCAAGTGCACCCGCAGCTCCACCCGCAGCCCGCGCTCCAGCAGTAAGTGATGATGAAAGAAGAAGAAAATAAGACAGAGGGTGACTTAACGATACTATATAAAATTCAAACACCAGGAAAAGCAATCTCGGATTCCTTGAATTAGTTCCACAATTATCCCTAGACCAAAGTAAATCTGTTAAATCAACTTTAGAATGCACAAATAAAATGTCAGCGATTCAGCGAATCTCGTCAGGCATCTACGAGTATATTAATAACTGAGAAATTATAATGCTAAGCTACTGTGGATGTTGTGGAGGTGGGGGGTAAAGGGCTGCTCGCACGAGGGGAATGTTTTGTCTACTGAGCTACTGATAATGCTGATAAAATGCATGCACAGTGCTAAAAAAAATAAGAAACTTGTGACTAAGAGGTGAAATCTCTACTGAATTATTTTTATACTTGTTTTTACTTTAAAATTGTTGTTATATATTTTACTTACATTTCGAAGCGTCTGTTTGCATTAAGTGGAAACAGAGAATATATAATTAGAATATAGAATCTTATCATAAATATTCGAAGCAAAATACTAAAACAACTCAATACAAAAATTAATATTATGAGAGCACGCGATGATGCTCAATTTTCAGTATATTCTTAGGCAGAAAATTGGAAAAATCTGTTTACGGAGAATCTTTGAAACGGAAATAGAGTCATTTATTTTGGGTGTGCTTGTGTGTGGGCGTGTCTTTAGTACATTCCACACTCTAAAATACATCAAAGAACGAACATCAATAAAAAGAATAAAAGAATTTTGCGAAAATGTCATATATTCTGGGCACAACACGAAACATAACTTAAAACACAGAACACAAAACAATAAAACAAAATATAAATGTATATATGTATATCAAATAATATATATACATATATTGATATATATATATATAGCTGTGTATTTATGCACACACACACACACAGTGATGCAGCTATAATTATAAACATATTGCCGTTCATCCGTGTGCGTGTGTCAGTATGCACAGAGACATCGCATCATTTTGGGTGTGGGTTGTGTCTATTACTCACAGCAACAAGAACAACTTATAGTTCACATGTACATACATATATACACTATGTATGTATATAAATATAATATGTATATATAGAAAGAACTGCGCCATAATTGGTATATCATCACGAAGCCACTTTATAAGTAACACTACTTGCTCTAAGAGACAATTAAAAATTTTCCACTTATTGCGACTTGGATCGGAATTTCAGGCAGCTGTTCTAAATTCTCGCACTCCTTTGTCCCTGCCGATGATGTAATTCTATTATAATCGTAGTCCTGCAATACGGTCATAGGGTGGCGCTGACCCAATATCAACCCACATCCAAGGTCTCACAATTATTTTTTATACCTTGCCTTTCGACTTTTCTTCTTTTTTTCATCGAATGACAAACCACATAGGAGTAGCACTCTATGCATATTTAATTGTGCGTTACATATGGTTCAACGGGTACATAAATTTGTGTTCATTTTCTAATTTGAAACTTTCACAAGAGTTTTAAAAGCTTTTTACCTGACAACGAGCTGAACATATTGAAGATTTGGTGCTTTTTTTATATTAGAATAACAGCGAATTTTTATCTGTGAACAATATACGTTCAACTTAATTTGAAATTTGAATTTAGAGTTTTCTATAGATTTATTTGTAGGCGGCTAAATTTGTACGTAGCGCGTTTATTTTTATAACGTTCCGGCAGCGTTGGGAGCACAAAAACGAATAATGTCCACGCGAAATTGTCTTCTTGAAAATGTTGTTCTACGTCTTTGTTGTTGTTCCACAGGTTTTGCTACTTACTTGTGGAACATGTGGAACATATGGAACATTATGCTCTCGCTTGCTTGTGGATCGCAATAGGTGCAATGCTGAGCGCTGCCAGATGTGAAGAAATAGATAACTTACAGTTTGAGTTTCTGCTAATTTATTAAAAAACAATGTTTATACATATTATAATTATGTTGTATCAATATGAAACAAACTTCTCAGCATATGGCGTTCCGCCTTAACGAATAATTAAATGCTTTTCGAGTGAATCTAACGAATAATCTTTAGAGAAGACTTAGATTTTTATACAGTTGACAAAGCCAATCACAGCAAATATCAATGGAGCATTCATTCATATACTCAACCCCAGGCAGCAAATTAAAGTACACACCAGAAGAAACCGAGCTTAGTTTGAGGAAACCCTGCGTTCATCTGGAGCCACTTAACAACGGGAAGACACACTACACGATCCGAGGATTGCAATATCCCAAAGCGATTCATTTGCTCTGAGGCCTCTGAATGTTACGACATCAAAGGTAACTTAGCCACTGGTAGCACCAGTCTGGGATCAGAATGCTAAGTATATATTATATAAGCTGATGTTGAACCAATCAATTTTACTCAAACGTATCGAATTCATTTGTTCTTGAGATAATTCAATATTTAGTTGAATCTCATTTTATATAACACTTTGTGAGCGAAATGTAAGCCGAAGATCTATTTTCACATATCATTCGAATGCGAAATGAAACAACAACTGCTGTTTTTAGTATTTTGTTTAATTTTTATTCGGGAAGCACAATCTCAGGGTTCCTGTCACTATTTCAGCAATAAAAAGGTAGTATACTCTTAGCAATACTTATCCAGTATTATAACAAGTATTTTATATTTTCATTGTGTTCTAGTTGGATTGGTTTGAAGCACTGTTCACTTGTCAAAAAATGAAACTTTGTCTGGCAAATGTGGATACAAAACGTTCATTTGACGAAATTCAAAGCCAACTGCCAAGAGAGCTCCAAAAGGATTTCTGGTTTGGCCTTAACGGATATGAGAAAAATTCCTTTAATTATGTATCGAATCAAGCACCCGTTGCTTACATGGCACCTGAATCCAAACTTTCCTTCAATAAACTCTGTGCTTATTTGAGACCTATTAGTAGGAGTAAATTTACATTTCGAACGGAAAACTGTGCACACCGATTACGATTCGTATGTTCTCCGGCCGTGAAGTGCAATGGCATAGAGACCAATAACTCACTTGCAACATTTACAGAGCAGGAATCATGTAATATCCCTGATAATGTCAGGGAATTGCTGGGACTTTCGAAGTAAAACATTTAAAGATCTGAAAAATATATTTTTGCAATTTCTAAAAATTATACATTCTTATTATTATTTATATACAGTATTTCTACTTTTAACCGTCTTACTAGCAAACTATTATTTTTATTGATAACAGAAGCGAATCAAATGAGAAACAAGGGGCATGTATAGTCAACGTTTATTATGAATAACACCGTTATAAAAGATTACGAAATGTTTAGATACAGATTCATATAAAGATACAAATACAAATGTATCTATACATGTGCATATAAGTATTTTATTATCGTTCTATGAGTAACTGCCAGTCGGTTCACGTCACAGACTCACGTTCCACACCAGTTTTGAGTCTGAAATGCCGGTTACTGCTTTCTCCGGCCATTGGCCACATTTGTAACTGATTGTCTCTTGTTCTGGCTTTGGCTATGAATCGATGAACTGCGTTGCTGATGCTGCTGCTACTGCAGTTTATGATGTCATACATGAGTAGTAGGAGTATAATTTGTACCTAAGCAAAGCTCATTGTAACTGGTTACTGGCAACGGGCCAAATGTACTCTCGTATCCTTCAAAGGGCACTAAATGGCTGGTGATGTCATTCTGGTGCCAAAGGAAAGGTAAAACAATAAATGAATTACAAGTCTGGCAAGGGCAAGGCTAACAGCACTAATGACACACAAACACCCACATTCCCAATTATCAATTAATGCTTAACCCCCAACGTGACCTACAAAACTGAAGAACAAACTGAAACTGAACAATTGGAATCTCTATCTGGAATGCATGTTAGCGTCATGCTGGCGTCCAGTAATTGATTTAGATGCCCATTGGGCATGGCTCTTGATGCTGATAAGAACTTGGAAGATCTGCTGAATTGATTCAGTGCAGCGATAATTAGTTTTCTATTTCACGCTAGGAGAGGATATAAGTACAGGAGCGACCAGCGGCATAGCACAATGGTGCATAGGTCACGAAAGATGAAGCATTTTATAATTGCGATCATTGCCGTGCTCAGTTCCTTGCACAGGGAGCAGTTCCTAGCGTCGGCAGTTGGCTGCTCGCGTCGGTATCTCAGACGTATCAATGGCAAGTGCTACTACTTCTCGGTTGTAAAAGTAAGCGGTTCCTAGTAGCTTCTTACACAGTTGAATAATATTTTACCCATGTTGATATTGATCGCTTTAGATGAACTGGTTTGGAGCACTCAACAATTGCCTGCACAAGGGTCTAACACTGGCCGATCTAAGCAACGCAAGAGATTTTTATGGTGTCATTGACTTTCTTAACTCCAAAGGTAATACTGAAGACTTTTGGTTTGGTGGCAACGATCTTCAGACAGAGGGACGCTTTCAGTACGCTAGCAATGGACGTTTGGTACGCTACTACAGCAATCACAGCATTATCGACCCAACGGAGCGTTCTGAGTGCGATGATTGTCTGGAGGTGCGTATCCGCACCAACATCACCGTTGTGGCTGATGACAACTGCTTGGAGCGGCAATATTTCATTTGTTCAGAACGCTATTGTTCTGATACCGGTGATGGCAAAAAGCCACGGCATCACAGTCACGAGCATTTGCATCACTTCCATCATGACATTGGCGAGAATAGTGACAATGAAGAGGAAGATGTGAATACTCCATCGCCATTTGACGCAATTACCGAAGACGGGTCCTCTCCGAACGATGAATCTGAGGAGGTCGCACCTCCTGTCGAAGAAGAAAGTACCACAGTACCTGTAGAGGTAGAAACTACGGTAAAACCTACTGAGGAAGAAGCTGGTGAGGGCGAGACTACGGTAGCACCCACTGATGAGGAAAATAAGTCAGCAGCCAGTGAGGATGAAACTAAGGCACCAACCAGTGAGGAGGAAACAAAGGCACCACCCACTGATGAGGAAACTAAGTCACCAGCCAGTGAGGATGAAACTAAGGCACCACCCAGTGAGGAGGAAACTAAGCCACCACCCGGTGAGGAGGAAACTAAGCCACCACCCAGTGAAGGTGAAGCTAATGCACCACCCAGTGAGGATGAAACTAAGCCACCACCCAGTGAAGGTGAAGCTAAGCCACCACCCAGCGAAGGGGATAGTACGTTACCACCCGGCGAGGAACCACCAAAGGAGGATGCAGCAGAATAATTATCAGAAAAAAAGGCTTAAGAGGATGCACTGAAGCAGCTCCAGAAGGACGAGGAATAAAGCCAGAAGGCGATCAGGCACTCGCCATGGAAGAAAATCCAGCAGCCTAAATTAAAACCTAAGAAAATTTAAAACGAAATAAGTTGTATGATTAAAAGAAAATATATGCTCTAGGCAAATGGCTTAAAAGGCGGATTGTTAGAATTGGCTTTAAGCCTCAGAAGACAAAATTGATCAATTAATAGGAACAAATTCTACAATCAGAACAGACTGAAGTAACAATTTGTTACTATTTCATTTCCAAAATACTTGACCGACCCCAAAAAGATACTGCCATATTAGTGACCAGATCCCAAAACAAGCTTTTTCCACATTGATTTGATTTTCGTGATCTACGAGTTCCCTTTAGATCGTAGTGGTAATAATCTTTAAAGTTTATGAGATTATTATATACAGACTACTAAACAGCTAATGAATCGCTCTGAATTTCAATCAAAAATCAATCAAAAGCTATCAACAGCATACATTCCATTGAATTGATATTTGAACTTGGAGTTTTCTATAGATTTATTTGTAGGCGGCTAAATTTGTACGCAGCGCGTTTATTTTTATAACGTTCCGAGAGCGTTGGGAGCACAAAAACAAATAATGTCCAAGCGAAATTGTCTTCTTGAAAATGTTGTTCTACGTCTTTGTTGTTGTTCCACCGGTTTTGCTACTTATTTGTGGAACATGTGGAACATATGGAACATTATGCTCTCGCTTGCTTGTGGATCGCAATAGGTGCAATGCTGAGCGCTGCCAGATGTGAAGAAATAGATTACTTACAGTTTGAGAAGTTTCTGCTAATTTATTAAAAAACAATGTTTATACCAATATGAAACAAACTTCTCAGGATATGGCGTTCCGCTTTAACGAATAATTAAATGCTTTTCGAGTGAATCTAATGAATAATCTGATTAAGAGAACAAATACTTGCATGCAGTTGACAAAGCCAATCGCAGCAAACAAAAATGGTACAGCAATTTACTATTAAAGACGTTGTAAGTTTACAACTATTTATTTTAGTCATTCTCTTAAATTAAAATAATACTGAATGAAGAGATACTTGTTATTATTTAAGCAATAAAAAGGTATTGCCTGGCCAGCTTTGATAATAAACACACCTTTACGCAAATGGAAAACTTCAATAAGAATATGCCATGTGAGTATAGGATTGGGTTAAATGCAGTTAATAAAGACTAATTCATATACTCAACCACAGGCAACAAATTAAAGTACATACCACAAGAAACCGAACTTAGTTTGAGGAAACCCTGCGTTTATCTGGAGCCAACAGTGGGAAGACTTACACTATAAGATCCGAGAATTGTAACATCGCTAAGCGATTGATCTCCACTGAGGCCACTGCACAAAGGCAACTTAGCCACTGGTTTTCTAGTAGCACCAGTCTGTGATCAGAATGTTAAGTATATATAAGCTGAAGTTGAACCAATCAATTTTACTCAATCGTATCGAATTCATTCGTTCTTGAGATAATTCATTTTTAGTTCAATCTCATTTTATATAACACTTTGTGAGCGAAATGTAAGCAGAAGAACTATTTTCACATATCATTCGAATTTGAAATGAAACTACAACTGGTGTTTTTAATGTTTTGCTCAATTTATATTCGAGAGGGACAATCTGTAGGTACCTGTCACTACTTCAGCAAAAGAAAGGTACTATACTGCTTGCAATAGTTATCCTCATGTTTTCCAAGTATTATACATTTTCTTTGTCTTCTAGTTGGATTGGTTTGAAGCACTGTTCGCATGTCAAAAGGTAAAGCTTTGCCTGGCAAATGTGGAGACAAAACGTTCATTTGACGAAATTGAGAGGAAACTGCCAAATGAGCTACGAGCGGAGTACTGGTTTGGCCTAAACGGATATGAGAAAGTTTCCTTTAATTATGTATCGAATCAAGCACCCGTGGCCTACATGCCACCTCAATCCCGAATCTCCTTAGCTAAACTCTGCGGCTTTCTGAAACCTATTAGTGAGACTCAATATACATTTGAATCGGGATCGTGTTCACACAAAAGACTCTTCGTATGTGCTCCGACCGTGAAGTGCAATGGCATAGAGACCAATAACACAGTTGCAGCCTCATATTTAGATGAAGAAGTTTGTGTTATCCCTAAAGATGCTAGGGAAATAATTGGAGTTTATAAGTGAGACATTTAAAGATCTGAAAAATATATTTGTTTACAATTTCTAAAAATTGTAAATTTGTATTATATATTCTATCTACTTTACACACTACTTCAAAATAGTTTATCGGCCAACCAACTTAAGGTACATTTGGCTAATAATTCAAGGAAGTAGATGTTCTTATGCGAAATCCTTACTATTTCACACAGTAGTCCTTCCGTTGTTGTCTTATGACTGCATTCAACTTGAGGCATTGTTGACGCAAGTTGTCATTGTCCCCCTTGAGCACCTCGATAGTCTCCTCCTGCCGGTGTATTGTTTGATGGACACTGCAACAAATCGCAATAACATAGAGTATATAATAGTATAGAGTATTTGGGCTTACCGTTTCTGTAGTTCCTCCATTTCCTGCTTGTGGCGGTCATTGAGCACGCCCAGTTCATTTTGTATGTCCGTGTGGAGATTATCGCGGAGTTTGTCGCGTTCGTTGATGATGTCGCCGCACATCTTCTTGCTGTGACTTAGCTCCAGCTGCAGCTGCTTGACCTCTGCCTGACCATTTCGCACTTGGGCATCCGACTCAGCCAGCTTGCCACGTGTCTCTGCGTACTTCTCTCGCAGCGACTTCTCCACATTCTCAGCTACGTTCAAATCCTTTTCATACTTCTCCTTCAAGCGCCTGCAATTAATTCTCTTATAATAACTTATCACCGGATACTGCAATGTTACCACTTACAGCATCTTCTGGTCGTGCTCCTCTCCGCTTTGAAGTGCATCGGCTTCCATGCGCACCACCAACTCGTCCAGTTGGCGATCTCGTTCCGCTCGATAGTGCTGTCTAATGGCATTCTCCTTCTCCGCCTGAGCCAGCTTGCACTTGTTCTCGTACTCCGATTTCCATAGCTCGAAGTCAGCCAAGTATTGCTGCTCGACGGTATTGATGCGGTTCTGATATTTCTCCTCCTGCTTGGCCATCTTCTCCTGCATCTCGAATTTGGCCTGCTCCAACTCGCTGTCCTGTTCGCGTTGCGCCTCCTGCCGCTTGGTGTGATAGTCGCTCTCCTTTTGCCTCAGCTCCGTCTGGAGACGTTCACGCTCCACTGCGAAATCATCGGAAAGCTTTTGTCGCAGCTCCGCCTGCGTTTTTTGCTCCTCTTCCAACTGACGCTCGAGACGCTCTCGGATGGCGTGCCTCTCCTTTTCAATAATGGCTTCTCGGTCCTGGGCAGCGCTTTCCCGTATGCCATTCTCGATTTGCTCATGCTTCAGACGTGCCTCCTCCAAAGCATCGAGCAGCTGCATCTGATGTGAGCGCTTCAGTTCGGTTACTTCACGCTGATGGTTGCAATTCATTTTATTGATCTCAGCCTCCAGGCCTTTCACTGTGAGCTCCTATTGTAGAGAAAGGACACGATTAATAGCAACAACTGGGAAGGACTCTCACAAATCTCTTACCTTGATTTTCTTGGTATTCTCGCGCACCCAACGCTCTCGGCGTACTTTTTCGCCCGCCAATGACGTCTCCTTGGCACGGGTGAGCTCCGTTTCCAGGCGATGCTCCCAGGCCTGGTTCTGACTCTCTAAACGTCGCGTCAGCGCAGCTACCTTCTCACAGAGGGAGCCCTTATCCTTGAGCAGTTGCTCAATGAAGCCCTGATGACGCGTCACAACATCCTCGAAGTGTTTCTTCTGATCCCGCAGCTTAGTCGCATTGTTGGCCTTCTCGGCGCGCAGCGTCTTTTGCTTCTCGGTGCGCAGCTGAAGCAGATGCTCCTTGGACATGTGTATGGCATTGGCCAGCTCATTGGCTCGCAAACTGAGAGCAATGACGCGACGCGCCAGCTGATGATTGGGCAGCATCAGCAGCTCCGAAAGCCTAAGAAAATAATAGTTAATATTGACTATAGCTTAATATGGTAAAGGTTTAACTTACTTGGGCACCTCATCGGTTAAATCTGGTTCTACTACAAATTCAACCTCAGAGCGATTGCTGTCCGGCATGGACCGTCGCGTCTCCATCAGCGTCTTGTCACAGCTGCTCTCCACATTGTTCAAATAAGCCAAAATGTCCCTGTAATTATACGTAAACCCAGTTATAACTAATCCATTTCGTAGTTGTAGTTTATTTACTTGTATTTGTCACCACTTTCGGTAACCCTGTCACCATTGTGACTGATCGTTTCCGCTGTCTCGGAACGGGAATCCAGCTTTAGATTCAGATCGCTGGGCACACGCTCTGCGAAATTGTCTGGAAATAGTTTGTCTATATATAAAATATATTCAAAGAGCGGAGAAGCAGTTACTTTTTTTGGCTAGCTTGAGATCCAATTCCATATAATTTGTATTGAACAAGTCAACCCACCTCGCTTTTTGTCCTCCTCAATCTCCTTGATGACGGACACAATCTCGTCATATGTCGAATCCCTGGAGTCCTCATTGGACTTCAGCGACAACTGGGAAGCACTATCATTTCCCTCGTCCAACTCATCTAGGCCCTGTTTATGCATTACCTCGAACTGTGCCAGTGCCTCCTTCTGGTCCTGCATGCTCATCCAGCTGTCCACCTTATCGAGATTATACTCACTCAGCTTCCGCTCCTCCCGCAGACTTCCAACGCTTACAGCTTTCTTCAACTTATCTGCCGAACTTATTGACGAACTCTTGGACAGAAACTTAGTCTTGTTGTTCCGAGTACTTGGCTCAGCACTAGCTGGCTTTACGTTCTCCTTCTTCTTGCCCACGAATGGAGGCGTGGCGGCAATCTTCAGATAATTACTTATAACCGAATCGGAGCTACTGTTACCATAATGCCGCCGATCCTCCTGGACAACTGGTAAAAAGTTACTCTCCGCACCAAAGTTTCGCTGACCTGGAGCCCTATAGAGGCTTCCACCGTTACTGTTGTTGTTGTTGTTGGTGTTGTGACTTGTATTGTTGTTGGTGATAGCTATGAGATTCTTCTCGGATAGATTGTTCTGCTTATCCTTGACACTGGCTGCATATTTATCCAAATAATTGGGCAGCTCCATGTTGTTTAGTGGCTCCAGTGGTTTATGAGCCCGTTCGCTTGTGGAAGTTTTGGACACCAGATTCTCCAGCGGCAAGCTTACCGCCTGCTTATATTCCCTGATGACATTAAGCTCTGGCGTGGGTGACTTTAGAGGTAGAGACAACGTTGACGGCGTTGGCGGCAGCTCCATTTTGGTATTGGACTCAGAAAAGCGGCAACTGGGCGCATCGCAGGCACACTTGATGTCCGCAGAAGCCTCATTGGTGCTCGCCGTGGAAGAGGAACGTGTGCTGCATGTGCAGTTCTCCGATGGACACTTGGGATACTCATAAGTCTCGGCCAGCACTTCGGCACTGCCGCTGCCCGCAGCTGGAGCGCCAAAATGCACGGATTTCTTCTGTGCGCTGCTATCAGTGGACTCCAGTTTGTTGCCGTTGTTGTAGATGAAACTGGACAGGTTGAGGGGACCAGGTGCAGAGATGCTGCTGCTGCTGGTGCCAGCACGCACCTCCTGCTTGTCATTGTCGCAGTCACTGGAGTCCACATCGTTGTGCATGTTGGGCTTGCTAAAGGACACTCTGCCCGGCAGATCCGGTTTGGCAGTCTTCTGCAGGAGCGCCGCATTGCTGATACCCGGGCTGGAAGACCAGTTAGAAGCATAGGATTTAGTCTTTTCATTGTTGGCGGACATGTTGACCAGAAAGCGTTCCAGTTGATCTCTCTCGCTGCTGTGTGGCGATTTCTGGGAGAAGTCCGACTGGTCGTCGGTGGAAGAATTGCAGGCGCTGCGACACAGCCAGCTGCGTTTAATGGGCTCTTCCAGCAGGGATTTCAACAGATCAGTGGAAGACAGCTGGCGCTATAAGGATACAGTACAGGACAAGCTGTTATGCTAGCACTCAATTCTACTCACGTGTTTGCTGTTCCTGAACTCCTTTTCGCCAAAAAACGAACTCAGCTTACGCCCAAACTTCGGATCCGCCGACTGTGGCCGGCTGAGGAAAGGCGAGGAGCGGCTGCGCTGGTGCAGGAAGTTGGCCGAACGGGGTCGAAAATGCGGCACAGGACTATTAAGAATCGTCAAGGAGCGGCTGTTGTACTTTGGCTTCGATTTCTGTCGTGTAGCGAGGTTTATCTGCAGTGTGAGAGTATAAGCGTAAATATATTGATAGAACCGCAATTAATTTCCAACTTACGTGTGAGCCCTGAAGACACAAATCCATAATACCACCTGGTTTAACACTCAGTGCAATCAAAGCCCACTTGTTTCAAGTTCATTTAGACAGCTTTCGATTTCTAAGCCGCACTGACGGCAGCGCCACAGCCAACTGATTTCGTTGAAAACATGGTTGTACCATGGTCGAGTTGGCCGTTGGTTTGTTTTGGCCAAAACCGCCCCTGGCTATAATATCGATTAAACGCACGTTACGGTCAGGACATGTGCCCAGCAGATGTTCGTTATGTTGGTCAGCAATGCAACCCCCAAGAAGCCTGGGTTGATATGGTTACCACTCTCCAACCCTTAGGTACTCGGTACTCTAGTACTCAGGTACTCTAGTACTCAGGTACAGGTGTTTTCTTTTACTCTTCTGAGGCACGTGCTCGTTTTCCCAGTCAATTTTTTTGCAATCTAATTAAAAACTTACCCAACACACCTCCCAATCAATCAATCAAACTTATAATATAAAATAACATATCCAAGAAGGTAAGTCAATTATAGAAATGACTCATACAAATTACTGAGTACCCTGAGTATAATAGATATTACTGAATCCAAGGGCAAGACAGTCCCACAATGTCAAAGTTCAATTGTCAGAGGAAATACATTGTTATGGCTTCAGGTAGAGATCAAATATCGCAAATCACACGCTATAAAAGATAGAAAATAATGCAGATCTTTCAAGTCTTCAGATTGTATATATGTATATATCCCATTGAAATCGAATTCGAATTGTAGTTTCATAATATAATAATTTATTTAAATAAAGCAAATTGTTTGAAGTAAACATAGTTAAGTGTAGCTGGCCGCCATCTGGTGCTCACTCGAAACCGCAGCGTGAATCCCGAGCCCGGCGACCGCCTCAACAGTTGGCTCGCAGTGCAACATAGCACGGATAGTTAAGTATATCTACGGATACTGACTGATGCGTGAAGCATAAAATTAAATTTGGCAACATTTCTCATAATGAACTTATTAGCTAACACAAAATACAATACATAGTCAATGCTTTGATTAATAACAATTGCACTAAGACACACTTGCCCCACACCTGGGGAGTCCCACTCGGCACACTCGGCTACTCCGCACGGAGTACTGGTGTCACTTGGACCTCGTTCTGCTCATCGTTTTTGATATCAAACTTAAGCTTTGTCATTTCCTGGAGCTCAGCCTCGGCGGGCGTCTGGGCTGGAGCATCCTTCAACACCTTGACCGTATCGGGATAGTTGTTCTCACCGGCACCCAGTTCCTGGGAGAAGCTGACCACCGTCTTGGGCTCGAAGTTGACGCCTAGTGCACCGCTGGGATCGGGTGTGGGTATACTGGGCACCTCGCTAGTATGGCCATTGGTGTGAGAAATGGTAATAGCTTCATCGTGGCCATTGGTGGCAGCTGCCTCACCACTCTGCATGGCTGTAACGGGCTCCGGGGTAACTGCTGGTGTTATGACCTCCACCTTTGCCTCTACGGGAGCGGGTGTGCTCTCAGCAATTGGTGTAGGCTCCGGTGTGCTAACCACAACCTCCGGTTCCGATTTGATATCATCATCCTCGCCAGCAACAGCTTTGTTGACCTCCTCAATGGCCTTGGCCACATCTTCTGGAGCTACATCTTCATGTGCATGACCGTTGCTAACAGGCGCCACTTCGATCACTTCTTGAACCTGCTCGCTGTGACCATTGCTAAGAGGCTTCTCCTCGGCCTCCACCTTTGGTGGCTCGCTGTGGCCATTGGTAACCGGCTTCTCCTCAACCTCCACCTTAGGCTGTTCGCTGTGACCATTGGTAACTGGTTTCTCCTCCTCACTGTGGCCATTGGTAATCAATGTACGGCTCTCTGGCTTCAGCTCCTCGCTGTGACCATTTTCAACAGCCACTGTGATCAGGGGAATTGCCTGCACCTCTGACTGCTGCTCTTCCTCAATCCTTGCCGGCACTGGCATCTCCAGAGATGGAACAATGGCTGGACTGGCCATGGTCTCAACGAACGATGTGCGATTCGGTGAGTCCGGCGAGATCATAACATGCGTAAAGTAACCACTGCGGCGATTCTCAAAGTCCAACACATTCTCCTTGGCCAGGCGCTCCTGAATGCGTCGCTGACGCCGTATGAACTCTGGTACATTCTCATCCTCACCAGAGGCAGCAGGCACCACTGGCTCCTCATCAGCCAGCTTGGTGCGTCTCAGCACCACTTTGGCGGCCTCGTTTTGCTCTGCGGTGCCATTGGCAGTGCCGTTTCCATTGCTGGTCGCCCAGGTGACAGTCGCATTGGAGGGCTTAAAGACGCCATTGAACTTGGTGCCGACCACAAATTTGTTGGTGCTCACAGTGCTGTTGGCACTCTTATAGGCATTGTAGTTGTTGTTGGCTGTGGGCTGCGGCGACAGTGGATTGCCATTGTCTTCCACCTTGGGTGAACGGGCGATGGTAAAGTTGGGTTTGCCATGGCTGATCAGGAGCTTGGTGGCCGGAGAGGGGCTCTTGTCGGGCAGGGGTGAGGGCAGACCGCTGCGGATTTGTATGCTGGGCTTGTTGATGGTATCAGCCATGTTGCGGTGTGTATCTATATATGTGTGTGAGAGTCTCTCTGATGTGCGGATCTGATAGCGCTTTTACTTTCCGTCGATCTTCGATCGTCGTCGTAGTCGTCGTCGTCTAACGGTGCTTCGCCTGTGTTTAGCTGTAAAAGTAAAGATGTTCGGGCATTTAAAATACCCACAAAAAATTAGTCAAAACGCATGCAAATTTTTGGCCAAATCATAATCATGCTCAATTTGTGGTGAAAACAAAAATCACATAAATATATACCTATATATATATATATATATATATACAGGTATATGTTAAATAAATATATGTCTAAAATCAATTTTAATACAATTTGTGGCCAAGAGACATTCGCCAGGTTTTTAATGTGGCCCAAAAGAAAATTATTACTTTATAATTTAAGACGGTACCTTTCAGAGTGCATCGACTGCTTTCTATAAACTATTAGCTTTTAAGGCCTTCAGCCACATTTTAAGCAAATTTTACAATCGCCCTAAGCACATTTCAAATTCAGTTTGTGACTCATGACTTGGCCCGAAGTAAACAAATGTTTAGTAGAAATACTTCCAGCTAATCAACCTGACTCAATTACTCATCATTTGTTTATGGCCTGGAAATAATTTGGCCAATTATTCTCTGGGGAGTTATCGTCCACTCTATTATTAGTTACTAGGCCGATAATCTTTTTTATCAACTCGTAAATTAACTATTTCTAGTACTTTGTTATAAACCCATTGATAACTAATTTATTTTCTAAAGAAATCTTTTTAATTGGCGCCAGAATACACGTCATATAAACAATCAATGAAAGGTGTTTTAAATCAAAGAATT
Organism: Hirtodrosophila trivittata; assembly: GCA_035045065.1. Lineage (NCBI taxonomy): Eukaryota > Metazoa > Arthropoda > Insecta > Diptera > Drosophilidae > Hirtodrosophila > Hirtodrosophila trivittata. The sequence continues at coordinate 15,572,416 of JAWNNK010001311.1, read as the reverse complement.
TTAACTACAATTAACTGTTTTTCTGTATATTAGCCATATCTCTAGTATCAGCTATTAAACATTTGGAGTATTTCAAGTTTTAAAAGTGATTAGGAAATTGTTAAAATTCATTCGGTTTATAATCGGCTTAAGATGAAAACCAATGAAAACTTTTAAATTAAATGAAATTCAAGCTGAAACTCTCTTTTAAAGATTATTAGTAGCAATTTGCTTTGCTGGGCGATTCAAGCAGGATTTATGGCTGTTTAAAACGTGTTTATAAATTAGTCAAATATATTAATTGTTTAGCTTGAATCCCGCCTAAGTTCAGTATAAAACCTGTTATTAGAGGTTCAGGTTTACATTTCATATACTGACAAAAAAAAACAATGCTGGTTTCAATTGTGCGTTTCTTTTTTGTATTATTCTGTTAAATTGTTTCGATTTATCAATAGACTTATATAATGGTCCCATAAAAATACTTCTGCTGTGTGTTACCAATAGTTTGTACTTTTATCTATCAACATTCAATTTTCCTCCTCGTGCTATCAATCACATGCCTGAAAACTTTGTATTTGCTATTTACTTTCGCTGGCAATTTGCAGTTTTGTTTTCTTTACAATTTTCAATTTTGCTACAGTTTCACACGGCGTATGCGTAATTACGTAATGCGATCGGACAATTGCAGCCTCAGGGTCGGCAAGTGGTCATTGTCAGGCCCAAAATCAAAACCAAATGCCATTGATTGCTTATAAAGCTACGGCATGTTTAAATATCAATTAACTGAAGCCGTGAGTCTATAGAAAATCCCGTGAAAATCGCTACTGGCGTTTGGGCCCAGCCCAGAAGGCACATGGCTAATTGGCAGACGACCAGCCCAAAAAAAAAAAACAGAAATCGATCAAGTGCATGTGACAATGTGACAATCTAACTGACTGACTGACTAACTAACTGACTGACTGACTGATTGACCCAACTGGTTAACTGGTTTCGTTAAGCCTTATCAATTATCAGCCCACCAACACACGTACGCTCGATCAGAACTGATATGAGGGACGACGACAATTTTCATTGCCAACGCTCTCGTCTATCGGCTTACAATGTCTGGGCGCCAGAGACGCGCGCCCAGAGGGGGTTTTATTATATGCAAGTTTGTTGTTAATCAGCGCCACACGACGAAAATTAATTTACTTAGACCCCCTCAGAAAACAATTGCTGTCTACGCCACTGGCGCTGAGGTAATTTAATTAAAAGCTGCAATTTATAGACCTGCATTGCAGTTACTCATAAATTCTATGCGCGTTCAATTACTCAGCCAAAGGTCATTGCAGAGTTTATTTGATTTTATTTTCAATTTGATTGTCCACTTGTAATTGAGCTCTTTGTTTGTATTTATATGTGTTTTTTCCGTTTTTTCTTTGTTTTTCTTTTCTTTTTTTTGACGTCTGGCAAACTGTCTGGCGATTGCATCTAAATGAAGTAAATAACCTCACGGAGCCATTTCTGATAATTTTCGAGGATTGACCTCTGTTATGAGATAACAAGGTTTATAGACCGTGTAGCTGCGTAATATCATAAGTTTATTTTCAGCTTTAAGGTCTTTAAGATATTTCATACTATAGCCAAAGCAGTCAGAGCGAAAAATTATATAGACGTTTGAATAAAAAGAAAATATCAAGAATATGTTAACAATCTTATATATATCTACATATACTAGAATACAGATATTTATACTCATTCAACAATCTGGAACAATCTTTCGGAAAGCTATGTGTAGAATTCTCAACTATTTTATGACTACAGTTTTATTTTCTGGCGCATATTTTTAATATTTACTCAAAGCTGTTTAATAATTACAAAAAGAAACACCTGAAACAATTGCATTATGTAAATGAATGTCGCATTTCCTATGACGACGGGCTGACGTAATCAGCGTTTAAGGAATTCGCATTAAGCGGTGTTCACTGTAGTACATAATCTAACTCCTGGCCTGGCTACAAGGGTATCAGAGCTCTGACATTCATTGAATTGACATACTGACTTAATTATTCATTCCATTGAGTGCCTGAACGTGCCAAACAACCAGTTTTTCATTTTCGCTTTTCTGCTTTTTTATATTTGTTTTTTTCAACAGCTTCTATAAATCCCATGATAAACAATTAAATAATGTCGAGCTACTAATGCAAATATTATAAAAAGAAAAAAAGAAGTTTAATTGCTAAGCCCAAACAGCCGAAGAAAATCTCAAGTGTTTCTGCTATTTTGCAATAGCTGTGGGTGTCTGAGCTGCGACTGTTGGTTTGCTAATTAAATATAAATATGCGTCTCAATTCAGATACAGCTGTTTGCAGCAAATAATTAAGACTGTTTGCATTTCTATATTGAATAGTTAAGTCAAGAAATGTACCTTAAATATAAACATTTGCATGGGCTACAGAAGCTGCACTTGAGAGTGTGAATTGGCCTTGAAATTGGCGCTTGAGATAAACAGATATTTATTTATTTATTTTATTTGTAGCAGTATTTTTTTATTTTTCATATTTGCATAGGGTTGAGCGAGAACGAGACTCCACTTCAGTATCTCTTAATAAGTACAACAAATTGCACTTAAAAAAATGTGTAGATCTATGATGAGAATACTGCTTATAAATAGCATATATGAGCGCAAATATTTCTCAATAAATTGTGGCTTATTATCTGTAGAGTTTCCTCTATACAGGCACTCGTAGATTGCTCTTGAACTATGCAAAAACCGGCTTTTGGCACAAAAGACCTTGGCCAGGCACCAAGGAAAGGGAAAGCGTCTACGAGTTTATTGTAGCCAGATTTATTGTTTACGAATAGGAATAAATTTGCAAAATGTATCTTGAAGTTTGTCAACTTTCTTATATCAATTCATCATTTTATCATATCAAACTCTGCTGCACTGCAATAGCTCTCTATTTCTGCCATTTGGAGCTCTAATTTATGAGCCAAGCTGTTTACTTAGCCAAATTCTTGTGAACAACAAATTTGAGGTGTGAATTGCGTGTGTGACAAATGCGCAGAGACTATTAAGAAAGGGTACAAAATAAAACACCATAAAAAACCAGGCCCAAACCCAAACCCAACAATCTGACACAGAACCAGACCCAGACCCAAAGCTCAGGCCATTCACATTGCTCAAAGTTTTAGGATTTTGTTGCGTGAGTTCGGTGCGTCTATCATTGGTAAATCAAATTGGTAACTTGGCCCCCTTTTGGCTGAGATGAGGTGTGTTGCCAACTCTCGATGTGGCTCTCGGCCTGGTGTCTCGGTCTTGGTGTGAACTGTCTGAACTGTTATATTGCCACAATGCCTTAACACACAATTGCAATGGATTGTTACTATTCCAGTCTGAGTCTGAGTACGAGTATGAGTATCTCGCATCTTGCCTCGGTTAGCTGGGAATTGCGTTTGCTTCACAAAGTGCGGTACGTGTGCCGCTGCAAGTATCAAGCACTATGATTTATAAGCCTGTTTTAATGTTTTTTTTATATAGAAATATTAAAATTGTAGCGTGGCAAACAATTGCCACAGAGGCTAATCTTATCGACCAGATAAGACCAAACGACAATCACTTTGCTAAAATATGAGCACAGTATTGCTGATAAAAAAGCCAACATAATCCGAGCAATGCTCTTTATCTAATCATATGATTAGCGCCCTCGAGTGCAAAAGAAAGTGAACACAAACACTCTTTTCTTCTTATAAAACCAAAACATAAAATATATTATAAAAAGTGGGTTCAAGGTACGCGCCAAACACCACTTGGGCCTCCCCGTAAGTAGCATAGTTGTAAATACACAAGAGTTTTGCATGCAATCGAGCTGCAAAAAGTGAAAACCATTTGCCGATTAAACTCAGTCATCAAGCATTATGACCGCTTCTCTGTGTGTGTGTGAGACTGTATGTTTGTGTGTGTGTGTGTATATATAGAACGTGTAAGTATAAATTTTTAGCAAATTTACAGATACGCGACAATTGGCAACACTTGAGCAATTTAACGGACAGAGCAACAGGAAATTCTCAAAGTCACAAACGTACGCTAAGCGGCTTTTTATTAAGTTTATTTATTAATATTTTTATACTCATATTATTATTATTTTGGTATTATTTTGTTAGCGGCCAACGCGGCGTATGCGCAATCGTAATCGCATACAATGCGCTCAGACATTATTTACACGTTAGCAGAATTTATGCTTCTGTTTCTGCTCTTTTTTCGGGTTTTTTTTCTGTTTTTGGCAGTACTCAGATATGTACAGAGATACGAAGATACAATCATAGCACGAACCTCTATTATTTATATGGATAGCTAATAGCTAACTGTGTTGTTGTCTTCGTTGTGGTTAATATTTATTTTTTACTTCGTTGTCCGCTGCGTTACCGTAAAACGCCAAAACGTAACTGAAACTGAACCTGAACCAACTTCAACAATGACGAGCACCTCTAAAGTCGTCAGCAAGTCGACGTCGACGCCGACGGCGACGGAGACGGAGGCGTCGTTGTTGCCGTTTGTCGTTGTCGTTGTCGATGTCTTTCTTGTTGCTGTTGTTGTTGTTTTTGTTGTCAGTTATCGCGTAAAGTGCTCGTGCGCATAGCTGGAGCAAAATAAATATATACGAGTATATATGCATAAAAAAAACTATATATATATATATATATATATCTGAACAGCAAATGAGTAAAGTTGATGGTTAATAACTAAACAAATGCCCCACAGGCAACCTGTGTGAAAGGTAGACGAATATACGAGTATCAACAGACTACAGATCGTATACATAACTTGAAATAACATTTTCCAAAATGCTTTTGTCTTTTCATGATAAGTATTTTATTTTAATTGTTGCACAAATTATGCATAATTTGTGTGCCCAAATGAGTGGCATTTCCTACACTTGAGACAGTCCACAGTAAAATGCTTTGACCAAATATTTACCAATTTTGGTACAAAGTGCTTAGCCAAAGAATGGGTTTACACGTGCGCGGTACACGTGATCATCTAATCACGTATTAACCCAAGCAAAGTGCGTAGTAGGTATTACTAAACAGACCTTGTATATTTATTATATTATACAACTTGTTTGCCTGCTGATTTAATTATAAATAATATACTCTATTCAATAAGTGATGCAATATTTGGGTCACAATTCAAAGTTCTATTGGCTTTAATAGGCTGCCAATAGTATTGCAAATAACTTATTAGACGAGCAGTTATTAAATCACTGTTATGAATGTTTGCCCCTGTAAATACCTTAAGAGTTTTGCAAATAAACAATGATAATCAGAATGAGCGCTTTATCAGTAGTATTAGATCAAAAGCCAGCGCCGCCAAGCAATTTGCCTTACAATGATGGTCAAATAAACGACTGAAAGTTTTTTCTTATTAAAAATAGTAAAAATAGATAAAGAAAGCTGTTGAAAATGAAAAATAAATACAATTGTAGTTTTATTAGGGAACCTGTAGCAAATGAATCCCCTTATTTTGAGCGTGGCTAATTCGGAATTTATACTGAATAACAGTTAAATCACGTTCAATTGTCCGTGTAAACCTTATAATATTTGGCAGACACGCAAACCAACTTGTAAGCGACGATTCGTATATCGATTTGATAATTTTTCCAGCACCAATTTGGTGTATGTGCAAGGGGGTAGTCAGAAAGCAGTAAACACGCCTCTAAAGTTTTACTAACAACTAACAAACTTTTAACATTAAATCTGAAATGTAACTAACTTTTGGCTTGAGATATATTTTTTGTGTTTATAGTTTACCCCGTCACCCCCTTTGGGCATAGATTGCTACGTCCTTGTCCAGCACTATTGAGTGCTGTGTTTATGTTCTTTGATTGTTTCAGCGATACGAGTATGGGCCCAAATAGTGTTTGCTTTTTACACATTACTTTTGGGCCCTAATGCGTCTAATGCCTGCTTCCGCGAACTGACTACCAATAAATATAATTTATAAACACATTTTGTTGGCCATGAAATGCGTGCAAAGTGCTGGGTTGGTTCTAATAAAAGCCGTTTGACTTGTGTGCTGCTCGGATATGGGAGGAGATGGTGTGTGGAATTGCCCACTGTGTGGCGATAAACGGTACTTGGTTTATACAATATCAAATACGAGTACTCATGGCAGTAAACTGGTATGTGTAAGCCTTTCGACCCGTTTCGTTATGCCAAGAACCCAAGCCAGTTTCATGTAGAACTACGAGTACGACGAGTAATGCCAATCAATGTGCTATTAACTGGCTATAGAATTTGTGCTACTAATTCAATATTTGCACATCATTACAATTGCAAGTGCCAGGCTTAAACTGGGTATGAAACTAGAATTCGAGTGTGCATGTAAAACTGCTATTGTTTTCGCTATTCGACAATCTATATTTACCCGGTTGAATAACACTAATTGACATACAAACACAGAGAGAAACCCCCGGAACGGGATAACACGGCACGGGATAAGACGCTACAAACGAACGCGAACGTGCACTTACGAGTAAGCCGGCTCTAAAGCTGCGTTTCAGCCAACGTTTACTAACCTTGACAAAGAAAAAATTTCAATTAACGTTCAAAACTAATTTGCGTACAATGTGCAAAAGAGGCGCACGAGTTAATGGATCATTTTAGTAATACTCAAACTATCATAACTGGAAATTATATTGATCATTGTAGCGCCACTTTAGCTAAAGAAACTGGACCAATTTGCAGCAAGAACCAAAAAAAAACTTAATCACGCAATTCTTTGAAATTCTTTATATAAAAAGCCGACACAAACAACATTTGATTGGCTTAATTATGCACATCAAATAAAGACATTCCAAATATGTATAATATGTTGTCTATTTGTTGTTATATTTTTTGCAGCTTTCTTTTCCCATATGGTAAATTGCTGGGCGCTGCCAATTAAAATAGAAATTGTTGACCTACCAAATATGTATAGCACTGTTACAGCATTTGCATAATAAATTACAAAATTTTAAAACTTAAAATGTACAATACTGCGTAGTTGTTACTGCAAATCACACGCGCTTAGGGTGGACAAAACTTTCGAAACTCTCGGCTTAAAATTGGTTAAGCGCAAAAACGCTCTGCACAGGCGCGTAACGTGTTTTAAACTGAGCGCAAAGCCAGACTCGATCGCTCGATCGGTCAACAGCGCGCGCACAGCCACAGCAAATACAAAACAAAGAGCAACAAAGGCAACACCAACAATAGACGACATTAATGAATGAAAGTGTAATTTTTTGCATTAACTGCCTCTATTATTGCAACAATGACAATGTGCACTTTTTGTCCATGCCCCGAAACCCAAATGACACAAAAGACGAAAAACAACGCAGAAAAGTATAACTTAAATCTAACATATGCTGATATAGTAGTTCACTCTGGAATCTACAAATTTCGCGCGCACTAGTTATCGATAATAGTTTAACGCATGTTTTCCAACACTTGGGAGCTGAAAAGTATCGATATTATCGAAAGTATCACATCGCACAGCTGTTCTTGCCTGCCGTTGAAGAAGCAGAAGCGTTTTGCGACGAAACTTATTTGCTAAATTTACAAATACGCTGCTAGAACATGGCTGGACGTGAAGCCGTAAAACGTGCCGTGCAACAGGTACGTCCTATATTATCCGTGGATCGCGATGAGGCCCGTAAACGTGCTCTGAACCTCTACAAAGCCTGGTACCGTCAGATCCCTTATATTGGTAAGTTAGTTGGTTATGTCATCAAACTGTCTGCTCCTGAGGCAACTATAAACAAATATGTGATTGCACAGTTATGGACTACGATATACCCATGAGCGTGGAACAGTGCCGGGCCAAGCTGCGAGAAGAATTCACCAAGCAACGTCATGTCACCGACATCCGCGTTATTGATATGCTGGTCATTAAGGTAAGTCTCTGATTTTCGGTCCTTGCTTGTTCCTAATCTGACACACTTATATTGGTTATTCCCACTTAGGGCCAAATGGAACTGAAAGAGTCGGTGGAGATCTGGAAGCAGAAGGGTCACATAATGCGCTACTGGAAGGAATCCCAGGAGCCCAAACCCACAGATTTCCTCTCAAAGTTCATTCAGGGCATCAATTAGCTTTAAACAAATGTTCGAAAACATTGCAATTGCTTAACAAATTTAAATAGTTTAAATATACAAAAATGTTTGGCTCAAAACACCAAAAACAAAAAAATAGACACCAAAGCAAAGATTTTCGGGGCGCTTCCGAAGCGCTGGGGTATTTGTTGTTTATTAAGTTACTTCAAAAAAATATCAGGCTTATTATGAGACATACAGACTCACTCTTTGTATGTCTCCTTCTATACTCGACATATTCAAGTATAGACATCTACTAGATGGTTTTGGTGTGTGTTCAAAAACAAAAACAATTTAAAATCAATACAAAAAGTGAAGTGAACAATTTATGAATTTTGCTGATGTTGTTGTTGTTGGATTGGCTGATTGATTAGTGCGGGCAGTCTTCAAGCTCTCGTTGGCTATTCATCTTGTTATTCTAATTCTATGCAGGCAAATGGATCCATTTTTGAAGGTATGAAGTTGTCTTTTTATCTTATTTTACGGCACCAATTCAAGCAGATTGTCCAGAGCGCTAATGGAATTCGAAAAGAGATCAGTTGTAATATCATCATAGTCCAGGCCTAGGTTTTTTAGCTCTGTGAAGCAATCATCATTGAAGCCTGGTATTTCCAACGAATTGTTGGTCTTGCTGAATGCGTCATGGCGATTGGTGTAGCCAATGCGTTCCCGAAACATTTCGGCAAGCTGCTCATCGGTTAGCTCCACTGCATGCACTTTCTTGGAATGTTGACGTATTCTGCATTAGGAAAGTTAATTAATATTTTATTTCGTTAAGATATCTTCATGGTTGTTACTTACTTTCCGCGATCAGCAAACTCCTCGGGACAATGCTTGCACTTGTATGGGTAATCAGTGTGTTCATATTGATGTTGGCGCAAACGCGCCCGTGAATTGGTCTCAAAGCTGCAGCTATCGCAGCGCCAAACTTTTGGCTTTTGATGATTGCGTTGCTCGTGTTCGCGCAGTAGAGCATAGTTTTGAAACTTGCTGTCACAACTCCGACAGCAAACTACCTCATCCTCCTTAACGTGGGCACGCTCATAATGTACGCGCAATTCAGCTGCATTGATGTAATTAGACGAACACTTGGCACACTGGTAATGCCGTTCAGAGTGCCGCTTTCGATGCACAGCCAGAGATTCGCTATTCTTAAAGCTCTTTAAGCAAATTTCACATTCGTGCAGCGTATTGACTGCGTGCATTTGTTGCAAGTGCAACTCGTACTTGCGCATGGTGCTGAATTGTTGTTCACAGAAGGTGCAGTGGACGGGCTGTTTGACCTGACAGAAACGCTGATGCGCCAGCAGGCTGGCCTTTAAATTAAACACCTTATCACAGGCAGTGCACACATATTGCCGTTCTTTAGCATCACGGATAGCTTCTCCGCTGCTCGATGGAGGCTGTGGCTGTTGTGGTGTATGCATGCGTGTGTAATGAGTACGCGCCGAGCGTTGATCTTTGAAAATGCGTCCGCAGGCGGGACAATTCTGCTGTACATAACAATACATTTCTGGAACAAAAACATTAGAGAATCAGATCAATCGTATTCAAGGAACATTTCCTATATTTCTTACCGAAATCGCCATCAATCTTATGATGTTGAATAAGATGTTGCTGCATGTCTGCTCGGCTGTTTGTCTCATAGCTATTACAGGGCCGACACTTAAAGCTTTGATCTACGTTGGTGAAAGTATGGTTAGTCATATGCATTGAGGGAAAGGTCATTAACCCTTACAGTTGGAATAAACTAAGAATAATAATATAATGTATATAGGAAAAGAAAAAGATATTTGAACTTTGATGACGTATCTATTCATGGCAGTTATACTTTTCGTGTGTAGTATAATATATACGAGGTTTGCGTACAATGATTCTTTTTAATAATGAAATGAATTAGTCTTGATTTAAGGCATGCGATATCCCTCTGCAAGGATTAACACTAGCGTACATCACCCACTTTTGGTCAGTCCAATGATATCATCTTCAGGCACATCACGGCTATGAACGCGCAAATAATGATTGCGCATTTGTTTGGCATCCGTCTCAGTGTGATTACAGATGGTGCAGCTGAGCACCGGTATATTTGGACTGGTATCCCTGGTTTGTGTAGGCTTGGTAGGCATACTGGTTGTTGATACAGCACTGGGGCCAGCTAAACCTTCAGTAGCTGAAGGTAGAACATAATAATCAGCAAATTTGTAGTATTCTAGTATACCAACTTACATTTTAAAAGAGTTGCTTTAATGGATTCAATAGATTGCAGGTCCTCAGCTGTTGGGATATTGGTTCCATCGTCGTTAAGGGTCATGTAAAGCGCACGTTGTATGAGATCGCACTCGACATCAGGGATACCAGACATATCACCATTTTTATTGTTAAAATTATAATTGTTGTTGTTTTCGCTGTTCTTGTCGGCGATGTTATTGTCATTTATAATACTATTGTCATAGAAGGTTTCACTATTCTTCGCATCGGAACCATCATTCTCATCCTCCTGATCTTGATCATTGCTCTCATACTTTACATCAAACAAGATTACTGCAAGGAGAGAAATTTTTTTTATATTGCTTCATATTGTTTAACTCAATTATTCTCTTACTATCATCTTCCTTTGGCGGCTCACTGCTGGGCACTATGTCGGTGTCTAATCGGGGTATCTTGGCGCCGCGCATATAGAGCACATTCTCTTCAATGGGCGCTGACACCCCATCGTAGCTTCCCACGAATTGCTCAAATTCTTGACTAAATTGATTCCAATTCAACAGCTCGCTGCTAGCTTTTCGTTTTAGGTCACCCGTCGATGATGTGGACGGTGGCGCAGGCGTTGTCTTGAGGCTCTGCGACTCAGCAAAGAGCTTGCGATTAGATTCGAGTGCAAGCTCCACGAAATGCATAGCCACCTCCAAAGCGCGACAGCAACGCACGCAAATTTGCATGGGCCACCTGTAGCCGCCGGGGGAGCGACTGGTCAAGGGCAAATTAGTGCATTGCCGCAGGCCTTGACCGTAAGTACGCATATTCTTCAGATCCGGTATTGTGGCGTCTAATTTAACGGTCTGGCGACTTACAGATAGACACGCGCGGCACTTGGTGTTGTTCACTTTATTCATAGCGAGCAACGCATTAGATTTTGCAGCATCCGCTGCCGCAGCCATTAGACTGCGATTTTAATGTTTATGTATGCGTGTTAATGTGTGCGGGTGTGTTTGTTATGTTTTATTTTGTTTAATCTTATTTTGATTTACAGTTAACCAGTTGACAATAACCGCTATGACAAAATTGCGTTTGTTCTTTTTCTAGTTCGCGAAATCTTAGAGAACCCACTGTCTGAGATGTGGTAAAGCGTTTAGAACAAGTTCCATCCAATCAATGAACGAACTGAGTCCATTAGGGTTTGTCACATATCTCGCTGAACATAGTTTAGATATTAATATTCCGGCTCAAAAAGAAATTATCATAAATTTCATTTAGAACTTCTGTTAATGCCCCCTAGAACACGATAATATACGCTAGGTTATTAAAAATGGATGAATTACCATTACATTTAATTTTAAATGGCAATCATATATATTTAATATGACAGTCATCGTATATCGATAGACCTCTGCGGTAAGTGCTGCCAATACGAGTGGGCATTCCCAGTCCGCAATATTTGAAAATAATTGAATGCCACAGCTAAAATAAAAATTCTATCATTGATAAAAACAATATAAAATGTCTTCAAAGCTCTCATTATATGTAAATTAAATAAAATAGAAATGTATTTCAATGGTAGCAGATAAAAATGTATTTGGGTATATTGTCCGATTAAATCTGGTTTAACAATAATTGCAGGTGTTCGTTTCCATGGATCGACGTGTGAGTTTCTTAGTGTGCTACATTAATGTAGTATTAATAAAATTTTATAAATATATAAGTAATATGTAAAGATACTTAATCTTTCGGATTAAGATTAAGATAACTTGTACATAGAACAACGCTTATTTCAGTTAACATCATTTCTATATTGTGTTTTATTATATTTCTTTATATTTACTTAACTAAATGAAGACATACTTTACGAGCACATATTTAAATAAAAATCAATTAAACTGACAGTTACGAATCTTTCAAATATGTCCAAAATATTCTCTGAATTAAGGCTGAAACCCTTACACTACATTAAGGAAATTTGTTTTAAGTATAAGATAAAATATTTATAAACAGTAAATATGTATCAAAACACAAATCAAATCGATCTGCGGGAAAGTGAGAGAAAAACTCAAAATTTTATAAAAATACTTGATCTGCGTAGGAAATGTATATGCTTTACAGGATTGGAGATGGTTCCTTCTCTCTCTGATATATTTATGGACAACTGCAATATACAGCTTGTATGTATTTAGACATATTGTCCGATTAAATCTTTTTTTCTAATAATAAAATGAATATATGTTAGTAGCATATATAAATATATAATAAAATGTTAGATACATTGTTAACAAGTCATCAGTTTAGATACAAATAAAATGACTCAAATACAACTTTTTCTTTAGTGTTAACATATGAGATATGGACTTATAGTACAATTTCTTAAATGAAAATCTTCAAGGCAATCCATATTACCTTAAGTACACAAATTTTCTTTTAAAATTTATACACAAGAAACACTTGATTCCTAATTAAATACGAGTGCCTAAGTTATTATGTATACAGCATATAGTGCTTTATATAAATTAACAGACAAACTTAATGAAAACGTATGCAATATTGTGTTAAGATGATGAGTGAGAAATAATATCTTAAGCTACGAAATCCTTTGTACAGAATAATAAACTTTTATATTCTCATCATATACTTATATATCCGAGATGCGTCCGTTAGCTAATCAGACACCTTATTCTCAATCTTGTTCGTTTTACGATTGAGCAGTTTGGAAGTTGACGCATCGTTTACAAAATATATTTTACTAATTTCCTCATCAGTTGGGTCCCATTTATGCTCACGCAGCGCATGCCTTCGAAAACTGCAAATCGAAATGAATAAATGAATATGATTTGAAATGTATACGTAAAACGTAATAAAAAGGATGGTCTTACGGGTTGCGGCGCAAATAGGTGCGAATACACTTGGGGCACTTGTAAGTATTTTTGCCTTTGTGGCTTGCCATGTGATTCCTTAGATGCAGACTGGTGAGCATGTCGCGCCCGCACGTTGGACATAAATACTTAATTGCCATATGGGAGGCTGTCTGATGACGCTTAAGATGATGTTTGTAATTAAAAGTCTTCTTACAGCCATCCATACCGCATTTAAGGGACAACTTGGCGCGATGTTCCGCCTGAACGTGGTTTTCCAAATCCGTAGTAAGAGAAAATTCCTTGGCACACTCTTTGCATTTAACTTTATTGGCCGCATGCCGCTTCATATGGTAATTAAGTAAGGTCACTGTACGGTATGTGGTGTTGCATATTTTGCACTGATGCTGGTAATTGTTACGCGGCGACACTGTGTCACTGGAATGTTGATCCAATTCGTGTTGCAAGAGCTTGCTTAACTGATCAAAAGTCTGGTTACACTGCTTGCACACAAAAATAGGAGTTCGCGGAAGACGAGAGCGTAAATCTTTAACTGGCGATGGTTCCAGGGCCGCAGTCAGTAGCTTATCGCTGCCATTTAAGAGTTGATGGGCGATTGGTGTTATATTGAAGCTATCGCTGTTCTCGCTTTTAGTGGGCGTAGCAGGCGTTCCATTGCCAATAAAATCAAAATCAAAGTCAAATGCCGCTGGCGTTGGAAAACGCGTGGAGTCTGCTGTTGTCGTAGTAGTTGGTTCAGTTTGTGGTGCGTCATTTGTTGTTGCTTCTGTTTGAATTGAAGCGGATGATGAAGCTGCCGTTGTGTCTGTTGTTTCGTTTGTTTCAGTTGTCGTTATAGTTGTTTCTGTAGCTGCTGTATTTAATACTTGTGTTGCACTTGATGTGGATGATGTTGTGGCTGCTGTAGATGTTATTTCTGTAACTGGTGATGTTGTCGAGTCTATTGTTTGTGTATCTGGATTTTCCATTTTTCCAACGGTGTCGCTGTCTATAAGATTCTCTGCTACAGTTGATGATAATCGAGGATCATTGTGAATCAGCAACATTAAAAAGAATTTTTACATTATTTGAGGCATGACGTGGATGTTGTCGTTGTTGCAGCATGTTTTTTTGGGCATATTTGGAATTTGAGTTTGAATTGATTGTTGCTACGCTATTGACCCTCTTACCGCTTTTTCCATCGCCATCGCCATCGCCAATCCCAGCATCAGGCAGCTCTATAGATTCCATCCGGTGGAGCTCATGCTGCGATGTTGTTTTGTTGTCATCGCTGTCATTCGTCTGAGATGTGGTTGTAGCCGCCAGTGTGGTTGTAGTTGCCGTTGAATTTGTTATCGGGTGAGGCGACTGCATCTCAATGATTGTGTCCACTAAATGACTACGTTGTAGATGACGAGTCAGCGTACGCTTGGCCGCAAATGAGCGAATGCAGCGTGGACACTCAAAAGGCAATTCTGTGTGGAAATGATTATAAATTTGTTAAACTATATTCAACGTATTTAAAAGCTAAAGTGTAACTTACTTCGAATGATAAACACCTCGTTAGCATGCACAGAGACTGTGAAAGATATTAGATCATAATGAACACAATGTTTGGGTATATTTCGATTTCGATTTGGATTTACTTACCGCCATCGTTGATGCCATGATGCGCGTTTAGATGCTTACGCATCTCAGTCTCCACTTCGCATTCGAAAGGACACTTAGCACACATCAGCATAGTAGCTATGAGAGAAGAGAATCAATAGGTTTTACATTTCAGTCATTTAAATGAATCCTGTTTAAAGCTTTCACGTTGTTTGAATACTGTATTGTGCTAACATAACCCATCCTTTGAGCACTCACGTTTGTCAATATTGATGTTAATCTTTTCAATAGTAGTGCGCGGTACGGATACCTTGTCACCCTTCGCCTGCACCATGTCCCGACTAGGCATGCGCTTGTGCACCGTCTTATAGTGTCGTATTAGCAACCGTTTCATATTGTACAGATTGGTGCACAGTTCACAGCGATAGGGCGCCAAACCTAAAATGAATAGCGTTAAAATGTGTTCATATTACGAGACGATTTGCACTTACCGCGATGTATAAACATATGATTCTCGAACTTGTACTGGCTGGTAAACTTCTTGTTACAATATATGCAATATGGTTTTTGAAGATGCTTCGATTGTTCGTCATCAAAGTCATCCACATCATCATCATCGCTGGTGAGCATCAAATTTTGATCGGTAGCTGCCTCATTATTTTCATTCTCGTCATCATTTTCGGCGTCATCTTCATCTTCCTCCTCTTCATCATCTTCACCCACCTCTACGTCCTCTTCAAAGTCTTCAAATAGATTTTCAGTATCAAAATCCAGGCTTATATTATTATTATCTATAACAATATCATCGCCGTCGACTACAGGCATATCGTCAGCGGGTATGGTACAAATGGCAGCTACATCGGTGTTATCAATAAATTCCTGCATATCTCCAAAGACATTAGAGTTTGCATTCGCTGTGGCTGGAGCAGGCATCACTTCCCTTGGATGATCTGATATTGTGGTTGCTGTCATGTTATTAGAAAAAGACTGCTCTGGAAATATTGAAAATGTGCTTGAATCTGTGGCTGTTGTGACTGCTGTTTCAGTTGCCGTCTCAGATGTTGGATTAACTTCTGCAGTTGCCGCATAAAACAATGAGGAGGCATCAACAACCACATTAATCTCGCCGGTTGGCGTTAACACTGCAGTAGTTGTTGCTTGCGGCAGCTTATGCTCCGTTATTGTTGTTTCAGCTATTACTTCCGAAGCCGTGCTTGGGTCTGCGGATACAAACATCTTGAAAAACAATGCAGCTGAAAATTATAATTATAAGACATACATTTAATACCTAGTGGGATATCCGGAATGACTGGCTTTACATTTGTCAATTGTTTTCGACCATCACCGATCCGCGCCGATCTGTTAAGAAGTCCCGTCGAGTCATTGGTCCAGCTTGGACGCAGCTGTACCTCATTGGGCTTTATAAGGTGCTTCTCACTGTAGTGTACACGTAGCTGACCACTGCTTGTTGCCTCGAAAAGACACATGTCACAGGAAAATGTACGAATCTTGTCCGCCGACAGAGGCAAAAGCGATCTTGCCAGCAGATTATTTTTAGTATCACTAATGGATGTCTTATGCTGAATTGTGTAGTGCTGTATAAGATCGGCACTACGCAGCGAGTAGTAGGCACACTGGTCACAATAGAATTTAGGTAGATCTAAAATGTACACTTCGTTAGACCTATTCAATTTGGTATGAGTCTCAGAAATTATTTACGACTGTGCGTTAGCTGATGAGATTTCAAACGTGCCACCGTGGGAAATGCTTTCGGACACAGTTTGCATCTGTGCTTCAGGGCGGCAATTGACGCTGGTGCTGGTCTTAACTTTGGTTTTACTGTAATAAGTAGAAAAAATAATCAGTTGACATTACTATTGAAAATTTATTAATATACCAACCTCTTATCTGCGGTAACGCTTCTTCTACAATCATATGGTTTATATCAACATCCATAGCATTATTATAAACTGTATCCGGTTTTGTGTCACTTAAGAGAGTCTGAAGATTCATATTGGTCGGCGGTGTTGTTGTCGTTGTATTGGTTTCTATGCTATCATCAATGTATTCGAAGACAACTCCACCGTCGTTAACTTGTTGTAGAGAACCATCGGGCAGAACCAAAAACTCTGCACCTATGCTTACATTATTGCTAGTGCCTAGCGAAGTATCAGCAGCAGCAACAGTTGTAGCTGAATGTGAACTAGGCTGGTCAGCGGACAATGAGTTTGTCAATTGCTTTTCAATATCACGCAGTTGATCTACATCCAATTTAGGATGCGAAAAGTCTTCGGGCGTTAGCACAGTAGGTATCAACAGCTCCATGTCTTCCAGTGTGCAAACCTTTACTTGCCCGTCGTCCGAAGCGGCTGATGAAGTTGTTGCCTTTTCATCAGGCAATATGGATTTTCTGAACTTAAGTTGCTGTTCAATTTGGGCGGCAGTCAGGCCGTGTGCTGTGCGATAATGTTCCGGCAGCAAACGATGCTTCACCGTCACATAACTACACAATTTGCAGTTATGCCTCGACGCTTCTGTTGGATGAAATTAACAATTAATGAATTAGTAACACGTTTCCAATAAATTTAAATTTACTCAAAGAAGAGAAAAGATTACAATAGAGTTTCGCTGTTTTATTTGCAAAAACAGCAAAGTGTCTGTCATTAACATCTTAATTATCTTCAAGTGCAAATATTGATGACAGAGGAAGAGTGAGAGAAATTTCTGACTGAGTCACTAAAATTACCAGTGTGCATGCGTATGTGCTGCTTGAGCTCAAACCGATTGTAGATAATCGCGCCGCAGATTTTACATTCGTGGCGGACGGTGGCCTTAAGAGGCTTCGGCAGTTGCGCCTCTCTTTGGCTGCTAGCCTGCAAATAAATAAATGTTTTACTCATGCCCCATTTATTTAACACCAACTGTACAACTACACACCTCAAATAGCTTCGGCTGATGGCCATTGAAACGAGTTGTGGTCTTGTGTTTACCAGGGCACAACTTTTGGCACAATATTTCGTGTGCACGCAAACCGTTTTGTATAAATAAGTAAGCAATTTGCAGGCTTTTGCTGCAGTCTACGCAAATGTATTGAGGAAGCTCGGGTAGATTTTCTGTGCGCATACAGAATAAAAGTAAGCGTATCAGGGGCAACTTTGCAGCGGTCTCGTTATTGTCGCCTATGACACCTTCTGTCAGCATATCCAGCTTGAAGAATTCCGCCTCGGACTTCAAGCAACAGCGACACGCAAATTTGAAATCGATTTCCTTGTGCTCTGTTTTCACTTGTTTGTTCGCCATTCTGGCACATTAAAGGCATTTACACTAAAGGTAAAGTAATATTGCTCTTTCAAAAGAAATGGGACACTCTTTTAACGCGAAATATTGTTTTTCTATTCTTAATAGAAGCGCAGATATTAAAAAGCATTAACAATGTGACGCCGTCGCGTCGCTGTAGGGCTGCAATTGTATGCAGTTCATGCGAATGGCAAATTGTAATGATGCTATGTTATCAATCGATAATTAGTTTTCGATATCGATGTAGTTTTTAATTTTGAATTTTGAATTATTTATTTGCCAGTAAACAGAAAAATTCCTGTCAAAAAAGGACCAATATACCTCACTGCGCTCCTACTAATTTGAATATTTCTGTGTTAATGCCACATTTTACCGTATGGTTTCAAAACCGGATTTTTTTTCTTTTATTGAAATTGGCTTTTTTTACATCCGCAACTCAGTATAATTTTGCTAGTGTCTCTTTCTTACGCTTAAATAAGCACTATTTACTATATTTTAGCAAATGGTCGGAGCCACAATAATGGAAACGAGAGTGAATGTAATTGACACACTTTCCCATTTGTTTACAATTTGTATTCATCCTATTTTCTATTGAATAAACAAAAACGATTGGATATCGTAAAACCGTGGTAACGGCATTTCTTCTAACTAGTTGGTGTGATGTAGGGTACAGTTTTCCTTTTTATTGGGCAATACTAAATGAAAGACTTTTACATTTTTTTGGTATTTCACTTAAGTTTCTTGGAAATTAGTTTGCTATTAATTGGAATTATGTTCTGTGTAATTTTAATTCCTAGTTTACTGTTTTTCACATCAGTTTGAGTTTATTAAGCAAAGTTCTCGAGATCAGATATACCGGACGAACCCATTATTTATTAGTGAGGGCTGCCAACTTACATTAAAAAAATTCGATTGTCCATTCACATGCATACGTAGATTGACCATTTTTAGGACATTACCTAAGGGGACCGGTACACAAGTTGTGTACACATAATTTTAACTAATAACAGATTAAAATTTATATTGTAACTTTTAAATTAAGCTGATTGAATGGCAAATAGCTATGATATACCCAGCTGGGCCGGCAAACCGCCCACTGGACTACATTTAGATGTACTTAAGGATGAGAAGCTTGTGCAAAAGCTTATGGTAGACGATAAGCGTTGCTATTTGTTTGGGCGCAATAGCCAAATGAATGACTTTTGTATTGACCACGCCTCATGCTCGCGAGTCCATGCGGCATTTGTCTACCACAAGCATCTCAACATTGCCTACCTCGTTGACCTCGGCTCCAGTAAGACTATTTCATTACAAGACGCACTCTGACTAAATATTATTGACATTTTATACAGCACACGGCACATTCATTGGCACGTTACGAATAGAGGCGCACAAGCCGACACAACTGCAGATCAACAGCACTTTTCACTTCGGTGCATCTACACGCAACTACATACTTAGGGAGCGACCGACAGCTGGTGGTCAGCATACCAACATAATGGAGGATTTGCCGCTTAGCGAGACTAGTGACGGTGCATTGCTTGGACTGCCTGAAAGTCAAACGGAATTGGATGTGAGTAAAGGCTGTTGTAAGTCTCTTGCCTATTTAATTCATATTCTTCACTACAGAACCTGACGGAGTACAACACGGCACATAATCGCCGCATCTCCATGCTGGGCATTGCTGACGACAACACCCGCAAGCAAAATGCAATGAAACCAGGACGCAAACGCCGCAACGTGACTTTCAATGACGAGGAAATCATTATTAATCCTGAAGATGTTGATCCCAGTGTCGGTCGTTTTCGTAACCTTGTGCAGACAACCGTGGTACCGGCGAAACGATCGCGGTACGAACCAAATCACATGGGTCTACACACGGGCAACAGCAGTGGTACACCAAATATCGTCAGCGCATTATCCGCTAGTCACCAAATGTTCCAACAGAGCGTAGGCGAGATGAAGCAACAACCGCAGCAACCAACGCCAACATCACCACAAGCTGCTGTTCACTCGTCCATAAATTCGTTATACCAGGGCCTGCCAGCAAGTTCACTCGATGCATTACACGCCGGTCAGGTCAAGGCCAACAATAGCGATTTTGAGCCCATTTCACCACTAGGCCTCACCACCAAATTGGGCCTATTGTTGCCTAATCCGGCACCGGATGTAACGCCTAATTTCGATGAGCCGCTCATCCCAAGTTCATCCATAGCACAAAAGCTTGCCATGGCAAACGCAAATGGTTCGTCCAATACTCACGCGTATCTTTCATATTTTATCAAATTTATTTTCTTTGCAGTTCGTCGGTTTGTAGATGATCTTCATGAATCGAGTGGAGAAGGTGATTCGCTTTGTCCACAGAAGAAGAAATATGCTAAGGAAGCATGGCCAGGACGCAAACCTATGCTGGGACAATTGTAGCATATATATGTGCCCAGGTTCGACAGCTCATCCTTTTGAGAGAATTTCCGTGAGCTGATGCTTATCATGAGTTGACCAAAACAACACATAAGCTGGGAGGGAATTCCTTGGATAAATAGCGTGTACTGCTTCCAAATTGAATCTCCCCATCAGTCGCTTAGAAATACATAAATTTTAAGTCGTTTGCGTTTTATCCCGAACAATTACAAAATTTTATAAGACAAGATTTTAATTTTTTGGCTACATTTTACAGCTATGTGGATAACGTGGGAACGGTATAACATCGCGTATGTTCTTGACGCCCGTCAGAAGTTGCAGATAACGCTCGAAGCCCATGCCAAAACCGCCTGTAGATACTCCTCCGTATTTTCGAAGTTCTACATACCAAGCCATGTCTTTGGGCAGTTGCGGATGTGCTTCAAGGCGTTCAGCATTATTTTCGCGCAAGCTTCCACCGCACAATTCGCCTACAGATGGCATTAAAAGATCCAGCGCATGTACACGCTCTGGATTGCTGTCCGAGACTTTCATGTAGAAGGGTTTCTGTTGCTTAGGCCAGTCGACGACAAACACCGGCACACCACAGTGTGCAACAAGAAATAGCTCCTGCTCTTTACTGAAACCGTCCGCCGGGTTAACAGGAGTCTTAAAGTTATCCTTATTTGCCACAATTAACGCCAAAGCCTCGTCATAACTTAGAGTTTTCCAAGGCACTTGCAGCCATTTTAGATCCGAGCTGGCACCCGCGCTGTTCTGACAGAAGTGCAAATCGGAGGAACTATTGTTGAGCAAGCGGTTGGAAATATCTTTGATCATATGTTCTATGAATTCGGCCAGTGATTCTAGATTCTCCATATGCACCAGTTCCGCCTCAAACATGTAAAATTCAGATAAATGCAATGGCGACTTTGAGTTTTCAGCACGGAATGCAGGTAACATCGTGTAGGTGTTTCCCAGGCCGTAGGACATTGCCTCTAGATGCAGTTGGCCGGACACGCTCAGAAATACTTTCTGGTTAAAGTAGCTTTGTTCCGAGGGTACATTGGGTCGTGCCATTTGCTTGAGCAGCTGTTCCGAATCGGGCTGCACACGAAAGACCTGTAACATAGACAAAATATATATTTCTATTGGCACAAATATTAAATATGTACTCCATACCTCGCCGGCTCCCTCACAGTCATTTGTGGTCAATATGGGAGTATTAATCTGCACAAAACCGTGTTCGTCCATGTAATCGTGTATGGCCTTCTGTGCTTTGTGTCTGACTCGCATTTGGGCAGCAATGTAGTCGACACGGGAACGGAGATGCAAATGCTCCCGTACATATTCGGGCGCATGTGTTTGCTTTGGAGAGAATGGATACCCATCTTGCAGATGACCCTGTGCTTTAAGGCAATTAGTTTGAGCCGGAACCATACACAATATATGTATTTACCCATTGATTGTACGTTATCGGCATGCAGCTCGTATTGTCCATTAGGGGCCACTTGAACACGTCCCACAGCGCTAACAACGCTACCTGATGTCAGCTGCTGTGTTTCGGTATTACGTGGTACCACAACCTGGAATTTATTGCTGGTAGAGCCATCGTTGATGTCCAGGAATATATTGTTCTTTAGCCGTCGCACATTTTTTATCCAGCCCTGTAAAACTTTACACATTAAGATATTAATATTTACAAACAATGTAAACTCTTTCCTTACCTCCACTTGTAGCGTGTCTCCCGGCTTGCTTGCATTAGCAATTTGTGCAATACGTTGAACGCTGCTTTTAAATCTCTTAATTAACAACATTTTGCTCTACTTTCAGTCTCCATTGATTGCATCAGCCGGTAATACGCCTGTTCATTGTTGTGATTAATAGAACTCATCTTAGATAATGCCAATTAGAGATGGGCGATATATCATGTAACAGGTAGCTTATAAATCGTAAGCAGTAAAAGTAATGTCAACATTTAAAAATATATTTGTATTATAAATATATAAATAATAATATAATATTTAATATTTAATGCAAATTAGTTAGCGTATTTTCACAGATCCGGAATAATCGAACAACAATAAAAATAATAATAATCGAACAAAAATGATTTTATTTCAAAGTTGAGCTGCATACATGTTTTAGGTATCGAACTGTAAGTTTGGCGGCTTATTTAAATATTTTTAAAATATTCAATGTTCTGGTGTATCCAATCATTAGCGGCTTTAAGTAAGTTTGGATTATCGACAAACTCTTTCTGATCAAACTGTTTAATAGTAGTGTCCTTGCCTCCGCTTCTTACGAATCCAGCTTCGCCTTTTTTCAGGACTCCGACGGATGCCATTTGGTGCATGTTAACTGATTTATTATTTCGAAAGTTCTTGATGCTTAAATGGTCAACCAATTTTTCCAGGCCATCTACACTCGGTACACAATCTAAGAATTTGCCAATACTCATTATAGTTCCTGGTAGATCAATCAACATATCTTCATAATTCAGGAAGAGAACGTTGGACAAATGACTGTGTTGTTTTCCCTCTTTCACGTGACTATAATAGGGCAGCCATGGATCTATAATTGAACACTGGTTATTAAAATCAAATTCAACTAGTAAACATACTTAGT
The DNA here is from genome assembly GCA_035045065.1 of Hirtodrosophila trivittata. Classification (NCBI taxonomy): domain Eukaryota; kingdom Metazoa; phylum Arthropoda; class Insecta; order Diptera; family Drosophilidae; genus Hirtodrosophila; species Hirtodrosophila trivittata. The sequence continues at coordinate 15,549,333 of JAWNNK010001311.1, read as the reverse complement.
CCATTTTGGAAATAACGCCAGTAGCGCTCAAAATCTCCAGTGTATCCCTGCGTACGGAATAGCCGGTTTAGATGATAATACGATACGGCGACATCCTTAGGATTTCGAGCCACATAAATGATCTGAAATTAGTTGGAACGTAGCGTATTATCCACTTATTCTTGGATTGCGTAATCACTTGCTTTGCATTTATTTTTCAGTACACTCGGCGGCATCAATGAAAACGGAAAATGCGTTTTGATAAAACGCCGTTGGTCACGTGGAGACTCGTCAAGCGTTTCGTAGCCTGGACGGGATATCAACTCAATAAACTCTACAGCAGCTGCAGAGTCCTTATTCTCAGCCAGGAGCTCTATTTTAACAGCGTCATGCATGAATAAAGGAAATCTGCCAGCAGAAGCGCATTGAACAATATGAAAATGAATTCTTGTCCCACGATTCTTTAAACTCACTCAAAGAAGGGAAAACGCTCAGTTAGAGGGTGTTCCCGGGCTTGTTCGAAATCCAGATCATTCGCAAGCAGCCAGATCATCTCCTGTGTCCAGGTGGTGCCCGATCGTGGTACAGTTGTTATCCAAATGTCATCAGGACGCGCCTCAAAGTTGTAATACGCCTCGGCCTCAGCTTTGAACTTGTATGGAAAGAAATAACCCTCGGGTCCAACTTGCACAAATCCTGTGCGCTCTCCTGCCCAACCCATTACATAATCTTTGAGTAAATATAAATTATAATGAGTATTACCAACCTGTAAAGTACTCCAGTAGCTCTGCATTGGTGGTAGCCTCCACGTCACGTACGTCATAGGGAAACTTAATATGTGTCGTATCCATTGCTACTCGAGACGCACTCGACAAGTTGCTAGCACTAACTAAATTGGACGCCGCCCAACTGGTTGCCACTTACGATTGTGGCCGGGAAAGCGTATTTTTTTCTCGTAATAGTTAACTGCAATACTTTCGGCCCAGAGAAAGTGACGTTCTCGGCTGTAATTCGGCAACCGGTTAGTAGTGTTCAACTATAACTGTAATTGCTTGGCTAAGCGGAAATTATTGTCTTACGAGCGTGCAAAAAAAATAAATAAAAGAAAAATTATATCAAGATATCGACGCTTATTATACCTCGTCTTTAATAAAGTATTAAGCTTTTTTTTGTACATAACGATACTACATTTATTAGCTTCTTATCATTATATGATTAGGGATTAGGTATATCTGATTATTTGGAAAGCATTTAAGATGCAGTTTTCAAACTGAAAGAAAAGGGACTATTAGCTTTGTGAAAGTGTTTGCAAATAGAAGGCTCTTCGCCTCTACAATTCAACCTATGTTACGGATGACCGCGTTGATCTCAAGACGTAAAGAATCTTAAACCGTACTCAGATCATGTTTATTAAAAATTTTGGAATTTTCCCATTTTAAATATATGTACGTGTGTGTAAGTGTACATATATGTGTGCGGAGCTCTGTTAGATTATACCTTTGTCCATATAGCACCCGGGTTAAGGGTATCTCATTGTCAGGAACTGAATTTTACTTGTTGATTTTATAAATGTCAAAAGGCTTAGTCATTATTTTAATTGCTCCGGGGAGGCGACCTTGATGCTTTTTGCTGTTTTTTTAATTGGAGCACTTTTTATGTAATTGTTTAATTGATTCAAAAACGATCGGATTACTGTTACACGGAATTATACGTTTTATCGGGCACCAATTTACAATAATGTAAAAAAATACAAGAAACTTCAATTTTCAGGTCCCAAAGTCTCTACAAGTAGGCAGATAAACGAAAAAGTTTTACTATTACTTGTTATTAGTTTTCATTTTAAACTTCTTCAAGCTATAGGAAAATTACACATAGTTCGCTTAAGAATTTATAGCTATAATTAGCGTAAACGACTTGTTTTAAATTGTCGTTATAAATATGAATAAAATATATATATATATTATTGATCTCGGAGCAAAGTCTGCTTAAAAATCCATATTTCGGCGTCTACTAGGTATCAGGCAAACAGATCACAGGAAATGATAGTTATTGATTAAGATTTCCACTAACTGCTCAATCGGCATTTGGAGCGAAACGCCTGCGCCTAAAAGCATGCAACACTTTTTATAATTATGGAGCGCAATTGTGCGTGTAAATTCTCAAAGCTTAAAGGCTAAGTTCCTTATTATTACAAGCACGAGATAGGCAGCTCGATAGCAGGTCAGTAGGGTGCTCAATTCCTCCACATTACTTTTACCTTTGGTGCATAAAAATATAAGGGGTATAATAAATTTGTTCAAATATATAAATAATATGGTTTATTTCAAACGTTTTTATTCTATCAAATATTCCGTTGTATCCAATCATTAGCAATCTTAAGTAGATTTGGATTATCCACAAACTCCTTTTGATCAGAAGAATTTTTGCCCCCACGCCTCACAAATCCGGCTTCGTCTTTATTCAAGATTCCGGCGGATGTCATTTCGTGCATGTTGACCGATTTATTATTTCGAAAGTTATTGATACTTAAATGATCAACCAATTTTTCCAGACCATCTGCAGTCGGTACACAATCTAAAAATTTGCCAATTCTCATCAGTGTTCCCGGCAGATCAGCCACCATATCTTCATAATTCAGGAAGAGAATGTGTGACAGATGACTGTGCTGCTGTGCCTCCTTAATGTGACTATAATAGGGCAACCATGGATCTATAATTAAACACGGGTTATAAAAAGCGAAGTTAGAAAAAGGACATACTTAGCCCATTTTGGAAATATCCCCAGTATCTCTCAAAATCTCCAGTGTATCCAAGCGTGCGGAATAGACGATTGAGATGATAGTACGAAACAGCGACATCTTTAGGATTGCGAGTCACATAAATAATCTGAAATGTATTCGACTGTAGAGTGTTCATCCATCAATTCTTGGACTAAGCTATAACTTGCCTTGCATTTGTTCTCCAAGACACTCGGTGGCATTAATGAAAAAGGCAAATGCGTTTTGATAAAACGCCGTTTGTCAGATGGTAGCTCGCGCAGCGACTCATAGCCCGGACGTGAAATCTTCTCAATAAACTCTATAGCAGCGGCAGATCCTTTGTTCTCATCCAGAAGCTCTGCTTTTAGATCATTATGCATGAACAATTGAAATCTGCCAACAGAAGCACATGAAATCACACGATCTAAAAAGATTCTTTTAAACTCACTCGAAGAAGGGAAAACGCTCAGTTAGAGGGTGTTTCCGGGCTTGTTCGAAATCCAGATTATTGGCAAGCAGCCAGATCATCTCCATTGTCCATGTGGTGCCTGATCGCGGTACAGTTGTTATCCAAATGTCATCAGGGCGGGCCTCAAAGTTGTAATACGCCTCGGCCTCAGCTTTGAACTTGTATGGAAAGAAATAACCCTCGGGTCCAACTTGCACAAATCCTGTGCGCTCTCCTGCCCAATCCAATGCATAATCTTTGAGTAAATATAAGTTATAATGAGTATTACCAACCTGTAAAGTATTCCAGTAGCTCCGCATTGGTGGTAGCCTGCACATCGTATATGTCATATGGAAATTTACGAGTAGCCATTGCTCTTCGAGGCGCAGTCAACAAGTTGCTAGCACTAACTAAACTGGACTCCGCCCAACTGATAGGCGCTTGGAATTGCAACGAAGATAGCGAATCTGTTTACTCTTATTGACTTGCATCTTATGGACATGCTAAAAAGTCTATGTGACTATGAATATACCCTTTATTTAAGAATCTTTTAATTGTATATACTTTATATTTAATATTTTTATAATCTTAGAAGGAATCAATACACAAAATTGTTTTTTACTTTTATTATTTTTATTTTTTGAAATTATTTTTGATACCAAAGAGAAAATGAGATTGTGTTCCATATAGACATGGAAGTGTCAAGAGTATTTACAAGTAGAATATACTCTTCATTATGTTACATATTTACAGAGTGTATCAATAAGAACCAGGGGTCATTTTTGTATATATTTTCATATTTAATTGTGTCAAACTGAATAATGAGTAGAATAAAAAAATCACGAGCATACAAGTATTTTGCCCCGATAGAGCAAATCCGTGATCGGAGCAGATTATATATTATTTGAAAGATTAAATGGTATCGATATTGGCGTTGCATTGTCTAACACGCTGGCATGGTGCAACGACGTTGCTTGACCAGACGTTTGGGGCAAGCCTGGCCGCCTGGTTGCGGCTCGCTGATAACATAGCGATAGCCCTCGGAGTAGCCTGTGCCACAGGTAACGTTGCAGTGCGTCCAGTTTGACCATTCAGACATAACGCATCCCTTGGGCATGTTGCTCTCCTGTTCACGATCATTGGCATTGGAGCTTGATGAAGCTGACATTTCCGGGTGTATCTTATTGCAAGTGTGGAGGCAGTCGCCTTCGTTGAGGAAGTTATTGCGGTTGCCGCGGCAGCCGCCGTAAGTAAAGGTTTCACAGCGATTGGATTGGGCATTGTAAGCATAGCGCTGATAGCTGCCCCGGCAGGGTCCCGCTTCTGGTTCCTGCACACAGATGTCTTTGGCCATCTCCATATTGATGTGACAGTCTAGAGCATGCTGGCACTCTCTTTGCTGATGTAGTTCCAAGCGTTTTGTGCAAGTGTCCTTCATGGGGCCGTCCTCCAGCAACACCAGGCGCTTACGTATTGCGCTACCGCGTCCACATGAGCCAGAACAGGGACTCCAGTCGCTCCACTGGGTGGTAGGGCAGTCTGGATCGGGCAATTCGACCTGCTCGTAAGTACACTCTGGTCGCATGCACTTATTCTTCTCAACAATGGTGATGTGCGGACAGCGCTTACGGCCTTGCGGGTTGACAAAAGTGCGAGTGCGCATCGTGATTCCTATGCCACAGCTGGCCGAACACTCTGACCAAACGCTCCAGGGCGTAGTTTTGCACATGCCAGCGCCCTCTCCGTTATCGGTGATAAGAGACTGTGAATTGGCCATGTTCTCACCCTCATCTTCGTCTCTATCTTGACCAGCTAAACCATTAGGGCATTCGGGTATGTCTGCCACGCACATTTCTTTGGACACCAGCTGACGTGAGCACTTGGCCATCTTTGCCTGTTCTTCATTTAGATACTGGCGATTGCGCATACGAATACCTTTACCACATTTAACAGAGCATGGACTCCAGGCGGTAAAGTCACTAACGCGACACTCGGCTGTAGCGAAATACACAATAATAATAATAGCTTAATATCCGGATAATTTAGATGTCTTACAGCGTGTGTCTTGTTCCTCTGCATCGTCGGACACTTCTAATTGAAGTGCCTGGAGAAAGTCGTCATCGCAATTACGTGAGATAATCTTTTCTCGACGCACATATAGCTTGGCAAGCGGCGTCATATGCTTGCTTTTCGGATTGTAGAAAGGCGCTCGTGGATCCTCTGGGTACATAGTTGTGATCTTATACATGCGCTCTCGTGGCTGAGTCTCAGAATTAGGGGACTATAATAAAAGAGAATTAGATTTATTCTTAAGTATTACAATGTCCGCTTACCATATAGGTAATGCCACTGTCGGTGCCGGCATCCCATGGGTATAAATCAAAGTCTAGGGATTCCTTCCAGCTGCAGTCCGATGTACATAGGTCAACACCGTTGATTCCGACTACCCAATCGGGTGACGGGCCAAACATGGAAGCCAATGAGATTTTGGGATGCTTGCGATCTACTCGGAATTTCGACGATGTGTTCTGATTCACATTTGGATACCAGAGGCCGGCAGCTTTTATAAGGGTGCGTAGTTTTGGACCCTGCGCCCGCAGCTCCGTCTCTAGTGCCGTTGGCGAACCCCATTCGGCCAACGAGCGGAAACCATCGGTGGCTATATGATTCTCGCCCCAAAATGAAAAGTTAGATTCATGCGAGGCGCCAATAACATCTGAGAAATGTGTGAGCCAAGTGGCAAAGGGATAATCCTTGGGATGTGTCTCATTTGACCAGATTCCTTCAAATATAAACTGTCCAAGTATTGTATTAGTTGGAGTTTTAAGTAATTGATTTTTACTGCTTGACTTACGCTATATTTGGCTTCATCACATGCACAGCACAACTTTTGCGTTGCTTCTGCACTTGGTTTATGTTCACATATAACCTGTGTGAGCTGGCCGTCATCTGAGAACCAGGCCCGTGGACCTTCATACACCATTGCGGAGAGAGAGACACAGCCCGAGCCAGTCTCTGGTGCCACCCACATGACCTGAACTTCGGTCTTGGGCAAATCATCAGCTTCCGATACTGTATTAACGCAGCGATCATTGAATTTTGTAAGTGAATCGCTAAAAAGCTGGAAACGACCAACACGACGTGGACTGGCCACCTGAGGGCGTCTATTAGGAGTGTGTGCTTCAGCAGAGATGGTGAAATGCGTAAAATGCTGGATTTTGTCATGGGTGCGAGCTCCAAGCACGAGTACTGAAAATAAATAAAATAATCGTTAGTTTTCAAAAAGTACTCAATGACTCTGCTGTGTAGCATCGAAAAGATCATTTTAGTTTCGATAAATACTTTCGATACATCGCTAAACGCAAATCTGGAATAATTCATTCGATTATCAATAATATATCAATAACAATGCTACTTTTTGGTAGAAATAACACTTTGTGGCAAATAAAAGAACCCAATGGATTCAGTCACCGATATTTTTTTAAATTTTGTTATTTCTGTCACTGTTACTTTTAAAATTTTGTATATTCATTTAATAGTACCTCTGACATCATATATCGGCCATCTTTATTATCAGTTGTAGCGCGCTTTTTAGTTGATCGAAGCGCGTTCCGGTTCGTCTTAAGTTCTTTTATTTTTTTTTAATGATGAATTAAATATTGTACATTGTAAACTGTACAACTTGTGCCAAAATGAGTTCTTTTCGCGATCTTCCGTCGAAAGGTTGCGTGAACTTCGAAAAGTGCGGCGATGTGGTAATTTCAGCCAAGGACAACATGATTGGAATGTATTGTCTGTTTTGCTGTGATATTTATACGAACTTGGCGGAATTTATACATCACTTGCATAGAGCGCACAACGATGTATTTAAATTTACAACGGCGCACAATGTGTATACTATGGAAGAGCTGTTGTCCCTAACAGACGATGACGAGGATGTGCAAGCGCCATTGCAATTGCAAGCAAAAAACTGCGGCAGCAGTAAATCCGGTCTGCCAGCTGCCTCTGTAGACACAACTGACGTTAAGTGTTTAAATAGCGGCGTCATCAAAAGCGGTACGGAAACCGAAAAGGATATCAGGAATACGCAGGCGGGAAGCAAAAAGGACCTTGTGACGAAAACTTTGTTAAATGGTAAGTAGGAACTTTGAATGCACTTTCTATCGATTCTCTTTAACTAAAACTTCTTTCTTTGCAGCTGATAAATGTGTACCAAATGGGGCAGCCGTTAATGCAACAAAATACCATATTAAACAAGAACACTGCACAATAAACTGCACTGAAAAGGAACTTGACGTGGTCGAATCGAAACCTATTCGCCACAGCGCTGGAAAAAGAAACGTAAAATTACAAACCAAGTGTGATCTTAAGAGCTATACTATTGCACGCTCTGTGCGCAAGCGTGTGCAGCAGCAGCGTCTGACAAATCTAAAGAAGCGTATATTCCTTGCTCTGGAAGCAGAACAGCTTCAGCCAGTGCCCGTTTCATTTAAAGAAGCCAACGAGCAGGATATTGGGCATATTGAACTGGAAGTGAAAACGTTATCTGACAGTTTGCTGCCTAAACAAATACTGACTAAGCCTATGCCTTTAGTTGGAAATAACGAATCCAAGAATAAGAAAAAGCCCACACAAATACCTAATGTACCTTTCAAAGGAAAAATAGAGAAAAAAACGATTTCGTACAATGAAAACAAAGAGAATGATACTAAAAACTCACAGGAACATTTGACCTACAATCTTCTTTCAAAATTACCTACAAATTATAGCTCAATCGAGCCTGCAACTCTATCAGTACCCATACAAGATCAGAGTAAAATTAAAAAGAAAAATTCTACCTTAGCTAAATTAAGAGCTTTGTTGAAGTCTAAATCTAGCACGGTTAAACCAATACTGAAAGAGCTTGACAACGTAGACAAAGTCGCGTCAGTAAAACCAACAGTCATAAGTCTCCAAACCAAAATGAATACCAAAGAGAAAAACAACGCAAAATTTAAGGAATCTATAGAACCCTATCCGAAAGCTGCTGAGCCAATTGAACTGTCCGTTGAGACTGAAAACAGACCTAAGAATACTATATTAGAGGAAAGAAAGGTCAACAAAACATTAAAAAGGTCTCCTATCATTCTAAACGAAGTCAGGATATTGCCAAGACTCAATTTAAAACTCGAGAAATCTGAACCAATAAACCAGCAGTCAGCCAAAACCATAGAAAAACCACGAAGATCTTCGTTGAACCACAACGATAATTGGCCTAAACAGGATGCAGCTAAAGGAAGCAATGATACGATCAGGAAACCTCAAAGACGTTCATCACTAAACGCCATATCCAGTCAGCCAATACTGACCAATAAGCCAGGCGGTAGACCTTCAAATTCAGCTACCATCATTGAGCAGAGCCCGCCAGAAGTTGGTAAAGTGGATCCACTTAAACCGAAGCTGCATAACAAACGCAAACAAACAGCAATTGACAATGCCGCTTTGTCGTTAGTAACAGACGAAATAAAGCGTGTAAAAACTGAACAGAACTCAAAATTTATAACTTATGCCTTCTCTGAAAGCGCAGTCAAGTCTGTTAAGGTAAGCACCTTGTAAGATTCACTGGCAAATAGTTTTATAACAGCTGTCGTTATTTCAGAACGAAATAGAAACATCTAACTCGGATTCTGATATGTTACTGCAATTAGCAGAGAACAATGATCCCTATGAAGCCATACTTACTCAAGTTGTAAAAGAACAATATGTGGATAAGCCTAATCCAAAGGAAAAATGTCCAGCATCAACTGATGTTCTGCGAGATGACATATATCTGCTTGACGTAATCGGTGTAAGTGTTGAGAGAACTAAACTTCCTTAGATAAATGTTAACATTAATGTGCTTGCAGCTACTTGTACTAAAGGATGCTAACTGTGAGGAGCTAAAACCAATAGAGTACTCCGATCTGCTGCGCTTAAAAGCAAATATATTTAGTAATTCCCTGAGATTTTATGAATCTGTTTGGCATTCAAAAAGAACAAATGTTCAAAAAGTATTGAACGATCTGGAAAAGCTTACGGAAGCTACAAACAACGCATTTAATTCCGACTTAAAAGTGTGCGAGCTAAAACGTATTTTAAATTTAATTAATGGCTGGCACGCAGTGCAAATCAATTTAAAATTCTTCAAAAAGGTGAAACTTTCGGCAACGGTCGAACATTATTTGCAACTATTTGGATTCCTGCCAAGAGTGAATCCCTGTCTATACTACTGCGAGTGGTGCGAGGAAAGTTGCACCAACATGTCACGCTACGAGAGTCATCGTCTCAAACACCAGTAGATTTTCGCCTGGCCATATTGCAAGCTGTGCTTCAAGACTTACGCAATTCATTTTTGTTTACATTTATAAGTCATTCATCACAATTTTATAAACTGTGCTTTCCGAATGAGATATGTTAATTCATTCTAGAAACGAACATTGTGAGTATTACTCTGGTGTGTACTAGATGTCAAGGCACACAAAGACTGTTACACTTTTAAATTGTGAAAAGTGTTAGTCAAGTTCAAGTGTCGCCTCATTTCATGCTTACCCATTAACTCAATTAACTTGTTACTTTTCTCAATTTCTTAAACACTATATTGTATTTGATTTTCTGTTTGTTTCATATATTTAATATTGTCAAAATATATAAAGAATAATTTCGTTTTCGTTAATTTCGAGCAATATAAAAAATATACTCGCATAAATATAAAATGTAATGAAATGTTTTAATCTATTTGTATTATAATGTTAGCATGTGCCCAATTCTTATCGCAAACTCTTTGTGTTTGCTTTTTGGGATCATCAGGCTGTGACCCAAGTGCTGATTATGAAACATTTTTAAACTCAAGAGCCACCTTTACTTACAATTGTATGCCTTGCCGGGCATATAGCCATTTGGTCCATCAGCAACAATTAGTTTGTATCCATTATCGCCGCGTGTACGTCGGCCATGGGGCAAATGAGTGGGCGCCCGAGGGCAGCCGGACGCTGGACTAATTGCGCCGGCCACAAGGCAGACAGCCACAACGATGCTGGCAAGCAACGGCAGTGAGTGCCCCATTATGAGCTTTGTTTTATTCTTAGCACAGTACAAATAATATGCGACCGTTTCCGACGATGCACACAAACAGACTAAATCCGATTCCAAGCACTGTGAGTTATCATCAAGCTGAGCTCAAGATGTTTATGTGTACCCGTATTCTGATTATTTCACATACTCGGGAATCATATGTACAATATGTAATGTGTACTCGAACCTAAATAAGTATGTATATACATATGGATTGGCGTATGTACTTTGCTCCTTCAGATATTACAGCTTCTACAGACTCTGTATGGATAAAAGATCAGAATTGCCCCTTCTGCTTATACTCTTTATGTGGCATAATGAGAGTTGTCTTCCTGTTTTGTGTACCGCGTGACCTTTGAATGATTCTGAACGTCTGATAAGAGCTGAGTACAATCACTAAATTTGATTAGATGTTGAAACAAAGCTGCGTATCTAAAACATGTTTTATAATAATTATAACCCTTTCCTATAGTTATAGTTATAATTGAGAGTTATTTTCTGGACTCGGTTTTTCAAAAAACGAATCTTTTGTTTTAAATGTATTCAATTTATTGTACGTTATCGTTTTTGATTTTTGTTTTCGGATCTTTTCTAATAAATAAATATGTATATAGTATAAACTTTGCCATATCATTTATAAATAATATTACATATATAAATATGTATATGTTTATTATATATATTTCTTTGTTAACAATTTTTCATATATATGTTCAAAATGCAGCTTAATAATAATTACTATATAATTTATAAATTTGTAGGTTGGCTCAGCTGTTGCATATACAATATATATATAGATATAATCGAACTACACACAATCATAAGTACATATATAAATATCTGTGGTAATGCCCTAGTCAAACAGAATCTATCATAGCAAAGACGCTTAGGAAACTTAACTCAGTTGTGGGCTAGTTAACGATAATCGAGATAAAAGAAAATACCAAGTAAGGATACTACAATTAAGGAGCAGGTAAATGATAGCTGCTACCTGAGATTCACACAGTTAATGCGTGGGAAGTGATCACACGTTTTGCGATAATAATGCGATAATAACTAAGAATATAATAGTAGACTCATCGTAGTTTAAAGCATAATTAGTTAGCTGCAAATCACAAGCGTAGCCCAATGCTAATACTAAAATGTCAGTATAGGTGTCTCCCGATGATCGAGCAGATCTGCAAAGGGAACACAATTAGCATTTGATGGGTTATTTCCAGGTTGAGGATACTTACCCTTGGCAATGCTCCACCAGGGCAGTGTAACATAGGTGAGGAATGCATTGAGTGGCGTGGACTGTTGGCGACGACTCTCCTTCCAGAAATGAAATGATTGCGTAAAGCCGCGACTGGTCCACAGTGGATTATAGGCACCATCGTCCAATTCTGCAAGCATATGAAAAGAGTTCAGAAATTAGTTAGGATTCCCTTTAAAAGAAACTGTTTGTTTGGACACATGCAGTAAAGGATTGTGGGAAAATATGTTCGAGTATTAACAAATTTAGCAAATAACCTTTGAGCGCCTTCTTTGGCAGATCGCACCAATAATAGATGTTAGTGCCGTCCGGTGTGCGCCGCTTGGGCACTAGGTGCATCACCTTGTGGTAGTAGGATTGCTTGGCTGTGCGTGGCAATGTGGCGCTGCTTGTTGGCGTTTGATTGCCGTTAGCAACATCTGCCTCACCGTTCAGCATGGGTGTCACTTCAGTGGCTTTGGTACCTTGGTCCTGCTCCAGCTCAAATTCATCAATATTATCGTTAGTTGTATGGTCAGTGGACGCCGTTGGGGACGACGTGGGTTCCAGCTGCAATGGATGGCTCTCTGATTTCACAGGTACACGTAAAGACTTCTCAAAGCGTTGCGCCGTCGCCACTGTCGGCGGCGACGGTGACGCGGATTGTTCCGCCGGCAGTTCCTCCCGGCCACGGACGCTTATCATTAGTTTGCTATCGATTTCGCTAAGTATGGCCATTTTGGCGGCACCAGTATTCATTCCTGCGTCCACAGACTCGCCGTTCAACGAGGTGGCATCATCCGCGATCTCATACTCCTCCGTTTTGGGCACCACAGCAGCAACAACAGCAACAGTTGCAGTTGCATTTTTGGCATTGTTGTTGTTGTTGCTATGAGCGTTGTTGGTGCTACTCTTTGACTTGACGGCCGCCTTGGTCTTATCACTAAGCTTATTCTTATCTTTATCTTTCTCCTTCTCTTTGTCGCTGGTTTTAGCATTTCGCAAGCGTTTGGGTGATATCTTGGCAAGCAAATTGCTGGCCTTCTGATTGGAAGACTTCTTATCGTTCTCTTTGTCCTTATCCTTGCTCTTGTCCAGCTCTTTGGTCTTGCCCCCGCGCCCTCTGGCTGGCGGCACCGCCTTTTTCCAGCCACTGGCACTGGCACACCGGAACGGCGATCAGCGGCGCTCAAGGAGACACTACGCGTGATACTACTGCTCTTGCGTTTATCGACGAGGCGCAGGCTGCTCCGCTTGGTGACCACCAGCTCGCTCTCAACGCACAGTATGCTGGGTGGCTTTGGCTTGAGCCGTGTCTGCCGCATTTTGTCGGGCATTTTGCTGAGACAGGCAGGTGTCTCGTTGGCCGCATCCTCGCAGCTGGGACAGTACACCTCAGACATCTCCGGCGTATCAACGGCACTGGACGCCGATATCCAACGCTTCTTACACTTCTTGCCACCGAAGCAGTTGCAGCCCGTGCTGCTGCTGCTTTTCTCGTTGCCGCTGGCTACCACTACCTCAACTGCAGAGCTGAGCGGAGGAGGAGTAACGGCTGGGGCAGCACTGGCTGCTTCATTAGCTGTGGCTATGGCTGTGCCTACAGTTGCAACAGGCTCTGTTTTGGGACTTGTGGCAGCTGAGGCGTTGTCTGGACCGCTAGACGCTAAATTGAGCGATTCACAATTTGGATTTGGGTGCAGTTTTGCCGCGGAGGCCGAGAAAGCAGGACGTTGTTGATCTACAAGTAGATATAGATCGGTTTGTTGCGTTTAAAAGCATATACAACAACGACACATACAACAACCGAGGATCGGTCTCCAAGCAACTTAATCATAATTTGGGCAACAGATCAGTAAGCAGCGAAAACATAAAATCACAAAATATAATAAACCGGGAGCGTTTAATGCGGGGTACTATTGTGGTGTTCGGGATGCGGAGTGTAGGATCAAGTAGAGGTATTTGGACAGGGTTCGATTGGAGAAGCCTTACATATTATCTTAGTACGATATTAACAGGGCATATGTGTAACCAGTACCAGAACCTAGTAGATGAAATGAAAAACTATTTATCTTCCTAGAGGCTCTTGTTAATGAATGTTGATCGAATTTAAGCTAAAGCTAGGCGAATCCTTCACGTATTCTCTAAAAGAGTTTAAGTCTTAGTGTAGTTAAAGATTTTCTAGTGAAAAAGTGGTCTATAGATTTATATACACAGACGCTAGTTATATTACCCAGAATTCCTTAACAGAATTATGAAACGAATAAGCAAAATTAAAAGTAAATTTTTGTACAAGAAATTTGAAGTTCTGTAGTCCTGCTTTCTCGGCAAACTCTTGTTTCGATTGATATATATATATATATAGGTATATTCTCGTTTGACCTTTTTCGGAAATATATATTTATTTAGTTTGATTAATTTGAAATTGGTTAATTTAAGGAAATTTGTAGGAACCACAACATGTTTACAAAAAGACTCAACTTACAAATCAAATAAATAAGTTGAGCAGCGCAAGGCAAGCAGGAAAAGCGCAACAAAGTGAAAAATAATTAAAATACTACATATAAAAAAGAAAATGATATGAATATATTCAATGAATAATTATTCATGATTTACAAAATGAGTTGAGGAGTAAACATGCAAATAAAAAGGGTTGCAGAGCCTTCGCAAGCAGTTTTAGAGAGAGAGACTAAAGCAGGAAGATCAACATTGATGCTTTACTTACCGTCGCGTAGATCGCCGGCCTCGATTTCGGATACCTCGCTGGCCAGTGAATCAAGGCCTTCATTCTCGGAGCGAGCTTTTGCGCTTGCACTGGTGCCACTGCCCACCATATCCGGGTTGGTGTTCTTGGTGCGCCAGCCATAGCGGGAGAAGTTATTGAGATTGGCGCTGGGATCGCTGAGACGTCGTTGATGTCGATACGTACAATAATCGTCGTTTTCCTCCTCCCATTCGTCCCACATGTCGGTGGCACAGAAGCCCGGCTCGCTGGTTGGTGTTTCCACGCCAGAACCCTTTGGCTTCGTCACTGCCATCTCAGCATGACCCTTTCCCTGAGGTCCTTTCATGCGGACGAATTCACAGCGGGTTTGTACGCCAGCACCGCTGCTGAAAAGCCCAAAGGACATTCGTTGTGCCACCTTAGAACTTAGACTAGATTGCTGTAAACAAAGTAACAAACGCAATTATATGGTAATCATAGCACAAACTTCATTAAGCTACTTACTCTGGCGTCGTAGACCTTCTTTAAAGCATCGTACCGTATGGAACCCAGAAATATGACACCCTGAACAGCACCATCCTTGTCATTGGCAACCAGTTCGACGCAGACCATTTCGCCATCGCGCACCAAAATGTCGCTGAACACCTCGTCGAAGTTATCGACCATAAAGCAAATGTGTGGGTATGTTATCTCCTCGCCCTCTCCCTTGGTATCCATCTTCCGTCGACTGGGACTTGCATAGACCCGCTGCGAGTGCCTGCGCAATACCTGCAGCTCTTTGGGTGATGTTCGTGTGCAAATGGCCAAGGTCAGTGTGTAGTCGAACTGATGTATAACCATGTTTAAGTAGACAGTCTCCTCCCAGTCAACATCCGGGTCGCCGATGGGCAGCTTGCGCGAGTCCTTACGAAATACCTCGACTTCAGTCTGAAATATGGAGTACACATATATTTTATTAGCTGGTATTACACAGAGATTCACATATACCCACCTCATATTTTGGCATGTGGCGCGAAGAGCTCTTCACGTGCTTTTTGCGTACAAAAAAGAGTAGATCATCCGAGTCTATACTATGCACAGGCTCCGTTTGGAATAGAAAGTGACGCACAAACAGATCCGTCCAGTAGGTGGTACCCTGCAGCACCACAAAGCCACCATCTGCAAAATTCAAATTGGGTAATTGTAATTATAACCTGCCCGACGTAATTTCTACTTCAGTAAGTTAAGGGTATTTCAAATGATAATCATTGCAGTTATCTATTGATAAAGCATATGTATATAATAAAGATTGTGCTTAACTGATTATTGCACTGTCTTTAACCTTTGCCGATTAAAAATTACATTTACCCAACTCAACCTGAGACTTTAGGAAATTTCAGTTCAATACACAATCAAGTGTGACATTGCACTTCAATTATTTGTGACGCATCCTAGACTTATAATACCTATCTCATTTTTATTACCATCATAACAATCATGAGTAATTAACAAAATAAAATAAATAATATCAGCTTGCAGTCAACTTATTTAATTAACTGAATTTTGTTTACCTAAAATGATAGCGGACTAACGAAGGAATGAGTCTTTAACAGGTACAAATATATAAGTAAACGAAGGGATTAAACCTCGGTTTCATTCAACTCATATTATACATAATTCTTTTTATTGCAATTGTTCTGTCAGAAAATTAAGTTAAACAACAAATATTTGTGCTAAGATTTAAGATTTTCCTCATGAATAATAACTTGGCACCGCTCGGATGTACTACGATAGTTAAATGGCGGTTAGTCTTAGGGAATACTTCCACAAACCACAGTTTATGGTTAGTTTTAGAATGTCTTTACATTATTTTCGAATAATTTGACATTTCTCTCAATTATCCAATGAATATTGAACATATGTTATGACACTTAAACTTGACAATAACTGAATATTTTTGAACATAGGTTAAAAACTTTTATTGTTTTGCAACAAATATCTCAATTATATTGGGAAATAAACTTGATGTCTTAAGAGACTATAAATTAGTTAATTAATGAACTATAATTTTTATAGTCTCTTATTGCGACACGTCCTATCAAATAGACAGACGATTAAACAAACTATCAGATATTGCTGGCTCTTTTATATTTTTACTACATATTAAGTGTTGTCAGTTATATACTTGTATTTCAAATTGATTTCAAGCATGTTTACCAATAAGTATAACATTGGGGTAATCACTTATACTTTAAAGTATACGAATTACCTTTATGGTATACATTTAAAAAGAAAACGTAAAAGCCGTAAAAGGAACTTTCTGGACTACACTCCCACTTATAGAGTGGATGTTGTGCTTGTCCAAGCATAAAAAACTCGTTAATATTAAGGAACTTAGTTGTCCTCATAATATGTCTAACTTCCAATAAGATGTACATACCTCTGAGTATATACGTATCTACTCAGCAATACAAATAAACATGATACCAAGGGTAGAAGGGTTCTTGAAGCATCGCCAGTCGCCAAATAATTTCAAGGGCTTTAAAGCCCGTAAATAGCTTTTGTTGATATTGGCTGTATTCCTTCTTTTTAAGCATAAGTACATTATCACGTATGTATGTCACGACGTATATTAAAGTAGAGCAAATCTGAATACATACACACGCATACACACACAATCTCGTAAGCAGTCGGTATGTACTTATACATTGTACAAGGGTAGAAGGAGTTGCCCCTTGGGCGTTTTGATAAATCGATAATGCGCAAATATACATAAATTTTCTTAAAATGGTTGATAAATAATAACGGAAATTAAATACATTTAGGGGGAATTAAAGTAATTTACCATCTTTGAGCAGCTGACGCATCTCTTTGGTACGCTGGAAGTTGATGTCCTCGAGCAGCTGCTGGAGCGGCGTCTGTGGCTTAAGCAGAGCCCCCGCTGCGCTGGCCAATGCCATAACGATGACGTCGTTGGGGGAATTTTCTGTTTCGCAAGTGGATAACAACGGCCAGAAATTATTTCACAATTTGTTATAATTCTTAGGCATTTCACCGTTAACAGATACAAAGCTTTGCCGCTGCTTTAGCTCACTTTGTATATAAAACAAAAATTGCAATTACTAGGATAACATAAGTGATTTGATTTGTTACTGCAATTTTAGTGCATTGTGTTTATAATTTTAAGCAACTGAGGAAACTAAGAATTGTAGAATGAACCGCCTCGATAGCACTTCAATTGTAACTGAGAAGCAGCGGCGTCGATTGCAGCTTTTTGCACTTCCCACCTTTGTTTTGTCCCCTCCCACACACCTATTCAGCAGAGGGTTGTTTGTTTTACAGCTGCTTCCACCACTTGCATCGCCTCAATTTTATCAATCAACATTTTATTTTGGTCAGTCAGCTGTTTTTTTGACAATAGCTTCCAGGCCATACAATTGCGCCTTTTTCTTTCACATGTGTATTTCAACAATTGAACAACATACAATGGCAAGCTTACACTCAATGCGCGTATAAATGACTTAATAATTAATGAAAAGCTTTTGTTATAACCCTTTTGCAAATAACAGAACTGATACTTATCGACTGCCACCACTTTTACTTTTCGATAACACAACTTCGCAGCCCGGACTTAACAATCGATACTTTCGATAATAATTTGAATTAATAATAATTCAAATTATAATGTAATCCAATAAATTAAAAGAATTAAATACTTTCATAAAAGATAGTAAGTCATTTCTTTTATTTTCTATTCAGAACAGCATTGATGGGTTGCTGTAACAGCTTACCTTTCATTCATACTGATTGAGTGTATCATTGGTATTAAGCATCAGTCTAATTTCAGCAGATCAAAGACTCGGTTACTTGTCGCTCCAGCATATTAAGACTTAGTAAACAAGGGCATTTGATGAAGACCAATATTATCCCTTCGATTCCGGTAATTAGCTTGGTTCTCGTCGTAGATCCATTGCAACTTCGATCCGACTCCGGGGGCGCCAACGTTCCAGCAGCAGCAAAATAAAATGGGCCACCACGAGAAATACAAGGAACCACGAACCGCACTGATATACTGTAAAGACTAGCTCGCTTAAGGTAAACGCGCGTTCCTTTTGGACACGTTCGTATACTTTTACTGTACGCTGTGCCACATCCTTCCAGTTGTACAGCGTTTCCACAATCTCATTACATCTGTGCGGGCAGAGAACCGGTTCCATATTACCTTGTTTGTAAGGAGCAACAGTTACAGCAACAGGGGCAGTGATAGTCGTAGAGGACACATCTGTCGCCATTTTCTTGCGTCGTCTGCGCTTAGACCGCGAACTACTTTCATTCGCTTTTGGAGGAACGTGTCCGTTGGCAGCAGTTTTAGCTGAGGTAATACTATAGTGTCTATCGATTGCTACTAATATGGCAGCATATATGGCTTCAATATCGGGCTCTGCCAGTAATATTAAATTATTGGGCAATACTTCGGGTATCCCGCCAACACTCGTAGAGACCACCTGCAAGCCACATGAAGCGGCTTCCACAATAGCCATGCAGTACGCTTCAGTTAAAGACGTGTTCACAAAAATATGACCACGCACAAGAACATCACGCACCTGGGCATGCTCCACGGCTCCCACAATCTCCACTCTATCATGCATGTTGGTCTTTTCGCGTATCTCCTCGAGGAGGTCTCGCTTGGGTCCATCGCCCACAATAATAAAATTGATATTAGGCGTATTCTTAAACCGTGGTATCACGCCTGCTAGTAGATCAATGCCTTTTCGGTAAACCAGGCGCGAAGCGACCACAATATTAATAATATCATTTTCGGGCCGTTGTGTGGGGTCAGGTGTAAACAGTGCCGTGTCCACAGCATTGGGTATGACCGAGACGCGATGCTTGGCAACGCGAGCCCGAAGAACTGTGTTTTCCTTGCCTATGTGGGATACGCAGATGGCGTGATTGACCATGCCCAGGTTGATTTCCAGCAATTTGTTGGTCAGTGCAGCAGACAGATCAGCAAAGCCAAATAGACTATGGTCCGTAAACACAGTCTGTAAAGGGGAGTGCTTGTTAATAGAGATAGATAATAATCGACGTTGTCTTCACCTTTAGGCCGAGTAGCGAGCCTACCATTAGTGCCTCATGCGCCAGGGCACTAAACGCAGAATGGCCATGCACGACGTCAACTTGCTCCCGCAGGAGCACTGCACGAAGCATAGGTACATTGCAGACAGCAGTGGGCAGAATGCACTGATTGTAGCACACCCTAATGGGAAGATAGTACACCTTCAAGCCGTGCGTCACATAGCGAACGCCGTTGCAGTCTCCGTACGCGTGGGTCAGCACAACAATCTGAATATGTATAAAAAGTTATATAGGTTGTTACTGTTACTGTTAATTTAGTAGTAAGCACCTTGTGTCCCATGGCCAGCAGCATTTGTGATAGGTTGTAGACATGTTCCTCGACGCCGCCAATGCTGGGATAGAAAAAATCCGACACCATACAGATACGCATATTTCACATTGATTGCCCTTGATACCCCTGTTGGTACACAAACAATACGTTTTAACAATAAATACAAATAAATAAAAAAAAAAAATAAACCAGCCGTGACTTAAAATAAAACTAAATTAAGTTCGCATAAACAACAACAAACAATAACAGAATGTTATCACCTACTTACTGACGTCCAAAATGTTAACATTATGTTAAACTCTTCACGCAAGCTTCATCACCCAGATGAACATAGCAGCAAAGTCTGTGGTGCGCTCCAAAAATCCAACCTTTCCACACACGGCCACTGCGAAAGGTGAATCTATCGATTGCTCTGTTAACGTAGGAAAAGTAAATGCCGGTATTCCAAGTATCTGTATAGAAGAATATTTATTTAGGATTACAACAAATATTACTTTGAATACTAATAAAAGTAATAATATAATATAAACCAAATATAACATTCGACAAAACCTGCGACTTTAATATCGATAGCTTTAATAACATGATGACGATTACTGTAAAAATCAATATACATCTCTAGCGCGATAGCCAACAATATATGTGGCGGCATTTTGTGGATACACTGTATACAGCTTTGTTTTGGTAGCGCCAGTTGCCTGTGAAATTTACTTAAACTGCCATTTAAATGTGTCAGTAGAATGCCAAACAGTTCCAAAAAGTTAGACATATCCGATCTGAAGACGCCTACAAGGGGAACATTGAACAGCAGCAACAGTAGCGTACATTCAACGCCAACATGTAGCACGCGGCGACAAGCGCGTAAACGGCGACGCATTGATAGAGATAATGGACCTCAGCGCAGACAAAGCCTAGACTCACAGTTGGGCGATTGCAACATTGAAGATGCCAGAGAGATTGATCGTCGCCTGCGAAAAGTCGCTCGAGCTAACGCTATCAGTAGCGAGGACATGCATAAAGTGGTTCGAAGGGTCGTTCGGAATGACCACGTACTGGCGCTGGTCACCCTCAAGGCTGAGGATGAATTGGCGCGCGAGAAACGTGAGGCGGAGGCCAAGGAAGAACAGCAACATAAACGTGGGGCGATAATAATCACAGAAACACCATTGGTAAAACTGACGCGCGCTAAGGCGAGAGAATTGAATCGAACCCCTGGCATATCTCTCCCGCCGTTCAATGATACACCGGTTGACAATGGGATTGAGGCGTTAATTCGTGACGACTTTCATTCTGACGAAGAAGATGAAGAGTACACCTTTAAGGAAGATGACTTTCATGTGGGTAACATGGGGAGTGGTTTGCACTGGTTATTAATTAAGATTCTCTTCTGTAAAGTCGGATGAGGACCCAAACACAACTGCATCCGATTTTGATTCAAATCCTTGCACACCACAAACGCCAATGACTGCCAATGAAGAATCCCCTGTAAAGTTCACACCCGATGGATGTTTTAAGGTACCTCTAGATAAGACCGTGGCGGAAGATCCGCGTATTGCAATGCGTACGCGTTCCAAGCTATGTCTACAGCAAACTACAATTGAGGATCTACAGTCAGAGTTTGTTCCTCCAGATGTTGAGCAATGTGATTTTCTTGAACCTGACATGACAGCCAACGATGCAGAGTGGATGCAGTTTCTCAATGATTTTTCTAAACCGTTAAGTAAGCGAGTGGTTCTATGATTTTATCGCTTTTTTGTAGATATATAAAAACATATTTATTTCCAGACAATACTTTTCTGGTCGATGACGATGATCCTATAAATGATCCGGAGTATGTTGCCAGTGAGATGGCACCTGTGGATGCCGAGGAACTGCGTGATGTCAATATATCAAAAAAGGAGCTGACCGATTTGGTGTCAGAATTGTTTGCGGGTCTATTGCAGGAAGGCGTTTCTCTCGATTCAATTGAATTGGAAACGCCACAAAAGTTTCTGACCAATCAGACTATTATACCAGCTGCACATCTTCCATCTGATCCCATTGAACAAGTTACACGACAAATTGACTTTGATGTACAATCAGCGTTGGATTCACAAGTACCGACGACGGTAATAGAGGAACCAAATAACTCTATTGTAACGCAAGCAGGAGTGGACTCATTTCATCCTCATGTCATCTCGACACCGAAACCATTAACCAGCATTGTTTCCGTGCCTGTTGCGAGTACCTCAATGAACGGATCTCTCCTTGACACTTCCTGCACAATTGTAAACATACCTGCAGGAGCTATAAATCATCAGTCACCCGAACTAATTGCAGTGCCTCTTCCGGGACAGCCTAACTGTTTTCAGCTGGCCAAAGTTCAACCCAGTATGCCTGCGTCGCAACACGAGGATGTGGTACCCTCTATCCAGTCACAAGCTCCTGCGGAGGTTGTCTCCATGGAGCCATATGACACAAACTTCTCTTGGAAATACTTGTCCATACGAAAGCACATCTTCTCCGAGTACGAGGATTATTTTGAGAGTTTACGCAACGTGAAGCCAACACCTCCGCCTCAGGAAACTAGCATCAAGGGCTTCACACAGGCACAGCATGATATACTGCAACAGCAACTTCGTATACACACCCAGACGCTCACGCAGACTTTTTTGCAAACTTATTCGCATCCTGTGCTATATTCGATGGCCGACAAGCCCAAAAGAATGATTCAAGAGCTGCATCAGAGAGCAGAAAAAGATGCCAGTTTTAATTGTTGGAATTTAAATGGCGCTGTTAAACTGATGGACAAATGGGAGCATGACTTGAGTAGTGATGACTATAAGGAGGAGAACACAGCGATGATGAAATTCATAAATAAGGAGACAGAATTGACGTAAGTTATAGTGGGCTATAAGAGGCACCAGAGTTTGATAATATACAAATAATATCCCTAGCGATGGACACACAAGACAAGTGCCACGCCTTCCCCCTCGCATCATGGACCTGATGCTGGACAGCACGGTCTTTATGTATCCCCAGTATTTGCCACGCATGGCCTTTCAGCCAAAGAAGGTACAGTTTTCCGCATATGCACCGTCGGAGTATCAGCTCATTGCCATGGGCTTGGAGAAGCATCTGACTGCCATCAAGAACGCCAAAAAACCATTGCGCAAGCGGGCGGACCCAGTGCGTATTGCTTGCAAGCGAATGGCTAAGGATTTGATTCACGGTAAAGAGTTTAGACGTATTTTCTTCAAGGTAAAGGAACTCTGTGCCACGCAGCAATACAATCCTATCAAGTATTATTTCGATAATGAACGCGCGCCGCCTATTAATCAAAGCGTCTTAGGCTTTGATGGCGGCGTGGTGCGTACACCGCGGGAGCAGTATCAACTTTTACCCAGTGGCTGGAAGTACTATATTAAGGTGAGCTGATTTGTATGTTCTACATATTTAACATTTTTAATTACGGGAAAATCTCGGTTCACTTTAATATATCGGTGTAAATTAGTCTAGGCTGAGGTTAGTGCCCGACGCGATCTCTGGGAATGAGACGCAGTTCGGAGCCATGCTTTAGAAACACATTTCCCGCTGTTTGTTGTGGACTGATGCCAATACCATCGTCTGTGATAATAGCGCTCGTCTCTGCGGGCACCTTAAACTCCTCTGAGGCAAATTTAAGCACTGCGGTGAATGGCGTTCCCTCTGGTACACTGAGCACCTTAAACGGTAACTTGGGATCCGAAGTGAGCGTGATTTTAAACGTAACTTTGCTCATTTTGTTTTCTTATATTGTCCGTTTGTAATGCAAGTACTGTGTGACGTGGTCAGTTTTTGTAGTAGCTGCAAACTGCTGCTAATATGACGTTTCAAAGGTTGCTCACACGTGGGCTGCCTACTGCAACATCTGTTGGAAGTGTACAATTAGTGAAATTGCTTATTTTAAATGAAATTATTTAGATTTTGTTGGAAAACAAAAAATTTCTATTTTGCTCTTACTCGCAGTGATGGGCAAAAGAGCGATATCAAAATGCGTTTGAATGTGATAAGTAATCGAATGTTAATGTTATGTTATGGGCTCACCAATTGAATGTAATCGGTCTGCAATGTTATGTGCTATCGATTGTCTTACAAGGGCAGATGTTATCAAAATTTGCTAATATGGCACAAAGGACAAGGACATTATTTGAGTTGAAAAAATTAAAATACGCAGTTTCCTTAATTGTGTGCATGAATAGTGTAGTATGCATGAATATATTAACAAAACAAGAATCGATACATATATCGCTGGCTTCGTGATTGCTAATCAGAAATGTTTTGGTGAATGCAGCTATTTATACGATTGGTGACCTCAAAGAAAAGGCTACTCATTGATTAGTATCGATTTTTCGATAAAATATCAACAATCCTGTTTACAATTCGCGGATTATAAAATTAAATAATATACTCTATAAATTTGCGTTAAACAAAACGTAAACGGAAAATCAATTTGCGTAATCATTGCAGAAAAACTGGAACAACGATAAGCGCGCTCGGCGTACCAGCAAATCAAATTTTTCTCAGGTTTCTTTAGCAGCGAGTGCATCATATTTGGAATTTGTGCGAGAAGCAGTGGGCGAGGATTTATTGCTGCCGGACTGCTTGGGTGAGGCTGCACCACCCCATGGCAGTGCCACTGGCTTATCAGACGCTATTCGCAAACAGTACACAAATATAAAAAACACATCACCAACAGCTGGCAAGGCCAATTCAAAAAGCAGGAATAAGCAGCGAAGTGGCACGTCCCCAGACAAGTCGCACCCATCATCGCTGACCATCAATGTAAACTACATTTTTGGGGGGGAAACTAGCGCCAATACACACGCAGCTGGTGTCTCGGTAGACTTTCAGCCAGCCAATTATGCAAGCAATGTTGCAAACCTCAATCGCACGCTTCAGACAAGCAGCGAGTGCAATTCGCTAGCTTTGCCACCAGCTGTACCACCATTAGCTGATGATGCGCCCCCGGCAGTAAACTTTAGTTTTGATCACTTAACGCAAACCGTTCAAATAACTGAGTTGGATAAGTCTGTAGAGCGGACGGAGGATACAACCCAACCAGTTTTTACTGCCAAAAAAGTGCGGTTTAACATTTTTAAGCGTCACATTGCAGGTCGTCAACAGCGACGACGCGGATTAGCATTAAAGTCCCCGAAACCATTGCCATCACCATTACGCAGTCGTTACCACGTGTTGCGTGAGCGCTTGCGCCATAAGCTACAGAAACGGTGCCACACATTAATTACCTCATACGCCAGCTACCTGCAGCATCAGCAGGACCTATACGCCCACGCCCAGATTGTGCAGTTTTATCACAGACGCTTCTTGGCACTCGAACTGTACACACAGCTTCTAAACGATCTGAAAATGTTTTGTCAGCGTAAAAACCAACAAGAGCCTATTCCAGGCTCGCCGCAGCAAGAGCAGCAGCTAAAACGCCAACGCAGCGATGAAGCTGCACGGAATCGCAAGGCTCATCGGCAGGAGGAAATGCTGCGTCAAATGCTCCAGCCTGATACTCCAGAGGAGCGAAACCGTAAGGATGCCAGTAAGTAAACATTATGATTCGGGTTCTTCAGAGCACCCTTTGTTTTGTACATTTTTGTTAATTCCTGAATTTCTTCTCAGTTTTCGCGTATAATTTTTATGAAAAAGTAGAGGAAGCTCTGCTTACATCAAACCGCATCGAAGACTGCCATAAGTTTAATCAGTTGCTGAAAACATTCGATCCAAAGCAGGACAAAGTTTCCGAGTTGTATTTGGTAAGTTTACAGAAAATTCTTTTGTCGACGAAGCTGATGTTACTCCTTTATCTATATTTATAGAATGTGGAAAAATTGTTGCTGCCTGAGTATCCAGATCTGGCCGAGGTTTTCCTTAACTTTCTGCTACCTGCTGAAGCCGCTGAGCTGGGCAAATTCTTTGAGCACTTTATGATCACCAACGCCCACAATTTTATTAATAAGCTGAACATCTATTTCAACAAGCAACCGGCACAAATCCGAAAGATCTATGCCTGTCTTAGCGAGTTGGCCGAGCTGCCAAGCGTTAGCATGAAGAAGGTAGAGTCCAAAATCGTACCACTACTCAAGGGCAATCAGTTTCTTTGCGATTGGTTTGCGCAGCAATTTCCACAGGGCAAGCCGCCAAAGAGGTAAGAAGATTTTTTGTTACTGAGATGTATATCTTTAATCTCAGAAACGCTAATTCTTCTTACACAGGCTGCTTCCTCCCGCGGAGAATATCAATCTACATGAGATACTAACCAACACAAGCAGAGAATTTGTGGAGACTATACAGGAAATGCCAAATGATTCGCCAGCGCAGGGAAAACCACCTGGTTGCCAACTCAAATACCTTAATGGGCGCATATTCTACGGCTCTAAGTTAATGCTGCCTGCTAAGCTTTCTTTCCGAGCAGCCAGTATCTACAATGAACAGAGTGCTGATGCTCCGAGTGGGGAGAGCTTAACTTGTGCGCATGGAGTACGAGCCCAGGGCGAGAAACTAATCAACGCAGCAGCCGCTGCGGATAGCGATGATGCGGCCGACCGTAGCGAAGAAGATGAGGCAAGCCGTGCCCTTGTTATTGATACTACCACCGGTGACGAAGATAACAGCTGCTCCTCCATCGATATGTGTGATGATGTGGCGTTGCGAGCACATGCCATGCGTCTAAATTCCGCTTATTACACTAGTACCTACAATACTGCGACCAGCACACCAAATATGGGCAATCACTCTCATCATCATCCGCATGCTAAGAAGACAGCCATTAACTTTGGCGAAGTCTCACCGCGCCGTCAGAACTCTTCTCATATTTCAGCCTTAGGTCTAAGTCCACTTCCTGCATTAGCTTTAAATATGAGCGGCACATCGCCGCAGGATAAACGAAAGTCACCTAGCAAAAAAGTGCGTTCGCCTTCGACACAAACCCATGCGCGTCCCCGTTTCAACGTACAACCCATGGTGGTTATTCATGAGCCACAAGTGCGTGCCGGAGCTTTGCCGGCCATCGAAAGCGCTAAACGACTGCGTACTTTTATCGATCAGGATAGTAGTACGTCCGATGAGCAGGACAACAAGGCGGGCATTCGTATTATAGCACAGGCTAAACAATCAAACAGATCACCGCAAGTAACGAAACGGTCTGCTAAATTGGAAATGCAATCCAGCCCAAAAGTTTTGCCAATTTCCTCTCCAGACATAGTAGATACCAGCCTATCCCAGCAGCCATTTCCAGCTATCAAAATGGACATCGAGACCTCCGGGGACGAAAATTCAGTGCAGATATTGAGCGCCAGTAGCACGCCGCGGCATGTAATTACCACACAGTTCGACAGCGACGAAGACTGCAAACTGGATGTGGTGGCTTCGCTGGCTAATTTTTCGCAGGATGACGATATGCCAAGTTCGTCACAGGCTACAGAAACAGCTAGCACTTCCAAGTCCGTTGCTGCATCATCCACCTCATCAGGCGCGTGGACGCGCGAGGAAGATAAAGTAATACTCATTGAGATGAAAATGGGTGCACGAGATCGCGAGCATCTCATCAAGCGCATGGGCGCCAAGCTGAAGCATCGCAACGAGACTGAACTTAGGGGCCGTCATAAATTCCTAATGGAATTCCTATCGAAACTGCAGGGCAAATAGAGTATAAACGCATGAAATTGAATCCTATGTTGAAAATGTTCATTTACTTAGTTCCATGGCGAACAAATTAAGTTTACGTTGAAGTTAAAAGCTAAATGCATCCAAGAAAAACTATTAACATTCTATACAAAAATGTTATGTTCCAATACCTCTTAGTTGTAAGTCCAGTTATACCTTAATCTGTACCATTATCCAAGAAAATAGTTATGTACATTGAAAAGTATTACATATGGTACTCCCAAGACTGCTTGAGTTTTCATTTTTCCGTTGGGATCCAATTAGGTATGTAGATCGGGTTGGATACGTACCTGATGTAACCAGCTGTTGCTACTTGGTCACAATTCTATATTCATCTTTATAATCTTACGGTGGCATCTCTAGAAACTGAAGATGTTGATGCATTGGTCTGCTCCTGGTCCACTCCAATCGAAAATATGTGTTCAAGGATATCTAGTACCTCAAGAGTACCTTATACTCTTATACTCATTTTAACGAACGGAAAGGGAAATGCATGCATGCATGCATGCATACATACATACATAGAAACATACATACATACAAACATACATACATACAAACATACATACTCACCCACACATACATACTCACCCACACTTACATACTCACCCATACTTACATACTCAATCACACTTACGCTTACACATACACCTTCACACAAAAATACACCAAAAAAGCATGGCCTTACATGAGCTTAAGTACTACATTTGAGAATCGACGAGAAAGGCAGTTGATCTAGGTGTAGCATACTTTTAGGATCACTTTAAACAACCCACTTAAAAGAGGCAGTTGATCTAGGTGTAGCATACTTTTAGGATCACTTTAAACAACCCACTTAAAACAGGCAATTCTTCGGATTGTTTGTATGTATATATACATGTATGCATCCATACATACATACAAACATACATACATACTCAATCACACTTACTTTACACATACACTTTCACACAAGAAGACACCAAAAAATCATGGCCTTACATGAGCTTAAGTACTACATTTGAGAATCGACGAGAAAGACAGTTGATGTAGGTGTAGCATACTTTTAGGATCAGTTTAAACAATTATAATTGTAGAGATACATACATGTAATAGATACATACACACATACATACATACATACATATATACATACATACATTCATACACTTACATACACATTCACACAAAAAAACACCAGAAAAAAGGATGGCCTTACATGAGCTTAAGTACTACATTTGAGAATCGACCGGAAGGGCTGTTGACTCACTTAAAACGGGTAATTCTTAGGATTGCTTGTGATGTCGAAAAAAATAGTAGTAGTAGATAAAGTTGAAGACAAAACGCGCTTCTGTTGTGTGAAAGATAATTTTGAATAAAGAACTGAACAAGATATGTTGCTATATACTATATAGAAGTAATAATTATATGTATATAATAATGATATTTGTAGCAAATAATAATACGGTAGGAGTCAAGTTTACGTCAAGGATCCTCAGTTGAGTAATCGGAATAACGAACTATTCGATTTAACGTACAGGGGCTTGCATTTAATGGTTCGTTAAACCGGACTTTTACTGTATTCGTATTATATTTATTTTTTGTATTGAATAAACCGTAGTTAAGTTATTATAACGAAGGAAGAGAAGTGGGAGTCATCATCGTTAGTTGGCTGCTTCGTTTGGATACAAGCGCTTGACTTGGTGTGGAATACTTCTGGCTGTGGCTCGGGCGCCTGCGCCTCCGCCTTGGAGTCGTAGTCATTCACATAGGCAAATGTGCCAGCTGTTGCCTTGTATTGGGTCCCATCGTCACAGCCGGAATCGTTGCTCCAGCTCTCGCAACCCCATTGTGGTTCCGTATCTGCCGGCAGCTGCTGTGGCGGAATACTGCTGTTCACTTGCTCCTCGCTGCTTGGTTCTTTACAGCTATTTGCCCAGCTCCAGCAGCGCTGACAGCCACGTGTGATGGTGGGCAGCCCGCACAAACGGAAACAGGTATCGGAGGCACCTCGCAGGCAGACAAAGAACTCAGGCATAAAAGAGGGATTAATTACGGCATAGACCACAATGTTCATGCTTAGCTGGAGTGCGTTTAGGGTAATGAAGATAACCTCTAGATGCTCCATCTCCTCCATGTCCACTTTGCTCATATCTCCACCAAAGAGTAGATTGAGTGAGCTCTTCCTCGATGTCATGTGCGCCGGTAGCTCACCCACCATGTACAATGTGATAACTATCACAATGCTGATCGTTAGCTTCATTTGATGCTGCAGTATGGAAGACACATGAGAGTGATAGGAGACTGATGAGAGGATTAGGGTTAGCCTACCTGATAGCGTTTATGGGTGGTGCGTGTATTGTCGTTGGGACAGCTTCGCTGGCAAACTTTGCTTTGCTTCGTCCAGCGGCGAAAGGCAATGATGATGGCCGTGTTGCCGATAAGCAGGAAGATGGCAGGAAGCAGGGCCAGGAGCGCAAAGGAGAACCAGTTGTGTATCTGATAGAATCTATGAATACCTCCAACAGATTAGCATATTATAGATTACTTAACATTGCCGCCGACTCACTTCGAGTAGTAGAAATTAGTGACATGACAGGTGGCCGTTTCCAGATCAACCACAAAGATGAAGAAATAGGGAAGATTGACCAGCACAGAGATTAGGATGACAGCACAGATCATGTAGCGAGCCACCTTACGACGACAGAATCTGGGTGCACCGTTGCAAGCTCTGAAGCGTGACAAGTACATGAAGCGGTCCAGGCTCACACAGGCTAGTATCAGATTGGCAGCTCCAGTGCTAATCCCAAACAACGGTGTCTGCCACTGGAAGTCATAGGCTGTCCAATCGGGACTGTGATAAAAATAGCTGCGGGAGATGGCCGTAAGGGTGATGAGCAGGCAGGAGACACAGTCCAGCCACGACAGCGCTGCCAGGTATGTAAATGCCGAAGGCGTCATTTTGGGTCTCATAAAGACCACAGCATTTATAAAGTTTGTGCACAACCCGAAGAAGGCCAACGTGGGTACCGCCAATCCATAGACAAGCAATATGGATACAGTTGGTGTTGTACGCTGGAACATGCACTCATCATTCGTATTGACCTGGTAAGCGGAGCTGGTGTTCTCTTTGGTACTGGTGAAATTCAGAGCAATATCAAGGAACATGACTGACTGGAACAACTCACTGACTGATGGCTGACTTCGATTTGGATGGGCGCCGGGACATGTTTATCTAATTGCTTGCAAATTCAGCCGATAAGATTATCTAATCCCAACACACGCACAATGTTAATTTGTATGCAATCAATGATAACGAGCCGTAGAGTTCAAATAGAACAACTCCACGTAAGTTTGTCCAAATATCATCTGGAAAATACTCTTACCTTCTATTATTCTATTAAAATAGAAGCTAACTTTAATAGAATAAAAATAAAATAATTTATAAATAATAAAAGTAAAAATTAAAATAAATTTAATAAAAATAATAAATAATTAAGAATTATATAAATAATAATAATAAAAATAATAATAATAATAATAATAATAAAAATAAGAGTAATAATAATAATAATAATAATAAAAATATTAATAATACTTTATGAATGACATCAAAAATATTGTCTTATTTTTTTTTGTTTTATCAATTTCAAGTAACTGTTTGGGTGGTCTATAAGTTTTATATATTTTCTCACTTTGTTCTAATTTAAAAATTAGTTCTATGTATTATATATAATCTATATATAATATTGTTTAAGCACCTTACATTTAGAGGTTATGTCAACGAAGCAGATAACCTTTTGACCTAATGAAAATTGCATTGAAAGGTGAAAAGTAAGCTACCAAATAGACAACGCTCAATATAAAATATATATTAATTTTCCTAATCAAGTATATAAATTATTTCAGTAATAACTTGTTTATATAACTTTTATATAGAAAAACATATCCTATGATATATATTTCCTTTTTATAGTATATTATTTATTCGGTTATAAGCAGACACCTTTTTCTTTATGCTTGTGACGCTTCATTTATATCTGTTGTTTTGTTGATTGGATTTATCAATTATGTATATAAACCATGAACTATACCTGCACATATATGTAAATAGGTAATTCAGTTTAGTGGAAACCCAAAGATACTGCCCATATTCCATGAAGTTGTTTATTTCCTTTAATAAATTAATATCATGCAATGTTATTTTGAAGTAATTTATTGAGTTGAATTTATGTTTTTCTTTATGCTTACTGCAAAACATCGAGATTTGTATTTGATTTGATATATAATTTGTATTTTGTAGTTGTATTTTGTATTTTGTAGTTGTATTTTTGTATTTTTTATTTGTAGTTGAATTTGTACTTAATTAATGCTTTTTGAGTAATATGCGATAAAAAACACATATATACGAGTATGAGTTGTTAAAAAATACGTTTAAAAACCAATTGCATATGTATGTAAAAATGTTCACTATAAATTAAAAGTAAATATGCAATAAAGACTAACAATAGCCACACGTACACATACACATATATACACACATATATATATATGTATATATATACATGCAGCTTATATGCACTTTGTATAGTTAAATAGTAAAATTAATTTTTATCTAAATGTTAAATATTTTCAATATTCGAACAGACTTGGAAATTTTGTTTTGTTGCCATCAAATTCATTAAAGTAATTCAATTATCTTAAGTTCGTACTACACACATACACATACACATATATATATATATATAGATATATATATATGTATTTAAATATAACTATATTAATATTTATTATAGTAGTATATATTTTGTATCATTTAGTTTAATATACGAGCAAAGTTTTCATTAATATAGAGTACAATCTGTTGAACTTGAACTTTTTAGTGGTACTCGTCAAAAATTTAGTTTATCTCCGATTCAGATAATATTCAAATACATATACGTAAAATACTTGATATTCGAATATATATTCACTAAATCAGATATTATTCAAATATACGTAAAATAAGTTGATATTTGAATATATTTTCACTGATGAATAAAATGTTTCTTTAAATGCTTCAAGTTCGGAGTTATACAATTTGTTTTATATATGTATTTATATATATGTATCCATATATTAATCAATTTAGATTTAAATCGAATATGTTTTGTTTTTAATTAATTCAAACTACTTTATTCAGTATTAATTTTAATTAATTTAGTTTAGATTAGTTTTGTTCTTTTGGTTTTTGTGCCCTACCTTTTAGCACATAGCTTGGCTACAGAATTATCATATGATAGATTTCTATACGATTTCTTTTCTTTATGTTATGTTATGTAAGTATATTTTAGGTATATTTTGTCTGTATGTATTGTAGTTTGCCTCAAAGAATGACAACTTGGTTGATTTACTCGTATAGTTTCAGAGTTCAGATTCAGAGAGAGTTTCTTCTTAAATGTCTAGAAAGAAAGAGAGCTAGAAGAGGCACAGAAGCTTAGCTTAGATTGCGCTATCCAAAAACTTTAGATTTGTATTATATAATTTAGATATTAGAATTTTGTTTTTGGTAACTCAAGGTATTCCATTTGATATAGTACATACATTGGTATGTTTTAAGCTTATAGTAGATTGTCTTTTCTCATAGTTCTCATAGTTAAACAGTAGTTTTAGCAGCTAAATTAGTTAGGTACTAAAGTTTCAACCCGAAGACAATATCCTTGAGAATATCATCTCTATACCTATAGTTAGATTTTGGAAAGCTATAAGAGCAAGTTAAGTTATCGTTTTCCAGTTAATTCTAGTCGACTTAGCATACTCTTTCTATTTTAGCTTTCAACTTATTGCTGTGCAATTAGTTTGCTTTTTCCTTTTTTTTTTGTATTTGTATGGTACATTGAGACTCTATGCCGTGTAGTATATATATATATATATACTCATATAATCGGATAATACTATAATATAATAATAAAAATTAAAGTAAAACTAATTAAAACTGTTATCGAACAATATTCATATAATTTACGCACACATATTTAAAATTTTAATAAAGAAAACTCTGATAAATTTATGCTTTAAATATTGTTTCGAATATGTTTTGAAATATATTTTTGAAAGTTGATTATAATACTCGTTATTTTTCCACGTCAACTTTGATTAAACGCATATTTCGATTTGATTATAATGCAGGGGCCAACATTATAATCGAACAACGTTTAAAACTCTGACCCGAAGGATTCATCTAATTGCTTGCTAAAAAGAGAACGTGTTTATAGGTCTATAGATCATCTAATTCTTTCGGATTCTGTACCAAGTTATACATATATTATATATTCGATTTGTGTGAGTATGTTTTGAGTTTAGTGATAATTGTAACATTGAGATGTTTGCTAAAAACTTTGACTAACAATCGGTTTATTATATTATGTAATTATACTATTTAAAATAAGGACACATTTAATCAGAGAGCCGGAAATTCGTTTAGGCAACAGTTTTTTTGGGTCAGGAAATTTGGAAAGTTAAAAGTGAAAAGTGAAAAGGAAATAATTGAAGAAATGGGTGAGAGAAAAGTTTAGAAAAAGTTTTGAGCAGAGAAAAGCGTTAAAGGTTAATGATATATAGAACAAAAGTTTTTATTTCGTACTGTTTTTCATTTTTCATTTTTCATTTTGCATTTTGCAATTTTCTTTTTCATTTTCATTTTGGCTTCGAGTTGCGCTCCCAACAAGGAGAAATCTTTAACAATGCTTTTTAGATCGTAAGAAACTATATGAAAATGCCGCAATGACTGTTAACTTAGAGAGTAACTATTGATGAATGCCTAAAGATTAGTTAAACAATTAAATTAGGCAATAAATTAAGCTTAAGATGATAAATTATTGCTTTCCTTTTAGCACACATAACAATAATGATAATAATATGATCGTAACAAGTAGTTAAAGAGAAAATGATTTAACAAATGTCTTTTGATTAACAATTAATATCAACTGATGACACAACTCGTTGGGTGACTCCTCCATCTGCTTCAATTTGTTCCTGTTTCTGTTTTCAACTCAGTTCCAGCTGCTTATGCACTTACAACATATTCGGGATTCACAAAGGAGAAGCCAACAAACTCCGATTGATCGAGATTCATCATAAATACTTTATCCGTGGGCGTCAAGTCTGTTTTCTCTGATGTGAATTGCTTGTCGAAATTGGACACATCCTTGCGGTGTTTCTGCACAGGGAATGTATAAAGGATCGGGGTGAATCTTAGTTTAATTTCTATAAGTTATAAGCTTACAATTTTGGGCTTGAACGGTGGCTGCACTTCGCGATTCTCGATCTTCTCCCAATCGATGCGCCGGAAGAATGCATGCAGACGCACATCTTCCTCGCCGGAGGCGCCACAACCTAAACGCTTATTGGGCAGCTTAGTTAAGAACTGTCGGATGGAAAGAGTTTATACTTAGAAAATGTACTTCGATTGATAAATACCAACTAATACTTACGCCCTTGCATGCCTCTTTGGCCTCCTTGCTGAGACTCTTCGGATAGGATACATTATGATCGGTTATGGCCGCAAACAGCTCCTCCTCATCCTCGCCATCAAACGGCGGCTGACCCACTAGCATCTCATAGAGCAGCACACCATAGGCCCACCAGTCCACAGACTTGCCATACGGTTGATAGAGTATTATCTGTAATCAAAATCAAATCAGAGCCTTGTTAGCATATATCCTCTTTGGGGTACCCACCTCAGGCGCTATGTAGTCCGGTGTGCCACAGAATGTTTTGGTCGTCTTTTCGCCCATAATGTTCTCCTTGCACATGCCAAAGTCGGCAATTTTCACATGTCCATCGGCATCGAGGAGCACGTTGTCCAGCTTCAGATCGCGATACAAGATGCCCTTGGCATGCAGAAAGAAGAGACCAGCGGCAATTTCGGCAGCATAGAAACTACAGGATACACAATTCTCATTAGATGTCCTTTGTGATGTGAATTGATTGGACTTACACGGCGACTGGCTCCTTGAATTTGCCAAATTGTTGTATTTGAAACATCAAATCACCGCCGTTCACGTACTCCATGACAAAGAACAGACGGTCCTGTGCGCAAAGAGGTGTTTTAGAAGTGGTTTATTGTGTGTGTGAGTGTATTACGTATACGCACCATTGTCTGAAAACAGGAATGCAGCTGGACAAGGAACGGCGGCTTCTCGCCCAGCGCCAGTACACGCTTCTCAATCATGGTGCACTCGACATCGTCGTCCTGTATAATCACATCCTTCTTGAGTATCTTAATGGCATACAGCTCCTCGCTGCCCTTACGCTCCGCCAGCAGCACCTGTAATCCGACCAATGCCATGAAATTCAAGATGAGCTTCTATCGTTTTGCATACCTTGCCAAAGGAGCCCTTGCCCAGGACTTTGATGAAATTAAAGTCTGTGGCGCGTGTCATGTCCTTCTTGGACTGTGAGTGGGAGTGAGTATCGCAACGATTCATCGGCTGCTTCTTCTGCGACGGCTTCTGCTTGAGCTTCAGCAGATCCTGCTGGTCATCCGCACAGGGCACATTGTAGTATTCGCCCTCATCCTGTGTCAGCAGCTTGAACCAACCATTGGTGGGATTCTTGATAATCTCCGATATGCCAAAGGACAAGGCGCCCATAAAGTCATTGCGCGAAGTACGATCCCAGTCCCAGACCTCGATGAGTATGCGTCGATCCTTATCCTCCGGCTTCAAATCACTGCAAATATATAGAGATTATAGCTTTCAAGGGGTATAAGTTATCAGTGAGATGACTTACTAGCTGAGTGTCTCATTCCACACCGGGTTGAGGCAAGCCTTAATGGTGCGCGTCTTCTTCTTGGACTGATCCTTGTCATCGGGTATCAGCTTCACCTTCACATACGGATCACTCAACCCGTTCGGGTCCATGGGTATGAGATTACGACCCTCCTTGACTACAAAAGCACATGTCAAAAAGTAAACGTGTCCATAAGAATTTAAGAATTTACACTCTGAAGTGCAGGAAAATTGTGCAAGTGGAAAGTCTTTTAAAATATGCGAAGGCAACATTATATCCTGGCCATTGTTATTTTCCTTCTCGTGCTGGTCCTTTGTTCTTACGTCCTGGCTTTACATATATATTTTTAGCACGCTTTTGTTGTGCAACTGCATTTTAGTATTCATTATGTGGCATTCTGTATGGAGACTCCGCTTTATAAATGAATTAATGCAAATCATAAGCAATTTGCCAGCTCAGCAGCAGCTGGTCAAGAGCTGTTGCCAGACAAACTTCAATTTTAAAGATTCTAGAAGCAAACTTTTGGTTTCAGCACAATTTCGTTAAGAAAACAATTATAGAAAATAACTAACTTTGAATCTTTTGGATATTTTGGGATGTCAATAAAATAGCTGCTGCCAGACAAACTTGCAACACAAATTTTGTGCTTGTTCTGAATTTTATTTACTCAGAAACTTAGTCTGGGCTTTAAAGTGCCTAAATTACAGTCTGCATATCCTTTGGCTATTGAAATAGGTAAATTTTATTATATAGAAATGCTCTATAAAGTTCCTTATTTGAGGAGCGTCTAAGATGTTCCAAGTCTCCATATCTTTTGGCCATGAAAATAGGTAAATTCCTGTACATGGAAATTTCCTTCAAAGAAGTGTCTAAGAACTTTCCAGTCTGCATATCCTTTGGTCATTCAAAAGGGGTAAGTTGCATTATCATTTGGCCATGAAAATAGGTATAATTCAATACATGCAAATGCTCCTTAAAGTTGCTTATTTAAGGAGCATCTAAGAACTTTACAGTCTGCATATCTTTTGGATATTGAAATAGGTAAATTTGATTCTAGGAAAATTCTCTTTAAACGGCCTAATTTAAGGAGCATCTAAGACCTTGGCTATTGCCTAAGACTTTGGCTATTGATATAAGTAAATTTCATTCCAAGGAAATCCTCTCTAAAGATCCTTATTTAATGACCATCTAAGAACTTTCCAATTTCCATATCTTTCGGCTATTGAAATAGGTAAATTTTATTATATAGAAAAGCTCTATAAAGTTCCTTATTTGAGGAGCGTCTAAGATGTTGCAGTCTCCATATCTTTTGGCCATGAAAAAAAGGTAAATTCTAGTACATGGAAATCCCTTCAAAGAAGTGTCTAAGAACTTTCCAGTCTGCATATCCTTTGGTCATTGAAAGAGGTAAGTTGCATTATCATTTGGCCATGAAAATAGGTATAATTCAATACATGCAAATGCTCCTTAAAGTTCCTTATTTAAGGACCCTCTAAGAACTTTTCAGTATGCATATCTTTTGGATATTGAAATAGGTAAATTTGATTCTAGGAAAATTCTCTTTAAACGGCCTAATTTAAGGAGCATCTAAGACCTTGGCTATTGCCTAAGACTTTGGCTATTGATATAAGTAAATTTCATTCCAAGGAAATGCTCCCTAAAGTTCCTTATTTAATGAGCGTCTAAGAACTTTACAGTCTGCATATCTTTCGGCTATTGAAATGGGTCAATTGCATTCTAAGGAAATTCTCTTTAAGCTGCATAATTTAAGGAGCATCTAAGACCTTTCCAGTCTGCATATCTTTTGCCCTTGAGGTAGGTAAAGTTCATTCCAAAGAAATGCTCTTTAAACTGTCTAATTTAAGGACTGTCTAAGAACTCTTTTGGCCATTGTTATAGGTAAATTGCATTAAATGGAAATGCTATGTAACTCCTGTAAGCCATAGATTAAGTCCTGGAATCTCTGAGACAAGTCAAAGTTGGAACATTCCTTTGGCAGCACGTAACAGAAGCAGTTCCTCAGAGCGATACGAGTATCTGTGGCACATGGTAGAAAAAAAAGGACTTGAGAAATTGAACATTTTAAGCGTCTTGTTGGTAAAAACTTTGCGGCTGCTTGGCATAATTTTTTTTATATTTTTTTTTATATTTTTACTTGTATTTTCCTACTTATTTGGAAACTTTTGCCTGAGTTTGGGTCTTAAGGGGAAACTTGTGGAGCGACGTAATTGGTTAAAACTTAAGCGCTTTACATTTGTGTATGTTTAAGTTGAACGTAGGGAAAAGTTGTGGCAAGAACTTAAGGGCTCTGTTGACCCCACCAGAAAATATGCTGGAAAGAAGTCCAAAAGTCCGAGTACTTACTGTGTACGGTGAGTAGATTCTCTTTGACATTTATCTCGAGATAGATGCGACCACGACGCTCTGTATGATCGCAGCCGCAGAGGCTGGGCACGTTCTCCTTGCAGCGGGCATGGACGTTCATATCGCATGCTAAATAACGGATTCATGGCAGGGGGTCGAAGGTCACGTAAAGGAATAAAGATAAGTCGCTTGTTAGTGGCCACTTGGCAATCATTGAAATAGATGGGGCAGCTGGATTTGTGTCTGATGTGTGAGAGAGAAACTTTCAGAGTAGATTGAAAGCGCTTGTTTGTTCTTTGAGGGAGAGTTGGGAGACGGGTGACAGAAGACAGAAGATAGAGGACAGAGGACAGAGGACACGCACACACGCAGAGGAGACGCGACAACACACGCATACAAAGTGACTTTGATGTGGCTGAAGTACTTACCCGCCAGACTATGGGCAAATACGAGTACGTGTGGAAAGTGTCGCCAGACTTGACGAGCAGCTGTGTCCCGGTTATCAATCAGCATGCCATCCAATAAACTCACCCGACTCGCTCTTTCCATTTACCTTTTCCGATGTCATTCCATGCCACGCCCACAGTGCATACAGCCCATGTGAGGCTGCTGCTGCTTCAGATAGAAATCAATGCCAATTTGTTATGCCGACTGCAATCGCAATCAATTTGGCAACACTAACAGGAAATGAAGGCACAAAACTGTTGCATATTTCTGCTCCACATATGTCGCTGACATGCAAGGATACGTAAGGACCAGAGACCAGAGCTGGGAGCGCACGCGTTCAATTGGAAATTATTCCAAATGGAATTGTAATTCATTTTGTCAGCAACGCACAAAACATGTGCAATATACTCTCACCACATATCCTGTAGGGATATTCAAACGAAGGAAGCGTAGTCTATTTTATATATATAGTTTCGTTAATGAGTACAACTGACCAGCTAACTGTCATTACAATCAGCATTCCCATCATCATTCGTAATGCTCATTAGCATAATCATTTTCCATATAATTTTCATCGGTTTGGTCCTGCGGGCGCCGCATCATTGGCTGATTCTATGGCAACTTCTCTGTCTCTTCCTCCTTCTCTTTCTCAGCTCCTTCGGTTTTCTCTCTTATGTTCTTGTCCCGATTTTTTCATGTGTAAAATTGCTTTGGTCATTTTGACACTCCGCCCCAAGCCCCCCTCGGTTCCCAAACAAGTATCGTTTGGCTTTGGGCACTGCTGTTGGGGTTCTCTTGCAACAACGTCATTTGGCGCGTGGCATGCCGCACGTGGCGTATACGTATTATTTTTTTTCTTCTTCAAACTTTCGCTTGTTGCGCGCTCGGAACACAACCGCACGGAAAAGTAATCATTTCTCGATGTTCACCGAGCATATTGGGCTGTGTTTGGCTGTGGGCTGTAGACTATAGGCGTGGCAGGCTGGTCAGTTGGGGCAGCCTGTCTGTGCGGTTGTGTGTGTGTGTGTTGTATTTAATGAAAATATGAAAGAGGTTCTTGCAGCTCACACACACAGATACATAAAGCACAGTAACAAAGCGAGCAAATAACTAAAAGAACGAAAAAAAAGATTTTCCCTTTGCGTGCCACATTTTGTGAAGTTAAAACAGCAACAATATAGTGTGCGAGTGTGTAAGAGTGTGTGTGTGTGTGTGTATACGTATTGTGGCCCAGTTTTGTGTGTGGCCGCTTTTTGCGTAAAATTATTTATTTATATATATGTGTAGCTACAAGATAAGCAAGCTTATGTAACAGACTCTATATACCACATAAAACACACATATAATAATATATGAATTATACCCTAACCGAAGAGTACACACAATAAGTTGTAGCTTGTGCTAATGTGACAGGTTAGAGTATAAGTTATAGCTATAAGAAATATCCCAAAACAAGTTTTAAGTGAGAGAAACTGTTGATTCAGTATACTTTCTCTTAAGTCTTTACAGGGTATTCTCTATACGGCTTGCGTTTCGTTATTCA
Source organism: Hirtodrosophila trivittata (assembly GCA_035045065.1). Taxonomy (NCBI): domain Eukaryota; kingdom Metazoa; phylum Arthropoda; class Insecta; order Diptera; family Drosophilidae; genus Hirtodrosophila; species Hirtodrosophila trivittata. The sequence goes on along the minus strand of JAWNNK010001311.1, from coordinate 15,508,914 downwards.
TGCATATTTTAACAGCAGCTCTTTGTGGTCCTTTTGATGAGCTGCACAGTTTAGAGTTAGACGAAGCTTGCAGGGATAACATATCATGCATAATAATGTGTGCCCAGACCCTTTCGTAAAGTAGTTCCACTCGCACTCTGGATTGGATTCAATTTCTATGGTTATATCTGTGTACCGTTATGCACGCCATTAAAAATTAGCATATTTCAATAGAATTTTCTGATTCAAATATTATATAATTCCATCAAAAACTGATGTGAAATTCTCCCATTGTTACCTCAACATTTTTTTTTTTTTGTAATATTGTTTTTGGGTTGTAAAATTCAATTTATTTATGCAGATTACGTTTAAATTCTCCTCCAATTTTCATTTTCATTAATATTTGTGTAGGAAATTGCCAATTGGCGTTGCAAACGTTGGAAAACGGGAAAAGCTCATTCAGAAATGATGGCAAAAATATTTACACCGAAACCGAAAACACAATTGCAATGGAATTACAAACGTTATTGAACTGCGGCACAACAACTCACACTCACACACACAAAGTTCTGCGACACAAAATTGGCGCTTGATAATGACAACCACACACACACGCACACATAGTCATAGTCACACACGCACATCCGGCTTTGGTTGTGCCCCATTGTTTGTTGTCTGTTGCCACATTTTCATTTCCATTTACATTTCCATTTGCTTTTCATATTTGTTTGGGACTCTCTCCCTCTGTGTGTGTGCCATGTGTGTTTATCTACTATTGTTGTTGTTGTGGTTAGGGTTCTGGTCCTTATTTGCCTGACCGTGCAATGAGGCGTAAGTAAATTATTTGTTTTCCAAGGACCAACGCCGGATATTGAGGCGGCAATTTGCGCCGTCGTCCCAAATGACTTGGAAAATTGCGCAGTTTTTTTGCCTCTTTTGGCAGTCAAAAAACTCAACGAAATCAAACAAATAAGCATAACATTTAAATAATATAATTGACACACAAATACACTATACACACACACACACACACACACACATACACACACATTGCAATGTTGCTAATGAACAACAATTTGTTGTGCAGTGTTAAATCAAAATGTTGTTTATATGATTAGAGGGAATGTGTCAAGTATGCAAATTGTAGCATGCAGCTGCAAATTGTGGCAGCAAAAACTGTAAACTATAAGTGTAAGCAGTATGCATAGGCGTAGGCGCTGTTTTCTGGCCATGGGCGTGGCAGTGGGTGGGGGGAGGCTGGTAGGAAGTATGCGAGAATTTGTCAAATGCAAAGCGCACTGGCAACAATACATACAATAATAACATCAACAGAAACGGTAACAGTAACTCAAGTACAACGCACACACACACACACACATGTAGACACACACACACACACTCGACGAGACAAGTGCACACTTGAGTTGGAACAAAGCGTTGCTAATTGTAAATTGCAACAATCCAAAAACTAAGAGCTCCACGAACAGGCAGAGTAGACGCGCTTAGAGATGGGCGCGTGACACGAAACTGAAGCAAGATCAGACACGAAATGAAACTAACAAAAGGGAAAAGAATAGAAAATGAAATTATACTTATTTCTAGCTGCTCTACGTGTCACGCGCTCATCTCTAGCCGGGGCAGAGTAGACGCGCTTAGAGATGGACGCGTGACACGAAACCGAAGCAAGATCAGACACGAAATGAACATACCAAAAGGCAAATGATAACTTAATGAAATTATACTTATTTCTAGCTGCTCTTCGTTTCACGCGCTCATCTCTAGCCGGGACAGTACACACATGAAGAGAGAAAGCATGAGACGGAGTCCTGGACTCCCCTCTTGGACATTGGACACTGGACACATTACCTCGACACTTGAGACCCTTGTGCGTGATGCCGTGCAAGAGCGAGCCGCAATGATCGCAAAACATCGGCGACAGGAAGGCAACGTTGTGCCATTTGTGTGGCATCTGGTGTGCCTGAGAATTGGAACAGTTGGAGAGATCTAATGGAAAATTAACGCAGGTTTTTCGCTATGTACGCAAACATTTAATTCTAAAGCATTGCATTAAAATAACACACACACAACTAACACTGTGTGTGTTCGGCATTCAAAAAGAAAAGTCTCGGAAAATCAAATGAAATGCATAAAAGAAAAGAAAACGAAAACATTGCGTAAGTTTTGCAGTGAATGAGTTAGAAAATAAATTAATTGAGTTGCAAGTCGCAACTTCGATGGGAGATGGGATTAGTTGGAGCGTTGTGCGGATGTTTATGGATGTGGATGTGGATGTGGAACTGGTTATGGGTCATGTGCTTGTTGTGGGTTAGTGCAACTTTAAAGACAGTTCACAGTACACAAAGTATTGCTAAGGTGCAGGTGTAAGTTGTTGGGAGCAGTTTGTCAGCAAGTTGACAGCTCTCTTTAAACAAGTTGACGTTGCCTAAGTGCTTAGGCTTTAAAGGTATCCTTACAAATTAATTGGAGTAGAAAGTTGGCTTGGGAGCCCTAAGCCTCAGTCAATGCTCAAACGCTTTAGATAAAATCTAATACGTTCCAGATTTTGCACCATTCGCTAACATAAATAAGAAATTCTTACTTGTTCTCTATGTGTCTGTGTGTGGGGTGTGCGGGGTGTGTGGGTGCGGGGTGTGTGTATCCTGATGATGTCGACGGCTGTCGCAGTTGCTGAAATACCACAAATACCAAACAAGAGACAATTGTTGCCTAATCCGTTCTGAGAAATGGCAGAGACACAAAAAAGAGACTCCCACACACAGCACACAACACATCGTGACTGATGTACACACAAAAAGCAAAAAGGACACACACACACAAAGCCTACTTCTACCCTAGAACAGCAGAACAATAAGGACATGTTTCGCTTGTGCTTTTTGCAGGTATTTGTTTATAACAAGGTACAGGGTATCTCATAGTTGTGCTTGACAGATTTTATGTCAAATCTGTTTCTATTTTTTTAGAACTCGCAATGTCAGAGCCCTGAACTCATCATCAGTGGCAAAGCCGCTCACACATTAGTAGTTGTTGTTCTGTTCTGTTGTGTTAGTTTTTTTTCAAGGCATACCCTTAAAAACTGGACAAGGACATATGATATTATTATGCGCATGCATGAGCATCAAGTTCTACACAAGGCGCTCTCCTTTTTTTGTCTTCGACTCTTGGAAGTCGTCTAAAGCAGAGCTCAACAGCTTGCACTGATGCTCAGCCCATTAATAGTGTGTGCCTCTCGCTCGCTCAAACTAAATGAAGCGGATCCAAGAGCAAAATTCAAAGTGTAAAAACTACACACACACACACACACAGATATACACACAGAGACTGCTAGAAGGAGGTCTGCGGTTGGCCTTGCTGCGGCTGGCAGGGCCACATACACAAAAAGTGTTGCATACTTTGGCGGGCGCCCAAGGCTTAGTGGCTATGTGTGTGTGTGCTTGTATTTGTGTTTGCATTAAATGCAGTTGTATGCAAGTTGTTTGAAGGTGAAATTGAATTGGCAATTGCCAATTGAATTGCTTGTGTGTAGGTGTATGTCTTTGTGTGTGTGTGTGTGTGTGTGACTAAGCCTGACTAGAAAGTTGCCAAAGCAGCGACAGGTGGTGTTAAGTATCACGTGGCACTCGAAAGTTTTAAACTCTGCACGGAATTTGCTAACAAAATTCTAGCTAGAAATGACTATTTTAATACCCTAACAAATTGCCTGAGCTGCAACTCTATAAAAAGAGGTAGAAACAAGCTGAGCTGCAGAGGTGCTACAGCTCTTGGTTTTACGGCCTACAGAATAGATCCTGCTGCAGTTTATATTTATAATATATATACTATATACGATATATATACTATATCTATACTATATCTATACTATATCTATACCATACCTATATTATATTTATATCTAATCCTTGCCGCCATTTAACCGCATTGTATCTTAGTTGCGTTGAAATAAACCCACACAGAAAAGAACAACCAAAAGCTAACATCATTTTTCCATTACAAACCCCAAACGACAGAGTCGATTTACCTGCCTCGTAGTTGCCTGTGCTTTAAATATGGCACTAAAGTACAGTACAGGGTGATTCAATAAAAGATAAACCAGTTTATATCAAAGATATATATTATCCAATATGTTGCAACAATAAGTTATCTCTAGAGTCCTGCAATCATAACATAATCGATGGAGGAAACAATATCTGTTTGGGCCCTAAAGTATTATTATTATGTTGTTAGCCAAGTTAGCAATCCTTTTGCGTTAGTAAACTTCCATATAACATGTTCATTTTGTCAATGTGCGAGGCATGTTGCACGATTCGGTCTGAGTTTGTGGCACGTAGTAGGCAAAATATTGTCGCTGTGTCAGTTGCCTCGCATATTTTTGGGATCTGCTCGAAAATGTTTTGCACAAAATTTGTTAGATAACATTCTGATGGCTGGGGAAGGGGGTGAGTTGGCAAGGGTGTTGGAGGAGTCAAATTGCTCTGCCTGTTTGCCACGTGCGACAGCGTATTAAAACGAAATTCAAAAATATTTGCAACAATTTATCACGGCTTCTTTTGTACATTTTGGCATTTTCTGTTGTCACTTAACAAATTTGCCGCCGTGTTTATTGCACACGCCGAGTCCACTACCTAAACTCCCTCCTTGTTATAGTCTCCACTTCCTGCCCCTTCAGATCCTGTGGCAGCCTCCTCTGGTTGTCTCATGTTGAGGCTATGTGCTCTATCAACATATCGCTGGCATTATATCTCTGCCAGCTAGCAATTTCCCAACTCCATTTTCAAACGCTCATTTTCAGTAATTCGGTGCTACATACAAATGTGTGTGTGTGTGTGTGTGTGTGTGTGTGTATAGTGTCATAGTCGTATAATATAAGTGCCAGCATATTAACAACTGTTGCCCCTGATAACGCGGCCAGGAGACAGGAGTTGGGCTGCATTTATAAATTGCCATGTCATTTATTATGACAGTGTGCTTGATAAGAGGGCCTGACGGTGTGTGTGTGTGTGTGTGTGTGTGTATGTGTGACATCCACACAGCTGCCTCCACACACACACACACACCTTCATTTATTTTCTGTGTTGCAGATTGGATAAGATAAGGCAGATGAGGAAAACCAATCAGGCAAATCAAATAGCGTACTGTAAACTAATTTCGTTTTCAATTTCCGTTCAGCACACGGATACAAATTAACACATACACACACACACACACACACACACACACACACATACTCGCACACACATGTGTATAGTTAGTCAAACAGTAGGCAATAAAATGCACAAATTGATTTGCCAACAATAAAGAAAGAGATTCTGCTGAACCCGAATCAAGCTCTGACACACCTGCATTCAATTTGATTAAATTGCGAAAATAGAAAACTCGGAAAATCCTGTCAGAGAATTATACTGGACTGAGGACTGAGGACTGAGTGGGCCCAACAGGTGAATAAATCTGAGCAATCGTCCATTGCTAAATTGATTGCTAAATGTCTGATTCTGACTCAGACTCTGACTCTGACTCTGTAGCCACCTGTCCACCTGTCTCACTGAACAGGAATATATATATATTTGATCCGATTTCCAACAACAATGTCACAAATCGGGGCAAGTGGCAGGCGGGGCGGGGCGTCTAGTATGACTTCGTCCTTAAAGGAAAATTGTCTGCAATCACAAGCGATACAAAATATGACAAAAGGCAACACTTTAGCACTTGGATTGTATTACACCAACACTACTACAGCATGTGCTAAAGTGTCTGTGTGTGCTCTGTGTGTGTGTGTGTGTGCTGTGGGAAGTGGGGCATAATTGATAACCTGACTGTGGGCGTGAAGCCACACAGTTGCCTCTTTGTGTTTACGTATCGTACACGTGTTGCAAATGTAGTTAAATTCATGATGAAATTTTATACAATTTGCATACACACACACACACACACCGCACACACCACACACTTAGCCCCACACACAGACAGCAGACCAACAAGTTCTACGGTTTTTACTTCTTGGAAATATTTGAAGTCACGCTTACATTTCACACGCGCTGATTAACAAAACATAATATCAAACCAATCTGGGAAACGGTAACCATGGCATCCATTATACATTTCCACCCACTGAGCAGCCGCCCAGCGACTACAGCTTGCAACAAATAGTCGTAAAGGACTCTAAGAGACGCCAACCTCATGTCGAGGGCACTCACAAAGCAGCTGTAGCTAATTTTTCATCAGAACTAGAAGTAGAACACAAATTGTAGCTAGATTATGGAATTGATAGGTATAGCTGATGTCTCCTTCTGATATATTATATATATATATATATAAAAGTCACATGTTTCCACTGGATCTCGCTGTGTGCCTCAGGCATGTCATAAACGGCTTTAAAAGGCAACACATAAAATAAAAGAGAAAGAGTTCAAGCCCTATGAAATTTTTAGTATCTGCCATGCTTTCCATTTGGGTTTATATTTTCCCTAAAAGGTATTTTCCATCTTAAATTCACAGCATAGAGCTGCGCTGCAGGTGAAACGTTTGCGAATGCGACGAATGAGTAGACACGAATAGAGGGTGGAGGAGGGGTGGGTGAGGGCTAGGGGTGGCTTAATGCAAGTACTGAAAGTGCATGTTTGACTTTTTCTTTTTAGCAAAACTTTTGGTTTTTCCTCTCTAAAGCACGCACAAACACACACAGATTCACCCACACAGACACACACACACACACACACACACATAAGATATAAGAACTGACGCAAACAAAGGACAATTGTTGTTGAGCTTCTTCAAAGTTTTAGTTACATTTATGCGGCTTCCCCAAGCCGAAAGTGCATTAAATATTTGCATAGCAACAAAGGACGAGACCTTCCTGCATACACCGCCCCGCCCCTCCCCACGTCCCACAGGATCTGCTCTTCCGTTTTGTATATGTATTTTATTAATATGTATTTTACCAGATTTTCCATGTCCTATCTGGTGCAGAGCCCTGGGGCCCGCATGCAGCCTGAATAAGCATTAAAAATTTAATTACATTGCGGCTCAAAAAACACTCTTTACAAATTAGATATAAGTACGGATATTATATATGCTATATAGTATATCGGGCTCAATGTTTACTCCTGTATGCAAAATTATGCAAATGAATTGCCTCTGCCTGTACGGGTAGACAGACGTGAACCTACGGGTTCTGTATACACCAACAAAAGAATCAAAAAAAAAAAATATATAAAGAAGAACTTTCAAAATGCGAACAATTACCAAAAAATGTCTACACACAACTACACACACACATGTATATATATATGTGTATATGTATAGAACGACAGCAGACACAGCGAGACATAATAAGTAGGAATATATATACAAAGGTAGTTGGGGTATTATATATATTGGGCTATATACATATATTATATTTGTACAAGGCGCAGGACCTTTTATGATTTACTTAATTTATGGCTGAAATTGTTTTAAAATTTAATGTTAATGTACGCACACACACACACACGTCAGAGGAAAGGTTGTAGAGTTGAAAGTTGAGAAAGGTTGCAAGTAAATACAAATAGCGACAGCTTGAAAGTAACTAACAGTGATTAAAGAGCGAGTTAACAGAGCGTTAGCAGCGCGTTAACAGCGTCTTAAGATAGGAAGAGAGAGATAAGAATCATAGCGATAGAGTAGAGTAGAGTTGGAAGGGACTATGGAAGTATATGGGATATATACAAGTTGAACTTAATATCGCAACTTTACCTGAACATTTGAGACCCTGATGGTATATGCCATACAGTAGAGAACCGCAATGGTCGCAGAACGTGGGTCCTGCGTATGTGAATGGTTCGAAATGGTGCTGGGTTTTTGGTGAGTCCTTGAATTTTATGCGTGTTTCATGCCACAGATTCAAATTTTGTTTCAATTGTTGTTGTTGTTTTATATTGTTTTCGTTTTTGTTTTTGTTTTGTTTTTGTTTGAACGATGTGATTTTTGATACAAAATTTATATTTATTTTTTTGGGTACATGAAAATACAAAGTACAATTAATGGTAAATAAACAGAGCACAATGACAAGAAACAGAAAAGTATAATATAACATTGCTGGATGATAATAAGCATAGCTAACATTAATACTAAGTATTTAATTGATTATATAATTAGTTGTTATTATTCTTGTTGCTTAACTTAACTAAGTTCTCCAGTGCAAACTGTAAGCAGCTTTTTCATGTGCGAGTTTTTTCCACTTTTTGGGTCTTGACTTGACTTCATATTTTATCTAGTTTGCAATTACTTTCTTCTCTTACTACTCCATTTATATGTTGCATATATTCTTCAGACTTCTTCATACTAGATACTCAGCATACTTCAGTTAAAAACAATTCTATCTTATTACTTTTCACTATTATTAATATCATACTATGAATCCTTACTAAGATTCTTCTTTCAAGGGAATTCCATTCAACTAATCAGCACACATAGTTACTTGATGTATAATTGTGACTTATTTTCATACTTTATCTACTTTGCAATTACTTTCGTCTACTACAATACTTCTTCGTTTATTTAACCATATATCCTTTAGACTCCTTTATACTAGATACTCAGCATACTTCAGCTAAAACCAATATCATACTATAAATTCTTACCAAAGATTCTTCTTTCATATAGTTACTGGATGTATAATTCGAACTTTTCTTCATATTTTCTCTACTTTGCGATTAGTTTCTTCTGCAATTTCCCATTTATTTATCCTTTACACTAAATACTCAGCATATTTCAGTTTAAACTAATATCATATCCAAAGAATAGATCCTTACCAAAAGATTCACGTAGAATTTCTCTTGCAAAGAAACTTTTTAAGCGAGTTCGATCACAGCTACTCAGCAGACATAGTTAATAGATATACAATTCTAACTTTCCTTTTTACTTTATTCACTTTCTGATTAGTTTCATCTAGTCATCCCTCTATTTAAATACTAACTAGACTTCACTTTAATCTAATCACATCCCTACTTTAGATCCCTGCCAAAAGATCCCCCTGGAATTTCTTTTAAGTCTCTGCAAATCTCTTCAAGCGAATTCAATCTTAACTACTCAGAAACCTGGGCTTAAACTAGAGTTAAATAATACTAAAAATTTGGTTTATAACAAAGCTCATACTGTGGCAGGAATCTGATGTAGTTGCACACAGAAGTTAAGTTCATTTAGAAAGCAGGACGTTGCTTTCCGCTTGGGGACTGTGACATCAAATCAGAGTTGAGGCTTGGCATGTTGGACAGGTTTTAGCCGGGTCAACATTGAAGCTGGCCAAATATGAAATTCGTTGTATGCTAAAAAGCCAAAGTGACAGTTTTTCTAAGCCAGCAGCAAAGCTGATAGGATAACGCAGCATTGGTGGAGGTGGAATGAGAGACAGTTGAGACAGTCTGGAATTTGTAGGACAACGCAAAGGATAACCGAGAATAACCAAATGACAGTTTAATTTGACAGAAGAGCAACAGAATTTCACAGCCAAGGGAGTACATAAGTCATTTTTTATTATATATTGTTCTCTTTTGCTTTTTTTTTTTGGTTCTTTTTGGGACTCGCACATGAAATTGCTGCAAGCAGTTCTTAAAGCTAGAGCTAAAGATTTAGTTGGTTAGTAACTAAACAGGTTAAAACTTGTACTATGTTTATGTATATATATTTAAAAGGACATTTGGACACTTACGGAATCAATGCCTTTATCCTTGCCGGGGCAGATGAAGGTGACGTATTCATGGCAACGTTTGTGCACCACATAAGAGCAGACTGCAACGATTGAAATTGATGATGAGGTGCTGTTTGCTGAAGTGGAGTCAGTTTTCAAAGGGTTTACATACCGTTACACTGGAATCCTTGCTTCCCAAAGCCCCTGCAAGATGTTCAATTGCAAAATTAGTTTAAAATTACATCAATTACGAGCACACAAAAGGTTAATTTCGCTTGTTAATTTGCTTTAATTGCATTGCATGTCTGCAGCTCTCATACAGCATGTGTATGTGCTGCCTGTGTATGTGTGTGTGTGAGTGTTTACTTGTGTGTCTGTGTGTCTGCTGTCTGTTGGTTACCCATTTTGCTTTAATATTTTATTGGCAAATGTGGCAATTGCTAATCAATACGTCTCCTATTAAATTCAATAATAAAAACGTAATTGATATCCTTCTGCTAGGCCCAGAAGTCAACCAATTACTGTAATTATAATTTAGGCTCTCAGTCCAATCAATTATCCTTACAGTAATTGGAGCTCTGATTTTGAATTATTTAGTGAATTTCAGTCGTAACTTAATCACTGCAATTAGATTTACCAAATTGCTGAAAATTTTAGAACTGAATTCTCAGTCTAAGCTAATATTCAAATTTCATTTTTCGCTTGTTTTCATTGGAATCAAAAGTTTTTAAGCTAAAAACTGAAATTTTAAATATTCCAAAAGTAAAAGCTTTTATTTATTTAATGTGTTACTCTTAAGCTTACAAACAGAGTTGTAAAAAACTGTGTACATTAAATAAAAGATTAACTTTCAACATCAAATTTCATATGCAAAATTCGTTATACCCTGTAAAAAATTGGATAGAAAATGTTAACAACAGATAAAAAAGGACTCCATAAAGTGTATCTGAGTCCTGTCAGACTATCTTTCTGACTTGCTTTAAGTCCATATTATCTCGCAGCTAATCTGGAAGCTGAACTGCTTGAAGTGCAGGCAGCTCTCTGTGTGTGCATAATATGTAAATGAGGATTAGAGACTAGGTGCAGGGTATCCTGGGGTCTAGGGGCATGCCACCCATTCGTTCAGCTTTTTGTGCTGCTGCCGCTGCTGCTGCTGCTGCCTTTGCCCTGTTGTCAATGACTTTTAAACCCACACAGAGACGACGGCTTCCATATGTGGGTGCACACACGCTTTTGCATTTTACTTATTTGTATTGCCTACTTTTCAGCTTAAGCGTTACGTCCCTTTGGCCTGGTCCAGTTGCTGGTCAATAGGGGTGGTTGAGGGCTGGGTTGAAGCTTACGTGCTATACAAATATAATGAATACGAGTACCCGTATTAGGTATATTCTATATATTCCATAAGCCATAAATGCCTTGACCACAAGCCGCTTATCGACTCTCTGTGTGTGGCGCCCAGTCTCTGCTGCAGTTTCTGTTTTTCACTGCACGCAAAATATTCCCATATATAAATATATATATATATATATATATATATAACATATATCTCTGCATTTATATATATATATGCAAATTTTGTATATTGTCGCATTTTGCACACAACTTGGCAACGATTTGCATTTTATGTGCAATTTTGTTGCACACGCCAACAACAACAGCAACAACAACAACAGTTGCTGGGAGTCTAGCAACAATTTTCAATTTAATTTCAAAGACATTTATCAAATCGTTGCACAGATTTGACAATCGACATTATCCTATCAAACTGAACTGATTTGACAATGCAAATTTAATAGCTATCAGTCTGTTGTGTACATGTCCTTTATCCTTCATTGCCTGTAATTAGCTTCAATTGGATTCTCAAAGTTTGTTGCTTTTCCAAGTTTTGTTTAATTACATTTCTCCCTCTCTCTCTCTCTCTGTCTCTTTCTGCCTGTTGGTTATTTTTTTGCGCCTCAAATGAACCGAAAAGCAATTTCCCACGCAGCGCGCCTGCAGCTATGCCACACACTCACATATTTCTCTTTTTTTCCGGCCTGCAGCTGCCTCGCCTAGTTTTTCTGCCTTAAATTCTCTCCTTTTTTATATTTTTGCATTATTCAATTTTAATTAAGCGCATTTTTGCTGCTCGGATTTTTGCCGTGCACGCCGAAACGATAAGAAAAAGAAAAAAAGAATAACTCAGTCGTTGCATTGTGGCTGACTTTCAGGTACCCTGGGACATGACCTGATTCTGGTTCGAGTCATGCTTTTACTATAATACGATAATATTGACTGTATACCCAGATTTTGCATTCTAATTATTCTTATCCATTTGCTGGCTCAGGGGAAATATAAAATATCTCTGCTGTATCTTTTTGCTCTTTCGGTCTGAATATACCCTCTTTAAGCAGGGTATCAGTGAGAGGTAAAAAGAAATAAGCTGCATACCTTACTCTGTATGGATTTATATATAAAAATTAAAAAATAAATTGCAATGCGAGTTATTCAACAAAGTTGAAAGGCGTGCAACAGATAAAACGAAAACTTGCAGCAGCAGCAATCGTTAATTACTTAATTAAAAGGCTTAACTAATTTGATTTCTAACCAAGTTGAAGATATTGGCTGTAATCAGTAACATTTCTGCTGCCATTCAGCACTTATGTAATCAGATCAGAAATGTTGGCTAAAGCGCTTGCCGCGTGGGCGTTACAAATCGTTGTAAGCCTCAGTGCATATATCTAGGGATCTGGAGGGTACATCAAAAAGTGGCAGCAGAGCCGAAATTTGTCAGAGGCCGAACATATTTCGGTTGCTGTTATGCAAATGACGTGCCATAAAAACGGCGGCAATTCCCATTTGCCCCTCCAACTTGGTATGCGGCTAGCGGCAAGCGGCAAGCAGCCACTTGGTGCTGCCTCATTACCCTCCGCACGTTTCCAGCAGCTCATCTCTTGTTGCCTCCTGTGGCGGCGCAATTGGTTGCGTTGACTACGTGCCTGCAACGCCTTTTGCGACGTGTGCACCCAAAGAGCCAACACTATTAATTAAAAGCAAAAGCGAGTCAAGTCGAGTCGAGTTGAGTTGAGGCGAAAATTGTAACTGAAGTTGTTAATTAGTGGCTGGCCAAAAGAGGCGTTCACAATGTGGCCAATAGGCACAACAACAGCAAACCAGCAAAAGCCAACAAACGCTTCTAATGTTGCACTGACAGATACGCATGTATCTGTATCTGTAACTTGAAATATATCTGTATCTATTAACCACTGTGTTTGTCTACAATTATTATGCCCTCTAAACATTAAAAGCTGTCACAGGGTATACACCAGATTATGGTCAAGACAAGCTAAAGTATGTATCAAAATGTATCTCTCTGTTTATCAGTCTCATGATATACACCAGATTATGGTACAGACAAGCTAAGATATATTCATGAATAAAATGTATCTGAGTATCTGTTAGTTGAGGGCTTCTTCCCTTAGACTTATTCAAGTATTATCTCTAGGGTTTCTCAGTCTCGTCTATCTAGTATCTTTTAGTTTATCTATCTAAATGAGGAAGTTCTTCTATGACTTTATTCATGTATTATCTCTAGGGTATCTCTCTGTTTATCAGTCTCATGATATACACCAGATTATGGTACAGACAAGCTAAGATATATTCATGAATAAAATGTATCTGAGTATCTGTTAGTTGAGTGCTTCTTCCCTTAGACTTATTCAAGTATTATCTCTAGGGTATCTTTCTGCTTATTAGTCTCATCTATCTGAGTATCTTCTGGTTTATCTATCTAAATGAGGAAGTTCTCCTTTGACTTTATTCAATTATTATCTCTAGGGTATCCCTCTGTTTATCAGTCCAATCTATCCCATTTTCACATGGCTCAGTTTACGTTCTGCTTGCTGCTTGTTTTTGGGCATAGATCGATTCGCAGTGGCGCATTTTAAACAGCAATTAATTTAATTATTGCCTAAATGTTTGCTGGCCAAATGTTTTATGCCAATTAGCTAAGAGGCTCGCAGCAACAACGTTAATTATTATTAACGTTGAGCTCAATTTCGGTAACATTATACCGCAAGGCAGCGTCTAATAGAATAGAACACTTTAAGGGCACAATTCAATAGACTTGTTGACATCTGCCCTGGCTATTTTCCAATTAATTTTCAAGTCATCCTCAAGATGAGGCTTTAACTGTCAGCGCGACGATTATGAATGACATTAAAGAGAGTTTGAAATTTGAATTAATTTGAACTAAAGCTGTTTGTGTTAAGTGTGAATAATAAATATATAAGTAGCTCACAGAATGATATATAACCGAAGTACAATTGTTCATCAATTATTTATGTATAGAAGTTTCATGCTTTGATGTTTAACTAAGCATTCTATAGCTTATATAGGGAAGTTGTGCAAGTTTGGTTCACTTCCCTTGCATATTTCAGGCAACATAAGACATAAATCAGCTCAACACATTGCACTCTCCATATAGATATATATATATATAGCTGATTTGTTATGCAAATCAGTTGGGAATCGTATGCATATGTTCGAAATAGTTTTCATTTGTTATGCAAGACATATGTGTTAATTGTTGTCATTATGCTATCTCACGCTAAATTGACTTCGTTCAAAGCTTTTCCAAAGCTCGTTTTTCATTAGAGACGGAAACACCCTGCCCAGTCCGAAATTTATTGATTTGTGTATAGTACAAGTAGGTCTCCTATCTAAATAAGAATCACCAGGCCCAAAACTAAGTGTGAACATGATATAAATATATATATATAAATTTGTGTATAGAAAATACCTACATCCATGCATATCCTGCTTGATAGCCGCTGCAAGAATAAAAAAATAACATTTTGGAATAGAAATTTGAAATTTTCTGCTCTGGCCTTACACAACGCAAATATTTGCTGGCAACACAATCTAAAAGGTGTCTATAAATGAGCTGACCCAGGTTCCAAGGTGTATCTAATGCGCATGAGATTGGTTTATAATCCACCTGTTAAATTGAAGGCTGATGGAAAACAGGATGTGATGTATACAAGGACTCAACTAGCAGCTTATCAAAATTTATGTTTGTCGTTTTACTTTTGTTATGCGAGGATTAAATAAGATTTTAAGATACACATTTATATAAATTAAATATTATACATAGACAGAGCGACTACTTTGTGGGCTTGTTGTTCTTGTTTCTCTCTCTCTCTCTCTCTCTTGAGCTTGTATCAATGCAATGTCATTAGCTTGGCTTTAATATGTGTCGCTGCTTGGGCCGATAGATAGTTAGATATCGATTGCCGTTTTCCATTTGGCCGCCAAGTCGGCTGCTTAGTTATGTGGTCGATGGTCGATGTCGTTGTCACTGTGTAGACCCACAAGTGCCAAGTGTGGCGCATGGAACATAATTTCAAGAATATATATCAACTGGTATTCAACAAATCCAGTTGAAAATTCTTTGGCTTTGCTTGATTTTGTCTACCGAATAGGCCCAAGCTGTCTGCTGTTACCACATATCTATTTGCTCTGATGTACGAGTAATACGTTTCTATGTTACAATTCATCAACTTTGACATCACAGAGCGATGCGTTATCAAGATTGATCACAGCTAACGAGCCCTGTCGACTCTATAATGGGGTTTACCCCCTTTAACGATTTCTGTATATACTTTAAACTCAGTTAAAGCCAAGTTAACTTTATATCAAATGAAGCTTTAGCTTTTGATGATGAGGTTGAATTGATTTAGACTAGATTTTGTTAAGCTTAAGCAATACTTAAGCTAGTTTTACTTTTTAAGCCAAATATAGTCGCTTAACTATGTATCTACGAGTATATCTATATATATTTCTATCGATTTATCGATTTATTTCTATCGAAATATATATCTATATCTATCGATCTATAGTTCTTGCCATAATTAGATACTTTTTCAGCTCTAGTTTCTATATACTTACAAGATCTAAGATGAAATTTGTTAAGCATCTACAATAAGAAGCTCTTACAGTGCATTCAATAAGTTAACTTACCAGATAAAGTCCTTGCAGTGGGAACAGAATGTGGGCTGCTTGAAGAAGCGTGCGATGAAGCAATGATCCTTAACGTTGAAGACGTTCTTCTTCTTCAGGGCTCCTTTACGTAGACGCGACTTCATTTTATTCTCACCGACGGCCTCCCCCTCCGCGCCCTGGCCCTGGCTCTGCTGGTCGCCATTATTCTCGCTGGTCTCCGACATTTTTAATGCTCCTCTTGTTGTTCTACTTATTTTTGATGTTTTAGTGTTTGTTCTTGTTGTTGTTTAATTGTTGTTCTTGACAAATAGCACAGGTTGTTTTACTTTTTGTTGTTGTTGCTGCCTCATTTGATTCTTTGACGTTTTGTCCGCCAATTCCGTTGTGACGTTTTTTCTTTCGGTTCGTGTTTTGTTTATGTTTGTTTTTTTGATATTGATTTTTAAATTGTTGGCAAATTAAAATAGCCTTTTGTTATTTGTTGCGGAACTGCCAGAAACTGGGAAGATCAAATTATACTGTTTAGTATTTGCGTTGGTTTTTATGCAAATTTGAAATTCTGCTCGAATTTGTTCGAGATTCATATTTCAAACTAAGCATAAATTAATATTTATGTATTGCATTATCGTTTGGTTCTTTGACATTTTCATTATAAAATTCACAAAAAGCAGTAAAACAAATGCCTAATAAGCTGTTTTATATTACAAAGTTAACGATACGAGGCGCGTTTTGGGTTTTGTTTTGTTTATTGTTTAATTAATTTTTATCGCATATGATTGAATACAAATAAAATTTGCATTTTTATTTCAACTTGTTTTATTTACTTTATCTTTTTTACGCTCTTTGCGACTCGAACGTGCTAACAAACAATTGTATTATTATAATTTTTGTTTTAATTTTTTTTCTATATTGTTTTTCATTGCCAATTTCGTTTGATGATATAGACACGTTTCATAGCTTAACGGGCATAAGTACTCTTGACTTTTTCCCCTAGCCGCCGCACAGCACCCAAACTTGTGACAGTTAAAAAAAATCTATAAAGTTTATATTCAATATACAGGCGATCAGATAAATATGTTAACATATGCATGTTAATACAGACACAGTGTATGTGTGTGTGTGTGTGTGTGTGTGTGGTTTGAGTCAAGCAACAGTTATCACTTAACTGCTTATTGGCTCTCCAAATTTTTAACAATTTCTGTTTTCGGTCTTTTGGTTTTTGGTTTCGGTTTCTCTTGTTTGCACGCGACTTTACACAGTTTGTTTACTTTTTATCAAACACACACGCACACACACACACACACACAAACACAAACACATACTCACTCTCTCACTCTTGCTCGCAGTCTTTGCCGCGCTCGTTAAGCTCTCACTCGCACTCGCACAGCACTGAAATTTGTAAAGGAGCAACTGCCTTCGTGTGCTGGCAAAGACGTTGTGAGTGTGCCAATATTTTCACACGCTGTAAAAAGCACAAAATCTCCCCTAGTTTATCACTGTGGTGAGTTTAACACCCACACACACACGGCAATGTTACGAAAGCGTGAGAGAGAGAGAGAGCTAGATGGAGGTTAGCTTGTTACACACACTTGTTGTTGGCCCCTGTTCAACTAGATGTAGGGGCGCCCCCTTTACGCTCTTCTTTTTGCTGCTGCTAACGCTACTCTGTCACAGCACGTGCGCTTCGCTCGAGTTTCAAACGCGTTCTGATGCCATGGGCAGCCATTTTGTTCTTTGATACCGTTTTACCATAGCGAGCTTTTGAGCGCGTCGCAGCCTCTGTTAATTAACAGCACACTGTTAGTTCTCCCCCATGCAAAGTACTCACAAACTGTTATACTCGCCGCCCGTTGCCTGACTGCTAATTAACATGTGCCCATTGAGGAACACAAAACAGTGATTCGACGTCAGTCGATGACGCCTACCGATGATCGTGTTGCCCAGCACTGGCGTCAGTTAACCGCTAATTGCCACTGGTTGTGGCAATTGGTCGCAACGTGTTAATGTCAGTTTAGTTTTTGTTGCCTCTCGCTTGTCAATTAAGCTCATAAATGCATATGAGCGCCGCTTGGGCACGGCTAAAAACGACTTTTAAGCATCGAGAAGCCAGTACCACACACTAAAAATCCATTAGATTGCTTGAAACGAATTAATAGAAGTACTCGCGCGAGTCAAACCGAATATTGTATGCTCTTAAGTGAAGGCTTTGATATCGCCTAGTCGGAAACACAATAGAAGAAAGGAGAAGCAGGAAAAGATTTAAGAATACCACACACTAAAAATCTATTAGAATGCTTGAAACGAATTAATAGAAGTAATGTGCGAATCAAACCGAATACTGTATACTCTTCAGTGAATCAGTTGCTAGCAGATTTGATGATGAATGAGAAACAAGAAGAGTTGGAAGAATAATCTAAATTGTTAGACTAGACTTTGTGGCAACTTGTTTGAGAAAACTTATATACCTTCTATTGTGTGTTGTAGTGTATAAGAGAAAACCCGATAAGTAAATGTAGCTGGTTGTTTGATCGACTGATCGACTTTTTGGCTGTTCAACTGTCTGCTTTTTTCTGGTTATCAACTAACTGGTAATACCTACTCGAAGTTACGTCTAGGTGCATAGTACTACGTGTATTTACGTGCCCCAACCGCAACCTTCGGGTGTTGCGTGTTTTTTATTAGCGTTCAAGTGCAAAATCTGATAGTGAAGTGTCACGTTTCGTCTGTGTGTGTGTGTGCAAAACTTTTGCGGCTAATGCAATAATTATTTATGCATGCACTCTACAAAGATCTGGAACAGAAGAGACCATAAACCATAACAGTTCTCGTGTTTGGGTTTAGTTTTTCTGTGTTTGGTCAGTTTGAAATGTTGTTGTTCAGTTGTTTAGTTGGTTTCTGTTGGAATGCACTGCTCGTTTGGAATGTCCCTATTAATAATGTCAAATATTTGTGCAAAACTCATAAACTGCACCACACACACAACGTAGACACACACGCACACGCACGTGCGCAAACAAACACAACAAATATGCATGTAAATTGTGGCTTAAAATTTTGTGGCAACGAAATTGAATCTGACTTCTAATCAAAATACTTGCTAATCTCTCGGAAAACACAAAACGTAGTTGAATAAAAGAATTCGCACACGCTTTTCATATTCATTTATGCAGCTAACCATAAATTTCAATTAAAAACGCGACCAATTAAAACTCATTTAAAACGCGATAACAGCCTGCGATAAGTATTCGAATTGTAGTCACATGATTCATCTCACTCAACTATCGAATTAACGAATAGTTCAAGGTTTACTTGCAGCTCACAGATAAATAAAGAGGAAGTGAATTGTATCCAAATGTCGAACTCATGTTGAGAGCAAACCCTTCACTTATTCAACTTCAACTCTTTAATAAATATATTCAAAATCACGCTGAGTTTTTAAATAGCCTCTGGCTGAACTTTCCAGATAGTTTTAAGGTTTTTAGTTGCCCAAAAGCGATAGGACAAGCTTCCATTTAAATAATATAAGTTATAAATATACCTATGAATGCTTTTAATACAAAAAATATACGGGGAATTAGAAAGAAATCATAAAATAATTCGGCATATTTATATTTCTGTTGAAATTGTGGTCATAAAGTGTTTTCGTTAGTGTTAAATAAATATAGAATTGATAAAATGTTCTTATTGTTGCTATTTATGGAGCACATCTCGTTGAGGCAGCCAAACAAAAGCTCATTGTTGGCAATAATAAAAAAATTAAATGAATATCTGTTTACTCATGTGACGTCATTTGTGCAGCCGATGAAAACAATTTGCTAATTACTGCTGGCCGCTGGCAATAAAGTTTATTTAAGCATGTAAATGCAACAATAAAAAAATAAATAAACAAAAAGAAAAAACAAAAACAAGACTGGAAACAACAGGGTTAATGAGAAAATTGCTAAAGACAGCGCAAAGAGCAATTAATAAAAAATTTCGCATACACAACAAACTTTCGAGCAGGAGGCACTACTTTTTTTTTATTAGCGGAGGCGTGGCACACACACAAATTGACACAATTAAAGCAATGAAAATAACAATAGGAAAACCCGCAATGGCCGCATATTTCCCCAAGTACATTTGGCTTAAACATTTTGCATATGTGGATTCCTTTTCTTGTTTAACACTTGTGCGTGTGTGGGTGTGTATTTACTTAAACAAAATATGTGATTAATTCAGACAATTTGTATAATTTTATATTGATTGAATGTGTGTTAAAAGAATTGCATTTAGCCGAAATAAATAAACGTTGATTTTAAATAAAATTCTTTTGTTAGCTGCTGGCCCTTTGTCAATTGAAGCTAAATAAATTACACACACAAACACATAAAAGAGATTCACACACACACACATTGAAAGATTTGATTGATGCTGCAAATGTTGCAGCAATCGAAATTGAATCAATCATCGATCACAGATGGCGCTGCAGCTCAATTGATCGACGTCTGCCGTTATAATAAGCACTTAACGAGATACTGAGACGCACTCCCGCTGCCCGCTGCCCGTTTCCCGCTGTCTGTTAACCGTTTCCCGCTACACGTTTCCCGCTGCACGATTCTCGATGCCCGCTCTTGTTTACGTATGCGAATTACGAGAGTGGCCGTTGCCGCTGCCGATGCCGTTGCCTCTTCGTATCGTTCAGATACAGATACAATTCAAGTCTGTCTGCCGCATAAAACGAACGTTTGGTCAGTCGCTGATCTTCACAGCCGCCAGCAGGCAGTCAGCGTCGCAGTTAACGTCGCTGCCCGTCGATTTGTTATGACAGGCCACACCGGTTCGACGGTTACGACGACCGTCGACCGACGATTGGCCCACTGTGCCACCGTCTACGGCCACCAGCAACCGGCAATGTTCAATTGAGCTGGAGCTTTCAGTGTGCCAGGCCACGATTTCGAGAGAATTTTTTGCTTTAATAGGATATACATATATGCGGGTCAATGGTATACTTCAGCTATGTCAAACGATTTGTAACATGTCAATAAGAGTTAAAAAATATACCTTCAATTATCCAAGTTTCATTATAAATTCTCTCCTTATACACTAGAAAGTTCCTTAAAGTTCCTTTTCAAGCTAAAAGGTTTTCCTCGAGTTTCCTTCTATACGTTTCCCCAAGTGAGTTTCCTCCTATAAGTTTCCTACTTTCAGTTTCCTTCTTATTTACTTAATTATCATACTTAGCTCATCATAAGTTAACTTACACTTGAGAATTACTTATCCACTTATCCACTTGCTTGTGTGAAGAGTATAAAAGCGTCGGTGCGATGAGTTTCTTTTACTTCAGTTGTCGTTTTCATATTCCTCTTGATTTCATTCAATTTGTTGCGTTTCTTGCGTTGAGATTGAGGACAGCTCTTCTACGCTCTCTCCCTCTTCTCTTTTTCTTCTCTCACCGTCGCTCTCTCCCTCTCTTTGTCTGCTTATCTCGTTCTCCATCTCTTTTTGAATTACGACTGCAGTTTTTGGCATCTGCTTTGGCTGTTTTCGATCATCTGCACTAAGATAACAGATGCAGCTACAGATGGCTACAGATTTACCTAGAACCCGTTGCCTGCTGGCTATTTGCCAGTCGTCTGGTTATTGTTTTTATTTTATTTTATTTTTATTTTTTTTTTCCTTTTTTTTTGCCAAAATATACAAAAAATTTGGTATTCCTTGCACACAGAGTGCGAACCATATGAAACCTATCCCAATTTTTGCGTATTAGACGTCATCAAATGATTGCCAAGGCCCGGTCGAATAAATTGATATCAAATCGTTTTTTGCCCCTCTTCTTTTATTTTTATTTTTGATTTTATTCTTTATTTATTTCTTACGTTTTTTTTGCGCTTTCTGATTGCCGTTGTTTATGCTTTGTGGGCATTTAAGGCGCGTTTTTTATAACGCTGATTGCCAATCGTAAAGTTGATTCTATTTTTTTCCCTTACATTTATAGAGTAGACGCGTCACTTTTTTGCTTCTGGGTGGAGTTATCAGCTGCAAAAAAAACCCCAACAAGTGAATAAATCAAATGTTCTATAAATAATTGAGTGAAAATTATTAAACATCTGTTGAATGTAGGGATCTGTTTAAGTGCTTTCAGTTGTGGTCCGAATAGAGGGACCATTGAGAATTGGGCTTAAGTGCTATCAAATGTGTTGTAGAATGTCAGGATTTCTGTTAATTGAGTGAGATAGATATATATATATATAGCTCACTTTCAAGTTCCATCAGTGGGAAAGCACTTCAGATATTTCAATATTTTAATAGAAGCACATAAGATTTTGCTAATATACGCGTATACATTCAATGTGCGATATTAAAGAACTAAAATAACTAAAATTTCCTTTGAAATATGTGATGTTAATTAATTTAATTGTAGATATATTTATTAAATTTATCAAGAAATATCAAAAATGCTTGAAAATTATATATTTGTAATTATTTCATTAATTTTTCCTTTGCTCAAGAGAAAGTTTTCTATATTTAAGTCGAAACTACAATTCACAAACTTTAAAACTGATTCTCTGTTAAAGTCATGTTAACTTAACAGTACAGAATGTTAAGCTTAAAGCTGCGATCATAACTAGCTATTTAGTTATATTATACAATAATATGAGCAAATAAAAGCTCATTATAATGAAGTTAAATATTTGTAGCAATGGAGCTATCAATAGTAGTAGGTAAACCCACAAACAGCTCACAATGATCGTCTGGCCTTCAGTCGCTATCTCAGACGCAATCTCAGCCGAGGCCTCTATTTAGCATATCTGGAACTGTGGAACTGTGGCGCTGTGGAACTGGTGACGTAGTCAGGTTGCCTATTTGGCATGCTGGTGGCTTCTGCTGTTTTCGATATCAATTTTTGTTGTTGCTTTTGTTTTGAGTATTATTTATTGTCAAAGCTCTAACTTTTAATTTTTATTTATTTTCTTTGTTTTCTTTTTTTTATTGGATTTCTGCGTCATTAAATATACTTCTATCTTTGCTTTAAGGTTTGTCTTTGCTGTTATTTCTTGATTTTGTGGCTTTTGCTGCTAAGGGCAGGAGCTGAGTGGGGGAAACCAGGTGGTGGCAGACGCGGGGCTGCCTCTGCCGCATGATTTGCTTTGTTGTTGCTGCCGCCCCAATGGCTGCTCGTTTTTATTGTATAATAATTATGCACATAAATTAAAATAAATTTTATTGTTGTGTAATTTTCCTAGAAACGAGGCTGCAAATAGTTGCTCTGGTAAATGAGAAATTGATAGGCAGATGCTTGCTGCTGCTGCTCTTCTGTTGGATGCTCAAAAAACGAAAATATAGGTGAATAATTTTGGGCTTACATTATAAATAATTGCAAACTCTGGACAATTATAAACACCAAAAGGCCTGCAAACATTTTTGAAAATTTAAAAATTACTTTTATTAAGTTTTTTTAATCGAATGTGGCAGACTTCGTGATACCTTTAACCTTTATCTGATATATCCCAACCAAGTCTGTATGCAGTATAAAATAGATATGCTCTTTTCTGGCTTTCGCATATATTTGCATAAAATTTATTTTCATTTTTAGATTTATATCGCAAAAATGTATATATATATGTATGTGTAGTCATTTTGATATATAATATGATATATATGTTGTATATTGTATGTAAAAAAAAGACAATGAGAAAGAGGACAGAGCAAAAATAATATAGAAAATTCTCTGATTGGAATACTTGGCAGCAACGATTGCTTCTGCCTATTTCATAGTTTAAAGGCAGTAAAGAAATAAGAAAAAATTCAAAACTAATTTAAATTTTAAATAATAACATACATAGCAATTAATAATAATAAAATTTATAATGTATTGTATTTAGATTCTAAAAGTAAAATAGTATTTCAAATTAAGTTTAGAATTTTAATATAAAAGATTGTTTGAGCGTCAGTCAAATTGTATTGTAAATTTTTCGCAGTGACATCTAATAAAGACCACAAAGTTTACAAGTGCCTCAATTATAACGGAATAAGAGTAAAAATGAAGCAAAAAGTACTTTTAAACTTAGCAAAAGTTTTGCTAATCTTTCAAAATGATAAACATTAAAAATTAATAAATAAAAGACAATTTAAAGTTTCGGCTTACTTTAGAGAACATATTTTTGCTTGACAGCAACATGCGCCGTCCCCTGGCTAGTAAAAGTTTCTAATGAAACCTGCCAGCATTGTAGGTACTATATATATATATATATATATATATATAGTAGTACAGCATCCAAAGCCCACCTAAGTTGGCAGTTGTTCTTCAACAAATTGTTGGTAGAAAAGTTTTAGCAGAACTTTGGCATCATTTCTGGCCGCGCTTTGTATTCCTTATTAAATTAAGCGATTTCCAACCAGAGAGTATTACTATGAACAGTGCACAAATAAGGGAGAG
The DNA here is from genome assembly GCA_035045065.1 of Hirtodrosophila trivittata. Lineage (NCBI taxonomy): Eukaryota > Metazoa > Arthropoda > Insecta > Diptera > Drosophilidae > Hirtodrosophila > Hirtodrosophila trivittata. Next base: position 15,484,858 of record JAWNNK010001311.1, on the reverse strand, counting down.
GGGGGTAGGGGTAGTCAGGAAGAGTAAATACCTAGAGACAGTTGGCCAACTGTTGCGCACAGTATTTGGCCGCAGGACTCAGCTGCTATTTGGCTCATTTAAATTTTGTGTTCTGTAATTAGGCAACGGCTGCGGAAATGGTGTGGAAAATGTATAATGAAAAGGGGCGCGATGCTTTGGCAGCTCTAAAGTGGCCGAGTTTCGGTGAATGACTTTAATATTAGGTGGAAATCGATAGTCACAGATATTCATAGTACGCGGTAAGCACATAAATCAACTAAATGACAGCTAAACATATGCACCGAGAGTGCATAAGGTGGAGGGAAGAGGAGCTAGTTTAGCGGGTTTGGGGGAAAGCTGCTATTAGTTACACGTCTGCCCACTTGAGGCACGCCCAGTTAGGCTGAAACAATGGCGGACCAGCGTCGACCAGCATGGGCAAACAATGGACGTAAGTGTGTGCGTTAGTGTTGCGTGCCAGGATGCCAGCCAGCCAGGCAGCTGATGATGAGGATGAGCACCCTGATGACTGGGCAGTGCTTATGACAGAGGCTGGGCATGCACAGAAAAGTGAGAGAAAGAAAGAGAAAGGAGGATGAGGTTACGGGGCACTGGGCAGGCAATGAGCAAGATCAAGAGTTGTTGCTGATGCCAGCTACACTCGGCTTAGAACAATGGCAAGGATATTGTGGTTCCAGCGGAGGCCGCGGAGCCTGAAAGGGGTTACAACAATTGAACTATGGGCAGCTGCTCTCTGTGAACGACACTTTTGACTTATGTGACAGCTGCTGGCCTCTGCTGATGGCGGTATCTCTGCAATGAGCTGAGTTGCCTGTTCCAAGCAGTCCAAGGATTTTTCCAGCCCGGCTCCTAAATGGAGCTGCGTACAGAAAGTGATACACGGCATTCAGTTTTAAGATGAAACAATGCGGGAAAATTTAAAGCCGAAGGACAGGGAAAACGCATTTGAGCAGGTCTTAAATTGATTCCATTAAACATTAAGTATATTAAATGTTAAGGTATTTATATATTTGTATCTAAACAGAATTATCCTGCTTAACAAATCACTGTGACCCTCGCATTCATTTCGCATTTCGCGATATCCTTTGTCAAGATAATTGCATTAATTACGCGCTGAATTATACACAATTTATTTAATGCTCACATTTGTCAACTGACAGATCGGATTTAATGTTGAAATGCCCTCAAGGCAAATTCATATCCTTTCCACACACACACATACTCCTACACATAAATCTCTCTCCTGCTCATTTTTGAGCAAGGATGGAATGCAAAGTTATATACAAAGTTCAGCTAATGCTTGAAATATTTGTAGATAAAGGTAAAAGTTACAAGTGGAAAAAAGGTCATAAAATTAGGCTGGAAATGTGAAAGTGAAAATATTTGCACATTTCACATTTCAAAAATGTTAAAAGTCACAGCTCAGCTGACTAAATGTTTCCTTTTCTATTGTTGTTGTTGCTGTTGCTGTTGCTGGTTGTTGTTCCTTTTGATATACCACCCGCATATGTCCTGGGATACTTAATTCGAATTTAGGGCGTAGTCATCCAGCGTATTTTGTGCGTATCCCTCTTGTCAGTCATAAATGATTCAACACGTGGCAACTCACAGGAATTGCCCACACCCGTAGGGCACCAAGGCGCCAAAGCAGCCCACCATTAAGTGTAGGGGAAGAAGGTTGTCGCAGCTCCTCCTAATTTACACGCAAAGCAGTCGCTGACTGTGGCGTGTAATTAAAAGGAAATTGTAGCGCGTGCTAGGACGCAGTAAGGACGTGGTAAACGGCAGTTGCTTTAATATTAAAAACCAGTAGAAAATGGCAATTGCGAAATGCCAAGTAAATTCAACTGCAAAATGGGCCAAAATGCAAAAATGAAGCTCTACACATCACATCACATCACATCACATGGCATCACGTATACGCAGCGTATGACTCCACTTGGTTGCGGTTTCTGCTTCTGCTTTCATAAGCTGCCACGCGCACTTTTATTTTTAAACTACTTTGTTTAATTAAAACTTTTACTCACTCGGACTAAATCAATTGCACATAAATTCAACTGATGTGCAGCTGGGACTCTGCTCGCGTTTACAATTCCCCAACCCAAACGAAACGAAACCAAACCAAAAGTTTCAATAGGTTTTAATTACGTTGCAAACAAAAAGCTGCAGCCCCATCATATAAGCTGGCAAGCAAGTTGAAAGCATCGAAGGAGCATTGCCAGCTCCAATAAATGCGAGAGGCAACTTTGTGGACGGCAGCGTTACGATATGGATTAAAAGTGGGAGTGGCACACACACATCCAAGCAACAGACACATTGGTCAAGCTCTGGAAATTGTGCTTAAAAGCAGCAACCTCAGCAGTTTCCCCAATTGCTCGACCCTCGGTTGCGCAGCTCAAAACACAAAAATTACTTAAATATATTAATTCCCTATAGCTATACACCCACCTACATCATATCATATATATATACTATATATATAAAATAATTATAATATGGGACAGCAAACGATATGCCCTTTGTCTGATTTGTAGCTGTGCGTAGTATACTAAATGTGGCACATGCCACATGCCACATGGCACGTTGTAGGGATCACCCGACGACTGCAGTTATCAAACTCAAGTGGTCACTTAATGCCACAGAAATGTTGCAGCACAACAACTGGCAGTTAAGGAAAAAGATGATGATGAAAAGCTCTTATGTCATTTCACGGAATTTTCTAGGATGCTCGCAGAATACGAATACTGTAACCAGAGTCGTCCCTTTGCCACTTGGCCACGACCCAAAAATACAATATATATATATCGTATATATAAAATTCCTTAGCGGTTTCCATACATTTTCACTGTGATGTGGCATGTTGCAAATAGATCCATTAATTTCTAGTTGAGTGCAAATTAATTAGCGCTTCCTTTGTGGACTGGTCCACCGAATATAATAATTTCCAGTCCAGCACCCTGTCAGAGCAATTCTAACTAGTCATGTGCGTTAATTATGCTCCCAGATGTGTTTCAAGGATACTAGTATATATATGTGTGTGTGTGTATGCTTTTGGCATTTAATTGTAAATTTTATGCGTAAGCGGCCAGAGAAATGTCAGGTAACATAAACAACAACAAGGGGGAGGGGGAGGGAGCCAAAAAAATGCTATGAGCAAACAAAAGTTGGGAAGTTTTTTCAGCTGCTGGCGGCGATATCAAAATAAATACAAAAATTTCAAAAGTGCACAACAACAACAACAACCAAAGGGACAAAAGCCCATACGAAACCGGAGAAGGTAAAGAAACGAAACGAAACGAAAAGAAAAGAAATCTTCAAACAAACAACAGCCTAAAAGTATGCAATACAAAAGGCGTTCATTGTTTTTGTGCTAGGCGGCTTAACCTGGAGGCATTCTAACGTTCATGCGTGACAGCTTACTGCGATGAGTCAGGGAAACATAGCTGGAATATATAAACATTGACATAATCTAGCTACACTCTATTTGTGCCCAGAGATTATAGGTTTCCATAGAGATTCCACACACCACAGCTCGAAACTTATTGAAAAGTATAAACTTTGCGCTTTAAGACTGAACGTGTTTTCTTTAAATGACTCCCGAATTCCATTTTCCTAACAACATTTCATAACTCTAATGCCCGTTTGTCTGCCTGAGTGTCTGCCTGTCTGTCTGTTTATTTATCTCTTTTCTTTTACCTTTAGAAAGAATCCTTCAACTCACATTCCCTTTCCCATTATGCAAAGATCTTTCTTCTGTTCAGTGCGGCAGTTTAACGGCATTTCGACGCTATTCAAAACGACAAGAGACAAAAGAAAGGGAAAAAGATAAAAACAAAGACAATGGCAAATCTAAAGCCAAAGCCCAAGACAAAGACAATAAAAACGCAAAGTCGTGCAGCACTCGAGCAAAGAGAGTGTTGAACAAACGCCAATGTGGCAGAAGGCGGCCACAAGCAGGCAACAGCTGCTTGACTCCTGGACCGTTAGCCCAGTGTCAGCCAGTGTTGCCGAAAATAGCCAAAATTATGACAAAAAGTAGCTAAAAATTCAGATAGTCAAACTGAAATATCTTATACTATAGCACAGACTTTTCTTTATACGAAAGATCCCACGACTTGCAGCTTGCAACCTGCAACTTATTTGGTATTTGCATAATTTTTCTAGATTACTTTCAAAAGCAGCTAGATCTAGCTAAAATATAGCTAAATCGAGCAACACTAATGCCATGTGGCGTGTGGCATGTGCCACGTGCTTAGCCTTACTTTCCATGTGTCTGTCGAGAACAGCCTATAAGTACGAGCATTTCGTTTGTACACTTCTCTCTGTACTTATTGCCAGCTTTCTGTTGTGCTGCCTCCTTCAGCTGTCATTTCCGGTTTCATTCGCTTCCTTTTTGCCTCAGCCAACTTTGCGGGGTCGTAGGTTAAGCGCCGCAAATTAAGCGCAAAGAAAGTGAAATACAAAATGCCCAAAAGCGCCAACGTTTAAGATAAATAAAAATCCAAGAAAAGAAAGTGGGCAAACCGAAGTAATTAAGTGCCCCTAACTCCTATGCCGAGGACAACATGAAAATTAAAACGCTGTCTTATACCCTGTACACAATCAAAATGGGTTAGGGTGGGCAACAATGAAGCTCTCAACCTCTGAAAGGACATAATCCCCAGGGGATTAATTCAAAACACTCTTTAATAAACGTGAATAGTTAGCTAATTACATAGATATATAGTATATAGGAGACTTGCTTAAAGAAAATAGAAGAAAAAGGAAAATGCGTTGCAAGAAAAAGTTGAGAAAAAGGAAGAAAAAAGTTGGCTTACACTGGACAATAGCTTAGAGGATAATTGGTCTATAGATATCTAGTATACTATGAAGGATTACTTTCACTAATCAGTTGTATATTATATTGTATAAAAGGGTTTTTAATGAGCTAGAAAAGCTGAGAAAACTGTTTGATAAAAAGTGCTTATGGGCTACGTTTTCTTTTGAGAAGATACTCCAATGATTTTACTCTCAGCCATAGAAACTATCTTCTAGCCTTGACTAATTTGATATAAAGGTCTCTCTTCAACTTAAACTAAAACAGTTCTAGGATACTTAACAGCTGTACACACGATATTTTCGTCTCAACCGAAATATCTTTTACTTTTATTTATTTAAATTTCACAGCAGTTTGCACTCAGCGAGAGGCAGCGAATGGCAGGACTAATTATGATTATGGCTCATGCTCCTGCGGCTCATCATTGCGGCCTGTTGCTACTACTCCGAAAATCAAGCGACGCCTGTCAATGACCCAGGAGAGGGGCAAATGCGTGGGTCTTGGCCATTTCTGCTTGCGTGTTCTGGCCCTGACTGTGAGTGGCTCTGAGACTGGCTCAGAGACTGGAACTGGAACTGGGACTGGGACTGGGACCTGGTACTGTGGTGCGTTTAGCACATCGTTTCCTTTTGTTTGTCAGTTTTGTTTGGAGCTGAAGCTGAAAGTGGAGCGTAGCGGCGTACCATGGCGTGTCACGTATGAAAATCAATATGAACAACAGGCCGAAAGGCGTTGACTTCATATAAACACAAGCAAGAACCAATTGAGAATTGCACCCAGAGCTCAATGGGTTTGTAAGCTGGTCTGGGCTCAGATGAGGACATAAACTTAAGCTTGAGTGTTTTATTTGAATAGTCATTCAATATATTCACCCAGACTCTATATTCATAAACTCATCATCTCCAATTCGCTTTGTCTAAATTTTGTATATGTGTGTGTGTGTGTGTGGGTTGAATATATATTTATAATCGCTTTTTATACGAGTCAGTGTAACTTCTACCCACGCCCCAGCTTCAGTTGACTTCTGTATTGGCAGTGCTAACATAAAATCAATAAAGTCGTTTTAGAGCTCATTGAATCGTTAAGGGACAAACAGCAAGCCACAAACTTATAAATACTTGCAACACACACACAACAAACACACACACAGCACACACCCAGGCACCCACAGAGATAGATATTTTATCGTAAATTTAATTTAGAAGCAAAAGTGCATTCAAATTACATCAGGAAGTAAGCAAAACCAATCAGCTTACTCTATAAATATATATTTTTGATATTAATTCTATTTGAAGCATTAAAGTCGGAATTGATTAAGAGAAATTTATAGATCGTTAAACAGTGTGTCTATAACTCATGTTAAATAATGGCCTAACCCATGTTGAGCCGCTGCGGCCAGAGATGCTGATGGATTAGAATCATTTTCATAGTCTCTAATTACACTTAATTAAAGCTATTAATTTATGTCCCAACTTAGTTTAATCAATCATGCAACTTCCCTTTGACACAATTCAAACAGCGCTCGTTTATATGTGGGGCGGGGTGCAATCATGTGTGGATTACAGCCAGGATAACTAAATGATTCGCGAGTAGCTGCTGCTTGTCTTGGATGCAAGGATACAAGAGCTATACGCTGCGAGAGCTGCTTGTTACATGTTTTATAAGCTCCTGCCGAGCTAATGGCTGGAAGTTAACAGCAACTAAAGCTTACAATGGCATGGCTCTAAGGACGCAGAGTGAGCCTGGGCACAAGGACATGCGACGACAATGGCGGTTGCCATTTTGTCTGCCTGATAAATGAAATGCGTTGTTGGCGCTGTCTGGCTACACTCAGAGAAAAGCGTCAGCAATCTCAAAGAAAATAAATCAAATTAGCAAATATATCTAGATGCTTTCACACTGATTGTGTTTGCTTTTTCTCAGTGTATTCAGCTTGCTCTGTGCCAGACACTGATAATTGCCTGGCGATAGCTGTTAAGTGTAGATTTTGTAAGCAGATTTTAGTTAAACTCGGACACACGCGTTCTAGTTAGTTTTACGATTGCTCGTAAACTCAGAGCCTATAAAAGATATTCTAATTTGCCACAGACTACTCTGTGTACTCCAATTTGTGCAACTCTCAGTGTCAGATGAAGCTTCTAAATGCTTGTCAGCAGCATCCTTGACAGCATTTGCACGCACATTGTCAATGTTATGGCAAGGATTCGCATTGCCAACAATTGGGGGAACACTTCGCATTGAAACATTGACAAAATTTAGCGGAAAATACGAGAACAATGCTCAGATCCTCCTGTTACTTTGTCATGTAATTCTATGCCTCTGTTTGCTCTGGGCCAATTGCAAGGATACACACGACAGCAGTCGAGACGAGTGTGTGTGTGCGACTTGTGACATATCCTCGCAAAAGAAACTGTATCTATCAGGGGCTTCTGTCATACATACACCCGCTCTGAAGCACTCTGTGTCTACAGGGTAGAGCAGAGTGGAATTCAATATTACACAATGTGTTGAGGGGGGGCGTGGCAAGCGCTGATAACCGAGCATTGAATGAAATGCCTTCGAGCTGCCACTGAAATACACATTCCAAAATGCAAATTCAAATTCAAATTCAAGCTGGGAATGTGGAGTAGAAGTCTGCTTCATGTGGATGCCATATCTAGTGCTATAGGAGCACATTTTGGTTTATTTTTTGTATGGTTCTACTGTCTGTTTGTGTATCTGTATCTGTTGCTTTACTGACTGCTCTTTCAGTGATTTTGTGAAGATTTATAGTTGGGCATCAACGCTGTGGCATGTGCAACAGTTTCGCTTTTTGTTTGGCTTCTTCCAATGGCAATTGCAATTTGCAAATCTTGAAAATTTTCGGTATCAGCAACTGCCACAGCCACTGGGTACAACCACAATTTCAATAAAAAGCCAAACAAGATTCAATGCTCTGGTTTCAGTTTCATTTTCATTTTCATTTTCAGTTTCATTGCCGCCTGCAGTTGGAGATGTCCGGGCAAAGTTGTTCGAAGCATAAATCAAATTTATTTTTCCATTTTCCAAGCAGCCAACGATAACAAAAGGAAACTTGCCTCGTGTGTGTGTGTGTGTGTGATAAATAAAAGCCACTGAAAGTTCACGATTGAATAAATATTGAAAAACCAAGAGCAGCAGCTAAAGCAGCCACAACTTTAACGGCAACAGCTGAAAGAAGATATATACAAAAAACTTTTCCTTAAACGTATTTTATTCAAATGTAAACGAGTCCCATGATTGCCATCCAAACAGCAACAGAAACAACAACAACAACAACAACAACTGGTGTGTGAAGTATGTCTTATTCAAATCACTTCTCAAGGCATCTTAAGTGCAGGACAACAGATGTGGAGTGAGCGAGAGAGAGAGTGTGGAAGCGAGAGGGCAAACGCGTGAGGGACAGGTCGGACAGGTGTGTTGCGACCATTTGCTAATTACAAAAACTGAAATAAAGAACAACAACAAACTTTGTATGCACTACAGTCGATCAGCGAAAGTTTAACTTACATATAACCAACACTATTTCTATATAGAAAATATATTTAGAACTGAATGAGACTATATTTTGCCTTGACTTTTATATATTTATTTTTTATATTGATTTTTATTTATTTACAAAATCAGTTTGTTTTTTGGTAATTTTATGTACACCTTTATTTACCTAGAGCGTAAATTTATTAAATTTATTATATATTATAATCTTTTTTGTATTTTTTATATATTTTTTATATTTATATTATATTATCATCATCTCTTTCTCTCTTTTTAACTTATTTTCACTGTAAACTTTTTCTTAGCTTTCTATAAATAAATAATAATTTTCAGAGCTCTATAAGTTCTACTTTAAAAATGAATATTTATAAATTTAAAATACAAACAAATAAATATAAATTATATAATATTAAAGTATAAAACAAAATATAAAAATTATGATAAGTAAATAGGATAAAATAACATATATAAAATAAATAAAATATAAAAATTATGTTTCTGATATAAAAAATATAAGAAATAAAAAAATATAATAAATACATAAAATATATAAAAAATATATTAAATAAAAAATAAAAAAAAAATATAAAAATTATAAAAAATACAAAAAATATATAAAATAAATAAAATATATGAAATATATAAAATAAATAAAATATAAAAAATATAAAAAGTATAAAAAGTATATAAAATATATATAAAATACAAAAAAATATAAAAAATATATTAAATAAAAAATATGCAAAAAATATAAAAATTATAAAAAATGTAAAAAGTATATAAAAAATTTAAAATATATAAAATATATAAAATATATAAAATATATAAAATATATAAAATAAATAAAATATAAAAATATAAAAAGTATATAAAATATATAAAATAAATAAAATATATATAAAATACAAAAAAATATAAAAAATATATTAAATAAAAAATATGCAAAAAATATAAAAATTATATAAAATGTAAGAAATATAAAAAATATATAAAATATATAAAATAAATAAAATACAAAAAATATATAAAGTATATAAGTTATATAAAATGTCTGGGTATCTTCGACGGCAATAATTGATTACAATCGAACATTTGTTCAATGAAATGGGGAAAATTCAGGAAAAGCCCAAACAGCTCAATAAGTGTTAGCTATTATACAATAAATAAATAAATAAATAAATATTGGGGGTTAAATAGTAATGGAACGAAAGATAGATGTAAGAAATATATAATATAAATACGTATATTGTACCTTCAGCTTTCATGTAACTCGTACTCGCAGCTGGTTTACTTGAATAGCTGAAAGAACTATTAATATAATATGAGCTACAAAAAGGGTATTGTATGTCGGGGAGCACAGGAAGCAAGATGTCAGTACGTTCGATAAGATAAATGAAAGTGTTGCACAAGTGCCGGTGAGGGTCTCTTCTGTCTGTATAAAACAGACACCTATGTGTGTGGTTCTGTGTGTGGTTGTGTGTGTGTGTGTGTGTTCTTCTGTTTGTGTGTGCTAGTTGAGTGTCATTTATAATGACCCGACAAGAGGCAGCTGGAAAACTTTTCAAGTGCTCTCTGACCCCCTTTTGCCTTTGCAGCAATCAATGTAATATTTGCTTAAGTTAAACCATTTGGAAGGACACAAATGGCGCACAAAAAGAAAGAGACCCAAACTGAAAGCAGAGCAGAGCCGAGCAGCTTAACTAATTGAGTGCAAAAGTTGACATAGTTACGGGTACAAGTTAATGACGAATCATCGTCATCGGGGACCAGAGAGAACAGTTGCCCACACGAAACATGGAATTCCAATTAGAGTTAGAGCCTCAATTCGACGTGGCCATGTGAAATTGCAATTCCTGCAGTGTCCTGGACATGTGCAATGATGATGTGCCCGTGGGGGTGTGCGTGGGGGTACAGATTCTCCCAGCTGAATTGTTAAAATATTTCATGCTCATTACGGCCAGTCTCTGCGAGTCGATTGCAAACAGTGTTATCCTTGCAGGCTTCCTCCTTCTCCTTCCCCTTCCCCTTCCCCCTTTTCGTTCATATCAATCAGCTGCGTATTTTATTTCTGGTTTTTCTTTTTTTCAATTTGTGTTCTCCCCATTCCCCAAGCCGGTTTTTCCTCTTCATTGCGCTGATTCGATGCTGTCCTCTGCAGCAGCCATTGCAAATGGTAATGGTTATGGAACTAGGTATAAAACAGACTAAGGGCTATGACGCGATAGGGAAAGATGATGGCATTGGCATTGGCATTGGCAATGGAAATGGGAATTGCGATGATGATGACGATGGTGTGACACTTGGAACTTGTTTACGTTGCTTGATTGCAACTGAAACTCCTCGTAAGGATGTGAGTAGTAGACTGTATTCTGTATTTTATTTCCCGAGATGTTTTTAATCAAATTTGCGCCAATTGAAACCGATGAGCAGCAGCTGCTTCGGCTAAATAGATAAATGCAGACTGATAACATTTATTGAGCAAATTGAATCCTCTTATCTACTGATAATGTTTGCTCTAACCAGCTGTGACAGCTCAGTACAATATCCTGGAAAATCTATTGATGTTAATATACTCCTATAGAAATTTACTTTAATTCATTTTATGCAGTCTCTTTTATCGCAAGTCCTTTTTTTCCTGCCGCTGCCATGCGGAATTTAACTACTATTATCTAGTATATTCCAAGGTACTGCACAAGCTGCTTACAAAACAAACAGTTTTATAAATAAATCTCTGGTTGCTCCTTTGTTTCCATTCCTTCTTTCCTTGGAAAACAATTCCCAGCTCACAGACTTGACTTTCTCTGTTTCCAAGGATATTTTAGCTGTTTCGCTTGACTAAATTGTTGAATTCTTAAGGTTAACTCTTGGTCTGTTAATTATGATCTATTCAAAACTATTCGAGTCCATCATAAACGATTCGGAATAAGCTGATTTGCCTGTGTAATCGGTAAACTTTAAGTAAACTTCTGTTGAGGTCAACCATTTAACTGAGTTTCTGCCACAGTTCAGTTCCAATCACATTATCGATTGTCGCTTGTGTCAAGTCCATTCAACTAACCAGGCGGTTGCGCCCTTTTACACTTTGCTGACTTCTCCGTCTTCTTCTCAGTTGCCAGGCAGTGCCCTGCCTGACCCCCAGTTGATATCTGGTTAAGTCTCAAAGTAATTGCACAAGTCAAAGCCAGCGCCAGCGCCAGAGCCAGAGCCAAAGTCAGAGCTATATTATTATGTGCTAAAAGTGTTTCTGGCCAAGAAGAACAAAATTGGCGGGCAATCAAAACGCTGAGCAGCATTTAGAATATAAATTGCTTAACTTAACTGCCAGCCTTATAGATGCACATTTGTTTTTAGATACCCCTACTTAAATACTCTCGAATACCCTCAATAGATCCCATGTGCCAGGACAGACTTTACTTTTATCTCGCAATTTAAGCGCATGATTTGAATTTACGATTGTCGCGGAGTCGCCTTCTAGGCGCAACAGCTTCTGTGTGTTTTTTTTTTTTTTTTTTTTTTTTTTTTTTTCGGTTTGCACCCCGGCCGGGAAATCTTCAAAAGATTCAACATCTACAGGAGTAGATTCAACATCTACTCCTGTAGATGGATATGTGCGACTCGAGACCCAACAGGGAATCGCCTAAGCACTAAAACCCTCCGTATGCTCTTCTATCCTTGATTTGCTCACCGGGACTGTCAGTCAAGATATTGCGTCAGTGAGCAGGATGCAGTGCTGGAACGCACTCTTCCTTGTATAGCCGTGTTTAGCTACTCCCGTGGGCTCTTTAGTCGCCTTTTACGACAAGCCGAGCTAGCTGAGGTGGTATTCTTGACCCGCCATCACACGGGTAAGGGCGATCACCCTTATGCGATCGTCGCTCTGTTCGTGGTCTCGTCGTTCCGAACCCGCTTCATCATGTCTATGATCGTGACATGGCATTGTTTCCATATGTCTTTGTCAGCGATCATGGCAGCAATTAGTCCCCTTGAGCTGAGCGGAACACTGGTCATTCTCGCTAGCACTTCTCTCTCTGCAGCGAACCTAGTACAGTGAAGTAGTACATGCTCCGCAGTCTCTGCTTCATCCACGCAAAATAGACATTGTGGGGAGTCCACGTGATGGAATCTGTGGAGGTACTGCCTAAAGCACCCATGGCCAGTAAGGAACTGCGTTAGGTGGTAGTCCAATTCCTTGTGGCCACATGCGTCCCATTCTGCGACGTCGGGAATGAGCTGGTGCGTCCAGCGCCCGTTTGCGGATGTATTCCACCTTGCTCTCCAATCTTCCAGCAAATGTGCACGAGCTTGCGCTTTGCTCAGACCATCCCGCGTCGATGACAGGAGTTTGATCTGCAGGTCAATTGGAGGCATGCTTGATAGCACTAAAGCCGCATCTTCCGAGATAGTCCTGAAACCTCTTATAAGTCTTAGGGCCATCGCTCTGGAGACTACCCGCGCTTCTTTGAGATAGGACTGTGTTGTGGTCACGCTACTCCAAATAGGCGCCGCATAGAGCAGACTAGCATTCGCCACGGACGCTAGTAATTTCCTTGCTGGCATCTTTGGTCCTCCCACGTTGGGCATTAGACGCGCTAATGCTGCAGACGTCAATGCTGCCTTCCTGCCAGCATACCTTGCGTGGTCTCTGAAATTGATCCTATGGTCTATGATAACTCCTAGGTATTTCAGAGATTCCGCAGACTCCACTTGTACACCGTTCACAGAGAGCTGCAAGGTTTCGATTGTTTTCCTGCTGCTTAGTAGCACCGCCTCCGTCTTTTGGGCTGCAATTTCAAGGCCCACTGAGCCCAGCCAGTCGATGGCCGCCCTAATGGTTTCATTGCAGAGAGTTTGCAACTGCATTAGGGTTTTGGCTACGGCTGTTATCGCCACATCGTCAGCGAAACAATGCAGCTCCACACCACTGGGCTTGTTGATGCCCGTGATTCCGTCGTACATCACGTTCCAAAGTATCGGTCCTAGGACTGACCCTTGAGGAACTCCGGCAGAGACTCGATGACTTTTCGGGTTGTCCTCCGTGTCATACCAGAGCACACGGTCCCTGAAGTAACTCCCCACTAGCGTGATCAGGTACTCAGGGATACCCATGTTGCGCATGGCGCTAAGAATGCAGGGCCATTTAGCTGAGTTGAAGGCATTCTTAACGTCTAGGGTAATTATAGCGCAGTACTCCTTAGCGCCTCCCAGCCATCTGTCTCCGGCAAGCGCGCAGTTCGCTATGTTTTTGACTTCGGAGAGCGCGTCGAGTGTGCTCTTACCTTTCCGGAATCCATGCTGGTGACGGGATAGACCGTAGGCTCCCTCTGTGACCGCTTCCATTCTGCAGAAAAGTATGCGCTCGAACAGCTTGCCCACAATGTCTAGGAGGCACAGCGGGCGGTACGCACCTGCACTGTTTTGGTCCCCTTTCCCTTTTGGCAGCAATACCAGCCTCTGGCATTTCCAGCGCGTAGGAAAGACCCCCTCAGATAGGCATTGTTGGAATACGACCCTGAAGATTTCGGGTTTGGCCATCGCAATTGCTTTGGTAACCCCTCCGGGTATTCCATCGAGACCTGGCGCTTTGCTCGGGTTTAGGGTTTATTCTTTTGGCGAGCTTCTGTGTGTGTCTGTCTGTGTGTGTGTGTTTGTGTGTGTGTGTTTGCGGATTGATTATAGCACATAATTCCGCATGCTGCGCAGTAGAAAAAAAAAAAAAATAAAATATCACATAGACTTCCCACGCATTACGCAACTGATTAATCGTCTCCCACTGCTTGGGTCACCAGGACGGATTAGGTTGAGTTTGCGATTGGGATTGAGATTGGGTAAAGCTGATGGTTGCTGGGTACATGAGCTCTCAGTCAGTGCAGCTATGGATCACAGCACGAGCAGCAGCAGGAATCATTGCCACACTCTCATTATCAACATTTTTATGCATACTCCATGCAGAATTCAATTTTAATAATTCAAAGCATAAATTTTGCCTTGGCAACGAGCTCTCCGGGTTGCTTTGTTGTACCCTATAAAAAAGGGAGACTAAAGTAGGGTATAATGTGCCACAGAAGAGCTTTAAGAATCAATCAGACTAAAGACTTGACGTTGAAACACCCTTTGATACCCTTTCCTATGTTCTTCGCACTTTCTTGAAGTCTTTTTCTCAGAAGTTTTTTTATCTTTCAACCTGAAAGATGTTACTCAAAATTTGAGCCGATTTTGATTAGGTTTATATGCATATATCATTGAATTGAAGCAATATATCTTGAAGGGTATTTAAAGCTTTTATTATACCGCTGTTAGCTCTTTTCTTCTTGTGTTTATGTTAATTTTCCTTTTGCAAGTTTTGTTTGTATCCTGAGCCCCGTTTGTTGGCCCTATTGGTGGCGCCTCCTCCAGGATTGCCTGGCATATACTTAACGGTTAATTTATATGCGCCCGCTTATTGAATACATTGCTCCCGGCTTGTCGGCTTCCCAGCTTGCCAGCTTGCCGGCTTCCCTGGAGCAGCAGATCTTGGCAGCTGAGAAATCTGTAATTTTCATTTAGCAGTGCGCATTTTTAATTGCCTTTGCCCTGACGCTGGCCTTTGCCGGTTTCCTAATTCCACCCACTCGATGTGGAACGATGGTTTGCTGCCAGTTTGATGTTTGTCAGCCAACTCAACCAGTTAGGAGAATACACACACAGAGACCCTCTTTTGTGCCTGCCTTTGAGTTGTCAAAGTTCAGCAGATTCTCTGCCGCCAGCTCCGTTTGGCTGCTCTAAAGTGGAAAACTTTCACTGAGGTCAGCACAAAACACGACGAGCACACAAAACTGTCTATGCCCAAAGTAATTAACAAATGTGGCACACAAAAAGTGTAACACACCAAATGGCAGCTCTCATTTCGCATGGCAGCTGGTATGGGACATCTCTGCCTCATGCCTCACCTGCCCACCCATGATTTCATTCAGTGGGGGGCCACGTGGCGTATAATTAATGTGGGCATCCGAGTGTCAGGGCTTGTTGAAGACTTGACGCTGATGCTGACTTTCTCTGGGTGTTTTGCCTAATGTTCCTTATAGACATTAGACCAATAACTAACTTAGTTTTCGACGACTTCTTTAATGTAACTTTTCTAGCCGCAACTCTTCATCCAAACCTCATAAAACCCAGGGGTATACCCCACATAAAAGAAGCAATTTTAATGATACCCAGAGAGTTTTTGGTAGTGTCAACTCATTGTCCTTTTAAAGCTTGAGCATAATATCCTATTGCTAGAGACTCACATGAAATATCCTTTGCTTATAAATTCCACTTTAAACTGACTTTTCCTAGAGTCTCTTGTACTGTCAACTCCTTATTCTATTAAGGCTATAGAGACTCTTTTACTGTCAACTGATTGTCCTTTTAAACCCATAACAATATTCACAGAAAATATCCTTTTGCTTATCAATTTCACAGTTAAAGACTATCATGATATATTCTTTTGCTTATCAATTCCACTTTCATAATCAACTCACTTTTTCTCGAGACTATCATGAAATATCCTTTTGCTTATAGATTCGACTTTTCACTGACTATTTTTAAAGACTCTCATGGTATATCCTTTTGCTTATCAATTCCACTTTTCAGTGACTTTTTTTAGAGACTTTTTTACTGTCAACTCTTGATCTATTAAAGCTATAACAAAATTCACATAAAAAATTCCTTTTGCCCATCAATCCACAGCTTAAAATATCCTTTCGCTTATCAATTCCACAGTCAACTGACTTTTCACAGAGACTCTCATGAAATATCCTTGCGCTTATAGATTCCACTTTTAACAGACTCCCATGAAATATCCTCTTGCTTATAGATTCCACTTTTCACTGTCTTTTCCTGGAGACTCTTTTGTTGTCAACTCCTTGATCTATTGAAGCTATACGAATATTCACTGAAAATATCCTTTTGCTCATCAATTCCACTCTCAACTGACTTTTCATAGAGACTCTTTTACTGTCAACTCATTTTCGTCTTAAATCTGTATTTACATTCACTTGAAATATCCTTTTGCTTATTAATTCCGCACGCAACTGATTTTTCCTTTTGAATATTTTGAGAATCTGCATAAAAATTTATATAAAATATGCACAAGCTTTCATCTATTATATAATTGCATTCATGTTGAAACCATTCTGGGAACGATGATTCATCATCCTTTGGCTGTTGCTTGTGGACTTTTAGACAGCTGCCCAAAAGCTATCAACGGCATCTGTTTAACTTCCGAAGAGTCATACGTCGCGTAATATTTAACAGATTTCTCTTATGCTTTATATTGATTTCTTTTCAGCAGAATTCGCCAGTTCAGTTTCTCGGCTTCTCAGTATTTCACTTTGCTTTATTATTGCTTAAAATTATGTGAGGCATTTGGTAAAAAAACCTGAAAAAGCAGCAGCAGCTGCACCCACGAGAACCACATGAAGTATATCGACGTCGACATCGAAAGCGACAGGCTGCCGGCAGCTTTTGAATCTGAGTTCCTTTCTTGACCTGTCACACACACAAACACAAACACACACACACAAACACACATACGCCCCCCTATGGTTTGCTGGTTATGATTTGGTTTATTGATTTCATCTTCCACTCGCACATTCCGTGCTCACGTCTCATGCTCGACTTGTGCCACTAAAAGCGGAAGCACTTAAATTCCTGCGGTGTTTCCGTTAAACAACAACAGCTCCAACCTCTGACACGTTTCACCACGTTTCCCTATTTAAACAGCTGCCAAACGTGGACATCTATACACATTGGCGACCTGACCAAGTCGCCAAAAAAATCACAGCTTCAAAACGCAACCGGCAGCTTCTATTGACCACACGCAGCGTTTCCAAGGAGCAGGAAAAAACAAAAGGAAGAATATATAAGCCCCAATGAGCACGTGCTGCGATAAAGTGTCCAATGCCAATCGCATTTGGTGGCATTTGTTGAACGTTGCCCCAATGCTTGTTGCAGTTGGCTAAAACCAGAAGGGAAAACACTCGCTGTCTGTGTGTGTGTGTGTGTGTGTGTAAGTTAAGTTAAGTTGCCAGTTAACCATGTTGGCAGCTGTGAGGTTTGTGCTCATTTCAAGCACATGCGAGCAAATTGCAGGGTATAACAAGGTCTGTGTAGTCTGAGCTACCTTAAGATACTGTAAGAGCTATAGAATTTGCTTTGATTCCTTTAACTCAAGTCTAAATATGGATTGGTTTCACTTAAGTTACAGCCTTTATATTAGTCTAGAATCCTCTATAGAGTATCTGCTAGTCGTTCACTTTAAATCAACGACATTTTAAGCTTGTTTTTTCCCTTTTTTCTGCTTTCGTTTTTCCTTTAGATTGTCGCTCAGCCTTGAAGCGTTTCAGTGTTTCTTTGGTTTTTTGTGCTTCGGTTGCACATGGAGAAGTTAACGCTAACATGTTTTGCTTACTAACATGCCATTGCCTTATACATAGTTTGCCCACAGCCACAATACATATAAACAAACACACACACACATACAGACAGAGATAGAGGGAGACAGAGATACATTCACATATTGCGAACTGCCTCAACTTGGCTGATTTGTTTGCTTTTGTGCCAGTTTCCCCAAGTTCCGTTAACTGTTCGGCCTCAGCTCTTTGTTCCCTTCAGCCTTCCCCGGCAAGTTGCAATTTTGCTTGGCAGGAGATCCTGCCAGGACCTGCTAGGACAGTCAGTAACAGTAACATTGCCATCACCAGTTTGCCTCATTTTCATTTAATGTTTTACAGTTGAACTGTTGCTTCGGCTGCCTCGTCGTTTTGTTGCTTTTGTGTCTGTTGTTGTTTCCGTTTTTTGTCTTTTCTGCTCGGCTAAATGTTGCACAGTGGGGCAAATTAATTGGCAATTAAACAACAATTAAAATTTGATGAGGGTGTATATTGAAAACAATCAATTGAGTTTCGTTTTGGGTGCCAAATGGAACGAACCTAAAGGAAAAAGTTAGAAAATGAATATCAAAGTTTTTCCAGAAATTGTTGTATGAATATATATATTCTATATATGATACTCACTCTGATAAATCTGTGGTTATACTATATCTTTTCATATTTGAGTTTTTCATTTGGTTTTTATGCTTTTCAGCCCACTGTGCGTCGTCCACCTTTGCGTCTGTTCACACAGTTTCTCTTAACTCATTTCCGTTTCCGCTTTGCGCAGGCTGCAGCTCTCCTTCTGCTCATTATCCCACATCTTCTTCTTCCCCTGCGTCTTCTGCGTGTTCTTCGTCCGCTCGTCTTCATCTTCATCTTCGTCCTCGTCTTCAGGTTTGTGTTATTGTTTATGGCAGGCAAACAGCGCCTGGTGCCTTTTGAGAGTTGCCTGCTGACTTTTTGGGGCTACAACTCATTAAATATTTGCGCGTTCGTCCAAGCGTTGAGTGGGCGTGGCCTCAGCTGGCCACAACTGCAATTTATTGAAATTCATGAAAATCTACTGACAGAGCCTGCGGCAGGATGCGTGTCCTCTGCCTGCAACGCAGCTGATTAAAATAGTTGCGCAATTAATTTTGCCTGCAAGCGAAAACTTTTCCCGCTGCAAATAAACTTTGCTTAATAATTTGAAAAAGTGTTTCAAATATGCCAAAGACACTGCACAGGATAACACAATTTGAAAGGACTCTGTGCAACGTAGTCTAGAATATTCGAGAAAGTTCCCTGTGGGAGAACTTGTCATATTTGAGACTGTCAACAGGCCAGAGCACACGCCCCATTCATTTATAATTAATCATAATCCATAGTCCTTGACCAACAGTCGACGGAGTTCGTCCTTGTGCAAACGAATAACAATGAATTATTAATTAATATGAAAGGATATGAGCAAGTTTGCATAGCTTAGTGATACAGACTATCATTCTCACGGCTGTTTACCTCTCTTTAGGGAAACTTCTACGCATCTGCAAAAGTTTCGCCTCCTTTTTCCTTAAAAGACACTTTTCACTCTGATTTTATTTTTTTATGCTGCTGCTGCACGTTTTTTATAGCTTTGAATTGTTGCCCGCCTTCTGTCAGGGACACTCTCTAAAACACACACACACACACACACACACAGACACAGAGACACGTATGAGGCAAAAAAACTTTTCTATTGCCAAAAAATGAAAAGTTTTGCTGCCGCTGTCGTTTTCCTTTTCAATTGAACAATTTTTGGTTAGAATGGAGCACGAGTGGAGCAAAAAAGTTGAGAAACTTTTTTTATATACGAATATAGATATATATTTTTATATACAGTTTTTTTCTCATGCCTGCAGCTGATGCAGTCGCTCCGACTCCGGAGTGCCGGACCAGGACGATGATGATGTTGCTCCCTCTTGGTTGTATTAAGCTAGTTAGTAGCAGAAATTCAGTTTTCAATTTCATTTTCACATTTTGCAGCCTTTAACAGTTTTGTGCTTGGCAGCGATTTGGTTTGGCAACTCGCAAATTGGCCTTTAAGCGATTATGCAAAAGAGCTGAAGATTAAATTTTATAGCGCAGTCGTGCAACTTTTTATAAACAAAGCTATACTATAACCTCTGGGGGTTGCTCTAAGCTGCAGCCTCAACTTCTCGACTTCAATTGTTGTGCAATAAGGAAACTAAGGAAGACTTTTCTTTTCAAAGCTATAGACATACTTATGCGGATTATCTTTGATGTTGAATCAGATAAAACAATAGAGCTGGAAACTAAATATAATTGTTGAAAGAACAGAATCCTTTTTCCTCTCTCCCAACTTCCACTTGGAAAACTCTATATAAAACAATCCATTTTCTTTTTTTTATCTAAATTGGTAAAAGAAAGTCTTTCTTTAAGAAAAATTGTTAACCATAAATAATGATTAGGCAGATTGAGTTTTATCTGCCTTCAAATCTTTCACTTTCACAGCGCATTTTCTATCAATTTTTATTACTAAACTCTGCGGAATTTATATGCAGTCAATATGCCTGGAAAGGAGCTTAAAAGAAGAAGACTACTAATGGCGCTATTAGTGCTATCAGTGCTATCAATATCGTTCATTTCAATTCTTATCCTTGTTCATTTCACATTTTCGCGCTTGCACATTGCGTATACGCAACGTTGGTCAACGGGGAGGAGAACTGTTTATTCATTTATCGCATCATTTGTCTGTTTATTCGTCTGCCTATTTGCTCTGTCTCTCTCTATATATTTTTTTCACCTGGCTCACCTTTGAGCGACGTTTCCTTTTACAATTAAGGGCTACAAATTAAGCGATTTAACGTTTGCCCAGCGCCAGGATGACAGGATGCCAACATCCAGCAACATCCAATCCGATTATCTACACTTTTTTTTGTTGTTCACATTTTCATCTTCGTCTCTGTTTGTTGTTTGTTTTGCACTTGACCTTTTTTTCTGTCACTTTTTACACTCACCTTTTACCTTTTACGTTTTTCGTTTGCCTTTGATTATGGCTCTACATTATTTACACGCAACATTAAGAGCGCAAAGAGAAAAAAAAACAAGAACGGAAACAACAACAATAATAAGTA
This sequence comes from Hirtodrosophila trivittata, assembly GCA_035045065.1. Taxonomy (NCBI): domain Eukaryota; kingdom Metazoa; phylum Arthropoda; class Insecta; order Diptera; family Drosophilidae; genus Hirtodrosophila; species Hirtodrosophila trivittata. The sequence continues at coordinate 15,464,003 of JAWNNK010001311.1, read as the reverse complement.
TAATGGAGCTTTATCAGATACAGCTTGCGAATACCCTCTATATACCTTATATATATATATAATCGTATAAATATGCCTCTGTCACTCGCTGAATTTCATATACGACATGAATTTTTAATCAAAGCGACGAAACGATGTGCACACATTATTGCCAGGATGTTCTGGAGTGCACAGGTGCCGCCGGATGAAGGATGAACGATGCAGGATGGAGGGGTGGGTAGTTTATGCCAGCTGGCTTATTGAAAAGAGTCTGACGACTGCCAGATTCGATACGAGTCGAAGTCTGGCTATAACATATATGTACCTCACGAGGGCTTATCATTCATTTCTAGCTCAAGTTCTTTGCAATTTTTGATTGATTGCTCTGAAAAGAAAGAAATTTACCAAAACAAAAGCTTTGTTCAATGAATTTTAGGATAACATCAAGTCTATATAGAGGTCATATAAGTCAAGGTGCCTTAACCTCTTGATGTGATTCCTTATACCTTAATGACTGAGCCTGAGTTAAGATTTGCTTTGATGAAATCGAGACCTAAGCAAATTCCTCTTTGGTAAGAACAGTGTCTATATTCTATACCTATATCCTTCTGCTATAGCTCCATACCTGTCTATCACTTGACACTTGCTCATTCTATGATTAAAAATAGTATTAAAGAACTGATTTCCCAGCTGCTCTTACCCATTGCCTGGCAGCTTTTCAATTTTCATTCAAAGTTCCATAAATCTGTAGAGCAACCCTCTCATAGAATTCGAGTACCCGTCTATTAATGTAGTTGTAAATCTTTGTCTGGCGGTGTTTGTATCGTATCCTGTTTCTCATTTGTATTCAATGTACGCAACAGTGAATCGCTCTTTGGCTCCTAGTCATGCCATTTCATACCATAGTCCTAGTCTATTCACGAGGAGTCTATATCTGCCAGATGTTCTCTCCTGGGTACGACTGCTGTCGCGAAATGAAAACGGGGAGAAAAAAAAAGAAAAGAAAAATGAACAGAAATTGTCTTTCTAGATGGCATTTTGTCAATGCCAAATTGGCAGCTTGGCTTAAATGATGTGCTAAGGGACACTTGGCCAATATAGAATTGGGACTCAACTGCACTGCGGGGAGTCCGCCGAGTACACTTAATTAAGGAGAACAAGCGAAAGGACCGCAAGGACCACTTAGTATTGCACTAATGCAAATACAAATTACAATTTCAATTACATTTTATTCATGAATAATTCACTTTCATTCACATTTCAACCAGCCAACCAGAAGCGGCTGTAAACGCCAACAAATCGGCACTTAAGTTTGTGCCAAAAACTTGGCCAGGATATGCAGCAGCTCCTGGCCATACCGCCAAAAAATATTTATGTACATTTTTATTAAATGCCCATTGGTATTTTTTTTCTGTCTTATTATTATATTTTTATTTTCGCTGATCCTTAAACGTACACGTAAGCCCATAAGCAGTGCAGCCTCCTGGCCAGGCCGAGGATTCTTGGCTACGACTCGACGCTCTCGGCTGAAGGTCACTGACTAGAGGCGAGCGGAAACTGTTTTTGGGGCAAGCATGCACCGAAATAGCCCATTTATGCGCCTGATTAAACACACACTCACACACTCACACACACACACACACATTTAAACACACAAAGCAACATTGCCAACATGTTGCACAAATTGAAAATAAATGAAAATTTCAGCTTTAAGTAGTCGACATTTATATACCTGCACTTTGGGTTGTATATATTAGAATCAGCCTAGGATACAGATTTATAGCATATATCACTAGGAATAATAGATGTTCTAACTCTTCCTTGACCATATTCTTCTTCTTTATAGACCATATATAAAGATTGTCTCAGGCCAGACCCAAAAGAAGTTCACATTTTTTGCTATTGACATGCTTTAAATTTCTTCGCATTTGTTTGCCTCCCTTCCCTTTCCTCTTACTCAACTGTTCAATATATGCACACCTCCCACACCACATATGTACCCATAGCATTGTCATTTTATACGCATAATATACCCCTAGCAGTTGTCTGGGTAGAAGCAAAAACACGTATACGCCCCGGGTACTGTGCTGGCAATCAAATGAAATAAAAGTGAGCCAAATAGCGCAGGACATTGCTTTGATGCAAGCGTCGCACATTTTGTCGTTAGATACGGCACACACCAGCACACGCAATCACAGACACCCACACACACCAGCACACCCACACACACACATACAAAGTGCGCTTTTAAAATGCGCTGAAGCGTAACGAGCGCAACGACCGAGTGGAACTTAGCAGAGGAACTCGGTTACTTTGTCTATTCCATTGACGCTTTTATACAACGCAAACTCAGCTCTACTTTTGCGCCCTTTGTTCTTGTTGTTGTTGTTGTTTTTCCTTTTTGATTTTGTTTTTATTTTTTATTGCAGTTTATAACTTTATGACTGAGCGTGCCATAAATTCGTTTATTGCCTTGAATGAGTTCCTCCCAGATGGGCGCACCGCATCTTCCTGCTATTACTGCCGCGCTGTTAATTAAACACAGGCACTGGTCACACACACACACACACACACACACACACTGGCGACTAGCTTGGATACCGTTTGACCAATAAAATGGGTAACTTTCTGCACGTCACAGCAACAGATAACAATAAAAATTGGTAGCGAGTTAACTTGGCCAACAAAAGCGCAGAAAAATCGTGCGGAAATTTTTAACAGCAGCAAAAGTTAGTAACGCATAAAGAGACCATGTCCTGCCACGCAGGATAGTTACCTTACCATGCATCCTTAAACTTCACTCTCTGTGTGTGCGTGTGTGTATGCTTGAGGGTGTACAGCTAGCTGTGGGACTGGGACTGCTGGAGGGGAGGGGAAACTACCTGTAGCATACATAAAGTAAAGTCTGCATAATTATTTCATGCGGAACGTTTGCATTGGGATTGGGAATAAGCGTGCGCACATCAGGGCTCAGATGAAGGACCCAAGCGAGAGCTATACACGTACAATCCAACTATATATATATATATATATATGTACATAAATCTATTTACTGAAAGGATAAGCAGAGGCGCAGCACAGACTTCATGCGAGGCAGCAGCAAATGGAGTGTCAGAGCAGATTTATTACTTGCAGCTTAAAGTTGAGGTGTGTCCTTGATAAGTAAACGATGGTTAAACAAATATCGATAACAATGAACATATCGATAACACAGCACAATGATAAATTCAAGTATGAAGTGTATGTAGTCTGAGCTAGTAGAAGCTGAAGTGCCATTCTCATATCTCGAATAGGCAGCAGCAAATGGAGTGTCAGAGCAGATTTATTACGTGCAGCTTAAAGTTGAGGTGTGTCCTTGATGAGTAAACGATGGTTAAACAGTTATCGATAACAATAAACATATCGATAACACAGCACAATCATAAATTCAAGTATGAAGTGTATGTACTCTGAGCTGGTAGAAGCTGAAGTGCCATTCTCATATCACGAAAAGTTCTTAAAGCTGGTGCCATCAGGCAGGAATACCCCTACTTTTAGTCCGCCAGTTCAACTACGCCGCTTAATTTATTGATAGCACAGCAAGAAGACAAATTCAAGGATGTAGTATAACTAGTTTTAGTTAGTAGATGCTGAAGTGACATTCTAATAGCTCAAATAGCTGCCATCTTTACTCCAATCAACGGCAGGAATTCCCCTACTTTTAGTCCGCCATTTCACCTACGCCTCTGCTCAGCCAGTTTGTACGTGTTTATTACAATAGTGTACGCCTCGTCGAGTGTCTGTGTTGATATTTCCTGGAATAGTTAAAGCATACATCAAAATTGTAGCACAAACTTTAAGCGAAACTATTTCAAAGTTCTTGTCCTTAAGGTTCGTGCTTCGTGCTTCAGACTCCGTCTCCGTCTCACCCTTGGCTCTGGGTTACTTTGGCCATTTCCATATCCATTTCAGTTGGCTGCATGTCCCGTACTTCAAGTCATCAAAACCGTAATCAAATGAAATATATGGCAACAAAGAAGCAGAGCAGAGAAACACGTAAATAAAAGCAAATATGCTCCATGTAATTCCACTGAAATCTGCAATCCTCTGCGTATTTGCATAATTTTTACCAACATGCGTCCACGTGTCGCACTGTTCCATGGTCCCTTCCATAGAGTTAGGGACACCATCCCTTGATATATCATCTGGATGTCACTCACAGTGGTCCCAATAAAAAATAAAAAGTTGCAGTCATAAAAATAAATTTCAAATATTGCTTGCGTTTACATTCCGAGGAATAGTTCGTTTCTGCTCGTAGACCTGGAATTTTATGGGAATCCTTAGGAATATTGCTTTCTAAGCAATAGGAAACCTCTAGGGAAGCTTTTCAATTTATCTTTTAAAGTAGAGAAGCATTCTAGTCTTGGTCTAAAGATTTGTTTCCTTTTGTTTAAATTATAAATATATCTATGCACATAAAACATATTCCTCTAGATCCTTTTTGTATTGTTCATTGCAATCGTTGGGCTCCATTGGCAGGCACTGAAGCTTACAGAGCCAGAGTCCTGGCAAAAAAAAAAACGTTGAAGCGTTGCACTCACGAAATTGCCGACTGAAATGGTTGCATTGTGCATTGCTGCTCAGCTGAGCGGCAGCTAAATGGCAGCAGAGTATAAAACAAAAAAAGAAACAAAAAACAAAACAACAACTGTGAAAAGGATAAAGGCAAACAAGGACATACGGCAACAGTTTGTTTGTTAAAGTGTTGAAAACGCGCAACGGACGCCCAAAGGATGCTTACATAAATACAGAAACAAACACAGAAATAGAAATACACACACACACACAGAAGCGTATTTGCATAGTAGATGAGCAACAGTTGCTGGTAGGCGTGGCAGGTTTAAATATTTAGGCAGCACTTAAATAGATATCAGAGGAACACAGTGGGAGCAGCACGAACAAAAGGAAGCCAATGAAATTAACTCAAAAGGATCACATTGATTGTCAGAAGGACACATTGAACTGAGCCTGTGACTAATTCAAGGCAATATTTTGTGGCTTTTGTGGGCCTGGAAGGAAACGCTTGTCACCGCCCGCCCATCAGCAGCTCATAAGGGCAACATTAGAGAGCGGATAGCTGACACAAAAGGCAAACAGTCTGTGGCTGGCAGGCAGCTAACAGCCAACAGCCAACAGCTACCCAGCTATCCAGCTCCCATTAGGTACCACGAACGGGTGCTCAAGCGGAAACGGAAGTGACAGTGTATGAAAAGATGGACGTCAAAGCCCAGAGGAGCAGCTAGAGCAGCCCAGAACCAGAGCTGGCAATGCGAAAGGACATGAATAAGCAACGCACTTGCTAGATCGTAACAATTTTTATCGTTATCATCTCTGACAACGGCCCGACAAAACCCAATGCATAAATATCTAAATAATCGCATCTCTCTGTGTGTGCCTGTGCGTTTGTGTGTTTGGGTGTGTATCGTGGCACTTAAGTTAACCAGAGGAATTTACTCAAATATTTTACAAGCCATCGGAATTTGTTTTAGAAGTAGCTGCCGCTTTTATGCGAGAAATGTGATACACTTGACGAAAAACTTATAGACTTAGCTACTCGATATACTCGATATACAGCACTAGCTGCCAATCAAGGTGCTAGTTAAGGTTGCAGGTGAGTGGCACGTCTCGAGCTCCTAATTGTGGTTTATGTCTCGAAATCTTTGGCAGCTGATTTATGTGCGGTATACCAGTGCTTCCAGAGCTCGATATCAATCTATTTGCGCATTTATCTTCTGGCAGTTCAAGGCTTCATTAGCTTTGGCCCAGCTGGGACCTTCAAATTGTGCACGAACATCGCAGATCCCCACAATGTAGCTTGGCTCTCCTCTATTACGCAATAGCATCCACTTACACCAATCACCTTTACTGGCATTAGCCGTCGCATCCTGCTCCTGCTCCTGCTCATGGTCTCTGTTCCTGCTCTGCTATTATTTATATTGTGTTAAGCACTTTAGTCGATCCTAATGCGTGGCATTGTTCCAGCTCAAAGGCATGCCAAAGCCAGAGACAGAGAGCCACATAGCCACAGAGCCAGACAAGGCAGCGCCAGCAGCTCGGGGCTAGTCACATGTTGCGGTTTAGCTGGTTGCCCTCTTTGTCGTCCAACGTTTCGCAACAGGAAATTGCAGCAAGGACAACGTGCAGCCAAAAAGACATTGAAACGCAACGTTGCTACCAACAAGCCACGAAAAGTGCACGTTAAACTGCAAATTGCCACTAATAGAGTGCAAACAGCTTTAAAGCGGGGCGTCCGAGCGGAAAATGAACGAAAATTTATACAACAAGGAATATTTGAAGCCGATTCCATGAATACTCTTACCTTAAAGCTATAGTTAAAGTTACTTTGAGGCATATAAGTTGAGCCAAAAGCGATTGATAAGCTGTGATTGCTGTTATCATATGAAAGATTTCTTAGGGTACTCAGAATCAGAATTCTGTCTTATAGTTAAGACTAGTCTTCTATTAATATGATATCCTTAGATAGGAGAACCCAACTCCTGCCTGCAGTCACAACTTGGAATGTGCCTTCAAGCAACCTCTTTTTGGCTGTTATACTCTTATACTTAAAGTTACTTTGGGGATAGTTTTAGCCGTATAAGTTGGGAAAAAAGCGTTTCATGAAAGGTTATTCAAGTCTTAGGAGTCCAGGTTTCCCATATCATAGAATCAGCAGAAGCATATGGCAGATATCTTAGGGTCTTATAGAAGATGAACAGCTGTTAAGTCTATCCTATGATATCCTTAGTAGGACAACACAACTCCAGCCGGAAGGCACTTGGAACGTGCCTCTTTTTGGCTGTTACAAGCCCGCTTACATAGTGCTTAGACCCAGTGTTATGGTATCCTAACTAAGCACCTGTCAAATGGCTGCCCTGAAATGGGTTATTCCGTGGCCAGCGCCCACCTTGATTGCTTGCTGAAATATCAAATGCCTTTGGCAAGAAACCATTCAGTGGGTGCTTCAGCTGGCCTCCAGCTCTGCTTCCTTATTGCTCACTCTGTGTTTTTCTTTTTTGGGCTGTGGGTAGAATGGGCGGTGGGGGGGCTCTGAGAATATATTGACCAAGGAATTTGTATTAAAATGTCTGTAAACGAGAAGGCAACAAATATTTGGTGTGCCGAAAACTATTTGGAGGACCAGGAGGCTATATGAAAGACACAGCTGCCGCAGTTTACATGAGAGCCCACAATAAAGCGAAAGGCATTTTCGCTGTGTGTCCGTGTGTGTGTTTGGGTATTTGGTGTGTGTACACATGTGTGTGTGTGTGTGCGTGTGTGTGTGGAAAACAATTTTCGAAGAATTTTACAGCTGAGCGCGCAGCTAACAGCGCTATGAGGGCTTTTAGGCTATTTCAAGTGCCCAAAATGTCAACGAAAGTGCGAAATAAATTTAATTTGCTGACGAACCTTCAGCTAATTGTCCTAATGAAGAACTACCAGGGCCCAGGAGCAACAAGTTAGAGGAGCATCACCTGGCGCCCATCAGTACTCGGAAGTCATCATCAATTTTGACACAATCTGTCAACTTCCATTTAGCTACTCGTAGTTCATTATTGCTAGGCACCAGCAGCCAGTCTCTCATTTAGCCAACAGTCGTGTCTCGTGGCCAACGGGTCGTATGCATAACGTTTCCGCATTCCCCAGGCAAATCTTAAAGTAAGAAGGCGCGTGGTGAGTTTTTGCCATTTCCCCTCACTTCTTTCATATGTTGATTTCCCCTTTGAAGGTTAAAGTTCAGTTTATGCTGAAGGGGAAATGATACAACACATACGAGACACAGCTTTCACCTGACCAATACCAGGGTGAGCACATAATGAGCAGCAACAGTAGCTCAACTGGGCGAATCTATCCAGTCCAAGAGTACGGGTTTGTTGTCATTTACTATCTGGGATTCGGAATGTTAGCTCCAAGCAGAGCTACAAATAAAGAGAGAGAGCGGAATCTCTTAAATGTTAAAGGAAAACTTCTGTTATATTCTCAAGCTTATGACAAAAGCTTTGGTTACTGTTTTCTACTGAGCTTTACATCGAATGAAAAGCTTAAACGAAATACTTTTTCCCTTTGTCGACATCAAGGCTTAAAGCTTTATCAGCTTAAATAATGGTTATAAACTCGGGATTCATGAACGAGAATCCAATGAAATCGTTTTGATCCAAATTCATCATGAACAGTTTGTCCGTCGGAGTCAGATCAGTTTTATCCTTGGTGAAGGCTTCATCAAAGTTGCTTATGTCCTTGCGATGTTTCTAAATGGAAAAACAAAGGATTAGTCCAAAATATAAGATTGCTTTCCCTTCCCAATACTCACCACCCTGGGCACAATGGGCGGCTCCATTTCTCCTGCCTCGGCCTTATCCCAGTCAATATTGCGATAGAAAGGATGCGTTGTAATCTCCTGTCTGGCATAACGTCCGGCGCCCAAGCGATTGTTGGGCTTCTTGGCCAGAAACTGTGGACAGAATAAAGTTAAGTAAGTTAATCCTATAAAGGAACTAAGCTACTCAACGCACGCTTGTGATTATATCCATGGACTCCTGGGAGAAGTGCTTCGGAAAGATGGCCTTCTTTTCCTTTATATTGCGGAAGACCGTGGTCTCATCATCGCCCTCGAATGGTGCCTGACCAGCCATCAGCTCGTATAGCAGTACGCCATAGGACCACCAATCAGCCGTAGTTGAGTACGAATCAAAGCTGACGATCTGGAGGAAGGTCATGAAAAGATCCTTGGAAACGTTAGTCTAAGATCTCACCTCTGGTGCCATGTAGCTAGGCGTGCCGCAGAAGGTGCGGGTCGCGTTCTTGTCGCTGACACCCTCCTTGCTGAGACCAAAGTCCACCACCTTAACATGACCCTCGCCATCCAGTAGCACATTATCCAGCTTCAGATCCCGATAGATAATATCGTGTTCATGCAGAAAGAAAAGCGCGATTGCAATTTCCACGGCGTAGAAACTGCATAGAAAAGCTTTTCAGTTATAGAAACTCAACAAATCCTGAGAACTTACGTGGCCACAGACTCCTTGAAGCGTCCATATTGCTGCATGTGGTACATAAGATCGCCACCCTTGCAATACTCCATGACAAAGAACAGGCGGTCCATGGTCTGGAAACAGGAGTGCATGGCCACAAGGAAAGGTGGTCTGCCGGACAGCGCTAGGATACGCTTCTCATTCATGGGCAGCTCCATGTCATCCGTCTGTATGATGACATCCTTGCGCAGAACCTTAACCGCATAGAGCTCATCCGTGCCACGACGCTCCGCCAGCAGCACCTTACCAAAGGAACCCTTGCCGATGACCTTGACGAAGTTAAAGTCAGCGGCACGTATCATATCCCGCTTGCTCATGTTATGTGGCATGTCCTTGTTGTCCATGCGCCGCTTCTCATTTGGCCGACGTTCGTGCTGGAGTAAGAGATAAAGGATTAAGGAAGGACTAGCTGATTTTCACATACTCCATACTTGAACTTCGTCGCGCAGACGTGCCATGTCATTGATGACGTCCACACAGGGTATATTATAATGCTCGCCCTCTACCTGGGACAGAAACTTGTACCAGCCGTCGATGGGTTCCTTCTGCAGCTCATCCAGACTGAAGGAGAACGAGCCCATGAAATCGTTACGTGAGGTACGATCCCAATCCCAGACCTCAATCAACAGTCGCTTGTCCCTATCCTGTGGCTGCAGATCACTGCGAATGGTATGATTCAGTCGAATGCAAGGATGAACATTAGAAGGTTCACTTACAAGGTCAGCGTCTCATTGAAAACTGGATTGAGATTCTTCTGTATGGTCTTAGTCTTCTTCTTGGTGCGACCTGAACGGTCCGGATGCATTTGGACAGCTATATAGGGATCGCTGAAGCCATTGGTGTCCATGGGTATCAGGTTGGCTGCCTCCTTAACTGAGTCCAGCAAATTGTGAATTGACCCAAGCTTAATTATATTTCATACTCACTGTCCACTCTCAGATTGTTGCCCTTGAGCTCCACAAAGAGCAGGAGCTTGCCACGCACCTCACTGATATCCGCTCCACACATGGGTGGCACCTTCTCCTGGCACTGATGATGCACATTCAGATTGCAGTCTGTGTGACAGAAGTGAATGCATTGGAGCGTAATCTGGTTTCGGACTTTGAATTGGGCTTTGCTTCACTTACTCTCACACTTGACGCCCTGATGGGCAACGCCATGCAGCAGCATGCCACACTCATCACAGAAGGTGGGTGTGGTATAGGTTGTGGAGTTCCAGCCGTGCTTCACCTTGGCGCAGTCAGCATCAAAGTCCGTGTCCTTGCCAGGACACTTAAAGACAACAAACTTGCAGCATTTCTGATGTATGTTGAAGCGACATTCTGCGTGGCATTTCCAAGGCAATTAGAGACTCTTATAAATATATTAATAGAAAACTATTTAACCTACCCTCGCACTGAAAACCTTGCTTGCCAAAGCCCCTGAAATCCGGCCACGTTGGGGCATGCAACAATACGAGAAAAAAACCAACAAAACGTGTCAAGTTACAGTACGCTAATTAAATTAGGCGACGCATCGCTTTCTATAAAGAACTTGCACAATCCGAGGGTCGTGGCAGGGATAAATGGGTCGTGGCAGTCGTTGTGGTTGTGGTTTTGTGACCTGTGGCTGACTTACCAGATGAAGTCCTTGCAGTGGCCGCAATACGTGGGCTGCTTAAAGAAACGCACCGCAAACTGGTGCCCATTCACAATCTCCAGTCCCTTCCGCTTCATGGCACCCTTACGCAGTCGATTCTTCATAAAGTTCACAATGTTCGCCTCTCCCGCGATTTCGACCAGGTTGGTTGGGTCCTTTCCAGCAGCCGCAGGCACCTTTACCGCTGCAGGACCCGCTGCAGCCGCACTGGATGGCAGCACAGTGGCCCCAGGCGTAGCAACAGCAGCAGCAGCCATGGCTTAAAGGATTACAGCCAAGGATCCGACAGTTAAATCTGAAAGCACTGCCAAAGCACACTGCTCGTCTTCAAGCGCGACAAGCAACTAACCCACAAGAAGTCGATAGTCAAACGCCGTTAGACACAAGAAGCCAGCTAAGTGACAGCAATGTGGCAGGTGCCAGAGCACTTCCAGAGCTTCTCAGATCTATTAATCTGTCAAATCTTAAACATTTCGATATTTCTTCAAACATATACGTAATTTTTTCTATAGTTAGCCCTTACTGATAGATTTAGCCATGTCCTTTTTCAGCTAAAAACCCTGTTGAGACTCTGTATATTTATAAGTTGGCCAACGCTTAACGAAAACATTTGTGGTAATAAGTGTAAACAGTTTAGATAAGGTCAAGCGAATGCAGGCATTACAATGCGGCAATCGGAGGCAGCAATCAGAGAAATAAGCAGCTGGCACACGTTGCGTATGTGTGATATGCATGTGCAGCTATGACGTCAATGGCAGCCTGTGGACGGAGACGTCAACAAACTTGAACAATGCCAGCGACAATGCAGAGAGAATTGGACACAGTACATCACTGTTAAGGTACTGAGTGTCTGTGTGTGTGTGTGTGTCTGTGTGTGTTGGGTGGGTGAGTGGTTGTGTGTGTCTGTATCTGCCAACAAAGTCGATTATTCCTATGCCATTGTTGATTAATTTATGCGATTCTGTATGACCTATAGCTGTCAGAGCGTAAACTGGAGCCACATGGCGTATGATTGATATTGCAGTGTTGGATAACAACAAAATTAACGTTAGCATAGTGTAAAAATGTGTGCAACGAGCTGTGCCGCGTTTCGGACAAAAATAGAAATAGAATTGCAAACGCAACAAAAAGCCGAATTGAGCACAAAGTGCAAAAGTTTTTAAGGACGCACACAGCGAAATATGAGACACCAAGTGTACGAGTGAGTGAGTGGATATGCTCCGAAGGACACAAACTGCAAACAACCAGCCAAGTAGCCAAGCTGCCAAGCAAACAAACAAACAAACTGCAGGCGGCTGCTGAGTAAAAAGCCAAAAGCAAAACAAGCGACAAATGCAACTTGTACTCGTTCCGCTTACCAAAATATTTCGATAAGCTTTGGAGATAGCTCGAAAGTATTATCGATAACATGATTGATTAAGCTATCGTTAAGCAAACGATAGCTAATCGATCTCTCACGCGTTCATCTCTAGCAGCAAGCAAGACAAACACGTTATGCCCTTGTGCCATGTGCTCGTCTCTAGAAGAAGAAACGTTAAAATGCATTTAAGCGGAAACGCAAGCGTTGTCAGCGAGTCGTAAAAACGCCGCGAAACAATGGCAAATGTCATTACGAGTAGAGACGGACGCAGTGCACCCAACTAGTGCTTATAAGTGCATCCATGTATCTGAGGCGAAGTGCACTTGCTTCACAAAATCGACAAATGGTCGACAAACAAGCGTCAGAAGCAGCGGCAGCAGCAGCGGCAGTGGCAGCAATCGAGCTCAGGAGCACCTGAGCACATTGCGTGGCAGACAGGCAAATAGGCGGACAGACAAACGTAAGGACATATCGGACGGACGGCAGACTCACAACGAACGCAAATAGAATTTGTTGTCGCAGCTTGCTTTCAATTTACGTCATCATTTTCCATGGCGTCGAATCGCTGCTGCTCGTGTGTTTTTTTCGCCAATTGTTTTTGCATTCGCCAAAGCAGGCCAGGCCAGCGTTCCCCTCTCTTTCGCCCTCTCTCTGGCCAACTCTCTTTCAAGTACTGCTCTCACTTTCTATATACTTGCGCTCAGCGTTTAGCACAGTTTTGCTTTTGCCTTACTTCCAGTGACTTTATTGGCGTGATTTTGACTTTGTCTTTTGGCTTTTGCTTTGCTTTCGTTTGTTTGGTCATTTGGCAATTTGTTTTGGCTGTTTGTTGTTGTTAGCGCTAAGTTGACCTGCGCTCTTTACACCTATTGATCTGCAGCGTGTGTGCGAGTGTGTGCGATGCTTGCTTTTAGTTCTGTTTCTTTGCAAAAGACAAGAATGAGCAAAGAAAAGGACTGGAAGAGATAAGAAGATGCGTTGCGAGGCTTTGATCTAACGGCACTTTGATCATGCTTCCAGAGAACACTGAGAAAAATATGGCTGTTAGTACTAAAAGATGAGACTCTAACATTTGCTATTTCAGTAAAGTAAAGTTAATCAGCATTTTCAATATAACAAATATATTCCGTGTCACTTTTTTACCTCAGGCATGCAATTTCTCTCAGTGTGCAGTTGGCAGCAACAAGTTGACAAGCTGAATAAAACAAAATTGTATATCTAAAATATTAATAACATGCAAACGTCACTAATTTACCAACTTAAATTAGTGTTTCAATAAAGTTTCCATTCAAAACATTATTATAATTACAACTGAGAACTTAACTAGAATAATATAAAGGCCCACACAAATCAGTGGTTGGCCACAGAGAGGCCCTTGTAAAACACCGCAACAATTAGCACAACAAGCAATGCCAACAATAATTAACAAGCGGCCATAAAATTGAATTGTACCAATTGGCCGACTACAAAACCGCAACAGCAATTGGCCAAGTCCGCAAGTGTCGCAAATGTTCAAACTGCGACATTGTAAATGTGCCCCCAGTTTCTGATTTGTTTATGTTTGTTTGTGTCAGCCCGAAAACCATACACACACACACACACTCGCACACACACACACTGATAGAGAGAGAAAGACAGCTGTCCAAATGTGATGACGTTTTGTTTACGAGACTGAGCACTCATCGTGCTGGCCCAAACCGAGCGTATAAACAACAAATTGGCAAGAGCCGTGCTGAGCTGAGCCAGGTTAACTGTTATAAACTGTTATACCAATTTGCCGGCTAACTGTTATTCGGCGTCTGCGCTTTTTCGCCAGCTGGAAGCATATGTAAATCCTTGCAGCACACAGCAGGCATCAGTCGTTTGCGAAAGCGCCACGCTGAATGTTGCAAGTATATCGCGCGCGCGTCTTCTGAGAAACGTTCAACGTGGCTCTGCAATTCGTGAGTTGAGGGCGCGCGAATAAAGGTCAATTAAGTGAAATCATTTGTCAGTAGGTTCTATGACAATAGTTTAGGATTGCGTGTTTGCAATAACATAAAAAATAATCTAAGAAAAAAACCAAAATAAAATAAAAAAAAAAGTACTTAAAAAATAAGTAAATAAATACAAGTGCCTCGAAAATAAACAAGCTGCACTGGAAGTGCCAGAGACTCCACCTCCAAATTGTGTTTGCAAGCGCAGAAACACAAAACTGGAAGTGCGTCTCACACACACACACACAAACACAGGCACATAGGGACAGACAGATACGCAGCTTCCAATACGGTTGCGTGGGAAACTGCGAAGCTTCTGTGCGACATTCGTCGTTCTGCGTTGGCCACCGACGCACGTGGCCCAGCGGGCAAAAGCTTCTGCATCGTCTATCTCTTTCGCTCCTTAAGACAGTGTGCATTGCCGTCTGTGCGTATGTGTGTGTGTGTGTGTGTGTAGCTTAAAAAATAAAAGTTATATTCAAGTCAAACTAAACACAGCGTGTAATCAGCGACAGTTTTGTACCGAGCCGCGCGTCCCGCCCCCTTCCTATCGGGCAGCCTTAGTCAGTCAGCAAGTTGTGATTTACAGCATTTGTCATTTGTGTGTGTGAGTTTGTGATTTCTAATTGAAATTAATGTTCGCCTCTGCCTTGTAATTTGATGCTGACTAAAGCCTCAGCATAAATTTATCAGCAACTTTAATGCCAGCCTCTGACAAATAATGATAAGACGCCACACAAATGAGTTCCTTTGAAAAGGACATAGGAGATGGTTTGCAATTTGAAGATTCATTCACAATATATACAGATATATATATATATTTTCGATTTTTGTATTTGTGATTCTAAGTTAATGAAGATATATTCCGATCAATAGATATAAACTAGTTCCTTCGATGTGTAAAACTGTTTCCTAGATCTGTAAAGGATTTTAGCTAAGTCAATGAAAAGCTGCTTAACAGAAGCAATAAGATCAGTACAGTTACTGCAGGATCAGAGTATATATATAACATATCAGAGAAAAGAGATTATTCAATTCTCTCGATAATCCTTTAACTTTGTTCGAACCTGTTTAATTCCTTAGTTCGACCTCAGTTTCCCTTTTCCCATTCCTTCCGGAAGCTCTTTCTCTATAATATGTTATATATAGAACAAGCTATTAAAAGTATATATAATTCAGATCTCCTTCCATTATAAGATAATGAAAGTATATATAATTTAGATCTCCTATGTGATTCTTTGCACATTAGAGGCGAAATCAGTGTTCGAAGTGGCCTAAAGTGTCTGTAAAAGCATAAAACATGTGTTCTCTGGCGCTGCTGATTGAGGCTGCCCTTCCCACTTACAACGGTACTCAAAATCAAGAGGATTGGCCAAGATTGAGAGGAGTTTGATGATAAATGGTTTCCATATCGTTTTTCAGATTGAAATCGAAAGCAATAAGTGATTGCAGCTCATCAGAATGCGAAGGAAACGGAAAAACAAATGAAATGAAAATTGTGCGAGTCAAAAAACAATTGGATTGATTACTGCCAGACTCTTACTCTCCATTTGTAGGGATAGTCAACATAATGTTCAAGTCGTGTTGTGCTTATATAACAATTATGATAAGACGCTGTCCAGTTTAAGGACATTGCCAGTTAGCTAGTCTACCAAACTCAATTGTGAAACAAACCAGAAGCAATAACTTAACACTCGCCAAGTCTAAGACCAAAGATTCCACATACAACCAGAACGCAGTGATGCCCTTTGGACGCAAGTCACCACTGGAGGCACTCGCCCTGCCGGGCGTTATGCTCGCCTACAAGTACAGCCAGTTCCGCCAGCGCCGCCGGGAGGCGGCCAGTCGTCGGGTCACAGAGCGGGAGCTCTCGGCGCTGCATCATAAAATCGTGAGTACTACTATAACCAAAACGGGTGGCACCCAAAATGTGTGCCAATGCACTCAGCGAAATTTACTGAGAACATTCAATCATAAGAAAGAAAACCAGTTAAGGAACTGATTAACTGAAACAAAAGGTGAAGAAGCTGGTAGATAAAGAAGAAAGCTTATCAAGAACAGATTAAAGTTGAAATATAAATAGAATTTTCCTTTCTTCTATTTAAATAACCTAAGGGTCACTCCTTTTCCTTCAAGCACTGCTTATTTTTGTCCAGTGTAGTTTTCTTTTATGTTCAACTCATAAAATTTGAAATAAAACCTGGGCTGTTGCCTTCGTCAAAGCTGCAAGCATCATTAGCCTCAGCACCAGCTCCACCTCTTTCTCTGCCTCCGTTTCTCCGCCACCTTTTCTCCTTTTCCCTCTCCAACAACAACAAAGGACCTTAAAATGTTACATTTAAGTGCCTACAGAAAACGGCGAGCGTATCGCTGACAGGGCAGCGACTGCGCTGCTTATGTCCTTTGACATTTTAAAGTGCTTCCTGTTGTTGCTTTCATTTTGTTGTATTTTTTTTCTACTTTTCGTACACTTTGCGTTTCTTTGTTTGTTTCCCTTTCCCTCACATTTAACGCTTAGCAAATAGTTCCTAAAATTTCGACCAAGTATCGCCGAAAGGTGAGTTTTCCCTAACTTTTTTGTTGTCCGTCAAATGTGCTATAAATTTTATGTGACATTACATGTGTGTGAATGTGTGTGTGTGTGTGTGAGTTTATACACAAGTGTGAAGTTATTTGCATATGAAGGGTCAAACTATAAGTAGAATGATATTTATACAATTGCTACAAAAGTTTGATAAGGACATAAAGTAACTGAGTATTTAGAACTATTGAGAAAGTAACCGATCTAAAACATTATAGAAACATATGTTTAGTATTGTATATATCATATATTTATCCTTTATCCTATAGTTTATAGTTCCTACAGCTTTCTCTCTGGAAATACTTAAAAATTACCAACAAAAAAACGAACAAAATTTGTTGGTTTTATTTATGAGTGCAAAACCTATTGTCATCCTTTGAATACTTTTCTTATATTTGGCACCAAACTTTGCTTCGTTATGAATAGTTTTACATATTTTGAAAAGTGTTACAAATAATGCACTAACTTTTCATCTAATTCACAACTGGTTTAAGTTGGAAAGTAATTTAAGCTGGTGAAGCCTGCACTTGTGCCTTCTTTGGCTTGTTATCAGGAGCTCTATTCAAATAGTTTTTACTGTCGGAAACCATATGTATATCGTAGTACAAGTAGCTCTAAGAGCCAAAACAAACATTTCGCGTTGCTCATTTGCATGTTAGCAACAACAACAACAACAACAAGAAGAGGAAGAACAACAACAAGTGGAAAGAAAATGAACAACGCGACACTGGAAAATGCTAAGCTCACTTGAGATTTTACGAGACTTGTTTGAAATTTATGACTTACTCAAAGGCATAGGCAGGCCACTCCCACACCATACATGCCCTTACACACACACACACACACATACTTGTGCACTTACATAAGGACAGCAACAACAACAACAACAACAAGTAGAAGCTGGGCAATTGCAAATGCACAAAATACTTAAAAACTGAGCTCGTTCGCTGCTTTGCATAAAATCTGACACGTGACTGTAATTTCTTCACGCGACCTTGAAAACAACAGCAACAACAACATTAGCAACAGCAGCAGCAACACACACACACACGCACACACACACACACTCATACTTGCTAAGAGGCACACGAAAATGCTTTTACACAACATTAGAAGAAAAAAATTCGAAAAGTTGCGTATATTAAAATGCTTTTACAATTAAATGTCCAGTAAATTGCGAAATGTGAAATACGAAACTAAAATTGCCTTTTACCTGTCTGGGCCCAAACAATTAGGCTAATGCCAAGGGCCATGTTCCAGTTTTGGGCCAGCAAATGGATGCCCAAAATTTATGTGAATGCAAATTAGGTAGAACTGGCCAAAGGAGGCTTCCAACTAAACAGCTTCGTTGCCTTTTTAATTAGCTGACGAACGTTACCACTGGACTGGGAAATGCTCCACCCAGCAATGAGCTCATTATGAACATATCATAACTTTGCCCGAAGTCCTGTATATGCCCACAAAGGAAACTTTCTCATTAGAGTTAGCCGTGAAACAAGCTTTAAGAAAGCTACTGATAAGCCTAAAAAGAAAATCTTATCTCTTTTCCTGTCTACAAATGGTGGTTCCCAACTTTCAGGCACTATTAACACATAATTTATATATATATATATATGTATCTTATTGTTGCCACAAGCAGGTCTCAAGTATTACTCAGGCTTAGCTGCTAATGGAAAAATATAGCACAGTTAATCCAGCTTTTGTGCTTTTAGCTGCATCTTTCTGAAAATCAAATTAACAATTGGAACCTGAATTTTCTGCTGTCAAGTTGGGACGAGCAAATTAACAAATTTAAAGCATGTTCAACGCAGAAGTGAGAGAGCATAGGAGTGTCTCACATGTGTCACTTCGCTGCTAATCCCCACAGAGGTTTCTGCGTTGCGTATACGACATGTTGAGCCAGAAGACAAGAGCGAGGCACACATAGAATGTCGCCTGTCGGCTGTCGACTGTCAGTTGCCAAATGTTTGGGCTACAGAAACTGAGTATAACCCACACAGCTGATTGCCGTTTAATTAGGAGATGCTCGTATAAGATATGCATGTACATTTTGCAGGCACTGTTGTGTGTAGTATGCGGCGGCGGTATGCTCGATATGTTATTAATGTAAACTGGCATAAAATATGACGCATACGCCTAGTGCGCCAGTCTCAGGTCATTAAATGTTAATTAGGGAATGAGCTCTGTGTGTGGGAGTTGCGCCCAGAAAGTGGGCATGGCCGAGACTGCCTATTTAAAAAGCGAAACGCTGTCAAATGTTAACAAGCAACGGAATTTTATGTTTACAAATCGCGTGACATTCAAACATAAGCCACAGCCGAAGCCAAAGCCAAAGCCGAAGAGACACCAACAGAAAACACGCCAACACAAATATTTTCCAAATATTTTATTTTCACCCGAAAATTTATAATTTACTTGAGCGGAAGTTGGTGTAGAAACAGCAAGGACTTGACATTGAATAAGCTTTAAATTCACGAATTTTACCTTCAATTGGGACGCCTTCGCCTTGACGAATTACTCGTCTACATTTGGTGACATTCCAAACGACATTCACGACTCTGCCTTTATTTTGATTATTAGCCGCAGCTGAGAAAAAAGAAGTCCATATCGTATCGTCCTATGCAATTTGCAGGTTGACCGAACAATTGCGGATGCCACATTCTGGCCGTGCCAATAACTGACCACACAATTTGACTTGGCACCAGGCGGAAGGCAGCAGTAGGAAAAACAAGCTTAGTCATCCAAATGCCAAAACTATGTATATTCCTTGGCTGGGCTTGGCCATTGCCAGAACTGTCCTAGGCCTTGGCTTGGCTTCGTTTGGCTTTACTTGGCTTTGCTTTCGTTTCTGTGGTCAAACCCTGTCCCTGTCCCTGTGTTCCTACACAGACAGGCATAAAAATCACACAAAGCGTTTGAAAATAATTTCGTTTTTAGTGTTCCACCCCGTCGGGGTAACCCCCTCTCTGCCCCGCTCTCACCTGTCAATGTAGTACAACGTTCTAAATGTTCTTTTGATACAGCGCTTTGGGTCTCATAGTTTTCCTACCTGTTTACGTAAGCCATTTACATTTTTGTTCCTTTTCTGTCATAGCAGCCATTGGCAGCTGCTGTTGCTGCTGTTCCTGCTGTTGGCTAAAAGACGCGACTAAATAAATCATTAAAATCAAACATTAATCAACTTAATGCCAACACCAAATGACCGTTAAACACGTTCTTCTTCCCTCGTCTCGCACGCGCCACACACGCAACTCAACCGGATATCCGCATGGCGGCCATTGCTTTGTTTCCAACTAAACTAAACCAAGTGGTTGAACTGTTCTTCTGTCCCTACAGGAGCAATGCACGCAATGTCACAATGGCGAATTTAACTTTGATAAACGTTAATACACTGTGCCAAAAAAGTAGTAGATCGATAGGAGCTTCAGTTGCCAATATATAAATATTTGCAATCAATTCTAGCGATATCAATATTTCATTTCTATCTAGGTTAAATATCTTCTTTGGATATAGATCCACCATAGAAGTGCTTTGAATTTTCTTTTATTAATATACTAAGAATTTCCAGCTTCGCCAAGTGTTCGCTCAGAGTTCATTTTGTTGACATTTTTACAGGCGCTTTGTCGTCTGCCGTCTGCTCCTGTTCCTGCAGCTTGCTTCTGTCGCTTCCTCTGCAATTAGAGTGCATTAAACCTTACTGTTTACGCATTGAGTTCAAGTCCCAGCTGTTGTAGTAAAAGTTGCTGTTGTTGCCATGGTTTTGTTGTTGTCTGCTTTTTCTTTCTGTTTTTTCGCAATCAGCTCCTGCTGAGCTCACGTGCTGCACTCAACGTGCCAGTAAAAGGATTGCCGCCCGCCGCCCCCAGAGTCCCGTGCAATTGCCACGCCAAGGCGTGGCAATACATTAGCGACGCTCACGCGATGTCTGCGCCATTATATCGTACACTCATATAACTATGGCACGTACGTCCATATAGATATGGCTGTTGCCTTTGTGGAGCAGGCAGCATTTACTTTAATTGCATTGATTGGAGCATTAAGTGGGTGGTGCTGGCGGGTCCTCTAAACAGGACAGGCGTTGCGATATGGCAATGGATATATGATGTCTAGAGTGTGTGAATAATCAGTTTGCGTGATTACGTCTGGATAAGACCTGAGAGTTATATAGATACTTGAGTGCAGTCCTTTGAGCTTAGCAAGGATAACGTTTAAGGTTTGCTCCTTCTGATATCTCTCGTGCAGAGATAAACTTTTTATATGAGTTGCGAAGCCAGTTTTCAGTTGTGGTTGTGAACTTTTTATACAAATCAATGCAAGCTTCACTGAAAATAAATGTACTCAACTTTCCAATCAGCTGTAATACCCACAAACCACGTTCTATCTCTTTCTGCCTCTCTGTCTCTCTCTGTCTTTGTTTTAAAAGTGCAAACTGATGCGGTATATTTCCCTGTTGGCCTGTCACTTTATTACTAAAAGTTAAAGCCGCAAAAGTTACAGCTTTCGTTTAAAGCAACTCGAAAGCACAAACAAAAAACTTTGTCAAGAATCTAAATGTACTTTACTAGCAGATACCCTGTGATTATAACAGGTTATGATCTTCAGCAGCTCTGCAAACTTCAATTCTATAAGAGATTTATATTTGCTCATATCTAAATTCAATTCACACTTTTTTTATATAAGTTGTAACCACCCCTCTCTTGCGCTTACAGGGTATAAAAAACGGAAGCAAAAAGTTTACGCAAAACTAAAAGCGCAAAGCAAAATAGGGGGACAATGTCATAAATTTGCAATATACGCCGCCGCTTGGCCGGAAATGGAAGACGCGAAATTGGAAATGCGCCCGCAAAATATACACACACACACACATACACACACAATACACAATCCTTTGTCAGGATGCAGCACAATGGTAATACAAAGCTTTCCTCTTTTCTTGCTGATATATCAAAAAACTGCATTTGCTTCAGCCCCATTGCTTTTGTCTTCCCACTGTTTGGTCTCAAGGCCGCATTTCAATTAAATTTATTGTGTGTATGCCAAATGCAATGAATAGAGTTGTCATCTTTCAGGGGACAATTGTTTTAAATGGGGTGTGGCAGCGCTTACGCCTACGCCTGCAATTTGTGCAACGATTTATGTAGCGCTGAAAAGTAGGCAACGTTTTATTTTATTTGTCTCGTTCTTCTTCAGCGCCTTTGTCGCAACTCACTTAAAAACCATTAATAGCTAACAGTTGATGTCCTGCTGTAGCACTCATCAGATACTGAAAAGCACTTAAAACTTGTTTAAAATTCATAATAGAACTCTCGCTCTTGCCAAGTCAATTCCAAAGGCAATTTCTATTCACCTTTGATGCATGCCTCTTACACTGCAGTGTGGCCCGCAACAGCACGGCAAGTGCACATTCACAAAAGGTAACCCGCTTTTAGCTCATAGTTTCAAGCCCCCCCTTGCCTCACCGTGCCACGCTTCAGTTGCCCTGTTGAAACTCTCAAAATGCAATGCGCTTCAGCTGCTCACTCACACACTCGCATATATCACACTAAACAGCTAACTAAGTTAACTAGTATATCAATTACACATACGACAAACAGCTACCCCTTTGCTCCACCTCGCCCACATTCGTCCTGTCAACCGCTTTTCAATGAATGAGCCAAAATGGCATCGCAGCGGCAATTTCCACTTTGCACTTGCTGCTTGTTGTATGTGTTAAAAGCCATAATTACGCCTGATGATACTGCTATATATAGCTGTGTATGGATGTGTGTGGATGTGTGTGCCCTGTGTGTTGTGTCTAGTTGGCAAATTTGACACTTTTGTCACAAAATTTGTATGGTTGCACTTTACATATCCCTGTGTGTGTGTCTGTCCATGGGTGTGTGTGTGTTTATGCACATGGCACACTGCTCGTTGCCATTGTTAGCCAGGCTGTTGTTCTTGTTTCTATTATTGTTGTTGTAATTACCAACAGCCCTTTCTGTCTCTCTCTCTCTGCTTGGCTAAGTTTTGTAATTAGCCAGCGCATCTATTGATAAATACCAGAGCCACAGCGTTTGCCAACAAACATTGCACACTGGCTCGCATTACACACAAGTTAAAATGTCATAGGAGCACTGTAGAAATATAACGTTACTTTATATATAGTATACATATTATGTCTATAGTGGTATAAAGATTATATAGATAAATATATTAAACACTATTTACAGAAGGAAAAAATGCAAAAGCTTAGTATCCTATATAAATCTCTAATATATGTATTTAAACTATCCATTAAGTAGACTCCACTTTGGGATTTTCCATTTGGTAGAAACAACTTTCATGAAAATGTCCTCAGAACTTTTTCCAGCCTATTATCATTTCATATTATATACTATCCTTCAGTCATATAGGGACACCGTTGGGCTGTGTTGTATAAGTGTTGGCCAGGTTGAGACTGTCTGACCTCATGCCACCCACATTTCAACGCGAACTTCAATTAGGCTGTCAGCAAGCGACGCCTACACAAAACTGTATTGTTTATAGGGTTCTATGGCATTTAATTGGATTTTAATGTGTGCGGTAATTACAACATCCCGACGGGAAGTACAATCATATCTGTAGCTATCGCTTTCACTTTTTACTTTCTCTCTCCCACTCGATCTGTCTCTGTCTCGTTCTCTTTCTTTAACATCTTGTTCCCTATAATAAGCTTGTTCTGTTGATGGCCGTTGCCATTATAAAAATGTATAAAATGTGTGACATGAAAAGCATATTAAATGCAATAAATTCACTTAGTGGCAACATGAGATACCCAAACACAACACACCATCACACACACACACACATAGAGAAATACACCAACAAGGACTCGCTGACACGTAAACGTCGCTGATATAAATGCAATTTTCATGACGATGTTGCGACCACAAGTATGCAACAAATAAACACACACAGCCATAGACACACGCCCACAAACTAAGAGAAGACACGTGCAGATGGTGCCCCCCATTGTAGTACAGCTTAATGGAATTGTTGCTGCTCTTCTACTCAAACTAGCAGCCCATCTCGCTTGCTCCACTACCATCCACCATCAAAAGCAGACTGCAATAGTAGCCTAAACAACAACAAGAGGTAACAATGCTGCCATCGAGAGTGCTCTATAAAAAGATTGTTTCCCTGTAGTTTACATTAAAAACATATAGTAAGTGCACGACTATAAGTTACATTTGATCAGAAACGTTTGATTTGTCCTTATATTTATCATCAAATTCGCCGTCGGCTCTTTGTCGCATGTATTTCTGTAGGTGCGAGCGAGATGCAACGCACAAACGCACGCTCTCATTTCGATCGTAGTGTAAGAGAATCAGCATCGATAGTTGTTATCGCTTTGCAGAGCGCGCTGTTAAATATCGCTTCAATGCTGTTATTAACATTAACTTATCAGTTTAAGCAACTGTTAGTGAAAAGCGCACAGGATTTGGCACTTGCTTCTGTTAAATGTTTTATATAAACTTTAACATAACATTAATGTTAATATTAACAGAGTCTAGTTGTAATGCCAAAGAATTTGACACTAACTAAGTATAAATAACCTATCGAACACATCTTTGCAAGCTATTTTACAGGGTGTATCAGGTACAAAGGCTATTTTAGCTATTTTCTAGCATGCAGACGGCACATAAAAAAAACCAATGTTGAAAACACAAAGCGAAAACCTTATCGATTTAATTAATTTTCGGTGCACAGTCGAGTCGAGTACCTCTAGCTTTGAATTAGAACTTCAGATGGTGCCCCAAAAAACGAGCGATTGATGTGAAGTTGACTAGCTGACTGGCAAACTGACTGAGTGGAGTACATGCAAACTCATGTTGCGAGCTGTCTACTCAGAGGTGTCAAAATGTCTGGCACACTTATCAGACCTCAAAAAGAAATGAATGTATTAAATTTCATTTCATGTGTGCTGAGCTATAAATAAGTTATGGATATGAGTATACAGTAACAGTAACAGTAACGGCAACAGCGACAACAATCAATTTCTACATCAATCAAGCAATCAATCAGACTTACTGTAAACTGGCAGCTCGATCCCAATACCTTTCCATTTCCTCGAAGCTCATTAGACAATGCCCATGACTCAGCGCCTTCTACTTATGTGTCCTGCGTGTGTTTCTGCCATGTCCTGTCCTACGTGGGGTGCCTGTTTATCAATCGTCGTCGGTTTCATTTTGCACGTGTCTTCGCCTTGTTTATAAGCCATTGTCATGTGCGACATGGTCGTGGCATGCCAGTCAGCCATATAAGTCCAAGACGATAATCATAAGCACAACTCACACTTAATTGCCCTACTTAAAAGGCGCTGGACTGGACGGATATAATTGGTATGCCAGTTAGTGGTCAACTTGTCAAGGACCTCATATACCTTAGTTTGACTAGGGACTACACTTATGTCTTACACATTGGGTACATTTATTTAATTTCATAATAAACAAATTTATGCTTCTTAATAGATCTTATTATCACAAACACACAATGAGCTATGTAATGCAGTTTTCATAGTCCGCTTTTAGGCGGGCAATCGCATTAGTTTCATTTGGGCCAAGGTTTTTTATATGATTCGCATGACCCTCGTCACAGACAGGTTTTAGTTTTAGGCGTGACTCATGACAAAACGCAACCCAAGTAATTTAATTTAGTTCCCCTCAAAAAGAGACCAAAATCCAAAAACATAAAAAGACATTAGAGTACAATTTTCTCTGCGGTGTGTCGCAACTCGAATACCCTCGCTGAGTTTTCGTCTAAATAGTTGCTAAAAGTTATTTGATTGAATCCAGAAAAAAAACTTGTAAGCTAAATAATACTATGATATAAAAGTCTACTTCGAGTATTCCTACTGGAAATAAGATATGTTGATTCAACACATCAACTGCCTGTAACCAATACTTGTGGAAAGCTTCTTCTGATGAACTTCAGCAATGTGTCCAAACAAACTAGATTATCGACCAGCACGTCCTCTCGATGTACTTTCAAGTATCTGTTATGGTGTCAGGAATGACTCCTTGAATGTGTCACACATTTCGTGGCTAAGTTATAATACCCTCTGTCTCTTTGTATTAATAAAATAAAATAAAAAAAATTGACATGCAAAGTGCTTTGGGCTTCGACAATGACGCAACGGGAAACCTTAGAAAGCAGAAGGCAAAAAAATAAAAATAAAAGTATACATAATAAATTGAGTATACGCCCCCAAGGGCAGCCAGCAAAAATATTTATCCAGGCCGCAACAACATTTGGCCAGTCCAAAGAAAATACATACAAAATATATTTCGCAAGAGAAAAACAAGAAAATAAAAATAATATAAATAAAATATTCGACTTATAGTAGATCTTAGGCGCGCCTCTTATTCGAGTAGTTGCCACCAAAAGTGAAAAATAACAAATTCAGTGCAATTGCCGCTATAATTAAAAACTAATTAATTAGTGATACGACCCCAGTCGAGGTCAAGTATAATAACTGCTAATTACCCATTAGCCTGCAGATCGTTTTAAAATGCAGCTACCTATAATTAGTGTAAAAACCAAAACAGCAAAAGCGCAAATAAGAAACAAATTTATACTACAGAATGGCAGACTAAATATTACCCAGTAATCAGATTGAAAGTATCAAATATATATATTTCTGATTAGGTATTAAGTATATATTATAATAATATATTAACTAATTATTGAATGTGTGATGAATGTTAAAGAAACATTGAAAAAGTAAAATATTTTTATGCCGTGGCAAAGTTTTACTATTTGCATAGATAAAATAAATAACTCCAGTTAATTTGCCTTAATTTATATAAAAAATAATATCAATAAATTATAATTGTAATAATAAATTATATTTATAATAATAAACTCATACGAAACTTGACTGCAAGTCTCTGATAAAAGAATGAGCTGAGATGATGAAAGGAAATAGTTAGATCGACGCGTTTGTTAAGGCTACTCATAAAAAGGCGGATGAGGCACATACGAGTTCTTCGTTGATGACTCGCACACGTTACCACCTGATTATTGCATTCCTGCCACACACGGTTATAGGGTATTATAAGCATATGCCAACCGGCAGGATGTGCGCCATAATGTGCAATGAGCTGCAGCGGCGACCGATTTTCAACTCATTTCATAGGCCAACGCTTAACGAGCGGAAGCCGCAGCAGGTTGGAAGTGGTAAACGCCGAGTGTGGAGGGGGGAAATGGGGAATGAGGGTGTTGTGGAGTGGAGTCCTTAACCAGGTGTGTATGTGTGTGCCTGTAAAGTGTGCTGCATTATTAATGAGACGCCTTTTGCCTCAGGCCTCCTTGCAAATGCTTTCCTTGCAGATTTGCAAACATCGAACGATGTTAGCAGTACGTGACAGCTTTACTGCAGTGCCACTTAGCAGTTGCTGTGGCAGTTGCAAGTAGTAGTGGAACCTGCAGCTGTAAGGAGCATTTGCTGTTTCCTGTTTTAAGCTTCAATAAATATAATCTCCTCTATACACATACAGCTGCTGGCAATGATTTGTGAATTTCCTTAGGTAAAATTTTTTAGTAGGTCAACCAAGGTGCGGCATCAGGAAGAGGAGGAGCTGAAAGTCTCATTGAATTTATATTTTATGCTTCCACAAGGCACTAAAACTACCGATGAAAGATGTAAATAATGCTGAAAATCGATGAAGAATGAAAGCAAACCTGCAGCTTAATCCCATAGCTGAAAAATGTGGGGCCAAAGAAATGTATTACAAATGAGTAGAAAGGTAACTAAGATTGCATGGCAATCAGGTACATAACTATCAAGGCTTCCATGAGCCAATTAAGTAGAAATTCCAATTGCAACTAAGAACTTAAGCTTATGAATTTTACTTGGCTTATGAAATGCAGATGGAATAAGTTCGTAATAACTAAAGCTAAACTTTTGTAAAGCGATTTCCATTCGAGTTAATTACAGTTGTTTGATAACTGCCGCAAATGATTTTATGGGAAATCGTAGAGAAAACTTAAAAAGAAACAGCTTAAGCTTATAGATATATATTCAAGTAGTTAACACTATATTCCTTAAAAGGAAGACAGTCAAGAGTAACGCAGCTTACGTGCTAACAATACTTATAAGACAGATCACAAATCAAGTTAAAAGAACTTACATAAGTTTCAACACACACAGCCACAAACACTCTACGTCAGAGTAGACGTCTTTGGGTTGTGGATGTGCGTCAAAATCACGCAGATTACATAAATCTGGCGTTAAAGGCGCTTCACATGAGCCGCCATGTGGAGCAGGAGGAGGTTTTGGGGGTTGGTAACTGCTTCCGTCTGGCACATTGGACATTTTGTCACGTCAATGCGATGTTGTCGATGTTGTTACTCAACGTGTTGTTGTCGTACTCGAGCTGCTTGTTTGGCTCCCTGGTGAGATTCGCTGGTGTTTTGTAGGATATGGGCAGCTGAGGTATCGATGATGATGACGCTGTGCTGTGCCTGCCGAAGGGTTTGGCATCGTTGGTCTCCAGATAGAACTTGCCTCGCAATCTGTCAAGTGGTGAATGAAACCAAACAAATATAACGCGTGTGTGTGTGTAGTTCTGGGAGTTTACTGTATATATCGATTGCTTACCTTGGAGAGGCGCCGTAGCCCATGTAGGCACGTCCATTGCCATCCTTACAGATGCCAAAGTTTTGTGAAGGTTCACAGCGTTCGCTGGGAAATGCCAAAGGTTGCCGGATGCTCTCCACAAAGTACTCCCAGGCGCGCTGATGGCTACAACCAACTGTGGCAACATGGAACAATCGACAATAACATCAGTAAATGACTCGAAATCCCTAAACGGCCAACTATCATTCACTCACTAATGATGCCTAGCCAGCGATTATTGGCAATTTCTTGACGTGCACAGCCCGGCTGCAGTGGACGACCACCATTGGGATAGAAGTCAGCATGGCCCATGGCTGTGGGATTGCCCAGAATGCCGCCATCCGTGTGTATGACATCCACAAAGCGGGCATCGCTTGGACTCAGTCGACGATTGGCGCTGTTGCCCTCAAAGAGCGGCAATGCGGGATCCAGGGCCGTAATCCTGGTCAGCTTGATGCCCCACTCCTGCAGCTGCTTGCCGGCAAAACCAGCCACTTCGGCGCCCAAACTAAATCCAATGAGATGAATGTGTTTCGCGGCATAGCCGCTGGCCACAAGATAGCGCAGAAACCTGGCCAGATACCGTGCCGTGACGGGCAGATTCTCCACGGCATTCGAGTACCACGGAACCGAGACCATGGCGCTCCAGTCGATGAGTATCACATTGTAGTGGCCCCGGCGGAGGAATGCTGCAAAGGGGTGCATAAAGAAGACAACTGATGAATAGCTGCTTGGACGTTGTCTCTGACGTTGAGTTACCATCCTTCAGCTCCTGGCTGCTCTGCTGCTCCCCGGTGGCCGACTCCGAGAAGCCGTGCAAATAGATAGCCAGCGGGTAATTGAAATTGAAATTACTCCGCGCCAGCCGCGCATCGTCGCTCAGGTGCAGCTGCTGTGCCGCGTTGCGGTTTTTCCTTCAGTTTGACAAAATGACCTTTGAATATGCATGAGCTTGGAGGAGCTTGGAGCACGGAGCATCACTCACCTGGTATACAACATAAACTTGATGTCATCGCGTTCACGTATCGCACAGCAGTTGCTGCAGCTGCCACGCGGTGCGGCACTATAGAAGATTGGAGAGCCAGCTGCAAAGATGATATACTATGTAGTAGTATGCATGAGGCAAGGGTTCTGATTTCAAATTTGCAATTTTCAAATGCATAAAATGCCTAAGATTTTAACAGCTAACAAGCTGCTAACAAAAGCGCCAACAACAACAACAACAAACTGTGTGAGAAAACATAAACTTGGCTAAAACGAAACGAAACGAAACCAGCCAAGCGAATCGACGCGACGCGACGCGTTACGTTTTAGCCGTGAACTTGAATCTTGTTCGTTTATTATGATTGTTAGCTCAACCGATGGGCTACTACCATAAAAAAGAGCAATAACAACAACAACAAATTTCGAGTTATAAAAGTGGCAACAACACTAACAACAGCACGTGACGACACAAATAGATACCATGAAAACATATGTAGATACACACAATATGCACAGAAAGTGGCTGAAACACATTGAAACGTGAAGAAAAACAATAACAGAAAGCTGAATGGCAAGCAGCGAATGTTGTATACTCTTACGCAGCTGTGAATTAACTGATATTACAGGGGAACTACGAATATATTGAGTAGGAGTTGGGTGTGATTAGTAGAAGTTACTTAAACTATTCAATGTGTATCAGAGATAGTTCTTATATTTACATATGAGAAACTTGAAGTAGATCTATAATAAATAAGTTGTCTTTCAGATGGATTCATAAGATGAACATTGCGAATACTTATTTTTTAGATTATACAACTAATTTCTATAGTAGATCTATCATTATATGATCTATATATACTTGTGATAAGTTGTATATTCCTACGCAGCTGTAAATTAACTGATTTTACAGTGGAACTATTACTATTCGTATATAGTCAAAAGATGTTGGATGTGTTTAGTAGAAGTTACATTAACTATTCGATGTGTATCAAAGATAGTTCTTATACTCAGATGTTAAAGTTTAGTTTCATATTCTTTTTGATAGAGGAATATTTTAATTGGTGCTCTTTTTGATAATATAACTATGCTCTATAAATAATGATCTAAGTAATGATCTAAATAATGATTTATAAGTCTATATATGATCTAAAGAATCTTATGATATGTGATCACTAGGACTACAATTATTCAGGAAACACTTTAAAAAACATTAACTTGATTCTTCGAAAAAACTATCTAAGCTCTTTTATTAAATTCTTATACACAAATTTAACTTAAAAGGTCATCATCTTTGAGGTTGGATTGAATTCTCACAAGTTTCTTAAACCCTTAAAAATATATTTATATTTTTACCTAAAACAGAATTAAAGAGTCTAAAGATGTTTCTTTTAAAGTAACTTTCTTATAAACCTGTTTGTTGGTCACTCATGATGATTATATACACTTTCATTTGATATACAATGAGATATATAACAACATATATATTTCCTTCATATACATATATATATATATGTATTATTTATACTTATAGTCACAGATATAGATATGTTTTCCTTTATATAATTCTACATACTGCATTATATATTCATCTCCTATCGAAGTAAACACTCAATGACCAATCTCCTAAGAAAGTTAATGTACCCTTTGAACTGGTTGAAAACATGTTTTTCCATAGTTTGTTTTTATCACAATGTCCGATGTGGCACTGCAAAGGGGGCGTGGCACTGGGTCAACAATGTCAATGACGTCGACGTCGCCGATACAGGAAACTTTAATCAGATTTTGTTTAGCTGATTGTGAATTGATTCGATTTGATTAGCTGCCAAATGAGAAGCAGCAACAACAAACACAAACAAACAAAGTGCTGATAAAGATGACCTTAACAAGGTCAAATCAGTTTTCAGTTAGCGGATGCTAAACACTTTCCATTTAGCACTAAGTTCAAACAAATATATCAAAGTGCTTTTTTGCATTTAGTCGTATGTAAATTTACGAGTATGACAAAAGCGGAAGAGCTTCTGCCTTTTTGGCTTATATACAACTACTTATAGTTATGGCCAAGTTTGTTGTAGTTTTTGTTGTTTATTTGTTTTGTTTTAGTTTCGTTTTTGCTTCCACGTTTGCAGTCAGTTTGTTTTTCATTTTATTTTCTTAATTTAATTAACACATTTTTCCTTTACTTTATTATTTTCATTTAAATGTTTATTCTCTGTTTTGTTGTGGATAAATTATTGCCTCGCTATAAGACAGATTTTGAAATTTGCACCCGGAGTTACTTTAAAGGTTCTAAACGCGATACGATTGCCAGGCATATTCTGACATTGAAGACAGAGTTTATGAAAATGTATTTTTTTAATGGCCCAAAGGTAAGTTGAGAGGGTTTTTGTTCTAGGACAGTAGACTTTATTGAGCTTGGATAATGTCCAATTTGTTCAACAGGGCAACAGCTGTAGATAATTCAAATAAAATTTATGAGGTTTGACAGAGAGACAAGTCATAACTTTGCAGCATATGAAACAATAACTCAATTGGGTTATCTGAGCTGAAGTTTAGCAACAGTGCAGCTGAAATGTAGCAACAGTGCCTGCAAGTTACATAACACCCGACAAGTTGATCGAACGTTAAATTGCAGAAACCTTGGCTAGCAAATTTTATTACGAGTTAGTACAAATCAGATGTTCCATTGTTCAGCAACTGTCCACCTCCATTTCGACCTTCTTTCACGGCTGAGTAAACCGCCAAATGAACTGACAGACCCGAGCCCAAAGTAATCCATGCGGTAAAATGTCAACAATTGGCACTTCAGACCATAAATATGCCTTGGTCTTATCCCAACCCGTAGCTAGTCGATAAGTATAAGTATATATACTTACATAGAGCCTGTACAACCTTGAACTTATGACTGGCTAAAAAGCTAACTAAAACCTTAAGTAAACACTTTGTTTACTGCAATCAGCTAATGAGTTGGTAACATTGGCAGTCAGAGCTGGTTGCAGTCTTTAGAACTTACCCAGAAAAAATGTAAAGACATTGCATAATGTCGAAGCACTTGGCAAAACCATCGCAAAATCTATTCAAATATTTATTTATTTTTAATTAACTGCAGCTTTTGATGTTTTCATGCGATTTTTATCAGCGGGAACAGCGAATTTTTTGACGTTCAATGAACTTCAGACATGCTCGATAAAACGAATTTCACACTTTGAAAATAATTTGAATTTAAATTTGATTTTCTGATAGCCGCTTCCGCATTGACAGCAAATGCGACTTTGGGCGCGTCCGAGTTGTTAACACACAAGAGAGAAACACTTGAATCGAGTTGCCGCCTTTCAGTTGTGTTTACTTTGGGCCACACCGACAACGCTCTGTTCTGGCCAAGTTCCGTAGACGAACTGAGCGCAACTCAAGCAGCCCAGCTGCTTGTCTGGGAACGTTGTCTAGAAGTTGTCGAGTTGTCGACTTGTCGGCTTGTTGCCTTTGTGTGTGTTTGTGTTTGTTTTATTGCTTTGATTACCTATCGGCTGTCCGATGTCCACTGTCCGCTGCCCGCTGTCCCGTGCTCAGTCGTCTGTCTGATAAATCAATTCGCACGGCCCTATGACAAAACAAAAGACTGAGGCAACGAACTTGATCGTCGCAATTTTTACAGCCTGTGCCAACTATTCAGATTGGATAATCGCGAATGCCAAGCGTCACCCACGCTGAAAAGGTCGTAAAACTGTTGTGTTTTTTTTCTTTTGACTTTTTTATTTGAATTTCCTGATGTCGCACGCTTGTCGCCGCCTGTCAGGCATACGAAATGTGCACAGATCAGGACGATCTTTATGGGTGGGCCCAGCGATCAATAGATCAAAACTTTATACGAATATAGACAAAGTTTAGACACGACTTTTATTTAGCTGCAATCGTTGATTGAAGAGGTTTTGCAGCTGATTTCTGATTGCACTTGAAAAACTAATAATTAACAACTTTGTTGTTAAGTGATGCTGCATAAAGTACTATTAAAGTACACTTGGAGAAATAAATGAGCTACAAGCTGGGTGATATATGAATAAGAAATTGTTATTTTTATGCTATAGATTCATTATGATAACTGATAGTGGAAGATATTGTGCACTAATCTATATAATGATAAATAGAATGATCGAATGAATCAATGATCTATAGAATGATTAATATGGGTGAATATCTTAATCTATTGGCCAATAAACATGCCATGCATGACAATACTATGATTCTTCAGCCTTTTAACTGCTATGTAGAGAAAAATTAGTTGATTTATACATTATATTATGCTGCTACTGCCTTGACAATGGAGGCAGGCAGCCAAAATTTATAAGTTCTTCTAGTCAAAAGCAAACAAGGCATAGATAAAGATACATTTCATAAGTAACATAAATATTATATAACAATAATAATAACAGAAATATCTATTTAAATCGCTGCTTATCATTTTAGCAGCGAGTCTGTTAATTTGTTTATTTTCTCCGGTGTATAAGTTCCAATTGCGGTTCACCTTGACCGAGTGCTGACTTTTGGCTTCATTATGCGAATAAATACGTCATGATGATGATGTTTATTAACGCCTTTCGTTGACCGTTGCCAGCATTAATGTATATATATATACACAAAGCGATTCTGACCATCCTCAGCTTAGCTTGGCTCTACTTTTGTTGCGGGTCATTTAGCTTCGACGAGCTTCGCATTAATCATGTAAATTTTGTTCAAGTTGCGGGTGTTGCTTGATTAATGCTTAGATTGAAACTGAATCTCAACTTGAAGAACACTAATCAGGGTCATAAAGATGCGCTGTCTTGGCAGCACTCAGTTGCACGTGATTGTTGCAACTTTGGCATTCAACAGCTCAAGTTGATTTGAGGTTGTTCATGGATAATATTGTAAATCGTTGGCTAATTGGCAATTGTAATTAAATTTACTTTGTTGATGGCACCTTGGAGTTAGTTATACAATATTGTTGACCCTGAAAGCCACCAAGTGCAAGGCTTATTCTATGTTCTAGTCCATAAATCAGTTAAAAGTTGTATATCGAGAAACCAGTTAAGCAACTTCAGTCTTGAGTCAATTTACAACTTCCTCGTGCCTTGAAAAACTGAAGATATTAAAGGTACATTGCACAGCAATAAAATTATACTTTATATACGATTCTGTGTCAATATATATATATAATATATATAGAACAGTAATCCCATAACAATAAAGCTAAAAATAAACAACTGTTATCCATAGACTTATTCGGCAACATTTCATTTTGGCTAAATTAAGAAAATATCAATAATAATAAAAATTGCTGAATCACAAAATTAATGACAGAGCACACGACAAAAGCTGCCAACGACAATGCGAAATTTAACAATTCTTAAGAGAATAAATATATATATATAAATAATACTATATTTTAAACTCATTATAACTGGCCTAGGGCCGCACACCCACATAATCTATAAAGATAAAAATAAACCAACAACCAATTGAATTGAACTCAGAAAGGCCTGAAGAGCAGATTAGTCAGTTAATCAATACAAATCGCATTAATATTTACCATATTTGCATGCCATATAAATACAGTTAGCCAATGCGCAGATTGTCTGCATTTGTTAAGTTTATTGTGTTTAAGCCAATTTCAGCTTTAATTTTATCGCTATTTATTTTATAGCCATATCAAGCTGCTTCCGGCCACGTCCTTGGCCAGCTTGCAGCCTATGTTAGAGCGCAAAAAATGAAATTTTTATAGCCTAACAATATTTATTTAAGTGTTTGTCAATAAATTTGCATAATTCGCAATTTAAATTGGGTTAACATCAGCTTTCCAACAGCTTTAAATCGGAAGCCGATAATTAAAACAAACTAAGTTAGGTTTTTAATGAAATATGATTGATCATACTTCCAGTTCTGGAATTGCTATAATAAAACTATGAGAAGGGGTAAAAGTGCAGCTTAAAAACTTTGAATAAAATGTAGGTTTAATATCTGAATAGGAGCTAAATTCAGTTACGGAATGCCCCATTTGTAGCCTCCGCAATAAGAAATTTAACTTTAAGAAAAAATCGTTGCATACTTTTAGGCTGCGCTTGAAAAAGTTCAACAACGTTTTACAACTTCTAGAGAAGATTATAGCTCTTACCACAAAGACTTCATATAAACTTCCAAATATTATTAATTCACATGAAATCTATCTCCCTTGCAGGACAAGCTGCTGAGCAAGCTGGAGGAGGAGAGCGAACCAGATCCGCCTACCTCACAGGAGGATGAGTGCGTTATATGCATAAATGCGCGTGCCACCATGCAGACATCGCCCTGTGGCCATCGGGTCGTCTGCCGTCGCTGTTTCGTCAAGACCATACAGACTGCCGTGGCCCAAAGACTGCTGCCACTACGTTGTGTCATCTGCCGTGCGCGCGTCAACAGATTGACCTCATCGTCGGGCAGCTGGCGCATACAGGAATCGGCCAGCAGCTACTCCATGGGTGCCAAAAGCTGGGCTTCAGCTGGTGTGCACGCTGGCGGCGTGATAGCCTCGGCCAGCTCCTATTCCATGAACGATGCCCACAGTGAGCATCATGCGTTCCACCATCCCACGTTGCACACGGGTGCGGCAGCTCGACATCACTATGCAATACATCGTAACACTCGTGGACGTGTCTCGCAATCGGACAGCCTGTACTCGATGAGTTCGACGGGCTCGGCGGGGTCAACGTATTCGGGTTACTCGCACTATTCCAAGACGTCTTCCATATCGAGCAGCGGTCCCTGTTCGCCAGCCTCGCCAGCGGCAGCCACAACTGTGGCAGCCAGTGCCAATCATCTGGTGCCGCCTTCAGCGAGCACACATCATCATCACCAGCATCAACATCAGCATCAGCATCAGTTGATCTCGCCATCGGGCTCTTCCTCCTGTTCCTCGGCTAGCGTGGGTTCTTTATCGCCGCGTGACAATGGCACACATCACTCGCATCATGGTGGCTGCCCCAGCGGCTGCTCTGGCGCTGTGCCACGCAAGCCGCTGCACACATTGAGCAACTCTGCTTCCACATCGTCATCCAGCAGCAGCAGCGGCACCATGACGCCCACGCCCACCCACACCTACCCGGGGCGGCGCCATGTGAAGAGCCGCCTGCTGGACCTCCAAAATCGACTGCCACCCATCAAGGAGTTTCGCAGTCCTGCCAAAGTGCCACATCCCTCGCCGGTGCACGTCAGCAATCCGCGTTTTCGGTAAGTACAACCTAACGTCACCTCCAGCCTCTCCGCCTCACTTACCAGTTTGCTGCTCCAGCAGCTATGCCTCTTATACGAAAACCAGTGGACATGAGATGGCACCACTGCTGCGTGAGTTGGCCTCGCCTCCTCAGCCACGTCGCCCCAGCCCAATGAACATACAGCTGAGCTGCACGGCGCTTGCTCCGCCACCACTGAAAGCAGGTGGCGCCAAGATTTGTCCGGTCACCTCAAAGAATTCGCTGCCCAAAAATGCCTATGTGATGCCCAAGGACAAGAAGCCACCCAATGCCGCTGCGTCAGCTACCAGCAAGGTCCAATTCGGCAGAAGTACGTCATTGGGTGGCAGCAGCAACAGCTCCGCCACGAAGCCAACGTCAGCTGGCACAGCTGGCAGCTCCGCCAAAGACGTTGCCGCCTCCGGCACTGCCGCTGCAGGGGGCAGCTGCAAGCCACATTCGAGCGCTTCCACTCGCAGTTTTCCACTTTTCTCAACCAGCAGCAGCAGCAGCAACAACAACAACAGCAGCAACAATCACAGTAAGTTCCCAGATCTCGATAGCCGATGCCAGGGATGTGAAATATTAATTAAGTTCCGCTCGACAATTTTCCAGAGGAGAAATCTGATAATAAGAAGAACGAATCCATGGAGCGCAAGAAAAAGGAGGAGAAGCTTAAGATGAAGGCTGAAAAGGAAGCCAGAAAGGTGCAGTCTCTTTCTATATCACTCTCTCTCTCTCTCTCTCTCTCTTTCTGTCACACTGGCGCTGTTGTGGGGCATGCTACATTATTGTTTTGTTTCGTCATCAGGGGGCGCCACACGGCGCCATTTCCATTGTTTGTAATTGGCCTCGTTTGCTTCCGCTGCCTGTAAAGTTTTTCATTAAACGTGGGTCGAGAGCGTCTTTTGTGCTCCCGAGCACAAATTTTACCACCCACTGCTGCGTGGCAAAGTGGGTGGTGGGTGGCGGGGGAATTTGTTGGTGCAAACAAAAAGTAGCTCATAATGCGCAATGTTTTTTTTTGGTTCCTTTTTTTTGGCATTTTTGCATTTGATGCACTTTTTAAGCTTTCCGCTTACTTCTTGTTAAACAAGCCCAAAATTATTTCTTTTTTTTTTTGTTGGTAGACTTAAAGTTACCCTGTAAGCGGATTATTCATTTTTAGTATTCATTTAGTTTATAAAAATATTAGTTTTATTAGTATTAGTTTAAATAATTGTAATAGTTATTTTATACTATACACTTGGTACATTCTTCAAATAATTTTATTTATTTTGTATTTATTTATCATATTATATTTTTTTATTATTTATTTTTTTACTTATTATTTTTTATGTATTATTATTATAAAAATAAGGAATATTTACAAATTTAAAATTCCAATAAATGATTTTACATTTTTATATTATTTAAATATTAATTATATAAAAAGAAAAGACCAAAGTAAAGAAATAAAAATATCCAAAAGAAAAATTGATTAAAAATTAATCAACATTTATTGCCTGTATTCGGGGTACAGCCAGAAAAAATTAAATACTAGTTATAGTTTACCAT
Organism: Hirtodrosophila trivittata; assembly: GCA_035045065.1. NCBI lineage: Eukaryota > Metazoa > Arthropoda > Insecta > Diptera > Drosophilidae > Hirtodrosophila > Hirtodrosophila trivittata. Next base: position 15,425,987 of record JAWNNK010001311.1, on the reverse strand, counting down.
TTTTATTAATTTTTAATAATACTATAAGATATATACAGTAGCTGCTCACAAATAGAACCACTTTGATCCTCAAATAATTTTAATTTAATTTCTTTTTGGATCCTGTCGAGGGAAATAGCCTTTTAAAGAACTCTTTTTTCACAATAATTTCATTTTATTATTTAACATATAAAGCTTTATTTAAAATGTTTTATAGAATTCAGCATTGTTTTTATTTAATTATATTTAATTTAATAATATCATTTGTCAATTGAAAACAAAGTAAAAGTTTGCTGCTTGCCAATTTTATTTTTACTCTTTTTTAAGCAAAATGAAAGCATGAAAAAGTAGAAATGCTTTCAAATTAATTAACAAATTATAGTTTAAAGCTCTAAAATGCAATTAAAACTTAAACAGAATCTTCAGACTGTTTGTTAGAGTTATATTGAAACTGAAAACTAAACTGTACTAAATATACTATATATATAAAGTTGGAGATGCCATCATCAGGCCTGCATGAACATAAAACATTTTGGCAAAACTTAATTTGAAACATAATAGCGTTATAAAGTTTTTGCCCATTTAAAGTATAAGGAATATAAAAAGTTATGGCTTATTTTGTGAATTTGATATTGCAGGAGGAGAAGCGGCTGGCAAAGGAGGAGGAGCGTCTGGCCAAGTTGCATGCCAAGGAGGAAAAGAAACGTGGCAAGAAGGAGGCCAAGGAGCTATTATTGGCCAATGATGGCAATATTAAGAAATAAAGTTAATTAATGCGCAAAGTTTATGTTTAAAGCAAAAACTAAAACACACACACACAAATAGTTCGACTATGTATTATATCAGCCATACTATACATTTTACACACACACACACACACACACACATTCCATATATAACGAGCTTGATTGTATTTGTAGGATATTTTCTTTATCAAACGAAAATCAACAACTAATTTTCTATCAAACACAACAAATTGTTTTTTAGTACAACAATTTTAAAGAACAAATTTTTTGTTGTTGCTTTTATTAAATTTTATATTTATTTATATATATATATACATATATATTTTCTGTTAATTTTAAGAACTTTTGTGACTCTGTCCTATTAACAGAGTACACAAAAAAGTTGTCGAAATTTGATTTGAATTTTTATTTATTTTCAAATCATTATCAAGTCTCAAGAAACTCATCTGTCTCTCATACGTTTAAAGGTTGTTCAAAACAATTGTTTATATATAAAAAAGAGAAAACAAAAAACTACTAACAAATTATATAAAACAGATTCTAAACTTAAGGTTCAAGTTATACAACAAAAAGTGAGCGAAAACTCATTTCATTCAATGTTACCTTTAAAGCCTAATACGAGTACGATTTCGAGTATATACATAGATTTTAATACCCAACCAAATAGAGAAGCGAAAGCTATATAGAAAAAAGGGAGCAGTAATTACACAAAACAATGATCAGTATACTATATATATACTCTTATAGATAGTTAAGACCTCTTTTCGGATTCAATATAATGTATTTAGAGAACGTTGTTGGAAATATTCTAAAGTAGTTTTCATATACCAAAATCAACCAACATATATATACTATATACTTACTTATACTCGTATATATACTATGTATTGTACAATAACTACATCTATATCTATAGATTCTATATAACTAAATTAAAAAACTGTTCAAACGCAAAACATAAGCAATTGTTTTTTCAAAAAACATTCCCAACAAAATAAAGAAAAAGTTATTTAGTTAATCCTCCGGCAGACCCTTGGCCTTGGCCTCACGCTTCTTTATTTTCAGGCACCTGTTGAAGATCTTGGCAAAGGTATAGGGCAGCTCACCCTGGCACTGCAGATTACCCAGCTTGTGCAGTGCCGCATAATCCATGCAGTCCACACGATCGTCTCCATTGCAGTCCTGGCCATGCTTATACATATAGCTCTGGATCGTATCCGCGGCGCAGTGAGGATCGCTGACACAGTTCGTAAAGGCTATGGGATGACAAGTAAATCAAATGTTGAGGATAACTAGGAGGACATACTCACCCGCTTGGGATAATGAGGTATCATTGGGCAGCGCCAGCTCACCGGACTCCACCCAGAAGCCCCAGGTGATCCTAAAGATGCCACAGGCGCCGTTCACACAAATCTTTGTCGCATTGCAGCCACTCAGCGCTTCGCAGAGGCACTCGAGGCAGTCTTCCGTGACGGGTTTGTGTATAACTTAAATAGTTGGGAGGGAAAGAGTAGGAGGAAGAGTTAGTGTGAACTGTTTAGCATACAAGTTATTCGATTGAAACTCAATTACTGTATACGAGTGCGATTAGATACTACGGCAGAGCCAGTATATACATTATCATAATTAAAGATTAGATACGATGCATCGATAATTATCTCTCACTGCAATTGCACAGTGGTGTGTGTTGCTGAAAAGCTGATGAAAATTGAGGTAACACTTAAAATTTAGATACTAAAACTATAAAAGATTCTGAAAATTACAATAATTAGCAATATATAGGGAAAAATCTTTATATCTTAATCTTTTCATCTTAAAGTTTTAAGACATTTATTTATGAAGAATATTTATTAATTTGAAATACAAAATAATACAATCTATAAATTAATAAATATCCTAATATCTTAAATAAAATATTTAGATCATAATGATTAAAACTACTTCAAAATTAGATAAATAGATAAATAAAATTATGTAAATCCTCAGCAAGTTGATTCTATATACTTTTGGTGGATTCCCATCGATCTTAGGGTTAATCTCTTACCTTCAAAAGTTGCTCCACTATCCCACACACTCAGTACAGCCCACAAACCAAACAAACCGCACAAAAACAACTCGCGTCTGATAATCATTGTCACCAATTTCCACTAGATGCACTTATTGATCAGATTGTTAGTCGGAGGCGACTTCTATCCGAGATATAGACTCAGCCACGTTTCGTGCAAAACTGAACAAAGCCAATCAATGTGAGTGCAATAAAAGAAGATCAAATGGGAGAGGCGGATATAAGCGATGCACATAAATTATAGTTAAACAATGGTTTATAAATATCAACGGAAAGTATACTATATTCTAGTTTGATATACTAAGTATAGGCTGGGGTTTCCTAGAACAAAAACAAACAAATTTAATTTAATAACAATACATAATATAAATTGATTCTCTCAGGTTTCAGTCCCCTTTTTGTTGTTGTCGCCGGCTTTCACGATCTGCGCGCTTGAGGCATTTCTTGAAGATGCTCTCGAAGGTATAGGGCATATCTGCCTGGCAGTTGAATGGTCCCATATAGTGTATGGCAGCATAGTCGAAGCAGTCCTCCCGCTCATCCCCATTACAGTCCTGTCCGTACTTTACCATATAGCTTTGCAGTGTATCCGCTGCGCAGTACGGATCATTTGCACAGTTTGTAAATGCTATAAAGAAAATTCAATTAAGCGAGACTTCCGTGTTGTGAAGCTCTGGCGATACTTACAGCTCTCCGACAGCGGTGAATCACCGGCAACTGTTAGGCGCCCCGAGTCCACCCATTGATCCCAGGTGAGTCGAAAGATGCCACAGGCTCCATTAACACACACAGCGGTGGCATTGCAGCCACTGAGCGCCTCACACATGCACACCAAACATGTCTCCGTAATGGGTTTCTGTGCTTCCGCCTTAATCCAGGCCACGCCCACCGCTAACGTAAAACAGAGACACAACAACAAGCTGCCACTTCTAGACATGATGCAGTTTTCTAGCGCTTATTATTTTTAGCTTCCGTTTCGATATGTTCGACTGATCCCGAGCTACTGAAAGGTTTCAACTGTTGTTTGTCGATTTTTATTGTGCGTCGCAGCGGAACCAGCTTTGGATTTAGCCCGGGCTATAATGCTTTATATGTACATATGTAAAGCAGAGAGTAAACTCGGTTCTAGAATAGAATGATTAATACTGTGAATTGCCCAGAATCCATCAATAAACTAGCTTAAAACTGAAGATAAATAAGTTGTATTTGGTTAAGCTAAGAAATTGTTAACAAACGATAGGAAACTCTTCAAGAACAGTAAAAAAAGAAACGTTAAAAGAGAACTCCAAAAATGTTGATATTATAAACTATATTCAGTTATCATCATCATCCCCGTAGCCCATATCCTCGTAGTTCTCGATGCACTCGTCGAATGTGCTCTGGTATTTGTAGGGCAGCTCTGCATGGCAGCCATAGGCGCCCAGCTTGTGTATCCTGGCGTAGTCATGACAATCCATTTCACCATCGTCATTGCAATCCTGGTTGAACTTCTTCATGTAGTTCTGAACAGTGTTCGCGGCACAGTGCGGATCATGGGCGCAGTTGGTGAACGCCTTCTCTGAATCGGGCTGTTCGTTATTAATTGTCAGCTTGCCTGCATCCACCCAATAGGCCCAGGTTATACGGAAGATGCCACAGGTGCCCTTCTCCGGATTGATGCAAACGGCAGTCGCATTGCAGCCGCTGATTGCCTCGCAGATGCAGTTGAGACACAGTTCCGTCACAGGCTTGTCCAAGAGATGACCTGCAATAGAGATTTGGTTGGTGCAGGTTAACATATAAATGATCGAAAACTCCAATCCGAACTTACCCTGTCCAGACGCCGGTCTCGGCGTAAAGAGACACGCAAAACACAGGAAAAAACCCCATAGAATTAGCATAATAGGAGAATCTACAGGCTACGCTTATGGATAGATGATAGCTGAAACACGTTCTAACGCTTCCGCAACTCAAACATAAATGCAACTAGCCCGGAACGAGTAGTCTTAGTTGCAGTCGTAGTTTTAGTCGCAGTCTTAAAGCTGTGAGATAATACCGGTTTCTAGGGCCCCATCTGCGCCGTAGTCGTTGACAAGCTGTAAGGGAAATTTTTCTCACTTTAAAACTATAGTAAAAAAATGGAAATACGAATAAAGATCATAAGAAATGCTACTTATATTAACTCTTATATAGTATATGACCTTTACTTAAGGTTAAAGGTTAATCCTAGTTGAGTTGTTCACTTACCTTACCTTATCCAAAACAATCATAGATCTCCATTCCAGGGTATCTTACGTTTGCTCTTCTACAACAACTTCGTTCGCACTCAAGGTAAATAAAAAGCTTTTAGCACAGACACAAACCAAGAAAAAGCTTACGCACTTAGCCTTGATTTTTATTTTTTAATAAACGTATTTTATTTGATTTAAACTCGTCGATTAAATTTATTGTATTTATTAATTTTATTGATTGTCGACTGTTGTTTTTATAATAACGATTTTGCACAATAAAAACAAATCAAATTCAAATTCCAACTCAAAACTGCATATAAATAATTATGTTATATAAATATATAGATTATGGATCTGGTTAACCAGAGGTGCGCACATCTATGGGCGCAAAGGTGGTGAGGCATCTGTCCAGAGCACTCTGATACTGATAGCTCAGTTCACCCTTGCAGCCGTAACCACCGAGCTTGTGAATAGCCGCATAGTCGTAGCAGTCGACACCACCATCTCCATTGCAATCCTGTCCAAACTTGGTCATGTAGTTCTGAATGGTATTGGCGGCACAGTAGGGATCGTTCACACAGTTGGCAAAGGCTGCAGCGAATCAGGTTATGTGAGAGGATGTTGCAGTTTAGATTTTGTTGCCTGATACTTACCCTCTTCCGACTGGGGACTGTCGTTGCCCACGGTCAGCTTGCCGCCATCCGACCAGTACGCCCAAGTAATGCGAAACAGGCCACAGACGCCGCTGCCACAGTATTGAGTCTGATTGCAACCACTGATGGCCTCGCAGATGCAGCCAAGGCATACATCAGTGACGGGCTTATCTGTGGGGTTACGAAAGAGGAATATTATAATAATAAATAGTATTTAATATATGATAACGCTTGATTGGATGACCTATAAATATGATGATGTGTTGCGAATAACGAAACCCGATTTGAGTTTGAGACTCTGAACAAAAAACTGGAAATGTGTTTTACATATTTGCCCGCACATGTCATCATCATCTAATTCTGATTTTTTGTTTTTCAAATCTCAATTCTCTGGTTTGTAAACAAATAAATTAAACTTAAGGTGTAAGCTTATATTTCATTATTTTTTTTGATTATATGAAATATGATACTAAAATAAGATTTCGCAGAGCGCTGTACGCCCATGAACCTGAAGTTCCCTTGTATTTATATCTCTCTCAGCCAAGTGCCGAACTAGTTTTGCAACTTTCAATGGCAGCATTGAGGCTTCTACATCTTTAAAGATTGTATTCTTTGTTCTTTTTTTTATTTTTTTTAATTTTTGAATTAAGATTCGATCCAATAACAAGAATGAGTCAATTTGCTTGCGTCTTGATAGCACGATTCCAACGAATTGCCGCCTCTGCATTCGATTTTCTTAAGTTATTTATTCTTTTCTGTGGATACCTCAAGGTTGCATCTATAAGGTACAGCAATCTTTTTTGTTCAACGAAAAACTGTTGTACATTTTTTTGTATGCATAAAATGTTTCTCCTAAAGAGCTGAACTTGACGTTTGTCAAACATTTTTGCATGAAATTCAATTATTATTTACTAATTTAAGACTCAATTTGTAACCATATGCTGCACCGAAAGATTAATGATTCGGAAGTCTGTTAAAGTCCGTCAAATTTCTGTCAGTGTATTTAAAAATTCCTATTTTATTTCACCCACGCTTTAGACTCTGTGCGACTCTCTGGGATTTTCAATATTCGAGTTCAACGAACCGTAAGAAATCATCGAAGAAGTCATTAATTTTGGGTCAAAATTTGAATACCTTTTATCAGTATACTATATAATTAATATTATATTATATTTATATACTCGTTTTGTTAGTGTTAATAATTAGTTATGAATTTTGTTAGTTTTTAGTCTATGACTAACCGGACTCTTAAATAATTATCATATGTTTTTAGATATATAAGATGCTATCGCACACAAAGGGAATAGCAGCTAATTAGGGAGCTTTATAATGGTTGGACTGAAGTGTCACATCACGAAGCTGGACTTTTCCCGGACAAACAATAGATGTTGGCTTTTGATAGATTTGTTCAATTTCGGAGAATTTCTCCCAGTGTTCATCTCTATTTATTACAAACTCGTTAGCAGAATTTGCATTCATTGACGTTTAACTGTTTGCTCAATTTCAGCAATAATTTAGTTATGTTTATTGCGCAAACTGTTTAATATTATAATCAGCTAAATTATATAATTTAATTCAATTTATTTTGTTTGTTTTGTTTTCAGTTCCGCCCCATGTAATAGTACCATGAACAAGCTTGTTAGCCCATTAATGTCGGAAGTACTTGGCAATGCCACGTAATTCGCATCCACTGTCAATGCTCCTAATGAGTGATGCGTTCAAGCTCAATAACAAGCTAATAATTAACTACTACTTGAATAAAACTCATTTGTCCACTTGTTCATTGGGAAACCTATAGCTAAAAATCAAATGTATTGCAAGATTTATCTGTCGGTCTACCACTAAACGCAATATGCTCATATTATACTATATCCAAACAAAAGAATCTTGTGCGCGTATTTATATGACTGCTAATTAATGTTAATAAAATGCATGAATCTGGTGGCCAGGTATTTCCATTTCGCATTTGAAACAGATTGAGATGTGTGACGGAATCCGGGGCAAAAAGGTAACCAAGTTTGTTTGATTTTTTTAACTCACCCTGTGCTTGGATCAAAACTGTCAATCCCAGACACAGTAACGCACCCAACGCCAAAGTGCAGCACAATTTATTGGCAGCCATAGCTAATGTATTTTATTGTCCAAAGATGTTTATTCAAATTTGAAATAAATGCAAATAGCGCGACGATGAGCACTCTTCTTTATATTTTATATGTTGTACTGCAGCGCGTTCAACCGAATGCTTTCGCGGTGCACGAGTAACTAAGCTTGGATTGTAATGGGTTGTGCTCTTTTGTGAAGCTTAAAAGCTTTCGCTCAAACGAATAACTTGGAGCACGAACTTGGGCTGCGATGCTTGCAATGTGTGAGAAAGGGACAAACATATGTGTTTAGCTTTGCTTGAGTTATATTTTTAATGCTTGGGTTATTGGTACAAAATCAATGTCAATGTTTAGATCTTGTTGAAGGCAGCAATGTCGACGGACTGAACGAAGTCCTCGAATTCCTCAATCTTCTCCTGCAGCAGATCAATGGAGACCTTGTCGTCCTCAATGACGCACATGATCTGCAGCTTGTTGATGCCATAGCCGACGGGCACCAGTTTGGATGCACCCCACAAAAGACCGTCCATCTCAATGGTACGCACATTCTTCTCCATATCCTTCATGTCGGTCTCATCATCCCATGGCTTCACGTCGAGCAGCACAGACGACTTGGCAATCAGGGCGGGTTTCTTTGATTTCTTGGCAGTGTAAGCAGCAACACGTTCTGCCTTAATACGCTCTGCGTCAGCATCATCTTCTTCATCAGACGCGAATAGATCAACATCATCGTCGTCAGCGGCAGCTGCTGTGGCTGGAGCAGCCACTGTGGGCTTGCCACCGGCCAACTGTGGCAGAGGAGCACCGCCCCAGGCGGAACGCTCACCGGCCTCGAAGGAGGCAATGTGACGGTACCAACGAGCAACATGTGCGTAGTCGCCAGCTGGTGCCTTGCCAAGCGAATCGAACACGGACAAATCGGCTTTGCTTGGTGCGTAGCTATAAAGAAAAATATTTAAATATATAAATTTCTGCGTTTCTTCTCTTGCCGACGTGGTTGCCAAACATAACCTCACATATTCACATAGGCACATGCCGAAATTGAAAAAATGCTTACCCAGTGATGTAGCTGTTGTCGGCCAGGAAGTTGTTCAACTCCTTGAGGCCCTGTGGGGTCTTGACATCACCGAAAGCCATTTTAAATGCGTTTGTATGTTGGTAAATTCGCGTTAAAATAATTTGTACCGTGCACCGCGTTTCTTCTACGATTAGAAAGCCTGTGTGAAAGAGCTAGGGATGTGGGAAAACAACGATACATTGACTCAGCTGTCGATTGGTTGCGCAAAGTATCGATAAATCAATTGGGGAGAACTTCTCTAATCAGCTGTTTCCGGTTGTCTCTGCAGCGTTACCCTAATTGGCTTATTTATGAAAATTTAATTTAATAATAGTTTTGTTGCCATTACAATATAACGGCATATAAAGCTGCAAAATATCCAAAACTAAGCAGTATCGGTATTTGGTTATTCAAAACGGGCTTTCATTGGCAATTCCAGGTCTAGCACGGGAAACACCCTGTGCGTGACGCAGTTACACAACGCTAAGAGAACTCAAAATTCTCAGTCTGGACGAGTAGGCCTCGGAGGCAACGATAGGGACACGGATACAATTGCAAAAAAGCATTGCAAACGCGTGCATCTCTGCGACAATCCTAAAGAAGGTACGTAAGAGAGTCATCCCACCCGTTTGCTATTTATAGCAATCGGCATGCGTATAATTATTGATTTATCTGCGGTCTTCTTCTCTTCTGCAGTTCAGGGACGCAGTCGCATGTGGTGAATTTCACTTTCGTTTTGGCAGCGCTCCTAAAATCTTCTTTAATCAGTATTGTCGCTATGGTAGTCACTGCATCCACGTGCCGCACGGAGACGGTATTTGACTACAGTTGGAATCATGTTGTCTCTGCCTATTGGAACCGATATCCGAATCCGTCCAGGTTTGTTGCATTTGCATGATTTATTATTTTTATGATATTTAAATGACCTTTAATTTCGTGCAGCACTCATGTCCTTACTGAAGACACTATAAAACGTGAAGTGCGAGATGGAAAATTGTATTCGCGTCGTCTGTTGTCTAAAACAAATCCAGTGCCCAAATGGGGCTCACGGTTTTACAACAATCTACCAGTTAAAATTGTTGAGGATTCAGTACTGGATCCAGTGAAAAAGACTTTCACTACATTTACCCGGAACTTGGGCATGAAGAAAATAATGGTAGGTGAACTTTGTCCCCTAGCACAGGGTGACAAAAGCAAAATAATGTCTGCTTGACATCACATTTGTATTTCAGAAAGTAGATGAAATTGTTGTCTACACAGAGCAAAGTGACGGACGCACTTTGGCCGTGCGGCGAGCATACATCAGCTCACAGGTCTTTGGCTTCTCACGTGCCATACGCGTCTTTGGCATCGAGCGGTTCAAAATGAATAGCAATAAAGCGTGCAGTGGCTTCAATCATGTTTTGCGGCGAATGTTTCCGCAGCAGCAATTGGCAGCTACGACAACGTCAACGTCAACGATAACAGCATCTCAACAGGCACCGACAACTGCAGTTCAGTACAGCGATATGGTCGTGGCAACAGCAAATCACAGCAGCAGCACCAGCAGTAAATCAGAGGCACTTAAAAGAACAGCTAAAATTGGTTATGAGTTTTGTAAGAGTCACGCAAGCAAGATTGCGCAACTGTTCTCCGTTAGAAATTGAGATCGAGCAATTGGATATCGATATTGAATGCCTGGGTCTCTGGAGATCCTAATGGATGCGGGAACGTGACGAAAAGGAGATTGGCTTACGCTTTGGAAAGCGGCCATATACTATATACATGTATTCCAAAACACTTAAACAATTTGCTGCATTTCATTCCGTGTGTTGAGTTGAACGGTGGAGGAGCTAACTATGCTCAACACATCAAAGCATCATAGAATAGAATGTCTGTATAAAGCGTATGGATTCATTATTCTGTACCTTTGTACTTTTCCGTAGGAACATACTCGTGTAACAATTCGGTTTTTTTTATGTAATATAGATGTACATATATTTTGTACAAAATAGGATACAATTAAAATATAATTGAGCTTGGTAGACATTCGGTCGCTCTTAATATAGAAAATATTATTTATAAAACAGAAACAAAAACAAACCAGAAAACGTACATGTAAATTTCAGTTGTAATAAATTGATTGCCAATACAAATATTATTATTATTTTAATTATCAAATGGCGCGAAATATGCCGACTATGAGCGATACAGTGCTGTAAAAGAACGATGTACTCGATAGTTTAGTTAATTTAATCGATGTATCGAGTTCAAGGCAACCCCGCAAACGCCACTTTTTCCCGCTACCGCTCACATATACAGACGCAACAACGCGCAACGCTCTCGCTGTCCAAAATAGTTTTGGAAAACTCAATACTTAATAATAATAATTAAAAACAATCGCACGACATTGTAAATATGTCGAAACCAGAAACCGGTGCAGTTGAAGCCGCCGAGGAAAACTCTGTAAGTGGAAATTAGTCGGCAAAGCAAGGCTAATAAAAATTTTCACCAGGCAGACGCCGCATGCCGCTTTTGCCAATTCTGCAAACTGTTAAGTGGTAAATATTTATGGTAAATTTTTGCAGAATGAGACAACCTCGGAGGCGGCAACCAGCTCCTCGGGCGAAAAGGAGGCGGATTTTGACAATAAACTTGAAGTGGATCGTAGCAGACGTTTCGATTATCTTCTCAAACAAACGGAAATATTTACGCATTTCATGACAAATAGCACAAAAAGTCCTACCAAGCCGAAGGGCAGACCGAAGAAGATCAAAGACAAGGAAAAGGATGTGGCTGAGTAAGTATCATATCAATATAAAAAAAAATATGTGTAATTTAATGCAATTTTTAATAACAGTCACCGACATCGGAAAACGGAGCAGGAGGAGGACGAGGAACTGCTCGCTGAAGACTCAGCAACCAAGGAGATATTTCGTTTCGATGCCTCGCCCGCTTATATCAAAGGTGGTGAAATGCGGGACTACCAGGTACGTGGCCTTAACTGGATGATATCACTCTATGAGAACGGAATTAACGGCATATTGGCCGACGAAATGGGTCTGGGCAAGACGCTACAGACCATCTCGCTGCTGGGATATCTTAAACACTTCAAGTGAGTTAGCGTAATATAATATATTTCCTATGGAAATTGTTTTTATTGCTCGACTACCGAATATTTCTTTGTATTCCTTTTGATCTTCAGTAATTGAATTCATCCTTTTCTCAGAAACCAAGTTGGACCGCATATTGTAATTGTTCCCAAGTCAACGCTGCAGAATTGGGTAAACGAGTTCAAAAAGTGGTGCCCATCCCTGCACGCCGTTTGCCTTATTGGTGATCAAGACACGCGCACCACCTTCATACGCGATGTGCTGCTGCCTGGCGAATGGGATGTGTGCGTCACCTCCTATGAGATGTGTATTCGCGAGAAGTCTGTGTTCAAGAAGTTCAACTGGCGGTACATGGTTATTGATGAAGCCCATCGCATCAAGAACGAAAAATCAAAACTTTCTGAGATTCTGCGCGAATTCAAAACCTCCAATCGACTGCTCATTACGGGTACACCGCTTCAAAACAATCTCCACGAGCTGTGGGCGCTGCTGAACTTTTTACTACCGGATGTATTTAACTCTTCGGAGGACTTTGACGAGTGGTTCAATACTAATACCTGCCTGGGCGATGATGCGCTTGTGACGCGTCTGCACGCTGTACTTAAACCTTTCCTTTTGCGACGTTTAAAAGCAGAAGTGGAAAAGCGCCTAAAGCCCAAGAAGGAGCTTAAAATTTTTGTGGGACTCTCCAAAATGCAACGCGACTGGTACACAAAGGTGCTGCTTAAGGATATTGATATTGTAAACGGCGCGGGAAAAGTGGAGAAGATGCGTCTCCAGAACATTTTGATGCAACTGCGAAAATGTACCAACCATCCATATTTGTTCGATGGTGCTGAACCGGGCCCACCGTACACAACAGACACGCATCTGGTGTACAACTCAGGCAAGATGTCAATTTTGGATAAGCTGCTGCCAAAGCTGCAGGAGCAGGGCTCACGTGTTTTGATCTTCTCACAGATGACGCGCATGTTGGACATTTTGGAGGATTATTGCCACTGGCGTAATTATAACTATTGCCGCTTGGACGGTCAGACTCCCCATGAGGACCGTAACAGACAGATCCAAGAGTACAATATGGAGAACAGTCCCAAATTTATATTCATGTTGTCAACGCGAGCAGGCGGCTTGGGTATCAATTTGGCCACCGCTGATGTGGTCATCATCTACGACTCCGATTGGAATCCGCAGATGGATTTGCAGGCCATGGATCGTGCCCATCGTATTGGCCAGAAAAAACAGGTGCGAGTATTCCGTCTAATCACCGAAAGCACAGTCGAAGAGAAAATCGTAGAACGTGCCGAGGTGAAACTCCGTCTCGACAAAATGGTTATCCAGGGCGGTCGGCTGGTGGATAATCGTGCGCAGCTCAATAAGGATGAGATGCTGAACATTATTCGCTTTGGCGCAAATCAAGTATTCAACTCGAAGGATGCAGACATCACCGACGAGGACATCGATGTCATATTGGAACGTGGTGAGGCCAAAACGAACGAACAGAAGGCCCAACTGGATACCATGGGTGAGAGCTCGTTGCGTACCTTCACTATGGATACAAACGGCGATGCAGGCACCTCTTCTGTCTACCAGTTCGAGGGCGAGGATTGGCGTGAGAAACAAAAGTTGAATGCGCTGGGTAACTGGATTGAGCCACCCAAGCGTGAGCGCAAGGCCAACTACGCTGTGGATGCTTATTTCCGGGAAGCATTGCGCGTATCTGAGCCAAAAGCGCCAAAAGCACCCCGTCCACCTAAGCAGCCCATTGTGCAGGACTTTCAATTCTTTCCACCACGTCTGTTCGAGCTGCTGGACCAAGAGATCTACTATTTCCGCAAGACCGTCGGCTACAAAGTGCCCAAGAACTCAGAACTTGGCTCAGAGGCCAACAAAGTGCAGCGGGAGGAACAGCGTAAAATTGACGAAGCTGAGCCGCTCTCCGACGATGAGGTCCTCGAGAAGGAGGCCCTGCTCTCGAAGGGCTTTACCGCCTGGACAAAGCGTGACTTTAATCAATTCATTAAAGCCAATGAAAAGTACGGTCGCGATGATATTGAGAATATTGCAAAGGACGTGGAGGGCAAGACGCCCGAGGAAGTCATCGAGTACAATGCGGTCTTCTGGGAGCGTTGCACAGAGCTGCAGGATATCGAGCGCATCATGGGTCAAATCGAGAGAGGCGAGGGCAAAATTCAGCGACGCCTGTCCATCAAGAAGGCTCTCGATCAAAAGGTGCGTCCTATTATAACTATATAAAACAAATTTTTTTTTTTATTAATGTTTTTTTATTGTCTGAATTTACAGATGGCACGTTACCGAGCGCCTTTCCATCAGCTGCGTCTACAGTATGGCAACAATAAGGGCAAAAATTATACAGAAATTGAGGATCGCTTTCTGGTCTGCATGTTGCACAAACTGGGCTTTGACAAGGAGAATGTCTACGAGGAGCTGCGAGCGTCCATTCGGTGAGTAACAACCAATCTGGGTGAAATCTTATTGTATAGCTGTATTTCGTTGTTTCCAGTGCATCGCCACAGTTCCGGTTTGATTGGTTTATAAAGTCCCGCACAGCGCTGGAACTGCAACGACGCTGTAATACACTGATAACGCTTATTGAGCGTGAGAATCTCGAGCTGGAGGAGAAGGAGCGGGCCGAGAAGAAAAAGAAAACACCCAAAACAACTGGCAGCAACGCGAGCACCCCAGCTCCGACGCCACAGCCTAAAGCGAATCAGAAGCGCAAGAGCGAAGTGGTTGCTGCCAGTGCTAATGCTAAAAAGAAGAAGAAGTAGATGCAGCTAAAGACGATAATAATTATGATAATAATACTATATAATAACTATAATAATTACAACTATAAATTACACTAATTTGCTTGAGATTCAATTCCGCGCACAGCATTAGTTGTAGTTAAACACAGCAACAACACACACTACACACACACATAACCACTTAATGACTTATAACAGCAAAGGATTCAATACATAAGTTTATAGTTCTTAGTTCATCCAATTGCAACCCCCATGGAATTAACACACAAACACACACACAGACACATACAACTTATTAATTTTATTAAATATTATTATTCTTAATATACGCGCGCCGCTGTATTCTATTCCAATTAATTGTATTTCGTTTTAAGTTTCAAATTATGTGTACCGTATTTGTATGAAAAATAATGCTACAAACCGAAAGAAGCTTTTAATTTGAACAAGGTTATAATGGAAGGACATATCCTTGCCACAGGAAGAACATATCTAATCTCTTAAAGAAAATGAAACAAAACGACGCATAATCCACTCGTGTATAAGTTGATAACGTAAAGATGAATTGATAATTTGGACTGATTGTATTACAAATTATGTTTTTCAGTAATATTGAGTAGATAATGCAATAGGAAACATTTGACCCAGCTTAAAAGCGAAAGCTAGCGAATCATCTCTTATCATCAATTTATATTTTTGCTTAGACTTGGCACAGCTGGAAATAGTTCAGTTTCGTCTCAACAGTTGGAAGCAAAGCATCAATTCCAACCTCCATTTGACATTGAAATGTATCTTTACTCTTATATCAATCTGATTTCAGTGCTCTTGAGCAGTTCCTGGTTCATTATAGGTGCTGATTCATCAGAAAGTGACCAGGTGAGCAGAGTTTATCATGTGCTCCAACATATATAAAATAAATCTGACTTCTACCAACATAACCTGTCGTGGGAATCAAGTGTGCATCACATTGCTTGAATATGCTTCTAAGGAGCACAGAAAACATTTCTAAAAAATTTGAAATCTGCGATAGGAAGAGCTCGCAGCTGGCGGTTCTACAAAGCCAGTTGGCCGTGATGAAAATTAAGGAAAGAATGTATGAAACTAAAATTAAACAAAAGGAATCCCAGTGCATAAGGCAGGAGCAATTTTACGCTGATGTGTCCTCAATTAAAAGCAAGATGGAACAAATGGCAGTGCAATCGAGAGACGTTAGCAAGCAGCTTCCAGAACTGTTGAAGCAAATAGAAGATTACAAGTTGACCATCAAGCACAGAGATGATCAAATCAAGACTCTCGAGGCCAAGCTGAAGATCAATGAGCAGATACTGGAAGCTTGCAGGTCAAATTTTACATCAATACCAACAGCGTTGATGGAGACTATGAGTGAGCGGCTAGTTGAAATTAAAATATATGAGAAAAGCTGCTTAGGTATTGGTAATTCTTCGGATATTTGGGAAATCCAAGTACCTGGAATTGAACCATTTCGTGTACCCTGTGACGGTACTACCGCTGGTCCTGGCTGGACAGTAATACAGCGACGAGTGGATAAGAGCGTAGACTTTAATCGTAACTGGGCTGAATATAAGTCTGGATTTGGAGATCTTGATGGCAATTTCTTTATTGGCTTGGAAAAAATATATCGGATGACAATTTCACAGCCATATGAGCTCTATATACATCTGCAAAATTTTGAAGATGAAATTCGGTACGCACACTACAATAATTTTACTTTAGACAGCGAGGATAATGCTTACCAGTTAAAGCTGTTGGGTGAATACTCTGGTGATGCTGGCGATGCTTTACTGCTCAACAAGAATATGAAATTTTCTACTTTCGATCGGGATAATGACCATTCCTTTGATAACTGCGCTGCAGAACGAACTGGAGGATGGTGGTACAACAAGTGCTCAAGAGCGTAAGTAGTCAGGCTGCAAGAAGGTTAAAGAAATTAAAATTAGTATATATTATTCTTTTAAATATTAAGAAATCTAAATGGACTTTATGCTGAAAGAGAATTGGACCTGTGGGAAGGCATTTGGTGGTGGAATTGGCAGGAAGCTCGCACACTGAAATCGGTGCAAATGATGATAAGACCCATTAAAGTCGACAATAAGAAAACTGCTTAACAGTAATGCTGCTATACGCATAATATAAAAATGCATAGCATAAAAGTTTAAAATATTAAAAAATAAAGTTATTACTAGAACATTTTAATTCATTAGGTACCTTATTAGGCTGCATTAACTGAAAATATTTTTTATTTTACTGAATGGAGTCGAACACTTACCGCCAAAAATGGATTTATCGATAGCCTATCGAACAGGGATGCATAATGTTAAATAACAGCTTATGTTAATAGCAGTCATGATCATTTGCGATTTTGCGCTTTTTGTAGTTATCCAGCCCTGTTGACTGATATGTCGATATTTTTCACAAGCCGATAGGCAATGATAGATTGCAACCCTATTTGTGGTAGCGCGTCGTCTTCGTGTTGTATTATTAATTGTTGAGTTTTATTATTTTAACTATTATAAGTTTGTGTGAATACGGCATTAGTTTATAGAATGCATGATATATATTGCCTGTGAATATAAATACGCCCAAAATGACGTCCATTGATAGTGTACGCGTTTTGCTGCAATCTTTGCCAGCGGCAACTCCTGGTGTCGGAAACAACAATAATGCACAGCAAAATGAATTGACGCCGGCGAAACTGGGCGCATCTGCAACTCCACTGCGCGCCAGAAATACACAATATCAGCAACAAGCACAGCAACAACTTTTTTGGAACGCCTGAAAAATCGATTGTGGTAGAAGAAGTTGCTCGAGAGCTCAGTGCCCCTGAGGAATTTTGGCGTGATCTGCACCAATTTCATGAGCGGAGGGGGTGAGTACATTTAACATTAAACACTCGAAGAATTTTGCCTAACAATATGTTATACTTATAATAGCACACCCATAACGCAAGGGGCCAAAATTAATGGACAGCGTGTGGACCTGTATAAGCTCTACCAGGAGGTCACTGAACGCGGTGGGTTCAATAAAGTTAATATGAGAGATGAATGGGACGAGGTGTACAGCGCGCTGGACACGCTGCGGGAGCGTTGCGTCAATGGCACCGCTGGCATAAAACACATTTATCGTCGCTATTTAGACAAATATGAACGCCTTAACTTTTTTGGCGAGGATCCGGACAAACTGGAAGCCTTAGAGGCAGCCATAGAATGTGCGGATCTGGGTGCAAGCGCCAGTCGTGCGCGCTCACGTGCTCTGACCAGCGGTGGCAGCGGCCTTGGAGGCAGCGGCCTAACCGGCAGTGGTCTGGGCAGCATTTTTGGCAATGCGCATTCCACACTGACAGCAGTGCCTATGTCATACAATCAGCGCCAGCATATCATAAACGCAGATCGCCGGCGACAATACAAAATGTCCACACAGCTGCACAAGCACAGCAACTATGAAAAGCTGCTACTCTCCCTAATCTCACCGCTGCCTAACGAGCAGGACTTTGCCATCAATGTATGCACCTTGATGGCAAATGAACCTAAGTCAACTTTACAGCTGGCTGAATGCCCCAAGCTGTTGGATGTGCTGCTGGCGCATCTGGGCGTGTACGCAGACTATACAATGCGCCAGCTGTTCCAACTGGGTCACAACACTTCTGGCCTACAAGTACGTAGCCATTCGAAGCTCAACTTCTGGCGTGACTTGCTCCACGATAAGCCACAGATTCTGGATCTCTACACGGACGAACAAGCCTGGCTTGACAATGGTCTGATAAGCAAGGAAAGCGGAACTAGCGAAGAGAATCAGCTTCAATTCGATAATTTAGATTTCGAGTTGGACTTCTTAAATCTGCGTCGCAACCAAGGCACACACGAACGCATTGGACAACGTGTACTTCAAATTGTCCAGCTATTGCGTAGCTTAAGTTTTCAACAGGAGAACGTTCCCTTGTTTGCTTCGAATCGCACACTCTGGCGCTATCTGGTCATGGGCGCCAATGTACGTTGGGGTAAGTAACAAGTCAAATTTTAACCTATTTAAGGATTGCTTCTGTTATGGAGTCAGCTCCAAGTTAGTTCAACTATGTCCTTCCGTCTGCCGGTTTATATAAAGCCAATAAGAACTTGAAATATCACCTTTATGCTGAGTGTATGTGATTGTGATTTGTGATTTTATAATATCCTTTAATTCTGCCTGAAGGCAACATACATATTCAAGCACTGGAAACGGCTGGAAACCTGGCGCAGCAGTTCGAGCTACTGGATCCCGCAACGGATGAGCTGTCACGCAACCTACTGGCCACGCTGTCCGAGGGCATCGAATCGAATGATCGGGCTGTGATCATCAGCTGCCTGGAGATTCTATACAAGCTGTGCGCACGCGAGGGAAACTCCCAATACATAAATCGCAGTCTAGGACTCGAATTCTATCAGCGGGTGATGCTATTGCTTTCGTTGACGGATGTCATGCTGCTCATATTTACATTGGAGGCTATCTATGCGCTTAGTGCTTTGGGCGCACGACCGTGCTCGATGCTGATGCAGGTGCGAGGTTTGCTGGATCAGCTGGTTGCATTGCTCACCGTGGAGGCGCAGTCGTATGGCGCTGCTGGTTGCATACTGATGCGCGTTGTTGAGGTGGTGCCGGGTAACATGTTACCCGCAATGGCGCAGAATATGCAAGGCAATCAAATCATTCAATCGATGACAACCAAGCAGCCGGCAAATGTTGCTGGACTACCTCCGCCTGCACCAGCACAGGTTCAGGTGTTACCGCCACTAGCTGAGCCTGTGTCGGCGCCTGTCGTTGTGACTGCTCCCATGCCTGCGCCTACTCATACATTTGTACCCGTGTCCACACCTGCACCTGCAACAGCACCAGCACCCGTGACCCTGCCTGTGCCTAGTTTGCCCCAAGTTCAGTTGCCTATGCCCAGTTTGCCCCAGGTGCAACTCCCACCACAAAAAGCACCATCACCGGCGCCAGCAATACCGTCAAATACAATTGTGACGTCAATACCGCTGCCGGTAGCCCCTTCAGCACCACAGAGTTTCACCCATGACGATGAAACCTATGCACTAGCCTGGCTAGGAGCCACATACGAGCGTGCTGGCACCGGTCACGAGTACCGTGTGGAGCAACAGGAGCTGTACGCCATTTACTTATCCCATTGCCACAAGGCAGGTAAACATTCGGTGGTGAATCGCGTTCAATTTCCGCGCCTCGTGCGGCTTATCTTCAACACGACCGTGGGACCAGCAATTGTACGTCAGATGGATGGCACTGATCTGCCTGGCACCCACTATATTGGAATCCGCATGCGCGCACATCCTTTGCCCTTGCAACAGCAAAAGTCAGTGATAACGACAGCTGCTCCGGTTAAAAAGGAGGTGACGTTTACACCCAAACCGGAGGCTGCTGAACCCATGGATGAATCTGTTGCTGCGCCTACTCCCAGCTCATCGCTGATTAAGTGCTTGCTGGCAAACAAAGTAAACGAGCGTCAGCTGAAACAAAAAGCACAGGGCCAGCCCCCGGCACTGGTGGCCACCACAGCCTCAGTGACTGGCGTTCCTACCGGCCAACCCATTAAGGTGACATCGACGGCGATTAGTGCGTTTGTTAACAATCCACTGATGCAGCATACGCCTGTTAAAGTGGGTCAGACCACAATAAAAGCGTTGCATCCGCAGTTGTCGATCGAGAAGAAAATAATGACAGATTCAGCTCCACCGCCGCTGGCGCCGTTGAGCGGTGCCAATGTACTTACCAAGGATTCACAGGGACGCACACTCATCATACAATCCAAGCGCAAGCTCACCATCGATGATGAGCTAAACAAGCGGCTGGCATTGGATAGCAGCGTCAATATTGAGCCTCAGGTGACGCCCTCAAAGAATGCTGCTAATCTCTATGCGGATCTAGCAGCTTCAATACTGGAAGATGAAGATTTGGACGATGTACCGCCCCTGGCAGCATCTAGTCAAGAGCAGCAGCACCAACAGCAGCATCAACAACTGCAACTGATACCTGCTAAGGTTCAGCCCGCACAGCGACAGCTTATCTTTCCCACAAGCACTGCTTCTGCTCCACCCCCGCAGCTGAAATTGGCCACCACAGCCACCATTAAAACGGATCAGGGTATGCAGACAGTCCCAGTGATTCTGCAGCAGAAGTCGGACCAACAGCAGCAGCAGCAGACACAAACCCAGTACGTGCTGGCCACCAATCAACAGGGTCAGACCTACCTGGTCGCACAGCAAACAGCGCCTGTGATATCGCAGCCAAGTGTTCCTGCTCCGCCCACACTGTTGGTAACCCAATCACCTCAGCAGCAGACCAAAACTATCATCATTTTACAGCAGCCACCAGGCGTCAGTGGAACCAACGTAGCGGGCACACAGAAGGTGATAATGACTACAGCACAGGGCCAGCAGGTGCTGGTTACAACCACAGCGCCAGCGGTGCAACATTCACGACCAGCAACACCAGCACAGCAGCAACAACAGCAGCAAATCTTTATTAATCCTCAGCGTGCGGTGCCAGCATCTTTGGGTGCTGGTCAGATGTCCCCATCGTTGCTGTCGCAGCTGAATCAAATACCGGCAACTATTAAGCTGCATCAACCGCAGCCAGCGCTATCGCAGCAGCAGCAGCTCCAACGGGGCACCATAGTGTCCAACAAGGCATCGACCATACCACAGCTGCAACAGCATCAATCAATTATACAGCAGCACATCATCTCGGGACCATCTGGAGGCGCGGATAAGCGACAGCTGCTACTGAGTGGCATCAAGGAGACGACACTGATTACACAGACTCCCGCATCGGCGGCGCCAATTCAACAGAGTCAACTCAATTCGCAGACCATCATTACCACACAGCCGACAGTAGCAACTACGTCAGTCGTCGGCGGGACACTTCAGCAGCCACAGCACTTACGGAACGTATTGGAACAGCAGCATATTCATCCATCTATAATACAGCAAAAGATATCCCTACCAACTGTGGTAAGAATAATAAAAATTCAACTCGGAAATATATACAAGATTCCTTTCTATTACAGCTAATGGAGCCAGCCAAGCAGAAGGGAATAGCTACAACAACTATGGTCAAGAAACCAATGCCCTCCCCAGTACTTCAACAGCAGCAGCATATAGTGCAGATGCCTGGGCTGAAGCCCACACAACATACAGCAGTGTCTAGCGAGTCGGTGGCCAAACCCTTGGAGCAGAACATAATAACAACAGGAGCAGCAGCAACTCTGCCAGCATCAACTACAATAACCGCATCAACTGCAACCAGCAGCATTGTGGCCAGTACTGGCGCCAGCAATCCCACAGCTGTTAACGCTGTGCCCGTAGATGTTAATTGGCTTTTTATTTGTGATTGGCGCAATTGTCCACGTCGCAAGTTCAAATCGCTCAACGAGCTGCAGCATCATGTGTGCAATGTACATTGTCCGGATCACTTGGATTCGGGCGCTGAGATCTATTGCCAATGGGGCAGCGGTCCCAGTTTTTGTGACAACATTGCACGTAAGCGTTACTCCTTGATGACCCATCTTGTTGATCGACATCTGGCTCTAGATGATTTACGCGCCAGTGTGCAACGGCGGCTGGCAACGGGTATACACAACGTGGCTCCAACACAACCAACGGTGACAATTGTCCGCAATGTGGATCATGCACAGCGTGCGGGAAATGCCAACATGCCGACAACTGTGGCTGCAGCAACAGCCACCGCTGTGGGCACTTCTGCCTTACAGGCAATCAAACGCCATTCAGCCGACTTTCTCAATTCCAAGGACCTCATGGAGGAGAATGAGGGACCCGTCACAAAGAGTATACGCCTTACGGCGGCTCTTATACTACGCAATCTGGTCAACTACACATCGACAGCCAAACGGAGTCTTAAGCGATACGAGTCGCATCTGGCTAATGTCGCCTTTAGCAATGTCGAGTCCAGTGCTGTCCTATCCCACATATTGCACGAGTTGAGTCAGTAAAGATTCCATAACTCTTAACCAATTAACTCCTTATATAGTATATGCATATGTGTATCTGATAACTTACTCAATGAGCTGCTATGAAACAAACATTTAAACAAACAATTAACTATATTAACGACACTATTAAAAGTGAACAAAATAATACTTAAACAATTATATATTATAGTTTGACTTTATTGGAATAACTGGATGATAAACGAGAGATCTTCTTATCTGATAAGTTCCTTACAAGTTATACTTTGTATTTCAACAGACTTTGGATAACAGGAATTCATTAATGACAAGCCAAAACGTCTTCTTGCGTAGTATGTGGTTGAGGTTAAACGGATTTGTATATATCGTTTGTTTAGGAGTAACTAAGGAAATATGTTTTTAAAGGCTAATTAAGGATAATTGCCTTGGAATCGTCAGTCGACGCCAGTGCAGCTGCTTGGCAGAAAGGTTTAAATGAAACTGTAACACTTATGACTACAAGTCTGTAAATATCATTCAGTTGTATAAGTCCCAAAGGGAGATCTGTGCGTCCATGCCAGCTGCAGCCATAATGGGTGCACGCCACATGGCCACTGGTTGCGTGGAGTATGCCAGATCCATGACGCCGCCCTGCTTGTGTTGCGTTAGCACCGCCAGTGGTCGCAGGCTCTTCCATGAAAAGATACGTATACGTCCGTCCCAGCCGGCGCTAGCAAAGACTTTTTGATCGGCCCGTATGCGCACGCAGTTGACGCCAGCGTTCTTGATGCACAGTTCCGAGCCACGTTGCAGCTGCATGGATTGTCTTTGATAGCTAAAGGTTGTTAGCTTGTCCGCTGTTACAACAAAAGAAAGAGTAAGTTATATAGATAATAATTTGAATAATATAAGGTATTTGCTTACATGCACCGCCAACTATGCCGCGATTTGTAATTGCGTCGTAATCAACAGTCAATGCCTCTGGTGCCAGTTCCAGAACATCGATCATAACACCAGAGCTTAGGTCCCAGGTTAAGAAATGTCCCGACTCGTAGCCAGCGAGCAGAAACAGCTGTGAGGCACATTCGAAAGGTTTAATACAGGTGACGCTACCCATTTTAGCCAGCAGCTCTGTATCATCAGGTACAAGCATTTGTGTGGGTGCTGCTGGATCCGTTACATGCAAAACTCCAATTGCAGATAAACCACACGGATAAAATAAAAGCTGTTCGTTCGCATTGTTCGGATTTATGTGCAACGCTGTGCGACAATAGCCCTGGTGATTACCAGGAATGGTCCGTTCCTTGACATAGCTACTGTTGCTAATAGAGAACATATTGATGGTGCCACGCTTCTCCTGAGTTATTAGATGCTCCTTTGTGTGATGCAATGTCGTTATTGGCTCACTGCCCACCTCAAAGTTAAGCGCCGAGCGATTTGTCTGCAAGACATGACCAATATTTTGTTTGTGTCAAATTAGCATATTGTTGTTTTGCTCACCTGTAGATCCCAGAGAAACACTTTACCTTTCAACGTACCAGCCAGCAGACGTTCGCTCTCATGGAAACATAACGAATTCACAGCGCCCATAACCGGCCAGCGTAAGCTGAACACGGGATCTGGTGGAAGCACAGCCGTTTTAGATTGAGACATTTTAGGCACAAAATTAAATTAACCAAATTAAACTAAAGCGTGTTGGATTGCAGGTTCGATATACAAAATAAAGATAGAGCGATAGCTATGGTGGCAGACCGATAGCCATCAGTTTGACGATGGCGACTAGTCTATGTTATCGAACTGCTTTAAATGGCGGTTACATGTTCACTATTTTAAAAAAAAGGCTGTGTCTACGTTGTGTCTAAGCAATGATGATTGTTATAAATAGATTGACAAGAAATCTTTTAGCGGACTTGCTAAATATAGAATATCTATTTAGTTGTGGGTTCTGTTTGGTGATCTATTTACAGCTAACGTACATTTTAAGTTCCATATTCTATGTACAATTACATACGATCCACAATATTTGGGAGCTGTGTCTGTTAGTACACCATTAAGCTGCTAGAGGTCGCCACATTCTGGCGCGTGACATTTGAAACACAAATAAAGTAGCGTTTAATAAGATGGAAACTAAATATTAGAAGAAAAAATTAGTTAAATTAAATACTTTTATAACAGGTATACTTCTTAGTACGCAGTCAAACGGACAGAGGCTGACACACGTGGCATATAAAACACTGAAAGAGTAGCTTTTAAAAAGCTGGAAACTAAATAATAGAAAACAAAATTATATAAATCATGTCCAGCGTACACATTATCAAATTGTCGTATAGCCCTTAAGTAAAGAAGACTACTGACTACTTATAGCGAAATATCATTGAATCAATAGAATGGCACAGAAAGCGCCAGATACTATTGGAAAAACATAAAATACAGCTGATATAATAAAGCCGTGCGGCTTTTATGGACTTTGGCAGCGTCCAGCGTGGTCCGGCGTAACTAGTAGAGGCTAAGACGCAACGATCATAAAAAGACTTGTCAGTTGTACTTGAGGTGACTGTAACAACCTAATGCGAGCGGCCCCAAAAACTGGAGAGTTATGTGCCCAAAAAGATCGCGAAGTAAACATGCTATAAGCTCGTTAATCAATGCTAAGTTGACAGTTTCAAGTGGCTTTAACAGTTTTTTATTTTATTTTTATTTTTTTATCAAGAAATAAGAATAAAAATAAAGAGTTAAAAATCGGTTGGGACTCCTGTTGCGCCTCGGTAGCAAATGATTTAGTGGACGGTTCAATAAGCCTTAAAAATAATTAAGAAATTCAAATATGTTGAATAGATATATTTAGTATTATTCTTCATAATTAATTTCATATATTGAACTGATTGAATTAATGGAGCTTAAATACTGAATCATTGTTTGCCAGAAATAATTGTAAATTTATTGGAATGCAACAAGTTAACAACTCTCACATTTGGTCCATTTCACAGTGTAAATGGCTTTTGGTGAAATGTTAAAAAATCGTTAAAAAGGTAAAGCCTCATTTGCTTTCGTTTCGGTTAGGAAACTGATGAATGGACAGAACGGACAGAAGGGACAGGACAAAGCTGGGTGAAGTCCATAAATCTTTTTGCCACAGAGCCTGAGGTGAGCCATTTAGTGGCCTAAACTATTTACACATGCGGCTATGTGGGTAATCCATTTGAAATGGGTCAACGACTATGCAACTTTAACGTCAACTCCTTAAACGATTCGAATGACCCAAAGCAAAGCGAACCGTATACCTCGAAATACCCAACCCAACCCAGTTTCAGTTCCAGTTTTAGTTTCAGTTTCTGTTTCTGTTTCTGTTTCAAATTCAGTTCCAGTTCGGGATGTTTAAAACATATTAGCTTGTTACCTTAATGAAGTCATAAATTTTCGCTATCGCATTGGAGCATCAGCAATTCCTCGAGCCAAACAGCCGAACAGCCGAGGAACAGCTACAGGTTTCTAAGGAATTTCAATTCCTGTATTAAGCAGGGCGACGCAGACGTGGCCAAAGTGTTTTGGCACACATATCCGTATCCATATCCATATCCATATCCATATCGAAATCCATATATGACCAATGCTCGATAGTTAATCAGGCTTAGTTTGATATATGCTGACAGTGTTGGCCTCTGGTGTAGGCCGCCACCTCACCAAGTCTGAGCCCCTGGACAGATCTGCTGGGATAGCCCGCTGGGCTCGTTCCGCGTATCTGAGCGCTATGAAAATGAAGTTATCACGCGACAAACAATGGATGACCGGACTGCTACCTATAACTTTATATGGTTGTCATTATTAGCCAGAAATTAAATGGCCCTCGCCGGCTCCCAGCTCGCAGCGTATGCTGCCAACTTATTTATGCGCTTCCTTAATGGACCTCATCTACTCCAACTCGAATTTCTGAATATGAGCCGGCGATTGGCGATGGGTGATTCTCCTCCTCCATTCCCCGGCTACTTCTCAGACTTCAGTGTTGAGTTTTTATGTACCTGGCGTTTTTTATTGCATTATTTCGCAATGCCCATGAATCATATTGAGCGTAAAGAATACATTCCCTGAAATGACCTAAAGGAGCTGCGCTCTACGAGTTGAAGGTGTTGGAATTTTGATTTGCTTGCAACAATGCAGCTCGGTATAAAAGTTTAAAATCTTTCTTGCCTCTTGCTGCGATAAATTATATGAAGTGAGTGGCAGTACCGATCGATACTAGAAGTTCTTCTTTAAGATATTGTTACGTAATATTGAAAGGAGTGGAAAGTATTCCACAGAAGATTGATGGGACAAGCGGATCAATGATGAAATCCAAATGCCATTTGAGGAAAGATATGGCAGAAACCACATGAGCTGAAAACATGCATTAGAGAGAAAAATTAAAGAAAAATTAGAGAGAAAAAATACATGAAAATCAAAAATCGGAAATCGAATATATAAAGAAACTACAGACAAGTCGCGTTTCAAGCACAATCAATTAAAACATCGACGTCTATCAGCATTATTATAAATCAAACGATAACATAAAATTGACACTAAAGGCGTTTCGCCCATTTTTCATGCGACGACGAGATTAAGCCTCGAAATTGTAGATTGCAGCTCCGAAAATAAAAGCTGAAAAGCGTACAAAAAATATGTGTAGAAAAATGGAAAAAAACTGGAGCTGAGCTTTGTTTTTATATTTATGCAAATTTTCGTACGACAAGACTAGACGGGAAAAACTGGATCGGCACTCCGAAGTGCTCGGTAATTGATCAATTTCCGCTAAGCAGCAAACAGCTCAGAGACCGGATCCCAATACCAACTCCAATTCCAAAACTAAAACTAAAACCAAATCGAATGGAAACGAAAACAAGAGACAAAGACAAAAGACCCGCAGACTTGAACGGATAATGTGATGGCCACTTGATTTTTAAACTGATTTATA
This sequence comes from Hirtodrosophila trivittata, assembly GCA_035045065.1. NCBI lineage: Eukaryota > Metazoa > Arthropoda > Insecta > Diptera > Drosophilidae > Hirtodrosophila > Hirtodrosophila trivittata. The sequence continues at coordinate 15,398,404 of JAWNNK010001311.1, read as the reverse complement.
GCCAAAGATATGAGGAGGAGGCAGCAGCAGCTGTTGGAGCCGATGCAACCTAATGAAATGGCGCTACAGTTTTGAGCATTAGTTAACCTACAGATTGTGCCATTGTACCATTTATGGTAAGACACTGTGGCATTGGGTGGGTGCTGGGAATGTTGATTGATGCTCATCTTCGCACCTACGCGACGACTGAGACGACACATTCCGCATGAATGAAGCTGTGAGCTCTGAGATTGGAGCTACCAATCAGACGCACTCAGCCAAAGTGTCAATCAATGCGTTGGAAGGACTTTGAGCAGGCTGAGCTTGAAATCGAAACCTTGTCTGCCTGGTGTCAATAACATTGTATCGATTGGTTACTCCGAATTGGCCGCTTGACATGATTGCTCTTGGTCCCTGACCAATGCAACCCGCCGAACCGCCGAACAACGCAAAATTCCAATTTAATTGCGTGAATTAAAGCTGTAAATCATTATGCTAAGTGCCCTTTAATGTCTCAAAATGCAGCTCATTTGCAAGTGCAGTGCCCCAAGAGGAGGCAGCAACTGCCAAGCGTAACATGAGGCAGTCTGGCCCCCAGGCCATGTAATCATTTTCGACTTCTTCCTGTCTTTTCATGTCTCCTTTTGTCCAACCGGACTGCGTACAGCTTCTGGGCAGCCTCTTGGCTTTTGCCAGAGTGGCCTCCATGGGCATTGCCTACGCACTACTTTCAATTATCAATTATTAAAGTTAATATCTTCTTCAGGCACTCATCCTCAGGTGTCACTAGTCAACTAACTGCTGCCGTTCCCCTCCCCGCCAGCTCCTCTTCCATCTGCTCCTCTCTCAGTGCATGTAGCGCTTAAATGTGTTAATGTTTTAATTTTGTCTGGCCAGTTACTCTGAAACTGACTTGTGCTCCTAGTTCTTATAAATAGAAGTGTTATCGTATAGAAATAGTCTATATCCTGATAATATACTCATAGTCGAATAGTTGTCAGAGGGCCATGATTAGCTCTAAGCCGAAAGTAGAAAGAAAGTTACAGAAACTTTTCAAGCAGATATAATTCAATAATTACTTAAATACTTATTTAAATATCTAAACAATTCCTATTCCTATTATTATTATTATTATTTATTTCTATTAATACTATATAATTTTATTATATATAGTCGTGACACTCGATCAAATTGTGAAAAGCTTTAAATATTTTGACAATTTGTTAAAATGTTTTGCGTAAAATTCTGCGAGTCGTTTAATATTTGTGACTAGGAAAATTGAGTGCAGCTGAGTTATTTAATGAATGGAGCTAGTTGGGCAGCCTGTTTGCCAATTTGAATAAGTTATCGAATGCGTACTCATACTCATATTCATATTCATACTCGTATTCATAGTCGCACTCGGTATGAGTATAATTAAAATGCCACTTAGCTGACAGCAGCTGGTCTCCAATCGACTGAAAGCGAAATCAATTTAAAGTTGCCTGCAACCAAATTGTCATGCCGCAAGCCCCTAATCAACACTGCGTATCAGCCAAGAGGGGGCGTGGCATTTGGGTGTTGCTGCGAGGCCATCTCATTGGCCATCATATCATCTGTGCCATATATACTCGTACGTGTATATATATAATTACAGGCCATTATCAAGGGGCGGCAGGCAGGACACGGGCGGGGTAAGCAGGCGGCGGTTGCACGCCTGATAAACACCTCAAAATGCGGCAGGTAATTACTGTAATTTGTTGCTGTTGCAGCCACCGTTGAAATGGATATGAGCCACTAAATGTGTGGCGACAATCACAACGGGATTAGCTGACCTAGTTGCTGGTTGTCAGTTGCCACACTGCACACATGCCACAAGCCACATGCCACATGCAACCTTAATAATTCAAGGAACATTCAACAAACAAACAAACAAACTGTTTAACTAACAATGTCACAGACATTTATTATTAACAAAGTTTCACCCGAAAATGTAACAAAACTTGCACTTTCTTTGTGACTAATTGACTATTTATAGGTTAGGGTATATCAGGGTAGGGTATATTAGGCTAGGGTATAATAACTGCATAGAGAGAGTTGGAGAAATGTTCCCTTTAGTATAAAATGTTTTCTTAGTTATCTACAAGCTTAGGTATAAACTTCTCTTATATTTCTTAGCTCTACATTCTCAACAGAAACTTCAAAGATAAACATCTAATTTTATTCCATTCTCTCGAAAACTATTCTCAACTTTATCTTACTTTATATAAGGCTAATTTGATTAAAGTTAGCCAATAGTTTTTATAAATTGTTCAGCACATTTCGAGAGTCATTAATCGATTTAATATTGCTGTAAATCATATTATAATATATTCCTCATCTGAATAGTTTGTGTTTAAGGTAAGAGAGCTGGATATATAGGAAGAGCGCTTACTCTGGTAAGAGTTGATCATATTTAATGATATATTAAGTTGTAATGTAATGTAATGTAAGACAAGTTATTTGTTCTTTGGGTTAACATTTGCCTTGATGTAAAAATGCGGTTGTATTTGCAGTTATCAGATGCAGACCTATGGCAGAGGCTAGATATCGGATAAAAGCGAATCATTTTCAGCAGAATGCATACTGAAGATTTTCAGTGTAGGACGATCATTAGTAAGCAAAGTTTCGATCTTTAAATATAATTGATAAATGATTATATTGGATTTATGTGTTCGATTAACTAATGTTTATTTCAAGCTTAGGCTTGGTGCAATGTGTATTACAACAAAGCTTGGATATAGTCGATATCTGTCTAACCATCATATATGATATAATATATAATATAAACGATATTAATTGTAGTTTTTATAGTAGGAAACTTATTTAAAACAAGCAACTTAAAATCAGAGAGGATCCTCATTTTATCATTATAATTTTTAATGTCTTGCAGATTTTCTGCAACGAAAGATTATCAATCTTAATTGAACTTCTTAGATATCTATTTTGTTGTCTAAATCTTAGAGAAAGGTCGAAAAACCATTCCATATATCACTTTATATTAGATATATTTTATTTACATGATTAATTATTATACAATGAAATGATAAAGCTAAAGGAAAGAGACTGCTAGCTACTAAGGCCATCGACTCCATATAAGATTGAAAGATAAAGATAAAGGATATACGCAATTCGTAGTGAAATCGTGCTCCCTCAGTTTTCCCCTGTTGTTTAGACCCTTGAGGGACTGTCACTATTCAACTGCCGTTGCTATTCCTATTGTGTTTTATGAAATGTGTTGAGACTTTTGAGGTGCGTATAATTCATTTTGGTTGCATTTTGCATGTCTCAGTTGGTTGACTGATCGAGTTGGCTTAGACAGGGGCTGGTGGAGGCCAACTGCAGCTGTCAGTCAAGGCTCAAACAGGCCGCCAAGTAGCCGCTGACCAGTAATTTTCGATTTTCAATTTTCATTTTTTCCATTGGCACATTGATAAATGGCGTTAAAATATTTCACATGCGCGGCGTCAGTTTAATTTGCCTGCTTATTGTTGAATGGACCAGGCCCAGAGACTCACACACACACACATACACAGCTAAGACACTTTAGACAGAAGTGAAACTTGGCCATTGGCCATTTAAATGGTTTGCCATGAAGTCATTTAAGTTATCAACGTGGCTTTAAACACGCGTTACGCATACGCCACATAAGCCGAGCGAAATAAAAATATTTATTGTAAAACATATTAAATTCGCTGTTTGGCTCATTAAACGCACAAATATTTCAAAACCGGTAATAGACTGCAGGAAAATAAAAAAAAAAACAGTGGCGGGTGTATTAGGGGGGCAATTAGGAGTAACCCGGCTGGCAACTATTTATGAGATAAAAGCACTTACGATTTCATTAGCCAACTGCAGCAAAAAAATTGGTAAATTAATAATTGACTGCTAGCATTTTGACAGATGGACAGGTAAGAGAAACAGGTATCAGGACTATCAAAAAACCAGAGGCAGCTCCAACTCCAAAGAGCTGCTGTGCTCATCTGTGTTTCAATGCAATCTGAAGAGTTGCCTCTGCTTGGGGTAAGACTTGGCTTCGGCTTGGGTTTGCATTGATTTGTCAAATTGACAGCAATAAATCGATCGAAGCCAGTTATAGCCTGACAGTTAATCATAAGCTGCAGCAGCGTTGACAGGTGCTCCAAGCCGAATCTGCATCTGAATCCGAGTGCGAATCCGAAACCCAATCCCCGACTGCGACTCCGACGACGACGTCAAGTTTTTGCGTAATGCATGCAAGCTGCCAATCAGTCAATTGTCTTGATAAATGCGCACATTGACCAAGTTGCCATGCCTGGCGGCTCTCTGGGCACGGCTTTAGCTTTGGCTTTGGCTCGGACTCCGGCTTGGATACCAGTTTTGTGGCCAGTGCAAAAACTTGCACCAAATTAATTATAAGCCACCCACCCGACGGCGACGTGGGACGCCTCTAATGCCTAACCTTGTTCGCAGACACTTTGCTAAATAGCTGGCGCCGCCGGCGGTGGGCCGGGACGGTGCAGCATGGATATGGCATTGATATCGTACCTACTATACTGTATAATAATAGAGTAAAGCTCAATGGAGCTACAACCAAATTCAGTGATTATTGCAAATTTATTTAAATGCATTTATTTCAAATCTTAACTCCTATTTATGCAACACAGTTTCTTAGGTTTTTGCCATTTTGCAACTCAGCCATGGGAAAACTGCCCAGAAATATCTAATGACAGTTATTTATCAATGAACATTTTGTTGCTGACTATGTTTAGATTGTGTGCTAAGTGCAAGTGGTTCGGCTGGTGACGTTGTGGGTGACCAATTGGCAAATTTGGAAAATTCAGGTCGAAAAACTTTAGATATACTCCATATAAAAGTCCATATATATATTCCGAGGTATTATTGTCAGACCCAATTACCATTCCCTCGACTATAAGACTATAATTTTCAATTACTTTTCATACTTTACCTTTATTTGATTTCCCAACTGAGCACAATTTATGCACCTATTCCATATAGCCTTAATTTTTATTGTAAGTATCAAATATTTATCTCATATTCTTAGTACAAATATTGCTTGTAGAAATATCGCATATAAATTTGTTGTAGTATATCGTTAACTGCCTACAATAAATATGTATATTGAAAGTGAAAATTATTAACCATTATTTAAGTACTGAAGTTGTTTTGTGTATTATTTCGATGCATTTTGCCATTTATGGCCATCAATTTGTTTGCCTGTTAAAAATATTTCACAAAATTATAAATACGTTTCCATTGGATTGCACTGTTTATACCCTATAGCTTTAGAAGTGGGTATGATCGGTTGAAGGATGGGTTGTGAGACAGACTATAGATCTGCGATCCCTAATAGTATACATACATAAGTCTATTTATATATACATACACTCATTGATCGAAAGGTACATAAAAGCAAATAATTGTTTATGTGCTTAAATTCTGATTAGAATATTAGACTTATGCTTCCTGATAATACTCCAATTGATAACTATTTGGTACAGAGATTGATTGGAAGTGTGTAGCTACTATATATTTTTAGCATCACTTTCTTATATACCTATATAGGTACAGGAAATTTACTCATGAAGCATTTTCACTGACTTTATACCATATTCTATCTATTCCCAAGATTTTGTATAACTTGCAAGAGAATGTCTAGAACAGATTAGATATTATTGCAGAACGACTTTTAGGTTTAAAAAAGCAATCGCTATTTCTACTTACATACAGTGTAGTCGCGATAGCTTGAACACTCGATAGCTTGAACAAGTCTTAGTACTATAAAACTTGAACAAAAGTTCGCTATAACTTGAACAAATTTTGTTCTCTTATATATTTTTATCCCTTTATGTAATATATTCTTGTCTTCGACTTAAAAGTTCGTAGATTCGATAACTTGAACGCCTCGTTAACTTGAACAATTATTTAGTTTCAATTATTTCAAGTTACGTATAGGGTATCCTGAGGTTGAGTAAACTGGTCCGGAGCATTCTTCACTATGCTTATTTCTCTCCCTCGTAGCTGCATATTCATTTACAGCTGGCAGTTAAGCCATTTGACAAGTTGACTAAGACAAAACTCACGCCGCCGCACTTATTCAAAACCTTATGCGCAATTTAATAAAATCATTATGCAGCTGTCAGAGCCAATGACATTTGAGGCAACTGCGCGACTGCCACAGAAACTTGCACAAGCTGTGGCACTGTGGCAGCAGCAAAAACACAAGAAAAAAATACACTTTATTGATTTCTGGCTGTGGTTTGCGCAACGTTGGCAACCAACGCCAAATTGAATACAAGTATTCGTTTCTATGAATCTGTAACTAAATGTAAATATGAGTATGAATATGAATATGAATTAAAAACTGAATCTAAAGCTGAATCTGTGCAGTGGGTAACTGGGTAAACATCTTCACCTGCTGCGCTGTCTTTGACCAAAAGCGTAGCAACTAACGTTTCAATACTGTGGCTAATATTATTTAAGGCCAACAGCGATTGGCGCCAGCTTACATTTAGTTAATGGCCGCCACATTTTTATGATAAATCACCAAATGCCATTGCTAATTACGGAGCATAAGGAACTGGCTAAATCAACTAGTTAATTTAGCTAAATCGCCAACTGAATTTGTCCAACGCATTTAACTTTTAACTTGGCCAATTGCTGTGCTTTAGACTGCTTGGCAAATATGCGAATAAACTTACCGCATTTACATATGTACGCCTGATGTTTTGGGTACCTGTTTATTTAATTATGAATTGTTATTGTATCTAATTAACTTTAAATTACCTAACTTTTTTATTTTAATTATTTAATTATTTTTTTTATTATTTTTATTACGCACGCGACAAGCCTTAATTGAAATTAAAAGAAACAGCTTACTGCGAGTTGCTAAATATTAAACATGTAACACTTGCTTTATGTTTTTTATATTTATGTTTATGTTTGGTAATAAAAACTTTTTATATTATATGCATATGTATGTATGTATGTATTATCGTGGGTGTTATATACAAACGGATCCTTAAAATTTGAACTGAGCTTAGAAAAATCGTAGAAGCTCTTTAGTTTAGTTAGAGTTTTGTATACAAAATTTCAATTTCAAAGATCTTCAGAAAGGAAAATCTTATCTAACTACACTCTAAATCTATTTGATCGTAGATAAGAGCATTCCCAATCCTATTTATTTGATCAGACCGAAAGGCTAATCTAACATAGCTTAAGTTAATCGAAACTATCATCGAGAACATGCGATCAACTGCGATCCTTCTCGCGAATCAGTTAAACGAAGTGCACGTTAAACTTTACTTCTACTGTAATATATACATATATTATTTGCTATAAATATCATTATTCTATATGTATGTACATATAATTAATAGTTCTATATAGTATATAGAAACATATATTGTTCAGTTCTTTATTCAAAATTATCTTTTACACAACAGAAGTGCGTTTTGTCTTCAACTTTATCTACAACTACTATTTTTTGCGACATCACAAGCAATCCTAAGAATTACCCGTTTTAAGTGGGTCAACCGCCCTTCTCGTCGATTCTCAAATGTAGTACTTAAGCTCATGAAAGGCCATGCATTTCTTGGTGTTTTTTTGTGTGATTGTGTATGTGTATTTTGTAAGTGTGGGTATATATGTAAGTGTGAGTGAGTATGTAAGTGTGGGTGAGTATGTATGTGTGTATATATGTATGTATGTATCGATAGCTATCGATACAATTATAATTGTTGAAAGTGATCCTAAAAGTATGCTACACCTACATCAACTGCCTTTCTCGTCGATTCTCAAATGTAGTACTTAAGCTCCTGTAAAGCGATGCTTTTTTGGTGTCTTTTTGTGTGAAAGTGTTTGTGTAAACGTAAGTGTGATTGAGTATGTAAGTGTGTGAGAGTATGTATGTGTGTGTGTGAGTATGTAAGTGTGTATATATGTATGTATGTATCGATACAATTATAATTGCTTAAAGTGATCCCAAAAGTATGCTACACATACATCAACTGCCTTTCTCGTCGATTCTCAAATGTAGTACTTAAGCTCATGTAAGGCCATGCTTTTTTGGTGTCTTTTTGTGTGAAAGTGTTTGTGTAAACGTAAGTGTGTTTGAGTATGTAAGTGTGTGTGAGTATGTAAGTGTGTGTGAGTATGTAAGTGTGTGTGAGTATGTAAGTGTGGTTTAGTATGTATGTGTGGGTGAGTATGTATGCATGGGTGAGTATGTGTGTATGGGTGAGTATGTATGTGTGGGTATTACAAGCAATACTAAGTATTACCCGTTTTAAGTGAGTCAACAGCCCTTCTCGTCGATTCTCAAATGTAGTACTTAAGCTCATGTAAGGCCATATTTTTTTTTTGATGTCTTTTTGTGTGAATGTGTATGTGTAAACGTAAGTGTGGGTGAGTATGTATGTATGTATTCATGTATGTGTTTGTGTGTGTATGTATGTATGTATGTATGTATGTATGTTGTATGTATGTATGTATGTATGTATATGTATATATGTATGCACCAAAACTAATTCCGTTTTTTTCGGTAGAACCTACAGTGGAACTATGTTCAGCTATAGTCCGCTAGGTGGCGTCTGAGGGAAACGCCAGACTAGTGGAACTTACTTTTTGAATAACGCTCGTATTTAGATACATACACTTATATATTTATATATATACTTTAGTTAAAGATTGCTCCTTTAAACTGCAATTCCTTTCAAGCTAAACACATTCAATACATTTTCCAAAATAGTTAAGAGCGTCTCGATGCAAAAAGGCAACTAACATAGTTAAATATCGGAATGGTAAGTAAGATTTTTTACTACTACATTTTTAAATTCTATCAATGCATTTTTCCGTTGATTTTAAGTTATGTTCACATACATTTGCCTTTTCGTTGGTTAAACCGGACGTCTACTGTATATATATTTCATATAATTCTTTTATTGAGGTAACACAATATGTACCTTCATCCAGTTATTGCACTTGACATCCATCCATCCATGTCTGTCGTTTTGGTACTGTGTATATATCATGTATTCGATGTTTTTTGTGTTAGCCACATTTGTATGCCAATTTTAGCCCCATTTGCCGGTCATGGGCTTCGTTTTAACGTTCCATGGTTGCCGCTTAGCCCCGCCTCTACAGTGCCACTCCCCTTATGCCACAATCCTTCAGGTTGCTCCCCCGATTGGCGGGGCCAACGATGTGGGCATAAATCTTGCACGCATATTTAAGTTGATGATGTTAAATGGCTGTACTAAAAATACGAAATATGCATGCCGTATGCAGGCAACAGTTTCATCCTGTCGCTGTCGCTGCGAGTGGAATGTGCCACAACACCAGCCAACAACAAGAGCAACAGCAACGGCAACGGCAACAACCAACACAGCAACAACGTAACATGGCGACATTCATAAACTAAAACTGAGCAAACGAACCGAACCTCCAGGCATAAGGCCGAAAGGGGGGGTGCAACGGGACTCGTGGGCTTGGGTTGAACACAGAGCCGACCGTATGCAACGGGCCAACAAAACGTTTTTGCCAAAAAGGAAAAGGAAACAAAGCGACAAACGTCAACGAAACCAAATCACAACGACTTCCCAATACTCTAACTGAATAGTCTAGGAAGTCTATAGAGCAGCTCTTTGATGTTTCTCAGTCAGAGATAACAAGTTTAACAGAGTTAACAGTGGCTCATCGATTGCTTAGATTGATCTTTGATTGTTATAAGCTCTATACAAGCTGATATACTCCTTTTGCAGAGTTGTTACAACAACGATTGGTTTTTCTCAGTCAGTAAAGAGTTTTTTTTTGATTTTTTTTATTATTATTATTTCTTGGCATGTTTTCTTTTTGCTTAACGGCGGCAGATTTGAAAAGAATTTTTGCTCGCAAATGAAATTGTTTCCTGTTAAAAGCTAAAAAAACAACTACTAAAAAATATGCGAGACTCTCCACGGCCAGACAAGGAACAAGGGACAGGGGAAAGGGGAAACGGGGGACATGGGACACGGGACATTGGGCCTCGACGGCACCTGCCGTCGCATCGATTGATGAAATTAAAAGGTATAAATAAAAATCTTTTTAATGGTCTGGGGATTTGGAACTTAATTTTTTAATTAAACAAGCAGCACACACACACAGGAGACACACTCAGTTGATACCTGGTCGCCTGATAGAAGGGGAATGGGTGGAATATGAGGTGCATAAGATACGAGCATCAGGCACCAAGCCAGAGGCGACTCTTACTGGGACATTTATGCAAAATAGCCACCGTTTTCCCTTCGGCCACTTCGGTCACATCGACCACTTGTGTGGTCCAGCAGCGTCTGCACTCCACTCGGTCTACAATCCACTTCATGGTCTGCTGGAAACGGCAGCAGCCACAGCCACAGCAACAGCCACAGCAACAACCAACAGCCATGGCCACATCCCAGAGTCATCCGAGGCGGCATCCACAACTCTGTTTGCCTTTGTCGTCTGACTAAAGCAAAATATATTTCGCTTAACACTTTTACTGCCGGCAGGCGGTTAATGGTAATGCCCTGTTAGGACCCCCACAATAACATGTTAATCCCTGACTCCTGCGACGATGTCAAATGTCAGCACATGTCATTTGTCATTCGCCAGAGAGCCAGCCTACAGCTTCCAACTATCAAGAACCAAGCTCCAAGATTCAACTTCTTCTTTAGATTGTCGCCTGGCAAACATTTGTCACTTGCAGCGCCTGATTGGACCACCTAGCAGCTCCATGGAGAGCCATAGAATTGACTGGTTTACATGCTCAGCTGCTATTTACAGGCATCCTGGCTGCTCCTCTCACATCTCTGCGGACCCACGGAATGCGCTGGTCTTTGTGCTATGAATGTGATATTCTATTCAATATGAAGCCAGCGGAAATGATGATGATAATTGGCATTGAAATGTCCACCTGGAGGAGGAGTTGTAGTAGTAATTGTGGCCTGGGTGAGTGGCCTGGTAACAACATACGATAGATTTTTCGATAGTATCGCCAGCTTAAACTATCGTTTTAAGTCCCCATTTAAACGCTTTTTAAATATTGTTTTTCTTTTAATTTATATATTTTTTATTTATACGTTTTCTCTGCACACGTTTGAAAACTAAGATAGATGTTACACAAAATAAATAATAATTAAAAAAAATAATTAGGCATGTTAACAAATAAACATCGTTAAAATAAAATCAAAACTGCTCAAATTAAGTATATAAATTTTTTTAAAAAATGTTTCTGACGCTCTCAAAGAATTTATTATTTTTGCGTTAAAGAAATGCAATTTAATAGGTTTTATAGTGGAGTTAAGGATAGTCAGTAGAAGGTGTAAATGGATGTGTGTGTGTGTGTGTGTGTGTTATACATGTGTGTTTATACATAAATAATTACAATTATGCTGCGGCTTAGAAATAAACAAATTACAATTTACAATGCAAAATGCAGAATGCAGAATGGCGGCAAAAGAGGCTGCTAAATTACAAGTATTAAAATTAGGATTTAAAATTAATTAATTAATTATTTAATTAAACGTTAAGTAGTAAGTAAGTGGTTAAAAAAAGTGCTGCAAATGAATTTACAAATGACGAATGACAAATGGCGACTGGCTGGCTTAGGATTAAATAAATAGCCGTGTAATTAAGTAATTCGAATGATATAATTAAGACGTTTTTTTTTAAGCATTTTATAATATTGTTTTCATTTGTTTTTGTTTTGTTTTTGTTTTTGTTTTTCGTTTTCTTTTGTATCTTCTGTTTGTTTAACATAAAATATTATATTACAGCAACGCGCATATAAGTACAGTAGTTTTTCTTTTCTTTCGTTTAATTGTTTAGTTTTTATTTGTTTTTTTCCATTTACTGTGTGTGTGTGTGTTTGTGTGTGTGTGGCTTGTAGTTATTTAAGATCTGAATGCTGGCGCAATGTTTAGTTTTTAAGTAATCATAAATGTTTCACTTGTTAAATGTTCATCTTCATCTTTTAAGTACACACTAATTAAATTTTCACCTAAGCATTTTTGCATTAACTTTTTAATTATAGTTTTCATTTTTCTTTTCTTTATTGTTTTTTTTTTGTTTTTTAATTTACATTCATACATAGTATTCCTATATATAAACTTGACGCGTCAGTTTTGCATGGATTTTGATTTTTGTTTAATAATTTTTCATTTATATTTTTTCTTCTCTTTTTTTTGGTTTGCTAATTTGTTTTGTATTTCATTACTTTAATATATATATGTATATATATATATATGTGTGTATATTATATTAATATAAATATACGCGAAACAATTATTGTTTATATATTTATATCTATATATATATAATATATATATATCTATATATTTATGTAGAAAAGCAGCAGTTTTTGTTTGATTTTACATTTTCTTTAGTTACATATTTAATTAATAAATATAACGTTTATTCAGTGTGAATTTTGGTGTTTTCCGCCGTATAAACCATCAAAGTTATATACGTTCCCATATACATAATGATTTGTAGCATTTGTAGTAAATTTTCATTTAAAAGTTTTGCATTTGCTTTTATTTTTTTTAGATCTAGTCTCGACTTTGCTAAGTTTTCAGTTAATCTGCGTCTTGCGTCGAGTAAGTCAAATATGAACTTTTGTTTTCTATATTTTAAGTGGTTTAGTATATTTAGTATATTTATTATACTAGTAAATCCTCTTTCCCCGCTGATGTTCGTTGCAGCAGCAGCAACTTACAACAAGCCCAGCGTTTTCCCATTTTGTGTTAAAAATTCGGTTTATTTTCTGAATTTCCCCAATCTATTTTCTGTTTGTGCTTATTAAAATTGATTCAATCTCAATAATTTAATTTAATTTTCTTATAAACTTTCATATTTTTAATTTTCTTGGAAGTGTTTGCTGTGCGAATTGTTTCTCAATTAGTTTCATCTCCTTTGCTTTTATTTTGCGTATGAATTTATAAAACTTTCTCATTAAATTTGTTTGCTAATTTGTATTTTGTTTTTGGTTCATTATAAAATTTTGAAAATATATGCTTATAGTTTCTGGTTTTGTTTTTAATATATTTTGTAATCTCATTGCTAGTAAATTTAATTGATTTATTCAGTGCGTCTAAACATTTTATTTTTTATTATAAATATTATAATTTTTTAGTATTTTTTACTGACACCCTTTGTTTTTTTTTTGTATTCAAATTTAAATTTTATGCAACTTTATGTAACAATTTCATTTTCACGTTTTTTTTAGAATTTTCTTTTGATTTTCTTTTCGTTCTTATTTTGTTTCCTTTTGTTAGTTAAATAGCACATACTCGTAAATAAAAATCTTATTGTCTTTCATTTATAACTATGTTCTGCAGTTCTGCGAGTTCTTCCATCGAACTGGATGCTTGACTTTGTGTTAAAGAGCTGAGAGAGTTCTGTGTGTGTGTGTGTGTGTGTGTGTGTAGCAATGTGCAGAGCTGTAATTAATTACAATTACCATCACAATTATTTTAGTAATTAAAAGACCAGTTACCCAATTACAATTAGTAATCTGTTTATTCATATATAATTACCATAACAATGACAATTTAAGTAACGGCAAATACAATTCTTAAGCAAGTATTTAGGTTGTGTATTTCATTCATTATTTAAGTAATTGTAATTGAGAATTGCATTCATAATTACCAAATAATTGAAGCTGGTAGTAAATTTCTCGCTCTAGTAATGTGTTCTAGTTAGTAGCTTCTGACTCAGTTAAAGTTTTTGTTTGGTGCTTTAATGAAATGTGGCCTGAGTTTTTTGCATTTTTATGTTTGAGTGCTTAAAGGCATGTTATGGGTGTGTGTTTGGAAATCGGTGTGTATGTGTGTGTTTGTGTAGGTGTAGCCAAGTATTGCAAAATTCTGACCGAGTTGAGGTATCAATCAGTAAGCCAAAGTTGTTGCTTACGATTCCGTTTCTTTTTTTTTGTGGCCTAAGCAACTCATATATATATATATATATACACAAGTATCTTTATATGTATATATATATATATATATATATGTATATATATATGTATATGTATCAGTTCATTATATAGTATATCTATAAATTTATATATATTAATGCGTAATTTTTTGCTTGAATTTACCTTCATTTGTTTACATAATTTTTTCGTATAAATTCTTTGACATTTGAAATTAAAACACTTCGAAAACTTTGCTGAGTATAGGTAAGTCAATATATATATATATATTGGAATATATAGCTCGACTAATTTGTCTAATCAAAAAGTCGTTTCCACAAACCGATTACCGATTACCGATTGTCAAATCCCCCCATTCCATTTCCATATCCATATCCAATATCAATCCCCATACTCTTCCTCCACGTTGACGAATACTACGCAAAATTGCGAAGACGACGATGGCTGCGTTCCTGGAGCCTCTTGCGCTCGTTGTTGATCTTAATCTTCGCTAGGCGAATGGATTCGGGCAGCACGGATGTGGGCGAGGTGGCCAGAAAGGCGCTGACAAAGGTGAAGCGACTGTTTGGGCTGCTGTTGCTGGTGTTGTTGCTGTTCTCATTATCATTAAGCGAGTCCTCAGAGGTATCGGCATACACGCTAATATTGTCCAGATTATCAATGTCAATGTCACCCGCCTCGTTGCGTACATATGTCAGCTGATGATAGGGCGTCGCCAGCAGCTTTTGGGTAGATTTGCGCAGCGATTTCTTTGTGGTTGTTGCTGCGGTTGTTGCAGTTGCCGTTGCAGCTGTAGCTGTTGCTGTTGCTGTGGGCATTGTCTCGGTTAGCGTGTTATTCAGATTGTCGCTGTTGATGTTCTTGTAAACACTGAACAGCTTGTCTGTTATGTGTTGTCGTGGTGTAGTAACAGCAGCGGTTGCTGCTGCTGCCGCCGCACTGCTGGTTGGTATTGATGGCACAGTATGAAATCGCGTGCTGCTCGTTGTTATTGCTGTTGGGGTGGCGAGCAGCGGCTGTATAAGTTTGCGGTGTTGCTGTTCTTTGCTGTTGCTGTCCCGCAGCAACTGTTGTTGGTTTTCGTTAGAGCCACTGTTGCTGCGATGCCTGCTGAGCTTGTGCATGCTCTGAGCTAAATCAGTCACTGTTATTGCAGTTGCCGGTGCTGGTGCTGGTGCATTGGCTGTTGCTGTCGTGTTGCTTACAGCACTTGCCTCATGTTGTTGCGTTGTGTGCCATTTGTTGTACATTACTGTAGCTAGTGTTGCTGCCAGAGGCGTCTGGGAGCCCGTTGCCACTCCCGCTGCGGCAATGGTTGTCGTTGTGGCTGCTGTTGTCGAGGTAGTTTCAGCCATTTGGCTGCTGGTTGCTGCCGTATTTGTTGCTGTTGCTTTGGTTTCATAGGTGGCAAATGCCTGTGCCGTGGTCTGCAACTCATTTTCATCAACATTATTCTCCTCAACCAGCTCCGCCTCGTACTGCAACAATTCGGTGTCATTGCCGCTGTTTGTTGCTGTTGCTGCTGCTGCTGTTGTTGTTGCCGCTGATGCTTCAGTTTCCAGCTCAGTGATAAATGTCGACCAGGCATCGTAGTTGCTGCTGCTGCTGCTGCTGTACGGCTTAATACTGTCGTCTGCTGTTGTTCCGAGCAACATGTTGCTGGCGCTTGTGCTGCTGCTGATACCACTACCACTGCCTACATCCGCAGGAAAGCTATCAATTGTGGCTGTGGGCGTGGCGAGCCAAGTGGACCAAGGCTCAATGCTGCTACTGCTGCCACTGCCGCTGCCGCTGCCGCTACTGCTGCTGTAGGTATCATCGAAGCCCGTGGAAAAGCTGCTGCTGCTGCTGGCCAGTGTATCGTCTGTGCTAGGATCGAGTGTTGCTGCTGTGGATAGTAGCTGCAATTGCTGCAATTCCTGTTCTTGCTGCTGCTGCTGGTGCTGCTGATGGTGTTGGTGTTGATGTTGGTGTTGCTTGTGTTTGCGGCCCTTTCTTCGTCTACCCTTGCGCTTGCTGGCCAACGTTGTTGTCGACGTTTTGGTTGTTGCTGCTGTCGTTGTTGCACTTTTGGCAGTCGTTTGTTTCGTTGGACTAGCTGTGACTCGTTGTTGTTGTTGCTGTTGTTGTTGTTCTTGCTGGTGTTGTTGTCTGCGTCTCTGCTGTCGCCGCGCCAGCATTGAGGGATCATTGTGATGATGTCGCACCTGATGTTGCTGCCGTTGCTTTTGCTTCTGCTGTTGCTGTTGCTGTTGCTCTTGCTGTTTACGAACTAATGCTAATTGTTGTTGTTTTTTGTTAGTGCTACTTATACTACTATTATGGCCATGATGCGCATGTTGCTGTTGCAACTTTTGATTTTGGTTATTCGATTTGTGGCGATTGTTTTTGTTGCGAGAGACTTTACGATAGTTGCCGCTGGTGCTGCTGTTGCTGTTGCTGTTGCTGCTGTTGCTGTTAGCCATCATTGCAGCCGTCTCGCGCCATTTTGGTAACGTGTGCTGATGGAAAAACTGCTCGGCATCAATCTTATTAAACATGTAGCAGGCATCGTTCACGCTCTTCTTGGGCCCCACAGGTTTACCTCGGTGCGTGAACCCGACACGTCGCTGCAGATCGACTACGGAACGGAACACGAAATAACCGTGCACGATGGTCTCGTTGAAGTAGCAGGTAGCGCGCAGTTCCTTCTGCGCAATCCCGATGTACCCAAGAAAGAAGAAGAAGAAGAGCAGAAAGAAGAAGCATAAGTATGTGTGTGTGTGTGTGTTAATCTTAAGTTAATGTCTTCCATTTCCCTGCACTTGAACTTCCTATGCAATTTATGAGCAGCATTTCCGCTGTGAAAACTTGTCGACAATATTTTGACAAGCGAAAGGTTAACCGAAGCGTGGCAGCAACATTCACACCAGCAGCAGCAGCTACAGCAACAGCAACAACAATTTGGAAACTGAAGTGTGTGTGTTTATTTATAAAACACTTGAAATACCAAAACGACAACCAAATGAAGCGCGGCTTGATTGTTGCTGCTGTTGCTGCTGCTGCTGCTGTTGTTGCTGCTGCTTAAAAGGTGAAAACAGTATCAGCTGCCCAACCTGCGATTCTAATATTCATTTTGACTTAAACTGTGGCAAATGACGCATATAAAAATGTCGATTTCGATTTCAATTTCGATTTCGATTCTCACAATTATGCCATATTTAGTTCTGCCACTTAACGAGTATCTTGCAAGTATCTATTCATAGTATTTATAGCATTTAAATGCTATTTCTGATCCACTCGATATCGAATCAAACAAAACAATGTTTACTTTGTATGCCAGTTAATGATACTTGGCCAGTGTAGCGTATTCTTCAGTTTCTCATGACTTTGCCTCAAGTGTGATCCAAGCAAATGCAACATTTTAGCGAAAAAAAAGTTGAAGATTTCAATCTTAACTTAAAGTATAAAAAGAGTGTTATTTTATATTCCCAGACCCTTAACCCATTAAAACTGGTTAAACTTAATGATAAAGTATGGATTCCTTCCTTATAACATACGTCCTGAGTTCTAAACAATTTCTAAAGCTGTTTAACTGATTTAATCGTAATAGATACAAAAATCTCTGATTTAATCGTAATAGATACGAAAATATCTTGTTTCCAGTTAATTAAATCAATTTAATTGAATTGAATTAAGTTCGCAACATATGCCAAATTGAATGAATTCTACAATTTCCAATTTTATAATGAATTAGATGTTTGGAATCGAAATGTATCTGTATAGAATATGTTTAAGGACTAGACAGTATGATATAGATATAGACAAGAAATGAATACCCTACAGAGTTATGTTGAAAGCACTTGATTGAAACTAACTTAATCTGATTGAGTGTAACCTTAAGACAGTGATGTGTCACAGTTATTAACCTTGTGGAAAACTGTAAATAAATGTTTTATAAGACTCTATAAAGAAAACAAATCACTGAACGATTATTTGCACATGAATTCAACATGGATTTGCTGCCATAATCGAAAGCAATAGAATGACAAGTGTAAGCTTTGACCTTAGATATATATACTATATATATATATATGTATCTGTATATTACAGTTCTATTGTGGTCATATTTCAATGTTGTTGCTGTTTGCTTCACTTGTGGCTCGGCTAACTAACTGTACAAGTGTGTTTGAAAGGACATTGAAATATTTTTGCAATTGCGAGTGCGAATCTGAGTGCAATATGCTGCGTCATTTGATTGATTGATTAGATATATCTATCTGTTGGAGTGATTCCCA
Source organism: Hirtodrosophila trivittata (assembly GCA_035045065.1). NCBI lineage: Eukaryota > Metazoa > Arthropoda > Insecta > Diptera > Drosophilidae > Hirtodrosophila > Hirtodrosophila trivittata. Next base: position 15,380,182 of record JAWNNK010001311.1, on the reverse strand, counting down.
TGAATGCGACTATTATTTTGTTTGCCTATTGTCAATATTCAATGATTTTTATGATATCGAATCTATGCGATCCACTCGACAGCTTTAAGTGCTTTGCGATTCGATTGACATTGAAATTATCTGATCAGAAAATGGTTACAATGTCTCAAAATTTGATTGATTTCTCCTCCTAGTTCCATTCACAAGATCAGTTGCAATTTGGAGCTGCGTACGGATACACAACAGTAAAAAAACACAAAGTATTTTGAGTTGTAGTTTGGGTATGCAAATATTACGCATACGTCGCGTTAGCTGAGAGCGAAAAAGAACAAGAGAAAGAATAACAAAATACTGCAAATTCCGTGCCAGTTATTTTTTGTGGGCAATTTGTTGTCTCGCCCCACAGTTATGTATAGTTATGTGTATAAGCAGTTATTATATTTATGTTTATGTGGCTGTAATTGCATATGAAATTTCAATATTGTAATAAATATTTTTGTTTTCTGTTGTCGCGCGTTTTCCATGACAGAATTGGTGCAACTGCAACAGGTTTTCATTACGATGACAAAAAAAAAACGAAAAAAAATATAAATACTAATAGTAAACATGGCTCTAGTCAGCAGCGAAAGGCTGGCAGATACCCTGTAGGAATATTAACTGAGATCTTACCTAAGTTTATGACAAACTGTTGCTAAGAAGATCGAAAAGAGTTAAAGAAACTTTGAAACAAAAGTGGAATTCTAGTGGAACTTAAACTCTGATAGATGACAGAGGCTCTCAGCTGTTGATTGTTGATTTAAAGTTGTTATCATCCTCTGTTCATTGTTTGAGTTACAGGGTATCTTTGGAAAAATATGAAAATTTATTTACTCTGAGCTGTCTGAGCTGGCGCTTAGCGCCCAGCACCGAGCTGGCAATTTATGCAATTTGGCCAAATCGTTCAAGTATCGCCATTGTCATTATAATCGCTCGTTTGCATAAAACCATTATGTGATACATGCCATAAATTATAGTGTTTGTACAGTTAGTTTGCATAAAGCGGCAACGTTTCAAGTACAATGCAATCCAATTCAATGCAATATCTATAATCAAATTTGTTACAAGGCGCCTGCTTTAAGGCCTTCTCTTCAAGTACTTCTCATATATATATATAGTACATATCATTATGCCATAAAGATGCAAGTACTAGGAAATGAGAATGGAGCCAACTTTTGATTGCATATGAGGCAATAAACCCTATGAAATAAAGCAAAATCATTTTATCTACAGTTTACCTACTTCTACAGATATGAGTGTTACTCCAGGGGAAATCCCACTGAGACTTGAAGGTAAGGTTGCAGCATGACTCGATGTTGAAATATTATTTAAATATATCAAGTCTATATCTATATATAAAACTATTAGTCTAATGATAGTTGGCTTAGTTTCTTTTCTTTAGAGAACTTGATCTGCTCTTTAGAATTCTCATTAGTTTTTCATTCCGTTTGATAAAAAAAAAGCTGCCTTCGGTGTGGAAACTTTGTCATTGTCTTTTGAGTATAAAATTTTATCTATTTGCTTACTCAGACAACTAAAAGTTATGTAGAAAGTATGACTCAGAATATATTGATCAGTTTTAAATAGTAATTCTCATATGTGTTTCTACGTTCATGGCATGAAAAATACTTATAAATTTTCTTTATTTCTCCTTCCAAATGAATAAGAAAACGAGTGAATCAGTTTCTCAAGATTGCAGTTCATATCCAAGGTTTCATTACGAGGATTCATGGAAGTTCATTTCAAAAAATGTATGTATTTGCTATGTTTATACGATGAAAGATATGATGATAACTTACCATGCCAACTAATCTCCAGTTGTCGTTGAAACACAGATATCTTTGTGTTTCTTTTGCGAACAAAGCTATTTTGAATTCGTTGTTCACATAATCCGGGAGGCCGACTATCGTTATATTTTCTGTAAGAATTCCAAACAAGCAAAACAACATTTTATCCTCAGTTAAATTATCATTGTTTGTGGGTATTTTGTTATTAATGTAAATATTTGGTTGAATAAAACATTTATTAATTAAATGCAAACACGGATGTGACGTGATTAAACGCGTCTTTGACACGATCGTTCGATTAAAAGGGTGAAGTGGTTATACAGAAGGGGAGATTATACATTTATTGTAATACTTGTGTGTGTAATAAACACATTATATACATATTGATAACTTTGACCTCCAGTGGCTTGTTGAACCCACGTGTATTCACCAGAAGGTATACAAAGTATCAGATATTACGAGCTTCAAACAAACTAAAAGAAAGTGTTAAGCAATTTTTTTTTCTAGAGGTGATGCTATATATTCTTAGGAGGAAAAAAGCCCGATCAGAGCTGGGAACCTGCAACTCGACCCTTTATGCCAATCGATGAAAAATCCAACCTGTATTCAAGTACTTCAAGGCTAATTGAATGTAAGTAACTTAATAAGAAGGATTGCCCTTTCCTGGGATATCATTGGGTCTGTTGTAAATGGAATCATTCTGGGAACTTCCCCATTCGATTTTCTTTTCAGATACTTTTCTTTCGATATGTGTCTGCGCCATGTTTGATGTTTGCTTAACAGTTAACAAACTGTGGCCGCTTCAAGGTGTGCAGCGTTCTAATTTTAAAAGAGCCAATGCAACTGCAACTGCAACTGCAACTGCATCTGCAGCTTATGATTATGTAAAAGAAAATGGGGAAAATGCATTAAAACCCAAACTCAAGTATGGAGAGATACAAGTGCGAGTATACTATAGTTAGGTGCGCTGTGCCGCTCTCTCCACTAATTATAAACTAACAATGTATCTTTAGCCCCGCCCTGGCAGCGCTTGCAGTCGCTGTTGGCGTCGACGTTGGCAGCGACGTCGGTGTCAGCGTCAGATTCAGGGCTATTGAACTTCAAGCAGGCAGAGGCTGAGGCTGAGGCAGAGGCAGAGCCACAAAAGTCACTAATAAGTAAAGCACTTGAATGCGGCACAGGCAGCCAAAGAAAAGCAGAATGGAGCACAGAAAAGCCACTCGAGTTAGATTGATAGGTGACTGGGTTCAGCCTCAGCTTCAGACCCGTTGACTTCGACAACGTTGTCGTCGTCGTCGTCGTCGTCGACGTTGCTGCCATCGTCTGCCAGTAATTAAATTTATGCACAGAAATTCTTGGCAAAAGTAGCTCCAGACGCACGCCTTGGATACTACTCTGGGTACACTGAGTACTCGGTACTGGGGGCTGGCTGTTGGGGCTCTCATATTTCATAAGCCGGCACCGAACCCAGGGCCAGTGCGCTTGACTGACTTTGTGCTTCACACCTTTGGCCGTCAGTGGCAAAGGCACTTGTGCCTTAGCTGGTGACTCCTTTTCATTGGGCTCCTCTCAGTTGGCTCTAGCCTTTGTTGTTATTGTTGTGATTCATGGCGCGTCCGCATAACTTATTGATTTCATTAGTTTAGTGACACATGTGAGAGTACTCTGAAGTTTGCACTTGTGAGTGCATGCCTCGCACTTGGCACTCCACTTGGACCGGACCTGCCTCTGCCTTGCTGCCTGCTGCCTGTACCTGTTCCTGCCCAGAGAACTGTTTGTTTTGCTTGCCATGTGCCAATGGAGTTGGAGTTGGAGTTGGAGTTAAAGCTGTTCTACTCCTTCTTGTTTATCTACTGTTTTTCCACTGGGTTTTCTCTGAGTCTCCGACTGATGAGCAATTGTGCCAGTTATCATGATAAATTGAAGCCTTTAGCTACATATTTATTGTATTACAAGTGCAACTTGGCCAGGTTAGAGATCAGAGAGTATTTACGTTCGGTATTTGTTATATAATTTGCAATTGGGTCATTTTATTTGGGAACTGCTCACAGACTTCCTTATATAAATATCTTTTTGTGTTATAAAAATAAATGAAGACATTTTTGTTTCCCAGTTTTCACGACGAAGTCACATAAAAGCATTTATGCTTGGAATTTTTATGGCCATTGATCGTAGATATTTTAAAGATTTCTGTTCGGTTTGTTTTTCACTCAATAAAAAGCTACGATCGGTTCACATTTTTGCCGCAAGTTATTAAGATTTTTCCACTTCTTGTTGTTGTCTTTTTGTCGAGTTTCTAATTAAGTTATTAGTCACAGTTTGGAATTTTTTTTATATATTTTTTTTGGTTAGATCGCGCTGAGTCTTCAATTTATGTTGGGTTCCCCCCAGTATTTTCGGTTTTCTGTGGGCTTCTAGAATGGGCGTCGCCAGGTATCGATATCGAGATCTGTGCACTTAAAATGCATCAGCATAAATATAGCGAAATAAGGCATTAGTCCAAGGGCCTAAAGGCCTTCTAATTGTTAGATGCTATCGCTTTGGACTTATTTCAGACTCGTTATGGCTATGGCTATGGGCTATGGAGGCGTCTTCTGTGGCTGGAGTCGGTTTAGTTCGGATGAAGCAAAGACAGCGAAAGTTGTTGTGATTGGAAACGATTCTCATGGCTTGGATTCAGATTCATATTGGTTTCAATATGTAGTTTAAGAGTTCAGTTTTTATAGTTATGTCACACTTAAAATATCACCAGCTGTGCGAAGATGGCTTTAAATCTTGATATATGCTGTCAAAACTAAAAAATTGTAGCGAATCGTTAATAAATAACGCATAAAAGAGTGAGTAAGATCAGGAAAGTTTATAAATTTAAGATCGATAAAGAACAAAAACAAATAATAAAAAAGAATTTTAATCAAATATTCAAGCAATGAGGCTCATCAACATAAAATTAAAAAATCATAAAATGCTAAACTGCACAGCATGAAAAAAATCGAAATAAAAACCACAAAAATACAAAATAAAAAAGAAACAAAAAACGAAACGGGCTCCACAAATCTGACAACAAGCTGGGGCGTCAAAATACCGCCTAATTGCGGCACATGGGAAGGAGGAGGAGGAGGAGCACATGGTGGAATGCCAACAGATTTAATGACCTTACGGTGTGTGCACGTCACACAGCTGGTACGCTGGTCACTTTGTCATTCCGTCAGCGTGATAAGCATCAAGCATCGCCCCCATGCCGGGCTCCAGATCCCGGCGTAGAGTTATGGAGCTCACGTAGCCGCCAGCATTTGATTGCAGCCAACATCGAGAACGGTGGGCGTTTAGGGCTTGATAACCATAAATTGCGGCTTATCGATCAAACGATCTCTATGATAATCGTATAGAAGTCGCATCATCCAGATATATAAACTATATTTACTTTCACTCTCTATTGGATTACATTACTAGCGATCAAAGTGTATATAATGAATATTTGAATAGCTGCTCCAGCTATCGATTCTATGCTTATCGATAAGTGTATATCTCATGTCGCATCATCCAGATATATAAACTATATTTACTTTCACTCTCTATTTCTATTAGAGATCGAAGTGTATATAATGAATATTTGAATATATGCTCCAGTTATCGATTATATGCTTATCGATAAGTGCATAGCTCATGACGCATCATCCAGATATATAAACTATATTCAGATTCACTCTCGCTCTCTAAAGATCAAAGTGTGTATAATAAATATTTCAATATTGTAGACGCTCCAGTTATCGATTCTATGCGTATCGATAAGTGTGTATCTCATGTCGCATCAACCAGATACTTAAACTATATTCACTTTCACTTTCTATTGGGTTTCCCAGAGACAGATCAAAATGTATATAATGTATATAATGTATATTTGAATATATGCTCCAGTTATCGATTCTATGCTTATCTTGTATATAGATCTTGTATATAGAGATCAAAGTGACACATCAACCAGATATATAAACTATATTCACTTTCACTTTCTATTGGATTACTCAGAGACAGATCAAAGTGTATAATGAATATTTGAAGAGATGCTCCAGTTATCGATAAGTGTTGGCTGCTGAATCGATGTAAGTTTATCCTTGGTGCCCTCAGCTTGGATGCACTGGTGCATTGGCCCTTCCAGGAATGTTGTCTGAGGCGTCTGGCGGCGGCGGCTGCAACTGCATTCCCATATTCCATATTCCCGGAACTTTCGCGCTGATGCTGCCAGCGACGTCTTAGATTACGTTCGTATTTTGACTGCGAAGTCTACGTAATTGCTTTTGCAGCAGCAGCAACAAAAATAGCAACAACAAATAGGAACAACAACAACAACAACTGCGATTTGTCACATGGTGCACACAACTAGTCGCCATTGCGAACGCCATTGGAATCGCCATTGGGCATCGTCGTAGCTGATGTTGCACCAACTACTCCGCTTCGCCAGTTATTGACGTTTTGTCACGTTTCCTGGAAAAAAACCGTTTTATTTGTTCGTCGCTGGCTTTGGTTTGTTTGTAAGCCGATGCCACAAAAGCAAAACAAACTGCAAAAGCAAAAGCAACAACTGCAACTGCAACAACAAGCAGAAATGTATATGTAAAAGGAAAACAAACTTCAACTTGAAGCCGTTGCACTTGCCCCCCCCCCCCCAACAACGCCTGCTCTTGCATCTGCTGCCATTTATCAGTGGGGACTCCGAGTTGCAATCGGAGTTTTGTGGGCCCTAAGCATATCTCACTGGGACTCAAACAGTGCTAATTGCATTGGCACGCCCGTGGCTCGTTGGATCAGGCATGAGCTGCTGGAACAGGGGAGCGGGAGGCTGATGAGGGTGGCGGCAACTCGAATGCCACAATTAGCGCCATTTAATGTGGAGCGTACTCTCGACTTTTACGCACGATTCCTGCACAGACGCCACTCAAATTGGCCCAGGCGGAGGGCACAGTGTCAATGAGTTAATTAGCGCACGATTTGTCGCCCCCATAGACCCTGCCAGAAACTAGAAATGAGAGACCCTCGTCTAGGGAGACCACAGACCATGCCACAAAAAGGGCCAATGTTGGGGCACAGCTCTCACTATGCGTGTGTGTGTGTGTGTGTGTACTGAGTGTGGGTGTGTGTTTGACACTAGTGTACCAAAAAAAAACACAAAACAAAAACTAAAATCTGTTTTTATTGAAGTCATCGTCGCCTCATTTCTGGGTCAAATGCGTCTTCCCTCAGTCTCTATGTGTGTGTGTGTGTGTGTGTGTGTGTGTCTTTTATAATTTATGTTGCGCTGATTGAATTTTGTAGTCCACAAAAAGGGCAATTAAAATTATTGAAAACCAACAAAAATTTAGATAAAAATTTGTATATCAAATTGTGCGCTTTGTCAACAAATTTTTTTGGTTTTTCGGTTTTTGTTTTTTTTTTTCTAAGCAGATAAAAATTGATTGAAAATGTGCAATGCTCATAAAATCGTAGAGGCTAAGAGGCATTCGTTGTTGAATCCCACATAAAAGTGCAGGCAGCTCACATGAATATCTTAAGATTAGACTCCGATCTAGCTTTATGCGAATTTGATGCGTTTATTATGGGACTTAAAGATATCCAAATTAGTTTGAATATAAATATCCATATTTGCATATAAACTTCAAGTTTAGTTGAACAAGTTTTTCAATCGATAAGTTTCAATTAATTGACGCCATTCACTAATATTTTTAATCAATGGACTTGAAACCTAATTCTAAGAGTTTAAATATACAAAAATTGGTAGGAAATGAAATAAGTTTCCATATTTGAATTGAATTTCCTTTCCTAAGATCGCAATATTTGAAAGAGCTTGTACACTTTGGCTATGAAATTGCGAAAATGTTGGTAGCAGGAAGAATGAAGCAATCGACAACTTTCAATGCCTAGAAACCATTCACAAATATACTTAGTTAACTTAATTCTATGAATCAAAATATACAAAAAATTAAAGCAAATAACATAAGTTTCCATATTTGAATTGAAAATCCCTTAGGAAAATTTCGAATATTTCTTCAAATCGCAACATTTGTACACCCTTAAATTATTGAAAAAGTGACAAAACCTAATGGAATTGTCCATACACAATATATATTCTTGATCAGCATCAATAGCAGAGTCGATCTATAGCTGACTGTCCTGTGGGTTCGTCTGGATTAAAGTGTTGCTCGCAGAGACTATAAAAGCTAGAGACTAAGTCCCAGATCAGGCTTGATTCACATGGGTTGCACATGGGTTAAGGGTTTCTCGTAGTCGGGTACACTCTACTAAACCATGCTTAACCGTTTAACCGTTTAAGTGAGCCTTAATTACTGCTAATATATCGAATAGATTGATAGCTTAGCCTAGGATATTGCAGTAATTGGATGAGCTTGAGTATTGGGTTGGGTTTATCAGAAGTTTCGGTATATAGTTACTATCGTTGCTGTTATCGATATATCCAGAAGATATATGTGGCATGTTGTCATCGATATACGCAGAAGTATGCAAGTTGCGTGTAATTAAAAGCTGCGCACGCCATTTATCAAAAGCAACGGTCAGCAACGGGTGGACAGTATCGATGACAGTAACCGCGAGAGCAGCAGCAATCAGAGCAGCCGCAGCAGCAGCAACAACAGCAGCAACAGCAGCAGCAGCAACAGGAATAATAAAACTTAATAACTGCCGCCTTTTTGTTGATATTGAAAAAAAATATGTGGGGAGAGACCACACACAGGCGGCATGTTATTTACAGTTAATTGCTGCTGACTGTAGCGAGATGTAAAATTACATTGATAGTTGCATCAGACGACAACAACAACAACAGCAGCAGCAACAACAACAGCAACAGTAAGTTTTTTGCGCCTTTTGTTTATTTATTTAGCCGCTGCGGTTTCGCTTTCATTGTTGTGGCTGCAAAACTGGCGAGTAAATGAAAAATAAATTGAAACTGGCATTTAATTAAGTTAACTGCCGGGTAGGCTTTGAGTGCGTGTTGCTGTTGTTGTTGCTGGTGGAGGAGGAGGAGGAGGAGGAGGTAAGATCAGTCTCTGGCAATTTATTTAAAACAAACGCAAATATATCATGTGTGCGGCAAATTGTGAGTCGGCTAATTGCAGTTTTATCAGCGCAAGGACGCTTTAATCCACAAAAACCCAGCCCCAGGTTGCAACATGCAACAACAGCAGCAGCGGCAGCAGTAACAGTGGCAGCGCCAGCAACAACTATTTGCTGCAACAAAGTCAACGGTCCATGCATTTTATTAATTAAGTGCAAACGCAGTCACTTACAAGCCGTTTAAACTGCGTGTTAGCCAACTTGAAATGGGCCCGCTAATGCGCCAACCGAACAACTCGAAACTTGGATTCGGATTCCGTCTCCGCGTATTGCAATTGCAATTGCCATGTGTCAACCGGGCACACATACTCGTAAAGTATCACATACATACATAAATATACATAGATACATAAGTATGTATATGTATAGCCGGGTGGGCCACTTGTTTTGCACTTTACCAAGATTTGGTTGGATTTTGCTCTGACTTCGGCCAGTTGCAACAGCCGAATATTTGGGTAAACAAATTTTTGTATTTATCTTTTTTATGTATATACTTTTTGTGATCTTTTTTTCTGTGTTTCCGTCATAATGCGCTGAGTTATTGTGACAATTTTAATTGTTTGCCGAATTGTGGGCATTACCCATTGAGTTATTGGCCAGATATGCGCAGAAGCATTGATTACGTCAGCATAAATTAAGATATACCTGGCCACAATTTATGCGGACAGGTGTTAATTGTCATCGATTGGCTAATGTAAAACTGTCCATAACTTCTCGCGCCCAGCAGGAAGCCATGGAAGCTGGGCGTGGGCGTGGTCGTGGCTCAACTCTGGTGTGAAAACTAAGAAAAAACGCTAATTGAAAGCCACTAAAAGCAGCAACAATTCATGTTTCCATCAAAAGATAAGCCCAATTTTATGCCCTGTCCATATTTCTACACGAAAACACTCGTAAAAATGTTGCTCAAAGAACTCAAATCATTTTCCCAGAGGGCTGCAAAGGCTGACGAAATTTTCCTAGCACATAACTTAAAAGAGTTTAATGGAAACACATTTTCGGACTTTTTCACATCAGCTAAATTTGTGTAGATTCATTATTCTATAAGTTTTGATATATGCAGTTGGAGTTATATGATCTTAAAATGAAACTATTGATAAATGAAGTGAAGGATTTACAGTTGCAATTACTGGAAAACGGATTTTTTGCAGGCAGACTCAAAGACATAAATAGGTAAGTATTCATTAAGCTTATCTTTCTGATTCTATTTATCATTTATTTCCTGTATTATAAATACAATATAACTCTCTTTTTTATGATATTTGTTCTGAATACTCTCTTCCTTTATATTCTATTCCTTAAGCTTTCACTTTTCTATCAGCTCTTGGAGTATCTCTGACTGACCTCAGCTTTCAGCAGGTAATGTCTAATAATCTTCCCCAGCAGCTGGGATTTCCTACTATCACTATCACCATATCCACTGTCTATCTATATATATATATATATTGTATCTATATCTATATGTTTCCTTTTTTTATTGTACATATTTCCTTTAACCTTTTTCTCTTATGAAAGTTATGAAATCTTCTACCAACTGTGAGTAGGGCCACAGCTAGCTGGATCCTCTTGAAGATTTCATTGCATCTAATTTCTTTCCACTTTCTTCTTTTTCTTTCTATAGAATGTTCTCAATTCTCTAATACATGTTATGATTTGATAACTAATGTATATTTTAGTTATCATTTAGGTAGGAACGATTACTCCTGCATCATCAGTGTTTGACCTTTGTTCTTTCTAGAACTGCACCACTTGAAGACTCTTAAGGACCACCCAAAATTAAACTGAGCAAAAAACCAAAAAGAAGAAAAATAAATAAATACATTTTCATTGCTGGTTGCCCCTGAGGGCAAAAAGTCTGTGGGCGTGTTACCAGCACTTACAACATAATTATTATAGAGGCCCCAGGTAAGACTGGGAAACTATTAACATGTCTGGGTGGAGAGACAGAGAGAGAGAGAGAGAGAGAGACATGAGAGCGTTTTAATGATGCCATTAATTAGCAAAAATTACGAACAATAAGAAAACATTCTATACAAATTTAACACCCTGAAGGGACAGTAAGCGGAACAGCAGAGCAGAAGCCGCAGCAAGGGCAGAGAATAGGAGTAGGAGTAGGAGTAGGAGTCTGGGCCTGGTCCTTGCCAGCCTTTTGGCCTGTTGTAACACCTTTTGATTTACGTGCAGCGCTCGTGGGCCATAAAACAAAGTTAGAACCTTTTGGCCAAGTTGCAAAATGCGTTGGCTCTGAAGAGGCCCAGTCTGATCTATGTATGCTGGCCTGGATCATGTTACGCGGCAGGGCGCCGTCTGTCTTACAGTTTTGGCCCAGAGCGCCTGCCAGCTTAGAGGATGGACCGTCCAGAATAGGAAAAGGGAATGGGAATGGGAACTGAAGAAGCGTCACCCACCGCACGTAAGAAAAAAAGCAACAAAAACAAAAGTTGAAGGCATAATAAAAATGTCATGTCCTTGTCTGCATTTGCCTAGTTCTGTTTGTGTGGCCAACAACAGAAAACAGGATTGGGCCAGGTCGTTTTCGGATTTGGTGTTTTGGACCAGGTCCAAGGTGCTAAGTGCGGCCGGCTGATACTTCTACTTCCCCCTCCTCTTTCCCTTACCTTTTATTGTCGGTAATTTTTGCCAGCCAACATATTTCTTCTATATATATTTTATATTTTTTTTGCTTTATTGTTTTTCGCGCGTCATTATTTCTACCTCTACGTTGTTTCTGGCTTGTTTGTTTTTCTCTCCAGGACAGCAGCGGCTCCTAGGCCCATAGCCATAGGCTCGTGTCGTCTACCATCCCAGATCTGTTTGCTCTGGCAGCCAGTCTGACATTGACTGACATTGCTGTGCAACTGTCAATGTTACTTGGCATTTGTATCATTTTACTTTTTCAGCGTTATTTTTTTGCTTTTTATGTCTTCACTCTGAGCCCAGGGCTCAGCTCAGTCGAGGACTCGGCTCTACCTTAATTAAGGTCTCAGGTGTAAAATGCTCATAAAATAGAGCGAGCGCCGCTGCCCGACAGAAAATTATGCGAACACACACATCGGACACACCATTGTAGAGTTTCCTCTACCCCTCTACCCCCCGCTCTACAAACTCCTCTTTTTACTCCTTTTTTCGAACATATCGCAAATCGATTCGTTGGAAATATAAACTTCAATTGTTGCACCAAATTGTTGCAGCAGCTCCAAGACGCTGATGATATCTTGTGGTGGTTGTGGCTAGGAAATGCTCCCATGGAAACTAGAAGAAACTCTCTTATATATAAAAAGAACATCCTTAACCTCAACCTCATTTGTTGCCTTCTCTCTTCTTCCTTTTATTTGCTGATCTCCCTCTGCCTGGCGCTTGAGCTCATTTCATAATTTGCGCTAATCTTCGTTCTTTTAGCACATCTTCTGCATCTCTCAGACCCTTCGGTCAATGTCCTATACTTATTATATATATATAGTTTTTTCTTAATTTTGTTTTATGTGGCCAAAATGCTGACCTGTTACCTGCAAATATTTTCAGTCGGCGGCTGCCGCGTCCCTTTAATAATAAGATAAGAAAACATTTTACGTTCTGCTTTTTGGCCAGAGCTTTGACCGGGCCAACTTGTGCCGCCAACTGGTACGACAACAGGAGCAGCTCCACGAGGATAACTCTATTAAAAATTATTTAAAGCATTATTTTATGGCAGTCCAACGGCACTGATTGCTTTTCGCAACGGAAATCGCTTAATGGTATTCCATGGAAAACATTTGGGTATCCTCATCCCTGGGTGGTCTCTCCCTCTCTTGGACTTGGTTACGTCAGTTGGTGCCCTGCCCTCCCCCACATTGCCCTCAATTACCTGCTACAAATGATGTGCCAATTGTTTGCCATCAAACGATTGTTTCCCCCAATACCAGCGGGCTCCCCAATGCCCAGCCAAATGGCCAATTACCAATGCTACAAATGTAACTGGAGTTGGAAATGGGGTTGGGATTGGAGTTGGAGCTGGGGTTGGCTAAGGTGTCGGCACGCATTGTCATTTTACCAGGGAACAAGTGCATTGGATAGAGATAGACTGTGATGGGTACGAAAACAGTGACTGAAAGTGAAAGCAATGAAATGTGATCACAGTGTCAATCACTGTGATCGTGTATAACAACATTGCTCAACACTGGTGGAGACACATAACTGGTGCTGGAGCAGACATCTAACAGATATTTAAAGGCGTCGCGTGCAGCGCTGAACAAAATGTGGCCAATACAGTCGGCAGACACGCTATTTTGTTAACCGAAACCTGAATAAACTGACGCCCTACGTCCTCCGCCCCCCAAGCCCGCCTCTACACACATTAACAACTGCCTAAATACACAAGTTTTTCGCTTTTTATGCTACATTTTCGTATGATTAAAAGCTTCATTTGCATGGGGGAAAAGGGCAGTTGGGCACCCAAAGTGTCTGAAGTGCACGAAAAAGATGGCCAAGACCGAGACCCGGGCCAAGTTCGAGTCATGCAAGCGGCGTTACCATCATAAGCCCATTATACGGTAGTAGCTCAACTTAACTTATGAGAGTTCGAGAACTCAGAACTCAAATTTGCATAGCTGCACGCGATGCCGATGACTTTACGTAATTGGAAAGTGCCTGTCGAGCAAGAGAGAGAGAACAGAAATACCAGAACGGAATCCCTATTGGAGCTGCCCTGCCACCTTGTAAATGAATTGATTTATTCCTTTGGCACAAGCCAACTGACAAATTAATGCATTTCCGTTCCGATCCTATAATCAGCGCTGCCAACTTCTCTGGCAGCTGTCGAGGGTCGTCGCTAAAGTTAGCCAATCTCCAGCCACACAAGCAGATAGATCTTTCTTTATAAATACATATTCGATTTCCCAGTTGCGACCCGTTGCGACATTTCCTGTGGCAAGGCAGAATCTCTTTGTCATTCTTGGCCAATTCTTGGAAATTTCTCAGATTTAGCCAAAGTATTTTCGGCTTTAGATCTTGAAACGTGTCAAGAGAAGATTTAGTAGCTTTTTAGTGAGAGATTATTGTTATAATTTGATTGTTTATTTGTTAATAAGATGTTTAGCTAAGCACTAAACACTGTCAGCTGACCAATCAATAAAAGTCAACAGCTGCTTTCATTTGAATTATAATCCATGAGACGATCAGGCCTAGACGGTGGCCATAGTCATAGTCATAGCACACTTCAAGCCATTAAATATTGCATTTTACGAGGCCCAACCAGTTAGTCTAACCCGAGCAAACCAGACCAGAGCTGGCCAGAACGAGACCAACGATATCTCGGGGTGCCATAAAAGAAATGCCGCTTTCATGGCTGACAGATAAAACAAAAGGCCGACGATCGAAACTGATCAACGGCGCAATAAATTCATCAAACAAATATCGATGCCTGTGGCTCTTCAGAGAGGCTGAGGCTGAGGCTAAGACGACTTGCGTTATAATCGACATGAATATTAAAACCACAAAACTATAATCAGTGCGATATGATCGTCGGACGAGCTCCGGAAAACATATCAATCTCATGTTGAACAGACGATCGCAGCAGAGATCGCATCAGCCGCAGCCACCGTTGTGGACCCTTTTTTGAGCCATTAACTGGCTGCAGACGACCTAATGGACATGATCTTTCGTCACTCCCAGCAACAACAAAAGGGATTGTACCTTTTTTTTCCTTCATATAATATATATTTCTAAACATTTCACCTCTCGCTCTCACCGTATATACTTTTCTCTGTCGCTCTCAGTGTTTATCTCTCGTTTTTGATAATCAACGAGCTAAAGTGGCATAAAAATGAACTCGACAAGCGGCAACTGGCAACTGGCAACTGGCAACCGGCAACTGGCAACAAGCGATAGTACGCCCTGGTCCAGATCTTGATCTTGCGGTTCGACCACGGCGTCTGCCGTATGCTGCTGATCCCTAAATACCCTTTAAATTGAACGTAATTCCCTACACGGCATTTATCATCATTATTATCAGGAGAGCAGAGAGTTAGAGGACCATGTGGTGGACACTTTGCAGCGGTTTCAAGTCCTCTGAATAATTTGTATTGAGATGCGATAGCAACACTCAATATTATATAAAAGGGTAGATGGAACATGTCTAGAGGAAGGAAATACACCTCTAGCTGAAGATGGGGTAAGCTTGGCATAAAAAGAGTGAAAATTATACGTAAACAAAGTAAATTTCTATAGAAATATAACTTATATCAAGTTCCTATATATATATACTAAATATGATCTATGTGATGCGAGCTTAGTTTGACACAATTTTCCAGCGATTTGATGTCATTTTCCAAGACGAAAATTCTTGTTCTCACGCCCTGGAAAAAAAGTCGAGGAAGATTTCCAAGAACTTTTGATTTCAATGAATACATTGACTAGCTGGGACTTCAACTCCTTTGTCAGTCGGCTGTTGCCAACTGAAGTGCGTAATTGCTGACAACGCAGCTCCTGCCTGCCACTGCCACTGCCTCAAGCTGAGATCAAAAACGCGATCGCTTATAACGAGTACCAATAGAAAAGAATGCATTGAATAGTGAAGATCGATCCGGTGAAAGAAAGCAATGTGAGGGCTTTGAAGCAAAGCCGAAGTTCAAAACCAAATCCATTGTTATTCAAATTGAAGATCAAAGAGTAAGAGAGAGGGAGAGTGAGACAGTGAGAGAGAGAGAGGGAAAAGGATTGATACTTGACTGAGGAACAGTAGTGAGCCGGTGGACCTGGGTGTGTATATGTAGGTAAAGGGCTTGAGAATGGGAAAACTACATCAAATTGGCGCTTAAATATTTTCATAGCACAGCGTTAAGCAGTGCGGCAACTGTGGGAAACAATAATATTGAAACAGAGATGAAAACGAATAAGAAAAGAGAGACAGAAAGAGAGAAAATCGAAAGAAGCGAAGAGCTAAGAAAGCGCATTTGCTTTTACCTTCTTACTTAAACTGTAAACTTGAAATGGCCACTTGAGTTTTGAAGCGTTAAGTGGAAATCAATGGCGGTGTTTGGGATCGTGGCTCAAACTCTGACTCCGACTCAGATTGAGGCTGAGGCAGTGGCCCGTAGGGCCAGAAGAAAAATCGAGTGAAGCAATTGACCAAAAACTGTCGAACTGCCTCTGAGTTAGACGACTGACGATCGGCAAGCGATGCACTTGTTCAGCTTTGTTGTTGACCATGTTTTTTAACCGTTCTCCAATCGGTCCCCTTTCTGGCCTAGACGATCGCGCGCGCGGTAGGTAAAAAAAAAAAAAAACTAAAGAAAGAAAGAAAAAAAACACAAAAATTCTCAACTGATGTTTTTTTTCTTTCTGCTGACGTTTGTTGTCGTCTTCTCGTCGGCGTCTCTTGGAAATTTGTTTGTGCGCAACGGAAATGCATTTATTTGTCCACATCTTGGACGGCGTTTAATGAAGTGACCGTCTCTTACCAGCCAGCACTCCATCCATACCACACCAGAGCACTCCATAGTACCATAGGATGACACTCTAAGTCGACTCTCTGGACACTGCCGGGGCGTTAATTGATGAATCTGCGCAGCGCTGCTTAAGCAGGTTCAATGACTACCCCTACCCCTGTCACTACCCCTACCCCTATCGCCATGAGAAATATGTACTGGTATGTGCTATTTCTTGGAATTTTCACGGCATGATTTCCTTTTTACCTCTACCTCTAGCAGTCCAACAGAAGAACTGTCCATGATGTATCATGTAGTTTTCGGGTTTTTCATGTTAAACACATCTATTTAAATTTTAATGATGTTTGTAATGATGGTGCTAAATATTTCCCACATTATTATCACCTAGCCCAGACACACACACACACACACACTCACACAGACAGAGAGAACTCCTGCAGCAAAGTCATTGAGTAAAATTTTGTGTATCTTGTTAAGAATTATTAGAGGGTTTGGTTTTCCAATCATAACTGAACATTTGTTTATAGACTTAACATAAATTCGAATCTGTTTTGAACCATATTAATTTGTGTTTTATGAAATAAATAATAAACAACGATTTGTATTTCAATATCTTAACCAATAATAGAGCTTACGAGCTAATAGATTTGTTTACAACTTCTTCAAGTTACCTAATAAAAATCTATTTTCTATTTTCAATTTGAACTATAAATAAAACCTGGGCTTATACAGGTTTTTCTTAGTTTAAACTAAAGCTTTGGACTCATCCATTGATAAAGTTATCAATTGTTATGTTTAACTATTTGTTTAACCATTTTCCTTTTACAACTTTGATTGATCGCTGGCGCTGCCGACTTCAACGATGCGAAATAATGCTAAACATTTTTAATGAACTAAAAGATAAATAAAAATGCCAGCTTTGGGTCTTGTGACTGAATACTATTCGAATGTTCGAGTATTCGAGTATTCGTAAAAACCCTTGTCTATTTGAACATGAAATTAACGGCTTCGAACTTGTTACATGAGCGCCGTGTACAATCGAATCTCTTGAGGGTGAGGTGTTGATTGGGCAACGCCCTGGACACCGTACAATGCCTGGGAGGGATCTGATGAGCTGGCTGGAACGGGAGGGGAAGCTGGAAATGATTGCGTTCTTAAATTTATGACCGCACATGATGAGCTATAAAATGTTTTATAGCTGAGGGCTTCTAGCCCTCTAACCAGGCACCTAGATCTGGACCATTTGCTACCCTTTCGGCGTATGGCATATGGCATGTGGCATGCCACGGCGACCTCAACAATTTTCGCTTGGCATATTTCACGTTAGTCTCGAAATTAAATCATGTGATTTATTGATGTGCTCGCCCCGCTGCCGATTTTCCGGGGATTTGCTGCCGTGAAAATGTGTGGAAAGTGCTTGTTTGCGGCTGCTGCCTTCTGTGTGTTTCTTTATTTTCTTTTTGGGGTAGGTGAAAGTGCTTGGCGTCCAATTGATTGAAATGTCAAGATTCATTAGCTAGGGGCGCTTGATTGCACTCACAACGCAGAACCAGGAGCGGTTCAGCAGCCATGCGGGTCCACTAGGAAAACTCACAGATAATCCGCATAAATTCTTCTCTCTTTTCAGTGCCTAATTCCGCATAAACTCTGCTTAGCCTTGAGCTGGGGAAATACCCGTAAGTATCCGAAAAAACAAGTGTACGTCTGGGGTAAACCCAGCAGCTTAGTGTAGAACCCGAAAACCAAGCCATATTTTATTCATAAAAATAATATTGAAGGTGCGAGTTCTACCTCGGACTCAGGACTACCTGAGCTTCCATAAGATCCTGTCATGCAAATGAATGAAACGGAATCCCGGAATCCTCAGTGGGCGTGTAAATTGACACAATGGAACTTTTCGCACATTAGGCATAAGTGCCTCTGGCCCTTTTTTCCGAGCTAAATATCCAGCTGGAAAATTCACATTTTCACGCGCACTCGCAACAGCATTTTGCACCTGTTGTTTACCATTTGCCGTGCTGCTTGAAAATGTGCAAAAACATTGAAGGGAAAACAATGCGAGGACTAGAATATTTAAGGTCCTGCTGTCATAGCTCGTGCTGGTTACCAGCGTACGACCCTCAGGACCCTGTCAGGGATAGCCAAAGAATTCAAGGCAGCTGCAGCAAACGGCTTCTAATTAGCCATGGTCAAATGGCTGAACCATTTGCCGGTCTGCGGGTTGTGCGGGCTCAGAAATAGTCTCTGGGTGTTGTTGCTGTTGTTGTTGTTGCTGTGGCATGCCCCGACAGAGTCCAGTGAAAGTTGACTCGGTTCGCTGTGAGTTTTTATTATTTTTACTCGACAGTCTCCGCAATAAATTTGGCACTTTATACGCCAAATCCCATAAAGATGCAGACATGTTGGCTTGTGGTCTACAAATCTATAAACTGCTTTACTAGCTGGCTGAGAGCGGGTAAGGGTATTCGATGATGATATTTGTACTTGTGAAATATTAGATTACCCATTTAAATATAGTTTATGATAACTGGTACAGAATCTAGTTCAGTGAGAGATTCATAAAAGATTCATAACTCGTGTGACTTCTGTTTGAATCGTTCAGAAATTCAATTGTTTATATAATTATTCATGTCGCCTCTGACATATGACAGCTACTCTTTATAGGAAGACATAAGTGACAGTTGAACACGTTTTTTACCCAAGACTGAGAAAAATATTGAACAGTTGCACTTGCTGTGAATGTAACGTGAGTTTAGAGCAAGTCAAGTGGATAGATTGGGTTGGTTTTGGCTATTGTCATTGTGATGGAAATGAAAGGAACAACAAATAACAGACAGAAACAACAACAACAACTACCGAACAATGTTGCTAAATGTTTTTTTTTGTTTGGGAGAGAAAAATCTTAAACGAGACACCTCGAAGAGACGTGAAGGCATTTCCTGCAGACGTGTCAATAAACAACAAACAACCAAAAAGAAAACTGAGTAAAAGAAAGGAAAGCAGAAAGAGACAGCAGGAAAAATCAAAATTATAACAAGAGCACTTGAGGTCAGAGTTCAGGCGTAAGTTAACTATTTGTTTGGATTCGATCTTCTGGCAGTTTGGAGGATCTCAAAGCAGTAAATTTATTGGGGATACTTACGTATCTGTGAAATGTCTGTCACTGAGACTGTTCCTTCCGCAGCTAGGTGTATGGCTTTGTTGTGTGCACACTGTGACATTATTACGTAATCTTCTACTGTACATAATGCACCTGAAATCACCACCTGAAATTAAGAGAAAGACAGAGACAGTTAGATATATATTGTAGTATATGTTCGCTATCGTTATCGCTATCGCATGCGTATCTCGTATCTCAAACAGCCAATCAATATTGTATCTAATAGATACAATACACAAAAACCTAAATTGCATACCAGTGTTTACACCGTGTCGTACGACAAACGTACCACGCACAGCCCATAGCCATGCCCCGCGCCCCTTTTTTATGACTAGTGAGTGTGCGTGTGTGTAAATGTGTGTAGTTCGGTAGTCGCCTGACGGTGATTTATCATGTTTGATTAGTTGTCTCTTTGATATTTTATTACAATCATTCATAATCGCGCCTTTGATTTAATGTATATATTGTATATATTTTTTGGGTTTTTCCTGTTTTGTTGACTGCGGCGCCACCCCGTTTCTTTTATTGTTGTGTCAGGTCAGGTTGTAAATCTAAATGCAACTGCATCGAGCTATAGCTAAGCCCCACCTGCCAGTCGAATCTATGGTTTATGGCTGATGTTAAGCCCGAATAAATCGTAGGATTATTGATATGGCAAATCTCCAGCGGCATTTATTATAGAAATGGAACTGCAATCGTTTTCCAGAAGTTGCAACCAAGCCCTTTTGTATCTACATTTCTACAGTGGAATTTGGTTTATATTAAACTCGAATATCAAACACCTTTTTCCCAATCTGTTTTCTGTTTCTCTCCCTTCGGCTCTTCACTTGACACACGCTCCTTGATTTAGTTTTCCCAGAGATTAGATCTGTTTCATTTCCTTAGTTTTCACATCTTTATCAAACCCTTTGCACCCTTGAGTTGCCTTAATTGTTTGGCGCCACAACAAAACCCTCAACTCTGTAGACCACCCAACAAGTCCGCCTCAAAGACGCACACACATCCGGGCCACGGAACGTATGTTAAGCACTCTGGGGCACTTAACTCCAATGAAGGCCCCTTGAGATTGGAACAAGCACAGCCTCATACACACACAAGTAGCTACCACAAATTAGCCAAGTTACAACAGCCACTTCCTAAACTACTCACTGCGGTTCTAGTTATATTTGTGATACTGTTTCTGATTCTGAATCTGTTTCCTCTGCTGACAGGCTGTAATTGTAATTGTAACTGTGAATGTAACTGAAACTGAAACTGAAACCGAAACTGAAACCCCATCGAAATCTTATCAAAGACCGGTCGCACACCCTGATGGGGGGGGGGGGAGAGGGGTAGGCACCATCGCCGACACCTTCCTAACACTGGAAATTTATGTTCCGCATAACCTCGTTTCATGCTCGCCGTCCAAGTGCTGCTCCACAGTTTTCCCAAGCATAGTTAACGCTACTTCTACTTAGTACAAGATTCAGCTGTGCTCCAGGGGGGTTGCAGAGGGGCAAGGGGAGGGGGCAAAACGCATTATTTTGTAATTATCGACAGTGTTCTAATAAATAAAACGAACGTGCGACGTAGGCAAGGCCCTCCCCAAACAACATTCTTGACTGGGCTATAATTTTTGTTCTTCGTTCTTCGTTTTTTTGGGTTGATGAAATTATGAATGAAGATAAGGTATATGCCTCCAACTTGAATGGGTCTGTGGTGTGGGTGTGCGTGTGTGTGTGTGTGTGTTGTTGTTGGTCGATCTGCTACCAATATTAACGTGTGATAAGAGTTACATTTGTGTTATACAGATGGCCTTACCTCAAACAAACTCTATAAACTATTTATCCCATAAAGAGAACAATTAATTTTATGTCTGATATTTGTGGGATATCATAAAGCTTTCTACAGGGTATTTGCCAGTTAGCCATTTGCTTTTAACTTGGCCAATCTTGTTTTGTTAAGCATTTCTAACTGTGTCTAATACACATTTTCACGGAAATTCTTTGAATATTCGATAAAAGGTCAGGGAAATAGGCATAGTTTAACATAGGTGTAAGATATTCAAGTTTCAAATTCAAAGAGAACTGTAAAACATAAACTATATCTTATATATATTATATATATACAATAATGATCAGCTTTTCCTTTAGTTGTTTATGTTCTTAGCCTGATTTCAATATATGTGCCCAGGTCAGGTATTCGTACGTTCTGTTTATAGCAGCTGAGTAATAGTTGATTTGCTTGGGGCTAATCTCTTGTGGATTTCGATCCAAAGATTTGGCGTTATCTTTGCAGCTTATGGCAATACTTACAATAATAAAGAGCAGTCTTTTTAACTGATGCGACATTCATTCGGCGATTAATGTTCATAATTTTAACCCATTTACTGCTAGCTGAGCAGCAAACTAAAATTTCAGTGTCGTCGTCCTTGTCGTCCTTGTATCCTCGTCAACGTCTAGCAATTTGGTGCCGCCGTTTGATGTTGCTGACATTGAGGTTGTATTACAAGTGCTAGTAGGCGTGGCAAATCGAATACTTTAACTGATAAATGTGCAAATTGCAACTTTATGTATGTCACTTATAAATATTTTGCACTTGCTTTGCTTGGTTCGTTGCGCTGGCAACAAAGTGGCCAAAAAATGTTGTTAAATAACCATAAAAACTTCTCGCGGCACAACATACACAAGCACACACATTGGCACTGACATTTGGCGATAGAGACAAACGACGATGGCACTTCCGTTTCCGCTGAGCCTCGAAAAGCAAAGCAAAAAAGTAACAACAATTTCCAAGCACTTGTCACGTACGAATATTTCCACAAAATTCGTTAAAAACTTTGAAAACGAATCGTATCGAATCGAATTGAATTGAACGGGGCCACTAAATGCTGGCGTTGCCACCTAATTTGCATATGTTGCACGCGTAACGGTAAATGCAGGCTTGCCAAAAAATCAGCAATCAAAGCACAACAATTTTATTTATCAAAAACTGAATAACAGTCGCATTCGCAGTCGCATTCGACTTGTTTTGGCAGCGAACGTCTTTGAACGTCTTTGCAGGGCGATTGAATTATCGAGACTAACCGAAACGAAACGTGCGACATTTTTGTTTGTTGCTGTTGCCGCTGATGTTGTTGCTGTTGCTGTTGGTGTTGCTGTTGGTGTTGGTGTTGCTGGATACGGGATACGGCCAACACACTGGCGGCAGAGCTGCACAACAGACATGTTGCATGTCGAACAAGCCGTCCCATGGCAGCTTTTTGTTATAGTTAAGCGATCTCTAACGAAATCGTTTTGATGCGAAGGATTAACTTTGTAATAATATTACGCACTTTTGGGTTTATAAAGCAATATATATATATATATCATATATTATTATAGAAAATCCTTTCCTAACTGAAATAATGTATATATCATATTCTATATCCTTGGCTTATAAATTATCTTTTCCTATAAATCATCTTCATTAACAAAGCTTGACTTAATTAGCTTCAAAGACATAATTAAGTTTATCTACTGCAAATCCTTCTAGTGACTTCTAGTATAATGTAATATGATATAAAACTTCTAGCTGTGACTTATATATAGTATAATCCAGGTTGGATAATCTATAAAGCTATATATAAGTACAATCATATCTATTTCGTCTAATGACGAATCAAAAACTGCTGTTGCCTCTTTCGGTATGTGACATAACTCGTCACATAACTGTAATACCCTGCTGTAAGAGTATTACTATGAGTTTGCCTGTGTGTGTGAGCTCTCGCTCTCTCTGCTATTTTCTATATTTACATAATTTTGTTGCATGCGAGATATGTTGTTAACAGCAACAGTGCCTAAAACTGCTTGGCAGCTAACAGAGCTCAGTGCATCGAACCTGTTGTATGAGCTGTTAAAGCCGCTGCTGTTACTGTTAAGGCTGCTGTTATCGGTCTGCTTGCGTTTGGGAATCGCTGTTAGATAAAATGTTAATGTAATAGGCGAAAGAAAAAGTGAAATTAAGCTACAAATTTTTGGGCTTAAGCTGCGTAATACTGTTAAGGATACTTTTCCTTGTGTAAGTATATATATAGAATATATATAGATAGTATGTATATGTAAATATGAGATCTTATATTAGTAGAATACCTAGGATAGTGCTGAAAAGAAGTTTACCCTATAAACAAGTCTTAAGTTTTGATTTGTCTTTCCAATCCATTTCCCAGGAGTGAAATATCCTCACTAATCCTTGGGTAATCCACCATTTTAGAAGGTCTTCCACAGAACCAGAGTCCTTCCACATAAAAGCAATACAATAAACTGTCAGTTTTACGTGCTGGACACGCGCTGGCCATTAATGAGCTCAATCATGAAAATTGCAATAGTTCCGGGTGTCCATAAAATGGTGAACGCCCACGCAATTAAACGGGAGCAACCCCTAAGTGTGTGGCACAATTTAAAGCGATTAGGGTCATAACAAAGGACGCAAAAGGACCAGAGAGGACCCGCATGCGAGCACTTCCGTTTGTCTGGATTATATGGAAGTGAATGTGTTTCGGCCTGCGCCTGTTCCTGTTACTGTTCCTGTGTCATGTCATGTCATGTCATGTGGGTGGCTCCGCTTAGCCAGCGCGATGCACGGAAGTTGCCGAAAATGCAACCGTTTGATTGAGCACTGATTGACAATGGCTCTGGACAGGATGAGCGAAGGAGAGGGGGGAGTGCGAGGAGAGCAGGCCAACTGCCAATCGATTCAAATTCATTGACATGGACATGCGTCCATTCCTTTATTGTTCATCGCACAATGGTGATTTGTGAGCCATGCACATTGCTGCTCCATCGCCTCTGGCTGCACCTCCGCCTCCATCACCATCACCATCGTTGCCACCTTTTGTGGAATGTCCTTGTAATCCTCGATAATGGGCTATTGTCAGCACGACTGATGCTTGACGCCTGGCGACACTGACGACGACAGGCTACTTGGTTTATTGAATCTGCTTTTGGCTGATTGCCGACGCACTTTGGCATTGGATTACCCATTTCTGCGGCAATTAAACAAAGAGTCTCCCTTGTAAGCGCATTTAAGTCGACACAAATGGAGTGAAACGATTATCGATGAAGCAAAGTAGATGGAAATTTCAATGGAAGTCGACCAACAATATCGAAAAATGTTTATTTGGAACATAAATCAAACTATTAACGCTCTGATGTGATTCAGAAACTAAACTAATTTCATTAGTTATTCCATGATGTCGCTAGCTTCAGCATATCTTAGTCAAATGGGTTTAGAGCTATATTTGCTGGTCATTACAGTGAGTCATAATAAAGTGTACCTGCGGGAGCTTTAGATACTCGTAAAATCGTAAACAATAATTGGGAACACATAAAAAACTGTTGCCAGGTGAGCTAATGGTCAAAATAAAATAATTGGCAATGTCATCGCCTATCGAAGTGACGTCACAAGAATGTTCGATTAGATTGTTGCAATTTAACTGAAAGTATGTTGGGTTTGCCTGCTGCTCTCTGCAATTAGCCAAGTTACCAAGTTGCCAAGTGATAGTCGAGTACATTTTTATTGGCCAAATAAAAAACAACTGTCCCTTGAAGTGATGCCAAGTACTGTTCGCATATTAATCATCGTTATATTATTTAGTTACCTAACATAAGGAATGTGATACAAGAAAAGTGCTTGAGATGAGGGCTTTGCTGGGGTTTTTTCTATTTACTGACAGCTCGTGACTAAAGCAGAAACTATTATATGTATGTTTGGGGGTTCAATTTTGTATGAAATAGTCTGGGGTTGAGTTTAGTTTATTTATTGTACTCAGCTACTTGAAATGATATCTTGTCTAGTTTCAGTCTATCTACTGAAATGCGCTTTCTTATCGATCAGACGTCTAAACCATCTGAAGTTCCCGTCAAGAGCTCGGAACAAATAATGCCAGCAGTATTTGTATATTCAGGTGATTTTTTCAATTTCAAATTATGATCATATAAGGGCTTTGTGTCCAAACGACTTCTGGGGATTTGTCTGCGACGATAATAATACCGTAATTTGGTATAAGCCCAAGTATACAATCTTAACTCAAGCTCTTTCGAGTATGTTCTTATAAACAACTTAACTGGAGCGTTGCCCGTGTTCCATGAATCCAAAGTCCAAACGCCGCCAGACGAGTGCTCCACCTGGCCAATTGCCTAAACAATGTTTCAAAATTGCTTTCTGTCTAGCCGGAAATGCCAAGTGTTCATA
Source organism: Hirtodrosophila trivittata (assembly GCA_035045065.1). Lineage (NCBI taxonomy): Eukaryota > Metazoa > Arthropoda > Insecta > Diptera > Drosophilidae > Hirtodrosophila > Hirtodrosophila trivittata. The sequence continues at coordinate 15,354,467 of JAWNNK010001311.1, read as the reverse complement.
AAGTTCCAAAGTAACAAATACCAAATATGCATTATAATAAATATAGTTTGGTTTAACCCTTTATAACTATTTAGGATATTGAAAAGCGAAGACTTCCCTTTGGTTTAACCCTTTACAGCTATTCAGTCTATTGAAAAGCAAACCCTTTCCTTCCCACTGCTGATGCCTCAGCAGCAATTAACTTCATACAATTGCTGGCATTTTGACCAGGTTAATAGGCTGAAGGGAAGCTCAATACAAAGTAAAGTTATGGGAGATAAAACATATTATATATAAACATTAAAAGCTTAAACATAATTATATGATTAACATTACAGCAGAAATTACCTCAACAGCTTGTGATTAATTTGTTGCCATTAGCAGAAAATTAAACGAATGTCTGCAACTTGCAAATCCACTCATCAAACTAATTGGCCGCGTGGGTGGTCAGTTATGTTTAATTGCTCTGCCAGACGCAAACAACAACAACAACAACAGCAACGACAACGACAACATTTAAACGCAGCTTATTGTCTGACTAATTGCCAACTCTCGAACTAACAACAACAACAACAACGACCAACGGCCAATGGCAGCTGCTGTTTTGCTTGTTGGCCAAACCCAAAATTGGCCTCTAGCGTCATTTTATAGTTGGCCTTTTGGCTTGGGGCTATCGTCTATCGACTATCGGCTAACAATTTAATTTTCTTTAGTTTTTGGCAAATTGTTTTTAGTTTCTGCCTGGGGTTAAAGCCGCAGCAAATTGGCAGCTCCGGCACTTGAACTTTGTAACCAACTGCTGACTACGATTTGTATTTGGAAGTCCGTCCGTTAATCTCCGGAACTGATGTTGCTACAACCCGTCGCTTGCCCCCGCTGTGGCGCCACTGACGCCATATCAATGACTGATTACTGATTGCATTTTTGGGCTTTGTGTGACGACCTGCTCGGATTTTGGACCCCCAATTGATAATTACTACAAGTGTCGGAAAACACATAGAAAATGATTGTCATCATTGCGAAATTGATAAGTTGAAAGACCCTGATTTAATTTACAGTAAGTCGCATTTTTAAGCCAAATCAAACATTCCACACATAATATGGTATCTATAACACTCGTGCAACGATTCATGTAATACTCGAGGCACGATTATATTACTTCATTTAAACAAACAGAAATTAAGAACTAATCACGAGATATATAATATATATATTATTCAATTTTTGTGGGCCCGGCCCTCTTAAGCCAATTGGCAAACATAACCAATAACAAAAGATATCAGCAAATAGATTTGAACACGCGCGAAATATTCCTATATCAGCACATTCCAGAATCAAAAATAATCTATTCAGCGTTTCTTTTGACAAGTTGGCAGCTCTCTACATGATAGAGTATTGATTACCCACTCTTATAATCTCTGTCTCTTTGTTTTCTTATCTTCTTCTACTGTTCTTCCCAAGCTGCTGTTATTATAAGTATATGTAGACTGTTATATGCTTAGTTAACAGAGCAGCTGAGAAACCTACTTACTTTGTACTTACAATAGAACTACATTTAGTGGAATAAAGTTAACAGACGGTCTGTTAAGTCTAGGCTAAATGCCTAGTTAGCACAGCACCTGACAAACCTACTTACAATGTACTTACAAGAGAACTACATTTAGTCTAATAAAGGGGAATTATAGTCATAAATCAAGAAGTTCTATTATATTTGCTGTATTGATTACCCTCTCTCTTCTAATCTCTGTCTCTTTGTTTTCTTATCTCCTTCTACTGTTCTTCCCAAGCTGCTGTTATTATAAGTATATGTAGACTGTTATATGCTTAGTTAACAGAGCAGCTGAGAAACCTACTTACTTTGTACTTACAATACAACTACATTTAGTGAAAGAAAGTTAACAGACGGTCTGTTAAGTCTGTTATATGCCTAGTTAACAGAGCACCTGAGAAACCTACTTACTTTGCACTTACAAGAGAACTACATTTAGTCCAATAAAATTAACAGACGGAAAATAAAGTCATAAATCAAGCAGTTCTATCATATTTGCTCTTCCGTCTGTTCATTATATATTATATATACACTATATGGAGTCAGCCTGGTATATGCTCATCTTTATCAGACAGAGCGTCTAAACGCATTGGCTAAACGCTAATTTATAGTGGTAGTCTGTTAACTGATTTGGCATTATTATGGACGAGTCCGCAAGTATTTATGGCTTAGATTTATGGCCGGGAAGGCGGTCTAATTGAAATCATAAAGATATAATGGTCAAAATCAAAACAAATCGTAAATAAATCTGAACAATTTTCTACAGTTTGTTGCACAAACTGGGTGAAATTCCATGTGACCATTTTTCGCACTTGACAATCCTGATATCGGTGGCATCTGTAAGGGTGGCAGTTCCATCAATGAACTTTGGATTCGCATCGTATATTAGCAGAGCGGACAGCTCACTTATCGTTGGCCTAGCAAGAATTAGTGGCCGGCTTTTGGGCCCACTTGAGTTGGCTATTTCGGTGGCCTGGCCGGGTGGCTAATGAGCATTAATCGATTACAAACGCCGGAATGCTGGCCCCAGCACTTGACGAGACCTGATTTATGAGCGTATGGAATGGAATCGATTCCATTATCAGACCCCAAAATATGATACTCTTACATGCAAACAGGATCTTGCGGTTTCCTGGGCACGTGTCTGGTACTTGTAGTTATTTTTTGGCCAGGCCACAGAAAATTGGCAGTACAAGCACAATATTTGCGTCTGACCAAAGAAAAAACCGCAAAGTCAACAAAATGCCCCTTAGGCCATGTGTTTGCTCAACACAAGTATCTTTGCAGCGTTGTATCTGTATCTACTTGAAAGTATCTATTTTTTTATTTGCATGCACTTTGGCGTGTGGCCGCCGGGTGATTCGTGTTTAACAAGTCATAAAAGTGATTAAAGCATATCTAAACGCTTGTTTCACGTCGACTCCGTTAATTACACTTGCTCAGCCTCTGGGACTGGCATAAACCGAAGTGGAATGGAGTTCCATTTGTTAATCAAAATTTGTGTACGCCATGCAAAATGCAAATGTAACGAGAGTCCATATAGAAAGTAATCAATAGAACGGAAGCCCAAACATGCGAAGGGCTTTGATTTGCTTGTTTAAGTAATTACATAATGGTCAAAATTGAACGGGGCTTATACGAACGAACAGTGGAACAAATCGAACAAGTTTTGCATATAAATATACTTAAATTGACTTCGTTTCCTTCCTTCCTTTAAAGTATATAAAAAGTATTTGTAGCTTCGTTGATTTGCCCCATTGTACTGTGGCCACTCATAACACTCCCCTACCTGCACCATGTGGTACTGTGTCCACCTTGGGGTCCCACACACCCCCAAGTTGCATGTCGTCAAATGGCAAATGGCATGTTTCCCATACCAACTAGAAAAATGGGGTTTCTCCTCAGTTTTTGGCCTTTTGGCATTTTCAGTTGCCATTTTCCAGCGGAAATGTGCGCCAAAATGTTTGCGTGCCTCTTCTGCCACGGGTGTGAGTCTTTAGTATGTGTTGGGTGTGAGTGTGTGTTCTATGTGCCGCAAATATTTGAAATTTAAGAAAAATATATATGGTATATATATTATGTTATTTTTTTTGAGGGAGTTGCGGACGCAACTGGCGGCAAATGCGTTCATTGAACTTGCGAGAAATGCAATAAAATCAACAGAAAGGAAATAAAACTGTGAAAAGAAAATAAAGTATATGAAATGTCCTGGCGACGACTAGGACGCCATAGGCGACATGATCCAAGACAAACATCGTACGGTGGATTTATGGGGTCGCCGGATGGCAACGTCTCTGTCTACGTCTCCGTTTGCGTCTCATGTAAACGGAAGCGGATAGACGCGCAACTTGCGACTTGTGAACGGGCAACAGGACATAAGGACGACCGCAGAAAAGGAAGCTGTCAAAAGGCTAACAAATCTTGACGTGGCTTTTGCTGATACCCTGCAGAGTATGAAACGGGTATAGCCATAATTTGATGAGGTATGTATATATCTTGATCGATGTATCTAAAGCCAAGTGAATATATAAATAGGTTTCCCTAGAATCAGCTGATTATCTCGCACATAGTGAGGCTTCACTTTATCAGAGTATCCACAAGTCTGCACTCCGCACTTACTTTTTCTGCTCCTTTTATGTATATTTGTTGTTGGCCTGCCAAAAACGGAAGCGAATTATGTTGCCTTATGCGAAAAAGGGTTCAAGACGCTGCTGATGTGCTCTGCCTGGGGTGAAATTGATATGCAGATGCACAAGCCGAGATACAGATACTACAACTACAGTCGGCTCTGTGCCAAATCCTGCAACCCCTCCTTAGCATGTGCCCATTGTCTGTTTAATGTGGCGAAAATTTAATATTTTAACAAGCGATACAAGGTATCAGATTTGTATTTTATTGCTGCACATTATTTACAACTCAATGGGCAGCTCCAAAGTTATTGCGGCCCATTGCATAAGCGGCACAACATGGCGTATTATTAATATTTTCTTACACTCTGCACATTTGCCCAATGCCTGAGGGCACAATAACTCACAGCAAGTCGGCGAAAAATGGTTCGACAAATGACCATAATAATCATTATATTTTCATTATAATCATCATCGGAAAAGGCAAAAACACTTCAGTTCGACCGATGTGGCCGGCAGCGCTCTGGCAGCTCTTAAATTGAATTGCCTGAGCCGAGACGGAGATTAGGAGCTAATGATATCAATCTGCATAAATTCAGACATTCTGCTGGCCGCTAGAAGAGAATGCCAAGGAAGTTAGAAGGTAAGTAAAGGCTCACTTCATGAAATAAATGTTAAGCTTATCTGCCCTGAAAGTATGCTATAGAAAGTTCAACTGCTTGAGGCTATCGTTGGGCCTTAAGATAAATTTGAAAGGCAATATAAGACAGAGGAAATTATCAGTGATAATGTCTCATTGGGCCATTCCCAGCATACATAACATATAATTGAAGCCCATTAAAAATTGAAATTATAACGATGACAGGTGAAATTTCCCAATCAAAATAGCTCAAATGTGTCTCACAGTCTTATAAATAAGTGCGCTGGAATTCCCCATCATTTGTTCAGCCTGACAGCTCTGACACGCACATCAAAATAAAGGTGGAACTTATCGTAGAGACTACCAGATAGCAAAATCTTTTCTGTCTATATGTTCTAGAGATCGAAAAGGATTTCCAGACATTCAATCGAAAACCTTTCCCTGCAGAGTAGATAAAGTTTATCTAACATCTTTCAGATTTCTCTATTCCTGACTCAAAGAATGCTTAGAAGATACTTTCCGATCTCTTTATTATTTTTGGTTTATTTTGGCAATCGATTTTTATAGTATAGTAAATCTCGTATCGCAAAATATTTGCTTTATATTTATGGTCAAATATAAATTTGAATTATTTTTGTACCATTATCAAAACGCTTTGTGCAGCTGCCAGCATTTTTTTAGCCATATCATGACGACGTCACATTTCGTAGGGGTTATCTAACCAGATAGTTTGGAAGCCCATAAATACTGATTGAAGCTCTGCCTCAAAGTTGACAATTATCTGATTTTTCTTCTGTTTGAAATGTGAAAGTGAGCGATTTTCTTGTCAGTCTCAACTGAAGGTGCTGAAACAGCAAAAGTCTTTTCAATTCTGAAGTTGGTGTAAAAAGTAATCGCTGTTATTTGTTTGTCTAACTGATCATTAGACCAACTGGAGCCAGTCAAGGCTGAGTGCTATCTACTGGGTTAAGGAACTGTCACTTCAAAGAAAGCCAAACACGTGTAAGCTGACTTTTCTATATAGATATATATATAGTCTATATATTTCTACTCCTGTGTATTAAAGCTTTGGCTTAAAGTTGATCATGAAACTTGGATCTAATGAGAACCAGTTAGGCTCTTCAGCTACTAACAAAAGGAACCTAAAGAAGTTACAACTGCGATTCAAACTGGGACTCAGTGTAGATTCAGAGCAGAGACGGTTGCGACTTGCAACTGCGGCAACATCGAGAAACAGTTTTGAGCGAACTGTGGCATGAGGCACGCCCCTGGCTGGCAATTTAGTGCGCTTCGTTGCGCGTGAAAATTATGATTTTCGCTTTTTTCGGAAAATCTCATTAAGTTAAGTTAGGTTAGGCTGAAAAAGGATGCCGATGGGCGATACCTTTTTTGTTTTTTTTGTGTTTTTGCCATGGACTCGCCTAGGCCATAAATATGGGTTATATGCAAGTAATTTGCATGCAGTTGTTGTTGTTGCAACGGTGGCGGCATTTGAGCCAAATTGAAAAGCTCACTGACCGCCCGCGATACCAACAACAACAACAAAAACAACAACAACAACAATTACAACAACAAGAAGAAGGAGAGAGAAGGTATAACCACACGTTACGTAGTATTTTAATTAAGCGCACATTTTTATAGACATTTCTTAATGGCGCACCATAAATTTTCGGTCTACCTAGAAGTGGTACCTGAGTTGCCGGAGCAGGGACGCCGAAAAGGGCAACTGGACAGTGGACAGTGGATTCCTTCTGGCAGATTCCCGAATGTACATATAAAATACGCGGCAGGCGGCGCTGCTCATAAATGGAAAGTGAATTTTATGCCAAGGCATTAAACAAAGTTGTGAAACTGAAACGTTTTGTATTAAAGTTGCAGCACTCTGTGTCCAACGCTTGATAACTTCATTGCGGCTCGGCTTTTGGTCTCTGCTTTAGCCTGCCCCCCTCCCCTCCCTTTATCGTCAGGCTGGTTGCATGAGGCAACTTTGTAGCCACCTTATCGATGCACCGCACTGATAAATGTTTGACACAGTGTGTGGCTTATTTGACTTATCCCCCACCTCCCACCCTTCTCCTACACATTTCTGCCCCCATGAACACTCAGCGTGTCATTCACCCGTCGACAGGCAATTGCAATTGAGTAGTAGTTGCATTCAGTCCGAGTCAGTGTGAGTGCAAGTGTGACTACTACGAGTAGTATCTGTATCTGGTAACTACGTTTTATGGCCGGCCTCCGGTACAAGCCGTTTAAGCTTTGCTTCTCCACACACACACACACACACACACTAACACACATAGCATTATTCATATATAGATTCAAAAACACTCACACAGCGCGACGTTTATTTGAACAAGCAGTAAATGCTTCAGTTACTTTTTGTCGCAGACTTATGAATACTTTCAAGTGAATAACAAATTAATTATAATACCTATGCATAATCGAATAATGTTTGAATACGCAATATGAATAACAGATTAAAGATTTATTCAGACTGTAAAATAAGCTCAGATAAGGTAGAGGACATTGTGTAAGACGTGAATGCTTTGCGGATAATATTAAGATATTCATTAAATTTAAGGTGTGAATTAGCACTCACGAATTTTGAATAAATACTCAATACCAATGAGTTAATCCAAAGCCTAGTTGTAATATCGTCAAATTAACAATGAATTATCAATCATTCGCCAAGCCCTACACTCACTTATTCACACCAATTCATCACACAAACAGATTATCTCATTAATGTGTGTAATATGTCAACAGCATAGGCCATACGTCTGAGTATGAGTATGAGTTTGAGTGTGAGTATAGCCATTCATTCATTCATACTCGCACTCGGAATGTATTCGAAAACGCACTTAGTTCTGTTTGGTTTCAATTTTCAAGCATCAACTGCAAAATTTTAGTTGGAACATTTTTGCATTCGTTTTGTCTCGTTTTGTTTCGTTTCGAATATTCGAATCGAATGATTTATTTGCATATGCAACATCGAAATGCACTCACCAGGCCCCAAAATGAGGCGACTTTTAAGTGGCCGGCACTTGAGTTGTCTGACTTATTTTGTCTTTTATTTTATTTATTCCTTTCCACCTTCCTTTTTTCTCTCTTTTCTTTCGCGCGTTTTGTAAAGTTTTCTCAAGTTTTTGTGAGTTTGACCCAAGTTGTCGCCAAGTGCTCCATTTCTCAGGCGGAGGGCCCGATTGGTGTAAAGCTTATTAACGAAATTGTGTTTTTCTCTCAGTCTCGTTTTGTTTTATTTCTTTTTACTTATTTTTATCAAGTTTAATGGATTTTTAATGAGTCTTATGCGCACCTTTTGACGGCTTTTTAAAAGTGCAGTTTCATTAATCGTTTAATCCTGTTTCAACTGAAAGATCGCTTCCACTCTCTCTCTCTCCCTCTCTCCCTTGCACTTGAACTTCGTTCAATTCCATCAATTTGGTCAAAATGAATGCACTCAACTTGTAAGCTCTTCATAGTAGGAATACACAACGAACATGCAATAGATGAGAGTAACTGAAAGAATATATGTGAATCATATTTGTCTGAATTGAGATGTTTCCTTACCGGTTCTTATAACCGCAAATAGACTTATAAGAGCTGTGACCATTGTACAAATGAGTACCACAAAGTTAATTATAAGCCAAGGTCCCATTGCACTAGGCTTTTGCTGAAAAGGCCTAGAAAATTAATTGAATGCTGACCCCCCACTGCCAACTTACCACCATAGCTCCATAGAGCAAAAGCAGATCAGTGAAGGATAACAGGAAGAAGATGATCGAGAAACAAAATAGACACACCCGTGCATTCATCTTGTCAAAGAACTTGACAATTGCCTTTGGTAAAGTCTCCATGGATGTTATACATATAATAACACAGCCAAAAAAGAAATCCAATATCCCAAAGAATCCGCCAGCGATCATTGTTCCAATTTGTAATGGCAAGCAGAAGCAACATTTCAAAAGTCGCATCTTACTTGGAAAATATATATATATACAGATATATGGGCGATGTGTATAGCATATGTCAAGGGCTACAATCTTCGTCGACCATATAAGAAAATCGTTTCAGTTCGGTTTTCATTGGATTATCAATAACGCCGCATAACCCAATGATGACTTTTATCTATAATTTTTTTTTTATTTTTTTTGGTTTTTTTAGGTTTTTGTTGTTTAGTGTCTGGACTAGAGATTTCAACTGAATTGTGTTTCTATGAATGATATGTTTCAAATCAGCTCAGAATTTGTGCAACCCTTTGCAGTTTACTAATCTTTAGAGGGCTTCTATAAATATGCCCTAAGACAACTACTATCTGTGGCTACTATTTACTTGAGAATCAACGTAAGTTATTCCCAGAATTGTAATTGCGCAGAAATTATCAAGAAATTAACTCAAAATAGACTCAAATCAAAAATAAATCAAATCAAAGGTATTTTATCAGCGTCCAATCAGAAGTACTTGGCTGAAGTAGCAAGTGGCTTGTGCCCTCTTTAGGACGTAATATTTTTCGCCTCATGGCTAAAATATTTGGCCAAAGTCTGATTCTTGCATAAGTCCAACGAACTGCTGCAACCCATGACTCCGACAAGGTCATTGGCATTCTTTCACCTATTGATAAGAAATTTGGCACGTCGGGTGTATCTGTCTGCCTCCAAGGAGTATCTGTGTATCTTAGACATGAGTGGGCCGATACCGGGAATGTATCTACAAGCGGCGAATGGAATTTTAATTGCGTTAACTTGTCGTGTAAATGAGCGGCGTCTGGGCGTGCAGTTCTGTGAGTCAGTTACTGGGAACTAGTTCCATTTGTTATCATCTGTCGGAATATGCTGCTTTTTGTCATAGGTTCGAGCTAGTCTCTAACTGACCTAAGCCACATCACGTTGCTGATAGTAAATGGACAGTGAACTGGCTTAAATTGAGGCTATTTCGAAAGAGACTTAAGGCTAAAAAATTGGTTTTTAAACCCATTCAGACCGAAATAGAACTGATCGCTCAGTATGCAAAAATAGAAATGGCCAAACTTGGACGGCATTTGGGCCAGATACAAGTATCTAGTATCTCATGGTTAGCGCCTGGCGGTATCTCTAGGCTTTTAGTATACGGTATCTGGTATTCTGGCAGTTATGCGTTTTGACAAGCCTTTGACAGGAAATTAACAGTTTTAATTACATTTAACTAAACGAGATAATTAAAGCGCTACCCAGGCGAAAAGGTTCACGACAGGCGTGTGGCACAAGTTTTCGGTTTGTTTTCAGTTCGTTTGTTTGTTTTTATTTTCTTTATTTCGCAACTTGCTCGGTTTTTATCGCAAAACATAAACATTGTTACGTTTGTTAATCCAAAATAAAACAAATTAGTTGACAAGCACGTTAATTGATTTGATTCTCGTGAACTTCAGTTGCGCTACAGAGCAAAGCTATCGAGCATTTTCCGTTTTAAGGCAACTTTCGAACAAGCGAAAGAAAATTGAAATTAATTGCAACTGTTTATAGATCTTGGAATGAAAATATGAATTACTTTAAGCTGAGTTATAGGATATATAAAGAGAGAATATTATCGGTTAGAAAGATACAGAAGCTGCCGGAGAAGTTAGCCAATAATCAGTTTAACTTAATTTGATTCTTGATTAAATATATTTTAATTAAAATAATCTAAAAGCGTTACAAGCTGCTTGAGAAATGTGTGATTCCCCTAGAAAAGAGATATCTTTCACGATTTAATCTACTACTCGAAGTTGGCATGCAAATTCCTGAAATATTTTCAGACTGAATGGATTGTTTAGTTTGATAATTTAAGTCACGGCTATTTTGATGAACTGATAAGTGCTATAGTAAATAAGTAATTGCCAGTCACGCTTTTTTGGAATTTACTTTAAAAATATTGTTATCAAGCAGTTGTGTGTTTACCTTGCCAAAAAAATGTGTGTGTGTAAATTACAGTCAGCTGATCTACATACGATATTTGAAGCTTTGACTTGACCACTTCAGATCATTTGTGGTACAAATAGTTTATCAGATAGCAAAAGCTCTTCACGAATGCAAAGCAAACATAAAAGAATGTAGAAATATAACTTCGCAGTAGAATTTTGTTTTGTTTTGTTTTGGGTCTCTTACAACGGATGTTACCACATTAGTCAGAACGATACTTCAGGCCACAAGTTGCTGGCCAGATAACACGAAATACGTTTTGCAATGTTAACGGCACGAAACATTTTATATGTAAGTCAAATAAACTAGTCTATAGACCTATTCTCTGTTTGCTTTAGACAAGTCAACTTCAGCGTCGTTGGCGGCATTCACGTTGCAAGTTACAGGAAATAAACAATAAGTAATTATGCACTCGCATTGTTTCCAGCTCATATAAACGCTGATGTTTATAACGGTTTCAGGGCAGTCATATGTATCTCATAGCATATGGCATACATATATATATGACAGAAACAGAAATCATCATCATAAACTGACTTGTCAACAATCTGACTAAAAGAAAGAAATGCCGCCTGGCGCTTGCCAGACGGCGCTTCGAGGATTGAGGTTGACGTGCAACTGGGAGTTGCCCCAAACGGCTCGCACTGTACACTGAGCGGAAGTTTGATTTTTGATAAGTCCAACATACAAAAGGAGACAAAAAGGGAGAGTACTCCAAGCCAGCCAAAAACCCTCTTCCTGTTCTGCTTTTGGCACTTACGAGCGGGTCATCCTAAGTGGGTCACTGCAGCTGACATAATATGCTCGTTATGTGGCTCTGTGGTGACAGGTGGGTGTGTTCTGTAGACTGAGGCAACTTAAGGATATATATAAACATATATCTGATGTAACATTGTATCTTATACGTAATGGGTTTTACTTGTTATGAGAATAAACTTTGTCCATAAAGAGGTTAAGGTTCAATTCCTATCACCTTTCACCTATTATTATAATCGTTTATAAACGTTTTGTAACAAGAGATAAATGTTTCTTAAATGAATCGATTGAGTTTCTAAGAGATAGAGATAATCGAATTGCTTGAATCAGCTGCATAACCCATTCTAAAGCCACTCCCAGCCTAGCCAAATTATGATCTTAACAGAGAACTTGGCAAATGAAATGTTTATACGATAACCTGCTCTGGCCTACTTAAGGCTATTATCATTTGATTTACCGAAATAATTGCTTATCTAAGTGCGCAGAAACAGACTACAAAGTGACCAAGGTTGGACATGCAGTAGTTCTGTCTGGCAGTGCGCTGATTACCCCAAATTTCGCACAGTGTACACATGCCGCGGGTTGGAGCTGTCGATGCCATTCAATGCCAGCCACTTTATCAGCCAAAGAAATGCGTGTCAGAGTGTTAGGTGGAGCAGGGAGTGAGCCATAATCATAACTCAATATTATTATAATAAATAACAATAACAATACCGATAATAATAATATAATATAATTGTTTTCTTTTTGTTATTCCTATGCTCCATTTGGCTCTGGTATTCAAACAACCTCAACCTGCCCTGCAGGCTAACCTGATGACAGGCAGCTCTAGTGCCAGTGCCGGTGTTGGAGGCGGTGCCGGTACAGGTGCAAGTCGCCTTCTGCCCATTTAGATACACAATTGGGTGTCAGTGTGAGTATCTTTTTATTAATCAATAAGAGCAGCCAGCGCCTTGATAAGATTACAAGACATAACACACAACGCAGTTTGGGCCAACGTGTGGGGCTGCTATCTGCCAAGTTTCCCGGACGAGTGGTAAGAGGGGGGAAATGGGATATGGAACAGGGTCTACTGAAGATCTTCGGCCAGTGGGTGGGCTTCGCTAGTATTTGGACAGCTTTTAGTAGTAAACAGAAAGAGAGAGAGAGAGAGAGAGGGAGAGCGAGAGATAAGAGCGAAAAACAGTCAAATTCCATACTGACAGCACGATCATATTGCCAATAATTGACAAATCTAATGTTTGGCTAGCATTTATTATTGTATAAATTATACTTTATTTAGTATTTACACTTTGCATTTGGGGATTAAAGTCTTGATATCGCACAATAATAGATCAAAGTCCGAGTCTTTATATATCGAAAAGAAGGCAATACTCGACACATTCTTGTGTCCACCTGCCACAAATTCCCATCAATTTGCGTCGTTCACAATATTTACATAAACCAGAACCTTAGGGCAAAATATTTTGTAGCCCAATTTGTTATTCAAGCGACTGTACAGGAGTCCATAAGGGTCTGCTGGACTAGAAGATACCCTAGATTAAGAGGGCTAAGTCGAAAAGTATCTTTTACGATTTGCAGGAAGATTTCTTAGATTCCTTTTAAATAAGGTAGGGTATCTAGTGTATACCTTAAGGATAATGTCTATAGAAATATGATTATCTATATCCCAATGTATCTGAAAGATGCTATATCCATAATCCAGCTTGCTGATGCGACCTGTTGGTTAGTTCGAATCGAATCAAATGTCTTATTTTGTCTGCCTCATTTACCCATTTTGCTGGTACATAGGGTATATAATATGTTACAAGTTAATACATATATATATATAAATAAATATTAATAAAAGATGTTTACCTTAGAAAAAGCGTAATTGTTTTACGCTTTGAATGTCTTTGGGAACACATGCGCAATTTGTTTTAATTAACACCTTGTGGACTTGTGGCCGTTAATTACGCCACACACATTTGCAGGTACCGTAACTGTTACCGTTATTTTTTAGTCGTAATCGTAACTGTTACAACTTTCGGGTCTGGCCAGAACCCATTGGTAACAGACAGACAACATTCCATGCAAAATTTCTTCTTCATTTCTTTTTTGATAAGACTCTTGGCCCAGATACAGCGAGAGCCGAAATAGTCTTTTATCAGATCTATCTATACGGTTCCTGATAGTATTGCATATACTTCTTTTGTATATTAATAGACATCTGCTCGATAAGACGACACGCAAATAGCTCATGTCTACAGAAGGTACGCAAAAATTGGAATTTGCTTCTATTTATTTAGCTGGATGATTGGCAAATTATTGTCGCATTTATAGGCTACCAGATATGATATCATGGATTATGGACAGAGGATGGTCTGGCTGGGTTTTTGTTTCAATAGAAATATGGGAAACGTAAATAAATTGATGAGTGTTTCGATTACTTACACAGATTTTCTTTCTATGCATTAAAGCTAACTCATTGCATTTCTGTCTAAGTTTCATATGGAACAGAACTTCTAATGCGGAACAGCTCAAAGGACAAAACCAAATGGTAAGTCGTATGTATTATTAGCTTATTTTTAACACCAGCACAGGGCCAAAACGATATGCCACATAATGTTAACAATTAAAGACTATCAGCAGCAACACTGACAAGCCATCAAGCTAAGAACATAGACCCCTTCGGGCCAGGTCTTTTAACTTCCATTTCTGGAACCCAATCAGGCAACAACATTGGCGGCTTCCCTTTCTGAAAAGAGTAGAAGGAAAACTGCAATATTTGCGCAGACATTAGCAAAGTCAACAGCGGCACATTGGAAATAGCACACAGGGTCTCAGTGGCTATTGCTGGGTTGCTAAGAGATAGAGAGAGACATATATAGAGAGAGTGAGAGAGAGTTTGAAACGGAAACTAGTGTCATAGGAAAACCGGAAAAGTGTTTTATGAAGAAAAATGAATCTCGAATCAAATGTGCCGCCGCATAAATCAAGTACTTGGACATCAGCTGCGTCTTAAGTTTTCCGAACTTTTGTTTTTGTTGATTTCAATTTCCAATTCCAGTGAAGACCCATAGCCAGAGCCATAGTAATCATATCATATCTCATATCATACGACGATAAGAGAGACGGCTGTCCAACTGTAACTGTATCTACGAAGAGTTTTATTGTTTGTTCTGTGGGTCAGTCGATAAGTCACGATGGCGCCTCTAAATCTCATATAACGCCACGCACAGACTGTACAGGATACCAATCCTCCCCCTTCCCACCCACAGACCCAACCAGTTTAGTGTGTATAGCTATCTTTTCCGAGTGTAATTATAAAGCATAACAAATGGTACGAATAATCGTATCCGAACATTTATCAATGCCCGTCATGAAGATCGTAAAAAACACGTTTTATATACGTTTACTTCTTCTTTTTTTTATGTTTCTTTTTTGGTTTTATCGAAGAGCACGTTTTTTAAACGCGATATATACGTTGAATAACAAAAACTTTCCGCTTATAATCAATATCATGTCAAATTGGCACTCCGAGGGGTTCTACAAACAGGCTGCAATAAGCTACAGTAAACACTCTGAGCTGAAGTACACGCACACCTTTCGATAGAAGATAGAAACAAGACAAGCAGCTGGTCATTCCAAATTTTGCTATGTATATGCAGTATGTACTATATAAAGTATGTATTGAATATAAAGAGTATACTCCAGAGTCTAGAGTATATATAAAACATAGAGTATATGGAGTACATAGAGCTTATAATGCATAAAGATTATGAGGTAAACCTGATCTGATTTTTAGGCAATTTATGGAATATATAGAGTAGAGTATAGAGTATAGAGTATATAGAGTATATAGAGTATGTAGAGTATGTAGAGTATGTAGAGTATAAACAGTATATAAAATATATAGAGTATATAAACTGTACTCTAGAATATATAGAGTACAAGTATATAGAGTACAAATCTGATCTGGGCGTTAACTCTTCAAAATTTACAATGAATTTTAGGCCATTTCTGGAATATATAGACTGTATCGAGTATATAGAGTACGTAGACTATAAACAGTATAGAGAGTACATAGTACATACATAGAGTATTAAAAGTATAAAGAGAATACTCTAGAATATATAGAGTATAAGTATATATAGTATAAATCTGATCTGGGCGTTAACTCTTCAAAATTTACAATGATTTTTAGGCGATTTCTGGAATGTATGAACTGTATAGAGTATATAGAATACATAGGGTATAAACAGTATAGAGAGTATTAAAGTATATAGAGTAGAATATATACAGTATACAGAGTATAAGTATATATAGTATAAATCCGATCTGGGCGTTAACTCTTTGACACGCGAAGAACTTAAAAATTGTTATCGTGGCAAATACAATAAGAGTCAAACACACGGCACACTTAAATACCCGTATATATATATATAACATATATATTGTATAAAGTACTATATCTAGCTCTTGGAATTTATAGTGGCAATACATTTCTGGATACTTATATATCTATAGAGCTTGTTGTTGCTATCATTTGGCTTGTTGCCAAAGGGGTAAACAAACGGTTCTCCAGCTATTGACAATTCAATTAACGTTTTGAAATAATTTTTTTGATAAGCGTTTGTGGGTATGTTTTTCGGGAATGCCACAGCCATAAGAACAACACCTAATAACAAACTGTAAAAGTTAATAGAGCTAAGAATTCGATATAAATAACCGCATTATCAATGCACTTGCGAATGAACTAAGACAATATTAGGGTGTCTCAGCTGGAAGTTGAGGAAATCCAAAGACCAGTCCTGACTTTATGTTGAAAACTAACTAAAATTAGGCAATTTCTTTAAAGTAGGTGCTAAATTTAGGTAAAAAGAGATTTGTGTGTTACATGTTTGTTCTGAAAGCTGAAAGACTCTCCCCAGGCAGAACTATTCTTCCAATTGATTTGGGTTTAATTACTGGGTCAAGTGCAAGGCTATAAAGGCAATGGCTAAGGACGGAGGTAAACGTACTACCAAGAAGTTTTATCCATATAAAGACATAGGGTAGTCAACTAGTCGGAGGAGCACAAAATACTCTATAAACGGAATTCTTTTCACACGACTGCGCCGGAGCTGCCAGCCCCCAGCCAAAATGTGGGTGCCTAATGCAATGCAATCTGGAGATACGATCTG
This sequence comes from Hirtodrosophila trivittata, assembly GCA_035045065.1. Taxonomy (NCBI): domain Eukaryota; kingdom Metazoa; phylum Arthropoda; class Insecta; order Diptera; family Drosophilidae; genus Hirtodrosophila; species Hirtodrosophila trivittata. Next base: position 15,337,818 of record JAWNNK010001311.1, on the reverse strand, counting down.
GGGCTTTCAGAGATTGCATTTTTGGGTTACTCCCTGGCGCTATTGGCCTTCGGTGTGGAAGGAATGGCTTGGCAAGGCGTTGGACTCGCCTGTGCTCAATTTGCATAATTTCAGCTGCTTTCTCACCATGCAATTTAGCTATGTAAATCACTTTTTATCATACAATTACAATCATGTGCTATAAAAACTTCAGTTTCGCTGTGAGAAAGTGCAGTTCCTTTGAGAATGTGCGATAAGTCGGCAGCTTTTGAAGAGAATCGAGCATAGAGGAAGTCAGTTAAAGGTATTTTATTATGTGTGTAAATGTTGATATTTATGTTAAATGATAAACAATAGAAGTAATCGTACAATGGGTTCATTGTGTAGGCTAGTTAACATTATGTGATAAACACAGCTCAGGTGTTATTAACAGCTTCAAATAACAAGTGGAAAATCTGTATCAATTGACTATAAAATGAACTCTCATTGAACATATTTCAGCCTTTGTTTATAATTAGAAAATAAAGTGCAGAAATTCCTTAAATTCTTGACAGAAAATACCAAAGCCTGTCTTATTTATGCTACGAAACACACAAACATACCATGAAATTCTAGCTGTAACACTCTGATTACAGTGGCTGATGAAATTTAGCTTCAAGCTGATAGAATAAGTAATTTATGATAACAGAAAGTGGAAATATATTATCTATTACACTGTGAATCATTTCGAACTATCTAAAGATACTCCAAGAATTCCTAGAGTTTTCGTTTGGCTTATATCTTTTGGTCAATACCATCGCAATCTTTTCATCCAGCGCTTAGTCATCGTCTTGTCTAACATTTCCAGGCTATTGTCGGAGTTAAGTGCTGCGTAGCCTGGCGCCAATCATTGACGCTATCAAAGACCTGGTAAGCTCCATAAAAAGTGCCGCTAATTTGGCCCTTGATTGCTTATTATTATTATTTGCACGGCTCACGCTTTTTGTGAGGGTTGTGAGGGTTGTTCTGGGTTCTTTGTGTGTACCTGGAACACATAGTATTAACCCCTTGGCATTAATCATAGAATAGTTGCATTAGCTTTATTAAAAATGAAGCGACCTTTTATAGAATTAGATTATATAAGTATGCTGGGCAGAGTCTCTGTTCAATTCATTTCCAGTTCCGATTTCAGCACAGAGACACTTGTCGCTTAGTTGGCCAAAATTGATTTGGCTTTAATTTATAGAGCAGCATTTGTGTCTCAGTCGAACTAAACTCCGTGTGCAATAAATGTGTTATTTATGAAATAATTTATCTCTGACTTACTGCATTTGATTTTGTAAGTATTTTATAGCTGTGCACGCGTTTGTACTCAAACTCTAAAATGTGCATTAAGTAAGTCCATAAAAAGCCTTAAATTACAAATACATTTTAAATAGCCTCTGGCATGGGCTATAAACTAAAATTGATCGTGTAGAACGGGTTTATAACATATTATAAATTAACTTTTATATACATGTACATACATATGTGTATCTCGTATCTTTTTAGCTATAATTCTATCTGTATACATATTGGTTATTATATTAACGAGTCTATAACTTAATTAACTTGTTCTGTGTAAACTGTTTTAGCATTAACTTGACAGCAGAACATAAGCTCAATTTTAATATTCATTTCATGTTAATTGAAACTAATAAGTTATTTATGTAAATCTATAAAACAGATTCTTATTCTGTAAGTACATTCGAATAGTTTCGACAGGAAGAAAATGCATTTAATTCTTGGAATTAACCTAAGAAATATGTAAACTTTTGCTTAAATTAATCAGTTGTTTTGTCTTTCATACTTGACTAAAATATATATCTTTTAATATATATAAATAATAAAAGAGTCTCGCTAGTCCTTATCAAATAAAATCCACTCCCAATTAATACATATTGAATGTAGAATAAAAGAAAAACATAATCAAATAATTTATTTATTAAAAAAAAGAACTAAGATTGCTTTAAGTTAAAGTTTAAAAAGAAAAAAAGTTAAGAAAAATATATAAATTCTAGATTAAATTAATTGCCAATACATTTTAAATTTAAAATTCTAAATATTCAATTGTTTATTTCAGCTTAAATTTAATAATTTCAATTTTATTTTTTTTTATTTTATTTTATTTAATATAATTTTTGTTAAATCTTTTCACTACCAAATTTTCATAGTACATCTTAAATAAATATATAAAATAGTCAACAAATAAATTAAATAGTAAAAAGAAAAAACATTTTTAAATACTTTTTTATATATTATAAAAAAAAGACTACAATTCATTTAAGAAAAACGTTAAAAGTAATATAAAAAAAGTTATGAAAAATATATATATAAGATTTATTAAATTGACTTCTTGATCTTGGCACTATATAACATGCGAGTCAGATTGGAGGAACTATGATCTATGTGGACCTTATAGATATTCTAGATTTTTCCATTCTGTTTAAACTTCAGACAAATCGCACATATTTTCCAGTATAATATTATATATTCTGATAATTATATAATGGAATATTCTAAATGATAAACTCGAGCACTTTTAGTTTCTGTTAAGTGTATTTATATAAAACATTAACAGAGTCCAATCTCTACAAATTTAAAGTTAACAGAGCTCTTAAATGTTATTTAAAATTTGTGGCTCATCAAAGCTGTTCAAACAATTGGCAACTCATTTGGCCAGTCACGAATTGCTGTTTGGTTAATTAATTTGCGAAATTTGTCTATTATTGGCAAAACTTGACAGCACGTTCTAACGTACGAGTTTATGGCCAAAATGGTGAAAGGCATCCAGCAACAGCTCATAATTGACCAATTTGAACTGAAGAGGTTCAAGTAACAGGGGCACAAACATTTCTCACACATTCAGACATAAGCCTTGGGGGCCCCCATAGAGAAATACTTGAAATATATTCAGAAGAACACTTGATGGCAGCTGAATAATAATTCACGCAACTTTTAAGCCCAACTTAACCGGCAAATGGCAAGCGGCAACAGCACATGCCAAAATAATTTGCCAGGGAAAATGTTCATTTAGAACAAATAGAAGTAAATACTACGTACGGGGCAGAGGCCTTCTCGCTTGGTTTAGGCCGCAGTCGATGCTCGTAAATATTGTAAATTCATAAAGAAAGAAAAATGACGTGAAACGGAACTTGTAAAGACGTCGCCAAGTTGTTTCATGCCCCTGGAATTTCAGACATTTAAGTTATTTATTTCGGCACATTAACAAGAGAAACAACAACAACAACAACAACAACACAGAGAGATATGAACAGTGTGTACACGCCCGGGGGTACACTTAAAATTGATTGTAAAATAAATTAAGAAGAAGAAAGGAGAGAGACAAAATCAAAATTAAAAGGAATGCGGCGAGGCAAATAAAAAATAAATGTGAATACGAAATGAACATGTAAAGAGCGACCTTTGACTAAAAAAAAACGAAGAGAAAAAAAATAACAATACAGTATAATTTAATTAGCGAACAGTTGTTGGCATTTAACAATTATTATTTACTTGAAATTTCCCTTTAAATTCGATTTGTTTTCGATAAATTTCGCAAATATTTGCTCAGGGCCAAGTGCAAGTGTCAGTTTATCGGTAGACGACTGCTGTAGCACTCGTATTCATTTGTTATTATTGTTATTGAATTGATTCTTTTTAGGGCAATGCCAAACAGATGTCAGATAAAATATTTCGCATAGTTCTGATCAGCTATCAATATGGGCTGGTCGTCTGCCTATTAACTTGTTTACATTGACATAACTTCAGTTAAAATGGAATGCAGTAAAAACATTTATGTATATTCTCTCATTCATTTGATGAGTAAACAGAAAGTTCATATAACAGTTAAAACTGTATCCAATTATTGTCACAATATTGGAAATTTCACTACTCCCTGAGTTATTTATCACTCATTTAAATACTCACCATCAGGAGGTAAATAATCTTGGCATGGACCGTAAACTGTGGTAACCTGAAAATAAACGACGTGTCAGTAATTATTCTTGAGAAATATGTTATTATACACAATAAAACTTATTACAAAGTACTCGATGTACTTCCCAGATATAATACCCGATATGAACCGACTATAAACTCTGACTTGTTATACAAGCAACAAAAAAAAAAAGCAAGCAACACCCTATAATAATTCATCATTTATTTATGCTACTTTCAGTGTACTTTTTTCTCTCTGCTTCCCTGTAATTTCAGGTAAACTAGGAAATAGTCTTGGAAGGTACTTCCCCGATGCACGGTGCTGAATTACGGGGTAAGTAAAGCTCATAATTTAGGTGTAGAGCTGCAACACCCACAGCTAATTGAAATTATGACAATATATATTAGAGCGCAAAACACGTGGGCCTTCAATATTTCAGTATTTAGTATTATATATATTATATATATATTTTTTTCTCTGTTTTCCACGCCCCCTAAACTATAAGTCAGTTATTTTGACAGACTGTCTGACGTTTATTAAGTTGGAGCGGGCTCATTTGTTTGTGGCCCGGAAGGAGTGCAATTCAGCCAGATAAATTCTTAACAATAAATTCACTTGAATTTATTATGCAATTAGTTAAAGACGGCTGCGGCTGTGGCTGCGGCTGCGGCTGCCTGCATAAATTTCACACTGACCGACAAAAAGCAGCTAACAAGAAGTCTAACTAATTGCTGTGCGCCAGCTGCTGCCTGTCACCGGAAATAAAACCGAAAAGCCAAATAAAACATGGCTGAGAATTTTCAAAAGTTCCTCGCCGCATTCTCAAATGGAAATGGAAATGGAAGCACGAAGGGCCTTGGGATTTGTTATGCAACTTAGCAGCGAAAGAGAAAGCGAAAGAAAGTGTATCAGAAGGTCCCGGAAAAGTCAAATTATATAAAAAGCATTTGTACTTAGATATATATATAAATATATGACCTTGAAACTTTTGGATTAGGGCATAAAGTTGGTGAATATTTCCCAATTAGATTCTAGCTTGAGTGTTGGGAAAGTTGTGAAAGTGGAAAACTTAGGCTGAAATTGATATCAAGACCTTATTAAATAATATATATGTATGTATATATTTCCCATGGTATTTTCATCATTTGGCCTTGAAATGAATTGCAAGTTCAAGACTCTTAAGCAAACTTTGCTACAATCTCTGGCAGATGCAGTCAGTGAAAACTTGTTAGCCCTGCCCACAACAAAACCACTGACCCACTTGGCCAACAGGCCAAAAGTTCAGCTAAACGAAATGAGCCGCAGCCTTTGTAATTGGAATTTTGTTATTGGGTCTTGTTATAAAATGTTAAATTCTTGGCTAGGATGAAAGTTGTCTGGTCACAGGTAATTGGGAAAGCTCATAATGTTACTCTTTCTGAGGTTGGCTATGGCAACTTGTTTAATCAAGGTAAGAACAGGTAACTAAACTATGGGAAATAGCTGTTTAAGTGAATCAAAAAGGAAGCATAGAAAGTATCTCTTGAAGTCCAATTCGTAATAGGTTCCTTCTTCACCTTAAGAGCTGACTTTGATACTGCTGACATTTGGCTTAAAGCTTACTCTTAGCAATTCGATATACTGTTACACCTTTCGGGGAAGCTTCAAATACTTCGGGGCAGACTACCGTTGTTTTGGGTAATCGATTGAGCAATAGATCAAATGTAAATCTGTCAATCAATCAAACGCCTTTAATCAGCAAATCAACAGCACGAGTTGATTGACAACATGTTGACAGTTGAATTCGCATTGAGCTGCTGCCAGTTGGGGTCTCTGTTTCCATGGACATATCGTCGTGCGACGGGTATATTTACCAGATGGGGGATAGATCAGACCCCCCAAACTCATTTAGAGCGCCTGCCACATAAGCATTCAAGTTCAATTTCTTTGGCAGAGTCAACTGCAACTGACAACTGGCTAACCGTAAAGTAAACTGAAAGTTTCTTGCATCTAACAGATACAAATTTGTTGTTGTTTTTGTGTTTATGTTTGTAGTTGTAGTTGTTTTTGCTGTTTACCAAAGCGGCGTTTAATTGGAAACACAGTTGGGTGTTGGTTTTGACCGGTCTCTGGCTGCAACTGCTGTCTTCATCAACAACATCAGCAACATCACAACAGCAACTGTTGCAGATCTGAAGATCTGAAGATGTGTGGCGTGGACAACTGATGGACGTGGACATTTCGTTTGATTCTGGACTCTGGCTACCTGGATATACGATACGAAACCCGTTTCAAATAACTCGATCAAAATAATCAAATACAAGTACAATATTACGCATACGCCACATTTTACCGCTGAGAAGAAATGCCCAGACAGTTTTGGCTCTTGATTGCCCCAGCTGAATTCAGAGTTTCTGGGTTCCGAGTTTCCCAGTTTCGAAGTTTAATTGCAAATTATTCAAATGCTACACAGACGCCGTCGACTTTGCAGCTGTCATAACCAGTCGGTCTGCCCGATCCCCTGCCTCTGCCCCTCATCCTCTAACCCCTTCACCCAATCGTACATCTTGTCGCTTTGCAATTATGTCTGAAATTAACAACAGCGCCCGCAACAGGCACGAAATAAAAAAATAAATAAAATAAAAAATTGTACAAAAAAATATGTGAAATGTGTAAAAAATTTCCAACGTTTGTTGTCAAATCAAATTAGGCGTGAAATGTAGTTTAAGCTTTGCCTAAAATATTTTCCCAACGACAACAATTTTTATATTTATGTTTTTCTCTCTCTCCCTTGTTATATGCAAGTGTTTTGCCTGGCGCCACGTGCGCAATTTTATGGTGAAAACAATTTAAATAACTATTTTTCTTGTGTGTTTTTTTGTTGTAAACTAGTTAAGATCGTAAATGATATATCATTGAGATTGTTTGTTGCCGGGCGCACAGGCTGTGCGTTATCAGTGTGTTGATATTCTTAACCTGATAAAACACCGATGTACTCAACATTATCTCAATTGGCGGCACCAACAGGCCATTTCCAATACCCTGTACTCGCCAGAAACAGGGGTTTAATGAGTATCATGAAGTTCATAAAGTATTTATAGGGATTCTTTGATATCAGAAACAAAACGTATCCTCTGTAAAAATACACAGCTCTTATCTAGGGTATCTACCAGTCGAGCCTCGCTTAGACTGCGCCTACTTGTTTTCTATAGTCAATGCATTTCTGATAAGCCAGCTGAGGCGACCAGAAGCAGGCCCAAATAGCTGCAACACGTTAACATGGCCAGTATGCAGCAGTTGCTGTGATGTTGCTGCTGCTGCCGATGTTGGCTGCGTCTTAAGTTGCATTTATATGCAAATAACTTAAATTGTTTTCAATTTGCCTTGGCCGCCACATTCCTTAAGCCAACTTGCAGCTAATTTTATGGCTAATTGTCTGGTTGCCTGTTGGTTGCTGTTGTTGCTGTTGCTGCTGATTGCTGATGAAGTTGTGATATTTGCGATAAAAAATGTATGTGATAAAAATTATAAAGCGTCGATAGTTATAGCCAGGAATTTCTTAATTGCCCACTGCCAGCCAAAGTCAATAAATTGGCTCTCAGTCTTACCAACAGGACAATACAAGTGCGAATAGTTGAAGCGGCAATTTTCAAAGCATTCAATATATATATATATCTATATACAGGTGCGTCTTAGAGGTAACAACATTTTAACCCAGTTTTTTTGGAGATGTCAATCTGACCCGATTTCTATTTTGTTGGCTTTTAGCACGTGATTTGTCCTTAACCTAAACGTTACTCAAGCTGACAGCTGCTCCTTAAAGAGCAGCTTTAAGCCAGGCAATTAGAGCATGACGTAAGCTCCGTTTGTCCTTTCAGATTGTCTAGTTGAGATATTGTAGCTACTAACGAGTACGAGTATATATATTGTAGATTGTAATCCATTTTCAATTTCCTTGCCAGACAAAAAAGAAATCTCATCCACTCGGAAATTAATCAGGCTTGAGGCAAAACGGAAATACATTTGTGATTCTCTTCTTCTTCCTGCTTCGATTTGCAATTTATGCGACAGTCGCAATGCGGCAGAAAATAAATAAGTGCCCAATGGACCCATCAACTGTAAAGGGGAAACAAACCAGAAAGAAATCTGCACAAAGCTGGAAATTGCAGCACAGATAAATCACAATTTCAAGAACATTAAAAGAACGTAAAGTAAATAAATAATATAAATACTTTTCTGACAGATCTGTTGTATATATATGATATATATATAATAATAATCTGCATAAAATCTACTGGCTGAAAAGTGTATTCTCGAATTGTAATTATATACAGAAAGGATCCTCTGTGCTTAAGATGCCTAAGAATAAACGTATCAAAACGGAACCATTTCCAAGCTTATTTAGTTCTACTGCATATAGACCATATATAAAGATGTTTTAATAAAAATAGTTGTAGAGCAGGATATTCTATAGATATACAAAAATAGTAGTGACATATTTAAAGATGTGTTCATAAAAATAGTAGTTAAAACTAGTATTGGAGGGATCCTTTTCTAAGCATATTTTACTAATTCTACTCTATAGAGATATATGCAAGGAAGTGTTCATAAAAATAGTAGTGACATCATTCATAACAATTTTCCACAGGTTGCGTTCTCAATATTATTATATATAGATTTAAGTAAGGACGTGCTCATCAAAATAGTAGCGCCTTTTATGTCAGCTGTCTTAAGACGTAACATTAATTAATAATCAAATATATAAGCAAGTGCCGAGTCTACCCTTTGGAACTTCTTTAACGTCACACAAACCACTTTAAGCTGTTGGAACTGCTTGAACCCAAGGCTATATAATATATTGTTCAGATATAAGCCATTTGGGTGCATGTACGATATCAGGAGGGCTGCACGTTTCTGTGATAGCTTTATTTTCAATATTCGATGGCCCTTCGATGATACGCCCGAGGTACGAGCGCACCCAGGGTTAAGTTTAAAGTCATCTAATAACGAGTACTAGGGGGCATTATGAGCATTACGAGTATTACGAGGAGCTTAGAGCTCTGGGAATGCGAAACGAATTGAAAATGCGCAGTTCACTCGTACCCAATGCCCGCATATGATGAACCATTGAAATTTGCATTGACTCTTAACCAGTTGCAATACTGAGAATCAGAATGGGAATAGAAATGGGAATGTGAATGAGTATGTGATTCAGATTGTGAATGTGAATGAGAATCATGTACTCACAATGCAAATGTGATTGCCATTCTTATGTGGTAAGAACAACTTGAATAATTGTTATTGTAATTACAATGCTGCACTTGCGGTTGAATATCTGATTATAACATTACTTTAGTTTAGTAGATTGCTGAACAGCGCTGACATAATGACAAGTTTGCGAACAGGAATGCATATTAATAGACTTCAGACAGATTGTGAGGTCTTAAGATATGGAAATGTTAAACCGGTTATCAACTCAGTCAAACCACAAGAAGCATTAGCTGTTGTTAATGTGCCAAAGGGTAATTATAGTCTTAAGTTTATTCATCAAATGAATAGGAAGCCACATCGCATGCCTCGATATCCAGTTCAGAATAGTTCAAAGCACTTTCCAGCATAAATCGTAGATTCCACTTAAGTCCCATACCATTTTCTCCTGCTCGTTTAATTGTCATTTAATTTGCTTGTCCACAAGTTTCCTCTTCCTATGATAAGTCTTCCCCCAAGCTGTTTAATCGATTGCTTTTTAATTGTGCAAACAATCATTTTGCTGAAGGGCAGTTCGCACATGTTGCACATAGCAGTAATTACGGCAAACATTTAGACGCCAGTTATTATACGATATTTATAAGGCAATCCAACAAGTTTGATGCAGTCATGAACTTGGCCACAAGGAAATGGAAATGGGAATGGAAATGCCATTGAGCTGAGACCCGCCCGCATATTGTTGCCCTGACATTGAATTGCATCCACTTATATAAACTCTCATCTAACTGTAAAAGCAACTGACTTCGACTTGGCCAGACCCCCATTAGCAGTCGATGTGCCTGCCTCGTGCCCCAGCCATTATCAGACATTGCCATCGCTTGCATTGAGTTGTCAGTGTCTGTTCTTAGCACTTTATTAAATGCTAGTTTATCGACTTGTTTCCTGCCTTTTGTGTGGCTGATTATCATCGGCTTGGCTTAGGATTTGCCATAGGGTAGTAAAGCTGATGGCTTTTAGAACTTAAAGTTCTGTTTAAAGTTCCAGATACTCAGATAGTAGTTACATCAAGAAAGTAATCATTGCATATATAACTGATTATGTGATCTCTGTGTGATATCCTATTGAGTAATTGAGTAGCTAAGGTCAGTATTTGGTTAATGTACTTGTTCTTTGGACTTGTCAACGGCATATTTTTAGAAAGCTGCACTTCAGCTGATTGTTCCGATAACTATTAAAATATTTGCCCAGATTTAGTTCTGGTTGGTTTTGCATTCGAAATCGCAGTCAAGCCTGAAAGCTCAGACACAACTATTTTCCCATACGCGTCAAAACAAGTGTCATTGTTAGACAGAGGCGCACGCCTACAAGCTCATCCTCAACCTCATCTCCATCCTTTCACCCAGCACCCAGAAAATGGCATACCCAACTTTCCCACAGTGGCCACAGCGCTGCCACTTGAGCAGCGGCCCACAGGCGTGAGTGCTGGCTGCAATGTGGCAAAGTGGCAAACACGCAATTCGCAATTCGCCATTCCACAGTTGCGCACATATTCACAATTCCACAATTCATGATCAAGTGCAATCTTTTGACATTAATATGACAACAAAAGTTGCTGGCGTTGAAGGCAAAACAAAACAATCTCAAACCTGTCCCAAGCTCAACTGGAAGATGCCCTGGTTTCTGGACAAACCCAAATTCTGTAGGAGCAAGCAGACCAGAGAGTTGATATCTCGAAAGTTCATCCTTTTTACATATAGCTTCAGCAGCTGCTCATACCCTTTCTTAGACTTACGCTCAGTACAGGGTATAGAAACAGAACCAGACAATGCCAGGCAAAAATCAATTATGCGCACGAGGCAGAGTCAGTGGTGGCCACAACAATGAATGACAACTACAGCTCCAACTGGGACCCGCGTCCCAGCCTGGAACTCCGCAATGATTGAGTATGCGACAGGCGAGCAGTGACAGGCGGCGCACAGGCGCAGAAGCCAAAAGCCAAAGCCAAAGCCGACGCCGAGGCCGGGGCAGGAGCAGGAGCAGAAGCAAAAGCACTTGCCCATCCGCTGATGAATGTCTGTCAAATTGCTGACACGCACGCAGTCGCGCAGGCAGTTGCTGACATTGACACAATGTGACTGGGATTGAGGAATGGAAATGGTATGTCGGAATGGTATTTGGACAGTGTAGAGGGGAGGGGCACAACAAAGTTGCAACGCTGGCTGTTTGGCGTCTGGGGCATGAAAATATTTTATAGCATTTAATTTCAACTTCATACGGGCCTGTCATCTAATTGAGTTGTTGGCTGGAGCCGCTCGAAAAAATTTATCGGCATATTAATGCAGCATATTTCAAATGTCTGCCAGTCGATGGCCAGGCTGACTTACTTCCTCAGTGGATGCTGGATGCTGGATGCACACATACCCCCTCCTCCTTGGGAACATGTTTATGCAATTTGCCGAACAGCCGAACAGCTGGGCAGCTGAACGTTTGGACTACTGGACGCTGCTACCCAGCGGCCTCTTGTCTTATCAAATGATTTTATTTATGCTATGGGCGCGCATGTGTGCGATAATTGGATTATTTACTTTCGCGGCTTAGCTGCCAACAAAGTTGTGAAAATTGTCGGGTTTTCGCTTTCTACGAGTAGTATATAAACTTGGTCGATCATCGCCGTCTTGTTGCAGTTGCAGTTGCACTCGCTGATTCGCTGATGGAGTCGTCTATTGGTTTATGTCTGCGGTAGTTCGACTTTGGACCAAACACTTCACGTTGAGCTACATACGAACGAGTCCCTGCCATAGAAATTCATTACAGTTTTTATGCTTATTGATTTTACTTTAAACATATATCGGCTTTAAGCTATATTATCTTAGGTGTATTGGACATCGTTTGTCTTTATAGCAGCACTTGAGCAGTTGAAGCTAATTACAAGTACTAGTCTTTAGTTTGTCTTTAGTTTTATTTGACTAAACTTATGGCTTAACTGCTTAATCCCGAGTATCACTAGTTTTCCATTTTCATTTGTTTATTCAGCGCAAATCAACAGAGCTCGCTTTTAGCTCTTCTTGACACGCCTCGTCTCGTGTTGTGTTGGCTGCCTGTCAATGCTCGCCAGCTGCTGCTGCTGTTTGTAACCCAAAACCCATTGAGACAGTTTGCAACGGCACAGTGCAACACCCAAGTGACTCCCGGGCTATATATATATAGTCTGTACCCCTTACTCGGGGGCATTAATATGTATGAGCCGTGTCAGGAGGCAACGCCAAAACGCGTTTATCAACCATGTGAAACGTGCGCTGATTCCGTCTCGCTCCACTGTCGCCTCCTTCATCAGCTTTATTCGTGTTGTTTGACCCAATTAACGCGGCATTATAAAGTCGTAAAGCATGGGAGACGTGTGATGCCAGAAAATTAGCAAATAGACAAGACCCAAACACTGAATAGACACAGAGACAAAGGCAGGGAGCGAGTAGGTGGGTGGGTTCCCAAACCCAAACCCCAGCCCCATTCCTATTCCCATTCCTATTTCCATACCCATGCGCCACATCGCATTAAATGTGCATGCAAATTCGAGTGAATTCATAAATCACAAATCACTTAGACAAACAGTTTGGGAAACGTGGCTGAGGTGGATGTAAATGTCTCTGACTGGTTGCCAGTTGGCTTTCAGCCGCTGGTAGCTGGTTAACGTTTTGGGTCTGCGTTTTGGGCCCTGGGTTGGGGCCATGGGCTTACAAATGTTCATGTTTGTGCGATAATATTGACAAATTGTGCAAACATTCGCACACAATTAATAAACCCAGACCCACACGACCTCCTCGACCACGAGCCCACGGCCCACGTGCGGCCAGCGCGTGTTTCCAAAGACAAAGCTACTGAGACAAGAGCGAGACACGACTGAGACACGACCGAGACAACATAATTCCAATTTCAGGCGGGCCTCCAGCTACCCAAAAAGCACAATCCAAGAAGCTAACTGTCGCTATGCATTAGGTGTCAAACTGAGTTGGCACATTGGGGCCAAGCATATTGCAAATTACTTCAGATTATGTCATGGAAAACTGTTCCCAGAAACTGTTCTCAATAGTCAGCCCTTATATTTTCTTTGCTAAAGCATTTAATTTATTTCAATAAGTTAGACAAGCAGAGAGATCAGTTTGTTTTCGCTATAGAAATGCATGTCTTTCAACCACTGTGCACAGTTGCTCTAACAGAAGCACAATACCTAACGCAATGTTGAACAATCAATGCACGTATAGAGTCAGGCGCCCACACACTGAGAACGTCAGCCTGGACTGGACCTGGATCTAAGTCTGCCTGGACGTGAGTCCGGGATACGATCGCCCACGGCAGAGTACAGGCGTCTCGATGAGCTTGCAACTTTGTGGCATTCTGATTGAGACTGCTGCAAAAAAGAGCAGACGGCGCAAAAAGCGGACCCTTTCAAATGATAGGAGCAGCAAATCCTGCTTTGTATCTTGTGGCATGCCACTTCACAACGGCGGCGACAACTACAGTGCTGTGATTGATGATTCTGGCACTCGCAGTTGTCAGTTGCCAGTGGCCAGTGGCCAGTGGCCAGGGGCCCGTTGCCTTTGATGTGGCACCAGTACTTCCTTTGGCCGTACTTCATACTCCACTCCAGTCGACTCCACTTTCGTTTTCCTACTAAAGTCCACAATTTATGCAGCATAACTCGTGTGTTTAGCCAAAGTTGCCTTTGGACAAAGCACTGGGCCCAAACTTAAGCCGCTTGTCTGAGCTTCGGAGTTCGGAGTCCGAGGCTCCGAGGTAAGCAGCTTAGAGCCAGGAAACCGCGACAGACATTTGTGTTGACAAATCAATTAAATGTGAAATTTAAAGGCGCACAGTAGCGCCAATCCGGCCGGGTCCAGGCCAGAGCTCGCATCGAATTAGCTCGTCCACTGCCAGATAAACGAGTGCCAACACGCAAAGCAGCGCCTCTGGCTCGGATCTGAGCCTGGTTCTGGTCCAGAGCCTAGACCTGAGCATGTTTGCGGCCCAGTGGGCCTGTGGGCTTATGGGCCTTATCGAAATACATTGATTGCTTGGCCCCGGTGCATGCAAATCGTAAAGTGTGAAAACAAATTGCAAACTGGAGCCGAAAGCGCCGGCGGGGCACAGGAAACTCATTGCAGCCGCCAGATAATTGCACTCGATTTGTAATTCAAGATTAAGGGCAACCAGGCGACAGACAGACAGACGTCGCTCTCAGGCCACGGTGGATAGGGCCTCCACTTTTCGATCTTTACATTTAATTTATGTGCACTTGACGGCTTTGGCATTTTTGCCTCAGATAATCACTTAAAATGTGGGCCATGAGTTAAGTGATTATGTAAATTTTGACTCTCTGTTTGCCCCCTAGACACGCTGTGCGAGTAACCTTCAATTGAATAGGAACAAAGATTCGCATGCCACCAAATGAAAGGCATCACAATTTATTGCCAATTTAATATAGAACGTTATTAATTCAGCTAAGTTTTACTCAACGTACAAGAAATAAAAGAAAAATTACATAAAGAAGGAAAGATTTGGTATCAAGGCTGACTTAATATGGGATTAACTTTCACCCAGATATAATCAATCTAGGAAGTATCTGTTCTCAGCAAACCAGCTTTACTTTTATTCAAGAATATCTCTTAAAAACTCTAAATATTTACGACAGAGCAAACTTTCCACATAATTTTATGTACATCTGCTTAAGATAGTTTCCAATAAATTATAACAAGATTCTTAATTAAAGTCTTAATTAGATATTAAGAATATGAACTATTTAAATGTTATGCAAATGCTTGTGTTTTGCCGTTTGGATACTTACATCGTATTTACTTGACCTCATTTTACCCATTTATTTTGCATCTAATTTGCATTCGTATTTCGGCTACGCTATTTTGTTATATTCAATCGAGGCGACCATTTGATAAACGGATAACAGAAAATTCGTAGCTTAATTTAAATTAATTTATTTATAAATTATTAATATTTATTTTTGATTTTCAATTTTCAATTTTCGATTTTCGGATTTCTGATTTCAGATTTGTTGCTTTCAAATACTCGTGTAATGATAATTGTTCAATTCAATTGAGAAACTGATTGATTTTGAATTATAATTTCGATAGATGGATAGCTTTTCCTTTTTGTATATACTTATTCGAGTTACAAGTTACAATTATTGAATTTTTCATTGAAATATATATATAATATATTTTATTGTAGATATATTTAAGAATTTTGAACACCTTTTCGATAAGCACTTTTTATTGAAATTTATTCATTTATTTTATGCACTTTTTTCTATGTATATTTATTTATTATATTTATTGTAAGTTTATATTTTATTGATTTATTGTTGGCGATACTTTTCTTTTGTTTTAGTAATTAATTATTTATTTTGATATCGCTTACACAGTCTTTGTTAATTGATAAAAAGTAAAAAGGCTTCTTCAATTGTTGCAACTGAAAGTTAAATAAAAACAGATTCCCTTTTTAGTCAAAACTATTGTATTACGCATACGACACGTGGCACCAGCCGCTGTCTAACTGTGACTGAATTGGGCTAAACTAAGAAAATGTGTTGGGTACCAGCGCGAAATAGCGAAATAGTGGGCCAAAGGCCGGAAATCAAACGGTGATTTCGATAAAACTAGCTTTCTGGCTAAATGTTCTCGAACTGTTACTTTCAGACGATTTGCTCAGCAAAATTCGACGATTTTACGAGTGTTTTCTCTAATGTTTCGCCTGACATTATTCGCTTTGGCCTCTGCTCATTGTTGTTATTATTATTGTTCTTCTTTTTGTGGGGAAAAATCGTTAGGCTGAGGCAGAGCCACAAAAAACAACAACAAATGCCAAAAGTGCACGAACGAGCAGACTGTGAAAAATGTTGTGAAGAAGGTGGGCAGAAGGAGGATGAGAGGAGAGGGAAGAGGCAAGCGGGGAGGCAGGCAAACTAAACACACGGCCAGCTACAGGGGGACAGGAGGAGATGGAGGCAAGCAACCACGTGAAAAAAGCCGGAAACAGAAATCGATTTGCACCAAGCGTTGAAATGAGCATGTGTTTTTCTATATGTATGTGTGTGTGTGTCTCTATGTGTGTGTGTGTGTGTGTAGTAAAGTGACACAGGAAGAGACGAAGGCTCGTCTTATGCATGGCCCCCATTGTGCTGCAAGCGTGCAATGAACACTCTCTCTCTCTCTCTCTTTCTCTCTCTCTCTGTCGCTCGGCTCAATTGTTATAAACAAATGTCGGCATCGATTCGGTTGTGGAAATAGTTGAATGAGTTTCGGAAAATTCGGAAAATTCACACGCCGAAATTATGTCACACACGCAGCGCACGAAAGTAGGCAACGAATTCGTACTGTGCCACGGCGTTTCTCTATTTTAACCACTTGCGGCACTTGTGCTGCAACAATTGTTCATAATTTTAAATAAATTATTAAAAAATTAATTAATGCAAAAAAACGGAAAATATTTTAAAAATTTTATTTGTTTTTTGCGTTTAACCGTAGCTGCTGCTGCTGCTGTTGCGGCGGTTGCTGCTGCTGCTGCGGCGGCTGCTGCTGCTGCACGACGCGTTGAAAATTCACGTAACAATTGATTTGTGTGTCAAAAATGTCACAAGTGTCAAATCCGTAAGCAGCGCTGCGCTGCGTTTGAGAGAGCGCTGCTCGCACACACAGAGAGACTCAGAGAGACTGCGAGAAAGTGAGAGAGAGAAGAGAAAGATGAGCGCGAAGAGCGAGCAGCTTCTTTTGGAGAAGAGAGCGCAAGCTCTGTGAGGCAGAAAAAGAGATTTCTAATCTGAGAAGCACGTGTGTCCTTTGAAAGAGCGTCGCACTGAGAGCTTTAAAGCTCTGCCGGTGTACTAAGGACTCCAGGCTGTCAGCAAGCTGATCTCAGTTAGCAGCTAGAAAGCCAGTTAACTGTACGCAGTCATACGATACGCTAAGAGCTTTTCCCCCGAACAGAACATATGATAATGTATCTGTAACGTATTTTCAATGGAAAACTCTAGCTGTGGCGCGTGGAAATGTTTAGTGTATATATAATAAGTATATATTCTCAATAACTCAATAAACTGGGGTAAGAATATCTAAACTACATCATAATTAGCGAAAACTCTGCTTAAGTTTCAGCGCAATTAGCAATCAAATTTCCGTTTAAGCCAAGTACAGCTTCTTCTCGTTTTTCTTCTGTTTATGTTTTGAAGGCTTTACTGTAGTTTGCCAGTTCCACAGTTCGTATGATTCAGTGAAGACCCTGGCAAATCACAGAGAAAAGTCCTGAAAAGGGTTCGTCTTCGTCTACGTTTACGTCTATTCCTTTTGACCACACTCTCTAAACGGCTTAAAAGGCTCAAGTGTTCCTAAGTAGGATACGAATCTGAAACGTTTTTCTTCCACATTGCACAACAAGGGGCGTAATTCTTAAGACTGAGACTAACAGAGGTGTGTATGTAGGTGTTAAGCTAACGGTTCATAGATAGTCTAAGCCTTAAGAAAGATAGTCTCGGACTAACACTGATACACACAGAGACACACACAGTCGTTTAAGCACATACTTGTACAATTATAAAGATTGTTTTGATTTTATTTGGATTGACTCTTGTTTGGGCTTCCACAGATCTTTCTTGAAGTACATTGAAGTATATATTCGTAATGTTATTAATTAATTAATGAATTAATTAGGCTCGTTAGCGCATTTGTTGTTAGAGTGTTAAATGATACGAATTTAGCGACGGCGAAGCATTTATTCGCATTCGATTCTCGATTCTCGATTCCCGATTCCCGTCTCTCTAGCGACTAGCGACTTTCGACTCGCGGCTGCGGTTTCTGTTGTGAACCCAACTAAATGCGATGCGAAACTGGCCGACCAGGCAGAGCCCGGCATTGACGATGGTTTCTTATTGGAACAGAGCCACACACACACTGTGAGGGGTAGAGAGACGTATGTGCCGGAGACGGGGGAGAAGAGAAGAAGGAGACGCTAACGGAGACGGAGACCGGCCAGCGTCAGCTGCGTCGCGTGAGTGGATAGCGGGTTGTATGTGGTCTGTCGGGTGGGGACGGGGGGAGCAACGACATTGCTGCTGTTGCTCTGTATAACTGTGCGTGTGTGTGTGTACTCATGTGTGTGTGTGTGTGTGTGTGTAAGCCACTTGAGGCTAATAACAACAGCAACAACAACAACAACTGAAACAACAACAAGAAAAAGACCAACGAGCAAAGCGAGTTGATTGCAACCGAACTTGTGCCAGGAGCTCCAGTTGAGAAAGCTTCGCATATGCCGCTATCAACTGAGCAAACTTGCAACCACATGTAGCGGGAGAGAGTAAGACAGCGAGAGCGCTGAGAGAGACAGAGAGACCGGGAGAGATAGTGAGCGAA
Organism: Hirtodrosophila trivittata; assembly: GCA_035045065.1. Lineage (NCBI taxonomy): Eukaryota > Metazoa > Arthropoda > Insecta > Diptera > Drosophilidae > Hirtodrosophila > Hirtodrosophila trivittata. The sequence goes on along the minus strand of JAWNNK010001311.1, from coordinate 15,319,284 downwards.
AAAGAGAGGTAGAGAGATAATTTTGCTTAAAGAGCGTACGAAATTGGGTCTCTTTTTCGCACTTTGCGGAAGTTTTCTCCCAGAGCGAGTGTGTCACTCAATGCGAGAGAGAGCCAGAGAGAGAGGGGGGGAAAGAGACAGCATAACGGTTGATGCGGTTCGATGCCAAAATTGCATGCGACTTAAATGTTGTTAGTCATACTTAGAGCTCAGCCAAAGGCTATTGAGTAGCTCTTAGGGGTTGGTCCTAAAGGCACGCAATGTCGCAATGCCCATGGGGTGACCATCTATACTCTATTTGAGCATACAGCTACAGTAAAAACCCGCTAGATTGAACAAACATAGGAAGATATATTGTCTCTCAAGTTAATCAAACAAACAGAAACATTTCATAAAGCAATATTTTACTTATAGAACAGAGACTGAATATATATTTATAAGAAAGGAAAGGAATCTTTGTGGAAAGGATGGAAATTAATAAGAAAACTAATTACTTAATTATAAATACGCATTTTTCCATTCAAAGTTCATTAAGGATTAAATGGTTCTAAGGATTTCACTTAAGTTTCCATTGAAATTTGAATTAATTTCCTGAAAATTTCACATAAAAGATATTTAGCCTTAGGCAATTGATACTGTAATTTGAGGAAAGCTTTCAGAAAAGCCGTTAGCATTGTAAACAGCAACTGGTCACCCTAATTATACTACGCTCTCAATAGCATTCGCTCTCCCAGTGCCTGGGGGCTGCTGCCCACCCCTCGAGTCTTGCGCAACACTCTCACCACTCTCGCTCTCGCATGCGATAATTGGCTGACTTACAAGGTTGCATGCAACAACAGGTTTGAGTTTGAGTAGCTGTTGCATGGCCAGCAACATGTTGCAACATATTAAATAACATGCAGTTGCCATTGGCATTGCACAGGACCCGATACGATATGCCAGAGGATAGTCTGCCATAGGATCATCTCCAGACATGGTTGATTAGCGACACGCGATGCCCGCATCTGCTGCAACTGCTGCAAGTGATGCAAGTGATGCCTGAGCGGAGTCTGGCGACTGGCGACTGGCAGTAATCAGTTATTAAGGTGTTTGTGATATATTGACAGCATTAAGGCACAGATAGTTGAGATTCATTAATCATAGATCCTTATATCCTATTAATCTGAACACCACAAACAAATCCCCAGCCCTGCAGCCTCTTTTGCTGTTAATGGTGTGAACACGCACAGAGTAACAAATTGCAAGGCAACAACAGTTGGCCAGCAAACTGGCCCAGCGACTGGCCAGCGACTGGCCAAGAGCCACCCGCGCCAAACAAAAGAAACGAACCCGCCGAAGGACAAGAGCCTCCAGCCGGCCGCCGCTTCGCTTCCATCGTAAAAAATACGTTACACGCATGCGCAGCGGGTGGTTCAGCGATGTAATAAAACGCAGGCGCTGAATACTCTTACTCTGCATATCAGAGCTCACATATCGAAGCTTTCGATCAAATTGCCTATCAGATTGCCCATACCTGCAACTATGAGGATAATCAAGGCAACGGGAACGGGAAGGGGTGAAGGGGTTTCAGTTTAATAAGCGCCCGTAAAAGCAAGCTCACAATATCTGAGCAATAAATAAATGACAATTATGAATTGTTCGCCGGAACCGGCCCTGGACCCAGGCGAGGCGAGGCGCATCCCAGGCCCTTTGGCTCCACTTAACAAGCGGCGCCCGCTGGTGCGCTATGAGCAACATATATCCACCAGCAACTATTGCAGCTGTGCTGCTGTCGTCGTGCCAGCCCATTAATTTGTTGTTTATCGCACCTTGTTAAAATCCCATTGCCCGTAGAGATGTGTCGCCTTTGGAATTCCACAAATGCCCCAAGATCAATAGAAGCTCAGAGAAATCAAGTAAATGTTGCGTAAGTAGTTAAATAATATTTAACTATATAATAAGAACTCTTAAACTTAATGCTAATCGATATTCTAAAGAGAGCTTTAAGTACAGTTGAAGCAATATCCAGGAATAACTCTGATCTATCATATATATAACTGGTATTTTCTAGTATCAACTTTAATACTCCCATATAATATAATATTAATTATGAGATTACGAGTTATTATTGCCAAATATTTCTTTGACAGCTCAATAGGTGTCCGAAAATAAAAATAAATCTAGCAAAAATGTCATAGATCATAAAAGTATTTCTCTCTTTTGGCCAAAGCTGTCAACACCAGCCACCAGCTACCAGCTTCCAGCTTCCAGCTAAACTTTTAACTGACAGTCAGTAAATTTGTTGTTCGGTTGTTATTTTTTCTATATTTTTTGTCAAATTCCGCGCATATTTTTCCCTCATACATTTTCATATTTTGTGTACAAGTTTATAGTATTGGCCCGTTGTTGATTTATGCAAATTATTAAACGTTTTCTAATAACTCATTATGCCGCGTAAACAACGCGCCGCATGACTGTCACTTTGAGACGATCTCCGAGATCGGAAGATCAGAGACCAGAGACGATCCGGGAGCTGAGACGTCAAGCTTGGAGATTTCGAAAACTTGAACCCGGCTGCGAGCAGAAGGCCTTCGACTGAGGCCTGACACCCCCTATGCCATCCATCTACCCTTTTTCCAATTAGTGAGGAGTTAGCGGAACCCTCAACCAATAACAGTTACCTCTTTCTATGTTGTTATCCAACACTCGATTTGTTGTTGTATTTCCGTAGTTGTCTGTCAATTTTCGCATGTGTCTACTGCGCCGGAGTGTCATAGCGCTTAGCTTGCTGTCATCTCGGAGTCTGTAAATATTTTCCAATTGGTAATTGATCAAATATTTTCAAAAGCGTTTTTTATTTTCGTTTTTACGGTTTTCTTGACCTGCGTCCAATGCTCTTTACAGTCTGTGAATTCTACTTGTTGTGCAAGCTTTTCCTTTCAATGAAACTGTACACACACACACACACACACACATATGTATATAGTATGGGATTATCTTAACAGTTCAATTAGCATTTTATTTAGCGGAATTTTCCTTCAATTGCAACGATGTTGACCCACTAAAAATGGCTTCGAGCTAAATAGTCGCACCACACTGAGAGAAAATACTGTCAACTATAGATTAATTATAAGCAAATATGTTTTAAGCTATTATTGACTCGCGAATCGAATGATGTGTCCAAGTTCAGAATGGATAAGTTTTCATTTCTGTTCGAAGAAACTTATTCTATTTCGAGAAACTTTTCTAGCAGCTGCCACAAATCGCTGCTGCTGCTGTTGCATGTGTTGCAGATGTGTCCGCCGCTGGGTTCAACTATTTGCATTTGCATTTTAGCACCTCAACAACTGTGACTCTTGTTGGTCTGCACTGAAGGGGGGCGCAGGGGGTGTGGGGTGTGGGGGTGTGGCACCATCAACCTGCATTGTGCTGATTGCGCATGCAAAGTCACAAACGCAGAGTCGGAGCTAGAGTCGGAGCTGGGAGTCGGTGACCAAATGAAAGTGGGCACCGACTGTTGCATTCTTGCCGTTTTGTATATAACTTAATTCTGTGCGCCTCTGACAGCCACGCCTACAAAAAAGCAGCAACGAGATTGCCAGGCTCAACTCTGGTTTTCACCTGCCTGTTGATCTCAGGTTGTTGTTGTTGTTGGGGGCTGTGTGGGTTGCGCGTCGGTCCGAGGCGCGTATCTAATTACAAAAAAACGAGACAGACGCTGATTTCAAAGATAAATTGCCGACGACGACGACTGCAGTTGACGCACTGCAGCATTTACAGGGCCAGGTGATGGATGTATTTATGCGCTGCGGCGACGCCAACGAAAATAAACAACAGTTTATTGGCACTGCCTGACGATGACTGCGACTCGCTGGACTCGCCTACTCGCGGCCAAACGCCTTTTGGGCACTTACCTGGACCTCAACCTGGGGCTCCATCTATATATATACAAATATATATATATATGCATATCTTTTTTAAGGCATTTTAATTGTTTAACAACATTTACGCGAGTCTCAATGTGCGGAAGGTGTTGTTTTTAGGTCTAGAACCTCGACTAGAAAAATTTCACGACTGCAGTTCCTCGTTTTTTTTTTATGAGAAAGCGTTTTTTATGCACGTCTCGAGCCAGGAACTCACACTTGGAGAGCTGTCCAGGTGTCCAGTTCGTCTGCTTTTGACTGACAGCGGCGCTTTTTCTCACATTTGATTTATGTCACAATTTGAGGAACGCGCCATAGAAGCAATTTCTATGAGTTTTATTTGCTTTTTTGTGGTCTATGGGTTCGGCCAGACCCAGCGAGAGAGCTATGAGTGCATCCTTCAAGGATATGCGAGACAGAGCAAATAAAACATATAAGTTAACTTCCAATCAATCCTGGCGATTTATTACTTCTCTCGAAACGAATCTATTACTAGAGAGTCTCCCCAGGTTAAAGTCTTATACTCGCTGCTCCGCTTAAGCTTCTAGAGCATATCGCACCCTCGAGGCAATGACAACAACTTCCTCACACGATTCAATATGTGGACACAGCAATCTTCTCGATTGAAACAATATGTATGAGAAATATGAAAATTAAAAACCTCTACTTGACCTCAGACGCTGTTGGCAACCGCGTCCAGTGGTCAGTTCCGTGGCCAATGTTCAAGTGGCTGTTTCTCTGAGGGCACAGGCAGAGCTGGAGGGGGCGCGAGGCTTGGGCGAGCATTCGTTAAGTAAACATGCTACGGTACGACGCCTTCCTAAAAACCTGGCATCCATTCCTCAGTTGCAGTTGCATTCGCATTCTCATTCCTTGGCGTCAGTGAGTCCACAACAGAAACAACAACATCATCAACATCGACAGGCAATGTACACAAACATAAACCCACACACAGATCTACATATCCATATCCATATATATATATATATATGTGTGTGTTTGTGTGTGTAACTCTGAAGAACTCAGGGATTGTGTCGGCTTCGCTTTGCATCTTTTGTTCATTTTAGTTTAAATATTGCCTACCTCTGCAGTCCGTCCGTCTCTCAGTCCAGCCTTCTGTCCAGTTGTCCATCGGTCCGTCCACCTTCAGTGGCCGTCCAGCTGCCAATAGTGCATGGCATTTCATGCACTTTTCATCTTTTTCAATCAACTTGGACGACTGGGAGCTGAAAGATACTGAAAAATAACTCAAAAAAAAACAGATAAAAAACAAAGAAAAATGTGAAAAGAAACCAAAAAAACTGTTTCGCTTTCGCTCTTTGAGGGCGCTAGTTTAGGATCTGTCTGTGCTCCTCTGTTTGCCTCATCTTTTAGCCGTTTATTTGTGTTTCTTAATATTTTTGTTAAATGTTTCAAGCGCGCGTAAATTAATCTCGAGCTTAATTGCTTTTGCTTTTCATTTTCATTTTCAGTTTCAGTTTTCGTTTTCGTTTTTCTGTTTTTGCATGCCGCTTCTTCACTTGACTGGAGTGCTACTTGGCCTAAAGGGGCCCTCCATTCGCTCTGGGCCTACAATCTTATACCTTGAGCGCCATCCTTTCAGCCTTTCCAAGTGGTTATAAATATGTTTTGGCTATTTTTAGTGCACCCTTGGCGCTAGTTGGACTGTCATCATTGTCCAGCTGCTTCCTTAGGGATAGACTATTTAGATTGTGGAACTACCAATTCATTTAGCTTAAAGGTAGCCAACATTTTTATGGCTCTTGACTTGTATTCAAATTAAGATTTCAGCATTATTTATGTGCCATTTACCAGAGAAACAAGCTTAAAAAACAATCACAGAAAAGTATCAATAACTTTTGTTTCTTCCAAAATTATTCTTAACTATATGAGAAATACCTGCTCTAACCCATTCTCACCCACCCATGGACATCTATTGAGCAACTGCTCCATTAAGCATAACCAAAATCCAGCCATAAAAGTTTCCAGCTCAGCTGTCCACTTATGCCAATTTATGCACTAGATTTTTGTGTTCTTTTTTTTATATTTTATTTCTTCTCTTTTATCTGGCGGGGATTGAACGAAGCTGCTCAGCGTTTGTCCAGGCAACTCCAGCTGGGCAGCCGTGTTGGTGTTGGAGTGTAGCCTAAGTACGGCTACAAGTGCGATACAAAGGCCGCCACGAGCCTCAGACTAAAGACTGAAGACTGAAGACTGTAGGAGACTGGAGTCTGGCAATTTGTGTTGGACGGGGCGCATGGGCACGATAACAAGATTAGAAAATAAGATTTATCTCATAGATTGATAGATTCGATTACACGCAGCGGCAAGCGGTGCAAGCGGCAAGTGGCAAGCGGCAAGTGGCTGCAACTGCGACTGGGGCGGGCGTATGGCGGCGTGTAATTACAACAAAAGCAACAACATTGAACAAGAACAAAACGAGCTGGGAACGAGTACGGAGCATAGAGAACAGAGATCGGAGCTGGGAGCATAGAGATCGGTGATCGGTGATCGGAGCACGGATTGGTAGGAGGTTGCTCTCGACTCTTTTTTCTCTCTGGCGTTTTAATGGACTTTTAACTGGTTTTTTGTATTCTTTTTTTGGTTTTTGTTTTTGCGGCTGCGCAGCTGCTGCACCTGCAACAAGTTGGGGCAAAGACTTGGAACTCCCGATACGTAGGAGCGAGCCGGCCGGGCGTTGCATATTTACTAATTTAATAATTCAAAAGCATTTAAATTCCTAATCATATCTCGGCAAAGCGACCGGCCAGCGTCTGGATTAGCCGGACTCTGTGAAATGCGAATCGCCTGGGCGCAATTTGTGAAAATTTCTCACCATTTCATGCCTCAAGCTGATGCTGACTCTGGAGCTGGAGTTGGAGTTGGCATGCCCCATGCATCCCCACTGTTACCTGGTCGACTGTGTTAGATTTCCACTTTACTGTCTATGCAATTTGTTGGCTAACTAGATGGCTATCTGCGATCAGTTGTTGTTGTTGTTGTTCTTGTTGTATTTCCATGGGGTTTCTACTTGTTCTTTGTGGCCCGCTGCGCTTTCATGTTCTTTTCATCTTTGGAGCCAGCTCCCTTGCCTCTGCTCCGATCCCCAGACTATTTTGGACTATTACTACTGCATTTTATGCATCGCCTGGCGTTAGTGTTTTGCGTCTTATTAGACTCTAATTGCATTGCCAGTTATGGCCTCGCTCTGCCCAGGCAGCCGATCAACTGATCAACTGGCCATGCACCCATTGGAATTAACATGAAGATAAAACTGCCTGAATCAAAGGGTTCTGCAAATTGACTTTCAATTAGTTTGCAGCTGAAGTTCATGGCAAAGATTAACCGCTATTTGGCCTAGTTACATGCCAAAGCAGCTATTGCGATAACTGTTTGAACAGAGTTCAATAAAACTTCGTTTTTTACTCTGAGAATAAACCACAATTCATTATGACTTTTTATTCTTTTCTGTGCTTTTGATAAATATTTATAAATAAATAAAAGAGTTCAATAAAACCTGAAAATAGTAGTTTTGGTTTTGTGAACTTCCCTAGAAATATTTATAAATAATTAAAGAAGTTTAAGTTCAGCTGAAAATCGATGAGAAGCAGTTGAACTTTTACAGGAGACTCAGCACACTTTAAAGTCTTTTTATAGTCTCCAGGGTATAACTCATATTATAGCTTACTCATTCATTAGGAATATCCAGAAACTATTGAAGAGTTACTCATATACCTAGTATTCCATCAGTAAACATATATATATAGGAACCTCAATCAGATTCAAGCCTTCAGCTGCGTTTCATATCCATAATTGTTCATAATTTTCTGCTTAAAGCACCAAATTTATTATTATATTATTATTATAGAGTTCCGCAGGAATTGATTGAACATGAGTTCATACTGATTAGTAATCGATTCTATACCCCTCTCTCTGCCTTTCTCCCATTTGAAGTCTACTCTTCCATTTGGCGCCTCAGAATCTGCAAACATTACAAAGATATAAATCCAGTTTAAACCACTTTTAGTAGGTTTGGTTTTTAGTTAGTTTTTTGCGCTCAGTTTGGGGCTAAAGTTTATTGGGCTGGCGTCATCAAAGGGTATTACGCAATGCATATCGAATAGGAAGGGAGAATCGGACGTCATAGACCCAGTCAGAATTTTGACTGAAGGTCGTATTAGACACGCGAGTTCTGGCGTCATGTCTGCTCCTCCGCCGCCAAGGGAATACTTTTGCATTGGGCTCCCTTGCCTAACGGTGCCTGGCCGCCATCTTGTCGTCGGCTCGACGTCAGCGCTGCCATTTTTATTTACACAAACTCAATTTGCTCAGCCTTTTTTTATTAGTTTTAGTTTTAGTTTTAGTCGGAAATGCTAGTTGCGGCTATTTTTAACACGAGTAGGCGTCAAGCTCTCAAAGGACTCCTAGTTGGTGCTTTAAGGTCCTTATTTAGGCCAACTTATTTATAGCCTGGGTAAGCCATAACAGGATAGGTTACTAGCTACTCATGGGAAAGTTTTATTGATTCCAGAACACAGGATACAAGTCCTGACAATTATCGATGTAAATAGAAAAAAGTCCTTAAAGGGAGCCACAAATAATAACTACTCAGCGACAACAATGAGTCCTTGAGGCCATCCAGCGAAGAGTCTATTCAACCCAATAAAAAACAGACAAGAAATCCTCCAAATTTGTTACGCATTCATTGAGCAAAACTCAACAAGAGTTTGTTGTGTGTGTGTGTGTGTGGCAAGTTTTGTTGAACGTTGGTGTAGGCGACGCGGCGTCTGCCAGACGCAGACAGAGATTGAGGTCGACCTCATCGGGGTCTAGGGTCTGGGGTCTGGGGGGGAGGAAGAGTTCAGTTTCAGCCTTGTTGCCAAGTGATTGCTGCTGCCTCTGCCCGTGGAGGGGAATTAGGTAAAATGCAGACCCAAACTGTCTGTTTGGGATAACTGTGGTCCAGCATTTGGGTCGTCCTTTGCTCCTTTTCGCAATGTTTCAATAAACTTTGATTGCTGGCAATTATCTGGGTGCTGGCATCAACGGCTCCTGCGCCATTTCAATTTGTCGCTTATCCTTTTTGCATTATTTATGACCAGGTCCTTTGTGCTTTTTGGCCACCAGGATTTGTCTTCAATTACTGCAGATTTTACTCGGATTATGACGGCGCTACCCGCAGCAATTTGGCCCAAAACTTTTTTTTTTTTGCTACATAAAGCAAAAGTTTTATGCTATTTGGGCTCTAATTGAAAGATTGGCACAAGGAGCGCGTTTTATGTCCTTTTATACAAATCGTAGATTAATCGCTTGGCTAACTGAATGGAGGGAGAATCTGCTTTAAATGGAAACACAACTTTAACTCCTTTTAATAACTCATATAAAATCCTCACTCTATAATCAGCCAACCCGCAGGCAAAACTTAACCAAAACTTCAGTTAATCAAAGTCAAATTGAAGAGTCCTCGACTCGCACATGTGACAACTGCAGCAATCCCATTGACAGAGGGTAGAGCATCCCACATCTAAGGATTCTGAATTCAATTGTGGAAGATATGAGCTTAAAGTATGTGGAAATGAGGCTGAGGGAAATTTATGCAGCGTTGTTAAATTTTCACACTACGCTGAAAATTGGGTAGAACGAAATTTCCATTTGCACTTTAAGCCGCCTCACAGCTCGTGTAAGACTCTGCGAGCAGCTGGTGATAAATTCTTATGCGAAAATGGAAAATGGCTTTTCGCAGCGTGTTGGCAATGAATTGCAATTTCCCTTTCTACCAAGGGACCAACTAGCAAGTGAGCTGCTGCTCCTTGTTGCTGTTGCTGCTGCTCCTGCAGGATAATGGCGTGAAAAGCACCTCGCATTCTGCAGCTCCTTTCGAGCACAACAAAATTTAATGAAGTTTCAACAACTTTTGCTGTTTTGTTGCCTTCCCTCTCCCGCTCAAACTTGCCACACACACACGCCGCTGTTGCAGAAATGTTTGCTGCATATTTACAACACTTTCAAATATTTTTATACTATTTTTTTCTATTTGTGTTTCTGGCAAATGCGTCGCCATGAAATTTTAATCAAGTTTCAACTTCCGTTGTTGTTGTATTCAAATGGCAGACATGTCTGCCGCCTGGCATTTCCGCAGAGGAGCGACAACATTTTTGGAGCCTTGGGACATGGTCAGGAGTCTAAGCCAAAGCTGGGTCTGTCTTCTATTCTGTGTGAAGGTGTTCGGAGGTTGACGAACTTTATAATGTCATTATGCTAGGCGGGAAGTAGGAGCTTGAAGAATGTGGAAACGTTACGTTAAACTCAGGTTGCAGGTTCAGTTACTCAGAAAGTAACTATTCACTTTTCTGATTGAATTTCTAATTGAAAGGATTATAGAGAGTTTCAAATAGCAATCCCTCGCTCTACTCTAACATCAAATATAACTCTACTATTTCCATTTCGATCATAAACATAATCCCTAAATATGCCAGTCTGTCTCCATGTTGCATCCTTTTGCAGCCAGTTTGGCAGGGATTCAATACACATTCATGCCACATGCGACACCTTTTCAATTTTCACAAAGGCTGACACAAATTTCATATGAATTATGACACTTATGAATACACAAGTCGCATTCAACTGTAATCCATTTAGGCCATACACAAAAATATTTCCAAAATATCCTTTGTGTCCTTTTCTTTTTCGTAGCACATGTCACTGACAAATGAAAGCCAACTGCGCCACGTGACGCTAGCCCAAAAAGTATGAGCGTAGTCATATCAATGTTGCCAGTTATATGACAGCTCTATAAATATTTCAATATATATTATTAAATAATCCCTGCGGGCTTCGTGTGTGGGTCCAAAATTGACCTCTCCTCTGCCAATCCAACCCAGAGCCTGTCACTCTCACTGTGACTGTGACTGTCCCTGTCAAGTCGCGAACTGCGCCAAAGTCACGTGCGCTTGACAGACAAATTGACAGTGTCATTAGGTTTCAGCAGAAGGAACTGCCAGGAAGTGGCAGGAATTGCTGCGAATTGCCAGAAATTGTCCTCTAATTGCCAGTCATTTATTTTGGCAAATGAGACGCGCACTTGTCAATGGCCAAAACGTGTCTCTTAAAAACGTCCATTTAGTATTTCAGAGTACTGTGGCATAAAATTGTTTAAGATGTGACAAAGTGAACGAATAGTAGTAGAAGAGTAGCTATATTCAATATATATTCATCAAGAATCAATTGAAGAAGTGACTCATTCTCTTTCTTCTTCAAAATCTTTTCTTTTCCTAAATCTAAGTAGAAATAATTAACCTCCTTTCCAGCTATACTAACTTTTTATCCTTCACTTTGCTATTCTTCACACTTTCTCTCTTTCTTTTTGGGGTCTTTTCACTATCTGATTGGGTTTTTCCGGGATTTCCCCAATCAAATGTTGAATCACTTCATATCAATTTTTAATTTTTAATTCGAACAACTGAATATCATGGGAAAGTTCTTTTCCGACTGAAGACTGATATTATTTGCTTTATTTATTCACATTTGATTCATGCGATTCATTTAGTCTCATATATATTCATAGTATATTCAATTTAAGTCCACAACTTTCCATTTCCTTCCATTATACAAAGGTCAAATTAGACCCGTGCCAGAAATAAACGGACTAAAGCCTGCCCATACCCCTATAAAGAGCTAAGCATCATCCCCTGTTCTCTACACACTCTGTGTGTGTGTGTGTGTGTGTGAGTCTTTGTGTGTGTTTCGTCTCAAGTGGCTTACACAATTCTGTTGATAAGGCAGCGCCTTGCCACTAAATGTTTTTGGCGTCCGTTAGTGCAACAAGAAGAAGAAGAAGAGGCAGAACATCAAATGCTCACGATGATCGTTTTCAATTTCTCAGTCGATTGCCAGGTAATGCGTCTAGAATGAACTTCAAATGTTGCCTCAGATAACCAGAAGAAGACCTTTGGCTTTGCCTTTGGATTTCTGGGAAAATTCCGAATTGATATGTAAATTTTCTTTCATTGATGATTTCAGTTGGAAATTATTCTGTTTTAAATTGGCCCGCAGACCGAGTGGATGTGACTCATGCAGAGCGATCTCTGGGCTGATTCACTGAAACTGGCGCTGCAATTAAAAGCCAAAAGCAGAGGCAGAGGCACACGCTCAACACACACACACACATGCGCCCAGCGAATCAATTGAGCAATGGGATGTGGCAAGGCCACGTGGAAGCCTCAGCCTCAGCTGCTGTTGCTGCGGCTGCAAGCACAAAAGGCGTTCAAATTAGGCAAGAACAATAGAAAAACTGCAACAGCAACTGCAACGGGAACAGGCAAGGGGAAAGGTGAAAGTGTGGCAGAAAGAAAGGCTCAAAACCAGCAGCGGCAGCAGTTAGCCAAGCGCAACGAAACCTTTCACAACGCCTACGAACCAGGTAGCCGCACCGCAAGGACCTTGGCTCGGGACACACCTTTCCGTCCTCCTCCCGCCGCCGGTTGACAATAAATTATGAGCAAAAAGATATTTTATGCATTTTACACGCTGAATTACGAGCTATTTGGCCATGTGGCATGGGCCATATGGCGTTTGGGCCCATTTTGCAGTTATTTTAAATTGATTTAAAGTTGCATTAGACACAATTTTGCGGTCGGCTATAAATCTCCATTGTCTGTATGCGTGTGTGTGTGTGTTTGTGTGTGTGTGTGCGTGCTTGTCCTACGTAAAATATGCAATTATTTTCACTTTTCGCAAACATTTCTCATTTTCATAGCGAAAGTTCTGCAGTTGCATACTTTCAGGCGACAAAGCCAGACACAGACAATTTGATTTAGGGCCTTATTCACATGGCCTTGAGCCACAGACAGACATTATACTTATGGCCATTAAGGCAATCACTTTTAATACTAGCCATAAATTGCTTTCTTGCAACAATATTAAATGTGATTTGTGGTTTTCCCAGGTACAATCCCAAATGAATATTCCATTGTGATTTCTTTCAATTGCTTATATAATTTATGGGAAATTTAATTACTTTGGCTTACTCCAGATAATTACAGTTTAATTACTTTATATGGATATAGATATTTAGTCTGTTACTTTCACTTTGAAGTTCAGTTAAGCGGCTGATCCTTAATTGTCATTGAATTTTAAGATATTTCAACTATACAGGGCTGTCTCGATAACTTGAACACTCCTTAACTTGAACATATCTTAATGGATATCTTAAATAATCGTTAGCTTAAACATTTGCTAACTGGAAACCTCGTTAACTTGAACATTCTATAGCAACAACATTCGATACTTTGAACACTCGTTTACTTGAATGCTTGATAACTTGAGCACTCGATAAATTGAATGCTCGATAACTTGAACACTCGATAACTTGATCAGTCTTTTACTTGAATGATCGATAGCTTAAACACTTGTTAACATAAAACCTCGATAACTTGAACAATCGGAAACTAGAATGCTTGATAACTTGAACACTCGATAATTTGAACAGTCTTTAACCTGAGTGGTCGATAACTTAAACACTTGTTAATATAAAACCTCGATAACTTAAGCACTTGTTAATATAAAACCTCGATAACTTGAACACTTGTTAACTTGAACGCTCAATAACTTGAACACTCGTTAACTTGAATGCTTGATAGCTTGAATACTTCATAGCTCAAATGCTCACTAACTGGAATACTCGGTAACATAAACTCTCGATAACTTGAACACTCGTGAACCTAAACTCTCGATAACTTGAACACTCTGTAACTTAAACATAAGGTAGCTTATGTCAGGTACATTGAACAGTCGTTAACTTGAATGCTTGATAACTTGAACACTCGATAACTTGAACATTCGTTAACCTGAATGCATGATAACTTGAACATTCTATAGCATCAACATTGATACCTTGAACACTCGGAAACTAGAATTCTCGATAACTTGAACATTCGATAGGTTAAATATTCGTTAAATGGAATATTTGGTAAAATGAACAGTAGATAACTCGAACACTCATTAACTTGAATACTTGATAGCTTGAATACTTCATAGCACAAATAACTGAAATACTCGGTAACATAAACTCTCGGTAACTTGAACACTCGTGAACCTAGGCTCTCGATAACTTGAACACTCTGGAACTTAAACATAAGGTAGCTTATGTCAGGTACATTGAACAGTCGTTAACTTGAATGCTTGATAACTTGAACACTCGATAACTTGAACATTCGTTAACCTGAATGCATGATAACTTACAACACTTGGTAGCTTCAACATTTGTTAACTTTAATGCTCGATAACTTGAACATTCTATAGCATCAACATTTGATACCTTGAACACTCGGAAACTAGAATGCTCGATAACTTGAACATTCGATAGGTTAAATATTCGTTAAATGGAATATTTGGTACCATGAACACTAGATAACTCGAACACTCATTAACTTGAATGCTTAATAGCTTGAATACTTCATAGTTCAAATGCTCACTAACTGGAATACTCGGTAACATAAGCTCTCGATAACTTGAACACTCTGTAGCTTATCTTAGGTAAGTTAAGTACTCGGCAGCTGGAAAATTCGGTAACGTGAATACACGACAACTAGAACATTCTTTAATATAAACATTCGGTCGTTTGAACGTTTACTTGAACACTCGTTACTATGAACACTTGATAGCTTGAAGACTCAATTGGACAATTCTTTCATTGACTTAATAATATGAACATAGGTACTCAATAACTTGAACGGTAATACACAATAACTTCAATACTTTTATACTTTATATGTTTTTGTCTTGTTAAGTCGAACTACTCGTTAAATTGAACAAAGCTGGTTTAAACTTGTTCAAGTTATCGCGACATTACTATATTTGATTTTACTTTCTAAAGTAAACTTAACTCCCACGTAAACTCTACTAATAATATTATTTTCGGGCTCCGCTTGGAACAAATATTTACCTGAGGCACCTTTATCACACCATTTTACCTCAACACACACAATTGTATACACTTGTGCTCATTAGGCCAAAATAAATAGTTTTCTATATATATTTATATATATATTTCTTATAATTTTACCCACGCCTAACAATTGAAATTATGATTTAGGTGCATGTTTTGATATCGAGCAATTCAATAAGCCAACTCAGATTTATGAGACGTTGCTTGATTAATGTGTGTGTGTGTGTGTGTGCGTGGTGTGTTGTCGAGTGTCCTCAACAAAGGCGGCGGTCAAAAAGGACAAATACCAAATAAAACACCCAGGATAACTCATTGATTAGACGCTAGACCCCACACAATGTTTGGACGCACTTTGATTTATCGTTCGCCTAGCAAAGAAATTAGCTTAGGAATTTGGAAATTTGGAAATTTGGGAATTTCTGGAATTTCTAAATTGATATTAGAGCCTGGCCTCGTCTGGCCACACGCAGCAAGCAAGTGGAGTGTGGAGAGGTGCCTCTGGGCTACTAATTGAGGAGCCACCAAAAAGAAAAAAAACCAACACAGCTGCCAAATTAAGTTCTCAAAGGATCTGCGCCTTCTCCAGCTACTTAATGTATGCGCACCTAAGTCCCTCCAGAATTTCTTCTCTGTTTTTAATTAAGTACAACAACGCAGCAAAATTGATTTCACATTTCACATGACTCGCCCAGGTCCAGTTCGGACCAGGCCAGGCTCAGCTGCATGTGGCTGGTATCGTTAGCAAAGATCTTTCAGAGATGCGAGCCGGCAGATAAGAGAATGCTAGAAGTTAGCCCCGGCCCCTGCTCCTGCTCCTGCTGCTTCTGCTGCTGCCTCTGGAGTTGGATCATATTTAATATAGTTTGTAAAATATTTATAATCGCTTATCGCTGGTAAAATATCTGCCGCAGGATCCAATGAGAGCTGGCAAGTCATTAGGCCACATTGGAAATTTGTTAGCCACGTTTCAAAGTGGTTTCTCATTTTGATGCGGTTTGCACGCGTTTTGCGCGCGTTTTTCTCAGTTCCACTTCCTTTTTCTTTTTGTGTTGTGTGGAAACAGAGTTTATACGACTGCTGAACCCATAAAGTACACTAAAAATATTCGAATTTTGATAATTTTATTTCAAACTAAAAGCTCATTTAAAACGATACGCATAAATTATGCTGTTGACCCCAAGTTTCCAGTCCCAGATTCGTATCGTGCGCTCGGCCACGTCCACGTCCACGTCCATAAAGTTCCAATCACGAACTTGAAATTTAAAGAACCAAAATATAGAAAGACATTGATCAAAGCAATGATAATATAAATTCCAATTAAGCTATCAGACAGTATGCGAGTGAGACATTCAACGGTAAACGGCACTGGCAATTACAAAAGAATAAATTTCCTATTTCTCGGTCCACAGTTTATCGGTGAGAAGCTATCTGGTCTGCTCCAATGGCAATGCCAATGTCTCGATGTCTCTATAAAGTGCTGATCATGCACATTCAAATTATGGCATATCGGTTGACCAGGCGACTTGACATCTTTAGCCACATATCAAGACATGCATCCAGGTCTTGCTGAGCTCTTGGCCAGAGATTGCCCAGAGGCGATGGAATAACTCGTAACTTGCTTCGCTGTGGCCTAATGAAATTATTAAAAATGCATTTTAGTTCAGATCACAAAGAGAAAAAAACACGCATAATATGCATAAAAGGTATAAAAGGTATAAAAGGCAGCAGCCAAGTTATATATATGTACATAAATAACCTGAACTTGGGGTTCCAGCCATTCGGCGCATGAATCTTGGAGGCCTTTGACAAAACTAATTATGAATTCATTTTGTTTGCCAACAATTAAGTGGCCCAGGGGCGTGCTGCATTTTTCATTTTGCTTATTAGTAGTCGGTCTCCAAGGATCGTATATAGATCCTGCACCTGATTTATGACAGCCACTTGATTTAGCACAAGAATCCAATTCTTGACTCTGAGAATCTCCCCGGCTTGTGCTTAAGACGTTGACCCAATTTTTGTATGGAGAGTATAGAAAAGATTTTAAAAATATAGAAAAGAATCCAAAATGATTATTTTATGAAAGTTGAGACTAAAGAATTTATAGTACAAAATAATTATAGCTGAACTTTTTTTTCTAGAGTTGAACTAATTTTGATTTATAATTAAGAAAAGAAATGAAAATAAATTAATTTTTATGACTTTCAAGTCTGTTAAAGAAAGTAAAACCCATTTTAAACAGTTGAAGAGATTGACAGTTTTTGATAAAGATTTGCAGCTGCTATCACAACAGACAAACTGAAAGGATTCTTCTGAGTTTTAGCTTAAATTTCTCCTTTCGACTTCGTGCAAGCAGCCAAAGTAGATTTCTGGTAAAATACTGCCAAAAAATGGAAGTTTTAAGCCAGTTTTTGGGCAGTCCCAAGCAATTGCTCTGAATAAATTAAAGAAAGCTGTAACAATCAGCTCGAAGACTCTATCCAGTTGCAGTCCAACTGCTAGCCGCTACTCCCAAATAACAAAATAACTCATCGCCGAGGCCAAGACACAAGCTCTAGCTGTGGCTGGAACTGGAGCTGGGGCGAAAAGGTAAACTGGTTCGACAATCAAATGACCATTTATAATAGGAACGACACCAGCAAAGGTGGGAAGGGGGTAGGGGGAAGGGGTAAACTGGCATCCGAAGACACAACGACATATCCAGAGCCACCCACGCAAAGTGAGCCGCATGCCAGAGATGCCACAATTACTTTCTAAAAGCCAAGAGTCAAAATCAGCGGCCGAACATTTGAATTTGCACCAAATTAGGCGCCAATCTCAGATCTCGAGCTCAGCTCCAAGTGGACAAAAGAATTTCCTGGGCGTTTTTCTAATTTCTATCAGACTGGAGACTGGCCACAGCTGAAATTCCAGCAGCAGAACGTAATGTGGAAAACGCCTTATCCGGTGCTGCTGATACGAGGGAACTGTCAACGCTGGACGACGACCAGGCCGGGCCACCCAGGTTGCTGCTGGTGGTGCTCATTGGTTGATTGGCTTCATGGGCCACTTGCCAGTTGGGGTTCAGTTGACAAACGCTGACAGCGGCGTCAATGTAACCAGCTCCAACTCCAACTCCAAGCTGCTCTGCTGCTATTGACATTGCTGCAAGTGTCCACGACTTGGAATACATGGGACTAGGCAACGGGTGGGAGAGGCAGCGGATGGACTTGATTTCTTATTTGAATATGTATTTATTTCAGCGGCTGCACGTCGCCAGAGCCATCGATCGTGACAATCGCCAACGCAAGTGCAAAACTCTTCACTTCATGTGTTGAACAATCTGGAGGATCTGTGTCGATCTGTGTGTGGTGTGGTGCCACTTGCCACTTGCCACTTGCTACTTGCCACTTGCAGCATGTTCTGCTCGCTCTAAGGCCTATCAGAGGTGATTAAAATTGACGTTTGCAGATGTGATGACGCTTATATGTTGCCACTACTACTTCCACCCTCTCACACCTCCCCTCTAACCCCCTGCAACACTTTCTTTTGCTAAACGTTTTCATCATTCATGAATTGATCAATTTGTTGCTGCTGCTGCTGCTGCCGCTGGGTTGCTGCCCTGCGAGCAACATCATCAACGACCATCAGCCGCATCGTTTGCTTTGTTTGTTGTGCCCATTAGCGTCACTTGATCGAACCACTATCCCAACTATCCAACTATCCAACTATTGAGTCGTGCCTGCTCTGACTTAATTTATTTCAAAATTGTTGCAACTTCAAATGGAGGCAGCTCAATTCAGGCGCTGCACCACATGCGTTGCACTGCAAATTATTTACACAACTAATTTATGCATATTTCGAATGCGTTTCAAGTCTTCAGAGAGGACAGAGACTGTATCCATATGATAATGATATGGGGTAACCGAGATTGGATATGGTAAGTCGACAATTAAATCAAAATTTCTTCAACTGCAACTTAACTGAATGCTTCTTACTCAACTTATAGATACTTATATAAGATCTATAAATAGTATTTAATGCCATACTTTCTTCGCTCTTCGTTTAGCAGTGTCAGCTGTGTTTTGACTAAGGTTCCCATATTAGGTCACAATTAGTCAAGTGTGCAATGGCTGAAAGTGGAACCCCACTGACCTTACGAGTATTATTAACACACATTTTTCACTGGGGCTGACACATTTATGAATACACGCGATGCAGAGACACAACCATTAATCAAAAATATAATACAGAAATGCCATTCGAGGGCCCTTGACTGCAACTGGGACAGAGACAACTGCAGCTAAAGTCGACCAACTGTTTTCGGACTGGATCTGACGTGAGTTGTTGTTAATAAACTGGACAAACTATTTGTACAGCAATTAGTACGGAGCTGATAATTTAGGACATTCCAGACCTGAGACTGGGAACTTCGTATCTCTCTCTGGAATGTGATGAATGGACCACACCAGGTTGAAGCTACGGACAGACATAATGAAGCCCAGTGGAAGACGCAGATTCAATGCGTGTTGGGCTGGACAGGAAGGTCCTGGCGACAGGCGGGGATTCCGGCTAGCACGCCTCCCTCTGGCTAAACATTATGTGCATTTCTTTTCTGTATTAATTTTCAACCACGTTGACCGCAACAGGATTGCCGGTCCGGTTGGGATCGGGGTCGGGGTCGGGGTCGAGTTGAGACGGTTGAGCCGCCGCCCAGTTTCAATTGAAAAACCGCAAGGCTGCAACCAGCCGGCAACCGGCTGCCGGGTGCTACCCTTTGTCCTGGCCCCTGCCCGTGCTGCACCGGAAGCTACAGTCGTGTCCATGTCCTGTTCTTGGCTTTTATTTAACATGACGCAACAGAATACCAAGACGACACACAAATGTCCTGTCAACAACATCTTTTGATAGTCTGCAACCTCAGACACCTTTGCGTCCGCTTTCACCTCGCCCTGAATGCCTTTTAGCCGCCGCCGGCTATCCGACAACTCTTGACGGGATTTACGATGACTGAACACTTTTTGCCTTCGACATTTTGCATGTCTCTGGATTGCATTTGTTTTCCATTGCCCACACGTGACGTCACACATAAACTCGTCTGACTTTTCTAAGGGAAGGTTACACATTTTTTGGGTTCCTTAGATGCAAAAACAATCTATAGAAGTTTCTTTCTATAAACTAACAGGCGTGGAAAATCTTGATTTAGTATTCAGTGAAAGTTCCAAAATTTGTTTTATCTACAAAGAAAACGTCTCAAATATGTTTTGAATAAGTTTCGATGTGATTTATGTTCCGAAACCAATTCCAGTTATGCTCTGACCGAAGGATAATTGAAGAAAGGCTGCTGATTTGGCTTCCTTTGAAATCGTTTATATATAAGGGAAAGTCTGGATTCTGACTATATTCAAAGAATTTCATATTAAAGATTATTTGAATTATGTTAAACTGAGTCCTGGGTTCAACGTCCAAGATCTTAAATCTGAGCATATATTATATATAAATGAAAAGGTAAAACCATTATTTATGGTTCCCTATTTATATATCAATTATTGGGAAAAGCAGCGACATTCCTCAGAAAAGCTTAACATTCGTCTTCGATATTCGAGTTTAGCGTATGAAAGTCAAGAAGAATGTTTCTTTATTTGGCTTCAATGGATTCCGCGAAACAATCCATGAAATCATCAGAACAAGAATATTCAGTATTTTGCACCCAGTGTTATCAGCCAAATATCGGCAGAGATATAGTCCAAGTGGTATTTCCTCTACACAAAAATATTTCAGCATTCGCATAATCTCCACTCACCTTGGCGCATTCCACAGGTGGCCCAATGCTTATCAGGTTAATGTAAAATGGTTTTCATTTTGGATATCGAGTTACACGGAATCGCTGCTATCTAAGACCGATTGGTAGTAGTCGTTCAAGTAAATTTCCTAAGTTCCTAAGCACTTAATGCGCCAACACAATTTGGCAAAGAAACCCCTTGCAAATATAGGAAAAACCCAACCGTGACCTACTACAAGCCACCTACCACCCAACCACCCAATAGTCAACACGATTCTCGTAATCGTAAACAAGCGTCACGGGGCGGCATACGACTAAATAATAGAATATATATTCCTTGTATAGGTGGAGTACATTTGCTATAAGGCGCAATTGGCCAAGAGCGGTCTATTTGTGAAATCTATGGGGGCTTTATCAGTGAAGCCAACGGCCAAAAGGCCCACAACCTGTGGCCTGATCTAAGCCCTGGCGGCAGATACAAACAAGCTGTAAACTGTTTTCCGTTCTTTTGGCTAATAACAGTTGGAAGCCAGGGCCACAATTTCCAAATGCGTCTCTGAAATGCCTCAGAAATGTCAAGGAAACTAAGTGTGGTATATTAACTGGGCTATAAACAGGGTTACATACAGTTCTGGCCAGTGTTATTTCTTGATAAATAATACGTCAATAAGAGAACTCGTTACTTAGCCAGAACTTTATAAGTATTTCTGAATGTTTAATCCTTCTCAGGCTTTAACTAGCTGCGAAAAGAAGTTTTATTGTTAGGCAAGTTTTCTTTTCTCGTTTCTTGGAAATCTGCAGAGAATCATTGCGATTTCCTTAACGAAGTAAAAGCTTTTGTTCTTAGCGTGTAATTACGTTTATTGCACAATTGTTTGGCACGTTTTTTGCGCCTGTTGGCCAGGTTTTTGGGCCATAAATGAGGAGCTCATTTAACTCACGCGATTACCAAACAAAAGCCTTTCTGTCAAAATTTATGATATCGTCAAGAATTAGTATTATTATTATGTCATTCAGTTGAAAATACTCTCGAAACTGATGATGATGTGATGATTTTTATGATGCTTTTGCTTTTAGTTGAAACTCATGTGATTATTCGCACGTTATTAACTGATTGAGCCTCTAAGTCCATTTGATATAGGGTATAGAGGTTATACGAAAGCTAGATACGATACGATGGAAAATTTTTCCCTCGTTTATTATCGAATTCCTTGACCATTCGTCATCGACGTGGCCCGTTGACTGACCACGGCAAAAGAGAGAGCCTCTTATCAGAAGGCTGTTTGGCCACGTTCATGACCAGACTTTCTATGATCAACAATATATGGCATCGATAAGACGCAATTTGACTATCGTAAATACCAAGACACGACTATCACGAACCCTTTATGGCCACTATATGATCTATCATAATAGGGGAGGTTTGCTTGATTTGATTAGCTGACCGCTTGCAATCTTCTCGAGAACCGAAAGACCCAACCTGAGCTATAATAACAACTATTGGATAAAAAAAAACAACAAACAGTTGTAAATACTTTCGATAATTATTCAAACTTTATCGCCAGGTAACAATGGCTAATAATCAACTTCCTTTGCCGATTGCTTTCTTATTGTAGCACTAGGTCAAGGTTATTTTATCCGTTTGCGTACGACTTCTCTTATCGAATATCCGCCAAAAAAAGTACTTGTCAACATGACTTGGACAATTATCTATTAGTTTCCGGGAAATGGTGACAAATCTCTAGCAAATTTTGATTCACTGAACAGATTTTTGGTTTAAACTACGAGGAAAACATCCAAAAGTTGCAGGAAACTTGAGCAGAAAAAGACTTTTTAGTATAAACATATAAAGCAGAGAGCATCAATCTTAAAGTTGTTTTAGGGATATTTCATATAATATTAATTAGATACAAATTTAATTCAAGAAAGTCAAATTCATTTAATTTCATTAAGTTTTACGATTTATTCTATTTTTGTACTTTTTGCTGACTTTACGATCTAGTTTCCTGTTCAACTTTCTGCTGAGTAAAATTGCTGTAAATTACTGTAGCTAGGAGGGCTGCCAACTCGTCGCATATACAGGGCTGCCATTTTTTTATATTTTTTTTTGTAATTTTTTAATTATAATCTAGAGTCGACTACAAGCATTCACCTAAAATATGGAAGTTTAAACATAAAAGATTTATTATAATGTAATATAAATTTGTTAAAAGTAAAACTGAAAATTTAAAAAGATAAAAAGAAAAAGGTCTGAGGTATTATTAAAAATGATTTAAAATTTGGATTGATGCAACAATTTTAGCAAGGATTGGGATGCAAATCGAAATAATAAGTATTACTCTTAGTAGGTATTACCAGGTGATAGAAAAGTGAAAGTTTTATTGAACGGAACGAAAGTTTAGAAGGAAATGCAAGGAAATGAAAGTTCTTGCATATAGGAAGATATAAAGGGAGATAGAGCCTATATGTATATCTGAAAGGAATAGAGATATACAGACGATTTCAAAGAGTAGAAGAATCCATGTTGCTGTTTATTAATTTTTGAATAAATTTAATATAAGGTGTTAAACATAGATTGAGATCCCAATTGAAACTAGAGAAGAAATTGCTTTACATGGACATTCTCTGATATTGAAGCAGAGATAAGCTAGTGCTAATCGAGAACATATGCACCTGATGGAACATGAAATATAATCAATTACATAAAGTGTCACAACTTAATGATAATATGTAAGAAAGTGCTTTACCCTAGCTAATCTTGTTTATACTATAAAAGGGCTTTTCATAATAAAATCGGAATTTATGTGATAAGCTTTTTATATTTTCTGGAAAAAAGTTCACAGTGTACGTAACACTTCCGGAATTGCGCATTAGAATCTGTCTTATCGAGGAATTTCGATTGGCCATGACCATAACCATTTGATTCCGAGAACTTCAATGTTATTAGCCAAATTATTATAAGCCAGGTTATCGGTATAAGCACATACCGAAATCCCGGAAATGGCCGACTTTTCCTACCATCTATATAGATAATACTATATATAGTCTTATCTGATCACTTGCAGAAATTCTTTTTTTATTAGCCTTCATCAAATTGTTTGACATATTACAATCGGTTTATAAATCACAAGTGGCAACTACTTCAATCCAGTTATTTCTTGCATTTCTTACCAATGTTGTAATCAATATGCCCGAACAGAAGGGCATTTTAGCCTATGAAAAGGAAATACTTGTATAGAATTGGAAAGAGCAAGAAACGATAAGGAAAAGAAAAAGGTTATTGAATGAAATGTTTTCAATTTAGATTGGACTCGAATATAATATATATATATATATATATTTATATTGGGTATATCTTAGTCAAGTAAACCTCAAGTTCAAGTTACAAATTGGCTACCAATTTATTCGTCTGTTCCTGTAGATATGTTATATGACGGCTTTCCTTTGGCATCGATAAGGTGACATTATCAGAAATCAAACATTCCAGGTGTATATATCATATTATTAGCAACGACCTTGGCTTTGCCTTTGGCTAATAAGCCACAATAAGTGGCCAATCAGAGATGGACTGAGGTTAATCGGACGTAGATCATGCTGTCAACAGGAGTCGAAGGGCGATTGATTGACTTGCCGAAACGGAAGTGGCAGGCAGCTGTTAATTGGCCAAGTCTATAAAAGGGGCAGTCAATGAATTTCGAACGGAACATATAAATCACACTCAGCGCTAAATTACAATGGGCTTTGATATTGACCGCAACGGCAATTGGTTGTAGAGCGGAATCTATGAGATACAAAAGTATCTAAGAGTTTGTATCCCATTGGCACACGACGCAGCGAGTCGCAAGGACATCAATGAAATTAAGTTTCTCAGCATTTCTGATATTTGTTGCAAGAAAAATTACATAGCTATTAGGCTGGGCCACAGTTGCCACATACTCTCGTATTTACCTGGAAAATTATTATGTTGCAACGAGTGTTGCAAATGCAGCCTCAATTATGCACGGCCCGGCACATAAATTGTCAATTCGTTGAACATTGTCCTGCTGCTACTCCTACCTGGACTCGGTTACCTATTGGCTTGCCTCTTGCTTTTGGTGTCGCTATCAACGCCGCTCATCTGTATCAGCGTGTGTGTGTGTGTGTGTGTGAGCCAGATCTTTAGAATTAGGTTCGGGCTGCCACACGCTGCGTGCACTCGTTTTTCGCAACAGTTTTTTATCATTGACATGGGACATGGGGCATGGACCTGACTACTGCGTCCAGTTGCTGCCGATAAGCTTGTCCCTTTCTCATTTTGACTGAAGTGTTTTATCTGGCACTCAGTTCCTTACTTGTAATTGGCCACGCTGATAGCTATTTAGGGTTAGACCTAACCTCGGCTCTGCTGTTGGGTGGCATTCCCCGATAGAGTTCCACGTACTGCCCGCAGGTTGTCTAATTTGTGTTCCTAATTGCAGACAAGTGTTCAGCATAGACGAAACAATATGAAGACTAGGAAAACTCATGATAGATTTGCCTAGTCCACTAAGTAGCTTTAAGATCTTTCTGGCCAGTTTCAGTAAACGCCAATAAATGCTCATTAGAAGCGTCTGTTAAGTCCGTGTAAACCTTCAATCATTAAAATCATGTAAAAACGCCAAAGCCCATGGCTTCGACAGCTTCGACATGACCAGAGGAGAACTACCAGGTTCCACGCGAAGAACAACAGAAATGCATTTGGGATATTTACATATTTAAGTAGCAGACGTGGAAGTTTTCTTTGTGAAGAACTTTAACAACTTTCTAACTGGATCGAAAACGAACTCGGAACTTGAACTAGCAGCGCGCAGTGGCTCGTGGGTGAGTCTGACTGACAGACTGACTGACTGACTGACTGACTGACTGACTGACTGACTGACCAACTGACTATACTTACTGAGAGATGTCAAAAGTTCATAATGAAAATGCAGTTATGTTAATTTTTGTATATTTTTTCCAGCGGCCCGCTTATAGTAATTTATGGCCGCATATTTTAGACAGTTTATGGCAGAAAATATTCACATGACGCAGAGTGAGTAACCTACACACCCAGGGACAGAGCCAGACCCAGTCGAGTCCCAATCCCCGGGCTCCAACGTAGCCAACTGAGTGACTGACTGACAGGCGACACAAAATTTTGACATTTAACCAGTTAAGTAGTTCCACCCGTTGGGAACTAAGTAGGGACTAGGACAACCTCTTGACCATTGGATCGTCATATTTTATTTATAAATCAATAATGTATATAATATACATACTATACTATATAGTAAATAGTTTTACAGGCAGCATCTTCTAGGTATTTCCATTGTTCGGCAGACTATAAAATTATTTAAAAATATTCTTTACTTATTCAAATTTGCCCCTGACATTATATACACGTCGATTGACTGCCATGAAGTCATCAGCGTCAACAACGGCGTCATCCACATCAATTTGATATGCCCAATACCCCAATCTCAATCTCAATCTCAATCACTCGAACTCGAACTCATACTGGAACTGGAACTGGCTCTGACTTTGGGCTTCGATTGTCGCCTATTCATTAAAGCGGCAATACAATAAACGTGAGATCGATCGCATCTCAAAATCCGAGAATTTCTCAATCCGAGAACTGACATATAAACGAGTGCGATAGACGCGACACTTTTGAGCCTCTATTGTCCAAAGGCGTCAAAAGAATAGAAGCTTGACACCTGTGGCGCCTCGAATGTGGAAGCTTATTGTTCAGCCTCAAAAAAGAGCCGCTGCGAGTTATGAGAACGATTCGAATGGAAGCGAGATCAAGGTAATTTTTTGAAATAAAATATTCTACAACTAAAATTAACGTTAACTTTTATATATAAGTTATATCAAAAGATATGCATAATTAAAATAACTATAATAATTAGTCAACATAGATAACAATAAATTATAACAATTACAAAAACTTGTTATATTCTTTAGTGGCAGTTTTCTTTTCTGCTTTTATATATAAATAAATACAAATTAATCAATAAATTAACTAATTATATATCTGTCAGTTGAATCGAATATAATACAAATTGTTATTACAACACTTAATATATAGCTTAATTAGTAAATAAATAATTAAGTAGATAAATAAATATTGTAGTTAAAAGTCAAATAAATAAATAATTAGCTGAGGTATAAATACATAAATAGATAAATAAATAAATATATATATAAAGTAGTATACAAAATTGGCTAAATAATAAATAAATAATTATATAAACAAATAAATAGATAAACAATTGAATAACTAAAAAGGTAAATAAGTAGTCAAATAGATAAAAAAATATACAATAGAATAAATAAAAAAATTTAATAATAAATAAATATATATACAAATAAATAAATAAATAAATATAAAAACATTTGAATACATAAATAAATAAATGAATAAATAAATAAATAAATAAAATAAATGAATAAATAAATAAATAAATATTTGAATACATAAATAAATATATGAATAAATAAATAAATAAATAAAATAAATGAATAAATAGATAAGCAATTGAATCAATAAGTAAATAAATTTAGAAAAAAAATTATTAAAGAATAAATACATAAATAAATATAAAAATATTTGAATAAATAAATAATGAATTGATAAATAATTGAAAAAATATTTAAATATATTATATAAATGTATCTAAATATATAAAAATCATCAAAAATAAATGAATATGAAATAAAAATATAAATAAATAAAAGAATTAATTAATAAATAGATAAATATAACTAGACATATAAATAAATTGATTCGTTTGCTTTATGCATCAGCAGTTGACGTAGTTCCCATTAACCATTAGACTTTTCTGAAATAAGATATTTATATTTACATTAATTAAACATCCGCTTAACATATTTTTAAAATATTTTCAACAACAAATTAATTTTGAAAGCCTTCTCTATATAAATTTATAGGTATGATTCGTAGAATATTCGTAGTACAAGTGATTCCACAATTTCTAGATAACTCGTAGAACAGCTGCCAGGGTTGCCACATTCGCATGAAAGACAACCGTTTAGTATACATTAGTATCTGCGTCAATTTGGGGTAAAAATGCAAATGTTAATTGCCATTCATAGTATAGCTTGATTTAGTTTAGCTCCGATGCTTATCATCTCAATCAATTTGAATTTGTATTAATAATATTTCTGGGTCTTGAGCACATGCTAAACACAATCCAAACTGGATTTTATATATATATATTTTTTGGCAAGCCAGACGAACATAACTCAAGTGATTTTTTTTGGTATTGAAATATTTTGTGTGGTCTGAACTGATCTTGTATGATAATTGCCTGAGCGAGAAGTTGGCAGCGTCTGGCATTTCTAACGGTTAACCATGTAGCGTATAATTCAAGCGGAAAGCTTTTTACTTTATCGTATTATAGAAATAAATCAAAATGCCTCACACCTCAGACCCAAGTCAGAAGACGTACCCCAACAGCTAAGCCCAAACGAGACTCCAATCAAAAACGCATCAAAATCAAAAGGCCGACAAATAAATAAAAACAATTTGTCAATGTGGCAACAACAATCAACGCCATTTAATTAGATGCCATTGATTAGAAGGGAGGCTGAGGGGCAACAGGAGGAGGAGGAGGAGATGCATTTCTTCAAGAAACCACTTGAAAACTTGTCGAGCTTGACAAATTTGACAGGCTTGATTGAAAATGAAAAGCAGCCAGCGGTGAAAAATGTTCGACAATAGAAAGGCCGTCCTCCGAACCCAAAGAATCTCCATATGTACATATAAACATACATATATATATATATATATATATATGTATATATGTATATAGTTAAGATTGTGTTCAGTATTTTTGGTGTTCAATCTTCACTATTATAAAGAGCAAAGCTCTTGGACAATGCGCTTCAGTCGGGTTTTTGAAAGTCCCAAAGACGCTAAAGACGACAAAGGCAACTGTCAAGTGGTTTGGCACTTTCCAAATGTCTTTGGTTTTTCTCAGAGAGTTGAGCGATGGGTGGGGGTTGGGGGTCGGGTTGGGGGTCCAAAAGGTGAGAATTTATGTAGATTTTTGTCTGCCTTTTTCGCTGTGTCCCTTGCAGCGGCTATTTGTCAAATTGTTTAGTCTTTAGCCGCTGAGCGATTGACAGGCTGCCTAACTAGCCAACTAGCCAACTAGCCAAGTAGCCAAGTGGCCAAGTGGCTGCCGGTTGGCCTACAACTTCCACTTGGCATTTGCTGTTTTACATCCAAACCCCCAGGGAGAAGCATGAGGGGCAGGCACCTACAACTGCTGCTGTTGACACCGATACGAGTATACACCAGCAACAGTTGCTGCTGCTGCTGCTCTCTGGAGCAACTAATGATATTGTGTGAATATTTGTTGTTTTCCATTTCGGCTGCATTTTTCGACTCTGAATTTGCTGCCACGTAAACAACCATTGCAGCATTTTTGCGCCAGGTGTTGGCAGATATTTCAAATATTTTTCAGACTATGAACAGCAGTCGCTCGAGCCGCTTGTAAAGGATCTTACTAGTAATATATTAAAAGTATAATTTCGTTAAATAGTTATCATTGAAGTTGAGATACAAATCTTACAAATCTTAAACACTTTGACCCACTTGGGAAAAAGGCGTTAAAACCCTAACAAAGAGCTGAGCATAAGAACTGAAAAGAACATTTCCAAAGTGGACGAACTAAGCCGCTGACGAGGCAAACAGTTAGAATTGTTTGCACAGGCAAACAGGCAGTTACTGGGCTGTTAGGTACGAGGTTCTTAGGAGGTATTCGGACTCGGACTGGTGTTAGAAATCCGCTAGAATAACAGCAAGCGGGCTATGGAGAAGGTCAGCCTGTGGTTAATTATTGATGAGTCGCAGCGACGGACAGGTTCGAAGATGAAGTCTCTGCCTGAACTGAACTGTTAAACAGTTGAACAGTTGATGGTAAATTGTAGATGGTAAATGGTAGTTGCTATTTGAGTAGTTGGTAGTTGGTTGCTGGCAGTTGGCAGTTGGCAGTTGTGTGGGAGGGGTATAGACCGAAGAACGTTTGACCCTCGCAAACACCCGCACAAAATGTATTTGGTGTCATTAACAGACAGAGCTGGCCGGGCCCCGTGGCAGCTGGCATTCCATCATATTTTTGTTTTAATGTGTGCACGGTCATAAAAAATCAAGTGCAACAAGTTGCCACAAGACCATCTGAGATATGAGGAATGTACTTACGGATACACACACAACATTCTCTCTCTAACTGTTTACGGTTTATGGCCGTTGCACTGTGGCGTTGGGCGTGTCACGTTGACAAATCATCTTGACACCTCCGGCAATGGCAAACAATTTGGCATTGGATGTCATAAAAATGGGTTACGGATATGATTTGCAATGCAATAAACTTAATTGAGTGCGCGTCAGTTTTTAATTTTAAACCATCCCGTTGTGATTCGTCGAACCGGTCCTATATACATATATATATATATATATACTCCTAATATAAAGATAGATAAATAATTGGAAGAATGCGATTCGAATCGATTCGATTTGATTCTTAGGTGCGAAGTCGTAAAGTATCTCTCTTGATGTCGTCATGGGTTAATTTACGCATTTTTTGGTCAATTTTTAATGATGCCATAAAATTTACAGGTATTTATAGCATCTTTATCTGTATTTTTTTCTTTTGCTGTTGTTCTTGTTTTTAAGATGAACAAAATGCAGATTCAAATTGTTTCATTATAAAATCTCATTTTTATATGCGGCGCCATTTAAACGGCGCCAAATACTTTATAATCGACCGATCACAGACTGGTTCAGTCATCTTTAATTTGGAATTTTTACCCGCCTGCCATAAATATTCCTTATGGCCGCTATAAATCGAAATGCCCCATCGGTGGGCCGCACACTAAATGAAACTGATGTGACGCTACTTTTGGCAAATTGTCAACTAGGTGGGTTGTGGTCGGGTTGCCATTTGCCACTTTGTCAGTCTTTCAAGCTGTCAATCTGTCAGTTTGTGGTGCGAACTGGTGTTAACCTGTCAGCTTGTTTGCTGCTCTGTGGTTTCCAATCAACTTGATATAACTATAAAACTTGGGGATAGATTTACATAATCATTTCCAAAATATGCCCAACTTATGTTCAGATTTTCATTCTAACATTTTAGTTACATTTCTACAGATTTCTTGAAGCTGACTTGAGGCACTTTCGTATGCAAATTTCGTATTTAATTTTTGAACAATTAAATTAAGCCTCATCTAATGCGCCGTAATGTCTACCGTCAACAGACAAACTGCAAATCCTCGACGTAAGCTGCACTTGAAAAATGGTTAAAAATCAACACGAAGCGATCTCCAGATACATATGACAGACTTACCACTACAGACTCATACCTTATAAAAGATACTCAAACTTGGATGCCAGAATACAAAGCAGCGACTGAGCTTGCGTTTCTTCTGTGTGTGTGTGAAATTGTGGTATTTCCGTCATTTAAGCAGCGGCTTAAAATGTTTCTTCATTAGAATAACTGTCATAAAAATAAACGCATAAAATTTCAAAATACTCAGCGTAAGCGGATCTAATCATTTTCCCATAAAGAGAGCCCACAGCTGCTCAAGCAAAATCTGCTTAAATTTCACCTGACACGCTAATTTGGCTAATAAACATTCCCAACACAAAAAAAAGAGTAGAAAAAAGCGAACCTACAAAAATAAATAATAATAATAATAATAACAATAATAATCACACGTCGCAACCACAAAATTCAGACGAACCCATAAATGTGTCTGAGAGGCTGAGGCGCCATTGAGCCACCGGATTGTACGGATAATATGGCCGGAGTTATGCCAAAGATCAACAGAAAACATGAAAAGGAGCCCGAAAAATGTATAAATAAAGTAAATAAAAACTTTATATATTTCAACAAGAAACCAATAAAAGAATACTTTTTGATTTCTGCTTGATAATAGAAATAAAATGCAGCTAACATAATACCCTGCACTCTGAGAGTTCAAAGGGGAAGTTTGAAAAGTTTTCAGTTAAGAATATTTCCATTTATCTTTGGATTGATATCTTATAAGAACGTCATCTTTATATAGTAGTTATGAATTTCAGAAGAAACTAAACTATCTCCAAGTCGATTTGCTTTCATTCTGCACTTCATTTAATACCCTGTACTTAGAGAGTTCAAAGGGAACGTGTGAAGTTCTCAGTACAAGTTTGACTTTAATTTGGCATATTTGCGTTTAGAATCTTTCCTCGTTTGATTGAAATGTTCTGAAAATGTCATCTATATGCAATATTTTCCAGTTTCAAATGAAACTTTTGTATCTTCCAGTCGACTTGCTTTCAGTTATATTAACACTTATTTAATATAATACCCTATACTGAGAGAGTTCAAAGGGAAAGAATGAACAGTTTTCTATATGTTAAAAGTTTTCAGTTTAGGTTTGACTTGTTTACTCTATGAATTCAATTAGAATCTTTTATTGATTGATCGTATACAGATGAGATCAATCTATGATATATTCAATTCTAAGAAGAAACTAGAGTATCTGCAAGTCGTTTTGCTCCAGCTAATACAATGCCCTGTGCTCAGAGAGTTCGAAGGGGAAATTTCAAAAGATTTTCAGTTTAGGTTTGCCTCAAGTAGAATCGTTCATTTATTTATTGATGGATTCATCTATATACAGTATTTTCAAATCTAAGAAGAAACGGAGTATCTTCAAGTCGATTATACGTTATGCTCTTTAGTTAACAACCTATGAGAGAGTTTAAAAGAGAAGTTGGAAATGTTTTCTATACAATAAAAGCATTTTAGTTTTGACTTCGCTCTACGAATTCAATTAGAATCTTTCGAATATTTATTCACATCTTTTAAGAATGTCAACTGTATATAATACTTATGAATTTCAGAAGAAACTAATGTATCTTCAAGTCGTTTTGTTGCCGTTCTGGACTTTAGTTAAAGTGATAAATTATATTTGAAAATGCACTGAGCTATTTGCTGGTGATATATGTTCATGACGCCAAAGGCAACAGTTATTGTCATGCAAATCTTTTCTCGGGGGGTTTCTGGCATGTAGCGTATCGAAAGCATGACGGAATTTGGATAGGGTTTAGGGAGAAAGAAAGAAAACTTCTAAAGTTACGCAAAACCTCAACGGATTCCTAGTCTTAACCTGTTTTAATTTGTTTTCTTCGCTTAAAAATAAGCTGACAACTGATATCTGTACGTGTATATTTGAATTTATTGCTTAACATATTTATATATTTTTGTTAAACAAATATATAAATTATTACTTTTGGCGCATAATAAAATTTCATTAGCGATATCGCCGACGGCATTGCCGATCGGCGTTGGCGTTGGAGGCGCACGCAGATGGCGCCAGGTTTTCGATTATGCTCCTCCTGCGCCCTCCGCCCGCCGTCGTCGTCGTCGTCGTCGACGACGCCTCGTTTCGGCCTTTGTTTTGGCCAAATCTGTCAACTCAGAGATGACAGAGGCGAGCGAGTGAACGAAGCTCAAATTTAAATCTCAATAACAACGGCTCACACTCATATACTCATATTCAAACTCATATTCATACTCATACTATATATTCAGATTATAATGTCTGACACTGGCCACTCGTCGCACTTGCGCCCAATTTGCATAAAGCTTTTTTTGTTATTTGGGTAATTAATTTTGGACAAGCCATAAATCTTGTATACTTTGCATATATTATTTTATTGAAAACCTATTTATGATTTATGATTTGTGCCAAGTCAAAATTCCAACACCTCTGGCTCTGGCGCATTCAAGAGATTTCCCTTAACACCCACATGGATTGTGACCTTTTTTATTTACAATCTCTGTGGGAATTGAGGTCACAGACAGAGATTAACACATTGTCACACATTGTTCAAGATTCTTATCAACTGTTACACGCTTTTCGTATTATGATTTCATATATATACAATATACAGCTTGAATTCCATTCAGATTTATGTGAATTGCGCTAATCGACTTTTCCGATCATCAAATTTTTATGTGTGTTTTGTATCTGAAAGAGAAGCGGCGCTATTGAAGAGATTTCTTATGTAAGTTTTGGAATATCTAGATACATTTTCGATTTACTTATGATTCTTCTCGTTTCCTGGTGTTTTCTTCTTTTGAAGTTCTGAGATACTTCGATAGAGAAGAAAGACTTAAGGAACCGCTCCTTTTCTCACAGATATTTCGACTTCCTTTAGATACTTTTTTCCACATCTGAAATTTCCCCAAGCAATTTGAATAAAAAAGCATCTGTATTCTCCCCTATTCAACTGCTCAATCGGAATCATTCATTCTATTCATTCTTGTTGATTCAAATGGCGATTCAAGCTCTCTTTTCCGGCTAACTTTACTATCTTTAATCGATGCACTTCATTTGAAGAATTGCTTCAGATTTGTACTCAATTTTTAGATACATCCCTTGTACCTCTCCCACCCTAGGAGGAAATCCGATTTAGAACCGAATTTGAAATAAAAATGTCAGGTTTGTATTGTACTATATGTGTGTCATATTTATTTTGAATTCGTATCGTTTCATCGTCATTCGCCAAATGCTCGTTATAATTACTATTACGGTTATGGTGATTGGGCTGCAGCGCCGCATTATTATCATTGCGATTATCGTTAACAACATTAATATTTCCATTATAATTATTAATATTAGGTTGTTGCTGCTGTAGCTGTTGCTGTTGCTGCTGTTGCTGCTGCTGTTGCTGCTGCTGTTGCTGCTGCAGTTGTATGCCTCGAAAGTAGTTCTTAACACGATCTTCTTTCTGGCTATCATCGCTGTTGTTGTTACTGTGGCTATCGTCGTTTATATTATTTGCATCAATGTGATTGCGATTTGGGACAAGAACAACACCAACAGTTGCTGCTGTTGTGGACACAGCTCCGCTGTGGCTCAGCTCCTCTCCATTATCAATTCGATCGTTTGTTAATTGCTTAAGATTATTGTCAATGCTCTCATTGAAGGTTCTCGATTTGGAATTGAACGACTCTCTACTCCTACTCTTGCTGGTGATCCCCTGGCTATGGCTATTGCTACTGCTATGGCTATCGCTATGGCTATTGCTACTGCTATGGCTATTGCTATGGCTATTTGGACTATCGAACTTAGTGCTAGTGTCTAAACTACTAGAATCAGTCGTGCTACTTTTAGTATTCATATTATAATGCTCGTTACTGTACAAGTAGTTGTAGTTTTTTGGCAAGGCAGGTATTGCATTATTAACATTAGGGCTATTACTATTTAAGTTAAGTTTTATATTATATAAGTTTAGTTTTAGTTTTTGTTTTAAGTTTACGTTTAAGTTACTATTAACATAGGCTTTTGAGTATTCATTTTGTTGCTGTTGCTCCCCCTTCACACCCTGCACCTCCCTTACAGCCTGATGCTGCTGTTGCTGCAACTGTTGCTGTTGCTGCAACGGTTGCTGCTGCTGCTGCTTCTGTTGCGATGGCGTCTCCACCAGCTGCATGTCCATGTCAGCACCACCACCACCACCACTTGTAGCCGCACGTTTCCGGCGTCCGCGCTTGCGTCGACTGGCCGCCAACATGGCAACCAGATTGAGTGCTGAGGGCGCCAGGGAGGCGGTTGCAGTCAGCGCCGTGGAGGCTGCGGTTGCCGTGTAGGAGGATGAGGAAGAGGATGAAGCTGTGGGCAGTTGCTCGGCCGAATGTTGCTTCTGTTGTTGCTCCTGCAGCTGCTGCTGCTCGCGACGGCGTTGCTTTTGTCTGCGGCGACGCCGCTCGAGGTGTACCGCATCGTTGTGATGGTGACGCACAACCAAATTCTTCGGCTGCGGCTGTTGCATGGCACCAGCAGCATTGGCACGTCGCCGCAGGTGCCTCTCCTTCTGAAGCTTTCGATGCTGAATCCGTTCCCGCTGCTTCCGGTTGTGCTTAATAATCTGTTGCTCGCGCAGCGCATCATTGTTGCTGTTGGATTGGTTGTGGGACTTAAGGCTATTGTTGTTGTTGTTGTTGTTATTCCTATTACTGTTTTTGTTGTTGTTGTTGTTGTGGGTAGAAGAACTATCTCTATTAATACTTGTTGCTGTTGCTGTTGTTGTTGTTGTTGCTGTTGTTGCTGTTGGCTGCGGACGACGCAGCGGCTTTCCACGTACGCGTTTTGCCACCGCCACTGGGCTCGGCGTTGTTGTCGTTGTTGTTGTCGTTGTGGTTGTTGTTGTTGTTGTTGTTGTTGTTGTTGTTGTACTTGTTTTTCTTGTGGCTCTTGTGGCGATCTCTGGCGCTGTTATTGGAGCATTTATTTGCCAAGCAGCCAATTTGCTGCGAAAATCTTCAGCGTTGTCGCGATTGAAGAGAAAACAAGCATTGCGCAAGCGATTGGCCTTATGAAAATCTCTGGGCCCAAGGGGTCTGAAGTTGTGCTTGATTCCCACACGGAGTTTATCATTGTAGGCATTGGCATACTGATAATACCCTTGATAAATTGACTCTCTGAAGTGGCAGCCGTTTGTGACGTTTCTCTAAAGAAATCGAATTAAAAATGAGAAAAGAAAAGAAAAGTCGAAAATAAAGTAAGAGTTTTCACAGAAGAAAAGTAAAGTTAACTTTGAGTGTGATCAAACTTATATCTATATATATCTATATCTATGTATGTGAATCGTTTGCTCACCTTTCCAACAAGTTTGTCTTGAGCAAAGCACAAATAGTAGTCCACATCCTTGGCATAGATGGTGATTTTGAAATCCTCGCTTAAGACATCGCCAACACTGTCCATTATGAAGGATTCTATAATTAATCAGAAGAAAAATTAATTAATTATAGGCAAACATTGTTTCTGTGAGTTAAGTAAATAATACTGTGGGCACACACTTCAGTCCCAAGATAACCCAATTAATTGAAAGGTTTTCGATAAAGTTATGATAGTTTTGATTACCAGCCAGAGGCAG
Organism: Hirtodrosophila trivittata; assembly: GCA_035045065.1. NCBI lineage: Eukaryota > Metazoa > Arthropoda > Insecta > Diptera > Drosophilidae > Hirtodrosophila > Hirtodrosophila trivittata. The sequence goes on along the minus strand of JAWNNK010001311.1, from coordinate 15,282,727 downwards.
GGGAAGTTGGTAACAAGTATCGACTGGGATCGACTATCAGCCCAGTCAACTACTGACTTGTCTTTATCGAAGTGCGCCAATCTTCCGTAGGAATCCAGACATTATCTGGTTACACCTAATTCCCGATGTTTTGGCAGATGTTTTAACCCTGAAAGTCACTTTTATAGGCATCTTGAGTGGTTGGAAGACCTTCGATATGGCAACGCCTTCAGGCAAATCGATCATATTTTGTGCTAAGTCTGGCAAGTTTGGAACTTAAGCCAAATGATAAGATAAAATACCAAACTGACAAAGTATTTCAATATAATTTATTAAGAGACTTGAGCTCCGATTTCTACATAAAAATACGTATCAAGTGTGACCAGCCCCTGGAATTCCTTACTATTCCACTTAAGCCTGCAACTTAGCGCTGGTCAAATGGCTGGAGCAGTCTGACCTTATTCATATCAATGACGCAATGTGGCGCCCATCGATTTCATATCTATTTCTATGCTCATATCTTTATCCAGATACAACGATCGACATTAGAGAGAGAGAAAGTTGTTTGTTTTGACTTGGAGTTAGCTTCTCACGCTTATTGCTTGTGACTGCTGTCAGTTTGTTGAACAGATCAACCTATATACATATATATATATATATGTATATAACTCAAGATCGTTGGGTGTTCCTGAACTTCACCCACTGAGCCAAGGCAATGCGGCAACTGGACAAATAACAAACGGAGCTTGGAAAAACCGCATAAATTCAAATACTCGGACAATTGAAAGGGAGAGAGGGAGAAAGGAAACCGCAATCGTGTCGGGGCTGACTCGCAACATCAATCAAATATTAAATTACCAATAATTTAATTAAGCCCACAATATGCACAGACAGCACCAGAGTTCAAAATAAATGCCAATTCAATTTAAATGCCATTTACCCAGAAGTCGCTCGCGCGCACGCCAACAATTATAATTGATGAGTACCAAAAATCATATGAATATATATATATATACTATATAGAGATATTAGGTATAGTCGTACTTACGTGTTAGGGATATATCCTCTGCAGTTACCCTGCCGTGGGCATTGATATATAGAGCCCGATTGTTGTGGGTCTTCAAAGTTAAAATGTATTCGTCCGTTTTCTTTGCACATGTTGAAGTTACAAGAGCAAGCATTACCTGAAAGAGAGTGAAAAGAGGAAAGATATATATCAAATATATATATATATAGAGTATAAAGTATGATATATATGAAACATAAACCGCAGCCCAACTAATCCTGGTCGGGCCATAAATTTCCATTAATACGATGAGCCTTTTATTATGATAGAGTCTGAGACCAGAAACTGAAACTGAAGCTGAGGCTGGCCACATGTGACACAAATGCCGACGTGTTGTCCGAAAGCCTTTTTTATGGTCAAAGTTGAGCCCCCAATGGGTTGCTCTACCTCTCACCTGGCCATTAAAGCGCTGCCTGTTTTGGCAGTCGCCAGGTAAATGAAACCATAAGCTAATCCTGAACATTGTAGCGGCAACTCTGCTGGGGGTCACAGCTGCAGAACGACTATTAATACCCGTATATTGACAAAGTACGGACATAAGCTGCTAGCCGGAGGAGGAGTATGCGTATACTATCAATAACTGAAATATAATTACTGTTGCCAAGTCTGTTAAGCAGCCACCACGTGTTTGGGCCGTGTTCCCTATCAGTAGCACGTTTCTAGTTAGCCAATTTGTTAGCAGTTGCGTAAATTTAAATAATTTGTTGTAGCAGTAGATATAGTATATCTGTATCTTATCGATAGAGTTTCTAACCACACGGCACTACAGTTTGGTTATTTTGGTATCTGCAATTTCTATAAAAAATATAAATAGTATATCCAAGCACAGGGCTTAGATATGGGTCTTAGCCCCATAAATGATGGGCAAGCAAATGCTCAAGCGAAAACGAATTGACCCAAGTCTCAGCAAACTTGAATACCCCTGGTCCCTGGTCCCAGCCCATTGGCATTCCACGGCGAGTGGCACTTGCGAGCTGCCACTTGCCGCTTGCCACTTGCCAGTGAGTTGAGTTGAAATTCCTTAACTTTTTCATCTGCTTGTCAGCATTTCATCATTTTCAAGTTGACACAAAATCAAACAGCAATAACCAAAAGTGTCAGTTTATTTCATATTTCTCCCCTTCTCCTCTCTCACTTTTAACTTAAATATGGTGGGGGAGGAAAGGGAGGAAAGGGGCAGGGCCTTCTGTTTGTACTACTCATAAAAGTTGTTCGGCTTTCGGTTTTCAGTTTTCAACTTTTTTGATGGGCTGCGTAAATGACGTGCGACCTTTTTCATAGTTCAATGACGTTTTAGCGTATTCGTGTGTGTGTGTGTGTGTGTTTGTCTATGTGTGTGTAATTATTATTATTATTATTTTTATTACTATGTTGCTTGCTCAGCTCAAGTGGCTATGCAACAGAGCCACAGCCAGACCCTGAGCCAGTGCCCCAACCAGATCCAAGATCCGAGAGCTGAAGCCACTCCAATGTACACAGAGGCCCGCTGACCGCCTCGGATATCGGAGTCCAAGCAAAAAAAAACAGAGACGAATCCCCCCCACACACACACACACACACACACACACACAGAGCACTTGTGATTACACACTCGATCTTGTTATAATAATCAAACAGAAAGAAATACTCTAAGCACACACACATGTGTATTGATATATTTTTTATGATAATTATTTGGAGTGCTGAAAACAATGACAACAACAACAACAACTGTCACAACACAGAAACCAATTTGGTATCGAGTAAAACTGAAGAATCGAAATATGTGAGATATTCGTATTTGGGGGATTCCAGCTAGAAGCGAGCTTCATCTAAAGTAATTATTCAATACAATTTACACCTAAGCGAATATCGTAAATCAATCAAAGCAATCGGATCCTTAATAAAATAATACGAACACGCCCCATTATCAACTCCAGTCTACGATTTACTGCCAAGTTTTGTGCCAAGTCATCTCCAGGCACTTGGCATTTAATTAAATTACAAAAGAAGTTAACGAAACGACTAGCAGATACCCTATAGTTAGATTCATTCGACTTACCATCAGTATAAAAATAATCCTGGCATTGAGCAGCATGAACTGTAGTAACCTGCAAGAAAAAGGGAAACAAAATGATGAATATCATATCTATAGTATATGGATATATATATATTACGATATCTACTATAAATAAAGCTTAATATACAAAAGAATTAGCATAAATCAAACAGATTATTAATGATAATTATTTATTTTATTGATTTGTTTTGTTTTGTTTTGTTTCTCGTTTCGAGTACGACTTCCGTCAGACTCGGAGATCGGGAGACTGAAAACAACAATTAAGTCATTTTATCGATCTGATCGTGAGCTCTTTAACGTATAAACAAAAGCGTAATATATGAATTGGGTTTCATAAAGATGAGTATACTCAGACGAGTATAAGATACATTTATATATATACGAAACTTTTGCTCTGATTCAATGTCAAACACAAGAAGCGAACACTTCAAAAATGGCCTATGGAAAAAGCCAAGAAAACGTTTTCTGCCTATCGATTGGATCGTAACAAAAACATACCATATACTATATATATATATATATATATAAATATATATATGTATATTTAGTTTGTTTCCAACGCCTGACGTTGACTAATCCCCCTTTGGCAGAGGCCCAGGCCCAGGCCAGTCCCAGGCAAAAGGTCATTGATTTCAGCTTAGAGAGCTGAACTACTCGTGCTAGCGCGACCATCTAAAGAACAACTGCTTGAAGGGTAGTTTCTTGAGTCGAAGGTCTCTTATTCCATTCTGTTCTTTACAGTTCTTTTCTTTATTTTTTTGTTATTTTGCTGCTTTTGAAAAGTGAAAATCGCGCACAAGCCACAAAAGCAACAAAAGCGTCTCAAAGTGCACGAGAAATCAATACAAAAGACCATCGAAAACCTTAGAGAAGCAGCCTGTCCAGGTCCTCGGGTACCAGAGGCCAGTGCCATGTGCAAATTACAGGGCCCAAATTCCCAAACCCAAAACGTTTTGCCCTCACAGTAGGCAGTCCCCCCAAAAAAAACACAAATCCCAGAGAGAGAGAGAGAGAGGGAGAGAACTTATATACCAAGATTCAAATGCCTTGTGGCCTCTGTATGATTTTTATCATTTTTCAATTTCACAGCAGACAATAAAAATATATAAAAAAAAAAACGAAAAAGAACTTCCAATACGAAAGAAATCGAATCGAATTCATTGATGAGGGAGGGCGATTCTGGAACTGGGAACTGCTTTGCTAAGCAATTAAATGAGCTTTGTTTGTGCTTTTAATTTATGTTTATCTTAGCATTCGATATAATTTTGATATGGGTAGCATCACTTTTCAAGGGAACAATACACAAGAGCCATAAATAATCACTTTAATGTGCTTTCATTTAGCAAAAAGCTTCTTAAAGCTCTTTAATAAATCATTTACCAAGTTATCCAATCTGATACGCAACAAATCATCCACCTTATAAATAAATTAACTATTTAATGTGCTTTCGTTTAGCAAAAAGCTCCTTTAAGCTCTTTAACAAATCAGATATCACATCTAATAGAAAGCAAATCATGTACCCTTTAACTAAATAAGCTATTCAATGTGCTTTTCAGTGAACCAAAAGCTCCTTAAAGCTCTCTCGTAAATCACATATCCAATCTGATAGACATAGATAACAAAATAAACTATTCAATGTGCTTTTAGTGAACCAAAAGCTCCTTAAAGCTCTCTCATAAATCACATATCACGTCATCCAATCTTATAGACAACAAATCATGTACCTTATCAACCCTAGCGCCACATTTCTGGGCGAATCGAAACCGAAATGGAACCCTAGAGGCCAGTTTCTAATGCCAGTACACAAAAGCTCAGCTAATGCTGGTATGTGACCCGTAGCTGAAAACCACACACTCTTCATATGATTCTTGTTCTTGTTTAATATTCTATTCTTCTTTTGTTGTTGTTGACTGTCTCTAGTGTGTGTGTGTGTGTGTGTATGTAATTTGATATTACTTCTATGGGTTGTCTGTGCCTGTGCTTTACTTTTGTTTCCTTTACAATGCGGCTCATAATTACCTTTTTGGTATGCAGACAGAAGCACAGCAGACGCCCAAATGAACTTGAGTAAAGTTTTTTTAGACCGTTTCTCCTCTTCTCGCTCCTCTTCTGCTTCTTCCTCCTCTTCTACGTTCAGCTAACGTCTGGGATTCGGATTCTGATTGTGTCTGACGCAATAGGCGACGTTCCCTATGCCACCATGTGCTTTGCATATTGAGCAGTTTTTCCTCTTTACATTTTATTCTCCCTTTTTTTTGGCATTTCAATTGACTCGTAATAGTAATATTTTCAGCTATTTTATAAGTTTTCTCTTCAAACTTATTGAGGAATTTCGTTTAGGGCCAGGAACGTGCCTGCATTCTCTGAGTGTCAGCCAGGACCACCCTGGGACTTCCACAGGGGGAAGAGTTGAACTCAAGTCAGTTTTGTTTGGGCTTCAAGCAACGCTTTTAGAAGCTCACCAATACAGAGACATTGTATTCGAAAGGCAATATATGTGTAATATAGTTTGAGCTGGAACTGAAGATTAGAATCAGATGAGAGGCTAGTAGTTATATCTCAGAGTGGACATACTTGAACGGCCTACGTCAGAGCAAATCTAATCGAGAGACACGTTTTTATTTACTTTTTTGGTATACTCGTAATTAGTTTTCATAGTTGACCACACTCGTATTTGGTGGAATGCAAATCAAAAGTGGCAGAACAAAAAAAAAAGCCAACAAGCAGCCAGACAAATCAAACGTCATATGATCGACTTGCCAGATTAAGTGTCATACGAAAAAAGTGTCTAGAAACTTGTCAACCGCAAACGCATTCAATATCTGATTTAAATTTGAATAAAACTTTTATTTGTGGCATTTTGCAAACTTGTTTCAAAGTGAGCTTTGGCCAACACGTGTCACACGTTTTGCAGTAAATCTACCTGGACACACTCGAGTTCAGCAGGTACTCAAGCCAAATCACACTGGCAGCTACCTAGTAGGCATGTTTGGAATGCGACTCCGATTAGATTAGGGCCCGAAAGTGGTGGGTCAAGATTCGCGATAAGTTCACAAAAAGACTCGAAATGAAAGTGATAAAAGAGTTTACAATTTGCACTCGCAATTTTCGAGGACAATTGGCCCTAAGCAGCAATCCTTTCACTTAAGTGGCTTACTGATTGCGGCCACGTGTGTGCTACCAAATTGATCTCTCTCTCTCTCTCTGTCTCTGTCTGTCTCATCAATCATGTAATCGCTTAATAATAATTACAGTAACAACCCTCTCCCACTCTCTCTCTCTGTCTCTCTCTGTCTGTGCAACTGCCACGTGGTGCACTATGGCCAAGTGTGAAATTTCCTGCTGTCAATTGTGCGTATGACGATGATGGTCACCCTAATGGACTGCTTCCCCGCTCACCACCCAGTCTAGTTCCTTCTTTTTTTTGGGCCTTTACCAACGCTGCACTTAATGCAATTTTCGCTTCCTTTTGTTTTAGGGGTTGCTCCAGGACTTCGCGTTATTTAATACCCTTTGCATCATCCACCTTGCGCTTTTTTTTCCTGTCCCAAGCCAACTCCCAACCCTCTGCCAGAGACCCTGTTTCAGGACCCTGCTTCAGTGCCTGTGCCGGCTGCAATTGCAACTCTGGCTGCCTGGCTGTGCACTTTGTTCCTGGTTGTCGCTGGTTGTCGCTGGTTAGGGGCGTGTGCGCTTTGATGAAGTTCCAGGGGAACGATTCGCCGGGTTTACTGACTTTGACAGTTGCCAGTTTTGGTTTGTTTTGTTCTATTTATATAATTTCTTTATGCCACTTTCATAATAATAATAAAAATAACATTAAACATAAAGAGAACTGCATCTCACAACAATAAGAACAATTAGTATTTAGCTTTGACATTTTTTAATACTTTCCCTCAGCTCAGTTTCCCTGAGGCTCTTCGACTGCATAAGCACTTGAACTTATGAGATACTCAGAAAGCAGCAACGCCCCAAATAGGAAAAACCAAAAAGAAAACGTTTCCAGTTGGAGAACAACGGCAACAGTCCCAAGTTCAGTGTACTCCAGCGATAAGCTAATGTTTTTGCCGTTCCAAAGTATCTACGACGAGTATCTATGTATCTGCGAGTATCTATATGCGATGGTGTGGTGAAAAGTACGAGTGTACTCATAGAGACGATGTGCGAGGAGCGCAAATAATTTGACATGCACGCGCTCATCGTCCGTAGACTGGGAGTACCAGGTCCCAGATGAGGCTGACAGACATGGTCCTAAGCCCGTGTCGTGTCGGTACACAAATCTGAGCTCATTAGCAGAACCCCTTCTGGAATGTAGCTCGTCGGTTGCTGCATAATTCTCAAATAGGCGTGAAAAAATAAAATACAACAACTAAAATACAAGCCGACAATTGTGTAGGCCAAGGGGAGGGGTGAGTGGTGCAGGGGTGAGCGGTGTTTAGGGCTTGTATCTAATGCGATTTTCGTATGGGTAGCGGTAGGAATTGGAATTGGGAGTGGGACAGCTGCTGGGCTGATAAGCCGCTTTTAGTGTCGCACATTTCTTCGCCTTTGGGTGCGGAGGCAGCTCTCTGGCTCTTGCCTGATAAGCCAAACAGTTAGAGGCTACTTAAGTGGCAGCGCGTCCAAATCCAAATACAACATTTTGTTGTGCTAGGCAAGCGCAACTTTCCCAAATTGTCAATATTGGCCAGACAAAGCTGCTGTGGGTCAATCAGGAGGGGTGTGGGGTGTGGGGGGAAGACAACTTCAAGGTAAACAAAACAAGTGAGTGCAACCTGTCGATTGCAGTTGAAATCTTGACGAATTCGAATGCTCTGCAAACTGCGCAAATAGCTTAAGTTGCCCAGTTGGAAATCATATACTACCCCAGAGCTGAGAAAAGGCAAGGAATATATCAGTGGTAAATGATAGTTCAGTTTGTTATCTATATACTATATATACAAGAGTATATTTTAGATGTTTAAGTTTTCGTTCGATGAAACTTTCTAATTTTGAACAAAAAGTTTAACGATTTTGCAATCAGACGCTTGGCTCAAATCTTATGATCAGACACAGCCTCAGACTGTGTGTGTGTGCGTGTGTGTAAAGTGGGTGTGTTTGTTGTTTTACACAAGAGAAGAGACAACAACAGAGCGCGCTGCACATTGTAGGTCAGGTGCAACGGTAATCAACGCTTTGGCCCTATGCAGCTGCACAGTGTGGCAAAAGAGCAGCTCAAGGGGAGGACTGGATAGGAGGGGAGGGGGACTAGGGTTAAGGTAGCCCTCAGAGTTGGTAATTTGTAATGCAAATATTTGCATATATTGAAAAATTTTGTTCAGCCACGTTTTGGTTTATCTGCCGCTGCGCAACTGCGCCTCTTTTCACTCGCCTAGTGCTAGCTCTGTCGCACAGGGAGAAATATTTTAATTGTTTTATAATACAAATCGTTAAAGAAAGCCAATCGGACCACCCAAAGCGTTTCAAATAAAAGATAGTAAAAATATCGAGCGTAGTACGCATATCAAATAATACAACATACCCATCCAGCCGATAACTCTTTATGGCATATACATACATATATATATATATATATATATATATCTATATCTATATGTAGGGCTGATATTGTGTGAGGCAAAAAACAAAAGTTTAGCGACCAGTCGCAAAAACAAAAACAAAAAGCAAACACTTGAGGGCCGCGACTTTACTTCTTTTTCTTTTGCTGGAACAAAACATATTTTCTTGTACGCTCTGTTATTATATATATATCTATATATACTATATATAGTATATATATATATATATATATATGTATGTTGTGGGTATAGTATAGATGTAGTACGCAAAGCATGTCTACACGGTGTGTAGGTACAAGTAATATATGGCGTATATTTTGAACGTGTTGGCGATAAGATAAAAAGTGCGCGTCGTATTTTTTAGTATTGCTCCCGTCTGGCGTTTCAAAATTGTTTTTAATATCAAGGGAAAAGCGTTTTAATTGAACTGTAAACCCCGAAAATGCTTTGGGGAAACTTTAGAACCACATTGAGGCTTACTTTGGATTAGTCAAACTACGCGCAATTTGCTTTTGGGGCCGACAATTGACATTGAGCTTAACAATAAACACATAAAACGATAAACAAATCAGCCAAAGAACTTAATAATGTTTTAATTTCGTATTGTTTTTGTTGATGTTAATGTTAATTGTTAAATTGTTAATGTTGATGTTATTTAAACGCAATTAGAGAGGGCGCGACATCAAAGTTTTGATATCAAGTTGAGGTTTCACAGGGAAGGAAATCTGCAATTGATTTGAAAGGTTTTTTCTGGAGTTCAAACAAAATGACAATGAGTTGAAATATGCAGTAAATATTTGTCAGCAAAATAGCAGAAAGTAATTATTGAAAGTTAATAGTCCAGTTATTTGCATAGCATTAGAAGCGATAAACAATTAGAGCGCGTTTTGGGCGCGTTTTTAAACGCGCGCTCATACGCTATTTATAAAATGCTGAGTTAAGGGCAAAGCCACCCACTGAGTCACTGAGTCCGAGTCAGAATCAGCTTCAGAGTCATGCATATATATGCTATATAGAGTATATACACATTTAGGCTTTATATATGAAGCATCAGCGACCATATATCAACATGAAACGTGACTTTTGAGGTCACTTAATTGCTGCCGTCGTCGCCGCTTCCAGGCTTCGAGTGTCGCTGGCGATTGCGGCTGCGTCACAGCTGCCTCCCACCACCACCACCAACTCCACCCAATCCACTTCCTACTCCACCCCCACTATAACACGCGCCTTTTTTTAGTTTGTGGTATAAAAAAGATATACTTATAAACGAGTATAAACAAAACAAAAAAAAACCAGAGCTCTTTGTAGTTTTCACTCGCAAATCATGCCGCAAACAAGCCTCTCTCCCCATCTCCCTCTCTTCAGTGTCTGTCTCTGTCTGCCAAGCAGCTGCTTATCCCCCCCTTTAAGTTTTACAGCTTTCTGCCACCAGCGCGTAACCTAATTATAAAAACTTCAAGTGACATTTTTTTATTTATTGTTATTTATTTTGTTCAAGTCGCAGCGCCGCCAACGATTTTTGCTTATTAAAGCCGCCCGCTATATTTTCAGTTGTTTTACTCTTTTTTTCGAGTGTATCTGTATGGATCGTGTATGGAAAGTTAGCGACAGGTATATATATATACGATCATAGGAGAGATCGGTGGCTGCTGGCTTTGTACTTTGAACTCGCATTTGGTCCATGACACGTTTAACTGTAATTGCTTCATATGAGACTAAAAATAGCCAAGTCTATGGGAAATAAAAGTTACATAAGGTTGAACAACTGGGTGAGAAACTTCGGCTCACGTTTGAATTAACTTACAATTCGGTTATAATTCTTATAAATAGATTACTTTGTTGTATAAATAGATGCATAATGTATATAGACACATGCTTGAGTTGAGGCCTTCTAATCTAAACTCAATGGCATTCGTCATTGCATTATGAAATATTACGAGCTATTTGTTGTTCTCGTTGCTGTTTAACAAACCCTCATCTTAGTTGCTGATGCGGAAATCCCAAATACTAGTTAAATGCTGCACCCTTAAAGCTTTTAGCTAATCGCCACATCGTTAACTGACAAATTGACAAACTAACTGATTGACAAACTGACAAATTAACAAGTCATGCAGCTCAAAGGAACCTATGGAAGTAGCTCTAGAAACTGTGAACACTACTTTTGATCATGTGTGTGTGCGTGTGTGTAGTGTGTGTCCATTCGCATGCATTATTCAAAGTATATATGCCTAGTTATAAATATATATACGATTTTATTTTTGCCTCTGCCAAGTTTCGTATCTATCGGATCGTAAATTTTCATAAAAGATACGACTCTTTGATTTGATTTAAATCTGAGGAATTAGCCGATATTTGCAGTATATAATTTCTATATATTCAATTATTTTCAATTGTTAAAAGTTCAAATAGATTTTAATCTCCTTCGAGTGCACATCTTATCTATATAGAAAACGTAGAGAATTTGCTTTCAATGATTTTGAAACTTAAGAATTTACTACGCTACCTTTGTACGATCCTATATAGTATTTATATAGGAACGATTCTCTCTGGCTTTCGAGTTATCTATAGCCAATCTTGACGCCGTCTCATTGAAGAGTTTGGCTACCGCACTTGATTTGGGCCTTTGGGTTTTTATAAGGTGTCTTTAGACTTGTAGCTTATCATCTACCACAAAAGAACTAAAGTGGGAATTGTTTCGTTTTACAACAGTTTTAAGTGTGTGTGCGAGTGTGCGTGTGTGCGTGTGTGCGTGTGTGTGTTGTATTTTATCTGTGTGCATTTCCGTTTAATTAATAAAAGAAATAAACTCGAAACTCAAATCAAACATTGTCTATTTTTACGAAATGCTCTCTTATCACACGCGCTCCCCCACCTCCTGCCAAAATTTATCAATGGGGCGTGGCAGTTTATAATTTTTTCTTTTTTTATTTGACTTATGAAATTTCGAGTGGAATTTGTCGCGTTTTTCTTCTTTATTCATGGAGTTTATGATATACGTGTGGGATGTGGGTTACGCGAGGCGCTCTGCCAGGTTCTTCAATGGGTGTTATATGGTCTTTATTATCTTTCTCAGTCTCAGTCTTTGAGCTGATTAAGCGACGCGTTTTGGTCGCGTTTTTAAACGCCAGGGGTTGGCGGCTGTTGCTGTTGCCGCTGCAATTGATTTATAGCTCAGGTAAATGTCCTGAGATCAGGACACGCCATAAGCACAGGCACAATGACGACCCTTTACTTTAAAGTTTTTATATTTTTAAAAAGGGGTTGTGCACACACACACACACACGCATGCAGACAGAGCTAAAGAACGAGCTTAGGGGAAGAGAAAGAGAGAGAGAGGGAGGATTTATCCTGGAATTTTGCATGTGTTGGTGCCATAACAAGTTATAAACAGCAATTATTGCCACGTTTGCCTTGGCTCTTTGCAGTTCTGTTCTTTATTTCTTGTTTGAAACATATAATTGTGCTTTTTATGTATGTTTCAAAAATTGTTTTTTAAGTGAAATTACTTTTGGCATGATAAACGAGCCGTCTGTGTGTGTGTTTTTGTATGTATGTATGAAACGGATATATTTACTTATAAATATGGCAAAGGGACTTCACACACAGGTCATGGTAGCCGTATGCTTTTGTACTTACTCCTTTTTCGGTTTGATATACGAAATAGGATTGTAAAGGGGATTTGGAATGGGATTTGGGTATGGCGTGTTTTTTTAAGTTTTTTTTCTCTGTGGATTTGTTGCTTCTGCTGCACGTGGTCTGCCTCTGGGCAGCGTTTGTATTTGCACTAAGAAGATCCTCTAATAATATCTAATATATTTAGCTAGAGGGTTTTAATTTAAATTGTAATCACATTATGATAGGATCAGTTTCATAATATTATAGATATTTTTTCTAGATATTAAAATTTATGTGTAAGCTTCAAAACTTTCAAACTGTTGGATTAATATCATCATCATCACATTTACTGGTTATCAGCTTGTAATTAGAGCTTATAGGAGCCGAAATGATCGTAATCGTATTTTAATTGTGAAATAGTAGTACTTACATTGTATATTTCTGGCCGCATTGTAGCCCCCAAATTTAAGGGTATAAATTATAATCCAACATGGGTTTGTGCGTAATGCCGTCTGCTGGTATCGTACATTCGAGTGTGGATGACGAAAGATGTGGCAAAAGTGTCGAACGGCGTATTGAAAATCCAAACGGAAATCAAAATTTATATATATATTTATACATATATATGTGTTGTGTGTTGTATGTGTGTGTAATAATATATATATATATAGTTGATTTTATTTTTTGTTTGTTTTTTGCATGCAAAATGTGCCGCGTAAACAAAAATAATTTACACAGAAACAAAAGCCGAGTTACAACTGTATTTTCTCTAGAATTTTTACAGCACTTTTTATGTTATATACAATTATTTGTTGTTATTTCATATGATTAAGAATATGTAATTTTTTTTTTTTTAAATAAATATGTATATATTTATATTTGTATGTATGTGTATATTGCACTTTTGTCGGCGATTGCAGCGACAATTATTTAATATTTTTTATTCGATTTTTATACTTTGCACAAAATTAATTTTTGAATTTTGTTTTATTTTTTATTTTGGATTATGTTTAATATTTATTTTCCCTTTTCTTTTGGCACTGGGCAAATTTTGTTAACTGGTTGTTAATATTTGTATTTAATAAGTCGATTTTTAAAACAAAATCAGTTATTGTAGAATACTTTAAATGCTATTTTTGAATGCTTTATTTTCTCATGCACTTTTTCACTTTCGTTTTAATTGTGTTTGAAACTTGAAAATTTTACTTGCATTTTCATATATTTTGTTTATTTGCTTTCGAACATATATTTCAAATATTCCAAGACTTCGTATTTTTTACTTTATTCAACGCATTTGTCGTGGTAATGAATGCCGTTGCTGGCTTCGGATTTTGTTATCCGCTCTAGTCGCGGCAGCGATCTCAAACCGACGAAAGGTGCACACAAACTCAGATACTGATACAAATGCCAGACCGCTGTAGCTGCCGAACGGCTCTGTTACAGCGACTGCGCTGTTAACTAATCACACGCTGTTAATGTTAAACTCAAAATGGCAGCGCACATGTTAGCCCGATGTCCAGTTCGATGTTCGCTGCCAGCAGCCAACTGCCCGCTGTTCGGTTCGATGTTGCATGACGACACTGACTGATAACAGCAGCGTGGAAATGATGTTAGAGAGAGAAATTCAAATTAACGGATAAATAGACAACTTAATAGAATGCAATATAACAGTATTACCTGACTACAGTAAAGCGCTTACATTGATCTAATTTAATGTGTATATAATCAAATAGACTTTGTACCGCAACAGTTAAAATTCAACAAAAATAACCAAATATATTGAGCAAGGTCCAGTTCGCAGCAATGGGGCTCACGTTGATCGATTACCCAGCAAAATTGTGTCGGGCGCTTTTATGGACTATAATGCTGTAAATCAAATGTGTTGCCAACGACCCAAAAATTCAGCGATTACATTAGGCAATATTCTTTGTGTTTGTGAAAGCTTATCGATAGACTATAATCACGTAAATCTAATCGAAGGTATTCAGACAATAATAATGATTACAAGAATGCTTAATAGCTCCTCACATGCTTAAGCACAAGCGCTCATATAACATCTTCTTTGGCTTAGATCTAAGACCCTGACTCTAGTGTGGGACCTTCAAAGTTCAAAGCAATTAGTCGGAATCAATGCTGATAACAGCTACTTGTGTGGCATTTCAACTGTCAGTGTCTTTCAGTCTCAGAGCAATCTGTCAAATAGACTAAGCACCTAGTTTTTCCATATCGTAGAGGTAAAGTACCCCATAAAATATGGACTTTGCTCATGTCTCAATTTCCAATTAACTTTAACTAGATATTGGATACTTTAACGGTTGTTTGTGTCCATGAAATGACGCCGTGATAGGCAACCAAATCAGTTCAATTAAAAAACAAAAGCCTTTGACATGAATGAAATATTTTGATAGTACTCTCGTACCACAGGGAATTCGGTAGCTGCCCTTATCACTTCTCTCAGCTATTTTGTTTACGCGAAACTATGTCAGATGACTCTGACTCACAACCGTACTAAATTATGTATATTAGTGCCGATTCATGTTGAAACTTGTGATATATAACTATTGCTCATATTCGATACTAGTTCGGCTTGTAAGTGAAACTGATAAAAACCTTAGCATTGACTTTTGATTTGAATATTAACATTAATATCATGCCAGTCTGATGTTAATGTGTTGCGCTTCAAACATGTTGCGACTGTGGCAAGCAGTGCAAACAGTTGCAAGCAGTGCACGTTATACCTGGGCGGTAATTCTAGAAATATTTAAAAATGTATTTCCGATATGATTAAAACCTTTGCAGAACAGTAGTAGACTACGTCTTTTAACTCTTCCAGTGTCCCTCAAATAAAGCATTAACCCATATCAGCTGTGGGTGTGTTTTATTTGCCAAAGATTAATTAGAAGCTCGCTAATTGAGATTTATGCTCGTCGCTCACACCCTAACCCCAATTGCTGGCCATGAGAAGACTTCAACAAAAAAGGAAGTGACGGAAAAATTAGCAACTGATAATGACAATGATAAATTAGGCGGCACAATACTATCAACAAAACAACAATTCAATTACTTAAGCAATAATTGGCAGACCCAGAAGTAATCAAGGAAATAAAATAACAATATAAAGAAGGAGGAAGCTTCAGAATTATTTCATCTTCAATTGCTTTCTTCTCATTTCAGGCAACTCGTACAGACGGCATGGTAAGTTTTTGGCTTAAATTCAAATCGTAGCATAAAGCACACTCACAATTTGCACTCTCCCAATTAAATTGTTTCAAACACCAAAATTTCCAACCGCAATTTTGGCCAAGAGCATTTGCCTCACGCCTCAACGTTTCTGGTGTCAATTCCCCGTATCTATAACTGGCAAATGTGGAAAAATCTTATGCAATACTCATATATTGTTATTCTAGCTGTCTATCTGTCTATTTGTCTAGCTGTTTGCGTCCTTTTGGCAAACGCAGCAGGACATGGAACACGAACAGGCAACGAGCTGCTGGCGCCATGTCGCGTCCAGAGCTGAATAAAATTTCAATGCAAACGGAAAATGGCATAGGAGAAAAACGTGTCAAATGCGTATAGAATTGAATGCAAACAATGGGAAAATGTTTAGAGAGAGAAAAAACAAGTTAAACTATTTATGAGTTTATGCCACCTCGTTGTGCCTCAGGTGTGGCAGCCAGTGGCGATGCGACTTTGACAAGTTAATTTCTTGTTACCGAATTTCCCTGTACCACTCGGTGGGTCTTCTCAGCGTTAAGCACGTGATTTACGGCCAGCCTCTCTGTGTGTGTTTGTGTGAAAGTGTGTATGAGTGTGTTTGTGTGTGTCCTTTGACACTAGCCCATCATATCTGATGCAAATGTGTCACACTCACGACATTCAGAGCACGGATAAATGCCCCAAGACGCAACCGAAACGCTTTGCAAGGCCCAAAAACTAAAACCCTGAGAAATATTTTAATTAAAATTCAGTGCCCCCAAAAATTACCAAAAGCGCTGACTGCCTGCCTGCCTGGCCCAAACTCAGGCTCAGACTAAGGCTAAGGCATAAGGATAAACCCAGGTCCCAGTTCCAGTTCCAGTGCCAGTGCCAGTCGCAGTCGCAGCTGCAGACGTATCCGTGGCTGATCTTAACTGATAAACGCGAAAACCCACAAAAGCAGCACATATAATAATGCGAGAATGCTATTAAATGGGGTACACCGAAAATTGAATACCCTATAAACTGATATACCTAACTAAAGCACAGCTCCAACAGACAGAAAGTTTCTATAAATCTGGCAAAGCTTCAGAAAATGAAAGAGAAGTTTAAGAAGCGATTGCCTCAAACTATTCACACTCTGCCAGACATATTTTTCACTTATGTGTAGCAAGTTGCATGACTCCACCAATATACCCCTCTTAAGTGTAGAACAGCAAGAAGAGCTAAAGGTAAAGCCAGAGCATTGGTGGGCGTTGGTTAAAGACGATCGAAATATGTTTATGTGGAGGAGAAGAAGTTGCTCGCGTTCCAAGGAACTGGTCTCCGTGGAGCACTGGAGCAATGGCTTTTCAACGCCGATGGTGTCGCTGATCTGGTAGTTGGTGTCCAGTGCAGTTGGCAATGATCAATCGAATGCTTCAGCTCAGTGGCCAAATTTACCGCTTCGCCTATCTCACGCATCTTTTATGCGTTCTGTTTGTTTTCTGGCTCGTGAGGAGCAAATTCAATTAAACAAAATAATACAAACAATGAACCCTTTTTTTCTCGGGACTTGCCAGTTGCAAGTTGATTTAATTACGAGCCGCCCCTATATCGAGTCCGAGTACGAATATATATATATATTAGAAAGTTGTTGCCAACTGTCGTCCAGCACTTGGGCACATTTCATGGTAAATGGGTTTTCCCTCAGCGCTGCTTAATGAAAATGTTCACCCAGTTGACACCGACAACCCTCCCATTGAGGCTCACTAATTTATGCGTTGTGGTCCATTGGGTATTTGTTATGGTTATGGTTATGGCTACGGCTTGACAATGATGTAAAACTGATCGCGAGCACAATCATGATCCTGATCATGATAGCAACAACGAGCAACTTCTGTTAACATAAACACTACGAGGAGACGCGAATACTCGTCGAATAATGAATATAAATACAAGGGTTGTCAGGGTAAATAGATGAAAATGAACATATGTAAATAGGAAAAGAGAGTGAAACGGGTCTATTGGTATTTGACAGTATGAAGTGATCCTTATTTAACTCCATTCAAGGATTACAATGGCAGACAAGAGATAATTTAATTGCACGAAAGAAAAAACTTTTCCCTTTAGAAACTTTCTACTGGACATTAACTGGCAGCTTGTCTGTGGGATTATACTTAATAGAAGTTAACCATTTGGAGAATTTGAATACTTAAAGTGAAAATCCTTAAGATGTCAAGCTGTTATTTAAAACCTAATTGAATCAAGTCTAAAAGTATTTGCTTAAAATACAATTTTCCACATTAGATACATAAAAATTTCTAAACGGATTTCAAACTATTTGTGTTTAAAAATGGAAACTGTATTTAAAATAAGAACATATTAAGCATCAAGCAAGAATAACTTTTAGTTATAATATCATATAATTTTTTTTATTATATTCATTTTTGTCTTTTAATTTTTTTAATGTATTTTACCTTAAATATATAAACTATATATATATATTTTTTTTTTTTAAATTTTCCGAATAGAATGATTATTTGCATAGTCAACTGTCAATAGTTGACTTTAAATAAATAAATAAATAATCTTACTAATAATATCTGATTAATTAATAAATTTTAAGTAACTTTCAATAATATCTAATCAAATTCCACGATCTGTATTCAGAAACACCCACAGAATATTTGTAAACTATTTAAAAATAGTTTTCAATTCGAGAATCAGACTCTCTTTTTGTTCTTTCTACATCATTTGAAATGGAAGAGAATAGAAACAGAAGTCTAACCTAAGAAGCTATATATATTTAAGATATATATTTATTTTATTTAATAACTTAACTTATGGTTAAAACCGTAAATTAAGTGGGGGTTAAACTAGCAAAGGCTACTAGGCCTTCAGCTGGAAATATATTTATATATTATACTTTCTGATATAGAACTCAACCTGAAAATCAGTTTCGATGGAGACCCTTTGAGTGTATAGTGTATGTGTGTGTGTGTATGTGTGTGTGTGCAATGACGCCGCTCATCAATTAGCAAGGCATTTAAAAACACATTAACCCCTTGGCCTTCGCCTTAACCCTTAAGGGGTAAGATTCGTTAATTTAAAGCTCAAATATGGAAACAAACAGCAAATCGACTGAAGCTGATGAGCAGCTATTGAGATGATTCAGAGAATGCATAAATTGTCATTAAATTAAATCTCTCGCTGCAACACGGAACTGTCCCCATGGATATGTGGCTAAAAAGAGTTCTTGAGCAGCTATTGGCCAAGTCTGGAGCTGAAAGTACACGCGCCAGATGCGCAGATTTTGTTGGGGCTTTCCAAATATTTGTGGTAGCAATTTTTGCGCATTATTTTTGTTGTTGTTTCTTTTTTTGTATGTTGTACAAATATGAGCACAAATCATCATCTTCCCATTTGTTTCCCATTTAATTAGCAAAATTGTCAAATTTAGCCATCTGTTTTTATTTTGGGTCTCATCGCAGTTGGCCAAAAGTCAATAGAGCTATTTGTGGGTACACACGCACATTCCTCACATTGACAGGCATCAATTTATGTAAATTTCATTTTGGTTTTTTGTCTTCTCATTGCGGACTTTCGGGTCATTTTTTCTTGTTGTTTTTTTACCTGACAATTAGTAGCTGGGCGTTCAG
Organism: Hirtodrosophila trivittata; assembly: GCA_035045065.1. NCBI lineage: Eukaryota > Metazoa > Arthropoda > Insecta > Diptera > Drosophilidae > Hirtodrosophila > Hirtodrosophila trivittata. Next base: position 15,263,614 of record JAWNNK010001311.1, on the reverse strand, counting down.
CTGGGAGTTCCTGTTAATTTGTGGAGCAAACATTGTAAAGCTGACACGTTTTTGCAACCAAACAATTACATTTATTACTATACGAGTATTATTATCGCGATTGCTCTAACATTTAGTGTCTATGGATCACAAATACTCAGGGAACATGTGAGAATACGATGATAGCCCAGAAATCACATGTACTTTGAGCCCATATTAACCAGCCATTAAATGGAAACTATGCAAAACAGTATTCCATTTAGAGAGTTTCTTGTCAGTTTTCCCTTTTAAGATTTCCGATTTCTAAATACCTGCATTATTGTATACCCTAACAAATAAGGTATCATTATATCGATGTCTTAATGTAGTCTCAATTTTCTCATTATGAGCTTAACTTTCACAGTCGAGGGTAGCTCAAACAGTTTTGTTAGCCGCTTCATTACCAGCCATTAGCTGAGGCCAATAGACCAAATCGTACATAAAAATTTTTCAAATGTAATTCCAAATTTTTTGTAATTTGATGCGCAATAAATTTGCGTTTCCCACCAACTCAGAGCCAAAATAATCGACCGAAAAGCTGGCACAAACAACAACTGACAACCAACAGTTAAACATTTTCATTAGGCCACTAAACCGAGCCAAGATGCATAACACCCACCCAATGGCTTTGCCTTTGCCTTTGCGTTGTTTGCACTCTTATACGAAGCGGGCTCATAATTTATTGAGCCAACAAGCAGCTCAGCCTCGACTTGTTATAGCCATAAGTTCGAGTGCGACGTACAGCGTAAAACATCTGCAGCTGCCCCCTCAAAAAAATATATACATATATATTCAAATAAAAAAAAAGAAATCAAAAAAATATCTAAGCCAAAGCGAAGCAAACCAAACCAAACCAAAGTCAAGTCAAATTGTTGAATGAATCTTTATTTTTTTCTTTTTGGATTTGCGCTACAAATTTGCGGGCCCATGTGAAGTGCCGCAACAACAACCCAAACCAGAAGAAGAGGAAGCAGAAGCAGCAAGAGAAGAAGAAGATACAGAAGAGTAATAGCAATAGCAACAAGTTATAATTATAAAACATATAAATAAACGTAATACGATGTTCGCCACTCTCGAAGCCGACGAATTTCGCGCTGCTCTGCGTCGAATTTCTAGCCAAGGCGTCCAGGTTTTGTTCATTTTGTTAGGCACTTGGCGAGTTCAAAGCTTAGTCTGGACACAGCTGCTGCACAGTGGTACGAAATCTGTAAAGAAATGAAATAATGTGTTAAGGGGCAGAAGGGAACAGCTCAAGTTGGCTTATGTCTTTGGTTTATACAGAAATTTATATGTTTACATAAAGTCTGCCATAGCTTGGGTTGTTGTCTTTGATATGAACAACTATTATCGATAGATTATATATCGATTTTTATCGATATCTTATTTTTACACCCTTCAGACTAAACGAAACTGCTGAGCGAGTACTTTTCCCAGTAGAAATTCCGTCTGATATATCTAATATATAGAAAATAGTTCATAATTTAAATTCATATTGTGTTCTATGACTTGCCACACTGTGCAGCATTAGGTTAATTTCATTTGTGTGGATTTGCTAATCAATTGCTTAAATATTTGAATACTTAAATCTTGTTTGGTTTATTCGCAATTATTACTTATTTCCTCCGCTGTACGCCCCAAAATCAGCTCAATCCCTAAACGGCACAGTTCACAGAGACTTTGCGATTTGCATTCTTAACTTAATTACTGGAATTTAATTGATTTGCATCGGATTTAAGTAATTAACACCAGTATTTAGTGAATGGGGTTAACAACTGAATGATTATAAGAGAGATAGAACATGTATAAGGGATATTATTATTTCATTTAAATATTTTCTGTTAATACTTAAAGAGAAGCTTAGGAAACTTTGTCTGACAAGAGATTCTTAAGCGGTGGCTGAAAGGTCTTTAAACTGTTTTAAAACTATTATTTTTACAATATATTATTTATGTAGTAGAAATATTCTATAGTATTTCTTTACTTATTGGTTATATACTAATTATATAGATTCATATATTTTTCTCAATCTACAAGCTATGTTAGGGATTGCCTCCATGATATTAACTTTTCATAGAAAATGTTCTCATTTTCATCTATTCTGGAACATTTCTTGTCATCATTCGTAAATATTCTATTCTATTCCAGAACATTTTTGTCTTCATTCTTAAATAAAACTTCTACTTAAGTTTACACAGTTGATTTCTTAGTCTTTCAATAATAACTTCAGCTCTCGTCGATCATTTTGAGTACTGCACCTTTTTTGCAAGTGCCCCTGAGCAGGTTGAACCCGTCAAGGGCTAATCAACTCAGCAGCGAGCTTCAAGAAGTGAGTCCATCGGAACCAATAACGAGTTGAATACTTAAAAAGTAAAAAGCGAGCCATATGAATAGTATGAATGGCTTTAGTCCGCCCGCCTCAACCGCAGTCATATGAATGAGTGCGGACTCAAAAGACTCAAAGCCTCAAAGGCTACCAACTATGGGGCAATCAAGTGAGAAAATTAAAATTACATGCTGTGGTTCGGGATCTGTGGATGTGGATGTGGTTGTGGATGCTCCTGCAGTGGCCACATTTAAAGGTTCATAACTTCCAAGTCAATTACGCGGAGCATACGCAAAATCCTATCCAATTTTGGTCTGTGCGTCCTCTGGCTGCTGACTGAGTGAATTAGAAGCAAAGTGTTACTACTGCTATTCTACATATAGATATACCCTCTAGTAGAGAGAGCTTCTCCTCTGTTGTTGTCTATATATCGACTGCATTTACTCTAGATTCCATCTACCCCATGCTCCGTTTATGCTAAGGGGTAACAGAAATTGCACGCTCAAGCGTAAGAGCTCTCAGGATCTGAATTGCGAATTCTGATTCCTGGGTCTGCCTCCACAGTTGGCTGTCTATCATAACTCACGAGTGCAGCCTCCGCAGAAGAAGAACCGCTGCACTGGCGCAGGTGAACTAGACAGAGTTAACTCAGAAGCAGACTCGAGTGGTACCCCAAGCAACTACTGTGGGAACCATACCGATCTGTGGCCGATCTGCAGCCGATCTGCAGCTCTCCAGCGAATTAATTTGTGACGCGCGCGTTCCATTGCTTCAATCTGCACTCTGCAGTCTTCAGTCTGCAGTCTTCGGTCTGCAGTCTTCAGTCTGGTTCTGAGTGCTTGTTCCACAACTGGCCCTGGCCTTAAGGCAATTTACTCGCACGCAGACTGGCTGACTGGCTCCCTGGCCGACCCCAGAACTTCAGACTCCAGACTCTAGAGACCAGACTCGAACTCCAGTCTCAATGCCCAAAGATTGTGGCCACCTCGTGACTGCACTGTCGTGTGGCAAGTGGCTGCGCGTCTGTTTGGCTGCTTGGCTTCTTGGCTGCTTGACTTCTTGGCAGCTGCTGCTGTTGTTGGCTCTTTCTTGAGGCATCTCTTGGCGGCTTTGGCGCTGGTGTCAAACGTTTTGTAATCTGTCACGTCGCATCGTTTTAATATTTTTGCGCTCATAGCCCAGCTACGAGTACGAGGAAATGCAGTCGCTTGCGTGTAAAAATAGGCGTAACCCTTTGGTATTTATGATCGTTTGCCAGCCTGATCCTCCAGCTCATCTTCTGCCTGCATCTCCTATCTACCTCTTGGCCGTTTTGTTTGGTTTTCAGCAGCCGGAGGCCGCCTTGGCTCTTGGTAGCAGGTTCATGTCCATGGCGCTGCATTGCATCCTCTTCTGATGCCTCTTTTATTATCTAAATCATTATTAGTTTGACCTTCAGCCCGAGGTGCTTTGGGGGCGGCTTGTAAGCTTGTTCAAGTACTTTCCTTATCTTATTAATTATGCCCTGCTTGTGTGTGCTCCAAATGAGACCTTAAATTTCGACTACTGTGCGTGTGAGTCACTCGAAAGTGTAAGGAATGCTATAGGGAGTGTTTACTGGGTTAAAGAGAGTGTTATAAGAGTTGGACTTTTCATAGGGAAGACACTTTTAACATAGTTAACAGATATTAATAGGAATTAGATGAAAAAACTTTAAGTTCCCATAAAAATAGTTGTTAACAGAAGTCATAACAGAGCAGAAAAGCATTTACATTTACGGTAAATGCTGACACACTGTAGACATGCAAAACTGCAGTACTTATTTACCGTTGCAGGATGAAATGCAATTATCTGTACTTTGACCCATGTCAACGCCCCAATTGTTAAATTTTCAAGATCTACAGTACACTGACCCACTGAACTCAAAACGGACTCACGACGGACACTGACTCATCTCGGAAATTACCTCTTTACACATCATGCAAAACATTTACACACACCCCACACACACATCATGATCATGCCCTGCCCAAAACACAACAGAAAGCAACGCCTATTAGTGGGCAATTCGTTAACCCTACTCAAGTGCCATAAGCAGGCAGTCAGCAGGCATAACATACTTATGCTCTTAACATGCTCGTAACATAGCATCAACCTGTACAGTGAGTTCCCAATTACAGTGACTGACAACCGTTAATCAGGCGCCACAAATCAGACAGCAGCAGCAACAACAGCAGCGGCAGCGATGGTTAATTGTTTAACAGCAGCTCAGCGCAGTGCAAAACGATTAACTGTCCCGCCTCCCCCCTTTAGCGCTTAACATACACAAGCTCCACTTGCAGTCCACTGTGGAACTATAATTGCTGTGGACTGTGATTGGTCGCATTGTCAAAGCGTGAGAGAGAAAGAGAGACAACAATTGAATTGTTGTGTCTATTTTTAGCTGCGATCGCCAGCGTTTAATGAAGAAACAAAAATGGCGCCACATTGTATTGAGCACTGCAGTTTTCCATTGGCTTTTTCTTAACCCCCTGCAAACATTCCAATTGCATTCTCGAAGAGAAGAGAAGCTCCGCTGAAATTATTGTTGGCATTGTAATTTTGCATTGGCATGAAAATTATTAAATTAAATATAAATAGAGATAGACATATAAATACTTATATAAAAGTATGATTAGAACAGGATGCGTATGTGGACGGCTGGCGAACGAGTGTTAATTGGCAGAAAGTTAATCAGCTGGAATGGAATATGTATAAGATAAGCTGCACCGGATTAGCTGTTTACTATAAAAAAAAAAAGAAAACAATACGGGAAACAGTGCTAATTGAATCGTTTATGAGAGCGGCAATCAGTGAACCGACAGCAACTTGGTTTAAATTGACCCAGTCTGAAGTCGGCATAAGAAACGCTATCAAAATCCAATTGGAAATCATTCAAATTCGATTCTTACAATGCCATAACATAATCATCTTCTAGTATTATTAACATATTTCCAGATGTCACTTTCAGTGCGTCTTTACCTAGTTCTGATATTGATCCAGAGCTCTGCAGCCGAGCAACAACTTGCTGAAATCGTTGATGAACTCAACACAAATCTTAAACTTACCACAAATATTATCTACAATCCACTGATGACAGAACTAGACTATCTGCACGAGATACAGCCCACAAATCAAGTGATCATTACGTCCCTAAATGATACCACCCTGAAAGAAATAGGCCTGATGCGCCTCATCGATGAGAGAGTCCTCTTTGTGCTCATCGGAAATGAGCCTCCTTTAGAACTACTGCAAAAGCTGCATTTACGCTTCCAGGAAGCCGACTTTCTGCTGGTGATCGATGAGGATGAACTGGAAGAAACTTGGATACAGTTTGTCCTTGAGGCCAGACAACTGGGTTACCTCAAGCTGCTGCTGCTCCACACAGCCCACAACAACATTCTCCATGTGAATCGGTTCTTTCCCAATATTAATCTGATGCGCAGCAGTGTGAGTAGCTACATCTCCTCACGTGGTCGCCTAACCAATCTGCATGACTACGAGATACGCGTTGCGGTATATTCAAATCCTCCACGTGCTCTTCTGTATATGGATGACAATGGTGAAGCAACCTATGGAGGCTCCTATCTGCGATTCATTCGTGACTTCGTGAAAACGCACAATGCGAAATTTGTGACCGTAAGAACAGCCAATGATTCGCCTGTCCAGTGTATTGAGGCTATAGTTTCCGGGGCTGTGGATTTGTGCGCAGATGCTTTGGCTGAAGGAACAGGAAACGAATTTGTCGTAACGAATGCCGTACGCATGGAATATGCCAATGTCATGGTGCGGAATGCAAACCCCTTGAGCACCTATCGTTACCTGGTGGCACCTTTCCAGTCGACAGTCTGGATCAGCCTCATCGTGTACCTGGCGCTTATAGTGTATTTCATGAGCTTCATTCATTGGCAGCAGCAGCATCGCTGGATCTTCAGCAAGTTTCTCCTGGAGGCTATCAACTCTTTACTCTTCTTTGGTTTCACCTTGAAGGATCTGGCTGGAACCGAGCGATATATACTCTTCGCTGTGCTCTTCTTAGCTGGATTCATCTACTCCACCTACTATTCCGCCTATCTCAAGAGCATATTGACCACAGAAGTATTCGAGCAGCAGATCAACAGCTTCGACCAGCTTATTGCGGCCAATATCAGCGTACTCATCGACGCTTACGAGCGTTCTCTAAGCAGCAAATATAATCTACCCGATGTACTCTGGCCCATCATAAAGGTCGTGCCCGATGAGAAACTGAAGCATCATCGCAGCAGCTTCAACCAGCAATACGCCTATATACTCTTCGGTGACCGCATCGATCTCTACGACTATGCCCAGCAGTATCTGAGGCATCCGCGTATGCGCCGCATTCCCATCAACATTCTATTCCTGTATGCTGGGTTTCCCATGCGCAAGAGCTGGTTCTTGAGGCACCATCTGAGCGTGGCCTGGGCCAATGCATTTGAGAGTGGACTTGCGCAGAAGCTGGCTTTGGATGCCAACCATGAGACGATGACATCACGCGTGGGCTATTTGCAATTCCTTCTCACTGAGCACTACGAAGCGGAGCCACTTGGTCTCGATTATTTCATCATGCCGGCCATGTCCCTGGCCCTCGGCCACGGTCTGGCCCTCTTCACTTTTGTCATCGAGTGGACGTCCTGGCACATGCGCGGGCAGCCAAGTGAGCCCAGGAATTGCCGGCACTGGATTGATTGATGGATTGATATAGTGCATTAACAGTTTCTAGCACTTTCTAATTATTATGTTTAGTTGTAGTGCACTCCTTTTAGATCTAAGCTGTAACCTGTCCAAGCTATCCAATCCAATTCCTCCTTTTTACTAACACCGCTTAATTTGCTTTGCTTCTTCTGCAGCTTTTTAAATCTAACGAAATTCGGCTACAATTCTACAAAAGAAAACCCCAGACAGACCCATTATGCCTAAGACTCTTCTGTTTTTACTCTGCCTGCTTAACGCTATAGATCGCATTCGCTTAGATTCCAGCACTTACGAACTAGCAGCAAGTATAGAAGCACTCAACCGAGGCCTGGAGAGTGGAACCAATATCATTTATATGGAAGGAGCAGAGTCCCCAGACGTCTATATACAGATCAGTGATGCGTTGAGGTATGTGCCTTGCGTACTGGTTAGAGGCAACTATTCCAGGCTGATTGAGAGCAGCAGGAATCGTCCCGAACCACTTTTAATGATTCTACCACAAAGCGATCCTCAGTTAACGCTACAGATCTTCGAGCAGCTGCCTACCAAATTGCAGGGATCGGATTTTCTTATCGTGGGCAGTGACAGTGCCGCCAACTGGCTGCAGCTCTTATTCGCCCTCTGGCAGCTGGGTTATCCCAATGTGTTGATCTACAATAGCACCCAAAGTGTAGGGAATTCAGGCTTAGAGCCAGTCCGGGGTGATCTGTATACCAGTGCCTCATTTCCCCATCTGCGACTGCAGAGATGCAGCATTGCTGACTATCTTTGGGCACGTCGACACTGGTTTGATGACTTGCGGGGTTGGGAGGTGCGTGTGGCTCTGTACAATAATCCGCCACGTACTCTTGTGTATCCGGAGCAGCAGGTCTTTGGCGGCTACTCCCTCATGCTGCTCCGTCAGTTTCTAGCCCACAGACGGGCAACCTTCGTGCCTGTGCTGACACCAGAGTATGCGGTTTACTCGCCTAATGATTGCCTACACTACCTCAAGCTCAATAAGTCCGACTTATGTGGAGATCAGCTGGCGCTCAGCAAAGATTTCAGCTACACTGCCAGCTATATGTATCTGTATGGCAATATACTGATACCCACGCCACAGCCTCGCTCCAAGAACTACTACATTGTGGCACCTCTGCAGCTCAAGACGTGGCTGCTGTTGCTCACGTATGTGGCCGTGATCTGCAGCTTCTGTAGCTTTGTATGCTGGCTCCAGAGTGGACGCTTAGAGTTCTTCAAGCTTCTGCTGGAGGTGTTTTCCAGTTTGCTCGGAGCGGGCTTTCAGCTACGCGAGATCAGCGGCAGGCTGCACTACATCTTATTTAGCATCGTTTTTGTGGCTGGCGTCTTCTGCTCCACCTACTATTTGGCCGTCCTAAAGTCCATTCTGTCCACGGGTCTGTATGAGGCACAGATAAACAGTTTCGAGGAGCTCGTCAATCAGAACATTAACCTCATCATTGGGGACTATGACAAGACGGTGCTGATGACCTACGACTTTCCGGACATACTCTGGAACATAACGCGCGTGGTGTCCTACAACTTTATCTTGGAGCATCGTCGCGTCTTCGATACCAACTACGCCTATCTGGCCCACAGCGATCGGCTGGTGCTCTTCAAGTTCCAGCAGCAGTACATGGTCAAGCCACGGATGCGTCCACTGCCCATAGATCTGATGCACTCCTTGCCCGGTTACCCAATGCGTCGCCAGTTCCTGCTCAAGCACAAGCTCAGCCAGACGCTGCTCAACTGCTTTAGCAGTGGCCTCATGCAAAAGCTGGCGGCGGATACCAATCTGCAGACCATACATATAGGCTACCTGAATCTGATACCATCGGTTCCATACGAGGCTCGGGCCCTGACATTGGACTACTTTGCTGTGCCCCTAATCATGCTGAGCGTGGGCTCAGTCCTCGGCTTTATTTGCCTGATGGGCGAGTTGCTCTATCGTCACATAACACAAACCTGGACGCGATCCAAGAAGACAGCTCTAGAGGATGGTAGACGTAAGGTGAGTCCTTTGTCATAACAGCCTGGAGCTACTTTCTATCTGTTTATCAGTTCCACAGCTGCCACTAAGGTCTTCGCAGGAGGCAGGCATCCCTGACAGTTCCTGGGTAAGTTGCAAGCAAATGATAAGCATAGAAATGTCTGAAAGCGGACGCAAATTTGTGAAGATAAAGTAGCCACTTGGGTCTTATAGAAAGTCATCTGTTAAGCGAGCAGGAATTCGGAATTCGGCACTTAACTTTTTTTGCTCCAGCTACCCTTTATCCCTTGACAAAGTTGAAAATGTAACCACAATTCCATAAACACCCTCAACTCACAGAGAGCCCCCTTTGACAGGCGACCCAAAATAAATAGCACTTGAGATATTTCCAAAACATTTGCCAGCTAAAACCGTAACAATATCGTTTCAGCGCCCCCGGCCGCAAGCGCCTGCAAGTATGCAACACAAATGATAACAGAAAAACATGTACAGGGTGGTCCTTGGGGGCAAGGACTATAGCTTGGGCTTGGCCTGAGCTGTCTGCCTGCTGCTCCTTGCTGACTTGCACAAATATTTGCTGAGAAAAGAAAATGAGAAATGGAAAATAGAGCGACATCAAAAATTACTTTCGACAGTCAGAAAAAAGAAATCGCAGGGGATGGGAGGGGTGGCAGCTGCATTGGACAGAGCTGAGGGCGCTGCGTGGGTGTCTGTCCAACTTTTTGGCAATGGGCGTGTCTCAGCATTTGAGCTAGAGACACATTTAAAAGTTCATTGACTTGATACCCTGTAATCTAAATTAGGTTTCGGGTATGTTCGATTTCTAATTAGCAGCGGAAGAGGATGAAGTAGTCGCCTCGTTTGGAAGCACTCCGAGGTTGAGGAATATAGAAATTTAAATTGTCAAGGTGAAGACCTATACACTTCATTAATATCCTAAAGATAGGGTATTAAAAGCAGCTTTATGTCATAGTTTGACTGCCTCCAAATGCTGCTGCTTCTCCATTTCTTTTATCTCTGGATATGACTGAGTTAGAAGCTGCACAGCGTATGCCCCAGTCGAGTACTGCCAACCGGAACCTTGTTGGATGCTTTGTGTGAGACGCTTTGGCGCCGTGAAGTATGCAACTGAAATGTGGCGACAATAAAGTTTATGCACGGCGCCAGCCTCAGAAAAAAAGTATCCAGGCTGCAGAGATGGCAAATGGATTTTTGTGGGTGGATAATCGTCTGATGACTGCAACAAATAAAGCTAAGAATTATCATTGTCATCAGGAGCGATAACTTTTGGCCATTGCCAGGCGACACAGTTCCCATCCGCGACTGGGTAACGCCCAGCCAGCAGGCCCAGAGACCAATCTGGGACTCGGTTAAGGGTTTGAGTCACGTGCGTGCCTGGCATCAATATTGATGTTGTAGTTGCAGCGACTGTCGACGGGGCAAGAGATAAAAACTGGTACAAATAAAACCAAGCAGGAAGAGTCCTTTCCTATATGATCGACTGGCAGTTACCCTGGACTCAGCAGAGATTCACTGACTGTTTCTCTCGTTTAAAGATACTTTTTAGCAGTACATGAATATCTGTTTCGGGGTTAGTTACATGTCTTTACTCAACTCTAATATACCCTACTTCCACTTTTAATGGCTATAGGGTATAATAAATATAAAAATCCCATTCCAAGGAGTCGCTTAATTGCTGATTTCGTGTTTGCAACGCGACTTAAATCGATTTCGTGTGCAATTGAACTGCCCACACGATTGTCACATGGCCTGTGGCATATTATAAGAGTCCGAGTGTGCGGAGATTCCAATCCCTGAAGGGAGATTGCCATCGGACTTTAAAGTAAACATTTGTTTTATACTTTCAGCTGGGCGGCCTTTAATTAAGATTGTGTACGGCGATAAGTTCGCAAGTGTTTCGCGAATCGATTCGGTAGATGGGGCGGATACCAAGCCCAATAATCCAATCTGATCCGGGAACCCTAAGGATTTACTTTCGATCAGGGCAGATGCTGAAGTGCGTAGTTTGAATCCTAATCCAATGTGGAAACTAAATTTCGTTGGTACAAAACTCGATTCGTATATGTTAACTAGCTTTTCATCGGGTCGAGTGTTACTTTCTATTACTGTCCACAATAAATTTTAGCTGCCATTAATTGTTAATCTGCGGTTGGTTTTGCTGCTTCCGAAACCTCCCTCATTTGTCAATTTTGTCAATTATTGACCGTATAAACCCCTTAACCGAGAGCATCAGCATTCAGTGAACCAAATGAAATTCAAGTGACAACTTTACTCATACCTCGACCGGAGTACTCGTAACAATGGGGGATTAACCCGTGCGCTCAGCTGTGGCACATTGAATGCAACGTCTGACCCTTTATCTGGCAGACTGTGTCTGTGTCGCCCCGGGCTGGACAGTGCTCACAAAAGGGGCATGCCTCATGATTGAGTGCACGGTTTGATAGACCTGGTCATCATTGGATTGTTGACTCTCTCCTTTGTGCCTGCCTCCTGATTCCTGATTGAAACTCCCAGCTAATTGCGCTTCTGCCAAGCCTTTTGTATGCGATATCCAACCGTTTCTACTATTGTCCGGGTATCTATATGGCACAGCGTACTGCATCGGTTTGGGGCGCTAACTGGGCAGCCCGTTTATAATTCCGTATACGGCTTAAATGCTATTATTTAAATCAATGCTATGGTTCGCCTTTAAAGCCAACTCGGTGCAAATTTATGTGGCATGCCTAATTGTCGGCAGCGAACTTCAAAGTGGCCTGCAAAGTGGCTGCCTGATCTCTCTCTCTCTCTCTCTCTCTCTCTATCTGATCTCTGCTGCTGCTCTCGTGGAATGCAATTATCGCACTCCAACTTATGCTAAGATAAATGACCGTCTCACAGCCAGTGAAAATTGGCCACACTTTCCAGACACACTCTGCCCCGGTCAGAGCCATAAAGAAGAAATATATAAACGTGTATAAAAGCCACGCAAACTGACAATTGGCAATTTTTGGTTGATTTTGCAATTTATGACCACAGCGGTTAAGCGGGTGACGAGAGGGCAGGGTGTGTCACTGAGGCTGTGGCTACAACGTGGCGGCATGACCAAAAGACCCAGATACGAGTATGTGGATGCAATGCTCCAATGATCCCATATGCAGCTCCTTTATAGTTTCCAACCTGCTTGCGACTATTAACTGACACTTTTCGGGCTTAGCGAAGAGATTTCAGATGAAATGGTTAAGACAGCTATTGGGTCTATCATAGGCAGATATATTAGTATAAATCTCATATGGAACTGAATTTATAAGATAAGTTTAAGTTTATTAACTCTGAAAGATACAGTCCTGACTCAAAGAACATTTATTATTATATATAAATAAACTTAGTCCTATAAGTATCTTCTAATACGTACGAATATATGAAATGCTTATTAAAATTGTTTAAACTTTACCTTTTACTTTTTTAGCTACCAATTGGATGCTTCAGTTTTAATTTAGATATTCGTGGAACTTTTTATTTTTCATATAAATTGTAAACTAAATTCCCTCAAAAAAATAATTGGATATTTCATTACTCAGAAATTTATACGGGTTAATAAAACTATCGAATATTATATTAAATGCACAATTAAATATATTTGAAGTTATCAATAAGTTCAGAAGTTGAATCAAATTATGATATCCCACATCCTATAGAAGGACTGCAGAAGGCAAAACAATTTCCAGGTACGAGTATTGGTAAAAAGAGGTCTCAATAGTTATGAAAAGGAATAAAGTCTTTAGGTTTGAGGGTAACAAATTGTCCTTGACTATTTGAACTTAATTTAAAGATGGCAATCTATATACGCCATATGCTTAAGGGTATTTCATAAACAGGTACAAATGGGTATAAATGTATATGAATACTTATATTTATTATCAGATTCCCAGTTAATAAAAATGATATGTTTACAGGCAGATCTTCAGACGTGGCTTAGTTTAGGCTTAATGTCAACTGCTTCGACAGCTCGCAAAAAAGTGTTTTCAAGCTTGAGGACAGGCAGCTTTGGGTCAGTCAGTCGCTAAATATAACCCATAACAAGGCAACAGAAGAGAAGCAGCAGAGGACAGCACAAAGCCCAAACGAAATGCTACCCAATTAAGCGCAACAAACAACTTCACGCCACATGCCACACGAGGCGTTTATCGGGGCAGTCCGATCAGATGCAACATCAACATCAGCCTCGATTGGATTGCCCCTGGTATCTGTTGCCTCTATCTCTCTCTGTCTACCTTACCAGGTTCCATTGTAATGGCCAACGATTTGTCGCTGTCGCAGGACCTGTGGCCATAACAACAATTGGCGATCGCTGAGCGATAAGATCTGGCGATCCGATAAAGCGACGCACCGAGGAGCAGAAACGGCGACAGCAGCCACATTTATGCTAATAAGTTGACATTTGACCACCATGACGAAATAATGAAACGATCAGGTGTGACAGTCCATAAACGAGTCCAGGTACAATGGGCCAGAAACATATACCGAGTATTCAGATAGATTTCTATATAACAATAATGATAATAAAAATAACAGCCAAGCAACTGTTTGCTACTGACCCGTAAAATCTAATCATAGGTTAGATTAAGCCGCTAAAGATATCGTATATACACAACTGAGTGTGCCTATAGACTATATAATAATAAATGGATAAACGACATGTTATCGATTTGCCTAAAAATGAAAAGATAATGTTATTTATTAATCATCATTCCTATTGTTTTTCGACTCTTTCTAACGTCTTCGGAGCAGTCTGCAACAATCAGCAAGCAGCAAAGGGCTGAGGATGCCATAAATCGTAAGGTCATTGCCATCCTCCATAAGCTTGATCCCAACCAAAGTCATAAAGATTATCAGGCCAAATGCTATATTCAAAATTTTGCACACTCAGCAAATGTTTCACACACGATTACGATTGGAGGCAATATTTTGAAATGGTCGCAATAAAATGATGTATTTCAAATTGATATATATACCATATACACTGAGGCACCGACTTTATGATACCGATTCTAGAAATCTATAAAACGTCCAACCGTTCCCTGAACTGTCCAGTTTCAACTGTGAAGTCGTGGACTTCACTTCATCCGTCGGGACAACCAGCGATCATGAGCGATGAAGATCAACTTGTAAAGACTTCTTATAATATATATATATTAACCATAATCAATATATAATATAAACTTAACTATCGACAGATATTATCGAGTGAAGCCAACCTAGAACGCTCCGGAAATGCGGTTCGAAGGGTTCCAAGTGCGAAATCAAAGCCATCTTGGTTCTTTGGAAGTGGTTTCCTGCTCTTCTGGGTGCTACTGTTCTTCGCAGTAGTTTTACCTCTGTTCTATCGCCTTCCCACCGCCCTGACCATCGATGACGCAAAGCATGGGGAGTTCATTGCGGAACGTGCCTATAACACGCTGAACGATCTAGTGAACATTGGACCCAAGGTGGCTGGCAGCGATGCCAACGAAGTGGACGCTGTGATTTTTCTGCTCCATGAAATCGCAGAGATAAGGAAAAATATGCTCAACGATTATTTTATGCTAGAAGTTGATGTACAGAAAACTTCGGGTGCCTATGTCTATAATTCCCTACTCGAGATGTACGACGGAGTTCAGAATGTTGTTGTGAAACTATCCTCGAAGAACTCCACAAGCGAATCCTATCTTCTGGTTAACAGTCATTATGATTCGGTAACCACTTCTCCGGGTGCAGGTGATGATTGCTTCATGGTGGCCACCATGTTGGAGATCTTACGAGTGATGGCCACGACACCGCAGGGATTCGAACATCCCGTCGTCTTCCTGTTCAACGGAGACGAAGAAATGGGCATGCAAGCCTCTCACGGATTTGTTACGGAGCACAAATGGGTGCCAAATTGCAAGTATGTTCAGCAAAAGGATTCCAAGAAAGGATATAACTAATACGTTTTAGAGCCCTGGTCAACCTGGAAGGAGCTGGCAGTGGAGGTCGTGAGATTCTATTCCAAACTGGACCCTTGCACCCATGGCTGGCCAAGGTAAGACTACTCCATAATATACTCCGATATAGAACCGATTTAAGAAATATATTTACATTTCTATAGTACTACGAGCAGAGCGCCAAACATCCTTTCGCTACAGTTATGGCCGAGGAACTGTTCCAATCGGGCTTTATACCATCAGATACGGATTTTCGTATTATAACCAAATACGGCAACATGCCAGGTAACATAAAGAGAGAGAGTATCAAAGGATTCGGCTATAGAAACTGTTCTCATTCGCAGGTCTTGACATGGCGCAGGTTGTCAATGGATTCATCTACCACACCAAGTATGATCGCATCGATGTCATCCCTCGTGAATCTATACAGAACACTGGCGACAATATTCTCAGTCTGGTGAGGACTCTAGCGAATGCCACCGAATTGCATGATACAGAGGTAAGACCTAATCCGACCATTTCAGACCTTATCCTTATAATGTATATTAACCTATTTACAGGCCTACAAGACAGGACACACTGTGTTCTTTGATTATCTGGGCTTGTTCTTCATCAGCTACTCTGAGGCTACTGGCAAGACTATAAACTACAGCGTGGCTGGAGCTACACTTATCCTGATCCTAGTATCAGTCTGGCGCATGTCCTGCGTTTCTGCGCTGCCCTGTTGCCACGTGGAGCAGCGCCTTATGGTCCTGGTCATACTTCAGATGATAGGCTTCGCTCTGGGCTTGGCAGTGCCTCTACTTGTGGCATATATCTTCGATTGCTGCGGACTGTCGCTGACCTACTACAGCTCTCCCTGGCTGCTCGTCGGATTATATGTCTGCCCATCCCTAATTGGACTCAGTCTTCCAATCACCATTTACTATCAGACGCAGCAAAGGGTGAGTCATTTACTATGGATTTACTTGCTTTACTTAATCTTGATACCTTCCGTAGAGTAAAATACCTGCTGGCCACCACCTTCAATTGTCTCTGCATGGCTGGGCCATTGTGCTGGCTCTACTGGTCATTGGACTAACCGCCTTTGGCGTACGCTCCACTTATATTTTCACCTTTTCACTCGCTTTCTACGCCTTTTCCTTGGCTGCGAATCTGTTGACAACGTGCCACGATCGCGGCTGGAGTGGACTTGTTATGCTTGGCCAGGTGATGCCTTTCCTGTACAGCAGCTACGTCTTCTACATATTCATTGTGGCCATGATACCAATAAATGGCCGTTCCGGCAGTGCTGCGAATCCGGACATTATGATCTCTGGCCTGACAGCTCTGGGCACAGTCTGCGCCTTTGGATTTTTAGTGAGTTCCTTTGAATTTGCAGGAATTCTCTACCAGTAACTGACAGCCTTCATCCTTAGATACCGCTCATCCATCTGTTCCGTCGACCTTTTTTGATAGTTTTTACTCTAGTAACGGTTTCTGGTATAACTATGATCCTGGCCAGCACCACTCAAATCGGTTTCCCCTATCGTCCCAGGACAAACAGTGAGCGAGTATCCTATCAGGTAAAGTCTTTAGAGTAATTCATTCCAAGATAGAATCCTAATTAATCTTCCATCTTTTAGCATGTGCGCAGGATCTTTTATGAGTACGATGGCAGCGTCAGCAAGGATGAATCTGGTTACTTGTTCAATTTCCAAGACAGACGTGAAGATCAACCATTCAAGGGAGTAAACCTAACAGGCGCCATAAGGATGAAAGCCGACTGCAACAGGCACATGATGTGTGGCGCTCCTCTGTTCGATGAGCGCTGGGTGGCAAATCGTGTCCAGGGTATGTGGCTGCCACGTGAAACGGTTGTGCCACCATTTCCCACAAAGCTGGAGCTGGTCAGCAAGGAACTATTGGAAAACAAGACAACTGCCAGATACAAATTTAAACTCTGGGGTCCGCTCTACTTGAGCCTGTTCATTCAACCTTATGAGGACGATTTTGTGACTGTGAGCAACTGGACCTTTTCACGCAGTTATCTAGAGGATCCTCCGGCCTATCCGCTGTCCTATCACATTTACATAACACAAGCCAGAGAAAAGTCACCAATGGAGTTCAGCATAGACATATCGGTAAGTAGATGGAGTCCAACAATTTTCGTATATCTGATATTTATTTTATTTTATAGAAACCCAACGGTGACTTTAGAGTTCAAACGTTTCAAATGGGCATCTCATCGCATCATATGACCAGCAAGGGGGATAAACTCAGTGAGGAGTTTGCCTCCACGTTTCCAGCTTATGCAGTAGTAGTCGATTGGCCTTCCTGTTATCAGAGATATATATTCTAGTTCCATCAAACGATTAGTTTATATAAAAGTATAGAGATAAAAGTCAGTTTAAGGTGAGTTTTCTTTTGATTGAAGGTTACGTATTATAATGCCGAACTAAACTGAATCATTTTCAGATATACACACACGCCTCGGATAACAATGTTTATGCGCCGGTCAATATTTTATTATACCTGTTTGTACGACGCGATAATATACCTAGAACAAAGCATTATAATCATGGAAATTCCACACGATAAGAAAAGTACTTTTTGCTAATGATTTAAACTTGAGAAATGATTTGCAGCTAATCGTGATAATTCTGCGATGATCGCTCCGACTAATAATCCTATAGACAGATAATCCTATAGCCGGAACACATAAAGCCAGATTGTGTATACTTTATGATCAGAGATTATTGACTTATCTGTATAATCAAACGCAATTTCTAATTTATGTCGCGTGTCAAGTTTAGCTATGATTCTGAGTAAAAAATGCGCAAATTAGTCTGGCGATAGATTTGAGCACTCAAAAGATGTGCTATGCCCACTGTGCAAGGCAAGACAAGCCGGACATGCGGACACACTGCCTTACATATGTATACCTACGCATACCTTTGGGTATATAACTTGACATTTGTTTGACACAGAAGCCGCCTGCCGTTTGCCGCCAGCGCTGAACTAATTTCCAGGAATTTAACGCCAATCTTCGCTTTATACTTATCTCCGGTGTCCACCGGTGTCCGGAGATCGAGAGCGTATGCAAATTTTGAATGTATCTTCACACGATCTGGGAAACTGCTGCTTGTTAACTACTCACGCAGTCGAACGGCACCCGCGGCTGTTGGCCATGTTGAAAATGAATTTTAATTGTTGTTACCACCGATAAGGCGTTGGCCCGTCGTGGTAGTTGTGGCTAATGGACAATAATTTACAACAAATTGGCCACAATTTGATTACGAGAGAATTCTTTGATTATTATTTATTACAAGGTCAATTTATAAAACTATTTATAAAAATTTGAACTCTGGAACTGACAACCAAAAAATCTATCGTATACCTCATTGCACTCAAATTGTAAACACGATTTCAGTTAGTCTCTTGCCTTCTGTAGTTGGAGCGCTCCTTGGACTGATAGTTGTCCTGGTTGTGGTTCCTACTGTGGTTTCTGTTGTTGCTGTAGCTGTTCTTTCTCTCATAGGGATGGTTTCTCTGAAATGTACTTCTTTTCTCATAGGCCTTGTTTCTTTCATGTGTGTTGTTTCTTTCATGTGTGTTGTTTCTTTCATATGTGTTGTTCCTACCGTAGCTGCTGTTCTGTCTGCTGAAGTTATTACTGTTACCGCTGTAGCCTCGATCCGGTCGTGTGGCATGCTGCTGGCCATCAAAGCTATCCTCATATTTTCTATGATTGTGAGTGTGATTGTGATTGTAATTGGAAGTTTGGTGGCGCTGCGGCCTCCAACCATTGCTGTCCTCGTGGCGATTGCCCTCTCTCCAATTGATCTGTGTGTTGTGACGAGTGCCCCAACCATTGGTGTCCTGATGGCGACTGCTCCAATTATCCTCTCTCCGAGTGCTCTGCGTGTGTTGACGATTGCCCCAACCATTGGTTTCCTGGTGACGAGTGCTCCAATTGTTCTCCCTCCAACTGCTCTGCGCGGTTTGACGAGTGCTCCGATTGTCCCCTCTCCAATTGCTCTGCGTGCTTTGATGCTCATGATTGGTTCTACTGAATTTGGGAGCAATTGTTTCTTTTTTCTTATTTTTTGGCAGTGACATCGCTTGGATCATCTTTAGCAAGTCTTGTGTGTAATTTTTTCGTTCAATTTTGTGACCGCGTGCATCACCAAATTCTGCAAGTCAGATTTAAATGGATTATAAGTTATGGATTAAACTGTTTTTAAACGATGATTGTACGCACTTTCTATGGCCGATTCGGGCGCCATGTTCATTTTGGTGATCATAAAATAACAGATTAAATATCCGGTGCGATTAACGCCGTGTGTGCAGTGCACGCCAATTAGTTTATCTGTGAAAGAAAGTTGATATAATGAAATGACGTCTCAAGGGATTCCATGAAACTATTTTCAAAGCATTCTGGGATTGGTTGCTTTTGGTTAGAAAGCATTTAACTGATGTTGTTGCTGCCGACTGTCGACTGCTGACTGCTGACTGCGTCATGTCGCCACAAATTGCTACAAATTTCATTTCAAAGACAGCCACAGGAATGCGATCGCAGCGCCCACGCCAAGTGACTAAACCGGCTGGCTGTGGTGCCTGAGTGAATGTATCTGTGACCGGGTTTGGAGGCAATTGGCATAAAAGCAGAAGCGGCGACCTGGGCTAAATCTAGAAAACAGCGCGCACTGCCAATATGCACAACATTGGCTATAAATTTCTTGCAAAAAAAGAAAAGAAACAGAAAAACATGTCAGCGGTCGGGCATGGCTTGCATCTTGCATGCTGTTGGACAGGGAGTTGGTGGGGACCAAAAGTCGTTTGCCGCAATGTGCAATGTGCGCTATGCGGGTGCTGTGGCCATGGCCAAAGCCGCAGTCGCTTCCAGTCGAAGCTGCCACTTGTACGTCATGTTTTTGCAACGTTTATGCCAGGCTACAACAATAACAACTTCGACGTAACAAGCACTCTGTGCATCCTTGTCGCAATGTGGACCACAATGCATTATATGATTTCCCATATATATTAATACCTATATATCAGATCTCGGTACACTCAAACAAATGCGTTTAAGGCTTGACTTAAAAACTATTTAGGTATTGGTTAAATGATTCTGTCAGATTTATGCAGACTACAGTAAAGTGAGAAGAATATTTCTGTTTTTTACCCACTGTAACAACAAAAACTGCAACTACTGCTGGCATCTCGAGAAGTTGCGACCACCTTGAATTTGACTTATATTTTCTTGATCTCTTACGTAGTAAATATGTTGGCAGACATCTCGAATGTATTTACTGTGCATCTTTTTTGCTAGACGCGGCGCCAGTCCTATCCAAGGTTATCGAATACAAAATACCCCCAGGAATTGCATCTTTTAGTATTATACGTTATTATACTTTCTAAACTTCTATATCGCTTTCATATTCTTGTTTGTCGTCTGTCTCTGACTACACTCGCAGAACTGTGGAATAGTATCTATGGAGGACATAGGTACTAGTTACTGAATCTGACTGAGTATAACTGACAGTTTGCATCCGCCCACTTCAAGTCGCTTCTTTTCGCTTAGTTCACACATTTTTGTCACTCGCATGGCATGTTTTGCCTTCTGATAGACATCTGGAGGCTGCACTGTCTGTACATGGTAATTGCATATTGCACATTTCATATAGTTTCTCTGCATATTTTGAGATCTAATTGTGCTGCTAGATAGACATCTACATAGTAAAGAAAGTAAAGGGGGAAAGCGTTCCCACGATTTGGGAACTGAAGCTAGCAACGCAGTACATGAGTGGGATGCAAGTTAATTATATTTTGCACTTGCCGTTATCCATATTAACCTCCAGGTAGTCCAACACAATGGAGCAAAATCTAAAAAAGGATAAAAACAGCAGTTTAATAAAAAGTTTTTTATTAAAATATCGATAGATATACTTTTCGGCAATATCCCTGGAAGGTGTAATGTGCCCTTGTGTTTTAAGCTTCTGATGCTCCACGTTTTGCTCCGTAAAACTCTACAATAGATCATAAAATGCATAAATAAATTAGTTTTACACTAGTTTTAGACTAGTTGTACATACCTGCGGATTGTAGTAGCGGTGGGTATTGGTCAAGTCAACGATCAGGCCCAAATTTGGCACAGACTCCAGCAATGAACGTGGCGCCAGCCGTTTCTCTTTAGCGACACCGTCATTGATATGCTGCAAAAGGTAAATATGGAACATATTCATGACATGATCAAATTGCTCAATTTTATGTAGTAGCCGCGGGCGGTACAATAAATAAGCTGACAAGAAGCAACTCCTCAGCGCCTGTCTGTGCCGCGTTATTTAATTAAGCAAAACAATTTAATTAAATATTCATGCAAGGCGGCTGTGTGAGGTCCTGTTGTCTTTTGTCTTTTGCCTGTTGCTGTGTGGCACAACATGTACCACTTGCCACTTTTATGCATAATTGCATTGCACGAAAAAAGATTCATCTGCATGGCCCTTTTGTTATTTATTTTTAGAGGCTACTTGGCTGGTGGTCCGCATTTCAGCATCAATCAATTCCAGCTACAACGCCCGCTCCAGCTTCAGCTCCAGCTGTTCCTCTGCTCCTGGGAACCTGTTTTCTGTTTTTTTTGTCAGAATGGGGGCAGGGGCTAAGGGTGTACTCACCTGATGCAGCGGCACTTTGAATGAAATGAATCGAGTACCAACAACACGCTTGCCAATCGGCCGGTAATCAAGCCAGCTGCAATGCAAATACACAAAATACAAAATGAAAACAATCCCATGCTTCTTATGTTGCTGGAAATATATAAAAAGTAGACATCCCAGTGCTGTTAAGCGCACAAACGCACCGATCTGGTATTGATTTGGCCATTCTTATTAATTTTGATCTGCACGTTTACAAATTTTGTGGTTGTTATGAAAAAGAAACCGTTCAATAAAGTTATAAAGAAATCCCAAAACACGCCAACCAATATTGTTGCCTGGGCTGCCAACCCACTGAAATACCATTGTTAACAGTTAATTTCTCTGTTAACTAACATAGCAATAATGTACTAAAAATTACCAAGCGCCAACAGCTGTGAAAACGACTTTTGGACTTTCTGCGATTCTGTGGCAGGTATTTCTTTATGCTAACTAAAATTAATTATTGTCTTTAATCATTCCATTATCGAAACAGTTAAACCGTTTACTAAACAATATGTTTGCCGGCAACACACGTAATCTAGTACGCAGCAGCTTTGTAAGTAGCAAATCGAATCAATGAAAATATTGGGCACGATCACCGTAAATGAACTTATGAGATAACTAATTTGCTTGTTATTATAAAAGTTGCAGCGCTGTAAGAGCACGCTGGTTGTGGCAGAGCACAACAATGAGACGCTTAATCCCCTCACACTGAACACCATATCGGCAGCCAAGAAGATCGGCGGTGACGTCACAGTTCTCGTAGCAGGCACAAAATGCGGACCCGTAAGTTTTGTTGTTGCTGTAGATTGTTTGCATAATCATTTGAGATTGACATTGATTTAGGCATCGGAGGCTGTATCCAAGGTTGAGGGCGTTACCAAGGTCTTGGTGGCTGAAAATGCCGCCTTTAAAGGCTTTACCGCTGAATCCCTGACGCCATTGGTGCTGGCCGCGCAGTCGCAGTTTAAGTTCACTCACATTTTGGCAGGCGCCTCAGCATTTGGCAAGAATGTGTTGCCCCGCGTTGCCGCCAAATTGGATGTGTCACCTATATCTGAGATAATTGATGTCAAGTCGGAGGACACATTTGTGCGAACAATTTATGCCGGCAATGCGATACTAACGTTTAAGTCCAAGGATGCCGTTAAGGTTATTACAGTACGCGCCACAAACTTCCCTCCAGCTGCCACTACTGGCGGCAGTGGTGCCATTGATCAAGCCCCGGCTGGTGACTACGCTAGTAGCCTATCTGAGTTCGTTTCCCAGGAGCTGACCAAATCGGATCGCCCTGAGCTGGCTGGCGCTAAGGTGATTATCTCTGGCGGACGTGGTCTTAAGTCTGGTGACAATTTCAAGCTGCTATACGATCTGGCTGACAAGTTTGGTGCCGCTGTGGGTGCCTCTCGTGCCGCTGTCGACGCTGGTTTTGTGCCCAACGATCTGCAGATTGGACAGACAGGCAAAATTGTGGCGCCCGAGCTTTACATAGCCGTAGGCATCTCCGGTGCTATTCAACATTTGGCCGGCATGAAGGACTCCAAAACGATCGTGGCCATCAACAAGGACCCCGAAGCGCCCATCTTCCAAGTGGCCGATTATGGTCTAGTAGCAGATCTGTTTAAGGCGGTACCCGAGCTGACAGGCAAATTGTAATTGATGAGCCTTACGATGTAGTTTTATAAAGCTGGTTGATTCTATGAAATTTAATTTTATTGAATTGAATTGTTGCATTTATTTGAATTTAGTCCCTTTCGACCGCTGGCTGCGTGCACTTTTTTTCTGTTTACCTGTTTTGTAATAAACAATTAATATATACCTCTAACTAATTTTGCTACTATCTGCCCTACCTATGGATAGGTAAATCACACTCTTATCAATTTCCGCGGATTGTGCAAATGCTTTACATTGAACTGAGAAACATTTTGCTGCGTAACGACAGCAAAACTTTTCAAGATTCCTGCTGTGTTAATTAGCAGAATACTCTGTTGTCCTTTAACAGTAGTTGTTAACAGACGTATTCCAAATAATATATCGATATGCTTTTGTAATCGATTTAATAAATTGAAATTTCACATATTTTTTGCCTTTACGGGGTTTTACAAAACTGATCTCTGTCCGCGAAAACTTGTGTTTTTGGATAAAAGATACTATCAATATCACATAATCAACTTATTGTTTATGATAACGTTTTATGATATAGTGTTTAAATTTAAATTTACAACTGCTACATATGTATGTATGTATATTTGCCCCTTACATACTTAGCTCATCTATGCGACAATCTAATCCAGCAAGTATTTCTATCAAAACAATTAATGTGGCTTCCTCACTCCAGTCTTGATTGGCTTCGAGCTTTCAACAACTTGACAACATCTAACATGTGTATTGACATTTCATTTCCTAATTAGTTTTTAATATGAGTACAATTTCTGTGTGGATCACCAGGCAATTAACATGTGAACCATAAACAATTGTTTTGTGGCATCTTTCTATACTAAATGGACGAAGAAAAGGAAAAGAATGCAATAAAAACGCTCGTGCTTTCAGCTGATAAGGTCATTAAATAGGCTAACAAACTGAAATGACATAGTGACTTAATGCCTGGAAGCTAATGTAACCCTATAATATAGAAAATCCAGAAGATTTTACTCTTCCAGCTGAGCGGCAAAATAGAAAGCCTAGAAACACTTAAGCACATGCTAGAACTGACTGCTTGTCTTATCGTACATACATACATGCGTACATATATATGAGGAGCGAGCAAGTGTATATCAACTGGAACTGAATTGGCCACCCTCCGTCTGGATGTCCGTCAGGAATTTTCATACTTTGTTGTGAAGTAGCACTTTCATTCAATTCGTCGTCAACACAGACGCCGCTGCCGACGTCGCTGTTAACGTTGACGTCTTTGTTATGTGACTGATTGATAAGTGCTTACAACGTGATCGAGTCGACTTATAAATGCGCTGCGATTCATTTATATACGATTACACTAAACGCATGGTGCATATTTATTCTTACTTTGTCATGTATAATACAAAGTAAAAGAAATGAAGACTAAACGTAGAGAATTGTATGTACCACAAATTTATTCCAAGACTTGTTTTCAACCTAATCAACAAACTAAACGAACCCAAAAACTTGTTGAGCTGTAGTGTCTTGTGCTATATGCTCGCGAGTCTGTGGTTAATTCAACATTACAGTCAGTTGAGCCCCTTTCGCTAGTCGCTCTTTACTTAGCGAGCTGATGAGACGCGTCGGACAAGGCTCCAGAATACGTGTAACAATTTACCGTGAAGGAAAATTTTTTTATCAAAATGTTTAAGACGCCAATACATGAGAAACGTCGCGTTTGCGTTATAGGAGGTAAAAAATTTGAAAATAGTTTAACTGAAAACAGATTTGAAACGTGCTGCTTGAAACTTTTTTATATTTAAGCCGGAACTGCAGGATTAGCGGCTTTGAAACATTCCCTGGAGGAGGGACTGGATGCGGTTGCGTATGAGCGAGGCACTGAAATCGGAGGCACTTGGATATTCTCCGAGGAAATGCCCAAAAATGAGTTCGACGAGGTGCACAGTAGTATGTACGAAGGCTTACGGTAAGATGTTGGTTAAGTTTTTACTAAATCCGATATGGGGTTATAGGAAGGGTCTGCTGGAGCTGAAGAGTATTTGTTTTGCAGCACAAATTTGCCGAAAGAAGTCATGGGTTATCCGGACTATCTATACCCAACTGAGATTAAAGAGTCTTTCATCACATCGCAGCAAGTTCTGGACTTTCTGCGCTCCTATGCCGATCACTTTAAGCTCCGGCCTCACATCAAACTGCAGCATGAGGTCATCAGAGTGCGTCCCCGTTTGAATGATTGGGAGGTTAGTACGGACGTAAACGCATACGTGATCTGTTGATATGTCGATCATTTCATTAACATTTTTATATTTCAATATTATGCAATTTCATCTTGCTATTGCTATTGTTATTGTTTTCGCTGCTTGCGATTAAACTCGTGACTTTTTCCACTCATTAATTAGGTCTATGTTTGGGACCACAACAAAAACACTTGCGATCCTGTTTATTATGATTTCGTTTTTGTGTGCAATGGCCACTATACGGAACCAGACATGCCCGTAATCGAGGGAATGGATGTCTACGAGGGTCAACAAATGCACAGCCACTTGTACCGCAAGGCAAACAAGTTTAAGGGTAAGCAAATAAGATTCTAGATATGTTCTATTGACTGTAAAGTTCTGGTTTTCATAGATAAGTAGTATCTTAAAAAACAAGATATATACTACTACTATAGTCTAGCTACAGTTTCCCATTTGATTTCATTCCCTAAATAGTTATTATTATTTCTTATCACCATGAAGCAGATCTGTAAGTAGGCTGGTTTATGGTGTGACTTAATAAAAGCAAAAGTACAACTAGTATGAAGTATTCACATGTTTCTTACCTCTATGGACTGATAAGCAGTCGAGTATCTTACGGCGTATTCAGCTATTCAAAGTAACCGATTCGTAGAAGGAACAATATGAAAATTAATAAGTGATTTCAATAAAAACATAAGTTTCTATCAACTATATAATCAGACCTGTTTCTTGATAAGCTTGAAGCATCACTATGGAAAATTAGAACAGTCTGGAAGCTAGGTTAAATCTAAAGATCAAAACTATTATCAGTCTTCTCTCGTGTTTCTTTTTTTAGATCAGACCGTGCTGATCGTTGGCGCTGGTCCCAGTGGCATGGACATTACAAACCATGTTCGAAAGGCAGCTAAGAAAGTGTATTTGAGCCACCATTTGACGACCACGCCCAACACCACATTCATGGCCAATGTGATACAGAAACCGGATTTGGAACGATTTACTAAAGACGGCGGGATCTTTAAAGATGGGAGCTCTGAAACTTTTGACCATGTGATGTATTGCACCGGCTATGAATACAGCTTTCCCTGCCTCAGCACAGATGTGGGTGTGCAGGTGATCGACAACTTTGTGCAGCCTTTGTGGAAGCACTGCATCAACATTAACCATCCGACCATGGCATTCATTGGGCTGCCCTTCAACGTGATACCCACGCAGATCTTTGACATGCAGGTGCGTTTCACCCTCAAGTTTTACACGGGACAGCGCCAGCTGCCCACGCGGGAACAAATGTTGGCCGAACTGGAAAAGGAACAGGGGGAACGCTGGGATTGTGGCTTCTACAATCGAAGAAAGGCCCATCAAATGGGCGAGCGACAGGTAAGTCTTCACAATTAATTTAAATTAACTAAATAAGATATATCTAATATTCTATATCTTTGTGGTAGTTTGATTATTACAATGATCTGGCCAATATGACGGGCATTGAGAATATTAAACCCGTTATATTCAAAGTGATGAAGGATTGTGGCAAGAAATATATATTTGAATTGGATACTTATCGCAATCATCGCTACACAATCATTGACGATGATAACTTTATTAAAAAAGCACTGTGAAAGCATTCAAATTTTGAATTTCTGTATATTTTTTACTAAAATTTATAAATAATACCTAAAGAAAATACATTAAATAATACTAAAAATAAATACTTTCCCATTTTTATAGCAGGCAGCTTTTTGTAGGCTTGCTCTGTTACTGATCTCTGTGCTGTTAAAGTAATTTCATATGCTGTTAAGTTTAGCTACTTTCAGCTACTTGAAAATTTAGAATGTTAAAGAAATTGCTATTAGGTAGAATCTAGAAAGATTTCTGTTCTTTAAGACTTTCTTTGTAGATTTTCCTATCTTTGCTATGAATCTTCTGCCATAAATTTTGCATACTACAAAAAGTGTTGCAGATCTGCATAATATGAAAGTGAAAACATGTTTTTTTTTGTTTACTTTTGCAATTGCTGTTTTCTTTTTATTGTATTAACATAATTGAATAATTTATTCTATTAATAAAATTTTGTTTTTCGCCCGCACTTCGTGCTACTACATTTTATAATTATGCATTATTATTATTATAATTATATTTTAAAAGTCAGCACGTACACACCCATATATAATATGCTACTATTTTAAAAGGGCTACTACTATATCTACTACTTTTATGCATACTTATTTCTTTGCTTTAGCACTGCTGTTGCTGTTCATATTGCACACTTCCTCTTCGTCCTTGATGTTGCTCTTGTCACAGTTACTATTGCTATGGGTATTGCTGCTGCTGGCACAACTGCTGCTATTGTTACTGTGTGCCTCCACTGTGTCCAGATCTCGGAGTGAAATCTTTTGAAAATCACAATCGATAATCCGTTTGCGTTTGCGCAACGGTCGACTACATTCCGCTGCCGCAGCGCTGCTGCTGCTGTTGTTGCTGTTGCTGCTGTTATGGCTGTTGTTGCTGTTACTTCCGATGCTAGCGGCTGAGGGAGATATGGGCGGGTCCGGTTCTTTGGTTTGGATGAGCGTGCGTTTGGTTTGCAGGCGTGTTATCTTTAAAATGGGCAGTTTTTGTGTCTCCAGCTCGGCTGAAGAGTTCAGATTACCCTTGCCAGCCTCCGGCTGTACGCTCTGCATCACGATGCAATGCGTCGTCTCGTGGGTTGTTCCTGTGGAGTCCGTGGCGGGCGATGTAGATGGCGACGGCGTCGGCGTCGTTTCGGCAGACTTTGTCTTTGGTATGGATTTCAGTTCTTGATCGTCGTCTTCTTCCTTCTGCTCATGCTTATGTTCCGCTTCCTCTTCCTCCTGATACTGTTCGTGCTCCTGCTCCAGCTCCTGATACTGTTCCTGCTCCTGGTCCTGTTCATGCTCCAGCTCCTGATCCTGTTCGTGCTCTTCCTCTGGCCTGGCCTTGCTACAGTCCAGTGGCTGCGGTTGATCCTCCGCTGTGCTTGTGCCTGTGCTCTGAGTCGTGCGACGCTCCTCATCAAATCGCTTACGCTGTTCAGGCGTCAGATGCGCCTTGTAGAAATCCATGATGGGCAATGGCACTGGTATGGGTATGGGCAGCGGTATAATTATCGGATAGGGCACCATGACGGTGACTGGTGGCGCTGCTCCCAGCATGGCACCCAGCACACCCTGCAGGTCTGGCATCTGGTGCTGCATAGGCGTCGGCGGCAGCGGTCCAAAGTGTGCGCCAAACCCCCGGGGCAGCATGCCAGGCGGTGGAGCGAGGAAGGGATGCGGCATCGGTGGTGCTGGGCGAGCACCAAATGGATGTCCCAGCAGACCATTTGGAGGATTGGCAAAGTAACTGGCCGGTATACTAGTGGGTGGGCGGCTCAGCTGCTGTGGCAACTGGGACAACTGTGATAACTGGGTCAACTGTGTGGGAGTCGGTGGATGCTGCTGCTGCTGCTCCTGCATGGGCGACAGCGGAGGCAGCGGCACACTGGAAGCAGCAAAGTCCGCGTTAAGCGTTGGCGGCTGCTGCTGTTGCTGGTGTTGCTGCTTCTGGAGTAAACTGGCAACCGTTTCGGAACCAGCTGAACGATGTGAACGCTTGCGGCGACCCAGTTTGGGTGCAGATTGGGCGTGGTGACGCTGCAGTTGCGGCAGCGACGGCGGTGGAGCTCCGGCTGAGGCACAGGAGCTGGCGGGACTTTTCTGTGCCAGCAATTTGGAAACTGGCGCCACTGAGATCAAAGGTTTGATTGGATTATTTGGCGGTGTGACGCAGGGTGAACTCCGCATGGAAGCGGCAGAAGTGTTCACTCCGGCATTTGCATTGTTGACTGCCGCCGGACCTGGCGACACTGAAACGGTTGAGGCAGGCGAGGCGGACCGACTGCGGCAGTTGCGCAGCCACAGATCCGGCGTTATGAGACCGGCTCCATCGCCGGAGGCGGCCGCCTCCAAGCCCTGTTCCCGCAGGTGTGGATTCATGTCCAAGTGCGCCTGCGTTTCATTGCAAAAGATTTGCATCTTGTACTGATTGAGACACTTCTCCGAACAGAACTGCAGCTGCGAAGCGCCATCCTGGAAGTCCACATAGCTAACCGCGTGCCGCACGTGCTTGCACCAGTCGCAGGTCTTGGCCTTCTTAAAGGATGCACGGCGGCTCTGCGTGAAACAGGACTCGGAACAGTAGCGTGGTCCATCCGTGCTGGTCAAGTAATCCGGTGCATTCTCTGCGATGGGCCGATGACACCAGCAGCAGTTGTTCAAGTCTGTAAGTAAAGTTAGGGATTAGGTCAGATAAAGTGAAGTTAAATCAGATCTTTCCTTATAATTCCCAAACGGTTTTAACGTAAAGTCAAGCACTAAAGCTCACAGCTGTCATGCAGACTTTTTCCCTGATCCGAAACTAACTCAATCCCAGGCCAGAAGCTCTGCTGTATGGACGTTGCAGGTACGTATTAAGGATTAGGTCAGATAGTAAGAAGTTAAATCAGATTTTTCCTAGTAATTCCCAAACGGTTTTAACATGAAGTCTAACACTCAAGCTCACAGCTGTCATTCAGCCTTTTACCCTGATCCAATCCCAAACTCTGCTGAATGGACGTTGCAAGTACGTGCCTGCATCCTCCATTCACGAAGTACTTTGTTTTCGAGTTTTGTAAACCATATTTGGGATTTAATGAATCTGTTATTCGATAATGTGGCAGGCATCAGGCATCAGGCTTCAGGGGGCAGGCACCAGGAGGCAGGCAACAGCCAAAACTCTATCAAACCAGTTGATGGCAAAGTTAACAAAGTTTCGTGCCTGTCTGTGAGGCAAAAATCGTATAATGACTAACTCGATGAGGGGCTGGTGGGGCGCAACAGTTCAGAGGTTGCTCTGCGGATGTTGCCGTTGCTGTGTTGCCCGGCACAAGTCGAACTTATTAAGTTGCAACAGCAGCAGCAGCAACAGGAGCAACTGGAGCAATTTTCAATTGAGTTTGATGCTGATTTTTGGCTTTAATCTATACCCTGTAGCCAAATATCGAAAGGAAAGGTATTTAGATCGGAC
The DNA here is from genome assembly GCA_035045065.1 of Hirtodrosophila trivittata. Classification (NCBI taxonomy): domain Eukaryota; kingdom Metazoa; phylum Arthropoda; class Insecta; order Diptera; family Drosophilidae; genus Hirtodrosophila; species Hirtodrosophila trivittata. The sequence goes on along the minus strand of JAWNNK010001311.1, from coordinate 15,232,982 downwards.
AAAGGTAACTTCTGATGGATATAATCCTAATCCTAACAAGGTTTCAACTCTTTATCAAAGATAGGGTATGTATACGTTGCGAGAGCAGCTCCTGCTTCATGGGTTTCTTTGTTTTGGGTAGTGGCTACTCGGATTACCTGGCCGAATGCTTCATACGCACCTATTTTCTCCTCGGTGTGCGCCGCTGTCAGGCCTGTGGCAGCCGGCTTGCCAATAGAGTGCGGACTCTTGGAGTCGTCCTCCCTTGAGCTGCGTGTGTCGTGATCCGAGGGTGTTGTTGTGTTGCTGTGACAGTTCAAGTTGCTCGGCTTACGATTGCTGCTGCTGTTGCTGTTGTTGTTGTTATTATTGCTGCTGTTAATGTTGTTGTTGTTGTGATAGGCCGCTGCCAAGGAGCTGCTGCGGCTGCTGCGTACATGGCGACTAGCGCTGCGCAGTTGCTGCTGGTGTTGTTGGTGTTGGTGTTGTTGGTGTTGGTGGTGTTGGTGCTGTGTGGCCACCGCTGCAGCAGCAGCACTTTGCAGCAACCGCGATGTCTTGGCCGTCAGATCCAGCCGATCCACATCGACGCCATCAAAGCCATACCAGCCAAGGAGCTCGTTCATCGTATGCTGAGCGAATTCCTGGAATGAAACAGAAGCAGAGACCAAAGATTAAGAGCTGAGTGAATTGAGGCACTTCAGCCGAATGCTGACACAGTTTCAGTTACGTCAACGACAAGCGGCATACCTCAGCAGCTCTGCTTGCAGTGTAGCTCGTGTCATTCAATAGCCTGACCAAATCATACACTGGTATTTGGGTCAATCCTCAGACTCCTCCACTCTTCTCTAGACAGCGTGGCTGCCAGCTGTACCTTGTGGCAATTCAATACCGTCAACTTAAGTGGCAGCTAAAGCCATTAACCTTATCCACATATCACTGGCAGGTGCAGCTCACTGAGTCGCATAATTGTGGCTGCTTCACACACACACACAAACACACACACACACACACACACACGCACACGTAGAGCTAGCAAATAGTTTGCGTATTCCTTGCGTTTAGCTGCAACTAATTATTTGATAGCTTATGAGCCACAAAATTATGTGGCAGCAGCAATAAGTGTTGGTATCTCAACAAGGAATTATCTACAGATATAATCAGCTATAATATATTATATCTCCCGAGGTCCTCTAAGTCCTTTTAATCGTTGCTCCCAATCTGTCTGTTATTCTTCACCTGCTTTAAGCTCATCATTTCTCTGTTTTATTTCATAGCTCTGAGTAGTGTTTTAAACTTGATATCTATTAAATTCTTTTCTGCAGCTTCTTTCCTTTTTTTCACTGGAAAACTGTTGGCAAAGTTTTCCTGGGAAACTCCTTTAAAAAAGTAATCTACGGTAAATTGAAATGTTTTCCCTTGCAAATTGCCAAAACTAAGTTTTAAATATTGTTTAATGTTAAGGGAGTGGGGATTACGTCGCATTTGTAATTAATAACTTTGATGAAACTTGTGGCACACAAACTCACACACACATTGTAACTCACACACACACACAGACACATATGTGGTCGCATAAGCATATCATTTAACACACACGCACCCGGAGAATAAAACTTCAGTTCGAAAGCCGCAGGCAGCAGGAGGTTTGGGGTCTGCTGGATTGACGGATTTGAGGATTGAAAGATTGAAGGCATCGGGGGCATGATGTGAGCTGGAAGCATGCATAATCCGTCAAGTTCAGGCAGTTGTTGCTTTTGCCTTCCTCTTCTTGTCTTATGCATAGGGATGTGCCCCTGGCGGTTGCAGCTCCCTCTATGATGCAGGACTTGACATTGATATCGCATACTCTGCCCTGCCAATATGTGTGTGTGTATGTGTGTGTGTGTGTGTGTGTGTGTGCTTTCTGCATTTAATACTGTTTTAAAATGAAACAACAATGGATATCAAAAGTCTGATCTGAGGCAGAGTCAGTTCAGGGGCTAGTCGAAGAGCCAAGAGCTGTTGTGGCTTTTGAAGTTTGTTCGGTATTTCGTTTCTTGTTTCTTTGGAACGAAACAAACCAAAATTATATACAAATATATATGTATGTATATAGATACATATACATATGTTTGTCTGAATATGTCTGAATCGTATGGACTGTGGATGGATACAAAAATTTCACACAAGGCTACGAAACTGCATTAAGACGTATCAAATTACATTGAAATTCTCATATTCAAAGTCGTTACTGTTGCTGTTGTTGTTGTTGTTGTTGTTGTTGTTGATGTTGCTGTTGTCGTTGATGTTGCAGTCATGGGCAGAGACGTTACAAAAGGGGTTAAACTTAAGCCAAAGCAAATAGCGATTCAGGTATGCAAAATAATCAGGAAGTAAATTTGTAAACATGTTTTCGATTATTCAGAAAAGATTTCCTATTATACAGTTACTGCTATTCTTTAGGCTATATATAAACACAGGTATGGCAGATCAGAGCTCATCCCCTCTCAACAAAGCCACTGTACTGTGGCACAGCTCAGATTTAAGCACACAAATGACATTTTTTGGTGCTTTTCAGGAACGCCAAATTACTCATACGACATGTGAACCTTGTTGACACAGCTGCTGACAGGCTTAGGGCGTGATAAGGGGAAGTACAAGATTTCGACAGATTCTTTACAAGCTTATATTAAAGACAACCACTGACTCCAACTCCAACAGCTCCAGGGGTAGACTACATCCATACAAAAAGACTTTAAGGTTCAGCTAAGATCTGGTTATACGACTAATAATAGTGCGAGATCTATGCCAATGTCTTGAGTGCTACTTGGTATTTGTTATTTGATATCTGGACACTGGACACTGCCCACTGTGCCGCACAGTGGGCAGTTGCAAATTAAGCGGCGCTGCCAACTTGTTGACAAACACAAGTCAACTAATAAGCGTCTGGCCGAGATGGGATGCGGAGTCTGGGCTGCTCACACGCTCGCTTGACTCAGTGCCGAGTGTCGTCTGTGGGCCAGGTCGGTATCGGTAACAGGCCCATTCAGGTTTCCAGCTCTGTCTGCAGCAAAGAAGTGGAAGGGTATTAACAATTCGCACGATAAAAATCTGTGACGGCTGCGTGTGTATCGATTACACGCCTCAGGTGCGACCTCGTCGTCGTCGGCGGCTGAGTAATCCAGGGTGTGGGTAGCTACGAAGGGCGGGAAGAGGGGCTTATTGGAGAGCGGGGAGGGGAGGGGAGAGGTGGGGTCGAGACGCACGCCGGTTTCAAGTTCAGTTGGCAGTCGCAGTCCAAGTCCAACTGTGCGGTAATCGGATGCGCATTGCTGTTAGCTCTTAGCATATCATTTCTACCTTTCGATATGTTCTCTCTCAGTCACACATTGTTTTCTTGTCCCACTCACACTTTGTTTATGCCTCACTCACTCACACACACACACAGAGTTTGTCTCTGTCTGTTGGTTTTTTATATCATTTGACTGTTAATTTATGTTTGGTTTTTAATTTCTGATTTGTGCGTTCGTTCAGTTTCAGCTGCGGCTGTGGCTCAGGCTGAGGCTGAGGCTGAGGCAAGGGCGGGGGGCAAAGGGGTGTACTTGGCGTACAGGCAGCCTCCATCACCGATGACGACGACAACAGCAACAGCAACAACAACAACGACATTTAAACTCGCGCTCATTGCAAGCGCTGAAATTCTAAACCGAAATGCGAATAAAAATCAATTAATTAAAAAATGAAATTTTATGCCTTTTTATGTTATTGTTGTTGTCTCTGTTGTTATTGCTGTTTCAGTTTCTGTTGCTGTTGTCATGGAGCCTGTGACTTGTCCAAGCTCACTCTGTGCCTGTGCCTGTGCCTGCCATCTCTGCCCAAGACTGTCGTCCGGCCGCTGATACTGATTCCCGGCACCCATTTCCGAGCCATTAGGTACTTCTTTGCGTAATTATTTTGTTGGCGTATCTGACAGATACAGATACAGTTGCCAATTGCAGCTCACTCTCTCTCTCTCTCTTTCTATATTTTTTTCTCTGTCTCTAGCATTCTGTCGCATTCACAGACTGTCTGTTGGATTTCGTAAAATCTCAACTTACAAAAACATATCAAATTTTCGTTTTTATTATGAATCCGCAATGAACTGAGCTGACGAGTCTCCAGATCCAAGTGCCAGTTCTCGTTTCGATAGCACTCCGACTGTTGTCAGTCGTTACACTGCACAAAAAAGAGCAGTGCAAAGCACATGTCAATCTGTTTGAGATTCAAATTTAGCTGCATAAAAGGAATTTCTGCTGAATGAGTTGCCCAAGGCATCGGATTCTAGCTTCAGCAGCAGATCCTTCGGCTCAGACTCACACCTAGTCATAGTTAGTAGCAGGTCAGATCTTAGTTGGAGTGTGTCATGCGAGTCGGCCACATTAATACACGTCTACAGTTACTCAAAAAGAAACCTAATAGAATAATGTAAAGTATACGTTGGCAATGGCTAACGACGGAGACGTTGAGCAACCCAATACGCTTATAATAACTCACCCTGAACCCCCAGTAAACTGAACTCAGCTCAACTGAGCTGTGGCGCTGCCTCTGCCACTGCTGCTGCTGCTAAAACGAACTAAACCAAAATGCAACAGAGCACCCAGGCCGAACCCAATCCCATTCATAGAGTCATCACCACCAACAGCACCACCCCAAAAAAAAAAAAAAAAACGCAGAAGAAAAACCGAAACAACAACAACAAATTCTAGAATTACGCTAGTTTTCTCAGCATGTGCATGTGTATAGGTGTGTGTGTGTGTGCATATGTGTGCGTGTGTGTGTGTGGAGCACAAAGTCAGTCGGTTTTTAGTTTGTTGTAATCGAATATCGATAGCTCGGGATTGAATGACGCGCGTCCTTCTTTTGAATTCTTACATGACATACTTGGGGCTTGTGACTCCTCCTCCCTCTCATTCTCTCTCACTCTTTATAACTCCCTCTCTCTCTTACACTCTTTCTATGTCTATCTCTATCTTTGGCTTTGTATCTGTGTGAATTTTTAGTTTTCCATTTCGTGTTGTACTTGTTGTTGATGTTTTGCAACTTAATATTTTATTTCATTTCAACGTGTTGTGTGTGTGTGTGTGTGTGTATCAGATATGGGTTGTTCTTTGTATACAAACATACTTACACATACATGTATGTGGAACTGTGAAAAGTGTATTGGTATTGTATTACAATGACCTTTTTTTTGCCCAATGGGTTAAAGCTACGAAGGAAATTTATGAAATCAGATCCCTTTTTTTTATATATAGATATTTCATTATCAAGTTGCTAAGTTTAGGTTATAGCTGGAAACTTAATCAAGATTTGGCTGGTGTTTAATTATTTGAAAGATTCCACTTGACATGGAAGCTCAAGCTGCTCTTTAGAGAAAATCTAGAAGTATTTCTTTTCTTTGTGCAACTCGCAAACTCGTTCAACATTCGAAAGGCTCTTGTTGCACTTGATAGCAGCAGCTGGAGCAGGAGCTGGCGAGATTCACTTGAGTGTTTGGTAGGTGCATCCTTTGGCTGCAGCTGCATAATGCCACCCACTGGTGTCTCCTGTGTCTCAAATTAATTTAACGTTATTTAAATTTGAGCTGCTGCCATTCCGTTCTAACGGTACGAACTCCAACGCTTGCGTTCCACCTGTCAACCAGGAGCTGGCAGCCTAACTGATGCTGCCTTTGCAGGGTGCCTTATATTGTATTACACACTTGCCCTCTCACTCTCACTCTCTGTCTCTCTCTCTCTATCTCTGTCGCACACTCTATTTGTAGGTGCGTGTGTGGGCGACTGCCTTTTCCAACAACTGCATTTGTTGGTGTTTTCGTATAGAATATATCATATTATATTTTGTTTGTAATTCAATCTGCGACGCTGTTATTAAAGTTCTGCTTCTGCTGCCTCGACATTTGAGCTGTGCCCGTGCCCGTGCCTGTGCCTAGGCCCCCAGCCTATGCCCCCCTCCCCCACCCACTCCTACTAACAGGGGCTGGTGTTGGCCCTGAGTGGCTGCTAGGCCAGAAGTAACTTAATATGACGACTTTGCTCTCCACTACGCATAAAGCATAGAAGGTTATCGCATGAATATGAAAGTGTAGGTGGATAACTGCTCCTAGTTAGAGGATGTCGCGCTAAATATTATATATATAAATAGAACTGAACCTAAGGAGCTAAAAGTAGCAAAGGAAGTAAAAGCTGCAGCAAGCCGTTTGAAATTCTAAGATAAGCTGCAGCTTAAGCAGAGTTTAGGAACAAAAGATACAAAGAATGGGTTTATTTTTATTAATTAATCTATAATTAATCAATATATTATAGATATATCGTATACCCTATATCAATAGCATCAATATCACTTAGTAACCCCATATTAATACGCGCAATTTGTGCCTCAAATTTGTTTTTTGCCTAGCGCGCAAAATTTGTTATTTTTCAAGCGAGGGCAGCTCCATAAGTTTCTACCTTACCTAAAGAGAATATCAAGTTCAAATCACTGAAAATTAGTTTTAATGATGTTTAATTAGTTTTGTTTTGCTGCTCTACAAATGAAAAACTCTTGGAACAACCCAAACGCATGTTTTTCTGCCTCCGCCTGGGCACATCCTTTTGAGATACGGGTCAGGGTTTGAGTGTGTGTGTTCGGGTTGGGTTTTTGGTTTTATTCGGATCGACGAGGCGTCGTTGTCATAAGGCGGAAACCTTGAAGCGTATCTTCTTACGGCAGTCCTATCGAATTGCACCCATGAGGCGCGTTAATGTTGTTGTTTCCCTTCCCCTTCCCCTTCCCATTGTTGTTGTTGGGCTGTAATTATGTTGTCTGTTGACGGTTTTCCTTTTCTGGCCATTAAATTTTGCCATTGTCTTTGCAGCCAAATGCAGCTTGTAATTATGACACGCAAAAGTTAAACCAGGTAAGTTTCAGCATTATTAACACAAATTTATGCAGCGAAAGTGTTGCATACTTTGTGGAGACACTGTGGCAGCTAACGATGCACTCTAAGAATCTACTAACAGGTGTCTATAGATATAAATAGTATGTATCCTTTTTAGCTCTTTTTCTTTCTCCAGTTAGGATTGCTCTTTTCCCTTTGACAAATTGATTGACTTAGAATTATTTGTTATATAAATCCTTTGATTTAATTATCCTTTTAATTGCGTCTCATTCACTTCCTTGCCAGTTGTCCAGACGCAGCCAATCCGAGCCGCAGGCTGAGTCCAAGCCCAAACCGAAAACTCCAACTCCAACTCGAACTCGAACTCAGTTCCAAAGCAGCTCATTCATTATAATAATTTTTCTGTTTAATAATATCATTGCGCTCAACTGCAAGCCAGCGGCTACAATTTCAATTTTCCGATCCGATTACACGTGCAACAACACCAACAACACCAACACCAACACCAACAACAACTTATACAAAAAATGTTGTGAGACCGCCATCAACGTTGTTGTTGTTGTCATTCTCGTGGGTCTCTGGCATTAAATTAATTTTGCTCATTTGGCAAAAAACTCACATACACAGAGACGACACGAACAAACAGAAGGAGCTGGTAGAGGGAGGGAGGAGGGGGTGGTACTAGCTTAGGGGTAAAGGGAAGCAAAGGGGTGCTGGCAACGAGGTAAGAAGAGACACACAGGGACTGAGAGCGAGGCAGGCAGTCTGCGTCTATTTGCAACCCACTCACAGCACACACACATACTTGCCACACACACACACATACACACACACACTGAAAGTGGCACTCGTTCACTCACTCGTTAAAATGATTATAAAAATGTATCAATATAAAATTACCAGCGGTGCTTCGGCTTACAGTTAACTCGCCCAATGCTGGCGTAATCGTAATTGCTAGACTTCAACGCCGACGCAATCTCCGACAGCGACGCCGACTTCGACGTCGACGTCGACATCACCACAGAAAGGGGCATGCCCACTTAGCTTACGCTTACAAATGTGCTGATTCCCATACCTCCCAGTCGTGTCCAGGATCCAACCCAAACAATTATTCTCTGAATATTGTTGTGGTAATGCAAAACGGCTAGCCATGGGCAGGGATAGACCAGGGCAGGGACACGGATACGGGCCAAGATTACCGCTGATGCTGATGTTGGCTCATTGGTTGCATTTTCAAATTTCAAAATCCTGCCCTGCAGCTCCCCACATTATAAATGATATTGAAACTAAATATTTGGTACTCTAATTTGGGAATTCGGATTATTGTGCTTAATTGGCAAACGTCGTTTCCATTCCAAATCATTGGAGCGCCTCTGGCTTGCAACGGTAAATTTAATAAGGAAAATCCAGAATTTAGATACACATGTTGCAGGGAAAATCTGTTCTTGGTAGATCATTGAACACAATCGAAGTTTCTAATAAAGATATAAGGATCTAATAATAGAAAAGTTGAATGATGATTATTTATTGGGTGATAAATGTGATTGCTATTAAGTGTCGATTAATCAGAAACGACCTTCGATATGTTATATACAAGATATAGAAGATACTTCTTATATCATGATATATAGTATGTCTTGTATATATACTTTCTATATGATGATATATGATATATAGTGAGAAAATTTAGCCTGTAGACAAATTTTAACTGCTTTCAAGTAGGGTTAAGGGTAAATGATAGTTAAAGATAGTATATAGTAGTTATCTGATATTAAAGATACTATGACTATATCTTTGTGGATATAGTAAAAATAAACTGTGTTTGTGTGTGTGTTATTTACCTTTGAAGCATCATAAAAGAAATTCAAAAATAAACCATAAATAACCCATTATTAGACCTTAAAAAAAAGATGATTTCAACTGCAACCAGAAAAGAGAAGAATTCATAATGTATTCTTCTCTAGAATACCCTGTGCTCATAACGTATTAAAGAATGGGTATATATATGCAACAGATAGTAGGGTGACTCAACTATTTATGAGCCTGGGCAGCAGCAGCGGCCAAGGGCGGCTTTCGCTTCAAATGAACTCGTCAAACTCAGAGAAGGTCAAAGTATTGCCGCTGCTTGAAGCTTGTGTATATGTATGTGTAAAGATACTTTCAACTGTTTACAGGGTATCTGCTAGTCGTGAAAACTCTTTTCAAAAGAAAACATTCTTATTTCTTTTGCATGTTCGTTTGAACATCAACGCACATTTTAATTTATTTTATTTTAGTTAATACGTTTGTTGTGTGTGTGTGCGTGTGTGTGTTTGTGTGTGGATGTGTGTTTCTTGTTGTGTTTTGGTTTGTTTTTGCATCCTTGTTATTGAATACTATTTAAGAACGATGTGCAGACAGAAGCAATTAATTAGCAACGTATTTTGTATATATTTTTTTGTATTTGCCAAAAATTAAGTAAGGTGAGAAATACGCACTTCATTTGCGAATTCTACAGATACATCTATATGTATATATTGTATATATGTGTGTGTATGTTTGTGTGTGTGTATCTTTGAAGTGAATTTCATTCATAAAACGTACCTTTATCTCATCGCTGGGCAGCTCCTTCTTGATCTGCACAACGCCGCTGGCCAAATTCTGTGGAACGACGCTGGCAGCGGCTGTGACATTGGCATCGCGCGAATTGGAAGGTGAAGTTTTGGCTGACATTGTTAACTGGGTCAGTACTATGTAGTTAACTGGATTCAACAGGCTTGCAACTGAAACGCGAGAATTAACGATTTAGATTTCTCAACTGAATTCTTTGGTAAGTTTAGAATTTATAAAGGACTTCACGCTTCAGATCGGCTGACAAAAAGATTCGATTAATGCTACATATATATATATAGATATATATACTTATGTTTCCAACCGGTTGAAACATAATAGCACTGAATATTCCCAGTATATAATATGATATGTTGTTTTTAAGCTTATATAAAGTTACTTAGGTAAATATCCGGTTTACCATATACCAAAAACAAAAAAAATTGAGTTCGATTTGAGATCTTTTTGTGGTATTCTTTTGTATCTGATTCTTGGGTTTTTGGCGATCAATCATTGGGGGGTTGCATCTTCCAACAACTTGGGGCTCTAACGCCTCCTAATGCCAACCATTAGGGCCATAATTAATTACAAGCGTCTTCCCACTTTAATTATTCGTAGAGCGCTTCATATGCCGCTTCTGCCTATGTGCGAGTATCTAAGTATCTTTGTATCTTTGTATCTATGCCTTGCATATTGTTTCGCATCCATTGGATACGCACGCAACCAGACGGCGGTGTATTTATATACCCCATACGTGTGTATCTGTATCTGTATCTTGAATATTGTATATTGTATCTGTATCTGTATCGGCGTATCTGTGTGCATGCGAGCGTGTTCGCTTGGCGCGCACTTTGGTGTCTTGTAATTTAATACCCTATACGAAACGCTACCTCCTATCGCATAACACGAGAATTCAAAATACAAATTCAAAATACAATAACAAATAGCACAACAAGAGCCAAGTCAATTTTATTATATACTTTTTAGCTTTTCAACTTCAACGTTTCACATAAAGAAGAAACAGATCTTACCGCGCAATTCTCAAAGTATCTTTAAGAAAATAATTCTCAATTTCCAAAAGTTAACGGAAAAAATTCGTCGAAAGATAAAAGAATTTTCTTTGCTTAACGTTTAACATTGTTTTATTTTGAAAAATCCAATAAAGATAATTTTTTATTTCTTGTTTATGAATGCTTAATGAGGCCGCTTAATTTTATACACAATTCGTTTCAATATTATTCCTTTTGTTGATCTTTATTGCACTTTCTTGCTTTGTCTTTCTTTTATTTTGCTTTTTGGCCCACTGCAAACAATTTAATTTTCAATTTTGTGTCGCATCATTTTTTATCAATGCTTTGTTTTTGGGTTTTAAAAAACATTTTAAGGAAATGGAAAAGTGTTTCAGTTAATCTTTTACTTAAGTGTATTTTATTTTCTGAGTTTTCAGTTGTAGAAGGAAAAATATTTCCAATGCAGCGTTGTCCAATATATATTCCAAAAATAGCTTTATATTTTCGACATTATGTATATTTATATATTTGTATTCAGCCGTTTCTCACTCACAATTGCCTTTCTTTTTCGTATATTTTTTTGATTTGATTTTCCGCTTTACAACAAACACCGAACCCGAACGTCAAGGAAAACCATGCCCAATGCTCATTTTCATTTTCACTTTTCACTATTCACATGCACACAACCGATTCGGTTGCTTTAATACAAAAACGAATACGTTTTACGAGCCCAACTCTGAGTGTTTTCGAAACAGTTTTGAGATTCTTGAAACGTTCTCTTCTACTCCTTCTGTTCTTTCAGCTTTTTCTTATGCGTTCTCTCCGCCCGACGTCCGCACGCGGTCGCGTTTCATGAACGTTTGACGCTGGCGGCCACTGCCATGTGAATTTTACTTTGCTGCCGTTGCCTGTGCGGCACAGTGGGCCCATTCACGTTTGTTGTGTGCACAAAAAACAGTGTGCTAGATCTTTGATCGATCTGATAAACTATTAATATAAATATCTTATAAGAAATTATATGAGCTTGCAGTTAATCTGCATTGCATTTACGTACTTTTCGTCTCTTATATTAGGCGATATAAATAATCTTTTGTTCTCTTATACTGCTTTATCAAATATTTTGCAAGAAACCTTTACACTCCTACCACTGTGCGTCACAGCTGCTATCGCTCTGCTTATTCTTCGTGTGCTTATTCTGCTGCTGGCCTCTGCTGCGTATGCGCAGCTGTGGGTCCCAGTCCAAATGGCTACTGCTGCCTATGACGTATTGGAATTGAGTCTCTGCTCGCCCCCCACTCTCCGGTAGCTGTTCACTTCGATGAGTCAAAGTTGCGCATTGAGGCGACTAAAGAAGATTTTCCGTCTCATGCAAACGAAAACGAAACTGTCTCAGTTTATGTCTCTGTCTATCTGCCTGATTGCCTCTCAGCCGCATCGCTCTTTCTCTCTCTCAATTTTAACTCTTTGCATATTTTCATATTGTGGCTCTCGTTTGTTGATGCAATTCGCGGGCTAAAAATAAATTGCATCGTGTGGCTGCTGCAGTTTACCTGCTCGATTCATGTGTTTGGCTGTGTTTGTTGTTCTTTTTGAAAATTTATTATTGTGCTATGTCTAATTTCCTTTAATTTATTCAAATTTTTCGGCATTGCACTGAGATAAACGCACTTGAACGAATAACGAGTAAAAGGAAAACGAATGCGAAAATGCGAAATTAATGGGATATTTAAGTAATTTCAAATATGCTTTCAGCGCTTTGTACTCGGATAAAGGCCATAAGATATCATTAAGTTTGTTCTTCTTATTTCGAAATTCAGTCATTTAGCATACCCTGACTTATAATGAGCTATGCCGACTGTTTAGGCTAGCATATAATTAACTCTCTTCTAAATAAAAGATCTTAGACATAAACAAACATTTAAGCCAAATCATTTATTGGTAGTTTACAACTTTTGATAACACGTTATCTCGCAATTAGCCAGTCTTTACACGGATGAGACCTTGAAGGGCTTGTCATGCGCTAATTAGTTACCAATATTGGTAACGGGCCGTTACGTTCATGGCATTGCAAAACAGCTGGCAATTGTGCCCTAGCCGATAGCCACTAAACGCCAGACGACAATAGGCAAATAATTTATTTACCATTCAGTAACATGTACTTAGTACAATATATCTTATAAAAGTAGTACCAGTACCACATTGGTGCCAGTCGCCCTTAAGGTCTTCGTACCTGGCCAAGCGATGTACTGGCCAAGAACAGAAAATGCATTAGTTAAAGCACTAGTCTCTGCTAACTTAACTTGGCTGTTGTCTGTTCCTTAGCACTTAGTACAGATGAGAGTGCATCATTAATAAACAGATACATCCATACAAACATAAGTATGTATTTTTAAATGAAATTTTCAAATAGAACAGCATAATCTGGTTGATCAAAGATCATAGGAATATAAATAAATGAAAACAGCTGCTGTGCCAATCACAATGCAAGAAAATAACAATGTAGAAGAGATAAATGGTGCATTTAAACAATTTGTATGATTTAATTTAATTTTAAAAATTCAATTTGCTAGTCAAGTGCCAAATTAAATACTCATACGATTTATTATGTTTGTGACTAAAGCATTTGGTGACAGCTGATGAAAAATGTATTTAAACTATGAATAGTATTTCTACATACTATTTTAATGTGGTCACTAAATATAATAAACACCCAAATTTCGTTGGCTCTATTAAAATTCGATTACACTATAGGCGTTCGGTTCCTAATGCGATTCGTTCATAATAAATTTAGCGCACGATCAGTTCATGTGACTCCGTGGCGCAACGGTAGCGCGTCTGACTCCAGATCAGAAGGTTGCGTGTTCAAATCACGTCGGGGTCAATCGAGTGAAACAATTTTTTTCTTTTTTTTTATTATATTTTATTCATAATAAATATACAAAGATTAGAAATTCTATTTTGCAATCTAAAAATAGACGTCAAGATTGTTGTTATCTATCCACTTATCTGCAAATTTATAAAGGTTTGTTAATATTTGTTGTACATAATTCTATATTTTCCATTAATATAAGTTAACAATATTTCAATTTCTGTCCATTCTTTTTGGTTAATAACTTTTACGTACTCTTAAAAAGCAAAAAGCTCTATAACCAGGGCTGCCAATTCCGCTTTTTTCCCGTCAAATCTGGCTTTTTTGAAAGGCTCACTGCGGGACAAACTTGAAAATTGCGGGAAGCGGGAATTCTGGATTTTTTAGAACTATGTTTGGCTTTTTTCCGCTTTTTTTATGATTGCCACAATTCATAGAAAAATCTTGTTGTTGTTATTGTACTCTTGTCGATATTTACCATTGCCATCACCAATATTCAAACTAGCATCTCACAAACAAAATATATCCCAAATTGAACGCCAATATAATGACATTCATTTGATAAAATGGGAACAAATAAACGACACAACAAAGTTTTGGAGTGAAGTTTATAGTTACAAAGATTCTGGTGGCAACTGCAGATTTTTTGAGCTGGCAACTGTTGCCATCCAAATGCTCTCATTGGTCAAACGCAGAAATTGAACGGATTTTTAGCCAGGTTAACCTGATCAAATCTAAATTGAGAAATTCTATTAACCTGACCACAATCAACAGCATTCTATGCATAAGGTAAAGTTTTATAGAGTAAGAGAAGAATACCAATTCTTATTTTAATATTCAAATATGGCTTGCAAAGGCTTCAAAAATGTTGTTTTAACTATCAGGTCCCAAACCACTATTTACGTATGATTGGGACAAACATGTCATACGAAGGTGAACAGGAAAGAAATGTCGTAGAATTGGATGAGGTGATGGCAATTCTGTAAAAAAAAACCCTAAATATAAGTTACAAAATAAAATTGTCAATTCTAAAAAATGCGATTTTTTTTCCGCTTTTTCCTGAAAATTTTCAGCTTTTTTCCCTTGTCTTCCAGTTAAAAACAGCTTTTTTTCTGACCAAAAATTGGCAGCCCTGTCTATAACTTTCAATGCAAACAACTCTTCAAAGTATCGAGAGTACATGCTCCCTTAAATCAAATGAAAGAGAGAACAGATAGCACAACAAAAATCGACTTTGCAATCAGCTGCTCGGAATCAGCTGTTCTCTGCTGTCCATTAGCAAAACGAAAGAAATCTTAAATAAGTCTTGCAAAGAATTTTAAATAATAAAAATAATTAATAATAAAATACTTAAATAACTGTCAAAATGACCAAAATACCAAAAGCAGCGCTTAGTTTAAAGCAGGTAAGTTGAATTTATTTCCGTAATCTAAAGAATTTAACTAAAAAGGTTTTTTATTTTGCAGTTCCTGCCAAAAGTGCCTAAAATTGTATAGAGAAATATGGCGCACCACAGGCCTGGTGCCGGACAGGAACAGTCGGCGCGAGCTGCGGGAGTGGGCTAGGCACGATTTCCAACTGAATCGCGGTCAAAGAGATGAGGTTGCTATCAAAATGCTGCTGCAGAGCGGCAGGCGGAGTCTCACCGAGCTGCAGACAAGCCTACAGTTGAGCGGCGTTAGTGTTAAAGGCCAGAGCAAGTGAGGAAAATGCCTGTTTTTATTTGAGCTTCACAAATTTGATAATAATTTAGAACTACAACCATATTTATAAACAAATACAAAGAACTTGCACTTAAAAACAAACAAACTATAAATGTTCTAAAACCTTTGAGGTGCTACAATTCGCTGTATAGTAAGTCTGTGTGTTTGTGTGGTAGTAAAGCAGTCTAGCGGTTTGGTACATGTTAACCGTAATAGTAGTTAGAGCAGAGGACGTAGAATGCTCAGCCAGGCGACTTTGAAGAGGGCTAGGCCAAAGAGCAGCGAGCCAACGCTGGTGATGATCAGCGATATGAGATCCCGTTTCGCATGTTCCTCGACCCGTCCCACCAGAAAGCTGTGTATCACTGTGCTGGTTATGTGAGCGCCATCAAAGCCAAAGCAGGGAATGGCATTGATCAGCGCCAGGCCAATGCTGAAGACAACATTGTACCTAAGCAGCAGCGACAAGCAGTCTGGCCAGGCGGAGCTTAAACGACGATACCGTGGCACAAAGCCTGATACACGCACAGTCCGCAGCACATCTCGTGGCTGACCCACATACACAAGTGAGGGTAGTGGTTGCTGTTGGAAATTCTGACGTTTGATGACCAATATTCGACTTGTGTTGTCCAGCAGGGGACGAAGGCAGAAGCCCTGCAAGCAACCGCCTGGACTGCAGTATCCGCTGGAATCCTCAACCGTTCGACGCACAGGCAGACAAACATGTTGAGGTATCTCGGCGGGTGCAGCCTGCGCCACATCCTCGATGTACTCAAAGCAGCTGATATTAGGATTGCGTTCGTCACAGCACTGTAACCGACCATCCGCACTGTGGTGTGAGATGTCTATGCTCTCGTCGTTGAGCCGTACAAAATCCGAGCTAGTGCAATAGCCGTGCAGCTTCTGCGCCTTCTGCAGACAATCTAGCCAGGCATCTTCACTGTTGACTGGACAATCGTTTATATGAGTTAATACATTCTGTAGCTGAAGGCCGCGTTCGCCACCCAGTGGTGACTTTGGCGCCAATTCGGTAATAATGACATGTTGATTGGAGGTGTAAAACGGAGACATGATCATGCTTAGTGATGAGACGAGAAGGTAGCAGAAGGCGGAAAACAAAAAATTGTTCCAAATGCCCGCACAGAGGATTCGTAGCTTGCGAAACCAGCGCAGACTATTCAAATGATCGTGAGAGATCTCCGTGTATGCCAATGGAAGGCAGTAGTAGAGCTGTGGGAAGTATTATAATTTAATGAATGGTTTTGGCTCACTGTGTGTATCTCACCTTGAAACCGAAGCCGGTAACTGGTACATCCTCTAAGACTGCAGCCAGCGCATGACCCAGCTCATGGATCAACGTGCACAGTACCAACGTGGCTATATAATAGCCAATCTCCTGCAATGGCAGATTAACGCCAGGTAACAGTATTTCCAACTGTACAGCTGACATCGCAGATGGTGCTGACGGCGTCCCGTTCCCGCTGCCACTAAATATAGTAATGATGAGCAATATGATGCCAACGGGTAGAAGCAGGAAAGAGAGAAGAACGCCCATGTTAAAGCTTTTGACTAGGAAGTTTCGGGGGCAGCTGCTGCCGGCTGTGGAGCCCCATCGTATCAGCATACGGTTAAAGGTACTCGCATTCGTATGCCAATGAAGGCTCATAAAATGTACCGTAAATCCAGTGTTACGTAGAAATGCATCGTATGGATAGTGCATGCAGCTCTACATTTAGAAAAATTAATTATTTATTGCGTACAGAATAAGCAAAACAAATGAAAACAAACCTTAAAGAAGCGATCGAAGAAGTACATGACGCCATATATCGATGTCACCACAACGAAGAACACCACAGGGTCCATTGTGCGATTTTATTTATAAATTTGTGCTCTGCTTTATACACACATTGTTATTGTCGTTAAATTTATGTTTTTTTTTATTAGTTAAAAATTCATCTGTTTGCCGAACATCTGTTTGTTCTCAGGGCTGCCAACTTGTTGAAATCATGTTTAGTGAACTATGAAGGTAATGTCCACTAATCTGCATAATTGGTACATTGGTACACATTGTGTACCATTCTAAAATTGTACGTTAGACTATTCACATATAGAAAACATTGTGAATTTTTAAATTTTAATAGATTTTATGGTTAAATATCTTATTTAAGGTTACTGTTTGCTAAATCAGCCTTCGTATCGTACTGACAACCCAGCGTAATGACGTCATTATGTATATTTCATACTAAGTACTGTACAACCTTCTTGTTGCAACCTGCTGTGCAGTGATGCCACCCTTTATTTATTTTTATATCATGCGAAGGCTGAAGCGCCTTTTCATTTTTATATTTTAAACGTGCACAATAAATATAACACACCTGAATAAATAATGCCAAAAGTGCGTCGCAGTCGCAAACCACCGCCAGATGGGTGGGAGCTAATTGAGCCAACACTAGATGAGCTGGAGCAGAAAATGCGCGAGGCCGAAACGGAGCCACATGAAGGCAAGCGCATTACGGAATCATTGTGGCCAATCTTCAAGATCCATCATCAAAAGACGCGTTATATCTACGATCTGTTTTACCGGCGCAAGGCCATAAGTCGTGAGCTGTATGACTATTGTCTTAAGGAGAAGATAGCCGATAGCAATCTAATAGCTAAATGGAAGAAATCTGGATATGAAAATCTTTGCTGCCTGCGTTGCATACAAACGCGCGACACGAATTTCGGGACAAATTGCATATGCCGCGTGCCCAAGTCCAAGCTGGAGGAGGGACGTATCGTTGAGTGCGTACACTGCGGCTGTCGCGGTTGCTCCGGCTGATACCTAGAAGAAATAATAGAATATACAAATCTTTGACAATAATATTTTTGAACTTTTATAGCATGTTAAAACAATTTTAGTTTAAGAAGGACAATGTACATTATTATTGTTATTGTTAAGGAACTGAACGCAAGTCTGCCACTAAGTATACTCGTAGATTTCGCAAATATATGAAATCAGTTCAGAGAACCATATATGTACCCTCCAAGATGAGTTACTAGTAAGAAGTTTCTATCGATTTTAACTAAAGCTATCATAGTAAATAAAAGGAGAAGACACTGCAACAGGTAGTTAATTGTTGAAAGGTCTTTTGGCCAAGTCCCTGAACTTTGTAGTTTCATTAAGAAATATGTATCATTATACTTAACCTCTGTAAAAGTTGTCATTTGTAAACTGAACATGCCCAACACTGTTGTAAAATTAAAATATTTAAGTATAGTATCGGGCACTATTTCCTTACTGGTTTGCTTTTTTTGTATCGGCACAGAATTGTCGCGCCATGGCCATAGCGAAGATGCCAAAAGTCGCGTTTTTAAATGCGTATGTTCCTTTATCTATATGGTTATGTCCGGGGTGCTCATAGTAGGAGCTGCAATGGTGAGCAAGGATTGCTGACTTCTTAATGCCTAACATATTTACATTTTTAACAGAAAAAACCTACATTGCTGCTACCGTGGCTACTCTGCTTGCCGATGGGCTTTGTAGAGTACATCCTGTTTACTAGATATATAACTAAAAACCCTTGGGGACTCTTAATCGCCTTTGGTAGTTGCACCATTCCTTTGCTTATTAACCTGTTAATATAAACTGCTTTCTACAGCTGTGTGCATCCCTTCATGGTGTGTTGTCTTGTGGCTGTCTTTGCTACTGCAGCATATTCAGCCTATCCGTCAAGAGTCAAGAGCTGATATGAGCCGGAGTGATGACAATTAACCGATTTCCCCTCAGCCGAAGAGCCGAAGCAAAACGGAAAGCACAAAAAGCGGTCAAAGAGGTTGAGCAAAACAAAATGAATAAGTCTAACGCTTTCCATCTCTCTTTTAATATCTCTATCTCTTTTTATATATGTGAATTTCACCATCGATAGGTGGACTTCATACAGCATCTCTCACGCGCTCTCTCTATCTATCTCGTTCGGAGCACAACTTCACCACAGCATCGTGTTGAAGGTGAAATTGCGTTAGCTGCTGGTCCTCAAAGGCAGCCAAAGGACATAGCGAAAGCTAGTTTCACGCAAAACTTTGTGCTAGACAGTCAAGGAAATTGGAAGTGGAAAAATTAACTGAAAATAGCTCAAATTCGTTGCAAATTGTGCACAACTGCATAAAAAAGTCTTGCAAGAAAATCTTTAATTGTATTAGTTATAAAATTATTTGGCATAGAAATTTAATTTATAAATCAAACTTTGAGTGTTTTGTGAATTGTGCAACGCAAGAAATGTTTTTTTTTATCGATTTGTAGCAGAATTTTGAGTAGCGCATATTTGTTGAACACCCATCCACACATACACAAGCAAGCACACACACACACGAACGGGTGCACTTGTGTGCGTTTGCAGCTGGCTGCAGCGTAGCGGAAACGGAAACTTTACAGGAAGCAGCTGCTGACAACTGAGCACTGAGCACTAAGCACTGTGCATTTGATAATCACACACACACACACACACAAAGACAGCAAAATGACGCCAACGACTTAATTTAAAAATAATAATAGTAATAAGGAAAACCCATTGAAAAGTCACACACGCAAGTTCCTGTAAAGCCTTAGCAAAATCAAAAAATAACAAAGAATAAATAAGAAATTGAAATTTATATAGTAAGTGCATAAGACATAAGAAATCCTGTGCCAAAGGGAAAAGCCAACGCATTACGCATACGCTTGAAAGCGAGCAAATCCTTAAATTGGGCCAACTTGGTACGGCCCGTGTCGCTGAGGTCCTTTGTGTGCTGTTTGTGGGTGACCCAACAGAGCTAAACCAATGCATTTGGGTGCACAACAACAACGCCCCAAGCAACAACAACAACAACGCGAGCAACAAGAGAAACATCAGAGGAGACGTCTAACGTTTAGCAAAGGACGACAATGTCATCCCTGCAGCGTGAATGGCATTTACAGGTGAGCAACATTATGTACAAATCAACACCCAACCTGAGTGGCAACTAAGGATGCAGGACTTTCTCCTGCAGGTGCTAACGTCATTCGCTTTAGTCGCAATTTGTGTGCCAAACTTGACAGCTAAAGGTCAAGAAACGCGCCAGATTTATCCTCTGTATCTGAATCTGCTTCTCTCTTCATTCTCGTATGCCCCCTTAGTGGGCCAAGCTCAAATCTATTGAGGAGCACGTAGTTTGAGGTCGCTTGGTAGGCTTTCCATTTGGTGAGCATGCGCCGTAGTTAGTTTCAAAAGCAAACAAAGCAATGAGTTGAATGTGAGTAAACAATGGAGTAGTTAATGCCATGATATGAATGGGTCAACGTCAACGACTGATAGGCTCTAATCCAATATAATTCACTTCATATACTCCTCGTATGATGAATGGACATAGAAATTTGTGAAAGAAAAGGATTCCTTTGTGTGTGGCTTCTATTAAAAATAATCCAGTCTGACCTTCTAGTTGGACTATTTAATAAGCTTACTAAAATTATGACGTTTTATCAGTCTGTTATTCCACCAGCTGTTGTTTATAGGGAGGATTACTTTGTCAGAGTTTTTGCAATCTGCTGTTAAGACTGAATAAATCTGAGATTGATGTATTATGCTGGTAATCTTTTGCGCGTTTGCCAGCTGGAACGACCTTGAATCTTGCCGAGTAAATAGCTGGCAGCAAAAAAGTGCAATACATCAACAAGTTGCCCGATTGCAAATCCCTGATACCCGGATGCCCACCCGCCAGTGTCAGCTCAGTGGCAAAGTTTTTCATTTCATTAGGTTGCCTTGAGGCCTTGAGATGTTGCGAAACGGAAAACACAGCATTGCCACTTGTCCCACCCTCCCCCTGCGAACTCTAGACAAAGTGTACGCCCACGTCGGGTACACTTCCTGGCAATCTAAGCTAAATTCCTGCTGACAAGCAACGGGCGACAGGCGGCGTCCGACAGGCGTCAGGCGACAGGCTCTGGCTGTGGCTCTGTGTGGCTGTGTGTACTACAATGTACAATGGGGAGCTTAAGCTCTGACATTTGACAAGGTCAAAGGGTGTGGAGGCTGCCAGAGAGCGCATCTCCAATGATTTGCCAAGCGCTGGCACATGCCAAGCATATAAAGTCCAGAGTGGATTCACTTGCTCATTATAGTTGGACAGCCCTATTACCTATATTATATTGCATTCTTCGGTTGCATGTTTGTTACTTGGAGGGTTTATTTTCCGCCATCAATATGCCAGGCAGCCATTCGCGTCACATGACCTGATAGAGAGCTCTGCACGTCAACAGGCGGGTTCAGTTGGGATTCAGTGGGTGAGTCACCAGATATGAAACACGCGCCTGCAGGCAGTTTAAAATAATTGCAAACCATTTTATGGATTACGTCTGTGTTGCGTCGCAAAGTACGTATATCCTTAGACGTATATCCTATACATATCCAGTTATCTATGGAATATACGCTATGAAATGCTTTTATAGTCATTATAATTTGATTGTTTAATACGAGTTATTAAGCTTAGTGCATATTTTACGCCAAAAGAAATATAAGAAAACACTTTTATGCAAATATGATATTCCCATATGGAGGCAATCATTCTAGGTGAGACACGCGGGATGACAACACACGTAGCTTGCCTGATGACCAATATAACGTACTGAAATGACCTTAAAGTAGCTCCCATAGGAGCTTATGGAAACATCAATTAGAGTAGGTACTGTGTCTGTCGAGGGGAATGTACTCCAAAGATATCATTATCTGACTCACAGTAAATTCCGATTTACTTTAATTTCATTTCGTGGAAATATAGCGAGAAATGATTAAGGAAAGTTTTATATATTCCTTTAAGAAAAATAGAAAAAAAAATTAGAAATAAAAAAAGAACCTCACTGATTGACCCCGACGTGATTTGAACACGCAACCTTCTGATCTGGAGTCAGACGCGCTACCGTTGCGCCACGGAGTCACATGAAATGATCCGCGCTAAGAGCTAACATATGCTCAGACCGATTTCGTGTTCTATTCTTAGAAATCTAATTTTATTGATTTATTGGCAAACGTTTCTCTTCCTCTTAAACTCACACAACTGAAACACAAGAACAAAACGAAGTCAAAATAAACGTGTGGAAATAATCATATCGTACAAACTGATAAAACGCGCTCTCAGATTAATCGAGCAGTGTTATCGCGTACATGACATATGCCATAGATCTATGAATGTTTGGAACTGAACAATAAACAACATTTTATACATACGAGAATAAATAATAATGTTATTATTGTATATGTTATATATATATATATATATTTATATATGAGTTAATCGTTTGAATGTGCAGCTTGTTACGATAACCTTCTGGTTAACATGCGAGTACAAAAACAATATAAACGGGAACTAAGATAATATATATATATATATAGCTGTAGGATAAAGAGTTAAACAATAGAAGTTCAACTCATAAATATATAATTTATCTTGTTTCATTGGAAAAATATATACATAATTATGTATAAAGTATTGTTGGTAGAAGGTTCCAGCCAATTTACTGATAGAGCTTATCTAGTATATATTTCCCTTTTTATATATATTGAATCAACAGATATATATTACACCTAATCGAATTATCTTATGATAGCTTCTAGTACTATATAAATTAGCTCATTTCTATTAATAATAGATTGAAGAGTTTGTCTAGAATTGAAGCTACTTATAGGCCACTTGATTATTCCTTATAGACTTAATGTCTGAACCATTAAGTTCTTATCTGAAATGTTTGTGGCAACACCCACGACTTGCACTTGACCCTGAAAAGGTAACAACCAGCAACTGGCAACTGGCAACTGGTAAGAAAAGGAAAAGCAAACAACAAATGGAAAATGGAAAATACCCAGACGTCATGCCAACTTATACAGCATGCAGATGACGATAATCTGAGGGGGGTCTGTGGGTGGAGCCGGCCAACAACAAAAGCAACAAGAATTGCATCGATTTAACAAGCAAAGTTTTAAGCAACAACAGAAAAACAAGAACTGAAAATAATTGTAGTTCTTTACGGGGTAATTACAACAAAATATGTGGAAAAGTCGAAAGAAAATGCAATGAATCACTGGGGAGATATATTTCTAGACTGAAAGCAAAGGCGCAGGCAGGGGGTTAACTATAACCATAATATAGATGGTATCTGGAATAATGATTACTGTAACAACTCTTAGATATAGATATACAAATGTTATGAACCCCCTCCTCCCCTTGAAATATGTTCTCAGACGCCGCTGCATTTCGATGTTGGGATTGGGTTGTTTATTGCGGGCTGTCGGTTGTTTTGACAAAGGGTTAACTCAATTAAAGGCTAACTTATGGCATATATTAAAGAGCTGTCGGCGATATCGTAATCTAGCTACTGCTTGTGGTTGGAACTGGAGCTGGAGCTGTGCTCGCGTGCCACTGGAACATTCGTTTAGGAATACAAATTAGGACTAAGTTGTTGCTTCCACATTTGTCATTGAGTCTCCGAGATTTATGGACTTTTAATTAAGAACTTTTTACTTATGAATGCGGGCACATAATAAGAATAATACGAATATTGTTTTATATTTACTAATAAAGTTTTTGTGGCTTTTCAGGGTTCTCGGGGATCGGTTTACTGCGCGAGTGAACCGGACCCAGCTGGTGGAGTCCAGTACGAGTCGGGAGGGCTCATTCTCAACGACACAGCGGCTTCATCCCACAATGCCAACGGCGTGGCTTGTCAGCCCACAAGCGGATCGCTGTTCTCGGTGGTCTCAGCACCACCAGCACCGCTGCCGAATGTGCCCGCTTTGTCCGTGCCGCTGGCCGAGCTGGATGTCAAGCAAATGGAGGCACTGTGTGTGCCCTCACCCTCGCCGTGTGCCTCGCCAGCTCGACGACCCGCCACACTTAGCCTGGACGCGCCCTGTTGCCCGCGCACGCTGCACGCCAGCCTGCTGGAGCATCAGATCTCTGAGCTGGAGGAGGACGACAATGAGAACCTGTTGACCGTCTCCAGCATTACGGCAAGGCCGTTGATAGCCAAATCCCACGAGTTGCGCAGCAGCCGCAAGCAACATTCGTCGGGCACAGCGCAAGCCAAATGCCTCAAGCGCGCCAAGGAACTGGAGCAACCTGTGCAGCGGCGCTGCAAGCAGCTGGCCAAAGATCGAGACTCATCCACCAGCACAACGGAGAGCGGCGGCGGTGCCGCAGAACCGCCCGATGGCGGCTACGGCTGGGTCATAGTCTTTGGCGCCTTCTCTGTCCAGTTCTGGGTCGCCGGACTGGTCAAATCTTATGGCGTACTTTACGTTGAGATTATGGAAACGTTTCCCAGTTCAACGGCCACTGTCGCCTCCTGGATACCAGCTATTCTCTCAGCCCTCTGTCTAGTCCTGGCGCCTCTCTCCAGCGCCCTCTGCCAGCGCTTCTCCTGCCGCGCCGTCGTCTTTGTGGGCGGCATTTTCTGTGCCTTGGGCATGATACTCAGCTTCTTCGCCACCAGTCTGCTGCACCTGCTCTTCACCTTCGGCATTCTCACAGGTAAGACTTCATCTTCTCCTCTTGTTATTTTATTTAATCCTTTCAATCCTTCTCCAGGCATTGGTGGCGGCCTCTCGACGACGCCAGGAATTGTGATCGTCTCACAGTACTTCGACAAGCATCGGGCCCTGGCCAATGGCATCTGCGTCTCGGGCACAGCCGCGGGAAGCTTTGTCCTGCCCATACTAATCAAGCATCTGGTGGAGAGCTGTGGCTTCCATGGCACTCTACTCATCCTGGGCGGCTGCATGCTGCACGTCTGCGTCTCGGCGACTCTGTACCGACCCTTGAGTGTCTATGCCGAGCGTATGCAGGCCCAGGATCTGGCCAGCAAGCCAATAGCTGATGAGGTCAATCCGGGCACGACGGGCATGATAACCACTTCCACGTACTTGGATACCTGCGAGATGAGTGCCAATGAGTTGAACGACAAGTTCATTGAGCATATGTTCCTCAAAGAGTGCTCCAACCACTTGAACTACTACACCAAGCAGCCAGGTGAGTTATCCATAGTCGAAGCCATAACTAGCTTCTATATTTGCTATTCCACAGCTCAAGACAAGTCTGCACAGGAGAGCGACGACGAGGTGAAGGACATCATCGGCGAAACCACCTTTATAAAACCGATGAAAAAGGTGCGCAGCTCCGGTCTGCTGCACTCCGTGGAGGATCTGAGCACAGACTCCACTTGGGTCTATCGCAAGCACTCGGGCACCGACTCGAATCGCGGCAGTCGACGACGTCGCAACGTCTTTGCCAACGATGAGAACATCAACAAGATTCAGGCACATCTCGAGAAGCCTCTATCCCCGCCCACCGTGGTCAGCCGTGGTCTCAGCAAAAGCATGGAGATACCCACACCCATGAGCTATCTCAGCGAGCACAAACAGCAGCAGCCACTGGATGGCAGCATACTGGACTCCCAGCTGCGGGAATCAGCGGCTGTCTTCGATGACACCGACGACAACGATGCGGCGGATGACGATGATGAGAAGAAGCTGAAGCGCAGCTGCTGTGAACGCATCAAAATGTATCTGGACATAAGTCTGCTCCAGGAGCCCAGCTTCATACTCATGTGCCTGTCCGTAACCCTCATGTCCGTCGGCTGTCCCTATATGCTCTACTACCTGCCCGCGCATGTCATCTCCATTGGTGGGTATTAAGTCTAGTGATTCACATGATGTTTAATATCAATTTGGATTCCCTTTGGGATCTGGACTGGGCTTATATTACGTTCAAACTGATCTATCAGCTCCTATCTCTCTTTCCCTCAGGCTACAACAAAAGCGAAGCGGGTTACCTGGTGGCCATCAGTGCCGTGTTGGACCTGTGCGGTCGCCTGGGTCTGGGCTGGCTCTCGGATCTGCACTTGTTCGATCGGAAGAGGACCTACACAATGTGGTTAGTAGCAACTTCTGACACTTGACTACGTATCCTATGGATTCCTATTGAAACTTCCTATTCCTTCCACAGTATTCTTGGCGCTGGGCTGGCGGTTCTTACTATACCCTTTGCCAAGACCCTTGTGCTGGTGGGTCTGTCGGCAGCGGTGTATGGTCTCTGTCTGGGCAGCTGGTATGTGCTGATGCCTGTGTTGCTGGCGGATGTGTTTGGAACGGATCGGATTAGCTCGAGCTATGGCTTGGTGCGCATGTTCCAGAGCATTGGAGCCATCTCGGTGCCGCCGCTGGCGGGCCTGCTGAGAGATCTGTCCGGGGACTATGAGATCTGTTTCTATTGCATGGGATCCTGCATGTTGTTGGGCTGTGCGCCACTTGTGGTCTGGTCCATACTTGAGGCACGCAATCATCGACTGTTCGTGCAGCACGAGGAGGACGACTGTGAGGAGGCCTAGGAGGCAAACTGCTCCTAATCCTAGTGTTAGTCTTTGTTCAGTTTGTTGTTTAGCAGTTGCTTCACTTAGTTGTTTGCCCCATGTGTTTAGTAGCGTTTAAAGTTAAACCGAGCATCGTTTTCCATAGCAGTACAAAAGTCCTAAGTTCGCGAATGCCTCACCGATAATATTGATATACGAATATGAATACTCTTACTACTTATCTACATATAGCTAGACTTCAGCAGCGAACTAACTAAACAATTACTTTACTCAGAATTATCTCTCATCTAATCGTACCATATACGTACCATATATATATGGCAACATCTTATGTTTATACAGGTATAATCCCATTATGTCTGTGCTTATCTTCAACGATGTTATCCCAATCCATGAAAAGCACCAAAAGTTGCGAAAAGAACTGAGTTAAAAAGACGTGAACACCAAAGAAATTACCCATATATATATAAAAAAAAAGTATAATATATATCTTGAAAGAATATTTATATATAGATAATGATTCAATTTATATGGCAGACATTATAATGTATATGAGTGTATATATACTAATATATATAATACTCGAATGTATAATTATACTTACTTGTAGGTTTTCATTGATCATTGAGAGAAGAATTGGAATTTGCAACCGATCGAGTATAGTTAAAGTTTGATTACTTGAGAAGCGCATAGAGAGGCTATAAGCGAAAGTTACTTACAAAATGTTTAACAACTGTACCAAAAGATCTCTGCATCGTTATCCTGAGACATCCTAAGACATCCTAAGAACATAAAGTTAATCTAGTTGTATATTAGTTGTTGTGAAACATTTACCCAAACAAGAGAAATATAAAACTAACTATGAATTAAAGAAAAGTTGAATTAAAACTTGATGAAAACTACAAAAGGAGTTCATGTATAATATTGAGAAACTATATGGATTATTAAAAGTGGTAAAATATCAATACATTATTAATGGATATAGATATATTGAAGATATAGAAAAAGTTCGCTTGAAGCTCTAAAAACATATTTTATATTAAATAATCTCAGAGGAAAAGTAGGAAAAGCTAAAGCAACTCTACACTATCTTTTCTTCAAGTTTCAAGTTCTCAAGGGAAACAATTATATATATATACTATACTATATATAGACGAGATAATACTGAAATCGGAGAGATATTCAATATGAAGTAGATTTTGTTCCAGCTGAGTTTTATTTTTAATCGAATTTCGTAAGTGACAACAAAAACAAATGCATTGAAAATTCAAACGCAAAAATTTGAACATGAAACGTGAGTTGAATACAATGTGAAAGCGGCACAATGACCATAATTATTTATAGCTGTAAAGTAAAGTGAGTCAGGGTTAATCAGACATAGGTTGGTAGTGTATATAGTATTGTATATAGATAGAGTTAAAGGTAGGTTGAATTTCTGAGACAGACACAACTTCAGAGTTCATTTTCAACTTATGTATGTATATTCTAGTATCTTTTGATTGTAATATCAGCTTGAGACTTTATTAGCATATATATATAACATATATAGGATATATCCGATTCAAGAACATATAGAAAGACTTCCTATATATCGATTTTACAATGATTTTTGCCGCAAACTGCTGCTTTTGCATTGAGTTGAAATGCGGCTGCATTATTATATCCATTTGCGGTGTGATTATATGTGGCGTAGATAAGTTCTTGATAAATCGTAAGTATAGCCTAGATTCTCTATCGACATTATAGATAAATGATACGATCCATAGGTGAAACCGTTTTGGGTCTCGTATCGCTTGTCCTAAGTGGAATTTACCTCTTAGCCTGCATCTCCCTGCTAATAGGTACTTTGGTGGTAAGTGCCAAGGAACATATATATACATATATATATATCGATCTTACGGATTTGTATTCATTTACAGGATGTACGTAGAATGCTTTTACCCTATATATTTGTATCCCTGATAAACGTGTTCGTTTTAATCTGGGAATGCGCCTATACGATATTGCTCGATGATTTCTACGATTTCGTTTTGTTTGATATTTTTCAAGCCGGTGAGCAATCGATTGATTTATCTTTGGAATATATATATCTTATATAGGATTAATCTGCCCCTAGTTATATGCTTGTACAGCTGCATGGTGGTCTATTCCTATTACGATGCTGTTATATAGTGCTGATCCCAGATGCATTTCTTTACCTTTTCTATACTTATAAAAATAAATTTGTATCTCAAAATACTTTTTATCTCTTGGATATGTAAAGTTAGACCTGAATCAAGATATATACTAGATATACATTACTCTAGATAGATACTAGATTCACTTTTATTTGGTACAATTTGTCAGTTTTTTAAGGTATATCCATAAATCTTTATAAATTCATATTGAATATTTTAATAATTCTTTCGTTTAACATATAAATAGTATTTACATATGTTTTGTTATGAGTGCTAGGAGGAGGATTAGGGATTAGAACTGCTCTACGGTGCGCGGAGCTGGCGGTGCGCCGTACTCATCGGCGGGCACTGCGGCTGGAGGTCCGTACTGGAGGGCAGGCTTTGGCTGTTGCTTGTACTTGATGAAGTAGACCTCGGGCTTGCTGGGCTCCGTGGGTTCGGGGGATGGCAGGATAACTGGCAGTTGCTCCTCGGGTTTCTTGACCAGCACATAGACCAATGTCTTGTGCTCATCCTGTACTGGTGGGGGCAGCACTTGGCGCACTGGTGCTGGTGGATTCGGTGCCTTGATGAAGATGATCTTGTAGTGCTTCTTGGGCACGGCCGTCTGTATGGGCGCAGAAGCGGGATAGAACTCCGGCTCCTCTGGAGGCACATGCACGTAGACGTTCTTTGTGACAATTGATTCAGCCGTGGGTGCAGCCGGTGGTCCGTAGAAAGCAGCTGGTGGTCCATACACGGGCAAGGGCTGGGCCGGCGGTGGTCCATATTCCTTTTGTGGTGCTGGCAGCGGTGGTGCGCCATAACGCGGTTTCGGTGGCTCCGGACGTGCCAACACGATGGCGACATTTGCCGCCAGGACTAGAAGTAGCGCCAGTTGGGATTTCATGATGAATCTTGTGTTGTCGGATCTGCTCGATGGCTCAAACTCGAATGACTCGATTATGCCAGGTCATTGGTGCATTATATACGAGGCGAGGCAAACAATTTTTGATTTTGATCAGCGCTCGTGTTTGTGTAACCCCCTTTAGCCAGGCACCGGACTCTTTGCATAATATTTCTGATGGCTTCCCAATCGTAACGAGGCGCCTCCGTCGCCCTCCCGCTCACATTCGCACTGCCAGTCGTCATCATCGTTGCCCACGTCGCATACAAATGAGCTGGAATCGTTGTCAACATCGTCGCTCTGTGCCCATTTTCATGTGCCTTTTCGATATTTTCGATAATGAAAACGAAATCGCAAACATAAACACTGGCCAGACCCCTCCAGCCAGACCCCTCCTCAAACTTTTGTCAAGCTGTTGGCCCGGCACGTTCTGTGCCTTTCCTGGACTTCCCGCCCCTTAAGTCCGCGTTTATTTTGCCAAAAACAATTAAGACTCGATTGCGCCGACAGTTGTAATATATGATATAATACTCGTAGGCACTCAAAAATACCGTTGCTAGGCCATGGACGGTCATTGTTACCGAATCTTAACGCCTCCATGCCCATTGTTGATCATTTGAATACCCTTTACACAGCAGGAAAGAGAACAAGGATTTCTATAAGATTTCACTGCAGTTTCTGTCTGCTGATTTCGATTTGGGATTGGGATTCGGATTAGGATGGTGGATTGGGTCTCTATTTTATATAAAAGATTCAGTTAATAAGAAGATTAAAAGTTCAAGGAGGGGTTTTTGATAGATTCCTAATCAAATTAATAAATGAAAAGTCGTATTCCCAGACTTCATTCAAAATGTGAATTCTTGAAGTTCCCAACAAATATTGATACTAAAATTTTATATTTTTGCTTGTTTCTTGGATAAAATATACCTGAAAAGGTGAGAAATATTTATATAAATAAGAAAGTAACAGATTGCAGTGGTTCCAATCCTATGTATTTCCATGTATATTAAATAATATATAA
Organism: Hirtodrosophila trivittata; assembly: GCA_035045065.1. Taxonomy (NCBI): domain Eukaryota; kingdom Metazoa; phylum Arthropoda; class Insecta; order Diptera; family Drosophilidae; genus Hirtodrosophila; species Hirtodrosophila trivittata. Next base: position 15,202,497 of record JAWNNK010001311.1, on the reverse strand, counting down.
TATATTTATACACTCATAATATTTATTTAATTACTTAAAGTCAACAAATAGCAATTTGACTGCATAAAAAAATTAAAAATAGAAAAGATATTTACAAAATTAAAATTTTAAAACATTAATTTTATGTCTAAAAAAAATAAAAAAATGGAAAAAGTAAAATGTATATCTGGAAAATAAAGAAAATAAATAAAAAAATATATATTCTAAGTTAAAAAATTATTAAAACTGATCCAACATATGTTGCATGGATTGGGGAAGACCCAGAAAAACCCAATCAGATCTATAAATGAGAGTAAAAAAGCAGAGGTTAAAAAATTTAAAACTGTTATATCAAAATTGATTTATTCTTTATTGAATTTAATATTTAAATAAATTAAAACTAGCTCCATTTTCTATTAACTTTGAATAGTAAAACATTGAAGATTCTGAGAGCACTTTGTTTTGAGATTGGAAAGATTCATCGGCTTCACTTTCTTCGTACTGCCAGAAGGGCCAAAGGAAAGCCTGAGTAGCTGTGAATATAGTGTCAGTATTTATGAAGTTTTACTGAAATTATAGACACACACATACACGCACACACGTAGAAAACCGATCTAAATTTGAATAAGAAGATATTGAATCCGTTTGTTTGTCGTCAGAGAGATATACAGACAGAAGATACAGCCACAAGATGATCTATCTACAGTGGTGTTGCTTTTGCGTAGATTTGCGCATCGGCACGTTTATAATAGCGATCAGTGATATAATAATGGATATTGTATTCGGTATCTTTATAGCGATTTTTGGCGAATCTGGTGAGTAATCTGATGGCTAATTCTGATTAACTTATCGTATACCTTCTGCCTATCTTATCCAAGGTGTTCCCGATCTGGGCCATAAGCTGTTCCTTGTGTTCATGCTGGCGCATCTTATTAGCACTATAGTTTTATTTATTGGAACTATAAGGGTAAATATGAATGAGTAATAAGTTCTGTTGTAGATATATAACATAATTTTACAGCTACGTCCGGGATATATGCTGGCGTATATAATACTAACTGTTATCAAGGTGCTGGCCATGGTAATATTGATAATTTCGGACCTCATACTTCAAATATGGGCCCCAGTAATAGCACTGTATGGTGTTATGTTAAGTGAGTACTATTCGAATACACATTGAATGGCATTCATTGTATTCATATATGCATTCACAGTTCTTGGTATATATTACTGGTTGGTCGTCTATTCGTTTTATGCAGCACTTGGAGGTGATCTGTTTATCTAGAAAGTTAAAAAGTTTCTGTATATTTCAATATGATCAAATTCTAATCCATCTAATTTGCTTTGCGTTATCAATTATGACAATAATATGAAATATACCGACTGAAATATATATAGAATGTATAAATAATATAGAATATATGTTGAAAAATAAAAAAAATTATAAGTGTACAAGACTCTTAATATGAAGTATACTATAAAGAAGTGTTGCTACTGCATTAGTCTGCGCCGTGGATGCGTTGGCCTGGCCCTTATCGATGTGATAATGAACATCGTTATGATGTTCATGTCCCAGAGTATGGCGACTCGTATATCGATAAGTAATCGATTACTGATTATCTAATCCCCATTTAATAGGAGGCGAAATGCTGCAAATCGAACGCGCTGTGGCCATCTGCCATTGCATTGGATGTTTTATGCTCGTGGTCGGCGCTCTTCTTGTAAGTTAATTAAATTAATTAAATAATAATTTCGATAATTGAATTTGTAGCTCTTATTTAAATGTCGCAGCAATCAACAGTGCTATTGGTATTCTACTTAATCACTTCTGTGGTAAACATCCTAATCGTATTCGTCGTATTCGTTTTCAACATAATACACTTTGAGCCACGCGGTACGTATGCACTTGTGCTTAGTGTCATAATAGTAGGTAAGTGCCAAAGGACCCTTAAAGAGGATTACAGGGTATCATTTCAACTTTAAATCTCAGGCACTAACGTCTATTTTTGGATCGTTGTCTTCTCCTATTATCGCACTATAAACTTTAGCTACGACGATGAAGCATATGTCTAAATATATGATTTATTCCACATGTAATTATAATACTTATCAAAAATATCTGAATACAGCAAACTATGAGTACACATCTTATATTATATTTATACTACTATTTTTTTGAAATTTATCCAGATTGTTCATTGTTCACATCAAATTGATAGCTTGATACGTATAAACGCGTTTAAACGTGTCTTGTGCAAAGATAAGATAATATTTCGCAATTATCATATATATATATATCTTTTGATTACACTCTGCTATGGATAATACGTAGCCTTATGTTAGTTGTGAATCACAAAAGGAAGTTCAGTTCAGTTTAAGCGTAATCCCCGAAAGCGTACTGTTTGGTCAATGATGTCGTTATCGAAGGCACTTGGGTATTGCTGGAATCGAATATAATATATAGTTATATAGCATGAATCAGATATCAAGGAGCTAGAGTCTTACTCGGTTTCTACTTTAACGGCAATGAGAACTTGCTGCATGATGACCGAAATGTCATCGTTTGGACTCTTGTCCAGGGCTTGGCACAGACATTTGATGAAAGGGGTTCCATTCTTGAAGCGATAGGCCACGTATCCCTCGAATGTGCTGTAGCACTTGAAGATCTCGCTGGCAATTCTAGCAGGCTGATTAAATACGTTAGATTAGTTACTTTCATCAAACCGTACAGAGATCTGCTTACCTGAGCTGCATCAGTCTTGAACGAACGCACCTCCCTGTTCCCTTTGCAGGCCTGGACAAAGAGTATTTTCGGCTTATCCTCCAGCGTTCTATTGCGCACCAAGGGAAAGACTATATCGTCATTCAGACTGTAATCGCCATCCTTGGCAGCGACCATATCATTGCGCGTGCCATGACTCAGTACTACGATAACCACTGCAGATCGCTTTTCCAAGTTTTTCACCTCCACTGTAAAAATGTTTAGGTTTAGATATATCTTAAGGATTTCGAGTATCTCTAGCTTAACTCACGGTCATGCATGGTTCTCTTGACGACGTCTAGAGTCGCATTTTCGACAACTTTCACATCACACTTGAGCTTCTTAAAGGTCTTCCTTAACATATTGGTGTCCTCGGCGCTGCCTTCCCGTTTTTCGTTATTATTGTCGAAGATCATGTGATTGAAGATGATAACCTCCGCCGGCTTCAGCTTTTTCACTTTCCCAACGGCGTCCTTGATTGCCGTCTTAGGAAGACTCACTTCCTTGACCTGTGCAGAGCTTACAACCGGTCTGGGCACTTGTTTGGGCACAGCCCCTGTATTTGCTCTCAAGCTGCTAAAAATACTGGGTACGGGTCTACTCGCATAGGGCGATTGATAGACGGCATCCCTTGGGTTGCTTTGGTAGACCGATCTATATGGCTGGGAGAGGTTGCCAGAGGTTGAGACCAATGTTGAGGTAGAGTCTGCTGATTTGGGTTTCGGTGGCCAACTTGAATATACATTTCGATTGGGAACCAGAGACACCCGACTGGTCTCCACATGCTCTGTAACACTACGTCCCTGATTCTGGGTGACGCTCGTCTGCTCTGTTTTGAACACCGTACTGGAGCGCTTTGCCTCCGTATTGGCCTTAAATGCTGGTGTCGATCTTACGGCAAGACCGTGTAGACTAGATGGACTCATGCGCTTTGTGCTTGTCGTGAAAATGGGACTGCTACTCCCTCCATTCGTTGGCATCTGCGCAAACAGATCCTCCAGCTCACGTTGAGTTGGTGTCCGCCGAGTTGTGACTTCCACCACATGCGCCTGCTGACTATGATTCACCGTCTGACGTGTGGTGGTAATTGTGACCCTATTGTTGTTGCTATTAAACATCGTTTTTGTCTGAGACGTCGTGTTGGTCGTCTCTGTGGCGGCACTGGTTGTTCTAACCCGTGTACGCGGATCTTGCAGCACCAGCGCCTGACTTCTAACATCGGAGGGTGCACCGTCATCGGTGGTTTTATTCTTGCTCCACAAAGGCATCGTGCTCAGTCGTCGCTCCCAGTCGCTATCGCTATCAGTATGTCTTTCACTACTACTACTAGCTACAGCACGCGCAACACGCTTCCGATCGCTTCGACGTTTCGGCGGACACTGAGCCGTAAAAGCTTTCGCTTGCAGCGACGAGTGTCGATTACTCACATGGATGTCAGAATATCTTTTTTCCCGTTATATCTGGCTTATTAAATGTGTGAAAAAAGAGGGTAACAGCCGGTATCGGAAACTCTAGATTCTTTAAAAAGTATTTGACTTCTTTTCTGTGCCTTTTAGTCTCCCATTATTCCCAAAGATTCATAGAGTTTTACATAAGTATCTTCATTTATCTATAAAGATAAGTTGTCGCCTCTCTTCAATTTGTTAGAATATATAATACGTCTGCAAAGAGATGAAACGAACAAAAAGTTCGGTCAATGTAGCTGTAAATTTGACCGAGCTGAATTCAATTCCATTCCATTCCGCAACATGATAATGTTACTGTTTCATTTGATTGACACCTTTCGCACCAGTTGAGGATTTGAGACATCTACATTCCATTCCATTCCACAAACATCAATATGCTAAAAGAGGCTTTCATAAAAATATAGCTTATTTTGCTTGGTAAAAAAGTTGGCAGCACTGATTAATCATACAAAACGATAATGTTCCACTCTCTCTCTCTCACTTTATGCAGTGCGTACGTTTAGCTGCGATCCAAGCAAAAACCTTTGCAAATTGCAATTACTCCGCTCTTCTCCTCTCTGTTATCAATTTTAACCACTCTCAGTAGCTGGGTAAACCCCCATCTTAATAGACAATTAGGAACCAATAAATATACGTTGTATACATATATAAAATATACTATACTTTCTTATGAGAAATAATGACAATTTGAATGTCCAATTTAAACAAACATAACCGGTATAGACTATATGCTATATGTAAGCACAAAAGCTCGTACTATAATTACGCCAAACGTAATCAGTTTACACGATTCTTTCCAACTTTTCTTTCAGTTAGCTTATCAACCAGTTTCCGAGAACAAATAATATATATATGTACTATAAATGAATAGTTATTTAGTCTAAAAGGCTAAAGACCACAACCTGATCGGCTTAAAATACATATTAAATTCTTATTAATTACTGAGAGTACTGACCACATAATATATAACACAATAGTAATAATTAGCAGGAATATTACTATATGGTATTTGCCACGATCATAAAGAGGTACATATATATATTCATACATATGTATGTATGTACAATGATACAGCATTTAGCGGATGCTGTAAAATGCTGTTTAAAAGCTTCTACCTTTGTTTATTTTGTTTTAATCTTTTTTTCTTCATTTGTATCTTCTCTTAATGCTTTGCAGCAAAGCTCAAATTTCCAAGAACTTTGCTGTCGCACCTAAAAATCCCGATCAAAAACACCATAAACAAATAATAAAGATAAAGAACAAGCAGAATGTCCAAAACAGCTTTTAAGAGCGACAGTTGACGCTCTTTTTTGCATTGCGCTCTTTGCTGTTTTATCGATTTTCAGTAGGAACAGTGCCGGCAGCGACAGCGGCCGCGTCATAGATATGAATTTAAGTAGCACAACAAAAGGAAAAAGCTCCATTGTAGCTGAAATGTTTGAGTACACTTCAGAACTTTCAGTACTTCGGTAAACGTTGCATTGTGAGGTGATAAGAAGAGCTGAGCGGCAAGAAGTAAATGTTAAATATTAAAGCGGCGCGAAAAATTAAAGCGACAAACAGCTGACAAGTGTTTAACAAAAAAAAACGCATTCAGCCAAATTGTAATTATTTGTGTTTGTCAAATTTTGGACAGATTAGATTCTAGTACAATCCATTAGAAGGTTGCACAAAAGATTATCGGGTGCCAATGCATTTGGTGATAAGATACAAGCAATGGTTTGCATAGGTGCATGCTTATCACCTGTCTATGCCAGACTTGCACAAACTTTACGCAGATAACCATTATAAATAGCCAAGGTTAACAAATTTCACAAGCTGCCAAAGTTCCCATCGCCTGTGCACTTTATGAATAAGAAATGAACGAAAAACGCAATTTTTCCTCTGCAACCCACAAATAGAAATTGATTTAAAATAAAATAAAATATTGATGTACTGAAACAGTTTTCCAAATGGACTGCAAAAATACCCAGAGATTAATTGTTAGGGCAAGGCCCATAGAAATTGGCAATTCTTTGGATTGCATTCACACATCACGCATCATTTTTAATGCTTAGCGAATCGACGTTAACATCTATCAGACACTGTAGCATGCAACAATTTGTATCAATTGAGATGGATTGCATGCGCCTTAACAGACATGCAACTTGGAGAAGTACAGATCCCTCCCGGATCTTCGATTTATTTTAATAGTTCGAGTAATTGTTCTGGCGCCAAGGAATTTTACTTCATTTAAATTTGACTCATCGCCAATGTAAATTAAAAAAAACTTTTAAATAATAATTAGCGTGTCATTTGTGGATTTTCACATGTAGATATCTAAAATGTACAAAAAGGAATTGATAACTATCATACTATCTGGAAAAGCCCTAAAGAATGTACATACATTTTATTACAAGCCCTAAGTTTAATCCGTAAAGCTGGGAATTTCACGCGTAATGAACTTTAAATGTTCTTAATGTTTTTTTCTCCTTCTCATCTAGGGAATGTTAAATTTGTCATAAAAGATGTAACACATATTGTGTAAAGATATTTAAACATACTATATGGTAACATTTAAAGGGGTAATTAATTATTTAATGGAGCTATTATATATATATTATTCTACAGTTTATTTCGTTGATCTTCGCAGCAAAACTGTATTTATATAACAGTCCGTGTGTGTGTTTAAATATATACTTTTATGCAAATGTTCCATGGTAATTTAAAAACGCAGAGCTGTTATTTGAAGCTTTTTTTTTGACTCTATTTACACTTTGCATTAAGTTAAAAAAAAAAAGTCTATGTAAAGAGAGCTCTTTGTTTATGCGGCGACGTCAAACGCTCAGTTGGGGATGCCCCACTACATGTACACGGTATTTCTCTCTCTTTCGCTGTGTTTTGCTCTCTGCCGATGAAAGCCAATTCTCAATACGCCGCAAGGTATATTAAGACACAATTTTTATTTATTTACCCGTACATTGTATTTATTCAGTGCCGGTTTCACATTTATCCGAGTATTGACTGCTTTCTTTCCGGTTAATACCTATTTAGATACCTTATAGACAAGTCGCTCAATCGTTTTTATACAATATATTTAGGACTGCAGCAAGGACAAATATTTTGACTAACCAAAAACCACGTGGCCTACCGTAAAGGTCAGCAGAAAGATATCGATCAGGTGGCAACGTCACGCAACTGTAAAAGCGTGCGTTGGCCATTTTTAAAAAAGACTTGTTGCAACTGTTGTTCTTGATAAGATGGCTGCACCAGCTAATGTGATGGACTTTGATGAGATACTCACTCAAATTGGAGAGTTCGGAAGGTATCAGAGATTCAACTACTTACTCATCTGCCTGCCAGTGCTCTTTGCGGCAGCCAATAGTCTGTCGTATGTGTTTACAGCGGGAACACCAAAATACCGCTGTCATATTGAAGAATGCGACGAAAGCGATTTCACGCAGTACCAGACCGAATGGCTGGAAATCGCCATGCCCGGCAAGAGGGATAGCCATGGCTACTTTACGCCCAGCGACTCGTGCTTGCGCTACGCCACAAATTACAGTACGCAGCACTGGGAGCCGCAATGGTTGCCACAGCAGTGCAACGCCTCATCATTTCTGCCAAAGGAGTCGCAACGCTGTCAACAGTTTGTCTACGAAACCGGAGAGCATACCATCGTCCAGGACTGGCAGCTGACGTGTAAGGAAAATGTATGGAAATTGGCTTTTGTGGGCACAACACACTTTGCCGGGCTGGTTATAGGCACTGCCCTATTTGGATACCTTGCTGATCGGTGAGTGTTACTTGAGAATAATTGAGAAATAGTTTGCGAAGAGATTACTTAAATACAAATTTAAGGAACGAAGCGTTCTCTTAAGGTTTTTTAGGATGCTTCTTAACGAAACATGCGCTCTTACATTAATAGCTTCGTTATATTAAAATGTTACTCTCTCACTTAAAAGCATGGCATCACCCTGTAAAAAATAACAGCTTGGAGCTACTTAGGTACCCTTAGGTACTTTTTAATTAAACAAAATCAAAAGGTAAACAATTTTATCAGGAGTACTGATAAAAAGAAATCTTACAGTGACCTATTTCTCGATCAAGCAAACATATGTATATATATGTTGGTAGAAAAACAAACTGCTGTTTAATTTACCTGTAAATGATAATAGTCTGTCTACATTTATCTCGCTCTCTTTCACTCTTTACAGCTTTGGACGCAAGCATGTTTTCCTCTTCTGTACCATATTTATGGGATTAACGGGCATAGGACAGGCTCTAGCCTGGAATTATTCCAGTTTTTTGGCCTTTGCCTTGCTAAATGCTGTAGGCACATCAGGCGTCTATCCACTGGCCTTTATTATAGGGGTCGAAATGGTTGGACCGCGCAAGCGTGAAATGACATCAATTGTACTTAACTATTTCTACGCTTTGGGCGAAGCGTTGTTGGGTCTTGCTGCCTGGTTGATCACTAATTGGAAGGTTCTACAGTATGCACTGTCCATACCGCCACTATTTTTTGTCGTCTACTTCTGGCTGGTGCCTGAGTCAGTGCGCTGGCTGTTAGCCCGCAACGAACATGAGAAGGCGGGTGTGATTATTAGGCGAGCTGCGCACGTTAATCATAAAGAGCTTTCCTTGGAACTTATGGCCAGTTTTAAGCAGCAGCAACTGGACTCATCTGACGACAATCCCAAAACCAAGAAGCATTCACAACAGGAACAGCAGCGCCAGATTTGGCCCTCCGTCAAGCAAGTTTTCAGCTCCAATCTACTTATCTGGAGATATACCATCTTGCTCTTTATTTGGTAAGTAAATGGCAGTTGGATCTGACTCTCAATACTAACTATTAATTGTTACAGGGCAGTAAACGCTATCGTCTTCTATGGACTTTCACTGAACGCGACCAATCTGAGTGGCAACAAATACATGAATTTTGCATTGGTCTGCCTAATCGAAATACCCGGTTATAGTCTGGCCTGGGTACGTTTCGTAGATCCTACATAGAACTTATTTATATCTTCCTAATTAACATCCAAAAATAGTTGTGTCTACGCAAACTGGGACGTCGTTTGGCCTTATCCGGCTCGCTGTTGCTCTGTGCGATCACCTGTGCAGCCAGTGGATACATGACAACTGGTATACAATAATACTACGATGATTACCTTAAAACTAATCCCTATAACTAACTGTTATTTAAATGTTAATTTTAATGCATGCCTTCATAGCTTTTACCGATAAAAACACACGTAAAGTGGCTCAAATGGTTAGGGACTAAGCACACATAGAAGAAGATATATTGCTAGAGTAACAATCCTTGATCCTTGGATAAGAAGGATCTACTCTATGTTTGCTTATGCTCTTATATTATGATATATATTTATACTTATTATAAATTTCTATTAACATATCTTCCCCTTCTACAACAGGTGCCAATTGGCTGATCGTAACGCTCTTTCTACTGGGAAAACTAGGTATTACCTCTTCGTTTGCGGTCATCTACACATATACGGCGGAAATGATGCCAACGGTTTGTTCTACTTTGAGCCAAAACATTTGAGTTAACTTAATTCTAAGACTTTCCATTTCAGGTTATACGCAGCGGTGGAGTAGGCGTCATGTCTACCTTTGCGCGTTGTGGCGCTATGGTGGCGCCCTTTGTGCCTATCCTGGTATGTGACTAATGACCAGATTTTAAGATTATACTCTAACGTTTTGCTTCCCTGCAGGGCACCTACTATGAGCCTTTGCCTTTGCTTTTATTCGGAGCCGCCTCATTGGTGGCAGGACTCTTGTCGATGCTGCTGCCGGAAACCTTTCACAAAAAACTACCTGATACGGTAAGTTTGGCAAGCTATAAATATCAGTTACTTTCTAAGATGCACTTAACTATTTTTTGTATAGGTTGGAGAAGCAATTGCATTAGGAAACAAGACGCGACCAAATGCTGACAGTCCTAACAACTCGACAAGCAGTCAGCAGCACGAGTCCATAATATGATTATGATAATTAGAATGCATATCTCATTTTGTACAAAGCAGTAGTAGTTACGTGGAGACTTTGCTTTTTATGGCTTTTTTTATAGTTTATATATATTACTCTTAATTTTATGTTTAAACTTAATTAGGAGCGGCTTTTAGTTGAATTTTGTAACAAAATACTCGATACAGATATTTTCTACGACGGATTTATGAATTAACCGAATGAAGAGAATTTCTCGATCAGCTCCATTGAGTGTAAAATATATTAAAATATCAACATGTACTAAGACGTATTTACAATGTACTAAAGAATTGACTAAAATATCATTATTGGCCAAACAGACCCTCAAATATAAGCGGATCCATTACGACTCCAAAACGTTGGATCAATTTGTAACGCTGCTTCGTACCAGTGCGCAAGCAGACTGGCTGATAGATGCCCAAACGCTTGGTGCTCTTCAGTTCCCAGTCCGGGAGTAGATCTTCTATGTCAACCACAGACTCTTTGCGTCGGCCCCAAAAGTCCACATATGCCAGCTTTAGCTGATTCTGCTGATCATTTATGTAGATGAAACCAATTACATTTGTGGCGACGTAGCTGCCCATCATTAGTGTTATCAATCCACTGACTCCAATGGCTGCACAGATGCCCAGCGCTTCACCTGATACATGACCAGCCTGAGCCAGACCAAAGGCTATTGGAGTTCCTGCTACAGTAACAGCAGCCTGGTAAAATTTTAGTCGGTTAAACGCTGCAATCAAGCGTATCATTGGCAACTGGTAAATGGGTTGCCAATCTGTAAATCCAGCATCGCGCTCGAGCGGCTTATTTGTTGTTGCTTTCGTTGGCACTGTGGCCGCTGCTCTAACCGGCGTAGTTCCATGAAGCCGGTTACTGCCAATACAGTATGACAAAGGTATTTTTAATATACTTTGTGTCCTACACAGCCGCTGGAGCACTGCGAAATGTCAGTTCTGTTTTATTAAATTGCATTTTAAATAATATTTCTTATTTATGTAAACCCAAACTCACTTGTTATTTCTGTGGTACACTGTTAAGTTACCGCAGCCTTAACTGTTAAACTTAAATGACACTGTTAAGCTCAAAAGTACACTGTTAAACTCAAAAGTACACTGTTAAGTTTAAAAACTTAAATTCATGATATTAAGCTGGTCACACTGCTGTTTGATTTCAGCTAACGTATTTTGTTGGATATATATTTAATATATTTATTATGTGTTATAAACATTGTGTATAGCTGTACATTTTTTTATTTAAAATCTTAGTAGCTGAATAGTGTGGATTATTATAAAAGGTGTTAAATCAATTAAAAGATAAGATCGTAACAACATCTGATCGTAGAAAACGATGCATTTAAATATTTGGCTGATCTTTTAGGAATACTGTACTACGTATACCAGATATATGTATGTAATAATGTAATTTCAATGACACCAACATTAAGAGAATTGAGCGCCAGGCATTAGTTTAATAATAGACCGACCAGATGAGCGACCATGCCGAGAGTAAAGCAACTGAATAAATCGTATTGTCAGTCGGAGTCGACAACGTCGAGAGATCGCAGTTGAATTTACGGTCTTGTGCCGGTCACTTTGGCCAGTTACAAAACGAAATTACATAGTATGTAAAAATCCAACTCAATATAGTTACTAACCATATACGGATTGAAAACGATTTAAAAATATTTCCAAATTCAGACCCAAAATGAAGACTAATTAAAATATCAAAAAATAAAGTGAAAATACTACAAATGTTAATATGTAATAAAAATATTATATAGTTTTTGATATCTTAATTGAGTATAATATGTGAAAATAAGTTGAATAACATACAAGCTAATCCATGTCGACAATAAATAAATTAAGTGAACTGCAAAGAAAACAAAGATTGATATTCCTGTACAATTTGTTGTTATTTTTTGTGCTGTTTTAACAAGCTACAAATATTTTTAGCACATAATTGGCGTGCTTCGGATTCGAAAATAGTTTTCAATTATTGTGTGTATGTATATACATATATATATATATAGGTAGATGTTTAACATAAAAGTGCATCACATATAAATAGAGACAAATAAAATCAAAATGAATCCCAAAATAATGTATCTTTTATCTACAATCCTTGGGATGTATCTTTTACTTGATCTACGCAAAGATTGCCTCAGTTTAAATTGTTCTCTTTTAAAGGATCATCAGGATGTCGCTCACATCGCTTGGAATTAGCGCTGGCTTCATGGTCGGCTGCTGTATTGCGGCCCAGATAGCGCGCCGACTATGCAGCCGACTCGTGAACCGGGATGGGATTGCGCCGGTTCTGATGAACGAGGCTATTGCCGCCGCCGAGCTGTGTGCCTGCTGCTTTGAGCTAATCATTGGTAAGTGGAGCTGTGATTGATTCAATGTATGCTGATTTGAATATATCTACTCGCAGTGGCCGATAACTTTGGCGTGGCTGCATATGCCATATTTCTGTTCTTGCTCACCTGCTGGTGGGGCAAGGTGTGGGGCGATGCTTCCGCCTGTCCGTACACCCACATGGAGGATATGCTAGAGGGGCGTACCAGTTTTAAGGACATGGCGCTCTGTACTTGGGCAGAGCTAATGGGCGGCTGCTGTGTGTACCGTATTGTGCAGGTCTTCTGGTGGCTGGAGTTTGCCGAAACACATAAGGGACGCGCTTTCGAGGAGTGCAATGCGGACCTGCAGGTTAATCCGTATGTGGGCGCTGCCATTGAGGGTTTGGCCACAATGCTCTGCCGTCTGGCCTCAAAAGCGATCAGCGCCAAGGAACCAAGGTTTGGTAGCTACATTGATTCGTTTATCGGCACCAGCCTGGTGGTGGCAGGTAAGTACCCACCCGCCTGCTACGTGGCTTCCAAGTTCCGCCATGTCCTCTCAAAAAGTTTATGCTTTTAACTATGCCCTGCTTGCAGCTTTTAATTTCTCTGGCGGATACTTTAATCCAGTCCTAGCCACCGCTCTCAAATGGGGCTGTCGCGGCCACAGCAATCTCGAGCACATCATCGTCTACTGGATTGGTGCCTGCCTGGGTGCCTTGATATCAGTGCCCGTCTTCAAGATACCCACAGTGCATCGCTTCCTTCTCGGCGAGGAGAAACCAAAACAGGCCTAGGCTGAGTACCATCACTCGCAGGATTACCTATTTTTGTCCACTCTGGGCTATAGCTTTAAAACTCACTAATTTTTAGTGCCCAAGAATACATAAAATATAGCGAAAGCGTAGCTACTTATCGATTGCCTATAAAAAAAGGTGAAAAAATAGTTAAAAATGGTAACATTTTATTTAAAATATCGAATTTAAAGCCTTTTCTTTAAATATTTATTTATTATTATTTATTTAAAAAGTTTAATATGTTTAAATAAATAAACGTTTAATATTAAACCATGACGGTTCTATACAAATTAATTTTTGGTACCAAGAGCTCGAAGCTCTTTGACAGCTTTATGGTACAAGATGGTGCCTTTGTACCTAGAATCCAAATTTGGTACAGCTATGTTTGCTCTTATGCTTTTTATTAAAAAATAAAACGATAGTAAACTAAATAAATAAAGAACTAAATAAATAAATAAATAAATAAATAATTAATAAAAGTAAATAAATAGATAAAGCTCTTATTTAATTGAACCTTCAGGTAGAAAAAATACATTTAGGATGGAAAGCAGCGGAATCGAATAGTCTGTACAATCTGATAGACTTTGATAATATATATAATATAATGTATATATAAATATAGAAAGAATAAATTAGGGTCATCCCAGCATGCTTTGGAAATTCAGTTAATTAGAAAATAAACAAATTATTTAAATTTTTATGTGAAAATCGAAAAGATCTATTGAATGCATTTATTCTTAGATCTGATCAAAATTCTTAGTACAAGCAATGAAATTATAGAAGCAAGAAGAAATTATGGATATGTGCAGATACGATAAATTTTTATTCTGTATTGATCTACACTATGGTGTTATATGTATCTGTATAATTGACTTTATACAATATTTTGTAGCGATCACTGTTTCTTCAAGTATTTATCATATATATTCAGATATAGTTCTATCAGTTTGCAATTAATATTATTCTCAGTTGTAGAGTTTTTTACCTTCTGGTTCTATCTTATGCTTTCCACTTACATTATTCATATGTTTGGATGCATATTGTTAATGATTTCACTATCTCTGGTACGTATATGTCCATGAAAAGTCTCTTAGAAATCCCCGTTGGAAAACTCTTTAATCAATTTCCCTTTCGTGTAGAGAAAATGTTGCCTGGTCCTTTTCTACATGATAACGCAGCTCATTTGTTTTGTAGTCGCTCATGCAATAATATTTTTATTACTAAATGGGACGCCAATTAACTGGAGTGTGATATTAGTACATTTTATTGTGGCCTGTGAGTGAAATTCATCTAAAATAATTCCAATATAATTTATCATTTCTGCCCTTAGACCTCGGCTTGTACTTTTTCTGCATTTCTGTTTATTGGTTCAAAAGCGTCCACGGCGAATACCCAACGGAATACACTTGACAGTTTGAACTTATTCCTTTGCCATAATATAAAAATATATAATATCAAACAATAGAGTCTGGCAAAAGTGAAATTACAGCAAGCTTTGCAAATCCAGTTAAAATCTTTCAAGTTATAATTAAATTGACGAGTGGATATCAAAAGATGATATCAAAACCAAAATGGCCTTTAAAATGATGACCATCGATAAATTTCTGTGTATAATTAACCTGAGGTGGGGAATACTTATCATCAGTCTTATCGAGCTAGTCCTCTGCGCCGTGGGACTCTATGTACTGGAAAGTAAATATTATATTCCAAAAGTGCTCTCAAAATCTAAGTTCTTGCCCATTCACAGAATTTCTGAAGTATGTCTATTGGTTAATTGCTTTGATTACGACCTACGGAATTCACGTAACAGGCTCCGTTATGCTAATCACTTCAGTTTGTTTGGTATGATCTAAAGTTCTATACTAAGCTTCCACTAATACTTAAAACTTATCTATAGAAGAAGAAAGTGCTGGTCAGATTGTACTTGGTAATTACCGTCGTTCGTCTCATAATTATTACAGCTTTCTTCATGTGGCATTCCATTGTCAAATGGCATGGCACCTACATGTATATTGTAGAGTATACAACTATGTGTAAGTATATAAAGATTGGATATCTTAACCAAAACATAAGATTATAAATATATATCATAACTAAAACTATGTCTAAAGACACTTGAATCAACGAGTGCTCTAGATCTACGAAACGATTATTATACATATTTTTTTTTCTTTATATCTTTGGATTCAGAGACAACATTCTCTTATAATGATGACAAAACTTAAGAAAATTTAAATGACAACTCATTAATTTCCTTCTTTCATCTACAGTGATTAGCTTTTACTTCTGGGTCTGCGCCTACTCTTGGTACAGATTTGTTGCAGCCATAGTACCAAACGGTTAACGAGCATCTCTTCAAGTGCCCAAATGATCCAAGAAAGCTTTACATATTCAGGCAGAGATCTATGATTGTACCTTTTTATATAATTTATATATTATATTTGAAGCTGTTTAACTCTTGGAAACAAAGTGACTGTGCGCTGGATGGTATTAACTATGGATCCCTTTGCAATGGTATTTTCATATCGTTAGTACTACTATATATATCCCCTTTATGCCCAGATATATGTATTTCTCCTATTTAACAAGTTATTTTATATAAATCTGCAGGTATTTTCAATTCTTGATACTATCTTATGTGCACTTATAACAAAGGTGGACGGATCCTGTTAACATTTGCAGCATTTATGGTACGTATTCCTGAATCTTTTATCCATAACCAATCTTTAGATTTAAAGAGTTTTTTGTTCAAATAAGTTTTAATTATTTATATTATAAATTAGTCAGATCAATAAAAAAATATATATTATTAATATTTGCTCTTCACTGCCCTCAGATATTTCCCTTTCTTCATCAACTTATATTAACCATGACAAAGATAAAGACAAAGATAATCATTTATAACTAATTATAACTAAGAAAAGTAAATACTGAGGTTTTTACATTATGTAAGTAAATTATATAAACATAATAATTATTGACTTTATTTTCATGTAATTCGTTGGGGATGTACGAATCGGAATCAACTTGAAGATGGGACTTCATGGTCTTGGTTCTGCTTCACTTCAACACGCGGATTGATCATATTTTTGTATATACGGATGATGGTATTCTCGACGGTTTTGACAAAACATATAAAAAGACTCCTTTATAAATAATATAATTAGTAGCACAAATTAAAAGTAATAAATTAAAGAAAAGAATTGCAATTAATCCTTGGCCGATTTATAGCTAATTAATATAAAAGTCCACAAATCTTATGCTATATATTGCGTATCATTTGGAGAATCAGAGTCTAAATCATTTGCCTAATTTGAAGATTAATAATCGATTGTTATAATCGAATAATATATATTATAGAATACAGGTTTAAATTATAACATCACATTTCTTATATATATATTCTTATTTAGATAAACGATTTGCTTAAGATTACATAAGGTACTTAAGGATTTGCCCTTTAGGTACGAATTGATAGGGTAAGTATATTGCCGGATATCTTACCAACGTGCAAATATATATCTTTATATATAAATATATGTATCTAAATATATACTTTATTTATGTTTCAATAATGGCACTTGTGGCCCCTGGTCGTCGTCGTCGTCCACGACGAGTGACGCGCAGAACGACCTCGTCGTTAAGCCGCTCGAATTGATAGTCGCTGTTGCCCAGCGAGCAGCGCTTGGTCACCATAGAGGAGTCGCTGCCGAAGCTAAGGTTCTCCAGATCGGTCAAATTGAGGGTTTCATCAATAGTCACATTCAGCTGCGATGTGTTGCTTAAGATTTCGTTAACAGGTGGCGTCGATGGAACAACCTGATCTTTGGGATCATCTGTCAGAGTAATTTCACGCGGCTGCGATGTCTTACTTAAGATTTTCGCAACAGGCGGCGTCTTTGGAACATGATCTTTGGGATCACTAGTCAGATTAATTTTACGCTTCTTTAGCGGCGTTTTGTCGCATTTTTCCACTGCTACGCTGGACGCACTTTTCTTGATTGGCGTTGTCCTCTCGCTGGCGGTACGTGCACCGTTTTTCTTGGCTTTCGGTTTGGTTTTCATGGGACTGGGCTTGCTGGGAAGTGACTGGTGCAGGGGTGACTGCGTCAGGATTTTGATAAGATCCTGGTTGGGCGTTATAGGTGCCTTCATAGATGTGGATGTGACTATTGTTTCGTCCGGGTGCCCATCACTCATCGTCTGCTGATGTAGCTGCTCTAATGCTAGCTCAATCGTATCCGCCTCAAAGCTCAAGTTTGGATAACTTTTATCACAATTGTTGGTCATTGACTGCTCCGGTAATAAACTGTCCATAGCTGCCTCGAGAGCAACGTCGTCATCAATATGATCGATCTTGGTGGAATCGGGTTGCGCATACATTATAGTAGTTGCCACAACCGGTTGCCTTGGTGTCGATATTGTGGCACTGGCCAAATCTTGTTTAAAGTTTCTTTCATTTCGCTCATCTGCGATCGCTTCCGAGACAGGCTCGTCAAACTGTGTCTCTGTGAGGGGTACTACGGGTAATATTGTTTCCAAATCTGTGTCAATCTGATTCGGCAACATTTCGCTATAATTTTCTGGCTGTTCGCTGCCGTCTCTGCTTTCGTTACTACTAGGACCATCAACCTTCAATGCAATGTACTCGATATCCATCATAACTGGCAAGCGGATGTCTTCAATTATTTGTATGTCCTGACGCTTTGGAGTTACTATCTTATCTTCTGCTTGTATGTCTGGGCGCTGCGGTGTTTCAATCTGATCCCCTGCTTGGATGTCCTGACGCTTTGGCGTGACCATGTTATCCCCTGCTTGCATCCTCTGTCGCTCTGGCGTCCCCATGTTATCCTCCGTTTGTATTTTCTGACGCTTTGGCGTCTCCATGCTATCCTCAGCTTGTATGTCCTGACGCTTTGGTGTTTCAATATTATCCTCCACTTGTATTCGCTGACGCTTTGGCGTCATCATATTATCCTCTCTTTGGATGTCTTGACGATTTGGGGCTCCCTCTGCTTGCAAGTCCACAGTTTGAGCTGTTGCTGTCCTTGGAGGCGTGGTGTCCAACATTTCGTTACTCGAGCCAGGATTCGTTGCTGTATTTTGTTCTCCAAAAACAATTGGTACAATAATAAAACTATTCTCTGAAAGCTGCTCTCCCTTGTTAACTGGTTTCTGCGGTGACTTTTTATTTTTGCGTTGTGTCCCTTTCTTCTTAGTTTTACCAGGTGAATTTTTACATTTTTTTTCACTTATGACCTCTTCCACTTTTGCACATTCATCTTTTTCCTCAACAGGCGGACATTCTATTGCAATGACTTGATAGTCTTCGGATTGTACTTCCATTGGCAGCTGCTGCATGGTTTTAACATCGATCACAGTAACCGAGTTAGCCAACTCGATCTCGCCACAGTCAAAGACAAGTTCTTCAAGTTGTTCGGCATCATTTCGATTGGGTTCTTCATTCACCAGTAGCAAATCCAGGCCCGGAATCTTTTCTTCTATCTTTGTAACAGAATAATCATTCTGCATGCCAGCATCTACGAGCTCCTGGATAATCTCCGCTTCCATAACATTGCTTAGAAAATACTCATTTACTTCTAAGATTGTTTGTTGCTCAATTGTTGCTATGGCGTCATCAGGTGAGTTGCTGTCAGTGTTTGATTCAATTTGACTTTGCGGTGTGTACAGCTCCTTAGGCGTGAAAGGTTCTGCATTGGCCAACATCTTCTCCAGAACTTTAGCACTATCGGGACTATTGCTCTGTTCATTTGCATTCGCAATTGGGCTATGTCGCTTTGGTGTACTGCCAAAAAGTTTCTCAAAACTCTTCAGTTTATTTTCGATTTTATTTGATTCATGTTTCCTGTCGTGATCTCGCGAACTGGCGTGGTTACTGAAACCAATTTAAGTGACTTTATAAGCAGATAAATAACGATATTACATGTTATGCAACTACTGTCCGAGCTTACCTCTCCTGTGTGGTCCTCCTGTGATTCGGCCGAGCAGGAGAACGAGATCGACTACGACGACTTCTTGGTAACTCATTGCTTTTATTATTAGCTCTATGACTGCTGCTTCTTTCCCTGAATCTTTCTCTCTCGTTATCCCGACTCCGGCAGCCTTCTCGAGGACGACTACGACTCCGACGTTGGTTTCGATTACGATCTCTATCGTATGTCCTTCTGTCATCACCTAAATGATTGCGCGACGATGTTGCGTCAGAGCTCGGATTTTTGTCTCTTTTTTGGTCTGTCTTTTTCTCAGTAACATCATTTTGTGGCTTTGTTCCATGTTCATGGCGTTCGCGTATTTGTTTATCCAAAGTAATCTCATCACGATTTTCACTTTTATTCCTCACATCTTTTGCCACCTCAGCCCTGCTTGTCACCGCCTCGTCCGGTTTGAATCGTTTGTGTTCGTGCCGCACATCCTGATTTATTGGTTTTTCGGGTTGCTCAAACTTGGTGGGGCGATTGCGTCTAAAGCATATATCGTCTTTTCTATAAAAAGCATAATAAAAGAACATTAATATCGTATATTTTCAGCTGGGACTGCGGCAACTTACTCCTTGCGTAGCTGCGTTATAAGTGCATCCTTCCGTTTGATTTCCGCCTTTGCAGTATCAAGCAGGTTTTGGAAATTCACTTCCATTGTCTTAATTCTCTTTTCTATTGCTTTGTTTTCAGCCTGCAGTTTTGCTATTTCCTCCTGTGCGATATTCCATTTTGTTTCCCACTCCCGCAGCTCTTTGGATTTCTATGAACAATTCACGTTAAATTTGTTCTAAATTATTTATGGAAACACTTACTTTATTCTCCGCTTCCTGGAATTCGTCCAGATCATCATAGATATTCAGTTCTTCTTCCGACATTTTAGAAAAGAAAGAAATTAGCAATTGTTATTTACATATAAACAATTCATCAGATTAATTGCGCGAAAAATGACCAGTGCTGGTCAATGATTCTGCTGAACTAACAGATCTCGGTGTCTGTCACTGTTTTTAGCCTCTGCTAAACGCATAGTGGTTGTGTTTTTAACAGTCTCTGTTAAATTAACAGTGTTTAGTTGTTAACATATACGAACATTAGCCAGTGTTGGTAGAGTCTTGTACTGTGTAATGCAGAGCAACCCTGTGCATGTGGGCGGCAATTCAAAACAAATAACTAGAATTTGAATCATAGTAATCATTCCTTTTCGAACAAATTAAAATACTAACATACATCTTTTTTTTAAATATTGGCACCTCGAAATTGTAATGGGCGACGTTTATGGTTCAATTCGTCGTCGTCATGGCAAAGAACTGCTACGTCAAAGGTTTGCATGCATTGCATACTCTTTGACATCAGTATTTTTGTTGATAGCAATAATACAGTGGTATATCTTTTATGTAGTGTGAGTAACTATGATTAACGTTTATTAAGAATAAAAAAACTTACTCAATAACTATCAGGAAACCAATCAATGAGTTTTATGCTGCACATTACTGGTTTGGCATGTTTTTCTTTGTGTTTAGTTTAGTCCTTGGTCTCTTATTCATTTTTACTGATCAACTACGCCTACTCAAGCCTGTGAATTGGATACTTGCCATATTAACAGTATGTTCCGACACCTATCTTTTTATTTCTAATCTATTTTATGCATCTATTTTACATCCCTCCGTTACAGTATGAATTCGTTGTTTTGGGCTTTACAACGCTGGTCGTGCATCACTACAAATATCACGTTATGTTGAGCTTTTTTATATGGGTTGTCGTACTGATCATTTTTATTGCAATTGGTTCATGTTTTAGGGTAAGCTAATATCAATCATTGAAATATTCAATTAAATTAATACTAATTGCAAAATTTAAAAAAAAAGCACGACTTTACCCTCGATATTGTGGTCCTAGTTGTATTTGGTATGATCTCCCTCATGGGTGCCATGTATTTTTTAGTGCTTTACATAGTCGCAAATGCACCTTTTTCGTTTTTTATATATCGCGGCTTAATTCTGATCAGCGTTTTAATGGTTTGTATGCCAATATGTGCCTAATACTATAATTCTAAGTATATGTGATTTAATTTCAGTTTGTCATGTATCATGCGCAAATTATCAATGGAGGGCGATTCGCTGAAGTTCCTGAAAATGACTACATACTCTCTGCCCTTATATTATTTTACGATTTTCTGCTCATGTTTTTATTATCTTTTCAGGTAGCTCCAAAATGGACAGATCAGTGCGACAAGTACTTTAATATGACAAATATTTTAGTATTAGACCACTATGTGAAATAAACTTGTTTAAAATTATTTTATACTTAAAGAACATTAAAAATATGTTCAATTTAAATAATATTAAATTACATGTAAGAATTTCTCGCATTTTTTAAATTTGGCGGGTGTTTGTATCAGTTTGAAGAGGGCTGCCAATTTCTAAGATGGAGGCTGGGTGGCATCCCTGTGTCATCTATAACTGTAAGGGTGTGCTTGTGTGTGTGTGTGTGTGAGATAGACAATGAACGTTTGTTTGTGTGTGCCACTTTCAGGGTAACTGCCGTTTATCAATCGTTTCTCAACGGAAAGCTTAACGAAAGCTTTCGAAGGATACACTAAACCACGTATAGTAAGTTATCAAACCGGGTATTTCTGGGTGCACAGAATCAGCTGCTTTGTCTGTATGAGCTTTTGAAATGAAACATATTCTCCGCAAAGCTGGGCCAAAAAGGATATCGGAACAAAAACAGAAGTGAAAATATATTAAAACCAATAAAATAAAATGTGTGTGCAATGGAAAATGTTAAATAAAGTGAACTTTAACCGGCTCACACAACCGCGATAGGTTACATGTCCAATAGAAGTAGCGCCCCAGAGTTCAAACGTAACGTACGAGTACAACCTGTAGTTTGCTGTCAAAGACAGCATCCGCTGACATCCACAGCAAATACATACGCAGTTCCCGGAAGTGTCCTATCATATAAAGGTCATGAAGGTCTATCGCCTGCGTCTGGTTAAGCTACTGGTTTTTGGTTTTATTGTGGCCAATCTAATATTCTTCTATTACACATGGAATACGCTGTTCTGGCGGCGCATAAGCAACGCGATTTCTGGTGAGGCTATTGAAATTAAGACAAAATCTAGTGGATTACACGGAGTGAAGCTATCGCCCAAGGACAAGATACGCAATGCCAACAAGCACATACGGAAGTCAATCACAATTATCTTCTATGGTCACTACAACTTTGAACAGGATCTAAAACCAAGCATCGACAGGCAAGTACCACACGTATATATTCTTTACTTACCACTGACCAGTTTCTCCTCTTGTAGCATACTGAATGTTATACCCAATATGCCCATAGTTGTGCTACAGGAGGGCTCAGCTGAGTACTCTTACCCGCCGGTAAGCTTTGAGCGGAATTTGACCAGCGGCGAGGAGCAGACGGTGCAGTTCCTGAGTCTGTCTTTTGATGTGCGCCGGACGCGTGAACAACTGAATCCATTATCCGTAATTCACACCAAATATGTGCTGTTAATGCCCGACAGCGTGCGTCTGAGCAGTAAGAATCTGCTCCAGAAGATTCTGCGAGAGATCAACACGAAAGTTGTAGCACACGATATGGGTAAAATGCAAATGCAACAATTACAGCGGGTCACCGTCGCTCCGGAGGAGACAGTGCGTCATATGATAATAATACCATTTGCTAGTAACTTGAAATCGTTTAGCACCTGCGCAAAGCTCAACTTGGACTTACCAAACTGGACTATGGAACTAGATGCTCGCAACGACACTGTGAACTGCGACTTGGTAAGTGAATCACTCAAATATCTGTCCTTTCCTAACTAATTCCTATATTATCACTGCTAGTTCCTGCAGAAGCATGCTATATTAATGGATGTGACGGCACTGGACACCATGCCGGAGCCATTTGCTCTGCCTTTTCCGGAAATGCTTTATGTGCAGGCCAAGATTGCAAACCTATCGGTTAGTTTTGGTATTAGATTTGTGATTATTTCATTTTCTACTACCATTTCTATAGACAAGCGTTTTTCCACAATCCTTTACGGAGGGGCGTAGGCTCTTCGCCTCATTTCACACAAAACAGCGACGCATGGAGCTAAGACGCCGCCAGTTTCGTGAGATGTACAAGAAGCTGCAGATCAAACGTTTAATAAGACGAACCCACAAAACTGGAGGAAAGGCCTCCGCCCGGGAGGGTAATTGGCAGCCGCACAGCCCTGTACTGGATGCACAGTTCTCCTCGTCGAACTTCTCCCTGCCGCTCGTGACGGAAATCGATTTATTTGGTTGTGAACGCACAACGAAATCCTGTATAGGAACAGTGTATAACAATCGTCCGTTTTACTACTATCTGGACAAACACACGCCGCCCTGCTGTCTGGACAAACTTAGGACCACCTTTAACCATGTTCTCGAGGAGTTCGAAAACGTGGGCATACGTTACTGGCTGGACAATTACGCCCTGAAAAGCGCCATCGAAGCGAGTCAACTCTCACCTGATGCCTTTGACATAGACATCAGCTTTAATGTCCAGGACTTGGAACGCTCAAATGCCATGAAGAAATCGCAAAGCAAACCCCATGTGGACAATGAAGGCTTCTATTGGATAAAGGCCACCGACGGCCATTACTTCCGCGTACAGTTCTCCAAGGTTAACCAAGTCGGCGTCAATCTACTACCCTATGAGGTGAGCGGCAGTGAGGTCCGTGCAAGTGGGTTTTTTGGTTGGAAAGCGGTAACTTTCTCTGCGGACTACTTGCATCCCATGTCGACGGTCCTATTCCTGGGCAAGAACGTTATGTGCCCCAACAATGTCTTGGAATATCTCGATGTCAAACACATCAAGGTCAAATCTATTGATATACTCATTGAGGATGAGTAGGATCAACCCAACAATTTGAGTTTAGTATAAATTTTTATATCCTTTACACAAATAATTTAGACCTTTAAGCGAAAGGATGGATGAAGGATGTTTTTTACCCCTAGAAAGTCTATATACGAATGTGCAGTAAGGTTATGAGTTCCTTTCTTTGTTTCTACGTTTACGTTAATTAATCTACGGTTATAACTAAATAAATGGAATATACATTTTAGATTTATAGTGTTCTCGGAACTCGAAATCTTCATACATATGCTTACATATGTATAAAATATATAAATACTACTAGAACTTTTACACGATTATAACTTAAATAATATATATATATCTATACATAAGAATACTTTATGTTCTAAGAGCGAACTGTGGTGGCTGCGTCTGGAACTACTGTGCCCTCTGGCAGCTCGCGTACCAATGACAAAAGCTTCTCCAGCTTGGCATTCTGCAGGGTCAGTTGATCGAGATAGAGCTGCTTCTTCGGGGGCTTGACCATCAGCCGTAGATTGGGCGATAGCTTCAGTGAATGTGTAACGCCCCTGGAGAAGAAAAGGATTGTTAGGAATCATGGAAAGCTGTTCGGATCTATGCTTACTTCTCATCGCCCACAACAATGAAGGGCAGCTTCTCATTGAAGGCCAGGCGTGTCAGCTTGTTCTTCCGCTTGGGCACCACAGCCTGGACGCAGATGGGCTTATACTTATTGACATTTAGGTCAAAGACATGCACCTTGCCCTCTGTGGTGACTGCTGCGAAGACCGTGCTGGAGTAGGGAGCCCACTTGATGTCACCGACAGCTGAGCCGAGATCAAAGATGAATAGCGGATCGGGGCGCATGTCCTCCCAGACTTTGACGCGCCAATCGCCGCTACAGGACACAAATATGTTGCAGTCAAAGCGATTGAAGTCGATGCGATAGATGGACATATTGTGCGCCTCGTAGGTCATCAGATACTTGGAGCTAAAGGACGTGCTGCACTTGTATATTAAACCGCATTCAGTGCCCACGAGGAATACGGTGCGATCAGTGGGATGGAACTGCATGCAGGAGCCACCACTTTTGAGCGACACCTTTGTACCATCCGGGCCATCCGCTATGGCGTTCTCCAGGTAAAGCGTTATGATGGTGGTCACCCAAAGCTTGTTCTGCATCAGAATCCACTGGAACACGCAACCATCAGAAGATACCGAGAAAAAGTTGATTTCGCCATCGGTCATGTCCGGTCCCCATCGGATTTGCCAGACGCACTCGCCGTGCTTGCACTTGACGCCCCGGGACACATACATGGGTTCCTTGCAGCCATCTCGCAGATCATAAACGGCAACATTACCGTCGTAAAGTCCTATGACTACCAGGAACGGATAGCTCGTGTGTATATCGCAGCACATGACTCCGCAATCCGTTTGAACTGGTGTAAATGAATCTATGGAACTCTATGCTGTACAAGGATTGAAGCGAACTTACTTATGTAATCCGGAAATGAGGGATTCTTAACGGTAAACAGACACAGATAGCCCTCGTTGGGTTGCTTCAGGAAGTCATCTATTAGGGTAAGAGATTAAGTGCGAGTAGGACTCCGATTGGGTTTTACTCACGTGAACCGAAGCATACGGCGAAGAGATCGTAGTAACTGGGATTGAAAAGGATATCGGTAACGTTCATTTTCTTGGTCTTTTCATAATGAAACTTCCAAAGTGGCAGAAGATTGCCTTCGGCCTCGCGAAACTCATCCGCCGGATCTTCCCAGTAACGATAGTCGTTACCAATATCATCGTAGATGTTCTGGTTTATCATTCGCTCGAGAATCTGCCAGCATCTCATATACTTCAGATTGAGCTCCTCCGCCTGGGCGGTTTTCTTTTTGAATGACTTTTTGCTGTTGCGACGTCTCTGGTCTGGCGACTTGCCATCCTTATGCTGCTCCTCATAGTCCTCCAGGTAGGAGTCGTAAATGACCCACTGCAGCACATTAGCGCCAAACTGTGACCGGGGTGGCGGTATGGTTTGGGTGTCCACATTCTAAAGCAACTGGGTTGACCTTAGTATTTATTCAAATGGGTTTCCCTGGGATGACTTACCCGCTTGGGATTCACATATGTCAGAGTAGCGCGTTCACAGTAGTTAAAGAGATTGATGAGCTTTCGCTTAATCTTGCCTGGAGCAGCAGCCGCTGGCTTTGCCTGTACCTCGTCTTCTCCGCCGCCCTCAGTTTCGGTTGCACCCTCTGTGGCCTTGCCTTCCTCATCCTCCTCCTCCTCACCTTCCTCCTCCTCCTGCCCAGCCGGGGTATGCTTTCCAGTTTCGCTTTTTTCATCCTCTTCGCCGTCGCCTTCGCCCTCTTCCTCACCATCATAAACGGTTTCACGTTGCTCCACCACCGAATAGTTGGGCATGGGCAATGGATAAGCAATCTCATCAGATTCCTCAATCTGGTATCGTGCCTCGTCGGAGTCAACGTGCAGAGAATTTCCCCGAAAGCTTATCAATGTTACAATGTTGCCCGGCAATGGTGCCAATACATATTCTCCTTCCTTAAAGCTGAACACCACCAAATTACGGAGCACATTGGTATTCGTTGGCGTCAGCACCTTGTTGACCTCCTCTCCCAACTCGGCCTCTGTCAGTTCCAATTGATCATCCGGCTTGATCAATTGTCGCGATTTCATCCATGCATCAAAATCATCAGCATCGCCACCTCCACCGCCTGCATCTTTCGCCTTGGACGATCTATTCTGTTATTTTGTTATGGTAAGGAATAGGATTTAGCTTTGGATTCGATCTCAGGTGGAGTGTGGCCAGTGTGCAGTGTGTGTATGCAACATTGTTGAATGTGCAGCAAATATTTACATAAGAGGGAGCAGGATATATGACGAAATGGTCAGAGACTTACCTTCAAGGACATAACATGGCAGTGCTAGGATACTCGCTAAGGGAAACATATAGTATGTACATCAATTGGTCAAACAAAATGTGCTCAGATTTTGAATGTGATTCGTGGGATCAATTCGAGAGCTATAAAATCAGAAAGCGGCAGCATGCAAAACGTCTTGAAAATCTCAAGTATATCATTTTTACATTTATTTTATACTCTTTCCAAAATTTGTATCTAATATTAAGCTAAGAATATTCTAAGGAATGAACTATCCTATGATTAAATCATTCTACCCCTTCGGTTGTATGTGAAACAGCAGAAAAAAACTACAACAAGTTCACAGAACAAAAATCTTTTAGTAATATCTTTCTAAATAATATAAGCTATGGCGACTCCCAACGTGATTTTAACTTTTTACTATAATAAAAAAATATAATTTTCTATTTTTCATTAAACATTATTTCTCTCTGTGTATTTTGCAAGTAGTTGCGCAGCGAGGACTCGCCTTAAAAAGTGCTGCATAGCAACTGATTCGCTTTGCTTTCAGTTCGGTTGATCAACGGCTCGGCAAAACCCGAAGGCTCAACTTTAGGAGCTACACAAAGGAGCTTAAGGATTAAGGATAAAGTTCTATAACCTCTGATGAGGTGAGTTTAAGATATATATAGGATATCCTACACTCACTAACTCAAAGGCTTTGACTCCCTTGGAGAGCTTTCCCTCTATATTAAGCCACCATTTGACTGACTTACAACCATTAAATTGTATATAGAAATCTTTGGAAAGGGCATGTGAAGTTCGGAGAACCGAAATCAATTTGTTTTGTACTAATCTGTGGTGCGGTGACATTTTCAGTTACCTCCTCAAGTTGCTGTTGCTCCATCACAGGCAGATCATTACCAGTACCAGCAGTACAAGGGTAAGCCTCGTCTTCCGGTAATCCCGCGGATGCAGCATCTGACATTATAACGAGCAACTAAACTGTACTGTGTACATTGAACGATCGTGTGCGGAGCAGACAGCTTAGAGCTCAAACTGGATGTTGGTTGCTGGGAAGCTGGAAGCTGGAAGCTGGTGAGCTACTTATAGCTATGTTACTTATATACAGGTATTATTGCAGCTGTCGATCAATACGTACTACACATATATATACATGACGCATTGGCTTACTGACTAAATGAGTAGATCTACAAAATTAATTAAAAATAAGAAAAAAAATATAACATATATCTTCGGATAGCCGAAGATCCAATACCCTTGCTGGTAGTTTGCCGACAATCTTATAACAATCAATAAAGTTTCACTGGTTGATAATAAGTGGTTTTTACTTTGTTCCTTATATTACGTGACATATGCCTTGTTATAGCTAAAGTACCCTCTGCAAGGGTATTATTTTATTGAGGTTTGCTTTGTATTTACAGTTAATTAAGAGCTCTGATTCAGAATAATTTGCATACGCTTTGACTAAGCTTGTATTTACATGTTATTTGTCTTGTTGCTGTTCAACTACATTAAATTACCCACAGACACACACAGAAACACACACACTTAATTTACACTACTTGCGGTATAAGCAACTTGCATTAGGTCTAGATCTAGGTCTAAGCTGCTCAGACAATAGGTACTATTGATTACTCATATACCGCCATGGCTTTGTTAGCAAGCTTCCACATCTTGGATCACAAATAAACGTATCTATCCTATGTATATGCAAAAGAGGCGTACACCGCCTGTACCTTTTGGAAGGCGCAAAAGAACTGAGACCTGTCCTAGTAGAACCTCAAGGAAACACTGCCAAAACAAATTCAAATCCTGATGACGACTTTCGCCATGCGAAAAACTTACGAATCGCAATCAAAAACTTTCGTCGCTGACGTCTACTTCTGCAGCACGTCATACACTTAGGTGAGGATGCGAGCTGGAGTTGGAGCTGGAGGTCTTGACATTTCCGGTGGGGTAGTGGTGACAGTGACAGTGATGGTGATGGTGGTGCAGGTTCTGGCGTTGGGCGCGTAAGTAAGCAAATTGCACACAACTCGATTAAAGTTTGTGGTTGAGGAGCAGGCTACGGCCAGGACCAAGCACGAGAAGACTAAGGACCTATACCCATTACCCATTACCCATACCTTCAGCCCATAAGCTACTGTTTCAGTTACATAAATGCCTATTTATTTTTATGGCCAACGAAATAGGTGAGGACACAGCCATATCCCTGACTGATTTATTGACTATTTTATTGCGTTAAAAGCCAGAGACGGGGCAGACAAAGGCGACGTTGATTGTAATCGACACTTTGCCCTGGCTAGTCGGCTAGTCGTCAGGTAATATATGTATTATATAGTTATGGATATAGTTATAGATAAACCTGATTTGAATTTTGGGCGCTGATCTATACCGTGTCTATAAGTTGGTAGTGCCATCTATTTTACCCAGCACGCACATGCCAACAGAGTCACTCTCTCACTCCCCGTGCTCCTGCTCCTTTCCTGCTCTGTAGGGAAAATTGCAAATTATGTTCCGTGACAAAGTTCCATCACAGGGCCAATAACTTTTGCTACGCTACGTTTCAGCGAACTTATTAAAAAGTAATCGCGAATTTTTAAATACAAAAATAGAATCCTGTAGCGAAGGACGCAAGGAAAAATGAAAGCGACGATGACAAGGATTTGGCCCCAAGTTTTACTAGCAGCAATCGCAGTGTTTTTGCAACTCTCTACGTGCTAGGACGTGGAAGCGAGTTCCGAGCATGATACTCGGTCTGAGTGCCAGTTATTGTGGGTAGGCCGGGTTACATAACAAATCTGGAGTATTTTTTTGTGACTATTACCTTCTTCTGTTTACCATCCTTGGGCTTAGGATCCGGCATCTTCCAGCTGCTTGACCACGGTGCGTAGTTTGTGTATAAAAACTGTGTCTAACAATGTTTATCTCTGTTTTAATACACTTTGTAGGTGTTAATTGGATATCTGGCTGTTTGCTCCGATATTACCTAAAACAATTTTTTGTATTTCACTGTCTAAAATTTACGTATTTGTGAAATGGAATAACGGAATTCGTCGCTTACTATTCGTTCACTTCCTTCACATTTGATGTCTTTGTTTATTTGAGTTACTATAGAAATTTGCTAATGCGCCGAACTCTCACGCACCAACTGCCATTTGCATATCGATTGGAGACAGGAGAAACCCCTTCAATGGATTCAGCACACAACAAGTCCTTCACAATATGTTAGGAAAACA
The DNA here is from genome assembly GCA_035045065.1 of Hirtodrosophila trivittata. NCBI lineage: Eukaryota > Metazoa > Arthropoda > Insecta > Diptera > Drosophilidae > Hirtodrosophila > Hirtodrosophila trivittata. The sequence continues at coordinate 15,172,182 of JAWNNK010001311.1, read as the reverse complement.
AATCATTGGAGCCATGAGCGTTAACAGCGAAAGAGGTAAGCAATTTTCCTATACTCCCATCCATTCAAGTAACTTCATTATTATTATTAGATAGTGCTGAGGTTTCTTGAACTCTCTGTCCGAGAGTTGTTTATAAAGATTGACTGTAACTCATAAATTACCATTTCAGATACTGCTTCCTGTTTTCCATATCGTATATAGTACTTAAAACTGCCATGTTTATGTGCTCCCTTGCTTAACTCGATGACAATAAGATCTGTTCAGTAGAGTTCATTGCACGCTCCCAAGTGTAACTACGGAAATCTCATAGCTCCGTAGGCGTTTAGTTACTTAATAGAAGGTCATGACTGGAGGCGTTCTCTGACTCGTTAATACTCTGACTAGCTCGTTAGCAATCAAAACCTTGAGAGCAACTATAATTAAATACACATGTCTTTAGAATAAAGAATTCGATGGTATATCGTTTATACGTATAGTACATCAGTATCAATATCGGTACAAATTGCTGTTTAAATGTACACATTAATATGTATAGTCTATGTACTAGTTTAACAATTAAGTAGGGTGTAAAAAGACCTATGTTTGTTGTCTTAATTTCTTCACATATCGCACTGGGATTTCGGGTAGATAAACGCAGACAAAGAACATCAGAGGTCCAAATAAAAACATGCAGATCAGCCAGTATATTAAGCCAAAGACTGTTATCGCGTCCATATATGATGATCAAGGAGTTTCCAGGCCAGTTTCGATCAGACAATACAATAGGCACAAGACGAATGTGTATAATTACAAATAAATTACTAATATCACTAAACACCGGGTATATGGAGATTGTGCAACAGGTCAAAACACGCTTATCACGGCTCCGATGTTTCTAATAATATGTGGGCATAAACCGATCCAGGTCACTTTAGACTATATCTCTGCTGTCAGCATATGTCAGTCCTGCCAGCTATTCTTGCGTTGTGTTCAAGCCCGCCACCTGTAAAGAAGAAAGTTAGTTTTAGTTTTATATTCTATATAGATTTTAAATGGAAACATGATCTTAAATCGAAAACCATGAATGCCTGCAGCTTACATGTAATCCTGTCTGCTGGCCAAGTGTCACTGTTTCAGTTTCGATACTGAATCACGCACTTTATACACAGATACCGCCCAGTTAGGTTTATTTTTGGGAATTACCCGTCCCACTCATTCTATATCTGGGGGGGATTGGCACAACACCTGGTGCTCTTGGCAGCTAAATCGTAACTGACGTCAATAACAAAAAGCCGCGTGCTGGTTCCCTCGATCGCTCTCTCTCCCTCTCTCGCCGTTTGGTAATGATCATTATAGTACGATTGAATACTGAGCTCAAAAAGCTGTTGCTTTTAATTTGAAATTGTTCGAGTTGAAAAGTTTGTTTACTCGCATAAACAATACTGGTATTATTCAAGGCAATCTAATGGTAACGACCAGAACAAAAAAACTGGTTTACAAAAAGTACTAGCACGAGCTAATGTTTGAGCTCGGTTTAATTGCTGTTTTTATCGCTGACTGTTAACTCTATTTGCTTACACTGTGCATATGAAAATTGTTTCGTTAATGGTTAAATTAATAGTTTAGTTAAGTTTTTGTTAAGTTAATAGGTTTTCGAATACTTTCACAAGTAAATAAAAACTATCATGTTCAAATTGCAGTGCTACCAGCCTAGGCATATGGATTCATGACAGCTGCATACATAAATAGGCATTGATAGCTCTGGCCACTCTCTTTTTGACGAACCTTGCTAATTTGAACGAAAGTGCTGCCATCTTTTAAAGAGCACCAAACATAACATATTCTAGCCCCGAAATATGCTGATCTTATGTTATGAACATTCATGAACATATTACTTACATTATGTAGAAGTAATTATCGCTATCCTTGCGTTTGGCATCAGTACGGCTCGTGTCTCTTATAGTTGGATTCACTGAACCCGGATCCGAGTGGGACTGCATGTTCCTGTTCCAGGTGCCCCAACGTCCCATCACGCCATTTTGCTGATTGCCGAGATTGTTTTCTTTATTTGGGTTGGTGAAAAACGATTTGACGCTGTCCATTGGGGAGCAGAGATGTCGAGCCTCCGAATAAAAACAAGTTGATAAAGCTAAAAATATATCAAAAAATTATTGTTTTGTCTGAATTCTGGATTTTTTTTTCTATTTAGTGGGCACATCTGTGTCGTCAAGTCATTTATAATCATGTGTGTGTGTATACTAGAGAGATATATATACATATAAATGGCGTTCGGTGCTTGTTTCTAAGTGTGTTGCTCAGTGATAATGTCTTCGTTTGATTGCTTTAAATTGATTGAATTTGCAATGGAGTTTCGATAGCAGCGATATCAAACTCGTATTTGAAAAAAATAAAAATACCATAAAGCCCCTGTTGTTGAGCTAATTTTTATCTGTACATTGTGTGAAGTACTTAACTCTGAAAGGTTTTTATTCTTACTCATGCGATAAGTATGCAATTATTGTATAAACGTACTTCTTGTGTACAAGAAATATAAAAAAGATAATGTATATATGTTAAGGAACCACACATAAACGCAATAAATATACAAACAATAAAAAAAAAAATGCGTCTTAAATTTGAAGTACGCTATATAGACTAACGCCTATACCTAATGTATAACCATATGTATAATACATAGGTGATTCGTACATACACACATATTATCAATTAGCACTAAGAACACTTAACAAGTTCAAAACAGTTCATTTCGCACCGCTGATAAGAGCGTAACTGAAAAATTTAGCACCGAACACGCGCCTTACTTAAAAATAATTTTGATTCAGGACCAATAAAATGTGTTTACAAGTTGGTTTACTAAGATTACTATATCACATTCAATCTTTGTAGACGTGTCACGATTAGATGGTATCAAAACCAACCAAAATATCTGATACTGATAATGCAGCCTTGGAAACTAAAGGAATTTCATGGGTGGATTTAACGCTATAATTACTAGGGAATTCCATACACGACCTACCTCAAGATTCTTAATAAGATTTATATTCAATTGTTGTAGTTTTTACTAATTTACTGCTTTGAACTATTCACTTTAGGTAACGCCCTTATAAATGCTTCCAAAATTGGCTTGACACAGTTAATCGTAATTCCACATGCAGCGCACAGTTAGGAGCCTATGCGAACCGTTTTGCACAATGTCTCCGATCGCACTGAACGCAACACTGACGATGAAGTCCGACCCCGACGCTAGACCGCTCGATGGTCGATGGTTGATGCCGGGGGCTCTGTAGTTTTTTAATCAATTGCGAAGGCGTCACAAACACAACATCGAATATATTTATACATTTGTGTATATACAATATTTATATATGTTTAAATACATGTGTATACAATACTGTAGATAAATTGAGTTCCATATGCACATGGGTTTCTTCGAGTCGTTTTCGACATCTGGCAGTGTGTTTGTTTTTGGTTTTATTTTCTTTCGTTTATCTGCCCGGTCGAGGCAGTTTTTCTTGTTTGTTGTGATCGTTGTTTCTCAAATGCTCTATGTGTAAGTGACAAGCAGATGTATAAGGTCTGTTTCAAAGTAATGAATGCAATAGTTTTACAACTCACAGTTTACATTTATTTCATAAGAAATGTTTGCTTTAAAGGCAGCACTTTCATAGTTTATTTAGTTTATTAGGGATTTCATTATTAGTTCTTGTTATTGTAAGAATGTTATTTTTAGAAAGTTATTGTTAAAAATGTATTATGTGTCTTTTAATTTTGGTAAGCACCTTACAGAAATACATGTGCATTATTGAGCGCTCTCTTTTGTTTGAGTTCAATGTAAATAAACATTATGTACACACAACAGCTGTATATATATTATAAGCATATGCACATATTTACTATATATAAAATATATAGTATATGTATATAAATATACCTGTCCCACTGGCAGCCTTGTGTTTTAGCCACACTTCCGCACTGCTGCGTATCTTTCTTTACCTCTTTGTTGTGATCTGACGCTCCGTATGAGTTGATAAGGTGAACACATTTTAACAACTACAAATACAATTCGTTCACTTCGTGTGGACTTTGTACCTTACAGTTACACCGATACGTACACACTTCAACCAAATAAAAGCCCACAAATATAGTTACATACATGTGTATGTATAATGATTTATATTTTCTAGTTTGAATGCCAGTGCACGTATGTCGACATATTTCGTAAGTTTGTATGTAAATGACTGAATTTTGTATGGTCGTATAAATGTGCATAGTGCAACACCACACTTGAACCGGATTTAGTTGTAATATTGATGCGGGGAGCATGAAGAGTAGCACCGCTACAGTACTATAGACCTGAGTGCAAAGTTCTTTGTAGAAGAGAGACATTTTGTTTTCTTTTTGTAGATTTGGTCAAGGTTCACAAGTCGTAATACGTCAGCTATTATGAAATAATAATGCAACCGCCCAGCGAGAAGTATGCTGCTCTAAGGACTGGCGCTTGAGTTGTGTGGTAAGGTACGGCGTGTCCCAAATCTCAGCCAGTTCATTGTCCTGTTTGATTCCCTTGTTTTTCATTTCAGTGATTAGTGCAAAGTCTGAATCGGCAGATAGTTCATGAATGAATTCATTCACGAGTTCTGGGCGTTCCATGGTGCTTCCATTCAGCACATGATGTGCGTAAGTTTCGAATCCACAGCTACGTGCCAAGTCATTCCGGCATTTAAGCAGATCCTTGGGCAGTTCCTGGCTATCCGATGGCTGCAGATGACGAGGGGAAGCTGCAATAGAAGAGAACAGGTGCTATACAGGTGGAAATATAGGCAAACTCCATCACTGACTAGTGCCGAATACCCTACGGAATGATGGGGCTGGGGGCTGCACAGCACCGTTCATACACTTTTGACTTAGTTGAAGTATATATTCATTGAAACGTACCACGCGGAGACGCTCCTCTTCTGGAAAATGAATACCGTATTGCTCAGCTTGCATATATTTTGTCTAAGGAAGTCCAATGCGTATAGATCAGCGTCCTTGCAAAGCGACTCGGTGAGCTCATCAAAGATGTCCACCTTATTTCGTTGCCTCTGGCTGTAGACAGCCTCCGCTATGAGATCTTGCGTGATACATTTTCCACATTTTCGTGCAGCAAATAGAATCTATCAGAAGAATGCAGCTCCTTCATGCGTAACAATCCCTGACAAATATAAAATAGAGTTATCATCACATATTTTTCCAACTTTTAGTGATAAAATACTCACAACATCGTCTCGGGTGAAGTTCATGCGCTTGTCCAGTGGCGCATTGAATGCGGTGGCCAGCGGTGACCAGGTTGAGACCAATCTCCGTAGCCTGCAACGGTGCAGCACTACATTTGATGTATTTCAGCTAATTTGCAGCATTATTATTCTGCGTAGGTGGCTTATTTCAATAAATATTAAATGTTAAATATTCGCTGTGCCGCACAGCCACTGGCAATCAGCTGTTTTAGCTAAGAGAATGTATAAACAAGTAAATGAGTATGCAAGAGCGAGAGGCACGTAGCGATAGTGCTGCCAACCTAGTGCAGTTGGTATTTTATTACATAAAACAGTATTTTCCAACATTGGTCTGTCATCTAGTTCGAAGCCGGTAACCGTTTGTCGCGCCACGAGTTGCAGTAAATTGCAATAAATGAAAATTGCTTTTATAATAAAACCAACTGGGACAACAAATACAGAAATAAAGATAACCCTATGGAACTACTAGAAGATAGCGAAAATACGGTTTTATGAATCCAGCCCTCGATGTAAGAGTAATTGACAAACTTGATCGCTTTAATGCCCTCGCACCTCTGTGCGCCACCAATGATGCCAGCTAAATAATCTTCGCACATAAGTGGACCTCCCAAATCTCCGGGGCAAACAAGGCCTTCCGCATCCGGCTGCACGCAGATGTTGCCCTCCTCAATATATTTTGATTGCAAGTTATTCTTACAATATTCATGTGCACGAACTATAACATCCAGGTACAGAATCTCATTTGAATACGGACCATGCTGTAACGTATCATGTAAAAACGTTATTACATTAACATTTCTAACATTTTCTTATTAGAGACTCCTACCGGATACACCTGACCCCAGCCTAGTGTGACGCAACGCGTACCTTCACCCAAGTGATGTCTTTTACGTTTGATAATCGGCCTCACATGACGCGCATTTCCAGGTATGCGTGTTCTTAGACGCATAATAGCCACATCAAACTTCTCATAACGCTTGAATTCTGGATGTATTACAATGCGATCGACACGACGGGCATCGTCTTTCGTATATGCCTCCAGGCGATACACCGAACCAAACACAACCAGTATGGTGTGTGGGTTTGTAACAGCCATGTGAATGCTATATACGATGATATAAATTATATATCCTATAGAATTGGAATACTATAGCTTACTCTGTTAAACAATGCGCCGCCGTCAATATGGTTCGGCTGCTCATAATAACCCCGGTGCAAAAGTGATTGTCACCTTGAAACTCAACGGGCTGCAGCGTCCGTATGGATACCAAATTCCTTACATATTTGCCATTCTTAGGCACAACGCCACCGGAAATTAACATCTGGAATTTCTCATCGCTGATTCTCTGAATAGTGCCCCGGCCACAGTAAACACCCAGCACAACGAACTGGGCAATCAACAAAACGATGGGGTAAGTGTTCATACTATGTTTACTTTGATAAAGTTTTTAATTGAATAGCGTATAACATTTTTGAGAGCAACTGCCCTAAACTACGTATATATGAATATAATATATAGAGATATAAATTGAATGTGCATAAATCGCTAGATTATATATTGACGAAGCAATTTCTTTGTATCTAGATAAAAGTGAGGTTAGGTTTGCGCTTGCAAAAATTTGATAAAAAGTGGATACAGTTGATTATAATATATGGTTCCATACGTATATCAAAGAACTCTAAATGAATACATATATAATCATAACAAATAAGATATTTGGGAACACATGAGGGTTGTTAAGACTACAAAGAGAGAAACATATGGAAAGTGCGAGTAGTGTACTTAATTATGGCACGTATTTTTGTGTCCATGCTGTAGGATTATTATAAGATGGGTGTTATTATGCCCACACACAAATATATATATAGATTGAGTATAAGAGTAGTAATTTGCTCCACATTGGGAAATTGTTGCTTGTCTGGCCGCTGGCTCATTTGCGTTTGGGCAGCTTGTAGTTTGTTGGCGGATGCAGCTTTAGATGATCTAGGAATACGGGCTGCATATCGGCACACCAGGATATCTCCTCACGCACCTTCACCGGACCATCCTTGCATGTTAGCCAATAGGTGCTCATGAGTCCCTTGCCCTGTGAGTTGAACCAGTTAAGCTAGGATTTGGTTACGCTTGGTTGTATTTACCTTGACATCGATGAGTCCGCGATGCTCGGTGCGGAAGCCACCCACCTGCTGCAGTGCATCGTTCATCTCCTCGGTGATATGTATCTTCTGGGCCTCGCCGGTGCTTTCCATGCGCGAAGCAGTGTTCACAGTGTCACCAAATAGACAGTAGCGTGGCATCTTAGTGCCAACAATGCCGGCCACAACGGGTCCAGTATGGACGCCACAGCGTATCTGGACAAACTCATCGCCGGCGCGGGGAATTCGGAACACCGCCGAGGCGTCCAGCAAATCAAGTGCCATTGTTGCTATCTCGGTGATGTGCTTATTGCCTGCGGCATGAATGGAAGGGAATACAAGCATATGTTTAAATTTAGTTGGGGACAGCTGCTACACAAATCGCAGCATAAATTAAGGCGCATGTGTGCAAAGGTCAAATTAGCGTAAAGTGAGCACGGGGGGTCGTGCGGTGAGGAGGGTCAATGCTTGCCTGTACGACTGACAGGCGACATTTGCATAAATTACCGTTTTTCACGGGAAGCCCAGAGGCAACCATGTAGGAGTCGCCAATGGTTTCCACCTTGTACACATCATAGCACTCAATGCGCTCATCAAAGACGCGATAAATTGAATTGAGAAAGGTTACCACCTGCCAAATAAGTATCAATATTTCAGTTTCAGTTAATGCAACTAAATCTGGGTCACTTTAAGCCCAATCCTTACCTCCAGCGGGGAGCAAACGGCGGCGATTTCGGTGAAGCCAACAATGTCACTAAAGTAAACGGTAACTGCCTCATAGAGCTCCGCCGGCACCTGACCACAAATGAAGCGTTTCTTTAAGGATAGACTGTGCTCGTTAAGACCTGCACCTGCACTCACCTGTTGCGTTTGCTTCAACTGCATTGCAACGCTGGGCGGCAGCATCTGAAAGAGCAGCGAATCACTCTTGCGCTTCTCCCGCTTCAGTTCCTTAGCTTTCAGCGATAGATTCATGGCATATAACTGTAAATTAAAGGGAGAAGTTTACGCTTATGGTTACGACTTGATTTTGTTGTTCCTTCTTACCTGTATTGTGGCAGCTGCATTTCTGACTAGGATTATTATAATGGGCGAGACCAATAGCACCACAACAAGTATGGCTATGCCTATTGCCTCCTTGCGATCCGCCTCCATGAGAGTTTTGTCCACATATTCTCTGTAAAGTTTAATACAAATACATTCGTACATACATACATACATACATACATACATACATACATACATACATACATACATACATACATACATACATACATACATGTATACATACATACATACATATATACATATATATGTAATTAGATAAATTAGATGTTTGATGAGACTCTCCCCTTCTCTCTCTACTAACTTGATAACAGAGGCAGAGCAGTATAACATAAGCTCTAACAGCGCTCTGTTATATGTATGTATGTCATAATATACGTCTGTTAACTAGCTCTAAAAGTGCTTAATTCTTAGAAAATGGCGTCAAGGCAGACAATTAATATATAGTTATCGATACATACGTCAAATTATCGATATTTATGCAGACTTTGAGCATTTCGTCGCAGTTTAATCATATTTGAAGTAAGATTTTAACTAATTAGGCCAACTTTTAAGACCAACCTAATGAGGCTATACTTCAAATTATGTTTAAGATCTTATCATACTGCCTTAAACATCGTTATTTATTATAAAGATTGTTATAAAACACTTTGTATTAAGAAAAATAACTAATGGTTATCCTTATAGGGAAAGTTTTCAGTAAATCAAAATGAAAAAAAATATATATTTATATACATAGAAGTTACTTACTTTATTAGACGTCGTAGTGCCTTTTGTAGTATTCTCAGATCATCCGTATAGGTGTGCATAAACTCATTGTATTCAGTTGCGCTGCGTTCGTCCGATATATTTGGCTTATTCTTGAGCACAAGATTGCTCCTGGAAGTATAAACCGTAAGGATCTTCTCACACCCCAATCCCTTAGGTATATACTCACATGTGCTTGACACGGTGGAACTTCTTGGTATTGGTTATGTTAGTGTACATGGCTTTCAGCATGGGTGCATAGTTCAGGGTGGAGTTGATCATTTCACGGGCCATGAACTCGTAACGCACATAGGAGACAAAGTTTTCGGCTGTGAGGGGGCCACGTCCATAGTAGCGTATGCCAAAGGATGTGGCTATGTTCTGACACTCAATACTCTTGAGTAGATTCTTAAAGCCAACCAGGTAACTGCAATAAAGCTGAAGTTAGTGGAGGGATTGTTGGACAAGGTAGGGACACAAACCGCCAGACGCCGCTGCTGTCCGTCTCCTTAATCTGTTCGTTGAGATGATGCAAGAGGCCGCGATTAATGGATGTATACCAGTTCATGACTTCGGTGATGGAACTGTCCTCTGGCTCCAAGCGTACACGTTCTCTGAACTCATTGAGGCGACTCTGAAACTCATTGCGATTCAACATAACCTCTCTGTCATCCTCATCCTCATCTGGTGCTGTCGGCACACTTATCTCACTCCAGGTAGTCATGTTGTTCAATGCGTGATCCGTATTTGCAAAGCGCTGTGTCAGATTGGCACTGCAGAAGATATATGTGTTCATGCCACATAAAAGGACACGCTTCGCTTCAAGTCAATCCCACTCACCGTTGCTTACTGCCATTGGTAAAGATATAGAAGGCCACCTCAGAACGTTCCAGCTGCAGTCGTGTGACAACTTTACCCAAGTCAGTTGCAATCGTCACCTGTTTGTCGGTGGAGGTGAGGGTTAAGCTTGTAATCATATAAAAACAAGATTATCTTCTTCCCACACTGTCAATTCCTACTCCTCCCACTACAACCCCATACCCCAACTTGTCCTTGCCCTTGTCCTCGAGTGTGTGTGGTTTGTACATTTGCGCAGTTACCTATGCGTTTCTGCCCTATGTAAGTTAGGAGTGGTCTTGATTAGTTAGTTGTTGTCCTGGTAACGCATCGAACAAATCACCAAATCTATTCCAAGAAAATGCGTGGAATCCTTTGTATGACGTCAAAGCCCAAAAGAGGTGTTAAGGATATTAAACAAGATTAGCTACAATTGGGTAGGGACTAATTCAATTCCTTTACAATGCGTCAACTGTTAAATACTATGTATACAACTGTCATCCATCTCATAGTCACTCCCTAAAGAAGGATAGCTGCTGTCCCGTCGGATTAGTTCCAGCTTGTCGGAGCTAGAGGGAAATGCCAGAGTATGCAGTTTTCGAGGCAATCCTGCGTTTCATTTCCTGTACTTTGCATAAGTACGTGACCCAATTCTGTGGTTGTCCTTCCGCCCCCTCTCATTTCCTATTGCGCCACGCCCACACAACTTGTAATTGTGTGCCACTGCATATTTTGCTTATCAATTCACTTTAGCATCAAGCAATATATTTATTATTTCTTTCTACCATATTTTGTGTGCACGCATTTGCATAAAGCGTGGAATTGTGGTACGGGGAATACTTCGGGAGGATTCAGAAGCTCTCAAGCTGTGGAATTTATTGTGAGTGCCCTGTCTAGAGAGTACACTTCTTGTGAGTCCGTGAGGATTTAGAGCATGGAACACTTACCTGAGCAAACAAATATTCCCATTTGCGACATTTACTCAATGTCTGCAACCGTTCCCCCTTCACCTTATGCTGAACTGTATCATTCTCTTGGCTAGAGGCTTCATCTGTTTGCTGGTCAAGTGAGCATTGAGCAGAGTCTAGGAGCACCCAAGAGCTCGCTCTACTTGGCGTATGATTGAATTTCAGCAATAAATTTTAATTACGCTTCAAAGACAACTTTGTCCACGTTGGACGTTGGTCGCTGGTCACCGTTTCGGTTTCGCCTGGTCATGTTCGGTGTTTGTTCTTTGCTTGTCACTTACCTGGGTTTCGATGTCAGCCACATCGGCCCTGTACTCCAATATCTCCTGCAGTGTTAGCGATGTTTGCACAATCAATGCCAATATTGGTATAAATGGTAGTATTATCATCTGGAAAATGTATACGCAATTTTAGTTCGCTGAAGAGTTGCCACACTTCTAGACTATATATTTTCATTTCTCTCGGTATGTGTGTCTGTGTGTGTGTGTGTGGGTAACTGGGTGTGTGTGGGTGCTGTCCCTGTCGAAATGTGATTAGTCTTTATCACACGCCCACGGCTAATCGCAGCACTTCATTAGGAGACGCACGTGAATGCCGCTCAGCTCGTGCGCTAATTAAGATGTATACGCATGGCTAATTTATGCTGGCTGACCCTTTGCCCTCTGCCCCAAAACTCACCTGCATCAGCTGCAGGCGTCGACCCGTTTTTATGGCCGGATTGCGAGCCGCGGCACTGCAGCATCTGCCATTGCCGCCATTGGATATATCCTCGGAACTAATCGAGCGCACCGAAATTTTATCGAGCTGCATGTTATGATGAGTGTGTGTGGGCAACAGGAGTAACCCACCGCCGCTGCCAGAGCCACCATTGCCATTATCATTGTTGTTGCCACCACCAACACGAGCAGCTCCAGGATGATTCGATTTGCAGTTGCTAATGTTGATTTTAATGCATGTGGATGCGGCTGCAGAGGCAGCTACGGACGCTGAAGCGGACGCTGTCGCATCCAATGCCGTCTCAGTTGTCCTCAGCATTGTTTGTGTGTGTGTGTGTATCTGTGTGTGCTTGGTTTATCTTCTATTCAATTTGCGCGCTCTGGTCTCAACCATTTAGCATATTGCATATAAGGAACGCCTCATAAACACAAACGTTTATGGCTGCGTAAAGTGCGATACATAATTATAGTTCGATTCGATTCGATTCCTGCGTTCGATCCTGGTATCTGTCTCTATCTGATATTTGGTATCTGTATCTGTAGCTGAGTGACACTTGTGGAGTTTCAGTGGGCGCTGCCTGCAGTAATGAGAAAGTCGCGTAAAATAATTGCGAAAACGGATAAATAAACACATATGGGACAAAGGCTAAAGTCGTCATATATATATGGCGCACACACGAACATACAATCTATCTATCTATCTATCTATAACCCGATTCAACCCCTCATCGAGCGAGCAGTATAAGCGGCATGTCAGCACAACAAATTTGATGGATGAACAGAGCCAGGCAGGATGGGGCTTTGGGGTTAAATAATACTCGTACTGGGCAAGGATTGGCATTGGATGCGTCGCAACTTGAGTTTAATTGAAGGCACATTTGATAGCTGCTTTGGCGCGAAACATTGTCAAAGCAAACAATGGGAGAGATAGAGAGTATAATACTGTTTGTGGTCGACGATTTCTGTCAGTGTAGCATTGTTGAGTTGAACAAACAATTTTCGCAATGGTCTTCAGCACACATATCCTTTTTTTTTTACTGTTCTCCGTTGTCCTTTTTGTTTACTTTTCACACTCATCAAGCGCATTTATCGATTAAACTTTTAATTGCGTTGACAAATTGTCATCAACTGGGTGTAAATAATCTTATTAATGTGATAAAGTGCTTAAAAACCATAAATACATAAATCATATACATATATGATATATAACAGATATACTAGGTCATGGGATATATATTTGTCCGTATACTTATCAACTTAAACAGAATACGCAATTCGATATTTATTGTTATAATCTGAAATATCAAATATCCTTGTAGCTTATATTAATCGCAGGCGGCACATAGGCAATAAATATTATTATTTTTATTATCACATTAAATTGCACATAACAAGAACAAAAATTCAATTATCTATTTGGGCAAGCACTTGAATATACCGTTAATACCACTTGAGTGTCGTTCCGCTTCCGGCGCTTCAGCTTTTACCCCAAAAAAAGTAACAGAAAAGGAAAAGGAATCTTGAGCGTGGATACGCGTTGAGTGCACAAAAGCAACTGAACTTAAACCTGTTGAGTTGCGTCCGTTTATAGAAAATGCTCTACATATGTCCCTTGGGGGCCACTGGGTCAAAAGCCACCCAAGTGCCACCCACAATGTTACAGTGCTGTTAGAAGGCTGCTAAAAGTAGTCCTAGGCAGCCAGGAGTAAGAAATTAAACAATGTGAATAGAATTTATAATAACATTTTCTGTTTATGCATAAATATTATAATTGTTAAATATTTATAAAGTTCTTCAGCTTATTTATTTATGAATTGCAACAAATATGCGCAGAAGTAACGGTAAACTACGCTGTAAACTGCTTGTTGCTCAGCTTTCAACTGCTTGTTGCGCTGCTTTCCACTGCTTGTCAAACTGTTGCTAGCTGTGCAGAAGCTCGTTGCTAAGCATTGAGGTTGAGGTGTCATAACTGCTCCGTGTAGAAAGCTGCTTGACATGACTAGGATATTGCTTAGACTTAATTGTTAAATAATTCAAATTTATTTTCAATTTCCTGAACACACGGCGTATGATTAATGTGGGTTTATTAAATTGAGTTATTATAGGAATTATGCGACTTTGTCTATATAATTCATAGTGATTGGCTTTGTCACGCCTTTTGTTATGTGGCGGTATGAGATCATCGTGCGATAAAATGACTTCATTGTCGCCATCGAAGAACGCCTAGAGTTATATAGAGACTTTCCAAATCGGCCATTTGCATAACTAGCCGTAAAAATGTGTTTAAACATTAACAACAATCGTCGGCGATTGGCTGAATTTGAATCCGCAAAACTATATACATATATGTTATTCGAAATAAAACAAAAAGCAAAAAAAAACATAAACAGAGATAGCACTGGGGAACACAGAGCGCGAAGTGGAGGTAACCAAAAACCAGTTCTAAACAGTAGAAAGAGCGAAAAGCTGAAAACACCAAGCAACGCTGCTGTTGGTCGGGACGATTGGACGATGGGACCAACGTGGGGACCACCTTGATGCTGTTGCTCAGTTCGTCTTCTCCTCCAGCCATAACATACAATTGGATCGGGTAACTTTGAACTGGGCGTCTAGGTGTTGCTTGTCTCTCTTCTATGGTGTCCAAATTGATGTTTCAATAAAGACTATAAATTTATGACTAACGAATCAAGTGGCCAGACATTCCCATCGGTGGGGATACCTGGTAACGAGTAGGTGTCGCCATTGGTGCCACAATGAATTAATTTGGACAATTTATGAGCCAATCTCGCGGCTGACAACTAGCCTAGCAATAGGAATGTCTTCTTTTCTACCGCTCCGGTGGTCGATCGTTTCTATTTGAATTGAAAATTGAATTATAATTCGATGCCCCAACGCATCTGCATACATTAACGAATTGATCGGGCCACATAAATCTGGCAGCTGCGACACAATTAGCAGCCGCCGCCGATCCCAACTGACCAAAGCCGCCACCCAAAATTGACAGTTACCAAGCCACCAAAGCCACCAAAGCCACCAAACCACCAACCACCAGGCAGCCGATCCACTGAAATGTATGTACATAAATAGTCCGCATCGCATTGGCCAACAGCTGAAAGATAAACATAAGCGCAGAATCACACGATAATCTATGTCAAACCGATTTATGGTTACCCTCTCAGAACACATTTGATCTATTTATGATATGAGTTAATCATGAATATCATCGATAACATGACCGATAACAACGATATATACTTCTATTCAAGTTTTCTGTTGCAGCTTGCTTAATTTTTGATATTTTTTAAGGAAAAATCGTTTTAAATTCAATTTTTCTATATAAATTTCACTTGGTATATTGTTAGTTGTTATCGATTATCTATGACAAGCTAGTCCTATAAACTTAACTTCTGGTTGACAACACTTGCCATAAAATGCATATACTCAGTATACTCTATCCTTTTCAAAGACTCACCGAGAGCCGGAACCAAGAGCTGTCCACATTCTGTGCAGCCTTGCCATGGACTGACTCTTAAAATGTCTCATTTAAATAACTTGCATGCATTTAGTCATCCTTTTTGTCCCAAGTTGGCAACACCCGGCACTGGCCTGCCCGGCCTGCTCTGGCCTGGCTTGGACGTTGTCGTAGTCGTTGTCCAGGCATGCGCCCTGGACATAGAACGTCGGCCATCGGTGACGACGTCAACTTAAGTGGCCAGCCTGCAGTGGACAACGTTTGCGGTCAACGTTGTTGTCGCGGCCTCTCCAAGTGTCGAGAGTATGTAAATCTTTTGCTCGGTTGCCGATGCCGATGCCATAGCCATTGCCATTCTTGTTGGGATTGCAGGCAGTTGTCTCGCGTTGATCGATTTTGTCCACGTTCACGTCAATGTGGCTGCTGGGCTGCTGGCTGCTGGCTGCTGGCTTTGTCAGGGCTTTCAATTGTTGGCCTTAACAAAAGGATACATGTGCTATACATGTGTTGGGCCACAAAGATTTCCATCTGTGTGTGTGTGGACATAATGGAGACATTGGCGGTACATGCCGTTGCATTTTTATTGGACAATCGTCATCGATTGTTGTGCAAATGTTGCTGCACATTTACGAGTATTTGACAAATTTTTGCAAAAAACAAGAAAGAAAACAGATTTGTGTTGGAGCCGGAGCTGGAGCAGCTTTCAATTGTGGCACTATGAGTAACATGGAGCATTTTAATTAATTCAAATGCAATTCAGCTGCTGCTGAGGCGAGTGAAGATGCGCTGATTGAAGCTGAAAGGCAGCACGTGAGTGCAGACAGTAAACTTCAGTCAGTCAGACAACAGACAGCAGCCACTGTCACTTTTTTTTCTACTCTTCCTCTTTTCTTTCTGTACTGCAACGCCAGAACAGAGTTCGGAGCTCGGAGTCGGAGTCAGAGCCAAAGAGGGACGCTCATTCAGTAAACGTTTGTGATTTGTAACGATTGTGCAGTACATAAATCAGTCATGGATTTATTGCGAGAAATAAAATTTGCTGGCTTCGTCTTCATCTACCAGCTTCGGCTTCAGCTACAACTACAAATTTCTTAGTCTTGGTGAAGGTGAAGCATCTTCAGCTGTGGCTGCTGTTCATAGTGGAGCTGCTTCTTGGGTCGTGGTCGTGTGAGTGGCGCTGCGTGTGGGTCGCATAAATTTCACGCTTTGCGCAGGCGCTGCTACAAATCGATGTTCTGTTTTTTTGTGGTCTCTTTTTGGTTTTACATTTTTTATGTTTTCTTTTTGTTGTTGCTAGTATGTTGTATGTTTTGCTAGATTTTATGAAGCACGCGGCCGTGCAACGCCGTTGGCTCAAATCAATAGGGCCAATAGTTTAGTTTTGGCTTGACGGTCCCCAAAGCTCAAGACTGAACCAGGAAGTTGTAAGAGAAGAGCAAAACATGTGTTCAAAATATGTGCATAAAACTCTGACCTGCAATGTCTGTTGTCAGCCATTTGGAATGGAAATGCCACAAGGGCAGATCACGAGTCGTTGAGCAAACCATCCACTCTATAACTTGTCGTCTCCCCTGTTGCAACTTAGTTGGTAACTTGCCGCTTGCCGCTTGCCGCTTGCCACAACCCAACACGCAATGCCCTGCTAATTGTTAAGGCCTACAACAAATGTCCAACTGAAATGCAACTGCCAACTGCATTTCGCATTTCTTATTCGTATTCGTATTCGCATCATATCTGATCGCATGACAGTTCTCAATTACTTTTTCGGCATTTTCCAAACAAATAATGAAATACAAAAAGTCGTTATGAAAAATGTTTGCCATTTGCTGACAAATCGCTGGAAGGGTGAAAATTATGCAAGAAATTAAATTGTCTATTCACTGATTGATCACTTCTCATTTGTGCAGCTGATAATCTGATGAAATTTTGTATATTTCATAAGGTTAACTATATTGGAACACTTTGATAAATGTCTTTTTCGAACAATAGAAACCTATTTTTAGAGAGAGAACCTAATACTCTTCCCATCGAAGTGACTAATGTTGTCATATATTCATGTTCTGCGTCTAAATATCATATTTCTCTCTTGATGAATTGTTTAATTAAATGCTCAACGTGATATTATTATAACTAGTTATGTTTATCGTTGGGAATTATATATATTATTGAATTCTTTGGCATCCTTTGGTCGGGTGCATTGAACCCAAATCTTAGACTCGCGTTCAGTTTCCCTTTTTGCTTCAAATTGTTGCGCTGTTAAACGTTTTTTTTTTTTTGGGTTGTGTGCATATTCCCGTTAGCTTTTGCCTTATAAAACTTATAATTTATGGCTGGTAAACTTTGCCTAATCCCTGGCCTAATCGTCTGGAGCTGCTGCTGCTGCCTGCTGCATGCCAAAACCTAAAAAAGAAATAAAACAAAATAAAATAAAATAAAACGCCACGTTTCTTTTTTCTTGCAACTTTCTTGTGCGCGTTTCGTTTTCGTTTTCGATTCATTTTTTGGCTTCATAATTTATTATCGCTTCAAAGGCATCTCAATTATGGCTCCTGGCAGACATGAAACCCAAAGCCAAAGTCGAAGTTGGAGTCGAAGTCGAAAAACCAAAGCTACAAAGATATCTTCTACTCGTATCTGGCGTATCTTGGCAAATACAAATGCGTTCGCTTTGGTAAAAATCTGCGATCGAGGCGAGCAATTACAAAAGTTTAAACAAAACTCTGCAAAAGTTTATTCAATTAACTTTTTGTCGATGTCGTAACAAACTGAATGCCATTGCCCCAATAGACCTGGCTCTCATAACATAGATACTCAAGCTCTTTCCTTATGATTATGAACAGTTTATTGGTGTGAAAATGCGAGTTGCTTTTGTTGCTGCTGCTGCTGCTGCTGCTGCTGGAGTCGCTTCGCGGTTGCAGCTTCAATTTCAGGCACATTGCAATCGTGACGTGATTTTGATTGCCGCCAGCATTGCGGCTTAAACGAAGGGGATCGCCTTCCATTCTACTTCACCTTCTGCTCCTCTTGCTCCTTTTCCAACTCAAACTCCATCTCCTGCTGCTCCCGTGGCACAGCCATTGTTCTTGCAGCTTGTGGCATGGCGGGCAGCTCGGAGTGGCGCAACCAACCAGAGATTTGCACACTTTTACTTTCCACATCTCTGGCATTGTTCATTCAATTGCCCAATCTCCCACCATCCACCGTCAATTCCCAATCCCACTCTCCCTGCCCGGAACTATAAATCCAATCGCTCTATCATTTATGTCTGCGGGCAGAGTTTTATCGTAGACAAATTGTCGTCATGTCTGGGCGTCGTCTCCTGCATTTCAATTGAAGCCAAAACGAAGACATACTCTTAGAGCCATTGGGCAGGTGCCGCTGCGGCTATTGAATAGTTTTCTCTTTCTTTTTTGTTTGGTTTTTGGTGATTTCTCGTATTTGTCTGATTTATGCGACTATTCAAAATGTCAAAATTCAACACTTCAATGCTTGTCACAAACAAATGACAAAAATAACTGAGTATTTACTTGTAGCAAACGTAATAGACGATGTTTATATCCTGTAATTATAACTACTTGGATTATAACTAGTTTGTATCTTATGATGAATATATAGATAGAAGATTTGGTTAGTGAATGATATGCCTTTTTTCTATAGATCTTGGGTCTCAAGGAGCATCTGAATGATTGTATTATAAGGAGTTTCTCCAGAGTCTAAAGGAATCTTTTGGAATGCCAGAAAGAATCTTTAGAAAACGTTTGAAACCAATTAAAATCCTTTTGTCTATAGATCTTAGATCTCAAGGAGCATCTGAATGATTGTATTATAAGGAGTTTCTCCAGAGTCTAGAGGAATCTTTGGGATGCCAGAAAGAACGGTTGAAACCGATTAAAATCCTACAAGAAAGTCAATTTCATCTTTTGGAATGCCGGAAAGTGTCGCTAAGAATCTTTAAGAAACTTGAAACCGATTAAAATCCTGATAAAAGTCAGCATTGTAAGAGTTGAGAATTCCCAGCAAAGTCTATTCCATGCCACATCCAAACTCTACTGCCTCATGCCTAAGACTTGACTTTGAACAGAAGTCTTTCTGTCTTCCAAAAGAAATCTTTACTATTTTTGTTACCTATATCATTATATTGTCTATATACCCTGTGTATATATGTGTCTAGGGTATAAATTTACAAATTCCAAGCGTTGCTCGATGGAGGCATAGTTTGTTATTATTAGAAATTCCAGGCATAGAACCTTGTCCAGCCATTGACATATGAGAATATTGACAATTTGTGCCCCTCCTCCTCCTCCTCGAGTTGCCATAGGAAGTGCCACATACAAATGCACTTAGACAACGATTGTTGTTGCTGCTGTTGTTGTTGGAGTTGTTTTATATGAGAATGATGACAAATGGCTTCCATTTCCTTTTTGCTGATCGAAGGCCGATATCAGTTGATAGTTATGTGATGTATACCAAAAAAGACTCCTGTCTTGGAACTCAGTCGCAGTCGCAGTCTGAGACTCATTTTGGGGTATTCGAAAATTGCGGGGATCGTGTATTTCGTTTCATTTTCGGTAAGGGTATAAGATAAAAATGCGCTAATTACACGCACTGCGCACTCGTTAATTGAAGTTGTCAACGGGCATGTCAAAATATGCGATGCAATGCGATTCGATGCTGTTGAGGATGGGCTGAGGATGGGCAGAGGATGGGCAGAGTCTGCGATTTTGGGAGAGAGAGCTGTTAAGGTAGTAGTATATAATCAAAAGGGCATGCGACAATGTAGCCGCCCAATTATCTGTGAATTGAACTAAGCAAAACGAACCAAAACTGCTGCAAAACTACTGAAAAAGAGTTGAAAAACTGTTGAAAAACTGTTGCTGCAAATGGAGAAGAACAAAAAAAAGGCAATG
Organism: Hirtodrosophila trivittata; assembly: GCA_035045065.1. Taxonomy (NCBI): domain Eukaryota; kingdom Metazoa; phylum Arthropoda; class Insecta; order Diptera; family Drosophilidae; genus Hirtodrosophila; species Hirtodrosophila trivittata. The sequence continues at coordinate 15,152,058 of JAWNNK010001311.1, read as the reverse complement.
GCGCCATTAATTACCACAAAAACGGATACATTTCTTCATAATTAAGCGGGTGAATGACATATAGAGGCAGCTGGCGGCAGAAGCAAACCAATCCCATGGATCCAGCAGCAGCAGTTACCATGCTGCAAAGGTGACCAGCCTAATGACAACATCGCTTCCGACTCGCTGCACATTTGCAGCTGGGATAGGTGCAGTGGCTCCAAGTGCAGCTCTCCATCTTGCAACTCCATGGGCTCCATTAGCAGGAGTGATGCAGCGGCTAATAGAGAGGCATTACTCATGCTCAGCAGGACATCGTTATGGCCGCGTGTCTAGCCGGGATTCTTTTGCTATGAAGTTGGTCTCTTGGGTTGGTCTTCGGTTTGATCTTGCTCTTGCACTTGGTCGCGGTCTCGGTCTTGGTCTTGGTCTTCATCTCGGTCTTGGTCAAAACGCAGTGCGCAGTGTGCGTTCAGGCCTAAACATGCAATTGAGAAATTTATTAAAAATCATTTTCATTAATTTGGTTATTTATGCACAGGATCAAACATTCAATTAGGCTGATGTTATAAATCTCGCATTCATTTTTCACATGCTACAACCACGCGTCGCATCTATAAATCACACACACTGAGAATACGAACTGCAAACTGCAACTGCAACTGCAACTTCCACTTCAACTGCAACTTCAACTGCATTTGCAACAACCCACGGAACACTTGAAGTGCCTCCTTAGCTCCACTTCCCAGCTCATCTCTCATCTTAGCCCAGCTCTGGCAAAGCCAATTGAGCGAGTCGCTTTAATTGTCAATAAACCAAATAAACAAAATTCGTTTTGGTTTCTTTTTTTTTCTTTCGTTTTTTTTTTGTTTTGAAAGGTTAAAAGTGAAAGATCTCCTGCTGACTCGACTCTGTGCAACAATGACAAAATGCTTTACGAGTTATGATCCTGTTGTTGTTGCTGTTGTTGTTGTGCTCATTGTTATTGTCTCTTTAGTTTATGTTTTTGTTTTTATTATTATTTATTTTGTCATGTTCGAGCACGAGGAAAAAATGAGAGTAATAAGATGCACAAAACGCGATAAAAACAATAGCAAAATTCATATAAATCTTTGAGATACTCCAACTGCTTCTATAGACAATTGAATGCTCTATAGACTTAGACTCAGGACTTCCTTATAAATCTCTTATTAAATTACTTTGTTTAAAAGAGGTTTATAGTATATTGTTTTTATCCTGTGATATACCAATATCAATTGATTGATAGACTTAGGACTTCCTTATAAAATATCTAATCTCTGAAGTAAATCCTTTTTATTCTTTGATTTATATGCAATTGATTTGTCTAGAGACTTCAGACTTAAAGAAGAACTTTCTTCCTTGTCTAATCAAATTATTTACTCTAAAGCATATCCCATTTATCCTGTGATAGTCTTTAGACGTAAAGAAGCTCTTCTTTATAAATATCTCATCAAATTCCTTTACCTAAAAGAGGATTGAGATACTCTAGAGCATATCAATTGGATGATATATAGACTTAAGACTCAAAGAATGAACTTTCATATAAATACTTAAGCAATTTACTTCAATTTAAAAGAGGTTTTGAGTACTATAAAGTATATCCTTTTCGTCCTTGGTTCATATTAAATTTAAACCAAGTTTCGATTGATTATTTAGCAAAATCGTTGCCTCATTTGCTTGAGTTGTTAATATAGCCCGGCCAAGTGGAGGGCAATAAATTGACAAAGGCAAAAATCAGTTAACGAAACAACTGCAGGAAAAATAAAACTAAACAAATTTGGGACATTTGTTGCACTGACCTTTGGTTGACCTCCGATTGGCCTCTGCATAAGTAAGTAAATCTCAGCTGTGGAATGGTCTTAATAAGAGCTGCACAGCTGAGGACAAGGAAGCTAGCTTATCGTTTGCTCCAATCTTGGACAGAGATTGTGGGCTTTTCTCTCCTCCTCCGCCGCCGCCTCCACCTTCTCCTCCTGCTTCTCTATGTATTCCACATATAAGCGGCCGCCTGGCTAGAGATCATAAAATAAAGTTAATAAAAGCAAAATCAACTTTTGTTGTTGTTTGTTGCTTGGCTGGAGCTAAGGTTGAGGCTGAGTCTGGGGCTGGGGCTGGGGCTGGTTGGGCATCATCAAAAAGCCGACTGAATGGGGCGTGACACGACTATCAGCACGGCCAGGCCCCCTTTTGGTCTGATTTGTGTGTGCATTGGCTGTGGCCACAATTTTGATATAATAAATTGCATAGAAACATAAATTTAATTCTCAACGCCCCAGAACGACAGAGTCTAGCTTCCCTCTTAGCATAACAATTAAGACATCAACCGGAAGCAGTGAGAGAGGGAGAGAGTGGGAGAGAGAGGGAGATAGAGAGGGTGTTTTGCTTGTGTTTTCTTGGAGAAAGAGATAAACGCTGCAAGTTGCCTGTGACAAAATGGTGTATTGTAAGCTAATATCACACACACACACTCACACACACGCACACACAATAAGACTATAAATGGCGCTTTAGTTGGCGCTTTTCGCACTCTCACATATTTCAGAAGTGGACAACAAAAGACAACGATGCGCCCTTGATCCGCCCCAGCTTGGAACCACTCTTGGCCATAATCATAACCATAAGCAAAACCCCATAACGTTACGCACACTCACATTTGTTGTGTGTGTGTTTCCCCTCTTTATACACCCGTAGAATTGTGTATAGAGTCGGTGCCATTTGCCAGATGATGGCTCTGCTCGCGCTGTGCGCGCGCTGATTGATGACTTTCATTTGCCATTCGGACAGGGCTACATTAATATCAACAACAGCCTCCTCCAGCCAAGCGGAGCCAGCGCAGTCAGCGCAGTCAGCCTGTGTTGGAGTCAGCCCCTTTAGCCAGAGCCGCTGCTCATCAGCGTTTGCTCTGGAGCTGCGCATCATCAGTGGCTGCGGCATCCTCTCGCTTTCGGAAGGCGTCACAGTTGCGCAGGGAACACCCAGGAATTCGAGGCATTTTATGGCCACTGGTGTGCGTGTGTGTGTGTGTGTGTTTGACTATTGTATGGCGAGTGTTTGCACAACCATCCACAAATCCACAAATCCACTTTCCATTAGGTACACACATGCGAGCATAATCGTTCTGGGCCGTGTTAAATTTATGAGTACTCGCATTTAGTTGTAGTCACTGTTTGTTTGCACTCTACTTCTCCTCCGTTCAGGGCATATTAACTCAAGCATTTAGTTTGCAACAAGCTAAAGGGTTTACCTTATGATCAGATATATATATATATATATACTATATATATATTAGTTTATCTTTATATATAATCTAACTTATAAACATAACTGTAGAGCTGCGTCGTTGAGCGTACAAAAGACTCACTCTAAAGCTGCTGGAGTAGTCACCAGCAGTTGCCAGTTGCCAGTTGGAGCATTGGAATCATTACTCACGCGCACTAATCCCAGCGACTCCATTTGCCAGCTGGACGCTGAAGACAAGAAAGCCATGAAGCCACCAGCACCAAGGCAAGAAAAATCACATGAGCAGCATTTAAAGATTTGGGCCGCAAAAGCGGAAAAGCAACTGAGGCGAGGCGAGAGTCAGCGGCGAGACAACGACGATAAGCAGCTCGGAAAAACTGCAGAGGCTGTAAGCCAGGCGCAATTGAGTTGTTCCCCTGGCCAACTGGTTGCTCCTTGGTTGCTCCAACTGCTGCTGCTTCAGCTGAAGCTGAAGCTGAAGCTCTTCCTCCTAAGCATGTGCTGCACGTAATGGTGTTGCATTTATTAAAGGCTTTTGTGCGTGCGGGCCAGGCTGTGGCACCACAGTGTTGCACACACATACAGACACACTCTCTCTCTCTGTCTCTCTCTCTCTCTGAGATGGGATGTCCGACTCTGAGATGCTTAATCCATAAATGGAAATTAATGGTTTAAATACGAATGTATTCGGCGGTCATGTGTTACCTCTGGGACGCTCCTCGCAGTCGGAGCCTGGGACAGGCTAATGGCTCTGGCCTCGTAACGGTACCATTTGAGTGCCACTGCATTTGCGCTGAGGCAAGCAAAAATATTAAGACATAAATGTCGTCAACAATGATACGGACCAGGGACCAGGGACTGTGGACTTAGAGACTGCGACTCTGGCAAGACTGTGGGACAGCAGGACTTTTTGTTGACTGTGTGTAGGCGGCACAGTGGAGCAACTACATGCAAACAGTGCTCAAAATGGCTTTTCAATTAAGGCCGCCTAGCACATTATCCATATATCATCTGATTGGCTGTCGTAATGAGCACAACAATGCTTTAAATGCCCAACACATAATCAGTAGACAGATTAGCGCCCACCACATGGACACCACATGGACACTACTAGCACCACCTCACCAGCCACCAGCGGGCACCATTGTTGAGCCATTTGGCTGGCCCTTTCTTGGGTCATTTGCAGAGCGCAATCCTAGGTTAAGTCCCGAGGGTTGCCGGTGACCGTCCTGGTCACTATAAGTGCATATAAAAAATGATACCACAATTTATGGGCGACATCTAATGGCGTTCACTTCACAAGCACAGGCACAGCCGTATCTATATACACATCCACATCCACAACGACAGCCACAGAGGCACAGAGACGCTTGCAACAGTGTTGGCGGATTTGTGCTTTTGCCAGCCAACGCAGCCAACGTTGCAGTTGCAGTTGCTGTTGTTGTTGCAGCACATCTCATAAAACATAATCAAGTTCACATTCACCAACCGCCCGGCGACAATGGCAGCCGCATCCTGCCTAGACTCAAGCTCCACCTTACCCTTCCTCCCTCCCTCCCTGCCTTGCCTCCTCTTGGACTATGCAAGATTAATTTTCAACCATATTGTCATATTTCCCTGTCGCATGCGTCACTTTAGCTCTTGCTGCATGTTGCATGTTCCATTCTTATAAGCGTTTTGATTCCATTAACACACACACTTGCATCCTGGCTGCTCCGTTCCTCCCAGAGAGATATCAGTTCTCGAAACTACACAATATTTCCATAACTTTTGCTCCAAATTATTTGCCATTTGGTTGCTGGCATTGAACGCATTTATCATCTGGCACGTAACTGGCGTGAGGTGTGTATTAATTGTTAACCATTTGGCATATGGCAATCGCATCCATTGCATCCACCTCGGATTCACTTCCATCCATTTGCTGCGCGTAGGCGTGTCCTCATGTGGGCGTGTGCATTGCCGCCACATCTGGAAGCATTGCCTGGCATTAATATTGTCAATTGGAATGCATTTAATGCATTTTCACAGCTCCTCCAATGCCATTGGGAACGGAAAAGCAGCTTTAACCTGCAAAGGCATTTGATATGATACAATACGATCTGAGATTGGCGACTTGAGACCTATTTATAAGCTTTGAACTGAACTTTATTTACTTTCTTCCTCGTCTTATGTAAATTAGCTGGCAACCGCGAGTACTTAACAGTATCATAAGTACTCGTATTTCATATTTTTCACTTTTTGCGCTTTTGTTGAGCTTCAACAATAGTCAGAAAATATTTGAGTTCGGCTGTTTTGGCTACATCTGCTTTTGACGCGAGTTCGTTGCCTAAGTCTTTTGTTTGCAGACCACACGCAGCGGGCGCACAACACTCACCGAGCAGCTGCTCCAAAGAGTACGATAATAATATCATGCTGGATGAGCAGCTTGTTGTAATTGAGGAGCAGGAGAAGCAGAAGGGGTGGATTTCACTTATTTGAGAAAAACGAAACAAGCCCGTTAACAATTTGTGCAAAACATTTGCCCAGCCCCGAAAAAGAAAAAGATGCGAATAAACAAAGCCAAGGTTCAGGTTCTTCTGGGAGTTCCACAACAAGCAGTAGGAGCTATAGATAGGAGGAGCGGCAGGAGGTGAAGGAGGAGGCGGACGCTTCGACAACGCACGCCTGTTCGCATTCAATAAATAAAATGTCAAAACAATAATGAAATGAATTATGAGCGCGCATCAGCAGCGACGGCATCCGAGGCAGCTCCGGCAGTTGGGGGCAACTCCGAATGGAAGTTGAGGCGCACGTTGAGGCAGGGCGGCGTGGGCTACCAATCCGTAGCCGTGGCCTGGTCAATTTCTTGTTGCTTTTATTTATTGATTTCGTGCGTATGCACAATCAGCACACGGCACACAGACTACAGGCTACATCAGTGCATCATCCAAAGCGTTGCCACAGAACCCCTTGGTCAGCCATGGCAACCGTGGCAGCCGTGGCAACATTCTCTGTAATGTGGTTACAATTGTCAGAACGCTCGTTTGCCCAGCGATTGGCTGCAAGGGCCTCCGGCAGACGCGTAATGAAATGCTGCACATGTGTGTGTGCAGTGTGTGTGTGTACTTTCTGCTGGATTACCAGCCATGTGTGTGTGTGTATGTCGCTTTTACATACGATTTACTCGATCGGCTAACGCCAGGCGAAACGCAATCAAAACTTTCGCTCCCAAACGAAAAAAAAGCAATTATTTCGATAAAAATGACCATTTACTGTCGTTTTGTGGATATTGAGATCCAATTTACGAGTGTGTGTAGCTCTCTGTGTGTGTGTGTGTGTGTGTACGGTTAACCATGGAGTACGGAGCGAGGGAGTAAGCTTGATATTGATGCCAAGCAACGTTGCTTATAGCCCAGACATGCTGTGGCTCTTGTTTTGGGGACTTTCCTTTAACTGGGTCAAGGGAATGTACAAATGAATTAAAGATAATAATTTCTGCTTTTTGCCACTATATCATCATTATCCCCATATTCAAATCACAATCAGAGCTTGTTATAAACCAGAACTTTTGATCATGATCCTCCCTACTGGGCGATCAACTCATTTATAACGACAATTGCCTGTCATATCGTAAGAATCGATTTAAGGTCCCAAGAAATAGTTAATACTTTGTATGAGGTTACTCCATATCAACTGCTTGTATATCAATAAAGATCTTCTCAAGTATATTCCTGATCAGCTTCCATCAGATATAGATTCGATATCAGAGACTATAAAAACTAGGTACATAAAATTTCATATGAAGTTATTATAGAATGAAAACTTTTCTCTACAAGTTTCTCTTGAGCGGTGGATAAAGAGCGGAAAATTGTAGAGAGTTTTCCATTATTTAGAGTTTTACTGTACCAGAAAAGTATATAAGATATCACTACTCAAATTGTTCATTGAATCTACTTCATTTAGTTGAGTTCACTTTGATTCTACTCTAAGTATTTCACACCTGAGCTTAGATAATAGTTTCCAGGTTATATTCTTGCTTCTATATGGACTTTATCAAGCACTCTCTATATGGGTTGTAGAGGAGAGAACTGTAGAGAGTTGTCCATTATGTAGGGTTTCACTGTATCATAAGTAGAAAAGGGCTTAAATTTCATAAGTCAAATCACGACTTTAGCTAGATAAGTTCTATCAGACTCTGCTCAAAGTATTTCACACCTGAGTTCATAGAATATTTTTCAGGTTATATTCTTTCCTCTACATTAACTTAATCAAGCACTCTTTATATGTAGGATTGTCGAGGAGAAATCTGTTGATCATTATGTAGGGCTCCACTGTATCATACGTAAAAAAGGATTCAATATTTTGATAGCCAAATCGTTTCTTCAGCTGAGTTTACCTACTTAAGCTCAGCTGGACTCTGATTTAAGTATTTCACACCTGAGATTAGATAGTTTCTAGGTTAGATTCTTACTTCTTTTAACTGTCAAGTACTCCCTTTATGGGTTCTAAGGGTGAAAACTGTAGAGAGTTGTCCATTATGTAGGGCTACACTGTATCATAAGTAGAAAAGGGCTTCGATTTCAAAAGACAAATCGCAGCTTCAGCTGGATATCTTCTATCAGACTCTGGTCTAAGTATTTCACACCTGAGTTTAAGGCCATATTCTTACTCCTAATTTAACTTTATCATGCACTCCCTATATGGGTTTATCTACTATTACTATATATGATATTATATGTCTTGAATTTACATGCTATTTCGCAAGTTGCCACATTAAATCCAACTTGAATAGATTTTAACTATGCGTAGCGTTATTATTATTATTATTATTAATATTATTGTTGGTGCTAAAAAGTGCCCCCACTCATGAAACTTGTTTCGAATTGGGGGCTTAGAGGCTACTCGTATTTTAGAGCCCATAACGTGTGTCATATGAATATATACGAATACACGAATATTCGATTATTCATGTTGGGTTTAATATCAATGTAATACTCGGAGATTTATGTGCTCGCTGGATTTTTATGATGCACTTAAGCTCTGGCCACTTAGCCATTTTTGGCTTGCAAATTATTATTGTGGCTCCGGTTTTGGTGGGGAGGGGGAGGAAGGGGAGGGGTGGGGTGAAGACGACGACGACAAATAAGGCGTAAGATTTGAAACGCCCAAAAGAAATCGATTTGAAAAATATTTTGATATGCTTGTATATTTTATATGGCTCTAAACTCATTTGTTGCCTAACGTATTTGCCATAAAAACTTAACACACACACACACACACATACTCAGTTGACCACGCATGCATAAATATTTTAACGATCTTCAGTATAAGCTGGTTTCGGTGGCCCTAGGCCGAAGCTGAAGCTGGAGCTGGAGCTGGAGCTGAAGCTGTGGTAAGCCTTATTTGGATCAAGATAAAAATTATGTATGATCAAAAATCAGTTTGACAACAAAATGCTTTATGTGCGCAATTCTTAACGCTGCAATTTAACAAAACGGCACATTAAGATGAAGATGCAGAGGATGTGGCATAGGGGGAGTAACCCAATTTCTGTGTGCCTTGTGTGGGAATCCAAGGCAGCAGATGAAGCAGAATGGAAGTGTGTGCTTGTCCTGTGGTTGGCCCCTTACTCGTACGTTGATTAAACGTTACTGGCATGCTAATAAGGGCGGCAGCAGCAGCGACGGCAACGGCAACGGCGACGGCAGCAGCGGCAACATTTCACCCGGGCGAAAGTAGTCAAAGTTGAATGGCCCCCCATCCTGACCGACGCCCGCAATCATTCATCATAAACGCGGTAACCGATCGGCAGCCGCATCACGACAGCCAACGGCCAACCAAGCAACCGACCGAACAGCCAACCGAACAGCCAACCAACCAACCAACCGGCTAAAGGCATGTGGCATGAGGGATCTTTGGCAGTTGCCTGCCACCATATCTTCAACGTCGATCAATGCAAATTTTTGCGCCGATCAAAACTGGCCAACAGCCTACGCAGCGATCCAGCGATCCGGCGATGCGGCGACGTCAGCAGCGGCTCAAGAATTATTATTAAATTCGATATAAATAATATTTTCAAGCGCGTTCCCAATATAAAACCCCCTTCAACCCTTTCTACCCTCTATCCATGCCACCCCTTTTGTCTTGCCCCTGCCTCTGTCGGTGTTGCTGATTAATAAAAGACGGACTGCGGCTGCGGCTGCTGTGGCAGCAGCGCTCGATGGCCTGCGGTGCTTAAATTCTGAGGCATCTGTCAAACTGAGCGAAGGTGCACGTTTTGTATGCACAGCTTGGTGCCAGAGCCAGTGCCAGAGCCAGTGCCACAGCCAGGACGTGGACTCCAGCTCAGACTCCGTCTCCATCTCCGTCTCCTTCTCCTTCTCCATCTTCAATTCAGCTGCAGACCCACCGAGCAGCTCGCTGGAATTGGTGTTCAAATATTTTTGAAAAAATACTTTGCATATGTGACACTCGCATAATAACGCTTCAATTAAGCTCGACTCGGAGCTGGACTTGCACCTCGTACGGGCTACTCTCTGTGGGCCGCTCTCTCTCTGCTCCTTTGACACGATTTTCATGCGTTTTTTTGGTGCGCTTCCAGATGCATATCAATAAGATCTGACGTCAATTTTGATAAGCGAACGCATATTATTATTGTTATTATTAGCAATATACAGGTCCAGGCTCCACTCTCCACTCCGTGGCTTCCGTCTCGCTGCCTGCTCTCCTGCTCCTCCTTCTGCTTCTGCTTCTCTCGGCAGAGGAAGATCACTTATAATAAGCACCAGCAGCAGCGGCGGCAGAGCACAAAATCCCTTCGAGCATTTCGCTGCATCGACGTTCGCCACGGATATCAGGCAACAATCGACATATGCAAAAAAAATACGAAAAAAAAAAACAAAAAATATAAAAAATAAAAACAAAAATAAAAAAAAATAAAGGAAAATTCCTGAAGCAGCAAAAGGCGAGCAGAATAAAACAAGAATTATGCAAAAATTATGCAAGCCGCAACAATTTACAAAGTGCTCGCTCAGCTGCACAGTGGAACAAAGGTCTAAGAAAAGAAGAGATATGTATATATATATAATAGGAGATCTAAGATAAGTCTGAAGAAGCTAAAACATATCGTTGACCTATAATTATAATGTCTGAAAACTGAACTCAAGCTGCAAAGTTTTGCCTGAAGTTTTCATATCGTAAGAAAAGTTGCTCCGAAGTTATAGAAGATTATAATATGTATATTATTATTATCATATATATAGTATCATATATGCAATAATCTTATTTCTCTGGGGAAGCCTCCACTTTAATCTTAGGCATCTTTTGTGCTTTGGTCACACTGTGCGATCGATTTGTGGAATAGATAAAAGTTGACGTTTTGATCGATATTTATTATTGGTTCACATGCCACAAGTACTCGTATATAGTAGTAGCTATGATGGCGACGAACCCAACTGGCGACTGGCGACTTGACCAGTTGCTCCAAAATGTCCTGCAGTGTTGGCAATCGTTGATGATCTTAGACAGAAGCTTGGCCCAAAACGCAAAAGGGGCGGAACTGTGATTTAAGATTTCATTTGTTAGTTGGGGGCCAAAACAATTTGTTACTGTTGCAACAGACAAGCCCGTTGTATGTTGTATGTTGTATGTTGTACGACTTCCTCTGGCCCAGTATGGTGTGCATGGTGCATGTGCGTCCTGGCTTGGCCTGGAATGGCCTCATCTGGCTGCACTCTCGAATACATTTGTAGTAATCACGAGTTATCGTCGCATTTGGACATTTTAAAAGGTCATAACTTAAAACCTTATCTGCAGCGACGGCAGACGGACAAGACGACACAGCGAGAAACCCGGGCGACATGCGACACGAACACACGACATATACACACACACACAGACGCAGACGCACACACGCACACCTATAAGGTCGACATTGCACCCAAAATGTACCCGAAATTGAGCAAAAGAGCAAAAGGATAACATGAGAATAGCAGAAACGGAGCGCCATAGCCAAAGTCAGAGTCGAAACACGCAACTCCAGAGAAAAAGAAAGAGAGGGAGGAGACAGACAGACAGAGAGAGAGAGGGAGAGTGAGCGAAAGAGGTCTCAGAAATGGTCTCAGAAGATGTTACCATTGCATTCCATTGAGCGCGCTCCGATAATGAGCCACAAACACATGCAAACACACACACATACAATTACACTCACGCACACACACATACACAGGACACAGTCTGTGAGAGGTTGCGCTAAAAGCGAAATGATAAGCTGACAGCTTCGGAGTAGGCGACCAAATCTTTCGGGGCACTTCCTTCGGCCAAAACCCATGCGACGTCGGGCTCTCTGTTTGTTTTTATGATGCCAACGGGGGGGATATATGTACATATCTATATGGCCACTAACTCCAACTCCAACTGGCCGGACTCGGGTACGATCTTGTGCTATGACTCAGCCTGGGTCACTTGCCGTCACTTTGGGGTGCGCCCAAATGACGATCTGCATTAGAGAAGCGGCAAAAGGCAAAAACGCAATTAACTTTGTTCTTTTTTGCCTACGAATCACACACACAGGCACACACACCTAACATTTGGTTTTCATTCATGATTTTAGCGCTCAATCGAAATGTTTATTGCTTAGAAATATTATAGAGTTTTTAGTATTCGTGTTGGACATATATAAAAACCTATAAACGGAAGGATTAAACGTTGTGAACATGAAATTCTGTGTGAGAGTTTCATTTAAATGTATAATTCGAGTGTAATCAAAAATGAATAAAAACTGTGAATGAACAAATTTTGAGTGTGCGATGACATAAAGATTTATATGGATCTATAAAGATGCTTATGCTAATCTTTCCTTAAGTTACGGAAAAACCCAATGCGAAATTGTGAAGGTTTTTTTTAGAATGTCAATGCTAAAAAATTTACCTTTCGAAATATATAAAATGCGGAATGCGGTTTTAACTACTAATCTGAGCAGGATCCGTGATGAGTGAGATCGTTCAACTAATATCAGCTGCTGTCTGGTGAAATTCTACCCAGACTTTGGGTTTTTCTCCTTTTCATTTTCATTTTCATTCTCTGATGCGGTAGATCCTTGAATTTGAAAGGAATTTAATGAAGCGCATAAATGCTGTTTCGTCTCTGTTTCAGAGTCGATAAGTTTTCTAATGCCTTTGGCTCTCGGATATCAACGTAATTATGGAACAGCCGGCAAACAGCAACAACAACAACAACAACAACAACAACAACAACAATAATAAACAACAATTTAAACAACTCCAGACATTTTCTTTTGTTACCATTTTCATTTGCGGCCTTTTATTTAGAAATGAGATACCCAATGGGCATACAAGTACATATATATATATATATACCTTTTGCCCGATTATCATCTAACTGTGTGTACATACTATGCCTCTTCTTCTTCTTCGTCTGTTTCTCAGGTTGTGCATGTGTGTGTGTGTGTGTTGACATTCCTTTTTCTTTCTTTTTTTTATACTTTCTGTGACATTTTCTACGAAAACTCAATACAAATACGAGTCCCTAGATGATAGCTAGCACTCCCATTCAATGACAAGCCTTAAATTTACGACAATAGACGGACAGGTAAGAGTATAAGCGAGAGCTCGGGATTGGGATTTGGATTGCGTTTTGGGTAGGGGTCGAGGTTCACTTATAGCCCTTCAGCGATACGCAGATGACTATCGCAACTGGACTGACGACAAAGTCGGCACAGATGACTCATCAAATTAGCGTCTACAGGGCGCGCGGGGCGATAAGCAGCAGCCCGAAGGATTAGCGTACCATCAATGGAAAGAAAGAGACAGAGACAGATAGAGAGAGAGAGAGAGGGAGAGGAAAAGAAAAGTGCTCATATCGTATAACAAACAGAGCGTTGGCCACTCGAGAATTGACACTGACTGGGCAGAGTTTAGCCTATTCTATGGGAAAACTGGGAAACTGATTGCATTTCACTGGCAGAGACCACCCTCGTAAAGAAGAAGAAGCAGCAGATCAAGCGTTTGTCAAGCGATTATTAATTGCTGGCATTTGTTATTAGTTAATTGGGTTCAGTTCTGGGCAGGAGCACTAACAGAGATTCAAGTCGGAGTCGGGAATCGGGAGAAGAGAAATCCTCTCTGCAGTATCATGTTTTTACAGTTAGTCGCGCAATTATTCGTTCAATTTACACAGGAAGCTTTTGTCGCTGATGAACGCGGTACGGGCGATAATCCGACAGCAAAATATGCGAACGTTAATTACGCTTTTGAGAACGTTTTACCCACAGACAGGCAGATGGGCTGGATGGATGGAGGGAGGGAGGTGGAGATGGAGATGGAGGACAGGGATCGGGATCCGCATTGTTGGTTAGTTTAGCAGAAGATGCTGGGGCATCGCTTGATGCCTGACGGCAGATAATGTTGATCGCATGAATGATGGAATCGAACGCGGCTGCCACAACATGCGTCTGCCACGACGGGTTCTGATCGATTAGAGAGCTGTCTCGGAGATTCACTAGCAACTTGCAGACTTTTGCCTGATTGAAAGCTTGCAAATTGTTTCAGAATCTGCGGCACTTACGCACATCTCACATGATGTTGAGTTCCCTCTCTCTCTCTCTTCATCTCTCTCTCTGGATGTGTCATTCGATTCCTGCTTAATGTCAACTCGTAAATGTTTAGATTGAATTCTTTTTATGTGGCGTCTTTTGTTCCCTTCGGTCGCAGCCCTCACACTGAGCACCAAATCATTTATCTTGACCCTAAGTGCTGCATGTGGCGTTACTTTCGTTTCTGATTAATTTGGGCTAATTTGTTAAGTAATAAAAGGCAGAAAAGGCAGGCAAAGGGTTCAGCCCAAAACGAAGTTGTAAAAATAATATAAAAACAGTTTGAAACAAATTCTCTCGTGATCTTCATTGGTTTGCAGCGATTTATTAACACTTAACATGGAAACATTCCCAAGACCCCAACTCACATATACTCACTGCGTAGGAGCGTAGCAGCTCCTCTCCAAAGTAGGGCGCCAAATTGTGCACGTTGCCAGCCTGCGGGTTGCCCAGCTCCATCCGATCTCAATCCGATCTCGAGCAGGCCCGGAGCATTAAGACGGGTTTAGTATTTCGATTATTGACTTCCATCCTGCCCCGCATGCAACATCTCGGCAGCAGCGGGTGGTGTCCATTGTCCATTGAAGCCAATGTTGCTGCTGGTTATTGTTAAAGTTGCCTTTCAATGGGAAAACTTCATTTAATTGCCTGCTGAAGCAGAGGAAAGCGTTAATGCATTTCGGGAATGTTATCATCAATATTCAAGCATGTAAATATAGGACGAGAAAGGATGTTAAAACTATCCAAAGATATATATAATTTGCAGCTTTGATTAGGTATCTTCAAGGGAAGTTCCAGCTATATCTATACGATGAACTCTAAGGATATTGAAACTATCCACAGCTATATATATATGATAATATAATACTATCTGCTAGATTATCCTTTTGCCTTGCACCTTTGATTAGGTTTCTTAAAGGGAAATTCAAGCTATATCTATCAGATAAGCTCTAAGGATATTAAAACTATCCACAGATATATATATGATCATTAATTAGTATCTGCTAGAGTATCCTTACAGTATCTTAAAGGGAAGTTCCAGTTATATATATATCAGATAAGACTATCCACAGATATAAATATATATATAATCATTCATTAGTATCTGCTAGAGTATCCTTGTGCCTTACACCTTTGATAAGACACTTAAAAGGAAGTTCTAGCTTTATATATATCAGATAAACTCTAAGGATATTAAAACTATCGACACATATAACAATATATGATCATCCTAGAGTCTTTCTTTTGCCTTGCACCTTTGATGAGACTCTTCAAGGGAACTTATAGATGAATTCTCAGTAGCTTTTATGGCTAAAACACAATCTGATTATCTTAGCCAGAAATAAGGAACAGCCTAACTAGTTGTTAGTCCAAGCAAATTTACGACTTAAAACAGTAGTCAAATTTCTTAGGAATTCACATAAAACAATAAAAAAGCAAAACAAATGTTTCGACAAGTTAATAGATTACGACTCGTTACGTTCATTACCTTCTTGACAAGGTTTTAGTTAGAGCCAGGCTTAGACCATATATACCAATATATATATATATATATGAGTACTAAGATCATGTCTAATGCCAGCAACACATTTGCGTCAATTAATTTATTAATAAAACACGATAAAAAAGCGCATAGAGTCGACTCTGGGAGTCGCGGCCACCTGTTCACCTGTTCTCATCTGTTTTCATCTGTTTTTTTTTCTGTTTTTTTTTGTGGTTCGTGTCCAAGTCCATGTCTTTGCCTGCCTAATTCATATGTCACGTTCCTCGTTCGCCTCGTTCGCCGGTTTGGCAGCGGTTTTCGGTTGCGGCTGCGGCTGCGGCTGAGGCTGAGATTGCGATAAACTGCGAAACATGGTTACAACTTGCTGTGGCACAACAACAACAACAACAACAACAATTGCAACAAAAGACGAGTAGCTGCGTTCTGAATGATCAGCAGACAGTTGTGTCTGTCTGTCTGTGTGTGTGTGTGAATAAGACAGACTAAGAAAGAAAGAGAGAGAGAGAGTTGGGGGCCGTTTTACACTCATAAAATTAAATCAACAACAATTTTATAATTTGGCGCATTAAATCAACTGTGGGCAGTGCCCGCAGCCATGCCCCCATAGCGTTATAGTATACCCTATTCCCCGCCCAGATCCGCTCTCCGCTCTCTCCTAAACGTGCGGCTAGGCTACCGTCTAAAGCCAAAACGGACCACGTAGCACACAATCAGGCGCGTGCAATCTTAATGGATAAATTATTGAGGCAAGTAGCCAGGCGACGTCGTATCCAGACTCAATGTTGCTGCTGCTGCTGCCTGGTGGCAATTCCAGGTCTCTCGCTACGCAGTCGGAACCTAACAACAATTGGCGTTGTGTGTGTGTGTGTGGTGTGTGTGTGCGCGCTCGTTATGTCATAATCGCATTACTTAACGGCCTGCGTTATATAATAATCATTTATTAATTTGTTAACGGGCCACGCCAGCTGAAAGCCAGTTGCTGCCAGTTGCCAGTTGGCCAAGTACGTGCCACAAATCAGAGGAACAACAAGCAGAACTGAGAACAGAGTTCTGCTTCTCAGATTTATCAATTATATAATATCAGTCGTGTCCACTTCCGTTGATCAATAAACTGATTCAGGAACTCAATTATAACTTTATTATTGTATAAGATAAACCCCAATAACAATTCTAACTTTTCGTGAAATCAGAAATCGTTTAGACACGATTAAATATTAATGAATGTTCTCTCTCTCTCCCTCTTTATCTATCATTAATGACTTTAAATAGGTCCCAGTTAACTTAAGTTGAATCAATGTCAAAAACACGAAACTGATTCATTTCAATTAGCGAACTCGACGATCAATTTGTAAGTTTCCAAATAGTTCATAGACGACGCAGGGCATACCCTTATATCAGCTATAGGGTATACCGAAAGCTGACAAAGTTTGTGTAGCAATTTGCAGCTAAGTTCTTGACACTTCAGCGCACTGGCCACGCCCCACTATTAGCACCCGCCCTTGCAGCTAGCCTACCGTTTTTGTAGAAAAACAGTCTCTGAATTGTCTTGGCCTGGCCAGCACGCCCTCGACTTTTCTTCTGCCAATGCTAACCTCTAATTTGGCGGCAGCGCATTTTTATTGCCAACTCGAAGTCCGACTTCAGTTCTTACTCCAAGTCCAGCTCCAGGTCCAACTCCAGCTCCTACTCCCTTTGTTCATTCAGAGAGGAGTTGCAAAACGCAAACACGCGCCTCAGTTAATGACACAGTCGTATTTAAGTAAGGGTTTCTGGTTTTGGTTCTGGTTCTTGTTCTGATTGTGTTTCTTTTTCTGCATTTGGTTTGAATTGAATCGAATTGCCGCTTACCTTATGATTTGGCACGTGTTTTTTATTATTGCCAAGGCTCGGGTCATTTCTGCCGAAAATTGGCATTTCCATTTCTCATTTCACTTAAATGAGGCGTTCCAAATGAGCTGCCACACGAGTTGCCCCAAAAGAAAACAAAAAATGAATTGCTTGTTTAACGCTAATGAGTGATCATTTAATGACCCAACACCAACACACACTCTCACACACACACTGAGAGACAGACAAAACGCCAATTAGCTGCACGCTATTTGAACTCTGATTTAACCAGACTGAATGTCAAACTGACAGAGAGACAGACAGACAGACGGCCAGACAGTCAGACAGAGTCGTCAGACTAAATTTTAATTGGAATTTAAGTCGAGGCCATAAAATTTGGCCTAATGAACTGCAACGTGAAACGTGCTGGCTGCAACACCTACACCAGACCTACGCCATAAAACTGCCTTCAGTTCTACTCAAAACTAAACGAAAACCATAAATATATTTCTAAAAATATAGATAAATATGTGAATCCATCAAAAATATACTAAAAATTATTGTTTTTCAAGCTAGAAAGTTATTGATTGCGCCCGATTAGCTTTGGTCTATAAACTGTGGGTGGCTATCCTAAGAATTGGGTTAATCTGCCCTGATTTGGCTGTAGATCCAAAGATCTCTTCTATACTTTATGCTAAATATGTATCTATAAGATACTTTTCCTAAGATTATGATCTCTTTTGAGTATTAAATAAAAGATTACTTCTAGATCCAAAGATCTCTTCTATTCTATATGCAAAATATGTATCTATAAGATACTTTTCCTAAGACTATGATATTTTTTGAGTATTATATAAAAGATTACCTCTATACTATATCCAAAACATAGATCTATCTATCTGACTTCTATTGATTCTACTGAAGGTTGCTGAAGTCCTTTAAGATACTTTTTCTAAGACTGTGATATGTTCTGAGTATTATATAAAAGATTACTTTTAGATCCAAAGATATACTTCTATACTATATGCAAAATATGTATCTATTGATTGTGTTGAAGAGAACTGAAGTCCTTTAAGATACTTTTCCTAAGACTGTGATATGTTCTGAGTATTATATAAAAGATTACCTCTATACTATATCCAAAACATAGATCTGTCTATCTGACTTCTATTGATTCTACTGAAGGTTGCTGAAGTCCTTTAAGATACTTTTTCTAAGATTATGATACTTTTGAAGTATTATAAACAAGATTATTTCTAGATCTAAAGATCCCTTCTATACTATCTATATGCAAAATATGTATCTATTGATCGTATTGATGATATATTTTGAGTATTATATAAAAGATTTCTTCTATACTAATCCAAAACATGTATCTATATATCTATTGATTGTATTAAAGCTTGCTGAAGTCCTTTAAGATACTTTTCTTAAGTCTACATGATATCTGTTAAGTATTACATACAAGTTGCATCCCCTTCCCATATCGATTTATAGATATTTATAGTGAATCAAAGTTCTCTAAATTACCTTGAATTCTAAGCAGAAGTGGATGCTTCCGTTGCTTCTGTTCCAAGGATCCTTAAACACCTTTTTGTACACTATCCAAAGAATGCTTCCAGCTCTCTGAAATATTACAGAACACATCAGTTGCCTACGCGACTTGCACCCACGAAATGCTTCTAGTTGTATGAAGACTCACCAGCATCAGAAGCAGCATATCATCAGCCACATGGTAGTGCATCTAAACTGGACATCAATATTTGCTTTCGGCACTTGAGTGGAGGCTGCAAGTTGTTGTTGTTGTTGCTGCAAGTCGCTTAATTAATTGCCTCAACTTATTTGACAGCGTTGCGCTGAGGCAACTATAAATAATGAGAGCTTTCTATAAATCATTTGCGAGCTGCCACTGCAGGACATGGATATGGATGTGCTTGTGCTTGTAGCTGTGGTTGTGGACATGAGCTGGGGTGCACTCATACACGTGTCTTTGCATGCGTTTGATAAGCGCTCTCGAAAAAGACCTGCAAGGAAAATAGCTTAATATGCGGCCAACAACAGCTGCGGCCCCATCCTGGCCAGACCCAGACGCAGACGCACTGACAGACGCCTAAGAGCTGAGATGTGGTTTCACTATGACTATGCCAAGTCTCCGTATGAGTATGTATATTTATAGTTAAAAGCGCCAAAGGCCGAAAAGCTCGTACGCAAAATATAAATATCCATATGGCTGGGCACGCACACGCGCCCTATAGACAAGGCTATAGACTACTACCACATACGAGGAGTACTACACGTAATTACAAATATTCTAAACTCAACTGAACTGAGTTGAAATATAATGAACAGAAGGGAAAGTGAAGAGAGGGCAGAGAGATGTGAGGCTGGGGCTGAGTCTGTCCCAGAGAGCGTTGGGATATTGGAAAATCGCTTAACAAGCCAATAGACTGAGTTATGACTGAGCTGCCGTCTTGGCCATGGTCAAGTTGTTGTCTGTTACTGTCGTTGTCGTTGTTGTCTTTGCAGAGCGGCAGCAATTTGTTCTTGTTGTCGACTTTGCATGTCGCTGACTGCCTTACCCTGCCTTTGCCTCACCAACCTGGCCTGGCCTGGACGGGGCCTGGACTGGGCCTGGCTAACTGCCAAGCAGGCTCGTTGGCTGTCTGTCAGTTTGCTTGTTTTGCATGCCAGCCAATAGGAGTACATATATTTCTTTCCCGGAAATTCAAACAGTGCCGTAGACTCGGCGACTTTGCTTCGGCATATCCGTTGATTAGTTAGAGTAACGCTTGCACTTCATGTACCACCACAATGTACTCCTTGTACCACCATGTTATATAGCTGACAAAAACAATGTAAATCCCCCAGAGTGACCACCCTCTGGTTGCTACAACGAGCACTTCCGTACTGGCAACGCATAACTAACCAGATAAGTACACATAATCTCCATGAATGCTTAGGCCAGAGCTTAACCAATTAGTAATTTAGATAATGAACTGCTTTGACTGTATACTTAACTTAAGCAGCTTATGAATGTAGATGTAGTCGTTAGGTAAACCTCAGTTAACTGAATGAAAAATTGATTAGAAATTGCATTCGATGTTTCTTAATTCAATCGAAGACGGGGCCAGGCGATTACAAGGCCGGATTAACGAAAGTAAAAGTTAAGTTACCTATCCAAAATCTGATTTAGGTTTACTTTTTTATACTTTATCAGAAGTTTAAACCATATTCAGGTGAATATTCACATGCTTTGATTTAGATTTTCCTACTACTATTCGTTCTACTATTTGTCTAGACTATAGATAGATTTTACCTCTATGAGTCTGGGCACAATCCAAATTCTCTCCTAGTTTAAGCTGCGTTTGTTTCAAGATTTCTCGACTCTCCTTCCTGTATAAGTATAATAGTTATACTATAGATAGATGTAGTATTCACTTTAGTTCACTTACCAATCTCAATCTTCTCTTGTTTTATCCATTGCCTCATAATCCCTCTGACCTTTTATCCACCCCTTTTTTTGGCATTCCGTTCTAATCCGTCTTTTCAATCGAATTCTTATTGGATTCTACCTGGTAATCAATCATTCATGTGCAAATTTGCTTTGTTTTGACATATTTCGCTTTGAGTATAACAAATTCTATAATATATCAATCGAATTCAGAATCTGGCACGAATTTCAAATGCACATTGATTGACATTTGCAACATGCCACATTAATCATACGCAGCGTGGTGCAAATTTGTTACACATGTTGCGGATACTCCGGCCACAAGACTCGAACGGAGTACAAATTCTTGACATAATCACGGCAACAGGTGGCAAAAGACTCTGTTGATTTGTGTCGATTTCGTCAGATTATGAATGTGAATGTGAATATGAATATTGAATGTTTTAGTATTTCGTAGTTCGTATTTCGTATTTAATGTTAATGTGAATATGTGTCGCCAAAAGAACCTGGCGGCATTTGATTCGCAAATGACATTCACTTTTTTTATTATTTTTTATTTATATTTGCGGCGCGACGGAAATCTAATCAAAATGTATGCAATTATGACATTTGCAATGTTTGCTGAGCCTTGAGGAACACCCTCGTGTTGAATAGTTTTGTGGGCCTAATGAAGCTGTTTGCCTTTTGCTTAGCAAAACGAAATATAAATATATAAAAAAATAAACGTTAGAGCTGACATTTCTGCTTATCTCGTATGAATATGTCCAATTTGAATATTGTAAAGTATTTTTTTAATGAATTTAACAAACAGTTTTGCTGCTCGGCAGCAGATCTAAAGTTTACACTCCGTCAAGCAATGACTTGAGGCCCAAAGACAGAGGCAGACGCCGTTGAGACCGAAACAGAACGACAGGCAGAGGCGTCGGCGGCGATGGCGATGTCGCCTCTCATTTCTCAAGATCGACACAGATAATGCCAAGGGATAGGGATTCGGGTGGTGGCAACCGCAACGGTGGCACTCCTCTCATCTCAACTAACCTTCCAACCTTCCTACAAACAGGCAGCGCTATTGTCATTTCCTTTCCATTTTTTTCTTAAACGCAAAACGCAATCAAAGCAAACGGCAAAAATTGTGAATTTCATTAAGAAAAATGCGACAAACTGCGCTGCTTTTGTGGTTTTCCAGAAGGAGAGAGAGTTGCGCTGTGGTTTCACTCTGAACTCTTGTGTCAAATCAATATCCAGTGGTCGACATTGTTGCTGCAGTTGTGCTGCAGCTTTGACAGCTCGCTGACAGTTGCGTCTAAGTGCAGGCCAGGTCTAAAGTCAAAGCTAAGACATAAGCTGGCTACTGGAAATTACGTTATTGAAATTAATTGAGCTACATTACAAGCTGCTGCTGCTGTTGCTGGCATACCTACAAGCTGGGAGAGACCAAGCCCAATCCCCAATCCCAGACCCAATCCCAAGCCTCCGTCAAGCGTAGCTGTCACACCTTCATCAGCTGAGGCAGAGGGGGCAGCGGAGAGGAAAGTCTGAGAAGCTCAGCTCAGCTCAGCGACAATATCGTAATCAGAATTGAAATCATCATGAAGCGCTTTCCGGTGATTCATTGGGTGTCTCTTTAAATCTCTGTGTGTGTGTGTGTGTGTGTGTGTGTGTGTGTGTCAATTCCTGTGGGACTTATGAGTGATTGTGCTTTGATTTCAAATTCGATTTACAATTTTTCGACGACTTGCGGCAGCTTCTCATTAATTTGCTTCAATGATTCTGCATTAGCGTTTGGCTTAGGGGCAGGGCACACACTCACACACACATAGAACTGGTATATATATTTTTTCAAGGGATTAACACAACGTTATTTCCAATGAATTCGATTTGAATCAATTAAACGCCCCCATTGCCGGGCGGCTGCCCATGCCCAAAGTGTCAGAGGAGCTTGTTGAAATGCGACTTTTTATGTTTGCCTGTTAATTTGTCTTTGGAGAAGGCCAATAACTTGGCACATGCAAAGTGTGTGTGCGCCTGTGTGTGTGTGCATACCAACCTAGGCTAACAACTGGAACTGCAACTAGCAACTCAAAGAAGGTGTTGTCGTTGTGTCTCTCTGTTTCTGTTGCTGTTTGGCTGAAACTTGTTTAACTGGGAGTCAGGCTGCTGTCAAGGCTGCGACGGCGACACGTTCCTTCCTTGTGGCCTGCTCCAAAAAAGTTCCTTAACCTGTGTGAGAATGAACGGTGCTCGCTCGCAGGTTCTAAAATCACTAGATCGCTTAATAAGCAGCCTAGCTGTCTGTGCTGCCCGAGCACCGTTGTTGCAGGTCCCACTCTCAGTTGCTCCTTTGACTTCGCACCGGCAACAGGCAGCAACAAAATCTACACCGTTTTAAGCATAAATCGCCTTGGGGCATGCGCCGATATGCGTTCAACTCACTGAACTTGCCACGACTCTCGTTCGGACTCCATTCTTGACTCCCTCTGCAAGTTGTGGCTGCCGCTGCTGCTGCCGCTGCTGCTCCACCTACTTCAACTCCGACATCGACTGTTACAGTTTACGCTTTGCCCGCCGACTGGCAAACATATATATTATTTAAATTTTTAAACGATTGATCGTCCTCCGCCCTGTGCATGCTTCCTGCCTCCGCCTGCTCCTCCTATGTCTACCTCTCTCTCTCTCCCTCTGTGTGTGTGCGCATCTCTCGTGATAGTTTGAGTTATTTAGTTGGCTGCTTTATTGCCCAGGCAACTGCAGGCTGGGGCGTGTTTCAAACTGCGCCCGAGACTCCACCATCAGCTCCAGCTCCAGCTCCAGCTCCAACTCTAACTTTGACTTCTACTTCAATCTCAACTTCAGCGCCAAGCTCTGGTTCTGTGCGTTTTTACTATAACAAAATGATTATGTTTTGCATATTGAGTGAATTTTGCATAAATGAGAAAGCTCAAAGCCTAAGCAAAAAGCAAACTTAGCTATAATACAGAAAAAAAGAAAGAAAGAAACATTTTGCGACTCAGCAAAGAAACACATTATCATAATATTCGATTGAGCTAACTGCAGAAATTATGGCTCCAGCCGAACACAAACGATTGCCTATTAAAGTGGGCGGATTCCGTTGTAGAAGACGTCGAAGATTGAATAATATTGCCCTGGTAGTAGATCGAAAGTGAATAAACGTAGCTGCTCCAAGCTAACAGGAAAGAGTTTGAAGCAAGCGAGAAATCCATTTTAAATTGAAGAGTCTTTCAGTTGAGAAACTTCCTCTAGACCAGAGAGAGTCTCTGGAGTACCAACCTCTGACCTTTGACTTTTCTTTCAGCTTTTAATGTGCGTTTGTTTTCCCTTCCATAGGCTCTCCCTAGGGGAAATTTTAGGCGCGTTGCATATGTAAATTTGTTGCATGTGTCAATTTTCCTAGCTTCTATTTACCCACGCTCATTTAACGCTTTGGAATAACAATCATTAACATAAGAACAGAGTCACTTCCTTGGAACGTTGGTTAACATTTAAGCGTTTAACCCTAAACCTTGGACCCGCCCAGAGCACCTGAGCTCTGGGTTTCTTCATTTTTGTGTTGAGCTGAAAGAAATTAAAATTGAAAATTCCTTTATTTCAATATTTTGACAGTGACTTGGCAGCGCCTCGTTAAGAAAAAACAAAATAAACTCGAAACAAACTGAAGAACCGAAAACCAAAGCAAACCAAACGAAACGAAATATATTTTCTCAGTTTCTCAGTTTGTCTTTGTGACCAGTTTATGTTCTCCCTAAGTGTGACTTGTGTGTGCGTGTGTGTGTGTGTGTGTGGGGCTGGGGCTGTGCCCAACTTCTGTGAAATGGCCACAAAATGTGCCAAGTGCTTGTTGACTTGGCCTGAACTTGTTACAATTTCCATCTATGCCCGCTTTCTACGCCTCGTTTGCTTTCTTTATTATGATTCTTGACTTTCGATTCGAAACAAATTAATGAGCTGAAAGAATCAGAATCAGGCGCCTAGCGCACAATTGGCCCATAAATTACATTAACAATTGCAATGCAAATAGGAGAAATAAAAGCCACTTGAGCCATAGATAAGTGCACTTAGCTAGCAAATAAATTAATATTAATTATAAACTGATTAGACACAGCATTCCGCAAGACAAATATGCCCACAGCAGCTCAGCTTTGCTCTACAGCTCAGAAGCTCAGCATTTGCTATAAACATTTGGCGTAAATCACTTCAATGCTTAAAGCAAGCAATTGAATTTACGAGCAACTGCATCGAACAGTCAATAGGAAAGCGATATGGTCCAAAAGAATAGCAGCGACTAGGAGATGCTCTAACATAATGAGAAAATGTGAAAGAAAAGGTTGAAGTTTCCTAATGAGATTGGTAATTGCAACTTGTCTGTTAACCAATTGGTATTTAATTTGGCCTAAAGACTTGATTAATTTCCATTACCGAACTAATTGCATAATTATATATATTTAGGAGTTTAATCGAGCTGCTAGTCGGCTTGGCTTGAAATTTGCTTGTAAATCAACTTGTTTAACTAAATGCTGTGGCTGTAGCTCAGCTCAGCTCAGCTGTTGGCTGGTTGGTAGTACGTACCGTATATGGCCAAGGCCTGGGAAGGTACAGACCACATTCATTGAATTGGATTTGACAGGCGTTTGCCATAAAAATTATGCCAACAACTGCAACTGCAATTGCAACTGGTAAATGTGGCTGTAAATTTACATGCACAGGGAGGGAGGCGGTGGGTCAATTGGCTCAAAGTTATGACAACTTATCGTCTTGGCCATTTGACTTGGCCATTTCTCAAGCAGACGCTCGTGGGCGTCCACTGGCGACACTTCGCTTTCATTTGCAATTAAAATCTATATGCAGTATTATCTATGGAATGGCTGAAAAAGCAGCTTGTAAAAGTTAAAAATACTTTTGTAGAAATGTGGCGCCATTAGTGATAGTTTTAGTCTTAGATCTGGGATTACAAAGGGTTTTTTCTTTTTATTAGTAAATGCTGCACGACTGCACGAGTTTGGTTTCAGTTTCCCAGAGTTTCTTTTCTCTCTGTTTTTCCTTTTTTTTGCCAGTCGAAATTTGTCAAACGGTAAAATGCAAAAGTAGATTTCAGGGGAATTTGTCAAAAGCGGATGCAAGTGAAATTGATATGAGCGCCTTTTGTTATGGGTCCATATAATAAGAGGGAAGGTGTGAAAAGGTCGGACCTCACCAGCTCTCTGCCAGAGCCATGTCATAGTCCAACCAAATCAAAAAATGATAAACCAAAACAAAACTCGGAGCCAGCCAAGCGCTTTTTGTGTTTGTTTTGATTTCATTTCTTTTCGCATTCCCAGAGAATCAACTGCAGACAGTTAATGGAAAACGGGAACTGAAGCTGCTTCTGTAGCTGCTGCTGCTGTTCATCTAATCTGTTTGGTGTTAAGTCCAAAGGAGCATATGTAATTCGATTGTTTACATGCGAATGGATTCTGAAGCGAAAAAATGACAGCAAATGCGGCCTGAAAACGAAATCGAACGCGGCCCAGACCGGGCCTGGCCTGGCCTGGTCAGCGAATTAAATATATCAAAACGAAGCCAAACTGGCATCTCAGATTGGTGGCTCATTGGAGCGCAGGTTACGCCTTGGAGAAACAAAAAAAACAGACGTCCATGACACTGGAGAATGCTGCTGCTGACGCAGCAGGAGCGCAATTTATTGGATCGGCTTGACGGTGCTTGGTGGTGCATTGGGGGTGTCGCCTGTTGGCAGCGCCGACCTGTCTCCCGCACTGTCAGTCTATCATTTTATTAAATGCTGCGTACCCGTCTCACACACACACACCAACACTCGTTTGTCAGTCTTATTGTTGGTTCTCAGTCTTGCAGGTCTTCGTCTTCGTCCTCGTCTCAGTCTCAAGCTTCGTTTTTAGCTTGAATTGTGTCGCAGACGCAGGCCAAGGCGAAGGCGTCGTCCTTTCGCGCCTGAGAGATGCGTTTCACTCATATCCGGTTAAATATTCACACCTCAGTCGTGCCCCAAGTCCAACTACAACGCCAACAAAACTGAAGCCCAAACCCAACACCAACAACGACGACGGCGACGACGACGAAGAGTTTGCTAAATTGCATTTGCTGCTGCCCTTGGATAACGTTTGTTGTTGCTGTTGTTGTTGTTGTTGCTGTTGTGGTATTAAATTTCAAACCGCACAGGCGGTGGGGCAGCAGACGGGTAGGACCGTCGGTGCGGGCTGGCGTAAGTAATGCCCAGAAATCTTGCGGATTTGTGGCGTAAAATTATGAAAATTATGTCTGACACATCCTG
The DNA here is from genome assembly GCA_035045065.1 of Hirtodrosophila trivittata. Taxonomy (NCBI): domain Eukaryota; kingdom Metazoa; phylum Arthropoda; class Insecta; order Diptera; family Drosophilidae; genus Hirtodrosophila; species Hirtodrosophila trivittata. The sequence continues at coordinate 15,125,144 of JAWNNK010001311.1, read as the reverse complement.
CTGTCTGCTTATGGTCTTTGTTTATCCTGGCAACGCGGCAAAAGGGAAGCGCCTCCAACACTCCAAAACGCGACAGCAACAACAACAACAGCAACAAAGCCCAACAACAACAACAACAACAACAAAGACCAACAACAACAAACTTATTTGCATAAGTTTATTTTGCGTCGTTTGCTGCGACAAAGTTCGTTGCTTAAGTCTTTCGTTTTGTTTGCCTTTGCCTTTGCCTTGCCTTTGCCCTGCCTGTGGCCTGGCTTTGGGACCAAAGGAAACGCCCGCACAGCTCCGACAAAATGAAAGTGAAATTACTTATGACAATCACTTAAATATTCATTTATTTTATGCCGTTTTCTGGTGGAGATTCAAAATGGAGAATGATATGGGAAGTTCAAAATTTAAACTTGTCTTGCCACAAATCCCAACTAATTTTTAGGATATGCTCAAAATCTAATCTTGACGTTCTTCGATTTTTCTTAGAAATTCTTTTATGTCTGCCTGCATAAACTTATTTTAATCTCTTGCAAAGTTCTCACAACATGCAACATTTATTCAATCAATAAAATGCTGCTCACTTTGGGGCTTTGCTTAGTCATATGACCCAATCCCAATATCATCCCTCTCTCTCTCTCTGTCTTGCAAACCGCACTGACTGCAGCCAACGGCAATCGGCAGCCGCCTGCTGGGTCAGCGCCTAATTGAGTCATAGCCCTGGCGAGTCGGCAGGAACGACAAACACGAATTAACCACAATAAAACTGTGTATCGCATTCGCATTAGCAGAGCTAAGGTGTAAGGTGGAGTGGAAGATGGAGATGGAGTTCGAGTTTGAGCTGTTGCTGGTGGTTTTGCGGTTCTAGCCTTGAGTTGGAGCTCACACAGATGCGCCGCTGCTTTTGGAACTGGCCAAAAAGCGCAACGAAACAAAATGCCAAAACCAAAATAAAAACCAAAAAAAAGACAACAAAGAATCGAGCTAAAAACGAAATTAAATCAGCAAAACAGCACAAATAAAATCCATTAGGTGTAGGGTACCACGAACAGTGCGACAGTCAAGTCAAAGGAAGTGATGGAGCGGGCTTGGTGTAGTGAAGGAGGGGAGGGGTGGAGGAATGACAACGACAACGACAACTGCGATGTCGTGAGAGCTGCCTCCGTCCTCCGGCTCTGGCTACCCTGCGTCCATCTACCTACCTGTCTGGCTGGCTAGCCTCATCATGGTCTGGGAATCTGTTGTGGCTCGTTGTGGCTTGGCGAGAAGATTTGTCATTGTTAGACGGGTTCTTAATTTCTCGAATGTGCGCGCGGTTATTCAAACGAAGTGGCCATCAGAGATCGGCAACGGCAACGGCGCAAGGCTCATGTTTTGGCACCCACAATTCCAGCTTTTGGGCTGGGCACCATGTGTGTGTCTGTGTGTGTGAGTGTGTGGGTGTCGTTGATTCCTGGTTAAAATGCAAACCAGTTTTAAGCTTCTCCATTCATAATTGCCAAAGCTGGTGAAATGTTTGCACACGGATCACATTTATGGGGCTGCAATGACGGCAATGGTCATCAAACAGGCCGCCAGCCTTGGACCACCCACTGGTCAGATCAACAGCTGCTGCTGCCAGCCACTGACCATCATCGATAGCTGCAGCAGCAGCAGCAGCAGCAGCAATCGGCATCAACAGTGCTGCAATGAGGCATTTACAATAGCAAACGAGTTAATTACCACGACGGCGGCTCAACACATGCCTCGACCTTATAGAGCCAGACTCTGCAACTGACTCTGTCTCCCTCTCCCTCCACCTGTCTGGAGTCTGCATCCATTGCCTGGCAGGTTGTGGACTGCAAGTTGGCCCAATCTGCTGCATTGATCGAGCAAACGATCTGCGATTGCGTTTGGCTTTCGCTGTTGAGTCTTGTTTTTGCGCCTGCGCGTGTTCAAATTGTCCAAAGCGTAACAATTTAATATCGATGCGACTGCCAACCCGCCAGCATCTGCATAGCTGCTCCAGCTCCGACTCCAAAAGCTGCGTCTGCCAACGGTGGCAACATGTGCCTGCGCCTTGCGCCTGCCTCCTGCAACTGCCACTGCGTCTGTGGCAGCCTTCGCTGGGCCTTCCTTCCTTCTTTATTTTTATTTTTATTTTTTTATGCATGTTTTACGTTTCGCATTTTATTTAATTGATTTTTTTGCACCGCACTCGCATTGGCCATTAATTCATTTATTTATTTAACGCTGCGCTGCCAACGACATCAATAGGAAGCAAGAGAGAGGGAGAGGGAAAGAGCGATATATGGGCGGGCGGGGTGAGGTTAAGGTTGAGGTTGAGGATGGGGGCATGAATTAATCGTGCTTAACACCATGCTTGGCATATTCTGGCAATGGCTTCCACATACTAGAGGCAATAGAAGCAGGCCTGAGCTTGGGATTCCGATACGGATTTGGAGCGGAAGCATTTGCCATGAGAATCCTTGAATCTTTCGAGTAGAGGTTGAGGCTGGAGCTGCGTATCTGGTATGCATGCGTCATTATCGCACATCGCATCATTAATAAAGCCATACAAATAAAAGTAAAACACACACACACACACATACGTACGTATACACACACGAAACTGGCTAAGAAAACGCAAACCGACGAAAATATGTGTGGCTCTGGCTCCTTTTACAAAATGTTTGCAGGCAAAACTGCGAATGGGAATGAGAATGTGACTGCGAATGGGACTGCGACTGGGACCTGGAAGACGTGGGACTTCAGACTTGGGACCTGGTCTGAGTTGGTGGGGGAGGGAGAGGAACACTTGGCGACTGCGACTGGAACTGTGACTGTGACTGGGTTTTGGGTACGGCTAAAACGTTTTCAAGGTCAGCGCTTGTGTCGCCGACGACGACGACGATGCCGAACGAACGTGATAAATGAAGTGTCTCCGCGCGAAATAGCCACAAATCAAAGGTAGGCCAGGACCAGGTAACATATTGTTGTTGCTGTTGTTGTTGTTATTGTCGCTCTGAAGTTCAAGTTCGCCTCGCCCGCAAAAATATTGAATATCAGCTAAAAGCATTTCACAATAAGCGAGAAAACATGCATTCTGAGTGCTATAATGGTAATGCTCAATAAAACACCAACAACAACTTGCAGCATGCAAAATGAATCATTATTTTAACAAAATTAAAGCTCAACTTTTAAGCCCAGAAGAAAATTAAGTTTCACACGAGCATTTTATGTGTAGGAGTTACCACAAATCACACGTAAACAGTGCACAGCTCAGCAGCTGTTAAACACAGTTTTATGCTATGTTAAATAACAGTAACTTAACATACTTCTATAAGGATTATATTCAGATAGATATAGTATATAAACGATAGCCTAAGAATCACCTTGTAGTCTGAGAATTTCAGCGCTGTGAATCACTTCTTTGAGCTATGTTAAATAACAGTGTCTTAACATTGTTTTATAAGGATTATAATCAGACAACACTTCATATGTAAATGATAATCTAATCGATCAACCTAATCCCTGTTAATAACATTTATTAGCTATGTTAAATAACAGTCTTCGAAAGTCGAAACTCTTAAGGCAATTTCATAAGGATCCACAGCTAAATTTATACCCAAATGATAATCTCAACAATCAGTCTAAACACTTTCTAGTTCAACAACTGTTAACAACATTTCTAGGATATGTTAAACAACAACGAATCTGTTAATAACATTATTTGTAATACGTTTATGCAGAAAGAACTCGTGTTAATTTTCATTTACACAACGTTTGCATTCAGTTGGTAAACGCTGCTGTCGGATGATAGTATCATACATATGCATGATATGATGATCCGATGATGTTTCTCGATAATGTTTCCCATTCATACAGTTGCTTACAATATACATTGTCCTTTAGCTATTCACTAATTAGTTGTACTCCATCCTGCGCTCCTCCTCTTCTACTGCTGCTCAGCTTTTAACTTTTGTATAAAAGACACACAACAACATTGACAATCATATGGTATAACAGAAAGGAGAAAAAACCAGCAGAAACGCGCTCCAAAAAATTCCGATTTAAGTGCTTTTAATTATCCAAAAGAATTCAGTGGTATTCTGAGTTTGGTATCCTTGTTTGTCATCATCGTCATACTTGGGTCTGCGTCTTAAAATTACAGACGCGTTTGTATGGCGGCAGCGATCTGACTGTTTTTTTTCTCTTTTTTTCTTCTTTCTTCTCTCTTCTGTATAACTCATATTGTTGTTGTTGTTGTTGGGGTTCCTTTTGCTAGTGTTGTTTCCTTTGGCCAGTGCTACTTCAAAGTTTTAAACGCATCATATGCAGGTTTCCTTTCCATTCGCCCATAAAAGGTGTGCAAGCAAAACCCCAGCGATCTCTTTTATACGACTCCAAAGCATATACACCCATATAACATATACATATATATATATACATATACATATGTATGGTTAAAGTGTGTGTGAAGTTAACTTCACATACGAGCAGTACCGGTAGCAGTAAAAGTATATTCATAACTCAAACGAAAGCGAAAGCATTTAAAACTGAACTGAAAACGTTAAACGGAATCGGAATTGGACTTCTTTCAAGGAAAAGGTTTAACTTAAAGGTTTTATTGGTATAAGGAAGTAGTTGAGTCTAGTCTAGGCTGTACTACGACTCTTCTGCTCTATTCTTATAGAGGCAGAAATACTCTCGTACTTAACTAAACGATGCTTCAAGCATTAAAGTTGCCTCAAGTTTAACCATCTTTGGCAATCAATCGTTTATTATTAATAATTTTATTGCGACAATGTGAAGTTAACAATAATTGGACATAAAATACTTCCTGAATATATGAATATGCGTGTTACCAGTTAGTGAATATTACAAGAGTTGCCACGGCTGCTGCGACATCAACTGTCGGCATCAGTTTTAGCGCTAGAGGCCGACGGCAAATGCCGTGTGTGTGTTTCCTGGAAACTTATCGCAGACTCACACACACACACACACACACACACACACACACACACACACAGACAGAGACAGTCGTTAGTTGCAACTGCGGCATCAATGAGGCATCATGCGTTGTGGCTGCCACCGCGAGCGGGTTGCTTATCGCCTTGAGATATTCAGCTGAAGCTTTCTCAGGAGAAATGCCAGCAAATATAAACGCTGGCAATGATGGTTGGTGCCTTACGGCGCAGACTAGGTTCCAGACAGTTGTCAAGATCAAGTTGATTGAAGGGTCTTTCAAAATGGAATACTATACAAATACTCTGAATTCAAGGCTCTATTTGCCCGGGTTCATTGTAGGAAGTAAACTGCAGAGTTGCAGCGCAGTGCAAACAATGTGAAGGGACATGCAACAAAAATATTGTTGTTCGACTTCGAATGTTTGAAATTGGTATCCTGCCAGCGGCTTAAGACTATGGAGGTACGCCAGGCACTTCATTGGACGCAGAGCAAAAGGAGTACGAGTGCGAGTGCGAGTGCGACTCCGAGTATTGTGGCAAGTGGCGATGGACGTTGCCGTTGCAGCTGAAAGAAGGCAAAGGCAAAAGCGAAGGCGAAGCAACTGCAGTTATGCCAAGTCAGCGTGATGCGCGCAAAGTGACGAGTTTTTAATGAATTTGTTTAACTCAGGTCAGAGCTGGCAGCCAGAGAGACAGTCTTCAGTCTCCAGTCTCCAGTCTGGAGTCTTGGAGTCTTCAAGAGGCAACAGAATCCAGCAGCAAGTGTGCCCCATGCCCATGACCATGCCCTGGCAACTTCAACCCTGGCAGTTGAAGTGTAGCTAGGATGTGTGGATGCAAGCGCTGACGTCCCGTGACGATGACGCTGAACCGAAAGCATATGCAAGGAGTGAGCTCCTGTCTCTTCAGTCGCTATTGCTGTTTCCGTCCAAGTCGTCATCATCATCATCATCACCATCAGCATCAACAGCGTCGACGCCAGCGTCTAGCATGAGTGGTCTGGAATCTAGCAATGCAAACAATGGTTGTCTCACTTGAGCCTCATCACGTCCAGTTACAGCATGAGCCTTCAGCATCTCCAGCATCGCCAACAGCTCCAGTTCCAGTTCCAGTTTCGCTTGAGGTGGAGCAGTCGCCGTCACTTTGTGTGTCCTTCGTCGTCGTCGTCGTTCACTTTCGTTGACCACGAGGCGACGCATTCGCTCCGATACATTTTCTTCTTGTATTTTTGTATCTTTTCGGTTTTTTTCCCCTTGTGTTCAACAAAATGTTCCAAATTGTTGCGCACTGCAAACATTTCAAGAATTTGCGCTTAACAAACTTCGAAAAAATGCTTTTTTAAGTAAGTGTGTGCGTGTGTGTGTGTGTGTGCTGGGTTTTATTTCTTTGTTTGCTGTGCGCGCTGCACTGAAATTTATACGCGGGCCAAGACTTTGGCAATAATTAAAACGAAACGAAACGCAACGCAAAAGTTGTTCCCACAAAACAAAAGACTTAGGAAACGAACCTGACAGGCGCTGAGACCAGCACAGTTAGACCACAGTTATAGTTATAACTATCGAAAACGCAAAAAAAATGAGCCAAACATCATTTGTCAAACGATGGGCAACTGTTAACTCCACATCTAACCATCTTACCAGATATATATAAATATATGGTATTTGTTTAATTCGATTAACATTTTCGACCTGGACCTTGCTGCTGGCTTAAGTATAACAAGTTTGTGCCCCAGCCACCAGGTTTCTTTCCCACCATATTGGCAACAGCGACAACAGCAACAAATAATAACAACAAACTATAAAAACTATATATATAAGATAAGACTATGGAGACGCAGTGCCAAACTGAAAGTCAACCTGGTTACAATTTATCATCAATGTTAACAGACAGATCTCTAAAACAAGCGCCTCAAAGCCAAATGCCAGCCACCCGGTTGATTTCATGCCTCACAACAAGCCACAGAAAAATTAATGTTAATTAATTTGACTTAAACTGACGATTTCCACAGACAAATTACTGCGGGGCATACGAACTATGCCAAAAAAAATACATTTAAAACAAATGTAAAACCTACCGAAAAAAAATAAATATCAAAAGCACCCAAAACAAAATCAAATCAAAGCGGTTAAGAATGATTGAATGGAAGTAAGCATGACTACTAGATACGCTGTACTCGGTTCTGACTGGTCTCTTCTGCCTCTCTGGTTCCATACTGAACTCTTCCAGGTGCCTTTCTGGTTCCACTCTGATCTCTTCCAGCTCCCTTTCTGGCTTCTTCCATCTATGTTAGAGCAAGGAATGGACACAACCGAATCCTGTTTATGGTGCTTCTTTCTCTCTGAAATCGATATAGGTTTACGATGAGAGAGATTTACATTTAACAAGCTGCAATTTGTCATCCCCTTTCTATCTATATCTACAGGGTATCTCGAACAACAAAACACCCTTCACAGATTTGTAACTTTACTTGATGCGATTTGGCTCCATTTACATTCAGATTTAGATCAATTGATAGTGAAACAACGAGACAACCTAACAACCAAACTATTAAACAACCGAAGAACAACTCTTAAGTGCCATCAACAGACAGCCGACACTTTTAAATTTTAATTTTAATTAATTTTATGTTTATTTATTGCAAATGTCAACGGAGTTTCTGCTCGACTTTTTGAGGTTTCTTTGTGATCTTTCACTTATTATTTATGCATAGGTCATTCCATATCGTTTGATAGTTTTCTTGAAATTTGCATCTTTATGGGAGAAGTGGGAAAAATTATGTTAAATATTTCAATTGCTCATAAAAGAGCAAAAGAGAGAGAGAGAGAGAAAGAAAGAGAGAGAAAGAGCGAACATTTTTAATTGTTGCTCGTAGTGCAAATTCAATTAGGGAAATCGTGAGCTCGACTCCCCACACTGTAAGTTAAGTCCCGGTGTGAGTTTTACACACATTCAAACGCTCAAACACACAACCACACTCACACACACAGACACACACACGCATACTGAGAAGTAGCTTGTGCAAAAGAATGCGCCAACTTTTGTGTTTTTGTTGTTGTCGTCTTCTTTGCCTGCCTGCTGCCTGCTGCCTGCTCTGAGTCCAACTCCAACTTCGTCGCCGCCTCCGGATCTCCATCGTGGGCTCTGTGTATGGATCTGAGCCGTCTCTGGCCATGCGGAGCCACTCATTCCGTTTCCAACGCACATTCGCGCTCTGTCCTCGAGTAAAAATTCTCTAAACATGCTGTCAAGTTATGTCTACATTCCTTGATCATATTTTTCCAAAGGTTTTTTTGTCTTTATTTCTTACTTCCCATTGCAGCTCGCTCCCGCTCCGACAGTGGCTGCCAAGAGCATAAGTAGCAGCACCACTACCACTACAACCACCGCACCACCAACACCACCAGATACTAGTTTCTTAATGTGGCGCAGCAAATGTGCCGCGCTGAGCATAAAAATCAACAACACGAACGCTTCAAGAGCTTCAAATGGGCATTAAAATGTCCACTGTCTGTGTGGCTGCCAGAGAGAATTCTCCAGCTCTCTCTCTCTCTCTCTTTCTCTCAGTCTCAATGGGACTCATTGAGTGATATTTGATTCGATTGAGTGCATTCAACGCTCTTAAGAGCTGCTCTTAATATGCTGAGGCTATGCAAGATCATTAATTAAAGATATATTAGTGAGAATTACTTAAAGTTATTAAAAGTGGAACTTAATGGAAGCATATTATCTATAAGAGTGCTAAATGCTTTTCAGATTGTTCTCCAATTAACGGAGAATCGGACACAGAAACTTTATGACATTTTCACCGCCGGTGTTTAAATACTTTTAAAAACTAAAACTAAAGTTGCTTTGGTACTTATTGAACCATATTGAACGCAGATTATGATCTGAACTAGGTTCATTTAATGGATATATATATAACCACATATTCAATCTGTTTTTCTGCTTGACTTGTTCCATTGTTAACCATGGGCAATCGAGCACAGAATTGGCTTATTATACGGTTTATCTGGGCTATAATTAAAAAAAATTATACACGCTTCTGGCATATATAAAAGCGTTGCAAGTATCTGAGTTCTGTTTTTTCATCTTTTGTTGTTCAGTTCTGTAACATATAAACTAAAGACAAATGCAACCGATACTCTGCTTGTTTTGGGTGCTAGTCAGCTGCATGTTAGTCGCAAATCAGGCCAAAAAGGTAATCTATATATGGATATATATACTTGGATATTCCTCTCATTGATTTATACTGCAGGCCATAATATTCAACAGCATTGAATGTTCTCTGAAAAGCAACAAAATAAACCGTGTCAAATGTTATCTAGAGGACAGCAAACAGTTTACCATAGAAATATATTCGAATAATATTGAAGTTGTCAGCCTGATGGGTTTGTCGGATCTGCGTCTCTTTAGCCGTAAGAATGAGATGAAAATGAATGGATTACGCCTGGAAATATGCTCGATGCTGGCTGCCAATAGTCGTACCGTTATCTTGGGTCTCATATACAAAGGTATACGGCAGACTGATAACAATTTGCCAAAGCAATGTCCCTTCAGGCAGGTGAGTCAAGCCGGGAAAGTGGTGTGAGAAAACGTGTCCTGACTTGGCTTTCTTTTAGAACTACACCTACACATTGAAGCATATGAAGTTTGATGCGAGTATATTGCCTCCATATCTGCCAGAATACAATTTCACATTCAGATCGAGATTCTTTGTGAATGATGTGAACACCTTCGAGGTGTTCCTTGTGGGTGCCTTGTGTGAGGCCAACAACAATTGCAGTGTTGGGGCAGGAGCACGTTTAGCAGGACCTAACAAGAGACCACGGACATGAATGTGCATGTCATAGAAATAAGTTTGTATAGAAATAAATTTAGTGGAACTCTGTTCAGAAAAGGAAAGAGTCCAAAGAGTTTTAATCCATGCGAGTTTCACTCACAAACCGGCATGAGTTTCCGAGAGAGAGTGAGAGCGAGAGAGCGAGTGAGTGTTATTGCTTGAGTCCCGGTCTGGTCTGAGCTGGTCTGCGCCTGCGTCGAGGTCTTTAACTAAGCCTGGCCAGAGCGCTCCAGCCGACAGTCAGCCATCGAAACTCGAACGAAGCGGTACGCAGACGCGCACGTTTTGCTTTTGTCAGAAAATAAGAAAAATAGAAAAACTTCTCTCAAATTTCATATAAAAAGTGCAGAATAACGTTGACAAATGATGTGTAAACGATTCAGTGCGAAGCTAAGACAAGTCACAGATATATAATCGCCATCGATATACATATATATATATATATATATATAAGTTTATGCACTTATGAAAGACAACAAACGTGCAGACGGCGAACGGCAAAAGGAGAGAAAAAACAACAAAACGCAAAAAAATATAAAAAAGCATAAAAATTCCAGAGATCGTTCGGTGTGCGGCGAACAACGTGAAGCGAGCAAAATATAAAATAAAAATAAAATAAGAAAAAAAACCAAAACAAAATAAAAATAAAATCAAGCAAAAGGTGCGAGACAAGAAATTAAATTGATAAACCTAAAAGCAAAAGCAAGAACAACGGCAACGACAACGAAACCCTTTGACTCTGCCTAGTCTTACAGAGCCTTGGCAGGACCTGGAGCCCAGTTGGACTTGGTCTCAGCCTTCGACTTCGACTTCGACTTGGAGTTGGACTTGGACTTGTCGCGCGGCTGCTGTGGCAATTATCAAGCGCAGTGCATCAGGCTGGGAATGCCAGACGAGTGTAGTCAAGCTTAGTTTCATATATATATATGTATATGTATATGTATTGTGTGTGCGAGTGTGCCTATATGTGTGTGTATGTGTGTGGTAAATAGCTCAAAGCCACGAAATTGCTTTTATCGGCGCGCCAAAATCGCCAATTGGCAAAAATTGAAACAAAAAGCAAAAAAACCAAACCAAACCAAACAAAACAACAACAAAGAAAAACTGTTAAACTAGTTGACCAGCTAAGGGCTTCTTAGCCAGGCTAAAACCAACAACAAGCGCATCGCGTGGAGGTCGCGATAAACTGCAAAAGAAAATAAGAAAAACTGTGGCAAGAAGAGCGCGAGGAAATTGGCCAAAATATTAACCCGAAAGGCATATTCGCTATGTGCATACATGTGCAACATCCACAGACAACAACAACAACAACAACAGCAACAACGGCGACGGAACTTGCAAAATGTATAATAAAAAATTACAACAAGTGATCGTGCAGAAAATAGATCGATAAACCCGACCCAAAAAAGAAAAAAGTATAAAAAAAACAAGAAACAGAATCAACAAAAAATAAATAAAGCGGCGTTGGGCACGTTTTTTTCTGTTTTCTTCTGTTTCAATTTCAATTGTGGAAATCGAAGAAAAATCGGCAAACCTTAAACTTAAACGTAAACGTTAATAAACGAACCGGTCAGAGACGGTCACCGATAGAACTAGCTTACTTGCAACCAAGGCGGAGACACCGCACAATCCGCCACATCCCGAGAGAGACAGAGCGAGAGAGAGAGAGAGAGAGACCGAGGAGGATAAAGCCCTGGATCAGGCGCAATATTTATTAAACAAAGGCAGAAATTAATTTCACGACTTTCGTCCAACGACGAGGAGGAGCTGCATCATCTGGTATACCCCAAACACACACACACACACACAGACAGAGACAGTTGCTGCCGCCTTGCCCCAACCCGGCCGGCTTCTTTATGCGCAGCTTGAACTTGCAGTCAGCTTGAGAGGAAGAGTGGAGCAGATCGGTGACTGCAGCAGCAAAATGTACGACATCAAGCGCCTGGAAGCCGGACAACAGCAGCAACAACAACAACAACAACAACAACAACAACAACAAGAATTACCAATTGGAAACATTTTGAACGATCGCCTGAACGGCTGTGCGCAACTTCAGCTCTCCTGCAGCGTCATAACGCCCACGCCGAGAAGCATCAGCAGCTCCAACAGCAGCACGCACTGTCCGGAACTGACGTCGAAGAGCGTCAACAGCCCCATAGAAGCCACACACATGACGCTACTGACGCTGCGCCGTCGCCGGGCGTTCCAGCGTCGCGCCTGCCTGCTCAGCATATTGGCCGCCTTTGTCTTCGGCATGGCTCTGGGCGTGATAGTGCCTATGATTGGGCTGCCGGACTACTTTGGCACTGGCAGTGGCGTTGGCAGCGAGGAGTCAGCTGTGACCACACTTAATCTTAGCGAGGAGCCGCCCAGCAGCAGCAGCAGCTATGTCCGTCCGCCGCTGCCCTACAGCGTCGCCTTCATCCGAGATGAGGCGGAGCAGACGGCCAGTGTGGAGTTGAGCGCGGAGCAGGTCTTTCGCAATGCCTTCCACTTGGAGCAGGACAAGAACTCGCCCGACTCGATGATTGTCAAGAAACTGGACACTAACGATGGCAGCATCAAGGAGTTCCATGTGCAGCGCATTGCCAACGGACGCTATCGCAAGGGTCCGGAGCGACGACTCTCTAAGACGGCACAGCCGGAGCGCAGCAAGTCGCTGGTCAAGCCACATCTGCAGCCGCGCGATAGTCAGCTACAAGCTGCGGGCTACATCGATTCGGACATCTACTGGGGGGAGCTGGTGGAGCGGGCACTGCCCAAGGGCTTCGCGGCGCAGGATCAGCACAGCTGGGAGCGGTATGTGGCCGGTCAGGGTCAAGTGATGCGTCTGGAGCATGGCTGTGGACGCATGCAGAATCGCCTGGTTGTGTTCGCCGATGGAACGCGGGCCTGTGCACGCTATCGCCAGAACACGGACCAGATCCAGGGGGAGATCTTCAGCTATTACCTGGGTCAGTTGCTGAACATCAGCAATCTGGCGCCCAGTGCGGCCACAGTCATTGACACAACGACGCCAAGTTGGTCGGCGGCACTGGGTGACATCTCGCAGGCGCAGTGGAAGGAGCGGCGGCCGGTGGTGCTAACGCGTTGGTTGTCCGATCTGGAGCCAGCCGGCATACCGCAACCGTTTCAGCCATTGGAGCGGCATCTGAACAAGTACGATGTGTGGAATATAACGCAGCAGATGCAGCGGGAGCAGAGGGGAGCAGCGGATGGAACGATGTCGCGGGGATTACTCAAGCGGCTGGAGGCTGCCAGCAGCCAAACGGGCGCTCATCAATCACGCATGCTTGAGGAGTCCTCCACAGAGTCCTCGTCCTCAGCTTCAATGGCATCCTCGACTTTGGCAGCGTCATCGTCATCGTCATCGGCTTCGGCTTCAGCTTCAGGTCTGCTGCAGCGACTAATTGAATTGGCACAATGGTCCGATTTAATCGTCTTCGATTACCTGATCGCGAACCTGGATCGTGTCGTTAATAACTTGTACAACTTTCAATGGAATGCCGACATTATGGCTGCGCCTGCTCACAATCTGGCGCGCCAGAGCGATACGCAGCTGCTCGTGTTCCTTGACAACGAATCCGGACTGCTGCATGGGTATAGGCTGCTCAAGAAGTATGAGGCCTATCACAGCCTGCTGCTGGACAATCTGTGCATCTTTCGTCGACCCACCATCCAGGCGCTGCAGCGTTTGCGTGCCGAGGGCGCGGGTCGCCAACTGCGCGATCTCTTTGAGCGCACAACCAGCTCCAGTGTGCGTGATGTGCTGCCCTCTCTGCCGGATAAATCAATCAAGATTCTGGCGGAACGCATCGATCGCGTGCTGGCCCAGGTCCAGAAGTGCAGCGACAGCAACAAGAGCAGCTAATGAAACGATAACAATCTCAATCGACGATCGGCAATCGGCGATCGGCAATCGTTATCGATATTGTCTCTTACGACTTTGACTGATATTTGCTGTAAATATTATGAACTCGATGTTCGCTTGTTAAACCAATGTACATCTCCAGATAGATATATGTATAATCCAGATGTTAATGCCTAATCAATCTTAAGTGACTTTAGCTTAATCAAATGCCAAATGTTTACAACTGGGCCAGCTCAATCAATCAGTCAATACGAGTAGATCAACAATTAACAATTCAATTTTCCCATTTTGGCCCCAGTACGAGTATTAGTAGCAGGTCAATATATATACAATATATATATATATATATAGACGACATCGGATCATTATCTAAAGCGAGTATTAAGCGAGCAGTAAACAAATCAGAAAACGAAATAGAATCCAGCACGAGAAAAGATCTTAAGCTTAAGTCTAGAATTATTAATTGTTTTTTTTATATATATATAGTATATATATATAGTATATATATATATATGTATTCCGTTCGCTATCAAAACTATTTTATGGTAGTCGTAAGTATTTTGTTAGTTTGAGATACTTTTTGTGATATTTTGTTTAAGCATTTAGTGAAAACTAATTTAAATCTGTAAGTAGATATCTTTTTGTATAATTTATGGGCCATTTTCCTTAAGCGAAACAAATAAACAACAACAAAATCAATACACATACTCGCTCCATCTCTCTCTCTCTCTCTTCAACTGTTTTATAACTAAGACAATCTTATAGATACATTTGCAAATGCAGATGGAGATGCAGATACAGATACAGATACAGATGCATATGAGCACGCCTGCGCCAGTGAGAACTTACATAGTCATGACAATAAATTGTCATTGATCTTTTTTGCAGGTGAAGATACCAAAAGAGATGAGGAGCAGCTGCTGATGCTGCCAGAGACTACTCCTAGTTGTGGATACTACTCCCATGACTGTCTGTCTCTGTGCTGCATTTGTCAACTTGCCAGCAGCGAAGTAACTTGCCACAAAATGCTGCTGCTGCCGCTCCTTCAGCTGGTCTCTCCCTCTCTCTGGCACTGTTCTTTCTTGTCACGCAGTCCACAGACTTGAGCTTAGCATTGAGACTCAGCCCCAGCCTCTGCCTCTGCCTCAGACTCTGACTCGGCCTCAACCTCGGACTCGGCTTGCTTTTCATAATATCTTCATAAGCATTTGAAGTGTCCCCCTGTCTGTCTGCCTGCTTCTCTGCCTCCACCCCGCTCCCACATCTCGCTCTCTTCTCGTGTGTCTACGTCTCTGTATGTGTGTGTGTGTGTGTGTGTTTGAAATTCAAGTGCAGCGACGACGACGACGATGAAGCCAGAAGAAAGATGAAGCTGAGCCGGAATGAGGCAAAGCGCAGTTCAAGATACTTTCGTCGCACACACTCACACACACGCATACTCACACTCATACTCATGTGAGCCCCAGAGATATCGCTGTGGCCAGGTCCAGAGCCGAGCCGAGCCAAGTCCCGGGCCTCAAGTCCAGGCGGCTGTCTGTGCGTCTGCTTTAAGATTTAAGATCGCTGCTCATTAAGTGCGTCCGCGTGTCTCAACGACAAGATGCTGAGAATGAGAATCTTTCGCCCTCTCACTCTCTCTCTCTCTCCCTCTGCATCCCTCTCCCTCTGTCAGTCATTCATTCTTTCTCACTCTCGCTTACATTGCCCTGGGCATGCGTATCTCGAGCCTTTTGGTTGGCTTTTCCAGCAGCAACTCGTCGTCGTGTATGCCCGGAGTTTTGCATCTGATTTCGTTGCGTATATTTTATTGGACACCAGAGTAGTTCACGTAAATAAAATGAAATGAAATGAAATGAAATAAGGCTGGAGACGGCGTCTGCAACGAGACTGAAATATGTACTTGCAACTGCAACAAACTTGAGTTGCTCTAACGAAAATTGTAGCTCTACTTGCAACCACTTCGGCGACTTTCAACTTGAGCTGAGCTACAAATCTCATAAGAAATTCGAAAGGCTTTACACAAACTGAAGAGCACACACAAATATTTAGATAACCCGTTTCTCTCTGTGTGTGTGTCTCTGTGTGTGTGTGTGTGTGTCTCTGAGGGAGCTTAATAAAAATCGTTATGCTAGTTTAATAAATATATCAAATAACCTAAAGACGTGTTAGGGAACTTGTGACTTTAACACGTTCAGAAACTTGCTACAAACTCTTTAAGAATATCATTTTACATATCGGCAACACAATTTCTTAGTCTGCTGCTGCTGCTGCTGCTTTTGCTTTTACCTCAAATCAGACAGATTTCCTCTTAAAGCTAAGCGGGAAACCATAAAACAATATAATAGAGACCGAAAAGAAAAAAGAAAAACAACTAAGAGAAAATTTTTAGTTCTTGTTTCTTTTTACTGATAGAAGGTGAAAGAGGTGCCCCTCCAGCTGTGGCTTTGTTTAAATGCACACAAACAAATTGTTTATGAAGTAAAACTGCAAAACACTTTACAAATATGGCTAAAAATTACCGTAACAAACAACAGCAACAACAACCAGCGAAAAGAAAAAGAGCTAACTGATTTTATGAGCACTTTTTTATGGGGTTATTAATAAAAATTTTATGGACATTGTGCCATAAGGTTAAGCCAACAATAAACTATAATGTGTCTCACGATGATATACACGAGATCTGTTCAATGAACACGATAATAAACCAATACAAATATATATATATATATATATATATGTATATATATATTCGTCTTTAACTTGTTAAAGTTCAATTCAAATGCAAATTTGTCATAGTTAAACTTTTTTTATACTTCATTTGGGTCAGAGCTGAAATATTCAATTGGAATTGAAATGAAAAGTAGCTTCAGCTTCAACTGTTAGATATTTCTTTTGTAACTCTAACTGCTCAGCATCTCTTTTTTCTTTTGGAACCTATTGAACCACCCTCGTTTGTGCAGTTACTTGAGTTATTTTCGGTTAGTTTACATTGATTTGGCAAGTCTTTAAGTCGAGGCAATGAAGTTGCAAAGCAGTTGAAACGATTCCTTTAGTCGACTTCAAGTGTTTGTTGTTGTTGTTGTTGTTGAGGCTCTGACTCTGTGTGTGCACAATAATTTGCATACACACTCACACACACACACTCGCAGAGCTCTTGATGGTGGCAGCCTTTTGCCTTTTGGCGAGCTGTGCATGCAATATTTTTCTCGTGTTGTATGTTTACTCTTTTCGCTTTTATTTAATGTCCATGTTGCATGGTCCAGGCTCTTGTAGCAGTTGCCTCATGTTGCTGGTTGCTGGTTGCAGCAGTTGCTGGTGTGGCTGCTTTGCTTGTTGCGTTTACAGCAAAATTCTAAACAAATTGCTTCCGCACCTGCAGCTAAGAAAATCAATGCAGAATATAAAAATCCACAAGCAGCCAAGGCACCAGCCAACAGACACAGTCCCAGGTCCAGTCTGAGTCCCAGTCCCAGTACCAGTCCCAATCCCAGACGCAGAGTCAGACTGAGTACTACAGAAATATATATATAGTTGATCTCTTTGTATGGGCATAATAAAAGGCTTTGTGGCACATGGGAAAAATAGCAGCGTGTGCCCCCTGCGAAGGTTCTTCCACAGCCACTTTCCTTGCAGGCTGCACTTCAACTCACACACACACACACAACAAACACACGCGTATACCTTGGAAAATAAAACATTTCCCAGGCCAAAGAAAGTGGATAAAGCAGCATATCATATCATATCATAATCCTGACAATGGAACCCTAAACTTTAGCAATAACAATACACATACCTAATATTTACAATAGAAAGGGTAAGTGCGACCAACGAGCATGAAAAGACACACACACAATACATACACACACCTATATTTTATACTCATTTTCCCTCTTGGTTTTCCACGTTTTAAGTGCGCGTTCCTTTGGGCGCTAAACAAAATTACGTGGAAGAGCAGAGATGTGCAGCAGCAGAGGCAGAGGCAGAGGTAGAGGCAGAAAGGCTCAGAAGATATTTACGATCGGCATTTGGATTTGAATTTATGAAAAAAAACTTCATTCTTTTTACACCTGAAAAATCTTTGAAGATGCTTAACTGTTTTTCTCGGGACTGTTTCTCTGTTTCTTGTTAACATATGCTCGGAAAAAGAAGAAAGAGATACAATTTCTGATACGCAACGAAGATTCCAAAAGAAAAACCAGAAACAGAAGACTTAGACAACGAACTTGCCCCCCAAAGAGACATGATAAGAATTGTGGGGAACAACAAGCAAATTTCATAAGCACAACTGATTCTTAGTATAAAACTTAAGTATAAAATCAGATTGGATCGCCATAGATAGATTCATTTAACGATTCATTACCGATTCATTTTTAACAAACTGGTCAATGAGATTGTCGCTCTTAACGGTTGACATTGACGAAGTGCAGAACTTTTGTCTGTCTGGACTATGTTTAGCTTTTACCCAAAAGACATTTCTACCCCGTGTCGCGACTCGAACCTGTTCTGGCTTCTACATGTCTATCTCTCTATATATATATGTATATATACGAGCCTCTAAACATTCCCGTACATTGTTTGAAATCTTTTTGGCCGAATCAGGTGAAGTGAGTTGATTGATTGCGCTAATTTATAACGACAATGGGTCAGATCGCACATGGACCTTTGAGCTTGGCCTCTGTTGTGATGTTGTTACTCTGTCTGCCTATCTCACTGACTGACTGGTTACCTAGTTCGCTGGCTGGCTGGCTGACTCCCTGACTGGCGGCTTACCAGCTGGCAGACTGATTACTTTGTTGTTGGAATCCATTAAACACCGCCTTTGCCATGCCTTTTGCGGCTGCTTCTGCTGTTGCTTTGGCTTTGACTCTGACTCTGCCTCTGACTCTGACTCTGGCTGTGGCTGCTGATGATGATGATGCGCGCACTCTGATGAATGAATCTTTTCAATTTTGAAATTTCTTAAACGAATTTGTCAAAAACACAACAACAACAACAGCAACAGCCACAGCAATCCCGCTGAAGAAAGAGCGAATGCGCAGGGCTAGAGGGGGCAGAGGCAGACCCTATGCAAAACTAATGAAATTCATGTTTGTTGCTTAAGTCTTTTGTATCTTAAGTAACTCTCGCTCTCTCAGTACATTCCTCGACGCGTATCTCCCATCTCTTGTTGACCTTGCTCTTTGCCAGTTGTCGGGCAATGCATCTGTGGAGTCGCCGTTGGCGTTTTGGGAACTTGCCCTGGCAGCATCTGTCTGGTTAATTGCTCATGATTGAATTATAAATACATAGCATACACATGCAGAGCCAGCAGATCAGCTGAAACTGTTGCCCTGCATCCAACTAATGTGCCACATAATCAGCTGCCGGCTTACCAAATCAGACATGCCTCAACCCAAATCTGAATACTCTTACAATCTTACAAAGCAGCTCTGGATCTGGGTTTAGGGTTTGGGTTTGGGTTCATAGAAATCACTGCTGAGTGAGATTGTTGAAGATTCAAATATAATAAATTATAAGCCTACAAGCTCTTAGCTAGTAACAGTGCCTAGACTGACCCGCACACTCACGCACAGCAGATGCAAGAGGCAGACTTCTATAGAAATTGTTAAAGAAGACCAAACACTGAGACTGAGACTGAGACGAGCTTTAACACCTTGGCACACCAAGTCAAACATTTGCTCAACACCACAAGACGAGTTTCAGTCACTCTGATACTTTTCCAATACACGTCTAAACGAGACACACACACACAACAACAACAAATTAACAAACACCTGAAAGCGACCCTAAACCAACGAATCATACGAATCTCTCATGCGGGCTGTGCTTCTCGTTCATGTCGAGCCCATTTTCTAATAATTAAAAGCTGCAGCCATCAAATGAACACCCAACACACACACATCATACACACACAGAAGATTGACTTCAAAATCGAGTTTGAATTAGAGGAGAAGAGGCGTGGCCATTGCCTACCCACAGTGCGCTGTGGGAGAAATCATTTAAATGAAGAGTTTAGAAACAGAAACAGAAAAAAAACTATGTTAAGAATGTTAAAGTAACACAGGTTTCAAGACAGCTCAGATCAGCCATCGAATAATGATTTCTCTTTGTACTCAACAACTCATATGCTTAGATCTTTGAACTAACTTCCTATTTGTTGTAATTATCCATATATCATATACGATCCCAATATGCTGCGTTGGGGATCAAGCAAAAGCTTACCTGAACCTGTGTTACTCGACTCAATGTATAAAGACCTCCCGCAGCTGAGTAATCTAAGTGCTTGCTATTGTGTTATCATTGATCATGGATCAGTATTAACATCAGTTTAATTAGCCTCTTTTGGGGTCGGTCGCCATCCAATCCAATCCGATCCAATCCTCAATCATGTGGAGCTGTTGACCTTCAGTAAAAGACTCGCAGTTAAAGCAAATTACAATCAACTCAACTGCCATAATCTGCATAATAAGAATTTATGATTGCTTTTCATAGATTTTAACTCTCTGCTCTAGCCGCAATTCCCTCAATTGTGTGTGTGTCTATATGTGTGTGTGTGTGTGTTGTGTGTGTGTATGCGGCGCCAGGGCGACAAATGCCACTTAAGTGCGCCGACAGAGTTTGCAAGTTTGCTTTTCTAATGCATGTTAGCAGTTGTTATTCAACAACATATTTAAAACACTTTAAAGCCAAGTTCCCACAGAAACTATGTGTAAGAAATAGTGCTGGCAAACTATCGATACCAGAACCGATAGTTTGTGATAGTTAGTAATATGTATCAAAAGTTTAACTTTAAGAAACTTTTAGAGCGAATCTTTGGAAAACATGAAGAAAGCAAAGTTTATGCTCAGGTTTCTAGATTGGTATAAAGCGATAGTTCTCTCGATAGTATCGCTTTATAGCTGCAGACTTTGAATGAGTATTAAAAGAAGTATTCCCAATGCAACTATTGTTTGATAGTTCTCTCGATAGTATCGACTTTAAATGAGTATTGAAAGAAGTATTGCTGTAAGTTTCTGCTCTAGATCTATCAAATTTTCACAGAACTGTCGAAGGTTGCAAGGGACCATCAATAAGTATTATTATAACTATCGCTTGTTTAACTATCGCCTGTTTGAGCCTTCTCTAGTGGCAGCCGAACTCTGTTCAATGTCGTTTGGCGCCGTTTTGCTGTGGACCAGAATCTATTCTCATTGGAATTGTCGATGTTGTTCTCATTTCTTGAATTTGCGTGGGCGATGTTGCAGTTGCTGTTGCTGTTGTCGTCGTCGTTGCACTTTGTTACCAGAGCAATACTTTAATTCATACAATACTATTTATATATTCCGATTGTTGTTGTTAACTTGCTGTAATATTGCATGCAAATGTCTTAAGCTCTTAAATGTAACAGCCTTCAAAGTGATCTTTATAATTATCAACTGTCAGATCAAATGCTCACAATACAAACTGCATCTGAATTATATCTAATATCTCTATCTCCATATGTATCTTTGTATCTTTTCTGTTAATTATATGTGGGTTCTTTCAATGCATCCTCAGTTAGATTGTATATTGAATACGCCTCCATGTGCTGATGGCCAGACTACTCGTATTGTCATTGTGTTAACTTTCATTAGCTTTCTAATGTTTCTTTTGCTCTTTGGGGACTTGGTTCGGTTCCGTTCGGTTCCGTTGTGGTTCGGTTCAGTTTGGTTCAGTTAGGTTCTGTTAGGTTAGGTTTGGTCTCTGACCGCCTGCCAATCGTCATTTCATTTTACTGTCACTCAAATCTTTATAAGTTTTTCTTCTTTCTCTTCTTTAATTTTCTCGCTTTGGCTTAGAGGTCCAAGGCGTTCTTCTTGCGGTTGTTTGTCAGCCCCCTCTCCCTCCCCCATCCCCCTCTCCCACTCCTGCCCCTTGCCGCTGTGGCAACGGCTATTGTAAATATTTTTCCATTATTTTCCATTAGTTTTCACTCGTTTGTTACATTCCCCGATTGCTGTTGTTGTTTGTTGTTTGGTGTTTGGTGTTGGCGTGGTCGTTACACAGGTTGTTCATGTTGTTGTTGTTGTTGTTGTTGCTGTGGTTCTCACTTTTGGTTCTTTGCTGTTTGGCATATATTGGTTATTATCTCTGAAGCGCATCGGCTTTGGTGCGTTGCCGATGCCTCTGTCCTTTGTTGTTGCTGTTGTTGTTGTTGTCTTCATCGTCTTCTTCGTTGTCGCCTGTGCGTATTTGGCCAGTTGACTGGGCGCGTGAGTGACGGAATGATGTTACCCAAAACCAGTTTCATTGACAATTATACACACACACACACACGCACACACACTTGTGGCAGATCTTGGCTGCATCCAGAGTCACATATTCACATTCACATCCATAGCACTCATTATGCCAGTGTCGCGCTCGTTGATCAAACTTTGCAGCAACAACAACAACAGCAACATTGTCGGCGGCTTCTTCTCTCAGTTGGTGCTGTGTTTTTTGGTGTTTTGCTCTTGGTTTCGCTTTGATGGATGACTGACAAAGGCAGAGCAGAGCGTCCCAGCTCGATCGCGACTTGATCAAGCATACGCAATGTGTGTCCGTCTGTCTCTCAGTCTGTCCCTCAGTCTGTCGTCTGCCTGTTTATTTGTCTTGTTTGATTTGAGTGCACACACAACTGTCATTGTCGCTGTCAAATCGCATTAATATCACTGAGCTGTCAAATTACAGCCAACCGCAGCCAAATGTTTGCCCATGCCCATGTCCAATGTACCTCTCTGTCTCTCACTCTTACAGCCGTTCTCTCTCTCTCTCTCTTACACACACTCGTATACTTGCTGTTTGCTCTTGCTCACTCACTGCCCACTTGGTAACTCAATTAAAATGTTATTCATGACGTTGCCAGCGAACGTGGCTCAATTTCGGGGTCCACTAACAGCCATCATTAGGCCTGAAGAGGCGCCAGGCGTTTGCCGCTTGCCGCTTGCTGCTTGCCATTTGCCGCGTCCAATTACCAGCAAATAAACAGCAAATTACGAGTATTTGCTACTGCTCCTCAGCAGCTCAGCTCAGCTTGTTTAATGGTAATAAGCCCCAAAATTACCCGACTCTGATTGGTCTATTTGACAAAACGTGCTGAAACGTTGCTGCTGATTCTCATGTTGTTTGGTTTGTTTTCGGTTTTGTTTTTGTTTTTGGCTAATGGCTTTTGACTCTTTCTTTTTGTTTGTCTTCAAAAGAGCTGCCATCTTTTTACAAAATGGGAGGGCCTCCGCGCTATCAGCACAAGTTCGTGCCTTGAGTCTTTTGTTTTGGCTGCCAACTCGTCGCTTGATTTGCCCAATTAGCTGCCTAGTCCTAAACGTTGCAACAACCTCAACTGATTGCAACTGTGGGTGCGGCTGTGGCACATGAGCTGCTTTTAATTACTTAATTTTATAAGACAACGATATGAATACAACACACACACACACACACACACACACACAGACACACACAATCTCAATATGATATCAACTCAGCGATCTATAGGAAAAAGCTACTAAAGCTCCATTTATGAAGCCTGAGACAAATGGGCGAACCGAAGAGCCTGGGGATTGGTATATTGAGGTCTGGTTTCAGACTGAACACTTCAAAATCCGCTGCGAAGTCATAAAATTGTTAACTGTTGCTCTGTGTTGTGTCTTGTAGTCAGAGCAATTAAAGAACACACACCATACACACACACACACATATGTATACTGAATGCAAGGTGTGCAGACATTTGCTCAATGACTCTGGTGGCCTGTCAAGAGGTGTTGAAAGTTCAAAGATACAACAGCTGCGTTTTTTTATTGCCAAACAGCCACTTCCCCCCTCTCTCCGTCTACCCAATCCCCAGTTGCTGAGTGTTCGATCTGTTGTCCGCTAAGCTGAATGCAATAAATCTTTTAACGACAGTTCATCGTATTTTTGGGTCTTTTTTTTGGGTTTCCTTTTGGCACTTGATGCATTGACTGCTTCTTCGAACTTCATTAGAATTGTAAAAAGGGGAGCAACAGATCAACTGAGTGCAACGCGTGGCTAATCTTGCGCATCCAAATCGAAATCGAAATCCAAATTCGAATATCCCAACCACACAGCTTTCTACCAAATGCCCAAATGTGGCCAAGGCGTCGCCCCAGTTACCAGACAGACGACGACTCCAAGCAGACGGATTTGTTCTTCATCAAATTATGCTAATCAGCTCTGGGGTCTCATTGGGGTCTCTCTAGATCTTTGTATTGGTTTTGGTTCTTTTTTTTTTGGGTACTGTGATTAATTGCATCAGCAGGCTGCATCTCATCCTCCGTCCGACCGTTTGTTGTTGCTTTTTACACTGTCAAAGGCGTCAGAGGTGCATAGATAACGCTGCGTTCTATTTACGATATTTATTTCCCTGGCTTGTTAGCATTCTGTGTGTGAGTGTGTGTGTGTGTGTGTGCGATAAGCTAATTCTAATTCCTTTAGCGGCCTAATGTGTTTATAATTAACATGCGGGTCAACTGGCCGCCAACAACAACAGCAACAGCAACACTAACTTATAGCTCAAGGGGCGTGGCTGCACTAACAGCTACGCACGCCTCTTGCCACAACTCACAGCAGCAACAACAGCAACAAATCGCAGCATCGACAACGATGTCTAGTCAAACGGTAGCCGCACAAAGCGTTGTTGTTGTTGTCTGTTGCTGTTGTTGTTGGTGTTTGATTACAATTTGCGCACTGATCGCAAAAAAAAGTAAAAGAAAAATATATAAGTGAAAAATTTACCAACAATTTTGTGCCTGGCTTGTTGTGGCGATTCTTATGGTCACGTCGACTTGTCTTACACTTGCGTGAACATGCCCCGACACAAACACCCAGCCCCTCCCTCTCTTGCTACCCCCCTCCCACCCGCCGACAGCATCTGGCAACGCCAGCAATTGCTGCAACTTTGACTTCGTTTCGTTTTTTGGACGCGTGTAAACGCAGTAGCAACATGTTGGCTTCTCGATTAGCATTTGAAACGTGTAAAACTTTATCGCTACTCATAAGAATCTGCGGCAATCTGAGTCCATATGTGGCACTTAATGCTACAGCTTCCTTTTATTATGATAGTATTTTTAGGATTGTAAATTGTCTGTTTTATATGTTTCCATAAAGAAAAAGTATATGAAGTGTATACGAGAGATAGTCAGAAGAGTGCTTAACAGTTACTTAACAGCTGCTTAACATCTGTCTGTTATATGTATTTTAATCAAATAGATCTATAATCGGTTAATTCAACGACATTGACTCTTGCACTAAACAGAAAGATGTTACACAATCTTGGAGTGAAACATTAGTCAGAAATGTGCTTAACAGTTACTTAACAGCTGCTCAACATTTGTCTGTTATATGTATTTTAATCAAATAGATGTCTAATCGGTTTATTCAACGACATTGAAGCTA
This sequence comes from Hirtodrosophila trivittata, assembly GCA_035045065.1. Classification (NCBI taxonomy): domain Eukaryota; kingdom Metazoa; phylum Arthropoda; class Insecta; order Diptera; family Drosophilidae; genus Hirtodrosophila; species Hirtodrosophila trivittata. Next base: position 15,100,087 of record JAWNNK010001311.1, on the reverse strand, counting down.
AACATAAAGATGTCACACAGTCTTAGAGTGAAACATTAGTCTGAAATGTGCTTAACAGTTGCTTAACAGTTGCCTAACATTTGTCTGTTAATTGTATTGCAAGTAAAACAGTTCTCTGAAAGTGTTTGTAATCGGTTTATTCAGCGACATTGAACCTTGCCCTAAACACAAATATCATTTTAATGAAATTATAAGAGACCAGCAACAACAACAGCAACAAGAGCAGCAGCAACAGTTGCTGTAAGTGGAGAGTTAGAAAACCTTTAAAAAAGCGCTGCCAGTCGCTGGAAAAAAGTCACGAATTTGGCAACTCGAACTACAGCAAATGAAATAGATAAAAATAAAACATAATGTTGACCCGTTTGGCATTACGAGCCGGCTTGTTGTTGGCCTGGCCAACAGCAGCAGCAGCCGCAGCAGCAGCAGCAGCGGTAGCTGCCAAAATAATAATGGCCAAAAAGTCTGGATTTGGCTCGCATTTGCAGCGGGCGTCAATTTTCAGCGATTCGGGCTTATTAAGCAATGAAATATAATGCCCTGACGCTGATTTATCACATGCATCCAGCCAGGATGCAGGGAAATCGACTTCAACTGAAGGCGGCTTTGATGCCCACGCAAAGATTGCGATACATATATATAGGTTATGCCACAGTAGTCTTAATGGGAAATGGAATAATGGAAAAATGAGAAAATGGAAATAAAAATGAGAAAATGTAAGTGAGTAGCCCGAAATGAAAAATCAGCTTTCAGACACAATAAAAAAGCAAAACCGCCAGTTGACATTTGTGGCAGGCGCAGTAATTGACGCCGCTTGTCGAACGTTGCGAGTTGCAGTTGTACCCGAAAAGCGATTGAAAGAGAAAAGGAGCAGGGCAGCAGCTTTGTAGAGGCTCGTAACGTGGCTGACACGCGTTGAGTCTAAACTCTTTTATAGAGATGTCTGCCACGCTGAAGTTGGCAATATGCAAATATGTTGCGGCTGTTGCAAGTATCTGTTGCCGTCATCAACGGTAGCCCCTCCAAAAGGCTAAGAGGGCGTGCTGGGTACTGCCAGCTGACAATGTCATAACCCGCCTCGCTTTCTAGTCGTCGGGCTTAACGGTTAATGCATTTAAGCTGAAATTATGAGCTGCGACAGGCAGCCAAAATCTTTGATGGAGTCAAGCAACCAGCATTTGCTGTTAACAAATGCGTAATGCTTGTTGGAGTATGTCTCGCTGCATGATTTGCATTTGTTGCAAATATCGTAGAAGGAAGAGGAAGAGGCAACAGCAGCATATGCAGCAAAATGGCCGCACATTGAAAGTGACTCACGCGTCGTGTCGCGTTTGTTGCCTAAGTCTTTTGTTTCGCTTGCCGCCGTGTGTCTGTGTGTCACTGTGACAGACAGCACAAGACACGCCACTCGTAAGACATTTACTCCACTGCCCTCCTACTCCTGCAGCCTCCCCCGAAGCAAAACTTACGCACTTCATAATTCAATCAAGCTCAAACATTTCGCAATCCCACACAGAAGGAATTTATTGTTCGGCTCACAATTTTTCAATTGCATTTGGCCAAGCGCCCAGCCTGGTCAACTGCTGCTCGACAACTGTCTCTCTACCGCTCTATCTGGAAGTCTGTCTGTCTGTCTGTCTGTTTGTCTATCTGTCAGGCTGTCTGTCTGTGTGTCTGTGTGCCGCTTGTCTGTCTAGCCTTTTGAGCCAATTGTACGTTTCCTCACTGGCGCACAGCCGCCCAGCGCCAGCTGCAGCTTTGGCCAATGTTTCTATTTCATGCACAACTGTCAATGGTTGTTGTAGCTGTTGGCTGTTGGCTGTTGGCTGCTTGCCAGCATGAAATTGTTAACAACATTTGTAGCTGTTGCTCATTGCCGACCACACTGCGTGCAGTCTACCACAATTCACCTCAACCACCGCCTGCTGCCTGAGTTCAGCTCATATTGACAATGAAAGCCGTTGCTACTTCAAACGCCGGCGTTTTCCTGCTGTTGTTGCAGTTGTTGCTATTTGCAATTGCTCTGTTTGTTTGATAGTTGCCAATGCCCATACTGACAGGTAGGAAAAAATAAAAAAAAAGCAAACAAAACGTAACGAAACGAAATGAGACAAAATAAAAAAGTCGCGAATTCGATTCGATTTGATTTGATTTGAAAATTCCACCGCCATGGCAATAAACATTTTTTTAACTTAACTTTTTTATTTTGTTTGTTTTGTAATGATTTTTCTGCATTTTCTGCTATTTTTGCCAGCTTTCTGGCCTCACTTTTTATGGCTTTAATCGTACTTAGCCGCTTTTTTTTCGTTTGTTTGTTTGTTTTTGCAGCCAACATATGGCACATTGATTTATGTGGATTTGTGCAAAAACATTTCGCGAATTTGTTGCCAGCCAGCAGAAAATTGCCGTCGCTTTATGTTTGGTTTATAGCAAAATAATATTTAAAGAGTTTTCCTTTAAGCCAAGAAGAAGAATCTGGCAGCGGCTTCCTATAATTCATTTCCCTTATGCATAATTACAACTCACGTTTGTTGTGGCATGCCTCAAGGGCACATTCGGCCATGTCATGACGTGGCAGCTACTGTGGGAAATCACTTTGATATGCCAAGCACACACACACACACACACACAGACACAGCTCGTCGTGAATATTAATATTATTATAGTATAAATTAAAGCACTTAATGTGGAGCTCTAACAAGCCGTCCTTATCTGGCTTTACTGTGTACAATGCGACCGCCTAATTGCTGAATCTAATCTGGAAAATCTACAGCTAAAATATTTGCCAAGCAATTTGCTGCGTAGCCAAATTCAGTCGTGGCTCTTAGCTCTCGAGTATTTGGCAACAAGCGAAGGCCGTCAAGAGATTTGCATTTTGACGCTTTTGGTGGCACATTCGAGACTCGGACAGTTGCAGCAATCAATCAATCACAGAGTGCAGCCAAATGGTCAGATTTATATATATACATATATATATTAGATTTCAAGTCGTGCCATTTGCAACTTTCACATTACAAAGTCTCTGCGAAAGATCGTTTTCTATCATCATCAGAGCTCTGAGTGCACATTACATTTATTTGAGATTGGCCCCCAAAGCGCTGACAATTCCGCTGTGAGTCCGTTCAAGTGGGTCGTGCATATTCATTTCCTAGCATAAAATAAAAGACAACACTTGCTATTAAAGCCACACACAGTCTGTGCTGTGTGTGTGTGTGTGTGTTGGGAAGAGAGTTATTTGCAGTCGGCAACGAGTGGAAATATTTTGGCATAGTTGGCCATAAAATGCCCACGAAATGCAACTAATTCAATGGGTCTTTTATTTTTTGCGTGAGGCGGTTTTTTGGAAAGTGGGTTAACCTGTCATTTCGACTGCGTTTGCCTGTCCAACTGTCCGGCTGTCTGTCTGTCTGACTGTCTGACAGACCAACTCTACGACATGCGTGGAGTGCAGTGAGCGCGCTCGGGAATCGCCAAAAGGCCTTGACTTAGTTGGCATTGGTAAATTGCTAAAGCTGCGTCTGTGGCTGCCGCCTTGGGGCGGTGGCTCGAAGCTGCCACAACCAGAGTCGCAGCTAGAGTCAGAGCTAGAGCCAGAGCCTGGCTAGCCAAATTAAACCTAAAATGTCAGACGATTAGATAAGCGCTCAGCATTCTGAGATGAGCGCGCGCGCGCACAGCTCCAAGCGATAGCTTCGATAACTTGCAGTCTCAAGCTCAGTCTTGGACGCAGTCTCCGAATCTGAGCTTGAATCCGGTTTGTGCATTTCTGTGCACGGTTTCACACGCACTGCGCGGAGACGACTCCTCCAAAACTATAAATCTGAACAAGTTGTGTGATTAGTGGCCAACACAAAAATGTCAATGCCTTGGCAAACACACAAATTAGGTTAAGCCAATATTTTGCTAGGCACACACACACACACACACTTAACACACTCGCAACTTAAAACAGTTGAAGTGCTGCAACGCCCACCCGCCTTTTTACTGGTAACTAGCCAAGCACCCGCCACCCGGGTCCACCCGGCTCCAGCAATCCCAGTACCAGTTCATCAAAGTAAAGAATTTTTTTGAGCGGCTCGCAAATATTTTAAACACGAAATTCTTATGTGTGGAGCCTGAACCTGAACAGACTCAAAAAAGACCTCGCTAAAAAGTTCAAAATCATAAATTTCAAACGATATTAGGTTAGCCGCAACAACAACTGTTGTTGCAACAGCAGCAACAGTTGGTGTTGATGATATTGGCCCAGGCTGTAGTCTATGTCAGTTAGCTACCCGTGCCCCATTTCCCTCGTAGCCTGACCCACCACCCAATACCCCCATGCCCCCCTCCTCTGAGCCGAAGCTTGCCCCTGCTCCTGGAACAGACTTGTGGCCAGTGCGTAGGTTGTCTGCAGCGTGTGGTGTATGGACCCGGTTTGCTGCTGGCATTTTGGACGTTTTTTCGACTTGTTGTTGTTGTTGTTGTTGTTGACTAGCACCGCATGGAGCACATTTTCTTTTGTTGTGCGAATGCCGTGTGGATTTATTGATTTTGGTCAAAAGCCATGCTTAAGCGTAAATTATGTGCTGGCTTAAACGCAGCCAGCCAGAGATCCTTCTGGCAGTGGCAGGCGGCGATGAAAGCCACTGATTTGTGGGACGTGCAACGACGTCGTCGTCGTCGCCGTCGTCGTTGCCGCCTGCCCATAAATCCAGACAATTTCATAACCCAACTACCATTTATCAATAGCTGCAGCCGCCGCAGCCTTTGCATCTATCTAATTAAGCCGCTGCGACAAATTTGAGGCAAGTGTGAAAATCGCATAACCCAAAGCAAAAAGTGTAAATAAAAAACGAAATAATAAAAGTAAAAAATGCATTTTACTGCAAATTATTATTCAAGACAACAAAAATGCATCGCAAAAAAGTGTGTCAACTCGGCCAATCTTGGCCAAGCAGGCTACAAGGCAGCCGAGCGACAAGTGGCTTAGATATCGCATAAAGCAACGATTTAATTAGACGCTGATAATTATTGTACAACTTTGCCGCCACTTCACTTCCCTTCACTCCAACCAGACTCCACTCCACTCCACTTCATTTCAGTTGAGTTGAGTTTAGTTCAGTTTCTGGGGCAAGTGGCAAGTGCAGACGCAGTTGCAGTGGCAGCCAAGTGGCAGCCGAGTAAGTAGGCGATAGATACGAATACTCTCAGTCTGTGTTTTCCAGCTATCGCATATGTTAGATATAGCTAATTTCCTAAATTGGTATGGCTTGATATTGCAACGCGTAAGGCGCCACATTATTTATTAGGAAAAACATTTTCAAAAACAACATCACAAGTTGGCAACTGACACGGGTTTTTATGTTAGCTGTAGCTCTAAAATGTTAGCTATATATATATATATATATATATATGATCTATAGGACATATGACAAATGGAACATGAGCCAAAAGAATGCCAAGGCTGTACAACAGCAAAGAACATCACAGAATCGGAATTACAATTGCTTAAAGTCATGTTATGTTTAGCTTAACATGATCAGACTGTCTGTTAGTTTAAGTTGATGTTTTAGCTTAAATGTTATCTATTCTACACTTTGTTGCAACTGTTGCTGCTTAACAGAAGATATTAAGCTAGGTTTAGACGAAGCAAGCTGTTAATTTACATCTGTTAACCTAAGCTCTTACCTGAATATGAATCATATCACACCTAAAGATGAATCTCTTGGATCAGAGTTGACTTTGCTATAAAACAGATTATGCAGATATTAGAATGATCTTAACATGAAGCTGTAAAGGTAAAACTGTTAACCTAAAGTCATATTTGAAGATGAATCATATCATATCTAAAGCTGAAGCTTATCAACCTGTAGAATCAAATAGTTGATCAGAGGTCTATTGCTTTACTACTGAATATGCAGATATTAGAATGAGTTTAACATGAAGCTAACAGGCTGAAAGCCTATGTTCTGTTAAGCTAAACTCATATCTAAAGATGAATGTTATCTTATCAAAATATAAGATATATGTATAACAGCTCCCAGCTTAGAGGCTTTCATTGATATAGAACAAAATCTACAGATTAGTATGGCTTTAACATAAAGGAAACTGTTAATCTAAATGTGATAACATAAGTTTGTAACTAAAAATGTTATTTTATTGACCTATTTCTACTGAGCAGCTGCAGCTTCTGACGTTAAGCAGAAGCAGATATAAAAGCTACAGAAGAAGTCAAAAGTCTGTTACTTTTTTAACAGTGACTTAACATTGCTTTGTATATCAACAGATGACTGCTGAAGTATCTCTAGTTAACAGGCAGACAGAGTTCTCATAGAAATTTGCATTTTAGCTGGAACTCTTTCAGAGTTAACATAACATAAAAGTCGCCAGTTAACAGCGATAAATAACAGCTAATATACAGTTATTAGTAAGAGCTCGGAGTAGCTAGTTAAACTGATATAAAAGCATTGTTTAGATAGCTTTGTGAGGTGTTCGAGTACAACAGCTAATCCATCAGACTTAGCCCGAGGGAAATACTAAACACAGTTGCTTTTTATGGCTAGAAACATAAACTTGGTTATAGCTTTTTTTGTACAATTACACAAATATGAATAAGTATGAGTATGAGTATGAGTATTCACAAATATTCATTAGATTTAAATACAGTTGCGCGTCTTTTGTGTAATTTCCTGTAAAAATTGAACAAATTTGTCTGCTACTGCGAACCGATGGATCAACTCGCTGGTGGTGCTGGATGCTGGATGCTGGGTGCCAGGTGCTGGTCAGGCTGTGTCCGGCAATTGATCTTACAACTTGAATGCCATGTTAAACACCCTACACTCATGTTATTTGTGTCCAAATGAAATAAATTTATGAACATCGATTGCCAAAGTTGATTAGACGAAAGCCGCCGTCGAGACCAATCCCCCTACCCCTTAACCCATAGCCGATACCCAAATCTTACAATCCATAGTCCAATATACACATATGTGTGTGTGTGTGAGAGAGAGAGAGAGAAACCAGTTTTGGCCAGCCGGCGCTCAGCTTGGAGGTTGACGTCGCTGCTTAGCGTCCACTTGTAATATTTTTGGGGCATCTCCTCTAATTGCAATTTGATGTTTCGCCTCGCTTTTCTACGGAAATTAAGTTGTACACATACATTTTTCGGTCACTGTGCATAATAATTTTCTCTGTTGCACTTAGCGGCGGCGTGTGAAAACCTAACGAACGATGCAGCCAGCCTCCTGATCAGCCCATAAGATTCCAATACAAATCTTTTCGTGTCGAGGTGCGAACTTACCGCCTTCTTGCTGTCTCCCTCTCTCTCTATCTCTCTCTCGCTCTCCTACTCGCTGGTGTATTGTGCGTGTTTACAAGAGGCGGCTTCGCCTTTTGGTTTGTGGTGTTAATTGATTGGTGCCAAAGCTGTATAAAAATTGGATCAGAATGCGGCCTCTAGGTGAGAGTTTCGGCTACGCCTTGATTGCGTTTGGGAAACGTTTAAAATCCTCTTTATATCTGTTTTGCTTACTTTTCTTCCTCTTTGCCTTTTTTCTTTTGTATTTGCACATTGATTAGTATGTGGCCGTTGTTGTTTGATGTAATAAAGTTAAGATATTTAACTTGCAATTTCCGAATCGTTGAATGAAGCCAAACGCTTTTATGAAAAAGCGCCGCCACCAGCAGCGGCAGCCACAGCCGCAACAGCATCCACAGCCACATCCTACAGTTGCCACTTGGCAGTTGCTTTGGCAGTTGCTTTCCGTGTCCCGAAAAGTCACGAAATCTCAGCAAAAAGCAGCAGAAAAAACAGCCAAAAAAAGTGATTGATGGAAATTGCTCAAACTGTCATGTTTATGAACGTCCGCAGGATACAAAAGCCGACAGAGGCATAGAACGAGAGGGGTAGAGAGGGAGATAGAGGGAGGGAGAAAAAGTGCACGCAATGCGACAGCAATTTGCAATCCAGAAAATAAAAGGCAAATCACTTGCAACACACATACACACACACACACACACAGATACAGCTGCTCTACCAAAATGCAAATGCAACGAGAGCCTTAAGTATAGTTGCTATTGATTGTAGGGTATTTGGTTAGTCGGTTTGGTTTCCTTGTGCAATTTTTAGTTGGCAAGTTCTGTCAAGTCGGGTGGATGCTGCCACACACAGCGCCAGGAGTTGAGGCAGGATTGATGGCAGCCATTGCGTGTCCGTGTCAAGGTGTTGCAACAGTTATCGAAATTGCCCGTTTTTTGTATTGTTGTTGCTGGTGCTGGTGGTGGTGCAACAAGCTTCTGGCCTGGGGCAAGTGTAAATTTCGAAAATTCATTGAACAATGCAATTGCCTGACATTTGATGCGCTGTGACACTAACTGCGGCAAGTTCGTTGCCTAAGTCTTTCGTTTTGCGTTGAAATTCTGAAATGTAGGAAAGAAGTACTTCTGCGAGTGGAATGCGGCACAACAAGTGCAATGATCTATGAGCCAGACTTAACCAGCCAGTGCTCAGTTGGTAGTTGGCTCTTAGCTGGTGCCACCAATCACAGCAGCCAATCGCCGTTTCAAGTGTGCAAAATCGCGGCCATGCAAAACACGCTGGCCGAGGCTTAATTATGCGCTCACAGTTTGTTGCAGTTGCAGTTGAAGTTGCAGTGGCAGTGGCAGCAAAAGCTGGAGAAGCCGCCATACTTAGAACATTTCGCGCGTCTCACGCTGCATGCCCCCCGCCCCGGTTCAACCAGGTGGCAGGCAGCAGGCAGGCAGCCAACCAACGCTCACATCAGCAACTTTAATCCATCGTGCGGCCATTTTTATGTGCGCCATCATGTTGCCTCCCATAATTTTATGCTTCATCAATGACAGTGCGGCAACAACAGCAGCAGCAGCAGCTAGCAGATGTGTCTGATGTGTCTGGCAACTTGCTGAGTAGCTAGACAGAAGAGCTAACAGAAGCCGCTGCTGCAGCCGCTGCCACTGCCACTGCCACTGCAGTGGCAATCAGAATGTGGCATCCTCTCTTTCTCATCCTTTGTGACGCATGCTTTCAACATACTTTATCCTGGCAATCTGCTGCTGCTGCTGCTGCGCACTTGCAACTTGCAACTTGCAGCACTGTTGCTGTGCAACAGCAGCAAAACAAAAATTGTTTTCGTGGTAATTTGCACCCGAGGCGATTTAAATTCCTTGCCGCTTACCTTGCTAGCTAAAGAGTCGCCGGAGTCTTGGACCAGACCGGACCGGACCGGACAGTGTGGCGCGTCCTCAACCTCATCCGTTGCTGTTGTTGTCGTTGTCGTTGTCGTTGTCGTGTTGACTGTTGTAAGCCAACTCTGTCTCTGTCTCTGTCGCTGTCGCTGTTGTTCATCATCTTCATCTTTTGGCTTTGACAGCTGTTGCTGCCTCGCATGGCTGCCAGCCACCTCCTGCTCCTCCATCATCCGGATGTGTCGGTTTTTTTCGCTTCTCTTTTTTTTTAATTTTATTATCTAGAACTTTTTGTTAAGCCCCTTGTGCTCCGCCTGAGCAACTGCCTCACCCTCTGCCTCTGCCTCTGCGCAGGCCCTGTACATGGTCGTCGTGTACTTGGCTGATTATTATTATTAGCCAGTATAGATATTCATCCAGTGCCTGCTTATTTGGCTTGAAGCGTTTTGCTAATCTTGCATCAAAATCGATTGTGCAGCAATTTTGTCGAAGTTGTTGCCGCTGCTGTTGCATCTTGGAGCTCAGCTGCCGCCTGCCCTGATATTCACAGGGCAGCAGAAGACACTTAAAGAGTCACACATATTGATGAGGCTTTGTTTTAGACTGGTTTAGCACAACAAAAGCGCTGTCATAAAAGCCATTAAGAGATCTAAAACCAATTTACATACTATATACATATATATATATGTTGATCTTAAAATGGCTGCGATAACAGTTAGTCTCAAATTTGTATATCATTTTTATTAGTTTCTTTTCTTTTGTTTGGGGCACAGCTTTCACAGCTGGCAAAGTCTGGGTTGCAGTCTGAAAATGATTGAAGATTGATCTGGTCGACAGCTGCGTTGCGTCTGATTGGCCACCACTCTCACATTATTTTGGGGCAGTCCAATTTGGCTGCCCTTTCGGAAGTGAGACGCCCCTTTCATGCACCGCTCTGAGTGCAATTTCGCTCATCATCTTAATTTTATTATCGACATAAATATCAAACGAAAATTGTGGCATAAAATGCGATACAAATCTGCTTACAAGTATCCCAGGTACCAAGGTGAATCTCGTCTGCTGCATAGTTCACCACTTCATTCAGTGGCCTGGTCTTTGTCCTGGTCGTGATTCTATATAGCTGCACCTGAGACCTGCGAAGTCGTCGCCGTCGCCGTCGCCGCTGCCGCTGCCGCTGCCCTGTGAAGGACATTATGGAAATGATGTCCCCGGGCATTTGGTGGCCATTACTCAGTCGCAGCGCCCGGCAACGCCCAATTGATCAATGCGTGGCGATAGCCAGCCATCCAGCCTGTGGATCGGAGACGCTGACTGAAACGGAGACTGAAAACAGACCCCCACATCCAGCGCAGAGAAGAGGGGGGGGAAGCACAGAGAAAAAGCGAGCATGGAATCTGACTGTGAGTGCAATTTATGCCTGACAGGGGGAAATTCAATTGCTCCGAGAGCTGAGAGCTGCAGCTCAGGTTAAGCAGCTCAAATAGTTGCCATCTCACATGTGCCACGCCTATTTTTTACACTATCAGTCATAAAAATGTGAAATTTATGCAATTGCCGCAGCTGAAATGATTGCTCCTGATCCGCTGCACCATGGCTGCAAATGGTTGCATGTCGTGCAACTGAAACTGGTGCACACCCACCGCGTCTTGCACACCTACCTGCAGCACACTCACACACACACACACACACCACTCCCCCACTCTTCGTTGGGATTAGACTATGATATTGACGCTGCCAGTGCACGGGACGCGCATGCGTTTCGCGCGTAAATTGCTCTACGGAACGGATCTCAGTCAGCGTCGCCGTCGCCAACTCGATTACCGCCATCGTCTGTCCGCCAGCGATACACACTCGATATACCCTGTAAATGTAATCGATTGGGTTGGCTTTTGCTTCATTGCAAACAGTTTAGGCCTAAAAATGATGAGAGTATAAAAACCAGGTTCAAATTTTACTGAATGTCTTTATATATCTCATACTATTGACAGTATAATAAGCAGATCGGAAACTTATATAAAGATCTTGGCATATTATCTGTCTATTTTGAGGTTATATCTGTCTATTGTGCCTCAACTTATATATCGATAAATGAGTTCTAGTGTCTTCTCTATAGAGATTCGATTCAAGCTTCATGATTTTCTGGGCACTTTCCTTGCATTTTCTCAGTGTTAGGCAGATTTTATAAGGGTTAAGGTTGTCTTTTAGGCAGATTTTATATAGGTAAAGGTTGTCTTTAAGTCTTAAGGCGATTTGTGAACAATCTCTGAAACTATTTCATTAGGTAAAACTAATAAATTCTCAAGAAATCTCAGATCAGACATAAGGCAAAGGAATCATATATGATAACTTGCAACAAAACTGTCATAAAGAGACAACAGAGTTATCTTTAAGCTGAATTACATATTCCAAGGATAAACTGGTTAGTGTCAAGAAAGTAAATCTCAATTACTTTCTTAAGCTTTAAGCCAGGATTCGTATACAACTTGAGAAGTTTAGCCAAAGTTCCGAGAAAGATTGGAACTGATTTTTGTCTGGTTTTGTCACCAAATTTTCGTTTGTTTTCCTATCTAAGAGTGAATTTTCTTTCAAATTCATATGTCTAAGCTCTGCAACTTTTTACAGGGTATTTGCTGAGTCGTTCTTGGCGTTTGTTGACATGTTATCGAAATGTGCGCATACAAATTGATTTCATTTCCTTAGTAAATGTCGCCGCCTTTTGCCTTTTGCCGGGGCAAACGAGCGCGTGTGTGGCAATCGTAGATTGTTGGATTTCGTTTCTATTTCTAAACGTTTATTTATGCCCCGTAATTGTTATACTTTGCTCCGATATCACATATCAGATGACATGACCATGTGGCCAGAGCCGAGTCTCGTCTGGTCTGGTCGGAGCATTTGCATTCGGAATGCGTTCAAAGTCTAATGACAAATAAATAAAAATGTTAAAACGTTTGACACGCAACTGATGGGAGGTGGAGGAGGAGGAGGAGGTGGTGGAGGAGGAAGTGGAGGATTGGTGCTGCCCACACGCAGGATTGGAGATCCGACAAAATGGTTAAATGCTATGTAAAAAAAGAAAAGAAATAGTTAAATTGACTGATGATGCATGTGGCAGAGGCGCGGGAACCAGATTGACAAGCCTCAATCTCAAAGCAGCTGCGGATGTTGCCAATGTTGCAAATACTGCTGTGGCAGCTGCTGCCGCCTGTCTCACTCAAATCGACGTCATCGTCATCGTCTCCATCGTCGTCATCATCAGTCAACCAATTTGTTTCGATGAATGACTGAATGAATTTGTTCACCCCTTGGTCATCTTGATAGGCGCGTTCGCCAGCGCTCGGACTTGGACTTGGACCAACCCAAACCAACTCACTCAACTTGCAACAGCAACAGCGGCAGCAGCAGAATCAGCAACAGCAACAACACTGCCGAGAGGCAGTGGCAACAGGTTCTTCTCTTGTCGAGCAACGCGCAACGCAGTTTGTTAAACTGCTCGAAGAACACGAAGACAACGACAAGGAGCAGCACCAAGAGAAGGTGGAGGCTGCTCCATGATCGAAGCGCGGCACTTTGCATAGAAGCGTTTTGGCAGCATTCGCGATTGCGATCAGCGTTCAATCCTTGGTATTGGCATTGGTATTGGTGCAGGCAATTGCTTCGAGCAACGCAAATGCCGTGGAACCCAAGAGAACAACACAAAGTAGGCTGGACGCAGGCCACCGATCGTGGCACGGGCATGGTCACTGGACATCGACATGGACACTGGCCAGTGGCCAGTGGTCAGTGGACGTACCCGTGCTGGGGTACAAGTGGAGCTGGGCAGAGATAAGAGCAGCGACATTGTCGGCGCATCGGAATCGCTCGTTAGTCGCAGACGGACAACTTTCTGGTAGCCCGATCCGTCATGCGGAGTAGTCAAGTAGAAAGTGCTGCTGCTGCTGCTGTTGTTGTTGCTGTTGTTGTTGCAACTGTTGCTGCCGTTTTGGTTTTCCTTTTCGCTAAATGCCAATGTCGTTTTACCGACGGCAAAACCAAGTTCTGGCCAAGGCAGCTGCCGCCATTTTGACGGTGCTCCGCCTCAGCGCAGACCAAGACACTCATAATCACACACACACACTCGTACACACACACACACACACACACACACACACACACGCGAATACAGAGACAGACAATCAACTTATTCGCATGTAATTGAAGTCGTTTATGGGAACAGCCGCTGCTGTGGCTACTGCAGAGGGGCATGTCAAGCCTGGGACGTGGCAGGTGGGGCAGGAGGACGCGGATGAATTGGCAATGGGAACGCAGAACCGCAGACGCCAGACAACAGACGGCAGACGGCAGCCAGTCGGCCATCATCATTGAGGCCGCCAATGAAAAGCATGTGGCAACATCATTATCGTTTTTTATCCCCCCCCTGCCCCCCTCTGCTGCTGCTGCTGCTTGTAACCCCTTTCGATACCAATGAAGCCACCAAATTGCTACTGCCACAATTTGGTCTCTTTTTTGTGCTTTTTTTTTTGGCCAGAGAAAGTAATTGGCACTTGTTCACAAAATGGCGCCAGCCAGCAACCAGGCGACCATTTTGGAGAAAGAGAAGCCACAGACAGTTGCTGCATAACTGTTCTCATAATGATGGTGGTGGTGCTGCTGCTGCTGGTGGTGCCATTATGACACATGACACTTGGGCAACGCTTAAAACGCAGAGAGACAAAGGTAGAGGGAAGACGACGTAGATGGATATGGAAGGCGAGTGTCGATCGCTACCAAATACCAGACAGAGCTAGAGGCTGACCAGAGACCCGAGACCAGATACCCAGAGATCATGTCCAAGCCCTGAGCCAACACCAAAACCAAAACCAAAGCCAGAGCTCAACCCTGCCGAGGCGACAGCGCGTTCAGTTCTTTTCGCATAAATTCACAGCAGGGATTCCCCCCTCGTACGATTGAATTTTATTTGGTTACCATCTCCTCGAGATTCAGTCATTTGTTGTGATGGCTTCAGGGGGAACAACAACAACAACAACAACAGCAACAGATACTTTCATGAACAAAATATATATATATACATATATATCTTGTCTGCATTTTATTTCATTTGTTTAAAAGTAAAAATATCATACGAATATAAGAGAGCTCTGAAGATGTCTTAATCTGTGGCCATTAATATGCCTGATAAATAAACTGTATTAATTTATGCGCAATTTTGGGCAAGAGACGCTATCAATTGGCCATATCCATGTTCCAGCTTGATGGAGCTGAAGCCGAAGCCGATGATCTTGTCTTTCGATTTTATAATATAAATGTAAATTTCTCTCAGCTCAGCGGCTAGTGAGACATAGACTGAGATAGATCGATAGAGAGAGAGAGAGAGGGAAGTTTGCATTCTGAATGAAATTTGATGACTGCTTTTGTAACCAAACACCAACAGGAAAATACAAAGTTAACTACCAAAAACTAGCAACAAAATACCAAGAAGTGTGCAGCAAAAACTAAACTTAACCCTTCGGCATCTCATCTCAGAGAGTGAGATCAGAGTCTGTTGCCACGGCATGTGGTAACTGCTGGTAACTGCTGTTGCAAGGTGTCTGCCACAGCCACAGCCACTGGATGCATTTGTCGCAACGCATCAGCCAGAGGATTAAGCGAATATTTAAATGCTTCTGACGCTTTACAATTGGACGCACGCGGCAACATCCAAGTGGCAACTATGACAATGACTTTAATTAAAATATGCCTATGTTTACTTTACCTACTTATAAGTATATACTTATATATATCTCTTCGAGAAGACGCTTCATCATATTTCAATCGAATTGTACAACATTTGGTTGCCACTTGACTCGCATCGAGGCTGCCACACACCTCGTTTTGGGCCTGTCCTCTCTTGATTTGTTTTCTCTATTTTTCTAGGGCAACTGCACTTGTGGCAGCCAACGATCTGCACTTGATATTTCTCTCTGTGTGTATGTGTGTGTGTAACTTGAAAAGCGTTAAATTTGAATTGAGTGGAAATCATTTTACTCACAGACAGAGGGAGAGAAGAGACTTTGTAGTAGTCTGGACTACCTTTGTCAACAGTAGTCGGGTTGTAGTAGAGACTCTCTACTGTGATAAGTAATCAAATTTATATCGAATTTGTAGTTGTTGTAGTCGGCCGCAAGCTGCTGGATCGTTAAATTGAACATAACTGTGAGATTTGGACGAGACTTTATGGCATTTACGGAGGCAGCAGATATTTTTAATGGTCGAGAACAGTAGAGAGCAGTGTGGTGTGCCTTTTATGTGGACCGACGGCAGCGACAGCAAAGGTCCATATTTTAATGCCCATATCCATATATTGATATACTGATATACCCTCACTCACACTCATACTATGTCTATGGCTCCAAAACATCCAAGATCCAAGCTCGAAGAGCCCAGATCCAAGTGCGTGCGCATTTTTCGACAAGTTTTACGACCTTTTTATGACTTAATCCATACCGAAAGGCTACAATCAATACCAATGGCCAGCATAGTCATACACAAACATTGTTAGTTCGTCATAAACAATCATTTCGTGGAGTCATTCATATTTTTCTGTTATGCATAACAATGGCCAAAACAGCCAAAACGGCCAACTCGCTCGAAATCTCGAAATGAACGAAATGAACGTGGAAAAAATCGTTTAAAATAAATAAACAATTTACATTTTTAATCAATTGTGGCCAAGATCTGCAGGCGCGATAAAGACAGCTGCCTCTCCCCTCTACCCTCTCTGTCTTATGGGATAACAATGGCATTAGAGCTGGGAGTGTCCAAAGGTAATTTCAAATATGTGAAACGCACACACAAATCACATCACATAAAAATAAGAATTAAAATCAAAATAAACATTGAAATTATAAAGCAATTTTGCAATTGAATTTCACATTATTAGGCATTGTTTTCCTATCTCTCTCTTTCTGTCCATTCATTGGCCATGATTCAGCAGCCCGTTTGGGCCATAATCAATTTGGTCAACTCTTCATCTTTTGTCTACAGTTTCCTGCTCCTCTCGCTTAATTGACAATCTTTTTTTTTTGACACTTTTGAACTGAAATTTTGTTTTTTGTTCTTTTATCTTAACAAATTGCCAAGTGCTTAGAAGCTGACATATATACTAAGAGAGAAGCGAGCAGCGAGAAGCTTTAACGGTTAACATATAATATACATATATGAGCATAACTTTCATCTCGTATGATTGTTGCTGTTACCATATGCCCATTGTCTGGCCGTTGAGTCTGACTCTGCCATGAATAACATTCTTAGCTCTTTGTTTTGCCTTTGGAGCCTCATGGAATCATTTCCGCTTGCTCCGCTAAAGCTGCTCAGCTGCTGAGCTGCTGCTGAGCTGCTGCCCTGTCTCGATTTCCATTTGGGTTTTAATCCAATAAATAATTCAATTGTGTCACAAAAATCAAATCAATTGCGTGGGCAGCAAAACGCAAAACAATACGAAAACGAGTACGAGCTATGTGGAGCTTTGGCTAGAGACAGCGGACGGCGGACAAGAGACAACCGTAAGATACATCATACAGAGAGCAAGTTTTACATAATCCTACAGATACCAAACAGCGATACGACACACACACACACACACACACACACACACACACTCTCTCTTACACACACTCTAGCTATCACTAGCTGTGTTTGCCTCCCAAAAAAAGCGTCGCGGGCTGTCGACCCACTTGGGCAATTTGAAGTCTAAAGTCTACCATTGTCTAGCCAAATCTCTGCCACAGTGCGTCATCATAGAGAGGGAGAGGGAGGAGGAGAGGTAGACAATAGTCAATTGGCCTGTTGGCTGATTTAACTTGGCTGATATGCGCCATGGCGTGAACAATTGCCAATGCTCGAGATACTCGCAGAACAGCAACAACAACAGGAACTGTTGCTGCTGCTGCTGCGGTTGCAAATGGACTAAGAACGACTCTGGCCAGCTTGGGATTGACAGACAATTTATAATCCATAATGTTAATCAAAGGCAAATCACGTTGAACCTGCGGCCTTCGCTCCAAATGACTTCATTAGCGAAAAAGAGCCGCAGACGTTGCCGCATTGCGCCGCATTTGCCACAAAGGCGGCAATAAATTGCAACGAGATTGCACAAATGGCTCGAAGGCCTGCAACAGGAATTATGAATTCATGCATTTTCAATTGCAACAAAAACGTGTTGCACACACCCGCACCCAGACTCCGATCGCAACTGAACAGAACAGAACAGAGTCGAGTCTAGTTGCAACATCGTTGAACATAATTAGGCGGCCAATTCTCCAAAGAATCAATTGGCCAAAAGCAACCTGTGAGAAACTTGCGGCCCATCACATCACTTAAAGTCGCTTGTCATCATCGCAGCATTAGCTATCTACAACATTTACTGTTCCATTGGCCTCCTCCTCCTCCGCCTCCTCTTGGTCGTACGCACTAGGAAGTCCAGCAGCAGCAGGCCAAGTTTGGTCTGTAATCGAACTGTCGCCAGTTTCGCAGTTGTTATTGCTGTTTCATTGTGGCCCCATTGTGTTGTGCATCCTTTGCCAAGACATTGCACTTGCAACTGTTTCAACAACAACTGGCAACAGCAGCAGCAGCAACAGTTGTTGACGCGCGCGCTCGCCTTAAACACAACGCTAGTTTGTAGCGACAACTGCAAACACTGCTCTATACCCTAACCTGGGGTCGTATGTCTTAGCCAGACTGTTTGGCCTATAGGTAGGCTATATTCTCAGTATAACTAAATGTAGTTAGAGCAAGTAAGAGACTGAATAAAAGCAACTATTGAGCAGGCAAAGTATGAGTATGGAAAGTTCATGCAACTTCTCAAAGTCGGAGCAGAAAGTGTATCCAAATATATCATCTAACTGCTATATAGTTTACCTACCATCTTTTCCAACTGTCTCCAAACAACAGCTTTGCCTTTTGAATAGAGTATTTTGAGTACCAGCATCGCTGGGATCAGCATTTGTATTATGTTTTATTGACAAGTTGTGATCACGATCAGTGCGTAATGAGTGTTCAGTTCGGTTTTATCTGAGGCACGGCACTTGTTGGAGTCGCCAATTGAGTTGGGTTGGCAAGCAATCCCCTCCAGCAACGTGTGGCCAGTCACTGAGCCCGTTTCAAGTGCCAAAAACGTGGCAGACGGCTGTCACAACAGGCGCTAAAACAAACAGGCAGAGCAGAAAAAAAGAAGAAATATACGTTAACCAGCTAACCAGGTAGATGTGGCCAGTAACCTGTAAGCAGCTAAAGAGTCGAATGCCAGTTAAACGC
Source organism: Hirtodrosophila trivittata (assembly GCA_035045065.1). Taxonomy (NCBI): domain Eukaryota; kingdom Metazoa; phylum Arthropoda; class Insecta; order Diptera; family Drosophilidae; genus Hirtodrosophila; species Hirtodrosophila trivittata. The sequence continues at coordinate 15,081,613 of JAWNNK010001311.1, read as the reverse complement.
TAACCAGGCGACAGCTCCAGCTTGAGCTCCAGCTTCAGTCAAAGTCTCAGAGCCCTTTCTCATTTCTCTGGGACTGGGAATGGGAATGGTACTGGATCTGGGACTGACTCTGCGGACTGGGACTGGGAGTGGGACTGTCAGTCGGCTGACAAGCGTGCATCATCGGTCCAAGTGCGGGCTTGTCATGATGCCAAATTGTTAACTTTCGGCTGAAGCTGCTGCCAGGGAAACAAGGCCGCCTTGGACAAGAACATGAGTCTCAGTCGCAGTCGCAGTCTGGAGTCGGTCTTCCAGTTGGGAGTTTGACGTTGCAGTTGGTGTTGGGCAAATCCTACATAAATAATGCATTTTGCGATCACCGGCAACTGGCAACGCAGCGACGACCACATAGAGTGCTCGCACCGTTGGGCAGCAAAAAGTGGACGCAACTGGACACACACTGACACTCCGAGTATGAGTATTTGGGTCAGTGGTGGCTTCCGGTTGGAACTGAACTGAAGCAGCCGCCAAGCCAATCCAATCCAATCCAATCCAATCCAATCCAAACCAATCCGAGACTGAGTTGAGTTCTTGAACTTAAATTGAAATCGAGTCAAGTTCTTGTTTCATGTCATCCTTTACTCCCTGACATCTTGGCAGCTCATTTAAGAGCCTGATTGTGTTGTCAGTGGCTCCGAAGTGGATCTCTGTGGATCCCAAGACCAGCTTGAGATAACGGCTCGCACATTATTAAATAACAATAATCAATAAATTGCATTAGTTTTCATTAAAAGTCCGGGCAGAAAATGCGGCCACAATGTCTTAATCTGCCAACACGGTCACAGTTTCCGTTGCCAGTTAGCAGACACTGCCTCATCCTCATCCTCTCCACATTCACCACTCTCCTCGTCTCATCCTGGCCAATGGCCATGCAAATTATACAAAACATGAGGAACTTTGGTGCAACTTCAGACAGAAGCGTGCAGCGAGTCGAACATTAACTGCGCTTTGCTTAAAATTTATGTTAATCGCTTGTTTTACTTTTAATTTCGCACTTAAAATTGTCGCCATGCCTCCACGGAGACTGCCCGGCCAGGAGACTATCACTATCTCAACGCTCTGTCCTATAGACTCTGGACTCCAGTCTACAGTCTAGAGTCTAGAGTCTAGAGTCTTGTCTTGGCCTGAGAGAACCTGTTCCCTTGGCTGTGTGAGTGTTGTGTGTGTGTGTGTTGTCGTCTCTAGGCGACTGGCAGACAGCATCGATAAATTTTATCGATTCCTTGCTGTGGGATTTTAAAACACATCAAAAGACAATAAAATATATCACAAATACGACGAGCACACAAGGCAAAATGTTTAGGAACCTGTTTAAGGCCAACAGAGCGACAAAAGTTAACTGCACTTGGTGCCAGCGCTGCAGAGCCTCGGCTCTGGCTACGGCTAAAGAATCCGATCTCTCATCCGTCGTATACACCATATTCCCGTTGTACTACGACTCTGTTGCCGATGTTGCTAGTGTTGCCGATGTTGCTGGTGTTTGTCCCCACAGCAACATTTGTACATATGTATACTTATTTTAGCATTTTATGTGTCCTCGTCGTCGTCGCCCGTCGATTCTTGTTAGCTGGGCGGGGGACAGGGGGCTTGGGGAGATTCGCTGGCTGCCGTCTGATACCACAGCTAATTGGATAAGGTAATCCCAACAACAAAATATGAAATCGCCGTTCGATATGGGCGCCTATCCCAAGTTAGAAGTGCGCGAAGTGTGCAGATTTTATGACGCACTTGAGCAGCGAAAAAAACAGCCAAAGCCGGAGATCAAAAATTAAGGCACAATGGAAACATACACACACACACACACACAGACAGCTCGGGCGTGCGGTCCATTTATAATTAAACGTCAAATGTTGAAAGCCGAGCAAATAAATGTCAAGAGCGAACGAACTTTACATAAGGTCCAAATGACAATTTTCGTTGTTGTTGATCTCTTCCAGCTGCGACTTGATTTGGAAGCTTAAATATCAATCTGTGCATAGACAAGGGTTAAGACTGCGGTTGCGGGGGGATAAGTAGAGGGTTAAGAGTGGGTAAAGTGGGGCGGGGCAAAGAGGGGTTAAATCCGAATTGGAATTGTCAGTCATGTTGGGGGCTAAGGCGTTGGCCCAAGTGTCGCTGGCTTAGTGTGTGTGTATGTGTCTGCTGCGTGGGTGGATTAACACACACACACATACACACACAGGCACACACACACAGAGCGGGCAGCTCAAGTCAAGTTTTAATTGAAAATTGTCAACAGCTTGTGGACCGCAACTTCAAACTTCAAACACTTCTCTAATCAAGATCTACTCGAGTCTCCAGCTCCAAGTGTGTGTTTGTTGTTGTTGTTGCTGTTGTTGTTGTTGTTGTTGTTGTTGTTGTTTGGCTTTTTGCGTTTGATACGCTTTTGGTGGGCGTCGTCCGAATGGCAATTGCAGCGATCCTTTAGCGCAGCTGCAGCAAATGCGGAAATGTTGCAGCCTCTCGGAACAATTCTGTTAGCGGCAACAGGCAACAAACCAACTGGCAACTGGCAACTGGCAACTGGCAACTGGCAACTGGCAACAAGAGTGTGGCAGATGGCGGCTTGTTGCAGCTCTGCTGCCTGTGCGAATGCACACGTAAATTAGCATAAATAGATTTCAATCACTGGGCAATAATTTCATTATGAGAAAGGCGACTCACACACACACTTACACACATGATACACACACACACACACACACGCATGTGCCGCAGCAAGCGATCGTTTTATTGATTTTTCCCAAGTCAAATATGGCTTTGAACTTGGACTTTTGCGCCAATAATACACTCACACAGCAGGCAGGCTGCAACAACAACAACAACAGCAACAACAACAACAGCAACAACCAGCAGCAGCAGCAACAACAACAACAACAAGCAGCAAGAGATAACAAACAAACGAAATATGCAAAAGTGCATGAGAGGCGAGATATGCTAACAAGACAAGGAGAACCCAACGAGAACTGGAGGAGCAGCACTTGGGATCTCTGGCTAACTTGGCAACCTGGTAACTGGGCAACTGGGCAACTTGGCAACTTGGCAAAAGTTCTGGCTGAGAAAAGGAATGAGAAACAAAAAGAGAATATATAAGAAAATATTAATCAGCCATGGGAGACCAACGCCGCGCGGCAAGTGAGCGGTTTGCCCTGGCACTAAAAACGATTAATTCACAGCGGGGGGGACACTACAATGACCTGTACACCGATTGACCAGAGCTGCGTATGCCAGAGCCCAGAGCCGCGCCAGAAACCGCACATAGCCATAAAGCAAACAGAGTTCCAGTTGAAGCCAAGAGCTCAGCTTGGAGCAGCTTCTAATTGCCACCTTTTGGTGTGTTAATGTTTGATTGACTTAAATCCTAAATATATATGCAACTGCTGCAAATTAGATGTGTGTATATGAGTGTGTGTATGTATTGGTGGCAGTCAGTTGTTGCATTTGCCACAGCTCATCATTTCGTCTGCTAAAGTCATTTCTCATGTTGCAAAGATTTATGGCTTCCACCTTCTCGTCGCATGTGGAAGCCAATGCCAGCAGCAGCCGCCGCGCAAACGCCTGATGCTGCTGCTGTACAACAGCAACAGCAACTGGCAGCAACTGGCAACAACAACAACAACGAGAAGAAGAAGAAGAAGAACAACAACAAACTGGCATTCGCACTAAAATTGAATTCTGCAGTGCGTTGTGCGGGCCGCTCTGCTGCTCCCGCTATGATTGATCACTAAATTGCACAAGCTTAAGCGGCGCAAGCCCACGACGCGTCTGAAGATGAGAGAGGATGAGCAGGAGGCGGCGGAGGAGAAGGAGAATCTCTGGCCAGGCTTACAGTCAGTGGCACAGAGGAGCGGCCTTTGATGGGGCGCGCTTTCAGTTTGGGGAGTTTTGCTGCCTGTGTCTGTGTCTGTGTCTGTGCAGCATTTTTGTTGCATGCTTACAATCAGATCTGTCAGATCAGTTTCCTCTTTTGCAGGCTGCCTGGTTACTTGCTGCCTGCTTTTTGGTCTTTTTGGCAGTTTTGTTTTGTTTTGCTCATTCGCGGCTCTGGCATTTATTTAATCCGACGCAGCAGCTTCCAGCTTCCAGGCTCCAGCTCTCAGCTCGCAGCCACATCAGCTCAGCAGCCCCAGAAAGATTCAGGGCGTTCCATGGGGCGTTTTATTGTTATATCGACACCAGTAGTTTGTTGTGCGCATTTGCATTAGCGGCCCGAGAGACATTCCCATACCCAATCCGAATCCCAGCCAAGTCACAGAGATTCACTCACTCGAAATGTGAATGGACAGCAAAGGAGAAGGAGGAGGAGGCTGGGCAGACCACCAAAAAAGGTTCGCTCCATGGCCATTAAAATCGCTCATTGAAAATATTTTAAGTGTTTTTTTATATGTCATTTTATGGCCTGCCTGGGATATGCTCATCTTTTAGTATGCTGTTTTGGGGTTACACTCACACACACACATATACCCTATAGGAGAGTTGCCACACTCTGTCGATCGGCTCGTAGAATTTCGTTTATCGTTAATGGCTCCATTTACGATGTGATTCTTGATGGAATACAAGCGTGTGTACGCCGGCAGCTTCCTGTGGCCAGAGCCAGTCTTCAGCTCAGTCCCACAGCTTATCCGCACAGCTTCCGTTGCCCAATGGCTGAGCATCGCGTTGACATTACAGCTGCCTCCCCTCTGACCCCCTGTCTGGCTGCATCGCTGCCTCTCGTGTTATGGCTTTTTGGGCTCTGCGTTGCCATCAAAATGCAAATGCACATTCATAGTAATAAAAATAATAATAGTAATAATAATAATAATAATAATAGTAATAGTATTGAATGTGTTAAAGTGTGCCCTAATATGGGCAAACATTTTCACACCTCAAAGCGAGAGACTTGGCCAGGCGATAGTCGACTGTCTGGCCAGCCTGGCCTGTCTGCTTATGGACTCGATTTCATTTATGGCAACACACACACACACACACACACACACACACATACAGTGAGAGAGAAGACCATAAAACTATTGGCAGTAGAAAGCCGCTGCACAACTTAAACTTGCAATTGCAATCTGTGTGTGTGTGTGTGTGTGTGTGAAATTAACTTATTGCCTTTTATTGGCAGCGGGCAGCATTTACCAACTTCAACTTGGCCAAGTCGCTTGTACATTTATTATGGTGCTACTTGTCGAACCGGAAATGCAATGTACATTGAATTATATTGGCGCCCTTGGCAGCAGCAGCAACAGCAGCCCCCAAAATAAAACCAACACACACACTCACACACACACAGAAGTCCGAAGCATGCAACAAAATGTGTTGTCTATGCTGCACCATTTGCATGCTAGTTGCACACAAGTTGCTGTTGCTGTTGCACATTGCCATTGCCCTGGCTGTGGCCTGGAGTTGCTCATGTTGCCTGACCTAACAACATGTTGCTGATGTTGCTCTTGTAGCTGTGTTGCTGTTGTGGCAGAAGAGGCGGCCTCCAGAGTATGTTGCGATGATATCTCTCTTAGTCAATGCAGCAGTTGCTGTGGTTGTTGCTGTTGCTGCTGTTACAGCTTGTGGGTCAGCAGCAACAGCTAGCAAGAAGTTGCTGTTGCCAGCGCTATTGCTGCTGCTGTTGGTGTAGTGCGCATTTTAATTGAATTAACATTTTTACTAGTGTAATGATTTCAATTAGTTTGCACCTCGCCAGGTATTGTCAGGCCTGCTGCAGTTGCTCGTTGCCAGTTGCCAGTTGCCAGTTGCGAGTTGCTCGTTGCGCGTTGCTCGTTGCAAAGGCAGCTGCCAGTGCAACATTAGCAGACTCTTTGAACTGCTTGGCATTGCTACGTCTGTCTTTGAGTCTGTGTGTCCTTTGGTCTGTCTGCTTTGCTGCGATCTCGATGTGTTTTGCTTCTGCCTGCCTTTTGCTCGATTTGGCTGCCGGCTGCACATTTGCATTAATTGCTTGTTGCTGTTGTTGCTGTTGCCCTGCCTGTTGCTGGTACTGTGACTTGCTCTGTTGCTGTTCCTGTTGCTGTTGCTGTTGGTGCTGGCAACTGCACGTGTTTGTTTTTGGCATTGTACTCGTGTTTGGCTTACTAATGGCTTAATAGTTTTATTGCCCCATCGATTTGCATTCAAGTTTGGACCAAGTTCGCATGCAGCTGGAATGTTGCTGTCGTTGCTGTTGTTGTTGCTGTCTGCCACGCCTCCAGCAGTAGAAGTGCAGCCTTACGAGTAGGAGCATGTCTGACCCCGGCAAACGGTCACAAATCATGGCACTGACACGAATTTCGCTCTTCCCTTGGCTCATCCTCAGCCTCAGCCTCTCCTGTTGCTGCCTTCCTTTTGCGATTGTCAACTGTCCGTGTGTCATTTCAAAATGCGTTCGCCGCGTTATCTACAGTCGCATTCATTTTCGATTTTATTTTGCCTGCCTTTTGACGGCAAAAGACCTGAAGACGACGCGGCTGCCTCTGCTGCTGCTGCTGCGTCGGCGTTGCTAAAAGGCTTCAGCCGCATTGATAACAACAACAACAACAACAACAGCAGCAACAAAAGGCAGCAGGCGGCAGACAGAAGAGCCCGCACGTTGATGACGACGACGACGACGATCGCTGGTTGCGCCTGGGCAACTCTTGGTTGGTCCTGCCGGGCATGCATTAACTTTAAGTGTAGGTTACTGATAAGCGTGCCTGCCTTGGCACTGGGTGATGCATCGCCAGCGTTGCACAGTATATATGTGTCTGTGTGTGTGTGTGTTTTGCATTTTGCGTGTGCTACTTTTTAGCGCTGCGTCGACTGCACCCATGCCCTACACACACACACACACTCACACTCCGAAAGAGTTGTAGCAAAACAAGTTCGTGTCTTAAGTCTTTTGTTTTATACATTGTAAAATTTTTCTGTTGTTGTTTTTGGTCACTGATTTTGGCCATGTGTGTGAGCCAAAGTAGTGCCTGCATATGCATAAATAAGTACGATAAGAAGTCTCTGCACTTGGCACTCCACCAACTTCCTTCAAGTTTCAACTTTAGCTCCAAAAAAAATGTGAAATGCTCTTTGCATATTTTCGATTTGTCGTTGTCTCTCATTTCGTCGCTTCGGACGGAACTGAAACTGGAACTGGAACTGAGAACTGGACGCAGATTCAACTTAAATGACATACGACGTGTTGGCGCTGCAATTCCATACGTTTCGAATACATTAAGAGCCAGTGCCATTGACCAAGAGCAAGACCAAGAGCAAGCCTCAGAGTACCAGGATGCTGTCACCAGTCAGCGGTGCCACTGCCACTGCCACTGCCACTGCCGCTGATCTTGGCGAGCTCTTTAAATGCGCTAAATTGATATTCAGGTTTTTGTTTTTCTCATTTCTGTCTGGGGCTCGTTTTGGGAACATTGCGAGGCATAAAACTCGCACAAATCAGCGTTAAAAATTAATTGTCTGTTATTATCGTGGATTATTCATAATTTATTCTAAGCTCCACATCGTGTTGAAGTTCACACTGATATACGAATATGAATACATATTCAAATGTGAGTATATTCATTTGCTGGTACGTGATATATTAACTTGTACCTCGTATCAAGTGCAAGTAGTCCAACTTCAGGCATAATTATGGTCATTTGGCAAAGTGTTTACTTTGCGCTTAGAGCTGGGCGTGACTGTCATTTGTCTTAATAAAAAACCGAGTTGCAAAAATAAAGAAACGACCAAAATAAAGCTGAAAAACATTTACATAAATGCTGCCTGGGCAGCCAGCAGCCAAAAGCCAGCAGCCAGTACCCAAAGTAAACTTGCTAAAGCCAAAATCGAAAATATTTCGAAGCGCCCAAGCACATGTAATGCGCCTAATTACCAGTCCAGACAGACGAACCAGTTGCCAGTTGCCAAAAAGCGACAGCATCAAGATGAAAATGAAGATGAAGATGAAGATGGAGCTGATGATGATGATGATGATGAGGATGAGGCTGAGGCTGAGACTGGTGACTCCAGCTACTGATGCTACCCAAAAGCGATCAATATGAACGCGAAGCATGACTCAGTTTCAGTTGCCGTCTCAGTGGCTCTCGCTGCTCGACAAATAAAAGCAAACGAAAAATGCAGAAATTTATATGGTAACAACTTCGAGGAATTTGTCATAGCCAGAGAGATGGGGCTCCGCTTTGGACACTGTGTGGCTGGCTCCTTCTCCAGCTGCCACACATTGTTTCCCCGCGTTTCGCTGTCGTCTTCCTTTTTTTCCCCTGTTCTGTTCTGTTATGTTCTTTTGGGGCAGTGCGCATTAAATGGCAGCAATTTGTTTTGGGCAACTGTCACAGAAGTTGGCACAATTGCGGCTCAGTTTGTCAGTCCCTTGCTTTACGGACTCCGGACTCCGAACTCTGATTTTGGGTCCAGTTCCTGTCGCACACACACACACACATACCTATGTATGTGTGTAATTCAAGACAGTTTTCACTGTAAACTTAATTAACTCGTTGCTGTCTCATTTGGCCAGCCCGTTTGCCTTTCACCCTGGCCCAGGGGCAAAACCGCAGCTCAGTGATTTGAAATGCATTTCGTAGCTGGATATCTGCATTGTGATAGTGGGGGGATTGTCAAATAGTTGAATACCTCTGGATACTTGCATAGCTGCATAGCTGCTGTCATCATAATCCGACTTTTACTATTCAAATGACGCTAAAAACATAACGAACTCAAATGGAAATGCAAAGAAAACGAAAGAAAAGAAAGAAAGTACGCGGCATTGAAGCGAAAAAGCAAACCACTGAGCTTTCTTGTAGCCTTTGGGTTATTTGAGCCACGCCACAGACTCTTTTCCCTATCAAGTTTCAATTCAGTCACAGCAGACAGACTATTTAGTATATAACTTAAGCCAACAAAGTTGCTTGTATTAGCGAGGCATACTCGATGTCTTGGCTACTTTTTATTAGCATATGATATAGGCATCATAGAGCTAAAGGAAACTCTATGTACAGAGCAACTTCTTTTATGTGCCATAGAAATCTTAGTTTATAACTTGGACAACGCTCAGCGATCGTCTACTTTCTAAGCACTATAACTGAACATACAACCCTATAACAGTAGATCTGCTTCCTCCATTTCTATCATGCTTCTTTCTATAAGAGGCAAACTTATCATATATTACTTTATATATAACTCAATCTTCACCCATTGAATCCCCATTGAATCCCAACTGAAGATATACATATCTGTATATCTATCTCTATTGATAAAGATCTAACTGGCAGCCCAAGGCAATAGAATATCTTCTTCCTCCATTTCTATCATGCCTCAAACCTATTCAGGAGTCTTTCTATAAGAAGCAAACTTAAACAACTTCAATCTTCATCCATTGACTTCAATCCCAACTGAAGATATCTATGCTATATATATGTATCTGTATATCTATCTCTATTGATAAAGATCTAACTCTCAGGTTTTACTGTCCTCAACTTAAACTATCACATACAACCCCATAACAATCTTCAAGGCAACAGAAGATCTTCTTCCTCCATTTCTATCCTGCCACAAACCTATTCAAGAGTCTTTCTATAAGAAGCAAACTTAAACAACTTCAATCTTCATCCATTGACTTTAAGCCAAGCTGAAGAAACTGAAATCTATCTCTACTGATAAAGATCTAAATCGCAGCTTTCAGTTGCTATCATCAACTTAAACTATCACATAGATATTCTACATTGATTTTTCAATTAGATCGACCAGATCATTATCATATATACAGTCATATCCATATGTGTTCAGAAGAGGAATTAAGCAGACATTAAGGAAATACAATAATATTCAATATACGCTTAATGCTGCTGGCTTGTCAGAATGATATGGCGCATTCACTTTTCATCATTAGGGCCAACATTTTATGGCATTTCTTAAGCACTTAACACTTCTTGTGAGTATTTCGAATAACTTGGCTAAATTGTAAATTATTTGCAATTTCTCAATTTGCAAATTGCTTAAATTAGCCAGGGCGATCAAAGCCAGGGGACAAGCAACAGCAACAGCAACAACACTTGGCTTTGCCATTACCATTTCTGTTGCTGCTGCTGCAACAACAGCAACAACAGTTGCCATTGGCACCCACCCAAGTGATGGCAAATGTTGCCGCTGACCGCAAGAGCAGCAAGCAGTGCGTCGCCTCGCGTCGCGTTGCAGTCGCAACATTTTGATGGCGCATGGCGGCATTTATGCTGATTATGTTGCATATAAATTCCGTAGAAGAGACGCAGCAGCCCCCCGCCTGCAGCTCGCAACTCTTGCCGCCTCTCGTTGCCAGCAAACGTTTTGATCCTCGAACCTTGTTGCCTGTGCCTTGTGTGTGTACTTGGAGAATGTTTACACGCGTTCGTTGGCCGTTGTCGGGCTTCTTATTTGTCCATGGCCATGGCCGAACTGGGACGGTTCATAAATTTAGCTGCAGCTTTGACTTTAACTCGTTCAACGCACTTCAGCCAAAGACAAGGCAACGAGCAACCAGCAACAGCAACCAGCAACAGCAACATCGTCGAGCAACACTGAGGTAAAAGGAAATCTCAACTGGGCAACTTGAACGACGACAACGAAAAATAAAGTTGCATACAAATTGTTGCTGGTTGAAGCCTTTTGCGCCGCTTCTTTGGCCACTTGGCGCGTCTTGTGGCATGCTCCTTCAGCTGCAACTCCCCACAGCATCTCCTTCGCCAGCGCGTGCAACAGCAACAGCAACAAGCAACGAGCAACTGCATCTCGCTGGTTAACGCAAACATTTTAGCCTTTTGAGCGCGTCTTGACGACAGATTTAGACGTTAAGCAGCCGCGTTAAGTGTCCCCTGGGAAAACGCGGCTAAGCATTCGCCTTGTTGACAAAACGAGCCAACGACTGAGCAGCTGCCGCTGCCGCTGCCGCATGCCCCTCACTTCTTATTGCTGTTGTTGTTGCTACTGCCATGTTGCTCAAGTGCTGTGCAGCCGCTGCAATTTGTATAGCCATAGATGCAATCGCTGCCACAAAATTTTAACACCATTAGCCGGCCAGCGGCAAGTTTTTCTATATTTACCAATATATCCAATATTTTTTGTCTCTCTCTGAGTATTTTAGCGGTTCGCTTGTTTGTCTCACTTTGCTGCATATTTTCGCGCCTAATTTGCGCCAAAAGCCACTCAGCCACAGCCATAGTCAGCCACACCCCCCAAAAGTTGCAGCTGCCCCGCCGTTGCCACTTGCCCCCTGAAGTTTAATGAGAATAAGTCTGAATCTGTATCGGAGCTTGTATCGTATCCGAATTCATAGACAGAGACTCGTGGGTGCTAGCTGCATTAGTTGTTCAGTGTTCAGTGAAGTTGCAAGTTGCAAGTTGCTGTCATATGCAATCTAGATTATTATGCGGCACAGCAACAACTGCCGCACAGTGGGGCAAGTCGCAGCAATCGATTGGCTCGGGCCAATTTTGTCATAAATAACGCCAAAGTAGCTGCAATTTGTTTAAGCGCACTCAACTTTATTGTTATTAATCTGGCGATTATTTACGACTACGAGTATGAGTATGAATATGAGTATGAATATGAGTGTGAGTGTGAGTGTGAGTGTGAGTATGAATATGCTGCGGCTGGCTAAATCCATTTGCCACATGCATTTCCTCCGGCCGGGCGTCAGTCTCAATGCGAATACGATAATTGCATTGACCACAAAACCGAGACGCCAAACGGGGCCAAATTACTCATACGCCATGTGTGCGGGGGGGAGGTAAACGGGTGAAGCTGAGGCTGCAGCTGAAATTGAAGACTCAGTTTGATTGTTAACCAAGCGACAATTGGCAGCGCATTTAGCAAACTTTGATTGATTGCCAGCTGATTTAAACAGCAGTTGTGGTTGGTAATTCAATCGGCCCAGCGCCCAACAGGCAGCCACATCAAAGATAGGCGCTTACTCACTGAGAGAGAGAGAGAGAGAGAGGGAGATAGAAAGAGAGGGAGAGAGAGAGGTGCGGCTGTCAGCAGAATTGGCTGTGCCAACGCCAGTGGCACAAGTGACAAAACAGCAACAAAATGTCATAATTGATAGCGACAAGCGACAGTGGACGTCGACTTGGACTCGGACTGAGACTGAGACTGAGTCTGAGACATGGACCTGAACCTGGACATGGATGTGGATGTGGATGTGGATGTGGATGTGGATGTGGATGTGGATGTGGATGTGGATGCGGACGCAGACTTGGAGCTGGCTGCTGGAGTAGCTGCTGATGGCCACTGCAGATGGCGACGACTCTTGCCGGGCTCTGCCTGGATTAAGCGCAAATTGTGTTTATGTTCAACACATAGAAAATTGTGACAAGTTAATATACGAGGAGCAACAAATCCGATTATAGGCATGACTTGATTTCATTTGCATGTTGCGCCGCCAGTTGTATTCCCCGTCAGCAATTTGTTGCTTGTCTGTTCTCTTGTCCATGCCGCAGCTACCTAATTGCACCACACACACACACACACACACACATACATACATATACATATGTATACACACCACAAAAGGCGACAGCATGCATAAAAATTAATTATAAATTCCATATTTGGCTGAAAGAGAGAAAAAAAAATGTCACGTTTGTTGCCAATTTTATTGGACGATTCGAATTGGAGCTGAAAGCAATCAAAACAAAAGACTTTGCCAGCGTTCGCCAATGGCCATTCGATTTGATTTAAATTAGTTTATAATTTATTTGATACCTTTAGACACATTAACACACACACGCACGCACAGGTGTGGACCACACACAGTCGTCAAATTATCTCGTAGCCAATTTAAAAGCGTCGCCTCAAATCGACATTGGGAGACTAACAGAAAGAGAGAGAGAGATTAATTCCAGATTAGCTACGCCCAATTGGACACATTTAATGTATTTAAGGGAGTATATATCATAGCTATATACTATATATAGGGCAGATCGGTACTGCCTGCGACTAGTTCAAGCTGAAACATGAAATATCTACTTTGGTTAGCGCTTTTTGTACTGATGGCATCCGACGACGTTGAATATCTAGATGACGTTTGTGAGTTAAATATCAGTTTAAATTTCAGGAATAATTATGGAACTTTTCTCGTTTGGAACAGTTCATAGAAAGCCGGAGCTGAAGATGTTTTAAGAGGAGGCTAACGATGGACATTTACCTATCTACTACTAATGGGTATTAGAATTGTTTAATAAAGATCTCGAGTGTGTTAAATATATCAAATATATGTATCGTATAAGCCTTTACACACACACACGCACAGGTGTAGACCACACACAGTCGTCAAATTATCTCGTAGGCAATTTAAAAGCGTCGCTTAAAATGTTTAATTTAACATAAAATCAACATTGAGAGAGTAAAAGAAAGAGAGAGAGTGTGAGTGGAGGGGGGGAGAGTAACACATAAACAAGCACATTATGGAGAGTTAAAGGAAAAACCAGAAAACAGAAGAAAATAAGCAAAAGAAACAAAAACAAACAACAACAGAAAAAGCCAATAAGACGCGCGATGCGATAAATTTTGTATAATAAAACAAAACTGATTTCCGTCTAATGCGATTGACACCTAAAACACGCGAGGAAAAAAACACATTCAAATTACAATAAGTATACAAAATCACGTCTATATCTCTCTCTTTTACACCTGTGAGGTATTTATCATATTAACAGTCTGTCTCTGTCTTAGCCTTTGTTTTGCCTGATTTGAGAAACCAATAAAAATAAAACAAATAAAAGCCCATAAATAATGTTATTAAAATAGAAACACGATGTGAACGCGACTCCTCTTGGAGCCACTCTTCTTCCAGTTGGACCGCTGCCAGCGGGGTCAGGCAGCGGTTTTGGGAACTTGATTAGCTCATCACTTAGGCCACTAAAAGAGACACTTCCAGCTGACACTGATTGGTCGCTGTGGTCCACAAGTTGACAACGAGTAGTCAACTGGCAGTTCGCATGCTCGTTTTCAAATTAGACATGTGTCTATCTCTGTGTGTGTGTGTGTGTGTGTATGGCATATGGCAACCTGTAGAAGTGGGCAGCCAAAACTGTCGAAGTGTCTGTTTATAGGCACATTGTCATTATTTATGGAATTAAAATGTTCAGCTCAACTTTGCTGCCCATCGCATCTAACCATAGACCCCCCCCCCCCCTTCCAGTCTCCACTCCAGTTAAAGCGCTGACCTTAAGCATCCACTGCGATTAATTATGTGCGATTATGATAACTTGTGCATAATTCTATTAGTATATATTATTAACAGATATCTCCTCTGGTTTATTCAAATAGATTGCAATTTTATGCAGATAATTCAAATGAAAAACCTTCGAATAAAGCAAAATTTTATTTTGACCTTAACATTTCTCTCCATTTATATATATTTGAAGTAAAACTTAATTACCTGTTTCACTCTACTTTAAATCCAATTAAACAGTTCGTTCCGTTATTCATCTATTTCCTGGTTCAGTCATTAGCCACGCCCCATATAAGTCCAAATACGAGTTTATATAGGGCAAATCTGTAGCGCATTCAACTAGTTGCAACCGAAACATGAGATATATACTTTTATCAGCATTTCTTATACTGATTTCATATGCCCCGCAGTGTGCGTCTGTTCTGCTTGAAACACTTCCTATTCCTCGGTCTAGACGTAAGGCATAAATATTTACCTATAAGCACTTAATAAAGATCTCAAGATCGAGTGTATAAAAAGTAAACTATATGTCTTACAATCGAGATAAGTTAATCTGAATATGTTCTAGTATTTGATATGCAGATTTCTGGACTCACCTTGGCTTAAATCTTGAGGTATCAGTTTACCCACTTTATAGTTCGTTGGCATATATTGTCTTTAGGTTCAAGCAGGATGTTGCTTTCGTATAGCGCTGATAGCTCCTAATCGTATTACTCCAAATTCAATGTGATTCGATTTTCACATAACATTTAAGTTGCTTTTAAGAGTTGGAAGTTGAGGTTGCTGTTGCTGTTGCTGTTGTCGTTGGGAGCAGATTCGGTCAGAATTCTCACATTTGGCAAGGAGTCGACGGCACAGGCGAACTGAACAATTAGTTGGCTGATTTATTGATTTGGAGCACCGTCGCGTCACTCGAATGGGTCGAATGGCTCTCGAACTCTCGCAACGGAATGGCTAACGCACCAGCTCAGAGCTGAAAGGTGGGAGCTGGAAGCTGGAAACTGAGAGCAGGGAGCTGGGAGCTGGGAGCTGGGAGCTGGGAGCACGGACCTGGCAGCTTGGGGCAACGGCCGATGTTGGCTACAATTTGATTTGATTTGATGTGCGCCTACGAATGTGTTTTGCCAGTTGCAGGCGCTGGCATTTGTCGCCATCGTTGCTGCTGTTGCTGCTGGTTTGTTGTTGCTGTTGTCGGTTGATGTTGTTGCTGTTGTTGGTTGTTGGTTGCTGTCGAAACGCATAATCGTAAAATTTGCAGTGGAATGTTGCAATATTTTTGCGAGTGGAGCAATTTGCGCGTGAATTATTCCAAACGTTGCATTACAAATGATTTCTCTGTGCGCTTGCAACAACAGCAACAACAACAACAATCGACAACAGCAACAACAACAACAGGAACAACCGACAACAGCGACAACGACAACTTTAATTGGCCCAACGAGGAAGTTGCTTTGCGGCTGCAGCTCTCTCGCTGGGCACCAGAGCTCTGGGAGGAAGGCTCTCTCTTTCTCTCTCTCCCTCTCTGTCTCTTTCTCCTTCTCTGTTTAACACTTGGAAGCTGCGTTTTGCATGGAACGTGACGCAAACAAAGGCGTTGGTTGACATTCTCTCTGGCCAACGACTGGTCATAAAATCATATTCCACTCTGTTTTCCATGAATGTCACACTTGAGCTGTGGTGCTGGTGGGTGCAGCGTATCCAACAACAACAACAACAGCAGCAGCAACAAGCACTTAGACGTCTCTATTATTGGCATGGAACCAAACAGTGTGAAGTCATCGCGTGAAACTTTTGCAGGCTTCCATTTAATTTCCATGGCCAATGGCTGGCAAAATGCATAAACTGCAACTGCAGCTGCTGCCATTGTTTAGGAGGAGGATGCCAGGCCAGACCGGACGGACGGACCAGACGAGACCAGAGCAGACCAGAGCAGACCCGACCAGGTCAGGCTAGGCTGGCAGCCATGTAGGTAATTCCTGGAAGTTAATTTCATTAAGAGCAACTCGCAATGCGCGTCGTATTTATTAGCCGCACGATATATTGGTATAGGCCATGGCTTTGTTTTCAAGGAATCTGCCGCGCTCTGCCATCGCAAGCAACTAACCAACCAACCAACCGACCAACTATCTAAGCAACCAACCAGCCAACTAGCTTACCTGACTGTTTGTCCATTGTCCATGTATTTGTGGAATTCATCATCGGCGGCGACAGGCGGTTGGTCTCCCCTCTGCGCCTTCAACCGCGTCGCTGTAGTACTCGATCTCGTCGTAGTTGTTGCAATTTTCATAACTTATCGCATGTACATGGAGATCCGGTTGCCGCTAAATAAGGCGAAAATTTCCTTAAGAAAATTTACGCGCAAGTGCGATTTCCAGTTAATAAAATTACCCCCAACCTGGGAGGAGGTGGCAACAGTTGCACTCCTCCCCTTTCAATATCTTTGTCACTCGGTCCTCCTCTCCCTCCTTGTGAAATTCTTATTAATTCTTATCGCAAAAACAAAGATTTCTTTGCCTACAGCAATGTGTGTGTTTCAATGGCATCGCCATCGGCATTGGCATCTGGAGGTACACATGTCCCACCTGTGTATACACGCACACACACACACACACATAGATGAGCAAGTGTGCGCCTTCATTTGGTCACAGCGATGCCGACAAGTGTTGTACACGCATTCCAAATACTTTTCTATCATTAGCGGCTGCTGTCAGCGATGCCATTCTCCGATCTGGCCCAAGTATCTCGCTTGGTCTGGTCTCAAGCTCACCTCCAGCGCAGCTGCCCAGTGCCCAGTTAACAAGAATTGACAAAACTTTTGTTGGAGACAATTATTGGTGCTTTTCACATAAACGAATAGAACACACACACGCACACACACAGATTAAGTGCAATACAATACCGAAAGCTAAACATAATGAGTATATAATACGCGGTGTGTGCGACATACACTTAAGGATACATTGAGAGAGAATCTTTATAAGGATACAATTTTCATACAATCTCTGATCGATTATCAGGAATGAATCAAAAAAAACATACGAATATAACTTAATTATTATGATAATACGACAAATTCGATTTATAGCGTCTTCCTTGTTAATGGCACTCTTTAGTTCTTGAAGAAGTAGTAGGTGATGTACAGCAGGAACAGCACCGCGGATATGAAGATCTTGGGCTTCATATTGTACTTGCGATCCAGGCTCTGATACCAGCGGCGAAAAGCAACGGATACGCTCACTTGTTCCGGACGCAGCGAGCGACGACCCAAAGATGCGGTGCCTGTGTTCGACGCACCGCCTCCAAAGGTGTGTCGGCTGTAGGGGCTGCTGCGATCGCCTATGCGCTCGGTGCGGAGCCGTGCCAGGTTCCGAGCAAAGTCGCTCTCGAATTTAACGTTCTGTTGTGCATCCTCGTCAGCGGTGTCATCGCTGAATTCATTGGTATAGGTGCTTGGCATGGCGCTTGGCGGAGACCGCTTGTAGCTAGAAGAGGCCAAAGAAGCAGTAAAAGGTTGACTGGCTGCTGATGTATAGGTGTGAGTAGCCGGACTCGAATAGCTGGTGTAGCGTCCGCCCCCGCTAGCACTGGCATAGTCATAGGAGCTAGTACGTGCAGCTGAATGGCTAACGATGGGTGGCTCGTAGGTCGGCTTGCGATGGGTCTGCTGCTCCACAACGGGCACCGGAGCTTTGTATGCTGGCTTGCTAACATACTCATGAGTAGACGTTGAGGTTGTCATGAGTTTGGGCTTGGGAATCTCACGCTTCTGGGTGTACTGAGACTCAGCCTGCTTAGCAGCCTGAGCCAGCTGCTCATCTTCCTCTTCGTCGGATTCCAGTACAATTAACGAATTTACCAGCAAAGTGTTCTCAGTGGCGCGCTTTGGCGGCTTTGCTGGTTCCTCCACAATAGTTTCGGGCTTCTTGGCCACCTGCTCAGTTGCAGTCTCACGGCGCTCCGTAGCGGAAATGCGACGCGATTGTACAGGTGCAGCCTTGGGAGCAGTTACTGTAGCCGGCTTTGGAGCAGTAGCAGTAGCTGTTGCAGTAGCAGTTGCAGCAGCTTTTGGAGCAGGAATAACAGTTTGCGAAAGCACTACAACTGGTCTCCTTAAGGACGCCATGACTTGTGGCGATGCTGGTATATTTTGCTCCGGCACACGTGACTGTGATGTTACAGTTTCCGCTTTGCGACGACGTTCAGCCTCTCTGATGTCGGTAGGCGTGGCTGTAACTGTGCGTCGTGACTTTGCATCTCGAGCCGCACTGGCGCCATCTGTTTTGTCTACTTGAGGCACAGTTGGCTGCAAGGTCTCTCGTCGACTGGCCGGTTTCTTAGCAACGGCAGATGGTACCGGCGACGGTGGATTACCGCCAAGAGATGCTCGTAAACGTTTAATCAAAACCTTCCGGCTGGTGTCTGTTACCGGAATATTCGGCAGTCCTTGAGCGATAATCTGGGCCCGCAGCTCATCGTTGGACAATGAATCTAGTTTATCAGCGTCGGCCATAGCTCCTTTTTTAAAAATCTTTTCACTGTTCGTTGATATAAAAAATTGAAACAAAATTTGTTGCGCGTCTCTTTTTTGCGCGGTGAGTTTCTTCCTAGTGATGTGCGATATACACAAAATTATCGATTTATTTACCAATGGCATTATCGTAAAATTCTTTTTGCTAATTGGCAGATTATTTAGACTTTGAACTTCTTTTATTTGCTTTATTAATTTATATTTAAAAGCTTCTTTGATTTCACTCTAACATTATTGAATTTGATTAATATGTTTGCAGTACGTTTAACTATCTGGTAGCACTGTCACGTTTGAGGGCTGCCAACCGCTCGCACTGCTCGCACTGCTTCAGAGCACTGCCAAAACTGAGATGAGGAGCATTTTACACAATTGAACATGAAACAATAATTACGAAAATACTCATTAGTTATTTTATTTAATTGCGTGGAACAGTGGCTTGAATCGCCGGCACAATCACACACAATACGGCGGAAGAGAGAACGCAGTCACCACCATGGATATTTCGAAAGCACCAAATCCACGCAAGCTGCAGATTTGTCGCACCTACTTCATGGGTAAGTTGAATCACCATTAGCAATTCTTTCTTAATGAACGCTCTACCTTAAGCTGGATTCGCCTTACTGCCCTTCGTTTGGGCCATAAATGTTTGCTGGTTCTTTAATGAAGCTTTTCGTAAACCCGCGTACCCCGAACAGAATCAAATAAAGCGCTGTAAGTCATTCATTCGGTGCACTTCCTCTGTGTGAAGTGATTTAATTGCCGCCATTATCTCTATATAGATGTGATTTACTCGGCGATCGGCACACTTGTTTGGACAATTATTCTCATAAGCTGGATTGTGATATTCCAAACAAATCGAGCATCTTGGGGCGCCACAGCAGATTATATTAGTTTTATAATACCGCTGGGTATCGCCTAATGTATTCTTATACATACATTTTATTATACATATTTATACTGATATTATTTTATTCCTTTGATATTTTAGAAATGACACCTTCTGATATATGATTAACTTGTATATTTAGACAATTTTAAATTTACTATTCTTTAACCAATCAGATTTTATAAATAATATAAAGACATTAAATTGCAATATATACACTCCAATACTGAAGCGACATATAAATCAAATAGATTTACTTCTATATATCTTTATTACTCAGCGAACTTATCGAAACAGCAATAAGTTCTATTATACTGTTCTTCAGTTCTTTATTTTAGGTTTAGTTTCAATCCGCTCTGCTCCTACTACTTGGTAGCTTCGGACTAGGTTCAACCACATTCTTTATCACTCAACCGATCCTAAGATAATAATTTCATAAGTGGGAGGATAAAGACTATCTGTATGCCAAAGGATATTAAAATAGTCTGAACTACAGCCTATTCTATTATTTTTTGGCAATTTTTTGTATGGCATTCATAAAATTTTTGAGAGATCCTGGAAATTCTTAAATGTCATTCAATAGGTCTGTTGTCTGTAAGTACAAAAAGCACTAGCTTTCCAGAATCCTTAGAAAAACAGCCAACTTATAGCAACAAAATTTAAGGGGTTTTATAAAAGTTGCTGTAACTCATCCATATCCTTGACGAATTCTTAAGGACATGGTGCGTTTGAGTCCGTTTACCGATTGGAATGTTAGGACGTGGGGGTCATCTAAAGATCAGCGGCTTGTAAAATGTTAGTCTTATGACAAAGGGAAGGTCATTTACAAAAAAATCATAGCATACTTATGGTATAACAGTTTTAGCTGCACTGGAAGCTGAACATAAAATGAATGAGAACAATTTGGTTTTTAAATACATTTCTTTTTTATTCACATCTAAAGCTTATTTTTTGTTTTGATAAATATATATATGTTTATATATATATATTTATTTATTTATATATAATATATCTATATATGTGTACTATATTTTTTGAAATTTCTTACCACTAATTATGTATGTGTGTGTTCGTGTATGTGTGTGTGTGTGTGTGTGTGTGTGTGTGTGTCTGTAACATAACTTGTAATAATTTTGTTGTGTTTCGAATGCCATGGATAATCATTTGTTCGCCAGCGTGTGACACTTGTTGATATCCGGATCCACTGTTTCTGCTCCTCCTTTATCTTCTCCTGTCTATATCATCACCATCACGCTTACATACAATTTCATTGTTTAGAATGTTTCATAAAGTTTGTATTTGTTTGTTGTGTTTGTGTTTGTTTTGGGTTTTTTGCTAAAATACATATACTTGTCGGTAAGGAGTGCATAACACTTCTACCATATAAATACTCGTACTCGTACATATAACAAACAAAGCTGCATTAAATTGCATATTAATCCATTAGTTAAACATTTTGTGTGTCTCTACGCTGATTCCACTACGAACAGTGAGTGTGTTTTTTTTATCATTTGCATATTTATTTTAAATTGCGATTAATGAGAGATGAAAATTGTATGGGATTCATTTAGTTGTGGGGAGGGGTGGGAGAGGGAAGAGTCATCCCACCCCTCTTATGTGTTGCTTTAGTGTTTATAACATGCCGCACACATGGTTATCAATCAATCGTTCAATCAATCGATTACAATTTACATTATATAAAAAGATTCAATTATAATTATATTTACATGCAATACTTTTACGTTCTTTTTGTTTTGTTTTGTTTTTTTATTAATAAATTCTATAGAATTGTGTGTGTTTTGTTTTAATTTGTATATATATTCTGTTTTGTTTTGTAATTTGTAATTTGTAATTTGTATTTTGTAGTCTATAAAACATTAAGTGCCATTAAATCACGCGTGTTGTCTATGAAGCGGCTAGTGAACTACAACACACATATCCATCCATTCATCCAGCCATCCATCTTCACATTTCTAGTTAATAGTTAATGAATGTAAATTATACATATATTATATCATATCATATTATAGCATACTATCATACACATAGATCTACACATATTTATATTTATATATATATATAACTATATAGTATATGATACTTAGAAACATTTTAAATTAGTGCCGGCAACTGGGGCCGAAAATTCATAAAGAAAAAATCTTTTTTTTGTTTTTCTTTTGTTTTTTTTGTTGTTTAAGATAAACTACGGATACGAATAGTACACACATACATTAATTATAGATACATATATAAGATATATAAGAATGGGGCGCGCCCTTTTTTGTCTTTTAGATGCAAATATCGGGTCTCGACTCCCATTCGCAACACAGATAGGGATTAATTAATACACACAGCTAAATGCTAAAATTTGTTTGTTTGTTTGTTTGTTTTTAAGAACTACATTCTGTAATTGGTAATCAGTAATCAGTAATCGGTAAACGTTAATCGATAATTAGTAATTGGTAATCGATAATAAACATTAAACAATATGCATTAATATTAATAATTATTATTATATTATATTTATATATATGTAATAGTTAATTAATTAAGTTTTGCTTTTGTTTTTTGTTTTATACAAGAATTTAACACACTACAATTTGTTTTATCTTTCGTATTTTGTCATGTTCGATTTACGCCTCTCTCGTCTATATATATATATTCATATAGTATATAACATATATATAAATCTGTGTGTATACAACTAAAGTTAATATATAATGCTTGTTATCAATATGTTTGTATATATATATATATATGTATATGCAAAATACACTTAGGAAAAACATCGCTAGATTTGTAGTTAGGCTAAATTTATATCATATGTATATATATATACATATATATATATTCGTATATATATATATATAGGTATATTATCTGGTAATAGTAGTGATAACTTAGGATCCTAAACTGCATATTCATTTTCATAGTTAACACGTTGAACGAAACATACAAAAAATACTTATGCAAAATAGTCGTTTCTTCTGTTTGTTGTTGTTGTTGGGTAGTTTGGGTTGTTCCTTGGGTTGTTGCTTGGGGATTCGTTTGAAACATTGTAAAAATATGCTTTATATACGATATACACATATATATATATAAGGTATAGTATATATGTGGTTTGTGTGCGCAGACGCCCCAGGGGCTAATTAGAAAAATGCAATTATTATTTGGATTAAGTTGTTGTATCTTAAACCACGTCCTAGTCCTGTTTACACTCCCACACCCACTCCCAGTCCCAATGCCAATCCTAATTTCGAACCTGTTGTCGCAGGTGTTCCCGTTACCCGCTGCTAGGTATTCTTTAGATTGTAGGCTTTCTTCTCAGTGCAGCCGTTGAGTGTATCTCATTTTGACGGTCCCGGCGGGAACGGGTTTATCACAGCTACTGCAGCCGCTTGTTGACTGGCCAGGACAGCCGCTAAAAGCGGATAACATAAGGTTAGTTTTATATATAGGGAAGGGGTTTCAGAGGGGAATCCTTTACTCTACTCACCTCCATAGGGCGCTGGGTACATGGGATAGCCGAGTCCAACGTGTGTGTGATGGTGTGTGTGTACATGACGCTGCGGCGGGGGACTCCGGGAATCGGCGGCATTGGCGCCACCCGCAGCACCATTCCCAGCGCCACCGGGCACACCAACAGCACCATTACCAGCTGGACCGGCTCCAAGGGGCGGCGCACCAGGCAGCGGCTGTTTATGCGCATCAAGCGCAGCTCCCGGCCCAACGCCATGGGATTTTGGGCCACCCAGATCGGGTTTGTTTGACGTCGGACCGCCTAAGCTTCCCGGCGGTGGCTGGAGATTCAGCGGTACGCCGCCGCCACCGCCCGGAGCGGAGCCCTGTTGACTGGGCCCATTGCCACCAAGGACATTGGGTCCAGAGCCGGGGCCACTGTTGCTTGGTCCGACACCAGGCTGTGGTGGTCCGAGGCTGGGGCTGCTCACGCTGACTTTGACGGGACCGCTGGCGCTGGTGGGCGACTTGAGGGCTCGCTCACTCAGCTCATGGATCTTGTGCGTCGTATAATACTGGCTGGCCGCATGATGCAGTGCGTCCAGCGCCTTTGTGCCAGTATTTCGTGATAGATCCTCAGGGGCATGATACCGCGGTATGGGCAGATGATACGGTGCCGTATTATACGGTCCACCGGCTGACATCAGCACATTACGGTACATGGGATGATTGGGATCGAAGCCAAAGGGCGTCGGTGAAATGTACGAGGGATGCAGAAAGTATTGTGAGGTGGGAGGCGGCGGCGGACCCTGTGTTTCCATTGTGGGCTTCTGCCCCTCCTGCTTCACCTTCATCTGCTGCTGATCGTCGTCCGCCGAACTGCTGCCCTTCTGCTTGGGTGACTCCTTGGTCAGATTGGTAGCCTTGTTGTTGGAAGATGCACTCGACGCCTGCGATTGCTTTAGCTTCTGCTGCTGCTGTTGTTGTTGCTGCTGTTGTTGTTGCTGCTGCTGCTGCTGTTGCTGCTGCTGATGTTGTTGCTGCTGCTGCTGATGGTGCTGCTGCTGGAGATGCTGGTGATGTTGCTGCAACGCCTGTTGCTGCTGCTGCACCATCGACAGCTGCTGCTGTTGTTGCTGCTGTTGCGCGCTCAAACTGGACTCATCCTTATGCTGCGGCATTCCAGGATGCGGCTGCATCCCGGCGGCATTCTGAGCAGCTGCCACGGCAGCTGCGTTCTGACGTCGATGCTGATCTGAGTACATGTAGTACCTAAAGCATGGATGGAAATGAATCTTCGATTAGTTTGCAGTTCGATTAGGCTTAGTTTAAAATCTGGCATTACCTTCGCAGCTCCTCCTCGCGTTGAGCCACAATGCTCATGGGATGACGCGAATAGATGTTTGAGTAAGCGCTTAGCGCCTGCAGATCCTTTGGGTGCAATGCATGTGGCTGTGGCGGTGGCTGCTGCGGCTGTGGCTGCTGTGGCTGATGCTGCAGCGGCGGCTGCTGGTGTCCCGGGTTGGAGTTGGGCTCCTGTTTGATCTCCTGCTTGATGTGCGGCTCCTGTTTGATCAGCTTGTTGGCCAGCAGCTGTCGATGAAACAACCAATTAAAGCTTACGGATGAGAATAAAAGCATCTGATGAACTCACCTGCTGCTGTGGCGGCAAATGCTTGGAATTCTCATGCGGACTGGGTGTCTCCTTGATGCGTTCCTCCTTGATGTTAGAGAGCTGCTGCTGTTGTTGTGCGCTGGGTGGAAGACCAGGATGGCCGCCCAGTTTGGCAGCCTCCTCTGCTACAATCGAGACAGGCGCAAAGCTTGGATCCACACTGTACGGATAACCCGGTGGCATGAAGCTGCAAACGATGAAAGGTTAGGGAAATGTCCATTGGAAACAATTCTGAATTGGACTTACTTGTAGGGGTAGAAGTGACCCAGGGCTTTGCCCGGCGTGGGCCCACCTAGACCTGCCAGTCCAGCCATGCCAGGTGGCAAGGCGCCAGGTGGTGGTCCAGGCATAGCACTGAGATTAACCGGTGGCGGTTGCACTTGACCAGCTTGGGATGTTGGTGGCCCTGCATCCTTGCCATTGTTTTCCGACTGGCCGGGCTGCTGCTGCAGTGGGCCACTCGGCTGCAATGGAGGCTTTGTCATCAGATCCAGTGGCGGCTCCTTGTTCTTGTTGCTGTAATCCGTGAGGTGGCCAACTGCCTGCTGCGAGGGCGGTGCCAGCAAATGTGATGGAGGCGGCTGTGAGGTAGCTGGCGGCGCACCCGGTTGTTGCATTTGGGGGGGCTTACCCGGTTGCAGTGCATCCGGACCGCTAGGCACCATGTACGGCGGCTGTGATTGTGGAGGCAGCGGTATTGGTGGCTGCGGCGGCTGCTGTGGTGCACCCGGATAGAACTGATACATGCCATAGCCCGCCAGGGAGGGTGGTATATTGGGCGTTGGGGCTGTGAGCCCGCCCACCTCGCTGGGTTTCTTGCCGAGCAGCTCAATGTGCTTACCCGGCTGCGATTTATCCAGCAGCTCCTGCTCCACCACGGGCGTCGAATCGTCCGATATATCACTGTACGCTGGACTCTGGACATCCTCGCGCGAGATGCTGCCATCAAAGTCGCCCGGACCGGGTGACTTACGGTTCTTCTTCTGTTTGCTGCTCGCACCGAAGCCTGGCGAGCTCTTAATGCCTGGTGGCGGCTGTGGATAGCCGGCGGGCGGCTGTTGGGGATCCTGCGACAGGCTCGGCGGACGCAATGGACCCTGTCCAGGCGGCGTTTGTTGTGTCGTAGCGCCAGGCGGCATGCCCGGTGCATCTGGAGGACCAAAGCGCAGAACGCCAGCTTTCACTGCAAAGAAGAAGAGACAAATCAGACGAAGTTCAAGTGGACAGAGGAGTCGACTAGGAGTAGTCTCGAGGTACTTACATGCACCCTCCTGCAGCAGCGCCTGCTGCTCGGATAACATTGCCGGCAGACCGCCGCTGACAAGGCCGCCGAGCAACTGTTGGTGCTGCTGGGAGAGAGCCTGGGAAGAGATGCCAGCGGTGATACTGCCACCAGCCACTGGCTGCTGATTGGCAGCAGCACTGCCCGGCGCCAGAAGCGCCTGTGGTTGGCTTTGTGTTGTGGGTTGTGCTGCAGCTGCTGCTGCTGCTGCTGCTGCCGCTGCTGCTGCCGCCGCCGCCGCTGCCGCTGCTCCGGCAACCGTGAGGGGTATCGAGGCTGGTAGCGAGGCGGTTGCTTCTGTTGCTGTGCTGGAAGTGGTACTTGAGGCGCTGCTCGTCTCTGTAACTGGAGCTGCTGTTGTGGCTGGTGCCACAGCTCCGGCTGCTGCTGCTGTTGCGCTGCCATTAGCCACAGCTGCGCTGCTGGCAGAAGGCGACGAAGCAGTTCCTGTTGTGGCAGATGCTGAAGGTGCTGCTGCGGCTGTTCCTGGTGCTGCTGATGTGCCGCCAGGTGCTGCTGTTGCGGCTGCTGTCGTGGCTGGAAGCGGCGATGGAGGCGTTGCTAGCTCGTCGGGGGCCTGCATTGAATCCTCGTCCATGGAGCTGACGCCACCGCCACCGCTACTGCCGCCGCTGGCGCCATGCGCATGCGACTGATGGTAGCGCAGGCCATTGGCGTGCTTGTACTTCTTGCTGCAGTCCTGCTCGGGGCACTCGAGCAGCACCGGTGAGATCGCGCAGGGCGAGGCAGTCTTACATTTCTTTGTGTTGATTTGCACATTGAGTCCGGTCACTGGATTGAGCAGGCTCTGCGGCTGGGTGGCCAGGCCACCGCCGCTGGCCGTGATTGGTATGCCGCTGGCATTCACCATGCTCACCATGCCACCGGCACCATCGGCGCCATCGCCATTCAACGGTGACGGCGCCTCATCCTTCGACTTTCGCTTCTCCGGCCTTGGCGGCAAAAACTGTGTGGGTGATGTGCTCGGAGTGGCACCACCGCCACCTCCGCCACTACCACCACCACCGTTGCCTCCGCCTCCGCCGCTGCCCGAGGAGCTGCTGCTGGTGGTTGTGTTCCCCGAGGTGCTACGCGTCGCTCCACGTCCCTTGCTGCCGCCATTCCGCAGTTTCGAGTGCACCTGTGCATGCGAGAAGTAAATCTGTAATGGTTAAGCAATGGACAACTGGTTAAACCACTGATCCTTCAGGTGTCTTTAACAATGGACAACTTACCGAGCTTCGGGTCTCAGTGAAGTTGCTCAGATCGGGCGTCAAACCAGCGCTACGGCCCCGCTTGCCGCGTCCCTTTGGAGTTCGAGAATCTAATTCTTCAGTTGGTGAATCACAGAATCTGCAAGGGATCAGATGGTATATTAGAACAAGGATTACTTAGGAGGATGTAGCGGGATTGGGTATAAAACAAGTTGTCTCTTAGAAGTCAAGCTCTGGGCTAGGATAGAAGATGATACGATATAATCTATTCAGTTATGGAAGATCTATCTTCCTATCATTTTGATGGGAAAGTTCAGGAAATCGAAAGATTCCTCAAAAGAGTTTTCCCTACTAATCCTCATCCTCCTTTCAAACTGTTGCCAAACCAGGAACAAAAAACCGTTAAACGATAAGCAAAAAAAAAAAAAAAGAACCGTAGATAAGGTAATAAAAGGCATCTTTATTTAGTGGAAACAGTTTGAAAGGCGACGAGGAGCTGGCCGAGATTGGATTGTAACTAGAAAGCCGGCTGGAGCAGCTACTCACCTTGGAGGAGCCCAATCGTGTCGGGTGCAATCGAGGAGGGTGCCCACATAGGTCTTGCCACGCCACGTAACATTCACGACCAGGACACCGCCCTCGGTCTCGTGCCAAACGATGCCCTCGAGGGTGACCGAGGTGCCCGGTTCGCAGGGTCCGAGGCAGTCGGGCTCTGTTATGGTGCCCACGGAGGTGCCAATGCATATATCGACCATATCCTTGGTGCCATCGCTATGCTTGGCCCGTTTTGCTGGCGGGGATTTGCCCTCCTCATCGCCAGCATTGGCAGCCGCAACGCTGCCAGCGGGCACTGAGATGGTGTGGTGCATGGTGGCTGAGATCATGCCGGGTGCCATTAGTTTGGCCTGCTGCAGGCTAACTGCTTTGCTCTCTGCACCGGCTCCAGATACTGCTCCTGCTCCTGTGCTGCCCTGGCTACCCGCGTAGCTGCTGCTGGTGCTGCCACCGTTGTTGCTGGCACCGCTGCTGCTGCTGCTGCTGCTGCTGTTGGAGGCAGCCGCTGCCGCCAGCTGTGCCGCAATGTGTGAGGAGATTTTGATGCTTGCATCCTTACCTGGCGGCCCCGGTGCATTGGCGGCACCAGCGTTGACACTGGTGCCACTGCTGCCACCGGCCGCCGACTGTGAGGCGTTCGTTGCCGCCGTTGTGGCAGCCAGCAGCGAGGCAGCCGCCGAGACAACAGCAGCCGGTGAGCCGGCTGAGGGCGTAAAGACGCCCGGGGGCACGGCTGATACGGATGTGTTGCTGGCGTTGCTGTTGCCGCCACTGCTGTTGCTGGCATTGGCGATGCGTCGTATGCAGGCGTGATGGGAACAAGGCGGTGCTGCAACAGTGCCGCTGGCAACATCGCCATTGCATTGGCAATTGTTGCTGTTGCTACTGCTGCTGCTGTTGTTGTTGTTGCTGCTGCTGCTGCTGTTGGAGCTGGCGTTCTTTTCAGGCGTGTCCTTCTCGCCGGCTGCCGAGGCAGCAGCCGACTTGTCCACGCTGAGGCGATTGGAATGTGCATTCTTATCCTTTGTCTTCTCCCGTCGGTGACCGGAGCTGCCACGTTTGTTGCCCTGCGGCGTTGACTGTGTGTTGCTGCTGCTGTTGTTGCTGCTGCTGCTGTTGCTGCCATGGTTTTGGTTGGCATTGCTGCTGCTGCTGCCGCTGTTGCTGGAATTGTTGAGATGCTTTTTACTGCTGCTGCTGCTGCTGGAGCTGGAAGAGTTGCCGCTGCCGCTGGAGCTGTTATTGCTGCTGCCGCTGCTACCGCCGCCACCGCTGCTGTTGTTGCTGAGGGAAGAGGCGGTTGCATTGTTGCTGCCACCGCTGCTGCTGCTTGTGCTGCTGCTGCCACCATCATCCTGCTGGCTGCTGCTGCTCGAGCTGCTGCCACCACCCAGTGCTCCATTCTGCTGATCTGTGGCCTTGACTATCTCATGTTTGGCCTCGGAGCTTTTGGTGCCGGGCTTCGTGCGTTTGATCTTCATTTTGAGTCCTTTATCGAGCGTTGCCTGATGATCTATGGACATTTTTGCGCTCGATTTACCGCTGCCTCCTTGCGAACTTTGGCCACTTATTGTGGCGCCACCAACCCCGCTGCCTATGCTGCTGCTGTTGTTGTTACTGTTGTTGTTATTCCCGCTTCCGCCTCCGCTGCTGTTGTTGCTGCTACTGTTGCTGTTGTTACTGTTGTTGCTCGTGTTGCTGCCGCTGCCGCTGCCCGTTTGCGAGGACATGCCGCCAGCGGAGTGTTTGGATTGTTGCTGTCCACCAGTGCTGCTGCTGCCGCTGCTGCTACTGTTGTGGCTGTTGTTTGTGGAAGAAGATGAAACTAAATTGCCGCCTTTGGAAAAGCCGGCAAATGTCGAGGAAGACAATGTGCTGCCGCTGCTGCTCGCGTTGGCTGCGCTGCTTTTATGATTGCTGCTGCTGTTGTTGTTGTTGTTATTCTGATGCTGGCTGTTGTTGTTGTTGTGGTTGAGACCAGGACTATTCAACTGTGCCACTAATGCAGATTTAAAGGCTTTGGTCTGATGATGATGATGGTGGTGGTGATGATGATGATGGTGATGATGTTTACCCGAAGATGAGGAAGAACCTTTGCTGCTCCCGCCGCTGCTGCTGCTGCTGCTACTACTGCCGCCGCTGCCGCTGCTGCTGGAAGCTGTTGCCGCTGGCGTTGTGGTGGCGCTGCCGCTGCCACTGGCGCTGGCAATGGGTTGGCGTGTGAACTTAATTGTGGTTGGCGATGTGGCCGACAAATTGCTATGCAATGTGGTCTTGTGCGATTTGTGGGATGATGATGATGACGCTGAAGTTGCTGCAGTGCTGTTAGCTTGTTTAGCATTTAACGTTGTCGTCGTTGTTGCGCCTGTCGTTGTCGCTGTCGTTTGGTTGCCACCACCCGAATGCGCCGCCGACTTTTCAATGTCAGCGTCTAAGTCGTCCAGAAGCTCTGGTATGCCGCCAATATTCCACTCGTCCTCGTACTCAAAATTCGTATCCTTTGATTCACTTGAATTAGATGAGCTGCTACTGTTACTTGACGCTGCTGTCGCTGTATTTGCGTGCGTCCTTCCAGAGCCACTCGATTCTACAAGCAAAAAAGATAAATTAAGAGAGTGTAAACATTAGCGCAATGCATTTAAATAAAATATTCACTCTTAAATGTTTATCTACACTCAAAAACAATTGTTTAATTTTTTTTGAATGACTCTCTTTAGGTAGCTTAAGTAACCTAAAGCCAGACTTAAGAGAGTGACTAAGCTTTCGCAGAACATTGGAAAGCGCAGCGAATCTATTATTACTATTGATCTTCCATTTATTCTTATGCTTCTTCTTTTAGGTCTTCACTTTAATTTCGCTCTTTCTGTTTTGCAGTTCTGCATTTGATTTTCAGCTGCATTTTGTATGCTTGTGTGTGTGTGTGTGTGGTTGTGTGCTCTACTTACTTGTATGCTTCCTCGCACTGTTGCCTTGCGAATTATTCGTTGCTGTTGTTGCCTTCACTTTGTTATTGAAATTCAATGCTTGATTTGTGGCTGCCGTTTTTGTTGCTGATGTTGTTGTTGCTGTTGCTGTTTTAGCTACTGTTCCTGCTGCCGATGCTGCTGCTCCTGCTGCTGTTGTTGTTTTTGCGTTTGCCGCACTTAAATTAGCTAACAATTTATTCTTAATATTGCTTTCCGTTGCTACGTTGCTGCTATTCAGGGCCACCTGCAGAAGCAAGTAAATCCAAGAAAAAAGAAAATGAAATGAGTAACTTGAGTGCGACAAAGAAGAGTTGTAAATCTCAGATTTACATCCAACAAAAGAAGTGGAATGGGAAATTGTGCTGGGAACGGGAACGGGAACAAGAACGAGACCGAGAACACGAATTGTATGCTGCCTTCTGCTTTTGGTTGCTTATACCTTTTGTAGCGATTTTTCCATTCCATAACAAGAGCCGAAATGTTGTAATTGTTGTACATTTAAATTTAATAAAATAAAAATAATAATAATAATAAAGAATAACGCCGAAACTGTTTTGCGCGAGCGTTCTTCAGCGTCCTTTTTCGTTTGGCAGCGCGGCGACGCAGATGAGACTGAACAAAAAAAAAAAAAGAGCTCAAAGAGCAACCACCGAAAACAGCACGCACGCAAGCACACATACAAACGAGCACAATACACACTCACGTACCTATGTACGTGTATGGAGCGGGAGAGGAAGAGAGAGAAAGAGCGTGAGCAGCAGGCACATAAACAAAAACGCCACTTTAATAAGAGTGTTGGTAAACGACATAAGAAATATTTTAGTTTTCATGCTGTTTGATTTACACTTCAATTGAACACAGCCGTCTCCAATTCTAATTCCCATTTCCCTGCCCATTCCCATTCCTCTTCAATAATAAAAATAGACAACCTTAAGTAATGATTGTATTTTCTTTGGCCCAATAAATCAAACATCACAAAATTTAAGCTACCGCTGAACGGCCATAAAACAACAACAGCATGCAAACTTGTATGAAAAATCATTCATTCTTTTTTTTTCACTTTTGTTGCTAACGTTATCGACATATTTTTGCTTTATCTGCACACTGTAAAGTCTAGTGGCCACTCGAGAAACCGCCCACTTGAGGGCCAGGCCAACAGCACCAAATGACAATAAAATAATTACTGCTCTTATCACCTTAGGAAGGTGGTTGTTGTGGAATGGTTGTTAGGTATGTGGCGGGCATGACGAAGGGAAGGGGAGGCAAGGGAAACTATGAAATTTCCACTACTTACCTTATTCGGGTGGTGGCTAGTGTTTGCCTCGTTACGTCTCATTGACTCCATGCAGACGCAAACGATCGGGCGGCCGCACTGTGCGGGCCCAAAGTACTACCAATAGTGCCTAGGAACGTACTTTTTAATATGCAGCCAGTGTTGCTGATCTTCTTCTTATTACAGTTGTTATTATTGTTATTCTTCTTGCAAGGTAAAGCTGGGGCTTGATAATGCTGCTGGCGTTGCCGCACTGTTGAGTTTTCCAGGCAACGGCACAGGGTGGAGACGCAGGGCCTCGGCCCTCGGGCCAAACTGTTCATTTTCAAAACTGCAATGACAGAAGAGAGTGAGAATATGTTAGTTAAAATGAATAAAAAGAAAATCAAATTCAAAACAGTACTGTGTATGGAAATAAACCATGCAAAATAGCAAAAAAAAATAAATAAATAAATATGTATACATATACATAAATAACAGCTTTGCTGTTTGTCAAGTGTAGCGGCCTTTCGGGTTTTGAGATTAGCGTTGGTCGCCCTCTTATCGCTCTCAGCCTTAATGACTAGCTGATCGGTGGAGCCGCTAACCGGTGGGGTGCTTGGAGGTTAGGTTTAATGCAGTGGAACTGTGATTTGCTATACGGCCTGCACTTGGCAGACACCTTAACGACTTGGCAATTAAAACACTTTTGCAATTTGCTGATAACCCACTCAAGTGCTTGAAATATGATTTCGGAATATGTACGAGAATGTGAATACATATAACATTGTACACAACCGGTTGGTGCTTGGGCACGGTAGCGATTTCTGATAAGATATGTCCGATAGTGTATTGTAACAAAGCTCGACCGACCAAAACTATGTACTAACATAGTATACTAAACTAATATACTTGATTACAGTCGCACATAGCGAATTGTGTGGTCACCTTAATTGCTGTAAATAAAACGCGCACTAAGCATACTACAAGCTGTAAAGCTTAAACAAAACAAAAAAAAGCGAGAGCTTTTTATGCAGTTATTTGCGTGCTTGTTACTGCTGCTGGCAGCATGACGTCATCGGTGAGAGGCAAACGACGCCAACGTCGCGTAGTCGCAGTCGTCGTTGGCGACCGTAATTAAGTCGTTGTGTGTTGTCGACTTGTCACTTAAAACTGCTCACACTGTTAGTGGGTGCTTATTGAGACGTACTTAAACATATGTACACACACACACACACACACACAAATGTATATAAAAATACAGTTATAGGTATATGCGCATGTACGAACAAGTTGTCAGCAGCTAATCGCTTTTTAGTTCCCTCTTTGCTCGTCCACATAAGCCGCTTTGTCAGACACTAAAAGCAGCCACCGCACGTGGATTATCAAAGTACACACACACATTCATGCATATGTACATATGTATGCATTATAAATACATATAAATATGTACGTAAGCCTGCGTATGTGTCGAAAAGCTCGTTGTGCTTTATGTTTATGTGTATGCTTGTATGAACATACATACATACATACATATTATCTATGACAGTTTCACAAATTGGGTCGCAACTTCCAACACTTTATGATCGTCATAACTCCCACGCTGTCTCTGTCTATCCGCGGTTCCATTGAATTGGAACCGTTGGAAAGTCTGCGGATTATTATTATTATTTTGTTTTAAAGACCTCTCAACGACAACGACGGGCAATTAAATTTGCATGTGGTTAGCATTTTTAACGATAATTAAGTAACGCACTCACATACAAAACTTCGATAAATATACACAAAACGTATGCTGTAAACGTATACCCTGTACACCCTGTAATCATAAAAGAAAAGGGTGTGTCAACGGTATGCCAGCGATAGCAAAAACTGGGGACATAAAATTAAACATGCGTATGTTATCGATAGTAATCGATTGGCATTGTTTCATATCGAACGTTTAATACATGCATAATCCTTTAAAGTAGTATGTTTAGCACAGGGTATTTCATAGTCTACTACTCTTTTTTTTAGCTTTTTTAGTGTTTTTTTTATGTGGGTGGCTAATTTATTTGTCGTTTATTTGCTGATGTGTGTAATTCTGCCTATGTATCTTTTTTTTAATATGGATATTTAATTAATTGAGTTGTAGCTTTGTTTATTGTCAAAGCCCACACACACACACGCAATTAAAAGATGCTTTGTGTGTGTGTAAGTGTGTGTTATAATTTAGTTGATATGAAAAACGTGTGAATTATAATGAGATCAATTCAAGCAGGAGCTTACACTAAACTTGTATGGGTGGGTGGCATGTGGCAAGTGGCATTCATAGTGTTGCAAGCACAGTAGGTGCTGTAGCAGCAGCCACAACAAACAAACAAACAAACAAGTCGATTGTCGATTGAAACACTCCATAATTTAGACAAATCAATAAATAACTAATCGCCGCCGTTGAACATTCCATAGGAATTCGGCTGAAAGAAGACTGAGGAGTAGGAGAAGAAGGAGGAGGAGAAAGAGAAGAGGCAATAAGAAGCTGCCAGGTCAGTTTCTCAGTTTCTCTAAGCACAAAGACAGCGCCGGGCAACGTTCAAGTCGTGTTTTAAATTGGGTTTCTGCCGGCAACGAAAGACTGGAAAAATGTTTCCCCTTTTGCATTTTTATGGCAGCAATTGATGGAGCAGCGGCGGGGTGAGCAGAGGGCAGAGGTGAATCAGCATCCGCGTCTTGTTATAGCCAACGCCAAAGAGCACTCCAAGAGGCCCCAAGCTTGTCCGCACGTACTAAACATCAAGAAATAGCTCTTGGTATAGTGTACACTGTGCACAGCAGCAGCAGCAGCACGAAATCAACAGATTGGAAGGCTGGCCAGGGGCAGGCTGGAAGGTGGAGAGGGAGGAGGAGGAGAAAGAGGGACAGACATGAGGCAGGGAGGCAGCTAAGTTCAAGATTTACGACCATGTCGTAGTCGTCGTCATCTTTGTGGTTGTATAAGATCGATCCGCTGCTGCCGCTAAATGAACGCCTCCGGGGAGTTGCCAGTTGCACTTTTATTAGCAAACTAACCGCAAAAGGCACCCAAAGGAGTCGCAAGGAAACCAGCCAAGATGCTGTCGCCTCCGCCGTCCAAGTTCAAGCCCCTCCTGCGCACACACACAAAATTGAGTTTCGTTTATAATTTCCTTGGCTGGCTTTTATTTTGTTTTGATTCGTTCCGATGCGCGATAATTTGATTTTATGTTCGAGTATATATTCACAGTAGAAGGATGGATGCAGATACTCTGATAGCTAGAGTGGAGAGGGATTCGATCTCAAGTGTTTATGGTGGGTGTCTGGTGGTTGCGTTGGTGGCTCAATCGCCGCCTGTGGTTCGTCGCTGAGTTCAATTAAATTAAGTGCAGCCTCCTTGTGCGATGTGCCCAAGTGGCTTCAATGTGGATGTGGAAAGGGAACGCTTCAATAAAAGAATGCACTGGACTGGACTGCACGAAGGGACGGATGAATGAACACACTCGAGTGCCGATCATGCCACTTAAGAAGGGGATAGACCCGCTGCTTAACAGGGTTGCGCCGCGGCACATCATTCAATGGATTTTTCAATATCGATCACTAAATGATGGAAACTGAAGTGGTTCTGCGGCTCTCAAGGGGCCGCCGCAACAATGTTTCCCCGAATCTCCGGACGAACATTGTTATACCACGTAATTAGGCTCCGAGAAGAGCAGGTATAAACGACTCTAACAGTTGGATTAAAGTATCTCAAATTCAGAGTATTTAAAGCAGCTGTTAAGTTGATGGGAATGAAACAGAAGAAATGTTAACATTAACATTCGATTTACATAGGGTATTTCCGAGTCGTATCCTCGACTTTACACAATTCTCTGTAGATAGTCGAAGCGTTGTCTTCTCCGCAGCGTTTGCTGCCTGGCTGAACCGATAATGCAATAATTTATGACTATATTTCTGTTATTTTTTCAATTCTATAATTTGTCGTCGTGCTTTGCGGGTTTCAACAGTTGCAAGTTGTAACAGAGTGTTGCGCATGTTAACAAATTAGATAGAATGTTGCATGCACTGAGATAAAGCCAAACATTTGGGG
Organism: Hirtodrosophila trivittata; assembly: GCA_035045065.1. Lineage (NCBI taxonomy): Eukaryota > Metazoa > Arthropoda > Insecta > Diptera > Drosophilidae > Hirtodrosophila > Hirtodrosophila trivittata. Next base: position 15,045,506 of record JAWNNK010001311.1, on the reverse strand, counting down.
AATTCTACGAGTAAACTGAACGAACTGCCATTATTATATAACAATACAATATCTGATAGATGGCATTGTAAACTTGTTGTTAATAACTATAATTGGTAAGGATCTACAACTGAATATTCGCTATAAATAAGGCCAACAGTTCTAGGCTAGGAGTATATTGAAACTTGGCCAGAATAAAAATGGTATCACAAATGATGCTGTCGTTCTCCATGGGATGGCTGATCGCTTTGCTGTTGCTCTGTGAGGCATGCGCCGGCGAGGTAGGTTAAGGATCTAACCACCAAATACAGAAATAATATCTTTTAATCCTTTCGATTTGCAGCGTCAGTGGGACTATGAGCCGATATCCATTGAACCGTCCACCGCGGACGAGAACAAAATGAAAGTTGAAGCGAGCGTTGAACGCGTGGGCCGCGGGGATTACGCCATATCCGGTTCACTTGGTGTCAACTACGAACCGGACGATACTACTATGGTGGGTCCAAGAATTACACAATCTAAAAGTGACGTTAAAGATTCACCCATCCTACTCCACAGGTTGAGGCAATAGCCTACCGCAGCTCCTCGGGCAGCGAAGAAGACTACAAGCTCCTGCCCTGGAGCATACCCAAACAAACATTGAAACAGTTCCTGGAGACGCACTACGAGAATTTGGTCTATCCGAATGCAAAGGATTGCTCGAATGTGCCAACTCCCGATGCTGTATACCCCTTCCCCAAAGGAACCTACACATTCACTAAGTGCGAGGCCACAGGTGAAGGGATGCCCGAAATGGCGCCCGAAGGATATTACAAGGTGTACTTCAATGTCACCGGTGAAGTCGAGTGGAGCCTTAAGGTCATTGCGAGGGTATTTACCAAAAACAGCATGATAGGATGACTTATGCTCCAATAACGGGACATATTTAAAATAAAAATTTGAAAATGTAAAATATTTGTGAAAGACATTTTCCAATTTTAATAAAATCTAAATCTGAACAAATTCCAAATGTGATCGACTGCAACATTCAATGGGTTTTTCAGTGAACTGAGGGATAATTTGTGGCAGGGATAAACGCTTATTTATGGCTGACAGGTAAACCAGGTAGATATTACCACTAGAAGATATTAGCACTAGAAGATATTACCACTAGAAGATATTACCACTGGAAGATATTACCACTGGAAGATATTGGAATAGAAACAGTTGCTGTTAATATGAATGTTGTTTTCATTCGATAGGCAATACTTTTCAAATGATAAGAGAAAGTAATAAAAGAAGCGCTGAGTATGTAAGAGCATCTCATAGTCGGATACACCCGACCAAACCATTCTGACTTGTTAATCATTCTCGTTCTGAGTATAATTATATCGATTAAGCTGTGGTTCGCATCATCATGCAACATTTGACAATTAACTGATTGATATCTTTATCATGTTGACATTGTATTGTGGCCTTGTTAACAACGATAATTGGCAACAATGGTAAGGATCTACAACGGCATATTCGCTATATATAGAGCCATCAGTAGCTAGGGGCAGAAAGTTAAGCTGCTCAGTAGGAAAATGGTATCGCAAATGATGCTGTCGTCTATGGGATGGATGGTTGCTTTGCTGTTGCTCTGTGATGGATGTGTCGGCGAGGTAAGTTAAGGATGTGACTACCAATTGCAGGCCTAATATCCTTCGATCCTTTGATCCTTCTGATGGCAGCGCCAATGGGACTATGAGCCTCTGTCGATTGTAATCTCTACCTCGGACTCAGCCAAAATGAGTCTTGAAGCGAAAACTGTGCGCGTGTCACGCGGCGAATACGCCTTGTCGGGCTCAATGGACTTCAACTATGATATGGATGATTCAACTTTGGTGGGTAATGGAGCACACACAAACTAACAGTTGACTTATTAGAAATCTCTTGAAGATCGAGGCACTTGCCTATCGCAGCTATTCGGGCAGCGAGGACGACTATCAGCTTATGCCTTGGAGCATACCACAGAAAACAATGAAAGAGTTTTACGAGGAGCACTATGAGAATTTGGTTTATCCAAATGTAAAGGATTGCTCGGTAACGCCAACTCCTGGTACTGGCTATCCCCTACCCAAGGGCAGCTATAAGTTCGACAAGTGCCAGATGTCCGGTGAAGGTCTGCCAGAAATAGCTCCCGATGGATACTATAAGATAGTTATTTCGGTCGTCGGTGAAGTCGAATGGGGCGTTGTCATCATTACAAGGGTAACATCCAAGAATAGTATGATGGGATAACCAGTAACCAGTAAATCAGTTAATGAAATATACAATTATAAGCATACAATTTGAGTGTTAAAAGATTTGCAGATTTCAATAAATTTTCGTTTTTGATCAAACTTCAATTTGCTTCAATTTCGACTGGGAATAGCTGAAACGTGGCACTACATTCTATGGTAGATAATAATACTAGATCATAATAATACTAGATAATAATAGTACTGGATAATACTAAAAGATATTGGCCTACAAAGAGTTGCTGCTTAAATAATGGTTAATGTAGTTTTCATTTAATAAAAAGGTAAAAGAAAGATACACAATAAATGCTGCTACTTTAACATTAAGAGACACTGTTAACATAACATAAGTAGTTTGAACAGCAAAAGAAATAATGTTAATATTACATTGCAAGTCCTGTTAACAAACATATCAAATTTTGTTACTATATTTTATAGCTTTAACCTATTACAAATGGTTTAAAAGGACTGTTGAAAGTGTGCAAATGTATCTGAAAGGCAAAAGGAAGTATCTCCGATCCCATAAGTTATATACATATATTCCTAATCGGGATCAATATCCGATTCGTTGAAGCCTGCCTCTGTCTGTTCAATCACACAGACTTCAACGTTCAACGTAAACCGTACGCAGATCAAGTTGAGTTCGGACTTAAAACACAAAAGATATTCAAACATTGCTCAGAGTGGAATTATACACACACATGTGTGTGTATGGGTGTGTATATATGTGTCTAAGGGTATCTCTCACTCGCTTACCTAGTTGTCGTTTTGACTGTGCGATTTGACAGTTGCAAGCTACAACTGAGTGTTGCACGTGTCGGCAATAATCAAATCGATCAAATTGTGGTTCGCATCATCATGCAACATTTGCCAATTAGGTGGATGATTGATATCTTTATCATGTAGACATTGTATTGTGGTCTTGTTAACAACGATAATTGGCAACAATGGTAAGGATCTACAACTGAATTTTCACCATATATATAAAGGTATCATCTCTGGCAAAGGGGATATTGAAACCGAACTTGGCCAGAATCGAAATGCTATCGCAAATGAAGCTGAAGTCTGTGGGATGGATGGTTACTCTACTCTTGCTCTGTGATGGAAGTGCCGGCAAGGTAAGTTAAGCAAACAACAACAAATTTCAAATCTGATATCCTTTGATCCTGCCGATTGCAGCGTCAATGGGATTATGAGCCTTTGTCCATTGAACCCTCCACCTCGGACACAGCCAAAATGAGATTCGACGCGCGAACTGAGCGCGTGTCACGTGGCGAATTTGCCTTGTCGGGCTCAATGGACTTCAACTACGATGTGGACGAAACAACTATGGTGGGTAGAGGAAACAAAGAATCTAACAGTAAACTTACTTGAAGTGTTCTCTTTCTACAAAGGTCGAAGCAATAGCATATCGCAGCTCGACGGGCAGCGAAGATGACTACAAGATTTTGCCGTGGAGCATACCAAAACAACCACTGGAGAAGTTCTTCAACTCGTATTACGAGAATCTAGTCTATCCGAATTTAAAGGATTGCTCGAATATGCCGCTTCCAGAAACTGTCTATCCCTTTCCTAAGGGAACCTATACATTTGAGAAGTGCACGGCCACAGGTGATGGTATGCCCGAAATAGCACCCGAAGGATACTACAAGGTGTACTTCACGGTCACCGGTGAAGTCGCGTGGGGCTTTGTGGTCGTTGCGAAGCTGTTTACCAAAAATAACATGATAGGATAAGCAAATGAAGATGTGAAGATGGTTAACTACGATTCGAATACAATTGGAACAAGGAAATTTAAATAATGTGATGCAAAGTTGTGTCCAAACTGCCAAATGCTAAAGGCTTATGATTAGAGATTAAAAAATATACAAAATTTGAATGAGCTGCAGTTGATTCTTATTCAGGATATGTCAAGGACTTCTTGAAGTCATTCTAAAGGATTGATAATGTATATATATTTTCTTTTCATCCATCAGCTGCCCATAGATTATGACAGTTGATGCTCTTAACTACTTGTAGAACTCATCCTTCTGATAGATTCCTTTATAGATACAGCAGATCTCTCATGTTTATCACGTATCTTTATACTTTATCTTTTAGTTATCCACACATAGTTGGCCAATATGTTAAAGGGTTTAACTGGATTTCTTCCGCTCTAAATACGTACAAATAGCGGTACATTGTGTGGGAGTAAAGCCACATGCCAGGTGGGTTTGAATCCCTGTTGGCATTCGTCACGCAGACGAGGTGAAGGGAAAGGCAATGGGAAAGGGAAAGGGCAAGGGCCAAATATGTGGAAAATGTGTGGCAGCCAGGTAGAAATTAGTGTGTGCAGTGCAGAGCAGCTGCTGCTGCTGCAAGTTGCTAGTTGCAAGTAGCTGTGGCAGACAGCAACTCAGCAACGTTAGATCGAGTGTGAAATAGTCGAGACATGTTCGAAAATGCTTGTGGTAGAAAAGTGTTAACTGTCAGACAGGTCAGGGTAGGGCAGGGGGGGGTGGCGGGTGGGCTCTGGAGTGTTGGCTTGACTGTGTAACGGTGTGGCATAAAAAGAGGAGGAAAAAAGAAAACTCTGACAAAATGTCGCCGTGAAAATGCAATTCGAATCGCATTTCAAGTGAAAACTTGGCGCAGTCTCTGGCTAATTTATTGCAAATTGTTTAAGCGTCGACATTGCTGGAGCTGCTGCTACTACGTTTATATTGTTGCACGTTGCACGTTGCACATTGCGCGTTGTTGTTGCAGCCCGCTGGGGCTGTCAACTGCTGACAGGCCTTGCGGCTGTCGCCATATGTTGCACGAGGCGCACTTTGTTGCCGCTGCACACAGCTCGTACTACTATTTTTCATATGAATGCATCGAAAATGCAGTTTTTCAATTTCGCTTTGACATTAGAGTGAACCCAAACATATTTGCGATTCTTTCGACTGATAGCCTACAACTTGGCTTAAATAATTGAAATATCTCTTGCTGTTACCTTATACAAAAGCTTCAAATTGTTCTCCATGGTCACTTTTAGGCAAACGTTGGAAGCAGCTGCCGTTCAGCTACACTTTCTATAGGAAATTATGCCCTGGGAATGCCTCTTGTCAGCTGAGCGATTGTTGCAATGCAACATGGTGCATTACCTTATGTACTTGCCACATGTATCTAGTTTGAGTATTAACTTCCTACTATTACATTTATCTATCTTTTGTCCACTGATTATGTTTTCGCCTTAGGAATATCTTAGGACAATCTCACCCCTAGCTACACTTGCAACTTGGTCCTCCATGGTGCATTGCCTTATGAAAGAACCTGAGGAACCTTACCTGCCTTATGTAGTTGCCACATATCCCTACTTTCAACTATAGTTAAGCTTCCTTTACTCTTACCTCTCTTTTGTCTTCTGATTATGTTTTTTACTTGCTTCAGTCTTAGCCAAGTCTCACCCCAAGCTGCACTTGCAACATGGTCCTTTCCACATATTCTCGACTAAGTAGCTGCACTTCTGCTGCCATTATAGCCACATTTCTCGTAACATTATCCTTAATTATCATTTGCTTTGTTAACGTGACCTACCCTCTACTTATAGCCTCATTTACACTTTGGTCCTCCATGGTGCAGCCCTTTTTGTTAGTAATTGCTCTTACCCTACTTAAATAATAAACTATTTGTTAATGATCTTCTGTTGGGCCCCCTTTTTCCTATCGTTTCCACCTTAAACGCATTTTCGAGTGCACTTTCCAGTTGGTTTTCTTGCAGCTGGTTAAATGTGGACTTGGACCGTGTCCAGCCTAATCTTGGCATGGTTAAGTTAGAAAATTTACATTTATGCACGCATTGGCGGACTGGTCAGTAGTTTTGGCCAATTGCGCTCCACTCCTTGTTGTTGGCCAAGTTAGCAGTTAGCGGCTAACACGAACTTTTTATACCACTGACAATATCAAATTGTTATCTGGCATAAAATAATTACAACGCTTTAAGGCAGACAAAATAGTTGCTGCTGCCGTTGCCGTTGTTGTTGCTGTTGTTGCCACAGTTGCCGCTGTTGTATGCCACACAGTTTTTTGCCTGGCAATTTGAGTGGCAATAAAAGCGCGTGTGCGACGGAAATGTTGCCTGGTGGCAGTTTGAGAGCTGCGCGCTAATTAACCAAAAACGCAGCCAATTAGTTTGGCTAACACCGCGTAACGTGACTAGAAGGGGCGACTGAGACAAGGATGGAGACAAAGAGAGATGGATAGAGTGCGAGAGAAGGGTAGGCGGAAAAGGGGAGGGGAAGGTGTGTAACAAGGTGCAAGCAAATGCGAGCGTGTTGGCATGTGTCAAATATCAAAAAAAGGAAAGAAACATGAAACTTGTTTAACAATCGTGGCAAATATTGAGGCCTAATCGAGCTTTGTGACTCCGTCTAGTGTTGCAAAACGCACCATTAACAGTGGCGGTATTGTAAAACGTAAGACCAACACAATAAACAGCAGATATTTGCAGTTAATTAACAAAATTGGGCTAATAAAACGTGAGTTCTAAGCAGACTAGTAGAGTATAAACAGATGTTAGACAGGGAACTTGGGTTAAGGTAAAATATATATACCGAGAAGATATATGCAAATCTTTACTATATATACCTAGAAGATAAATATATCTCCCTATAGGGCGTATCTGTACTGTAAGTAGGGACTATATACACATGTAAAGAACTATCATATAGGATCGTTAATCCTGTCGTAAAAAGTGATTAAGCTGCGATTTACAGATCGTGATCATATCATGGATATGAACATATGGACAGTCGTATAAACGTATATAAATCGAGAAGAGTCTTTCAACACGACGCTCGCATTTTGGCATACGAACCGTCATACGTACGTACGTATATATATAAATAAATACATACATATATACATACATACATACACTTACATACACACATACACTAACATACACTTACATACATACATCATACATACTTACATCATACTTTCATCATACATACATCATACATACATCATACATATATCATACATACATCATACATACATCATACATACATCATACATACATCATACATACATCATACATACATCATACATACATCATACATATATCATACATACATCATACTTACATAATACATATATACTCACCCACACTTACCAATATACACACACACTCACACCACAAGGCACCAAAAAAGCATCGCTCTACAGGAGCTTAAGTACTACATTTGAGAATCGACGAGAAAGGCCGTTGACTTAAGATGTAGCATACTTTTAGGATCACTTTAAGCAATTATAATTGTATCAATAGCTATCCATACATAGATACATACATACACACATACATACTCACCCACACTTCCATACATACATACTCACTCACACTTACATATACACACACACTTTCACACAAGAAGACCCCAAAAAAGCATCGCTCTACAGGAGCTTAGGTACTACATTTGAGAATCGACTAGAAAGGCCGTTGACGTAGGTGTAGCATACTTTTAAGATCACTTTAAACAATTATAATTCTATCGATAGCTATCCATACATAGATACACACATGCATACATACATGCATACATACATACATACATACACTTACATACACTTACATACACATACATACACATACACACACATTCACACAAGAAGACACGAAAAAAGCATCGCTTTACAGGAGCTTAAGTACTACATTTGAGAATCGACGAGAAGGGCGGTTGACCCACTTAAAACGGGTAATTCTTACGATTGTTTCTGATGTCGAAAAAAGTGGTAGTAGTGATCAATTTAAAGATAAAACGCACTTCTGTTGTGCAAAAGATGATTTTCAATAAAGAACTGAACAATATATGTTCCATATACTATATATAACTAATAATTCTATGTTCATACATATATAATAATGATATTTATTGCAAATATTAATGCGGTAGAAGTCAAGTTAAACGTACACTCCGTTTAACGGATTCGCTTCAAGGGTCCTCAGTTGAGTACTCGAATAACCGAACTGTTCGATTTAACGTACAGGGGCTTGCATTTGGTTCGTTGGTTCATTAAACCGGATTTCTACTGTATAAACTATTTGGCAATTCGTTATGGCATCACATTTGCCATAAACGAAGAGAAAGCAATGAAAAGTTCCTTAAATACAATTCTGTATGCTAATATATTATTATAGATAATCCCTATTAAGTGGTTAGTATATATATTTCAAAGATGCTTAATTTGCCCATAATTTTACAGATTTATAGTACGTGATCATATCGTGATATGGCCAGTCGTATAAACGTATATAAATCGAGAAGAGTTTTACAACACTGGACAACGCTGGCATTTTGCAAATGAAATCAATTATTAAAAGCAGAGCTCTTTGCATAACGAGAGAAGCTGCCGACAACGACGATGCGGCTATAATAAACAACTGGGCAACAACTGGGCACAAAAGGCGTATCAGGTGTGAGGAGGGTTGCAGCGAGGGGAGGGGAAGCGGGGGTAGGGATAGACTGCAAGTAAAGCTTGTTAAAATTCATGTAATGCATTAACTGAGAACAACAACCACAAATTACACAGTCAGAGCCTGGCGGGCCATCAGTCTGTCTGTCCGGCTGTCCGTCTGTCTGTGTGTCTGTGTGTCCGTTCGGTCATTCATTCGGTTGAGGCCCTCTTCGTTTTAGCCTGGCCAAAATGCAATGTCCAAACGGCCAACAGCCGACAGTCAACAGTCGATGGCCGACGGCCTGCAATGAAAAGGCAATTAAAGCGCAGCAGGCGCAGAGACTCCAGACTCGAAACTCAAACTTAAATCCGAATCCAGAGAGAGATGCGAGTAGACAGGCAACAGAGGCTAACTTCACGTTGTTGTTGTTGCAGCAATCAATTGCATGCTTCAATGGACAAATATACGAGCATAAAGCGACAGAGACAGCTTGCAGAAGGGAGACTCAACAGAGTGAGAGAGAGGTAGCCACATTACAGATAGACATGGCTGATATAGAGAGGACGCAACGCTTCGTCGTTGTCCATGTCGGACTGTTCTGGACAGATGGACAGCTGGAGACGGACAGACGCAGCGCGCCTAGATGGATTCAACTAGATAAAGGCCTCGCCTTGCCACAGCTCACCCTGGCTCTGACTCTGGCTCTGCAACTGACTCTGCATCTGAGTCTGTCTCTGACTCTGCCCCTGCAACATCATCAGCAAGTCGACACTAAAATAAAACTGTGTGCACCGCATTTGGCATGGTTGACTGAGAAGCTGGAGCCCAGGCAAGAGTCATGCTCTCTGGTCTCTTGGTCTGTTGGTCTTTTGGTCTATTGGATTGCGTCTCGGTTTGCGTCTTCATTCGACGTCGTCGCCGTGTTGCTATTGTTGTTGCTGTTGCCGTTTGTTGCAACTTGCAGTCAAGTGGAACGGCAAAAAACTTGTTAACTTTTGTGCTGCAAAAGGTTCCAAGAGGTGCTCAGACCACGGCTACACCGTTGAGTCAATCAAGCGTCAGCGGAACTCTTGGCACTGATGTCTACAGATGAAGCTGAAGTTTCAGTTGGAGCTGCTGCTGCTGCTGGTTACCTGTCGGGGCGTCAATTAATCAAAAGGCGTATCCCAGTCGCAGGAGGCATAATCATTGCAATCAAGTCATTTTACCTGCACTCCATCGCACTTTATGGCATGAGTACTCCTCCGGCTTGAGTGCAGGATCGTTTAATTGTCACTTGCCAGCAATTAACACACATTTCTGCAGTCTGGCAACACTTCCCTTCTCCCCAATACTTGCTGCACTTCCTCATATGGCGTGAGGCAACCAAAGATTCCTATCATATTGATAGCTCCTTCTATAGGCAGCTTCTTGCTGAACATTGATGAGGTTTGGTCCTCATTTCTCGAAGTGAGAGTTCAACCTATAATAGTGTCAGTTGTGACAGGTTCCACTGTACTACTATATTCCCATCTCTCTCCTAGTGCTAAAGTAAAAGACTTGAATATAAGTATATATAACCAGCGCTCACATTGAAAGCCATATACCCTATAAAGAGAGCAGCATACGCATGTGCTTACCCTACAGAGAAAGAGTGAGAGGCGCGTATACAGAACTAAAGATACAAAGAAATAGTAGTAGTAGTGGAAGCAGCAGCAGTCTCAACCAAAGGCTGTTAATTAAGTTCAACCCTGCTGTTAACTTGGGCACACACTAAAACCACCCATTAGGAACACTTCTATTGGCCGTAGAGTTCTACGGGTGCAGCATGCCCCATGTGCCTCTAAACTTGTGCCACTTACTCTCCACCTCAACCCTTTCCAACCCACTTGAGTGCCACTTGCATTAGTTTTTTTTCTAGCTTTCTCAGCTCTGTTGATGCTGATGCTATGTGTGTGTAGAAGTAGTGTGTGTGCGTGTGTGTGTGTGTGTCCTCGGGGCCTTTTCGCTGCTGCAAACTTTTGGTTTTATGTTGCAAAGAGGGCATCAGAAAGCCAGCAGCAGCAGCACGCGAAGTGAAGAAGCTGCGGGGCACAGATACGTTGCCAGTCAACAGACTTGCCACACACACACATATACATATACATATATATATATAGAGCTAGATAATACATTCAGCTTGTGCTTCCATCTATGCCGTGGCTGATGAAGTTGAACAATTTGCAAGCTGAAGAGGCGGATAGAGCTGCACGGGGGTTAGTCTGTGGCACAGAGTGCTGCTGCATGGACAAACTTGCAACGTTCATTTAGTTTGCCGCCGCTGTGGCAGCTACTAGTCAAGATTTGCATATACACCCTCTGTCCCGTCCCCCCTTCCCTCTTTCTCTTGGACCCTCCCCAACAAGTAATCAAAGTGCGACAAGTTTTCCAGCAAATTTTCAACGCTAATTTATAATGGGAGCTCTCAGATGGAAATGTGTGGCGTTTGATGGATTCCAGGAGGGGTTTTTGTGACATTCGCTCGTCCACCAGCAATTCATCTTCTCAAATAGTTAATTTAACTTTAAATTATAGGGTATGAAAATGTTTGCAGTTTATGATTAAGTTTGAAAACAGAAAGGAAAGGTTATTTTTCAAGTTATTTCCAGCTTATAAATCTTCTCTGACTCTTCACACTGAAAAGGGGGAGACGATGAACGGTTTAAGCTCAGTTTAACTTTAATTCAATCAATTCTATACCCTACACTATCAAGAGAAGTATATAACAAGTATAACAACGATGTAACAGGCATATGAAGGCAGCTTGGACTCTAAAAGAATTGTAAAAGATTCTATCGATTCTACCTAGACATATCTCTATATAGATGGAGTCCTCTCATATTCTTATATCCGTTTACTTGGACTCTACAGAACTAATAGTAGGGCATCTATGAGTCATATTGGTTTCCCTTCATTTTGTGCCTCATTTCGCTGCAATTTCAAGTGTTTTTTTGTTTTGTTTTTTTTTCTGGGGTATTTAATTTTACATTGCAGCGTCAAGGGAAGGCTGCCACAGACCATGTTCCTGCCCCGCCTTCCTCCCCCTTCCTTGCACTCTCTTAACTGCCGTTCCCCTGACCGTAATCAAGCCAATGAGCCAAGCCCCAACTGTTTGGCCCATACCCATAATCTGGCTGCTTCCTTTCCAGCTCTTAACTCTTTCACTTTGCTGGACTCTGGTGTTGCCTGCTGCTGCTGCTGTTGCTGCTGTTGCATGCTTCCTGCCTGCCTTTCTCCTTGCCACATTCGAGTGGAGATTTATGAACGCCTCTTGCGCTTTAAATTGAATTCAATATTTTGCCAACGCTGTTGCAAGCCATTTTCATGTTGCAACAACGACTCCAACAGCAACAGCAACAGCAACGGGGCAACAAATTGGTAAACAACAAAGTTTTCGTTGACAGTTGCATTTTATGGCCTGGCACATTTCATTGCTTTTCTTTTCTTTTCATTTCGTTTCGTTTCTTTCTTCTTTTCATTTTGTTTCTTTTATTTATTTTGTTTTCTTTATTTTCTTTCTCTTTTCTCGCGTGCGCTTTTAACTGAAAATTGATTTTCCTTTTACCTCTTTAATATATGTATGTGTGGGTGTTAAAAGAGGTGTGAAAGGCGACGTCGAGTGGCCGCTGGGAAAGCACACACAATTGAGTTGTTTTTCCTTTCCCCACCTTCCCCCTTTCGGCTTTTCTTCTTGCTGTTTTTGTTGTTGCTTAAATGCCATAAAAATCAGTCGTACAAACCTGCAAAAGAAATGAAAAATAATGATTTAGTATTGTGTGATAGCATCGGGGAGGGGGGCAGATTGTGGTTTGGGAAGGATTATCTTCAATTTCATGTACGACTTTGGCTTAAGGGTAAAGAAAAATGAAAGATGGTTTCAACTTATCCACAATCTAACTATAATTTAGATATAATATCTGAGAATAACTGGGGTTGAAGCGAGGGCAAATAAATATGAAAAAGCAAATCGTTGGGGTTAAAAAATAAGCAAAAAGGGAGGAAAGTGTTCTAGTTTTTGATATATGGAAAGTTGTATCTGAGATGAGGGTTGGCTGAAGTTGGGCTTATAGCTTTTGACCATATGTTCAAGTGGTTTACAAACAAATGAAATTGGCCTAAGCTAATCAAATCAGATTAAGTTCATATATAAGAGAGAGTATAAAGAGAGAGAGAGAGCGTAAACTCAACTGTTTAAATCTATTTTTAAGCATCAAATCTTGGCCAAAAAGCAAACTTGGTTGAAAGCGCTAATAAGGTCAGAAGCAGTGAAAAGCAAATCTCGTATACTGAAACTTTTCCACACACGAGTGTTTGTTTGGGGTGTATCAAATGTTGTTCGAGTTTCCCCCTTTTGTTGCAAGCATTTCGGTAATTGAAGTTCCTGTGCTGCAATTGTTGCAGTTGTTGTTGTTGCCGCTGGGGGCAATCATCATTACAAAGTGCTGAGGTGCAGCAGCAGCACCAGCAGCAGCGAGCACTGGTGGCTGTCATGATAAGTTGAGCACTTCAGGTTTGTTTTTTTAGTATTTTTTGTTGCTTTTCCCCCTCGATTCTTGTAACGGTGCAGTCAGTCGTCAGTTAACCAGCTCAGTTAAGTTAAGTTCAGTTCAGTGAAGTCAGGCGAAAGGTGTGCAACACTGTATAGCCATAATGTTAACTCGCCCTACTGCTCCTTCTTCTTCTCCTTCTCCTTCTCTTTCTTCGCCTTCCTCCCCCTACCTCTTTACCATATACTACTATGGAGTGGCAACAACAATGACGCCCCACTGGAAACTGAAAATGTTTTCGTTTGAGTGCACAAAATGCCGACGTGCTGATTGTTGTTGTTGCTTTTGTCGCCAGAGGGCGCTACATTGATGATTTTACTGTTGTTGTTGTTGTTGTATCTTGTGTTCGCATACAGTTTTTGCTTTTGTTTTGTTTTATTTTTATTTTGTTTCGTACCTCCCTCTCTTCCTCGCCCTCTACCTCTGCCTCTCTTATACACCCGTCAATTCAATTTGAAGCCATTTAGCATCAATTTGCAGTAATTTGACGTATAAATTATGTCAAATTGCCGAGCAGCTTGTCATTGGGCGTATTCTGTAGACAGTTGTTGTTGTTGTTGCTGTTGTTATGGTTGTTGTTGTCGTTGTTGTTGTTGTCGTCGTAGTGGTTGTTGCTGTTCTCACTTACTCACTCTGAATGCTTGTTGTTGCTGCCTTTGCACCTTTTTCTGATTTTTATTTTTGTTTTTGTCTTTTTTTGAATGACCGCTCACACACAGATTGGCTCAGGTAGCGAAAGAGACAAGAGATATGAGGGTTGAGTGTGTGAAGAGCAACGAGCACGCGGCATCATCACATCATGAGTAGATTCCAGCTCAATTCGAGCTCAGTTCCAGGTCCATTGTGTGCGACTGGGGTTTTTTTTTCTTTTTTGTGTTTTGCTGTTCTTCTTTTTTATATATGTATGTATGTAGTATATCGGACACGTTTCGCACTGTGTGAATTTTATTTTCGCTTGTCGACACAAAAGAATTTCACTTAACACACACACATAGGAAAACAGAGAGACACACAGAGAGGGCATACACAACAGGCAAACAGTGCGACACATGGATGCCGAAAAAGGGTCCAAAGACCCGTACAACACTAAGAGTGCCCATAAAAAGGCCTGAAAGACGTTCATATAAACTAAGCAGCAGAGGGGAAAAAACCAGCAGGGGCAGAGCAATCTTTACGCTTTTGTGAATGTTAACATTTAAAGATATCATCGAAAAATTCACTGGAAATGTGCCTTGGTACAATACAATACGAAAAAAAGGTACAGCGCAGCAAGTGAGGTAAGAGACTGACAAGGAGAGAGACAGGGAGGTAAGGAAGTGAGGTAACGAAGAGAAGATCAACGAAGCTCCCGGCTTTGTGTATATGTACATGCATATGTATGCGTGTGATGTGTATGTGTGCTTGCTCCCCTCTAGTTAAGGCTCAATGCTATCCGTTCTCCCCGATGTATTTTGTCGCCTCTTTTGTGCGGATGAGTTGCCGTTCACGCGTCGTAAACTCGGTAGCCGCTGCCAAACAGGCGCTACAAAAGCAACAAAGACAATGGCAATGCAGCAGCAGCCACAGCCGCAGCCGCAGTCGCAGCACGCAGCAGCAGCAGCAAAAAACCAACAATAACGAGTCAAAAATTTCCGCATGCGCCTCCGGTAGTATAAATAAGTGTGTGCTTGGGGGGAAAAGAAGACGACATTGAAAAGGAAACATGTCATCATCATGTCGACTGGACGCTATTATTCTTGTTCTTTCGCTATCTTTTGTCGTCTCCCTCTGCCACCCAGCACTTATGCACACTTATGAAGGTTGAAGTATGCCCGTTTGTTTGGCTTTCATTTCGAGCTATTTGAAGAATTTCCATTTGCATTTTAATTAAGTGAATGGACAGTGAGTGAGGGTGAACTTACAGGGGTGGCGGTGGATCGTTCGAGCAGCAAAACTTTATTATCTGTACAAGCAATTATGCATATCATAAAACACTTTAAACATTAATGAGCCTCAGCAACGCCAGGGCAAAGCCCAAGTCTGGGAACACGACCGCGACCACGATTGCGACCGGGGAGGCGGACCCAGAGCCTAGAGGCAATGCTGGAGTCAGAGCCAAGCCAATTCATTGCGCGTCGCCTCCTCTCAGATATTCAGAGTCGGCCCAAGCGATGCTAGTTTATTCATTCATCCACTTGGACACCACACAGACAAGCGGTGGGGTGAGTGGGTCGACGAGGGACGTAGTACGATGCGACGTACCGTAAAAGTCGGCATCCAACGCCCCCAACTGTTTCGGTTAGTTTATGGCTAAGTCAGCATGTTGCCACTTTATTGCCTGCTTTACATTTCTGTTAGTTTAGTCCGCGCCCGGAGGCAATACACAAGCTGCTGTCTACCTAAGTCCATGGGTATATGTATGAGTCTATGTATACGTGTACGTGCGCTTGTGTGTGTGTTTGTTTGTGTGTGAAATCGTGTTATGTTTTGCGGCTAAATTAAAATTCGACTTAATCGTTTAAACATTTAAGAGGCGAGGCAAGCCAAAAGCAAAAGGCAACATCAGCAGCACAAACAACAACAACAACAATGTGTACAGCAACTACAACAACAACATAAAAACTATTCCACTCCACGTTGTTGTTTTTGCTTATTTCTTTTTTGCTTCGTTTTCTGCATGCGCAGCGCAGTCGCATAGTCCAAAAACGGCAGCATATTGCTATCTCGCCTGAACGCACTGTGAAAGTCATAAACAAACATGGCTGCTCCTGCCAGTCGTTTGCGCTCTTGCTCTCTCTCTTTCACTCTACAGGCAAGTGCAGTGGGAGAGCAAAGTGTTTGTTGAAGTGGAGCTTGGGGTGAAGAGTGAACAGTGAAGAGAATGCAAAGTGTGGGGAGAGGGCAAATCTGAGTGGAAGAGCGTGGCGCGTTTTCACTTTACTCTTTGTTGTTGCTGCTGATGCTGCTGTTATTGCCGGGGCACTTTTTAGCCCCGAGGGCCGCACAATTCAAATGTTAATTAAAATTTAAAAGCTTAAACTGTGCAAATTGTAGCACAGAAGCTGCAGACAGAGCAGCCACAATGGCAACAGCAGCGGACACAATGATTTATATGGGGACTGTCAACGTTGCCTTTTGTCATTTTAATAAAATTAAATTATTGCATTTATTTCTCTATCACCGGATGACGGTGTGTGTGTTTGTAAGTGTATGTGTTAGTTCATAGCACTAAAATATTAAATGGTTGACTGCTCTGACAGTTCAAATTTCAGTAAAATCGAATGGACCCACAATACAGGCACGTGCCACAAATATAAATAAGCTTAAGTATTTTGCTAATAAAACGAATTATTTATACGATTTTAACTTGACTTAAAACAACGTAAGCCAGCAAATGCAACGGCCATAAACTACTACAATAAAGCAACAATATAAGCAGATACTTTGTATATGGCCAAAGTAACAACAACGGCCAACAACAATAACTGTCAACTTCTGTCGAGCAGCGGCAGCAACTTGTTTCCATTTCAATTAACTGCTGCTGCTGCTGCAGCGGCCATAAACTCAAATAGCAAACGAAAAACACAAACATAAGACAAGCGACTCCAAGTTGGGCGACTAAAATATGCCCTGTAAACCAGTCAGACAGCAGACTCAGTTACTTAAGAGAAACTTATCTTTATCAGCCTGCTACTCCTTCTCTTTCGCGTACATTGCCTTGGTACTAATATACCCAACTTGGCTCTCTTTTATGGTGTTTGCGCAAAGTAGCTATGAAAATGCCTTTGGCCTGAAGATTTATGCATTATTTTTGCCGTTATAAGATTTTGGCGCAGTTGTTTTGGCAGCCGGCGGCGATTTGCCAAAAATTCAACACAAAAAACTAGCGCAAAGTTTACTCTCTTAATTTGTAGTTCGTTTTTCTGCTTCTACAAAAACTTCCACTCAATTGTTTACCGTTTGAAGTGAGTCTAGTTTAAAGAGTGAGGTTAGTTTAGATAAATCAGTGCTGTGTAGCGATATGATAGTTAAATACTTGACATAACTTGCAGCTAGTTAAATTGTTAAGCAAGAAAATTCAGATGCAAATGGAAAAATAAGTTTGAACAAGTTTTTTGTGTAAGATTTTAAGAGAGTTTTGACTATTTTCCCCTCAATTTCTATGTTTCTCCTCAATTAAACTAAATTGCAGAGAGCTGTCTGCGCTTTGCATTAAGTTAATTCTTAGTTTGTTCCATTTTTCTTGTCACTTGCTGTAAATCCTTTTCCCAGGAATAACTATTGCTATTTATTTTCCTTTTCTTTTAAGCTCTACAAAACGTTTGTTTACATGTTTTATTTACGTTTTCCTCGCTTTTCTTTTGAGGACGCTGTTACTTTGCGTGCCACATTGTTGGTTGTTAATGTGCTGGGCGTGTCAAGCTAAGCCCTCCCTTAGGGGTAACCTCTAGAGAGCTGGAGGCATCGTGACAACCGTCTTGACAACGTTCTGTGTACGTTTCGCTTTCGATTTAGTTATTATTATTATTAAATGTAGTTTTTGTGCCACATTTGCAACAGTTTATTTAACGTGAGCTTCACATGCAACACATTTTCGGGGGGACCCTCAAAAGGTTAAAAGAAAACAGAAACCAATTGAAAGAATTCTAATTGAAGGGCTTAACATAAGTAGCAACCTCAAGAGCCAAAAGAACAACCAGCAACAGTAACAGCAGAAATGTTGCTGATAGCAATCAACATCAATTAAAACAGCTGTCTGTCTCACAGTTGTTGTTGTTGTTGTCGTTGTCGTTGTTGTTGCCGTGTAATTATATTTGTTGTTGCGCCTTTGCCATTATAATCAACGTCATCATCAACCTCATCATCGTCTTAGTTGTTGTTGTTGCTACTCGACTAAGCACTGAGGCATTGCGATTATTGCTGTCTTTGCTGCCTGCAACATGTTGCTGCTGTCTGCTGTCACCTGAGTATGTGTGTGTGTGTGTATGTTTGTGTGTGGCTGATGGCAACTGCTGATAATTATAATCCGCTTGTGGTTAAAATGGTGTTGCCTACCTTACTGCAGATAAGCTCGCATGAATAATTATGTTGCCAGTTGGCGAGTTGCTGCTGGAGCTGTTGCTGCTGCTGCTGTGCCTGGCTGCTGTTGGTGGCTGCTGCCTGTCACTGTAGCCGGCCAATGCGCGACAACTCATGAATAATTAATACACTGACTGCTGCTGCTGCTGCTGCTGCTTTCGCAGTTGAAGTTGCTGTTGTTGCTGCTGCTGCACGGCAGCAACTTGTTCTTGTAGCTGCTGCAAGTTGCTCGTTGCTCGTTGAAATATATTTTCAATTATAGCAGGAAATCGTGAATTATACTGGGGCCAAACAGTAGTTGCAGGCATTTTTGCGCCTCAGTTGTTGCGGCTGCTGCTGGCAGTTGTTGTTGTTGTTGCAAGTTGTTGCTATTTCTTTGGCATTCGTTAATGTTGTTATATTATTTTGATTAAACTTGACAGTTTCTCCCCTCCTTTGCCATACCTCTAGCTTATCCACATTTACCCCTCATCAACACGCAACTATTTAATAAATACAGAAGCAAAGACATCAACAAAGAATTTTGCAACGCGTTTTGAAGCTGCCGACAACAATTAACACTTGAATAGCAACAATAGCAGCAGCAACACAAAGGAAGCTGGCGAACAACAGCTGTGTGTGTGTGTGTGTTTGTGTGTGGCAACTTAATTTGCATAGGCTGCATTAAAATTCCCACCTTAAATTAAATAAGCATTCAGTTTGCCTAAACGCCAGCCAGAGACAGAGATAGGGAGACAGACAGAGAGAGAGAAGGAGAGACAAAAGGGTGCGAGGCACAATTGCCACTTGAAAGATATAAAATGGCAATAGCTGCAACGGCAGCAACAGCAGCAGCTAAACAAGTATTGCTGGCCACAAGGGATGCAGAGGCAGAGGCAGAGGCAGAGACAGACCCAGTGGCAGCAACATTTGCTGTTCAGGGATAGGGGCACACATGAAGAGGGGTTGCAGAGAACACTTCCGACTGAGGTTGACAAATATTTTCAATATTTTCGGCAAACAAAAGAATTTTCAATGACTTTTTATGCCTATTATTTACCTGCGTTTTTTGCCGCAAACATTTATCGAATACTTTTGCCGTACACAATATGATATTATATTGTCAACCCTTTTTCTTCTTCTTCCTTTAATCACATAAATTCATCGAATACTTAAGGGTTACCATGAGACCAAAGATCAAAGACAGGATGATGTCTCTCCCTTGGCCTTAGGAATTTCGAGTGGAAGAAGTTGGATTGGCATGAAATGTGCTTGAAATTTGATTGAGCTTTGTGAAAGCGCCTTAAAATCAAGTGCAGAAGCTGTTGAAAGCTCATCTGAATTACAAATAGGATTAAAAGCAATCGCTTACTCTCCCTTTCGAAGTGCATTTTATTGATTAAACGCAACTTCCAGCTGAAGGCACTCAGCAAGTCAAACAGATTTCCAACTTAGTTTTCGCTTAACTGCTTTACTTTTCTTTAGTCTCTTGATCTCATATACTATATATATATATATATATTGAAATCGGAATCACTTGAAAGAGCATTGCAGCCTCTGCAATGCGCATAAGACAGGCCATAAGACAGCTGGGATTCAGCTGAGCCGCCTCTTCTGTGCATTGGATTCCATTTCATTTCATTTTATTTCATTTCATTCAAAAGGGGCGGCTGCTGCGGGGATCTGTGTGTGTGGAGGGTGTGGCAACTGTTTGTCATATCAAATGAAATGGCTTACAAGCAATTCTTATGCTCTCTCTCTCTGTCTCTGTCCCTGTCTCTGTCTCTGTCTCTCCTCGCCTGCACCATATTGGCTGGTGAGGCGTGTTGAGGTGTGCTGTGGCGATAGCATCTTGCATAAAATTACAGACAGCAGCAGCAGCAGCAGCAAGAAGGCAGCCACCAGAAGGAGCAATAACAACAGCAGCAGCAGCAACCACCAGCAACAGCCACCACCACCAACAGCGTCATCGTCGTCGTCGTCGTCCTCGTCTGATGCTGTGGCACTGATAGCCTCGAAATTGTTGGCAGTTGCAATTTGCTGTTTGGAATTTTAAGCGAGCCAACAATGAAGCTGGTCAGCTGGGAGTACAGACAAGGGGGAGGGGTAGGATTGGAGAGCAGCAGCAGCAGCAGCAGCAGCAGCAGATAGCAACATCATTCTCATGCTCATCAGCAGCAGCAGCAGCCACAGCAGCAACATCAGAGCTGCAAGTTAAGACGATTGCACATAAAAGTCAGCAGGCGGTGCTGATGTGTTGCTCCTGGCTGACGACTGCTGCTGTTGCTGTTGCTGTTGGCTGCTGCTGTTGCCGCCGCCTGTTTGACTCCGCATCTCCTGCTTGGCTGCAGCCATGTTGCTGCCTGCTTCGTTTGCATTTTATTTCAATTTTTTTGTTGGCTGTTGTTGCCTTTCAGTTTTGTTCATTTCAATTCAATGTTTCTTTTTTTTTTCTTCTTTTGCGCTGTTGCTTTTTGCATAAAAAAAGAGAGAAAAATAGCAGCAACAACAACAACAACGACAACAGTTGCTGCTGCAGCTAGAAAAACAAATGCCGTGCAAAAATCGAAATAAGATATAGTCGACGGCAGCAGCAGCAGCAGGCAGCACGATTTATGTTAATCAGACAACAGCAGTCGCGGCAGCAATTGTTGCTGAGGGTAGGTAGAGGTAGGCGTCTGTTAGGGGAAAGCAGCAGCGGCAGCAGCAGCGCCAGGCAAATGCATTCAATCATATTTTATCTTGGCACATGAAGTTAGTCTTTCTGTGCATGTGTGTGTGTGTGGTGTGTGTGTGTGTGTGTGTGTGTGTAGCTCGACTTGGTTATTATGTATCGCTTAGATGGTTGGCGCACTTTCGGATTGCTTTGAACCACAGCAGGAGGGGGCTGCTCCGGGGTCTGTTGGAAGTGGCAGTGGACAGATTTCTGGAGCAGCGCCAGGCGGCAAAGCTCTTGAAATATATATTATATATATGTAGCAGCATGTACATACATATTTTATATACATACAGACGCAATCTTTCAGGCCACGTTTTGTTTCTTTTTTTTTTTTTTTTTATTGCCATCTGTTTGTGGTCGTCGTTGTTGTTGTTGTTGCTGCTGTTGTTGTCGTCGTCCATTGAGTCAGTTTTGTGGCCTGTGGTGAGATTTCAATTTGATTCGTTATCGATTTGATTTCAATTTGCCAAATGCTGTTGCTGCCATTTGCCATTTGCTGTTGCTGCTGTTGTTCGGGTGAAAGTTCGTCTTGTTTCTTATTTTTATTTTCTGTTACTTTACGTTAATTTAAATGGCATTGAAATGAGAAAGTAATTGCCTGTGAACTGTGGAAATAAGCAGCAGCAGAGGCAGCGGCAGTGCCATCAAATTGAGTAACCTTCCGGTAGAGGGAAAGAGAGAGAGAGCGGGAGGGAGTGGGAGAGCGAGAAACACAAAGGGAAACTTTAAAGTGAGTAAACTTAGCATAACAAGCGAAAAGTTGACAGACAAATGTAACTAACAGCTGACAATAGGTAACAGTTAACATTCGTTTAACATAATATACTCTTATATATGTTTATGCTGTTAACAGTGAGTTTTTAGCAGGGGATGTTTAACAGCGACTGTTTAACAGCTTAAACTTAGAGTAAAAGGCAATAGCTAACAGAGGCAATGTCTTGCAACATAAATCTGTTAAGTCCTTAACAGTGGCTTAACACACAAATCGTGTGCTGTTAACAGTGTATCTTAAACTTAACACAACGACTAACATAGCATATAAGTTTATGATTTTAACAGCGAGTGTTCAACCACTTAAAGTTAGAGTAAAGAATTGTATCTAACATAAAGCTGTAGATCTCCCAACAGTGGCTTAACATCGTGTGTGTGGTGTATCTTAAACTCTTGCGTTAAGTTAACACATGTTTAATATAGTTTTAACAGCGAGTGTTCAACCGCTTAAAGTTAGAGTAAAAAGCTGCCAGAAGAATTGTTTCTAACATAAAGCTGTTGATTTCCTAACAGTAGTTTAACATAGAAAGAGAGCCTGTTAACAGTGCAGCTTCTTAAAACACCAGTCGCATGTTAAGGACAACCAGAAGCTGTTAGGGAAAAGAAACATTTAAAGAGTGCTGCACACTCATTCAGTTAACGGCTGCTTAACATTAAAAGTAATTGAACCCCGTTTTAGCTCCTGAAAAGCAGATTTCTTAAACTTTTAATGGCCAAAAAGCGTAGAATTTGATAAAATGCCCTAAAAATATAACCAAATAATGTTAAATTCATTTAATTCCAGCTTTTACTACGTTGATTGGATGCCATTTGCACACTCTCTGGCATCCGCAGTCTCTGCGAACATGAAATTCCAATTAAATTGCATTTTGTGATTTGTTTGAGCTTCACCTATTCTCTCCCCTACCTCTCCCTTTCTCACTATCTATCTCTATCTATCTCTAACGCTCTGCATGAGCTAATGGCATTGTCAGCTGTCGTTCATTAGGCAGAGTTGAGCCACAGAATGCAGCGAATTGTTGGATACAAATGAATTCTGTGCAGACTGCAAAAGTTACGCAATAATCAAAATAATCAGATCTACATGAATGTATCTAACACACATGAGTGTGTGTGTGTGTGTGTGTGTTTATGTCATAATTGTGTGCAATGTAGCGTGTTGCACAGGTTTTGGTTGCACACACAAAATGTGCGTCAATTGAAATTTGTAGCTCGAATTGTGCGGATAATTTAGTTGATTGTTCAGGTAAAATATAATCACAGTTACTTACGAACTGAACAGGTGCGAGACTCAGAAGGGAGTGTGTGTGTGTGTACGTACCTGGAATGAGAAGATGAATATAATCAATGTTAATGAATTTTAATTGGCATATTGATAAACATATATTATAATTTATTGAGCACATTGAAAACATTTGAGATTTAATAGATGTCTACATACTATACAGATATATATATATATATATGTATATCCAAATGAATTGTTTGCATTTCATTTGCTGTTAGGCGAAATTTGAATGACGCAAAGCACAGCTCGAACATTGCGAACGAAAGCCAAATAAATGTGGGCATTAAATTCACTTAACAGCTGCATAAATATTAAATTGTTCAAGTGGTTTCGGGTGGGTGGGAGCGGAAGGGGTGGGGGGACAGGGGTCAAGGAAGCGGCAACGCATTAGGGGCGGTGCCACAGACAATGGCCACACCCACTCGAAAAACGCAAACTGACATAAAACACTTTTTTTTTGTGCGCATTTTATGCAATTTTTTTTCTCAGTTTGTCCGTTTTATTTTTTGTTTGTCCGATTTTTTGTTTTCTTTTTGAAGGCGGAACAAATGCGAAATGTCGAAAAGAAGGAGCAAAAAATAAATAAATATAGCCTAAGACCCCTGCTAGCTGCTGTTAGGGTGACTCAGCACGCAAAAAGTATGAAATTGAAGCAGAGCAAAGGGTGCATTCAGGCGAAATTAGTTAGAAACTGATTCAACTAATGTTAAGTAACAGCTGCTGGTACTGTTAACAACAGCTTGAAATTTATGAAGAGTAAGGCTTGGATTTATTGGAAATTAGTTAGAAACTCATTCAACTTATGTTAAGTAACAGTTGCTTGTACTGTTAACAACATTTGTGCTATAATATGCCTAAATAAAGCGCGTAAACAGTTTTTTTGTAGCTTTTGCTGTTAAGGTTCCCTACTAACAAAAACTGTTACTGTTAATAAGATTCAAGTTCTATGTTAACTATAATTCGATATGATATAATATGAATTTTGCTGTTAACATCATTTGTTAGCTGCTATTAACAGTTTAATTGTAGATTTAGCTGAACATAAAGTAAGTATAAACTGTTAAAGTTACCCAGTCTCCTGTCACTGTTAATAATATTTCGACTGTATGTTAAGCTATAATTCGATATGATATAAAATGATTTGTTCTGTTAATAACATTTGTTGAAATGTTGGCTAAGTAAAGCGCTGTTGTTAACAGTTTAATATAGGTTTAACTGAAAATAAGGTGCGAAACTGTTAAAGTTGCCTTTTTAAAACAAGTGGCCACTGTTAATAACATTTCACTTGTATGTTAAACTATAAATGGATATGATATGATTTTATTTTCACTGTTAACAGTTTGACTATAGGATTAACTAAGAATAAGATGCGAAACGGTTAAAGTTGCCTTTTTAAAACAAGTGGCCACTGTTAATAACATTTTAGTTACATGTTAAACTGTAACTTCTGCTATGACTATAACAATTACTGTTATCAAACTAAGGTCTGCTATCAACTGTTATTTATTGGTTAAACTGTGTTTTTCCTCTACTGTTACTGCTTAACCCTCTGTTAATTAACAGCAAAAAACCAGCTATCTTTACATCAGTCTAGTTAGACGCTGTTAAAGCATGTTTTATCTTATAATTTGTGATTTCCTTGTGCTTAGCTCTACTTTTAATTGCAGGATATATATAAATCTGTTGTCTTAACAGCAATTATAACAGATGTATATATAATATCTCCAGTTTGTGGTATTCTCTGATGGCCTGAGGCACCCTATGCACATGTTTGACCAACATCCGACTGGCTATTTACTAACTGGCAAACTGACCGTCTGTCTGAGGAGTTGGCAGACTGTCTGACTTGTTGTGCCTTCTTCTTCTTTCTACTGTGTGTGTTGCTTCTGTTTCTCTGTGTTCCGCGCCCAGAAAAAAATAATAATAAAACAACAACAAAAAATAAACATTTGTGCCATTATTTTTTTCTTTCTTTGCGCATTTCATGCACTTTTTGCGCCGGATGTGCTGCTGCATAAAAACGCAATACACACAAACAGCACACACACACACACACACACACACACACACACACATATATATATATACACTCTTGCAACGTGAAATAAAAGTTTATAATTTCAACAAAGAAAAAGAAACTAGCACAAAAACGCCGACGAGTGTTTCTTTTTTCTTTTTTCTGTTTTTCACTTCTTCAGTTCTTCCCTTTGGCCACTTTTGATCCCCTTTTCATCATTCTTTTTCTGTGTTTTTGGCTAGTTGGCAAAAGTTTTGGCGAAATGCGTTTTTGATGCTGCCTCATGTGGGGGTGGTTGCATTAGCCACTGCCACAGCCGTTGCTGCCACCGCCACTGCTGTTGCCACTGCCACTGCTGCTGCTGCTGGCGTCTGTGGCCAAAAAGTTTTAGCATTAAGCTGCTGCCAATTATGTGCTTCTTGTTCTTCCTCTTCGACTTCCTCTCATGCAAATCCCCCACACACATAGAAACCGATTTCCAACTAAATTTTCACTCCCAACAACCCACAGACACCGCGACGACGACGACGACGACGAGGACGGCGACGACTCTTGGAAAATTGAAACAACTTTTGCAATTACTTTCCGCAAACAAAACAAATGTGCGCAAGTCACGCAAACTGCTTGCCTCATGGCCCCTCGCTGCCACCCGCCTTGAACCACTCATCTTTTGCCACATTCACTGTTGCATGACGAAGGGGCATAATGTAGTGGGAGGGGAGGGGCAGCGAGGGGGCGTCGGCTAGATTTGGATGGGGAGCAAAACAATAATTACCCAGCATTGTTCATGCATGCATTCACATATAATGAGAATGACAATAACGAGACACGACGTGTTCCAGCAGCAGCAGAGGGCAGAAGGGTAGGCAGCAGTTGGCAGATGAGCAGGTGGGCAGGTGGGCGCACAGGTGAGCGCGAGCAGGTGTGGTAAGTGATGAGTGTGGGAGGCGGGCACTGGGTGGTTCCTCGCCTGGACAAGCTGTTAAAGTGTTATATCAACGCTTCCCCATTGTCATTGAACTCAAACAGAGACACAGACAGACAGACAGACAGAGAGAGGGAGAGTGAGAGTGTGAGACAGAGACAGCGATAGCTACTCGTGATTATAGGCATTTATATGGAAGTGTAATATGCTAATGATACGGGCCTTTGTTTGATTATATACCTCATTAGGGTGGAAAAAAAGCTAGAATTAGACTCGGACAGAACAGCAGAAAGGGGTTTACATATATATAATTAAACTTCAATCAATATACTATATATATCTTCTGATATTTGCTTTAAGATATATCAAATATAATTAAGAATTCTATGCAGAGATTTCGATTTGTTTGGAAAGCAAAAACCGAAACATAATTTGTATAAGCTGCCTAGAGGACGTGTCAGCTATGTGTGTGTGTGTGTGTGTGTGTGTGTGTGTGTGTGTGTGTGTGTGTTAGCTGTGTTTCAGCTGTGACTTAAAGTGCTTTCTCTCACTTCACAATTAGTTGAGGAAACGTTCACATTTATTCACTCAGTTTGCTGCTGGCAACGTTGGAAAGAGACATTAAAAAAGACAATCTCTGAGTATATGGCTATATCTTCATATATGTCTTTATATACCATTTACTTATATGTATGTATAAGTTTGTATATATGTGTGTGTGTGTGTATGTATTATAGTAAGGATAAAGGAGTACAGGAGGAGTAAAGTTTGCTGCTGCTTGCGGCTATGCTACAATTTTATTATTACGTTTATTTGACTTGACCCGAAGGATATGCATACACAAGCAGTTTTCAGCTTCAGCAATTGCCAACGCACATAAAAACCAACAACAACAACAACAACAACAACAGCAACAACAACAACACCAGCAACAACAACAGCAACAACAACAGCAGCAACAGAATTTGCATTTTGCAATTTTCATTGTTGCTGCTGGACGCTTGCTGTGAATGGCTCGTAAATCCTTTAGCCACAGCAACGCCCACACCTACACCCACCCACACACACACACACTCAATTGTTGGCCTCACCTCCTGTTGTGGTTATGTTGAGCTCATCCACACGCTCCTCTGGTTTCTCGACCCAAACTCTATGGCATCATTTGCCACTCGGCATCTCTGTTAAATTGCATTATGCAATTCCCAGGATTGGGGGGTGGGTGGTAGTGGGAGTGGTTGTGGCTGTGGCTGTGGGTCTGGGTGTGGTGTTGCAGTTGAACATTTACCGTTTACAAAACACCTTCAGGCCACTTGTCCAGCACCTGTCTCCACATGCCAAATGGAGCACGCAATCCCATTAAGTCCATTGTTCCACACTCTCTGTGTGTGTGTGTGTCTGTTCGATGTGTGTGTGTGTGTCCTGTGCTGCTTCTGTATACGCCCTACTCACTTAATAATTCAATTACATGCTCACAATTTAATATCCATGTACTCAAACCCCCCGCCCCGACCCGACCCGATCCGCCCAGTAAATTGGTAATTTCAATTTTCCATAATTTTGACACAACATTTGCAAAGGGCAAACCGAATATTGGGGGCGTGTATTATGGTGTGGGCGTGTGTGTGTGTGTAAAGTGCATGAAATTAGCTCGTTTCGCAAATTATATTATGGGTATTCCTGACAGGGGGTCACAGAGTGTAACACTTGCCCAGCATTAAGGCAAATATCGATTGCATCGCATAAATAACGTAACAAAAAGAGGATAGAAAAAACTTTGATTAAATGTTGAATACCCCTGTGATTTTTTTAGACCCTTTAAAATTTGGTATTTACGTTTAACTTCCGAACTATTTGCTGGGTGGAATTCTAGTTTTGGTATGCGGATAAGTTATTTGTTCTTTGTTTTTGAAGCGTGAGTCACGCACTCGACTCCAATTTGTATTTGCTTTTTCCGGCTTCTGTGTGTATTGGTTGTGTCGGTGTGTGTAGGTGTGTTTGTTGACTGTTGCACGTCGCTTTGCAACGTGCTTTCATTTTGCAATTCGAATCGCATTTGGCACACACAACAAACACACACACTGCACAACAAATCCAGTCACGTAGCCTGAGGGAATATGAATGGAAAAGAAAAGCAAAGAGACAGAAGTTATAAAAAGCTGAAAGATCCTTCGAACAGCTAAAGGGTATTTCAGTTTTCCTTTTCCTTTTCTTCCTCTTTTTAAACTGCTTTTTATGATTTACGATTTGTTTGTCGCTGCAATTTTGTTGCTTGGCCAACAAATAAATCAACCGATTGCCAAAAAAAAGGGGGAAATAAAATCAGCCAAAAGCGGCTCTTTAGCTGTTTATTGCTCTCAATCCCCCACAGAAAAAACAACCAGTATAAAAACCGTTTTGTTCAGCACAAAATTTAGTGTATTATTTAAAAAAAATATTTACATATTTATATTAATAAAAATGCCACCCACACACGAGTTTAATGTCTCTGCTTTTGCACACAAAAATAGACGTCAGCTGCGAGTCAGCAAAACTGAGAGACAAACCAGAAAAGAAACTAAACAAATCGCTTACAGACGACTTAGTAATACCCTAGAGAAGGAATACCCTATAGAGGACATGTACTGGGAAGGAAATACCCAATAGAAGATGTGCCCAGGGGAAGCAATAGCTAACATACTCTATAGATGAAAGAAGAAAGAAATGGAAAAGATACTCAAGATACAGAAGGAATTCCCTACAGAAGAAATACTCTACAAATACCCTACAGGGTTCTTATTCTCGGTAGAAACCCTTAGCTATTAATCCAAATACCCCACAGAAGAAATACCCTATAGAAGACATATCACACAGAAGTAGTTCCCCACAGAAGAAATACTCAAAAGAAGAAACCCTAAGAAAAAAGATACTCTATAGAAAACATACCCTACAGAAGCAACAACCTAGAGAAGACATATCCCAAATAAGAAATATACCTTAGAGCAAATACTCTATAGAAGAAATATCTTAGAGATATACCCCACAGAACAAATACCCTACAAACAGCTTCCTCTGCAAAGTAACCCATAGTTATTTACCAGTTTTTTATATATACTTTATACCCCAACCTCTCTCAACCTTTTAAACCTCCCTTTCTGCTCTCACTCTCAAATTTACAGGGTATTCAAAGGTGCTCAAAGCCTCACGTGAAACACTGAATGAATTCAAAGGCTACTAAATTTAAATTAATTGCAAAATAAATTGAAAACAAATTGTTTTTATACATGCACAACACGTGGCCATAACAATGAGTGTGTGTATGGTGTGTGTGTGTAGTTTGTATGGTAATTAGGTTGAGGCCACCCAAATGAATGCCTATTGAAGCTAGTACTACTATTAGTACTTAATAAGTATAAGCGACACCCCCTGCCCCTTTTATTAGTTTCCCCTCGCGCTTTTTTCGGCTTTTGTTACAAGTGATTCGCTTTTTTGTTGTTGTTGTTCGCATTTGAACATCATAAATAATGCAAATTAATTAGGTACGGAATTTATTTCACACTGCCCACTAAAAGTGTGCGCACCCACACACACACACACACACATACATATAGATTGGTTGTGTGGCTGGCAATTTACGCCAAAATGCTGGGTAATTTAATTGAAAATGGCAGCCTGAGGCGGCGGCCTGGTCACTGGGCGGGGACATAGACAACGGACAAGAAGCACAGACAAAGCCCAAAACACACACCACACACACACACACACACACACACACAGACACTGGGCACTTGGCACGTTCCGTGCCAGCGAGCGAAAAATTCTCATAATAATTAAACGAAGCGAAAAAAGGAAAAAAAAAACGCGTTGATTGCATGCAATTTGCATTTTACGACTTACGACGCGGCGACTGTCCAACTACTGTGTGTGTGTGGTGTGTGTGTGGTGTGTGTGTGTGTGTGTACAAGTATCAGCTACATTCCGTGCATAGCTTGTACCAACTGCTTAGGGCTAACAGCTGCCTGAGCTCCCATCAGTAGCGGGCAGCTCAATAAGCCAAATGTTGTTATTAAACTGCAACAACAACGTCGACGACGACGACTGACTCGACAGACAAGCTCACACCTTTGGCTAGGTTGTACAGGTATCTATCTACACCCTCCACCCCCACCCTACACACACACACACACACACACACACGAATATCGAGCGATGACGTTAGACCCTCGGACAACATTGATTAGCTCGATTAAGTAAATTAGCTTTGCATGTGAGCAACTTCAACAGACAGTTTCAGTGGGTGCAAGCTAATTTAATTACAACTGGGTGGGGTTGATAGAGGGCAGGGGGCGGGGCTGATTGTGGGGGTGGTGATAAGTACGCCCCACAGCTCAATAGTCTCGCTTTGTTATTGACTTTAATCGACTTCGAAGCTGAATTAAACGTGCAGCTTTAACCCCGCACAATTTAATCATTTAACAGTTTGTTAAACTCTGAACTAGGAACTATATATGCTATATATATATATATACAGCAGATCTATGGTTAAACCCAGAAGTAGTATAGTATAAAGTTAGAGGTTATGTTTATGTCAGGCAGAGCGAAATGGTTTGCAGCTCAAAATAAGCAAAAGAAATTAGAAGATACTTTGAAGTTGGGTGAACTTTAGGTTGATTAGGATCTAAGATCTATATCTAAACTGTTTGATTATATAATAGATATATATAATATAGCAAATACATCAAAACTTAACCTAATTAAACGCTCAACATTTATTTTTCTTTAACTTAAATTAGCGCAAAAGATTCTTAGAAAAATATCTACAACTTTTGATAGCAAAGACAAAAACTTAGGCAAAACCCGATTTGCCCTATTAAAAACTATATAATGCTATATATGCACTCTTCACCTCTTTCTTGCGGCAATTAAATCTGCAGGCAGGGCAAATAAATCATCTCAGATACATTTGTATCTTTGCCATGATATATTAATAGAGGTAGGAAATAAAACATATTAATGGAGGAATTGTGACAAGTTTCTCTTTTCTGTTTTCCAACATAATTTACACACATGCAATAAATTTAGTGACAGAAAGAAAATTAACGAGTGCTTCCGTTGAACATTTTCCATGCTATTTGTTTAAATTAGCAACGCAATTTTCATTTTCCAAGCAAACAAAATATACAAAAAGAAATTATTCACCGCAGCAAGTTGAGAAAATTTGTTTTGAATAAAAAGTTTTTCAATCAACAGAAACCAATGGGGGGAGGTTTACGTAAGGGGCAGGAGGAAAAGGAAAAAGAAAAAGATCAAAAGATTTTCAGCAGTTTTCGTTTGCGCTGAAAAACAAGAGAAAACACACACATGAAATTCAAGCAGAAAAGCGGAAAAAGAAAAGAAAAATCCCAAACAGTTTTTAATTGGACATATAAATACGCTATATACGAATGAACAGTTGGAAAATCCACCCCCCTCCCCCCTCAGTGGGGATTACGTATATTAAGCACATCATAAAACAGTTATAAGGCGATTTCTTATAGGGATTATTTCCCAATGATTTCTTTTTTTATTTAGGGAACATTTTCGAGCGCTGCCACACGCCAATTATTGACATATCGCTTTAGGCTTTTACAGATTCATTTATATATATATAAACTGATATGTATATATATCTATATATAGGTACGATTTGGTCTATAAGTAAGTGGCTATGTGGGCGTTGGCTTTCCTTTCCTTGGCTCTTGGTTCATTGCCAATTCTTGTGAATTTTAGAATGCAAAATTTATATACAACAAAATTGTTGCTTGCCAAAATAATTTTCATCCGACACATTTAGCGGCTGACTGAATGATGTTAATGATCATTCACATAGTCATCATCATGCTAATGATTATCATTAATAAGATTTGATGAAGTGGCAATAATTTTCTAGCATTTTGTAAGAGCCTAAAATCTAAAACGATTCATTTCCTTTTCCATTTGCTCGCAATGCACTTGAGCATAATTTATGATATAAATTATAATTATTCTTTCTTTAATTTTTCATATGGAGCGTGTCCTGGCCGCATTTAATTTATTTGCTGTTAATTAATGTCAAGCGTTTCAATAAACAATTAAAGAAACCAGACGACAAAAAAGGGGAGAGGAGCAAAATTGAAATTTATGTGTGTCGCTTTTATTTATAAAAAATATTGTTGCTGTTTTATTTTGTACACACATTTTGCGAGCTGTTTCATGCTTCATGGTGCATGAAATGCATTGGCAACAACAACGAAAACAGCAACAAAAAGCTGCATAAATAAAATGTGTAATGTTTTTTTTTATCTTTTGTTTTCGATGAAGTTGCAAAGCTTTTGAAACAATGAACGGCTCATCGCAGTATTCAGGCTTGAAAATCATTTTGTGCGCTCAGCTGCAGCCACAACAACAACAACAACAACGTGCAACAACAACTTGCAACAACAACCAACAATGAGTACAGCGAACAGGCTTTCCACTGGCCGTTGGTCACTTTGCCTCACCTCAAAATTGTGGGCTTCGTATGCGGCAAAAACTGCACACAGCAATTATACAGACGGGGTAACACACTCACACACACACACACACAGCACATACAACGTACAACGTTCAACGTGTGTCTTTTACTGCATTTCGCTGACCGCCTCCTGTGGGCTGCCACCGTTGCGTGCCACACTTGCCGCCTTCCCTGCGGTGCAAG
Source organism: Hirtodrosophila trivittata (assembly GCA_035045065.1). NCBI lineage: Eukaryota > Metazoa > Arthropoda > Insecta > Diptera > Drosophilidae > Hirtodrosophila > Hirtodrosophila trivittata. Next base: position 15,012,833 of record JAWNNK010001311.1, on the reverse strand, counting down.
TGCCGCAATGCAAAGCGACTAGAACAATGCGAAGAATGGACTTGCAAAAACGCTGAACGACTAAGTGAATACCCTGTAGGTATATGTTCATTCAAAGTTAACAGAAAGCTGTTAATAACAGCAGAGCAGAAGCCGAGCTGTTAAGGTATTGAAATGATGAGCGAAAAGTTGCTTTGTGAGTTGTTTAGGTAAAGTTGTGATGAGCAGCTGATATATATGTTATATATAGAAGAGATCGAAGATATATATATATATATTAGATATATTCACCGTAAATAATATGTATCACATCTATATAAAGCTTTGTTTCTGTAGCAGAACTAATGAATGAAACGCTCGAAAACTTGTTTTACGTCATCAAACATTGTCTCAGATATCTATAGTATATAGCATACCCTTTATATCCTGAATTTTTGCAGGATATTGAATATGTATATATATATATATAGCTATGTAAGGAATGGAATCCGATGGACTATTTGTTTTGTGTGCAATTAACGTAACAAGAGCCACAGGAGCATAAATGAAATATGCACGAAAACAATAATCAATGCAAGCACACACTCAATACACACACACACACACACACAGACACACATATGAAGTGAGTAAGCTGTTGATAGGATTGTGAAAGGGTTAAGCATGCAGAGGAGAGGAGGTGAATCCATGTAGTGACCAGATCAATGCAGTTTACTCGATTAAATTTTAAGTGCCGTGTCATTAAAATCGCGTGAGACAGTAACAACAACAGCAGCAGGAGGGCAGGGAGGGGCGTGGCAGCAACAGCGATTTGACTGCGACTGCTAAACGAGCAAAACTAAAGGTTGTAGCAACAACAACAACAGCAAACTGCCAATTGCCGTGGCAGTTACAGTTGAAGGAACTCAAGAAGAAAACTCCGAGGGAAACAGCAAACAAACAGAGTGAAAAAATGTGTTGTATTAATTTCAGTTAGCGCTCCAACTCTGTAATTAAGTGTAGCGGTACAAAAGAGGGCTGTAACCTTAACGCCCTCATCATTATTATCATCATCATTATCATTATGAACATTATAATAAGCAGCAAACCGAAAGAAATTCAAATGGGTCGTCGTCATTAGCAGCAAAAACATCACAAAACATCACAAAAGAAGCCCTAATTAAACCTATACCAAAACAGGGCACAAACAGAGGGTTGAAGAGGCTTTCAGAGGGAGCTCTAGAGGGGGGGAGGTGATGTACTTATACTATATACACAATAGATAAACAATAAGAACAAATGTAATTGAGTTTGCCAAAAAGAAGCGAAAGAAAGCGGCTGCTCTTCAGGCAGGAAGTCAGCCAGGACGAAGGAGCAAAAGAAACCATTTAAATCTAAGCAAACAATTTCCTGTTGCCCTTCAGCGCATTCAAATTGAATTAAAAATGTGATTGTTAATTTGCAATATGCGCATAATTAAGGAAGGCGGCAACGGCGGCACCATAAAGGAGCAGCTGAAGGAAGCAGAAGGAACAGGGAACAGGTAACAGGGCACGGCTAACAGCGTCATATTAAAGCTGATTTGCTGCTTGACTTGGCCCGGCTAAAACCAGACACAGCCACGCAAACAAATAAACGGACGGATAAACAAATGAAAAGAACAAAAAAACTGAATCTCTGAATCTGAAGCTGAAGCTGGTTTTATGCGCGAACATTTCGCATTACGTATACGTTATGTAGTGCCAGGCAATGAGTGTGTGTAGCTGTGTGTAGCTGTGAGTGTGTAGGTGGCAAGCGCTTAGTACAGGAAGCCGGAAAGCAGCTGGAAGGAAAAGAAACACACAAACACACACACACAACACCACAAACTGTGTTTGGGTGCGCTGCTGCACAGTGGTTGAAAAGCATGTGAAAAGTAAGTGAAGCTTGGGATAGATATAATCGAAGATATAGAAGATATATACTTTTAGATTAAGGATTGGTGTTATAGGATTGAAGCCACCTGAGTTCATCCTTTGTGCTGCCTGGTGAACTATTAAGCTAATCCTGGAGATATACTTCAAATCTGAATAAAAGATACTTCCTCGACTTGAGCAAACGTCTAATGAAAACTGATTCTCCAAAGAACCTAAATACTTTCTTCAGCCAGAAATCAGTAGACATTAGAGTATATATCTTTAACTTCATTATATACTCTATTAATATTCAAAATTTGACTACAATTTTGCTTGAGTTTCATTCCAGTGTGCTGAGGCTAGGATAGAAACAGGAGCTTATGAGGCGATGTTACGGAGAGGCGAGCAACCACAGCACAGGGCATATCCTGCCGTTATGCTGACTGGCTGACTGTTTCGACTCTCTGACTGTTTGTCGGACTGCCGCTGGCAAGGCACAAAAGCAACAACAATAACAACAAGAAGAAGAGGAAGAAGAACGCGTGGCCCAAGCTCGACCCAGGGCCATATTTTTATGCGCGTTCAGCGTCCTCCACATGGCGTATCCGGTTGAGAAGGAACGAACGAACGTAACGCTGCAATGGCAGCTGGAATTCACAATGCTCCTCAGCTCCTCCCTCTGCCCTGGCTTGCCTCTGGCTATTGGTGCTTCTGTTGTAGCTGCTGCTGTCTGTCCTTTATATAAAATATCCTGCCAGCTTGTGTGGCGCTTCCTGTAGCATACACACACTTACACTCACTCACACACACACACACGCCTACGCTCACCCTTTGAAAGTGACGTTGATTTTGTCGCAGTGTCGCAACGACAACAGGACCTCCTCCTCCCTACCACTCCCCCTCCACCCTTTTCATATCCAATACTTTTCTCTCCCTTCCTTCCTCCGCCCTCTGTTTGTTTTTTGTTGCTGGGCGTTGCTTTTGCTGTGTTTATTGTTTTTGCCACAGGAAAACCTTTGCTGGCATGTTCCAAACTCTTTTGTTGTTCGCTGGCGCGTGTGTGTGTGACTGTGTGTATCTCTCTGTGTGTGTGTGTGTGTGTGTCGACATTGTCAGGATTTATGCAACGACGTCGTTCTGTCGCATGTTTTTGCCCTTCTGCCACAACCACTTCTCCTGCTTCTTTTTCGATATTTTTTTCCAGCTTTTAGCTTCATTTCTTTCTTTTTATCACAACGAACTTTAAAAGGTTTTGTGAAGATTCCCGCAGAGGACTCGAATGGAAAACTTGAGGGGGAAATTGTATGCACTGCGCATAAATTAAAAGTCAATTTTAATAAACTCATTCAACGCGCGAGTTGCCAAATCAAATGTACGTGTCAGCAGGCAGAAGGAGCAGGAGCGGGAGGAGGAGGAGGAGGAGGGCTAAAACGTGTCTGTGGTCTACAAAACTGTCAAAGAAATTAAATTTTTATGATTCAACAGAGGGCGTGAGAGAGATAGCGAGAGTAGGAGTGGGAGTAGGAGATGAAGGGCAGAGCAACATAATGAAGTTTAAGTGTAATATAATGGGCATTGGGCATGAGCCGAGGGCCAGACGCTGTGACGCCCTTTTGCCAGCGAGAACCCCAGCAACAGCAGCAGCAACAACAACAGTTGCAACAAGAAGAGGAAGAACAACACTGGCACATTGTGTGCATGTTCAGGTTAAAGTGGTTAAATAAACGCACGCGTGGCGACACAAATGAAACGTGACGAGTGCCACTGACGTCGACGACGACGCGGATCGCACCCACCCTCGAAGGACAGAATGCGTGCCACACACGGGGGTGGCACATACAACATTCGTGCCCAGCATGTGCAAGTTGATATAGACAAAAGGACGCATAGAGCAGCCGTCGCCGCCACCGTCAAGCACACGTGACCCGAACCTTAATCATTTGACAGGCCATCCTTGGGCTGGGCGTATGATTTGTTGTCTCCGTCAGGACAAGAGGATAAACAAGTAACCAAATCGAATATCGCAGGATTTGTCAGGCTTTTGATGGAAATTCATACTTGACGTAGCACTCAAATAAGGCCTTAAAGTAAAACTTGAAGCTGCAAACTAAATTTTATGCATTTGCCTCTTTTTTTAAGGTTGTTTTGTGGTTTCTGGTTTCACTTTAACCACTTCCATTTTCACTTCCAATTCCAATTCCACTTCCACGTCCGGTTCCTTTGGCCACCCACGCGGCTCCCTAAAAGTTCAAATTACCCTCAGGCTGGTTGCGGTTGCCTGAACCAATTAACCTCTGTGTGGTTTATGTGTTCCAGTCCCTTCTGTGGTTTCTCAATAATTTATATAACAACAGTCGGGCCGGCACATTCCCAACAAAATGACATTGCATGTTTACCTCAAATTAACTGAAAATATTTCAGACATAATATACACATAGCACACACACAGCACACAACCACACACACACACAATTAGAGCTCCTTTTTGTCACAGGCTGTCATGTCAGTAGAAACAAACAATGCTTGTGGCTGACTTTGATGTTGAGAGGTTTATTAGTAACAAAGGCAGAAAATGGGACAGTAACAGTGACAGCAGGAGTAACAGTTACAGCGACAGCAGGAGTAACAGTTACAGTGACAGTGACAGTGACTAGGCTAACAATAACAGTAACAGCAAGAAGAACAGTGACAGTAACAGTAACAACCGTTAAGATTATCATAACCAGGAACATTAACATTAACGTTAACATTAACAGTAACATTAACATAAACACTAATAATTATGTTAACATTAACATTTACATTGATATGAATATTTGCATTGATATTTATTGTATTAGCATTAACATTAACATCAACATCAACATTTATGTTAACTTTAACATTACCATTTTTTTAACTTTAACATTAACATTTATGTTAACATTTATATTTATGTTAACATTTCCATTAACATATATGTTTACATTAACAGTAACATTTATGTTGACATTAACAATTACATTTATGTTAACATTAACAGTAACATTTATGTTAACATTACCATTAACATTAACAATAACATTTATGTGAACATAAGAATTAACATTACCATTAACATTATCAGTACTATTGATTAACATCTACATCTACATCAACATCAACAATAACATCTACATCAAAATCAAGAATAACGTCAACGTCAAAATTAACAGTATCAGTAACAGAAACTGTTAGAGTAACACTGACAATAACATCAGCTGTTATGGTAAGAAGCTATAGAAACGTTAACAGCGACTGCTAAAGTAACAGCAACAGTAACAGAAGAAGCCACAAGAATGATCTCTGTAACAGCAACAGCCAATTAACAGTAACAGTTACAGCAACTGTTATACTAACAGTCTGCAGACTGTTTAGATTATGATATATACACTACTATATCCTTGTACAGATCGAAACTTCTGCTTGATATTTATAATCGAATACAAGCTTTAGTTCAAGGAAATTTTAATTATTTTCATCTCGGAAAGGAAAAATTATAGAAAAATACTTTTATATATGTCAACCTAGTTGATAAAACTAGTCTTAGTATAGAGTTAACAGCTTAGTTTTGACTTTTTGTTGCTGTCGTCCACTTGGAAATAATTGGACAAAAATTATCAGAGAAAATGTTCCTCTGTGGCTTTTCGAGTGAAATGTGGTTTAACTCATTCAGATGGAAAAGTTGTACGCATTGTTGCACTGCATTTTGTTAATTAAAAGCACAAAACTATGTTGAATAATGGAAGCAGAGAGAGAGGGGGAGAGAGGGAGACAGATGCTGTGCAAAAGAGACAAAATGCAGTAGGTGACATGTGTCAAAGGGATTTTTGGAATTATTTCAGGTGTTTGGGAATGAGAAAGTGAGAGAGAAAAGTTTTTAGCCAGAGGCTTTTGGCTAATGCCACAAGAGCAGCTCAACTGGGTCTCTTTGAGTGTGTGTGTGTGTGTGTGAGTGTGTGTGTGTGTGTTAACTAAAACACGCTTGACAGCAAACAACAACAAACAGCAGGACTTGTGTGTGTGTGTGTGTGTGTAAGTTGTGCATAGCAAATTCATTTGACTGTTTGCATGTTGTGTTGTGTGTGCGTGTGTGTTTGTTGTGTGGCAAGAAGACTCTGTGTCTGTGGCAAACACATCCAGACTCCGAGTTTGATGCGGTTTTCAGGCAATGATGAAGAATTGTTGTTGCTGCTGCTGTGGCAAGCAGCAACATTTGCCTTTACTTTTGCTTAGCGTCTTCAAATCAGTTAACGCCCACAGACAAACTTTAGCCTGCAATTCAGTCGCGTTTAAATATATGCAAATCAGCAGCAGCAGCAGCAGCAGCAGCAACAACGACAACAGTTGCCGTCGTCGCCAAGTTGTGAAAATCAAATTAAGCAGCAGCAGCTAAAAGGAAGAAAAAACAAAGATGTTGTTGCTTGTCATGTGGCGCGTGGGCGTATCCAGAAAGTGTTTGCAGTTGTCGTCGTTGTTGTTGTTGCAGTTGTTGTTGTTGCTGCACTGCGACAAATGCAGACAGTCAACAATGTAGCTGCTGTCGCCTGGGCTGAGTGCCAACATTTGGATAAGTTTTCGGGCCAAGCCAAAAGCGAACTTCAACTTCAACTTAAACTCAAACTCGAAAATAAAACTCAAAGCCAAAGGGGCAAAAACTGTGACTAAGACTGCAACATTGAAGTGGCAACTTGCAGGCGGCTGCTGCTGTTGCTGCCACCATATAGCAACCCACACATAAGGGGAGAGAACAAAAACGAGGCGATAAAAAGGGGCAACAAGCCGACAGAGAGAGAGAGAGAGAGGGTGAAGGAAAACTTTGGCTTGCAATTTTCTTCTTCTGTCGCTGCTTCAAGTACTTTCCCAGTGATTTTGGGGGCAACCCGAAACGAAAGGCTTATGGGGCTAAAGTATTTGACGCCACAGCAGCAGCAATATAAGAAGAAGCAGACGAAGATGAAGCCAGAGGGCAGAGCGAGGTTTACAGGGATTTGAAATTGAATTGAAGTGTGCTTCAGTTTTGTGTTGCCAGGCAGAAGGAAGTAGTTAAGTGAACTCAAGGGAAAAGTTTTCTGCGAAAATGGAATGGAAAATGGATAAAAAAAAATCAAAATATACAGAGAAAACTTTGCAAAGCTGACAACTGTACATTTCTCTACTAGCTACCCTGCAATATAAGAGTACTCTCTACCAAATCGGGTATAATACAGCAGTTGATATAGTTTCATGTTTGGACAGCTTGCAGGGCTGCCAGATTGCTGGCTGTATAACAAATGGCAGCGCTAAGCGAGCAGAAGGCAACTTAAGCTGGTTGAGAAGAGATATTTGATGAGGAAATGGGATACCCTTCTTTAAGCTCGCCTTGTTCAATAAATTTCAAAAACTTTCGTTTATTTCAAAGATGTAAAGTAAATCCGTTAAGCGGCTTCCAGTAGCTTCATCTGAGATACCTTCGTGACTTCAGTGAGGACCACGGCGGCAATCAGCATGATCCTGGCCATGCTAACGGGAACATTGGGTGAATTGCGTAGGCCATTGTAGATGGTTAGGAACTGAAATTCGGAGGAGCAAGGAACGGTATCGAGTGGCCGCAGGAAACGTGCATCGGTTGCATGTTTATCGAAGTAATTCTTCATGAATTTTGCCAAATCGGTGGGTATCTCTTTGGTCTCAAATGCTAGACTACTGCGATTTAGGCTCTGGGCGATGAGCAGCTCGTCGGCTGTTTGGTCTTTAGGTTTTGTATCGATGTCTTCGTAGACATTTTTGATTTGTTCGGCAATGACGGGCAGCATAGCTTTCTCATCAGTCTGCACCAGTTTTCGCGGACTATAGAAATGCATCAATACACTGATATCTTCCGCTGAAGTGAACTCCTTCAGGTCCAACACCTTGGTCCTCTCAATCTCCGCCAGACGTTGATCAAAAAGCTTCAGTCGCTGCTCTATCACTGGACTGGTCTTGGCCTTGCTGCTCAGCTCCGCAATGGTCTGCTTCATAATGGATTTGCCCTCCAGCAGCATCGATTGCGACATCCTTAGAACCACTTGACCCGTAAACTCGACTATCTCATTGCGCAGCGAAAGGCTATCGAAATCACAGTTTTGAGCTGTAACATTCTCCTCCGCCAGGACTTGCTATGAATGTGTGTGTGAGTTTTGTGACCAAGTTGTGCCAAGTATGTTGCAAGCTTACCCCAATTACCAGCAGCAGCGAAAGAAACAGCACTGGTTGCAACTTATGTGGCATCATCATAGTTCTAATGCCAACGCAGCAATATTTTGGTTTATATATAGGCAAATCGACTCAACGAACTGAATCAATTGGTTATAACTAATCGAAAATCGTATCAAATTGAGTCAAGACCAAGTTAAGAAACTTATAGCGTATGTGCCAATACCCTGGATCAAAGGCAAATGTGGCTAGTAGAGAAAAAGTAAAAGAGCTAAGTTCTGACTCTTGGCAAGTAGAAGATCCTTGAGGTGATAATTCTTCGAGTAGTCGAAAGCAAACATTTCATATCAGAGATAGATATATAGATAGGTATATAAAATTGGAAACAAGCAAATCGCAAAGCGAATCAAATTAAATCATACTAAAACCAGGAAGTCTGAGACTACATCTCGTTCTGCGATGTTTGCATAACATTTTCCTTTATTTAAACTTGTAGCATAAAGAATGGTTCATCAGCTCTATTAAATATGTTCTGTATATAGTCTACAATTAAAAGGCCTAGTTGGTCCTCATTTTTATCCTTTGCTTCGAGGATTTCAAAGAAATCGACTTCCAACGGACATAAATCTCTACCCACTGGCCGCTTGAAGCGATCGTCAGACTGATGCTCATTTATATAGTTCAGAATAAACCCTGCTTGTTCCATCAAACTTATCATACCCGCATCTCTGAGAATACTATGTTCCAGGGACCCCTTAATGTCCTGATCTTGCGATGCGATCAGGTCAGTCGTATAGTCGGTACTTTGCAGAGCTTGGTATAGTCTAAGGATATACGAAGATGCTTTGATCTGCAGCGGTTGTTGAGGATCCAAGAAATGTCTCAGTAAGCGAAAATCAGCTTCTGAGTCCCTTGTCTCGTTTGGCTTAAAGATAAAATCGTTATTGACTAATGTATCCAATAATTCCAAGCGAGCAGCTAACTTTTGGTTTCTCTCGGCCTTGTCAGAGAGATCACCGATGACTCCCTTTATTATAAACTTTCTATCAAAAAGCTCTGACTCAAATTGCCTTTTCACCAATTGCACTGTAAAATCGAGTATCTCATTGTGCAGCGGAATATTGGTGAAGCTGCAATTCTGCAGCGTGTTCTGGGCTAAAACTAGCTGTATAGAAAACATGTTAACAAATGTTGGTAGGTACTCAAATTGTGATCTTACCCCTATTGGCAGCAGCAGCACCAGCGACAGCAATCTAAGTGCTAACATCATCTTTCTAATGTCAACGCAGCAATATTGAAGTCTATATATAAGAATTTCGCCTTGACTGATCTGAATCAATTGGTTATAGCTTATCAAACTGATCAAATTGAGTCAAGACCCAGTTAAGCAACTTATATGGTCGCATAGGCCAATACCCTGTTATAGTATATGATCCAACAGAATAACAGAAATAATAGAGAAAAAGTAAACGTTCGGGTCTTTCCTTGAGAAAATTATCGTATTATACACTGAGGTGATAATCATAAGAAGTCCAGAAAGTTGATTCTTATTTATCGCTTCTTGTATATCGATTTACTTTATTTAAGTGTCACTAGCTCCTTTAAAGATATCCCGTAAAAATTTTACTACTAAAAGCTCTAATTGGTTCTCATCTTTATCTATTGCTTCAAAGATTGTAAGGAAATCTAGTTCCAGCGGACATAAAGCTCTACCCACTGGCCGCTTGAAGAGATCATCGGACTGATGCTCATCCCTGTAATCATTAATTAACGCGGCCTGTTCGGCCAAACTTATCACATCCGCATCTTTGTGAGTCCTTTTTTCCAGGGACTTTTTAATGTCTTGATCTTGCGATGCGATCAGATCAATCAGAAAGTCGGATCGTTGCTCAGCGAGGTATAGTCTAAGGATATAAGAGAATCCATGAACCTCCGTCGGTTTATGAGGATCAAAGAATTTGATCAGTTCGGGAAGATCAATTAATTCAACTTGGGAGTCGTTTTGACGGTTCTGTTTAAAGTTAAAACTGTGACGCATGAATGAATCTAATAGATTAAGGCGAGCATCTAACTCCGGATTGCTCTTGGCCTTGTCAGAAAGATCAGCGATGACACCCTTTAGTATAGCCTCTCTAGCCAAAATCCTTGCCTCAAATTGCTTTACCACCAATCGCATTGTTAAATCGCGTATTTCATTGTGCAGTGGAATATTTTTAAAGTCGCACTTCTTCAGCGTGTTCTCGGCTAAAACTAACTGGAAAACAAGTTAAGAATAGATATTAAGTACTCATATTGCAACCTTACCCCTACTAGCAGCAGCAGTGACAGCAACCTATGTGGCAACAACATCTTTGAAGTGTTAACGCCGCAGTAATGATGTCTATATATAAAGCAGTTCGACTGAACCGATCCGAATCAATTGGATATAACTAATAGCAACTGGAAGCGAGGCCAATGCAGTTAAGAAGAAGTTAGGAAAACAATGAACTGAGATAGCAAAATGTTATTATTTACTGCTAATAACAGCGCTCTGTAAACAACTCAGAATATATTAATTAACATTGAGTAAACTTTTTGGTTTTGTTTGAACAACTTTTCGGGTTTCAGCTCACAGAAAAAAGGTAAGTAAAATGTCAAGAAAAGGTTTGCTAAGCTTAAGCTTTATCTTTGTGTGTATCTATCACACACACACACACACACACACAACATAAAAGCCAAACAAATTTTGTTGGCAGTGATAAATGTTTGGCTTTTGAGTTGACTGTCAATGTTTTATGCATGTTTCTGCCACAGTTGAGGTATCTGCCCCACCAAGCTCCAACTCACTTCAACAAAGTTTCTCCCCCGCTGCTGCTGCTTCTTCTTCTAACATTGGTTTAGGAAACAAAACAAAACTGTTTTCTTTTACTTTTTGTTGGCTATTTTTGCGTGTCGGGCCACGCCCACGCAACGAGGCACTCGCATAATTTAAATATACCAAAAGGAAACGAGAGAAAGAGAGGGAGATGAAGAGAGGCAGAGGGAGAAAAAGGGGGCTAGGCGGGGGAAATGTCAAGTGTGGTATGCAAATGTGGCAGAGTGGAAAATGTGCGGAATTCGCTAAAAAAGACGAAACAGAAATACGTTAAATAAAACGACAAAATGAAAAAAGAATAAAACAAATTTTCATGCGATTTGAATTTATCTCCCTTTGAGTGAAGCCCACGAAAAGTAATTCCGAGCAAGTTGTTTGTGTGTGCGTTTTGGCAGCTAATTAAACACACACACAGAAAACAAAAGAGCCCAAAAACAACACACACTCGCACACACACAGTGGGTCTATAAATGGACAATGAGTGCGGCTCGGCAAGCAAACAAATTTAAATTTAAATAAATTAAAATAAGATGAAAAAGAACAGAAAAAAGCAGAAAAAAAACAAAGACAGGAAGAAGAAGACAACGGTCGAAGCCAAAATGTTTGAGTAGGCAGCAGCAGCGGCAACAAGGGGCAATGTAGCAAGCAGCAGGGGCGGCAGCTGCCACCGCCCATTGCCCCCCGGCGACATCCAAAAGCTGCGTCAATTTGTAGCAACGGCAATTTTGCGCCGCATTTTTGTAGCAATAAAATTTAATTTTATTAGACAAGCCAAAAAAAAGGCGTTTAAAAAAAATTAAATAAAACAAAAAACAAAAAATAAAAATCAAAAAATAATATAAGCAAAAAAAAACTGTGAGTTACGTCGCATTTTTAGTTTTATTGACGGCCTCGAGCGTAATAACTCATACAAATATATATATATATGTATGTATGTCTATGCATATATTAAGGTATATATATATAGCACACATATATACCTTCATGTGTGCTCATTATAAATTCAATGGTTTCTCGCTTGAGAAAGATGAAGATTTATTTAGTTTACAGAAAAATTACATTAAGCATACGACGCGTTGCACATGTCAGCGCTGTCATTTAACAGCATCTGGCTGGGATATAGATATATGGCATATACTACACAAGTATGTATATAGTATTCCGCACAGATATGATGGCTTTTTAATGGGATTCATTTCTCGAGATGTTGCCGTGTAACACCTGGGCCTGCCAGCAGGTGAATTGAAATACTTGAAATTTGAATTGAATGCCCAAATAACAGAATGAAATATTTCACATATTTCTACAGTTTATATAGACGATCTGTGCATATCGAAAATATATAGAGATTAAATAGTTACAAAGAAATTTGCAGAGTTTATTTAAGTCTTTATGACGATTGAAATTCTGAGAAATGCCTTTTTAATGGCATCCGATTTAGTTGAAGAATTAAATGAATTAAGTTATGTGTGTGGATCGTTAAGAGATCGAAAAGTATGTATATATATGGGATATAGTGTATATACAAATAATTTAGGGAAATTCTTAATAATATATAATACTTTTTTCCTAATAAAAGTTATGATTAGTTTCCTCTTTTATGATATAAAGGAAGCAATCGTTTCCCCAGGAAAACAGTTTTTGGAGCCTTTAAGTTTTATCTTTTAATATAAGATATAACTTATATTATACCCTCGGAACCTGTCTTTCTTATACTTATACTTAGTACAGAGCAATTTTAATATTATTTCAGGTCTTATAAGATATATAGTATAATTTATCTATATAGATCCTATCAAATCTCAACCAACTCTCAGTTCAATAAGTTTCATATTTTTACAAGAAAGTATCTCCATAGTCGAGCTGAATCCACTGTATGATATCTACATATATATCATATTATATATATATATATATATATATGTATATCATTGTGAATGATATTATTTATAGAACTCTTAACTCTTAAAGCATTTTCATTTTAAGCTGTCGACGTAATTCGTTCTGACATATGCGCGTCGCCTTTGGGTGCCGTTAATTATAATCGATATACTCGAAGGGGAACTGGGGGCAACTGAGGGGGTAGCTGGGAACAGGGCGCTGAGGCAGGGGATCGAGTTGAGAATTGTGGTTGGGGGGTCTCTGGTGGGATCTCTTTGGGAACTAAATCGATTCGTTTTCGAGTGTGGCGCAATCAACAAATTTTGTGGCTTTCATTCAAATATTTTGTTGTGTTTTTTTTTTGTATTTAGATTGAAACAAATTAACTTGTTTGTTTATTAAATTCATAAGTGGAAAGCAGAGCAGTAGGAAGGGTGGGGGGGGGGGGGGGGTAATAGTGGAGTGGGTGGGGAAACGATATATAGAAATCGACTTCGGCTTTGACGTGTGCATAAAATTTTCATTGAAATTACGCGCCTTGGGATTTATTTATTTTTTTTTTTTTCGACTCTGGGGAGGTTTTTTTTTGTTTTTTTTTTGCTTTCTTCTTCTTGCTCATTGCCCGCATTTTTTGCACGTAATTCTGACAGCTTTATGTGTGTGTAGAGTGTGTGTGCGTCTGTAGTGTGGGTTTGTTGGTTTTGCCTTCCATTTTGCTTATTTTGGCGTGTATTTCATTTTTGTATGCCAAATGTGCGAAATGTCATAAATTTTATGGCCAGCGCGCATGCAAAACAAAAACGTTGGAAAAAAGCGTCAAGTAAAAGCAGTAAATGCAACTTGAACAACTACGAGATACCCTGTAAAGAGGGACTCGCCATGCCAAGAGATCTACGCAGAAAAACGAGGCAAGTTCCATTTAACTTTTGTGATTTATGGGATTATTTTTATAGATTATTATACGAAAGACATCAGCTAATTCCAATCTATATCTTATCCAACATTCCAGGCTATATATAAAGTATATATAGATTAAGTTCATATAGGATATAGCATATAGTATAGCTCTACTATAAATAAATCCATTCACTTTGCATTTTGTGCTGGGTATTTGAAATGAAAGCAAGCCGCAGGTCGGGGGGACTGGGGCAGGATCTCGTGTTGGGGCAGGGCGCAGCGCAGTGGGTAATATTTATTTTTTTTTCTGTTTTTGGTTGAATGGGCAGAAGGCAAGTAATGAAATTCGTATTCAGTTTATTTTCATTTTTATGCGAGTTTTTATTGCGACCGCGACGACAGGCAACAAACCGACAAATGGACAAACTGACAAACGACACTGACTCCAGAAATATGTATGTAAATGGTGTCAAAAACTTCACGTTGCGTGCGGCATGCGGCATATAAGAAAATGTAGTAAAAAAATGAAAAAGAGAAAGAGAAAGACATCATAAAATCGGAAGCATAAAGATGAAGATACTCGCACATAAATACTCTAGTCATAATAGAAATGTTCAAGTAAACATGCATAAGTATGCGCTCAATATATACAAAACTGAACATGGAGGACACAAGCAAGGTGGAAAAGAGATATATATGTAGACAATGGAGGACAAATTAGGGTAGAAGATACAGGCGAAAGCAGCAAAAGTATCTTTTGAATGGCAAGAACTTCAGTTCATACATTTGGTAGGGTTTAAAGTGAACATGGAGGTGCAATGGAAACAGCTTCTTATCAAGTGACTATGGAGGAGACTTAACGCTTCTTTTGGTGTATTTTGTGACTGAACTGAACTGAACATGGAGGACACAAGCAAGGTGGAAAAGATGGAGGACAAATTGGGGTAAAAGTTACAGGCGAAAGGCAGCAAAAGTATCTTTTGAACAACTTTAATTCATATATTTGGTAGGGTTTAAAGTGAACATGGAGGTGCAATGGAAACTTATTCTTATTAAGTGACTATGGAGGAGACTTAACGCTTCTTTTGGTGTATTTTGTGCCCATAGAGAGCAAAGTCTTATGTAAGTTATATCAGATTTGGTGTGTAGCTGCTCGAATTTGATGACACAGACATAAAGACAGCACACACTGTGTGTGTGAGTGTGTGTGTAGGGTATGTAAAGAGCACTTGAGTTTGACTGAAGTGTTGATTTCGAATTATATTACTTGCCTTTGATTTACGTGTGTTTATAGTCTTCTTTTTTCTCTGTGCTTTGTTTGTCTTTCGAGATTGTGTACTTGAGTATTTGAACAGGTAAACAAATATTTGTCAAGCCATTCCGAATAATGCCTCATATATATATATATATAGTATATATTTATTGTATATTGAGTCATAATAATTACGGTTATAACAAGTTGTTGATGCCAGCTTCGGTTTCAACTTAAGTCCGAAACAATTTCAATTACAGAAATTCGAAAATCTCAGCTGAACTGTTTACGCAATTTGTTATCAAACAATGTTTAAAAGAATTTTTATCAAAATTTATTTACCTCCAGGGGATTAAACAAATAAAGTTTTTCCAAATAAAATTTATATTCCTTATCAAAACACACACACACACATAGATAGAAAGAATTTCCATGGAAATCGAAATGCCAACGAGAAACAACAAAATATGAAATAAAATACAATTTTATTTCTATGAATAGTCAAAAAAATATATGTATATATAAATAGAGATCCCGGCCTGAAGGCAAACAGGGTTGTCGTTGTTTTGTTGTTGGTTTTTTTGTCGGTTTTGTTTCAGCTTCAATCTAGAGTCAGAGCCAGAAAACAGAATTTGCGGTTGTGCCATTTGCCATCTGTGTTTTATGCGGTTGGTTGGGCGAAACTTTTTACATTTACGCCTGGAAAATATTCAGCTAACAATGTGGGTTGAGCAGGCGTTGCTTCTAGGTGTTGCTTCAGCCAGAGAGGAGGGGAGAAGGGGTGGAGGGTCTGCTTGGTTTCATTTGTCGGCACTCTCGGAAATGTTTCATTAATGCAAAGCACAGAAAACACAAATCAACGAAAATTTTGTGTGTGTGGCGCATATAAATTTTGCTTGGTCGTTGACCAAAAACCGAGAGATGGATGTGCCGCAGCGTAGATACCCTACAAGATGCAACAGATAAGACTGAGCAGGTATAAATATATATACACTATGTGCTCGATAAGATATAGGAAGTAATTCCTAAGCAAGATTGTATCTATAAGTTATTGTATCTCAAAGTGAAACAGTTTTTTGTAGAGGACTCACTCAGAGATCCTTCTGTTTTCCCTATTAGTAGGGTATATTTCTATATATATACTAAGAGATATCTAAGATATAGGAAGTTGTTCCTAAACAAGATTGTATCTATAAGCCTTTTGCATAGGACTTACTCAGAGCTCCTTCTGTTTTCCCTATTTGTAGGGTATATTAGAGCTTTTGAATTTCATGTTTCATAGTTTTTGTGTTCTGTCCCTTCGGTTGTTTGGTCAAAAGGCCAAACAACAACGGCAAACAAACAAACTGAGTTACTGAACAACTGCACAACAATAAACAACTACAAATTTATGCATATATTAGCTGCTGCTGCTGGAGAAGGAGGGGAGGAGGAGGTGGATTTGGCAGAGGCGTCGCAGTAAAACTGCAAATTTCATCAGCTCTAATAAAATTTCATTTTAATTGCAAAAGTTTTTCAATTATAGAACGCCAAAAAAGCTGGCGCCATCTAGTGTTCGGCGGCACTTACATAACTCCTTTTTGGGATGATAATTGCTAATTGTGAACTCACCTGCAACGAGAGAGAAAGAGAGGGAGAGACAAAATTAGTTAGGAGTAATTAATAATATAAGTAATGCATATATATAAAACAAGTGTGTGTTGCCATGTGTGTGTGTGTGTGTGTGTGTGCATAGCACAAACATTGAAATTCAATTTGCTGCCATTTTGGCATAAATAATCGAAATATTTCAACTGACAGACACAAGCAAACACACACACAAAAATATACTTATATTGACACACACACACACAGACACACACACGCACAGTGGGGCCAAAGTTGCCGCTGCCACAGAGGCAATTAATGTGACGCATAAATAATTTATTGACATTCGCCAATGACAATTGAATGGAGAAGCAACAATGTGAGGCAGGGTGCACAGAAGGGTGAACAGCGGAGGGTTGCGGGGCACCAGCTGACTGGCAACACAATTGCACATCTGTCACATGGCAACAACAACAACAACAAAGTAACAAACAAATGTCTCCTTGCCATGAGGCAACTTAATCTGCCAGCGACTGAAAAGTTGAAAAGCTGCTAAGAAATTATGGAAAAACTTGCTTGGATTAGGCTCGGGATTGGGATTGGGATTGGGATGGGCTTCAATCATAGCACGCTTAGCTTGGAGTTAGCAGGAGACTTATAGTTAATCAGCAGTGACTAAAGATTAGCCAGATATAAACCACATAAGCTTCATAAGAGAAGGAGTTGAGCTAGTCTCAGTTATATTTTGATTCGAATGAGCGAATAACCCAAAGATACAGACCAATATATAGAGATCTATAGATACAGATACAGACCTAAAGATACAGATATATATAGATAGATATTATTAGGTAACACATAAGTAACTCAAAGATTGACTGACAAGTCAAGCTATAGTTATAGTTATATCCACCTCAACTTCCTCTGGAAATGCCATTAAAATTCTTTGCTACTTGTAAACTTTCAACAAGTTGCAACTATTTTAAGTGCAATCCCCTTGAACTTAAGCTGTAACCAGCTTGTAAGCAATACTAGTTATAAAAGTGAACAAATTGTTTAAAATATGAGCTGAACCAGTTCCAGCAACGATTTGTTGAAGAACTCAATGAATTCTAAGTAAGAACTGGATTCGCTTACAAATATCAATGTGATTTCAGTTAAGTTACTAAGTAAACTGATGTTGCAACTAATATGTGGCACACTTGATTATCTTGCCACAAATTAAGTGCTCGCCCAAGTGTCTCGTTGCAGTTGCAGTTACAATTGAGGGCCGAGTTAACTGTTTTCTATAGCCTTCTTGGGCTTAGGGTCAAGACTTCAAAGTTGGTCAGCAGCAGCAGCTGTTGCTGTTGTTGTTGCAGTTGCAGTTGCTGTGGCAACATCATCATCATCAGTGGCAGCAACTTTCTAAATGAGCACACATTTAGTTGCCGCAGTCATTTAACATTGTTTTGTGGCTGTGGCAGATACATTTATCAGTTGCAAAAGGCAACTGCAAGTCATCCGAGAGTGATGATTCGTGCAGCATGAAAAGTAATGTTATAAGCACACGTAATGCCACGCCCAGAAATGGAGTGAGAGAATCACAACGGGAACTGGAACTGAAACTGGAACTGCCACTGCCACTGGCACTGGCAATGCTAAGTGCAAACTGAAGTTGGAACTGTGTTCAAATAACTTAATTCACTCGCTGATTAATTGAGAGCAAGGGGCTTAGCCTCAAGTAGCTACCAATTAGACTCGGTGCCACACAGCGGCGGCACCAGGCGACACAATGTCATTATGGGGCAGCTCACTCTCGAGATTGACTTTTAATGACCGGAAATAAAAATATATATATGTATATATAGTATAGTATAAACAAGAGCTAAAGGCAAAGGCAAACAGCCAACAGAAATTACAAAAGTTGAGCAACAGCCAAAACGCTGTCGAAAAGAATGAAAACTTCAGAAGGCGCAGCTCAAAAACTACAAAATGAAAATGAAAAAAGAAGAAAAGGAAAACAAAAATACAATGAGAAAAGTTGCTGCTCTTTTTCCTCGTTCTTTCTTCCTCCACACTTTTTATGCCGCCTGCCCCGCCCACTCGACAACAACAAAAAGTGGCAGCCAAATGAAAAATGGTTCAACAACCGCCCATTTTAGTGTGTTGTCCCCCAACGTTGTCGTTGCCCCCTTAAACCCACTTCCCCCCGCCTCCCTTCGGCTTGCCTTACATAGGAGGTTCCTATAACAAACTGGCAGCGAAAGGTTGAAGTCAGCAAATGGAGCCCTGCCCAGAGACTGGACTCTGCTGAGTGGGCTGCCACGACTAGCAGTTGCCCCTTAAGTGATTGAAGAGGGGAAATTAATGTAAAAACTATAAGGAAAACTCTCTGAAGAAAGAAGTTATGACATAGGATTATATAGATATAATCGAAACGAAACGAATTCGACTTTTAGTATCTTTCAACTATTGAATCCACAAATTTGTTGCAACTAGCTTGCAACTTGCAACTCATATCACCTGCTCAGCCTATACCCCACCTGTTCTATATATACTATAGGGTATTCCCGAGCTGTACAAAACGATTTCATCGCTTTGCCATTCTACGTTTTTGGGTTTTGGCTGCGGCTCTGGTTCTGGTTGTGGCTCTGGCTGTGCCCCAAGTATCGCATTGGTTGGGTTTCCGTCGCTGTTAAAAAAAGCTGCGGGGCATTTGCGGCTCTGTTTGGTTCTTTTGTGTTTATCAAAAATTGAATTGATGAGTCGCTTTGGAATGAGTTCAAAAGGTTAATAAACGTGGCCCCCAAAAGAGTACTGTTTGTACTGTGTGAATAGAAAACGAATATATGAATATATATTTGAATAATTTCCGAGTATTCTCTTATTTTTATGACTGGCTGCAAATAAAGCAATTTGTCTAATTGCATTTGGACAGCGGCGTCAGAGGCAGCGACAGTTGAGGTGTGTGTGTTGGTGTGTGTGTATTGTTGTTGTGCGACGACGAGTGTTTAGGCCTGATTTGGCTGATGGCCAATACCAACTATGGTATAATAGAACTTGTAGAACGAGACAAGGAGACCGTTGCAAATTATGCGGCACAAATGCAAATTGCGGCTGACAATAATTGTGGGCGTTGCTCAATTGTTATTGTTGCCACAGTTGTTGTTGTAGTTGTTGATGTTGTTGCTGGCGTTGCTGCTAAATTGAGCAACGCCAAGTGCCAAAAGTGTTGCCAGCACTTGAACAATTTAATTATAGCCCCGAACCAGGCACTTGAAATGTTGCAGAGGCAGAGAAAGAGACTGAGGCAGCAGCAGCCAAAAAGTCGTTCCACCAGTTGCCAAATAGTTTGTCGACTTTTCGCAGTCCCCTTTTTTTAACACTTATTTGCTGCTCTCTTGGCCACTGCCCAGAAGCAGGCTAAGAGACAGACAGACAGACAGAGAGAGAGAGAGGGAGAGAGAGTGGCAATTTGACAGGCTGTGCGGGCACTCGGGGCGTATACTTAATGCCTGAACACATATTGAGACATTGTCGGCCTCGAGACAAGCCGCAAAACTATGCAAAAATATGTTAGCCAATGTCTTAAGGTGCGCCCAAATAGCTGTCATTAAATGGTCTAAACAAGAGCAACAACAGCAGCAGAACAACTCACTCTGTATTTATTGATTAAATGCTGCTTTATTTGTTGCAATTGAAATTAATTAATTGAATACTTCATATGCCAACAACAACAACAACAGCAACAACAACAATCACAACGACGAAGCAGGCGCCACTTCAAGCTGAAGCAGTCGGAGCTGATTTCAAGTAGAAAAGTCAATTTGCATATGCAAATTGGGTACGTTGTTTGCCTTCTTCTTGCCCCACAACCAACCGACCAACTGCAACTTGAGTTTCGCTTGTTGTGTGCTTGTTGAACAGTCCGCTGGGTGTTAATAAATTGTCACGAGATCATCAGGCAAACGTTTGGCCAAATGTTATTAATATTACTTTCGAGTCTCAACCTCAAACAGTTCTCCAGCCGAAGAAGGCGCGACAGTCGTCTAGGGGCGTGTCTACTCTTAATTTTAATGTCAATTTCTAGTTCTTTTTATCTCGGATCTGTATCTCCATTAGTTGATTAATGCACTCGTTTCGCTGTTATTTTAATTAATTATACATATGCATATATCTATATATTATATAGATTAACATACACTGCGTATACGTGTTTTTTTCTATGACTGCTGAAACTTGTTTCTATCTGTTCCCTTGGCAAATTCACTTTAGTTTTTTGCATTTACATAAATTAACTAAGCAATTTTTGTCATTGACTGAGCTTTTAGAAACTAAACTAAACTAAAATTAATATATATCTATCTGTAGAGATATTTATATATAAAAAAGGTTAAAAAAAAACCAGTAGCTGTTACTTTTACTGCTAAAAATGCTTCCATCAACTCGATTTACATATTCAATAAGGAATACAAATATTTATAATGAAAAGCAGCAAAAATGGAAAAAGTCGACGCTGTTAACTTCATGCTGTTACTTAACATTTCGACTGTTTACATGGTTTCTTGAAGTAATTTACATTTCGCATGTCAAAAGTTGTTTAAGCCTTTTGAAAAATTGATTTGTATCTGCATAAAATTATTACTCATCTTGGCAGCTACTTTTATAACTATTTCTCACGCTTTTCAGTCTCTATTTTAAACAGAAAATCAAACTTTTTTTTTCTGTTTTGTTGTGGCTTAGATACATTTACAATTTCTGTCATTGTCATCAAATTCCGCATAACTTATTGGGTTACACAAAATGCGCTTTCAAGCGCACTGAACTCGATTCCAAACAAACCGAAAACAGAAACGACAACGACAAAAAAAAAGTATCTTTTTGCGGTATTCAATGTATATCGCACGTCTGTCGCTGTTTCTGATACTGATTCGGGGCTGTGGCTCTGTTCTCAGTTCTCTGTTCTGGGTTCCGCTGTCAGTCCGCCGTTTTATCTGTCAGTCGTTCTGCCTTTGCGGGTGGTCTCTGCGCTACAGATACAATATGGATCTCTTTCTGCTCTTGCCCTCACACACAACGCATATCTATATTTGTATCTCCCTCTCTCTATATCTCTCTCTCTCGCTTTCGGTATGTGTGTTTGCCGTGCGCTTGTTAACTTGTTCGCATGTCATTCGTTTCATTTTGACGTGCTTTCATGTCACTAAATTTGATTTTGTGTCGCAGACAACACGGCACAAACAACAACCAACAACAGCCAGCAACAACAACAACAACAATGACAACAAAATTATGGCCATTAAATTGGCTAAGAGCATACAGAGATACTTATAGGCTTTGTCTGTATATATCTGTATCTATATCAATAGCTGTAGCTGTATCTGTATCTGTGTATCTGTATCTCTTGTGTGTTCGCCTATTGTTACTGTTCAGTCATTTATTATTGATATTAGCCACGCATTCATTATAAATGACAAATTTTACCACAACCTGATATTATGTTGCATTATACACACACACTCTGTATACTCTAACTATAGGGTATTATGATTATTCAACGATATTGAAACTATAAGATACTTTAGGGTTAAATAACTTGATTTGATTTGTATGTAAGTAACACGATATCAATATCAAATTATAGAGTTAAAAAGTTAGGGTACTTCAACTTCGTTTACACTTTTGTTGTACTTCGTATCTTGCTTTATCTTAGTTTCTTTTGTTGTTAATTTATTTGTCATTCCGTTGATTCGCTTTGTTATGAATTTTGTTTGCTCGTTTAATTTGTTTTTATATATATTTTCTGCTTGGATCCCTCAGCTTTTTCCCAGTCTGCTCAATTGTGTTGAGTTTATTGTTTATTAGCGGCCCATTTTGTGGTTGCCTCGTTGTTGGTTTTGTTGCCATTTCACAGTTGAGCGCATTAAATGCTTAATAATACGCATGTCAAAAGCTGCGCCCATCTCCTCATCTCTGGAACGACTTCGGAGTTGTACTCTATCAATGGCCACAAAATTGGCGCCATGTCGCACGCTTCGCTGATTGCTTGGCCTGTCCTCCTACTGCTTCAGCTGCTCCTCCTCCGACAAGTAATTGATAGATTTGGGTTAACTGCCACATTGAGGCAGCACAGGAGACGGAGGAGAGGCACACAGAGAGGGCGAGAAATTCATATTTGCTGCTCCTCATGCGTAACACAGTTGACACAAAAGGGGGCAAGAACAAGAGCTCTTTGGACTGGCAACGGGCAACTTGCAACTTGTAGCAACTCGCTGAGTGTGGCAATGTTGTCATTAACAAATTGATGAAGCAATTGAATAAATCGATTCAATGAACGCTCCCATTAAGTGTTTCAATTACACTACTTGAACCAATCATTAAACATACCTCAGCCCATTCCCATTCGAATTCCCATTCCCAAATGAGAAAATATATTATATTTACTTTAGAATCTAAACTCAAATTGTTTACGCAAATGAATTCGTGTTAATTTTAACAGCTTTTTCTTTCAGATTCTTTTCGTAAATAGAAATCAAACTGAAAATAGATTTTTATGACATAAGATTGAAAACCGAACAACTTTTGCTAAGTGTTACATCATTTTGTTAATATATCTCGGAAGATCATATATATCTTAGTCTTATTTTTGATATATTGCTTTGGATTATTAATTAACATGCTGAAAACGAATAGATTTAATCAGCAAAACATCATTTGAAGAGGTCTTAAGATCTGTTTCAAGTTCATTTAAATTAATCTATGTCAGAGGCTATAAATATCATTCTTATATAGAGTCTACTATGGATTATGTATATCCAAAGTAACTCTTAAAGATTTATCTATATTTTATACTGAGGCTAAAGTCTTGCTTCAATATAATCTATTCTAGACACCCCGGGAGCAATCATAAACAGCTTCTTTCTAGTTTTGGCTAATAAACTCAAAGCTAAATAGATCTTCTATCTGAGAACAACCCTAATTTGGGTAGTATCTATCTGTATACTAACTCAATCCCATTGGCTCCTTTCACTCCACCCTGAAGCACAATCTATCTTTCTTTGGGATATCAGCAAATAATTGCTGAAATAACACTAAAAATTCAATTGAAGCGACGCAGATCTTAAACACATTTTCTTATCGATGAGGCCTGACAAACATTATTATTTCATGGCTGTAAACCACATCCACATCATCATCATCATCATCATCATCGTCGTCATTATCAAGTATCTACGCTGTTTTGTCTAGTCGTTTCGTTGGGTGGGTTATAATCAGATATGGAATACGTAACGACGATTGAAAGCAGTTAAGCAGCCTCAATGAACGACCCAAAAAAAAGCAAAAAAGAAAAAAAAAGGAACTCAAACCCCAAAAGTACACAAGAGAAAGAGGAAGAGCAGCACGAGGAGGAGGAGGAGGAGGGTAAAGCGGAGAAAGTGGAAAAAGGCAAATAACCCGCATAGGCAATTTGGCAAATGCTCTGGTGTTTGGCTGTGGACATTGTGCGTCATGTCCAACTTGAGGCAATTGCCATCAGTGCAGTAGCACCGGCAGCTACCCTACACTTTACTTCCCCCTCCACCAACTCCGCTCCTCCCCTCGCTTGTCCATCGTCCACCCATTCACTCAGTCAATTGGCAGCAGCACACACACACAGAGGGCGACCTTTTATGGCCTGTGACTGGCAAATGTGGATGTGGACCTGGACGTGGTTATGGATCTGGACCTGGACCTGGATGTGGATGTGGATGTAGACGTGGACGTGGATGTGGTACGTAAATGTGGACTTGCATTCGGTTTGTGTGTGGACCCCTGCGGTCGTTTGCATTGTAAAGCGCGTGTGCTCAACTAGAAGGGGGATTTGGGACAGCTGCCGGGTGAGTCCAAGTGCCAGAGGAGAGGCGAGGAGAGGGTAGTCGACTGCTGCTGCTGCTACTAACATGATTTGCACGCTTCGTTGCTTCGGTTGCATTTAACATGGCAATGTGGCTCGAGTGCCGCTGCCTGGCTGCCAGAGGGGCAGACTGAAGGGCAGGCGACGGGTTTGGCTTGGGGTTGGGATTGCGCTTGGAATTGGGAATGGGAATGGGCTTTTGGCGGACGACCCGCGCGAACTGCAGCAGAGGCAGCAGCAGCAGCAGCAGCAAATGCGGCGTGTGGTTAAGTTTGAGGCTAGGTTCGGTTCGGTATGGTTCGGTTTGGTTTTCGTTTCGTTTGGTTTGGTTTAAGTGACCGACCGTCCAACCAGAGCGAACGGGCCGCATTGCATTTGGCTATAATTTGGTTTGCTTTGGCTGCGACTGGGCTCGGACGCGGACTCGGACTCGGACACTGGCGCCGTGACCGCCTCCCTCAGTGTCCGTTGACCGCCATTGCATGTTGCAGCGCCATAAACAGAGCACACACAAACTGCAAAAGTGCAACATGAAGATAAATTATGACACTAACACACACACACACAGTACACACACTACACACACACACAGCTGCAATATGTATATCGCGTTTTAGAGTTTATAGAGTTTGTTGTTGTTTAGCGGCGCCTAATGGCAATTAGTTGACAAGTGACACGCTTCATTCGGCCAAAACGCATTGCCAATGTTTATGGCCAGAACAAAAAATGGGAAACAACACGCGAAATGTTCACATTATATGAATAATATGAATACTCTGAATATTCAAATTAAGAACACGTCAGCTAATTGACTATATTTCAATGCGAACATTGTAATAAATTTCTACTCGTTCAATGAAAAATATAATAATCCTAAGCTTTGAGCTAAATATACACACAATTTATTTATATACGAGATCAGCTCACAGTTCCAGCTTATCCAGTTTTAGGGTATTATAATAGGATTAGCTCAATTTGATCTGGTATTAAGTAACTGGGGCTTAATTTGCCGTGCAAAATCTATTTCCAATTCGATTAAGAATATCCTACAAAATCTCCAACGGAATTGAGTCACTTTTAGAAAAATGTTGTTGCCACATAAGCTTATGATACTGCTGCTAGTTGGGGTAAGGTTGCAACAAGGATGTATATAAGAATCCATCTATCCATATATTCACAGCAAACTGTCGCAATTTCTGGAGATAGTGTGGAGTGCAATGATCAGGAACTGAGGACGCTGGGCAGGAAGCATACGCTTAATTGAAAGGTGCTGAGCTATTTACAGTCCTGGCTGATGACAACCAGTGAGAACCTGAAGAATGATGTCAAGTATCTCAGTGACATTAAGAGTTAAGCTTCAGCTCCTGGATGCAATTGCAGATGATATTGATAGTTTTGAGCTGATGCAGCTGAAGGAGTTCAAGCCGGCAGATGTCCAGATTGTCTCGGGTCACTTTGATCCTGCAACATTGCAATCCTCGGATATTCTAGAGCTGTACAAGAAATGGTTCAATATCAAGCAGCCGCTCCAGCTGATGGCACATAAAGATACACTCATGGATGAGAACTTGAATCCACTCAGTCTGAAGGATGCATTTGCTGCGAAGGCTAAGAAACCTTTGTCGGATTTCATTACCCACCTTGTGCCTGAGAGTTGCCTTCGGAAGTATCCTGGAAAGGAAGGAACCAATGATGTGAACGCTGTGATTACAGCTGCCTTCATGCAAACCGATGATTTTGGTCATGCGGCTGATTTCCTGTTACAAACTTTCTTAAGCTCTAAAGGAAGTATAGATTTTCCTTTATAGAAAGATCGTCTCTGATCAAGAGATGCTTTTTTATATCCAGCCTTGAAAATGATGTCATTAAAAGCAGCTGAGATCAATACAATTGATAATCTTCTAGAGTTCTGAACTGAATTCGATTCGGTTTAATCCTATTATTTATATCGAATCGATTCAGTTGAGTTTCTTATAAAAAGAATATCAACTTTGATCTGTTGTTATACAGAAATGTTGATGTCATATAAGCTACAAGCATTGCTGCTTCTCTCGCTGCTGCTGCTGGTGGAGGTAAGGTTGCACGTAGCACACTTGCCACAATTTGATACCAACTCTCTCTAAACGTAGGTGAGGAGCCTGGCAGAAGTGAAGGCGAAAACGGAAGCAGAGACGGAGGCGGAGAATCCAGCTTGCACCTTTAATAACATATCGCTTCACAGTGAGATAAAAGAGTTCGCAGAACAGGTGGCGTTACGCACCGGCCAATTGGTATTCTCGCAGATAATTAATATCACGCGGATCCAGTTAGAACGCCTCAAGAAGGCTAACAGCACTCCAGCGGTAACAGAACGCTTTCAGGAGCTCCATGGACGTATTTATAGCATAAAGAAAACGCAGATAATGCAGATAAAATAAATTGGTCCATCAGAACGTAACCTCATCTGGGCAGCCTTCGGCAGGAAGTGGACCCAACGGTCTAAACCGAATTTAGATAAGTCTCTACTTTGGTTAGAGACCTTCAATTTGCTTCAAGATGTAATGGATGTGGAAGACAATTATAGATCATTTCCCCAAGAGGATTTCGATCGATGGAACAATAATGTAGCCGTCTTATTAAAAGTGTTTATCCAGGATTATTTCAATAAGCATAAGTCCGATGCCCGTTTCTCGCCTCCAGAGGGCACAGATCAGTGCAACGTAGAGAAGCAATTCTTTGCCATCCTCAATGGCAAATGGGATGCTAAAGACACGATTTCTACTGTTCAGACATTCTTTTTCACCGTTGCTGAGGAAATAAATAAAACATAAATGAAACACATATGTTTCTGTCTATATATTCCAACGCTGACGAGGCTCCAACTAAGCCGAAAGCAGTTTGACTCGGTTTAATCGTATTATCTGTATCGAATTGATTCAGTTGAGTTTGAGTATAAAGCGAATATCAACTAGACTGAGGTTGTCATACCAGGATGTTGATGCCACATAAGTTGATATCATTGCTGCTTCTCTCGCTGCTGCTGCTCGTAGAGGTAAGGTTGCACTGAGGATACTTGCCACCAGTTGAAACTCACTCACTTTAAACATAGGTGAGCCTGGCAGAAGACGAAGGTTCATTTTGTGATCTGGAAAACCTTCCACTTTACGAATACATAAAAAAGTTTTCAGTACAAGTTGTGGGAGGAATCGCCCGATCGTTTATTTTGGACTTAATAAACAAGATAAAGATCCACATTGTAGACCTCAAGAAGTCTGAGCACTGGACAGATGAGAATAGAGATCGCATCGATGCCCTCAGTGAACATATTAAGATCCTGGATAAGTTCCGGCTAGGAAAATGGAGAAGGTCAGAACCTCACGTTGAGTTTAGGACCTTTCCTGAAAGTTTGCCCATACCGATTAGTGTAGTTGACGAGTACCGATCAATTTGGTCGGAGGCTTACTTCAAGTACTTGGCAACACTGACGACCCTACAAAACGGCCAACCAGTCAGCCAAGAGATCGACAAAGAGAGTCTGGAACATGCTGGCGTTAAATTCATTGAGTTAGTCCAGAAATATGTGAAGGACCATAAATCCGACAGGCGCTTCCAGAGACTTCTGACAAGTGCGCACTGCAGCTTGGAAAAGCAATTCATTTCCATACTCAAAATACGAGCGAATAACTTGAATAAGGCGAAACACATAATGGAAAAACTCATCAAAGACGTGTTAAAGGAATTATTTCCAAAGGAAGCCCCTCGGATATAAAACTATTCGTAATTACAGTGTATTCTATATTCCATATATCTATCTGAATTGCCTCTTTCATTCGGAATTGTTATGACAATTCCCTAGTATCAATTTCATAATAATAAAAAGTAAGACAGCAAGCGACAGACAGAGAGAGAGAGAGAGAGAGGAGATAATATATTTGAATAAAATGCAACTCATTTGGGGCGTGGCAGGAGTGTGTGTATAAGTGTGTGTGTGTGTTCTAAATGCTTCATTTGTATAGATCATGAATTATGGAACAGACAAGCGTCATTCAACACTTCAGTTGCTCAGTCAGACACTTTGTCAGTTTGTCAGTCCGCTTACAGTTGGACAGCTGTAGGAAATTATCGATAAATGTTTAATAGCTCAACACGCACATTTTGAGATAGCGCTTGGCCCGGCCCAAAGCGAATGCGCATAAGTAAATAAATAAAGTAGAGGGCTGAGAGTGAATATGTTACGAGGGAGAGCAAAAAGTAAACCGAAAACTGAAAGAAACAGAAAAAGTAAACTTCAGACTTGGATCCACAGCACCTCCTCGTCGAATCCAACGTATTTAATATGAGCAAACATGCGACGAGCGTGTAAATATTTACTAATGAACAATATTTACTTTGTTATTAAAGTAGTCGCAGCGGCTGCGACTGAGAATGCTGCAGATATACATAAATATATATAGATATACATATACACATACATATATAGATATAGAGGCATGGTTTGGGTCTGGCTCTGGGTCTGGGTCTGGGTCTGGAGCTGTTGTCTTCGAAAAGGCTGCGTGTTAATGGCTGTGAGAGCTTCAAGTTACCGACTGGAGGAGTTCGAGGTTGCCACTCGAGGCAACTGCGCGACTGTCGTGATTGCGGCAACAAAAAAAAAAGAAGAAAAAAGTGGAAGAAAAAAAACAACAAGAGACCCTACAACAGCTACAGAGACCACAGAGAACCCAAACCACAGAACTGCTGCTGCTGCTGTTGTTGAAGATTGGGCTTAGCCGATGGATGGAGAGTTCCTCAATCGTTGGGCTGTCATAAACAACTTGATTGCCGGGGCATGCCTCACTGAGTGGCATGCCTCTCGCTTGGCACTTCGCTGGGAAAGAAAGTGTAGCTGGGTGTGTGTGTGTGTGGAAGAGCCTGGCCCTGGCGATAATTGCCCTACAGGGCAAGCTCAATATAGTGACAAAGTGGCATTACTTTTCAATTTCACAAGTGCGCAACAACAACACGCAGAGAGGCAGGGAGGCGGGGAGGCGGGGAGGCAGCAGCGGTGACGGCGGTTGATACTCATGGAGTATTTTCTTTGGCCGGGTGGCTGGCTGGTTGGCTGTTACGCTGAGCTGAGCTGGAAGGGCGGCGATACAACAACATAATCAAAGCGAGGCAATCGTTTAAATTTATTTTAATTATGACCGAATGTCGAGCACCCCTACCGCGAGACTCGCACCCTCCCATATGAAGCGAAACAGCGTGCAAAGGGGCAAGGATTGAGTCCCCTTTTACAGCAAAAATTTAACGCCATTTGCAGGGACAGAACTAGATCCAGAGCCGGAGCCAGGGCCAGGGCCAGGGCCAAAGCACTAAATGTAACAGAAGCAAAATGGGAAGAGGGTAAAACCAGTGAGTGAGTGTAAGGGGCGCCCGAGCAGGGATCAAAATTGTATTAAAAACAAAACCAAAACGAGAAGGGTCGCCCGAGCAGGGACAGCATGAATCATGCATTATGTGCGCAGAGCCAGCTTTAAAAATGTTGAGCAGGCAACAACCACAAAACAGATCCAGAACGAGGCAAACACACACACACAGAGCGCAGGCAACAGGAGCAGGAGGGGAACAACTAGGAAGAGCTGGGCGACCGTCCAGCCAGAAGATTCCCTTGTCTTCAGCGCGCGAGTATTATGCTGAGACCTGTTTCATTATAATTATGACCCTCATCAAAAATATTTGACTCAAGCGGTTTTTTTGGGTTCGGCTGGAGGAAGACGAATGATGCAGGGCAGGGGTAACCGTTGTGCCTCAACACCGTTGAGCGACCCTTCCTATGCCTATGCCTGTGCCTGTGCCTTTCCCATCCTCTAGACCCTCACTTGTTTTTCTTTTTTTGCCGTTGCTTTCATAATTTCATTGAGGATAATTTGAAAATGTGCTCCAGACACGCCGACGGTGCCGGAGCCCCTTTTAGAACCCACATCCACATCTTCCACTCGTCTCGCAGTTCCTCAAATCGTATGAAGGAAAGCGATTAGAACGAAGGGCGAATGCTGGGCACAAAAAGTGCCAAAATAACGATTAACGTTCAGTTCAGCTGAAATCGTATACGAATAGAGGATAAGAGTAACAAATATATATCTTAAGGGTTGCTCTTCTTCTGGGGGTTGATTGCCTCGGCACCCCTCTGCATAAGTAATGAATGTAAATGTGATGAGGGGTAAAGCAAAGGCGAAGGGAAACGCGGGGGGAGGGAAGTTGCTGCCAAATTTGACTTTACTTCAACAACCCCCTCCACTGCCTCTGCCCACCCACTGTTCGGGTTTAGTTGGCGGAGAGCACGCGTTCTGATTGAGCCGCCCTGAGGCAAGCTGCTGGCGCCGCAGCTGCCAGCGCCTGGAAATATATGAAGGGTTTTCTTTTGGGCTTTGGGCTTTCGGGTTTTCGGGTTTTGTGGTTGCCATATCGCAACAGATTTGTAGCATTTGCAGCAATAACAACAATAGTGTAAGCCTCACTAATGCCACAACAGCACTCCACATGCGACGCGTGGCATCAACAACAATGAAAGGGGCGGCGGGTTCTTTTTTGCCTTTACAAACAGTTATATAAATACGCCAAGAGGCGTTTGACCAAACCAGAACCAGAACCAGGTCTGATGCTCAGTAACCAAGCGCATTAAGTAGTTCCGACAACACCCCAAACCACTTTCAATTAATGCGCCTCGGCATTTCTCTCTGTGCCTTCTGGCCAATATGCTGTAAATTACAGAGATGCCGCAGCCACAGCCGACTCCAGTCCACTGCCACAACATTGCCACTCACACAGGTAGCTGGGCAATTGGTCCAACAACTAAGGCTAAGGCAATCAGCCACAAACAAAAAAAAAAACAGAAAAAAGAGAAGAAAAACGAGGCGGTAACTGCCAGGCCCAGCACGGCATAGCACAAAGTGCAGTTGAAGTAACGAGAATGGAAACACTAATTAATACCCTACAAAAAGCAAAAGCAATCAAAGGGTATAAGCAGCTATGACTTAACATAACCGAAGAGCTTTAGTTTGGAGAAGAAATCAGTTTTAGTTGTGTTTTAAATCGTTGAATGTGTCTCTATCTCTATCTTTATCTCTATCTCTATCTCTATCTATGGTTTTTTCAATTACAACCCAATCGAGAAACTCAAGTGACTCTTCAGATAAGAGCAGAGACTCGAAATTGGGAATTACCTTATCGACTTTATATAACCCCTAGTAAAAGTTAGATTAGACTTTGAGTTTTATGAAGTCTCTGATATGATCGCTGATTAACTCGAGTTGAGCATAGCCTTTGCTGTGTGGAGGCATAGTTACAGGGCATGCAACATAAATGCTGCTGCACATGCCACGTACTCCACTCGAGGCACAACTCGAAGAGACTCTGCCTGCTGCTGCCGTTTGCAACGTTTCACGTTCCCCACACAATAAAACTCGACATGTGAACAACAATATTATCAACGTCATGGGTCCCGGATTGCCGGACTGAGACTGAGATGGAGATGGAGACTGGAACTGGGACTGGGAACGAGGATGGGGATGAAGATGAGTTTGAGGTTGAGGATGAGGCCTGAAGTTGGAAAAATGACTGAGGCTGTAGAGGCTTTTGCTTGGAGTTGGTTCTCTGCCCTTTACCAAGGGCCACGTTGATGGCGATGGCGATGGCGATGGCGATGATGTTGCCTATGTCAGAGAATACGTTTTGTGTGCGCTTCGTTATTGTTATTGTCTGTGCGTGTGTATCTGTGTGTGTGTGTGTGTGTGTGTGTGTGTGTGTGTGTGTGTTTCTGTGTGTACTTGTGTATAACCCCTGGGGGATTTCAGGCGTGTAATGTATGCTTTTCATGTTTTTTATGCCATTGTTTGGCTGAGTTTTTCCACTGTTTTTGTTTTGCCAGAGACAACGCATCTACTGGGCGAACTAACTGACTGACTGAATGACTGACTGGCAGACTGACAGACTGACGCTCTGAGGACATATCCTGCAAACAGGCTTCAAATTCAAATTCAAACAAAGTAAAAGGCAAAACACAAGAACAAAAAACTCAACCAAGTCGCGCTGTGAGCTCTGTTAATTTATTTCAACTCCTTTTTTTCTGTTCATATTTCTCTGGCCCAGTCCAAGAGGCGAAAGGCTCGCGCTGATTGCGACGACAGCCTCCAGTTCCTGCCTGCCCCCTCAGTGTGCCCCGTCGTCTCCCTTAGGGCTCGACAACATGGAGCACATCGCCCCACTCTACGCTCCTCCTTTTGCGGTGCTTTTGTAATTTAACAGAATGTGTCCGCATACGATGAGCGAAGGAGAATTTGCCTCCACCTCCATCTCCTCTTCTTCTTCTTGACTTTTTTGCGGTCCTTTTTCAGTCAGTTGCAGTGGCTGTTGACTGTTGGCTGGTTGCTGGTTGCACTGATGCCAAGGAAGGGATTACATATACAAAGTTATTCCTTATAGCTCTAAAGTGGAAATAAATCTTTTACCTTTTCGGTATATTGAAAGGTGCCTGACAAAGTGCTGATGACGTGCAGAAGAAGAAGAAGCACAAAAAACCATAAGATGCAGAAGAAGCAGCAGCAACAATCAGTTTGTTCAATTTGTACAGTTTTCGAAAGCACTTAAACGCTTCAAATTCAATTAAAATTAAACAAGGAATACAATTTTTTTTGGATTTCTTTGACTTTTTCTAATTCCAATCAAAATCAAGTATCGTTTTTATATTTTGAAAGCTGTGAAAAGCTTTTGCAAGCACATTAAAGCTTAAACTTAGTTGTATTTCACTTAAAAGGTTCACAAAGTTAAGATTAGAAACAATTCTTTTGAGCTCGTTGAAAGCTTCTTAAAGCACATTAAAGCTTATACTTCTATCTATCTATTAACTGAAAGTATGACTAATTCTTTCCATCTTTAGACTCAGTTTGACTGAAAGTTGTGTTGCAAGCTGCAAAAGCTCATGAAACCTTTAAGTGAAGCAGCTTTAAGCACAGTTTATGTTATCTGCAATATTAATTGAATGCGTAGGAATAATCCAAGCTACTTCCAGTTGATATCGTTTGTGCTTATTAAAATTTAATTATAGACATTTCCAGTTAGCTGTAAGTGCTTATTAAAGCTTGAGTAAACGTGTCTGTCATTAGGTATTAGCCAGATTAAAGACAACAGCTGAAATTTGAGCGTTAATACAGTTGCCTAATTGCCTACCCCTTCCTTGGGCATATGTCAGTTGCCTGATGCCCAGGTCCTTTAACAAGGACAACAACATCAAAGCCACTCAAAGTAATCAAATTTTTGTTATTGTGGAAGGTGCGTCATCAAGCGCTGTGGGCGGTAGCGAGGGGTGTGAGAGCGGTGAGGGAAGGGGAGAACATTAGGAGAAGAATGTTGATGAATGTCGCTGAGATTAATTACAGTTAATTGTTATAAGTATCAGGAACGGAGGTAAGAGATGCCACAGGAATTTGTTAGTAAATAATCCAAATATGCGCAGCTGCGACAGAGGAAGGAGAAGTAAACGGAGAAGGGAAGGAGACGGAGACGGAGAAGGGAAAGAGTAAGGGGCGGGGCAACGGATAAAGTAACAAATATGCTTAATAAATAAACACGCGCAAACACAAAAGGCAAAGCCGAAACGGAAAGAGGCATGAGGCATGAGGCATGCGAGGGGAAGAATTTGGTATGAGGATGTGGCACGTATAATTACGTAGCTGACACCTTTCGTCCAGGGGTTGCACGCTTGAGGGTTGACAAGAGCTGCCATCAATTTGCACAAAGCAGGGCAAAGACGGGGGACGAAACGTGAGAGGCAACGGAATATAAAATTATTTGCGTTAAAGTTGCTGAACAAACAGGAAACCAAAGAAAGGACAATGAGGGGAGACATCAGGAGGAGAGACAGAGAGAAAGAGAGGGGGGAAATGTGAAAAAGGACTAAATAGGAAATGTGGCACAGTTAGGGGAGGGTTTACTGACGAGTCACGGTAGATTGTATATCCCCAGGGGAGGGTTCCCCCTGCCTGTGTAGACTACACACAACTCCTCTATAGGAATATAAAAACCCAATGGGACTACAGCCAGAGTCCTTTGCAACCTCTATACGCTCAGCATATTAAATGCTAATTTTCATTTGATTGAGTGCGTTTTGTAGCTACAGGATGCAGGACGCAGGATGCGGAACACTGGCCACTGGACTCGCCCTTTTCTAACGCAATAACACAAATAACAAGCCAAACGAAAGAAGAAAAAAAAAGAATAAGTGAAAAAAAACCAGAACATAACAGAAGCAAGTTAAGTAGCATGAGAATTAATTGATTTGCGGATTAATTTTTGGACAATGTGTGAAAACGCGACAGCTGCTGCAAGCCGAAGAGTCAATTGCTAAAGGACCCGTAAAAGTCCTGCCAAAAGAAAGGAGAAGAAGCAGCAGGAACAGCAACAGTAACAGTACTTGAATGACACGCTCAATTCGTTCAATTCGACTTCAAGTGGCATTAAACTGCCAGATACAGATACACACCCATAGCTACAGATACTTGAGTACATACACAGACATAAGTATGCATATATTGCTGGATATTGAATAAGAGGAGCAGAACATGAATAAATAAAATGCCAACAGTTGCCCAAGGTATGACAGTGCGTAGAGGATAAAGTATGGCCGGAGGAAGGATGCGGGAAAGCAGTGCAAATATATGCTTGAAGCAAATGAAAATCGAAAGAACACGGGCTATGGAAAGCGTTTGAGGAATGACGTATGGGCCTGGTACGTGCACAGTGGTGCGAAAACCAACATACTATAGCCAAAAATGCTTAAATTATACTAAGAACAGTAAGGAATACCTTTAACATAAGCTGTCAATGTTATCTACAGCTAAACGAATCTTTAACATAGCCCCTCAATCTTATTAACAGCACGCAGCAGCTCTTAAGATCAGCTGTTAAGAGAGTGTGTTTTAAGCTTAACTTGAAGAAGATTTAGTTCAGGATAAAGAGTCAACTAATTGCAGTTTTCTTATCTGATTTTTAACCACTGTACTTAACATTTCTTGGGATCCCAGAACCAATGTGCAGTTTGGTGCTTGCTTCGATATTTTATATGCTGTTTGGCATGCAAATTGTGTGCTATTGGGATGACTGCCTCTGCCTCTGCCTCTGCCGCTGCCCCAGCCACTGGCAGTGCCAGTGCCATTGCCTCGTTTTTCTTTGCCCCCTTTGGTTGCTCAGAGCTCTGCACGTTTCCAGTTCAATGCACAAATACACAAGCTGGCAAAAGGCAGTCCAAAGACAGAGACAAAGTCGGAGATTGAGATGGGAGATGGGGAATTGAAGACGAAGAGCGCACGGAGCAGGCACAGAGACTCGACTCAGTTCAATGGATGCGATGCCAAAAGGGGTGACGACGACGTTGGCAACGTCTTCAGTTACAAGCGCACACAGTGTGTGTGTTAAAAAGAGAAGGAGTGTAACGGAAAGAGAGGGCAAGCTTTTGTTGCTGATGCATATCTAAAAGCATATTAAGAGTCTACAACAGCAACAAAAACAACAACTACGTATACTCGGTAAGTGTGTAAAATGATCAGCAATGCAAGTTGCAAAATGCAGAAAAGGAGAGAGGGAGAAACAGAAGAGTGCGAAGGGGAGGAGGCAGAGAGAGAGAAGGTGGAGAAGGGACAGTCAGACAGAATGGCAGGCAGGGAGTTAGTTGTGTGGTTTGGACAAAGCGCCGGCAACAGCTTAAGTATACATCTACACATATGTCAGTATGTATGTATGTATTTATATATGCTTTGGTACTTATATATGTATATATATGTGTGTGCTGGGCAGACAGACAAAAGCTGGTGTGGAGTAGGGCAACGTGCCAGGCAAGACAACAGCAACAGCAACAACAACGACAACGGCATTAAGCATTCACAGCAGAAGCAGCATGAAGAGGGATAAGGGAAACAACAGGGGCAAACAGGGCAAACACAAGGAACAGGGCGCGTCCGTGTCGCACATAAAACTGATTGCGGTGAACTATGCGAATGTTTTAAGTGTGTGTACCACACACACACACACACAGGCAGATAGGCAGGCAGACAGACAGACACAGAGTTAGTGTATTGTCAGAAACTTTTGTGTTTTTTTGCTGATAAAGCACAAGGATATATAGCAAAGAGTAACAGGAAGTTGAGACATGTAATGAAAAATCAAAGCAGAAGGCAATCTAATTCCAGAGATTATACTCTGAAGAGAAAATTGACCATTTGGGTAAGTTTTTGTTTTTTTTCTTTTTTTTATATAAATTATGCTTTGAAGAGAAAATTGTCCATTTGAGTAAGTTTTTGTTTTTTTCTTTATTTTAGTTCCATAAATTATGCTGTGAAGAGAAAATTGTCCATTTGTGTGAGTTTTAGTTGAACAAGCAGATCTGATAAAAGAGCACAGGTAAGAGTATTTAAATTCTTGAGATTATCGAAAAAATAAATATATTTTAAATCGTACAATTTGCTTTAAGTTGATCTATTGTAATCTGTGGCACCCACGCAAGCAGCCGCCTCAGTTCTAACCGAAAGTTGCCGGAGGCCAACGCACAATAATAAAACAATTCCATTCCACACACACGCACACAGCACACAGCACACACAGAGCCGCACACACACACACACACGTACAAAAGCATTTCACATCAATTCCACATGGCTGGGGCCATTTCGGATTGTGCCATGCGCCGTGCCAGAAATAAAATCTATTGTCTGCCAAAAAGTTAACGCACTTTATTGCCATTGTGTGTTACTTGGCTGGAGCGAGGAGGGGAGAGTGAGAGAAGGAGGAGGGGAACACTAAACAGCTATTGCTTGTGCTATTGTGGTGTGCGTGAAGAGCAGCTTCAAGCAGTTCCAAAAGCTCATTTGTCAAGTGAGCTTCGCAACTTTGCGCCACAAGACGAAACACAGAAAGAAGTACAAAAAAAAAGAAAAACAAAGTGGAGGGC
Organism: Hirtodrosophila trivittata; assembly: GCA_035045065.1. Classification (NCBI taxonomy): domain Eukaryota; kingdom Metazoa; phylum Arthropoda; class Insecta; order Diptera; family Drosophilidae; genus Hirtodrosophila; species Hirtodrosophila trivittata. The sequence goes on along the minus strand of JAWNNK010001311.1, from coordinate 14,975,483 downwards.
CACAGCAGAGCAGAGCAGAGCGAAGCTGAGCCGGGCCAAGTCAAGCCGAGCCAAGCCAAGCAGCACAAAAATGTTGGCAATACAATATTTTGCCATTATGTCGAACAATAACAAGTCGACATAAGTAGATGCCGCAGAAGATGGTGAAGGTGGAGGAGGTGCGGAAGCAGATGAAGAGGAGGCTAGCAGGCCAGAGACCCAAGACCCAAGACCCAAGACCTAAAGATCCAAGAGACCACAGCCAACAAACAAGCAACAACAACAAAGGAAGGCAAAGAGCCAAGCGAATAGCTGCCAATTTCAGGCTTAAGTGTTCTTTTGACCCGCTGCCCGCCACCCGTCCAGCCCATACAAAGATAATGATGGGCAAAAAGAAGACAACGCCATAAGGAAGAACAAGCAAGCAAGCGGGCGAGCAGAAGAGAGGGGGGCAGAGCAAAGAGTAACGACGCATATGAAATTTAATACCACTTCACCTTTTTTTCCCATCTTCTCTTTTTTTTGTAAAGAGTGACTGCTGCGATGGCATCCGGCGCTCAGTTGGTTACCCAATCCACTCCCTGACCGATGCTCCTTGCTCAACAAGCAGATTGAGCGCTTTATTAAGCGCATTTAAAAATTATATAGGCGCATAATAAAATATGCGTGTATCTGTATGAGTGTGTGTGTGTGCGCTTGCTTGTGTGAAAGAGAAGAGTTATTATGTTGAGTAAAAGCTGTGAAAAGTTAACGGGTATAAAAATGTGGCCATATTCCAATGGTAAAGGGAGTAATGAGTAGGGAAAAAAACGAAATTGAGCCAGGAATGAAAACGAGTAATAATAAAAAAAAAACTGAAAAAAAGAACTAACAGCAGAAAGAACAAAAAAGAATTATAATTCGCATGAGCAAGCACAAACAATTTTCAAAACGACATGATTTTTCAGTGAGTACGAATGAAGTAGAGAGGGGAGACTCGTTCGTCAAGAGGCATGAAAGAGAGGGGCAATGGGGGGAGGGGGAGCAGTAGCACCAGCAGGGGAGTTGAATTGAAAAAAAAAAGAAACTCAACGCAAACTCAACAGCCGAGCAAAGCAAGAAGAAGCAGACACAGAACAAGAACGAGCTGAAGAATTTTTACTTTTTTTCTGTTTGTGTATTTTTTTCCTTTTTTTGCTGTCCCACAGCGAGAGAACGTGGCATGAATAGCTGCAGCAGCAGCAACAGCAGCACGAGAAAAAAAATAAACTAAAATAAAAGCAAGAGAGAAAAATTAATATTAAACAAAAAGCGGATTGCATGCAGGCCAAGCAGTTGAAGTGGGGAAGGGGAAGACAACGGCGAAACTTTTATAGTACGGACCAAGCCAAAGGAGCCCACAGAGCTTTAAACGAAACAGGGCGAGGCAGCTGGAGTGAAGGGGGCAGGAGTGCAGGAGTATTGTGCACATGCAGCAGCAGCAGCAACAGCAGCGATTAGGGAGCCCTTGGCTGCGGCTCTGGTAAAAGCAACGAAACAACTGTCGACCTGTCGACTTATATCTGTGCTCCTCCTTGCTGCCTCTCTCTCTCTCTATCGCGCTCGCTCACTCTATCTCTTACATGTAGCAAAAGAGAAGGAGGTAAAGTTGCTTAACTCCGGTGGCTGGTTATCCGGTCTTTGGTAAGCTGCGGCTTAGCGAAAAATAAAGCACTACAACAACAACAACAACAAGAACAACGCCAGCAGCAAATGCAAGTGAGCAAAGTTTTAAAATGCCATAAAAAGGCATTAAACACACAAAAGCAGCGACAGTGGCAGCGGCAGAAGCAGAGGCAGAGGGCAGCGACAGCGGTGCGCGCGAGTGTGAAACTTAACGAAAGCTCATCACGTATACATACAAACATATACAAGAATGTATACATACATGTATATGTGTACTGTATGTCAAAAGGGAGATATACACATAATATAATTTATGCCACACTTCAAACGTCTGCTACTGCGACCCCTATCTACCACCCGACCTCCCTCCCTCACTCTATCGCGCTCTCCCTCTCCCTAGATAAGCTGTTTGTTTTAATTAAGCCGCCAGTAAAGCTGCAAAACAAATCGAAGCGGAAACATTTTCAGCACCATTAAAAATGCATTATAAATGCCAAGAGAGATGAAGCAGAGGGAGGGAAAGAGGGAGAGCGAGAGACAAAGAGGGAGGCGAGCTAAAAATTATTTTCATGTATTTGTCTTTCTCTCTTTATTTTGTTTTCATTCTTTTTTTCGGGTAAACGACGTGTAAACGTGCATGAAGTGTGCGCTCTGCGTGTGTGTGTGTGTGTCTGTATGTGATTAATTGCATGACAGCACACATACCAGCAAATGGGAGGGGTAGGTGTAGGGGTAACAGGGTGGGGTACAATGCAATGCAATGCGACTTGCAACTGTGCAGATAAGTAAATTTCAACAAATTGCGCTGACAGCAGCCGCAGTCGCCGCCGCAGTCGACTTAAGATTCATTCGTAGAAAAATGACAATTCGCTTCGGGAATGGAAATCAAAATGAAATCAGCATAAAAATGCCAAAACGGCAGCCACAAAACAGATGACGACAAGAGATACGAGTTTACGATGCGATGACTGACTGCAACAGTTGCTGATGACAGCGTGACCAATTCAAGCGATATACACTATGCGATAGTATTGTTATATCGATAGTTAACAAATAAAGAGAAAAGTTTTGCGTTGAATATTTTATCTAAGAGAAAGAACTACTAAGAATTGCATGATTTAAATTCGGAACTGGTTCTGTGGTTCAGTTCACACTATAAAATTGTTGCTCACGCGATCATCTCTAATGTTAAACGCTGTTCGCTGCTGTCTGCTAAGTGGCCGTGTCCATAAACTGACTGCATAATGATGTTGCAGCCGTCGACAACTGCAGCAGCAACAACAATAACAACAACAACAACAACTGCAACAACTACTACCAAGGCAAGGCGGCACATATTTCACTCAGAGACGCGCGGCGCATTTGGAAGCTTGTTGCAAGGCATTTGAAAAATTGCAATTGAAACTAATTCGGTTAAGTGCAAGAGGCAGCATGCAGTAGAAGACAAGACAAGAGGCTGACAGAGGGGAAGTAGGGGCTAGAGAAAGATGGAGAGAAAGGGGAGTTAGCGAACGGGAGAGTCGAGTCCAAGAGTCGCAAACATGAGGGCCAACACCAGGCAGAGTCGAGAGCCAGTCAACTGGTCCATAATTCATGAGCGACTCGCTGCGTGCCCGCTGTGAAACAAGTTGCAAGTTGTACATGCACCAGAGGCAGCGGCAGCTAAGGCAACAAATTTCTCAGCTGCCTCCAAAGAGATGCCCATACGATGTGGCAATATCTGTGCGTGTGTGTGTGTGTGTATTTGTGTGGTGTGCAAGGAGTGTGGGGTGTGTGTAAAATTAACACCGCAGCTCGCAATCAGCTCAGCTGTCATTATTTTTATTAATTTAATCTCCGTTTACAGACAAGTCAACCAGTTAAGCATTTGCCTGTACCGCTACCCGCTGACCGTTCCCCTCTCTTCGATCTCCTTTGCCCGTTTCACTCCCCTATCCAAAGCAATTCCCGTTGCGGGCTGTGACTTTTCCGCTTGACTAAATTTATTAGCGCGACATTTTTCTATCGATACTTTTTTGTGACTTGTGCGCGACAAATTTTTATAGCAAATAATTGCAGTTAAAATTCGCCGACTGCTTTGAGTAAATTACTTGAGACCTTTTTTTGTATATTTATATTTATTTATTTTACTGCTTAAACAGTTGCTGATTTTAAGTGCTTACCTAATGAAGCTCAAATATGTAACTATTAAATATAATCACTGCTCTGAATGTCGTTTTGCAAATACATTCACAGTACGTTTGCATATATACTCGTAATTATTAACGCAAATGTCAAGAAAACGATACTTAAAATATATCAAAGATCAAAGCTATGAAAATTTGTGAATATCAAGCCGCTCTCTTTACTCTCTTTAACTTTGAACTTAACTCGGCAAAAGTTTAAGTACACTTTGCTATTGCGCTCTCTTTCGAGCGGCTCTTCTTTGAGTTTTTATGATTTACTTTTATTGCAGACAGTTACATGACATTAAAAGGAGTAATAATTGCCAGGTTGAAGAAGAGTAATTTTCCCTTTCCCGTTGCTAATCAGTCAATCAACACTCTTGCACATCTTTCAAAGAGTGCATCGTAAAATTATTTGCTCTTGGCAAATATTGTCTTGAATCTTATGCGGAGTATGCACTGAGGGTAGTCATAAAGAAAAAGTAAGCGCAAAATATAATCGCAAAATATTTACACAACTTATTTGTGGGGCTCGTAATTCTCTTGTTGTTTCTTCTTCTTTATCTGCCTTTTTTCATACATATATTTATTTCTTTGCTGCACTGCGCTGTGTAAATACAATAAATACTTGACTTTAAGACAGAGAGGAATAGAAGCAGCAGAAGAAAAAAAGCACTGCTGCAATTGGCAAACAAAAACTGCAGGCAATTACAAAACAAAACAAAACAAACAAAAAAAAAACACATACAATATATAAAAAAAAACGCAACAACAAGAAGAACAACTGGCAAATGGGGGGCAACAAAGAGCACGAGGTGTCTGTTTTCACAGCCTTTTTGGCGCTGTGTGTATATGTGTGTGCGCTTTGCCTCTCTCTTTACCTCGTTGCTCCCTTGTCACTTGTGCCGTTGGGTTACTCTTGCACCGTTTCTGCTTTTTCTTCTTCTTGTTGTTTGCCCAGCCAAGCGATGAGAGCCGGTGGTGCGGGTGTCGTTTTGTAGCCTCAAGTGTTGCTTTTGGTTCTCAGTCTCTTTAAAGCTTAGCTAATTTGCTTGGCGCGCCAATTCAGGCAAGCGACGCGTCAAACGTCGCTGCCGATGTCGACTGAGCTGCCGGCGGCAACAGTAGTTGTGGTGGTGGTTCTTGTGGTGACTGCACAAAGCGCAACAAGCAAAAAGCCGTTTCGCAATTTTCAATTGTGCACGTCAAAGTGTTAAAACGGCACGCGATTTATTGCATATGCCGTTCTATATACATTGTTTCTATCTCTCTCTCTATGTGTCTGTGTATCTGTGTGTGCGTTAGTACTTTGCAGTAGTCGCACGGCCGCCTCTGCTGCGTCTTAGATGCGCTTAATTAGACAGCGACTGCGGCAGTGACTGCAGCAGCGACGTCGACAGCAACACTTTAGCTTTATTGATTTACGGCCAGCAATCAAGTGTGAAATTGACTTTTACACCAACCCCCAACACCTACCACCCGGCCCAGCCCCCACACCACTTGCCATCTCCTTCCCACCCGCACTGCGTCCCGGGCCCCAGCATCAGCGAGGCGTGTAAATATTTGCTGTTTGTTTGAGCTCAAAATATGCAATGGCTTATGAGTGTGTATGCAAGCGTGTGTACGTGTGCGTGTGTGTGTTAGTGCGAGGAGAAGGCGGTGACAGCGACGCGCCTGCATTTTATTAACGCTTCATTCGAATTTTCTTTTTAACAACTTTGTCATGATTTATATGCGGCTCATTAATCTCCCCAAGTTGTTTAACTTAAACGCGTTTTTAGCACTCACAGCAAAACACCCCAAAGAGTGTGTGTGAGACGGGGAGGGAAAGAGGGGAGGAGGGCAGCGAAATGAAATCAAACTGCTGCCATAAATAAAACGCTCCGTATGCGTTGTCAATAGAGTTGCCGAGCGGACCCACAGACTTGGCTTTGGAATTTCAAGCCAGTTTTCTCAAGACTCAGCAACGAGAGTTGTTCAATAAGTTGGCTGCATTGAGTGGAGTCAAAACGTCACATAACTCGAATACACTCATAAATCAACTGAATCAATCATTAGTCAAACAAGTTTTATCTTTCATGCTCCTCTGTTCAACTGAATGGACTCAGACTATTAAATAGAGTCCACACATGAATCAATTGAATCTCTTAAGCTTTGAGCTTACTGAATCATTAGACTGGGAGAGGATTCTTTCAATGAATCAATCATTTAGATTCTATTGAAGTTTCTTGCAGGATTTCTACTCTCCCTCTCTCTGTCTGTGGGATTAACTCCTAAAGTTGACCCTAATCACGCAAGAATCGCTCGAAACGGTTAAGCTTGAAGCTTAGTGAATCATTACACTCATTGAAGCTTTAAGCTTTCTAATTGATATATCAAATGACAAACAGTTCAACGTTCAAGTTAGTCCAATGAATCATCAGACGATTAAGACAGTTCTACCCTCGGCCAAGACCCGTTGGACGACAAATAGCCACAGACAACTTAAGTCGAACGCAGTTATCAGGTTTCTAAAGCCCCTCCTCCCTCTGCTCACCCCCCCTTCAACACCTTAAGACCGCATACCCCACACACCTATCAAGTGTGAGGGTTATCATCTTGTAAAGCAGCTGCTCACAGCAGACCACAAAAAAAAGTAAAACAGACAGTTGCAACTAATTTTAGTAGATACCCCGTGCACCTTCCCCCATCAAACACACACACACACACACACACACACACACACACACAGAGACAGACACAGTTGAAACTGTTGTACGCTGTCGAACTGGGAACTCATAAATTGTGGCAATTATGTTAATGCAACCGACAGCCACAGTCCAAGTTCGACTCCGAGCTGTGAGAAACCACAGAGAATCGAGTTGAATGTCCATATTAAGCAATTTACGAGAGAAAAACAAAACAAAACAAATCGCCTGGAGGTCTCTCTTTGACTATGACTATATAATCTAACCGTACTTATAGCCGTAGCCCCCTAAGCCGTAAGCCGTACCTGCACACGTATATGTACAATTATCACGCAAATGCCCACAACAATTGATGATAATAACGATAATGATAATGATAATAATCAAATGATAATAACCAGACAGACAGGCTCTATGATTATAATGATAATCATGCAAATAATTTCAAATAATCGTCAATTTTAGAAAATTGCAAAATGCCAATGCAACAAAAAAAAAACAATCTACTATAATACCCTCTCTATAAGTAAGTAAAACCCCAGCAATGAAATCGAAAATGTCCAACAAGAAGAAGAAGAAGCATAAGCCGACGAAGGCAATAAAAAAAAATAAGATGTGAATTCATTAAACATAAATATATGGATGTACACACACCATATAAAACGTGGGTACATGAAGACAAAAAAAAAAAAAGAAGAAAAAGAAAAGAAAACAAATAACAAAAAACAAAACATATGAAAATACGAAATACTCGTATAATATGGTATAATCTTTTTATGGCCATAAAGCTTAAGTGCTGCGGGATGGGAGAAGGAGGAAGAGGATGAGGAAGAGGGCGGAACAGACGCTGATAACTCCAACTAATGGGTATATTAACTTGAACGGGCTCTTCGTTAATTGAGTGAGAAGTTACGTTTTCTTGTAATTATAATTTCTAGGTAGCTGATAAACTTTGTTTTAGATATAGTAGAATCGTTCCGAGAACATGACTTGCATAATTTATATACATTACATTTTATAGCGGCTCTGTGCATGCTATAGGGCATTTGAAAGTCAGTCAGGCTCGACATTAACGACTCCCCCTTCCACAATCACTCACTCTCGCTCTTCCTCTGCCGCACCCGCTCTCTACCCACACCGCTTTGCTGTGTTTTATTTACATTTTGTGCCCCCCTTCGGTCTCAAGCAGCGACAAACGAACGAGCGAACCAACGGACGCAGAGACGGACAGACGGCCGCATAAAATCAACAAAACTGCCGAGTTTCATTTGCGTGGCGGGGTAGCTAAGCCGCCAAATAAAAAATCATAAAAGATATCAAAATAAATATGAGAGAACAGAAGCAGCAGCAGCCTCAGCAGCAGCAGCAGCAGCAGCAGCGGCAGTGACTGAGACAGCGCCAGCAGCAACAGTGACAGCGCCAGCTGGCAGCGGTCGGCCGTAAAAGCTTCACGCAGTAGCAGCGGGTCACAGCAGGCGCTCTTATTATCGTTATAGTTGTTGTTGTTGTTGTTGTTTGTTGGTCGGTTGGTTGGTTGCAAAGCGCATGCAAAAAAGAGAAAAAAAAATACAAAACGAAAAATAAAATAAAGAAACTGCTTAGCTCAGTATTTAGTGAGGCCGCAGTCAAAGAGCCAAAGCAAAAAGTCGCCGACAGTCAAAACCACAAAGCAAGAGCAAGAGTAGGCAGCCTGAAGAGAGAGAGAGGGGGTAGGGTAAGCAATGAAAGAGCAAGGCTTAAGAGTGCGAGAGGGGAAGGGTAAACACTGACTGAGTGAGACGTGGCAAGGGAGCTGAAGAGGGACAGCAGATGCTTGCTGGTTGATTTGAAAAGCACGCTTTGCTTGATGGAATATGTTGAGCCAGAGTTGCCAGACCCCACACCCCCCAGCAGCTAGCCCCATCAACAATACCAGCTCCACGCCCAGTCGCACAACAAAACAAAGATGATGAAGCAAAAGCAGAAGTAGAAGTAGAAGTCGAAGTAGGAGATGGAGATGGAGTCGAAAAACAGACAGCGCCGTTTGTCAGTTGATGGCAATACAACAACAAGAAGAATGACAACAAAGCGTACAACAACAAATAAATATGCAATAACAAAAGAGCAAGCCACAAAAAAGCCACAGGCAAAATAAATAAACAGTGTGAATTTTATGATACACGAAGGAAAAATACAAAAAGAAAAAGAGATTCCATCTTTCCGTCTATTTTGGATACATTTTATGAGTTTTTTTTATTCATTTGATGGCACAGAAAATATCAATCTTCTAGCGCACAGTCGGAACTATGCGAAGCCCCGACTATCTTTAATAGCTCGATAGTTAATCAAGCAATTATAGCTATTATAGCAGTGGGAAACTGTTTACGTTCATACAACGAGGTTTATTTGCTATTAATATTACTATTATTATTATTATTATAGATACATTCAGATTTAATCAATTTCAGAGCACATATTAGCTCCAAGCAGGAAAACTCGTAGCGTTTTGATAGATCAATGAAGATTGGAATATCAGAAAGTTGTTTTGAATACCTATTAAAGTATTACTTAGTAGGAAATGTTTCAGATTATATAGGATTTACATATATAATCAGAATTATTTGTACTTAGTAAATATGAATAATGTATGGATAGTTTCTATTAACATTTATATGCAAATAGTGTTAACATTTCTATGTTAAATAGTAATAGGCGTTAACATTTGCAAGTTAAATGGTGACAGGCGTTAATGTGTCTATGTTAAATAGTAACAGGCATTAACATTTCTATGTTAAAATGAGCAGCGGCAAGTCGATTTACTTAACAGCGTCTGCTATATTAACATTTCTATGCTATGTTAGATTGTTTTATTCTAATTTCAATCTCTGTAATGAAAACAATAAAGATTTTTTATGTGCTAATCAGAATTTGTTGCTGCCACATATTTTTTGTAGGTTATTGTTGCTGTAGTTGTTGTTGTTGTTGTTGATTACGTTGCTAAATTAAATTTAGCGCATGGCGTTTGCGTGAGGCTATTTCTGGCCTCAAATGACGGCGCGTGTAGCGATCAAAATCTAGATACAGATAGAAGGAGTGAGAGGGAGATGCCAGATATATTATGTTATGTTATGTTAACAACACAGATATTTGGCATTAATCCAGATATAAGATTTTATGTGCTAGTATACAACATATTTTCATGAGTGATCTTCAACTCGACGGCGCCCTGATTAATTAACCATACAAAACAATGGAGATAAAGAATTCCAAAAACGTTTGAATGCTCTTTTTACTTCCCACACACAACACACACGCACACACGCCACACACACACACACAATAGTCGCTATTCATATTAAAATGTTGTATGGAAATACCAAATAGTCATATCATCGAATTCAATTAGCTTATGTTCTGCTTTATATTTGTATAATACATACACACTCCTATATAAAGATAAGCTATATATATATATGTATGTATATAGCTGTCTGGTTTGCATTGACAAATTGTATGATTAAATTATGTACATAGCATTAAAAATAAAGTAAAATTTATAATTGCAATTTATTTATTTGTAATTATGAAATATTTCCATTACAAATTCCATTCGATTGAATTTTATCAGAAAAAGAGCTTAACAATTTAATAATAATTCTCTTTTTTTAAGTCTTTCCTGTCGAGGGCTTATCAGCAATTGAAAAACATTTCAATATACCCTGTAAATAGGCAAAGTATGTGAAAGGGGCTTAACAAGCAGACAGAGTGTATATGTTATATATATTATTGAACTGCTTTGATCTTGCAGCATTTGAAAGGTAAAAGATTGAAGTTATACCTAAAGATTATGAGTAGAATGAATACTATGAGTAGAATGAATACTATGAATAGTACAAGTACTATGAGTAGTATGAATATTATGACTACTTTAAGTCTATAAAGTATGAATACGATGACAGAAACATGCGAAGCAACATTCGATATGAATCTTACACCTCCACCTGTTTACAGGGTATCTCTAGGTCGAGTACACACTTTAAACGAGAGCATTTCATTAAAAGTTTTTTTGAATGCGTGTTGAATGTCAGTTATGCACAAAAGTAAATATTAATTACGTCTATCGGCTTGTGATATTTGCAATATTTACACGTTTTAATTAATTGTTTTTATTTATTCACAATTTTATGCCTTCAATAATGAATTAGTGGCTATCAATTGCTGCTGTTGTTGCTAGCGCTGCCACTTCTCTCCACCCCCGTCAGAGCCACCCACAATCGCAATCACAATCACACATTGGCAATTAAATTGAGTTATCGGCGTTGAAAATGTCGCGCGACCGGCGCAAATTTACATCAAATTAAACTTGTACAAAATGATATATACGAATTGCGGTTGTATTTCATTTTATGAGGGGGCACACACAACAACACACACACACAGATACTTTTTGAGCAGAAATATGCAAATGTCGAGTTGTTTTTTTATTTATGTATCTATATCTGTACACGCATCTGTATCTGTATCTGTATCTGCAACTGTCTGTGCGCAGCATAAATTAATTATCAAAACAGTCAATTTACAGCGAAGCTTCGTCTCTCTGTGTGTGTGTGTGTGTGTGTGTGTGGTTTGTGGCGTCGTATTGGCCCTGGTTGTGGCTTATGTATCTGAAAGATACTCGCCACAAGCTCAAAGTCAATATTCGCATAGAAAGCAACAACAACGAAAAAACATCATCACAATCAATTTGCCTCCGCTGCGCCTTCGTCTCTCTTTTCGTTTGGGGAATTAAGTTTATGTAGCCCCAACGTTGTTGTTGTTGTCGTTTTGTGTATTGTTTTTACAGTTGTTGTTGTTGTTGTTGTTGTTGTTGTTGTAGTTGTTGCTTGGCTTGGCCCACATTATCTAGTGAACGTTGAACGCTTTCGTGCCGCTGGTGCCAGTGTTTTTTTTTCTCTGTTTCTGTTTCTTTTTTCGATTTTTTTTTCCTACACGTGTTTAGCGTGTTCAGAAATTTGCTTTTTTAATGACGCTCTTGTTGATTGCGGGCTGTTTGTTTTTACTAGACCCGCCGTTTCACGTTTCATGCCCCACCATGCCCCTCCTCTGCATCTGCTCCCCATCGTATGGCGCGGCCTTTAACATTTGTTTATTATGAAATGTTGAACAAATCTCTGTGTACAACAAATTCGCAATAATAACAATAATAATAAAAAAAAACAACAACAACTTCTATATATGTACATACAAATATCTGTCTATATATATATGTGTATAATTTATTGGCTGTATTTGATTGTTTAGTGGAAAAGTTTTTGTTTGACTTGTCATCAGTTAGACAAAACTTTAATTGTTATTGATGAGCCCCAATTAGATGATAGAATTTATAACTCTTATAATATATAAGACTTTAGTTAGCTTCAGCTTAGTATACAGAGAGATTGAAGTTAAGTCCCATGACTTGAAATGGTTTCTCAATTAGTAGAGCCATAAAGAGCTACAAATGCCATTAACAGCGCATTTTACTATGCACTCATGCGGAATTGTAGCCCCCCTTTGGACCCCTCCCTGACTACTTTTCATCTATTTTTCAATTTTCCACAATTGAAATGGCCACAAAAAACATTGGTGCACTCGCCGCTGATTTGCATGGGCGAACGTAACGACGCAGCGAGCGTTTGTCACTGTCAGACATTTATGAGAATTGAACAAATCAATTTGCTTTAATCGCCTCGCCGAGGCGGGGCCCTGACAAATGGCAAACTAAGTGACTGAGCGACTGAGCGACTGCATCACGGGCTGGCAATCTCTGACTGGTTTTGTACTGAATACGGGAGCGAAACGAACGTTACGATTGTCATTTAGTTGAATTTAATGAAGTTTAATTTACATTCGATGGAAATCAGTTCATTTGAATCGTTACAAAGCGAACAAAACAAACAAAAAGCGTGCTCAAAGCATAAATATATGCAATTAACAGAGGTGACGTGCTCTTAACAGCAGAAAGCACTAACATTAACAGTGTGCTGTTAAAAAGCAACGCATAACTCCTGCATATTATGTTAAGCAAGGAATTAAGTTAACATAAACATTTAAATCTATTATATACAATTTTTTTATTTATCAACATTAACATTAAAATGTTATGCTTAGCAGCCTAATAGCGCACTAACAGTGCATAAATCACAGACTGTTAAAGTAAGATAAACGTCTGTCAATTAACGTTTGAGTCTGTGGTCGGCCAGGGGAATGTTAATTAAAGCTGAAAGGAACTTATCAAACAAATGATTAGGCACCAACAGGCTCTAACCAAGTATGTATAATTATAATTATATGTATGTATATGTACATAAGTTTGTACATGGAATGTTTTGTCAGGCAATTGACACATTTGTAGCAAACGTTGAAATTGTTATCGTTGAAGGCGCAAAACGGTGGCAAATGCCAACAACACAAGGCAATTACACTTTGCAGAAAAGGCAAAAGCTCCCAATGCGCCAACTAAACTCTGTTAACATGTACATACATATATTTCTGTGGGTGTTCGTATGTGTGTGTGTGTGTGTGTGTATCTTGTACAACTCTTGAATGCCGCCGCTGCTGTTGCTGTAGCTGGCAACTTTTACTAGTGTCGAAGCTGACTCCAACAGTGTGACAAATTATTATGTATGCTTATATGTGTGTGCCCAAGTATTTGTGTGTGTGTGTGTCTGTTGCATACAGGGTAATAGCAGTCAGGCGGCTGACAGTCAGGCAGGCTGGCTGGCAGGCTGGCAGTCGGCTCGCAGCTTTTGCCTGTCGCTTGCGGCGCTGCTGGTGCTAATGACCGTAACTAAGTTGGCGTCACGATTGTGCGCGCCACTGGAAGCTCCCTCCTTGTTGTTGTATTTGTTGTAGTTGTTTCATTTCATTTTTGCTTTTGTTTTTGGCCTGGCTTTGGCTCTGGCTTTGGCTTTGGCTATGGCTTTGCGGTTGCTCAGTTGCCTGGCGCTGCTGCCCATTTGTGTAAAGCATTTTTAATGTTATGACCGAGAGCGCGTCTAATAGACGCTTAATTGTACTACTGCTGCCGTGCTTGTGGTGTCTATCTATTGGCATACTTGTATCTGTATCCAATGACTGGCTAACTTAGCTAGTTGTTGTTCTCTATTGTATATGTAAAGATTCATGTATGCTTATAAAGCGTTTAAAGCAGTTCGTTTATTTAATGATATGCTAACCGAACGTTGAATAAAACAAACAGCGTCCAATTTGTCAGATACAATTCAATAGATGCAGAAACAACTTCCGGTCTTTTAATGATTTATACATAGGACTATAATCTTCAGTTGATTAATACATTTGTCATTAAGAATTTAAATTAGTTTATTTAAAATAACACCCTCGCACGCACAGACCTGCACACTTAGAACATAGAGGAAAACAATTTCTAACTTAAATGTCATAATTTGAACTGTATGCAAAACACGCCCAGGCAAAAACTTATCAAAGCAACACAAATAAACACAAGTAAAGCCAAAAGGGGGCCAATTCTGTGGGAGAGAGAACGAGATAGAGCGGCACAGTGCAGTTGAGTAAAAGAGAAGGACTGGAGAGAGTGAGAGCGCGCGCGCGCCCAAGGGGGAGTCAGTCCACTACGTGTGCTTTGGCCTCTCTTCTCCATCCCCACACTGTTTGTTTATCGTTCGTCGTTTGGTCGTTCGGTCGCCTGGTCGGTCGGTCGTTCGGTCGGTCGGGCGGTCGGTAAGTCGGTTGGTCGTTGTGCCTGTTCGTTCTTAACATGGCCGACGCTGGCTGCGCGCCGCAGGCTTCATTAGGCAGCGTGATTCCTTTTTCATTTGTATTTATGCATGTATTTTCCGTGTTCGTCCCTTTTGTTTGAAGCTGCTGCTGCTGACGACGCCCCTTTTATGGGAATTTCTCTTATTATATATGTGTAAGGCTGTGTGTGCCTGAGTTTGTGCACTTTAAATTCGTAATAATAAAAACTCAATGAGCCGTCACAACACAAAATAAGAAGAAAGAGCAGAAGGCGGGGAGCAAACGAAATACTCTCATTATCTTATATCTACTTCCCACGTTGTTTAACGCGTATTAAAAAGCATAAATACCAAAATGTCAATTTAAATTGACAACCATAAATCAGAAAATGGCAATTTTTGACATGTTTATGCATGTTTGTACATATTTGTTATTTAATTGGTGCGCAGCCGCCTGTCAATTTCTAATCATAGCTGGCATTGAGGGGATTGGATGAGAGGGGTTTCCAAACAAAGCCCATTTAATTACAAATCGGCTTAAATTGAAACACCTTAATTGGCATTAACTTGAGACAACAACAAAGAATGAAAAAATAAAAAAAATAAGACGAAAAAAAAAACAAGAAACATGCGCCTCACAGCAGCAGCAACAGCAGCAAGCGGCAATTAATCAAACTGGAAATCAATTTACTCTCTTCACCTCTCCCATTCTTACACACTATCTCTATATTAGCAGGCAACTATCTCGCTTGCGCATACACAATCGGCTCATCACAAACGTGTGGCAAAGAGGGGGGCCCGTCTTTTACGATTTATAGCATGCCACATTAAACAAATATACACATGTCTATACATGCATACATACATACATACATACATACATACATTCATACCTACATACCTACATACATATATAAATATATAAACATGAAGTGTTTGGTTAGGTTTGCTTACTTGCCTTTTTATAAATCCAAAATAATCGCAATTTCTGCTGTTGATATGCTCGTTCCTGCTTCATAGGCGACAGCATGCAGCCGTTGTTGCTGTTGTTGTAGTTGTGGCGTAAGGAGAGAGAGAGAGTGTGGTTGGGTGAGTGAGTGAGTGGGGGAGCAAGGTGCGAACGAGGATTTCGTTGCCTGCTAGCCTGCTCGCTCAGCGACCCTTGCACAAGCGTGCGAAAGAGATCGAGAGATTAAGTGAGAGCTCGCGGCCCGCAAGTGAGCAGCGGCTGTAGGTAGTAATAATCCACAAAAGAAACGCCGACGACGACGAAGCTACACACAGGAAATGTAAATCCACAAATTTTCGTTGTTGTAGGCAGAGCTTTCCTTTTTTCTTGATGTTGATGTTGTTGTAGCCAATTTTAAGAATTATTTGCCATTTATGTAAACGCAAGAACGAGAAGGGTAGAGATTGCCATGACAAAACACTCTTTTTTTGCTGTTATTTCTTCTTTTTTTTGACAAATTTGTTGCCAGCAAATATTCTTGGTTTTTTCACTGTATGAACTTTTTATGATGTTAGTTGTTTTCTTTTATTTTCTACAAATACAAGAAACGGCACTTTGTGTGAGAACGAGAGAGCACGCGGACAAGATGCTTGAAGTGTATGTGTGTGTGTGTGTGTCTGTTGGGAGCACAATCACACACACATTCACATGGAATGAACTGAGCTTGATGTAAAAAATGCACGGGGGAGTTAGTTGTACAACAAAATGACCGACGGAGTGATCGACCGACCGACCGACAGACCAACGGACCAAACGACCCGACGCACGCGCACAAACGTCACAATTAGTAAGAGCAACTAAGCGACCAGCAACGAACGTTTGTCGGCGTTCTTTTACCGCAATGTTTGTGTGAATCATAAAAAACTCGCAAATACACATACATACATATGCATGTATGGATATGTATGCGTCGCATTCACAACAAACATACAAACATTTGCCTCAACGCCAACGTAGTTGCTGCGAAGCTTCTGCTGCCCAACATTATTACCGAAAAAAACTGTCGCTCAGTGCAGTATAACAAACGCGCAAAGAGAAAAAGAGTAAGAGAGATAAAGAGAGAGAAAGAGAGTCGCACAAATACACGCACACTACTCATACGAGAGAAGACAACGACGACGACCGACCGCGCTGTATAGAAATTTTATTCCGGTATTATACGGCTGCTGTGGTTGTTGGTTGTTTTGTTGTTGTTGTTGGTGGCAACATATTGCCACTGCCTTTTTGGCCGTTTTACTACTATTGCGGCGAGTGCTTACTACTTTTTTGTTCGCAGCAGTATTGGTGCATAGTAGTATATATGTGTGATGTAGCTGTGCTTGTATGACAGCGACTGCTGATGATGATGATTACGCTGCTCTTTTCACACATACACATACACACACGCACGCACGCATAACATAGTCAAGCCCAAGTGGGTAATTTGTTTTATGAGTAGCGGCGGCAAATAGCACTTGTGTACTGTTGTTGTTGTTATGTTGTTGCTGTTGCTGTTTCTTCTGAATGACAGACAGCCAACTAGTAATAATTTTTAATGCGTTTTTGGCATTTCTACACTGCTGCTGGTTAATTGCTTAAAACACTCATGCACACACGTACATATCTATACAAAGACGTTCAAGACGCGGTGCGACGCACACCGACGAGAGGAGGAGAAGCGCATACTATTTTTTGTTTAACACTTTAGCTATTGTGTTGCTTAAACAATTTATGCACACACACAATTCTATACACAACGTGAGCACTTAATTATTTGCATAAATTATAACAAGGCCTGTAATTTTCTTTAATACCTTTGACTATTTGCTCATATAAATCTTTAAGTTTAGCACACAAATGATGCTAAAAATGTTGAATGTTTTTATTATTTTTTTTTGTTGTTTTTCATAGAACTTTTCGACTATTTTGCGTCGACAGTGTTTCGTCCGTACTGTCCGCCACGAAGGAGCAACGCGTACAAAAAGCGCATAAATTGAGCGGCTCTCGCTCGCAACACAGCCGCGCGCTGAGTAGGGCTGACAGGCAAATTAACTAAGTAAACAATACAAAAAATTAACAACGCAACATATAAAACAAAATTGTAAAATAAGAATTATATTTTTGTGTAGCTTTCAAAATATAATTATGTGTCATTAACCTAATTTTTAATACAATTTACTTGAATATTTATTATTTCTGCTAAAGGCTCGGCAACCCTGCGGCATTTGTACACGCATGCCGCACACTAACGCATTCCCATGCACATACACGGCGCTCTCTGAGAGAAATTTCTTTAATGGCGGCGTTTTTGCTATGCGCTCTCTCTCTGAGCGCTCTCGTTCTCGCTCTCGCTCACCGTCGGTGTTGCTGCTGCTGACGCCATGTTGCGCAGTGCCGCTCTATGTTTATCTCTTTTCATTTTGTTTACAGTGACGTCGTGCGGTCTCACTTGGCAGCATTGCTGCTGCTCCTTTTCGAGTTTCTTATTGCCAGTATTAAATTACTGCATGTAACAGGCGTGAAAAAGGTAAAGTCGGTCAAATAATGTAAAAAGATATGCTGTATAAATTCCAAAACAACATTCTCAATTCTCTTCATTTATGAACCAATAAACAGATCTAAGCCGGCTATAATTAAAACTAACTACCATATTTTGGATGCTTGCAGGGTATTTCAAAGTCGATAATATGCCTACATCTCGTTTTGGTCTTTGCAAATTGTTTTTGGTTGTCGATGAGAGCATGAAGAGAGGGCACGCGGCAGCGCTGGCGACGTTCTCGTTGTCAATGTGCGTGCGGATTGATTACTGATTGGCATGTCGCTTGGTTATTGCCGTTGCGATGTTAACGTCGAAGTCGACGTCGACATCAGCGTCAACGTCGGTAGCTACTTCGAAGAATCGGCTACTTTTTTTCTGTTACCTCCGCGTCTCCTGTTGTTTATGGTTGTTGTTGCCGCGCTCGAGCACATAATGACATAATGAGATTTATTAGGCGCAAAATAAAGCCATAATGTTCCGTTTGACCTTTGTGTAACTTTGACTGCAGGAATATTGTTTTCTTTCCTCGGGACCACACAGGACACGTGCTCAGGCTTATTACATACATATCGGATGACACATTCCATTGGCCTGGGGATTGGCCTTACTCTACACGAATCACTCAACATCATAGTCTATTGACGAAGTTGTCGATTCTGTTGTTGTTACTCATTTTAAATTCGCATTTGAAAGTTGCCTTTGCTGCCATTGAGGCAAAAAGCCAAATAAACGTTGTCTGTCTCAGGGTTTGTGTTCTCAACTTGGTCCTTATTTTTTGTTTTCTTGCTTTTATGCCCCATTTCGCCAAAAACTTGTTTGTGTTAGAACCTAATATACTGAGCGGTTTCCCCTCGCCCCACCCCCCAGCTGCACGACCTGCTCATCACTCTTAGCTCCCTTGTGAGTGTCTTTGCCTGCTTGCTTCCTATTGGCATTCGTGCACGCTCTTTCAATTTTATTGCTGTGATTTTGATTCTAGTTGGATTTGACTACGCACACAAGCACAAACACACACAAACAAACTAACACTTACAGTAAAAGCTCAACTTGCCGATAAGAATAAATATATTTTTTTTAAGCAAAGTTTTTATTAGGTTAGTTTCAACTCCCATGGCTGCCATTTATCGAGTAGTTAATAAAACAGATAGCTTAGATCGCCAAGGACTTGTAAAAGGATATTTTCCATTGACTTATCCGTAAATAGATCAGTTCTAGCTCCATATATATTCGCTTTAGGTAGCTTCCACTGTACATAGTTGTGTATTTCTGTGTGCTTTGGGAATTGATATCCTTGTGCGCTTTTTGCTAGAGTTCAAATATTTTTCATTTTATTCTCTGTCACACACACACGTAGACACACTCACACAACAACAACAAGAATATCAACCAGCAGATTTTCTCAGTGCTGGCAATATTTCAAATCCGGCAGAGCTTGTAGGCAAAATGGTCGCTGTCAGTGTCGCCCCTCAGTTTACGGCTCAGTGCCCTCCAAAGGGACCTCAATTTGCCCAAAAAGGACTCCAGCAGTTTTATGTGTGCGTGCATGCGTACGCGTATGTGTATGTGTGTGTGTTTGTGTGTGGGCGTCCAGTTTGAAATTGTATATAATTCATATAAAGCGGCTTTGTCGCTTCCTAAAATGCTGCACATCGTTTCGATTTGTTTGTGTACTGGCTATAGGCCAACCCACCCAGCCCTGCCCCACGCCCCCCAGTCCCCCATTCATCCCCTTCGAATATGATGTAATTATGTGCGTTAAATTTCAGAAATTTGTGCGAATGCTAATGAAGCTATTAATATTTTATGCGCCATTTAAACAGAGCGCAGCGTCAGCCACAAGGTCCTTGTAATGGTGTAAAGGAGCACACAGCATGAATAATAAACGAGGTCTTCCCCACACGCAAAAACTGGCAAAAGGCGCAAAAAGCAGCAACAACAACAACAACGACAACAACTCATGACAAGTCCAAGTTGCCATTTGCAAATACAACGACGAATGGACAAACAGTCAGTGGGATGTTGATTGTATGTGTGTGTGTGTGTGTGTGTGTGTGTCAATCCTTGGCTGCCTACTTGGTGGCAAAGCTTTGCCGTCGGGCATAATGTGATTTTCAAGCAAGCCACACACACACACACATACATATATATATATATATGTATATATATTAAACCAAAGCCACACACACACTGAGGGAACGAGATAGACACCGTGATAGAGTGAGAGCTTTGCATATTTGTGACTTGGCTTGTCGACTGCGCTTGTGTTTGTGACGCCGCTGCAAGCGTATAAATATTTATGCTAACATATTCTAGACAGCCCCCGCGCTGCCCCCACCCCCACCCCCACAGCTAGGTGTGCGTCCAACTAATGCTAATAGAAATGGAATTGCCAACTGCCATAGTTATAGATGCATACATACATATGTATGTATGTATGTATGTGTGTAGATACGAACGAATGCGCATCGGACAAATGAAAAGCATTTTCAAGTTGTCAGCTCCCATGGCCCTTAACTGAATTTTGTACATTTTGTTGCAAAATATGATTTCATTGTGCTCAAATTGAATTAAATTTTGTTGGAGTGTGACGTTGGCTTCTGTCGGTACAATTTTCTGACGCTTTTTTCTTCTCACATTTCCCTCCCCCCTCCCTCACTTTTACCAAATATGTAGACTACGCCAAAACGACACAACAGTTAAAGTCGCAGCTGCGCTGGCATGCTAACGCTTTCTCACTCTCACTTGCACACTCACTTACTGGCTTACTCACTCGCTCACTCACTCACCCACCCACCCACTCACTCACTCACTCACTCACTTACTGACTCACTCTAGCATTTTGTCTTCTTTGCTTTTGGTAGCTTTCAGAACGGAAGCGGATATTTTCAACGCGCCATTGTTATTTTTTGAGTGCGGGAAATTGCTCGGTGCCTTCTCGGTCTTCGCATCTCTTTGCCTGACGTTCAACAAAGCACACGGCGCCCTTTTTGCAGGCGCTTCAAGTTTCCCCAACAAGAGAGTGAGAGTGTGTGTGTGTGCGAGTGTGTTTGCCTGTGTATGTATATCTGTGTGTGTTTGCGTGTGTCTCATCCGCTTCATGCTTATCATTGTGTTCAGCTTCGTTCTTGTCGTTGCTGCCGCTGCTTCTGGCGCTGCCACTGCCACTGCCACTGCTGCCGCTGCTGCCTTGTCGACAGCTTTGTTTGTGTTGTAAATATAATTTTACGACTCTGCCTGCCCCACTGGTTGGCTGACAGTCTGTTTGTCGCAGCGTCTATTCGTCTGTTGCTCTGACAGTTTGACGCCTCATTCGCTCACTCTGTAGGTCCTTTTGCCATACACACACACACACACACACACACTCAACTGAAGTTCACAGTGGCGCTGTCGCTTTTTGTCTGCCGTCCTTTTTCTCCCCCACTTAACATTTTATTAAGCGAAAATGCTTGTGCCGTAAAATGCGCGCTTACATGTTCAACTTACAGTCCTCCCACAGCCCACACACACACCACACACACACAGACACACATACTCACCATACGCCACACAAACAGTTACAGTCATCTTCAGGCCCAACCCTTGGGGGACGCTTTTGGGCGCTGCGTTGGAGCTGCGGGAAGTGCGGCAGCGGTGGCGGCCGGAGTCATCGTCATTTTCATTTCCTGTGGTCGTATTTATGCTTTTATTTGAATTGATTTTATTTCGTTGCGTTTTATCTGCCCAGCTGCTGGATGAGGATATGGCGTGAGCTTGTTATGACTATAACTGTGTGTGTGTGTGTGTGTGTGTGTATTTAAGGGTGTGTGGGTGGGTGTGTGTTATGCTGCTGTCTGCCATGTAGTTAATACGTTGATTTCATTTTTATGATCCCTTTTGCCTTGCCACTTTAATGTTAATTTTATTATGATGTTGGCGCTTCGTGTTTTTGTTCTCGCTTTTTGTCCTTGCTCTTGTTCTTCTTCTTCTTCTTGCTCTTGCATTATTTTGTTTTGTTTTGTGTTTTCGCCATTAGCCCAGACGCTGAGGTCGTTCATTATATAATGGGCTCACTTGTCTCCTGGCCCCTACTAATTACTCTAAATTAGTTCTATTATTTCTGCATGCCAACAGCTTTATATATATATAAATATATATATTCCATTAATTACTTTAATCCTGTCGTGGTTACATGGTTTAAATGTAGCTTTTGCTTTTGGTTTTGATTTAACTATATCAAAAGGCTAATTAGAATAGAGAGAGAGACGGAAATATTATCAATATTAGTATTTGCAATTAATAGATGGATTTTACTTAATTGAATTAGTTTTAATTACAAACTGGTTGATTTAAAGATAAACAGCTCAATTATGCATGTTAAAGCTGCCAACTTATGAAAAATTTACATATATTGCATTAGAGCTGCCAACTTATGGCAAATTATTATTTTAAAGCAAATATAAAGTGCTTTCATTAGCATAAATTAGGTTATAATAATACAAAAATAACCAGATAATTTATTTAAGTTTATCAGAAATTGTAAAGTGCAATTTTAATATAATTATAAACAGTCTGCGCTGAAAGGGGGTCAATAACACTATTAATTCTAGGGTTGCCAGCTAATGGCAAAATCGAATTTCAATGCAATTAAAAAAAATTAAAAACAGTTTTTTTATTAAGTTAGTTGCGAGCTCAATTAAAATTATTTTGAAATAACAAAAATGCTATAAAATATGCAGTAAATATTATTACAAGTTCGATTACAGTTATAAACGGAGAAGTAAATATATATATATATATGTATGTATGTATGTAGTATTATGTATGTATGTACTATCTCATTTACACTTCAATTAATAGAGCGATTAAAATAAGGCTGAAGCCAAAATCAATTGCCAATTCAGTTTGAAGCCGTATCTTAAATCAAACATGGTATTCAAGACATGCCATGTTATTACACACACAAATACACACACACACACACACACATACGCACAGTCACAGCACTTGACATTGACATTAATTAGTGACGCTGGACAAGGATGCTTCAGTTCATACTGGTTTTGGTGCTGCTTGTGGTACAGTTTAATTGCAGGTTATGTCTTCGTCTTGGTCTGGATATTGGTCTCGGTCTTGTTTCCACTCAGCCACGCTGTAATTTGACGCATTTCACGCTGACAACGGTAGCCGCATGTTGCAAAGACTTAATGGCTGTGGTGTACGCATAAAATCAACAATTACGCAGCACAAACCGCACAATATGTTGGCTCCAAGCAGCAGCAACAACAACAGCAGCAGCATCAGTAACAGAACTTGCCACATCATGTTGCCCCAGACAGGCGAACGCGCAGAGCAACGCTAATTCTAGACGAGGCCGAGGCTAGGTTGTAAGTGAGTTCAACCTACGCAATGGAGAGAACGTGCAGCAGATGGAGACGAGCCACTTAATATACGATACTGAAACTGGCAGCTTGTGGCAAGTTGTCGGCCTGCACTGATTCTGATTGCTGGCAAATAACTTGGCTAACTTTAACTTGGCCCGCAACAACAACAAACAGACAAGCAGCCAACTAGTTAACGTCACTTGAACTGAAAAACTTTCTGCCAGTTTCTGTTTATGTTGCATGCATTGTTTTCTGTGGCGTTGCCAAGCACATGCCACATGCACTGACACAACACATAACAACTATACATGCAACATTTACCTTTAGTTAGCTTCTGGCTTCGCTTCAAAGACATTAACTAAAAAGTTGAAGAAATGTATTTAAAATACTTCCATGAGCTTTGAAAGTTTCAAGTGTGATTAGAGTCACTCTCAGGTGCTTTGAAAGCTTCGCCTGTGTGATAAAACTTCACTTAAATCTACTTCTGAGCTGGAGTGTGATTAAACCCATTTACCTAAGTACACTTAAAGCTCTCAGGTGAAAAAGTCAGCAGAAGGTGCTCGGCAGAGAACAATGGAAAATTGTGAGATGAAGTGGGTGGAAAAGTGAGATGATAAATGTGGATAAACTGAAAGCAATGTGTGTAGCAGGTTGCATTGTGTGTGATAAGAGACTGGATAACTCGGAGCAAGGGTTAACACACACACACACACACAGAGATCCTTCTGCGGCGTAACTAATCCAGTGCAAATTATCTTGGCTCGCATTCTTCGAATCACTTTACCATTTTGTTGTCTACTTTGAGGCATAAACTTTTGCCACACGGCTCAGAAAAGTTTATGCTGCCGCTGCTGCTGGTGCTGCTGCTGGTGAAGTTGATGCGATTATGATTTTCAATTTTCAGCAGTCAGCAGCAAGCGGATGTAGGGACGCTTGAAGGGTACGGACGTAAGGACATCATAAAGTCCTGCAAAGGCGCTCACCGAAAAACAAACAACCACAAAGCGAGAAGTAAAACCAAAACCTATAGAAATCTGCTTTACGGCGAACGGGGAAGCCGGACAGCCAGTGGCCCTGCGGCGTTCAACAATAAATTGAGTTTTGCTAGCTTGGCCAGGCAGCAATGGCAATGGCAGCTGTTTCCCACAACCAGCAGGAGTAGCGGGAGAAGCAGCAGGAGCCACAGGAGCAAATTCCCCAGCACAAACTTTTATGCTCGTATATAACATTCATCGTACTGTGCAAACTGGACAGCTACAGACACAATCCGACCAGGGATATGTCAAACATATACACGTATAGATGTAATTGTGGGTGTGCCCCCATGCACCGTGGTCATAAATTGATCATAAACTGGGGTAATTCTATATACATATATATAGATATATGTGGCAAGTATGGGTGGGCATCAGATAAGAAGCAGTTCATAGAAATAGATTGAGAGGGAGAAGGAGAAGCATAGATTGGTTAAACAAAAGCTTGATAAACAGAGAGAGAGAGAGACAGGGATATATATGTATCTTAAGCATAGATTGGAATCATATATAAATATATAATATATCTTTTATATGTTTAAAATTGAATTCACATTTCAAATTTAATGCAGATACTTGAGCGCGTTTAACTTGGCGTAGTTCCTGCTTCTTCCAGTTGTCTTGGATGAGCTTTGGCCACTGTCTCATAGCATTTTCCGTATAGCTGGGGAAAACATGGGAAAAATGTTCTCATAGAAACACTCTGAATTGTTTGCACACTCGTCTCATAACGACGGCGACAACTGAGAAAACATTTTGTTCACATATTTGATTTGATTTATACAAAAGTTTTTACGTTTAATATTCCTTTTTTTTCTGTGTGTGGAGTGTGTGTGGCTTTGTTTGCGAAACGCAAGGGGATTCTAGAGTGTCTGTGTGTGTGTGTGTGTGTGTGTGTGGATATAAAACACACCCAGACAGACAATAACGACAGAGACCTGCAGATTCCATTGGCCGCCCTGTTTTGCCGCGTTTATTTTTCATTCCTGTTCAAATTATATTGTTGACCATCAACAACGTTGCCCTGCTGCCACTTGAGCACCTCACCTCTCCCTGCCCTACTCCCCATGCCACACCGTAGCATATTGTTACTGCGTGGCATAAACTTTCAGCTTGGGTTTTGTTGTATCGCGTTGCCTCGTTGATTTTTGCACAGTTTTGTTTGACTGACAGCGACACCAACATACCCGGCCTCGGATCTGGTGTAGCTTATCCCCTGGCCAGTGTCGAGCGAGTGGTAGAGGGCGAGTGGCACTGTGGCATGGACGAACCTTTTTGTTGTTGGCCGCTCTCAGTGCCCGCGGCGGCATCAACATTAACGCGCTTCGTTGCTGTTCGTCCCATGATCCTTTCAATTTTTAAATCATTTTTTATTTTTGCCTTTTGGCTGTACCCTGTACAGAACCTCAACCATAACCCGCCAGCTCCTGCCCCTGCCCCGCCACGCCCCTTGTTGTTGCCTCCTGTGAAGTCGTGTGACCCTCGCCGCAAATATTTATAAATGAAACGTGTGCATTTCGTGCTTATTTGATTGATGCGCATACCATCCAGGCGAGGATTGGTTAAGCAAGCCGCAATCTCACACCCTCCGCACATCCCATCCTTATCCCCTTTCTCATAAAGCCATCTAATGACAATGACATGTTTATTCATACGGATGCGAGGCGGTTATTCAAAGCCAGTCATTTACACCTTTAATGCTCATTCGCAATTTCATCAATTACTGCATTTAATCAACTCGTTAAGCCACAACTCAGACACCTGCAGCTGACCAACAGCTGTGGCAGGGGCAACAGCCAGAACCAGAAACAGAACCGGCACAACAGAGCTGGAGCAGAAGTCGTGGCAGTGGCAGTGGCAGTGGCAGGGTCGAACAGTCATTGAGGTAATTACGAAAATGAAATCAGTCCCAAAGTAAGCTTTATATGGAACGAGCCAAGCGCACAATCAGCGGGCGGGTTGCGGTGCTTGTGTGGCGATGTCATTGAAGTATAGATTGACGATTGCTGATTGCCACATCATCACACACCCACCCAACACACACACACACACACACAGACACACACCCGCAGTAGCCAAAGCAATTACCGTTGCGAGTCACAAGAAAAAAACTGTTCTCTTCTGCCACAGGAATTGTAACTGATTGATTGAATATGGGCAAGATACACAAGGAGAAAAAGGTCCTTAAAAAGAACATAAAGAGCTTTGCCAGCACCTGAAGGCTTACGGCATATTTAATTAAATGTATTATAAAGTACTTGGAACTCGTCAGAATTGTTACTTATCAAGAAAGATAAATAGACTCCTATATACACTCCTTTATAGTCCTAAAAATACTACTATATATATTCCGTTATGTACTCCTTTCTAAACTCCTTTATATACTGCTTTATATACTCCTTTATGTACACCTATATATAATGCTATATATGCTCCTTTATAAACTCCTATATAAACTTCTATATACACTCCTTTATATACTCCCATATAGACTCCTATTTATACTCCTATATATACTCCTTTATATGCTCATATATATATGGTTAGGCTTCAGTTGTTTACGATGCATTTTCCAACTTTTAATTAGATATAGCTCAGATACATATATGTACTCCTAAGTGAGTCTACTTGTTAGATTTACTGGAAATTTTTCAAAATATTAAAAGCTTAAGAAAATCCTATTGAAGTCTTATGTAAGAAGTCGCTCAGTGTATATTATACACCTGACCTGATGTTAAAGATAATTAGCTGCCATTTCTATCACTAGGAGACTACTATTTAGTTGAATCAATCCATCAACAGCTAATGACGCTTGAAATTTTCTCTATTTAAACGAAATTCTATATGAAATAAAACACAGTTTAAATATATCTATTTATTTGATAGAATTATTATAGGTATTTAGTTTTCTATTCTATTAATAAAATGACAACTGAATCCAATTATAATACAATTATTGGTCTAAAGCTATTTTAATCGAGTTTCACTTGAAATAAATGCATAAATTCATCAAAATGTTCGCTCCGAAAAGTATGCAACAAAAAATTTGCAATTGCATTTTGTAAATATAAAACGAAATGCATAAATTTGCATATAAATTTCACTCAAACTAAATGCTGCTATGAAATATGTAAATTGCAAACAATTGAAACAGTTTTATTCAGTTTTTATCCATGGATAAATTCAACACAAAATTTAAGTGAATTTAAAACAAAGTTTACCTCAAGCTTTAAGAAAGATTTTTCGTTTTGCGTTTCGCTTAATATTTCATTAAGTTGTGTCATACGCTTGGTTGTCTGCCAATAACTCTGTGGCAGTGGGTGGCAACTCTGACAAAGGGGTTGGCAGCACTGTTAAGCCAAATGAAATTGTAAAATAAATTGCGAGCCACTTTTACTGGCAAAAGGACAAACCAAGTGCTGAAATAATGAGATTGAAATTACTGAAATAAACAAGAGCGAATGCTCAAGCTACTGCCTGATCGACGTGAAGATACCCTGTAGAATGGTAGAGCATAAATTTTAAGGTGTGGAAAAGAATGACAAGGCATTTAATTAAACATTGTTTTATGATATCGATTAGAGTTTTGTCCTTCAAATTGGAATATAATAAAAGGATATTTGATATGATTTTTGGTTAAACTGATTAATCAGTAGGAAATACCCTATATTAGGTCAATGTCAGCTTGGGTAGATCCATTTATAGCAAGCTCTGAGATCAGAAAGAAACTCAATTATCACTTTCCGTTTGTTTCTGATCAGGAATACAGTTTCCATGCTTAAACCAGAGGCAGAAGCTGCCAAGGATATTAACAAAAATAAACACTAATATACC
The DNA here is from genome assembly GCA_035045065.1 of Hirtodrosophila trivittata. Taxonomy (NCBI): domain Eukaryota; kingdom Metazoa; phylum Arthropoda; class Insecta; order Diptera; family Drosophilidae; genus Hirtodrosophila; species Hirtodrosophila trivittata. The sequence continues at coordinate 14,947,517 of JAWNNK010001311.1, read as the reverse complement.
CTTTTCAAGTGCTGCAGGGTATTTAAACAAGAAGCTGCTGACAGATTGTATGAATCAAGGGTCCATTTAGGGGCCAGGCCCAGGCCCAGGGTCTGGTCCATTGCAACGTTGCGTATGCGCAATGCCAGCAGAAATGAAATTAATTATGAACGCGTTTATGTTCAGCGTTAAGTTGAGCGCTTGAGTGCTCTTAAAAAATCCAATAAATCATATCGCGTGCCTCTTCTGTTATTCCTCCCACCATTCCCCTCTTTGATTCGCATATTTCCAAATTAATAAAGTTTCGGGCCGTCGGGCGAATGCAAAAAAAAACAAAGGACGCCCGTCAAACGGATAACGGTATGATGTCAAGTGAAAATAAGGCAGGAGCTTAACACTGATAGAATACCTCTCTCCAGCACTCTCTCTCTCTCTTTCTATCTTCACTGAGTGGGCGTGTCCGATTGAGCACTGCTGATTACTTTGGCTTATTTCAATTTTTCGTTGAGAAAAAAAATATTCCAACTTTTCTAACGTTTTGCCAAGTCAATTTCCGTCGCTAAAGTAAAGACGAAAGAATGAGGAAAAACAAATATTTGTAGGCAGAAGGGTAAAGGGCAGGGGGCTGAAGTTAACGGCAAAACGCTCGACCATAAAAATCCGTTGCCGGCTACAACTGTCAGGCAAATAAAAATCAAATTTAAAACGCTAAGAAAGTCGTCGCAGCCGCAGCGCCGAAAAGCGGGCAGCACAAAAGACAAACGGCCGGAAGTGCGGGTAGCTGAGACGAAGGGGGAGCAGTGGGAAGCGGGGTGGATTTACGGAGGGTTGCTCTAAATGTCGCAATTTTACGAGTCAATATAAAGGTGCCTGGGGAGTCATTTACAGGCGCGCAGCGGTTTAGTTCGGTTTGCTTTCGTTTCGTGTTTTCTTTGGCAATAAAAAGAAGAAAGAAAAAGGAAGCGAGTGCTTTTATGGGCAACAGGACTACAGGACAAAAGACGCTACATAAAAATTTGTAGAAAAAGAAACACGTGTTAGGGCGACACCAAAGGGTTGCACCACCAACGGTGGCAGCGCCACCAAACTCAAATATGATGGCAATTTTTATGCACGTTTCATAAAATATTTAAGCAATAAAGCCGAAACCTGTGACCCCAAAGCCTAAAGGCTGTTACTCTGACTGATTTACAAGCTGACGTGTATTTTATGACAATGAAATATATATCTTATATATATATATAATACATGTATTTGGATATGATTACTAATTCCTTTTCATGGTCACCTCGAATCGGGTGTCGGAAACGCGGATGTCGCAGTGGTTGCAGTTGCCATTCACCTCGATGTCACCATTTGTGCTTATACGAATGTAGCCTAAAAAGACAAATGATATATACATATATACATATATATATCTATTAATATAAATACGCTTTCTACACTTCTTCGGCTCAGCAGCTATAAAGCCGAGCACCGCCAGCAGCAAAATAAACAATGACAGCAAATTCATTTCGTATCAAAATCTAACAAAATAAAATGTAAAGCGTTGCGAAGCTGCGAGATGTTTTAATAGTCTCAACTCAAATAGCTGGTTCTTATATAGCATATATAGTATATCAGCTGATTATGATTAAGACTGGGCTTGGGATTTGCCCATATACCAAGGGTAAATGCTTAAGGGATTCACTTTAACTATTCATCCATGTCTTAATTATTTCTTATATAATTTTCAAATTGCCAGCTTTTACTATAAATATGACAGACTTTTCACATTCTTATGATATATAACTTCTGCTGTATTAGTATTAGTATTTAATGTTATGTCTTCCAATCTCTAGACTTTGTATATATAAGCAGCAGCTTTTCCCTTTATCATGGTCAAAGGTAACTCATAGTCGAATACAACCATTCAATCAGTAAGCATAAGCATTAAGTTCACAATAATTTAGAATTTCCCAGATCTTATCTTGAATTTTTTCATCATTTTTACTTGTATCTCTCACCATTTGCAAATTGGAAATAATTAAAAAAGGGAAATTAACTCAAGCTATGCAAATTTTTGGATGATTTCTAAAGCTTTTCTTCATTCTGACGGAAAGCTAATCAAGAATTGTATCTTTTGGCTTTATATATTTATTCTCACATAGCTTCTAGGAAATCTTATCTTATCACAACCAAAAGCAAAGAGCTGCAGCTTATGACCCATGTCTTGCTGAGATTAAAACTATTCCAAGAAAAACATAGCTCATGTATATTGGAACACTTCGGACAGTTTAATTGATTAATTGATTCATTGACTTGACAAATTTTGAATTATTTTAACTGGTGTTATGGCACAAGATGTCGTGATCAGCACCTTTTTTCCTAACTTAAAAGCGTAATTTTACTTGAATAAATATTAAGTCTATATAGTTTATACTCTGTCTTCTCTAGAATCTTTTGGTAAAGTGCTGATTCCTTGTGGAGGTCACCTGAGCGCTGTTCTTCGAGGTGCGTATATCACAATTGTGGCAATCTCCATTCCACTTAATGTTTCCGTTTGTCACACGAACATGTTTCCTTGTGTATTTGTGCACATGCACGACGCCTATGGAGGAGATAGATTGAGGAAAAGTTAGATATACATCATAGATAGGTATATAGTAGGGATGCACTTACCACTTGGAGCAGCTTCCAGCAGACCGAGCACAGCCACTAGGAGAATACACAGCGAAAGCCACTTCATTCTGATTGATTGTAGTTTAAAGACTGAATAGTATTTCTAATTTGTATGCACTTTTTATAGCGCTAGTTGCATTTATATATAATATATATATATGGTTACTTAATCGTTTCAACCCAAGTATACCCGCAGTACCCAAAGGCCGTCCACTTATCGTATAAATGCTGGGATTGCCAGGCCTGGGGGCTGCCCAGAACTGACACGTAAATTCCACTTTAATCAATACACAATGCAACTGAAGATGTCAATAGACATTGTAAATGTGATTTACTTATAATAGACGATATATATATAATATCTATATATACACTATATCTATATTATACAATAAGAGTATAGTATATAAATTCTTATTAAATATCAATAGCTGAGTCGGCAGCTCTTTCCAACTTTATAAACACATCAATCGCCCAGAGATTCTAAGCGGCAGCACATCAGAAATAATCATCAGCTTTTCCAGGGTATCTCGTAGTCGAATATACCCATTAAACTATTAACAATGGGTATCAATTGTGCAGTTGCAGGTAGCAAATGAATTTAAGAACCAGAAGCAAATATATATATCCATATTAAGCCAAGGCTTATGCCGATATCTGTTTGTAAGTGGAACTTTGAGACTGAAGCAACTGCTATTGGCAACTGCCTTTCTCGTCGATTCTCAAGTTGAGTACTTAAGTGAAGCCACTGAGGCAATTTTCGCATAGTGCATTCTTATGTGTGTGTGTGTGTGTGTATGTATGTGAGTGTGTGTATATGTATGTGAGTGTGTGTATATATGTATGTATGTAAGTGTATGTATGTGTGTATTACGTTCTACTACTATTCTATTGAACTCATATATATACTCCTATGTGATAAATATACACATTAAAACATTAAAACATTAATACTTGCTTGCAGTTCCATAAAATCATTGAAAAATAGTTGTCAATGTTGTGGCCGATATACTACTATTTGTATGGATATATCTGAAGGATATGGATATACAACGCATAATATTCATCGATATTCATTATCAGAATCAGTATCCCATAAACTACTGGTTTTATTCAAACATACTATACCAGTTATCAAATGAGCTATTTCTGGTCATGTACTACTACTACTATTCTATTGAACTCATATATATACTCCTATGTGATATATATATACATAAAAACATTAAAACATTAATACTTGCTTGCAGTTCCATAAAATTCTTAAAAAATAGTTGTCAATGTTGTGGCCGATATACTACTATTTATATGAATATATCTGAAGGTTATGGATATACCACACATAGTATTCATTATCGGTAACAGTATCCCATAATCAACTGGTCTCTTCCATTGATAATAACTACGTATGCTCAATGGAAACTCTTGCATTTCTCATAAGCAAAAGCGCCCTTCTCGTCGATTCTCATGTTGAGTACCTAAGTGAAGCCACTGAAGCAAAGATTGCAAAGTGGTTTTTTTTTAAGTGTGTGTAAATGTGAGTATGTTTGAATGCCAGTATGTGTGTAAGTGTATGTGAGTCTGATTTATGATATGTATGTGTGTAAGGTATGTATGTATCTATGTCTGTAATGTATGTATGTATGTATGTATGTATGTATGTATGTATGTATGTATGTGTATGTATGTATGTATGTACTTCTACTACTATTCTATTGAACTCATATATATACGTATGTTTGTATGTATGTAAGTGTATGTATGTATGTATTTACTTCTACTACTATTCTATTGAACTCATATATATACGTATGTTTGTATGTATGTAAGTGTATGTATGTATGTATGTACTTCTACTACTATTCTATTGAACTCATATATATACGTATGTTTGTATGTATGTAAGTGTATGTATGTATGTATGTACTTCTACTACTATTCTATTGAACTCATATATATACTTCTACTACTATTCTATTGAACTCATATATATACGTATGTTTGTATGAATGTAAGTGTATGTATGTATGTATGTACTTCTACTACTATTCTATTGAACTCATATATATACTCCCATGTGATATATATACACATTAAAACATTAATACTGGCTTGCAGTTCCATAAAATCATTGAAAAATAGTTGTCAATGTTGTGGCCGATATACTACTATTTTTATGGATATATCTGAAGGACATGGATATACCACACATAATATTCATAGATATTAATTATCAGAATCAGTATCCCATAAACTACTGGTTTAATTCAAACAAGCTATGCCAGTTATCAAATGAGCTATTTCTGGTCATGTACTACTACTACTATTCTATTGAACTCATATATATATACTCCTATATGATATATATACACATTAGAACATTAAAACATTATTACTTGCTTGCAATTCCATAAAAATCTTAATAAATAGTTGTCAATGTTGTGGCCGATATACTACTATTTGTATGGATATATCTGAAGGTTATGGATATACCACACATAGTATTCATTATCGGTAACAGTATCCCATAATCTACTGGTTTCTTCCATTGATAATAACTACGTATGCTCAATGGAAACTCTTGCATTTCTCATAAGCAAAAGCGCCCTTCTCGTCGATTCTCATGTTGAGTACCTAAGTGAAGCCACTGAAGCAAAGATTACAAAGTGGTTTTTTTTTAAGTGTGTGTAAATGTGAGTATGTTTGAATGCCAGTATGTGGGTAAGTGTATGTGAGTCTGATTTATGATATGTATGTGTGTGAGGTATGTATGTAAGGTATGTATGTAAGGTATATATGTAAGGTATATATCTATGTCTGTATGTATGTATGTATGTATGCATGTATATATGTATGTATATATGTAATGTATATATGTATGTATGTATGTATGTATGTATGTATATACCCTGTATGCGCCATCTAGTGCTTCTTTACTTTAAAGTTGAATATCCTTGAGTTGCCTCATCCGATCTTAACATCGAAACCAGTTTTGGAAACGTCAAGCTTTGCCCTTCCAGTCATGAATTGTGTGTCCAATGGTGGCGGACATTTGTTCGATATTATGTACAAAAAGTAATGTAAATCAAATGGAATAAATCACAATTAATAAATCAACTTTATTTATTGAAATCGGTTAAAGCATTCTCAAGTTATTCAATTGTATAGTACCGAGGCACTAGATGGCGCACCCTGATGTATGTATGTATGTATGTGTATGCAGTTAATAAGTTTATATCATTTAGAATTTGCATGCGTATATATTTCAATTAGAATCGCAAATTTCATCAATAGTTTTACATTAACTTTAATAACTTTAAAAAGGCTCAAATTAAAGTACTTAAAAGCATTTATTCATTTCTATATTCGGTCCTTAAGAAGCTAAGAAAAGAGTTAGGCCCTAATATCGCAGCCTTGGCAGTCGGAGTTGTGTACATAGGAGCCACCTGGGACAGTGCCACTGTAGCCATCGGGTACCACATAGGGATCTCCTCCAGCCTGTGAACGTCCAGCTGCATTGCCACCAGGTAGGGGATGATTGTTCTGTCCATTGATGTGAATGGTGCCCTGTCCCGGTTGACCCTTATACGCCTTGCCGCCCACATATACCGTCTCTGCCACTGGAGGTGAGCAATCCCGGCAGGCGCCATTAATGACCACAGTGCCAGCTGGAAAGTGTATAAGGAAAGCCTTAGAATGTCCTGACATTGGCCAGGGAATGCTTACCCATTGCCATGGCCACAAGGACAGCAAACAGAGCACACAGAAGCAACCTCATTGTTCAGCAAATATCTTACAATCTGAACACAGCTGGCTAGAATCGCGCTTTATATACTCTAGCAACTGCTTGTTATCAGCTGGAAACCAGATTGACATCAGACGCTGTGAAATTCCCAGAATCTCTCGCGGATCACAAAACCGGTTTGCTCCACGCCCCCACCCCAAGGTCAACAGCAAAATTGCAATATAGAACATTGCAGTTCATTTATTAGTCGATATTCTTATTAGACTTTTAAATGATTCCAATTGGTTATTTAGCCGCGTATGTTGCAGCCGACGCAGTCATCGTTGTGGAGTATAGTGCCGGGATAGCCACGGGAATCGATTGTGGTCACTGGACGAGAGCCACCTGACCAACCGCCGCCACCAAAGCCGCCATCAGTTTGGATCACTTGACGCGTATTGCCCCATTGACGCTTGTGGCGATGTCCACCTGAGATGTGCTGGCCACCAGCATCCTGATCTAGACTGAATCCCTCCATGCTGGAGTCATCATCGTCATGAGCTTTTTTGCCCTTCCCCTTGGACTTGGGCTTGGCAGTGGTCGTCGTAGTGTGTCCACCAGTACGTTTACGTCCAGTGGCCGGACCCGGCTTATGTGTGGTGGTAGCCCGTGTCTCGGGTCCAACACAGTCCACACAGGCACCCTTGATAGTCACCTTGCCAGCTAAAAGAAGTAATCAGTGAAATTGTCTGGCTTATGACACTGGCACACACACACACAGACACTAACCTCTAGCATAGACGGCCAACATGGCCAACACGCAAACAGTTAGAAACGTTAACGTTAACAGCCTCATTTTGTTCACTTTAACTTGACACTCTGCTCGCTGCAACGAATCTTTTATACTGACGTCTTGATTGAGATTGAGATTGAACTGAGTTATTCAAGCGATCAACATATATTATATTGAGTGTATGCATATATATATATAGATAGTATATACTTGTATAGTATACGGAATTGCCCAGATTATGAATACATTGACAGCTAGTAAACAAAGCTGAAACCCAGAAACCTTTGAGTCGATCGACAGATAGTAACTTTGTAGTATAGATTTCAATGTAAATGCGCAGTAAACAGGTAATCGACAGAATCTTTATATACATAATGTACTATATATACTTATATACACTATATACTTGACCTAGTTGATAGTGTGATAGGCATAAACCGAGTGCTAAATGTAATTAAAACAATGTTTTGGGTATAATCAGAGCCTTTTTAAGCAGAACTAGGGATCAGGCAGCTACTACATGGGATTTTCCTATGTCTCTTATCAGGTTTCTACAGCAGCACTAGGCCACAAATAGAGAGAGAGAGCAGCACTATTCCCAGCTATTGCCTTAGCTCAATGATAATCCCAGCTTGTTGACGTCGACTGGAATTCCCAGTTGTAATATGCCGATGCCCATATAAGATCGTAGCTTAGTTGAAACCAGCATCAGTTCAACACAATCCTCAGTAGAACATTCAACATTAACACGATGAAAATCTTCTCAGTTGTCTCCATCTTTGTGCTCGGTCTCTTGGCTTTGGCCAGTGGTAAGTAGCTATAGCTAAATAAAGATGTGGCTATAAAACTATAATGGGAACTTAATCTTTGAACAGCTGTTCCACTGTCGCCTGATCCTGGAAATGTGGTCATCAACGGTGACTGCAAATACTGCAATGTCCATGGAGGGAAGTAGACGGATCTCGTCTAGAACTTTTATATAGTTTACTTCAATTGGTTGGCACAATATATTTATGTTCACATTGCGTACAAAATTTAACCCTAGAATGTAAATAAATAAACATGTATAGAAAATCTTAAATTTGTATTTGTTTTGATTTGATTTCACCTATAGTTCAATATAATACCCTAAGCCTAGTCTCTGGTATAGATCTATCCCAGAGGCTGCGCGACACAGAAATTAAAATGCAATCAATTTGTTGTTTTGATTATCGGAATCTATTATTAAACAGCTAAATTACCGCCTCCTATCAATGGGCAAGTCAATGGCCAGCCATAACTCAATGTGACCCATCAAATTATCATATTTCATATATCACATATCATAGGATGAAAAACCTTTAGTTTTAGCCTAAGGTAGCTATAAAAGAGAGAGGCTGGCTCGTAGAAAGCGTCAGTCTCAGTAGAAGAATCTACAGGATGAAATTCTTTAAGGTTCTCTCCATCTTTGTGCTTGGACTCCTCGCTCTGGCCAGTGCTATGTGGCGTTACCTATAAAGATGAGTCAACGGCTCCATTGATCCCAGTAATATTATCATTAACTAAAGTCTTAGATCATGATATATATTAGGTCTGACTTGGAGAAAACACATATAACATAAGTTATTTTTTATTATTATATATTAAATGGCAATAAATATAGATAGAAAATGTATTTATTTATATAGTTTGCTTTTCATTAACATTGATAAAGAATCTAGTACAGATTTATATGCTTTAAAAGTATATATTTACTTGACCTTTGGTCATCTGTTGGCATTATAATGAAACTATCAATTGTTCTCTTGCTACCAGAAAAAACCCACAATTACTTTTTATATTAATATTAATATATAGCTGTAGAAAGCATCAGTTGAATCCAAGTCTTAGAAGAAGAATCTACAGGATGAACAACGTACTCGTACTCCTGGCACTGGCCAGTGGTAAGTAGCGGATCATCTACAGATTGGAGCAATATAATGACAGCTGCTCCTCGCTCTTCGAATTGATAAGGATTGTGTGGATTGCCCTATAATTGAGCATGATACCAAATGATTGGATATATTCCTTGGCATATCTATTCTTATTCTAAGAAGATAATCTTGGAGCTCAGTAAGTAGATAAATAATATATATTAAAATGTAATATGATTCCAATTCTTATATATCAATCGATCATAGAACTCAGTTAGCGTATAGTAAAGCCTTTAATCAATATATTTAATTTATAGTCACGTCATATAGTAGATTTGTTATTATAATTCTGATAGCTTTCCCAGAACTTTATGTTTTCGCACTGAATTCCAAGCTATGCGCTTAATTGATTCATAAAATGCAGCGTAAAACAAGTTTTAATTAATACTCGGAAATCGCCAGTCTTCAGACGGCATTAAATCAAGTTTTATGTAGAATAGAAACAACGACATTGATTAAATGCGATTATGTGCCGGACTGGGAAACACCCTGGACAGAGAGTTGAAGATTAGTCTGAAGCCTTCGGGCTTGAGTCTTACCCTGAAACATAATACAATTCTAATCTGGCGTCTTATCAGCTTTCAGTTGAAGTGCTCCGAACAACGACGTAGGTTTATACTACACTGAACAGGAATATATATAGTTTATACATATACAAAGATATATTGAAAGTTTCGCCTTTTCCTTTCAATTCATTCGATGCGAGGTATAAACTTAAAACGTATTTGCGATCAATTTGCATATACGTCTATATGTTTCTGTATATATATATACAATATCTGAACACTCTGCTATTTGAGCTCAATTCGTTTGTTTTTCACTCAATGCAACAACGCAATAGGGAAAATTGCAATCTCAATTGGCACACGTGTGGGCTCTGGCTGGGCAATTCCAAGTTCGAATCGATAGTTTGTTGATAACAGCGGACACATTGAGCTGGTCGGGCTGCAGCCTGGACTATAAAAGCCATTGAAGCTTACAGATTAGACATCAGTTATATAGCAAGTCTACTTAAGTCTTTACCGGAGTTAAGCAAAAACAAGACAAACGTCAATATGAAGTTCTTATCGATTGCATTCCTGCTCGGCCTTTTGGCTCTGGCCAGTGGTAAGTGCCAGGACGAGACACGAAACTGGGATGAATCGAAGCTATAATCCTACTCTTGATCTATTCACAGCTTCACCTTTGAGTCCTGGCAATGTCATCATCAACGGTGACTGCAAGGTCTGCAATGTGCGTTCCTAGGAGTAAGGATGCAGTCAGGATGTCCAGATGCTCCTTGGAGCAGCTACACACCAGCCATAGCCAATCATCATTTAGTCTACAATGTAATAAATATATATACTATATTAAGTAAATACCTCAGAGAAGTGAAAAAAATAGAAAAACATGTCTAATAAAATCTAATTGCAATAACAAAAACAAAAATAAAAACTTTAAAACAAATTTTATTTGTAATTTCTAATTTAAATTGTCTATGTGAAAGGTTAGCCAAAAAGCTCATTTATAACCAATATATATATATATATATACAAAATATGTGACTTTGTTTTAGTTTTAGTTGGGCAATTAATTCCATTAAAATGAGTTCATTTTCCACAGCTAAAAAGGTCATTTTTGTTTTTATTTGATACAAAAACAAATTGCTAATGAGCTGGGAAAATCTAAAACATTTTGCAATCTCTACAGTTTGCATACTATATATATATATATATATAATCTACTATTACTTATAATCACATTTGTGTCCCATATATAGGTGCAGAGCTAAAGCCTCGACGACTCAGATCGTTGCGAGCATTTAACTGAATATGAAATCAATAAAATTTTCACTGCTGCTTTTCGCCTGCGTTTTGGCTGTGGTTTGCGGTAAGCAAAAAATCTGTTTTATCAGCTTGTGTACTTATATGTTCATTATTGTATTTGTCTTTGGTTTTTCCAGCTACACCTGGTAAGGTGATTATAAACGGAAAATGCGTAGACTGCAATCGTCCGGAGGGGGATTCTGGTGTGGTTTTTCCGGAGGAGTTGCCTCGCTCGGCGGCTGCGGGTCAGAGTTTAACAGCTGGCGCCTTGGCTTTTGGTCTTCTATATTATTCTATAAGCTTATTTCAACGCAATGTGTTCAACTAACTGACAACTATTAAATAAAGGTTATGAAACGTAGTAAGCCTTACTCAAAATGGTGAATAACATTTGAGATAAACAAATTGTAGACTGTTTCAATGATTGCATTAATCATTTGTCATTTGTCATAAATAAGAATGCAATCACTCTCTCTCTCTCTCACTCCCTCTCTCCCTCTCCCTCTAGCAGTTACTCTCTTTCCATTTACTACGTTGTATGTTTAACTATGCCAATTTTTATAGCTTCGCTTTTAAATTGCATCTCAAACTCGTAAATAGTTTTCTTTAGCAGCGACAAAGTTCCACATATTCGGGCTTCACTGTACACCCATTCATATGCACAGTTAAATAACAACTTTATACAGCTCATCAATGGCGTCACATGTAGCTTATCTATTGGAAACACTCAATTGCAAAGGGGTTTTTCCTACCTGTCGGTTTCTATGGAAAAAATCTATGAGCCGTTCTGCTATATAAGCAGTTCGTTCGGTTCCAATTGCTTCAGTTGAACTGGAAACTATATAGAGAAATGAAGTGTCTGTCGATTATATTTGTGCTGGGTCTCTTGGCTTTGGCCAGTGGTAAGTAACAGGAATAGTCTATATATCCTTTGGACACTCCAAGCTCAAACGGCACATTTGCTTTTCCAGCATCGCCCTTAAATCCTGATGTGATAATCAACGGCGATTGCCGCAAATGCAATGTTCACGGCGGATAAGGATTCAACCCATCTCCGATCAGCTACTATAAGGATATATCCCAACTCCGATCAGCTACTATAAACTATGGAGTATACTCGCAACTCAAGCATACAAATTTGGTGATTCAAAGCAAAAAAAAAATTAACTTAAAATAAACGTGCACAAAAAAATGAATTTTGTTTCTTCTTGGGAATAAACACACATAATATATATGTATTCGATACATAACTTTATTATTTTATATATATAATAGAATAATTTATAGCTTAGCTACTTACTTATGCCTAATATAGGTATAAATTCCGTTTAATAGTTCTGGATTGAAGCCATAAACTTACCAAGGCTAACGACAGCCACTTCATGTTGTTAATAGGATTGGCTTTTATATGCGATTTACAGCTTGAAACTGTTTATGAAATCCAGCTGACATGGCACTTTATAGTAAATATATAATATATATATAAACAGTACTTAAATCGGACCTGTTACTTTATACTTTTATTCATCTGGAACGACGCTTTTAAATGCGCACTTCTCGTTTCTATTTAAACTATTTTTACTATCAGTTAGTTCAAGTCTGGCGTTTATACTTATACTAAATAACATATTACCTTGACCGTTATTGCTATTATATGGTATTATATGTCTACAGCTATATACGATATATAATTCGGCTAAGTATCAAGCTTTTATACCAGATCTATAAGTTGCCTTTGGCTTTCTCTAATTAGTATATAAAATTCAATCTCAATTGATAATCTATGCGTAATCCATTGATGCTATATACAGCATTATAGTATTATAAGTTTGATATGTAAATCAGTTGGGGATTATATACATATATATATACATATATAAGAAGTATACTTGGATAATACCCGCTTCTCCCTGTAAGCCTTAAGACAAGACATTCCTTTAGCTCTTTCTACAAATGCGATTTTCTACAATTTTCCTTTTGTTTTAAGTTAAGCTCCTTAAGAGGAAATCCATTTACGTTTTCCTAAGAGTATATTTAATACTTATAATAACATATAATATATATAAATAGCTGAACTCTTCTGATCCGACCGACTTAAAGCTTAGATTAAGATTACAAACAAAAACCGAGCAGCACTTTGAGCTGAGGAGTTGCTCTGAAATCTTATAAATAAACTAAAGCAGACTAAATGGAAATCAAGTGAAATCAATATAAATTATAAGATATATATATATATGTAAGGTATGTAGTATATATAGTGCTTACATCATGAAACATATTTACATATTCTATATAGAAAGTTCTGCAACGAAAAATTTGCCGCAAAATTTGCTTAAAGCGCAAAATTTAAAGTTCTAAATGCGTAGAAAAACGAAAAGCAGCGTGTGTTGTAAGTGTGTGTGTGTGTGTGATAGAGTGTGTGTGTGTGTGAGAGTGTGCGTGTGTGTATCTGTATCTATATCTATAAAAGGTAAATGGACGTGTTTGTGGTTGAATTCATTTTCGCAGGGGAAAAGTTGCGTTCATGTTTTGTGTGCGTGTGTGTGTGTGTGTGTGCGTGTGTGTGTGTGTGTGTGTTTGTATTTTTCTGTGTTTGTGTGTGCCTGCTGTTGGTTGGCAATTAAGCCAATGAAGCATTAAAAACACCAGCCAAGGGCGTAAGCCATGTAAAGTGAACTGGGATCGGGAATGGTACTGGAACTGGCGCACTTACACCGAGAATGGGATTGGGATGGGGATTGGGATGGGGATTGGGATGGGGATGGGGAGTGGGTGCTGCTGTCATGGCTGCCCGTGCGGCTCTTACAGATTGGCTTTAGGTGGATTAGCGCTGATGTTGCCAGTGCCACTGCCACAGTCCGTGCCACATTTGTCAACGTAAAAGGCATTACGCTTAAATGAACCCATGCACATGCATAAATACGTAAATACGTAGAAAAAGCCAACCCTGGCGCATAGTCGACACGTGTGTGTTAACAATTTAATTACGGCAAACAACACACACACACACACAGCTCTCTCTCTCACTCTCTCTCTCTAGCCAGCAGATGTTCGCCGAGGATGTTGCCCAAAAAGTTAATCACCCAATCGACGGGGAGGTCAGCTGAATTAAAGACTTACACAGCAAGTTTAAGCAATTTTCGATTTAGGGGAAGGCCACAGAGCCATTAGCCATCACTTTGTTTCTGGAGGAGAGGGCAGGGGAGCGGGGTGTGGCTGGAGCAGGGGACAGAGGACTGAAGCATGTGCTGGGCGTTCCTTTGGGGATTGGGCCTATTTACTCAAGCTGGTGTGAAAATATGCCATGACTGTGCACACTAAAATTTCCTGTGTGTGTGCAAACATGTCGGAGGCAAACACAGACAAACACACGAACACACATACTAACACATACAATCATAAAGTTAGTTCTGAATGTGTGTGTCGCAGCTGAAATGCTCTGCAGGCTTTGAGATGTGGTTTCAGGCGTGGAAAAGGCAGCTTGATTCATGTTAGTCAAAGATAGATAAATAAAACTTACATAGCACTGTTAAGCTCACACTGTTAAGCTCATACTGTTAACATTCACACTGTTAACGTTCCATATCAATGTTAGCTACTTTCCTTTTAAAAGTTCTTGCGACTCTTATGCTTCCCCTATGAAAGTAGATTTTAGTTGCAAGAAGTCTTCAATACCCGCTAAGAACTCATAAATATACCCTTTACACACACATATAATACATATACATGTACATACATATACTTAAGTATATAAAGTAAGTATACAGTACATGCTCAGAAGTCAAAAAGGGCAGGGAATTATTTCTTGGCAGCTGGGGCACTATTAGTTTATTATTACAACCAGCGTTTTATTGTCAACCTGTGGAGTATGTGTGTGTGGTGTGTGTGCGTGTGTGTATCGGAGAGTGGGCAACTGGGCGTGTCCATGAACATGTGTGCACTTTACTGGCTGTTTGCTTAAGCGTCTGTGCATAGTCATATTTGAATTATTCTGTTGATTTCCCAGTTTTGCTGTTCTTGTTTTCTGCGGTTAGTTTTATGGCTTTGCCATGTGTGTTAAACTGACTGTGTGTGTGTGTGTGTGTGTGTATGAGAGAGAGAGAGATAGGAGAGATAGAGCGTGTGTGTATTTGTGCTGTTTTTTCGTACATTTTCCATTGCTGCCGAGCGGAAGAAGATATTTTTTGTTGCATCTTTTCGGCGCAACATAAAAACTATCTGCACACGCGGCGTATGCGTAATATGTGTATCTGTGTTTGTGTGTGTGTGGTTCTTTATGCAAAGCAAAATCTTAGCCGTAAAACCATAAAACATTTAAGCAGCTAACAGTGAAATGAACACATTTTACAGGCGCTGCTGCTTCGACTTCGAGTGCCTTTCCGCCTGGCTTCACTCCAAGCCCTGGGGACAAATCTATTAGGGCAAGCGGCAAGTGGCAAGTGGCAAGCGGCATGTTGCAGGCGGCAAGCAGCGACCGCCTGTTGTGACTGTCGGTGACTGTGCGAAATGTAATTACTAAAAGGATTTGCTTAAGCACTTGAGAGCTGCCACTTGCGGATAACTTAAGGATGCAGGCGACGAACAGCAGCTTAATCGTAAATTGCGAAAATGCAAAAAAAAGCTCAAATGTGTTTTTAGCCAGCAACTGAAGAAGGAGAAAAAGCAGAAGAAGTCAACTGCCACATAATTCTGCAAATAAATTTGCTGACCCCAAACAAAAGATAAACAGAAAACTGAACACATTTCCGTGCGCTTTTCCCTCTTCCCCTTCTCAATGCCACGTGAGCGAAATTGCTAATCAACTGTCAGGCCAAAGAGGGTTAAGGAAATGGAGAAAGGACACCCTCATCTTTAGTCCTTGATGCTCTTTGTGGATTTGTGTGTGTGTGTGTGGCAGCAACATCTCATCAGCTCAGTTGAAGCATTGCCAGCAACTGCTTTAATGTATTCGGCATTTGACTAGAAAATATTATTGGCATTATTTTTTTCTTGAATTGGGACGAAGAGTGTGGCGAAGTGTGTGTTATTACTTGTGCCTTCTTCTTCTTGTGCCTTGTTATAAAATTACCTTGTTTAATATATATATAAGATATGTATTAGATATATATTAGATCGCTAGATTTCGATATTTCCTATACTTAGTCTAGGGCTGAAAAGCAACCAAAAGTTTCTTTCTTGTTTTTCAAGTTCAAACTTCTTTTTCTCAATGTAAACACCTCAGTTAAAGCCTAATAAAACTGGATTATTTGCATCCAAATGATAATAATAATGCTCTTATGACAATCATCATTGATGGTTACATTATCAGGCTAGAGTGGAGAAGCTATGAAAAGTTCAGATACTATCTAAGATTCTGGCTTTCCCAATCAACTTAAAAGCTATCGCCAGTTACCAATGTCAGAAGTCCAGGTTCAACGATAGATACAACCTTAAATCCGACTTTTCATCCTATTTGCTCCAATTTTTGTTTGTTATTCAGATATTTTTCATAGACTCTTGATTTCTGGAAGTCAGCACTGCTCTTTTATATACACCCCAACCTGATAGTTCCACCAATTCTTTACCTCAAAGATGGGCGCTTCCTAATGATTCATGATAATCGTTTGGCTGTTTGGACATTCTCTCGAAGCTTTTGGTAAGTCTGAAATGATAACAGAGCTGAAATTGTTAAGTATATATTTATATTCCTATATGCAGCTTATGTTAATTAAAAAAAGTTTATTTAAAAATGAATTTGTTCTGTTGATTTTTGAGCCCTGTTTTTATACTCTTTATTATAAAAGTTTGCTTAATCATTTCCAATATTTTCCGATGCGAGATACAAAACTTATCCTATGTCTATATAAATCTTAGCTTTACAGCCTAAGCTGACTTTTCAAGGAACTATATTATATATTATATATTATATGTTTTGTTTAGGTAGCAGATCGAGCTTTGGTTAGAGATTGTTTCATATGCTCCTAGAGTATATTAAATTATAAAATGAAAAAAATACTAAAATTGATCTTAGTTTATCACACATTAATTAGCTACATACATATATATATATATATAGACTAAGTACGTATATATGTCTATTAGATTAATAAAATATATTGTTTATAATAATAAAAATAATAGGAACAATCTGACTCTGCAAAGCTTAAACCAAAAATAGTATTTCTTGTGCTGAAAAGAACCCATAAATTACTTATAATGTCGCAGAATTTCCCAGAAATATTCTGAATTTGGAGAATAAAGAATCTCTTCTTGAATGAACAAACAACATGTGCTCCAAAGCTCCTCTTATCGCATAGATTGTTTGTCACTCTCCTCGGCAGCTTTGGATTAGCTGCTGTTCCTATCAGCACGAAATGCTTCAGTCTACAATCGAATCTCAGAGTAAGCACAACGTTGGAATCTTAGAACAAAAGCGCACACACATGTCTCCCGGATGTTGGGTATTCCTTGGAGCTCTGCTCTGCCTGGGCTGGTGTCCTGCCAGCCTGGCAGATGTGGGTAAGCTGGTCTGCTACTACGATGCGTCGAGTTTTCTGCGAGAAGGTGAGGCATGCTGTCTGTTCATAATCTAATTGTGTCAAATGGTGGGGTCAGTGGGTTATCTTTGTTGTGCGAGTGTGTGTGTGTGTGTGTGTTGACTGCTGATTGTGTGTTTATTTTGCTTTTGCATAGGCCCTGGACAGCTTTCGCTGAGGGAACTGGAGCCAGCTTTGGGCTTTTGCAACTATTTGATGTACGGCTATGCGGGCATCGATGCGGAGACCCACAAGATTAAGAGCCTCAACCCGGAGCTCAGCTATACCCAGCAGCATTATAGCCACATAACTGCCTTCCGCCAGAAGTTTCCCCATCTGCGCATTCTACTCTCCGTGGGCGGCGATCGGGATCTCAATGCTGAGGGCGTGGCCGACACCAGCAAGTATCTCAGCCTGCTGGAGCAGCCGGACAGCCGGAACACCTTCAAAGCCAGCGTTAGCGCCGAGCTGACGAAATATGGCTTCGATGGCCTGGACCTGGCCTGGCAGTTTCCCAAGCTCAGGCCGAAGCAGTCACAGGGTGCACTAAAACGTGCCTGGAAATCGTTCAAGGGCTGGTTCAGCAGCTCCTCCATAGACGACAAGGCCGAGGAGCACAAGGCCCAGTTTGCATCCTTGGTAAGGGAATTGCGCCTGGAGTTGCAGAAAAATGGAAAGCAGCTAACACTCAGCATGCTGCCACATGTGGATCCAGCACGTAAGTCCAACCACAAACTGTCCACTTATCCCAACTAATTGAAGATACTTTCCTAATCTTGCAGTCTTCATTGATATACCCTCGGTGATGTCCTTTGTGGACTTTGTCAATCTGGGCACCTATGACTATCAGACACCCGAACGGGATCCAAAGACGGCGGATCTGCCTGCACCACTCCATGCCATGTACGACCGGGATGCCACACACAATGTGCAGCACCAGGTGCAGTATTGGCTGAACAACACGGCGAATGCACAGCAGCTGATCATCGGCGTTCCCAGCTATGGCCGCGCCTGGCAGATGAGTCGGGACTCCGGCATCACAGGATTCCCACCCATACCCGAGTCGCAGGGCCCTGCTCCGGCGGGCAAGCAAACATTCACGCCCGGTCTGCTTAGCTGGCCCGAGATCTGTGATCTGCTGCAGCATCATCTGGGACAAGGAAGGGACGCAAATGCTGAACACCTGCGCAAAGTGGGCGATCCAACAAAACGTTATGGCATCTATGCCTATCGTGCTGCCGGTGATAATGGCGAACCTGGTCTCTGGGTGGGCTACGAGGATCCCACAACGGTGGCCATTAAGGCCAGCTTTGCGCTCTCCCACAGCTTGGGCGGTGTCGCCCTACATGACCTATCCATGGATGATTTCCGTGGTCAGTGCGCAGGCGAGAAGTATCCAATCCTTCGCAGCATCAAATTCAAGCTATAAACTCCAGAAACTGTTCGTAAGTAAAGACAAATCGATTTTGTATCTTGTTATAAAGTTTATTTCATATTAAACGCAGATAATGCCTGGATTATAGTTATTTTATACCTGAACAATCATATTGTATAATAAAGTTATATAAGCAAGGAAAATCGTTTATAGATAGTATAGTATATAAGTATATAGGAGATATCATATAAGAGACTTCTATCTATATCTATATACTATATACACAGTCGCGTCGCGATAGATTGAACTAAGTAAAACCTCTCCTGTTCAACTTAACGAATTGTTCACGCTATCGCGACGTAATCAAATCTCAAATGAACTTTCAATGTTTTGTAGCATATTCAAAATTCAAAGATTTTTTTCATATCATCATCATATCAGACATTCAGTCGTGTCTGAGTATAGTGAACGCCTCGATAGTGTGAACACCCAAATTTGTTTTAATGATGTCTTGAATTCATATACACAAAGTGTGTTTTAAGCAAACAAAACAAGTTTTTCAGCATAAATTTTAACCTCGATATAGTGAACAACCTGAATACTATGAACAGGCCTTGTAATAAGTAGTTCACTATATCCAGACACGACTGTAATACCGATTCAGAGCTATAGTACTCAATAAAATTCCATTTAAATTCAATTTATATTTAATTGCATTTACAGTTACGTTCAAAAAAATAGTAGCACAGCAGTTAATTACATTTACAGTCGGTTTTTGGCCATGTATAGATACGCTCAAAGGATTCATGTGCATAGTTTAGTTAGAATTAAGTTCACAGTACTATTTTATTGAACTTTAAAATTTCCTATCATTTTTTTTTAATAAGTCTCATGCTAGTTTTATAGCTCTACCTGCTCAAATTGTGTTAAACTTATGATTTCACTACTCACAACTTTCTTCCAGTACTATTTTTTTGAACGTAACTGTATGTCGAAGCTTCTTTCTAACAGCAGTTCTTATTTTAGAGCATTAAAGTCTTAAAGTTGTCATTAAGCTTAAGCTTAAAGCTTTTTGTCCCGAGGATTATATCAGAACATCAACGCGAACTCAAAGTTAGAGCAGCGAGTGGGTGAGAGAGAGAGAGAGAGAGGGAAGTGAATTTCAAAGGATGCCTAAAAGTATGCTTCAATAAATTGATACAGTGGTAGAAAGGCAAACGTGAAAACCAAAGAAAATGGGGGACAGTAAAAGCGTTAAAAGTAAAATGCAAAAAAATGCGAGCATTAGGGCTTATGTGGAAGGTGTGGCAGGTGATGCATAAGGCTTGACAGCTACCTGGACGCAAAGTGGGCGAGACGACATCAACGTCGACGCTGTGCAAAGTAAAAGTTGAAATTAAACCAATTAGTTTGCTGCTACCGCCGTGCCGCCGTTGCTCTGCAATGAGGCGCATAAAAGCGTAAGCGTAAGCGTACGGCGTGACTTGGGGGTTGCGTGATAAGGAATGCAAGGGTATGGGAGGGGTGTGGCGGGGTGCCGCGGGCGGCTGAGGGTGCTTGGCACTGCGCGCACAGCCAGTTATTTGGGCAAGTTCCTTGCCATTTGTATTGAGAGTGTTTAACACGATGTCCTCTTTGCGCACCTGGCAGTCCCTGTTCAAACCAGCTCTCAACCCCCCCACCGCCCACTCCCCAAACTCAAAGCCAACTCCGAAGGGCTGGCGGCGTCATAAATTAATTATGATTTAACAACTTTAGCATGCAAGGCACGGCACGGCACTCCACAGGAAAACTTTGCGCTTTTCATTTTCTGCGTCTCTTTTAAGAGCAGCAAAATTTTTAATTTTAATGAGCGCAAAAAAGTTTTAAAGTTTTCCAAACATAATTTTACCCTGAACTGTGCTGAAACCCCAAAAGGGGTATATAAAATAATGTAAAAAGAAAATTATATCTGAATTTACAAAGTTACCAACTTTATGCAAAATATAACATATATAAAGCTTTACCCTAACTATATATTATCCAGATTGATGGATGAGGTATTTCGACGTCGACTATCGACAGAATATGATAAGCATTGAGGCTGGTAATGCGAGTGGGACAAAGGTTAATGCAAATTTTGTGGCTTGCTGAGTTATATATATATGTATATATATATATATATTTGTGAACTTTATTCAAATCGCGGTTACATGGAAAAGAGATAATGAGCGCCTGTAATTGGGTTGATGACTCTACTGCTTGCCAGCTCCGCTTTTGATGTCCTCGAAGGCCTTTTGCCAGAGCTTGTCAAACTGTTTGGGCAGCTTGGCGCGTACGCGCTCTGCCAGGATCTGGGCTCCTTTTAGGTTGGCCTGCTCGTAGTATGGCAGCGCAGAGATTCGGGTCAGCCAGGCGCTTAGGTTGGGATACTTGGCAGCTTCGACAGGTGCATAGCTCAGGTGCAGAGTGCTCAGTGTGGCAACTATGCTGAAATCAGCAATGGTCAGGTGCTCACCTGCCAGATAGGCATGTCCGGTCAGGAACTGTTCCAGCAGCGCGTAGGCCTCGTGCAGTTGAGCGATGTTCGCCTTGGGCAGCTCCGTGACGTTCTCCTTGAAGAGCAGACGATGCAGCTCCTTGAAGTAGATGAAGAGCACACCGGACTCAAAGTGCAGACGCTGATCGACAATGGCGCGTTGCACTGGCTCCCGAGGATACAGTGCATCATCCTTGGCATACTTCTGCACCAGGTAGCCAGCTATGGCATGCGAGTCCCAGATGCAGTCATCGCCATCCTCCAGCATGGGCACCGTATGCTGTGGATTCTTGCGTACATAATCCGGCTCCAGATGCTCCCCAGCCTGCATGTCCAATTGCCGGAACTCATGCTCTAGCTCCAGAGCGCGCAGCGTGAGGAGCACAGCTCGCACAGGTGGACTCGCCTCTGTTCCGTACAGTATGAGTACCATGCTAAAGGATCTACGGAATAGCTAGCTAGTTTTCAGATTCTGTGGCTGCTTCCAGGGGAGGCGACCAAGTTCCAACTGACTTCAAGCAGCCGGCGCAGAAACTGATTTTAAGCATAAGATTAGATAAGATTAGATAGCAGAAGTACGGCTAGTAGGGAAGCAGTAGTACGGGTATAAAACAAAGACGTCATAATGCTGCAAGTTTAAGTAAAAGTTTCAGTTTTTGCTTGATTGTTTATTAATGCTGTAGATAAGTGGCAGTGGCAGTGCCACAGGCCCTGTCACTATCTATGTATACAATTGCGTCAATATTTGAACAGAGCTCTGGGCGTATGTCAAATGACGGAATGCGGGCTACGCCCCAATACCTCCGTACAGCTTTAAACACGGATACCAATTGATACCCACGACTCTAGCCGCTTGCGTGTTTCAAATGAATAAATATTTCAAGACCTAATTTCAATATACCCTATACTTAAAAGGGTATCGGTTCGCTGGGTACCCTACGCCTCATTAGGCGAGATCATTATCGAAATGATCAACTCATTTCCTTCCTGCCCGCAAAGGTAGATCATTGTAAGACCTCGGAACATGTCCAACTATATATAATCATATCCCAGAATCAATATACCCCTAATTGGCAAATTTAAGTTGCGTGTTGTGTGTCCTTAGACTTGTCGTTGAGGTAAACCACAGCCCTGAGAATAATTACCACCCTCTGGGGTGAGTTTAAGTGAATGGCTAATGTACACTTACGTGTCCTTTGCTCAACTCCGTCTAAGGGGTATATAAGGCCCTAGCTCCTTAGCTGCTCATTCAGTTAAAGTTTGTTACAACCGCCGGAATATGGGTAAGATTTCATTATATGGACCGGATGCCAGTCCGCCAACTCGGGCCTGTTTGCTTACCCTCAACGCACTGGAATTGCCCTACAAACACATCCAAGTCAATCTGCTGGGCGGTGAGAATATGACACCTGAGTTTCTCGAGAAGAATCCGGTGCACACGGTGCCCGTGCTGGAGGACAACGAGCTGTGCATCTTCGAGTCGCATGCCATAATGGCATATCTGGTCACCAAATATGCCAGGAACAGTGAGCTCTATCCAAGGGACCTCAAGAAGCGAGCCATTGTGGATCAGCGCCTACACTATGATTCGGGTCCCATGTTCACTGGTGGCCTCTCTAACATAGTGCGGCCTGTGCTCTTTCTAGGCGAAACTAGCATTAGCAGGTCGAAATTTGCTCGGCTGCCTCCGATCTACGACATGGTGGAGACTTTCTTGGGGGACAGCGATTATATTGCAGGCAACGAGCTGACCATAGCTGACTTTAGCTACTTGACCACACTCTGCAGCTTGGACGTATTCGTGGAGCTGGACACAGCTAATTATCCAAAGATTGCCGCCTGGATGGAGCGTCTCAAGGAGCTGCCCTACTACGAGGTCCATGCCAAAGGAGCTGCAATGTTCAAGGGTTTAATCGAGTCGAAGAACTTTCCCATTGAAGATTAGTTCGCAGTTAAAATGGAAACCGGTTTCAATTTCATATTTAACTTCTCTGTTTGAGGCCTAATGAAAAATAGTCGAGTCAGCGTTAAAATAAAGTTAAGTCTCAAATTTCAAAGAAAAAGCAGCAACAATAATTTATTCTTCGCTGTAAAATCAGTTTCTTAGCTGAATAAATTTACATGTTAACTAAACTCGTAGAACACAAATGTATTTAATTATATTTTATTCATAATAAACGAGCACAGTTTAATTAATAATTATAGAGAAAAATTTTACTATAATTAAAAGCTGATTTAATTGCTTTAATGGCGCTAAAAAATACTGAAAATATCAATTATTTCTCTAACCATTTGAGAACTCAACAGCTGTCATCGAATTATGATTAATCTCTTTTTAGTTAACGTTTTTATTATATATAATATATAATGTGGGTTATCAGCTTGGCTCCATATAAAGACGTTAACTCTCCCTTTCCCACGGTCAGTTGAAATTTATATAGAGACCCCTTTGCGGCTTTTTTCCTCCAGTGCAGTTAAACTAAATCTGGCAGCTCTTGAGATACCCTATGAATATGTGCAGGTAAATCTCTCCAAGGGGGAGCAACTTCTACCCACAGATGGAAGAGCATGCATCCGGGACTCTCATTCCATTATCTGGTGAGCAAATATGGCAAGGATGACTCGTAACCAAAGAGAGGCTTACGACTCTGTGAAGACTTTCCTTAAGGAGCACGACTGCATTGCTGGGAATCACTTGACCATTGCGGACTCTAGTCTCATCGAATCGATTACATCGCTGGAAGCCTACCTGAAAATTGATGTGAAACTGAAAGTATGGATTCAGCGCTTGAAGAAGCTTCCTTACTACGTGGAGCATGAGAAAGGACTTCAAGGCTTTTTAGCTCTCATTAAAAGTGTAAATATTCATGTGGAAAACTAAGACTGCGTTTAAATAAATGATAGGAAAGTGAAAATTCAAAGGGTATCGGTGAGGTGCACATAGTTTATCAATCAGATATGCTGGTTAAATCGGAAGATAAGAAAGTACTTATAGTACTCGTGACTACTTTCTATATTTTCTAGGAGTTTCGATAGCAATTCCTTAATGTAACTCTTCAATCATCAGTTACTTTTTCATTAGTATAAAGAAGTTATCTATCTATATCTATATAATATTTGTATATCCTTGAACAGATCAGAGTGTGGTACCATATGTACCCTTTGATGCATATATAATAGGTACACACAGGTCCTTTAGCCATATCTGTCTATTAAAAATTGAGTTGCACGAGCCAAGGTTTGGTTGGGCAGGTGGACTGGGTAGAAATTACGCACTGTCCTCGCAATCTACGTCTGAGGAGCATATTCGAGTTTCGCACGGTGCGTCCTTCGATTTTCTGTTTTTGTAAACAACATTTTAAAGGATTTCTGCCAGCTGCTTAAACGGTTTGTTTTGACTGACGTGTCCTTTGGTTGACACTGGCTACGTTTCCCATGACTGCAAGTAGTATATAAGGTGCTGATACCTTAGCCTGCAAGTCAGTTAAGGTTTTCAAGTGTTGGCGTATTATGGGCAAAATTTCATTGTATGGACCGGATGGCAGTCCGCCAACTCGGAGCTGTTTACTTGTGCTCAACGAACTGGAGTTGCCATACAGGCATATCCAAGTCGATGTGATGAGTGGTGAGCATTTGGCTCCTAAGTTTCTGGAGAAGAATCCTCAGCACACGGTGCCCGTGCTGGAGGATAACGATCTGTGCATCTGGGACTCGCATGCTATAATGGCATATCTGGTTACCAAATATGCCAAGAATGGTAAACTGTATCCGAGTGACCTGAAGAAACGCGCCATTGTGGATCAGCGCTTACACTATGATTCGGGTCCCATGTTTTCTGGCGCTCTTTTGCCTATAATAAAAACGATCATTGGGCAAACGGTCGTGGAGAAGTCTGCAATCAATGAAGTGGCTAAGGTCTATGATATGGTAGAGATTTTCTTGGCCCATAACAATTATATCGCAGGCAACGATCTGACCATAGCTGACTTTAGCTTCTTGACTTCGATTTCTGCCCTGAATGTATTCTTGGAGCTCGACACTGGTAAATATCCAAGGATTGCCGCCTGGTGGAAGCGTCTTAAGAAGCTATCCTATTACGAGAAGGCCAATGGAAAGGGAGCCGCAATGTTTGAGACTATATTCAAGTCGAAGAACTTCTCGGTTGAGACTTAGTTCGCCAGCTTAACATTCAGCTCGCTCTTAAATGAACCAATTAAAATTGCCTATTAAAAATAGCCTCGTCACGACGATTCAGCGCAAAAACATTCTCTTCGAAAAACAGCGATCGAAGAAGAAACAACACAAAGAGTAAAAGTCTTAGACAATTCTCTTAAATAGCACGTTAATTAATTGCAAAATAAAAGTAGAAAAAAATGTTTTGAGATGTTCAACCCAAATGAAAACCTATGCATTAAAAAATATTATTACTTGAATTTTAAATAAAGCAGTTACAAAACGCTGTTAATATCAAATAACGGCGAAGAAACAATACAAAGAGTAAAAGTCATAGACAATTCTCTTAAATAGCAAAATCTCTTCACGTTAATTAGTTGCAATTAAAAATAGAAAAAAAAATGTTTTGAAATGTTCAACCCAAGATAAACCCATGCATTATAATATGAATTTTTAATAAAGTAGTTACAAATCGCAGTCAAATATCATTTTACTTTTATTTAATATTTATAAGGGTAAAGACTAAACATGAACCAAAGAGCTTTAATTATTTTATCGTTGCAACTAGAGCGTATGTGCTTTGCCCCTTAAAGCTTTTACTTTCTCTTTGCTCAGTTCGCTTTATGCACGCAATCTGACAGCATGGGAAAACTAACGCTTTATGGCCTGGACTTGAGCTCCCCAGTGCGCGCTGTCAAACTGACGCTGACAGTTTCTGGAAGCATTCCTGGAGAAACACGACTACATAGCTGGCAATCAATTGACTGTGGCAGACTTCAGCATCATCACAACGATCAGTGCTATGGTTGGCTATGTAAAGATTGACTCCACCAAGTATGTCAAGCTCGATGCTTGGATCAAACGCCTGGAGCAGTTGCCTTATTATGCGGAGAATGCTATCGGTGCCCAGGCCTTTTTGGACTTTATTAAAGATAAACACTTTACAGTTGTACCTTGAAATTACATCATAATTTTTGACTACACCATGTAAACACTTCAGAAATCAGTCGTTCAAGTTCTTCAAATATTTTTGTCAATTGTTTGATTTCAAATATGTTTATATTATATACATATACACATATACATGTATATATATATATATATTTATATATATATAGAGATAAGAAAACAATGGGTCGGGCAGCTTATCGTATCATCATGAGAACGTAGAAATCAATTTAATGCTGAACTTTGCTTCTCTTACAACATATTGACTCTCTTTAGCTTAAATTTTCTCTTACTCGCAAAACAATATAAAAGCTGAAGTCCGGCCGTTTGGCCAGTTAGTTATCGTTAGAAGTGCATCAATTAAACATGTCGAAGATAACGCTTTACGGTCTTGAGCCTAGTCCTCCATTCCGCGCTGTTAAACTGACCTTGGCTGCGCTTGGACTTCCCTATGAATTCGTTCTGGTAGATCTGATGAAGAAGGCGCAGCTTTCGCCGGAATTTCTGAAGAAGAATCCCCAGCATACCGTGCCCATGCTTGAGGATGGAGATGCATGCATTTGGGACTCGCATGCAATTATTTGCTATCTGGTGAGCAAATATGGCAAGGACGACTCGCTGTATCCTAAGGATCTGTTGAAGCGCGCCGTTGTCGATCAGCGTCTGCACTTTGAGTCTGGTGTCGTGTTCGCCAATGCTCTGCGCAGCATCACAATGCCACTCTTCTTCCTGGGCAGAACCGAGATACCCAAGGAGCGCATGGCGGCCATCGTTGAGGTCTACAACTTTATGGAAACCTTCCTCGCGAACCATGATTATGTTGCTGGAGATCACTTGACCGTTGCCGACTTCAGTCTCATCACCTCGATCACTTCACTGGTTGCCTTCCAGCCAATCGATTCCGCCAAGTATGTCAAGCTTAGTGCTTGGATTAAGCGCCTCGAGCAGTTGCCCTACTACGCGGAAAACGCCAAGGGAGCTCAAATCTTTGGAGGCATTGTTAAGAGCACAAATTTCACTGTTGAAGCTTAAGTTAATATAATACACAACCTCTCTTATTTGATACAATAAGTCCAAAGTCAATCTCTTAAATTTTTGTTACTTTGAATACTGTTTTACTTCCAATCAGATTAAACACATTAAAGGTCTGAACTTTGGGCTCGTTTTGTTTATCAGGTTTTGGTTTTTGGAACACTTAGATTCCCTTTTCGTATATATAAGCCCATACATACCCGCTTGACCAGTTAGTTACCAAAAAGAACATATTCTGACAACATGGGAAAACTAACGCTCTACGGTTTTGATGCCAGCCCTCCACTGCGCGCTGTAAAGCTAACGCTGGCAGCTCTCGAGGTGCCCTATGAGTACGTTGTTATAAATGTGCTGGCTAAGGAACAGTATTCAGAGGAGTTCCTGAAGAAGAATCCCCAACACACTGTGCCCTTGCTTCAGGATGATGATGCCTACATTTGGGACTCTCATTCCATTATCTGCTATCTGGTGAGCAAATATGGCAAGGAAGACTCGCTGTATCCTAAGGATCTGCTGAAGCGCGCCGTCGTCGATCAGCGACTACACTTCGAGTCCGGCGTGGTGTTCGCCAATGCCCTGCGAAACGCTGTGAAGCTGGTGCTCTTTATGGGTGTCAAGGTGGTGCCCAAGGAGCGCGTTGATGCTATCGTTGAGGTGTACAACTTTGCCGAGACTTTCCTTAAGGATCACGACTACATTGCCGGTGATCATTTGACTGTTGCCGATTTCAGTATCATCTCTTCGATCAGTTCACTTGTGGGTTTCCTGGAAATCGATGCCGCCAAGTATGTGAAGCTCAGCGCATGGATCAAGCGTTTGGAGCAGCTGCCTTACTACGGGCTAAATGCTACAGGTGCTCAAGCATTTATTGCTGCCGCAAAAGGCACAAATTTCACGCTAGAAGCCTAAGCCTAAACAGGTGTAATTATGCTTTAAATTCTACAACATTTTATAAATAAAAATGATTAATTATCAGCCAGCCGAAAACAAAAATGTTCACCTTGAACAGGTTTTTTTGAGGGCTTTTCTCTAATCTCTTTTAATAGTCCGGCGTAGTCTTTGCCAATGCCTTGATAAGCATCACCAGAATGGTTCTTTTCATCAGCCAGACAGAAGTGCCCAAGGATCGCATTCAGGCCATTATGGAGGCGTACGATTTTATGGAAGCTTTCCTTAAGCATCACGACTACATTGCTGGAGATCAGTTGACTATAGCAGACTTTAGCCTGATCTCATCCATTAGTTCAGTGGTGGCGTTTGTGGAGATCGATCCAATTATATACAGAAATCTAACAGCTTGGATGTACCGCATGCAAAAGCGGCCCGTCTACACGGAAAACGCTAAAGGTGCTCGACTCTTTGTGGCCTCAGTGAAAAAAGCAAATTTCACAGTCATTTCCTAACCGGTTTTTCTGGTCTAAAGCATATTTTCTTAATATAGTACACCTATACATAAAGTACACCCATAAACGAATGTATCTCTTCTTTTGAAAAAGCTTCACAAATTCTTCACTCTCTTTAAAGCTTATCGCTCTCTTATCTCACATAAAAAAACAATTGTCATTATTATTGTCGAGTTCTGCTAAGGGTCTGTTTGTTGTCTGAAAGCTTTTATGCAATAACATCGATTGTGATCAATAGTGACATCATTTTGTAACCTCTGACCAAAGCTTATATTGAGCTGTAAGCTGAGGTATAAATTTCCCAAACTAATTATAATATTCACTGATTTTAACACCTGTTGTACTATTTAGCCTCTATCTTACATAGTATACATACATTTATATTATCACACATTGAACTTTTGTATATATATATATATATATATATATATATATATATATATGAATATGATAAGTATCTTCACGTGCTAAAACAAACCGTAGTCGCTGTGCCGTGTTATCAAAATACAAACATTCGATTGAGCTTATTATCTTTACGCGCTGATAAAAGCAATAAAAATAATAAAAAGATTTTCCTAGAAACTTATTTTAGGTACAATAAGTTGTAAATGACCTTGATTGTACTCTATATAATTTTTTCTTACATAATGGCAAATAGAAATATAGAAATATAAATATATATACTTAAATATGTATGTATTCTGCTGAAGCCCCTTCGGACAGATAGAACCTAGAACAACAATTATAGGGGCTTCAATGCTACAACAAAATATATATAATCAAGAATTCGAAATGGAATTAAATTATATGGCAATTAATGGGCCTAGCTTAAAGTACGGTTGCATTTCGAACGAGGAACGAGACAGTTTAGTTTAAATCCAACAGTCCGACTCTACAGACGTCTCGAGTTCAGCATGGGTAAAATTGTTTTGTATGGTCTGGAACCGAGTCCGCCGGTGCGGGCTTGCAAGATGACGCTCCATGCCTTGGGCCTCAAGTACGAGTTCAAGCTGATCAATTTGCTGGCCGAAGAGCAAAAGTCGCAGGAGTACATGCTCAAGAATCCACAGCATACGGTGCCAATGCTGGAGGACGATGGCAAATGTATCTGGGATTCGCATGCCATCATGGCGTATCTGGTGCGTAAATATGCCAAGAATGATGAGCTATATCCGAAGGATTACTACAAACGTGCCGTTGTCGATCAACGCTTGCACTTTGAATCTGGCGTGATATTTCAAGGTTGCTTACGAAACATTGCCTTGCCGTTGTTCCATCGCAATGAGACTGAGGTGCCACGCAGCAAGATTGATGCCATCTCCGAGGTTTACGGTTTTCTCGAATCGTTTCTGGGCAAACAAAATTATCTGTGTGGAGATAAATTGACCATAGCTGATTACAGCTGTATCTCCACGGTGACTAGTCTGGTGGGTCTGGCACCCATTGTAGAACAACGTTATCCGAAACTCGGTGCATGGGTAGCACGCATGGAGAAGCTGCCGGATTATCAGACAACCAATGGCAATGGCGCACAGATGTTAGTTGATATGATTAGTTCAAGGATCACAAAGATTGTTTGATTTCCAAATGCAAGTAATCTACCATAATCTCTTACATAATATATCGCATACATATGTATGATTTTATTATTTGTATATTAAAAGAAAAATGCACATTGCACAAAACACATTTGCTTTCAACTTAAATATCACAATTTAAAAGTACTCGTTATTGGTTCCGTTTGCTGACAAACTTGCAGGCACTTATTCGAAGGTTATAACTATTTTTTAATGCCGTTTGTCAAAAAATGTTTAACTAAATATATTGCACAAATGTTTTGCTGTTGTTGAGACCGCAAAATTGGTATAAACGTGCGACTTGAGCCAGTTGCGTTGGATAGGCAAAGGCGTGACTATCTACAAAAGGTTAACAAGAAAATTAGAGACTGTCAATGACTCGCACTAAGTGGATCGTCGTTTACGTGTCGAAATGCCCTGTTTTGCTGGGGAAGCACACAAATTGAGAAACGTTAGCTAACTGGATGTTTTGCGCTTCTCAAGCGCCTTCCAAACCAGTTTCATACGCTGCACGCACTCGCGATGCTGGGTTTCCCACAGCAGCGTTGTGAGTCGACCTACGGTGGCAACGCCATCGTCGGCGCTGCGCAGCCATTGCAGGAGCAATTGATAGATAACCTGTAATTAGATGAAAGGGAATTAAGTGCACACTACTATAAATGTATTTGTTGACTGACCTCTTTGATATTGCCATGCATTTGATGATCGATTATCGCCTGATCGATCTGACCCTCAGAATGGCCAAGGTCGCGCATTACCTGTTTCCAGCCTTCTCCCAAATGGGTAGCCACTGTGTCCAACAGACGCATATCCGGCTCGTCCTGCGACTGCATCATAGTCACAATGCTGACAGTTTTGCGTGGCATCTGACGTTTGCCCTCCGGTAGAGGAGCTGCCAAAGCTCCGCCCTCTGCTGATCCACATGTGCTGCTCTTGCGGGAATTGCTTCCATTTATGTTTTGATTCATGTTATAAACAGTACCAAAATGTAAATTGCTAGCGTTTGTAAAGTTCATGACCACCTGTTGCTGCGCACTATGCACATTCATGGTATTCATCGTATTGTTGTTGTTGCTGCTGCTGCTGTTGACCAGAGCATTGCCTGGTATTTGTGCTGAGTGCACCACATCCATAGAATTATAGTTTGGATCGGATAGTTCGCGCAACAAAGTTTCTGTAAGGTCCGCTGAAGCTGTTGGTGTATTTGACGGCAGCGATAATGCGCCGCTGTTATCTTCTTCGCTGACTGGAAATGCATCTGTTTCCAGCCTTCCCACTGAATTGGTATTCATATTTGTATTGTTTTGTGTGTCCTTGCCGAGTCCGAAGATGTTTGGCAGCAAACTCTTTAGCTTGGGCATTTGAAAGATGTCTGGCTGTTCTATTAATAAATTGTATTTCGGAAATTCCAGAGAACGGGTGCTTTCAGCGCAAAATAAAAAAAGAACCCACTCGCTCTATTGTCTTTGTTGTGAATGAAGATAGAGATGGTTCTCTGGCAAATATTGCCTATTATCGTTATCGATAAGTGGTCGACTACACCCACAACTCACCAATGATCTGGCAACTCTGCATGTTGTCGTGCCAAGAGCGTTGCCACTGTGAAAACACTATGTGGCAGCACGCTGCATTTTGCCACGTTCGCTGCTCACTGCTCAGTTCATTCAGACTTGGAGTTGATATCCGTTTCGTGTGCGTATTGCAGTTCTAAGTAGAAAGTCTAAGCCTAAATTAATCAAACATATTAATACACAATACATTTAAATAGTGAGATAAACTGTGCGCGGTTAATAGTGCAATTGCAAATCTAAAAATTAAACAAAAATGTGCTTAAATTAACAGTTATTTAGGCCGAAGGAAGGCGGCGGCGACTAGAGAGAAAATTGAGGCCGCGGCTGCCGCAACGTGGAAACTTCTTTCGTGAATTTAAATATTGAGGCAAATACTGACATTTAAGTGCAATGAGCGCTTCATTTTTTAAATGCGGAAGTTGTTAAATAGAAAAATCGGTTCATATAAAAAAAACAACGTGTTTTTCAATACTATTATCAACCGCA
The DNA here is from genome assembly GCA_035045065.1 of Hirtodrosophila trivittata. Lineage (NCBI taxonomy): Eukaryota > Metazoa > Arthropoda > Insecta > Diptera > Drosophilidae > Hirtodrosophila > Hirtodrosophila trivittata. The sequence continues at coordinate 14,915,005 of JAWNNK010001311.1, read as the reverse complement.
CGGGCTGCCGTCGTCGTAGTCGGCACACATATGCAGGGCACGGGCACTCACTCACACGCACACAGTGAAAGACACAAAAGTCAGAGCCATATTTCGTTGTCCGCTACGGCTGTTGCGGCGGCGGCGGCGGAGACAACGACGTCGTCGTCCACGCATACACTAATAAACTATATACACATGTACATACATACATATGTATATGTGACTATGTCCGATTCACAGCGGCGGGAGCAGCAGCAGCAAAAGCAGACATAGTCAGCGGCTTTAGTGGTGGTAGTGCGCGCGTGCCTTTGTATTTGTTTGTGTGCGTGTGTTGTGTATGAGTATGGGCCATACGTTTTTTGAACTTTTAGTTTTTGTCTTCAAAATCCCATTCCGTCTTGACTAAAATGCCTAAACTTAGCCAACTGGCGCCCACGCGTTCAAACAAGTTGAAAGCCGCCTAAAACCTTTCACCTGATTAAAGCCGCATTCTCTCACACATAGAACATTACAATTACGCATTCTGCGGTCTCTCTCTCCCGCACTCTTTCCCTCACTCGCTCACTCACTGACTTCCGCCTACGCATATTTGATGCTCCAGTTTTGTGTACTCTTCCTAACTGCAGTAGCAACAAACGCAAAACAACAATAATTTCCAAAATTGCGGCCCGCATGTTTATGCATAAAGGTCGCTGCCTGCTGGCATATGTGCGGTAGAGGGGTGGGAGGGTTAGGTATAGGGCCACTCTCTTTCTCTCTTATAATTTTGCCTCTCTTGAATTTATGCACATTTCTGTTAATAACAATAATACACATAGTTACTATCGTTTGCCATATGCTCAACCAATTGCATTTTATTGTAGCGCATTTGGGGCGGCAACAAGAGATACATTTTTTTTTGTTTTTTTTTCATTCCTTTTGTTTTAAGTCAAATTTCTGTGGCATCTTTATTGCCTTTTGTTGTTTTACATGCAACAATTTACTTAATGTACATACATGTATACAATTAATTAATGAAGACTTTTGTATTGCAGCAGGAGACACGCCAAGTTGATCAAACTGGATTTTGTTAAGGGACAAATATAGGCCGGATTTTTTGGATTTTACAGTACAGTAAGTTGAATAACCTGAATAACATACCAATTATTATAAATCTACATAATTAAGCCAGCCAAATATCTTCATTTACACGATGAAACTAACTCATGCTATTTATCGTGAGCTGAGAAGCAAATACAGCTATGCCATGTTGTCATTTCGCATAAGTTTCTATTGTCTGAATGCATTGCTGGCTTAAAGTTCATTCATGGCATAAACCTCTGGTGTAAATGTCATGGAAATGTTGAGGTTGATGAAATCTTTGGTATGCAATCCACTGTCGAAGCACAATTCGTATCAAAACTGACTACGTCAAGACATTTATAGCTGATTCTATTATATATATTTTATTCTTTGGTACCGTTATGTCTGAACAGCTCCCCTAAATTTGCTTGAGTAACGTATTTAAAAATTAACATTGGTCATCCAACTTTACCAAAAAAAGAATAAACAGCAAAAAAAACCAAAAATTTATATATGTAAATGTGTGCATAGAAAATATTCGAAGCTGAACTTTGGCTGTCTTTGGCTGACGACGTGAACGTCGCCTTGTCGCTGCAAGGCAGCGCATGCATATGTATGTAAACATTTACATATATACATGTATGTGCATGTGTGTGTATGTATTTTTTGTTTTATTTTATTTTTACCTGTGTTTCTTTTTTCGTAAGCACCCAACGAATGCTGCCTCGAAAGGTGCCAAGCCACCAATACAAAGAGACGACGAGACGAAAAATAAAGAAGTGCGCATGCAGCACAGAGCACAACACAAATACACACACACACAGACATAGTTAATCACATACCCCCACACACACTCTCACACATACACACTTGTCGATCGTTTTATGTAGTTGCCGGCTATCATCCGGTTTTATAGCTCCCCCATATCTCCCCCCCACTAGCGCAGAGCACCTCATCAAGCTAGACTCTCTCTCGCTCACACTTGGCGTGTTTCTTCTTTTGACACATTTTTATACCCTCAACTGTCTCGAGTACTTTAAAATTGTTATGCAGCTTGTAACGTTACAATAAATGCTCAAATTCGTGTGTGACATTTGATATGCCACACACCTGTTGAAAAGGTAAACGACCGATTTAACGAGTCCCATTTGGATTTAAAAATATCTAAAATTCTAGGAAAAGATCTTAGCGCATACCCTCTTTCTGAGCTGTAGCTCAAATTGAATTCATTTTTATGTTAATTTTTAAATACTTGTTGATATTCAAGAGTATCTGGAGTTCGGTTTAATGTCGATCAGTTTTTCCTTTTCGTTCATTTTGTGTGTACGTGAAGCCAATGGCGGCGATAGTGGCAACGTCTTTTGTTGTTCTTGTGGCTGCTGCTGCTGCTGCTGTTGAGGCTGCTTAAGCTAAAGAAGAAAAAAATGTAGGCTAAAAAACTTGTTGGGCGCTGATTTAGAAAACCACAGTCCCCACACACATATATACACACACACACACTAACACAGACAAACAGATACAGAGTCAGCTTGGAACAAGTGCATGTCTTTAACGGTATTCAGATGAAATACCCGTAACAAACCAAAAGAATGCTGCTACTCTCGATCTCTCCTAGATTGTGTGGCTTTTCTTAACCTTTCACTAGTCAAAACCGGAGTTACGTCTTTTCTTCAATTTTCTTCTTGTTTTTTTTTTGAGTTCAAAACAGTATTAGACCACTTTATACCCGTTTCTTGTGTGCTTTTATAACTTACATGTTTACTTATATCGGCTCCATCGAGTGGATCTTATCAGCCCAGTCGATAGCTATCATCGTTCGCTTTTGTATATTTGCCAGCGTGGCAGCCGGTACTCAAAACACACACACAAACAAACTACAGACTGCTGTCCACTTATCGCCAATAGCTAAAAAGCAGCTCTCCACGTTTACTATACATACATCTATATATGTATATATATATTTATATATAATGTACTTTGTACATAGCAAATATTTTGGCATCAATATATACATACGTGGCCTTATAGCGTTCTACCCATAGTTGAAACTAACTTATAACAGAAAATAGAAAAATATATGAAATTGGTTTATCAGCTGAGCTGGGCGATACCCCCGCCCTGCTCCCTCCCTTAACATACACACACACCAACGCACGCACTGTTATAGTGGTAGACTCCGTTATGTTATCATTAGAGCGTCAGCGACATGCGGGTCGCGTCCTTATCAAGCCAGAAGTTGATTTTTCAAGTGTCTCTAATGCTGGTTTATCTTGGGGGTCTATTTTCGTTGGCATGTATGTGCGTCTATATATATAAATATATATATATTAGACTCGTAAATACTGGAGTTGCGTTCGAGAGAAAATAAAATAATATTTGCGGTTAGTGCACGGACTTTTCTTAAAGTTCAGTTAAATGTTAAGTGACAGTTGTTCAAACAATACTATCGATTCGATTCTTATTGTCACTGGATACCATAGATGTCTGGTCTTGAAATACCTCGTAAACAATAGTAATTGTTTTACTCTATAAAGAGCTTTATATTCCACATCAGCAGTATGGAAAAAGGTAGTAGATAAAAGATATATGTATATTAGATTATTATTAAGGGCATATACAATAGATTAACTTAAAAGCAATCTCTTTTGTTTAAATTTATATTCTAATCATTTTCATTCTTTCTATTTGTAGTGTTACTGTAACGACTTGGAACGAAAAAGGACTCTTCTCTTTTTTTAAGTAATGCAAGCAGCAGCGATGGAGGAATCTAACGGTAATAAAACTTACCTTCCTTTTATTTAAGATACATTTATATTAAATTGTTTGTTTAATTTCGTTTTAGCAACTAACATTGAGCAACAACCAAACGCCCTCAACAATGGCCAGGAGCTGGTGTCGTCCAACGAGCAGCCATCGTCGCCATCTCCGGTGGCCACGCCCACCAGTAGCACCGGCACTGGCAATGCCACGCCCGCATTTAGCTACGATGATCTATTCCCGGCCCTGCCGACGAATTCATCTTCGACTGCACCGCTAGGCGCCAACACTGGACCTGCAATTGCGCGTGTGACCAGCTCGCAGAAGACTCAGGTGAGTGTCATACAAGAGCCACTCTTAGTGAACTGTTACTTACTGTAATTTTCTTGTAGGTGCTGCATGTACCTATGGAGGAGCGCAAGTCCACGGAGTCGGAGAAGTTTGGTGAGGGCGAATCGAAGCGCATTTGCCAGCTGATCACGAAAGAGACGGGCGCTCAGATTGAGATTGTCAGCGGCAAAAATCAATCACTCACGTTTCTGATCAAGGGCAAGCAGAGCGAATTGCTCGATGCTCGTCGCAAGATCCTAATGAGCTTCTCGACGCAGGCCAGCCGCCAGGTGAATGTGCCCCGTGAACATTATCGCGTCATCTTGGGCAAACGTGGCGAGCGATTGCGTGAGCTGGAGCGTCTTACCTCGACGCGTATCAATATACCACACCAGAACGATGAGAGCGATGTAATCACCATTGCCGGCACCAAGGAGGGTATTGAGCGTGCGGAGCAGGAAATCCGCCAGTTATCTGCCGATCAGTTCAAGAAGTCATCTGACCGGACGACAGTGCCCAAAATCTATCATCCATTCATTGTCGGCCCCTACAGCGAAAATCTAAACAAGCTGCAGGAGGAGACAGGCGCGAAAATCAATGTGCCACCTCAGCAGGTGCAAAAAGAGGAGATCATAATCTCTGGCGAAAAGGATGCCGTTGCCGCTGCCAAGGCAAAGGTTGAGGCCATTTACAAGGAGATGGAGAAGAAGTGCTCCACAGTTAGCGTTGAGGTGGCCAAGCCACAGCATCGTTACGTTATTGGACCCAAGGGCTCCACCATTGCTGAAATCCTGCAACTTACTGGCGTCTCTGTTGAGATGCCACCCAACGACTCCACTTTGGAGACTATTACACTGCGTGGACCACAGGTAGCATTAGGCAATGCCCTTACTGTTGTCTACCAGAAGGCCAACTCGGTGAAATCGGTGGAGATCAATGCACCGCATTGGATCCACAAGTATGTGATCGGTCGCAAAGGTGCCAACATGAAACAGCTCGAGGAGGATTGCCCTAATGTAAATGTCAATTGTTTGGAGAACAAGATAAAGCTGGAGGGTGATCCAGAGAATGTGGACAGAGCTGTATCTTATTTGAATGATATCATACACAACTATGAGGAGAACTTCACTTACGAAGTAATGACTGTGAATCCCTCGTACTATAAGCATATTATTGGCAAGGCGGGCGCCAATGTGAATCGCCTCAAGGATGAACTGAAGGTGAACATCAACATTGAGGAGCGTGAGGGCCAGAATAACATACGCATTGAGGGTCCCAAGGAGGGTGTGCGTCTGGCTCACCTTGAATTACAAGAAAAAATCGATAAACTAGAAAATGAAAAGTCAAAGGATGTGATCATCGATCGTCGCCTGCATCGTTCCATCATTGGTGCCAAGGGCGAGAAGATACGTGAGGTTAAGGATCGTTACCGTCAGGTTACAATCACGATACCCACGCCCCAGGAGAACACCGATATTGTTAAACTGCGCGGTCCCAAGGAAGAGGTAGACAAGTGCCATAAGGACCTACTTAAGCTTGTCAAGGAAATCCAGGAGTCATCGCACATCATCGAAGTACCAATTTTCAAGCAATTCCACAAGTTTGTCATTGGCAAAGGCGGCGCCAACATTAAAAAGATTCGTGATGAAACCCAAACGAAAATTGATTTACCCGCCGAGGGCGATACCAACGAAGTCATTGTCATCACCGGTAAGAAGGAGAACGTTCTGGAAGCCAGGGATCGCATCCAGAAGATTCAGAACGAACTCTCCGACATTGTCACCGAAGAGGTGCAAATCTCGCCCAAGTACTACAACTCCATCATTGGCACCGGTGGCAAGCTCATCTCTTCCATCATGGAGGAATGCGGTGGCGTCACAATTAAGTTCCCCAACAGCGATTCCAAGAGTGATAAGGTAAGAGTATGATTCACAACATATAATCTAAATTCTAATCCATTATTTGCTACCCGCTTAGGTCACCATTCGTGGTCCCAAGGACGATGTGGAGAAGGCCAAGGCACAGCTTCTAGAGCTGGCCAACGAGCGGCAGCAGGCCTCGTTCAGCGTTGAGGTGCGCGCCAAGCAGCAGCATCACAAATTCCTCATTGGCAAAAATGGTGCCTCCATTCGCAAGATACGTGATGCCACGGGCGCACGTATTATCTTCCCCTCGAACGAGGATAGCGATAAGGAGGCCATCGTCATCATTGGCAAGGAGGAGAACGTGCACAAGGCCAAAGAGCAGCTGGAGGCGATCATTAAGGAGTGCGACGAAGTCACCGAAGGCGAAGTCATCGTTGACCCCAAGCACCACAAACACTTTGTGGCCAAACGTGGCACCATTTTGCATCGTATCTCCGAGGAGTGTGGCGGCGTGATGATTTCCTTCCCGCGTCCCGGCACAAACTCTGACAAGGTGACAATCAAGGGTGCCAAGGAGTGCATCGAGGCGGCCAAGCAGCGCATCGAGGAGACAGTTGCTGATTTGGAAGCGCAAACAACCATTGAGGTTGTCATTCCTCAGCGCCAGCATCGCACTATTATGGGTGCACGTGGTTTCAAGGTGCAGCAGGTGACTTCAGAGTTCGATGTGCAGATCAAGTTCCCCGATCGCGATGCAACCGAACCCGTTGAGGGTCTGACCAATGGCGTCAACGGCGATGGCGAAGGTGCTGATGGTGAGACCTGTGCTGAGCCGGTGCGTCAATGCGATGTCATTCGCATCACTGGACGCATTGAGAAGTGCAATGCGGCTAAACAGGCACTGATCGACCTCATACCCATTGAGGAAGAGCTTAATGTTCCTTTCGATCTGCATCGCACCATCATTGGCCCACGTGGTGCCAATGTGCGTCAGTTCATGTCCACACACGATGTGCACGTTGAGCTGCCACCCAGCGACCTCAAGTCGGACATCATTAAGGTCTCCGGCACACCGGCACATGTTGCCGAAGCCAAGGAGGCGCTCGAGAAGATGATCGAAGACTATGAGTCGGATCGTGCTGATCGCGAGCTGCGCTCATACATCCTCCAGATCGAAGTCGATCCGGAGTACCACTCCAAGCTCATTGGTCGCCAGGGCGCTGTTATTAATAAGCTGCGTGCTGATTACGACGTCAACATCTCGCTGCCCAAACGCGATGATCCCAATCAGCGCATCATTTCCATCACCGGCTACCAAGCCAAGGCAGAGACCGCCCGCGATGCCATTCTGGAGATTGTCGGCGAACTGCAAACGCTTTATCGCGAAGTTATTGAGATCGATACACGCATCCACTCGCACATTATTGGTCATCGTGGACGCACCATTCGCAAGATCATTGACGATTATAAGGTAAGAAACAGCAATCCCTATTTTATATCAATTCTAATAAAATTTATGTTATTTCTGCTTAGGTGGACATCAAGTTCCCATCTTCTGAGGATGCTCAAAACAATGCGAATGCCGTGACCATCATCGGCAAGGAGGAGGATGTTGAAAATGCCAAGGAAATGCTCTTGAGCATGGCCGAGGATTATGAACGCGATTATTTGGAGAACTCGCCGCCATCACCGCAGCCACAGACTGTGGGCGCTTTTCTCACCGGCAACGCAGGCTCCAGCTCTGGTGGTGGTAGCAACAGCAATGAGAACGGTTTCATCATTAAGGATGCACCGTGGGAGAAGAAGAACCAGGCAAAGAATCTAATTGCGCCTAACACTCAGTCGCAGGAAGATTTCCCGCTATTTGCTGCCGGCGGTGCTTCAGTCGCGGCAACACCCATTACCTCCGTATGGGGACCGAAAAACTAAATATTAGCCCAATCAGCAGCAGCAGCAGAGCAGCGGCAGATCACAATCAAAGTCACTGATTGTGACTGTGATGGGATTCGGGAATCGAAACGGATGGAAAAACGGGCAGGCGGGCGGGCGTTGAGCAGTACCAACAGCATCAACAGCAGGCGTGCTTGGGCGGACTACTTAGCCGAAAACTAGTGTCAAATATGGTACAGGTTGTCTCTAACTCATACTCACTTTGACTCCTCTCTTTTTCAATCTCTCTATATATCTTTCCTTCACTTACTCCTAGGAGCTTTCCTATAATGCAATTTGTGCAGGTTCACACAATTCAAGACAAATGACAAAATCAAAAACTATTTTTGTATAATTTGATACAGAGAAACTCTGACGCCCTACAAAGTACACACACATACACACACAGACACACACAGACAAAGACACACGGACACATGAAATTGCATTTATATAAACTCTTGATATAGCGCCAAGCTCTGATCCTCTTTTTTCCCCCCACCATCGCCTTGCCCATTTGTTGGTTTTGCCCTCCTCCTATCCCTACCACATATGACTTAAATGCCAATTTCTTTTTATAACCATATTTCATTTCAATGCATATAATATTCTAATTAGTTCAAGCTACTTAAATTAAGCAGAAAGTTCAACAAATGTTTTGTAAAAAGTGGTTAAAACAAATTTAATTGATTGCAAATATTGATATTGATTGAAAACAAAAACAAAAACAACAACAACAACATAAGAAAAAAAAATGGTCAAGAACGAAATAATTTTAAGCATAAAATGTTAAATATTTACTATTGCTATTGCTGCTTCGTTTTTATAAACAAAAATCTTTTGTTTTGATTTTTTGATGTGTTCCTTTCTTGAGTTACACATTAAAACAGACCCGAGTTATTAGTTTATTTTTCGCCTCTTTTGGGAAATTACATGTTTAAACGTTTTCTACCGTTGAATGTATTGTAAAGACGTTTGTATGTAATTATATAACGAAGTTAGAAACAGATACAGATACAGATTTTGATATGAAATGAAATGATTAAAGAAAACAACAATCTATTGAATTACATTCAGACATGTACTTTGAAATTATATTTACAAATACTTATATATACATATATACATATATACATATATATATATATATATATATATATATACATTCATGCATACAACATACATAATATGTTATTTAACGCACGCCTGCTTCTGCTCCAACAACCAACCAGCTTTATACCACACACACAACACACACACACACACGCTACACACACACCCATTCACATTTCAAAATGAATACAAACATTTTAATTTTGTGCAATCTTCTTGATTTATATTAAATTGTTTTCGACTTATATTTTCCACTTAACAACTTCAAATCACTCGACGGCCTCTGGGTGCTATCTGATCCATATGGAAAGTGTAGTGCTCAGTCTCCGTTTATTGGCTTGACGTTGAAACACAAAGTATAAAAAAATTTAAAAAAATATTAAAAATTTTTTACTTACCATTCAATATAAAAAAAAGAAAATAAATCCAATAAAAAATGTAAACGAATTATATTTTTTTGTTCTTTTGCGTTTTCTTTTATTTTTCTTAAGTTCCTTGGCGTTTATTTTTTGCGGTATTCTTTTGGAACCAAAAACTAAAAACATAAAACTCCAAGAAAAACAGACCTGATATTGTAAATTTTTTAAAATATACATATTTACAACAAACTGCATTAGTAACTCTAAGTAACGTAGTAATTATAATAGAAGATATGTAAATGTATATATTTTCCTATATTAACGGACGAAAATCAAATGTAAGCATGATGATGCGTTGAGTAACTTAAAAAGACAAAACACAAGATTTTTCACTTACGATATTTTTTTCAAACAAGCTAATTTAAATACAAAATAATGTATTTTTATTTCTTTTGAAATAAAACAAAAAAAAAAACTTAAATTTTATATTTCCTTGAAACCATTTTGAATTTGCGCTGCCCAACTGCGAAAAGCTTCTGGCAACGCCATCCGGCAACTATCGAAAGAGAAAGAAAGCAATCGATAGTAGTTTGGTATTTACCATCGCTAAATATCAGAAAGCACAGCGAACTTTTTTCTTTAGAAACAACAAATAAAATTAATAACGTTGCGTTGCAATTGGATTCATAAACGCCGAAACGTAAAGACGAGACAACAAAATCTTAACAATGGAGGATCGTAAGTGTGCTCTTATTATTTTAAGTGCAGTTTAAGTTCAGGTGTTCTGAAGGTTTATTTGCCGCATGCAAGTGGCAAGTGTCGGCGTGTTCGATTCAATCCCTGGTTCTCTTGTTGGAACACCTATGTATGTTAGAAACGTGAAGCGCTAATTAGTCGGTGATTTTGGCCAAATAGTAGTTATTTCGACAATCCCACAGTGTGTAGACTATTGTCTATCAAAGCTTTAATCACTTGGTGTAGTTGGCCGTTGAAAATTCAGATGAGTCATGCTCTAACTGGATTGTTGGCACGCAATTTGCGTCTTTCTCTGGAATGCATTGAACTCGTGGGAGTCAAATGGAAAAGCCACAGCGACGTATCGCATACTGTAAACATTTAAATTTCATATTTAAAATGTTTACGGCACCAAAAATCTCTAGCCTGACAACGTGGCAAGCATATCGTGATTCTTTTGCGTTCTTTGTTGCAAGAATTCAACAACAACAGCTATGCAGCATCGGGAAGGCAGCAGTTGGGACGGCCTGGAGAAACGCCTCCCAATTCAGCCAGTTTATTTTTAATTAAACAAACAAAATCGATCTCAGCGAATACAAATTTAATTACATTTTCTTTCTGACTTCAATTGAACGTAGATCTTAGCCAATTTTTCTTACAACATTTTAATTGTCGACAACACACAATTTCCTATCCCTACCCCCTTTCTCATGTAACTAATGGCATTCTGAAGCTGGGTACAAAACCAGACCCAAGAGGGTCCAATAAGCCATTGTTGTTTCAGCTATTTGTTGGTCTTGTTGTAAGTCTCTTGCTAAGTTGGCCGCGCATAGCTTTGCGCTCTCCATCTATTTCTCTCTCTCTCTCTGTCTCTCTCAGTTTGACTCTCTAGTCTTTTGCGCTGACGCAGCCAACTTGTTGAGTTACAGTTACTGAGCCAGCAAAGCTGCAAATACCAACTTGAAGTTGAACTCAGTTAAAGTTTGGTTGTAGCTGTGTGCGGTAGCGAAACGAGGCAGGCAGCAGCCGCAGCACGAAAAGACGCTTAGACACGCATTTGTTTGGGCCGAGCAGAAGAAAAGAAAACGCTTTCCAACATGAATTTGTCTAAATTATAGGAAAAAGCAAAGAACCCAAAAAACTGAGTACGCAGACAGCAAACAAAAGATTCGCCTGAAGCAGCGCTTGCTTTGAAATGTGAGGAGGCTCCATATGCGCCGCCACGTTCCAATTAGAAAGTGCTTGTTGCTGTTGTTGTTGTCGTCGAACATGAGATAAACCACAAAGAGATACAACACAACGAAGGGTCAGCAACAGCAGAAGCAGCATGAGCAGCGAGTCGGAGCCTGTCAGCTTGGAGTTCATTGAGGATTCTTATCTGCCGCGCATCGATGACATCACCACAACACCATCGCTCGATGATCTCGAATTGTCTCCAGTTAGCGACTTGGACTGGTCAGATGAAACGGAGCTATATCTTCGTAACCTGACACTTGAACAGATCTTTTATGATGTCGACTCGGATTATGCAAATACGCTTGAGCTGCAGGCAGTCGAAACGGATTTCATAGCGACCAAATTATCCAATCAGACCCCTTCACCATCAATTGCCAAGCGTTTTCGCTTAAAGTTCTTTACCAAGCGCACCATGCGTGACGTAAAGGTCACTTTCATAGACTTCTCCAAACCATATCTGGCCAAAATTTCAAACAGTGATAACTACAAAAGATTTCTCACCATTGGTCATGGTGCTAAAGGTAAAACCGATTGCGAATATGACGTGGGCTTCAGTTGGAAGTTGGATATTAAGTGCGAGAAAGATAATTTTAGTATACCTATACCCTATCTTATACGTCTACGTTTACGTTTTATATGTAAACCGTAATGAGACTCGTTCTATATGTTTCAAACGAGTTAATTGCCCTTCTTTATAGCTGTTGGCCCTCTTTATTATTCCCAGCTGAAAAGGTTTCGTGACTTTTTCATTTGTCTTCACTGTCAAAAACATTTTGAAAAAAATGTAGTATTATCACGTTCTGTTCATAGGTTTACAAACTTTTTATTTTGATCATATTTTGAATTATCTGCGATATTTCCTGAAACTTGGAATACGCCTAAATAACTTAAATTCTAATTCTTATGTGACTAATCAAATTTTCTTGTTATTTTTCCCTATTTCGCTTTGCCTACATAATGCGTCGTTCAACAGTTTGTGAGTATTATTTATTCTGAGACCATTTAAGTGACATCACAATTTAAGTCTTTTATACTAAACATTTTATCTGAACAATCCAAATGAAATTCGATATACTCAGCCTATGAAAAACTCTTTGAGGAAGTTATCTTCCAAGGAGGTACATAAAATTCAACAATTCAAATCGAGCCCGCTTTTTGAGTATTTTGTTTTGTAGTTATTTTGCATGGACACATTCTTACAGCTTTATAGAACTATTGACTAACTGTACTTTTATGCTTATACAGATAACAGCGCCCACATGTCGGATCCCGCATCTCCAGCAGCCTCTGTGGCATCTGCAGAAATTGCCGCCGAGTTTGCAGCGCTCACCATGGAGGAGAAGGAACAGCGACGAGCAGATTGGACCCAGGCAAGTTTCACTGATATATCATTGCTATAACTAGTTAACATTATATTATTTCAATTTCAGGAGCTGGCACGCGTTGAGGAAGAAATCAATACGTTGCGCACGGTCCTGGCCTCCAAGACGCGTCATGCTTCTGATCTCAAGCGCAAGCTGGGCATTACTGTCTGGAGGGAGCTCACCGAAGATGTCAATCAGGGCGTCAAGAATATTAAAGAGAGTCACGTGTAAGTTGCTCCTCGTTGGTATTGTTTCCATTACTTTAGGAGTCTTATTTTGATTTCCAATTTGGCTTTTCCTTTGATATTCATTTAATTTATATTTAAATCATGTATTCATATTTAGTTACCAATCTGTGGAGCAGAGCGTAGGCAGCATAACTAAAGCCGTGCATGATGCACCACTGTAAGTAGTAATTGTGTTAAGGTTTCTTTGGTCCAGATAGGTCCTGGCAAACTAACAACACGTTGTCCAATGTTTCCTCTTAACACAATAAACTGCTCTCTCTCTCTCTCTCTCTGCTTCTGTGTGTGTTTCTGTGTCTGTATATATTTGTTATATATATCCATGTTTCTATAGATTCTACTTCAACTTGGTTATCATTGTTTTTTTTATCATTTCCAGATACCAACGCACCGAATCGGTGCTGAAGTCTACCGGTGAGAAAACAGCTTCGGTCTTTAGCACCATTACGGGTGGTATTACGTCGAAATTCTCACAAATGAAAAATTCTGAATCGATGCGTTCTATCGAAGCCTCAGTTGGCTCTGCCTATGAGAACGTTAAAGTAAGCTATGAACAGAACAATTTTTTGTGCCAATCTCATGCGGTAACTACTATTTTATTATATATCTAAATATCTTTATCCATTCCACATCATACTCCCACTTCTTTTCTCTTGGCTTAACACACTCACCTTAAATTTCGAGAACAATCTTTCTTAACATGTATTTCACTACTTTCAACCAGTTAGCTACATTTTAATTAAGATTTACACGCTATTCAAGTTTAAATACTAATAATGTTATTAATATTATTATTATTTTATTCTTTGCATGCAAATTAGTTGCATGAACCTACTTAAATAAACAAAATGTACTTGTGTTGTTTGCTACAATTCTGTTCGGTTTTCTATTCTATTGTAGACGAAGGTGACATCCCGTTCGGGTTCGGTTTCCAGTTTCCCAGATGCTCTAGATGAGAACAACACATCATCGGGACTCAATTCACCCACAGACTCTCTAACAAAATAAATGCGTGTTTATGCTACTAAACACACATACACATACACACTATACACACGCGTAAATTAATCAATAATTAGATTATATACCTATATTCACAAACAATCAACATAACACACATACACACACACACACACACACAAACACACATGCACATACACTTACCAACATTGTTAATTACTTTTGCGTGTGCACAGCAACACCAAGAACAGAATTTAATTATTTATACATGTTAATATATTTATGTGTGTGTGTGTTAAAACTATAATAATTATATATTTAATGTATCTCAAATTTAACATTTCTTTGCGAGTTTTGATTGGCATTGTTAAGGTGTGAGTGCGTGTTTGTGTGTGTTTCCTTATTCAAAGATTAATTGAACGGCTTGAAGTTTAAACAAAAAAAAGAGAACTTACTGAATTCTTTTTACAACTAATCCTTAAGTGTATATTTAATGTTTAAAAAGAAGATATTGAAAGGCAACTATGCATTGATTATGTATTTTACGCTAACATTGTTAACACACACGTATACATATATACACCATATATACAAAAGAGTTATTTTTATTGTGCAAATCTTCATTCCTAACGTCTTTTGTCCCCATTGCTTACTAAAGCTTTACTTGAATGAATTATATGTATATGTATTTTTATATATTTTCATTATTTTTGTAGGCTTTGGGTCGTGTGATTAAATGGCGTTACTGACAGATATTCCAAATTGATTTCAAATTGTTAATACACCAGTTAAAGATGAGCTTGCATGCTTCATAAATAAAACATTAATAATTATAAGAAGAAAAGCATCAATCACATTGTTACAAATTATTGAATGCATATTAAAAAAGAAAAACCCGTTGCAACTACATTTTTGTCTAAGATTTGCTATATGTGTATGGGATTTTTAAATAAATATAATAAATATTTTCTGCCCAACAACTGTTTTTCTTTGCCCAATAAATGTTTTTCTCTTTTGCATGTTTAAAAAAACCGGCATACCCAGTCAAACCATCTGGCAACTCTATTCAGGGCTACGCAAATTTCAACAGCTGCTATGTTGACCTGTCTGGCAACGCCGCGTCAGTGTTCTTGCGAAGTTCTGAAAATCAGTAGCAAAATGACGAACTCTAAATGAAACTAAGTACGCATCGTTATGCAGAACACTTGACACAACAATTAGTAGTTTTACAGTGAAGTGTAATTAAGTTTTTTAGTCTAATTAGTCTAAGTGTGGGCGTAAACATGAATGTAACATACTTATTCGTGCTCGTTTGGCTGGCTTACTTGATATGCAGTGGCGTGCTGTTGTTCTCTCGAGGATTTCTACTCGCCCGTGTCTCCAAAACGGAGACAAGCTCCTGCCGGCGACTGTCCATTAATCCTAATGATGTAAGTGATGTAAAGAAATTGGATATAATGGATTACGTCTATAATTTTCGCTTCTTTTTAGGAGTATGAGCTCACGCAGGAGGTTGTTAATGAAATATTTAAGGATGTGAATGCATCATCGTCAAGCAATTTATGTCTTCCACAAAAATCAAAAGTCATTATACTCGTCATCGATGCATTAAAATATGAATTTGGTGCTTATAATGAGAACACCACCGAACCGTTGCCTTATGAGAACAAATTAGGAGTGCTGCATCAGCTGCTTCAGGAAGTACCCGATAGTGCGCGTCTGATGCGCTTTAAGGCAGACCCGCCTACGACAACGCTGCAGCGACTGAAGGGACTTACCACTGGCAGCCTACCTACATTTATTGACATTGGCTCAAACTTTGCTTCACCAGAGATCAACGAGGACAACGTGATCGATCAGATAGTCAAGACTGGTCTGCCGTTGGTATTCCTGGGCGACAGCACATGGACTGATTTATATCCGCGCCGCTTTAAACGTGCCTACTCGTACCCTAGCTTTGATATATTCGATTTGGATAGCGTAGACAATCAGATAATGCAGAATTTGCCCAAGGAGCTGGCCAGCAATGACTGGCAAGTGCTGATTGCGCATTTCCTCGGCGTGGATCACTGTGGGCACAAGCACGGACCCATGCATGCGGAAATGGCGCGTAAACTAGGCGAAATGAATGACATTATAAGGCACGTCTAGTCTACATCCACTTTGTATTGAACAATCTAATAACCTATTTTAATAATCGCAGATCCGTTGTTGCTGGTATGGACAACGATACAACGCTGTTGATAATGGGTGATCATGGCATGACAGCAACTGGGGATCATGGTGGGGACACTGATGACGAAACCAATGCGTTATTGTTTGCTTACTCCAAGCAGCATAAGTTCTTCACCAGTAGCGATTCCGGATCAGATAGCGAAATGCTGCAGCAGGTATGAAGAGATAAGACAAGGTCTTTATCTCCTTTACGTCATGCTGATAAAACACTAACGTTGTCATGTTTGTTGCAGATTGATCTTGTGCCCACGCTGGCGGCCATACTCGGCGTGCCCATACCCTACTCAAATCTGGGTCTGATTAACTTTAATATTGTGCCTGCTGTCACTGTGCCACATTTAAGTAAGTTCCAAGCTTTGCTGCTACACGCCTGGCAGAATGCTCAGCAAATCTATAGATACTTCTTTGACTATGCCATGGAGAATAAGCGAACCTTTGATGGGGACCAAATGGAGAAACTGGAAACGGAATTCATACTGCTCACGCATCGAGTCCAAACAATATACAGTGAGGCAGCATACAAGTCGTTTGTGCGCGATCTGAATATACATTTACGTGATATACTTAATGTGTGCCGTGATATTTGGGTTAAGTTTGAGCCCACACAGATGTCACAGGGATTGCTGTTTTCCTTTCTGCCCATATTCTTCAGCTTTCTGCTTATTAACAACTCAAATGCCAGCGACTTTTCCAAAATTTTTAAGCCCAAGGAGGTGTTCTACGCGTATTTAATGAACATTGCTGCCGGCGTCTTTGGTTATCGGTACTTCAAGAACTTCTCCTTTAAGACGGAGGAGCAAGGCGTCATCTTCTTCACTGGCCTAGTTAGCACCGTACTGTTTGCCTTCTATACGCTCCGGCAGTGGCACAGCATTGCCAACAACTGGGCGAATGTCAAGCGTTTCAGTCATATGCCCACACGTCTGCTACTATTTGCGTCCATGGCAGTGTTCTTTTCCAATAGTTTTGTCATACAGGAGGCCAAAATCTTATCCTACCTGCTGGTAGCTATCATTTTGCTCCTGGTCTATCAACTATTGAATTTGAGCTCGCGTCTGGATTTCAAGAACAAATTCAAGTGGTCGCAGTTTTTGCGATCGACAGCTTTGAGGTTGATCCTAGCTAGCTTGTTGGCCATTTGCTGTATACGTTTCACGTACACGCTGTTCCGCTGCCGTGAGGAGCAGGGTAACTGTGCCGATTTTGCCAGTAATAACATGTCGGGTTTTTCTGTGAAAAAGCCGTCCATGGGCAAGACCTACATTCTAGCAGTAGTCATAATTGTTTTGTACACCACGTTGACCCGTCTATATTTGCGTTCGTGCGGCAATTTAACCGGGAATGCGCCAAATGTGCTGTTGGCACGTTACGGTCCGACCGTGGCTTCCATTTGCACAGGTGGCCACATACTGCTGGCCAATAGCGCCATCAAGAACATACAGCGCGCTCACATTGATACCATGGCACTAGTCATCTATGGCTTGTTGGTGCTGCAAATTATTGTTGTTTCATTTGCTCCGCTGATGACATTTGTGCTCCCACCCCGGAATGGCAATACCATCACTGTTAATGGACATGACAGCATTGTGCCGGAGATATTTAGAAAAATGAAGCGCATGTACGACGGCGACGATGCGGAGCGTCGTCACGAAATACCCATCGTCTATGGTCTGGCCACCGTCTACTCTTCGATCATCATTTCCTTTGGCGTTTTCCTAGCCATGATGATGATTGTGCTGCTCGAGCCGCACGCCAGCATTGGCCTGATTCTCTGCGTGATTGTGGGTGCTATCATTCTCTGTATGCACAGTATTCTACGTTATCGCACGGCCAGCAGCTTCGGTAAGTAACTGCCTCAATCTCATTGGCCAATTAAACAATGAATCTTTACTTACAGAGAGCTGCGTTCAGCCCACATTTAGCGCTGTGGTTGGTTGGTATCTGCTGGCGAACTTTTGCTTCTTTGCCACTGCGCATCAGACGACGTTATCGCAGATCGATTGGCGTGCCGCCTTTGTGGGACGCTCTATTGGTCTGGGCCAGTCGCATCTCATCTCTGGCTTTCTGGTTATCCTGAGTACCTTTTGTGGGCCAATATTTTTTTACTGCATGTACGCGCTGCTCAGCACGGAAACCTTTTCGCTGTTTGCCCTGTTTCCCAATCTAATCAAAAGCAGTAGCAACAGTCGGAGTAAGGCGGAGCCGACGACGGCTCTGTCCGAAATATCCAATGAAGCTGTGGGTTTCGATATGACACGCGGAGATCTGGCTTTGTATGAGTACGAGGACGTTTTCCTAGGCGCCGGTTTCAAATTGGCCACGCAGTTCTTTATGCTGCAAGGTCTTAAGGTAAGCACTTTAGTTCTAAACATCACTCGGTTGTATCTAATTGTCTGTCCACCATCCACTTACAGGTCTTTTGCGCCATGCTGGCTTGCACTATACACTGCCGGCATCTAATGGTTTGGAAGATCTTTGCGCCACGGTTCATCTACGAGGCACTAGCCACCTTCGTCAGTCTGCCGGCTCTCATCGTCGGCTATATTCTTTTGTTACGCATAAACCGCGCTGTCGATGGTCTCATCAAGCGCATCAACAAGGACAAATAGTATCCGCCATCAAAATCAATCTAGTCCTCTAGCCGCTTTTAACATAGTCCAGAAGAACTCAAAATTTTATATTTCTAACTACATTTTGTACGCCCAAAGTTGGTATTTTGAATCTAGAGCAATACAAGTATTTATTTCAATTTAGGAAATGTTTTTACTCAATGATTAGCTTGTAAGCATCGCTTTTCCATAAACGACACTATTCAACCCCCCTTTAAGATAGTTCAATGAAAATGCTTCGTGTAGTTTTGGTGGTCTTGGTTTTAGCTGATTTTATTTTTGCCTTAAGGTTCTCTTTTGTATTATTTTTTTCATTATAAATTAAATTTTCTTTTGTTTGACTCGTATTAAATTAGCTAAAAATTACATCTAAAATTAGAGAGCGTTTCATAGTCAACACAAAAACACGCAATTTCCGCCTTAGGAAGAAAAAACATACAAATATTTTCACAAAAAATTTACGACGGACTCTTACAGTACATATTTTTGGGGCTTAAAAATTAAACACGAGCATACATGACAAATGTAGAAAAAAATTAAGTAGATTTCACTAATCCTTTTAACTTAACATTAAATAAACGTGTTATAAACGTGTCTTTTGTTGTTGCTGTTGTTAAGAAGACTCCATTGAATCCTTGAACTTAACATTAAATCAACGTGTTATAAACGTGAAGTTTGTGGTTGTTGTTTAAGTACGAATAATTAACAATTTGGGACAAATAATGAAGTACATTTTTTATGGCCGCGAGTTGGCCTAAACGTGTTCTTAACGTAACTAATTAAATTTACACATCAAAATTTTTATTGCTGCAGGCTCTAAAAAAAAAACCAGCTACACACTAAAGGTCAATTGTCAATTTTGGTGTGTGTGTGTGTGTGTGTGTTGTGTGTGTGTGTATGTGTTTGTTGTGTGTGAGTGTTGTGTTAAGAGATTCTAGATTCTGAAAAATCTACTGACCATTGAGCACCAATGGCTTATTCGGAACTCCATTCGTGGCGCCATTGACTACAAATTAAAAAAGAGGAAAAAGAGGTCAAGCCAGAATCAAAACGAAAATCCCATCAAAAATAGGTGAAAGTTCAATGAGAAGCGGGTATAAAGCTAGCATGCAGATAAGCTTAAGATATAGTAATGTAGCATATGTACAGCACAATAATATGTAACTAGTAGTTGTAGTGGACTACACGATCTTTGGCTTTAATGGCGCCAGCACCAGGAGCAAGCAAGCATTCATGTGTGTGTTTTTATGTTGGTGACCAAGAAGCTAGAAGCTGCCCTAGTCGCTAGTAATATCGTAGGGCTTGTACTGCTTCTCCGATGGCGGCTGTTGCTCTGTTTGCTGAAGCTGCTGCTGTTCTTGCTGCTTACCATGCGCCGCTGTACGCCAGTACTTTTTGGTGGTACTCCAGTCCTCCTTCAGGGACAGATTGAACATGGAATAATCCGAATCGCCGGTAACCTCCTTTACAATGTTCAAGAACTTGGGCATGCAGTTCTTCAGCGCCTCCCCAGTTAGGGAGGAGTATGTCTCCAAGAGCACCAGACCCTTGCAGCTGCAACAAATGAAACGCATATTATGGTTAAGCTGCAAGCGCTGAAGTAGTCAAAGCACCTACCGTGGATGACCAGGCTCCCTGTAGATATCGAGCTGGAAATATTGGTTGTTGATCAGGAAGCAGCGACGCTTCTTGTAGATGGTGAAATGAGCATCGTCGCGCTGAGCCAGCAGATTCATATAGTCACGATGCGTCAGCTGTGTCTTCACCTCAATACGAGTTTGGCCTTGGACATTGGGACGACGCTGGGTGTGGATGTAGCTCCAGTGGTTCTTCTGGCCGCGTTTGCGTAGGCGTGCCTGCACCTTGGGACCAGCGGACTGCAGATAGTGATGCACCACTTCAAAGTCTTGGAAGGGTGGAAACTCGCTATCAGGCGGCAACACGGCGACTATAACAAAAAACGTATACAAATCAGTTGAGGCGGACAATAACTAGAGCAGCGATAAGACGTACCCAAATATTTAAGCTTGCGCGAGGTTGCTTGCAAGCGGTCACCGATGTCAATGCCCAGTTTTTGGCACACGGATTCAATCATGCGATTCATTTTCGTCTCAAAATTGGTGGAGTTGTCAATTACATCGAAGTAGGGATGACCCACCCAGGCGGCAGCCGACTTGTAGTCCAGTTCACGCGCCAGTTCAACGCCCTCAGAGCGACAGGCGTGATCCTGCAAAATGAACCATAAGAGATTAGCAAGGGAGATTAGAAAGGGAAAATCGATCTAGATATACGGTAAGTGATCTATTTGATTTACGAGTATTTTATAACACACCAACAAGCGATAGATAGTTCTATTCTACTGCTCTGCTCTATAGGAATACAGTCTAGCAGTATTGGAATATATATCCATATATATATGTAGGCAGTGCTTGAGTTGGGTACCTGGTAATGGCGCTTTCTTTTCTTTGATCATATTGTGGGTGTGCCAAAGAAAGAGGTAAATCAAATCAATAGAGAGCACCTTCAAGACTTACCTCAGTGGAGTAGAAGTCCTCAGCTCCATTTGCAGCAGAGACCAAGTGCAGGATCTGGTTATAGCGATTGTCGCGCATCTCAACGGGGTTCCATTTGTTGCCTGCCATCATTTTCTCCCACTTGTCCTTTGATATATCTAAAGAAGGATTGATTTCAATCGATTAAAAGATTTCCATGGAATAATCATTCTCCATAAGGTTTCACTTACATGCACTGGCATCCATTACGCCTCGATCGCAGATAATCAGGCAGTTGCGGGTGCTCGAGTTGCCCAGCTCGAAGTATGTGTTCTCAATTTGCACCATTGTGCGTATCAGATTCTCCTGAAATTTATATGCTACAAATCGAATATATATATTCCATTAGTATATTGGGCTCTGTTCTACTTAAATTCGATTACAAATAACACTTGGAAACAATATAAAGTAATACAATTGCAAGCAAATTCTTTCAAAGAAATTTTTGTATATATATGTGTGTATATAGTATATGATATACGACTATGATGAAGGTTCTGCTAACGAGTCGAGTAACATGATATGGCGATGGATGATGGACGATGGCCTGCAACCAATTGAGAGAATTCAATGAATTCGAGCAGCAGCCAGGCGGCAATAACACAACGCTCAATTTCGATGATAACAAATCAATATATTAATATTATATATACCGACCATATATATATGAACACTAATTGTAATGTATGGCAAATAACAAAGTTCAATCTCCTGTAAAGTGAGTCAGTCAGTTGCTGCCATACGAAAGCCGCCTTCAGCTGTTTCTAATCAACTGAACTGAGGTGTATGACCCGGGTGTGTATCTGTGTTGGTTATGTGATCATCGTGTGATTCAATTCTATATGCGAAATAATTGTTAGCTGCCATAATACTAATCAGTTGAAGCATTTCCATGAACAGATGTTCAACAAATCTGTATGGAAGCCAGATGAAACGGAGACAGAGAGACGTGAGGCAAAAGTCCGGACATTATGAAATAAGTGCGATTGGGTTCTGTTTTCTTATTGGAAAACGAAATAAATGAAATTCCGTACACTGAGAAATTGAAATTCGTCATGGAAAATTAATAGATTAACAGAATCATAGGGAAAAAACCCCAGACTGACCTTGAGAAACAATAATAGAGTGTGTAAGCACAACAATAATAAACACACAAGCCTTTAAAAAAAAAAAACATATCCACTCACACACCCACACAGATCCACAAATAAACACCCAGAGCTAGAGCTTGTAACTGTATTTTCTTGAAACTTATTTTTAAACTGATAAAAAAAGAGCGGAAAATAATGTAAAATCAGAATAAAAAGCCACAGGGTGTGCTAGTGCTAGTGTTTGTGTGTGTGTGTGTGTGGCGGGTGAAAAGGGGGCTCGTACCCAACGGGTGGTAAACACTACGACTGCCGTTATTTACGACCTCCCTTTGCCCACCCTTGCCAACACTTGTTGCGGTCTCGTGCAGCGCTACTAAAAATTGTTGTTGTTGTTGTCGCATTGAACTTGACTGAGCGCATCATGTGATGAAACGAATGGAATTGATCGATTACAACGGCAATGTAATATGGATATGAGTGTGTGTGTGTGTGTGTGTGTGGGTGTGGGTGTGTTATGGTCTGGGAACTAGGTTTAAGATTGGGTTGTGCTTGCGTCAATTCTAGAGCAAGCGAAATGTTTTGGTTTGCCTGAGTGCCTTTGTTGCCTTCGTCTTGTTGGGGCTGTTTGGCTAATTCAATTAGCGGCAGGTGATATAAGCAGCTGATGCAAAAATATATAAATATATATGTGTGTATATAGTAGATATGTATGTCATAAGTATATATAATTCGCAATACTGCGCAACAGCCTATGGTAATAGATATAGTATACATATCGGTGTGTGGAAGCAAGTTCTTTGGCTCTTTGGGATTTACATTTAGAATATTTTCTAATGGGCTGGAAGATTCTTGTATGGGAAACAAGTTATTGGCATTAGATACATTTATAATTATATAATTAGCTGATTACATTAGCATAGTTTAAGCAGCGAATGCGAATCAATAACTAAAGCAGAACCAAAAGTCACAGACATATACATACAATAATAATAATAACAACAATAGAAATATAATAGATTTTATTGTTTCGCATATCTATCAGTATCTTTAACTGTTACCAAGTATCTAAGGTATTTGTCATACGTTCAGCACGTCGAAGAGCTACAATAAAGCTTCCAAATCGTTTAATTAACGCCTGACAGCCAAGAGCAGCGCACACATTTCTGTCTTTATGTGACGGATACACGTATTTGGTATATAGATTGGAAGATTGGGAGAGTGACAGATGAATGGGAAAGCGTGGATACGGAATCGAAAATCACGTCAACAAACACGTGACATTGACAGCGCGAGGAGCGCACCGAGTTCCAATTGTCGATATAAATAAGTCGAATACAAGTAATTTCAGCTGAGAAACTGGCCAACTGTCCGGCTGTCCGACTGTCCGATTGGCCATGGTAGACCACCTAAAGCGAAATTAGAGCAATTTGGCAAGGTAGAAACGATTGAGGTATACCTATAATTTTAGCATTTAACAACGGCAATTAGTGTGCATTGAGCTGTTATTTAAAATGCAGTCATTGTATTGCTCGTTTGGGGTATTCCTGCAATCTAATCGCTAAACTGCGACTTAATTAACATACCACAAAAAAAAAACTCAACTAATGTCGGAATTCAAAGTTTATATCGACATTCAGAACAGGATATATATGCTATACCCTGTCCAAGTTTTACGTCAAAACAACTGGTTCTTTCTTTTGAATGGTAGGCTATAAAATCAGAAATTCGGTAAATATATTCATGCAGAAATGAGATTTTCAAATCGCAAGAATTTTAGATATATCTATATGTATTCTATGGACTTAGGCGGAGGCACGTGCTAGTCAGCAGCTAAAAGCGGCAGCCGCAGACTGAGACTGTACACATTTCTGTATATATATATTGTGGAATATATTATGTATACAGATCAGTAGACTATATGTGCATATATTTGGCTAAATATAAATGGCCCATTTTATATCGCATGTACGTAAGGCGTTGTTAGACCCCGATAGAAAAGATATATAAACGTGTGTATATATTATTTATATTTATATTGAAAAATGTGTATACACTTAGATGATATTAGAGATGTATTGCAAACAAGTGGATTGTTAGTGAACGTACACAAAACACATATATATAGTATACAGTATAAAGATCTGTAAGGATTAATTGTTAAAGAACAATAAACAGTAACAAAAAACGCTAAAGAAACATAAATATATTCATAGATACAAATAGAAAAGATACAATCACGAATCAAGAATGTTTGCATAAGCGCAATTTGTGGAAAGATAAACCAAAAAAAGAAAATAAAAGAAAATGAAAATGAAAATACTAGAATAGAACATTTTGAAAAATGTCAAGTCATCAAAGGCGAGGAGACTGTTGACAAAGCAAACAACAGGAAATCACATGTACAATATAATAGGAGCAGCACTTCGTGGGTGAAATGAGGGATAGATAAAGGCAACGATCTGTTAAAGACTTTATACTGTTGCCAGCCAAGATGAAGCAGTTCTTAAACACTCACTCAACCACACACTTAAAACACACACCACACACACACACACCGGGATGGTGAACATAATGATCATCGTATTGATCGCATATAACATTCAAGTCATGAATATCTAGAGCGATCGATGAATACAATTTCTTAATTTTGGTTTGATCGGTTGATCTTTGCGCTGTGCACTCTGAACTCTGAACTCATCACTCACCTTCGCTACCATTGGGCTTGGAGGCAGCTTTGGCCAGGCAACGTGGACAGGATGCGGTCAGATCGATCATACTGTGCTCCGGTGCAGCAAATGGTAGTTCTTTGTAAACGTAGGTGGTTGGCGTGGGTGGGTCTGTGTGTGTGTTCAACGTCGCAAATTAAATATTAACCTGACACAATCAAACTGTAGCTGCTATACATAAGTGTACTCATAAAACCCTATCTATATCACACTCAGAGTTCTTGTGAAACGATATGAGTTGTATATTTAGCGAGGGAGGTTGGTCTAGAGGAGCAATTTCAAACTCGTGACCAACAGGCGATTATTACTTTTTAGTTTTCTTTCTTTTATAAGTAAATTATGAGTCAGGCAATTGAGCGATTGACAATATTATTATACAATTAGTGTTTGTTGTTGGGGCTTTTTCTTTATCGTAGTAGAGGGTCTTTCTCCAGCTAAATGCCACATTACGACCTAAGTACGCAATTGACAAATTAGTTTTGAAAACTGTCAAGGAAATTGTGGTAAGTCACGCAGCTCTTAAGTCGGCGCCCATAAGGATTCACTAGTATTATTTATTGCCCTCTCTATGCGAATGTATCTGTATCTATATATCTGCAGCTTGTATCTTTGTGTATATTGTTGCTTCTTGTCTTTGGGCAATCGCGTAAGCGAATTACGTAAATATACTATCATTGAAGACGTGACATTCAAAAGGAGGGCCAACAGAACATTTAGTACACATTTCATATATATTATATAGTACAAGTATCTATAGACTCTAGACTTTAGTATCTGGCAGCTGAGATAGTCGCTGTCGCAGATACATAACATTTTCTACATATATATATATATATATATAGTATACTATACATATATAATATATCACATCTGCCTGAGGTTCTCTGTATGTAAATGCCGTTTGTTGATCTCGAAAGTAAATATTTTGTTTTATTTTCGTTTCGAGAAAATGCTACGAAATTGTACGACGAACTTGACAATTTTCAGAAGAATGATTCTCCCATAAAATAAAGCATGGTCCCATTATGAAATGAATAAACTATACTATCTACTCATAAGATTAAGTTCTATCATATATTTTCAGAATTATTATTTATTAGCTTAAAGGGGGGAATGAGGAGGGAAAATGCTTGCAAAAGTAACCTTTCTCCTACTTAACTGCTATGTACTCGTAGTATGAGAGTTTATTGGGAACTTACCTTCTTTTTCAGTCAGATCAGAGAACTTGACGCCACCGCTATATGGTTTTGGGAGATGGGAGAAATAGAGAAAACGTATAGAGACATGAATTAAAGCGACTGTTTTAAGATATAGACAAAACGCACTACGCATAAGCTACGGTTAAGATATTTTCTTTTAAAAAATAAATTAAATATAAAATATTTCAAAATTTATATTTTTTCTTTTACTTTACTTAAACTATGAATTGAAATGTAGAATGTAAACAAATAGAGAGAGAAATAATGTACTTATATGCATGGCAATTTGTTAAAAGAACGCAATCAAACTCAAATCGTTTTTTCATGGATGCCGATCAAACAATAGGCACAAAACATTGTTTGCAGCAAACGTAGCGAACCAAAGCTATTGGACAGCCCAGACATACTCAAAGATACAAAGCGTATGATATATAGAATCTTACATCCATGGATTATGGATGGATAGATGGATGCATGGTTTGTCTGGGTATCTCACTTTGGCTGGCTCTTTTGGGTTCGTTTGTGTTGATTGATGTGTTTAAGGCATTTACCTGAGTAGTACTGTGGCCGTTTCAGGCACGCGGAATACCTGAAAATATTTAACATGCTCATTGCTTTGTTTCGAGTTGCGATTTGTTTCGATTTATTTAAAAAGTTTTCGGTTTTTTGTTGGCTTTTGTTTAATTTGCGGTTGCTACTGCTTTTTTTTGTTTGTTTATTCTGACTGTAATTTGGACAATTATAATAATGGCATATTGTCATTTAGCATGAAATCAGCATGACAGAAACAAAAAACATATGCGATTTCCATGTGGCAGTACTTACAACTGCCACAGGCCCCAATGAAAATAAACATAAAAAGAAGTTAAAGTTGAAAGCTTATAAGTCAAGGGATGTTTCGCCTAAGCCTAATGTGAACCAAGCCCAGTTAAAGCCCAGGGGCAACCCAAATAAATCAAGTAAGGAATGCATATGAAAGAGACTCACCTTCCAGCCAAGATTCTCGAAGAAGGTGCACAGGCGACTCTGTCCGGTTGTCTTGCCACCGCAGGGACCTATAAAGCAGTTAAAACAAAATTGAAAATGAATAATAAATAAAAAATGAGAATAAACATTCAATATTCATTGGCCGATGGCATCATCAATTGGCCAAGGCATAACCCTGACAACAATTAACGTCGCCAATCCCCAAGACCCAAGAACTGATTATTAATGCAAGTGCAACTGCAACTGTCGCATGTGCAACGATGAGGAAATGAATTGCATCAAATTGATTTGAACTATGCAACAGTCTGAATCAATTTCAAGTTGAACCACTTAACAACATTCAATGACTACCAAGTCTCGATACGACAACTGATGGGTACAGATATCATCTGACATGAGTTTGCAGTTCAAAGACCTTAATTTGATAGTTTCTGTTTGACTGCTTACGATTTCAATATGATAATAGAAAATAAATTGAGTGCGTTTTCAATCAGAAAAAACGTTAAGACCTTCGCTGCTCACTGTATAAGGAAAATCAATGTAATATGTATGTTTTCTCTAGAATAACTTAAAAATCAGCTGCTGCCTTAAAGATACAACTTTTCTCCTACAGATATTTTATGGGTTAAACGGAATATTCAATTAATGAAATGGGAGTTTTTTTCTTATCAGAATGCCGCCAGAATTATTTGAGTGTGTGGTATGTGATTAGACAAGAGGAAATAAACAACGATAACACACAGAAAACACACACAAACGTAGTATTAATACGTCAATAAAGCCGCACATTGATAATGTAATATATGCATGTGATTTTGTTATAAGTCGAGCTAAATTAAATGATAAAACCACGCGTCCAATTTATATATACATATCTACGGGTCAAAACTGGTTTCCCCATTCCATGTATTTTGGCGGGCTAATGCGGCTAATACTACGTTCTGTTGCCTGTATTTACATATGTAAATCAGATTCAAATAAAAAGCGAAGGGAGAACAGAAGCAGAAGCAGAAGCTGAATAAGTTTGATGATAGCTTGATTTGATTTCATTTGATAATAATATGATTTCCATATCAAAAAACCTGAACCGCTAATTGAAAATGTGCGTCAAGCGTGGGTTGCTGCGCACAAAAAAGAAACGGGAAAAAGAAACTACCCCAACGAGAAAATTGTGAGCCTTTCAGGGTCCTGTCGACCTTGACATGCTTTGAGAGCGTACATATCGTAAACAAATAGATACAGAAAGAAAATTCGAGTTAACTTACCGCCAGTGAGGACAATTTTGTAGACACGTTTCTCCTTGGTGGACACGGAGCCCATTTTGTTACGCTTCAGACTGGGCAACGTATTTGGATCCATTTGTAATGGCCGGCTAACCACTGTCGAATCTTCCATTGCAGCAGCCTCCTCTTCAATTGAATTTGAATTTTTCGAATTTAAATTGATGTTTGAGTTCGTAGTCGGCTGCATTGCCGTCGCGACACTCAGGACCGACTGTTGCCCGTGGTTGGTCGGGACCAGGGCAGGTGCCATTAGTTGGTCGGCTGTTGTTGCCATGGTTAAGCGCGAACAGCAACAGCTGATATCGGTATGTTCAATATGACTTGAATCCTTGCGCTTTTAGTTCTCTGCTCCTCTCCGAATCTGTCTGTTCCAACTTCCCTTGCGTGAATCTGCGCGCTCCCTATGCGGCGCAATGCACGTGCCTTTTTAGGTTATGGTTTATTTTATTCGGTGCCTATTTCGATAAATTACTTACAAATTTAGTATTGTATGCGCAATAGTTGTGTTGTTTTCTATTGCCAACTAGTAGAACAGTTCTATTACCGTTGTTTGGCAGTTGATGACAGTTAGAAATCGTTGATCTATTGTGAGCTACACTCGTAATTCCTTGGACATTCTTCGTTTGTCAGAAGCGCGCGCATGTACACATTAAAAAACATTTAATGCAGACTTCCAGCGAGTGATACTACTACAGATTTTAATTTGGATGAAACACCGAACGACCTCGGGGCCAACACTAAAGGATTCTTCGTTATATACCACATCCGAGTTTATAGACATCAAAGTTTATGAGTTTTATAACAAAGCACCATCTTGCACGTTTTATTAAGAGCAAAATTAAACTAAAACACTTCGTTCTGTGCTCGCCAACTTATACTGAATGGTGCTAGATGCTAAAATGCTACTGCTACACACATGTTCTTAACAGTGAACTGTAATGTTATCAACAGCTAATGTTTAGATTACACACACCGCGCCTTACCGGTTTCTTATGCGATTGATGCAGTTTTGTATTTCGACTGCTCTATAATTTAACTAATAATAATATCTTTTAACATGATAATGCCAATCAAGCTTAATATAAAATATAAAAGCAACACAATTTGCTGTTCTTTTTATTATTTACTTAATAATACATACATAATTGCATTTATCTAGATGGGGCCTAACTTATCGGTTTTGTTTTTGTTATAATCATTTTGTTAACATTTTCGATAACTTGTCGATAGAACTTTCAAAATAGACGCGTGATAACAACTCACTTCTAACTGCAACTATTGCATCTAGTTTTAAGTATCAAGCCCATACCTGAAGATAACAGACTACTGCTGTAATCGATAACTCATATTGGTAAATATGCATGTTTCGTATTTTGTTAAGATGAATGGTGCAAATAAAGCCGCTAATTCAAACTTTTGAATTTAGCTCGAGCAGTTCAAATATTTATTCAATAAAAATTTAGTGTATTTCATTCGAATTATATTCAGTTATACTTTAAATTGTATTAAAAAATATATAGAAATAATATAAAACAAATTTAAATCGACTATATTTTTCCTATGGAATCAAAGAGTAGTTCATTTGAGTAACTAACAGTGAGCAATCAGTTCACATTACCACCTACCAACGAGTTGGCAGTCTTTAGTATTTCAGTTAAATTTTAGTATTTTTATAGGCAAAATTAGGACGCAGTCTGTGCCCTATTGCGTATTTTATTGTGTTACTTGAACTATAACTGCGACGATGTGCGTGTGTGGTGCTTAGGTAGAAACATATGTGCAATAACACTATACAAATAAATTAAAGAAAATCGTGTAGTAGACCTAAACTAATGCTAAATTGAAACTGAGTTTTGACACAGTGCAAAAATTCTTTTAAGATACGATTATAAAGAGCATATAAATATATGTACATAACGTAACATGTGTGAGCGCGAGTGAGAGCAAATGTCAACATGACAGCAACAACAATAGCAACAGCAGAGTAAAAGAGAGCCCCCAGCCAGCTGTGCAGGTCGTCGTGGTCGATTTCTGTTTTTAGGCTCCCCCAATAAGGAACAAAAATTTTCTGTCAAAATTTACACATAGCTGATATAATATTTACAATTGTTATGCGCATATTAAATCTGAAAAAACTCAAGTGCATTATTTTACACAAACTGCGACACACTTGGACTTTCGTTGTGTTATTCGCCAAACTACTCGATACCTATTATCGAAAAGCGATCAATCAACAGGAGCAGTTTTGGCCTCAGCCCCATCACCATAATAATAACAATAATAACGTAATGGAACAAGAAATGCAAGAGGACGCTCCAGAGGAGCAGCAACCGCAACAGCAACAGGAAGAGCAAGAGCAAGAGGAAGAACAGCAACTGCAGATGAGGATGGCTGATATTCTTGTACGTGTTCCAGCGGAGCCAATGGATGCCAGCGATATGGAGAACGAGGATGCAGACGATGAAATCGATGTCGATGATGAGGACGACGATGTCGATGACGACGAAAATGAATTAAGCGAAGACGAGTCAGATCCCGAATTGGAGGAAATGTATTCGGATGGCGATTGGACAACTTCAAACGATGAAAGTGAAGTGTCAACCACCATATCGACTATCGGGCTGGGCCCAATACCCGAAACGCCAACAGCTCGGCCTATCTACAGTTTCCAGCCATCGCGTTTGGTTAAATGCCAGTTCAAGGACAAACATTGCATTGGTGGTTTTCCACTGGCGCGCAGTGGCCATCGGATTATTGCATCCAAATCACATCTTTACTCACTAGGTGGCTATAATCCACGAAGTGCTCTTACTGCCGCTCGACGTGGTAGGTGTCTTTTGTTTCAGGAGCTGTGGAGCTACAATTTTGCTACAAATAGCTGGAATTTAGAGCTCAATGCTGAAAATGCTTCCAATATGCCTACTGAGCTCGCCTCCAATGCGCTTGCCATTCACGATGATGTGCTGATTGTAAGTATTAGCTTAGTATGCACGATTTCTTCATACCTCGTAAACAAATCATTCATAATCAAAGTCAGTTGTTGGTTCACTTTTGTGTGCATATTGCTGATGTGTCTCTGAGAACACTGTGTGTGTGTTTGTGGATAACAACAATATTCCAATTGAGGCCCACCCCCGCTTATTTTGCATTTGTAAACTTGTTTTGTGCACAAAGCTAATAACAAAATCGCTATCGAAATCGGTTATCGTTTATAATACACAACAACATAATTTGCATTCGTAGCTGGGCGCTGATCAGCTTTAACCTGGGCTCAATGCCACGCCCGATACACAGTGATACATATTGTTTGTTGTTGGTGCTAGTGTTAGTGTTGGTTGCTGTTGGTTTCTGTCTACCCCTGCTCCTTTACTTTGGTTATCCGCTATTGCTTTGTTTATGCATTCTAAACATACGACGTAACACACAAAAAGCCAAACAGCTGCGCATTGGCCGCTGCTA
The DNA here is from genome assembly GCA_035045065.1 of Hirtodrosophila trivittata. NCBI lineage: Eukaryota > Metazoa > Arthropoda > Insecta > Diptera > Drosophilidae > Hirtodrosophila > Hirtodrosophila trivittata. Next base: position 14,882,927 of record JAWNNK010001311.1, on the reverse strand, counting down.
ATGCTGCCATCTCTTTTATGCGCATGCCTAACGATGGTGATAGTAGAAACAGCAGCAGCTCATCCCCCTTGGCAACTACGCAGTTGATGTTTATGCTGCTGGTGCTGCTGCTGCATGCAACAACTTGTTTACCAGGTTTTCCTCCCACCCTCAGCTTCCTCCCCGTCAATGAAAAGTCAAAAAACATTAGCTTCACTCTACTGCGACTTGCGCGCGCTTTTTCTTTTTACGTTGTTAGCTTTTATTGTTGTTGTTTTGCTTTGCTTTTGTGGCTCGGGCTGAGCCATTGTGGCTTTGGCGACTGATGGTCTTTCAGTGGTTTTGCTTAAATTACGGTATTTGCCTGGCTTTGGCCAATTTAAGTGGCCTAAATTGAATTTTCGCTGCGCAGAAAAACTGTGGTATTTCATGTATTTGATATTAACAGCAAATATTTTTCCAAGAGAAGGTCGAGACTTTCCTTATTTTGTTTGATTGCTTTGGATTTCAATTTCAACTCAATCCAAATTGCCAAACCCAATTGAATTATGTATTTTTTTATTCTTTGTTCACCTGCCAATTCTCAAACTTTTACTTTTGAAACATCTACAGATTCGAGAACAGGAGCCTATTGTTATTTATCTATTGTTGGTAATGAAATTTAAGAGAAACTCAATTTGGATGTTATTCCGGAATAGCTTTGATACGCTCAGCTGATTTTTAGCTACAATCAAATTTTAATTAAAATTAATTTGTGATGTTTAATTAATTTTGAACGGTTATAACTTATAACATACTTAAGACTCATGGTCAAAATTTTCTTATTTATGCTGGTTTCACAGGCCAATCGCCTTCACAATTAGATTTAATTAGAAAGTTAATCATGAAACATGGCAGGCCTGCTTCCACATATTTTTCTATCTCCCAAAGTACGCCCAGATACACACAAATGTACACACACACACACACACACACACACACACAGCAGCATAGAGATGCACACTATACATGTGTATAGTATGTACATACAATAGATGTACACATGTTTCCGCTTATCTCCCTCACTCTGAACTGCTGGTGGTGATAAGCAGTGGGCAACGTTTGCAGCGATGGCTTCTTTGTTGGTTGGATATCTGCTAATTGAATGCAGCAGCAGACTTTGCAGCGCCAGAAGCGTGCTCTGCTCTCGCTTCCGTTACGCATCATCAGTTTTTGTGAAGAGAGTTCCAACATTCTTTAGAGAATTGTAGGGGGTCACCAAAATCAGAATAAAAAATGTGATTTCTCTTCTGTTCTCAGTCACATGGCGGTACTGGTTATCCGTTTGGAGAGTCATGCTCGAATGATTGCTATGTATATCGTATGCACGATGAGAGAGCCGGTGTGAAACGCTTGAAGGTTAGCGGAGAATTGCCCACCGCCCAGTACGGCCCGGGGATTGTTATACACAAACATTATTTATATACAATTGGAGGAACAACTGGCTTTGATTATTCCTGTGATGTTTACCGTTTGGATCTGCGCACAAAGGTCTGGGAAAATGTTTACATTTGCCGGCCAGAGATGCGAGAGGACCCAGAGGGGCGTTACCGCCACGAGGTTGTCTATGATGGCAAACACATCTTCGTGCTGGGAGGAGGCACATCCAATTCGGTTTATGACTTACAACGCATACCAGCTTACAACCTGGATGCAAATAGTTGGGATTACTATGATACACTACCAGATCGGAGTAATGCCATCTGCAGCCAGGATGATAAGGGCTATCCAAGACCCCGAAAATGCTTCTCATGTGTACAGCATCAGGCGTCCAATGGTGACATTGAAGCTTTTATTACTGGTGGTCTACAGGTACGTAGAGAATAAATATTAATAGCAATCCTTTTAGCTGATTTATTTATTTTTTTTATGCTAATCCTTTCACTATTTAGGGCGACTTTTCGACCTACTTCTCGGACATCTGGAAGTTAAATTTACGCACTAAACAGTGGGCTGTCATACAGACGGCCAGTTTACCGCGTCCACTGTACTTCCATTCAGCGGCACATTCGGATAATGGCTGCATGTACATCTTTGGCGGCATTGAGTATAGTGACAAGGAGATGCGACGTCGCAATGATCTCTACAAGATGTGGATGACCATACCAAAGCTAAGCGAAATGTGCTGGGATGCCATCACCTATTACAATGATAATCTCGATCTTTATCAACGCAAGGACCTGCTTAAGGCTGGAATACCCAAAAGCTTCACAGATCGTCTGCCACCGCAGCGGTCTGTGGACAAAAGAATCCGGGCAATTCGTTAGTTACTTCGCTGTACTCCATTGCGAAACGTGCTCGATCCCAAATGCAATAATAGAATAGCCACAACCTTTTATCCCCAATCAATCCCTGCCCAAATAAAGTTGTGACTTGAGAATGTGGAGTGTGAGTAGTAGTTGCCCCTGTGTTGGAGTTACAATCGTTAATTGTTTAAATTGCAAAAGAAAAAATCAAAAAAAGAAAAGAAAAAAAAGTACATTATTTAGTTTTGAGCGCGCGCTGTGATCGAATACGAATAACATTTATATTTATATTTATATATACATATTGTGTATTTTGATATTTCGTACACTCGAGTTAAAAGAAGGCGAACATGTTTATCATAAGACGTTAATAAGTTTAGATAGCGGAACAACGGCATAACAGAAGTTAACATATATTTAAATCAAAATTTAGAGAACTTAATCAAAATCTTCAGCTACCGGAGAACAGTCAGCACACAGTCCTCAATCCATAGCCTACAACACACAACACACCAGCCCTCAACCTACAACACCCCCACACCAATACCACACACTCTTTGAATCTATCTACCAGTATAATCTTTGCAAGTATTGCTGTTTGTTAACCCTGGCACTCCTTGCGCCCAGACACATGCAGATTTAAATGCACCCAACCTTGAAGGCTACACCAAAACAACGACATATAGAGGAAGTATAAGAAGAGGCAGTCGTAGTTTGTGATGAGAACATTGTCTGGTGCTCTCACTAACTACCCCATAGGAACATACGTACTTCCAATATATTTTGTTAAAGTGTACATAATAATTAGACGTAGAAATATTTAATTAATCTAAGATTACGTCTTTATTGTGGTATCTTTTACGGCACGAAACCGAGCCTGCCCAAACATAAACAAAGTTTGCTCGATATTATACATTATATATTAGCTTTTGGCTAAATTTGGTTCATTTTAAGTTAATAAATTTTTAATATATACACTTCTCGCTTAATTTATTGCGTCTTCAATTGCATCACACTTCTATCTACATGTATATATTACGTCGCCGATAGCCTAGTTTTCTCTGAAAAAAAAAATTCAAGACCATCTGGATTGGTGCGCCGTTTAACAAATGCGTCATGCTTGCCAAAAATGCACCCCAAAACGAATTCTAGAAAAATGGAAACGACGCAAAAGCAGGTAAGCAATCTTACACTCAAATGGTGGTGGGTTTAAACCCTGTTGCTGTGGAAGTGCACTATAAGTGCGTAGTCGTTCCGTGACCTAGATTATCAAATTCGCTTACGTAATAGTGCAGGCGAAGAGTAGGCACTTTGTGGTAATTACCATAAGTGGACAACCAGAACCTATTATATTAAATGTAAGGCAATGACGACAAGCTAGAGTACTTCCCGACTGCATTTATTATATCTTAAAATAGTTAATTGGCTTTGTGGCTATCGTTGTTAACATGTGATAGGTTATACTTATCAACAAGAATTGGATACTATGGGCTGTGCATCTCGTTCACTTTTCTAGATGAATTGGTCACAAATGTAATCAAGTCATTTTACAGGACGTTTATTATTTAAATATGGCCGCTGTTAAGAACACCGCAATTCTGTTAAGTAGCTGTTCTGTTAACATAACATATGACGTGTTGCTTTTTCCGGTGATTGTCAAAACTGCTGAGGCGTACTTTGTTTGCTTATTATTGGGCAGAAAAACAAGAAAACTACACAATATGCTTAAACCCAAGGCGCTGACACAAGTTTTAAGCCAGGCTAACACTGGTGGCGTCGAGAATACACTGTAAGCTAAAAATAAAACAAAAAGGTAAAGCTCAAAGATAAATAAGATTTATTTTCCTTTGTAGTTTGCTCAGCCAAGAGGGAGCACTGCTGGCCTACTCCGGCTATGGGGATAAGGATGCACGTATAACTGCGGCTATTGCCAGCAACATTTGGGCCGCATATGAAAAGCATGGCCGTAATGCATTCCGTGAAGATCGCTTGACGTTTATCCTGATCGATTGCGAATGCGGACATGTAGCCATCACACAGGTGAGAAAACATTATTTATTTTTTTAGACAAGATCTTAACCATTATTCTCTTTGCAGGTTGCTAGCGTGCTGCTGTGTCTCTATGCCAAAGAACATGTTGGCCTGGGCATGCTAAAGAAGAAGACCATGACTCTAGCTGAGTATTTGGAGAGGCCATTAAATCAAATTTCAGCATCATAATTATATAAAAAAATAGAAATGTCGCTCAAGCGATTTGTTTTCTACTAGATTTAAGTGTAAATTCTTTTTGGTAGATATAGAATAGAAAACGCCAAAAGCTTTGATCGGAAAAAAGTCTGGTTTATTTATTTATTTAGAAGTTGGTAGACGCCCGAGAGCAGATAATTTGTATGTACGTATAAATATATATATAAACTGTTGAAGAACTTAAAGCTAAGTATGGATCTCCGATGGCTTAAAATAATTATGAAGTTTTTATTCGATGGCGTACAGCTTCAAGGTGCGATCCATGCTGGTCGACGCAAGATACTGTGCATGCTTGCCAAATCGAACGCCTGTGGCTAGTGCAGTGTGATCGTTGAATACCTTTAGGTCCTGCCACTGTTTGCACAAGTAAACCCTGTAAATAAATAACAGTCAAATTTAATCAATATTATCAGAAACTGCCTGGAGACAAGGCACAATATGGGCAATCACTTGAGCCTAGCAACACTGTAAACAGTTGCTAGAAAAGCGAAAATCTACGTTAATAATGAGAAAATTTAAAAAGAAAGTATATCGCAATTATGAAGGTTAAATTATTGTACCCCAATAATAGGATTGTGCTAACTATCCAAATTTTCAGAGTATATACGACCGCAGGACTATTTGGAGCCGGACGCACCGAAGCCCATCAACCTCTGCATTGATGATTTTAATGCGGTAAAAATATTAAAGATTCATTTCAAAACGATTTGTGTCATCAAATCTTAATTCACAGCGCGGTGAGGTGGCCAATCCGCGTGCGCCTTGTGTGGTGACGACGATTGATCCGGATTATATCAAGGATGCCGGTCTGCAGCGTCTGGCCAGAAAGTTTCGTATGAAAACGTAGGGAAACTACTAGAGTCATTTCCGTATTTATACATTTTCCCACTTGCAGTGACATTTTGTTATTACGTGAGATAACAAGGAATAAGTTCATGTACTACTCCACGCAGGAGATGTTCCTGGACAGAAAACGTCAGGTGGAGTACCAAAACAAGCTGTACGAAGAGGCACAGGAGTTTCACAAGTTTGCCGATGATTCGCTTAAAAAAATGAAGGCAAATGAATTCAAGAAAATGCTGGAAGCTCAAGAACAGCTAAAGAAGCTGAAGGAAAACAAAGTTGCCGAGGAACTTAATCAGGTTAAGCTGGAGCATCAGCGTGTGCTGATGGAGGTGCAGGAAGTCTATGGTCGCTTTCAGTATTTACTCAAGCTGATTAGCTACTTTGATGACACGGTGGAGCAACAGTCGGAGCAGGTGGACAGCAAGCTGACTATGCCTGAGCACATTATCAGCATGGAAATCAGCGAACGTCGTCCAGCTGGCCTGGAGCAGGTGCAGCAAGTCAAGGAGTATATGGAACAGGTTGTTAAACCATATCTAGAGAAGCGGAATCATTTAAATGCCGATATTTGGATTAAGGGCTATGAGCGGAACCGCATGAAGGTGTCCAACTACAATAGGCGCTTTACCCAGCTGGCACTGCTCAATCACATTGTGGGCATACTCCATGCCAAGGCGGTAGGTGAATGATTTCAACTTTTACTATATATTTTTAATTTAAATTGATTTTTCAGGAAAAGACGCAGAAGCGCAACGCAAGTGCCGTCAAATTTCTAAAGGATCCAGGCTTCCTTGAACGAAGGGTGGCTGCACTGCAGCAACGTGCCAACGAGCTGTTCAATGACTATGAGCACAACTACTGCAATGAGTAAGCTATTAGTTATGCTATCTGGTAACTGTAATACTAATTATAGATCTCTTTTCTAGCAAGCTGAGTATTAAGCTGAACAGCATTGTGCCCGTGATCTTAAAGCAGTTTCAGAACAAAGTGCAGCCGGAACAGGAGCAGCAAAAGAAGGAACCACCCAAGGCACCGCCACAAAAGTCTTCTAAGCAGTGGCGCACTCTGGAGGACATGCAGGCGCCAGTGGCCAGTACTAAAACTGCCAGCTACAAGGACGAGCAGGACACCACACTGGCCAAAGTGGAGAAAATACAGACATTTGCTTTGGTAAGTCCAAGCCCAAGATTCTATAAACTTATGGAGCCTATTTAAGTAAATCTCTTTACAGGAACTGCTGGCCAAACTGGACACTGTACCGCCAGATAAGCTACGTCAAGTTGAGCATACAGTGCGACGCCGCATGGCGAAGCAAAAGGAAATGTCACGACGTGCACTGGTCAAACAGAATCGTCTGCACAATTGGATGGAGCACTTCAAGAAACATCATCGCCTACAGCAGGCGCAGCGTAACAAGCAAAAGCCTTAAAGTTATCATTCCACACAAATAAAAGCAAGAGCTGCTCACCTGACATCTGTGCCGGCAATGGCCAGATAAGTGCCGCTCTGATCGAAGCACAAATCCTTAACCTCGTATCCGTCGTCCAATTGTATAGTCTTGAAGTTCTTGAGTTTACGCAAATCCCATAGCTTGACGCAAGCATCGTCGGCAGCGGTAGCTAAATAGTAACCGTTCTCGGAGAAAGATATTGCCGATATTGGGCCAGTGTGGCCGGGGAAGTTGGCCACATTGCTCTGCTCCTTTAGATCCCAAATCTTGACTTGCGAGTCAACTGTGCCGGTGCCGAAAATCAAACCATCAGGATGGAACTGAGCAGTGGTAAGGCCCACCTCGGCCGTGTCGATAACTTTAGTCAAAAGACGTCCAGTACGTATGTCAGAGAAAGCCCAATGCTTGTCCGATGACGTTGACAGCAAGTAGTCACCAGTAGGATGAAGTGAGAGTCCGGTAACTGGTCCCTCATGGCAACGCAACAGCAGCTGTGTTTGTGACGTGGGCACATGCCAAATGCGAATGTTCATGTCTGGTGAGCCTGTGATTACAGTATCCTCATTGGGATGGTATATGACCTTAGTGATTTTCTTAGTATGGCCCTTAAGTATAGCCACTACTTGTTCCGTGTCCTTATTAAATACAGTTGCATTCTTATCGTTGCCACCAGTCAAAATCTTGCTGTGATCCGCACTATTGATATCAAGAGCCAAAATGCCCGGTACGGAAGCTGAATGCAGACCGGGACGTGAAGCAACTGTCAGGAAATTCTTTACTTGATCGGGTGTCATTAATTCATCTGGCACAGTGCGTCCACGCTTCTTGCGCTCCTGCGTTAGCACAGTGGCTTTGTCTTGTAGCTTTTGTATGACTTCGGCACTCATGCCAGCCATTTCCATGGTTTGAGCTCCACTGGTTCCAGCTTCGGCAGCCAATGACGGCTCTGACATCATCGATGGAACGTTCACCATGCCTCCTTGGGGTTTCAGTGTAGCCAGTGCCTCACGCGCTGCCGTCAGTTCTTTCTTTAGGCGTGCAATGACGCGACAGGCAGCGTCATGTTGATATAAAGCATGTGAAAGCTCTTGACGAGTCGTCTGCAGCTGTTGGCGCTGTGTAAAAGAGTGTATCATCAATGCATCCCACTCATCCTGCATGGTTTTCAGCGTTGCCGGTATGCTTGTAGCACTGGGCGGTTTTGGCTTAACTACAGCTGGCGTCTTGACTTCAATTAGTTCTTCTTGCTTCAGTTCCTTGCCACTGATTGGATCACAGCCGTTTTCCAATAAATATTTCTCAATGACGCGTCTTTCGAAAACGGCGCCCGAGTGCGGAGACACGACAGGCACGTCGGGTACTTCGTTTGTAACTAAAATAAAATAAACACAAATTAAAGTAAAAAGCATGCAATAAAAGCGGTCGCAACTCACGTGCACAAACCAAAGCCATCGCGTAGGATATATAAACGTTTACTACCGGTTTAAATACGTTTTACAACTTTTACACACACGTTTTCCAAGAGAAACAAGCGCAAAAATTGTCGGCAATTCAGTCTTCTTCTTAATGACCATTCACTGTGAATCGTAAATGTTCGTGTATATCGATATCAAAAGCATCGGTTTAATAGACTATCGCTAAAGAATAGCACGATTGGCAGCACTGCCAGAAGTCAGCTGTTGCTATTACGCGTGCTGATTAGAATTATTTTTCAACTTTATATATTTTATACATTCTTAACTTAAATATGTTAAAACACATTGTGCGCTGGAGACCATGCAAACTATTATTGAATGGCGGTGTCTCTAGTATTGGAGGTAGGCGCAGTTATTGTGCTCCATCGACAAAAACAAACGCCGATAAAACTGCCGCTACTGAGGAGCCTGAGCCGGCAACACAGAAGCATGTGAATCCCTTTGCACAAGCGACGCCCACTCCACTGCCAGATAATACAGTATTAGAATCCAAAGAAGAGCGCGATAAAAGGCTTAAGGTGTTGCAGCTTGAAGCTGACATAGCGCATCAAGAAGGACGCCGTGTGCCGACTTTGGATTTCTTTCAGGATCATCACTGGGCGCACGTGTTGACACTGCCATCAAAGTCGGCACGAATTAAATACTATGCATACCTTTGGCAAATCGCAATGAAGAAGGAGTCGGAGAAACGGAAGAAGGTGGAACGTGCCGAGGAAACAGAACGTCGTGTAGCTGATATACGCAAGGAGCGTGAGGAGAATAACCACATTATCTATGGACTCGCGCATACATCGATGTTTCTGCGGATCTATGATACAACCATTAATCACTGGCAAAATAATCGCTTGACGCGGGCCATGCAATTCGCGCCTAAAATGGTCCTCGACTGCTCCTACGATACGCATATGAACAACCGCGAATCTTCAAATGCCGCTAAGCAGCTAATGCTCTGCTTTGCAGAGAATCGCTTCAATGATGAGCCTTTCGACCTGCACTACTGTAACGTCAACTTAGAAGGCAACTGCATGCAGAGTCTAAAGCGATACATACCTACAATGTTGGATCCAGAGTTTCCTATGAATGTACACTCCCAATGCTTCACGGAGCTGTTTCCCAAAAAGCAACTCGTGTACCTGACGCCACATTGTCGTGAGGATCTTGTCACCTACGATGCGGATGATATATATATTGTTGGCGCTATGGTGGATACCATAAACAATGAACCTCTATCGTTGGCCAAAGCAAAGCGTTTGGGTCTGCGCATGGCACGTCTTCCTCTGGATCGTTACCTACAGTGGGGGTCGGGCTCTGGTAAATCCCTGACCCTAAACCAAATGATTAATATCATGCTGGACCTGAAGAAAACTGGTGACTGGAATACGGCACTGCAACATGTACCACGTAGAAAGCTCGACTATGAAACCCGCCACACCAATGATCGCCACGCGCTCCACAAACGATCCAATAAACTCAATATACGAGTGGATCATTTGCTCAACTACGAGAAGGATCGCCGGGAGGCAACAGCCTTTGCTAGTCCACAAAAGGTGCGCCACCACAAAGATGGTCTGAACTTCAATTTAGATAGTTGGGCAACGGGCAAGAAGAAAACGAGTAGAAATAGTTAATTGTTAGTCAAGTGCTTCTTCGTTAAGTTTATTATAATATAGTTAAGGGTCTTAACTTAAGATATCGTTGCATTATCTTTGTATTAACCAACAATGGACACATTTGGCTGTGCTTCCTCAGACTTGTTTTGATTTTCATTCAATTGTACCACCTCTTGTTTAGTGTCTTCAGTAGGCACTTCCTCTTTCTCCTCTGGGATCACCTGCTGATCTGCAACTGGCTCTACCTTTTGCTGTTCCGTGTCCTGTTCAACCACCTCATCTATTTTCAGATGATAAAAATCGTGGCATACTTCCTGATCCTCTACAGCTTCTACTTCCTGCACAGGTTCAATTTGATCACCATCTCCATCGCCACCCAAAGACTTTTTGTATTTCAAGTACATGAACTTGGCATTGATTGCCTGGTAATTGATGCAGGGTCTTAGACCCGCCTCCTTCAGCAAATCTTTAGCATCGGATTCAAACTTTTTGACCACATCATTGCGCTCCACCGTCATTAGCTTTGTCTCCTGCACAAACAGCGACTGTTCCCGCAAAGCGCCAAAGAAGTCCTTGTTCAAGAAGGTAAAATAATTGTAGGCCACGAAAGCAATATCGAAGTAGCCCTGCCAGCGTGGACCCCCTTTGAGAAGCTCCATTACCTCCATTGGCGAGATGAAGTGTATCTGCACGCCGGGCACTTGTATCCAGGGCTTGTCATATTCCTTCTGGCTATCATTAAGATCGCATTCGTTAAAGGTTAGCAGTGGAGTCATAAGTAGCTGAGTTGCTCCATAACGCCTGGAGATGGTCTTGTCATGCTCATACACAGTCTGTGTCTGCAGCTCGTGGAACAGCTCGAGTAGATTTCGCTCTGTCACATCTGTGGCACGATAGTCGTTCTCGCCATGTGCCGAGTTGTGCATTCGCTCCTCCGAGCTGCGCAGCCCAAAGCCACAAAAAGGACCTGTCTGTATGTCGCCCACGTAGCCACGATGCAGAAACTTGCGTCCATTGCGTACCAAGCCAGCGGCTAAAGTCTTATTTGGCTTACAGTGCTCGTACTCCGGAAAGACAAAGGCAACGCCGCAGTCCCGCCAGTAGCGATACTCCTGCGAGCAGATTTGTTCCCCCTCCCGATATTTCAGTGTCATACTCAGATCCCAGTCAAAGGCGCCCTGTCGATGATCGTAGCGAGTGCCCAACAAGGCTCGCACACGTTGCTCCCAAAAGGTTTTAATCTCATAGGCTTGTTCGTGCGGCTGCCAGTAGCTAAAGGCAACTTCCAGGCCATCACGCTCCTTATATTTGAGTGCTTCAATGGACAGCATGGGCGCCAGACGCTGCAGCTGCTCCTCATCGCAGACCAAGCGGAGCAGTGTACGCGCCTTGGCGGCCACATAGTGATGCGAACTGGGCCGCATTAAAGAGTTGCCATAGATGTCCATGAAAAGGTGCGCCTTGCACACGAGGCTAAATGACTCGGGTGGTTCCAGTGCCAGACCGAGTAGCAGCATGTTTCTGGCCATTATCTCCACACAGGCATCCAGCAGATATATGTTCAGCTTGGGCTTGCAGCCGTGTGTATAGCGCTTGGCCAGCGTTTTGATCACATGACGTGGATCAGCGCCTCCACAGATGAGTATATTGAGTTCCGTCGGCTGGCCTTCAACCTCAGCACCAGCATCATCCGACAGCTTGAACGCGTTTACGTACTCCTGGTACAGATCCAACGCAGAGCTCAGACCCCAAAACATTATTGCTCACTCTAAACTAATTATGGGAGAAGTGAAACTGTGATTGCTACTGATGTTGCTTCCTCGGCTACTGTTGTTTATTTGATTGAAGGCAGTTTCCTGGACGACTAGTTCCATTGGGTATTGAGCTATTGAACTGTCAAACTGTTGCCAGGCAACTCCTTGGTCTGCTTTGTTTGTTTTGTTCGTTTTCGCCTCATGGATTAGAGAGCAAAGCGGAAATTGGTTTTCGGTATCAGTTGCCTGCAGTGCATCGACAGTAAACCCAGTGGCAACTAAGACAGCTGGACAAACAGTGGCAATGGATAAGGATGAATAAGGCTGCTGCTGCTGCTCCTGCGTTGGCATAATAATAATGCATTATTCAGCGCTTGCCTCTTGCTTTTAGCTGATTACCACAGCGACGCACATCCCAGTGGGTATTGCACTTGGCAGGTTGCGGCTTTAAAAGAAAATTCATAACTGCAATTCACTTGAAAAGATATTGAAAATTTCCCAAAAGCTGCAAATTATACTAGTCTTTAATAATCGTAATGTTCATGAACCAGTTTCAGTCGAACACAAATTGAGTTGGCCATAAAAATGATGTCAACGCAGCTGCCTCTTTCCCTTTGAGTCTCATCTAATGCAGTTTCCCGGCGAAGCACTTGGGCGGAAATAAAAGACGAAAATTATGCATGTGGCTGATGCTTGCGAGTTGGCGAGCAGCGATAAAAAACGTTTACTGTCTGCCATCAGCTTTGCTATCAAACTGGAAGACACAATGGTCGCCCAAGTGGCTTACTTAATCTTTATCCGTAGTTTGCTTGTGTACTTTCCTGGTATTTTCTTTCTTTTTTTTTATTTCCTTCTTATTGAAGTTTCGTTTCACAAAGTCCCAAACTTCTTAATACACACTTATTGTTGGCCAAAGTCTGGAGAGAGAGAGAGGAGCAGGCAAACTGAAAACTTTGGCAGCAGGTCGCCTTAATTGCGTGCTGGTTGTTTGGGTGTTCAGATGCCTGTCAGCTGCTCGTTATACACTGCGTATGCGTGATGTGAGTGCTGAGATTATGTGGCATAGTTGCACATCCGCTCGTTTCACTGCAATTACTTTTGAAGCTGACGACTGAACGAGCATTTTAAGAACAGTTCGTGCGTTTAATACTCGTATTGAAAGCAATGTTTCTCTGGCAAATGCTTTTCTAATATTTATGGTCAGAACTATTCTATTTTCCTATACGTAAAGTTCTTGTTGTTGCTTCTGGCTTTTCTCTGTTTGTTGGTGCTCAATTAGTGTGTGGAAAGTCATGCACTTCATTTGACTGTGGTTCAATAAATTTGAACACAAAGCGAACTGGTTGCCATTCAAGCGTCTATCCATTCATCAGGGCGTCAGTTTTCAATGAGTTTTTCACATATCCTTTGCGTCCTCCTCCTTCTCTCCTTTGAGTTTAGACATCCTTTAGTCAAGTGGTATTACAAAAGTAATTAGAGCCGGCGTTGCTTGTGGCAAAGCTGAAATGGCTAAAAGAATGCTAGACCGCAGCAGTAAAAAGGGTTAGTTAAGCTTTGTGGTTACCCACGATTTATGTACTCATACAATGTAACTGCTAAAGGATATTCCTGAGCTGGTTTTACCAACAAAGGATAATCCCTCACAAGCAGCATCAATGATAATATTTTGGTTCTCTTGACTTCTACCTAAGAAGTTTTTTGCTTAAGCCTCCCTTAACAAAATGTCCTGCATACGCCCCTGGTGCGATGTATCCTTTTGTCAACTGCTTTCGAATACTTCCTTCAATCATGTACTCCGTTTCCTTTGCCTCAAAGGTCATCATAACAATCGGAATGTACGCGACACATGTGACATTGTTTCGGGCAAACAAAAGTTTGAATACCAATCGATATTATGTGTGTAAGTGTGTGCTGCTGTGTAAGTGTGTGTGTGTGGCGTGTGTAAGAAGCGCAATGATTTTGTTCTCCTTTTTATTGCGTACATACGAGTATATGTACATAGGCAGCCCCTGTGAATGGGGTCTTGGTCGTTTGCTCAATGTCAGTGATTCAACGCCAGCAACGAACCCAAATTCGGGGCTCAGGTTGGGGCTCAGCTTATGCCCGGGATCCTGATTATCCCCCACACTACCGCTTCCCATCTCGCTCCCTGTCTCTTGCTCTCTTTTTCACTCTTATCAATGACACTCATTGTCAATGTTTTCCACAAACTTTTCTCATTAGACAGTGTAAACAAAATGGCTGAGTCTGCGGTTTCGTTAGCTGCTGCTGTGGCCCACTTTGTGAGCTGTTGGCATTTGTTTGACATTTTCTACTTAAACTGTATCATAATGGCCAATAATCTGCCGAATCAGCAACTGGTAATCACTCTTGCCAACTATCGATTGCCAAAAACAGCTGCATTCACTTCTCAAAAATAGCTTCAATTAATGATATTGACATTTCCTTTAAGCTGTTGCCAAGATCCAAACAGCAAATGTAGCTAAATTGTTGTTTAAAAGTGGTTAAAAATAGCTTTATTTGCCTAAAAAAATAGCTAATTGAAATGGAGGATAGATTTTTAGATCTAATTCGTGTTTTATCTCCCAAAGAATTATTCGAAATTTGATCATCATTTTTTCTTTTATTACATGATCAAAACCATCATCCAGGCTCTGCAGCACTTTTCTTCCATGTCCATAACCCAATCAGGATAGGAGTTGATTCCACCCAAGGACAGAGCGGCTGCCGTCCCACCAACCAGGTAAATCTTTCATCCTTCACATTTTTTTTATATAAATAAATGAATTTATATCTTGCACTTAAATATTTTCGGAATAGCAAATAACAAATACTTTGAGCGATATAATAATTTATTTATTTAAAAAATAAACGTAAACATAAAATGAAAATTAAGCTTTTATTAACATAAATATAATTTATAAATAAATTGATTAATTGATTGTTAATTATAACAAAATAAAATAGAGACAGCCTTTTGTAGCAATAGCTAGAAAACTGTAAAGCATATCTAAACAATTGTGTAAATTATTGTAGTAAATTTAAATAAATATTAGTATAAAACGAATCTTAAAAGTAAATAATTGTCTTTGAAAAGTTTAAATCAATTAAATAAACAATAAAGTAAACATTGGCTGCCTTAAAGTGATGCTTAAATGTGGATGCCAAAGGCTGCCTAACTTATAATACGAGGGGAGATTGATAAATTGGTGCAAACGGAGAAAGAAGGGAAGTGTAATAAGTTGCCTTTCATACCAAATAGGGGAGATGGAGAAATTGGCCTTCTAACTAACGAGTTGAGCATGTGTGTCCTGTGAAGTATAATGCTTTATCCACTATAAATCCAACAGGATTCGCTCTCCCGTAGATTATTATGCATTGAATGTATATACCAGAATTGCAATGTCTGAACATCATCTTGCCAATATTTGACTCAAACGAAGCAAAGGACTATGACCGAAGGACATTCTCATCATTCTTGTAGTTTCCAAGTAATTCAATTTAATCGATTGCAACGAACGAAATTTCTACTACGAGCATCGGCGGCTCCTGTTCGGTCTGGTTCCTGTCAAAGGACCTGAATTACTTATCCGTAGAAATTCGTAGAAATTCGAGACACTGAACGAAATATCTATGATTGAAAAATAAATTATTAGTTGAGTTCGCAGAATTTATGATAGAGTATCCATGTTTTTATTTTAGATATTGCTTACAAAAAAATAATGTTTTATATTTCTCATAGAATATATATTTTTTCCATATATTTTTTCGCCTGGAGCCAGCATGCTCGTATTGCCAGCTTCTGAGAAGAGTCTTTTCGTATAGACTGCAGCTTTGGGCCAACATTTCGCCAGGTATTCTACTGGCTCACACCTGTCTCTCTCCAGATACGCTGCATCTCCCACATAGTTCGCCAGGACTATCGGTTCCAGCATTAAAACGAAATTGCTGCGGGCAAGTAGTCTGTGAACATCACCAGATTGTAACTGACTGCTGTCGTTAATGCTGAAAGAGATTGTATGTTAACAGGGCTAACAAGAGTTGAAGGAGGAAAACATGTAAACCTGGTGAATAATATATAGAAATAAAAGATAGATAGAGCCTTTAATTCCTCTGATTTCGGAGGGAATTCTTTTAACAAATCTCAATCAGTTGCTGTATGCGAAGTGAACCAGAAATGTCTGAGGATAATAGTTTGTTAGGTAGTAATTAATTATCAAGCTGAAATAGTTTATTTAAAAGGATAAACTCTGCGGCTTGTCACTAATTAAATGTCAATTAAAGTGCTTCAAATTAATTGAATCGTGTGTTGCTGACGTACGAGACATAAAAGTACGTGTTGATTATTAATTCCTACATTAATTGAATATTAAACAATTAGCATATTGAATTAGCTTAGCACGTCACTTCGAATTATATATGCTTGAATAAATAATCATATAATTAACCACGGAATTCCCCGAACACCTGTTAACTCCTTCCTCCATCCACCTTTACCATAGAATTAGTTGCAGGTTAATCCTTTACTGCGTTCAGTTAAAATTTGTTCATGAATAAATAATAGTTGAATAAAATATAAAATAAATATTATTTATAATTGAGTAAAAGACTTTGGTATTTGTTTTTGCTGTTTTGCAGTAAAGTTAAGTTTTATTTTTATAATAGACATAGACAGTGTGTTCTATTAGAGTAGTACAGAGTGTCCTTCCATCTCGAAGGACAAAAGATTTGTTGTGCCTGCTAAAAAGCCAATAGTATTTGCCGAGATATCATAGTATTCTAACTGATCTACTTCCTGTTCTACAATACATAATCTTCTCTTCTGTTCAGAGATCTGGGCTTACAATAGGTCAAAGGATGTTCTACTAACACTAAGTACTTGTATCGCGTATCATTTGGGGTTGGCCTTAGGTTAGAGGTTAAACAAGTTCACATGTGGCATGCATAGAAATATGTGTAGAAATATCGCAATCTGTTAATATAAATATTAATATTTTTTTTGTTTCTTTGGTTTCTTTTTTTTTGGTTTTTTAGCTTTTAGTTTTTTGTTCTAGGCAAGAACCTCTGATTGTCAGATAGTTATTGAAGTTATCTAGGTGCGAAAAGAACTGAAAAGAGTGCGCTTAGTACAGAGTTTCGGTTATGTTAATGTTAAGGCTTATTATTATTATATAAAAGTTACACAATTTGTATCTTTTTGCTTCGCTATGGATAATGGATATGTGATAAACGAGAATCTCTAAAAGTACACATCCAATACTCGTACACACATTGACAACGCTGAAAAATGTGCCTTGAATTCTAATGCTTTTCGTTTAGGTTAAAATGTTGTGTATAAATTTATACTTTGCATATTATTCAGCATCCTGTTTGACAATTGAAAGTACGAGTACAGTTTTGTTTATGTGTTTTTTACTTTTTTTATATATATATGTTAAGCATAGTTACGCTTTTAACCCCTTTAAAGTTTGTGGTTGCATTTGTTTTTTTTGTTTTCCTTATTCATTTTGTGCTTTTGTTTCCTCAACGTTTTCTACACTCTAAATATCTGTATATCTGTATATAAGTATATAAGTATATATCGTATGTATATATATAGTATTTTTAAACAACACGTAGCTCAAGTAAGTACTGAAAACACTCTACAACATTAAAATGTCAAAATGGCTTTCACACTTAGTACACGTTTTTTTCTAGGTTCTATAAAGTCTGAGACGGTGGTTTTTGCTTTTAGAGACTACAGACTACACATAAAATACACATATATATGTTAAAGGGGAAATGTGTTTTTTTTTTTTAGATCTACTTGTTAAATAAACGTAAGTTGAGTTTTACTCGAGTATATGCCATGTCTGAGCATCAATCATCCATCAATTCATCAATCCATCATCAAACCTGCTCGTAAGCTCATCGTTTGCTGCTCATTTCGTAAGATTGAAGGATATATGTGTATATATATATAACAGATCACGAGGGGGGGGAGGGTGGAGAGTGGGAAACATTTGCCATTTTCTCAATTATTGCTTACCATTTAAAAACATTTACTTATTGACTAGTGTAATTAACCTTCTTGACAGAGAGACAGAGATCTGTTGCCTCACAGCTTATCCCTTGTGGTATCCTCCTCCTCCTGTAGCGAAATGATCTGTATACACAGGGAATGAACAAATATTAATATCTATTTTGTATATATATAAATGTATCTATATATCTATGCTAAGAACATGCCCAGTATGAAGAGGCTGGATTAATATATTTCGCTCTACTACATAACTAATAGAAATTCATTGAATAATTAATTATACATAATTAGTTGCAGGTGAGAAATGTGTTCGGAATCAGTTGGATTCCATTTGAGGCAAATGAAATTTCAAAAGCAATGTGTATGACTAAGGCTAAGGCTAGTTTTATCTATACGTATCCTCTCTCTCTATACATATATATAGTAACTACTTACCTGAGCTCATCCGAAGCTATATACGTGGGGGCAAACCGATAACCTCTCCATTTTGGGGGGCGTGGCCAACAACTAAGTACAATCTAAGATATTTTATGTCTTGCGTCTAGTTTATATAGTTAATTCTTTATATGCTTTATGCAGCCTTAAGTATTATGGTAATATATAGTTGGTTATATCTGTTTATATGTATATAGAATATGTTATGTAGAGCTCTCAAAAATATTTCAGCACTTTCACTGAGGTATGCCTGTAGGTATCTTTGATAACTGTAAGGGTAATGCCGATTAACTGAACCAAAAGTAACCCCGAATTTGGAATAAGTGAGCCTAAAAGAACTCGTCGAAGTCGTCTAGAAAGCACAAAGTTATAAATATATAGAGTAGGTCATTAAATTTTGAACTATATATATATAGCCATGAGTTGGGTCTACTATTCCAATCGAGGACAAGTGCTGGGACAACTTTCATGCCAAACTAAAAACTATGAGCATCCATTGGGAGGTCGAAGTTATAATTTTTGTGGGGTTGGAGGAGGGGATGGGGGTATAGGGGGGACTCTAATCGTTGTTGAGATAAGTGCTAAATTGCAGTTGTTAAAATTTTGTTATTTGATTATTTTATCTGCTATGTTGTTGTAATTATTATTATTATAGTTGCTGCTGCTGTCGTTGTTGCTGTTGTTCTTGTTGTTGATGTTGGTGGTGCAGTTGTTGTTGTTGTTGTTTATTTTATGGTGGGGCATGCTGCAGGGAGCTGCGGGAACTGGTTTTCAAACTGGTGGTGGTGGTGCCTGGTGTTTGGTGGTTTTCGTGGTTGGCAGTTGGTTCACGTTGGTTCGTCGGTTCGTTGGTTCATTTGGTTGTTGATTATTTGTTAAGCGTAACGAAAAGATTGTATTTGATTTCAATGGTTTTATGATTTTTGGTTTCCCCTTTTTGCCAAGGAAACACACGCACACACATAGAAAAATAGCAACCAATATTTGCGTAACGAAACTTGGAAGAAAAATTCTCAAATTTATTTACACATCAAGAGAGTTAGAGAAGAGCGTGAAGAAAGGACGTAAAAACTTTTGATTCCAATCAATGATGAGTCTTACTTAAGAGCTTAAAAGTAGTTCGAGTAAAAGCATATAGCATATATATAGATATATCGTATATAGTAACATTTACATATGATACAAAAGTTTTCAATTTGTTTCGATTTTTTTTTAGATGACTTTGATTTTGTTTGTCTTGCCGTGTGGGGTGGGGGGTAGGGTGGGAGTGGGTGGCAGGAGTGATACAAGATAAAGTCGAGATGAGTAGCAAAACATGCCAAGAGTTAAACAGAACTGGATAATCGAGAAACAACTGGAGTATGAAAGAAAACACTCCGCTTACCTCGCATTAAGTTCTGCACACACGCACGCACACACACACATACGCACGCACACAGCGTGTGACAGAGAGAGAGAGAGAGAGACACACATTCGATGCAATTGCATTCACTTTATTGATTGCCTTTAATTTATTTAAATGGCGCGATTAAATTGATTAAACCGAAGCGAAGCGTGGCCCATGCCACAGCATTCTGTTTGTTTTTCGTTTTATCGAGTTAATCGTGCTGAAATTTTCCATGTCCATGTCAAAAAATTACCAACAAAAAAGCATACAGAATTTGTAGCATACTTTTAAGCGCGTCATTTTAAAAATTTGTAGCATACTTTTCAGCGGGTCGCCAATAAAAACTTACCTTCGTTTTGCATCTTGGTTCTAAATAACTAGATACAGATTCAAATTGATAAGACTACACATAAAATATGCAAACTTTATTCAAAATTTAACTACAACTACTTTTAACTACGCAAGGCAAGAAGTATATATTGTATATGGTACATAGAATTGACTACGGTTAAAGGGGATTCAAGTAAAATAAAATTGATGTAGTGCAGTGTAGAAGTTGCCAGTGTTGTGTAGCAGTTCGTTTGGTGGGTCGGATCACTGGAGCACACACTCATTGCAGCTGGGTGTTGGTGGCTCAGCGGGTGTTGTGTGCACTTTTGGCTCGGATTTGCCACGGAAGAGTGTCCAGCGGCGAGGCAAAAAACCGCAAGAGCTGGAGGAGCGTCTGGGTTTCTTGGCACGCTCAGCAGGGGCACTGTCATTGGCTTTGGGTGTGCTTTGTTCCAGGGCCATGTGGCCCAGGGAGGCTTGTGTGCATTGTGGATGCAGTATGAGTTCGGTGCGCACACGCTGCACGTGGCGCGTATCGTAGTTCTCGACCACAATAATGGGCGTGGCACGTGGACGATCTGGTGTATTGATACGGAAGTGTGGCTGCAAGGATTGACAGTTGCGCTGGCCTCGTTTGCGCCACAAATGTGGCTTAAGGCTGGGCCAGTGGAAGAACTGACGCAGCGTCACAGGACGCTCCGCCTGCAGCAGATCACGTACCAAATCGGGCGCTTCGTTAGCGTTGGACTGGACAAGATTGCTGCTGGAACTGGGTGCACTATGGGGTTCAGTATTGTGGTCAGTGTTTCTGTCGTCGCTGTGGGTGGTGGTGCTGTTGTTGTGGGGGGGCGTGCTGACATAAAATTTGGTTCTGGTGCGGGGCACACGCAAGCTACTCGTCTTCCATGCATCGTGCAGGCTACGGATGCCGGGTAAGCGTGCGAGTAGATGGATGTGGTCATAGGACGCTGACAACATACCTGCGCGCTCATCCTGGTACTCATCATCGTCGGAGGACTCTAACCTGTCCTCAACCAGCGATGTCTGACGCGACAGACCCTGCATTGTTTCATTTGCAATTGTGAATATCGGTTGCAGTTGCAGTTGCAGTTGCAGTTGTGAAAGCGAACAGAGACGAAGCCAATAAAGAAAACATAAAAGAAAATCAAAAGAAAATAGATAACGAAATCATGAGAACACGTCTACAGAAAGCTTATATCGATGTGCCAGCTCCTTCTCGGGACAAATACGGGCACTTCTTGGACTACACTCTAATATAAAGGACAGGCACAGGGGTAGGAGAGGGGGCGTGGCAGCCAACTTACCGCATTGTGACGTCGGCGTGGAGGCGAGCGTTTGTTCCACAACGCCTCCAGCTGATCGAAGTGCTGGGATTGGGCGAGTGCGGCCTGCTCTGGTCCCAGATTGGCCTGAGAGGCGCCTGTTTTGGTTTCAGCTATCTTCGAGATTTCCTCCATGCTGGCCGAGACACTGAAGCGGCGCTTCAAGCGTTCATCGACCTGGGCCATCATCACGGATGAGGTCAGATGGCCGTACTTCTTCTGCCAGGTGTACGTGTCCAGGGAGACTTCCTTCTTGAGCAGACGCTTCATCTGCCGCTTGGGACCCTGTGGACGCAAATCTGTAAAGCAAAAGAAGAGGCGTCAATCATATTGGTGTTACAAGTGGGTGAAGCACTCACCTTCCACATCTTTGCTGGGACCCGAATAAGTGGGCAGCTTCACGTACTGTGCCGGCGTATTGTGCAGACAGATGACGGGCAAATTGTAGCTGTCCACCAGCTGGACAAGCACACGTGACACTTCCAGGCTGATGTCAAAGTGGGTGAAGGGCACGTGCATCTGCAGCGAGGTCAGTGCCAGTCCACGTTTCGTTTCCCAAACAATTAGCGTCTTGTCATCGCTGCTAGAGACCGCAGTGGAACCTAAAGGGAATAGAAGACATAAAGGAGGACGAAATTTTAGGTGGGAGCTTGGACTTACCATCTGCAGAGACTTTGACGCCAATGACTGCACCCAAATGGCCAGCGAGATGTGCACCTCCTCCCCGGTGAGTAGATCCCAGATAATGAGATTCATGTCCTTCGAGCCGGATATAACCTGCGTCTTGTTGGTCACCGAAACGGCCACACAGGTCACCGCATCGCTGTGACCCACCAGCACCTGGCTCAACTTTCCGCCCACGGACTGCCAGACCTTCAGGGACATATCCCTGGAGCCGGTTATAATGTGCATGCTGTCGGCGCTGATCTCGAAGCAGGTGATCTCATCCGAATGCGATACGGAGAACTTCTCATCCTCCTGGGTGAGCGACCAGATCTTCAGCGTGTTGTCGCCATTGGTGGAGATGGCGAAGCGCATGTTATTGGTGGCCGCAAGGCTCTTGTAGGGACCTTGTATGGTCTGGAGCACGTTGCCCGAGGTGGCCATCCAGACCAGCAGCATGGACTCACGATCCGAGGAGATGACGCGCAGCGAGTCCATGAGCACCACCAGCTGCATCACTGGCGCTGCATGCCCCTTGAATGTGTGATTGATCTCACCCAGCGCCAGGGTCCAGACCTGGACCAAGCGATCCTCCCCGCCGGTGACCAAAAACTCGCAGTTCGGCGCAAACTTGAGACAGTTGACGACACAAGTGTGACCATCCAGAGTGCTCTGGTACTCCGGCGTATTGATGCGCATCAGGTGCACACTGCGACCCGAGGCAATGGCCAATTGCTGCGAGTCCCGCGACAGATCGAAGCACGTGATCGGTGGCAGCGTCGTGGAGGGAGAACGTTGCGCCTGTGTGTGCCGCTTGAGGCTGCGTTTGCGGCGCGGATTCCGGGAATACGGATTCACGTAGAGCTCCTCATTGCGGAACGAGTAAAAGGTGATCTTATTGCCACCAACTGTGACCAGAAAATCATCATTGTCCATGGCATGAACGGCCGTCACAGGACCCGGATTAGGCGGCATCGAGCGCACCAATTTACCAGAGTGCATGTCATAGATGAGGGCCCGAGTATCCTCGCAGCCCACCACACAGCGCTGGCTATCCTTGCCAATGGAAATGCTACGTATCTAAAGGATACAATCGATAAGCCAACTGATGTCATGTCCCATGTCCTTTGCCCACTCACCTTCGATTTGTGTCCCTTGAGGGTGTGCAGCTCCTTGCCGGTGGCCAGAGTGCGCACGTACAATGCATTGTCCTCGCAGAGGGCCAGCAGGAACACCTACAAAGGACGCGCAGGACATGCGACAATGCGAATTAAATGCAATTAATTGACATTTTCAACGCCATTTTTAATGCATTCCCTGTCATTTGATGGCAACAAAAGGCCAACTTCGTCGGTCCTGCCCTGCCACTCCTACTTCTAGGACCCTACCTCCCACTACTACCCACCCCACCCGCTGCTCCTGCTGCCCAGCCAGCGTAGCTGCTCGAATGGCCATTGCCAATAAAATATTAATAAATTGCATTCCAAAGTTGCACAGTCCAGCCTTTAGAAGCCCTACACTGAGCGAAAGCAGGACGACTTAAGGACGAACTTTAGGTCTTCCCAAGGGTTAGTTAATGATTCAGTTCGCCGGCAAATGTTAATTTGGATAAATTTCTTACCGTGTGACAGCAAAAGGCTGGTTACAATTTTTCAAGCGCGCCGGGGAAATTGAAAAATGCCAACGAAAACAGCGACAGGATGAGAAGGATCAGAGGGAACAGAAGGTAGAGCAGTAGATGAGATAACATGAGAAATGGATGGAGGCAAATGGAGGCAAGGACATTGTCGCCGTCTCCATTTGGCGCATTGCAACATTTCAATTTTCAGGGGAAATGTCTGGAATACGACAGGAAAGAATGTGCCACAGCTTGAAGTAGTTCAAAGGACACGGACTGGGGCTGGGCCAGAGGCAGTGGCAGGACAGGTCTTAAGCATAGGAATTTAGCGTGCCAGAGAGCCATCAGGATATAAGCTAAAGTGTAAGAAAGTTGATTTCCGTTTGCCATTTGCCACACGGCTGTCCAAGTAGCCGAAAAGTATGGCATGGCCCAAGGACTTGGACTCTCAAGTGGCCAGCTAACAGTAATAATATAACATCTATATTATGTATCTAAGGATGTGTGTAGATTATCTGTGTGTGTGTGTGTGTGTGTAACAAAAATTACATTTCAATTTGAGCCTGAGAATGGGAAGAAAAATGTCTTCTGAGAGCCTGCAAATTGTGGCTTTTGGGCATGTGTAAGGAGTGTTCGACGAGGTCCTTGTACGATACGCTTCTTAACGGCAGCAAATTGGCGGAATTTTCGACAATTTTTAGCACTTTTGTTTAATGCGATAACTGAAATTTGATTATATTTTGGCTTTAAATGTGGAAAATGTGACTGAAAATGCGCGAAATGAGTTTTCTAATTGCCAACGAGGGACAAAAGAAAAGGACCTGCCCCAGACGAGTCCTGTAATCAGATGCGACAGACGGCAACAACAAAAGGGAAAGCGAAAGCGAAAACGAAAACGAATATCGACAGACAGGCAGTCACAGATTATCAAAATTTGAGTCTGGGCTGGAGTAACCTGCTCCTGACAATCTATACCTTAAGTTGCTTCAGTTGTCCTGCTCCTGCTCCTGCTCCTGCTGCCTCTGTCAGGCTTTATCTATCGATGCGAAATAAAAGCGAAAGAAAGACGAGTCTGTACAGCCGATTTATAGCAAAAGATAGATACAATGGCAGCAGGAAGTCAAGCTGGCAAACGGAGCACTCGGTAAGCACTTGACGTGCCTTGGTTTACGCATCAATTGTCACGCAGCTCTCAGATCTCAGATCCTAGCTCCCAGCTCCCAGCTCCTAGTTCCATAGTTGTCATTGATAAAATGTCTTCGTTTCGTCAATGTTGATATTGTTTTGCGTGCCAAATTGCGACTAAGTATGCAATACATATTGATAGAGACACACACACACACACATAGAGAGACACCCACAGGACACTAGGGAGATGTTTGTTAGCTGTTATTTTTTTGTCAAGCTGATTGACAACAAAGGATTTGCCTCGTAATGCGGATCTTCTAAGCCAAAATCACTTATTAGAAACAACCCTCCAGCCACCAACTTAATATCTACCAGTTTTATCTTTAAGTATATATATTGTATCTTGTATCTCGTATCTTGTATATTGTATCTTTTATATTGTATATCTTGTATCTATCAAACGTGGCTTTAAATTGTGCACACACAGAAACCGTTCAGCTGCAGTCAAGAAGATGGAAACCAAGACGAATTTTTGTCATTTTATGTCTGTGTGTTGGACATGGTCGTAAACACAGTTTCTGCCACACACACACACACACGCACACACACAGACACACACCCAAATAGAATATGAATAGCAGTTATTTAAGACTGAAAGAGCTTAAGGCAAGAAATTTAATGGATTAAAGCTAAGGAAATTCAGAAAATGCATTAAATAAACTTCTTTTCATACTTTCAATAGAATTGAGGAGAGTTTCCGAAAGGATATTTCCATTTAATAGTATTATTTACTTTTTAACTTGACCTGAGACTTAAGTAAAGTATTATTTCTGAGAGGATAAATGCTGCTACCAACATTTCTCAGCAGCTTAGCCCGCTTTTCCTGGGAAATCAAAGTCTCAGAAACAGTTTTACATGCCAAGCAGCTGCTGGAGAGGGTAGAGGGCAGCTTCTAACTATCCTTGGAGGACACCCAGTTACATAATACTTATATATATACTCATCATTTAGAGCTCATGACTTATTTATGTGCTTATGATTTATGATGCCTTTGAAGTCTTAAGTGAAAGTGATTTGTCAAGGAAAACATAGAGGGAAAATCACATGGGACTTACCGAATTCCAAGAGATGTCGATGCGTAGAACTGGGCTGGTCATTTGCATGGTGTTCAGGAGCGTATAGTTCTCCAGATCCCAGACGCATATCTGCTTGTCGTGGCTGCCAGAGATGAGGACATCACAGGCGCCAGCTACCAGGACACCCGTGACCGGGCCACGATGATAGGATATCCGGTGGACCTGCAATTGGGTAAACGACCGGATGAGTTCACTGAATCCAATCGACTTTTATAGTTCGATAAAAGGTCTATTTTACAATAAGGAGAAGGGCTCAAGAAGGACAAAAGCCTTGCGTGACACATGTGACATTGTCTACATCGTTAGACTGTGTGTGTGTGTGTGTATGGTGTGTGTGTGGCACATTTTGTATGCATTAAGTTAATTACCGGTTGTCATGCAATGTCGAGCGACTCCTGCTATGCCACAGACCGAAGGTGGCATAAAATGGGGGCAGGTAGGGGTTAAAGAGGAGGCGTGTCAGGGGAGGGGTAACACAGCGAACACGCCGAAAGTCACACAAAAATGACAAAACTTTGATAAATTACCAGAACTTTTAAATGCCAAACGCAAAGCAGCAGCGACATAAAAGCAATGCCATCAGAGCTATGACACGGCATCTACTCGTATACGTAATATTGTAATTAATTTAATAAGCGCCTGTAATTCGCTGTGCGTGAGTGTGTATATGCGTGTGTGTGTGCCACCAAATAGCTGCACTTGGAAGCCAAGTTTCGTACTCGTTCGGCCAATTCTGTGCAGTCAGCGAAATTGCTTTTAAAATATGCCAGAGGCAACTCGCGAGCGCTGACGAGTAGCAGGACGAAGGCGAGGACGAGGAGGAGGAGGAGGACGATGACGATGATGGCGGCGGGTAGTCTTTCTTCTATAGCCAAGTGGCAATAAATCTAATTTATATGTGTGTCAACAGGCGACGGCGATGCCAGCGAGACACCCACAAAAAGATTGGACCAACCGAAACCAGCGCTACCCAAGGACATTTCTGGCGCACTTTATATGCAAACATTGCATTGTAGTTAATCACAGTTTAATGCCTGTCGCCCTCCCTCTCTTTCTCTGTGTGTGTGTGTGTGTGTGTGTGACTACGAATTTCAACTTAATATGATTTATGACATGGGCATAAGCAGCCTGTGTCTGCGTGCTTGCGTGCCCCATCTGCGACGCATGTTGCCACCCGCAGACTGAAATTCGTGTTTAACTTGTAAACTGACTTTAAATCACAATTGCTCGACTTAAGCTGCACCTGTTAAACTAACAGCGCATTAACAGAGCAATGAACTGCTAACAGAGAGAATGTTTAATACAAGTCGAAGCTAATTTCATTATAGTTTCAGCTCTAGTTGAAGTAAACCTGATTTATAATCTCCTTAACAGCAGCTTAACATAGTTAACAGCGCGTTAACAGAGAGAATGTTAAATACAAGTTAAAGCTAATTTTATAATAGTTGCAGCTAAAGTTGAAGTGAAACCTGATAATTTATAATCTTTTCAATACGAAAGAGGTTAACAGCAGCTTAACATAGTTAACAGCGCGTTAACAGAGCGAATGTTAAATACAAGTTAAAGCTAATTTTATAATAGTTGCAGCTAAAGTTGAAGTGAAACCTGATAATTTATAATCTTTCCAATACGAAGCAGCTTAACAGCAGTTTAACATAGTTAACAGCGCGTTAACAGAGAGTATGTTAAATCCAAGTTAAAGCTAATTTTATAAAAGTTGCAGCTAAAGTTGAAGTGAAACCTGATCAATTATAATCTTTTCAATACGAAGGAGGTTAACAGCAGCTTAACATAGCTGAAAACTGTTAAAAAAAGCAACTTCAGCTGTTATTTTATGCTAAGAAGATTAAAGAGAACTATTAAGTAAAGCATTTTCCATAAGCTGTTGAGGGAAATTAACTAGTTTAATTGCTAGATATCAAGTTTTTAGTAGAGCTTAATTTACCCATTGCTGACTTTTATACAGGGTACTACACCCATTAGCTATATACACACACACAGAGACAGAGAGGCAGGCACCCAAACATGCACGTGAGCTCAGATTATGACCTCGTTAGTTTCTGGCCAAGAAATTATGCAAATTAATGCGGCTTGTTTGATGCGGTTCGCGGCGCGGTTTTGCAATTATGCTACAGCCAAATGCATTTTACATTTTCCAGTTTTCATACTACGTTTTGGATTTTCCCGTCTGCATTTTGCATAACTCATTTGCCTGCCATAAAGTGAAAATGCAGTAGAGCACATGATGATAATGATGATGATGGGGGAGATTGCCAGACGCAATTGCAAATCGATGCGAATTGAAGTTTTCTTTCTTTCATTTTCATTTTCTTTTTTTCATTTTTCTTTTGGTACGTGTTGCTCACCAGTTTTCCGCTGCAGAGGTCCGTGATGGCAATTGTTGCATCCTCGCTGCTGCTTATGATGAGCGTGTTATTGACACCAGCCGCAACGGCAGTCACCGGCGCTGTGTGTGCTCTGTGGAAGAAAGGATTGGCCAGAGATAGAGACGGTTACGCATTAATGTGCTGCTGGGCTAGGAACTTACTTGATGTGTGCGCGCTGCTCGCGCAATGACACGTGCCAGACCAACACGCTGGTATCCTCGGAGCCGGTCAGCAGCAGCTGCGATTGCTGTGGTGCCACCAGCAGGCACGTGACAGCCGCTGTGTGTCCTGTGTGTGTGGCACAAGTCGCATGATTAGCTTCCACAAATGGCCGAACATTAAGCTTCGACTACAACTTACCCTTGTATGTGTACTCCAGCGAGTTGCTCATGATGTGCCACTGCTGCACATCGCCTGAATTTGTGGCCAGTATCAGATGCTGCTTGGATGGGGCCAAGCATACGGCGCGTATGACGCCCGTGCCAGTCACCGTCATGTTGCGTATCTGGGAGGGGAGCGGTGCAGGCAGCCAGCCTGTCAGTGGCACAAGCAGTGGGACTGCATAACCATCGCACCAGGCGGTCGCCGATCTAACTGTCATGCTCAGCAGCGAGTTGTCATCGTCGTCGTGCTCGCCAATGGGCCGCAGCCACGAGATAAGCTGCGAGCCCAGCTGCATCGGATCCCTGGTGAGGACATCGCTAGACTTGCGTATCGTATAGTAGATGAGCTCGATGTCCCGGTCCAGCACATAGCAGCGCACGTGCTCAATCAGACAGCGCAGATAGCTAATGGAGACCGTTTGCACCTGAAACGTAGGCAATGAATCTGTTGTTAGGCCACATCACGTATACGCCTAGTGTGTCATATATTGTATAAATCTGTTAATGGTAAAGAGATTTCTATTTAAAGCTGCACTTTTCCTGCAATTGTTGTGACCTTCAGCTGTCGCTGGCTGTGAAAATGCTAATGAAATCAAAATGCTTTCACTTTAAGTGAAAAAACGTGTCAGCTGTCTATATATATATATAAATCCGTTTGTATATATGTATATCAGGAGGTAAGCAGAAGGCTAGCCGCAGCCTGTGTGCCATCAGTTGCAGCTGCAGCTGCAATGCATATATAAATTTTTCATTTAATGAAAATCATTTTTCATATTGTTGCACACATTTGCGATAGCTTTTCCTATCGTTTTCCTCGCACTGTTTTCCATTGTTGCAAATCCGTTTAGTCCGGCGTCCGGGCATTTGCATGAATTGCAAATGATTTGCCGAATTTTAAATTCATGACTGTGTGCATTTTTCAGCTTTATTTCCCAGTGATAAAAAATGCTTTACACTCGCCTTTTTTTACTGCTTTTGGTAACTTAATTCCGCTCAGCGAAAGCTGCTTAAATAATCATGCCAAGTTGCACCTTTTCTCTGCTCGTTTTCTCTGCTCGTTTTCTCATTTGCAATTGAAATCGCAACTTGAACAGAACAAGTTTCCATAATGAATGATGGCGTTTTAAACAATTGAGCGTCAAATGAGCTGGCAGCTGTCCAAGCCATGGCAATTGTGTTCAAGTTACGACCACCGCCACAATAATACAATATTCACAGCTGGAATTTTAAATCTGCTGCCCGTTCTGCAGCTGCCACCAGGAGTTGTCCCTTGTGCGCCACACGATACCAGCGCCACTTGCAACGAATTTTAATTGCAACCGAAACTTTTTCAAATGGAAACCAATTGTGCATTTCCCCCTTGCCACAAATAATTCACGTATTACTCGCATTGTTAATTGTTCGAATTGCGCATATTTGTCACCCTCTGGATATCAGACCTTCCATTCGATATATATCAAGTCTTTATAGTGTTATATACGATGCAAGACTTTAACTCTTAGTGTGCAACTCTGTTTGTTTCATTTGATGGAAAGCAAATCGTGTGAGTATAGTATAATATATACAACTATACAACTATATATCATATAGGTAGAAAACTCTTAGCGTGTAACTTCATTCGATTTGGCCAAGAACTATAGCTGCATCTCATACCAAGAGCAACTGCTTTACTTTCGCTGGCCTAGAGAATCAAATAGGAATGTTTCCTAAGTAGCAAAAGTTAACCTAAGTATAGATCCTGATAGAGAGTGTATATCCATGTCTATCGATGTATCTACTTATATGTATCCTATATGTCTCCTTTATGTATCTTATTTGCATCTTATATGTATCTTTCATGTTTCTTTTATGAATCTTTTATGCATGTGTTATGTATCTTACATGCATCATATGCCTCTTATATGTATCTTTTATGCATCTTATATGTATCTTATATGTATCTTTTATGCATCTTATATGCCTCTTATATGTATCCTAGATGTCTCTTTTATGTATCCTTTATGTATGTGTTATATATCTGATATGCATCTGATATGCGTCCTATATGTATCTTATATGCATCTTATATGCATCTTATATGCATCTTATATGCATCTTATATGCATCTTATATGCATCTTATATGCATCATCTTATATGCATCTTATATGCCTCTCATCATATATGTATCTTTTATACAACTTCTATGTAGTTATATACATCTTTTATGTATCTTTTATGTATATGTATATATATATATCTACTTAATCTATACCCATACTTTATATTGGTCTGAGTCCTATATATTCTATATATTTCAATAACTTTTCTATGCACTTTCCATATTTTCAGTGTATAAAGTGTATATATAGTAGAATAAGTCTGGGAGTACTAGTTGCCTCAGTACAGCTTTGGTCTGAATACCATTGGCCTAAAGCTGAAGACAGTTAGTACGACTAGTAAGCTGATGAAGGAGTTTAAACAGGACTAACGCCATCCTCAAGTAGAACATTTGCTATATATTCTGCACACTTGTCTCTTTCTTTCCATCCTCTGCTTTTTAACTCTTATATTGGGTTGACCGAAAAGAAACCGGTGACTTTTTAAAAGAAAGTAAAAACATTTTTTTAAAATCTTAGAATGAACTTTAATCAATTATATGTATGTTTTCCATTTTGTTGGATGACCTTTCTTTTTTATATAATTAACATACGAATACTTATTGATCTGATTGAGTTTTTTCTGGGTTTTAACCAATTCATGCAACGAATTTTGAATCATTTTTTAATTTTGAATGCCTTTAGATATACTTTATTCCATTTTTTTATAAAATGAAACGTTTCAAATTCATTTAGAAGAATCTAGCGACAGTTGAAATGCACTGAGAAAGCCATTGACTCTCGCGTTTCTCAGTGAAAAATCAAAAGGAAAACTATGCTATATATATATTATATGTTCTATATCTTAGACCTCAAGTCGGCAAACGTTTATGAGCTCAAATTCATTTGAGCCAAGTCTCTGCAAGTCTAGACTAAGATATGATATTTAATGCTAGTAAAAAGTGTAAAGTGGGTCAATTACTTTTGAGTCAACCCTCGCAAATATGCCGAAACTTAAAACTTAGAACTGAAAACTAATGGAATATCCTTGTCGCATGTCATTTTCCTCACATTTTCAACTTAAAATTAAACTGCAGCTGAACTTTTCGTTAAGACTCTAATAAATATTAAGAGCGAGGAAATTGTCGGCTCAAATAAAAGAGAGAAATTTTGAGCTGAAACTAATCTAAGGAAATAAATTTTCTATTGCGCATAATAAATTTCCCATTTTCCTTTATGTATATATGTATTATATATACTTATGCAACTGCGACTTAAATTCAAATTCGAATGGAAATTTATTGCGCAATAGTGAAAAATACTCATAAGTTTGTCGTTTGTCGTTTGGCTTGGAGAAAGGAAAATTTGCAGCCTGAATTTATGAGCTATTCGAGTTTCATAGCCAAATTTGATGGCCTTTTAAAGTTTATTAGAGGGAGACAGAATTTGCTGTCAACAGGCCAAAGTTCTGCTGGCTGTTTGTTTGGGCCCAACAATGGAGCTAATCGAGTAGATTGCAATGCCATTTTAGCTAGTTAATAAACTAATTTCCGCAGCGTTTGCTAATTGCGAATGCTCGTTAAAATTGTTCTCCACCACAGAGGAGGCGGAGGGGGAGGAGAATGGGTGGAATGTCGACTTACCGCTGCGAGCAGGAAATCAAAATTGCAGACAGCGATTTGCTTGAAGCGCGTCGTGTCGTCGGAGCGCATGAGATGGTGCCAGCTCTCCTCGACGTGGCGCATGCTGTAGGAGACGTCGGCGGCAATGGGATTATAGAAGGTGGATGTGTCATCGTTGTGGTGCGTGGAGGATGATTTACGACCCGCCGAGACGTTATCCTTTTCGCGTTCCTTGTCCTTATACGGCTGTAGCTCACGTTCCTTCAAGCTGATGACGGACTTTGTTTCGCTTCTGGTTGAATCATTCTCCAGCGTGCTCTCGTCCTCGTCCTGTGGAAAGAACAAATTGGCCAGCTCCATATGCAGATTGCGCTTACGCTCCACATCCATATAGCGTCTCCTGGCCACCGCAGCGCAGTAGTTGTGCCGCCACTGGAGCAGCACCTTACCCGACATAATCTTGTCATGCAGCAGCAGCCGCTTATCTATCAAAACAGAAGCCCAAAAGTAATCCCCATAGAGCTCTCGGCAGGATTACTTACCCATTTGCCTGTGTATCTTCTTGAAGCTAGCAAAGCTGAACTGTCCGCTCTGCGTCTCAATCAGCGACTCCGGATCATCGGTGGGCATGAGCAGCTCCAGCAGCTCCGTCTCGGTCAGGCCGTACTCGGAGCAGGTGATGTAGGCGGCCAGGCTGGAAACTGCCTGTTTGCCGTACGTCTGCTCCAGCTCGTCGAACTGCTGCTCCACGTAGACCACAAAGTTGACGCCATCCTCGCACTGCGGTGGGCGCTGCAGCTGCGTCGCATTCGCGTCCAGATTGAGATCGAACTGGTACTCCAAGGACTTGAATCTGTCGCGCTGCATGGGCGTAAAGCGCAGCTGCTCGACGGGCGTGGTGGAGCTGCAAATGATCTGCACGTTCCAGGGCAACGAGGTGGGCAGCCAGGAGAGGGCGGCGACAATGTCGCAGTCCAGCGGATTCAGCAGATGCAGATCGTCGATGAACAGGAACAAGACATCGTTGTTCATGTCCTCGATGCGACGCAGCAGATTCTGGAACCAGTTGCTGATGTACAGCGGATCGAAGGACGCATCCTTGGGCAAGTAGCCCTCCGGTATGTTGAATATAATCGAGATCTGCTGGCAAATGACGCGCAGCAGCTCCAGATTGTAGGCGGAGCGTGGAGTCGCCTTCGCAAAGCGTATAACCCGATGCACACGCGTCGAGCTGAACCAGCCGCTCACCTGGGCATAGAGCGTGCTGATCAGGACACTCTTGCCGCTGCCGTGTGCTCCGCAGATGAAGTACGGTGCATGCCGGCTGCCATTCTTGAAGTTTGCCATCAAATTCAGGCGCAGCTGCTGCGGCACACGCGACTCCAGCAGCACGACGCTCTCCGTGTGCTCGCGCAGCATCCGCAAGTGTGTGGCGTGTTCGTGAAAGATTTCCTGCGGAAGGTGAATGAAAATGCGAATAAAAAAGTGAATAAAGCTGTGAATAAAACTGTGAATAAGACTGTGAATAAAGACGTTTGCCGTAAATGGATTCAAATCTGACACTTGCACATGTATCAGAAGTCAAAGCAAGTCAAGAGCTGTTAACCTTGCTGCGACTCCTCAGCAGTCCGAGTCTCTGGCTGGCAGCTTGTCATCAGCACTTGTTACGTACAAAGCTAAAGCCTTCGCCAGAGCCGGAGACATTCAGGCAGGACTCGTTTCCTGACCGGGGCATATATTATGCCAAAGTATCATCCGCTTCTGTCTGCCTGTCTCTCCATCTGTCCAACTGTCGCTGTCTCTTATTCCTTCCGCCTGCAGCTGCTCCTTCCTCTGACTTTCAGTGTGTTTGCTTCTCGTAACTTTGTTTACCTGCGCTGCTGCTGTTGGTGCCACCTGCTGAGCAAAAGTTCTGAGCTGCTGGTGTCACTGTTACTGACGTCCTCGTCCTAGTTGTTATCCTCCTCTCATTCTTGTTCTTGTCAGCGTTGACTGGCAGTGGCATGTTTGCCACTAACAAGTAGTCTGCCTCAATCCTCAATCCCCCATCTACACATGCACTCAAGTGCTCTTCATCTTCATCTTTGGCTCTGTCTAAGTTGTCCAGGCGTACACTGTGCAACCGCATTGAGTACATCCTTAAGAATCCTTTCTATACACCAACTTTTTGTTGTCTATACAAAAAAGTTTATTCTCAGCTAATATTTGCCATATACAGATTGTTCCTTGAGGCCTTTGTTGGCTATTCTTTTCTCCCAGTGTAGAATTACTCGCATAGTTTTATGAAGTATGTTTCTGGTCCGTAAGCTACTTCTGCTTTGTAAATCTGATTGGTAAGTTGCTCCACTACCAGCTGCACTCTGGCTAAGCCACTAAATCAATATTGCCAGTGTAGAACTGCGGTCAACAGCAAATGCTTTTAGTCCTGTCTCTGAGTCTGACTCCGGCTCTGACTCTGACTCTGAATGACACTTCACAGAGAGAAAGAGAGAGAGGGAGGGAGCTACTGCTTAATTAGCTTGACATTTGCTTGCTTTGAGTTTCATTATTGAAAAGTTGCGCATACGCCACGTTGCTGCCTCAGCAGCAAGTCCTTCTTATGACACACACACAGACCTAGATGCTTTGCATATTTCTTGGCTGCCTGGCGGCTTCAAATGCCACAACATTTTGTCAAAGTGCTGACTTGCCTTGGGGTAAGCTAAGGTGGTTTATGTTGCAGGCGGCAGGAGGCAGTGGCAAGGCGAGTGTTTTGACTTTAAAGGTATTAAAATGCTGAGGACACAAGGCATTCATTTTGTAAAGGGTCGCCAGTGCGCGCCTCAATGCAGTTTATGTTGTGTGTTGGTTGTGTGTGTGTGTGTGTGTGTGTGTGTTGGGTGTCGTTAAGTGCAAACAAGCAGAGTTCGTGTGGGCGCTATCAAGCGCGTGGCACATGGGGCGTGGCTGCATTGTACACAAGTGTAAGTGTGTTAATATGTCAGCAGCAACATGGCAGCTTGTGGCGAGTGGCAGTGGCAAGTGGCAAGTGGCAAGTGGCAAGTGGCAAGTGGCAGTGGCAAGAGGCAGGCATAGATGCTGCTGCTGCTGCTGCTGCTGTGGCTGCTGCTTGTTGCGGCTGCCAATGCTCGCTAATGGGGCTACCAGTGAGACAGAAAGAGAGAGAGAGAGAGAGCTCACATTACGAGTACGCGACGTCCTTCGGTTTTGGCCAAGTTTAAATGTTAAATGCTTTTAACAAAAGCCAACAAGAGTGGCAAATGCCACTGAGTCTGTGGCCAGCGCCGGAAGATCAACTCAGCTCATCTCCTTCCTGCCAGCTCTCTGCCTTCTGCCACAGACAAAAAATGTAGTCAAGCGGCAAACTGGGCGGGTAATACCAGGGCCAATACATACAATAAGAGAGACTCGGCAATTTGGCCAACTGCTTACTGCTTACAGCTTGCGGCATTGAAAGCCAACCGAAAATCCTCCTACTTGTTCCACACTCACAAATGAAGATGCCTTGTTATTGGTTTTGGTTATGGCTTTCCTTTTTTCATATTCTCCTCTCGTTTTCCTCTTTTCTTCTTGCCACTTGGCAATTTCACAGGTGTTTCACCTGTTTAATATTGAACAGGTATATTGATAAACCAATCCCAGATAAAGTCTATTTAAGCCAAGCTAATATAAAATGTGTGAATATGAATTTTAAAATGGAATCCATGTCTTTAACTTTTTCCTTGGAGAAACTTCTCTTCCATTTAAAGCTTGCTATATACGTTAGTTAATTAGAAAAGTTGTCCGCTTTTTGTTGCAGTGTATGCCCCAAGCATTTGGACTACAACCCAACATAGTTTCCCCTCGAACCACGCAAGGTATTTGCTTTGTGACTGCCAAAAAAGTGGCCTGTGGCAGCCTGTGTGTTGTCTGTGTATTAGTGTATGTGTGCATGTATTGGTGTGTGCTCATTAAAGCTCTGCCCCAAGCTTTAAAGCTGCCCCATAAGCGTGTCTAATCCATATGAAAATACCAGGCAAACTTTAGAACTCTAATCGGGTTATATATATAATTATATATCTGAAGCTAACGCATAATTTGCTTGTCAGAGACAGAGATAGAGACAGAACTTAGCGCACATTTAATTAACCTGGCCCAAAGCGTTTTTGGGGGTACGCAAAACGTTAACAATCAGAGCAAAACTGCCCTCTTTGCCCTGACGAGGCCAAGTTTAAGACCTGAATATAAATGCCTTCCTTTTACTTTTTTTTGTTGGTAACTTTGGCTTTTCTTGGAATTAATTTATGAGTGTTTTCTTCTTTGTTTTCATTTGCCTTCTTTTTGTGTGGAAACTGTTGGAAAAGCCGCCTCAGAGCAATTGTTGCGTCGTGGCATACGAAAAACAAAATGCGACTCAAAACAAATTTAATTTAATGCACGCGCCAAGAAAAGCCACTTTGTAACTGTCTGCTAAGTTAATTGTACACCCCGCACACCCCCTACACCCCTTACACACACCCCTTACACCCACCGTTGACTCACCTGCACAGTCTTTTTCCTCCCCTTGATTACGTCGGGATCATTTGTAATGTGCGCCTCGATTAGCAGACGCAACTTGTCGGTGACTTTGTTCTTGAATTTACTTAAATACGCCTCGTGGTCCTCGTTGTCCGGATCGATGGCCTCGCTGCTGGCACTGCCAGGCACACTGAAACAACAACAACAACAATAATCATAACTATTATGTGTCGCCAATTATATTAATCGGTCCCCCGTGTAGGGCACTTACACCAGCGTCGTGTGATTATCCGTTGATAGGTTCATGGTCAGCTCGTCTTTGATTTTGCGTAGTCGCTCGCCGGCTTCCACGTCGCGACTGTTGCTCTGGGCAGCTCTCTCCCGGAATACGGCCAGTATCTTCTCGCTCGAGTGAGCTGCTCAGACATGAAAGAGGCAAAGTTGCAACTTGTTAACTGCAACTGCAACTGCTTGTCCATCACTTACCCATCGCACGCTGCACTTCCTGCTCGATTTGTGTGCGTCGCAGCAGCTGCACGCGGCCCATAAAATCGGCATCCGAGGCTGCCAACAGACCCTGCAAGGATCTCTCCAGCAACTGACGCAACACACGGGCCTCCGACAGCCAAACTTCTCCGGGCAACAAGCTACACAAAGGGAAATCAGAAACAGCTTTGTGCGTTAGAGCCTGCTGATTAGCGTCGAATTTCCATAGCAAATTGCCATGAAATCCGAAATAAATGAAATAGCTTCAAAAAAGATTGTACATATTTAACGAGGGGAGTATAAAGGATACTCTTTCGATGGGGCATATCCGACCTATGATAGAGGTCAGTTATAAGAAGCCGCTGCCTAACGTGGAATCTTTCAGAGCAAATTGCCAAGAAAAACGAAAGAAACTAAACAGGTTCAAAATAGATTGAAGAGAGTATTAAGAATACCCTTTAATAAGGGAGTATACGACTTGTAGTCGAAGTTAGTTAAATAAAGCTGCTGTTTAAATTGGAGTTTTCATAGCAAATTGCCAAGAAATTCGAGATAAATGAAATAGCTTCAAAAAAGGTTGTACATGTTTAATGAGCGAAGTGTTTGGGATACCCTTCCTAAGGATACCCTACCGACTTATGGTCGTTGTTTGTTATGTGGAAGTCAAGCTCTCATTTCATGGCCTGATTGGTTCTTGACAAGTTTCTCAACCATTTTGATAGATTCATAAAATATTCAACCAACGATTTGATAGGTTTAAGTTTATCGATTGATGTGATACAATATTCAAGCCTTGACTTGGATTAAGAATCAACTTCCTTTGTACTTTATATCTGCATATATACTCCTTATATATCTGCTTATATACTCCTTATATATCTGCTAATATATTCCTTTGCAAGGATATTCAAGATTCGCTTCGCTTAGAGTCCTCAGTTCCGTCTTATTCTGTCATATTTTGGTTTATGTGTAACCCTTTTTCTTTGAGGGGGAAGAGGACTTCATTTCATTATCCATTTGAGATTTATTTAATTTGATTCGTTTGTTATTTCATTTTCATATTTTACTTTACGTTGCCCTTTTCATCTCCGGGTTCTATTTAATTTAACATTTCGGATTTAAGAGTTATTTATGGAAATTCCCCTTCGCTGATTTCCAAGACAAGCAAATGCTCTATTTATATTCCTGTGAATTGCTTTTAATAATAGAGAATTGTGTTATATAACCAGCTGTAATTACCGTAACAGTAGGCTAGTTATAGAAAACGTTTAAGTGGTAAATTGCTTTAGCGAAGAAATCAATTGTTGCCCTCAAAGAAAGTCCCATTATTATGTGTAGTATTGCCTTCTGTTCTTGTATCGAATTGCAAGTCACGCAAGAGCTAAGAATTCCATTAAATACAATCATTGTCATCAGCGTGAGACACACAACAAATTAAAAGCCTTCTGCACAATAAAGGATAAGTGTAAGAGTCCTTCACTCGATGTGAGGGAAGAAAGCAAAGCGGAACGGGGCAGAGGGCATGAACTTTGTGCTGTGCGTACAAAAGGAATCTCAAGAATCCTAGGAATGCTCCTTTAAGTGTACAAGTCCTCATTTAAATTATTTTTATAGAAGTCACTTCAAGTGTAAAGCGTAAAGTGTGCCACTGTTAGCAGCGCTGTCGTTTAACATATACTGTTGCTTCTTAGGACTGAAATTACATGAACTTTCATAGTAAACAGCTCTCTGTTAAGTTTAAATTGGGAAGCTAAAATAGCAGGGATACTATGACCAATAACAGTAAGTCACTGTTAGCAGCACTCTGTTAAGATTATATCTAAATCATTGCATTGCATGTAGCAACTAATAACATGTATATAACAGACATAAGATATATCTATGTTAACAGCTGTTCTCTAAGCTAACATAGAAGCAAACCGAAGATATGAAAGACTTTGCAAATAAGCAGCGCACTGTTATGTTCCATTTGCAGAAAGCTAATGACTTATAACCTCAACACACTGTTAACATAACTCTGTTAACTCTAAACTAACAAGAAAAGGGTCTGACAGTATGGAGAAGTATGTAGCAGGAATCAGTTCTCTGCCAAATTTCACTAACAGTGACTTAATATTGGTTGAATATAATAACAAATAACATGAAGGTCCTGTTAACAGCGCTAAATTAACACTAAACTAACATAGAAGGGGTGTTCTATTGTAAAGAAGAAGAGTAACAGAAAGCAGCGGCTTGTTA
The DNA here is from genome assembly GCA_035045065.1 of Hirtodrosophila trivittata. Classification (NCBI taxonomy): domain Eukaryota; kingdom Metazoa; phylum Arthropoda; class Insecta; order Diptera; family Drosophilidae; genus Hirtodrosophila; species Hirtodrosophila trivittata. The sequence goes on along the minus strand of JAWNNK010001311.1, from coordinate 14,843,529 downwards.
AGCAACAACTCACTAACAGTGAGTTAACATAGAAGTTTGTGATTAATCAGCGCTCTGTTATTTTATACTCTATTGAGATTTTTAAACAGAAAATAGTGCTCTGTTATCTGTTTATGTTATGTTAAGCATGCAGCTTGCAGTTCAAGTAAACTATGATAAGAAGTCAGCCTAATTACTGCTCTGTTAGGATGACTGTTAATCTATTTGATCTTAACATTGAGTATGTAACAGTTAGCAACGCTCTGTTATCGCATATATTGTTATGATTAACTAAGAGTAAGGTAACATAGAAATTTTAATCTCAAACAGCGCAATGTTAAGTTTAAGTTACAGTAGAGTGGGATGCATATCAGGACAAATAACATGAAGAGTTCTTCATACTCTATTGTGTTTCCTTAATAGTGAGTGTGCAATAGCAATTAAGGAGCTGTTATCTGTTATTTGTATGTTAAATTAACAGTCAGCTGCATGAACATGAGCTCAATCTAAGCGGAGCTCTGTTAGGATTAGTTTAGAATCTGGGCTCTAGCTTATCTGTAAATTGAATATGTAACAGTTAGCAGCGCTCTGTTAACCTACGTGTTGCTATGCTAATCTAACAGTCAACTATCATTTTAGTTCTATGAAATCAAATCTGTACTTAATCGCACTCTGTTACTGGACTTATTTCACACTAGTTTAACATAATCTGAATATGTAAATATCTGCAGATTCCATAAAGGATATAAGTGAATTATTGCGCACAAATTGATATTCGTTAGAATATTTTCATCTCTGTGAAAGGATTTTTTATAAGTGAAATTTTTGTGTGGTGAAAACACGAATTAAATTCCATAACGCGTAACATGTATGGAAAAAATGTTGATTGAAAATTGTGAAATGCGAGCAGAAGTAATAAAAATAACATGTTTAAATTAAAAAGTTCCCTTCATACTTCGGAATTTACTTAAATAATTTATCCGCAAATGTTTTTCTCTTCTTTCTTTTTTTAATTATGCTTTTTACGTTACTTTCGCTGTTATCGATTTCTTTGTTTTTACTTCTCTTTCTGTTTATTATTTCAATTTGGTTCTTTTCGTTGATTTCATGTTGATATTTTTAAACCTTTTTCATTTGGCAATAAGCAGAATTGACAGCCTTTAAGTGTTGCCAATGCCATTTCACACACACACACACACACACACACACCTCCGCCCACAACCTCCCAGCGACAGGTTGGCTTATGAGTTGTGCAAATATTTGCTGTGTGCAGCTGCAATTGAGTTGACAAACAAAAGCGCGAAAATGCACAAGGATAATTGTTTGCCATTTGGACTCACCGATAGTCCAGTTTGAGCACACGCTGTGCCAGGGGTACGTCCTTGTCGTACCAGCGCTCAAGGAGCGTCCTCTCATCGGCTGTCAACTGCTGCTGGGCAATCACCGCCTCATAGATGTCGTCATCGATGTGGGTGGGCAGCGGCGGGCGGCCGATGCCATCGCCAATTAGGGCCAGAAAGAAGACGCTCTTCGAGTGGGCGTGGCACGTATCGATCTCGTGGAGAAGGTCCTCCAGCATGTAGGGATCCCGATCCAGTTGCGTCACATCCAGGACGCCAGTGCCGAAGTGCATGTCTACGATTTCCAGCTGAAAGAACACAAAGTGTCTAAGTGACGGATAGTTATGAGAAGTGTAAGCTACAGTCTTACCTCGATCTGACGATCGTCGTAGAGCGTCTGCAGCTCAGGACCCACCAGCTCGAGCAGCATGCGCCGCTCCTGGTTGAACTCCTGCTTCAGGCTGGCCACGTAGATTTTGATGAGCAGCGGCTTGGGCAGACGCGTCTGGGCACTGGTCACGCCCCGCAGGGCGTTCAGGACACTCTCATCGACAGGTGCGGCCATTTTGGCGACAAACTAAAGTAATTGGCAACTGGCTGGCCAGAAGCGTTGCGGTTGCTCTTGTTGCTTTTCTCTGTTGTATGTCTGTTGGCAACTGTCCTGGCCTTATTTATTCTTTATGCTGTAACTGTCTGATTGTCGACGTGTCTGTGTCTGTGTCTGTGTCTGTGTCTGTGTGTGCGTGTGTGTGTGTGTGTTTGTTATTGCTTTGTTTATTTAACTTGGCCAAAATCAAACAGCATCGTCGCCTCCGTTGCGGCAGCTCCCAGTGGCGCAAAGCTCTGGCACAAGTATCTTTCATGCACGCATATCTATTGCTGCACATTTGTATCTACGAATTTGTATCTGTATCTTTTCCCTCTTTTTGTATCTGTATCTGTGTCTGTTAGTGTGACTATGCAAATGTATACAAGCACGCGTGGCAAGAACAGGAAGCGGCACAGGAATCAGCACAGAGCAGAGCTTGCCACCAGCACGACGCCGCTGCCAGTTGCCTGCGCATCTCGATCTCTGGCAAAAGTTTACCCTTTTCGGATTTTATTTATTTTGTTGTTGCTGCAAATACAAATTGAAAAGTGCAAATGGATTTATGGTATGTCTAAAACGGCAAGCAAAATTTATGTAAAAAACTTTTTCTGGCTAACACACACGCACACAGATACACACACACACACATGCGACAAACGAGATGTTGAAAAGTTTTCGGTAGAAATTGCTGTTTTATGATCATCGCTGCCAAAAGGAAACGAAACACGAAACAAGCGTTAACAGTTGACTGCATTTTTCGATTGGAAACTTGTGGCCAACAATACATACATACATACATATATATATATACACACATATATATATATATATATATAGTTGAAAGTTGGACAAATCATTTGAAGAAAATCTAAAGAGTCTAGTGTAAAGCGATCAGAACTGACAAACATAATGTAATAGAAAAAGTTTCTGTGTAAAAGTAATTTATAGTATATGTTTTCAGTTAAGAGCTGTCTTAAGACCAGGCTAAAACCTTCAGCTTTTACTCTGTTAATTGCCAAGTTAATTGCTCTGCAAATAGCCATAAAAAAGTTACTGAATTATGTCAAGTGTTAATTTCCCTCTGTGTGTGTTATAAATGACTTTTAATTATAAAGAACAGACTTTAATTTATATTTAACTTTTAAGCATATTTACTTAGCCCAGTTTATTGAACAGTTTAAAGCAGTTTCAGACTGCCTGAGAGTGTTTTTTTCAGTGTAATATTTACCTGCACAGCAATTAGCCACAATAAGAGTTAAATTGCCCGAACTGCGGTCATAATTATCATTTTGCAATTAGTGAAACACAAATAAATATTAATTTATGCATTTGTATGAAATATTAAATTAATATTTAAAGGGAAAGGCTTTCCATGGGAAACATGAGGGAAAATCTCGTATAGTTTTATGACTTTAATCGCCGCTTTAACAGAGTGAGAGATAGAAAATGTGTTGAAGCGTTAGGTTCAGGCTTTGCCACACACACAGCACACACACACAACCACACACACACACATACGTTGGGAACTAATGAAGACTCCGCGCTTTCTCCGGCCAACAAAATCGATTGCAATTAATTCCGCTTCAATGAGTTGGCTAAATTGCTCGTTTGAGTATTGGCAGGAGCAACAGCAACAGCAGCAGCAGGTCGCAGGACCAAGGGCCAAATCGCTGCTCCTTTGTGTGTCTATGTGTGTGTGTGTGTGTTGGTGTATATCTTAATCAAAAATGCGTGTGTTGTTGCGGCAACTGCAGCTCGCTTGGAGCAGGCCCTGCAGAGTGACAGCACGCTCCAGTTGCTCCTTTCGGCCAATAAATATTTAATGGTCAAACAAATTGGGTCTAATGAGCGTGGACTACAAATCAAAGCAGTTCGCATGATGTCTAAAATAAGCGCATATAGTTATACTCGCATTTAGATGCGAAGATTAAACCAGCTAACAGGCACCCACAAAAGTTTGCAGACACTTTGCATACAGCTCCGAGCGAACAGGTGAGCTACTGTGGCAGTTAGCTGTGTGTATTAGAAGCGATAGAAATGATTGTTGTGCCGATTAACCCCATTAAGGGACAATTTCCCCAAATTCTGATAGCCAGCAGAGAAGAAGAAGAGAAAAGCTGGCAAGGACAACGCCTGACCCCAGCCTCAACGTCAGACAGAGAGCTGCAAATTAATGGCAGACGGCTCGCATTGTGGTTGTCCTTGTATTGTCCTGCGAACAGTTGCGAGTGGCCGGTGTCAAATGACTTCCATTAGGGCCAACGCAATGGGCCACGCCCACTGCCTGTGTGCTGGCCAAGAAACATTCGATACAGTGAGTAAGAATAGTTTCACTCGGCCAAATGGCAGTTCCGATTTCATTTTAAATATTTACCAACTGCCACCGAAGCATTGCAACACACTCTCAAACAAGCTGCAACAGTTGCCACTAACTGTGGCAGCTGCCAATCGATTCAACTGCCAAATCGCCGTACATAACCACTTTGCATACGTTGTTAGCCTTGCCCCCAATATTTGTGTGCCTCGAGCCATTCCACAAGCTCCTGTAATTCAACATAAACCAACTATAATCGTCCTGAATACGCTCCGATTACTTTGAGTACCGCTCGAGTGATTGCTTCTGCTTATGAATCTCAAATGAGTGCACTTCTGTCAGCCCAGTTAACTACCTTCCAGCTTTATCATAGACTTTGCTAATCAAAACTTAAGCAAGAAATGTGAGTTAAAACAGAGTTTGTTGCACACAGAAAAAGGGAAAACTTAAACTTGAAAGAAAGCTCTGGTAACCTGGTGAATATTTACAGTCCTTAAGGATTACGGAGCATAAACTTTGGTAGGTTAAACCCAGAGACAGCTTCAGGAAAAGGTTGAACAACTTAAATTCCCACTAAGATCTCACAACTTTGCAGGTTATAGTTCTGGGCAGATGTGCTTGACATTTCCTTCGACTTTATATAAAATTGTATGAAAAAAGGGATATTCATAAAATTAAATTAATAATAAAAAAATATATTAAAATAAATAATAAACTATTTATATTCAAAATAAAATACTGAACAGTAGCTGGAAAAATTATAAAAAATTAAAAAAACAAGACTGAAAAGTTGAGTAAAGTTAGTCGAGACTAAGAATTGATTTGAAGTGGTTGAAATTTTTAGCTTGGATGGGCGAAAACTCAGATAAAACCAATGAGATCAATGGGTGTTAGTATATAAATTATATAAGTAAATGAAATAGAAGTTAAAAAAGGGGAAAAAGTAGTAAGAAACAGAAGAATAAAAGTTGTCTATAAAGGGTAGAAAGATAGACTATTTAGGAGACAATTCTCGCTTGAAAGATTGTGGTTCATGATTTCCAGTCAGAAATGGAAAAAAATAAAAACTTAAAGAGGAAAGAGAGAGTTCTTCTGGTAGAGAGTAGTAGAATTTATACGAATATTATAGAAAGAGTTACTTAAAGCCTGTAGGGAGGGAAAATCGGGTATTACTCCTAGCAGGACATAAGTAAGTAGACATAAGCCAAGGCTACCTACAGTCCGAACTAGGAGAGAAATCAAAGGCTGAGACCTCAATCTTGCACCTATTCAATCTTGTTTCAAGCTTTGCTGGATAGAGAAACTGATGTTGATTGATGCGTTTTATAATGAAGGATACCATATCTGACTTTTAATGATATCCTTTCAGTTTTGCTTATGATTTACTATAGTTTCTATAGTTTATACTGCTATAGCTTCTACTTCTATACTTTCTACATCTTTAGTTTCTATTTCTTTAGTTTCTTCTTCTAAAGTTTCTTCTTCTATAGTTTTTACTTCTATAGGTTTTACTTCTATAGGTTTTACTTCCATAGTTTCTACTTCTAAAAGCATAAAGCATTTCACAATTAGAATCTACCAATATCATATTCAAACTAGCATTGCTTAACCTTTAACCTTTCAACTCCATCAACTCCAATTTCCTACCAGAATCAGTACAAATTTATTACTTTGCTTCAATTCCTGCCAGATTTTGAGCAAATTCTAAGCGAATTATTTGCAAACTTCGTAAATGCAAAAATGTTGTTTGCAAACAATTATTTCTATGAGTTATTAGGGCACTTAGGCATGTATTTACTAGCTTACCACTTTACCTTAGCCAAGTTAAGAGCAACAAATCTGCAGACAAGCACGAACTTTTTACCAGACCAACTTTTGCAGCAAAAGCCGTTTGCTAAAAGCATCAGCTTTTCTGGCCAACAAGGCTTTAAAGGTGTACCGTTATGAGCCGTGTTGCTGCAACTTTAACATAATTCTGTGATGCTCCGAATGTTGCACAGTCATCAGCTTTGGCCCCCTGCTGTAGAGGTTGCATAATCAGGTTGGGCGACAGCGGAGCTGGTTGCGATTTCTGGTCATATGCCAAGTGATTTTGCTGTTTCTTTATTTAACCAAAAAGACAGGAAGTGGATGAGGATGTGGATCTGCTGGAGCTGGAGCTGGAGCTGGGGGCTGTCGGTCCCAAACCGAAAAGTAAAATATTTACTGTGACGCGCTGCGCATATATAAATTAATGGTAATAAGTCAAAGGCCGCAACAGGCGGCCCGAAGACGTTGCACAGACATGTGGCAGGTGCTGTGTGGCAAGCCCAAAAGGCAAACAACGACAACAACGAGAAGAACAAGAGAAACAGAGGCAACAAAGGAAACGCAAGTTCAGCAAATAATATGGAAGCGTTTTTAGACATTGGCAGCAAACACAGAGAGAGAGGGAGACGTGCAACGTCTGTGTGGCACTCATTTCGATTGTGCGGCATTAATAATAAATGCGTCGCAGCATATGTGTGTGTGTGTTAGTAAGACACACCCACCCCACCCACACCCACACACACACACACACACCGCTTAGCTGCTCATTTTTCTTATAAATATTTAAACGAAGTTTCGTCCAACGTAGCGCACCAAATTAGAGCAGTTGCTATTCATTTTCACTCGCTGTCTGCAACTGTTACTAACCACCCCCCACCCCACCCAGATCCCCTCAACCCCCGCCCCTGGCATGAGCAAGTTTCGTTGGCTTTACGGCCTGCATTTGTATGCCAAGTAGGAAAAAACTTGTGAGCTGCTTTTGCCTGCCTCAAAATGGTCGGACAAACGCTGAAAGTGTGCCATGCTTTCATTTTCTGGTTGTTTTTTCTATACCCTGTGGAAAACCAGTTGGAGTTGAAGGGGTATATAGGGCAGAGCAGGCAGTTAACAGCCGACAAGCTGCACTAGAAACGAGAAACTATTCGCCAGAAATTGATTTGAATTCAACGAACAAAACAAACAAAACTTCGATTTGAAATTTTACAGGGTATCTTTTAGTCCTGCCTGCCCATGTTAAGCTGCCTTTTTATTTTATTTTTTTAGTGTCTCGTGCGATGGCACAAAAATAGCAGAAAGCGCCACAAATTTTCTGGCACAGCTGAGACAGCGACTTAAAGTGGAGCAGAGTCCTACTCTTATTGTTGGCCCCGGATGCGAGGACGCCAGGACGCCAGGACGCCAGGATGGCAGGATAACAGGATGGGAGGCTAGCAGGATGGCTTCAACGGTTTCAGTTCGCTCTCATTGAAATAAAAGTTTATGCCGCCCATCAGGCCAGACGTGGCTGTAACTGGGGACAGCAGAGCGCCAGGACCAAGGGCTTAAAGAGAACTGAGCAGGACGCCAGGACTCGAGACGTATCCCTGTTGATAAATACAAAATGAGCTGGAGCTGTAGAGTGTGAAAGTTTCGTACTGTTGGCGCCCTCAAATTGATTTCTCTGCCTCGCATTATTATTTTCCTCCCCGGCATACGCTGATGATGCGTGAAAATTGAGCAATTTGATGTGTCTTAACTGTTGCTCGTTGCCCATTACCCATTTCCGGTAATCAGCCACGTGCCGAGTGTTCTCGTGCCGTTCTCTCGACGAAGAGCCATTTGCATGGCCCACAAATGCAACAATTTTGCACCGAGATTTATTGTTAGCGATTTCTAAGCAGACCCATTCAACAATGGACACGGGCCAGCGGGGCGTATGTGTGATTTGTTGGCTGCTACTCAATGCTCATTCAATACGTATACGTAATATATATGGAGCCTGCTGCTCCTGGCAGCTATGGAGTTAATTTCAGTCTTGCCCGGAGAAGGTGATAACCTTTTCCTTTGTGCTCAGCGAAGCTTTTGAGTGCTGCTCGTGCTCGTTAAATATCTAAAGGGCAGATCTTGACCCTTGTTACACACACTCACCCACACACACACACACATGTATCACATTGAAGCTGGCATCCGTTTGATTGTGCGCTGGCTTTTTAATTTGAGACACCAAATCCTCGGGCTGCCTGTGACAATTTAAGCATTGCCTACCTGAGGCTGAAGCGAGTGGAAGGACACATTTACTTATGCTCACAGCAGGAAAGCAGAAGATGAGGCAGAAGCAATAGCAGAAAGAATAAAAAGAAACGAAATATGTAAATAAAATGGAAGATATAAAGGAAAAACATTTCCAAGTCTGTCGTTCATATTGTGCCGCGACGTTGACGCTGACGTTGACGCTGATGTTGTCTATTCTTTGTTTTTGGGACGCCAAGCGGCTTTCAAACTGCTGCAAAAGTAAATAAACTTGCACAAGCAGCTCACGCAATTCATGCTCGACTACATTCAGGCCAAGCCAGGACTCGTGACTTGGTCTAAATTCTGCTGTGGGTGGCAGGCGGCAGGCGGCAGTCAGCGAGGCCTACAATGAAATTGCCGCATAAATCAAAAAGTGCTGGCCCGCTTACGCTTTGTTTGACTGCAAAGCCTTTCTCAACAAACATACAGAAGATACAAACACACACACACACACACTCACACACACACAGAGATAGACACACCACATGTTAAGAGCCGTGCGCATTTCCGGTCGCTTGGCAAATTCGATTTCAAGGCATTGTCACGTAAAATTTCGCCGAATTTTATGTCAATGAATTTTGTCGCAACGTTTTCCTAGATCAAATTTTGATATTTGAAATATGTGTGTGTGTGTGTGTAAGTTGGCGCTCAAGTTGTTATCCTTGACGTTGAGTGAAGCGTCTAGAGTCAACAATTTGAATTCTATTTGCGCATTATTATTATTAGGGTGCCCATTGGCAGTGATTGGGATTCAATCGAGAAAGGACTTCAAGCCTTTTGGCATTTAATTATTTAAGGCTTTGCAACAGAAGCAGTTGAATATTATTCAGACTTTCCAACCTAACCCTTGAGCTGTGCTCACAATTTGCAACTAATGTGTCAAGGTTCACTTCAGTTTCTGACAAAAGAATCACATCTCTGGCAATCGGTTTGAAAGGCGCTCGGGGAGTCCTCTTGAGTCGACCTGAATCTAAGGAGTAATTGCAAATATGATAAGCGGCTTTCAAATTAATGATGCGTACAGACTACCCATCCGCCGCCCATCGCCCACCGCCCCTAAGAGGAAAACTGCCACACAAATCACATATTACAAATCATTTTCCGCTTTTCCGGCAACAGACGGCAGATCGAAATGCGAAATGCGAGGCAAATTTTCTGCGTGCGCTTCAATCATGGGCCAAAGTTTTCTTTATGCTAACCCAATACAACAACAACAATACCCACGCATGTGTGTGTGTGTGCGTGTGTGTTGACTTTGGGGATTAAAAATTATTGATTACCCTGGAGCGTTAAGAGTTTCATTGAGCTCAAATCTGAATAGTACATCAAATTTATTAAGTTATATCGGCAGTTGCCTGTCTGTTTAGCTTCGATTCAGCCAATAAATCTCTCTCTTCTCCGTTCAACTGTAAGCGTCAAGGACACAAGGATAACAGGGAAATCTTGAGCTTATGCCTGCTCTATAAAAATAAAGACGAAGCTCATCCAAATTGCAATTACGTTTTTGAGTACGTTTCGGGACAGAGTGTATAATAAATGATATATGGAGAGAGTCTGGGAGCAGGAGCTACATGGAGCTGCAATTACCCCAGTAAAAGTCAGCTGGCCAAATTGTTTACCAAGTCATAAAATAATTTTGTGGCAGCAGCAACTTCTCCGGTCGCCTCAAGTGCAGACAAAGTTCAAGTTGCCTCATGTGGCACGGCCCCAAGAAGACACAGAGAGAGAGAGAGAGAGAGAGGAGAGAGAGACACAACGACGCCGCACATGTCGATGAGTGAGTTTTCCCTCAAGTAAAGAAAATTTGCACTTTTCATTAGGCGAATTAAGCGGCACAAAACTTTGCGTTCGCTCTTCGAATTCAAATTTTCATTTAAACAATTTGTCTTCGACTTCTTGAATGCCAATAAAAAGCCATAAACTTTAAGATAAATGGGAAAACACTTAACGAATACACAAGTTGGCAACAGGAAAACTAAAACCCTGATGATAAAAGTGAAACACATGTCCTGCGTCTCGTTTGGGTACTTTATGTGATTCATGCTGTGTTTGTGAAAAAATCAAAGGAAAAATTCCAATGAAATGGATACACTTGTACATTTGATTGCTTTTACATGCATGTGTGTGTGTGGAGTGTGTGTGTGTGTGTGTGGCAGTGCTTTGCATGTTAAGCTCAGCCAGCTCACAGCTTCAACTCCTGCACCTGGTCCTGCTTCTATGTGCAGCTGCATATGTCATCAGGCCAGGGCCACAGCCAGCTCAAAGCTATTCCCATAGAAAGGCACAACCTGGCAACTGTGTCCTGTGTGTGTGTGTGTGTGTGTGTGTGTGTGTGTATCTGCATTGACCACGCCCAGCTTTAAGGGCAGGGCCACCTGTGTTCCGCCTGACTGTGGCAGAATTAGTTTCACCAAAAGGTTCTGCTTCGTGTGGCGCAATTCAGCACGCCAAATGCCAACATTCATTAAATGGCTATAAACAAGTGGCGCAGATTGTGGCCCGAACTAAACTAACAACAATTTGTACTCTGATCGACTATTAAGTACCCTGTAATAAACCTAAAAGTGACACTAACCATTATATTTCATAGACTATTAAAGATCTGAGACACAAGCATAAAAAAGCAAACGACCAGACTTTAATCTATGTTGAACATGAATATACAGTCTCTGTACAGGATAAATAGCTTATATATAGCTTCTTTCTGACTGCTGCTGAAACTTCCTGAAGTTTCTGGTAAATTATTAATGGCTAGAGGGTAGAAGAACCTTTAACTAAGTACATGTTATGGGCTGCGCCCTACAAAACGCGAACGCCCAGAAGCATGCAACAGTTTATTTATGTGCGAAGCAAAAGGAGAAGTCAGAGGGGAAGCTAAGGAGCGGCAAAAGCAGAGGAGACAGCTGAAGCAGGAGCAGAAGCAGAAGGCGGCGCTTCTCTGAAAAGCGATAAAAATCGCACAGCACGCAATTTCGAATAGTGCGGAAAATAAACTGTGTGTTTGTGTTTATCGTTAAGTTGTTTTTTGCGGTCGCTTTTTCTTTTCCATTTAAATAATGTATTAAGTACCATAAAGAAATATGCTTCTCGGATGCTTTAAGTATTTCACAAGAGCTCGAAATAAAAACACAAATGTTTTTTCACTTCATAAATGAGACAATTCAAAGGTGGCAAAAACGTTTTTATATTGAATTTAAATGTTATCTTGAACTCACGTTGAGAACAAATGGAAATGGAACAATAAAATAAAGCTATTAACAGAGCTGCTGTTAATTGATCGTGCTGTTAACTGCGTGTGCTGCTAGCCAAATGAGCTTTTAATTGTTATTGCTGCTAACAGAATTGCTGTAGCCACTGTTAAAAAATAATGCTTTTAATTGGTCGCGCTGTTAACCCAATTTGCTGCATTTATATAATTTTCTATTACTGTTAACCCCATTTGTTGTTTTGTTGAAAAAAGGAACAATTACTTGACTGTTCTGTTAACTGAAAGAGACGCTTACTAAATTTGCTGCTAGCTGCAGCTACTGTTAACCCCATTTGTTATTAAATATCTGTTCTGTTGGGTAAAGAAACTGTTGACTTACTTATCGAATTTGGTGTTAGCTGCGGCTCCTGTTAAATATGGACTTGCTGCCAATCGATCGAGCTGTTAAAGGAAGTTGCTGTTAAAGGAAGTTGCTGTTAACTGCGTGTGCTGCTAGCCAAGCGAGCTGTTATCTGTGATTACTCTTAGCAGAATTAGCTTTCAGCAGTAGCTACTGTAAAGCTGATTGCTGTTAGCTGCTGCATTTGTTAGCTGAGTTTGGTGCTGTTAAATTTGTGTGCTATTGGCTGAAGGCTTAGCTACAAATAGTATTAACCCCATTTATTGATAACTATCTGGTTTTTGGACAAAGTAACTCTAAGGTGTATATTCTGTTAACTTAACGGATTGAAGCAGGCAGCTACTGTTAAACCCATCTGATGTTAACTATATGTTGTAGGGTGAAGGACTGCTTAGCTGAACATTCTGTTAACTGTCTGTAGCTATTACTTAGTTTATTCTTAGCTGCAGCTGCTGTTAACTGCATGCAATGTTAACAGAATTTGCAGCTAATTAATTTGATGACACTTTTTGCTCTTGATTATAATTGAGTCTGTAGCCAGCGATTGTTCATCACAAGAACTGGAAGACGACTTTAAATAAATAAAATCAATTGCTAATTGGGAAGCGTTTTTGTTGTTGTTGTTGTAATTTTCTCCTTGAGTTAATTAAAGTTTTTCTGCGGGTTTCATTAAATGTTTTATCTTCTTGAGTGTAGAAAAAGTTGCAGCAAGCGCATAGAAATACAACATTGTGCCCCAGATAAAAACTTTGTATGCCTCTGCTGTGTGTTGTTTATGTTGTTGATTTTATTGTTGTTGTTTTTATTGTTGTTGCTGTTGGTGTTGTTGTTGTTGTCATTGTTGCTGCTGCTTGCAGCTGTCTTCACTTGGCGCATTTGATATTTAATTAAAATTGTGGCGCACAGAGACGAAGTAAACTAATTTCAAGCCATGTGCATAATACAACCGCATTTACAACTGTGTGTGGAAGTGTGTGTATTCCCAATGATATTTATTACGTATCCGCTGATGGAGCCGAGGCACAGCGCGGGGCACGCGACGTCATCGTCTTGGCAAATAAAAATAATGAATCGTTGTGCAAATATTTAAAATCATACGAATGCCGCAATTACGAGATTCTATTTCGTTGCTGCCGATAAGAGCAGTTACACACACACACACACACACAGTTAGAAAGAGATAGCTATAGAGAAAGAGAGAGTGAGAGAGATAGTAACGTGGCCATTAAGCGTGGCTAAAGTGATGGCCAATTTGCAATTGCTTTACGCTAAACAGATGTAAAAATCTGCGCAGCTCGTAACTAGAGAGCGGGTGGGAGGGGGCTGCGAGGGCGGAAGCTGTTAGCGACTGCCACGCCCAGCAGATGGCTGGTGCTGCGGTTGCTGCCGCTGCTGTTCAGACAGGCGTGGCAATTAAAGCGCGTGACGAAAACATTTTCGGTGCCACGCCCACGCCACTCAACCGCCTCAATTTGCGCTCGGCAAATTCTGCGGCCATTTGGCGGCTCTGTTTACACAAGCTGTCAGCATTTGTTAATAATTTTTATTCCATCAACTTTTAGCTGCTGCTTAGCAGTGCTCCCCTCCCTCCCCCCCACACACACACACACACCTCAGTTGGTATCCTCAGGCCATGCCCGCGTCGCCTTGATCCGCAGAACGTTCATCACATTGTTTTTTTTTGGTTTAGGTTCTGGTTTTTGTTCTGCTTGCCATATTTCATTTGGAAAAACGTGAAAAATTTCTGCAGCTAACGTTGTGTGTGTGTTTGATTGGCTGTGTGTGTGTGCGAGTGTGTGTGTGTATGGCATTGTTATGAGTTGTAGCAGTGGGTTACGTGCAGCGTCGCCACGTCACCGTCACCGTCGCCGTTGTCTAATGGCGTTGCCCTTTATTAAGTGGTTCGAGTGTTGATTTATAGCACTTTGCAGCACTCTGCTTAGCCCGGCTAACCCAGCGCCACCCACCGCCACCCTCAGACACTGAAGGACACTCTCACAAGTGTGTGTGTGTGTGTGTGTGTGTGTGTGTGTTTGTTTGTGTCCCTTTACCTTACACCTAACTACATTTAAAATTAAAGCGCCCACTTTGCATTTAAAGTGTGTGTTGCCCTGATAAATGCTTTTTGGCACATTACTCATACGCCATGTGAGCCCCGCAGACAGTGCCGCAAACTCTGTGTAAAAGCCACACACACACACAAAATGTATAGAGGCCACACTTTATTTAATTGCCTTACCCGAAAACAATTTGATTACTCAGCGCATTTGTTACTGTCCCAGGCATAAGGGCAAGGACTCGGTTTGCTCCTCCTGCGGATGCATAACTTTAAATGAAATTCAAATGTTGCAGATTGAAATTTGCACTTGGAAAAAAGCAATTGTTGAATATTAAATAATTGTTTACAATTAGCGCCAAGTTGTGTTAAGTAAACGCTAAGATTTCTCTGCTTTCTGGCAGAGATTCGAAATTCTTGCTAAAAAATAAGTCAAATACAAAGGATTTCTTAGAATATGAAAAAAATGTACGAGGAAAGGATACTTTTTGGTGCTTTGCTTGGCAAAATATTTGCTAAAGCGACGCGACTTTGACTTGCAGACAAAATGTTAAAGGAGATGCCTTGAAAATTCTCTTTTTGTAGCAGAAAAGTGACGCATCTTTTTCCTTTTATAAACTAAGAAATAGTTGAATAATATGAGTCAGAATAATATCTTCTGCTCGATAATTTTGAAATGATATTTATAATAAATAAGAGAATAATAGTAGAAGAAAACAAAGCAAGGAAATATTTCGCATGCCATAAATAAATGTTTATAGATCAGACAGAATTTTTATTCTCTTTTCTTTGAATGCAATAAATAATTGAAAAGTTTCTTCAGGTAAATAAAGTTATATTTTTATAGCTAGATCTCATGGACATATCGTCATTTATCATTAAGCATCTTGAAGACTTTAAGCAAAGTGTTTTCCACTTCGTGCGGTTGTTCATTTCCCTTTCGGTGTTTACGTTGAGTGTTTTGCAAAATATTCAGACCAAGAAAGAAAAGAAATAAGCGGATGCAATAAAATTATTGCCGCTTAAAGATTCCTTTGAGTAGCAGCAGCTACGAGTAATAGAACAAACATTCCAAATTGAAAGAAACAAGGCCAAATTGTTTATGAAAATGTATGAAAACATTTGCAGATTCGGCTGGGCAACATTTTAATTAGCCGAGAAAGAGAGAGAGAGAGTGATGATTCAATTCGCAGAGCAAAGCGAAGCCTCTGGCTGCAGTGAATGCTAATAAAATTTTTATAGTTTCAATGAATATAAAATTTGAGTGTAAAAGCAACGTGAAACAAGAATTGCTCTAAAAATGAATGACGACAAGCATTCAAATTGGGCAGACAGCAAACAGCAGACGCCAGAAGGCACAAGCCAGAAGACAGAAGCCAGTTGGCAGACGGGCAACAGCCACAGTCGCAGTCGCAGCCGCAGCCGCAGCAAAATAAGTAAAACAATAACAAAAACTCGCACTTTGCATTTGTTTGCTTTCAACAAGATCTGAGTGTTAGTGTGTGTGTGTGCGAGTGTGTGTTTGTAGCATTGAAAATCGCGCATGCAAATATAAACAAGTTTTTAATGTTTACAAAGCTCAGAGACAGCAGCCGCTACTGTAGCAGCAGAAATTACGTATACGCCATGGCAAACATTGGTATAAGCAGCATATAGATACCCTGCAGATATCTGCTTGATAAGCAATCGCAGCGAGTGAATTAACCAATTGACTTCAAGCCGAATCAATTACAGATATATTTGATAAAAGGTTTCTATTATATTTAAATAAGAATATAAAAAAAACCTTTTTCTTTGGATTTGAATATAGAAAAACTAACAAAATGTTTGTTAAAACGAACTTTGATGTTGTTTTTTATGAGTTTTCATTAATGAAAGGGATTGAAATCATGCAAAATCAATCAGTTTGTTGAAACCATTTTTCGTAGTTTGCGAACGATACAACTTTGTCTGGAAGATGGGAAACTTATAGGAAAAAATTTATGTTGAAAGGCAAATGGAAATGCACTTTTCGGCATAAAGCAGCAATGATATATTTATGGGTCCTTTATCACAGCTCAAGCCTGTGAATAACTTGGAAGTGTTTCTCAAGTCTAGCTGGAAATCTCCCAGGACCATTTCAGATACCAAAAGTTGCCAGACTTGGTTCAAGGTCAAGTCCATTAAATTTGCATGGAAGCTATAAAGTGCTTGAAGCAGACTCCGAATGGAAAGCGAATTCATGTTCAATGAACTAAAGGCTTCTCACCTGCAGTGAAGGATGTTTTCCTTAAGATTGGCAACTTGTCATAGGCAAACTAGTTACTGCCACGCCTTGTCTGCTGCCTAGTTATTAGAAGGGGTTCGTGGCTGGTGGATGTAAGTCCTTAATTAACCGGCGATTAATTATTTGCCAATTTACCCTCATCAACTGGCTTGCCAGTTGCTCTAATTAGAAGCGTCACCGCATGCGCCACGCCCACCAGCCTCTGCCCACTTTAATACACAAACATATGCACACACACACACACACACACACTCCAACACCCGCTGTGTGGCAGCTACTGCTGATGCTTCTGCATGTCGAGTATCATTGTGTGGCACGTTTATTAATGGAGCTGCAAAACTTATTTCATGCCACATAAATGCTGATATACGTGTGTAACTAACTAATACAGCGATTACACAGTTAACACATATATATAATCGTATATATATAGCGAATGTATATATCGGTTTATATATTTATTTGTTTCTTTCTGTTGTCTTCGGAGAAAATGAGCAACGCTGTTTTGGCATTGTTTGTGGCACGTTAGCAGAAGTTAACAGTAACTTGTAATTAACTGAAGTCAGATGAAAACGAACTTGGCTGAAAGTTTTTTCGCTGGCATTGGCAGGAGTAAGCGTTAGAGCTGGAGGTGGCAGCTAATCTCTGATAATAGCTTCAGCCGTGCAGAAGGAAAATAAATAAATAAAATTTCAGTTTCAGTTAATCATCTGCCACATATTTCACCTTTCAGCTGTCTGTGTCATAAACATATTTAATGGCTCATTTTTTAGCATGGTTAAAAGCAATGAAAAAGGATGCGGCATTAGGTTTATGGCCAAGACTATAAAGAAGAAAACGAGAACAACTGAACCGTCGAGTAAGCTTCATTCCTTCTCGCATATTTCCAGCAGCCACTCCTCCCTCTGGTGGCCATTCAATTAAGTTAATATGGCTAGCAGAAGCATTCGCACAGCATGTGAGGGCGTGGCAATTAGTGCCCTCATTTCCATGTGGCAACTAAAACTAATTACAAAGGGCCCAGGGAGGGGGAAGGGGAGGGGAAGGGGGAGTGGCGTGAAGTCAGGCAGAAGGCGAACAAGATTAAAAATAAACACGCTTTCAATGCCAGTTTTATTGATCTTATAAATGGATGCTGGTCAGGCATACTACAAGGATATTGGATATAGCATATAGGATATACGTTTGGATATAGACAACATAGTTAGTTGGCTTTTGTTTGAACTTACTTTATTTCCGCTTGGTTTCCTTTCTCTGTTCAGTTCTGATTCTGTTTGCGATTATTTCATAATTAAATTGGTTTCTGGTTCCTGTTGCTTTCGCACTTTAATTAAGCAAAACTGCCACCAAATGTCGTTTTCCAATGCGAGTTTTCTTTTCAATGAATAAAGATTTTTGTTGTTTATTGTGTAAAACAAAGGCAGGAGTGTGCGAGTGTGTGTGTGTGTGTCTCTCATTTACATTTTCATGCATATTTTAATTGGTCACAGGCAGCTTTTCCGTGCCCCAAAAACAGGCAAAGAAGTAAAAACAGGAAGCAGCAAAAATTCGAGTGTCGAACAATGGACCCAAAGTAGCCTCAGGCCGGACAAGCTGAAGCAGCAGAAGTAGGGATCCATGCCTTGGGGCGTCTCTGTGTTGTGGTCAATGCACTTGGCATCCATTTTGGAGGCTTTGCTGTGGTTCAGGCTTAAGGGGGGTCCATTTTTAATTGAAAATTAGAGGCAAAAAACCTGCGCAACTTGGTCCTTGGGCAAATTTCCTTCTATTTCATTTTTTATACTTGTATATACGGTTTCTCGCTCGTCTCTTTTGTTGCTCGTATTTATTAAACTTCAATTGAAGAAGTTTTTCAATTAAAACAGTGCAGCATTTTGTAAGGGTTCCACTCGAAAACTTCTGCTTGACCAATCGGCAGTGATTCGCCGTGGACCCACAGGGTTCAGGTTCGGGCTATAAGAGTTGCCTCAAGAGCACTTGCAATACCAGCGGCTAATTGCTTTTTCTGATAACATGAAAGTGTATCCGTATATACAAATGAATATATATATATATATTTTACTGTATGCTAGCACGTATTGTTGACATTTTAATATCAATCTCCATCAACCTGAGAGGAGCAGAGGCAGGCCAAAGCTGCAGAGGAGCAGGGGAGCGGCGGCGACAATGATAAATGCAAACGAAAACAGTAACTGGCATTTTAAATAAAAATTGCACCACTGGCAACCATTAAAAAAAAGGGAGGAGAAGTGTGCATAAAAAAGAGAAGGAAGATAATAAATAAAAGGAATAAGCTCACATACAAATTAAGAATATTACGGGCTAATGGATGGCACCTGCCCGACGGCAGGGAGAGAGGCGACGTAGGGGAGGGGAGGGGAGGGAGGCTTAACCAGGAGTTGACAGCGCAATCGAACCAGGAACACAACACAAACCGAAACATAAACATATGAAGATGAAACACGCACACAAACACACACGCACGCACACACACACACACACAAGCATAGGCGTCCCTCTACCCTATTTGTATGCATGTGTGTGTATGCTTATATTTGTCACCGTGTATGTATATGTGTGTGTGTGTATGTGTGTGGGTGGGTTGGGGGAGCTTCACTTATTTACACTTCACTCAGTTGGCCAATGGCTGCTGGCTACCGTTTGCTGCTCACTTCGCGCTCGTTTCGCATACAGCTGAAAAGTTTGTTTTGTTTTGAAATTTGGTTTTTGCCGCTTCGCGCACCGAACGCTTTGAACTACATCGAGGAACTGAATTGCGGCCGAATTGCAGGCAGCTCGGGAAAGCCAACAAAAACAAAAAGCTCAGGCGAACGCAACAACATGGAATCGGAACAGAGCGAAGCTAAGAGCGAGCGAAAACTAGGGAGAGCAGCCGATTGTGCAAATGTGTGTGTAACTGGCTCGTGGGTGGGAGAGGGGAGGTTGAAAGTGTTCTATGTTGCGCTAGGGACACTTGTAGCTCGGCACAAACCATGTTGCTAGTCAAAAAAATGTTGCAGCGACTATTAAAACTGTTGCACGAGCCAGAATCCTTCAACTATGTATTTCCCAAGTGTAAACAAATGAGAGTTTCGTTTGCCCCAGACGCAAACTGACAAACTTCCAGGTAAACTGAACACCTGAGGCAATTTATATCTAAACGCAAATGCAGCCAGCCATTGTGTGTAGATATCTAGATAATGTGTGTG
Source organism: Hirtodrosophila trivittata (assembly GCA_035045065.1). Lineage (NCBI taxonomy): Eukaryota > Metazoa > Arthropoda > Insecta > Diptera > Drosophilidae > Hirtodrosophila > Hirtodrosophila trivittata. The sequence continues at coordinate 14,824,088 of JAWNNK010001311.1, read as the reverse complement.
TGTGTGTCTGTGTGTGTGTTGCCTTAATTTTGTTGTATTAACACTTCTATTTGGCCATCTGCTGATTAGATAAACAATGCGAGCCAGCGATCAAGCGGCTTTTAAAACTATTCCTATTGTTGTTGTGAATGTCGAATGTACACCTGTGTGTGTGTGTGCGTGTGTGGGTGTATGTGTGTGTGTCAATCCCGGGCAGCATCGCAGAGCAGCGCCGTTGCCAAAGGGCCAATGAGCGACAGGATGAGTGAGATAGAGAGAGTCGCAGAGCTTTCAGTCTGTTGCTGAATTTCGCTTCGTTTATCATTTACCATTTACCTGCGTTTCAATTCCATTTCGTTCCGTTTGCATTTGGCGCGCATTTAAAATGCACAGGATGGCCTCTTTAATAATTTTACGTGCATTAAGTTAAGCATCAAATTCTCATTACCTCAATTATTTATTGCCATCAACAAGACCTACCAACTCCTTTACTCTTAGCCCTGTCAGTTGGCTCGCTGTTGCCTGCATTTCGCGGTCAAAATAATGTCAAAATAGGTAAGAGAACACGAAAGTAAGTGGGAGTAGAGCACATTAGAGTCGTGTATGGAGCTGCGACAAAATAACCCTTTTAGACGGCAAACATTTGTTTAGACCTGTCACACTCAAACACACACACACACACACACAGAGAGAGACTTACACACGCATTACACATACTTGTACACGTAAGCATGTTAGTCTGGCAAACAAGGATTTAATGCTCCTCTGTGCCGTTGTCTCAAATTAGGTAGAAAGATTTGTGAACTGTAACAGAGGAGCCCCAGGATGCCCCATTAAAGTGCGGTCACATACTTTAAAGCATAACTGTAATTGTGATAATAATAAGAAGCATCGAACTGTGTAAAGTTTATGTTAACATTTACATAAAAGCCTTCATTAAAACAACGCAAATAACAAAAGTTACCCCATTCAGAATGCCTTCGCCTTCAACCGGTGCCAACGAACTTTCGGCAACCGCTGCCCAACTCCTACTAACAAAAGCTCCCACCCGCAGCTGGAACGCAGGTGTCTTTGTCCGTCTGCAGCAAATTAAACACGATTAGGTAACAAAAACAATGAAAGCTTTAAAACTGTAAATGGGTTGAGCTTGCCCATTAGCATAAACCGCCATGTGCCCGCTCTTTCATCTTATTCTATACCTGTCCCCCTCCCTCCCCACCTACTCAATCGTATCTGGTCTGTGACAGTGGCTGCTAACAGTGCACAATCAATTTCAATAGTTAATAAGCTGCGGGGCGGCACGCTGCGCTCTTTTTCATTTGTTTTCTACCCTGAAACTAGATTAACTTTCAGGGTATTGATAGGTTCTGTAAAAGTAGAAGCTGAAACTATATATCTTATATATATATTTCGATCAGGAATCGATCTATAGACATTTTTATAAATACCTCATACTGTTAATCCTTTTAGGACTACCCACAGGGTATATCCCAGTCAGGCAAACTGCCGTAAACCTTTCTACTTGTCATGCTTGCCATTGTCTATAATTGAATCTCCTGTTGCGTGTGCCCAGCGGACTGCTCATCCTGTGTGTGTGTGAGTGTGTGTGTGTGTGTGTGTTTTTGCGCACACTGTCGTTGCATAAATTAATTGATTTACTAAGTGCTTGTGTGTGGGCAAACTAAAAATCCAGTCGTCTGCCAGTAGCAGACCAGATGCCAATTAGCATTTGCTCTTTTTTGGTCCCGGCAACTGGCAACTGGCAACGGGCGTATCCGTAAATTACGGATATTTGCGAGGGAGCCAATAAATCCAAAATCTTGAAGGGTTTTATGGCCGCTGGCCGTTGGCTGTAACTGCCACAGTTCCTGTTTAATGGGCCACAAAGCGAAACAAAATTTTTTAGATCCTCATAAATCGCACAAATATTGGGGCTATAAAATCTTAAAAATACTTAAATATAACCTGATAATGAAATCAGCTGCTAAAATCGTAAACCTGGAAAGATTTTCAGGATTTTATCTGTACACAAAACTCCCCCATAGAAATTCCATTTGTATGCATTGTCGGTGCTCAACGCTTCGGTTTATGTTGCGTTTTTCAATTTCGCATTAAAACATAAACTTATTCTCCGGCAAATGCGCTTAACTGTTTGTTCTCCCTCCCTCCCTCTCTCACTCTCTGCGTCTCTTTCGCTCCCAATTTAAGCAGCACTCGAAAAGCTGAAAACTAATCCGCTTGGCTAGCAAATTCCAGTAGCAGGAATCTGTGGGCGGCCCTGGTCGAGTGCTTGCGGACAATGTGGCAACTTCACAAACGTCACAGCAAGCCAGCACCAGCACCACGACCAGGACCACGACCAGGACCAGGACCTCAACAGGACAACTCAAACAGGCAGCTGCAGCACAGCACTTGAATGAATGGAAACTGTCATTAATTTTGCAGTTAGGTTTGTATCTGCTGCTGTTGCAGCACTCGAATCTGTTGGGGTTTGCTTATAGCATTTAATGATGCCAATTGTGCACTGGACATTGTGGGGACCAATTACGGATCCTCTTCAGGATAACAGTAACAGTTCGCACAGTAATTGTCAAGGTAAGTTACCTTTAATAAAGTTAAGGAAAATAGGACAGCAATTAGCATCTTTTATTTATCTTTAAACGCATTTCATTTAGTTTCTGCTCCTACTATATATATATACTATATATATATTATACTATATAAATATAGTAGAAGCAGAAACTAAATGAAATGTGTATATAGTATAAATATATATATATATATATATATAGTATAATATAATAATATAGTATATAACGGAACCTTAGGAAATAAATAATATATTTTATAATCGTCGAGCAATTTCACCTTTAACAAACCTTATTTAAAATAGGTTTTTTATAGCTTTTACTTACCATTTTTAAACACATTTTATTTCAGTTTTTTTCACATTTATCACAACATTTATAAAAGAAAATAATATATTACATAATTGTGGATTAACTTTACTCTTAAAAAATATTATGAAACAAGCTGCATTTAATATGTTTTATTTATTATTTTTAATCACATTTCATTAAATTTTCATTTAATTTTCTGATGAAATAAAATCTTTTAAGGTATACAAAATAAATATGTTTTATTTATTAATAATTTATAATTAATTTTAGCAAGTTTTATTTACTATTTTTAAGCACATATTTTATTTAATTTTCATATGAAATTAAAAAAGTTATAAGTTTATATCAGATACAAAATGAAATCTTTATAATAATATTTGAGCACATTTATAAAAAATATAATTTATTTTATAATAATTCTTAAGTTACTTTACCTTTAACAAACTTTATGAAAAATATGTTTTTGATAGATTTAATTTACTTTTTTTTAAACACATTTTATTTTATGTTCAATTAATTTTCTTATGAATGAAAAACTTTTTAAGTATATATAAAAAAAGATACAAAATGCAATCTTTAAAAATATATATGACAATATTTAGAAAAATATACAATAATATATTTAATAATTATCGATTTGCTTTAACTTTAACAAATATTAAAAATAAACAGCATTTTATATGTTTTATTTGTTATTTTAAAATCACATTTCATTTAATTTTTTTATCATGGAATAAGAACTTTACGATAACATTTACTTAATATTTAATAAACATAATGAAAAGTTAGCAATTATTTTTTATAGTTAACAATTATTATGTATCACTTATTATTTTTAAATACTTTCCATTTAAATGCTTCTCGTTTATTAGAGAATATATATATAAATATATAATAAACATTGTTTTAGCTGAAAATACCCAGTTTTATTGAGATCAATCTATTGCAGATAATCCCATTGTCTGATTCGCATAGTTAAAGGGCAAACTGTAACTTGTTGAGCGTTTCAGCTTACACAGGGAACAGGAATAGGGCAAAGGATTCCCCAATTGGTGGAATACCTAATGGCATGCTCGCTCTCTCTTAACGCATACAAAACAATGTAATCTAATGCCGCTGGGAACATGAAGAGGCGGCATTCAGTTTGTCAGTTTGCCAGTTCGTCAGTTCGTCAGTTGGCAGGTTGGCAGGTTGCCCCGAGCTGGCAAGCTGCTGAGTTGTGGGCCTGCTGGCTGTCGGGCATTACGTCTATTTGATGATGCATCGAACTGGCCCTGATGGGGCTTGGCTTACAGATGCTAATCCATCAGCAGCAGTGAGTGCCGACAGCAGCCTTCAAAACAAAACCAATAAAATGTCCTACGTCTGCCCAGAGGAACCTGGACCATAACATAACAACAGCAACACCTCCATACATATTCAAAGAGCCCTAAAATCCATATTCATTCAGCCGGATTACGAACTGGAACTGGGGTAGACACAGGGCCATAAAAGGGAACATGAAACGCAGTTATGACTATGCTATGCTCCATATGGTCTGGGGCTCATCTACCTGAGGCTATGCAGAGGCAGAAGCATCACCTGCAATCAGAGTTGGAGCTGGACGGGACTCAGGGACTCCCGTGGAAGGCGAAGCGAAACAAAAATTGTATTTTAGCATTTCGCTTCCTTTTTTTCTTTATGCTTCAATAAAGTTCAATAAAATGACATCAAAGTGAAAAATGCTCGCACGATTTACGCCGTATAATGTTAACCGAAAGACGGCAAGTAAATTAAAGTCTACCCCGCCGGCAATCGACTTGAGTTGAGTTTACAGCTGTCCTTCAAAGTGAGAGGGAGAAAAGGAAAATCGAGTATCAAAGCAAACTGCTGTTTACTATGGATTCCCAGGAAATCTCAAAAGGTTAGAAGGACGAGCAGCTGTGGCATTGATGGACACCGACAGCCAACCTTTCGGCACAAATGTTCACTCAGAAACCAAAACTGAAAACTGAAAACTGTCAGTTCACAAAACTAGTTTCATGTTTCTTGACTGCCAAAGAACTTATGATTGTCAGTTCGATTTGGCCAGAAGGAAATTCGATTAGTGATTACTTGTTTATATACTCTAGCAATACGATATATATTGTATATACTGTAGGCCACGTTATACCCAACCTTATATCTATCATCTGATATATGGTTTTCTTTCATGGCCAAGACTTAAGCTTAACTCGAGTTGGAAGTCAATTAGAATCAGCCTAGTTTGCACTATAAAAACTTTCTGGAATCTCTCCTCTAACAGTTTTAATCACAAATTAACAAGTAAAAGCAAATTTAAAGACTCAAATCAAAGTTTAAGCCGAGCTGGATTCAGATATTAAATAAACGTAATCAGTCTGAAAATTATCAAAAGAAGCCCCATTGAATAGGATTTATGGTAATACGCACCCCTCTTTTCGCAGAGTGTATTTAGCTGGGGGAGTCGGTGGAAAAGCATTTAAGGAATGCTTTAAGTTACTTTTCTTGGCTTTTCCTTTTGTTTGGGGGCCAGTTTCATTTGCATGGCGCGTCCCCATTGATTGGGCCAAAACAAACCGAGTAGCCAAGTCAAATGAAGGGCAAGCAGCGCTGCTTTACTGCTTGCTGCTTACTGCTTACTGCTTTACTGCCTTTCGGTTATTCGGTCATATCTATATCTAAGTAATGGCATGTCACTTTTAATTTTGCCAACGATTTATATGCGAGTATTCCCAAATCTCCCCCAAGTCTCTGGCAGCACTTCCTTGCCCCTAGGCAGAGTTGGGGCACGCAAACTGTGCCACAGCCAGATCATTTCCAATAAAAAAAAACAAAAGGCAGTTAAGGAGGTGGCTTGTGGCTAGGAGCTGCTTTATATACAGAGACATCTTCATTGTGCTTATCTGGATGCTCTTAAGCACACTTGTCTGCTGGTATATTTCCATTATGTGAATCCTTGTGAATCTGTCCTTGGCATTCATTGTTGTCCTGGCTTCTTGGCTTTAAAGCCATTGCGTTAGCCGTCAATTCGAGCAATTAGCCAGCAGAAAAGCGACTCGCATTTAATTGTTATTTATCGCGACAGATAGAGAGAAATGTTAAGTAATATTTATGTAGGCAGCGGCTATAGTCAGACGGAAATTCAAAACGATTAACGCCCACAGGACATACAGGACTATCTATATATATGCCTGGTACTGCGCCTGGGTGTCGCCCTGGCGTATCCATTAATAACACTGGATTTTCCACTTGAGGACTGACAACGCCAGCGGCAACACTCAACACGATTCAAGTGCGTATCCGTGTCCTTGTCCCTGTTCGTGTTCGTGTTCGTGTTCGTGTTCGTGTTCGTGTTCGTGTTCGTGTTCGTGTTCTCTTCCATGACGTTGTCCTTGCCGCGCACCATGCGTTCTATGCCAATTAATCTCACATGCTTTTGGGACTCTAAGTAAGCTCCACCGGTCCAGCTCTGCGTCCAGACAAAACCCGTGCAGCGCCCACAGGCATTGTGGCCTGTCTGTGATTTCAATTAAACGCGCAAAACTAAGTTATGAAGATAAATGTCATAAATGTCAAATAGCAATCAATTAGTCAATGCTTTTTGAGCAAGCGAACCCAAGGACAAAGTCCTCTACCCACACCCACACCCGCCCATCGACCAGCCCACCGCAGCACCTGACATAGTTGACTTTGGAAATTACTCAATTACGATATTAAATTTAATGCCCTGAACAAGGACACGACGCGAGGCAGCTTTTGATCGCACTAAAAGCTTTAATAACTGCAAATTGCTTTCACAACATTTTGACAGAGTCAAGAGTCTGTCTGTGTGTCTGCCGCCCCCGCCCCCACCTCCAGCCCCAGGTCGAACATCCTCGAACTGGTATCTAGCACCTGCCAAGAACTCACCTCTGGATGCCAACGCGCCGTTTGTCGCCCGTCTCGACTTCGGCTCTGGTATTTCCATTTCGTTGCGGCGCGTGACCAAATATTTAAGGACACTCAACGTGAGCAGCACTTTGAGTTCAATTTGGAGCTGGAATTGAAGTTGGAGAGTTGGGGCACTGTTATCGACCCGAAAATTCTTCTAAAAAGCGAGCTCAAGCTCAACCTTTACACTTGGCTAAAAATCCAATTAAAGTTCACTTTAACTGAACGAGCTACGAGCTGGGCTGCCAGCTCTTCGGCTGAGCCATTAACTAATGCTGAAATCCGCTTAAAAATTTAATATTTGCACCTGCTGAAAGGGTTGCCCAAAGCGTGGAAAATGTGAAGATCCTACCCATCTGTCCAGGTGAAAGCCAACAACAAAAGCGAATGTCCCCTGGCAACAGCAGCAGCAGCAATCCCAAATTGAATGTAATTAAATTATCACGTAAGTAAATTAATTTATCAACAAATTTACGAGTGTGTCGTTTAAATGAATTCTGTATTTCAATGGAACGGTAAATATATTATAAAGCTTTATCGATGGAATTTTTAATGTTGTTATATAGTTTGTGCCACCTCCTGCTGCATGCCCCAAAGGCAACACACAAACGCTACAAACGCTACAAACGCTACAATTGCCTCAATTTCCTGTCCATCAGGTCAACTGCTCATAAAATATTTAAAGTATACTTTCAGGCGCACCAATTTAATGCAATCGATAAGCTTGCACAGAGCTTTAAGCTTCATTCCGATCGGCACTTTGCAGCTTTCTCTTTTCAGTAGTTTCACGCACTTCAGTCGAATAGGTTGTATCTATATTCTGTATTCTAATTAACCACGATTACAGGTAAATTAATGAATTACTTTTTGTGCGTGCATTGTCATAATCAATATTAAATATTATTTTCCATACAAAAATAACTATCATATGCACGTAGCATGTCCAACAAACCAGTTCTCTACTATACTCCACGCAGTGCGCCCTGCCGGTCGGTGCTGCTTACAGCTGCTGCTTTGGGCCTAGACCTGGATCTGCGGTAAGTACAAACCTGGCTCAGACAAGTCGAAACCTGCATACTCTTACAGCTCACTTAGTACAGGGTAGGCCATTTAAACTGGACCCATTCGCGAACATTCATTAGTCAAAATGATCCACTTTAAATGGCCTAGCCAGTACTTTTGCATTTAGGGAACTTGCTTCTTACTTTACGCTTCACCAATCACATTTCCCATAAAACCAGTTTATTTTCCGGCTTTTCATGTGTGACAAACCTCTTGACATAGCCAAAACACCCTCTTAAGCATTGTCAACTAAGAAAAACCAGTTGCATTTACATTTTATTCAACTCAAAACTCGATTTGAATTTCTTTCCCAGCTTATTGAACTTAAAGGCTGGAGAGCACATGACACCGGAATTTCTTAAGCTGAACCCACAGCACACGATTCCAGTTCTAGATGACAATGGCACCGTTATAAGTGACTCCCACGTTATCTGCAGCTACCTAGCGGATAAGTATTCCGGCGAGAATGATTCTCTGTATCCCAAGGATCCAGCAAAGCGTCGTGTAGTTGATGCTCGTCTCTTCTTCGAGTGCGGTCATCTGTTTCCACGCGTGCGCTTCATTGCGGAGCCGGTCATCTACTTTGGTGTCACAGAGATACCCGAGGATCGCATCACCTACATGCAGAAAGCCTACGATGGTCTGGAGCACTGCCTGGCCACGGGGACATACCTAACTGGCTCCGAACTGACCATTGCGGATTTGTCCTGCGTTGCAAGTGTCTCAACGGCGGCGCCTTTTGCGCCCATTGATGGCGAGAAGTATCCTAAGGTGGCGCAGTGGCTCCAGCGACTCCAGGCGCTGCCCTACTATAAGGAGGCTAACCAGGAGGGCGTGGATATGCTGGTCAGCTTTGTCAAGGGCCAGCTGGTCGAACGTCAGGCCTAAAATCAATTAACTTGGCTTTAATGAGAGTTGAATAAAATTCCATATTGCTGCACTGCTTGAGTTTTAATGCCGTAATAAATCACAAAAATAGTAATGAGATTCGAATGAGCAGCAACAGTAGCTTATCAGATAATCAATTATACTTTTGGAGACTCCGCGAGCTTTTGGCTTTCACTGCGATCGGTTATCAAAAGCTTTTTCAGTCTCATAGCTCTACGCACTTCAGACTGACGTGTTTCTGCTCGCGAGCTGATAATTAAGATAGATTACTTAGATAATTATCTGATTAAACATAATCAATCTTTTACATTATCTCTGGACACATTTATAGTATGTCTATCAAAGCGGTTCTCTACTATGCGGTACGCAGTCCGCCCTGTCGCGCTGTGCTGCTGACCGCAGCCGCTTTGGGCGTCGATCTGGATCTCCGGTAAGTGGAAAAAGCCACCTAGATAAGACGAATATTGTATACCCTTTCTTTTCACTTTCCTTTCAGCCACACCAACACAAAGGCTGGTGATACGAGGACCCCGGAGTTTCTCAAAATGAATCCACAGCACACGATTCCTGTGCTGGATGACAATGGCACCGTGGTGAGTGACTCCCACGTCATCTGCAGCTACCTGGTGGACAGGTATGCTGGCCAGAACGACTCCCTGTACCCCAAGGATCCGGCAAAGCGCCGCCTGGTGGACGCGCGTCTCTACTTCGATTGCGGCCATCTGTTCCCGCGCTTGCGTTTCATTGTGGAGCCAATTATCCACATGGATGGCACAGAGATACCCGAGGAACGCATTAGCTACTTGCAGCGGGCCTACGATGGTCTGGAACACTGCCTGGCCACGGGTCCATATGTAGCTGGCTCGGAGCTAACCATTGCGGATCTCTGCACCGTTGCAACGATGTCCTCAGCCGCAACCTTTGCGCCCATCGATGCCGCAAAGTATCCCAAGGTGGCGCAATGGCTCCAGCGACTGCAGAAGCTGCCCTACTACCAGAAAGCCAACCAGGAGGGCGTGGACCTACTGTACACCACTGTCATGGATCTGCTCGCCGAGCGTCAACGGAAAGCATAAGTTTCCATATTGTAAACTGATCAAAGTTCAATATAAAAATTTTACTGGAACTATTTATGTTGTTTTCTGATGAACCAAATATGATCATAGTAGACTCCGGTTGGGTGTTGTTTTGATGTGAAGCAACAGCTGCTTATCACTATTGAAACTTGAGAAAGCTTTAAGCTCTCTCTCTCTCTCACATTGTAATTGACTATCAGAAGCTTTTTTCATTTAGTTTTCGGTGCTCTTCGCGTTTTGTGCTGCTCGAAAACAGAGTTAATTTCTGTTTATTCTTCTTACATTTGTGCGTCTATATAATTATTCAATATCCATACCTAAATCGTGTATTATCTGTGAATCAAAGTAGATACTTTTATACCTAAAACATGCCCAAGAAGCCAATTCTCTACTATCTGCCCCCAAGTGCGCCCTGCCGCTCGGTGCTGCTGACTGCGGCAGCTTTGGACGTTGAGCTGGAACTGCGGTAGGTAGAAATCTGTCTCAGGTCGACAGCTGTATACTCTATATAAAGTAAACAGGTGTGAACCGATGTCAAAGATTATAAACTCAACTCACCAAGTTCTTATCCCTATTCCAGCTTGATCAACATAAAGGCCGGAGACCATATGAGACCGGAATTCTTGAGGCTGAACCCACAGCACACGGTTCCAGTTTTGGATGACAATGGCACCGTAATAAGTGACTCCCACGTTATCTGCACCTACCTGGCGGACAGGTATGCTGACCAGAACGACTCCCTGTACCCCAAGGATCCGGCAAAGCGCCGCCTGGTGGACGCGCGTCTCTACCTCGATTGCGGTCATCTGTTTGCACGTTTGCGTTTCATTACGGAGCCGGTCATTTACTTTGGCGCCACAGAGATACCCGCGGAGCTCGTTACCTACTTGCAGAGGGCCTACGATGGTCTGGAGCACTGCCTGACCACGGACGCGTACCTTGCTGGCGATGAACTGACCGTTGCGGATCTCTGCACCATTGCAACGATGTCCTCAGCCGCAGGCTTTGCTCCCATTGATGCGGAGAAGTACCCAAAGCTAACGTCTTGGTTCCAGCGGATGCAGACGCTGCCCTACTACAAAGAGGCCAATGAGGAGGGCAAGGAGATGCTGCATACCACAGTCATGGATCTGATTGCCGAGAGGCAACAACAGAAATTGTAAATCCTTTTCACTGTAATCCAAAGCGAAATAAATACCAATAGATCTGGCCTGATCTGATCCGATCTAGTTTATATCCATGCCAAAAAGTATCTAAGGTAAGGAGCAGGGACCAGGACTGCAGAGATAGCTATAAAGGACAGTAAGCATAAGTTTTCCAGCTCATTCCCAGGTCTTTTGGCTGAGCATCCGTTGAGACAATAGAACGTGGCCCGAATGGCCGGACATCAATCAACTTGGCTATAACTAACACAAGTACAATATGTTCTCTGTGCACTGACAACGCGTCGAGTTTCATTGGACATTGCCTGAGGGGGTGGGGGGGGGGGGGGGGTTAAGCAAAGGAAATATGATAGAAGCTGGAACAGTTATGCGCAGCTGTTGGACAAGTAATGGATAAACTTTTTATGGGCTTCGGTGCGCCAACTTACAGCATGGACTGTGTGTGTGAAATATAAGCCAAAGTTTTGTTGTTTGTGGCCATCCGCCTCCTCCTCCTCCCCCTCTTCTTCATGTTGCATGTACATTGATTACGAGCTGTAAGCGATCGGATTTATAGTTGTTAACATTTACTTGAAGGCACTTGAATTATATGCGACTGGCAGACGAGGCTTCATTGAGATTGATAGCAATAGTTGTTGTTTTAACTATCATCCTTACTTTTAACTATTATTTTATGTGTACAACATGTGACATCATCTGGCCCACACTGGACTTATCTGTCATCTAATCAAGACCAGTTCAAAGCTGCCACAATCAAATTTTGGCCAAAAGCAAAAACATTATTATCGAATTAGTCAAGAGGGAGAGAGAGAGAGAGAGAGAGGGGAGAGTGGGGGCTAATGAGTTTAACGCCGTTGAGCTGTTTGCATTAATATTTAATGCCAGTGGCCCTCAAAGTGTAGCCACAACTTTTAAGAGTTAAAGAGACTTGACAACTCTGGCCAAAAACAACAACAACAAGAATAAAAACAGCTAACACCAAACGTGGCGCACTTCGTTTCGCATTTATTTAGCAGGCTGATAGAAGCTGAAGGCAACAACTTAAACTATACTAGCACACACACAGACACACACATATATATATATACACCCCACACACACATACATACACTCAACATTCATATTGGTTTAGTCTCCGTTCCAGTGTCCGTGAGTGCAATGAGTGAGTGCTGCAGCCATTTTAGCTGACAAGTTACACACACACACACATACACACACACACACACAACTGTTTTTTTTTGTTGCAGCTGCAAAACACTTTTGGCTTTTGGTGGCATAGCGGAAATTGTTGGCCCTGCCACGAACTAAGGCCAAAGTTTTGGAGAACTTTCCGTTTCATTTTTTGGGGCAGGACACAAAATGCCATTAACTCCGCTTGGAAGGTAGCATCGCTCGGCTGACCTCGTCCTTTGTGCGGGATTAAAATTTAATACTACGTACGGCCAAAAATACACTCTTAACCACAAAAAACGGAGCCTGTAGGTCTTATAAATACCCTACGCCTATGAAGGGGAAGTGTATATGCATGAACTCAAAAGAAGTTTCTAGAGATGAAAGCTAACTAACTGGGCAGATCTTTGATGAAGTGTACAGTTATATATGCCAAAGCTTAAGTCTCATATTGGAGCCTAAGTCAGGCTTATCTCTTGCATATATTGCAGGGTATCGCAGGAGAGAAAGAACCCAAAAAGCAGAGACAGAAAGAACAACAATACGGGCTAAAGTCAACAATGTAACTGAATCTAAAAGGGAAAGGAATAAGCTAAAAGGAGCAAGGATCGAGGAGCAGCGAGGAGTAGCGAGGGTGAAGGCTAAAGGAGCCAGGAACCAGGAACCAGGCTTTTGCCGTAGCTACTCATGATTAATGATGCCGTTGTGGGCTCGCATTTCCGCTTCGTTTAAAGTTGAAATGTCGTTGGCCATCTGCTGTTTCTAAGTAGTTGCCCCGTGCTGTTGTTTTTCTTGTTGTTGTTGGATTTATCATTGTTTGCCCTGTGGTTTGCGGTTTGTTTAACATTCGAATTAACTTTGACTCTGCAATATTTCAATTTTAATGCCCATTTCTCTCTCGCAACTAAATGCAACAACAACAAAATTTCGTGCATTTTATAAAAAATTTCTATACAAAAGCTTTGACAGCCTGTCGCGTCCTGCCCAATCCTCTGCTCTGTTCCAGCTAATGCAATAAGCCAGGCCAATAAAAATGCCAAACAATGGCAATTGAAATTACAATAGCTTTGTCCCAGCTCTATTGTATATCCTATATACTCGTATATTCCATTTCCAAGTTGGAAATTGATTTGATTTGCTTTGGCAGCTGTCAAAGGAAACGCCCAGGCACTTAAGGATTGGCCATCCTTTGAGTTGGAGCTCCTCTGCTGCACTCCAGGCCAAGCATTGTGTACTGTTCTAAGACCACAAAGGTCAGTGCAGACGATTTGAGTACTTAATATGAGACAGGATTCAGGTCAATTGATGGCATTTAGTGGAGAATTGCTAATCAGCACAGTGCGCTTGGCTTGCTCAATGCGAGCAACAAACAGCTTGACAGCTGGCCTGGACAGGATAATATCCGGCGATTATCCTACTCACGCAGAGAGAGAGGGAGACCCAGAGGACAGGCTGGACGGACATCGTCTGGCTGCTGCCAGATAAACGCAAAAGTTATTGCATTGTGCAGCAGGCAAATGCAATTCAAATCAGGGCAACCTGCAGTCCTTTTCATTCTGGCACTCGACCTACACACACACGCACACTCATACGTCTGGCCTCATAGTCGATGCATGTTGATTGAGTGCCATGCAATTTGAATGTTGTCAGGAGCAGCAACAACAACAACAACATCGTTTGCATAATTGCATGGATGGAAGAACTTCATCTGCACAAGGATTGGCACAAGGACCAACTTGTGCATGTGCTCCATTATGTGATTGAATTTTCCATTTTTGATTTAATCAATATTAACATGGAGGTCAGCACAGGTTTATTTAAGTGCTTCCACTCCAGAATCCCTCCCCTCTCCTCTCTCTCTCTCTCTATCTCTTCGCATTCCAATCATAAATATGAATATATATATTCAATTCAATTCCCAGCTGTAAATCTAAATAATCCTATTATAAGTCTGCTGCTATTCATGCTGCTGTTAGACATGACAATAATTCTAATCTCATTACAATACACACAACCTAATCCTCACCCACACACACACACACATACACACATATATTCATATATATAGTCCTATTCAAGTCTGAATGTTATTGCGCACATTATTATCAGAGTTTGTTTTGTTGTCACACATAATAATTGCTTAAATTGCGCAAAGCATTCAATAAAACTGCAATAAATGGCAATATTTTGTCACACTCGCACACACACAAGAAAGTTTTCCAATTAAAGCGGACTACAAATGAATTATTCCAACCTTATCCTTATGGAGCTCAGACCGAGACTCAGCCTCCACTTAGCAATGAAACCATTGAGCCGTGTGAGTGTCGTGTTCTCGCTGATTACAGAGGGCCCAAAGGCGCTGGAACCTAAACCCTGGCTAGGAGATGCTGCCAGCGCGCCGTTTTCACGCATTCGCCTCATTGCGCTTCAACAGGCCACAACCAGGCAGCCAGCAGGCGGTTTAGGCAATTAACTTCAGAGCCATCACCACAACGCGTCCATGGAATATACTTTGGCATTGCTTGATTAGCAGCCTCTGTGGTTCTACAGACAGCCGCCAGGACGTTGATTGCTTCATTTGAATGCTGATGCGGATGCTGGTACTGAATCTGACGCTGCATTCCTCGCCACACAAAATGCACTTTTAATCAACTAAGCAGCGCCTGAAGCTATGCTATAAATTCACAACAGACACACACACACTTTATATTGGTTGCAGCTGAGCATCTCTCTATTTGTGAGGTCCTTGTTATTGTTTGTGTGACACGAAGCGGCCTCCATCGGCCCGCCCGGGCTACATACAAAACACGTCTAATTGGACGAATTATGCCCTGTCGTTGGCCCACATGACGTATACGTGTTTTGCATAGGTACAAGATACCCACCAGTCCAGCCAGTCCGAGCAGCACCCAAAGCAACAGCTCGCCTGCGGGTTTTGTCTACGATTTTTGGTAGCTTTTGTAATTGGTTTGTGCCACATCCTGGCTGGCTGGCTGGCTGGCTGGCTGGCTGTGGCCCAAAGGGACACACGCTGTGTGTAGCCCGCACAACAACAGTTGCCTTAATTAACTTTTGGCTATGGAATGGGGTCTAAATTTCATTCAAATGCCTCGGGAGTAAATTCTTTAGAAATTTTATGAGCTTCAAATAGCAAGTGCTCGCCCCTCCCTCTCTCCCTTTCTCTCCCCCTCTCTATCTCTCCTTTGTTTTGCTCTTCTTTGTGTGTGCATTGCGAGTGTGCTTAATAACTTAACGAAAACTCTGACAAATGTGAAGCGTCAGAAATGATTTAATTATCTTTTGATTTTATTTGAAAAGTTTCTAATGCAAATCAACAAGGACAACGCGTCATCTGGCTGCGTCTTGAAGGCCTAATCCCCGCTAGCTTTAAGTTACCCAAACGCTGTGTGCTGCGTCCAGGTGAGCTTAACAGCCGAATCCGAATCCGAATCCTTGGCTCTACCAAGAGCGGAACAAGGACAAAGCGCTCTCCTTTCAGCAGCGTTTGCATTTGGGTACAAGGACATTATATGAGAGCTTAGTTAGGCCAGGATGAGTCCATTGTTCGCATATACTATTTACTTATGTGTGTGTGTGTGTGTGTGTGTGTGTGTGTGTGTGTGTGTGTGCGTGTCTGTAAAGTTATTAAAAGCATTCAACACACTCGCCTAACATTCGGCAGCTGGCATGTGGGCGTATTATGTGCGTTTGGGCGTGTCATTTACATATTCGTAACTACACCTACACCTACACCCACACACACACACACACACACACAGCCTGTCGTGACATGAATGTTATGCCCCTCCCAGCCCCTGCAGGTGTTTGGGGATTCGATACGGTCCGCGCGCGTTGACAAGGACACCGTCGTAATGTTATACCAAAATTACACAACCGCAACAAATTGCCAATAAACGACTGAAACAACAAATGTGCGACTTGTGGCCAATCCTACCCCCTCCTCCTCCTCCCGCGTTCCACGCCCCAAACAAAGTTATTCAACCAAATTATAGCTCATTGTAATAGATGATTCAGCTAAATATTTAAATAAAAAGCTTGTTATATGCTTGATTATGGTTTGTTATCCTGAGATCAAATTTTCTGATGTCCTGGCAACCGGTTGGCGTTATGCAAATAACCAAAAATTAACTGTTGCCTGTAACTTTTCAATCTATATGGAAATGTTTAAGGTTCTTCAAGGAACTAACGATAATCCTAGGCAGTTTTTAAAGGATATAACTAGCCTCAACTTCTTCCTTTAAGTTCTTTCTGCAACTTCAGGAACTATTTGAAGTCTGACTCCAAACAATTTCCCAAGTTTGTTGTAGCAGAACTAAAATATAGTAGAAAGCATTGTTTAATGTATTCAGAAATGGAATCCAAAAAAACTGAACTCCATTCGGATTATTGTGTTGTTTTTCGGCTGCGCTGATTAAAACGGACACCCAAAGACCTTTGCCAGCGGAAACTTTAGCCATTTGCAGTCATATTTATGGCGAAATCAGCACAAGGAGTTCACTCCGTCTGTTGCCCTTGGCTAACCCCATGCCCCATGCCCCATGCCCTGTAGCAACAACATGGCCCCATGGCCCCCATAGACCCTCATATTTACCAGTTGAGAGTAGTTTTCATTTGATTTCCATGTGCGGTCGTTGTACACGAACTGTGGGCAAACAATGTACAAGGTTTATGCTGCTCTCTCGCACTCTCCAACTGGTACTCTGACTCGCACTTCCCACAGATCCTACTCTTTCCGACGCTATCGAAACATGTGCTGTGTGTATTGTGGAGAGGCGCAACCGCCGCTTGCCACCGCGTCCTGCTGCTTGGCCATAGAATACTGTGCGGAGCAGCAACACTTCTGGCCAACTTGTTGCCTTGTTCAGAATCTGCTGCAGTTTATGTGGAATATCATGAAGTTCCCTTTTGGTATCCGATGCCCGTTGCTCTATCAAATCTATCGGTGGGGGGCAACATGAATGTTATTTCATTTACGTAAATGTTTTTTCTGTGGATACAGGAATTGTTGCAGGGCTGCGTTCGGTGTGGCATGTGGCATGATGAATTGGTTTTGCGGTCTTCCAGTCAAATGCACTTTCAAATCGTCTAGTATCGTTTTTATATTGCCTTTCTTTTATATACATATATATATATATGGATATGTACTATATATATGGCTGTTTGATTTGAGCTCCTGAAATGACATTGGTTAAGCAAACCCGCATAAAGGCAAAGCACACCCAAGCACACACACAGACACACACAACACACACAAATTCATTAGGATACACGGCTTACCAAACTAATTTCGTTCATGTTCAAATGCAAATGTCTTTTGTGTGGTTTCCTCAGGTCCTTTTTACCCTTCTGCCCGGGCAGCACCTTGAATCCTTGTCGATGAGGCAGCCCAAAAAAAAGGCACAAAGCTGATGTAAAATTAGAGCACACAAATGTGTCCCAAGTGCGTGCGCTTCGGGGACGGGTATCCCGATAATACTATGTCCCTGTTCTGGCAGATTTGTAATTTGTTGGCCAAAAATGAAGTCTACTTTTCGGGGCCGCCTGCATGCACCCAGGCACGTAGCATTTACCAGGTTGTAAGTGATGCCGTTACTGTTACTGTTGCTGTTGCTGTTGTCACTGCCATTGGCCGTTGCCCGTTGCCTGCATAATTTATGCGAAATCAGCGACGCAAACAACCTGGAAGACAACTCAAGCCAGGAGTGCTCGACGTGCCCGCACTCCTGACAAAGATAAACAGCTGCCTGGAAGGCAACTGCCAGCGGCGTCAGCACGTAAAATGCTTTATCCGCGTTTCATTGTCACTGAACAAAAGTAAATGGAAGGCGAGGGGGGCGGCTACAAATTTACGTATTTGGGTGCACAGGTAAAAAATAGGTATTAACGCTTGGATTTCCTACCTGAACAAGATGAACAAGCGGCAGCAACTGTAGCTGAGGGAGCACTCGCATGGCATGGCACATCTTTCCATCTCTCTGGGCTGACGGAAAACTTTGTCTTCAGTCATTCGAGACCCAGTTTTGAGGAGTAGCCGTGTGCTGGAGGCTTATGGATAATCACCTTGAAAACAGACCTGGAAAAATGAATGAAGAAGAGTGTAAGCGTTGGCTTTTATCGCACTTTTTACTTTCATGCTCCACGTGCTTTTTTGTCTACACTTTGGCTTTGTGTCTGTTTATTTTTGCATAATTTTCTTTCATACTTTGTCCAATGTATTTTTCATTTGCTGCTCTGTCGTGTCCTGTCATACTCTGGTCTGGCCAGCACTTTATCCTGCTGTTGCGTCCCATTCTAAAATTGTCGTCTCAACAAATTTGTTTACCTTTCTACGTGTGCGTGTTCATAATGGAGCATTGACAAGTTTTTATGAGAATTACCCACAGAAACAGAAGAGATAGCAAGAGGCAGATAATCAGACGGCCATTTGATATCTTGCTCGTTATCCAAAAGTTGCGTGTATATATATATATTTTCTATATATATATATATTGTAAAACAACGAAAACATTTCATTTAACTTGGGGTAAATTCAATGAGGGCAAGTTAACGCCTAAAATGCTTTTGCTCCCAACAAAAACAACAACAACAAAAAGAACAACCCAACAATAATGAGAACAACTGAAACCGTTCACCGTTTGTTACAAAATTGTATTATTGCCATAAAGAAGAAAGTAAGAAAGCAAAGAAAGCAAGAAAAGGGAATGCGAATCTCTTTACAAACTCGTTTTGGTTTTTGTATTTTTTTATGTTCTCCTTACGCTGCCCAGAGGCTGCCTAAATGTTTACTTTACTTCATATCTTCTTGCACGTTTGTTGTTCTTGTTTAAATGAGTTTTTGTACGCTGGGAGTCAGTGTAAGAAAGTTAAAAACTAACTGGGTTTGTGCAGGGCTTCGCCTTAGTAGCGTCTTTAATGTGTTAAGAAAATATCAAACGTAATGAGGGTCAAACAATATTTGGGCTTTGGTTTTTTGGGACCCTTTTGCTGCTGCCCGGCTAGCTGTGGTTATTTGTTTGCCTGGAGGTCCCACAAAGTAGCTTCCAAACAAAACATGTATTTTACGCACAACACTGCACATTTAACCTTTTTAAGTCAACGTCTTATTTTTTACAAAACGTTTTACGCAAAACCCTGATTGGATTTTCTGGGAATTAGGCTTTGAAATTATATCAACAGAACTCACCTATGTCTATAAAAAGCAATTTAACACTTTTTTGCCTCACGCAACAAATATGTCAGAGTCTTTTGGTACTAATTTCATGCGTGTATTATTTTTAGGTATATAAATAACGCTGTTTTATAGAATGACGTATAGAACTATAATTGAATTTTTATCACATTTCATAGCTACGCGCCAAAGAACCGATTATACGCTCTTCGATTACACTCTTATCGATATAAAACGCAAAATGCGCAACGTAACGCAAGTCAAATCAGCTGTGAGCAATTTTCATACGTGAAGTTGGCTGCACGCAAATTTTTGCTCAACATTTGGCTGAAAGCTTTTTTCGTCTAGAGATTTTTCCCATTGGCTGGTTGCGGCCGCATATAAGACGCTGTGTTAAAGTTGTAAACAATTTGTGTGCATTCCCACTTTTCGTGTTTTAGATAAGTACTTTGACAAAATGTTTGACTATACATTTTCTTGTGGTGGCTTTACCACCCAGACTACAATGTCCGAGACAGGTATAACATTTGATCCACCTGTCTACGAGCAGCGATACTGTGCAGCTATTCAAATTCTGGAAGATTCGCGCTGGACGCACGAAATAAAAAAAGTTACTGAATTTGGGTGAGTCTAATTGCTAACTGTTGTTTTTGTACATATTGATCTACATCTGTTGTATTTTTCATTTTCTTAGATGCGCCGAGATGAGACTCTTCCAGTTAATGCGTCGCATTGAAACAATCGAGCATATTGTCCAGGTCTGTAGTTCCATTGAAAACGAATTTCTTAATAAGTTCAACAACCGATTTTTGGGTAATTTTTAAAGACATATAGTTTCTACGTGTTTTATTTATATATCCGCAGTTTTATCCTAACTTAGACTTTTAAATTTATTTATGCAATCATAACTTCCGTATAGTTATTAAATACTTTTTTTTTGTTTTGTATTTGAGAGGATTACATTTTATATAATATAATAGGTGCAACCTAAAGCGAGTAATTTAAAAAACAAGTTCAAATTAAAATAAAACGATCATTTGCTATCAAGATCCATATATAACCTAACAGTGCACCATTCACAGTGCCTTCACATCTCATCATTAACATCCTTTCTACAAATGTAACAAATCTACCTATTTGATGGTCTGAAGTAGCATTATCAAACTCGATCAGAGTTAAAATTATATATTTCTTAAAAACGTTAACTAAAAAATGAAAATACAAAACGTTATAGGTTTTGTCTAGCTTACCGAAACATTATGAATACATTTAAATTGACCGGATAATATTCACCTGGTGGCATAACCAGTACAATTTCCAGCCTTTGATCAACGTTTTATCTTCTTTTTACTTATCTTTCCGGTTAGCTTTCACATACGCGATATTAATTTCTAAAAAAAATACTTGAGAACGCAGCATACCTATAAACGAATAATAGAATATATTTGCATGAATGTACTTTTGCCATTTAAATATGTTTCGTTAACAGTGCCCCCGCATCTCAAGATGTGTTTTGTAGCTATTGTAGGGTATCTAACTATCTATCACTTGCGACAATGCCTGGACGAGGTGACATTTCGCCCCTTGCCGTAGCTGTTCTCATCATCGAAATGCCACACGCTGTACACGTTCTGCATGTTTGTGGCATAGTTGGAATTGTTCTCTACATCGTGTTCGCCAATTAGTTTTGATTCAGTCTTATAAAGACAACGACGTGTGCGCCGCTGTTTGGGTTGAACGACATCCACTGCAACCACTGGCCGACTGGATTTAAGCTTAGGCTCATCTTCACCTGTGGCGGATGCCAACGTGGCGTTATCCTTACGAGTGGCGCAGCCACGTTTGTTACCCCCGACTGCTGTCAATGGTGTGGCGATTCTTTTTGGACCTCTACTAAGTTTGCCCATCCCATTCCGTAATAATCTTTTGACTTTGGGTGACTGCAGCATTTGACTGTGTTTGCTGTTGGTCCGTGGGCGTCTGCTACATCTGCGTTGTGCTTCCGAATGCGTAGTGCCTTCGCTTTCATTGCTTTGATTACTCTCCTGCTCATCTATATCCATCTAGAAATTATATAAAAAGAAAGTAATATAGAATTTGCTTCTTCTTTTATCTTGCCATATGGCAAAAGCTTACCTGTCCGTATTCTTCTGCTGCCGCTGCCGCTTCCTCTGCCTTTTCATTAGCTTCTTCAACTGTTTCTTCTTCGTTGTCTTCCTCTTCATCTTCTTCTTCCTCTTCCTCGGCGCCATCGTCACCGCATTCTTCCTCTGCATCCATTGAATTGTGTATCTTTTCAGGTTCCGTTGCATCATCGTTGCTGTGTTCCTGCACTGTCAAACCCTTGTCCCGTCTAGTTTGCTCCACAGCCAGTATCGCATAGGTCGGTTTGCCTTCGTACCGCCTGGGCAGACGGGACTGTAGCGGGCATATGACTTCCTCTCGCTCATACTCCTTGACAGCACGCTCGCGCGCTATTTGATCAGGATCCTGTGATAGCACCTCCGCCCATGAGAACTTCTTTTTGGAATTCTTCTTATTGGACTTGGAACGCAGATTTTTCGGTGATACACGATTTGTGAGCGAATGCTCCTGGAATGGTGTGCCGAGCGCTATATTACGCATCACATTAGACGAAACTTTGTTTAGCTCGAATATATCGCACTTGGCACTGCCATGGACCTCATCCTTAATAGAAACGCGTGTGCGCCATATTTCATCGCTACTTAACCGCATCTGGCTACAGTCATAGCCAAGGCGTCTGTATTCACGCTTGAATATGTTGCGATAGAGCTCGTAATCGGGTCGCTCCTGGTATGCAAGTTGTCCAATCTGCTGCAGGAATTCGCCCAAGTATTTAGGAACCAGTTTGCCGTAGATTTGTCGCAGCATTTCGCATACATCAGTCATTAACAACTCCTTAGCCCGATGCACCTTCTCCTGCTGCTGCTGCTGTGCCACATCCTTCCACGGCAGATAACCTTCCGACCAGTAAAGTAAATTGTAGCCCAAGCACTCCAAATCACTGCGACGTGAATGCGCACCCAAATGCGCATCGCGCGAGGTGAACTCTAGGGTACCATCGTGCGCACGTCGCTGATCCATGATGAATGGCCGGTGAACGTCACGATCTTGATATTTGGAGGCAAGACCATAGTCGATAAGGAATATGTGCTCCTCCTCAACCGGCATTAATTGATACTGTGTGGAATTATGCTTAATTCGTACACTGCCATGACGACCAGTATCATTCGATTCGGCTTTCAGCTGCTGCAGTTGCTGCTGGCGACGTGTGGCACGTGTAGTTTTTGTGTTGCAGGTAGAAGACCGTGAATTTCGCGTCGAGGTAGTTGCACCGCCTGAGCGTCGTGCCGACGGCGGCACAAACTCATCTGACTCATTATCTGAGCTGACAGGGGTGTTCTCGCTATGGACATCCGATTTCATTGGGTAGCCATCATCGTTGAAGAACTCTGAGTAGCTGACACGCTTGGTCGGTCGCAGATAGTGTGACTTGACCATCTCCTCGTACATGGAGCTGGAATTTCGACTATCATTGCGTCGACACGAGCGCATTGGATTCGATCCGCTGAACTCGATTTGAAGGTTGCGTGCCCGTCGCTTATTTTTGTTCTCTGGGGTATGGTACATGTCCAGGCTATTGCTATTGTTACTATTTGTAGTGGCACCATCATCAAAATCTTCATCCTCCTCGTCTTCTGCATCATTGTCCTCTTTAATCGACACTATGCGCTTCAGGGCAAACTTTTCGTTCTTCATAAAATAGTCATCATCATTGGCCTCTTGCTCGGAACTGTTGCCGCTATCCGTCGTCTGTTGCTTTTCGTCATAGTGGTCGTCGTAGCTTTTAGCCCCTTGCACAGCCTGTCTCTTAAGGTACTTACACTTGGATATCATCAGGTTCTGCGCCTTAATGTCATTGTGGCAATAGCCCTTGTCGTGCAAATGCTCCAGCACATTGATTATGTGTATGGCCATTACCAGAAGCGACTTTTGTGCAATCCTCGCATTCTTAATCAGCGAGTGCAGATCCCGATCAAAGCGTGGAAGGACCAGAAACCTATAACGATCGTCCCCAAAGTAGTGTGTGCCGGATGCAATGTATTTTGGAATCCCTGAGGGTGGCCCATTGCTTATGCGAGGTGGCAATGTTTGTATTGCTATTTCTTCGTTGCTGTTTGTGGTTTCTGTAATATAAAGTAAAGAATTACACAAGGATCGTAAAATCCATATCATTTGGTTACTTACGTTGTGTCTGATTTGTGTTAATAAGGCAATGTATCTCTACAAAGAGCGGACCATTTGAGTGTGGCTCTATTTTAATCACATACTTGGCGTTATCCGAGGAGACCTGGCAAACAGTGTCATCCGAAGCAAGGAATATCTCTCCAAAGTTTCCCTTACCTAAGAAAAGTTACGAGTTTAAAGTTAAATAGATGCATTCAAGAAAGGAGCAAATGTGCTGCTTACCTATAGGTCGTCCTAGTCGCCAGGCCTTTGAGAGCACATCTCTCATTATGGCGCCATTGACTACTGAAGGGCGTAAAGTATAATCCGGGCGCGGCGAATTGGTCGCGTTGGAAGTGTTATGATCGCTTTGGCCACCGCTGGCAAATGTGGCCAATGACAGTAAAGAGGCACGTGAGGTTACTGGACACGGATTACGTGCCAGATGCTGCGGCTGTGGCGTTTGGAGCAGTGCAACGTTTGCTGAACTTGATGATGACGAATCCTCATCATCGTTTTCATGCCAGTCCGAGTTGTTGTCATTGGAGCCGCCAATACTACGCTGGCACTTCTCCACCCGGGAGGCTTTCACGTTTGAACGCTTGCGTTTTCGTGCGCTGCGTTCTGACGGCTCTGCTTTGGATTCCGTTTGCGGCGGCATAACATGCTGGCGTTCTGATGCGATGCGTTTGCCCATGTTTCGTAGAAGGCAATCAGTTGCGTATCGCATTCAATCGCAGCTCCCCAGTAATCGATTCCGATTTTGACTGGTTATTTGTCAGTCTAAAGTTAACGACGCAAGGCGCATAAAGGAACGTTGAGTTTGAATGTGTTTTGTTTTTGTGTGTATTTTCCTTCTCTTTTATGTTTACCACGCTCTCCCTTCTGTTGACATTCGTGGTTGAGGCTGTGACAAGAAGAAGAGTTGAGCTATTGAGTTTATTTTAAGTAATGATTTTATTTAACTGCTGCCATTTAATTTTAGGCAATAAACCAGAAATACACACACAAAAAAATCCCATTGTTTCTGCAGCTTATTAATTTTTACATATGTATTTACATTTTTTGTTTTGCCACCACTAATTCAAGTTTCATGCTCTATTGTTTTGAATTTCGTTTTTACGTGGGTACGAATGAATGAAACACTGTCGGCAAAAGCGGAACGGCAATATTATGGGAACGGGGATTGTACATACATATATACATGTATGCACACACCGACACCGACTGGCCTTACGTTTGTATTCGTTATGATATGCACACACAACAAAACAAATATATAAAAATTTCCCGATAACTTCCTACTATTAATCACTCTTACTATTTTTATAAAACATAAAACTCATGCAATTAATGCATATATAACTTTGCCAAACACAAACAGAGCACTAACAAACAAGCGCCATATCTTCAAGAACGGACAGGCAGGCATACACAGGCTAGCTACATAGAATATTGATTTAGATGTGCCGCCGGCACAGGCTGCTTTGTACAAATAAATATTATTTCATAATACTGAGTAATAAGGTATTTTTTTTATTTAAACATATGTTTTTCATGTCATTTGATTGTTTGGTAACTAAAATTCGATTTGCCACTTTTCAGTATGTATTTCTTTCACGTATTTTCTTCTTCATGTTTTCACGTTGTCTTTGCCCAATGCAATACACGAAAAATTTTCACTATGCGAGCAGTTAACCATGCAGCTGATGCTTACGCTTGTGCATTTATGTGCTTAGGTGCACATTTTCCACGCCGTTTTGCAATTGAATATATTTATTTGGATACTCAATTGATTTTCACAACAAATTACATATTCTTCGTGCACTGCTACCCGTGCTCGGACCACTCACACACACACGCACTTAAAGTGACAAGCCAATGTTTCGTTGCCGTATCGTCTCGCCATTTTGTTTCGTTTCATTTTTCGTGTAGCGTTGCCAGACTATTAAATATGCACATAGTGAAACGAGATAACACGAAACAGGCTGTTAATTTTAAATACCCTCTTAATTGTTTTCACAGGTAGACATTGACGAGTCTACTCTTCTCACTTCTGCAAATCGCACCGATCCTTTGATTTCGGATTTTATTAGACACCGTAACAGACCGTTGCGTGTTGAGGTCTTCAATGGCAGCGTTGCTGATACAGCTAAAGAATTACTGGGCACAGATGCGGTCATAGCCCTCGAACTGTAAGTTATTTGATTTTCATATAATTTCCAAAGTGTAATACTTATATTTTAAGCATTGAACACGTCTACGATGATGTCCTGGCCAAGATACCTTCAAACATATTTGGTTTTATGCAGCCTAAAATTGTTGTACTAAGCACACCAAATGCTGACTTTAATGTCATCTTTACGAGGTTCAATCCTCTGCTACCCAATGGTTTTCGTCACCTAGACCATAAATTTGAATGGACACGTGAAGAGTTTCAATCCTGGTGCACTGGCATCACTGAAGAGTATCCAAATTATGTATTCACCCTGCTGGGCGTGGGGGAGCCGCCTCCAGGCTTTGAGTCTGTTGGCAAAGTGTCTCAAATAGCGCTCTTTGTGAGGAAAGATATACAGGGAATGCCGTTGGTGGAACCACTAAATTCCGCACCTGTCCCTGACACTGAGTCGTCATACAAGAACGTACATTCTGTCGATTACCCTTTTAGGGTGGATGATCGTACTCCAGAGGAGAAAATCTGGACGGAAGTTGAATACGAATTAAATCGTTGCAGGAACTTTGACGATTATTATGATAATGATAGATTCGTATTTAAAATGGCCATTTCCGAGCTCTTACAGCGTACCCAGCACATCGGCGCTACGCTCGAGATATTAGATCAACTATTGCAGGAGCATAACAAACAAGTTGAAGATGGTTACATTATAATAGAGGATGATGACGATACCAGTACCATCTATGAAAATAACTACGATGAATTGCAGCCTTCCAATTCGCCATTCTATATTCCCAATGACGACATGTGGGATTAATAAAATGAATTTCACACATATGTATTAATTGCCTCGGAGTTACATAAATCTAACGACATGCCGCTGGCTGACAGGACAATTGTTTGCGTTGTCCTTATTTTTGGGGGTGGTTGGGTTTTCCCCGGAATTTATTTCAATTTACAGATTTGCTGCCCTTCGTCGAGCATTCGTCCAACCACCAACCCGGCGACATGTTGCGAAAACAAGCATCCAAATGTAATGGTGAATGATTCTTGCAAAAATTTTGGGGTGGCCGCCAAGATGACGAGACGCCGGCATCCGTCTAGCTGGCACCCGCACGGAAATTGCTATTGTTTACTAAGGGGGTGGCAATCAGTTGAGCTGCAGCCTTGGCGCAAACGCAGCACAACAACAACTTGCTGTCCATTAACCATCACCCCGTCATGACTATCTGTGTGTGTGTGTGCGTGTGTGAATGTATGTGTGTTGGCTTCGCTCTTGCGGTTGCCTGGCCCAGGAAAGTTAATGGAGTTGGCGTCAGTCAGTTGCAAGCGAATCGTGCTCCTCACAGGCAACAAAAATTGCCATAGCAGCTACAGCCCGGTGTGTGTGTGTGTATGTGTATCTGTGCGAGCTTGGCGTGACAACAAAATTCATAAACATTCAAATACATTCATTCATATGTCAGTCAATCCATATACATACTATATTATATAGCTTATACTGGGCTACAGTTACAGTTACCCGATGTGCTTACCATACTACCTTGAATTGTATGTCACATACAAATAGGAATTTAACTCAATTTTTATTACATTAGTCCCTGTCGTGTGTGTGTGTACAGGTGTGTGTTTCTAGTTTTCGCGTGTCGCTGTCGTTAGTTATTGAAGAAGGAACTGCACCATCTTCAGTACATTCTTGGTATCAACTTGGTAAGGCGAAGACATGGCCGATGAAGCTGAGGGTAAGGAGAGCGACAAGAAAATCGTGCACGTCTATCCGTTAGTCAAGGTTGGTTGCCTATAACTAAAAATGTGTCCTATATATCGTACTAATATATATATAAACTATATATACCTATACCTAACAGCACACGGACATGAAGGAAGAAATGCGACTGGAGGTCGTAGAATTAAGCGTTGGCATCTGCGAGAAATACTCGTCAAATTACGAGGTATTAAGAATAAATATATTCTATATAGGTCTCTGATCTTGAAATTAACTACTGATCCTTTGGCAACAGATGGCCGCCAAAATGATTAAGGAATCGATGGATAAAAAGTTTGGCATCTATTGGCATGTGGTCGTCGGCGAGGGCTTCGGCTTTGAAGTATCCTATGAGACTGAGAATATACTGTATCTATTCTTTGCCGGTAACCTGGCTATTGTGCTATGGAAATGCTCATAAACCAGGTCAAATGGCAGCCAACCAACAGACGTACCTAGAAACCAAAACCAAACCACAAAACATTAAAAAAAAAACAAAAATTTTCGTGCTACTCATACCACATAATACTCATAGTCGTACTCTGATCAGGATATAGTTAATGTTATGTATTAAGTTGTGCCGTAGTGAAAAATGATATTAAATGGTAATGAAGCCACTGTGACACTTTATCCTTATGCCTTTTTCCTTTTGCATTTCACCATGGCAACAACAGCTATTTAGAGCCGGAGAATTGTGAAAATTAATTGAAGGCTTTATTGTTGTATGACATTTTATCTAGTGGGTGACGCACACAGACGCTTATAAAAGATTTGTTTAGATTTGCTTTTGCACTTAGATGATAGGTTGTTGAAAATTGTACAAAATTGTTGTATGGATTTAGGAATACATATCTTCACGATCGGCGCCAGTGCCATCGCCGCCATCCTCGAGATTTGAGAAGAGCAGGAAATGGGATGTGCGATGATGTTCGTGATAGAATTCCTTGGGATTTGCCAATTGCAGTTCGTATTTCATGTTGGGATCATGTCGTACGCCCATGAAATTGTAATTCCAGCTGCTTTGTGCTGGCACCATGAAGAAACCAAGGAACTTATTGGATAGCAGCATCTGTACGCGCTCATAATGCGATGGCAGATATCCCTTGGGATTGTTACCCTTGTCGGTGTTCTTGGAACCCCATTCGAAGCCAGACGGCGTCAGTTTGTATGCCGTCAGGGAGCAGGAGCCGGGCGTAAATGAGCACGTTATAACAATTGTCTTTTCACCATCCCAGTTGGTGTTCTCCTGCATGATCTTGGCATGCGTGGTAATGTCCTGCGGTGAGAGCTGCGGCAGCTCGTTCGGTTGCGTGTGAATCCAGCCCAGCGGCTCCATGTCCTTGAGGTATTGATGTGTGGGCAATGTATTGGGCAAGTTGATCGTCTGATGTGTACCCCATTGCGGCGGCATCACAATACAACGGATCTCCTTAACCTGTGGATTGTCTGGCGGACTGACGCCATACAAATAACCAGCGATCTGAGCACGAAGATCGGATATGGTCACAAACTTCTTCAGTATGTTCTTGGGCAGAATGTAGGTGTAACCAGTCTCCTTAATATCATCGGAGCTAACGTAGATGTGATTCGTACGCAGATGCAGATTCGTCGCAGAAATGGCACGCACACGCCATTCGGTCTTGGAGCTGAAGGTTTGGGTCTCATAGTTCGACGTTGTCGAGGTGATAATCTCATCTCCGTGCTTGTTCGTTGTACGCGTCGTTGTGGCAGTGAGTTGATTCTGCTCCTTGGTCTGCTTCTCGATCTCGGCAATCTGTTGACGCTGTGCTGAAGGCGCGCTAATCTCCATACCAAGAATAATGTCACGAATCTCGGACTGTGTCAGAGAAGCAACATTCACATTGTTCTTCTTGCCATAATCGGCCAAAATGAGATCCTTCAGTTGCACCTCCACCTTTATCCATTCCTCATCCGTCAGCGTTGGCCAGATGTGATGAGCTTCCGTTATTGTTGTCTTATCCGGTTTTAGAATAATCTTGGTGCGTTCCGTGTTGACATGCAGTGCGCGCAGAATAAGGATAAGACGACTGAACGCTGTGTATGAGGATATCGTCTTGAGCCAATCATCGTACAGATTGAATAGTACCATCTGTGGCTCTGTGGCCTTTAAGATTAGATCACCAAACTTCTCCACTTTAAGACATGCCTGGAAGGGTAGCTGCAACTCCGAGCCTTTGATAACAATGTTGGGGAAGTCGAGCAAATGCACCTCAAGTGGATCCAACATGCCCTTGCGGGTGACAATAATCTGTTTGGGCTGCTCTTCAACGGGCAGTGATCGAATAAGAGCGGCAACTTCCTCAGCTGTCTTCCATTTGGCCAACTGACCCAAACGCTTCTGACCCGCCCATACGGATGTGTGAATAATCTTGAGGAACAACTGTCCAGTGCGAGGATTGAAGATGAAAATCGCTCCGTTAATTGGCTTTGTTGTCAAATTACCCTCGAAGGTCTTGTGGATGGTCACACGATACACATTGGTGTCGTCCACAAACCAAATGATTTGATTGGAGAACAGTTCACCATAGTTTTGTGAGCTAAGGTACGGCTCCGTCGGCTCCGAAGAGTACAGCTGCAGGGCTTTACGTATGCGCTCACGGAGCACATAAAGGGCAGGATTCGCCTTCATGATCTTAGCCATGGCTTGCTGGATGAGCGTTTTACAGCCAGGGAACCAGTTGCCATATGCTGAGTGCAGGTTGTAGGCCAGATCGATGGCAATAAGCACGCCCGTTGGCGATGGGTAAATAGACATGTTATCCGTGGTGTAGTCCAGGAACTTGGCCCTGGCATAACGCTCCACATCGTGAGAATCGTAATCACCCCAACGTAGCTGTATATCCAACCAGTACTTTTGTGTGGTTGTGTTGTCCATGGTGTCTTTGGTGTCAGCCAACAGGGATGGACGCGACACGTTCCACTTATAGGCAGGGAAGAGCAGGATATCCGCACATGAAGAGTTCATTTTGTAGGACTTACGCGGATGGATCGTCTCCTTTTGTACTGTCTCAATCTCCAAGGCATCCAGTTCCTGATCGAACACTTGACACAAATCCATCACAATGGACTCGTGTATCTTTTGCCACAAGTGAGCACGGAAGATTTGAATCAAGGATATTTTCAATGTGGGAATCTTACCGTGCATGAAAATACCCGTTAAATCCAGCTGCACCTGGAAACCAACGTAGACATTGGCACGATTGATGGTCGGTGACCACCAGAGTGTGAAACGACGATTCGGAATTTGATTAAGACCAGACCGCTGCGCATTTGTCAGCTTCTTATACTTCATTGACTCCTCAAAGCCGGACGCCTTCTCCCAGAACAAACCTTCCCAAGTTGGGAAGTATGTGCCCTTGAACAGAGTATGCTCCAAAATACCCTCCACGCCGCCCAGTGCTTGAATCATATCTGTACGATAGTTATTCAAATTCCAGAGCTTGCCGTCGTGACGCTGATGTGTCCACCAGAAGGGATTCTGCTTGAGCACCTGATACTGCTTGAACTCTGTACGTATGCGCCAGCCCTTGTCGTAGGCAAGCGTGTGTCGATCCTTTTGGAAGAGCGTATTGATACGTGGTATACCACGATCCCAGCTGTCCTCCAAGTCTTCCAGAGTAAGACGTCGATTCTGTGCATTCGCCTCCTGGCGCTTCAACGCATATTCAGCCCAAACGCGCTGTGAATCAATAAACTCACTCTCCCACGGCTGAATATAACGATACAGATTTGGAATAAGCTGATCCTCGTCATGAGACATACCTGCACAGCAAATGAAAGCCACTTATTAGATAAAGAAAATAGAGATGTTATGGAATTCACTCACCGGAGCGGAAATGCGT
Source organism: Hirtodrosophila trivittata (assembly GCA_035045065.1). Taxonomy (NCBI): domain Eukaryota; kingdom Metazoa; phylum Arthropoda; class Insecta; order Diptera; family Drosophilidae; genus Hirtodrosophila; species Hirtodrosophila trivittata. The sequence continues at coordinate 14,792,679 of JAWNNK010001311.1, read as the reverse complement.
AATGCCCACATCGGTTTGCTTGGACCAGCGCAGATCCGATTGTGGAATCAGCACGTGACCCATACTCAACATGCCCAGACCACCCAACTCTTTGGGTGTGTAGAACACAACGGGCGGGAAACGCGAAGGCATTTTGGAGTTCAAGCCAATCTTGATACGCGTTTGAATTTTGTTTTCGCACTTGACCAGTAGATCAAGCAGCTCCTGAGTGTTGACTACAGCCTCACGGAAGTAGGTCATTAGGCCAATCAAAGCCGTGTTCCATTTGTTGACAATCTGTTAAAGAAGAGATTCTGTTTAGATTATGGAAAAATAATTAAAGACTGCATTGATTGAATTTACCTTTGTAAATGTGGTGGATCCTGAAGCCATCAAAATTTGACGCACACGATTGTGGAAACGTCCCAGGGACTCATCATCCACGCGCAGGAAACACTGAGCTGTACGCTCCTTGGTTATTTCATTTTGCAAATTCCAGACACCATCGCGATGCGTAAACTCTTCATTTTGGGTGCGACACTGCAAGAAAGAAAAATAATCAAATTATTAACTGAACTTAGGAAACGATTTGGATGTAAAGGAACCTTTGGCAATATGCGACACTCGAAGCCGCTCATGTTGAACAGCAAATTGGGATTGTCCTTAGAATAAACCGAGACAAAGGTATTCTCCCAACCAATAGTAGTCACTGAACGTGGCAGTCGATTCTTAATGTCCCAGAAGACAGCGCGACCACTGCAACAAAAAGAAAACATTACAAATCTGATAGAATTTAGATAAAGTTGAGTGGAAAACTTACAGATTAACATCGTGCTTCATCAGACGCATGCGTGCATCACGTGGCCAGCACTTTTTGTTGTTGTATCCGACGATGTTCTCATTGTTGGGATCAGGATGTTCAGTGAGATACCGCTGAATCAGATCACGCGCCTCTTCGGCCGTAAATCTAAAGAACAAATGAATGCGATCCACATAGCGGCAGTATAGCCGTATAGGATGAGCTATTTCCGTGACTGCGTCTTGGAATGTGAGAAAATCGTTGGGTAATTGCGGTGGTCCAGCCATTTCGCTGGAGCGATGCAGACCCAACACCAGCAGATCCAATACAAGTCCATAGTACTGCGTAATGAACGATGAGAACTGCAGGCCACGGATAATGCCATAACTGTTTGTATGATTCATGTCCTTGTAGTTGATGACCACGTTGTTCTTGGCTGTCATGTAATCCGCAATATTGTGATCCACAATTAGACGCAGCAAACGATTGAGTAGCGTCAGATCAATCTTCTCGTAGAGCTTCTCAAAGCGCGACTCAAGCAGCACGTTGCATTCGCCCTCACCGACATCCCAGACATCTTGCAGATTGTTAATGCCTATCAGGGATAAAATTATTAAACAGGGATTAACAATCGAAAATATTGTAGCCTATAGTTTACACTTAAATCTTTAGGTACATATCGGTGCTTGAATGTGCCACCTTTGGCGTGAGGTTTGCAACAAGGGGATGGAATACAAGCTCATCGCTTTGCCACAAAACACACACCCAAAATGCACATTTAAAACGTTCTTCACTTGAGTTTGAACCGATTGGTACCTTGACACCACTTGTAGGCAAGCAACGGCGGTGGCTCCGTGTCGCTGGGCTTAATCCATGGCGGGAACAGGCGTCGCTTGTCTGCTTCATACCAGAGATACTGATCCAGATAAGCATCTGTGATCTTTTCAAGCGGCTCCACTTCGTAAACGGGTATCAGATGACTATACAAGTCCATGAATTCAATGCCCACCTGGAAAACAGAAATAACTAATAAAAAACTGCTGCATAATTAATAGAACCAGAGATCGAACTAACCTCCTTAAAGGCGCGCTGAGTCAGCAGATGACGCTTAATACGTGAGAGTGCCTCGTGAGGATTGTCATAGGCTTGTTCAATCAAGCCCAACTCTTCACGCTGGCTTTGGTTAAGACGAGACTTCACACTGTACGCCTCCTTGAGGCGTTCCAGGGCCAGAATTAGAAGCTTAGTATCGTGTTTGTAGGAGAGTGGTGGAAAAGGTATTGGCGCAAAGCGGCGGGACTCCAACCAATGGACTGTGGTAGTATATATGGCAACAGCCTCCTCGGGCGATATATATGGACCATCCTTGAGGTAGTTGTGTTGTCGCTCCTGCTCAGCCTTTAAATACAAACGTGTCAAACGTCCTAAATTCTTCTTGCACACCGTCTTGTCCACGGTAGCGCCACGTCGTATACGTTCACGGTTGTAATGCGCGGTGTTTGTCCACCAGTCAGCCTTCATTTTGACATACCGCAGAATCATGTTCTCAATGGGTATGGGCAGACCTGGCACCTTCCATGGGATGTTGGCCTTCCAGCAGCGCCACGCTTCTGACAAATGCTGAAGAATGGTACGAGCCTTGTTTTGCTTAATACCCTCGGGCATCATGTCTACAATATCGTGCATAACTGAAGCACGCAATTCCAAATCGAAGTGGGATTCCACACGTTGCTTCGTTACAGTCTTGGCCACGCCCTTGGAGTGACGTCCCTCAAATTGACGCGATAGCAAATTGCCCAGCCAGCGTTCCAGCAGCGGCGTTATGCCGCGCATGAAGAATAACCAAACACGCCAGCCTGGAGCCCAGAAACCACAGCCAGGTCCCTTGCCCACGGGTCCCGTGTTGAAGCGATAGTAGATCAAATGCTTCAAATCCTTGCACATGCGTATCTGTCTCATCAACTTGTACTTATACCGGTACATGCCCGTCAGCTGTCCAACGTGCGCAAAGATATACTGCAGACCATCAGCCAACTGGAAAGCGTCCACATTGTTAAGACGGTACTGCACATGCGAATCGATGATGAGTTTGGTCAAACGCAGAATCTCGCGGCACAAATGGAAAGCTATAAGAAAAGTAACACATAAAAAAGACGCGCAACATTATAGACGGGTTGGTTAGTTACCATTGCCGAAACGTGACTTTTTGCGCTCCTTGGTAGTCAACGTCTTGACAGGCTTCAAGTTGAAATTGTAATCCAAATGCAGGTAGTTCAGATTCTTACGATGAATCAGTAAGTTCAGCATGTTATAGCCCTGCCTGCATACTTGCAGACCCGCTTCAACCCAATCCAGAGTGGTTGTTTGGAAGAATTTCGTCGCCTTGAACGAGCGGAACAAATAACTGCAATGAGACGATATAAAGAAGATTAGATATTATTTGTATTTTTACATATGGGCATTAACTTACCGTTTCTTTTGTGGCTTGGGCTTGCGATGCTTGAGGGCATTAAGCACGTAGTACTTGAGCAGCTTTTGGTAGCTGACGCGCACCTTAACCGGATGTCCAGGTGGGCAATGCTCCTTGTACCAGCATTTGACAAGCGGTACATCGATCGCGCGACGAGAACGACCAGAACGCATATTAAACGGACGCGGTGCCCACAACAGAGCAATGCCATTGGCCGTATTATCGGTATAGAGTGGAGTATCTTGAAGGAAGGGCTGCACCTCATCGGGTAGCGCAAATTCCTCATCGTCATCAGGCAAAGGCTCTTGCACTTTTGAAGCAGCATTGCGATGTGAAATGGGATTAATAAGGGGATCAAAGTAAAAGGCAGGTAAGTCTGGATCTTCGGTCTTGATGTAGACCACGTTTGGTGTATGGTACCTGAAAAGAAAGATAATGCAATAAAGTAACAAATCAAAATTGTAGATCTTAAAGCTATACACGTTAAACTGTATGCAACTATCAGCAGCTGCGATTCAAGCTTGAAAATCGTAACGAACATTCACATTGCACTGCCCAAAGGAAACAATCGCTAAATTGGTAGTAAATTGGGAATAATGGTTAATCTAACATGGTATGAAGCGTTCCCCGTTGAATAAGTGATGCGAGAAATTCTCCGACCATGTAAATATAGATATATCTAATAAATCTAATATAACCACTTACCAGCTAAGATGCACGAAGTGTGGCATGTTATTGTACAGATATGGAAACGCAATACGATACTCGGTACGAATAGGCTGTCTTATAATAACCTTGTTGATGTCGTTGAACTCATTCCAGTCCTCGTCACTGCAAACAAGTAAATTATATAATTAAACAATGTCATTAATATAAATTGCATTGAACATTTACCCAACATTATGATCTTTAATCAGCGGCTCAAACTTTGGTCCACCGGGTATTGCCATGTTTAGCGCTTTGGCTGTGAAGAAACTCTTCGGGTCAAAAAGATAAAAGAAATTATTGTCGACCAAGTCCGTCAACAATTGATTGGCTAGACGGTAAAGGGTAGCCAGCTGGGGTAACGACAGATTCCACTTGCGGTACGTGGATCCATTGACAAATCTGAAAATGGTGTAGCATAAATTGATATTAAACTAAAAAAAACTTTAATTTTTTGAGCTATATACTTACGGCGTATCGACTAATGGTCTATGATCGTAGAACCATTTGTAGACGGCATTATCTTCATCGTTGTCCAACTCAATTTGTATGGCCTCTAATGGTTCGACATCTAGTACGTTGTCCGCATAGTCCAACGGCGGCTCCTCATCGTCGAAGGGCGGAAAACGCATGCGCTTGAAGTGACGACGATCGCGCTTTTCACGACGCATCATAATCCACATAGTACTATAAATAGTTGTCTGATATTTAGCCAAAATTTTAATTAAATCCATATTTAAAAGTAACTTACCCCCACTGAGCAATGTAGACAGGCTCAATGACCCAGGGTATCTCATTGACAAAGGTAATGGCGCCTGTTATGTGATATAGCACCTGGACGTCTCGGATCTGCTCCCAAGGCATCGGCATATTCTCGAGCAGCTTTAGTACAGCATGTGGCATGTACTTAAGGGCACCCAGGTATACACGCTTGTCATGTCGATACTTTCGCGAGGTCATATCTCCATGATCACGTATAATTTTACGTATATGCTCTGGCGGCATGTCCTCCTTTTGTGTGTCAACAAACCCGAATTTGCGTTTCTCTGCAAACCGCTTCGACTGTAAATGCTGCCATTTAATGGCTTTCTCCTGTAGCTTATCCTCTGTTAAGATGTCGGGCTTGGGTGTGGGTATTTGTCCTAACTGCGGAGGTGGCACGCCCGTACCCGGCGGTGGCATGTTGTTCGGATGACCTGAAGGCGGCAAAGGTGCACCCGGCGGAGGAATTTGCTGTATTTGGTTAGCCATCTGATGCTGAGCATGCAGCTGGGCCTGCTGTGCATGGGCCGCCGCGTAAGCCTGCTGCTGGGCCATTAATTGGGCCGCCCAAGCGTTGGGCGGTATCATATACGGCGGTATAGACATCGCTCAATTGCATGGGACACTTCTAATCGATAAATAAAAAGTTCAATGAAAACAAATTACACACACGTTTCGTTTACAGTTTTAAGGTAAAAAGGAAGAAGCAGACGCGCACCTCGCCAATGGTGCCGCGTTTTGCTAATTATTCGATGGCTAATTTAGTCAGAACTTAGCCTCTGCATTCTCATTCAAATAATAGCATTAACTAGTTTTAATGTTTACTTTACCTATTTAACAAATTTAAAGCGCGTTTTCTTAGTTTTTTACAATTTTCCGGTCTCTTTTTGCGAAACGTTTAAGATGCGGCAGACATTTTTAAGAGATGGTCGATAGTTTTGCCACATAATATCGATAAGTGGTTGTATAAATCGCGGCTTTAGATATAATCGATATTTAAACGTTGAACAAACGGACTTGGAATTGTTTTTTCAAAAATCGTAACAAATGTGAAAAAGAAATCCCCGTGTTAGTTCTAATTGTTATAATCAAATCAATGAGTTCGTCAACAACTACAAAACATACATAATGTATTTGTTTATTCTACTCATTATGAACTTTTTGTTGAACAAAATGCGTCAGCGTATTTAAGTACTAATTAATTTGAAGGAATCTGATATGTAGAGCGGTTCAACATGTTTTTAAATGAGATGAGCTTAGTTTTTAATTCATTTTAATTATATTTTCGATTGATTCTGGTACTCAGTCTGTAATGTCTGACCCTGAATGCATGAATACTAAAAAGAAAAATTACCAATTTCCTGACGGTTAACGACTTCTCCAGACTAATGTTTGTCCAATCAATGATCATGTGCAAAATCGATCTCCGGAATATTTTGCGCACTACTATATAAGATCTGGGGTAAGTTGCTCAGAATCACAGTTCATCAATAACAGCGCATCTGTACAGAACCTGGACTGAAGAAAGGCGATAATTTGTTAACAAAAATTAAATAAATAAATAGAAGAAAAAAAAACGCTGTGATATTTCACAAACAATAACAATAACAATGGCAAAGGTACAAATCAACATATTGCTAATCAATTTCTATTACTTAACTATGACTCTGCTCCAATTTTAGGTATTGTTGGGTTTTATTTGTTTGACTGCTCTAATTTCGGTACTGACACCAGTCAATGCAGTTCCTGTAGAGGTAATTAACGGAAAATTGGAAATTTTCTCCAATTAAAATTTAATTTTTTCTTTTATATAAAGAGCGTGGCGGCTAACGCTGAGGCCGACGACCTCTCTACTGCAGATAGCATTGGCGTTGGATATTATGCTCCCGTTGTTTCCGGACCTTATTACGGCGGAGGTGGTTATGGCTATAAGTATGGCGGATATGGTGGATATGGCGGCTATGGCGGATATGGCGGATATGGCGGATACGGAGGATATGGCGGATATGGTGGCTACAGAGGCTATGGACGCTACTATCGTCGCCCCATTTATCCAGTCTGGGGCTAGACATATGACATAATAGATGCGACAGTAAAGACTTTAGATACTAGTTATATTCCTATCAGTACTAACAACCAAATAAATTTCCAAAACCAAAAAAATTTAAAATCTTAGCTACACTTGTTTCAAATTCTCTACATAACAGTATGTATATATCTTATATATACTGATATCTTGTGACAAACATAGCCACACAATCTGTAGAAGTCACATACTAAAGTCCAGTGTAGTATAGTATTCCGACTTGCTACTCCTTTCACTTGACCACTGTGTCATCCAAAAACAAGTTAACTCACGCACATAATGACGTCATCAATGTGTTTGACCCCACGACAATTAACACTAGCCTCGTCATGATCATCATCTGAGGAAAAAGATTGTTTTTATTATTATTTTTAAGCGTTTGCTCTGCTTGCATTACGTTAAAAGAAAAAACCGGATTCAAATGTTTTTAAGCTCTTCCAAAGAAGCTAAAGTAATAATTATGAACCATAAACCCAAAGGGAAATGTAGCTTGAAAAGCAAAAGCCGAGAGTGCTTGGTAATTGAGAGCTGAACCTGGAACCCTAAGATTTACGACACACACAAGCTAAAGCCATTATGCGGAAGATCATAGGTCGAAAGATTGTTCAACATTGGAAAGCGTTCGCAGAAATTACAAATTTGTTCATTTTTTCTTAAATTAAAATATATTTTTTTTTATTTGGCATCTAAATTTGTGGTTTACATTAAGATAAAGTAAGGATTTGGACTAAAGCCAATTCCTAAAGCTGTTTCGCTCTTCTTTACAAATGCTTGCGATGTGTACGTGCTTTGTGCACCTGCTGCTTCTTATGGTGCTTTGACTTCTGGTGATGTGAATGACCCTTCGAGGACTTTGAGCTTTTAACCTTGTTGCGCTTGGTTTTGTGTACCTTCGAATGGTGAGGCGCCAATGGCACAGGCATCTGGCCGTGGGTAATATGCTCCTTTTTCTCAAGGTCCGAGGTATGCTTGGAATGTTCCGCCGGGTGACCATTATGGGAACCTAGAGCCTGTACATGGTCTCGTTTATGGTGATGGTGCTGGTGATGATCAACTGGACGCGAAGCCAACACAACGGCAACCAGGATTGTTGCAAAAATTAAAAGCTGTAGAAAAAATTCAAAACAAAATAGTTTCACACAAGGAATATAACTTTCCTAGCCAGAGTTACGGATGAAGCAAACACAATCGCTATCAAACCGGATAAGATAACGACAATATCGTCCCCTTCACGGCCCACAAAATCTACACTCACCGCCTTCAACATGATATCTGTCCCGCTTTCGGTTTTGCCTTATAACTTTGTTGTGTAAACGTAGACGTCCAAACTTCGACTGCTTTCGGAAACTCTTCCGCTGCTGGTTATAACGTTATCTTTTATACGGCCAGGCTAGCGCAATGACTGGGGCTCCAGCCCCTATACTATACACACGCATGTACATAGGTCGAAATATATGTAACATGTGCGTTAGTATATGTGGAGTTTTATCGCCCATTAAGCCTGAAACACTGGGTAGACACTTATGTTCATTCATTTTAAAGCTTAGATTCAAACAGATGTGAACCATTGAACACGGTTAGGTGATTCTCGAGAGGAATGGCAACAAACTACGTGGCTCTCAGTCATAGTTTTTAACCTAAGGATTACTGATTGGCAAATTTCACAATCAACTTGAAAATAGAAAATAATTTTCACGATTCTAGTTATCTTTTCTATATATATATATATATGTGCGATCAGATTACTTATCTTTCATTAAATAATACGCATTGGCCAATTAATAAACCTTGATATCTATATATGTAAATAGGTATATATAAGTTCAGAAATTGAGACAGATTTTAATGTATTTAATCTTTATTTTTATTGCATATACTTTGAAAAATGATATTTAATAAATGAAATTAAAAATGTTAACTTTCTTATTGCTTGCTGTTGCGTGTATATATGTAAATACTCTATTGATTTGAAAGATTATATATTTGCTTTGAATATAGTTTTGTATACTGTGTATATATTGAATATATGTGGTGTTTGCTTGTTAATCTTGTAGTTTATTATATTATATAGTTATATATGTTGTTAACTTTCGAATGCTTCAATTCTTCACATCGTCGTACAATTGGTATACAAAAAAAAGTGTTATACGGATATAGATAATATATATATATATATGTTTGTATATAGAATATTTGCTTGTGTGAAATACATATATTGGTTGTGAGTTTAGGGAAAATACAATAATAATAATAACATAAATTGTTTTTTTAGTAATGCAAATAATAGAAAATATAAAAATATATATAGAAAAACATAAATAAATGTAATATTTCACAAATATACTTAACACTAAGACAATTTTTTTTTCCTCACTTTTTCGTATTTTATGTTTTTTTTTTCATTTTCTCAATATTTTTTCGATTATATAATGTGGTATATTACGACAATTTGAAGCTTGCTCTTAACGTGGCTAACGCAATGTTGTGTTACATAAGTTATTTAAGGATCTTGATAAAGAGACAAAACTACAAAAGAAAAAAGTCGCGTTGACAAAGTTGGAAACGATTTCAATATTTTGTTTTGGAATATTTAACTTGGATTTTCATTGAACACATTGAGGTCAATATGTCAGCTAAGGAGGTTAATTTGATTTGAATTTTAATTATGGCAAACACTATGTAATTGCTTGATTATGCTTGAAGATAACTTTGATTATTAATTTTTGTTGTTATTATTTTAAATCGTCTGACGCAAAACTTTTGCCAACATTATCCTTTTTCTACTCCTCGATGGTGTACAGGAAATAGTAGTTCTCATTATCGTTGATGGCAGCTGGTGGTGCCTTCGGTGATTTTCTCGATAGTGGTTCGAAGCCCATGAAAAGGAATGCTTCAATTAAACGAGCGCATTCCGGTTGATCCTTTCTCATTACCATGACAATGCCGTCTACCTCTAACTTGTCCTCAGCGAATTCCAAGAGTGATATGAAGGTCTCCTTGGAGCCAGCTGGGGGCAAATCAGTAGGAAAAGCAACATAAAGTATGTTGTTGGTCGGGTTCAAAATCGACATCCAATTGGTAGACTGGTCTTCAGTGACGTGCAATTTGATGGAAATATGCACCGGCTGGTCATGCTGCAAGATCTGGCGCAACACCTCCTGGCAATCATCCTCCGAGCACAATGAATGGATATCGTGCGACTCATCATCGGAGCATTCCGACGACGATGAAGAGGATGATGAAGCCCGAGAGCTGGCCTCGAACAAGCTGCCGCCAGCCGAGTCAACCGAAGACTTTCGGCTATAGCCTGCAAAACGATAACAAAATAATTATTAATTTTAAATTTAAAGTACATTTTTCAAGTCTACTTACCCGTTAAGAGCGATGCCCTATCGTGATCTGTTCTGTGGTGGACAGGGACATCAGGACCACCACAGAGGCCCTACGCCGAGAGAGATGCGGTAAGATTCAGTCGACATGGTCGTGGCGCAAGACGAAGTCGAGATGGTACGGAGCTTGCCATCAGAGGCACATCCAGCAACTCCGCTATCATTAAAATCTCTTCTAACGAAGCTACTACTAAAGATTGGGTCGCTGTGAATGAGACAACAAGCACACAAACACATTAAAACTCAATTCTTCAATTCTATGGTATGGCCTGTTGATTTTGTAGTTTCGGATTTCAAAAAATTTACCGATTCATTTTTTTATTTAATTGGTGGCAAGGCGAAAGTCTGCTTAACAACGCAATAGCTTACAGAAAACTGGCATGCATACGGAGAAAAGTAAATAATTCTTATCGGTAAAACCGAATCAAATTAAACAGAACTTTTATGACGCAGATGCACTGAAGAATGTTTATAAAGATAAGCCGGTTATCTACGATATGTCTACATTCCCGTCGATAGGTTGATAACGATAACACAGTCACGAAACCATGCCGCAGAAATACAACCCTGTGCTGTGCGCACGCAAACTTTTTCACCACAGCATGGCGGCTCAGGCAGCTGTCGCACATACACACTCACTCGTAAACGTTTGAGCAAAGAAAAAACAGCGAAAACTAGCGGCGTCGGAAATATAACAGAAAAAATCAATAAATTAGTTGCAAACAAATAAATAATATACTTTAAACATGTCGATTGGTGTACCCATTAAAGTTTTGCATGAGGCCGAGGGCCACATAATTACGTGTGAAACAATTACCGGCGAAGTGTACCGCGGCAAGCTCATCGAGGCAGAAGACAACATGAATTGTCAAATGACACAAATTACGGTTACCTACCGGGATGGACGTACTGCCAATCTAGAGAATGTGTACATACGCGGCTCAAAGATTCGTTTTCTCATACTGCCCGACATGCTAAAGAACGCGCCGATGTTTAAAAAGCAATCTGGCAAAGGGCTTGGTGGGACAGCCGGTCGCGGAAAAGCGGCGATACTCAGAGCACAGGGTGAGTCTTGAATTTACATGGTGATTCTTTTTGGTTCATATACTAACGCGACCGTTTCGTTTGTAGCGCGTGGAAGAGGCAGAGGAAGTGGTCCTCCGGGCGGCGGTCGAGGTGGTGGTGGTCCACCGGGTGGACCAGGAGGCAGCGGTCGCGGCGCTTGGCAAGGCGGCCCAACTGGCGGACGTGGACGCGGCGGCTTGTAAAATCCTAAATGAGCACATTCTACTATTTAAGTTTGGGGAAATAAGTCTTAGCGGGTGGGTCGCAAACAAGTATGTCGGGAAGTCTTATGATTGTCGTAAAACAATAAAGAAAATACTGGAATATCAAAATGTGACTCAGTAGTAATTTTTTCCTGGAATAAAAAAAAGCCAGCACCAATTATTGGGACAGTCTACACAACATATATATATGTATATAAATTAACACATATCGTCGCTTTTCGAATATTATACAAAGAGAGCAATTCCATGACAGTATTACAATCTGGCTTAACTTGACTGTCGACGGATAGCTCTCTTCATTTCGCTATTCGCAGGTTCGCAAGCTATGGGAAACTTCAGAGAAATACAGAGAATAGACAATACACGATTAAATTAGACAAAGGACAGTTAATTTTTATAGATATAGGTTAGTTTGAGCTATTTCGAATATCATATAAAGAGAGCAATTCCATGACAGTATTACATTCGTTACTGGACTGTCGACGGACAGCTCTCTTTATTCATTTATTCGCATTTTGTAATCTTTTTGTTAATCAATATACATATATACTAGGGGGACAGAGCACAAACACATTTACTCAAATATATAGGTAGGCAAGTATATGTACTCAGACGTTTGCCGCGCCGGCATGAGTACGAAAATACGTGAAAATATATGTAGTTGTATTTTCGTTATTTATTGATGCCAATTTAACAACAAACTGCGCACTTGGCAAAACATTTCAAATTGAGAACCGTTTTGTGGGTGTTCACAGTTGAAGCAAAGCGGGAGCGGGGGAAGAGAGCCAAGGGGGGGAGTACATGCTTTTTTAATGAGTGCAACGGAGGCCTAAATTCAATCGATGGCACGTGCATTCAAATGGAAATTAAATGGATTCTCTCTATCGAATGGATGAGAACATGCAAAATTAACCACCTACCCAAGTTGATCCTCAATGTTGGAGGAGCCAGGCTGCTTGTTAGCCACTGCCATCATGTCTCTAGACCCCACTCAGTTCTATTACGGTAAAACGAGTATGCGAGTATGTGTATGTATATGTATTTATGTACTTATATGCAAACCAAATCACAGTTACGTTTCTTTAGCTAACCTAGCTTTATGTCTCTTTGTGTTAATTACGTTATCACAGTTTGTTTACGCTTACAAAAAGGTCTAGAAGTTTACATCGAAAAGGCTATCGAAAGTTGTTGTTTGCTTTACTCTATTTGTTTTTTTTTTTACAATTTAGATTTGTATGCGCTTTGTTTCCCGGTGCTGTGCCGTATCGCAACGTTGAGCGTTTGTCTAGCGACTGACGGCATCCAAAAGGCGGTGCCATCATTTATTTCAAAAAATACAAAAAAAAATTACGTTGCTCCCACACACACATACACGTGCTTGCGTGCAGTATAGACACAGAAGTCATACCGCTACTAAGTTAGGGTAACAAAACGACTGATATAGAATTATAGAAAGTGACAAACAGGTACAGTTGCGACTATATAAAAAAAAACTGCCTTTGGGCATACTTTTGAAATGTAGTTTCGAAGGTTAGATAAACGTTTCCTCTCCCCGATTAACCCAGTCTCTTAGGATGCCCGGCAATACAAATGAGGCGACAGAGCGAAAACGAACCGTAGCAGAACCTAATTACATTTGCATTGTTGATGGTACTTTATATGCAAAGATATGTACATACGTATGCTAATACAAACAGAAATATATTGAAAAACAAAACAAAACGCTTTAGAAGTGGTTTTAGCTTTTGCGTTGTTTTGATTACTCAACAATTCAATTATGCGCCAAGAAATTACCGCTACATCTACAGAAATCTACCTTTGTACGTAGAATGTACAAAATGTGTTATTGTCGTGCTCGGAAAACATTAATAATAATTGCCCACAGCACGTGTTCCGTTTTTGCCAAAAATAACATATACATATAAAACCGAATCAGTATTAATTTAGCGGCTAGAAGATTTCAAAAATAAGCGATAGTGATAGCGTCGACGATAATAGAAATCGCCTATCGATGTCTGTGTGTACGTGACGTGCCGTCTGAGTCGGTCGTCATAAATGTACATAAGTATGTTCAGTTGTATAAGTGTTTACAATACAGACATAGAAATTGTACACGCACATGTATGAACATGTGTTTAGGCGCATGTACTTACATGGGGAAACGTTATAGAGATGTTTGTGTGTGTAACGGCTCACGTTTTATACCACGCATTAAAATGCGAACACAATTTATAGTAATTGGGAGCGTAAATCACGTGACAGTCCAACATTGAAATTCAAATTCAGGTTTTTGTCTGCTGTTTTTTCTTTGTCTGTAACTGTAACCAAATTCTAAGCGGACCTGTTGAAACCTTGCTGCCTACAATTTAGATAAAATTTAAGATAAGCTACGTTAGTGATTCGACTTGTCTAAACATGTCATATGATAAAATAGGGTGCAATGGAGGCTGTCAGTAAACAGTGTAAGCGCTAAGAGATAGGTAGAATTCTAGCTTAAGCAAACATGTCCCAGGATTTCAAATACTTATACAAACACAATTTAAGAGATTTAAAGCAAACCAGTCATAAAAATAAACATGGCTTTGTATTTTTTTATTGTTATTGTAGCAACAACAAAACAGAAAAGATAAGATGGCCGACAGATTTATAACATAATGATAAGATATGAACGCGAAAACGTGTAAAGTGGCATTAAAGCAGATGCAAGCAATTTCATAATGACCTTCAGTCAGTACTGAGTGGTTTCTGTATAAACCTCTTCTCTTCTGTCTCATATTAGTCAATTGACCTAATACTGAGTTGTTCAAGCAACTCTTGCCCCATGAATGTACGTAAGTGTGTGTGTGTGTGGATTTATGTATTGATGAGCATGTGTAGATGAACACCACACAATTCTTTGCGTTAGTACTTGCCCCACGGATGTGGTGCATGGTGAGTGGAATTTTCCGTTGTTTGAAAATACATACATATATGTGGCACTTGGTTGTTTATTTTGTGTGTGTGTGTTTGTGTATGCCTATGTATTGTTTTTGACGTAATAAGAGCGAACAATGGCTGCCGTTAGACCAACATATTCGCCTTCAAAACACATAGCTGCATTTTGTGGCGGAAGCTTTCAACTGGATAGCAAACAATAGCAACGAATGGCGCAGCAAACAAACCGGTCGCAGCTTCAATCTGTTCTTTGCTTATTGGGCATTATTAAGAGCTCTACAAAGCTAATAAAGACTCATCGGTGTCTGTTTATGTTTACTTTGACAGCGAGATAGCACAAGCATAGTGAAAAAACAATGACAGCGTTGCTCATCGGATACGAATTACAGATTACAGTAATAAAAAGTCAGATTGTTAGCCTCGTAATAACTGTAATTATTACCTAAGGTTCCGTTTGTTTGCTTATAACCTTCTCGAAAGTTCCCCACGTCGTACGCCACAATAATATCGTAATTGTATCTGTACTCTAAGTGCAGAAACTACAGAGAATTCCAAGAGTCAAGTGAAGGAAGTCAATTGGTTGCTTTAAATTAAACAAGAAATAATAAAATAGAGAAAAAAAAAAAACAGCTCGTTCTCACACGTACACACTCGTGAACGCACACACACATACATCATACACTACATGTACACACACACACACACCACCACACCTTTAATAGTTAGAAGGGGAATTAAAACGGCCAATTGGTCTTCCTAGGTGTAGCGTTGCCAGACTGTGCGAGCGAAATGCGTCAACAAATTAAATTGTTGCTACAAGTTCATTTCGCACAATTAAGCAATCAAGCGCTAAATGAAACGCGCATGAACAGCTAATAAATATTTATCAGTGTTCCTTTTTTCTCATATTCATCGTCTCCACTTCAGGGCTGCCTCGGGGTGACAACCACGTACATAAGGCGAACAAGATGGCTGCTACGAAGAGAAAAAACAAAATAAAATACGCAAAATAAAGTAAAAAATTATATTTCAAAAATGCATAGATAATGCACGTAGAAAGAATATTTTTTGAAATCAATTAATTACTTTACCATTACGAACCATTTTCGCAGTTCTCTCTTTTCTTTGTTTGGTTATGTGTACTCTCACACGCACACATGTGCAATGTATTACATATATATGTACATACAAGTGCATATGTTTTACGTATGTATGTACGCATGTACCTCGTCCGTGTCTTATTATTACTGTTACACCACCAGCACCGACACTAAATTTGTTAGCAGGTTACACTAAAACTATTGCACTACAAACAACTTGCCATGTATTTATTGGCAATCAACAACTACATAATTTATATGCCACCAATTGGAAATGGGACCGAATTATAACGGTACCCATTGCACTTTTTTCCATTCTCTTTCTTCTTTCTTCACTACAAAATCGATAATTTCACTTTATAAATGGTACCTTGGAACCATTACTTACAGTTTATTATTCATGTTTGATGGCATTTTTACACTTAATGGTTGCAACTTAACGCACAAAGAAACAAAAATTGGGTTTAAATAGACAAAAACTCTGCTGGCTTAGCGAAAAGCGTTTACAAGAACTCTGCACTTGCGATCTATATAGTTCGACTGCTGAATTGAATCTGATTTATATGAAATTCAGAACAATACACGAAACATACGATTAAGCTCGAACAATCGTTTAGAGATGACATGACATGGGCGATATATCATATCACAGGTATATTTCAGTGATATTTTAAAATAGAGGTGACAGTATAGATAAAAATTGATAGAAAAAACATCTGTAGGAAATTATTTGCGTTTGAAATGATATCGCTCGATTAGATTTTTCACTACTATTGGATTTGTAAAAGTATTAACATTTTACTTAGTTTTTACTTATCGAAATTGTGGCCGCCAGTTATCGATTACATTCCGGTGCTTAAGCCTATAGCGATTGTAAATTTAGTGTCATCTGCAGCTTTGCCCGTCAATTTTGTGCGTTGCGATTCGGAAAAAGCAAATTTAATCTTTGAAGAACGCTTAAATCCGTAATTGTTTTAAATAAAAAACCATGAGCGGCTTTCCAGGAACGTTCGCCTTCGACGAATATGGTCGGCCTTTCATCATTCTCCGCGACCAGGAGCAACAGAAGCGCATTACTGGAACAGATGCCATTAAGGTAAATGAAAATATCTGTTTTTTCTGATAATATAAAGGATATGCATGCCCATGTACTGTGAATATATGGTTTAAGAACATCCAAGAACACTATCGCCAATATAAAGTTTCATAGTTTTAAAAACAATGACGCATCGTCTACCGAATGTTCCAGATGTTCTTTACTGCCGGCATTTGCTATAGAAGAAATATGAGGCGAATTTATAAACTACAAATATATAAAAATAGGTTTATAATTAATAAATAATTGGCTGCATTTCATCATTTACCAAGTAAAACAAAGTTACAACTATTTGCTACACAGCTGTGACGTCAGTTTTACATTTTTGAGGTTAAAACGCCGCACAGATGTTCACCACCGCCTGCCGGCTGAGTCACGCGCACTACCGAAATGCTTTTAACTTATAGAATATTATGTTTGTTTTTGTAGACGCACATTATGGCGGCACGCCAGATTGCCTCGACGTTGAAGACGTCGCTGGGACCTAAAGGTCTGGACAAGATCATGGTTAGTCCCGATGGCGATGTGACGGTGACTAATGATGGGGCTACCATCATGAAGCTCATGGAAGTCGAACATGAGATTGCCAAGTTGATGGTTCAGCTGTCGCAGTCGCAGGACGACGAAATTGGCGATGGTACCACCGGAGTTGTTGTCTTGGCTGGCGCTTTGCTGGAACAGGCAGAGAACTTGATCGATCGTGGTATTCACCCCATTCGTATTGCTGATGGCTTTGAGCTGGCTGCCCAGTGCGCTATTAAGCAGCTGGACTTGATTGCTCAACCTTTTCCCGTCGACCCCAACAACAAGGAGCCGCTCGTTCAGATTGCAATGACGACCTTGGGCAGCAAGATTGTAAACAAATGCCATCGCCAGATGGCTGAAATGGCCGTCGATGCTGTGCTCAATGTGGCCGACATTGAAAAGAAGGATGTCAATTTCGAGCTAATCAAAATTGAGACTAAAGTTGGAGGACGTATGGAAGATTCCATGCTCGTCAAGGGTGTCATTGTGGACAAGACATTGAGTCACTCCCAAATGCCCAAGGAGCTGAGAAATGTTAAACTGGCTATTCTTACCTGCCCATTTGAGCCGCCAAAGCCTAAGACCAAGCATAAGTTGGATGTTACCTCTGCTGAGGATTACAGAGCTCTTCGCGAATACGAGCAGGAGAAGTTCACCCAGATGGTCAAGCAGGTGAAGGATGCTGGTGCCACGCTAGCTATCTGTCAGTGGGGCTTCGATGATGAGGCCAATCATTTGCTGCTGCAGCAGGATCTGCCCGCCGTCCGTTGGGTCGGTGGTCCCGAGATTGAGCTGATTGCCATTGCCACAGGTGGTCGCATCGTACCACGTTTCGAGGAGTTGACACCCGAGAAACTGGGCTCTGCTGGTCTCGTCCGTGAGATGGGTAAGTCATATATAATTTATACTTTAAAACTGAAGTAATTCAATTGTTCGTTTCCTGCAGCTTTTGGTACGTCCAAGGACAAAATGCTGGTCATCGAGGAGTGCAAGAACTCCAAGGCTGTTACTATTTTCTTGCGTGGAGGTAATGCTATGATCATTGCCGAAGCCAAGCGCTCCATACACGATGCCATCTGTGTGGTCCGTTCCCTGGTAAAGGACTCGCGTATTGTTTATGGTGGTGGCGCTGCTGAGATCAGCTGCTCCCTAGCTGTGGCTAAGGAGGCCGATCAGCTGTCCACTCTGGAACAGTATGCATTCCGTTCTTTCGCCGTCGCCCTGGAGAGCATTCCCCTGGCTCTGGCCGAGAACAGTGGCCTGCATCCAATTGAAACTCTGTCTGAGCTCAAGGCCAGCCAAGTGGCTGAGAACAAGCCCAGCTTGGGTGTGGATTGCATGCTGACTGGTGAATCGGACATGAAGAATCACAATGTTGTCGAGTCTCTGCACTCCAAGAAGCAACAGATTCTCCTCTCCACGCAGCTGGTCAAGATGATACTCAAGATCGATGATGTGCGCTCCAAGAATAACGGAATGTAAACAATAAACACACGTACACAAAATACATCTAACATCAGCACACACACACACCCACAAATACATCCTTCGCTTTGCTACGCTCACAGCTCCTCCATATACACCTATATATTTGTATATCTCTGTATTAATTGTTTACTTTTATTAATCAACGCAATTCTTTGAAAAAGAACAAAAACCTTTGAAAAAGAAACCAAATTCAACAAACAACTAAGCGGAGCCAACTAAGAAACAGTTGCGTTCATATATAATAAAATTTACTAAAAACTCTATATCTTAAATGTTATACTTTCTTTCCGTTTATGCTCGTGAGTTGTTGTCTGTTGATCTGATCGAAGAAGAGGAGACCGGCTGCACGCTCCACTGTCTCTGGTGGCACTTGGAACACACTTATTGGGGTGTCATTGCTGATAACTTTGTTGGGCATCACATATGCCTCCATGTGCAGCTTGTGATCGGCCGCCTCGCTGACAACTACCTTGTAGAAGTGGGTGGGTACGGCTACTGTATTGGAACCAATAACCTCGTACTTCACGTACATCTTGCCGTCGTCCTCCTTGTGAGGCAAATACAATGGACCCGTACAGACGTAGACATTTTGGTAGATTTTCGTCAGACTGCGACAATGTGTCTCGAGTGTGTTCCAGGCATCACGATTGAATCCCTGACCAACCTGAGGTGCCATATTTGAGAGCAGGAAGGTGTCATCGCAATGCTTTTGATGCAGTCGGTGATTACCCGCCGCAGCCATGTGACCACGATCATAGCCCGAACGCCGGTAGTCGGTGTTCTGGGCACGGAAGAACGGATGTATACTTTCATCGGGCTTGAAGTCAGACTTGGTACGGTCCACAGCATCATTCTTGGCCACCGACGCGGCTGTTAGGTGCTCGAACACCCAGTGGGGAATACGATTACGTCTGTCATAGGATAACACATAATCCGACTGTGAACGCACGTGATCCAGTCCAGGAAATCCGTATTTCATGATTTGTGAAATCCGGGATGGTGTTGCAGCCAGATTCGTCTCGTTGGCAGGTATCAGTGCGGCCGCGGAGACAGTGCCAAATGTCGGCAGTCCGGGCAAGCAATTAAGTTTTTCTTGCAGGCGTCCATCGCTGCTGTTCTGACGGCGTTCTGTGTATGTGCCCAAATAAAAAGCACCCAAAGCTGTTGCGCCAATTGCAACGAGGCTGTTTAGTTTCAGGCCACTCATTTTTATACTAAGTTTTATTAATAATATTTACAAAAACACGCCGTATGGCTATTGCACAATGAGCTCGCTACCAGCTGGCAGCTATTCAAATGCCAGTGTGACCAGTTAGATGTAGATGCATAAAATATCTATATCGATAACGCGGGTTGAAGTATCGATAGTTTGGCCATAGCTGACAAAAGCTGCGTCCCCTAAACGGATATAAAAGGAACTCGCAGAGAACAAAGTTGAGAATAAAATTATATATAATTATATTATATTCTATATAAGTAAGTAGTAATATATAAAATTAAATAAGTAAACGTTATTAAATGAAACATTATTTCAGTTAGAATACCATCGAATTACAACCGCTCGGCAGTTAACTAGGTTTTATTATAATGCGAACATATCTATATACTTACATACATTCATACGACATATGTATGTATGTATGTCCGACACATATAAGGTACGTACAGATTAAACTTAAAGTCACAAACAAGATTTATCGTCAGCACGAAACTGTGATTAACGTTAAAAACTTGGTCATTTTAAATTAATAAGTTAATTGGTTTTTATTTTGATTTTGACGGAAAATTGCATCCAATCTCATTGAAAATCACAACGACATATTGCAACTTGTCGCAATAGACAAACCGGTGAGAACGCTTTTTCGTCATTGTTACGAGAACACGGTTAAGATCTAAGTGGGATTTGGGCATTCTTCACTTGCCTGGGGGCATCTTATAATTACTGGAAAATCTGATAATGGGAACTACTTAATACGCTCTTGCGTGATGCTAACACGTCTCCTTGTTACAATCCACAAAATTACTAAACTCCGTGGCATTTGGGGGACCCTCACTATACAGATACGTGACCGGCCAGAGCCGTGCGGCAGCAAAGTCACTGAGACTCTGCAGGCCTCCGGGTCGAGGTGGATGCTGCGTGTATTCACTGCTCGCCGCAGTCGCTTGCTGATGCTTCTGTTTCTGCTTGGAGCTGGCCAGGCCCAGGCTCGAGTGTGTTGCCGGCTTTGTGCTGTTGTTGCCTGGATAGTAGCGGTCGCTGCACTTGCGCCACTGATCAGCCTCATCGCCCACAAAGCACCTGCCAAAACATCAATTGGTTAGCCATAGATCACATATAAGCTGTAAAATTCTTACCAGGGATACTCAAAGCCGCGACTGTAGCCACAGGGATGATCCGCCTTGCAGCAGTAATCCCAGGAGCCAACCTCAGCGCCATCAGTCTCACAGGAATAGAAACCAGTAATCAGATTCTTCTCGCAGGGACTATTCCGTCGACAGGGTTTGCCGGAAACCGTATAGTGGCGCCAGGCTACGTCGCCTTCGATGCGTTTTGATGCGAATGAAAAGTTAATTTACGGTTTTCACAATAAAACTTGGGACTTGCTAGGCATGCGCAATTTACAGAACAATGGGTTAGTAGTTCAGGGATAAGTACTTGGATTCGTCTTTTGAGGTTACTTTGAGGTACTGTTCATAGTAGTGGACGTTATTTACATTCTCCGCCGTTACAAGCTAGTTACATATAGTTTTAATTCTAGGTTGGGTTATAGACAGTTGGATTGGACTGGGACTTGTTGGCCGCTGGTTATTTACACATAGATGGACGTGCAACAGGTTAAGATAGTCAGTTTACCAGGTTCCCGGAATATGTCCATTCGCCGATCGTTGTTAACCCGCGAGCCGCCAATCGTATTGACCTTGTCGCGACATGTCCAATCGAAGGGATTCCAGGCGAACAGCCAGTAATCCCGCTCCTTGGTGTGCGTATAGTGCACATCAAGCTTGAGCTCCGTCTGATCCAGATCAGACATCTCGCAGTTAAAGGAACTCTCATGGGAACTGCAAGGAAGTTTCTCAGTTGGTAAATGATGCAGATGCTCCTGGAGCACTTACCCATAGCTAAAGGCATAGCACTTGAAGGGCGTGGTTTCCCGGAAGCGTATGCACTCCTTCTTGCAGGCCATTTCCGATGGCGCGGAGATCACCTTTTTAATCGCAGGCGGCAGTAGTCGGGCCGGCGAGCCATATCCCAGATAACATACTAAAGGAATCATTGTTAGATCTTCCATATGTGGATCCATGTCAACTACTTACGTTTCTTGTGCTTCTCATCGACGATGGGCTGTATTTCGCAGCCATGTCCGTAGCTGGCGCGCTCGAAGATATCAAACGCCGCGTCCAGAATGAGATGACGCTCCTTGTCCATGTCCCTGACGGGCCAGTCACTCAGCTGGCAGTTGTCTATGACGCCCGCATGACGCTGCTGTCCATAGCGGAAGGCAAAGGCGCGGCAGGTGAACTTGGTCGAGCGGATGCACTCCATCTCGCACTCGCCCACTGTGCGCACGGTGAGCGAGTCGCGTACAATGGACTTGAAGAATCTGGTGGCATCAATGGCGCGGAAGAAGCACTCTGAAAAGATCAAAGGATTAGACCAATAGAATATATCGATTCTAGTATAAACTTACGCGCATTCCTTGGATCGGAGAGTGCGGTGCTGGGCCCATCGCTGCGACGTGGCGGCTGCCTGCAGACATCCATGTCATCAGCCATGGAGTAGATGTCGTAGTCCCGATCCGGCTCAATATCCACATAGTAGTCAAGCATATTGACGGGCCTGTCGCAGAGCATGCAGTTGTCCCGTCCCGCCTGGTTGTAGCGATAGCTGAAGGTGTGGCAGTTGAAACTGGGTCGACTGGTCAACTGATCCGAGCACAGACGCTCGCATTCCGTCAGTGTGGGCACATTGAAGGCATGCTTCACGGCTGTCTTGTGCAGCCGGAAACCTTCGCTGGTCTTTGCCGAGCATTCTAAGAGGGAGGAAGAGTTCTCAGTTGGATCCGATTGTGCTAACTAAATGCTTACCATCTGGTCCGGGTCTCCGGGTCCACTGCTGCCTGTAGTCGTTTCTTATGCGCGGATACTCATGGTCGTAGCTGGAGCCGGGATAGCGTAGGACCGCGTTGGACTCACGTGGTGGCTCCCTGTGCGGTGTGCCTAGCTCGAAGTAGTTAAAGTCGTGCTGATCCTTGCGACGCTGCGACTCGGTCATGCTCCAATGGGCGGAGCTGTGCTTCGTATTACTTCCTCCGTAGCTGCCACCATAGCTGCCCCAGTTCTCCTCAGCTCCAATCAGATACGGCACAAACTTATTGGGCTTCTTATAAGCTACGCTGCCAGGACCCGGACCGGGTCCGTCGCGATCGAGGTAGTTGTGGGCAGGACCCGTGGCTGGCGGTCCGGGTGCTGGCGCTGGTCGACTAGGCTCATGTGGGCGATAGGGCGAGTAGTCCTGCTCCGGCCGATAGGATGGCCTGTACTTGTCTATGCGATCGGTTTCCGGCCGGGGCGGTCTGTAGGCGGAGCTGTCATAGCCCGAGCTGCTGGGCAGCGCTTCCCAGCGATCGGGTCTGTAGTGGGCAGGCCGCTCGGGACGTGTGAAGTCATGACGATCTATGTAGTCGGGACGGGAGCCGGAGTGATCCCCGTAGCTGCTGGGTGGCGTGTGACCAAAGTAGCCGGAGCTAGAGCCATGCGAGGAGAACTCGTACGAAGAGCCGGAGGAGGATGAGGATGAATGTGAGCCGTGATACTCCGAGGAGAACGGACGATGCTCGTAGGAACTGCCTGGTGGCGGTCCAGATGGACCGCGATAGTGATCCACAGCTGTGCTGCTGTGTGCTGGCGGTGGTGGTCCCGGACGATAGTGATCACGATCCCGATCCCTATCGATTCTATCCGCGCCATAGCCGCTGCCGCCGCTACTGTGAGCAGGTCCATAGCTGCCAGCTCCGCTGCTGCTGGGCTTGAAGTAAATGGGATTGCTGCTGATGGGACCCTTGGAACAGTCCTGGCAGGCATTGCGACGACAGCTGCTCGGAGCATTGCGATCCCGCTCGTAGTAGTCATAGTCCGGATGCCTTAGGAGATTCGAGTCGCGACGATTGGCACTCGAGTAGAGATCCATTTGGGCCAGGGGTATCTCGATGAGCTCGCAGTCACCCTGACCATGTCCGGATGGATCCAGGCGATAGTTGAAGCCCTCGCACATGAATCGCTTCTCATGGCCGCACTCCCGCATGCACTCCTCAACCCGCTCGCAGGAGATGGAGCGACGCACCCAATGCGGCGCTATGCGCTTACCGGCCAGCACACGCCGGAAACAGGCTGCAATGCACAACAACAAGATGAAGATGCAGAAATGCAGAAGACAAGCTGAAGATGTGCGGCATGTTGGCGCAATCGAAGCAATCGAAGCAATCGCCTCCGTTTCTTGGCTCTGGCCGCCACCCGAAAACCAACAAACAAAAAAAGAAAAATAATACAGCACAGAGACAGACACAGAAGTCAGTGAAGCGTTCGAAACGCGCGGCCAGAACCCAAGATCGGGGGCTTCATGTTGCTTCATGTTTTTGTTTTCTTGCCGTCACATCCGCTGCTGCTGTAAATTATGTTCGAGTCATGTTTTTGCGACGCCACCACTTGGTGGCACCCACCTGTCGCCCGCCCCCGCAGCGATACAGGGCTGCCGCTCAGCCTTCGCGTAGATAATCTCTGGAAAATTGCTTGCGGGGAGATGGGAGGGAGGAGTCGCAGGTAGTTCTTTTTGCTCGGAAAATTATGCAAATTACGTTAAGTACGCACGAAAGATGAGAGTTCCAGTGCATTGACCGAGTTATGACTCTTGCTGGCAACCCCAATTCCCAGCTAGCTTCACTCTTACCTTTCGCATCCTCCACAATGATAATTGTGCTGCTGATGTCGCTGCTGCCGCCACCGCCGCTGCTGCTGCTGCTGTGGCGCGTAGGACTCACAAATTTGGCGCTGCTGCCATTGTTGCCACACAAAAGAAGCAGCAACAGTGGCAGCTGGAGAACAGTTTGCAGCCGCATTGAAGCGCGCTCAGCGAAGCACTAAATCCGAAATAATAACTAATTATATTTATATAATCGCGTTCGCTTTTTATTCTAACTATTTGTGTTGGATTTTTACTTTTATTTTAATTTTATTCAATGGTTACGTAAGCGCAGCAGATCACAAACAAATTTCGAATGTCAAACGTAGACACGAACGCAGGCGCAGCAGCCATAGAACCCACCCACACACACACACACACAGGATATACACGTATCTGACTATTTCCGACTGTTTCCGGCGTATTGCGACGCGCTGCGTTGGCGTTTCTAATGGCGAATGAGCAGCTTCTGTGGTCAAGCTTGCGGTTTTATACGATATTTGAATGCTGCGCGCGCGATGATTCGCCAGAAGCTTTTTTTGACAAGGGCGAGAGCTTTTTCTGCGGCCTTCTCTCTCTGTTTTCATCATATCTCTATCTCTATCTCTTTCTATATACTTGGCTTGTTATTGAAGCTGCCAACGGGGCGTCTGTGGGCGTCTTTGTTCAAGCCTTGAATTGCGTTTTTAATGAGAATTTTTTATTTAGTTTTTTGGCTAGAAGATGGCTTATCTTGTGCCTCAGATGAAATTACGGGGGCAGCACTTCGGGCAAAGATACTTTAACCTATAGCTGTGAGCTGCATAAGGCTAGCCAAGCGTGAACTGACGTCACCCAAGGATACCAGAGAGATCAGAATAGCAACGGGTTTATCAGATGAGACAATAAATCAAAACATGGAAATGTCTATAAAATATGAGCTGGGAGCGGGAAAGTAGCATATATAGAAGTGTTCTGGAAGTATATACCATATACTGGTACTATGTGTCGTATACTTTATAAATGATCTAAGCGGGAGGAGAGGCAAATTACATTCATTTTAGCTTTATCTGAACTTTCTTGGTGTGAAAGCCCAAACCCTAAATCATAAAACAATTAAGTATTCACTTTAGAAGATCTTTTTAGTCTCGCTTTAGGGCTTACCAATTCGACTTATAAGATCTGCTCAGCCTTATCTATATTATGTATATATAATTATAGGAACTTTTAAGCTTTCCCTACAGTTTATTTATTCGCCTTATAAGACCTGCTCAGCTTTCTTGAGGGTTTGCTTATTCGAATTATAAGATCTCTAAAGCTTTCCTTAGACTTCGATTTATAATATTTATAAGATCTATTAAGTTTTTCGTGGGTTTACCTATTCGGTGTATAAGATCTATTTAACTTTTCTTGGGGTTTACCTATTCTATGCATAAGATCTCTGGAGTTATCTTTAGAGTTTACCTTTTCCATTTATAAGACTTATTTAGCTTCCCTTAGAGCTTCCCTATTCGGTTTATAAGATCTGCTCAGCTTTCCTTATAGTTTACCTATTGGATTTCTAAGATCTTCCCCAGCTTGTGTTAGAGCTTACCTATTCGATTTATAAGCTCTTTTTAGCTTTGCTTGGGGCTTACCTATTGGACTTATAAAATCTTCTTAATTTTTCTTAGTGCTTACCTATTCGATTTATAAGATGTTCTCAGCTTGTTGAAGGGTTTACCTATTCGATTAAAAAGGTGTTTTAAACTTAGCTTAGAGTTTAGCTTTTCAATTTAGAAGATCTCTAAAGTTTACCTCTTCAATCTATAAGAATTTTTCAGCTTTGCTTCAAACAATGCAAACTTCAGGCGAAGTTCGTTGTCTAAGTCTTTTGTTTTAGTTGCTGCTATCTCTGTCCCTCTCTAGCAACGTTCTTATAACCTGCATAACTCATATTTGCAACGTTTTTACTGGTCAAATTCAATCACATTGATCATCATCACCACCCGCCCAGCTACTGCCACATGCAACGCACAACAACACACAGAATGCAAAGAAGAAGCAGCAGAAAAACAGCAGACAAGCTGAGCGCATTTCCGTTTCTTAATCAATGTCAGCGGTGTCATTTCAATGGCCGCATACGGCTGGGTTTTTGTGCACTGCAGAGATTTGCATACAATGCAGCCTTTCGGGGCGCTCGTTCAAGTGCACTTCTGCTCTTGCACAACTCCAGCAAAAGCCCCAAAAAAACCAAAACCAGAGACTTGGACATGGAGTATGCTTCCGCTACGACAAAACACGTAATCATATCATGTCTTGAGGTCTAAGATCTGCTTGGAGTTCTGTCCCACGCCTAACTAACTAATAAGCTCAAACTAACTAAATCTAACGCGCACGCAGAGCAGGTGTACTATTAATTACGCGGAGCTGTCAGTTGGTAACGAGCATTTGAACTTGGCTTATGTCACCTCATCAAGCCCAAGAGTTCATGTACTTCGTCACACTCGAGGGCTCCAAAAGGAAGTTGGGGTACAAATTGCTCTTTGATGAGTTGGCAACATTTTTTTTAGAATTGTTATAAATCTTTTGCATTTGACAACCGGACAGATTCTCTAAGCTTTGAGCACTATGTTGACATCATAGTATCTGGCATCGTTGACTGATCCAATCCAAAAGCCATCGATAACCCACTTGGGTCACATTTTTGCACAGTTTTCATTCGTTTTTTTGTCTCGTTTTTGTTCCATGCACCATGAGCTTTAGTATGGAAATGTTTTTTGGGGTTACATGCAACCAGTGTCCACCCACTCGCTTTATGTTTGGCTAATGGATTTTAGTTTTGTTACACTGAATAAAAGCCAGCCAAATGTGGGTCAACTGCGTCTCTGCGCCGCCGCCTGCCCCACGGCTGGTAATGAGTTTTAATTGTGCTCAATGTTAATTCTAGATTTTAGTTGGTTACGTTCCAAGCCCGACCAAACCCTCCACTGCCAGTTAGCTGGGCGCGAATCCAAATGTTAAGGTCTATAAAGATTTAGCGACTTACCATTCAACTCATCCATGGGATATCGATCGCGATCACGATCTCTGTCCCCAGGCATTGGACGTTCTGTAAATTATTGCAAGAGATTAGTTGGGCGCATTTTTGACTCCTCGAGTGACTTACTTTTGTTGCCGTTCATGTAATCCTCCGGGTTGAAGTAGGTGGAGATGGTCTTGTCATCATCGTAGCCATTGTAGCCATCGGGTCGCATAACGCTGCCATTGCGACGCACATACTCATCCCTGGGCGGAGGTGGTGGTCTATCGTAGACAGGTGGGCCTGCTGAGGAGCTGGGCCCAGGTCCGTAGCCGCCATCATGTGGCACATGCTGTGGTGGATCGGGTCGATTGGTATAGTCTGGTCGTGGCTCACGATGTCCGTCGTAGCTGGGTGTGGGCCTTGGGCCATAGGAAGGCGGTGTGGACATGTCGTAGGGTCGCGCAGGAGAAGGACGTGGGTACTCGGGTCGATCACTGCCGTATTCCGGCCTAGGCGCATAGCTGGGACGCTCAGCTGAAGATGGACGCAATGTGGTGGGTGCATAACGCTCCGGCGTGCCGTAGCTATAGCCATTGCCATAGCCCAAGCCAAAGATGGGACGTGGCGGGCCATGCGGCGTTGGACGAATAACATTGTCATCCTGCGGCCCATATGAAGGCCTGTAGCGATCGTCCACTTCGGGCACATTGGCTGCATAGCCGCCGGGTATATAGGCATCCTGGTTGGGCGCCGGATAGTTGTGCTCGTAGAGCGTGGGATACTTGTACAGTGGATAGATCTCGTGGGAGAAGTACAAGCGATCGCCGACACCCGGCGGCGGCGGCTGGGAGGGACCTGTGGGCAGTGGCGGTTGGGGGTAGTTGGTGTTCGGTGTGGGATTCACAGCCAGCACTGGGGTGTTGCCCGCATCCAGCGGTCGATTGGGCAGATTCACTGGCGTTACGCCCGTGCTGATGGGACTCGGCGCCCCATCGAGCGGCCCAATCGAATTGTCGCTCAAATCAAAGCAATTCGTTTTGCGCGTGTACAAATCGAAGTCGGGATCGAAAATGATGCCGCTTGGCCGCCCACCGCCTCCTCCGCTGCCATACTGTTCCGATGACAACTGACATGTGCCGTTTCCGCGTCGATGCACACTGCAAATGGGCAAGAGCCAAATCGTTGCTGTTGGGTAATCGCAATCGCAATTGCAATTCCATTGGAGACTCACCCGAACGAGATGGCCTGACATCTCTCGCCCGCCTGCAGGCACTTCTCCTTGCACATCTTCAGCGAGTTGGTGTCTTCGGTGCGGAAGGTCTTCTCAAATGGCAGCATTGCCTCCAGTGCGATCCGCTCGAAGCAGTCTGCCAAACAAATCAATGCAAATCGCAATAAAATCAACTCCGAAATTGCCAAACTCCGAAATTGGCCAAAAGTTCACTCTTAGCTAATGGCCAGCGCCTCCAAAACTAAACACATGGGCGTGGCAGCTGAACAGCGTGCGATGGCGTCATCATCAGCTACACTTGCACTTTCAAGGCCACGCTGCTCCACTCTGCTGTACGGTAGGTTAGTTTTATTGGCTCCCCCAATTGTCTCCCAGTGATTGTTCAACATTTTTGCGACGCTTTGTTCTCTATTCAAATTAGAATTTTATTTGGTTTGCGTGCCGCGTGGACGCAGTTGACTGCCATTAACCCATGTGTGGCCAATAGCACCTATGCATATGTCCCCAGCACAACAAATATTCCACATATATTCAACTCATGAATAATTCAAAAAGGTCAAATGCAACAAAACAAGAACTTTATGCTGGGCTTCTGCTTTAATGCTCTGTACTTTCAGTACAATAAACCCCAAAATAAGTTTTAGGCGGATTCTGTGGAAAGAACTATATATATATATCGTATATATATGTGTCTGTATATGTTATATAGAGCGTTTATAGGCTTTGGCTGTGTCTATAGGGGTTCCATGGTGAGTCCTATTGGAGATCAAATTACTTTTGGGGTCATCTCTTTGACTCTTTGAGCAATTGTTTTCATCATTTCAGCTGATCTTGATATCTAACCACTTCCAGAGCTGCTTGTAACTATTATAATGATCTGCTTTATCCTTCCAATAAGTCGGCTATAAGCGATCTATATATGCTACCCAACATTCCCTTTAACTTCATAGATTTCATATTGTCTATCAGCCACATTAAGTTGAGGGCTTAAGGTTAAGCATCTCAGGCTTAGAACCCACTTGATCTATGCCTGGTTTGCCACTTCGAATCAGTGATGCCAATTCAGCTTTTTTCCAGATAGCTTTGGCTGAAAATCTGACCTTTTTTTAGATTCAATTTACTTTCTTAAACAAATCGTCTCATTTTCGGTTGATCGTGCTCTGGGAGCCAAAAGGGATTCTAGGGGAAAGAAGACCCTTTTGAGCTTTACTTTCCAATGCTTATTTTGGAACCTTTTTGAAACTGGAAACGATAGAAAGTCGAAACAAGCTTCAAAGTACGCCAAGATTACCCTCTAAACATGTGAGAATGTTGAAAAAATGTCTAAAATTTGTTCCAAAACAAAAACATAGAGAGACTCTGCTGGAAATACGGATATACTTGTATATATTTTATACTATAAAGATTCGGAAAGCGTCGTCAGAAATCTTGTTGCCATTCATATAAATTGCCTGGCAGATACTTAAAGTTAATAGACAACAAGGCGACATACGATAAAAAGGAATAGGCCGATGAAAAAATCATCAAAGATGCCTTCAAATACCTTTTAAATTATATAAAAATAAGTTTAAGTTTTTCTTTGATAGATCTTTCCGGAAAATAGTTGGCATCACTGCTTGGAAGACTCATCATATTCCTACCTAAACTCGCTCTATACCATATAGAATTAGAACTATCGTTGAACTATCGCAAGCAAACGATATCTAAGAGCTTCAATTCCTTCCTATATACTTCCTAGCTAGCACTTCTACTTTAATGGCTTACACCATGCTAAGACTTAGACCTTGATGTCTGCAGCTTTATATAGACCAGAATGAAACTGAAGAAATCTTTAGCTGAAATCTTTGCTTTTGCCTTCATCATTTTGCTAATTATAACCGTTAATTATCTGTGCGATTATAATATACGCGAGCAATCGCCTTAAAAGATCTTGAGAAAACATAATTATTTTTTATGTCGTAAGAGATTTGTCTCTTCAGTCTTGTATTCCGTCATCTCAGATGGAAGCACTTACCATTTCGTGCTGAGACCAGCTGATTATCCACTGTGAGCGCTGCTGGCTGATCCCAGAGCAACTGGAGCATCCAGAGCAGCAGCAGGTAATGCTGTCTGAACTTAGTTCTTAGCAACTGGCACATAATGATTTTCTTTTTTTATGATAATTTTCAACAATTTTCAACAATTTTCTTCAAGTTTTCCTCTTTTAGTTTGTCACTTGGTCACTTCCTTTGGCATTATTATAGAGATTCGGAGCTGGAGCGTGTTGGACTGTGCGGATCGACCGGAGGTTGGGAACTGAAAGATAGCGCAGAGCGCGAGACTCGTAGAAACCTTCTTTTCTTTTCTCTTTTCTTTTCTTTTGTTTCGGCTCTTTCTTTCTTCTTTCTTCTACGTTCGCGTGCCAATGTGGAGCTTCATCTTCTGTTTCTTTCTCTGTCTCAGTTTGTGGCTTTCGCGTTACGTTTCGCTACTTTTCACATTCTTTTCACCGTTAATTATATTGCCAAAATATGCAGATCGTTAAAGATGAGAGATGTGGGATCGCTTATTTATGGGTTCTCAGATTAACAAATCTGTGTGTGCGTGTGTGATGTCATTAACCTGGCTTAAAGCCAGCCTCAGCTTCCTAGAGGAAGAGCAGTTCTGTCGCCTATGACCTTTCGACCGAAGTTTTCGGCCAGTTTGCAATTAAAAATTCTGAATGACAAAGTGCTCAGCAATGCGTAAATACAATTGCCATCATTGCCGTCTCAGTTGGCCAAATGTAAAGCCGAAAGCCAAAAATATCAAACAGTCGAAACACAACAAAAACAATCAAAAACGTTAAAACTTTAATTGTTCGAAAGAGGTGGAAAAAAAAACGGCAATTAATTTATTATGACAGCTTGAGAAGCAAAATATTGTTGCGAAAAATAATGGAATAATAAATTGAAAGCCACTCAGCAGCATTAGGGGTATTCCAGTTGTCTTATTTGCTTAAGAAATTTCACTTGATTATTCAGTTCTGGGGCAGCTCTTGAGCCGCTGAGCGCCTTTACGCTTGACGTCGGCTCAGCGCGAGTCGAAGAAATGTTGCAAAACTAACGGTACAATTTGTTTATGAAGCTTCCGTTGCGCTTTGACACTTGGCGCTAATGACAACACACACACACACACACACACACCTGTACTATACACACCCACATGCACTGCTAAACAAATTTCTAAATGCAACGCAATTTGTGTATTTGTTTTCTTTTCTTTTACTTTTTATTTTTATTTCTGATTTTGATTTAGATTTTTATTTTTATTTTGATTTTGATTTTTTTGCAAGCCGCTTTCTCGCTTCGTTTCGCTGCGACTGAAACTCGAACTGCGATCCGCACTCGCTAAACAATTGAAACTGAATAAAAATTCTGATTTAGTTGTATTCGAAACTCATCGGATGAGCAGCAAGCAGCGCTGCCTGCAGAGACAGCAGCAGCAGCAGTGGCAGAGGCAGCGGCAGCGGCAGAGACAGCGGCAGCAACATCAATAAAGCATCGCACTCTTTTGTTGTTATTGTTATTGTTGTTGCTGTAAGAGTTTACGGCGTTTAGATTTGAACTCAGGTGAAGTTGCTTTGGCGACTGCGACGTTAGACGGCAGGCGGGAGGCGGGGGAACGTCGCTTGAGGCACTGAAGTTTGGCGCTATAGATGATCATTATCATCATTAGCATTAACCCGCTGCGCCTACTTGACTTGGGCTTAGCCTGGCAGCGGGTTTAAGGGGGGAGGGGACCTGGTGCGGCCTGGCGCTTGCCTTGACGACGCCAGCGTCGCCTCTTCGCCTGCCGCCATTTCCTCTAATAGCCGGCAATGACTCACGAAAATTGTGAACACAAACAAAATTGTAACAAGAAAGTTCGCACTGTGCAGCAGGTCGCAGCTTGGATACTCTATGAAACGAGGCTGATTATCATATATTTACATAATGATAGAAATATATTGGCTAAGTTCCCTCCAGACTTGAAGTTCTCTGTATATAGGATATATATACCTCTTCTTTTGATCAACTAGTCCTTGTCAGGCTCTCAGTTTCCTCCACACTTCATATCCCCTATATAAAGGGCATATATGTACCTCTTCTTTTGATCAAGTATGTATATATATATAGCTCTATATTGGCGATATTCCCTCCAGTCCTCTCTATAGGGTATACATATACATTCCTCTCCCTTTGACCAAGTATTCCTTGCCAAGCTCAAAGTTCCCTCCAGACTTGATATCTTTTATATATAGGATATATATTATAGACCTTTTCTTTTCACCAAGTATTGCTTACATCGGTCAAAGTTCGCTCCAGACTCGATGTCCCCTATATAAAGGGCATATATGTACCTCTTCTTTTGATCAAGTATGTATATATATATACCTCTATATTGGCGATATTCCCTCCAATCCTCTCTATAGGGTATACATATATATTCCTCTCCCTTTGACCAAGTATTCCTTGCCAAGCTCAAAGTTCCCTCCAGACTTGATATCTTTTATATACCTCTTCTTTTGATCAAGTATATATATATATATTTATATATAGGGTATACATATACTTTTCATCAAGAATTGCTTGCCAAGCTCAAAGTTCCCTTCAGCCTCGATGTCCTTTGTATATAGGATATATATTATATACCTTTTCTTTTCATCAAGCATTCCTTACATCGCTCAAAGTTCGCTCCAGACTCGATGTCCTCTATATAATATGTACCTCTTCTTTTGATCAAGTATATATATATATATATAGGGTATATAAACAGCTCTGTATCGGCATAATTGCCTTTAGACTCGATGTCCTCTATATATAGAGTATATATAGAGTATACCTCTACTTTAGATCAAGTATTCTTCTTTCAACCTCAAAGTTTAGTCCTGTCTCGGATATAGAGTATGTCTTCTGTAAATGAGGTACATATATCCTTCCTTCCCTACTTTGTAGGCTCAATGTCGGTTCTGAAATTGCAATTGAAATATTCGATTAGAATCTTAAATACATTTTATACATTATTCAAATGGAACAGATCAAAGTTAATAGTAATTTCTTTTCAAAAATATATATATATCTATCTCGAAAATTGGTTGAGTTTTAATTTATTTTCTATATAGCGTTATGAACTTTGCTCTTAGTTAACAGGTGTTTTATGGATTATACATTCCATAAGAAAAGCCACGGTGCGTATAAGATTCTCATTTCCTTGTAGACATTATATAGATCGGATCTTAGGTCGTCCTCTTGTATTGGAAAAGAAACAAGTGATTTCTATCAATGGTATAGGCGATCTTTATATGAGAAACACCCGAACCCAGGTGCGTGAAATCTATTGTCCCAACGTTAATCCACCAGAGGAGCCCTCACATCTGACCCATACTAAGATACTGAAAGCTAGTCTTAAAGTGGAAGCTCTTAACAAGAAGATTGAGAACGAAATTCACAAACTGAAGAACTTTCGCGATTGTTTTTTACATGAGAAACTTGCTAAGAAGTCGGAGCAGAACCTGCCACGGTTCGATTCGATAAAGAGACGTCTAAAAAAATATGTTGCAACGAGCTTTGACCAAAATCCGGAATCCTCAAGTCTTCAAGAGTTGCGAAAGACGAAAAGAGCAGGAAGATCCTTGTTAACCTCCCATAAAGCAGTTCAGCATTTTCCCGCTCCTGTCATTGTATCCTCATCGAGCTCTGGTGAGGTTGCGGCTGCGGAGAATTCCAAATCCCTAGAAGACGAGCTGGAGAGTGATCGCCTGGCTGGTGGCTGCTTCCCTGGCTGCCATGATGGCATGGGCATGTCCTGCTTCCTGCGGCGTCAAGACGCATCCTGTAGTGGATACCGTCAACATAATCCTTGCAACCATCAATATACCTCCTACACCTGCCAATGCCTGCCGTATACGGCCAAGACCTACTGTAACTACCCAAACTACTGCCAAAAGAATGAGTTGAGCTACAAGCAATGCCAGTGCCGCCCCAGAAGCTGTGCCAGGCGAACCACGAATCTGGACACTGAAGCCATCTGCCAGCACTGGCGTGACTGTCCCTGGTCAAGTCCCCGCGGTCAGAAACTGGCAGCTGAAAAGGGCAAGGGCAAAAAGAGCGTCAAGAACGTTAAAAGAAGTGTGAAAGCAGCGAGTGCAAAGCAACAGAAGCAACAGAAACAAAATATAATGAAAGTTGCGCTGAAAAGGCAGAGCAGAGATAAATCTGACAGATCTGATAAATCTGACAAATCTGATAAAACTGATAAAACTGACAAATCCGATGAACCTTGTGGATGCGAAGGAGCAGTAGGGGAATCGAATACGATTAAACTAAATGTGGAAAAAGCACGATCATTCGCTAATAAAGACGCCAATGACCAGGAGAAGCTGCGCCTGCACCGGGAGTATATGGCCATGTACAAGATGGAGCACCAAAAGTCCGCCAAGAAGGATTCCAGCTGTAATGCGTCTGACATTGATTCATTTAGAACTTACACCAGAACCTTAAGGATTGAAGACGAGGACAATTTAAATATATCTTACAATAAAGGCGAATGTCCTGGAAGAAATGCTTTGAGCAGTTGTTCATCTCCTTGTAATCAGAATAGACCATGTAACCTCTGTTCCATTAACAAGGAGCTAGATCCCAGACTCCTTTTGCCTAACGAGCTAACGAGCTACAATAAAAGCGATTGTCCTGGAAGAAATCCCTTGACTACTTTTCCTTCTCCCTGTAGTCAGAGTAGACCATGTGGCATCTGCTCCCAGAATCCAAGAGTTCCTTGTGCCAACAGAAGCTCCGCACCAAGCGAAAGAAAACAAAGAAGTCCACTTGATGTCTGTCGGAATAAAAGCTGTCCTGCCCAAGGAGCAGCAAAACCATCCTTCGAATTTAGTCAGCGAGAGAGACTTAATCCACTTCCAGCACCTACAAGTCGAGGCTCAGCTCAATCGGGAGCATCGGTATCAATTAGGCAGAAGACAGTCAGTGTCCATCAATGTCCAGCGAAGCCGGGAACAGTATCTGTGAAGGTCTCACAGAAAACTGTGCAGAGTAAACACATCATCAACCAGACAGTTGGGACACAAGTAGATCCTGAGCAGTTGCGGAGCCAGAGGAGTCGCGTGATGAAGGTGTGCTCTGCCCAGAGATCTGGGAACCTTGCTAATCGCGATGAAGCGGAAAATATAAACATGGAATATCTATTATACTCAAGCTGTGAGACGGGCATGGATAACCTGGAGGTGAATCCCAGTTCCCAACGTTCCTCATGTTACGAACCCAATCAAATGTTTCCGAGCAGAACCAGGATGATGGGCAACTGCATAGCCGTAGGGAGTAACATAACCGATTGTAATCTCTGCGAGCTTTTAGACGACAATCTCCCAACCTACTGCGGTTGGAATGATACGGAAGTAAATGACAGAATGGAGCAGACACGTAGCTTGGAGCGTGTTCCGGGCGAGGACGAACGTGAACCTCCGTGTGAGTGCCTACTGCAGGCATACGAAGAGGATGCTGCCAGCAGATATCCAAGGGGGAGGCACTCAAATATAACTGAGTTTATGAGCTTCACTGAATGTCCTGCCAGGCAA
This sequence comes from Hirtodrosophila trivittata, assembly GCA_035045065.1. Lineage (NCBI taxonomy): Eukaryota > Metazoa > Arthropoda > Insecta > Diptera > Drosophilidae > Hirtodrosophila > Hirtodrosophila trivittata. The sequence goes on along the minus strand of JAWNNK010001311.1, from coordinate 14,756,299 downwards.
GGACATGATTGCGGCGCATTTCCTCCGATTTCAGAAACAGACAAGTGCTTCGACCAGTTCAGTTCACACACACATTACACAACGTCCTATGAACGTTCGGATTACGATACGAGACCGGAGTGCGATGACATGGCATTACCTCCTATGCCTGCAGCAGATAATTGTCAGCCTTCAAATGGAGGCTTCTTCGGATACTCCTCACGCGTTCAGTATGATAATACACCACGGTGCAATGACAGGACATTGCCTCAGAATATTGACGTCTTGTATGAGGCACCCGTAAGAAGGAGAATGAATGAAACGAGGCGCAATTCTGTGGTGATATCCGAAAGGGTTCTCAAAAGACCCTCATTGTCCTCCATCCAGTTTCAGAATGGTGCTATAATGAGCAGCACTCGATTACCCCAACAGCAGCAGCAGCAGCAGGAGTCCATCTCCAGACCACGTAGAAGTGTATCTTACAGTGAAGAACCAACTTTCACAGCTCCTGATCCTATTCAGTTCCAGGAGACTTATAGAATGAGTAGAACCTCATTCCCCAGGGAGCAGCAGCATCTCATGCAGGACTCATCCTACAGAGGACAAGGAAATGAAGCGCTAGCTAACAGGACGCGAGAGGATCCTTTTGAGCAGACTCCATGCAACATTCCATCATTCACTTCCATCCAGATGCAGAACACTTCTATATTGAGTAGCACACGATTACCCAGACAGCAGCAGCAGCAGCAGCAGCAGGAAACAGTCTCCAGAAGACGAAGAAGCGTATCTTACAGAACAGAATCACCTTGTGGGCGGTGTTCACCTGATGTAACAGATCTCTCTCCAACCAGAGGAAACCAATCAGCCAGACAGCAGCAGAACGAATCTCAAATGGAAACACAACGACCAGGAGAGTATACTGTCTGTGAACATCTGACAGAGCTGAGGACAGTTAGGGATCAGGAAAGATGTTTTACCGAGCGTAGGCAAAGTGTAAGATGCAACCGCAGCCACATCGATTGGGAGCGATCTAAGGAAGTCAGACTCGTAGGCAGTCCTGTATGGAGCGATATATCTGAAGATGATGGCAATTCATGTAGTAAGTGGCATACAAAGGGAATATAAGATTATTATGCTTAAAGCTGTTTTCCACAGGATCAGATAGTCTGGCGGACACAGAGTTTACATGCAATGAGCAGAACAACCAGGAAGATTTCTTATCCTGCTGTGGATCCCCAGCGAAATACGTCTGCGAGTGTCCACCGAAATTTAACAGCTGTCCCTGCATGTACAATGACTATATAAGATTGGTTGCCTACTGCAGATCACAAAACAGATAGTAGATGATCCTTAATGAATGGTAAGTAGGGATTGGGTCCTGCTGGGCGGGGCTCTATACTCATCTTTATAGTATTTCAGGCAAGATGTTGACACATAACTCTCTGGGTTAGTGTTCTCATGAATTGGAATAAGATAAAGGAAAGAAATGACCCAAGGGATGAATCAAGTGATGACCCAAGTGGTGACCCAAGTGATGAGTCTCTTCTGTTCGATCAGATGGGAAGCAAAGCGAGCTTTAGGTTTCATTTTTCCTTAAGGAGAAACTTTATATATTTTCTTAATTTTGTTAACTCTAATTTATACACACAAAAGTAAATATATATCTTTATTATCAGCTTTGATAGCTGTGTTACCCCAACTTGGGAAGTGTATAGCTTTGTTCTTTGTGCGTGGCAATTAGTGGCAAGTGTTTGGCAGCTAGAGTTGAAAGTCGTTATAGAATTAGTAGAGCAGTGGAATTAGAACCAACTTGGAGTACTCAGAAGCCAGGGAATGGCATAATAATCTCTTACACTAGAGTTTACGCTTTGCTAGAGCTTCTAAATGGGCTCAAATCAGACTGAACTGGCCAATGCACTCGCAGATCGAGTCTGATACCTTGATACTCCGTTCAGGCTTGGGATATATATACATAACATATATCTGGGCTTTTCTTCAGACGTCTCTGAAGCGTTAATTGGTGCAAGTTTTCACTGCAACTACCAAAAAGGCAAATGAGTGTGCGGGTGTGTGTGTGTGTTTGTTTCTGAGGGCTTTATAATTGGCGACACCTTTAAGTGTCGACCTTGTCATGCTCGCTGACGTCGTCTAATTCAGGCCGGGGCTGTTCTTCATCAGCGCTTACGACTTCAGCGTTGACTGCGACAGCGACTGCGACTGCGGCGGAGACTGCGACGCGTGCGTCGCTGCTGGCAACGCCAAGCGAGCGTGTCCAGTGGCAGGAGAAGCTGCCCAGATTCTCTGAACTGAGCTCATTCTAAGCTAATTTGCATATCAACCAGGAATTCCTTAGAATATCTCAACCAAACTGGGTGCAGCCGTTGAAGGTGAACCTCGAAAAGTCGTAGCCGAAATAGCTGCCGGATTATCGAAGACGCAAACGGCCAATACAAATTTTGATAGATTGCACAATATACAGCTATTTATGTATCTATTTTAGACTTTGGGGACACTCTGCTCCACATTGGCTCCAGTTTGCGTGTCAGTGCGGCCAAATTGCTGTCCCTCGCCAGCGGCTATCAAAAATCGCATCTGAAATCGCTCAAAATTCAACGGGCGATCGCTCGAATGGGGCACGTGTTGCGCCTAACAAGTGGAACTAACGCCGAGACTTGGACAGCATTTGGCATCACGTTCCCAGTGTGAAAAATTTCAATACAGAGCGCGTGTCTAAGCCAGATATTGAAAGCAGATAGTATACGAGTACATGGTATCGGGCCCAAGGAGCATATAACACCAGCAGCAACATTTAAAAACCTATTGAAAGTGAATTGAAAAATTGAAAACGCAGCCGAAAAACAGCAATCGATCCACGGATTGGGTAAACGCATAAATTGCTCAGAGGTGATTGACAGTTGTGGGCGAGCAGGAAACTCGCTCCGATGACACCAGCTGCGCGATCTTAATTATATAAAAACTTGGCTATTAGGCGGCCAGATCAAAGTATCAACCATATCGATGACCTAGTCTATTATAAATAACAAAAATAAATTAAAATATTATTGTATTCTGGGTATTTAAGGGTGACTTCCTTATAGAACAAGACAAGTTAGCCTTGGGCTAACAGCAGGTAGATTTAGAGAGATGAGAATGAGTTTTAGTGTGCTCCGAGCTGCTTTTAAGAAGGGTTGCGAAACAGGTTAAACTGATTCAAGGGCAATGGTAGATAGTCCTATAATGATATATAATAAGAATGATATATAATAAGATATATAATAACAATATTAATAATATTAAAGTATATAGCCTACCTGACATCTCGTTTAAGCCAGAAGAGTTTGCCTTGTCGCCAGGCCTGAAATAGAGAGAAGAATAAACAACATTAGAGAGTTCCCACAGATAGAGTATGATCGATAGATCTAAAAGAGCTTAATAATATCTAAGGTATTGCATACTTTTCTATATACTAAAAGATATTTACAAGCTCTAAGATATAATATATATGTATATAGATACTTTTATATATAAAGATACAAGCAGCAATCCAAACGAAACACTTAGATCCATATCAGTCCTTAATAATAGTCATATGTCAAACGACTGTGATACAGCTTGAGCTTGAGCTTGAGCTGATTCAAGGGCAATGGTAGAACATTTGATATGATATATAATGAAAATATATCTGAATATTAAAGCATATACCTACCTGACATCTCGTTTAAGCCAGAAGAGTTTGCCTTGTCGCCAGGTCTGAAATATAGAGAAGAATAAGAAACTTAAGAGAGTTTTCAGAGATAGATCTAAGATAAGTCTACAATCTCTACATATATTGTAGATACTTTTCTATATACTAAAAGAAGTTTACAATCTCTTGAGTATAATATGTACATATATAGATACTTTTTATATGATAAACTCAAAGGAAACGCTTAGATCCCTATCGATCCTTGATAATAGGCTCAAAGCTGAACACCTACATTGTGTTTATTGTTATGTAATACATATTTATATAGCATTGTCTCTATATCAAACAGCAAGATTGATCAATTTGTTAAATTTACAATGCTTAAAGACCGAAGCGGATTCTTAATAGCTTAGAATTGGTTACACTCGATGCCAATTGGCTGATTGACAATAACAAAAAAAAGCGAAACTGGTTTTTTTTATATTCCGGACTGCATAACATGGCTAAGTCGTTGGCTTCTTATCACAAACGATATGTGCTTGGTTTTGGATTTATGAGCAATCATGTTCATTGCCTGGACTGCAAGTCATATGCATATGTTATATATACATATCTGTATAGTTATGTCGAATCATTTGATCGATTTGGTGTCACTAATGTGCTTGCTACAAGCATTATAGTTGGCCACCAGAAGCGAAGGAAATCGGTTTTATGCATTGGTTTTATGGATTTGGCAACAGCAACAACAATTGGATGTTAACATGACATTACCTATTAACAACTACTGTTGTGGCATGCCCCAATGCATGCCCCACATTTCGTTGAAATCAAAACTCACCTAGCAGGAAGTATTTGCATTCGCAATTTCGGATTCGCGCAGAGGAAAATGAAAGTAATAATCAGCAGTAGCCACAGCCCGAAGCCAATGCACTGTGGGGTTAGCGAAGTTAGTTGGAGCTTTAGCTGCAGCTTAAGCTTGCTGGAGCACCCGGTGTGGCACGCATGGCTCCTATGGCTCCTATGGAATATTTATCACACAAAATTCCCATTATGCAATTTGCCGAGTCAAACTGGCAATTTGTGCCGGCTGCTTCAGACGCAATACTAGCATCTATTTCAAACTGGATAACTGCTTGCAACGCGGCTGGGAGTGGGGTACAGGCGTATGCCCTCAAACATAATGGCCTACATATACACAGACAGACAGACACAGACAAGTGCCGCCGAAACCAGCCTAACAGTACGATTAACAGCGGCTGTTAGGAGTAACAGTGCAGCCGCTGTTAATGTTATGTTATGTGAATTGCAGCGACGCAGGCGACTGACCCACAAATCGATTATCAAATGCTTGTAAAATGGGAATCGTGTGGTGCATTGACTGATTAGCTTTAGGCCAAAAACTGTTAAGTAATGGCCCAAAATGAGGGGGAAAAATGCGTTTTATTGCAAATTTGCGTTGTTTATGTTAAACGCGTCAACGTACGTGATCCATTCGAATCGGAGTAATATATTTCTGCTCCTCTTTCTGCACGTCAACAAGAGCCCATTGTGACCCATTTATTGCCGTTTAATTGACACCAGCAACTGTTGCTGTTATATGGCCAACAGTCAAGGTCGTCTGCAAAGATGTTTGCGGCTCGATATGGGAAGGGATAAGGCTTGACAATTGTTTTTTTTGTTTCTTTTCTGTTTCCCCGACGTTCACTTTTTTTTGTGTATTGCAGAAGGCCGCTAAACGATCTGTTCAATATAAATATATATACACGACTTTTTATGTGCTAGTTGATCATTCAAATGGAATAATTTCCGTGCTTGCCTAGTTGACAGAAGACGGGGCCACAATATACGATTATGACATTAGTATAATAATAATTTGTTGTTTATTACACAAAAGACATACGAGACACATACGACGAGACTTGTCTATGTGTCCAACATAAAAATCTACACTAAAACTTGTCCAGTCAAAGTTCGATTGTCTGTGTGTCAGTTGAAAGACGACGACAACAACGTCCAGTTAAATGTGACTTCATTTTGAAGCAACTGATGCGTGCTTGCAGCCAAGTACATCGAGTACGAGTAGAAGTTGCCTCAGTGCTCTGTGCGGTATCCCCTCCTGGGTTAAGCCTCCTCTTCGCAAAGCAGCACAGAAAGCAGTTAACAGTCTCTGCTTGTTGTTGCTGGTGTTGCGCATGCGTCACGTTTGTCTCTTTTACATTGTCGTCGCTGTTGACGCTTGGCGGCCGCTGTTAGCTCTGTGCCGCCTGCAATTGGGTATAAAACGGATGAGCCGTTCGCCAATGGTTATCAGTCATTGGCAGACATTGGCACTGCAGCGGGCATTATCAGCAACAAGTCGCGTTTCGCAAATAAACAAAACAAAACCACAAAAATGTTCGCACTCAAAGTTTTCGTAAGTGCTAAAACAATAAAAACAAAAATAGTAAAAGGAATCGGTTTAAGTTACTTTTAAAAGGATTTGCGTGCTGTGTGCAATATTTTTTGGATAAATTCGCAAAGTTTCAAGCAAAAGTTTACATAAAAGCGGTCTACTAAATCATTCTACAAGTGCTCAGATTATATAACTGCAGAGTTGGGGCAACACTTGGCAGGAAATTTGATATAGAGTAAACGAATACTTTTGTGCCGGATTGGTGCATCAACTTAGACGTGCTAAATATACATACATATAGATAGATACATACATATATTTAATTAGCTTACACAACTTTTGCTCACTTTAAAGATTGCAGCTAGATCATTGCAGGTCGTAAGTGAATATCGTAAAGGGGCAGGTTCCTATGAGGCGACTCGTTAACTAGAGACACGTTAACCTATTTTGTATAATAAATATTTCGTTCTAGCTTCAATATTGTAAAATATAGAAATAAAGGCAGTAACTACCAAACTACTTAAGAATAGTTGGTTATTTCTGTAAGTTCCTTTCAGATTTAGTTTCAAGTCGTAGCTGCATATCGAATATCGCTAAAGGACAGTTTTTATAAAGCGAATTGTTAACTAGAAACATGCTAACCCAATTCCTTTTATAAAGATTTCATTCTAGTTTCAATATATATAAGAAAATATAGAGATTAGTTCAATTAGTTCTCAATTAGTTTAAGAGTTACTTTCAGCTATTGTTTCGATATTTGATAAGCATAGATACAATACAGTTTATATATCGTAAGTTTAGGAGTTACTTTTTTCTCTAAGCTACTTTCGGATTTAGTTTCTATTTGATATAGGCATAGGTATAATATAGAGTATATATCCTATTATCCATTTCTTTTCCTAAACAACTTATAATAAATAAACCTTCTTTATCTTTCCCTCAATATCTCAATCCACCAGTTCTTATATCGTATATCTCTTTCTCATTCCCTTGCAGATCTTTGTAGCACTTTGCGCTTTGGCCTATGCCGCACCTAGTCCCGGCTTCTTTGGCAAACAGTAAGTAATCAATGGAGCACCTATGTATATAGATATATATATATATATTAAGTCTAACCATAAGTGGAGATAGAAAACGCTTCCCGTGTTGCGCAACTATAACTGCGGTAGCTTTATTGAGGGGGTATATGGCTTTTTAATACCTCTAAATCGAGTCTATAACGTCTATGAATAATGTATTCAATTACGTTCGAAATGAAGCAATCAATATATGAATAGAGCTTGTAACACTTAACGCCCTAGCTCTCGATTTCTCGATGTGGATGTGGCTGTGGATGTGGATGTGGATGCAAGTCGATTGCAGTTCAATTGGCAGACAGTGAACCTGTGGCAAAGACAACGTTTAGGAATTTCACAGGCGCTTGGCATTTGTTTCATTATAATGCGCACATAATTGGAAACGGTTAATTATAAATTCCGAGCATTGGTCCGACTCTTGGAGCATTGTTGGCCCCCAGTGCCAAGTGGCGAATGCGACAATTGCGACAAAACTGGAGTTCAAGCAACTGCCAAGCCAGAGACAGAGACAAGTTTAGCTGGCTGCCAGCTATTAACTGATTAGCTAATAATAACATTGAATGCCAATTAATGTCTCAGCCTTCTCTGGGCTCTGCTCTAGCCAGATCCACAGCCATAACATTTCACTTTCATTAGCTTTCCATTGCGACGTGTCTTACGATCTTCTTGTTCTTTTTCGCCTTTGCAGTGAACACCACACGATCCATGTGCCGTACAAGGTGCATACAGTGCATCATCATCATGTCCAGAAGATAGCGGTGCCAGTGGTGAAGCATGTGCCCGTCTACAAGGAGGTGCATGTGCCTGTCTACAAGGAGGTGCCCGTGCATCATGTCCATCACGAAGAGATTCTGCCCGTCCACGTGCATGACGATCATCACCACGACTACCACCACGGCTGGTCCTCTCACTCCCATGGTTCCCATGGCTGGCTGTAAGCCTTTCTCTCCCTCTCCCTGTCCAATCCCCGCCCAATCCCCTTCCTCATCCCGCTACCAGGCGTTTACTCTGTAAATAATGTACAATGTCTAAGTTAAAAACAAAATGCTTGTAAATAAAGTGAGATTTTCGATTGTAGCTTCGGGCTTTTTCCGTTTTCTTTCTTCAACTTGAAAGGGCGAGAGCAACAAACGGCAACAATTATTATAAGTTTTATTTAAATTTTAATTTGCAGTTGCACTTGACCTTGGCCAGTTGATGTGGCCGCCGCTTTTGCAAGAACGACTTTCACAAAAGCGGCTCGGGGTCAACCAGCGGCAGCCAAGTGGTCACCTGTAAGTCCACTCCTTGTCCAAGCGCGGAACTGGAACTGCTGGGCGTGGCACATTCTCGCCGCATGACAAGGTTTTGGTCAACTTTTTACATAATAATTTAAACGTATTTCTTAATTGAATTACGACTCGTGATTCCAGCTGCTGACTCCCATTAAAAGATTTAAGAACTTGTTTTAGAATAGAACAAAATCTTATGGGTGTCCAATAAAGGTTTTATGGATCAGTTGACCCATTTGTTTATACAGATTCTGGCATATGTTTAGATTTATGGTTAAAACTCGATTTAGGTTTATGATTTTATGACCAACATGCTTTTTATTTGACGCCAACAACAGAATTTCAGAATTGAGAACTTGCAGCGCTAAAGGAAGCTAAAGGAAAATGCGTGAAATGAGTGTAGACAGTACAGTGGAACAGTGGAGAGTGGACAGTGGAGAGTGGAGCCTGGACAGTGGACAGTTAAGAGGCTCTGCTTAGTGGCAGTAGGGGAAGTTGGGGCACTCATGGGGGGATACACCAGCGGGATAGAGACGCTCCGTCCAGCCGGGCAGTGGTGGTGCGGCGACTGGTGCACCGGCATGTCCGGCATTCACATCACAGTAGGGATAGTTGGGGCAGGTCTGAGGATTGACACCAGCTGGATACTTGTCACCGCCGGCAGGGGCTGCAGGTGGCGCATTCCAAGCGGGCTGTGGCTGCCACTGAGGTTGAGGCTGCTGCCACTGCGGCTGCGGTTGCTGCCAGTGCTGCTGGGGCTGTGGCTGCCATTGGGGCTGAGGTTGTTGCCAGTGGTTCTGTGGTGCACCCCACTGCGACTGCTTGTTGTGCAGGCGCTCATTATCACAGATGGGAAAGCCGGGACAATCCTGAGGATTCACACCAGCCGGATACTGGGCAGCTTGCTGATGCTGTGGCTTGGCCAGAGCCAAAGCTAGGCAGGAGGCGAACAACTGCAGGAGCAGATAGTAGATGCTAAGTGGTTGATGCTAGACGCGATCGGGACTCCTTTTGGATACTTACCAGCTTGACGAACATGTTGGTTAAGAGTGTATGATTATGTAATCCTTATTGCCAATTAGACTATGAAGTCGTGTTTGAACTTAAACTTCCAATTGGGTTCCTGGTCAGCGCTGCACTGTGGGACCAACACGGCCGTCACTTAGCTTATATAGCCGAACAGTCGAACACAGTTCACCGGCTAGAACCGAGTCTCCGACTCAGTCTCAGTCTCGCCCGTCTCCTCCCGCCATCTCCGTTTCCGTCTCAGACTCAATCGGGTTGGTTTCACTTTCATTGGCTGGCGCAGATTTGGTGCGGCAATGGCAACTGCATTTGTTGTAGTTACTTTTGTTTTTGTTGTAGTTACTTGTATATTTGTTGTAATTGTTACTGTTATTGTTGTTGTTCTTGTTGTTGTTGCTGTTGTTGTTGTTGTAGTTGACTGATCTCGCGCATATTTTGCTTGATTGGCCCAACAGATTATTATTAGAGTCTTTGTTGTTCGCGCGCGAACAAATAAATCGAACGGCCATAACAGACACCGTACTATACATACTTATATATATGTATATACTTTATATATATGCATGATCATATAAGTATATATATCGAGTTACAGGCATGCCGTCATTAGCAATAGCAATGAACTAAGCCCCCAACTTTGTGAGCTCAGCATTGCATTCTGCTGGCCAAAAACAAAATTATTTTTTGGCTCTTGATTTGATATTGGCTCGCGTTGGCGTTGCCGTTGCAAGCCATGCGGAGTCGGCTCCAACCCTTGCCACACACTGCCTGCCACACATAGAATCTGTTCGTGAATCACTTTATTTGTGCCGCAGGTTTCCTTGTCGTGCAGCCAACAACACCTTTTGTCTCTCAGCCATCACCAGCTTTGGGTATCGTCGCTGCTCTTGTCCATGCGCCCGGAAGGCAGCGCCGGCTCAAGTCGCACATGGAAACTGGTTTCGGTGCAGCGAACTTGCACCAGATTCAATGCACTGCATTCAATACTCGATCCGAGGCTCAATTCTAAGCTAGGGATGGCTCATAGGCAATTACTATTAACGATTTCTGCACAAAACAAAAATATTTATATATATATATTTTTTTTAAGTATATAATTAAAAATTGTTTACGTCAATTACAATTGTTGCTATCTGATTTCAATTAGCTTAAAAGCTGAACTGTTCACAAGGTTTTTGCTTTTTCTTATATAGATAGAGATATGTTAAGTGATGGATTGGAATTGGTCTAAGATTTATCTATAACATTTTAAATTCGACTAACAAGGTTTCATTAGGATTTATCTTTGGATATCAAAATATGCAAAGTGATTGATTGTTCAGAACTGTTTTCTTCTTAAGATCTTAAATATTACTATACATAAAGATATAAAATTTAACAATGTCTGATTTGATTCCGATCCAACCCTAGTTGTAGCAGGTTTCGCTTGAATAGAAAATCTTATTGCATATTGTCACCTTAACAACGCGTTGTTCTCCGAGCTGTGCCGCATACGCATTTGCGGCTGTCCAATGCCAGAGAATGCGGCACACGCACCGACTTCCTGGCCAGGGGTCTGTCTACGTCAGAGATCAAGATAGTGGGCAAATTGGGAAATTCAATTACTAGGCGAAAAATGCGCTGTCACACAAATTATGAGCTAATCAGGCGGCAGGCACAACCCCAGCAGCCGCGGGGCCACACAACACACACCAAACACACACACACACACACACATGTATATACATAAGATTGTTGAATGTGATCGGATGGATTGATTGGATGGACGGACGTAAGGTGACGGTGGCCAATTGTTGGCAACGGTGTAACAGATTTAGTTTAATTCTTATAATTTGTGTTTGCAACTGCCGCCGCCAGCCATTGGGCAGGAATGTGCGCGGGCGCGGCTGCTCCACTTGTAGGTGGTTGCGCTGGTGTGGTGTTTACTCTCGGTGGCTGTGTTGGTGCTTGTGCTTGTGCTTGTGCTGGTGGTGGCTAATGCGAATGCGTTACGTGGCGCGGGCGCGCTGCAAGCCGATCTCGTTAGCCTTGATCAATGGCCCGGAAAAATAAAAGCCAGCGAAATTGAAATTGTTGACCGTTCGCACACACACACACACACTCGCACATGCAGTTCATACCATGTGTGGTTGTCTCTGTTTGTTCTCGCTCTTGTTAGTTGATATATGCTGTGGTGGTGGTGCTGCTGCTACTGCTGCTATCTCGGAGTTGTCTGTCGTTCTTGCCTTTTGTGACAAACATTGGCGCGTTTTAAGTTATTATGCCATTAACTGTCGCCTGATATTTCGTCTAGTTTTTAATTATCAATTTCCTTCTGTGCTGACAACTGGACTGTTAACGGGGCGTGTGCCTAGGTGTGCCGCGAAAAGAAAGCGAATTTACATAATATTTGCATATTCAAGCGGAATTTCAATTTACAATTTGTATTTCAAGACAGACTCAACAATTATTCAGAAATTCTTGTCTCTTTCAGTTTTAAACTAGTGAGTTGGGCATTTAGTGACTAAATTGAACAGATTCTAGGAAAAAAATTCTTTGCTTACCAACAATGTGTTATTATCTATAATAATGTAAACTCTAAGCAAAATATGTATAAGTTGCTTTATTTAAAGCTAACGCTAAACCTGCTCATGGCGCACTTTAGAAAGCTGAATTTAGCCGATCTATTCTTTTGCTTCAGTCTCACTGGGCACATCCGCAGTTTTCACTTCAGTATCAGTTTGAGCGTCCTCCTCTTTCGTTGCAGTCGTTGTATCTTCAACCTGAACATCATCAGCATCAGCCCCAGTATCAGTCGTTGGCAATTCTTCTTCTAGCGCCCGGCGCGTTAATTGATTCTTATCTGCAATAAAAATGTTTTAGACATACGGAATGGTATAATTTGTTAGCGGCTGGTTACCAAATTCTTCTTCATCTTCATCATCGGATGAATCACTATCGGAACTCTCATTCCGCAGTATTGCAGCTGTTGGCGTTCCAGGAAGTGTATTCAGACGTGGTGATAGTCGTGGCGCCACCGGCCGCTCTTTGCGCGCCGGATTCATTACACCACAAAAGGCACAATGGAACGTTGTATATTGATACTCCTCCATGGGTAGCATGCCTGCAAGAACAACATTGTAAGTGATAGGTAATTTATACATAAAACAATCACAAGTTCTTTTACCATTGTGCCTGTGGCACTCCTTGCATATCATGCCAAAGCGGTTCTGTGGACTATCGCCCACAATAAAGTCTACAATGCGATCGAATGCGCTACGCGCACTCTCATCGACAATGGGAAAGGGTGTACGCCTGCGCAGCTCCTGCACTGCTCTTGTGGCTTGAGGTGTTGCTGACGTCAGCTGTGTGTGTTGCGAGACGACGCTGGTGTTTAGATTGTTGTTCATGTTGCGATACACGCCCGCATAGGGCGTTAACACGCGCTGCTGCGGATTAGGCGCCGCCGGTTGCGGCGTCCGCTGCACCGATAATGTGGAGCGATTTAATGACGTATTCGTCTGAGCGTTGCGAGCTAGTGCAGAAGGCTGGCCGCTAATGCTCACCATACGTTGCTGTTGCTTATCACCGAAGCGTTCAAGGAGATTCACCGCCACCTGGAAGCAAATTAGAAAAATTAAACTTTTATATCAAATAATTTATAGAATCTGAAGTACGTTACCTTGTATGTCTCTTTATCCATGACCTGCTCTAATATTTTCGTCTTTTTCTGCTTCAATTGCGACAGCTTATCGCCATTTTTATTGAGCTTACGCTGAAAATACCACGTAAACATTTGACGCAAGAAAACAATACTGAAAAGCAAAAACGAGAGGGGAAGCATATGTGAAATGTCAAGCTTTGTTTCATGATATCATCGATCGTTAGTTTGGTATTACTCACAGTACAGGGAACAGCAACAGCGGTACTAAGTACATGATGCGCTCTTGCATCGTTGGCGGGAAATAGAAGAAATACCATAGCGCAAAGCCAACGATGTAGACGCCAATTGTGAAGCCAACAAAGTTTGTGACGAACCTTCTCTTCCGCTCCTGCGTGTTTATCATATACTTTTCTAGATCTTCTATCTGCACTTGCAGTCCCTCCAGAACGGCTGTCGTAGATTTTTCTTTCTATAATTAGAATTTCGTACGTATGTAAATTTCTGCACATATATATGTATATATATACTCTATATACGTGCTATATATAAGTATTTGTAGGCGCTCTACGCGTCATAAGTTTATTTTTGGTTGTGCCTATGACTGCTATTAAAATATGCACTTACCCGAAATTTGGACAGAACAAACCCCATTTTGTTTTTAATATAAACACTGACTAAATAACTTGCCTACTTAAACTTAAGTGTAAATATTAAACTATCTTCGTGCCGTGACTGTGCCGCTAGCTGGGATTGTTGATGTTGTATCGACATATCGATAGGTATGCACATTGCGTGCAATAGCTTCACACGTATCGGTTATCGATATGTACAAAATATATAAGGTTTTGTATTAAATTTGAATTATTTTTAAAATTAATAACAAAGTATGCGTTTGTATTAAGTTTTCAACATTTCTGAATCAAATTTCTGTAACTTTTCACATAAATTGAGTTCTCAATCAGATTGCAGCCCTGATAGACAACAACAGCAACAATTGAGCAACAGTTCAAAAACAATTGAGCAACAGACCGTGCCGCTAGCTGGGATTGTTGATGTTGTATCGAAATATCGATAGGTATGCACATTGCGTGCAATAGCTTCTCACGTATCGGTTATCGATAGCTAAAAAAATATATAAGCTTTTGTATTAAATTTGAATTATTTTTAAAATTAATAACAAAGTATGCGTTAGTATTAAGTTTTCAACATTTCTGAATCAAAATTCAGTAACTTATAACATAAATAGAATTCTTTATCAGATTGCATCCCTGACAGACAACAACAACAATTGAGCAACAGTTCAGCTTCTCAATTTACATTCAAGTATTAAAATAAAATAAATAGCCGACTATTTACATCTAGATTAATTATTCATTAAATTAATTCTGTAACTGTTGCCTTTTCTATATTAGAAAACTATTAGAGTAGCTTTCCCTGCCACTGCCTTAGACTGAACAAAGAAAACTCGCATTTGTTGTGTGGGAGTTGTTGCGGAACAGCGTGAAACTCAAAAGACGCAGTTGCAGCTGTGTGCATTTATAGCCAGAACTGAAGAAATATCAATTAAAATGGCCAAGGTAATCTCGCAGGAGACATTTGACGATGTTGTCCAGGAGAATGTCGTCGATTTCTCAATGACTCCGTCGGAAGCCAAGGAGGAGACCATAAAACAGTTTGAGGCACAGGTGCGTAATTTTGTATGCGTCATCTATTATGATTGTCTAATTCGAGTGCTTATTACGCTTAGGGTATTAACCTAGCAAACATTATAAAAGATTTGGCTATCAATGTCGAGACGGGCAAGCCCATTATCAACGAAACAATGGATAAAATTAAGACGCATATTAGCCAAGATTCTGATGATACTCAGCAGCTTTTGGAATTGATTACTATCGTGGACATGGAGTGCCAAAAGTCGCTTGCACACCGTGTGCTCGCAGGAAAGAATGGTGCTCACGATGCACTTATAACGTTGCTTGAACAGTCCCTGGCCGCTGAGACGCTCAACGTGACGCTGCTGACCAAATGTCTGCAGGCAGTCAACAGCTTAACCCACAAGCAGCCCGACTTATTCGATGCCGAGGGACTAGCCATAGCGCTTAAGCTGTTGGTACTCAAGGATCAGATGGAAGTCACTTGCCTGACACTCCAGTGGCTGCAGAAGGCCTGCGTTATGCATGAAACGAATCGTCAGAACATTTTGGGCACCAATGCCATACAGCTTATGAAGCCATTGTTGTGCAAGGACAATCCACGCCTGGTTCGGGAACTGACAGCAGTGTTTAGGTATCTGGTACTGGACGATGATATACGTGTGGAGTTTGGTTGTGCCCATGAGCATGCGCGGCAGATAGCCAGCGAAGTGCTCCTGACATTGGTGGAGCTGTTGCCCTTCTACACGGACGTCACTGTACTCTCAGATTTGTTGCTTACTATTGGCACTCTGGCCGTCCGTCAGGAGTTTTGCACGGTTATCGACGATGCTGGCGGGCTTAAAGTTATTTTTGCCTTAATGCATGACAATCTTCAGGAGGAGCGTCTTAATCGTGAGGCCCTAAAACTGTTGCGCGCTCTTGCTGGTCACGATGCAGTCAAGACTCATATTATCCAGCAGGGCGCAGCTCCTGTCATAAAGCTGGTGCTGGAAACGCATCAGGCCAACGAGAACATTGTTTCTGCTGCTTTAGCCTGCATAACAACACTAACATTGCGGGTCATGGATAACAGTACTGCATTCTTTGACACGGGCATAGCCGAGGTGATTGTAGAGAGCATGCGTACACATCCTAAGAACAAAATTGTCCAACGCAACGGCGCCTGGGCCATCCGTAACATGGTATCGCGTTCACGTAATCAGTGTGAGACATGGTTGTCCTTTGGGGTTGAGGACTTGCTTAATGCGGCCATGTCAGATCATCCTTCGGTGGCGCAGGACATAAAGGCTGCCCTGCGTGATCTGGGTTGCAAAGTGCTACTGCGCGAGGAGTGGACCGGCACCGCGGAAAAGAAAATTGCCGCATAGAAAAGGGATGGGTGATTATAACAACACATTTTCATTTTTATATTCATTGCTAACTTATCTACATGAAAAACTAATGCAACAGCACAATAATTCAGATTTATAATCTATGCTAAAACACTTTATAAATTTTATACAAAAAAGAGGTAGTTTTCTGGGCTAGGTACAATTTGTATTGACTATTTCTGTAACTTAAAGTTGCGCAGGGTGCCCGCTTTCAGGCGCAGATTGACAGACTTAGCTAGTGATTGGCTCCCCGTCGTTGTGGCTTCCTCTTGTTCCCGCAGTGTGAACGGATCTATCCGCTCTGATCCGCCCATGCCATTAAAAGCAAAGTTTGAGCTCATTGCAACACTCGAGCTAGAAGCCCCCAGATGCAGGCGTGGCTTTTTGAGTATTGAGTACTGCAAGGAAAAGACCAATTAGCTTGATAAAAGTATCAATTTATGGACATAATACCTTTTCACTGAGATCACTCTTAGTTTTGCGTATAACTCCGCTGGCCATGCTAATTCCCATACTGTTTTTAATGGGTGATATTTTCGTTGCTTGTAGCAGATGTGCCATTCCTACGCTGCTGGACTTGATGTTAAGGTAAGGTGAGGTAGATTCTTCTATGCGCTTTATGTTCTGTTTCTGCAAATCGTAAGAGGATTAGTTAAGTTCGATGCGATATCATGTAAGTCTTACAGTTGTAGGCGAGATTGTGGTCCGCTTTTCCTCGCGCTTCAGTGCAACTAAGTTTGTGTTAAGGCCTAAGGAATTGTTGCTCTCGCTCAAATCAATTATTGGTTGACTTTTCAGTAACTTCAGCTGAATGATAAAAAGGATACAGACACATGTTATTTTATATTGTAGTCCAAATAAAATATGTTATTAGATATTTCATACCTTTTCCTGTGATTGATATAGATCACTCTCTAGCTGCGATATTTGCTCCTCTAGTTTACTGTAAAAAAAGAAAATTAGAGCTTGTCTATAATGTAGAACGATATCTGCTTACCGCTTTGAGTCCAGCTCCTTGCGTAGATCATTTTGCACTATTTTAAGTACATTGCGTATTTCAGTCTTTTTGGTTTCGCATTGCCGGAGCTCTCGCTTTAGAGTGGAGACCCAGTTGGCCAATACGTGAGGATTGGTCTCGTTCTTTAGCAACCGTTCGGCATCTGCGGCACCAGCTGTCAGAATAGCCGAAACGCTTTCCATTGTGTGTATTTCCTGCTTTAATTTTTTGTTTTCCTGGCGCAGCCCGTCGAGCATCTGTGAATCATTTTTTAGTACGCTGATTTGTGCAACGTAGCTGCTTAAAACGAAATCCTGTTTCTGCAGTTTTTGTTCCAGTCCAGCTATGGTCTTTCTGTAATATTGGTTGGTAAAATTGAATTTATATAATACAAAATAAATAAAAGAAATATAGTTACAGGCACTTTTTTTGTGTGTCCTTTAATTCTTTCAAGTGTCTTTCGGCCTTGTTGCATTCCTGTTCCTTTACTTTCATTGCTAGGTTCGCATTATCCAGCTGCTCCTGTAGGGAGCCAACATCTATCCGACTTACATCCAAGTTGGCCAAATTGAAATAGACGCGCCAAATGTTACGAGTTGTACATTTATTTCTGCACTGTGGACATGTCTTAGATCTGGAATTTATTGATATTTTTAATTGTTGTTTATACTGATATGAGTACAATCTATAGAGACGCCTCGTTACCGCTCAAGCCATTGCATTAGGCATTTGTGATGAAACATGTGACCGCACGTGGTAATAAACACTTCGTCCGCATGCGTAAACAATTCGGCACATATCACACAGTTTAAATTTAACATAATAAATAATAAATAAATAAAGTGTGTAAATAAATTATAAAGATCACAGCTTGTGGAAAACAGAATTGCGCGCGACTCAAACAACAGCTGTTGTACGCAGCCAACTTAACGCGTGGTCATAAATGTGTAACAGCCAACTTCGCGCGAGGTGAGTATGGCGTGCAGCTAGTTTCACGCGAACTAAAAATTGCGCTGTGGTTTGCGTCTTTGCTAATAAAGCGGGAAAAGTTTTAGAACTCGTTTTTGAAATTATTCTCATAAATAAAACAAGTATTTGCATGAAAGTTCAATTTTATTTTAATTTCCAGCCAATTAATTGTACAGTGTATTTAAGTGTGGCATATTTAGCCAACTATTTGCATTTTATAGACTGAAATATTTGTTTCGTATATCAGGCAACAATTCTTTTCAAATGCGCGCCAATTTGTTTTTTAAATATAAATTAGAGAACATAAATAAATTTTCAATAAGAGGTGTCTGTGTGTGTGTATTTCGAATTATCACTTGATATACAAACAATTATATTCATTTAAATCTGCAATTCTATTGATAGTTATTTTCTTTCTTGATATCTAGATTAGACATAGAGCTGTATTATTTATTATTCTTATAATGTTAGTTAATGACTTCTGCTTTAAGTTTTTAGTTTTGTGTATATTTGTTGCTTTTGATTTATAATTACGTCGTTTTGTTATGAAGTAGCGTAGTAAAACATTTGGTTTTTATGGTGATATTGTTTCTCGATTACCTAACTCGATATTTAACTAACAATAACATATTTATAGCATATTCTGTAGTTTTCTTTCTTTCATTGAAGTATTTGCTAATTACGTTTTACCCATTTTTCCCGAAAGTAGTTTGCTTTTCAATAATACATGTAGTTGCTTTTGCTTTTGCTTTGTTTTGTTTTGTTTATATATATAATATATTTATAATATTTGCACCCTTAAATATATGCATTATATTCAAAGAAATCCAAGACATTTGTTACCAACTTTCTTAACAACAATTTTTTTAAAATTTAATTTAACTAGAATTTGATTTAACAGTACGTTTAAATTACATTTAAACATTTGGTATTTATAGTATATTATATATTAATATTCATTATAGATATTATCTATATATCCTAATAGCCGATAATACGAGTAGTCAACAAATGCGTAGGTTTAACTTAAACTCTACTTGATTTTATACACACTTCAATTTATCTATATAATAAATGGGCGCTCTTTAATATTAATATATATATTTATAATACTCGATAATGTATAGTTTTCAGTATGTGCTCGGTTCAGTTATAACGATTCCAATGCTTCCAATGATTGGTACCTGGTTCCCCCTTCCTAGCCATTCCTAACTCATATTTCCACGAAAGAGCAGATAGCTTTAATAAACTTATTTATATATAGTATAGTATTTATGGTAATAATGGTTAATTTACACATTTAAATTTGAATTTGAGTAGAAGTAGATTTAGCTATATTATATATTATGTTAAAGGTATTTTCTGCTTAAGAGCTAAACGAGTCGTAAAACTAATTATTACACTTGGTATTTTGATTATATATTTGGTTGTTTTCCACTTGGCAATTATAAATTAGATTACTGTTTCTTATAATTAATGTTAATTATCATTTAATTAAACACATTTATCCCAATTTATTTACACTTAACGAATATCATATTGTTTGATCATGAAATCATCCTTGGTATACATTTTGCTTGAGACCCGCTAGACGAGTCCTTGTTCTGTGGTGTTCTCTTGTTTTGTTGCTGGTGGATTTGTTCGTACCGAAGAGAGAAGATCGTTCGCTGGTTTTCAGCAGAAACGCCTGAAAACAGTTTAGGAATCTCATTAGTAAATTTTAAGAAAGTTTTCATTCATTCATTCAAATTCAGATTCAAATTCATTCAAATGCAAAATAGAAATTTCAAATTAATGTTACTTAAATTAACTTTTATGTGCTGCCTCTTGGAAATGAATGAATGGCGCAGATTTAACTGCTGCCACACGCAGAAGGGTCTAAGATGGGAACTTTAGCTGCTGATGCTGCTGCTGCTGCTGCTCCTACGGCTGTTGCCTCTGCCGGAGTCCAACTGAAATGCAAATGGGTAACTATTCAAGGCTGTGCTCGTAGTTACATGGCTGCTGGATGAAAGTTCTGCGCACGCTTTGTAGATAAGCCTTCCAGTCGCCCAGGACCACATCATCCCAATGTGCGGAATTTGGTGCGCATTGTGGCATAATTCGAATGGCCCTTGGGCCATTAGACGTTATCCGTTAGCTGCTGCCCGCTGCCCGCTGGACATTGGCCATTGGCCGTTGCATTGACCGAGTGATTCTAAACGATTCTCGCATGCAGATGACAGCACCGATAAAAGAGCCTGATAAAACTTTCCGTTTTGGCTACAATCGAGTGAGGCGAGTTGAAACTTTGGCTGCGCTTTCATGGCTTACAAATTGTTTCAACTTGCAAGGCATAGAAAACTGGTAACAAAGCGTTGCCACTTTCAATGTTATTTCATATGTGTGTGTGTGTGCGTGTGTGTTTCTGCGTGTGCCAACGGCTGTTCCCCCTCTGGTCCTCTGTCGTCTGTTTTGCGAAAATTGGGCGCCCAAAGCGACGACATCGACGCTGACAACGAAATTCAAAAAACACTTTGAAAGCACCAGGAGTAGCACTAGCAGCAGCAGCACAAGCACCACCTCCTCCAGGAGGAGCAGGAGCTGGAGCAGTATTAGCATCAGCAGCAAGAACAACAATGAGAATGGAGCAGCTCAAACAAATGCTTAAGCAATATCAATTTCGAGACCTGCATTGCAAATTGAAATTTGTAAGCGCGGAATTGAAAGAAAAATAAATAAAAAGCGAAAAATATAACTAAAAGAAATGAAATTGCGTGCTCTGGTTTCAATTTCCCAAGACTTACGTCCATAATGGTAATAATGGTCAATAATATTTGCACTCAGGTAATAAACCTTATTTATGTTCTATATCAGACTTACCTTCGCCTCTTCGCATGCACTATCTAGAGCTTCCCGCTGCGGTAATGCACTGGCCGGTGTCCGCCGAAGAGGATGCGCTTGAAGGCTTGACGGAACTCCGGGCTGAATATCGTATAGATGACCTGCAAGCAACAAATAACAAATAACGGTTATAAACCTGATTGATGGACAGCAGACAAGTAGTTCACAGTAAGCGTAAAATGTATAAATATCCTTCGAAGACACACATCCATTTTTAGAATTTTAATAAATGCAATAAATAAATATATAAAAATATTAAAAAAAATATATAAAAATATTAAAAAATATATAAAAATATTAAAAAATAATATTTAATATACACAAAAAATAAATAAATATATAAGACTAATAATAAAAATAAAATCCTGTGTAATATATTAATATTATAATAAATGTAAAAAAATATTAAATAAATATATAGAAAAAATAATAAATATTTAAAAGAAAATAATGAAATGTTTTCTTATTATTTGGACAACGGATTTTTACTTTGCAGCTTTAGAATAAGGTATATCCTATCAAAGGATATCAGCAAATTTCTGCAGGATATTTCTGGTCGAGTTAGAGTCGATTCTTACTGAGAATTGAAAGTTCAATTCTTTGAGTTTGGGTAAAATACACTGGAAGTCATTGAATGCCAATCGATAGATCCGCTTTCTGGGAGTATTAAAAGTATCTTTTGAGCTGAAGGATATGCTGGTTTGCACCTCTTACAATAGCTTTCAATTTTCGATTCAAATCGATAGGCGAAGCTCCTTCCAATATCAATCGATATGCAAGCGACGATGTGGCAACTCTAGCGAGAAACGCGCTGCCATTTGTTCTAATATCGTTACGCTTTCTACTGGCTTGACAAACGGGTTCGAGGAGAATTCTGATTAATTTTGGTTGTTTTCAATTGAATTTAGAAAAGCATTCGCGGTAGCCTGTAAGCTTGCAAAAAATAATAAATTGAATTTAATTGATAAACTTAAAAAATAAAACAGCATTTGCAAAGTGCCATGGAGAGCGAAGAGATGGAGGAGTTGGCATCCAACGTTGATGAGTGCTCGATGAAGAAGCGGTTTAAGATCAAGAAATGGAATGGCTGTGCGTTGTGGTCATGGGACATTGTGCTTGACAATTGCTCCATATGCCGGAATCATGTTATGGATCCTTGCATTGAGTGCCAGGCTGGACAGACGATGACGGGCACGGACAGTGAGTGCAAGGTGGCCTGGGGCGCCTGCAATCATGCGTTCCATTTTCACTGTATTTCGCATTGGCTGAAGACACGTTCGGTGTGCCCGCTGGACAATTTCAAGTGGAACTACGATAGCATTGGACACAGTCCTTGAAACTGTGATAAACAAAAGAAAATATACATAAATGTACACTAGATAATTACCGGATTCAGCGTTGAGTTAAAGTATCCCAGCCAGAGGAAGAGCGAGGCGACCTCGTCGCTGATCTCGCAGGCGGCACACAGTGGCAAAGTCAGAGCCATCACAAAGAATGGCAGCCAGCAGACTACAAAGGCGCCAGTGATGATGGCTAATGTTTTGGCTGCCTTGCGCTCACGCTTCGCCTCGAGGGTCTCCTTGCGCTTGTTCACCTTTTGCATGGGATTTGCAATGCTGGACAGCTGCTGTTGTTGTTGTTGTTGTTGTGGCGGCGGGTGGGCTGGTGTGTGTGTTGCTGGGTGCGATGGTGTTGGTTGTTCCGATGGCATCAACTGCTGCTGCTGCTGCTGCTGCTGTTGTTGTTGCTGCCGTTGTTGCTTAGTGCGCGGCTCTGGCGTAACCGAACCGGAGGCATTGGCCGAGTTGCACAGCGGATGTGCTTGGTTGCAACTTGTCAATGTGCTGGTCTTTGCTGTCATCGGACCGACGGCTGCTGCAGCAACCGGCGGCGGAGCCGATGCAGCGACGGGTGGTGTTGGTGTTTGCGGCGACAGCGCTGATATCGATGTAATTGTTGTGGTATTCGATGTACTGGTGCCCCCAACACCGCCGGATTTGGTCGTTTTTTGCATTTGTTCAAGCTGCTGTCGCAGCAACGGGTCCCCGAGCGTTTCCACTGTGGCGCCACCATTGGCATTGGCCTTGCCCATTGCTGTTGCTGTTGCTGTTGTAGCAGCCGCTGTCGTTGACGCTGTCGTTGTGCCTGCTGATGTTGTGGTTGCGGTTACCAATGCCTCATCCTGCTGCTGCTGCTGCTGTGGCTCTTCCACATTGCTGCTGGCCTGTTCCTCATCCCCCTCCTCCGTCACCATGTCTACCTCCTGGCCTTCCGCATTAGAAGCCAAATTTGTTGACTGCTGAGCTGCTGTTCCCTCTGCTCCTGCTTCCTTCTGTTGTTTGGTGCTGCTGGCGTGCTGCTGGTTGGCCAATGCCACCAGGTGAGACACTGTAGCTATCTGGCTAGCCGATGTGCTGGCTGCCTGTGGCTACAACATGGTCAGAAGTGGAAGCAGAAAGAAGGTTAATAATATTCAATCACAGAAAAAATTAACATTTCAAATCAGCGCGGGCCACACGCAGCACACGAATCACAAATCACAATTCAATTGCATTCATAAATTTATTTAGTGATCCCCTTCAAACTGCCAATTTCCACCCACCTCTAGCTCTTGTACCCCTGTCCCTGCCCCTGCCCCAAGCCACCCTCAGCGATAGGTCGTCAATTTTCATGGGCTTTTTATGCCACGCAGTTTGTGGTTATAAATTTTCCAAATAAATAAAATCGCTGGGTAAATATTTATTTTATTTTCGTTAAGCTCGTTGCGCATTTGAGCGCTCCTGTGACCGCCCCACATTTGGTTGGTCTGCCACGCCCATGCCATTACAGGGAGACGCCCACTATCAGGCGGCATGCGACGGATGAAGTATGAGGATGCAGGATGAAAGAGGAAGAGGAAGAGGAAGCGAGGCAATTGTGGACAGCGGCTGAGGCACTTGGTCAGAAAGGGCTACAATTTGTCGACTTGAGCAGCCTGCTAACGGCATGTCCTAGGCACTAAAATTCATATAATCACCTGTAATTTGAGCCAGCTGTGTCCATGTCCTGGCCACATTATGTGCAGGAGCGTAAAGTGCTAAAATCAACTTTTATGTGTTATAAATTTTGTCTATGCTCCACAGTGGGACGAAACGCCTAATAAAATTAGGCCGAAATGACGAATTGCGCTCGCATTTCTTGCACAACGATTATTTAATACATTTATCGATAAATTATGTATAATCGAAATGTGATAATAAATAAATAGACGTATTAATTTAAGCCACAGCTCGCAGGAGAAAGATTATTAAAGCTCTGCGTATCGATAGGCATTAATGCCAGGCGTGAGTCGATAGTTTTCGAAATCGATTAAGAATTGAATACACGATTGTTATCGAGAGTATTATTAGTAAATAAACGTATTAATTTAAACCACAGCTCGCAGCAGAAAGATGATTAAGGCTGTGCGTATCGATATAATTCCAGGCGCATATCGATAGTTGTTGAACTCGATTAAAAATTCAATACACGATTGTTATCGAGAGTCTTAAATAAAACGTATTAATTCAAGCCACAGCTCGCAGCAGAAAGATGATTAAAGCTCTGCGTATCGATAGGCAGTAATGCCTGGCGTGAGTCGATAGTTGTCGAAATCGAATAAAAATTACGTACACGATTGTTATCGCGAGTCTTAAATAAATAAATGTTTAAATTAATGTAAGCCACAGCTCGCAGGAGAAAGATTATTAAAGCTCTGCGTATCGATAGGCTATAATTCCAGTCGCATATCGATAGTTGTTGAACTCGATTAAAAATTCTGTACACGATTGTTATCGAGAGTCTTAAGCAAAGATTTTAATGGCTTTTTCAAACAACGTGACCTTTGTTCGTTACCAATTTTGAGCTTTTGGCTGCTTGGGCCATTAGCCATTTGCGGACAATTAATGGCTTATTGGGAGCCGGACAGGGACACGGCGTAGGGATGGTTGCCAAATGAGTTTTATGACTTTGATTCCGTTGTACGGGTATAATGTTGGTTTGCTTAAGCGTGTAATTGATGAGGTTCCTTTCGTTGGGCAGACAACACACAGAAAGTACACAAGAGGAAGACATTTAAATTTGGCGTAAAATAAAAAGTGCATTTTCAATTTGTGACCAATTTCCAACAATGGCTTCGGGTCCAAACGGATCAGGACTGAGCTGGACACGACAGGAAGGGACACAGTGGTACACACTGAGAGTAAGTATCAAATTCAATGGCCATTGGCAAATTGTTCATTGCTACAAAGCGAGAAGCATATGTAATCTAAGCCATTGTCATTCACATTCACATTCACATCCCCCATCCGCATCCTCCATCCTCCATCCGCATCCGCATCCTCATTGTCATTGTCATTGTCATTGTGTCGTTCGATAGTACAAACAAATGTTGTAGCAATGTTCAATTTGGTTTGGTTGGGTTTCATTTGGTTTCGTTTTCGTTTTGCCAGTTTGATTTCGCTTTCGATTCTTTGAGCGCGGGCCAATTGTAATGTGGCCACAGGGCACGTAAAGCAAATCAAAGCAACAGAAAAATGAACTGCAATTGCAGATGCGGAACTTACATTTCATTTACAGTCCAACAATGCGAATAATGATTGCGACTCCTGTGGGCTTCCCTAATGGACATTACAGTTGCCTGTTCTTGAGCAGCTTCTGCCATATGACAATACTTTTAGTTGAAAGTTTTCCCTCTGCAGCCGGATAGTCGGATAGCCGGACAGTAGTCCAGTAGTGCATACAACTTGAAGATTACGCATACGCCACATGGCCAGCTGCAAGTTTTGTCAGCAACTTTTCATTTGAAATGTTTTTCTGCCGTAGTCACAAAACTTAAACCAAAACCGAAAACCGAAACCCAAAACCAAAAAACAACACACAACACACAACATAACACAACCCAAAGTGTGAGAGCTAACAAAGTGTAACAAATATTCCACACACATAACACACACCCAGCTAATATTTTATTTATGTGCAGCTGCACGCACTTTACACCCAACCCACTTGCCCCCTTGACTTTCTTGCACACCCTTTGACCCCCGCCTCAGATTGCATTTAAGTGAAATGTATATTTGTTTCAATTTATGTATCTCCATTGACTTATGGTTCTTATTTCGAATTGCTTTTTCTTATGCTCCGCGTAAGTGTATATATTATGGCACTACTGAGTATCTATCCGGCAACAATGTACGGTTTATGGCTCTAAACGAAAAACTAGCAGCAGCTTTAAAGCTTTTGTATATTTTCAGCAAGAGCTCAAATTGGTTAACAATTATAAAAGCAATATTTCAAATGAATTGAACAAATTTCCATTGATTGGCCCACTAATTGGCCATATTAATAAGCCATAATTTGTGTGTAATCGCCAGTTAGCGAAAAGCATTATCACGTTGGCTTAAATGACTGAATTTCTGCGTTTATTTCGGATTAATTCTGTTTCTATCAATGGGCATAACTTAGGCCGAGTATAAAAGCTCTGGTGTAGCACTGATTGCTCTATGGGCTCTTGACTTTTTTGTGTAACTATTTTGTTTGCTTTCAGGCTTAGGCTCAGGCTCAGGCGGAGGTCCGCCCCTTTTCCATATTAAACAAAAACTACGATGATAAATTTATATATTTGCTTTTGGCTATGCGTGTGTTTATTTATTTGGCTGTCCATTTATTTGGTGGCAGCGCAGACAGAGTAACCTGGCCCAAGTAAATATTTAATCTAAGTGTGTATGTTGTGTTTGTGCTCGTATGTGTGTGTGGGTGTGTGTGTGTGTGAGTTAAGGCAAATACGAGTACAATATATACACAGTTGGTGCTCTTAGTTATTATGGGCAAGCGAATGGAAACGAAAGCTGTTAGCCATAAGCCATCAACATATTTTCTTCAATTACTCAAGCGTATTGAGTGCCTTGTTAGGCCACGTTTTCAACTCCTGGTCCTGGTCGAGGTCCTCGTCCTTGTCCTGGTACTGGCGCTGCTGCTGTTCCTGCTGCTGTTTCTCTTCAATTTGTTGTTGCTATTTTCTGTTGCTGCTGAGCTTTGTTTTCATTTTGGCTGGATCTGAGATGCTTTGCATGGCCAAGGCGATTGCAAAGGAGATGGCGATGGCGATGGCGATGGCGTATCTTTGTCACAGAGCTTATATTTGACTTTGCTATTACTTAACCTGCACGAATCGTGGTGACCTTTGGCCACTCGACTTTTGGCCACCTTGTGGCAATTCCAGCAAAACGTTCAAGCAATTTATTTCTCCTGGTTCTTTTATGGTTTCGTTTCTCTTCCATTTTCGTGCCTTTGCTTTAATGTGTTATTATTGAATGTATGTGTGTGTGTGTGTGTGCGGGTGCGTGTGTGTGGTTTGCTGCTTACTTTTTAGCCATAAAAAGCCGAAATCGAAGTATATAAAATGCGGCTAAATACAAATTTGGCCGCCAATAAACAAAAAGCTTTGCCTGCATTTTATCGATGGCATTTTCTGTCGAGTGGGTAATTTGCAGGATTTGCGACTCAAGTGACCCAAACGCTACCTAGATGTCAGCTTATATGCCTATATAGAATATATATATATACAATATATATAAAATATATGTGTGCACTTAAGCTTTAACTGCAATAAAATCACATGCGGGTTTCCTTTTAATTTTCAGTTGATGACAAACGCGGCGTATACGTAATCCGTGTCTATATTAAAATCGATTTATGCACGCATAAATCATACGTCAAGTCTAACGACATGTGCAAGTTTCTATTAGGATTTATCAAGGATTACGCGGCATGATGCAGGACATGCCCACACACATACACGTACGTACATCCACTGGACAAGGACTTTATTTTTGGCAGTCTACGTGCCTGCGTGCACTCAGGAAGCAAACTCAGATCGTTGGGCACATGTCAGGCGTTATGAAATTTGCTTTAAATGTGCACAAAGCCCCTAGACCACGTCCAGAAGACCCAATTCCTAAACAGAACAGATTCCAATCCCAATACCAATCCCAATCCCAATCCCAATCCCAATTTCAATGTTGTTGTTCTTGTCATCGTCTGCCACTTACCTCAGTGCCGGCGCGACTCTTGCTGTCCACATTTGAGCTACTGAACTCGGTGTCCTCCACTGTGTTCACCGTATTGGTGGAGTTACCCTCGACCAGGCCCTGCGCATGGCTGCCACTACATCCCGCTGCGCCGCCACCGCTTTTATTCTTGGCCGTCGAGAATCTGCCAAGACGTAGCCGCAGACGTGTAAGTTTCGTATCCACGGACGCACTGGCATCGGGCTGCAGAGGCAGAAAGGAAATTAAAAAGAACTTAGAGCTGTTTCGATTTTGAATACTAAAATTTAATTCATAGTTATATTTTTGGCACAGCATTAAAATGAATAACAAAAGCTGAAAATTTGCATAGCTGTTGTTGTTGCTGCGCCTTACGCTTCAATAAACCGCAATTTGTACGCATATCAGAGGTTGAGCTGAGCCCGAACTGATCCCGTGTGTTGCCTCTACCATATGCATATGTAAGTGGATACGTTCGTAAATAAATTGTGTGTATTTGTTACAGTCACGCCAAAGTTCGACTTTCATATTCCCCACTAGCAAAAAAAGGACACCCCCCCCCCCCATTCCCCTCCTTCGCCTCCTCAGCCAACTACAGTGCCTGCTCAAAATAAATTTCACGCTTGACTGCTCCAAGCGCTTGACCTCTTTGATTTTTTTCTTGTTACTGCATCCTTTTCCCATACTGAGCCCTTTTTTTTTGGCTTTTTTTGGTAGTTGTTGTCGTCGCCTTCAATCCCACCAAATTAAAGTAATTGAGTAGTCAAACCTTTTGCCTCATCGCCGACATCGTTCTCATCCTTATGTTGACCCTTTGGCAAGTCGATATTGCTTTAAATAAATAAAATTATGCTGATTTTGCGTTCGTGTGCGGAAATTTGCCAAAAAAGAAAAAAAAAACGAATAGAGAAGACGGAAAAAATGCAGATGAAGAGAAAAAAAGGCACAGGATTTTCAAGTGTGCCTGGTCATGTCCATAGTCCTTCTTCGAATTCCACTTCTCCTCGTCTTCTATGAACTCTTCTCTGACCGGTTTTAGCATTCCCAAATGGCGTGAATATTTGCGCAAATAGTATTAAATGGATTTGCAGCTACGCATGTGACCTTCATTTTGTGGGCCACCCAAGAAGTGAAATTCCTTTTGTCGCATTAGTTTCAAGTGCCCTTTGGAGCTGTGGGTGGGTCTATAGCTTTGGGGTTTACCTAGCTTTATTAAATATTCAAAACTGCTTAATTGGACATAGTTTGGCAAGGTGACTAAACTAACTCCTAACTCTGCTGAGACACAACAGCTGTTAAACTTAAGGCAACTTTTATAATTAATAAGTAACAAAATTTTGCTAACTGTTGCCGGTTACCTGGAAGAAGTTTTCAACTAAAACTAAAACTTTTCCTTTCTCTTTGTGTAAAAGCGGCTTCAAGTATTTGTACTATCTCAATTACGAGTAAGAGCCCATTATGGCTTACTAATTATACCCATTGTGCATAGTTCGAAGCTAAAGATTTATACCTTCCTTCATACACGTCTCACCTAATATTTATGTGACAATCGCTTTTGTATGCGTTACGCTAATTAAACTTGCTTCCCTCTGCAGTTTTCCATATAGCAAATATAAGATACAAGACATTGCGTATTCCATGCGTTTCCATGCGGGTAATCAATGGGTAATTGAATCTGTGATAACTTCAAAGGCATCTACGCATTTCTCTGGCACATTGTTTGCCAGTTCGCGCGCAAAGAAATTGGCAAAAAAGTTTTTCTCGTATGCCGTTGAGCACATAAATTCCATGGATTCCTATTTGGCATTTGCTCGGATCGAAAACTAAACTACATAGCACATTAACATTACTTAAATACTACAACAAATACACACACATACACACAAACACATACGCATACACTCCAATAGATAAGACGAGATAAGTACATTGCCGCGCGCATTCCTCTTTCAGAAAGTATAGCATACTTTTCAGCAGCGTCGACGATAAGCAAAACCCAGCTCAATGTGTATTTTATGTAGATGTGCTGTCAGCTGTCCTCATATATATATATACAAATATATATATAAACACTTCTCTGTATGTGTGTAAGTGTGTGTGCACATTTATTTAAGCGTTTGCATAAACGATACTTGGTCGTCGAAGCCATTTTTGCCACTTTGGCTAATTTATGTAAATTGTTTTCTTATTTAATTGTTTTTCTTGTGAGACATGTGTTGAGCTTCCTATCACTTTTGTATGTGTGCGTATGTGTGTTTATTTCATGTGTGTGTCTGTGTGTATCCAATAATTTCCTTTTATGCGATTTATACCGTCCTGGCTTTGGCCTAAATGTTGCCCAAGTGCCTGACAATAATTTGTTCTGAGCTTCACTCAACAACAAAAATATTTTCCTTTTACTTTTAAAGCCAATTTTATGTTTTTGCAGCTTATCTCGAATTGAAAGGAATTTAAGCTCCAAAAACTTTTAAACACATTCTTATTACCAGGAAAATATATGTATATATAATAATTCTCTTCGCATAAGCTACAATCTGTATAAAGGTTAATTAAATGCATAAAACTTTAGCAGAGATCGTGAGGCGTCAAATTGTGTAGAAGTAGAGAAAAACTTCTTTCGAGCAACGCATAGACCATGATACATACATACGTTACATACATACATTACATACATACATTACATACATACCTTACATACATACCTAACATACATACCTTACATACATACATTACATACATACATTACATACATACCTTACATACATACCTTACATACATACCTTACATACATACCTTACATACATACCTTACATACATACCTTATACACATACATATCATAAATCAGACTCACATACACTTACACACATACTAACATTCAAACATATTCACATTTACACACACTTAAAAAAAAACCACTTTGCAATCTTTGCTTCAGTGGCTTCACTTAGGTACTCAACATGAGAATCGACGAGAAGGGCGCTTTTGCTTATGAGAAATGCAAGAGTTTCCATTGAGCATACGTAGTTATTATCAATGGAAGAAACCAGTAGATTATGGGATACTGTTACCGATAATGAATACTATGTGTGGTATATCCATAACCTTCAGATATATCCATACAAATAGTAGTATATCGGCCACAACATTGACAACTATTTTTTAAGGATTTTATGGAACAGCAATCAAGTTTTCATGTTTTAATGTTCTAATGTGTATATATATCACATAGGAGTATTTATATGAGTTCAATAGAATAGTAGTAGTAGTACATGACCAAAAATAACTCATTTGATAACTGGTATAGTATGTTTGAATAAAACCAGTAGTTTATGGGATACTGATTCTGATAATGAATATTATGTGTGGTATATCCATGTCCTTCAGATATATCCATAAAAATAGTAGTATATCGGCCACAACATTGACAACTATTTTTTAAGGATTTTATGGAACAGCAATCAAGTTTTCATGTTTTAATGTTCTAATGTGTATATATATCACATAGGAGTATATATATGAGTTCAATAGAATAGTAGTAGTAGTACATGACCAAAAATAACTCATTTGATAACTGGTATAGTATGTTTGAATAAAACCAGTAGTTTATGGGATACTGATTCTGATAATGAATATTATGTGTGGTATATCCATGTCCTTCAGATATATCCATAAAAATAGTAGTATATCGGCCACAACATTGACAA
Source organism: Hirtodrosophila trivittata (assembly GCA_035045065.1). Lineage (NCBI taxonomy): Eukaryota > Metazoa > Arthropoda > Insecta > Diptera > Drosophilidae > Hirtodrosophila > Hirtodrosophila trivittata. The sequence goes on along the minus strand of JAWNNK010001311.1, from coordinate 14,724,584 downwards.
CTTTTTTTCAATGATTTTATGGAACTGCAAGCCAGTATTAATGTTTTAATGTGTATATATATCACATGGGAGTATATATATGAGTTCAATAGAATAGTAGTAGAAGTACATACATACATACATACACTTACATACATACATACATACGTATATATATGAGTTCAATAGAATAGTAGTAGAAGTATATATATGAGTTCAATAGAATAGTAGTAGAAGTACATACATACATACATACATTTACATACATACATACATACGTATATATATGAGTTCAATAGAATAGTAGTAGAAGTATATATATGAGTTCAATAGAATAGTAGTAGAAGTATATATATGAGTTCAATAGAATAGTAGTAGAAGTATATATATGAGTTCAATAGAATAGTAGTAGAAGTACATACATACATACATACACTTACATACATACAAACATACGTATATATATGAGTTCAATAGAATAGTAGTAGAAGTACATACATACATACATACACTTACATACATACATACATACATACATTACATACATACCTTACATACATACATTACATACATACCTTACATACATACATATCATAAATCAGACTCACATGCACCTACACACATACTGGCATTCAAACATACTCACATTTACACACACTTAAAAAAAAACCACTTTGTAATCTTTGCTTCAGTGGCTTCACTTAGGTACTCAACATGAGAATCGACGAGAAGGGCGCTTTTGCTTATGAGAAATGCAAGAGTTTCCATTGAGCATACGTAGTTATTATCAATGGAAGAAACCAGTAGATTATGGGATACTGTTACCGATAATGAATACTATGTGTGGTATATCCATAACCTTCAGATATATCCATACAAATAGTAGTATATCGGCCACAACATTGACAACTATTCTTTAAGGATTTTATGAAATTGCAAGCAAGTATTAATGTTTTTATTTGTATATATAGTACATATGAGTATATATATGAGTTCAATAGAATAGTAGTAGTAGTACATGACCATAAATAACTCATTTGATAACTGGTATAGCATGTTTGAATAAAACCAGTAGTTTATGGGATACTGATTCTGATAATGAATATTATGTGTGGTATATCCATGTCCTTCAGATATATCCATAAAAATAGTAGTATATCGGCCACAACATTGACAACTTTTTTTCAATGATTTTATGGAACTGCAAGCCAGTATTAATGTTTTAATGTGTATATATATCACATGGGAGTATATATATGAGTTCAATAGAATAGTAGTAGAAGTACATACATACATACATACACTTACATACATACATACATACGTATATATATGAGTTCAATAGAATAGTAGTAGAAGTATATATATGAGTTCAATAGAATAGTAGTAGAAGTACATACATACATACATACACTTACATACATACAAACATACGTATATATATGAGTTCAATAGAATAGTAGTAGAAGTACATACATACATACATACACTTACATACATACAAACATACAAACATACGTATATATATGAGTTCAATAGAATAGTAGTAGAAGTACATACATACATACATACATACATACATACATACATACACTTACATACATACATTACATACATACCTTACATACATACATTACATACATACCTTACATACATACCTTACATACATACATTACATACATACCTTACATACATACCTTACATACATACCTTATACACATACATATCATAAATCAGACTCACATACACTTACACACATACTGGCATTCAAACATAGTCACATTTACACACACTTAAAAAAAAACCACTTTGTAATCTTTGCTTCAGTGGCTTCACTTAGGTACTCAACATGAGAATCGACGAGAAGGGCGCTTTTGCTTATGAGAAATGCAAGAGTTTCCATTGAGCATACGTAGTTATTATCAATGGAAGAAACCAGTAGATTATGGGATACTGTTACCGATAATGAATACTATGTGTGGTATATCCATAACCTTCAGATATATCCATACAAATAGTAGTATATCGGCCACAACATTGACAACTATTTTTTAAGGATTTTATGGAACAGCAAGCAAGTTTTAATGTTTTAATGTTCTAATGTGTATATATATCACGTAGGAGTATATATATGAGTTCAATAGAATAGTAGTAGAAGTACATGACCAGAAATAGCTCATTTGATAACTGGTATAGTATGTTTGAATAAAACCAGTAGTTTATGGGATACTGATTCTGATAATGAATATCTATGAATATTATGTGTGGTATAGCTATGTCCTTCAGATATATCCATAAAAATAGTAGTATATCGACCACAACATTGACAACTATTTTTTTTAAGGATTTTATGGAATTGCCAACCAGCATTAATGTTTTAATGTGTATATATATCAAATAAGAGTATATATATGAGTTCAATAGAATAGTAGTAGAGGTACATGACCAAAAATAGCTCATATGATAACTGGCATAGTACGTTTGGATAAAACCAGTTGTTTATGGAATACTGATTTTGATAATGAATATCGATGAATATTATGTGTCCTTCAGCTGTATCCATAAAAATAGTAGTATATCGACCACAACATTGACAACTATTAAGGATTTTATAAAATTGCAAGCAAGTATTAATGTTTTTATGTGTATATATATCACATAGGAGTATTTATATGTGTTCAATTAAATAGTAGTATTAATAAATGACCAAAACCAACTCATATGATAACTGGCACAGCAAGTTTCGGAAAGAGTCAAAAGTTTTTGGGGTGATCATATTGCTAGTAGGTCAAGCTTGTTCAATAAAATAGTAGTGTTAGTACATAAGAAAAGGCAACTAGTACGATATATGGATAAGTACGTTTCGGAAATAGCCAAAAGCTGTTGGAGAGACCATAAACTTAATAAGTCAAGTTTGCTCAAAAAAATAGTAGTGCTATAACATAGCCAAAGGAAACTAGTAGTACATCTGGACAAGTTCGTTTCGGGAATAGCCAACAGCTGTTTGGGTGAGCATTCTGTTAATGAAGTAAGCTTGTTCAATGAAATAGTAGTGCTCTGAGTAAACTTAAGATAACTTGCATGATATCTGGCCAGAATGTTTTGGAATAGCCCACAACTGTTGGGGTAAGTTAAGCTTGTTCAATGAAATAGTAGTGCTATTAGTTAAGTAAAGATAACTTGTTTAATATATGGCTCAGTATGTTTTCAGTATAGCAAACAGCTATTGGGGTGACCATAATCTCAATAAGGTAAGCTTTTCCATCTAAACAGTATAGAATTTTTTGTGTAGCGGAATATATTTTGTTGGACAGTGTAAATGCTGCTGCTATTGATAAAATAAAAGGAAGACAGCTTGACGACGTGTGTCGCATATGGACAGCTTGGCCAAATATGCTCAGACCCAGACCCAGACCCATTCTCAGTCTTTGGCTACTAATGTTGGTCCTGGCTGTTTGTCATATGGCCATGGTCATAATGTCAATATCTAGAGCAATCAATTTGAGCTGCTGTCACTTCTGTTGCTGCTGATGTTGGTTTCTGTTGCTGTTGTTGCTGTAACTGATATTGTTGTTGCTTTTGTTGTTTGCAAATGTAATTGTGATTATGTTCGAGTGGTCAAGGCGGGCACAAACAACAGACACACACACTCACACACACATATGTATATATATATATATATAAACACAAAAGTTGTCACTGCTCTTGAGGCAAAAGCATCTGGGCGTTCTTGTCAGCAGCACTTGTCCAAGAGACACTCCAAAGAGCGATTGCTTTTTGTGTTTAATGTTACATTATTATTAATGTTTGTTGCTGATTCCTGTTGCTGTTGTAACTGTTGCTGCGGTGAGGCGTGTCGCATTAGGCCCATAGCTAAATTACAGATAATACCTGTGCGCTCAATTTGCTTAATTGCCTTTTACTAACGTGTGTTATGTTAATTGCAAAATCAATGCCTACTCTCAGCCCAACTTGTATTAGTCATACACACAAGTGTATGTGCGTGCGTGCGTGTGTGTGTGTGTGGGTGTATACGTCTAGCTTCAATGGTTTATGCAAACTGCATTTCAATTAAAATTATGCACATTAATGTTGAATTACGTGCTAAGCCCCGTGTCGATGCGTCGACAACATCGCAACAAAATGCAACATTCCAATTTGATTATGCGTTGCAATTTAAATCATTTGCAGCCAAAATGAAAGCACTATTTTTTGGTTAAACACCCTTTTGGAAAGGCTATAAATATGCTAAATGCAAAATGCAATTAACTTAAATTTATGTGTTGCCAACAAACAACAAGCTACGACAGCAGCAACAGCAACAGCAACAGCAACAAAAACGATTTTTCAGCTATTTTCTCTTGTTGCTCTTCAATGCAAAAACTTTTCTAGTACAACAAATCTTTATTAAATACAAAAAAAGCTGAAAAATTTTTAACGAAACGCTCAGCAGGCGAGCAGCGGACTGTTTTTTGAAGTTGTTGTTCTTGTTGTTCTGGCTAAGGTTTTTCGTGTTGTTGCTGCTGGTGCTGGTGCGTATGGAAGTATAAACCCTCGTCAAGTTGCAGGAAAGCAATTTTCAATTTGAAAGCATTTAGTTGAAGAAAAAGAAGAGGAATAACAAGACTGTTATTCCAATAACATGGGCAAGTCGATACCTTAATTCTCTACCAAACCCTGTGTATATATAAGAGAATATGAATAATAAAATGAAACATGGCAACTTCAGATATTATCAAGCTGCACTTCAGCTCAGCTGCAAACGCTCTAAGCTAGACTTTAAGTATAAAAATTGAAAAATATATCCAAAAAGAGCTTAATGAAAAAAGTTTTTTAATCTGAAAATGGGGAAGCGCATCTGTGGTAACGAAATTTGATCAGCTAGCTATGAAGCTCAGCGTGCAAGGAAGGGCATCAAACTGTCTGTGCTGAGTGGGGTAAATATATTTTAAAATCAACAAACAGGCCAGGCCAGTGAGTGGCACTAAATGGATGCGTGTAGCCTGATGCGTGGGTGTATGGTGTGTGAGTGTTTTTGTATTGGTATTGGTATTGGCATGCGCCTGCTGGCATGTAACTAACACACACACACACTTGGAGAGGGTACACACAAGCAGCAACATGGGCCGGACATGACTGGGACATGTGTATGCCAGCAAATAGTGGACAACTTGTCTTGTTTGCGCATTGAATTTGTGATTCCAATGACTTTTTGCCAGCTTTGCACTGGGCTAGCAACGCTTAGATTGTCTAAGTGTACTCCCCCCCAACCCTTCCTCCTTCCCCTCCTAAGTGTGCGTGTGCGTGTGTGTGTGTGTAGGTAAGTGGTTGCAAACATTTCTACGTCAAATGGTCATTTTCAATTTAGTCAAAGCACTAAGCTTAAGCTAAGTAGCTGCCTCTAAGTATGTGCCAGCATTGGACACAGAAATAAGCTAAAACGAAATAAAAACATGTATAAAATATCAATCGTAGGCACAACGAACTGCAGATACACTTCTTTCTTATACGACTCAGATTAACTCAAGAATCAGACACTTTATTGCTGGTAAGTTTAACAGAATTAAGAGACAGACCACAGTCTTTAACAGAGTTATGCAAGTGCTATGTTAACTTAACATATGTTAACCTGCACACATAACGATTAGGTAGCAGTAAGCTATTAAAGGGTATTTTCTAAAGCTTACCTACAAGTAAAGACACACAAAAAGAAAATTGCAATTCAGCAAATCCCTTAATACACTCACACACACACACACACACACAACGTACACACACAGAGAAAGGGTATATGTATATGCCTTGGATTTTGGGGCAACCACATTTCGTTTTACTTTTTTGTTGAACTTTTTAGTGTCTTACTTTTAAAAGGGAATCGCAGGACTAACGGCATATCCTAAAATGCATTTTTAAACACACTTGAATGGAGTTAAGGATGCCTAATTACATTTGGGGCTCGCAGTCTTAAGTGCTCGGCTCGGATCCAAGTCCAAGGAGCCTTCTTGCATATGTTACACGTAACTGTATTCAATGGAAGGCAACTCGAGTCCTGTGCCTTGGGCAATGGGGCAACTTTAGTATTGGTTCAATTTTGTGGCTGGCATCGCGGTTAACTTCGTTATGGAGCATAATTACAGGGTTTTAGTTGCATTGGAAATTGTGCTGCGGCTTCTGGCAATAGCTTCGACTTATGTCCTGAAATCTATATGTATATATGTATATACGAGTACAGGGTGCTTCATACTTTAGTTTGGAAGTAGAGCAATTTGTGTGGGACCCTTCTATGTAAATGAGCTGACGCCACAATAGTCAGGAACTTGGAGATTCACTGGGTTAACTAGAGCAGAGCCTGCGGTCCTTAATCGATTGGAAATAGTTGTCTGTTACCTGATTGTTGTTGGCCGAAACTTCGGCTGGTCGTGGGCGTCGGCGGTGAATGCGTTTCCGTGCAGTTTGATAGATTTTCCAGTAGAGCGCCAGGATGACCATAAGTGGCACATAGAAGGTGCAACAGGTGGCAAATACCTAACAAAAAGCAGAAAAACATAGTTCAAACTCAACTCAATGGGGCTGGTTATCCATTATTGACGCACCTGATAGGATACATCCTGCGAGACCATACACTTCTGCTGCTCAATGCGCTGCAAATAGTCTGGATCCTTCCAGCCAAACTGGGGCGCCAGCGACACAATCACCGCCGATGTCCATACGCAGAAAATCATCATGAAGACCCGATTGCTGGTCCTCGAGTGGATGTAATCGATGTTGGTTACCGCCCAATACCTGGAAGAAAAAGAACCAGAGCAAACAATTCAGAATTTATTAACAATCGCAGGCACTTCAGACACTTGAGACACGGCGCGTTTTTTTTTATTTAGTACTTTGTTTCGAGAGCTGCCACAAAATGTAAATAAAATGCTGCATAAATCTAGGCGCGCATTTAAGCCCATACTCAGCCCACACGTACACACTCACACATTCCTAGATACAACACACATATGGAATAGCGTCAAAGTAAAGAAACGTGTTCGATATACGAATTCCGTTCAACAGTTTTCCATAGCATTTTGTTACACTTTTTTTCATTCGTTTGTGTTTTTTGTTATTCGCTTTTTGTGTGCCAAAACATGTTTTATGTATGTATGCAAACCGGTTTGTATTTTTCTGTGTGTTTGTATTTACGAATGTGTGTGTGAGTGAGTGTGTGAGTGAGTGAGTGAGTGAGTGAGTGTGTGCGGCAGCCAAGCGAGGCATTTTTCAAATTTCCATTTTTATAACCTGTTTCAGAGTGTTACAACTTTCTAACGACGTTTGTTATGCAAATTAGAAAACATATTTCCTTTTTTAATAGGAAAATGGTGAACTTTATTCTTTGATTAATAATCAGTAGAAGTTATTTATAAGCTAATTAATCTATATATATTCTATGATAAATTTATTAAATAAAGAGGAATTTAAGTAAATAAAATCGATAAGAAAATAAATAAAGAAAATAAATAGAATAAATAAAATAAATAAAATAAATAAAATAAATAATATAAATAAAATAAATAAAATAAATAAAATAAATAAAATAAATAAAATAAATAAATTAAATAAAGTAATAAAATAAATAGAATAAATAAAATAAATATAATAAATAAAGTAATAAAATAAATAGAATAAATAATATAAATAAGATAAATAAAAGAAATAAAACAAATAAATTAAAAAAAATAATGAAATAAATAAAATAAATAAATTAAATAAAATAAATAGAGTAATAAAATAAAGAAAATAAATAAAATAGATAAAATAAATGAAATAAATAAATTAAGTAAATTAATGAAATAAATAAAATAAATAAATAATATAAATATAAAAAATAAATAAAATAAATAAAATAAATAATATGAAAAATATTAACAAAATATATAAAATAACTAAAATAGATAATATTAATAAAGTATATAATATTTATAAAATAAATAAAAATAGATAGTTTAATTTTTTGTACAATTTTCTCTTTAGAAAGAGTATAGAAAGTTCGGCTTGGCAAAAATAACAATCTTTTTGAGTTGCCCACTTGGTCGGAGTAGAGAAACATACCTAAAAGAGTTTTTAAACGTTACGTGTACGTTAACTGACACATACAGTCGCACACACACACACACATACACACACACTGTATTGGTTGTTGAAGCTTGTTGATGCTGGCGTGGCCAAGCTTTAAGAATGCCAACTATTTAACAGCTAGTGTGCACGTGTATGTGTGTGTGTGTGTGTGGGTGTGTGTGTGTGTGGCATAGATAATCGCGCCCAGAGGCGGTAACTAGACCATGTTACTGATGCTGTTGATGCTGACGCAGCCATTAAATAGATTTTAGTTGGAGTTGTCAGTGTTGCGAAAGCTGTCAGTTCAAAGGTTGCCAACCGCAACAACCTGCGGCTCTTCCACTGTGCCTGTGTGTGTGTGTGTTCGTGTGTGTGTGTGTGTTACTGTGGCTGACTGCCAAATTACTGCCGGCAACCGCACATTTGAGAATTTCACGGCAAGCAAATCAAATTTTCTTATACATCGCTGACCGCACGCAGCGCTTCAAGTGACATCAGCAACAACAACAACAACAGCAAAAACAACAACAATAAAAGCAGGAAGAAGAGGAAGAATAAGCAGCAGGATATGAGAAGCGAGTAAAAGGGATTTCTGATGTTTATGTATTAATTAAAGACAATTTGCATAAGCAAATATTATGGCCCGTTGGGCGAGCATTGTAAACAAATGTGTTTGTCGGTTTAAAGCAACAATTAATTGAGTTCACAAAGTACTCGAGGACGAGTGTGAGTACGAGTACGAGTACGAGTAATCACAATAGGGGGTGGGATGGGGGAGAGAGGCAACAGACAACAGGCAACAGGCAGCAGGAGGCCGGATCTATTTCAATATTTGCCTCCACTCGTATGTGTAAACTTTGTTAAGTGCTTCAGTTTGGGGTCCGCTAGGAGCATCAATTAATTTGTATGCGACAGCTGGATAAATATAAATTAAAATATATTTTGTTCATTTGTTTAAGTGCAATTGAAATGGACACTTAATTAAAACCTATTGAGACTCGAACACACTTCATCAACGCAGTTAACTGAGCTCCGAGAGCTATCAATGTTTGTTAACCTAAAGCAAAATGGAATCGACCAAATAAATTATACATAGATGGATATGCACTCGAAGGCCACTTATAACTTATAGTTCAATCTTATATATTAGTAATATAATTGAAGCCTGGGCTGTCCATCGACATGCACGTGTCTTCAGCTTATATTTTGAGTAATGATTCCTTGGGCATACGACATTACGCATACGCCACGTAACGTACGCTGCGCTGATAATAAATAATAATGAATGATGTTGATAGTTGATGACTTATGTCTGGATGTTGTTCTGAACACCAGCTCCAGCTTGGGTCTCCACTTGAACTCCACTTCCAGTTCCAGTTCAAGTACCAGTTCCACTCCAGTGCGATGACAACGCGTGGCTGCTTCTTGCTATTCATTAGCATAATATAATCGACTTGAAGTTGGCAATTTTGATTGACTGCTTAAAATTAATGGAATTTTCTGATTTCGCTGTCAATTTTTTCCTTCTCCATTTTGAAGTTACCAAATTTCATCATTTTCCTTAGGCTCTAGGGTCGTCGTCTATATGCTGTGCCCCGCATACCAAATGCAGAAAAAAAGGCATGCAAATTAACAGGGAAACCTAATAAAGTGCCTGTCATGCAATGTGCCAGCAATTGGTATAAGTCATACGAAGAAACACGTAGTCGCTCGAGGAGAGAATATAAAAGAAACGTATCATAATTTGTAATGGTATGTTCTTTTTCTATATGCACTCACACAACACACATAGGCCATGGCAATTCAATTCAATTCAATTGAAGTCAATCAATTTATCAACTGTACAGTCGAGCGTCGACCGTTGAGCGTCGAACAGCGAACATCGCCCAACTTGAGACGAGTGATGAATTATAACAATTTATTGTGCGCCAAACAATTTAAATGCGATTTTTCCATTATACACCTATTGCTCCTCCCGGCTTTCCACTCCATGTGATAAATGTGCGGCACTCGAGTGTAACACTTTTTAATGCATTCCAAAATTGCGCGCCTAGCACACAAAAAAGCCATTACTCTTGATCCCAATTGATTACAGACTCATGTATGAATACAACAATTTTTTGCTCATTTCGATTATAAAGGCGTTTCTATACGATATCTTAGGTTCATTTTCATTATGAGTTGTCAACCAGGCGATGATTCAGCGTATTTGCAGCTGCCAGCAATTAGTTTCGGGTGCAAAAACTCAAATTTATTTAGAATGAGGCAAAAAATAAATTGGCCTTTTAAGCTGTTCATAATTAATTGAAATTTTATATTGTCGAGTGTTGGTCAATATTTATTTAAAATGCTTTTTTTTTGTATTTTCTTTATTGTGTTGACAGCAGCTGCTGGCGTATTTGACGCCTGCCAATTTGCAATTTTCATCTCTTTTTTTAATACCCTACAAATTGGTTTTCGAATACTTTGAGCCAGGCACTTCAATTATTGACAAATCTGTTAACAAGCAGCTAATTGGAGTGGGATACAATTTGAATTGAAGGGTATTTAAGCTTCGATCATTAGCCTGGTGTTTACTCTTTCATAAGGCTAATCGATTGCATTACTCACTTATTGAAATCGTTGGGTTTTCTATTTGTTTTATTCCATTTGAAGGTCAGGAAATGAAGGTAGAAAAAATAATATCTGTTTGTTACCTGAGGCCACTGACTGCCGTTTTTCAGTTTACAATAATATTTCGTTTTATGTTAAACAAAAGAGGCAAAAACAGGAGAAATAAACAAAAGCAAAAAAGGAAAATAAGGGCCGTTAAACAAAAGATAAAAATGAAAAACAATACGAGACATACAAAAATGCATTCCACACTAGAAAAATAGACAATAGGCGGAGGCCACAACAACAACAACAGCAACAACAAGAACAACAGCAACACGCCTAGTTAACATGTAACTGAGTGGGCGTGGCAGAGTACTGAGACTGGTTTTATTTCGGTTGCGCCCTGCGGCAGCTGTGGCATGATTAAATTTTTGCAAATTACTTGCGCTCTACTCTCAGCTGCGTGTTGCCGTGACAGCAGCAACAACCACAACAACCACAACAACAACAACAATAACAACAACAACAACAACAACTGTAATAACCACTAAATGTTTCAACATAACAAAAGAAACAATAAAACTGTATGCTGTATTTGCTCGTAGCTGAAGAAGCGCCGAGCCACGAAAACAATATAACAATTGGCCTCTGCCCAAATCGTCGCCAAGGCAAAAGAAAAAAAAGTCAAATAAAAACGAGAAAAGGAAAATGAAAACAATTTTTTAAAATATTGCAAACTGTGTTGCGTTTTTTGTTGCTGTTTTTCTGTTCAGCATTTGTGTGACCATTGAAATAGTTTGTAAACTATATAATTTAAAAGTTTGAGCCCCGAACAGAGAAATAAATATGGAAACAAAGCAAAAAGCAATCGAAACTTGCGCAAAGACTTCAGTCGCAAGTTGTGCATCTCAATTAAAGACAAGTTAGAAACAAAACCCAAATGAGTTTATATATAGTCTTGTTTTTACAGGACTCTTTCAAATATAATTCATAATGGAAGCTCTGTTCTATGCTTCATCTATTTGTCCGTGTTTTCTGATTGGAATTTGTTGGGTTTTTCCCAATCCTCGCAACAAATGTCGCTCAATTTTAATAGATATTTTGAATATATATTCTTAAATTTATTTCTTTCATTTTAATTATAGATAATTTATGGAAATACTATTTCAATCTTTAATCCCTTGTTTTTGTTCGACTATTAACAGTTCACATTAAATAAACATAACTTGTTTCTTATAGGGAAGCTCAGGGAGTGAGAGCCTGTAGACATGATATCATCAGCTTTGATTTATAAATTCTTCCAGTTCAATATCTAAAGATCCAAGCAGATCCAAACAGATCAAAGATTCGAGTTGGGTAACCAGGAAATATTATAAAAAAGGCTTCTCATATACAAAATAAAGGCTTGTTTCTTATAGGGAAGCTCAGGGAGTGAGAGCCTGTAGATAGGATATCATCAGCTTTGATTTATAGACTCTTCCAACTCAGAAGATGTATCTTTTATCTAAAGATCCAGTCAGATCCAAGATTCGAGTAAGTTAGCCAGGAAATATTATAATAAAAGCTGCTCATATACAACCCAAATGATATCAATTATTTCTCCTCTATATAAGAACATCAACCTAGACTCACTTCGTATTGTTTACAGTGTATCCCTTTGTCTGCTTTTGGCCAATTTGCAGCACTTTTCAATAAATTTTGCGCATCGTTGTGCTTTAATGACTATTAATAGCCATTGATTTTATGTATATTGGCATCAATAAGCGCGTCTGTAAATATTCATATTCGTTTTAATTATAATAAGGTCAAATGGTGCAACACGTCGTATGATTGATGCTTAATTTCATTTTACATGCAGCTCATTTGCTTTATTGCCAATCTTGTTATTATTATTTTTATTTTTATTATTATTACATGCGATTATTTATAGCCAAATTGGCGTTGACTTTCACCGAAATCGATACGAAAAGAGTTAACTACGTATCTTATAAGCCCCATAAGTCTAGGCTAGAAGTAACAACATTTTTATTTGTTTTGTGCCTGTCCACTTGCAGCCGCAGTGCGTCAGTTATGCTGACATGCAGGGCTCTCAGCCTTACAGCGAAATTCAATTTAAAACGTGCTTACGTGGCCTGCGCACTACTCCCAGGGCTCCCGGGGATCGCAGGGAGTTGCTGGACTCCCTCCGGCAGCTGTCCACTGGCACGGCTATTGCTCTGCCAAGGCTGCCTCCTGCCCGAGGCGCAGGATTTACACGGACGGAGACAGCTCTTAGCACTCAGCTTGTATCATTGTTGGACAACATTTAGAAGTTGTCTTCAAAGTTTTTACTTCTCATTGATTTTGCACAGACATAAACTTAGTATTATATTCCTAAATATTTCATATTTAAGTTTACGCCGTAATATTTTCTATATATTTTCTTTTAATCAACTGCTTGCTTGCCCTTTTTTTGTGCTAAGTTTTCTCTTCATTCTCTTGCGGCAACCTACAAATTTATATGAGCAGAAATTGCGGTATAAATTTTCATTTATGGCTACGAACTTAGGGTATATTAGCTATGTGTCGCGTTTGGCACAGCTACAAAGCGAGCAGCTGCATCTTTTCTGTATAAAAAGTATCTTTAGCTATAACTAATAATATTTATAGGGCATTCTCTGAGTTGTTCCTGGCTCTTTTTTATAGTTTTTTGTTTTGTGGCAAAGTTTTCTACTTGGCGCACAGCTGGCACAGGATGCGTCTTCTGTTGATTACAGGCCCTTCGCATATGTGTCCTGTATGTGTGTCGCTTGGTGCGTGTGCCCTTTGCCCTCTGCTCTCGGTGCGTAGCTGCTGCCTCAACCTGCCTCAGTCTGGGCCAGCAATTGTAATTTATGGCACAAAAACAAGAAACTTATGTAAATTGCAAGGCGGAGCAGCAGCCGCAGCCGCAGCAGCTCGGTAAAAACAAAAGCCAAATAAGTGTAGAACCGCACCCCCAGCCCCCTTGTACCGTACACCCTACACCCTACACCCTATCCATAGAGCATAGAGCAGATTCTGTAGTGGCAGCCTCATTGAATGCACCCAAGTGCGTTGATTGCTGTCTGGCTGCCCTGCTGCTTTGCTCCTGCACATCCTGCTCCTTATGCGTGTCTGCATTTTGCGGGCGCCGCCCTTATGAAACACACACACACACACACACACACACACATATAAATATATATGTGCATTCCTTTTTTAAGAGAATAACAAAACAATTTGCATAATTGCATGAGACCAGGCTAAAAGTGCATATAAAATCGCGGCTTAATTATATTTAATAAGCCCTGAGGGCTTTCCGTTCATCAAACGAGAATTAGCTCAGCCAATTGATAGTTGGCTGGCTCTTGTCTTTGGGCCAATTTTCTTGCCTAGTCCTTAGGTTAATCGTTTATCTAAAATTGATATATAAATTTTATATGAGCTGCCACCTGGAGGTTTTTCCTTATGCAACTTGTTGCAAGACTTCAATTGCTTGTGTCCAAATTGCTCTGCAAATTTGTCGAGTAAAATGCATTTGGTATTAGCGACAGGGCCAGTCGCTGGGTAAAGCGTTAAATGTGAAAATTGCGTGATGTGTGAAAATTGTGAAAATGGGAAAGTGTTTACCAACAATGGATTTTTGGCTTTAGTTTTCGGCTTGTTGGCCGTTTGTTTGGTCGCCTGCTGTTTTGTGCTATTTGCTTTTGTGTGTATGTTTGCCCTTGGCTCTCCCTCTCTCTCTCTCTCTCTCAGTCGCTTTTTGGTTGTGGTTTCTGGCCGAGTTTTGTTTCCGGTGGCAAAAGTTTGGTCCAAACCAAAAACCGACCATTAATCACACGGCTAGCGCAAACTCTGCTAAACGCAAAACTAAATACAAACAAACCTCAAATGTACACACAATTACACACACACAATCATACTTATACTATATGTGTCCCTATGATCGTTAATATATATATTTATGTATATATATATCTGGGTAACTTATGGCTTAATATAACCGCAAAGTTTTCAATTGCAAGTGCACAAATATTCATTCATTTTATACTTTTCGAGTGTAAAATTTTTGATTTGTCTTATGACCACGCCCCCCTGCCAGCCCCCATTGAAACAGCTCTGTCTCCGTTTCAGTTTCAGTTTCAGACACTCATTTGATTTATTCGAAATTCAATTTACTTCTCGCCCTGATTAATCATTCAGCAGGCAGTCTGTGTACCATTATTTTGATTTATGTGACTTTTACAAAATTCGAAAATTTAAATTACGCACACCCCGATACACCCCCACACACACACAGAGAGACACACTCTTGGGTTAGCCACTGTGTGACAGTTATAGAATTGTAATTCATCTTAGCTGCGGTTTTTCAGCGTTTGCCATTTAAATGAAATGTTTGAAATGTTTGTCACTGCGGTTTTCAAATTTCGGTCTTCTAATTGCTTTTTCATTCCGAGTTCAAATTTCTGGCACGAAGTACTCGGTGCGCCCCTTGACGTTTTATTTAAAATCTTCTCGGTTAACCCCAAAATGTAGGCAACTCTTTACTTAGGCTCCAATATCTCTATCTCTGTGTGTTGGTGTGTGTGTGTGTGTGGGAGGGTGTGTGCATGTCAAGCAAGTTAATTGAGTTGTGAGTGCCAACACATCTTTGCCTGTCTATAAATCTACGACATGATTCAGGCAGTACATAATTAAGTTTAGAGCTCAAATGGCACAACAAGCCAAGCACTAACTTCTATTTAGTATGTACATGTGTGCGTGTGTGTGTGTGTGAGTGTGTGTGGAAGTTGCTCGCAAATATTGATTGAGGCATTTTGTAATGTTGTCTGGCAAATACATAAATCATTAGAATTATGTCAAGCTTTGCTAATCGAGATTGAAGCTGCCCCAAGTGCGCACACCCACTCACACACACACACATGTGTGTGTATACATAACATTTACCATTTGTTTTATGAACTTAAGTTGAGTTCATTTAGTTATCGCTCGAGGAGGCGGCCTTTAAATCTAACAAACACCTCATTTCAAATGTCCCAGCAACTACTTTATGTATGTACGTGTGTGTGTGTGTGAGTGTGTTTAAATGTGTGTGTGTTAAGGCATTAGCAGATAGCATAAATGTCTTAGTAACATATCCGGTTTTATTGCTTGGCTTCACTGTTTGCTTTACGTTCCTTTGCTTTGCTTTGCTTTGCCTTTCTTCCACTTTGTCTCATTAACCATTTGAGGTGTATGTGTGTGTGTGCCTGTGTGTGTGAGTGTGTACTCATGTGTATACATGGCACACACAAACACATGAATCTCCAGCATTTTGGCTTGTGAAATCAAATGTGCAAAGCAAATGAAGCGTAATTCGAATACTGCCTCAATGTCAGCACCTTCTGCCTGCCTCGATCCAGCCTTGTTGTGCGTGTGTGCGTGTGTGTGTGTGTGTGTGTAGGAGCATGAAAACTAATTATACTGTTAAATGCGTTTGTTTAACTAGCAATTTAATTAAGGTTATGCTTTTGTTTAGAGCCCAGCACACAGAACACACTCCTAATCTGCCCCAAACTCAACTCTCTCTCTCTCTCTCTTTCTCTCTCACACTGTTTGGGCCCCAAATAAAAAAACAACATGTACAATTAAAAATACTCAACAAATTTGTGCCAGGCCATGCAGCTGAATTGCACATGAACGTTGTGGCAATGGGTTGCCCGCAGGGCGGGGTCAACGATGGGCAGGGGGGGTCAACCTGCGATGGAGTCGAGTGTCGTCTAAGCGCCATTCGGTAAAATGACCAGCGACAGCGTGAAAATTATGTAAAATACAGCAACGAGTACAGTGCACAGTGCCTGCTGACAGTAAGTGTACCCACAGCATATGATAAATAATGAATAAACAATAAATTTACCAGAGAAGTCAATATAATTATAATATTTAAAGCTAAGCAGAAGGTTGATAAGTTTCAGATATATAAAAAGTATAGAGACTGTGCGCATATTTAGTTAACAGACTGTTAAGTGTCTGCTGTTAAGTAGCTGTTAAGCGGCAACCGCTGTAAATGGCTTAAAGTATAAGCTGTTTCGGCTTTATTCCATACGAGATTTGTGTGTGTGTGTTGCATTTATTTATTCATAGAGCATTGAGAGTACACGCACTTCTTGCACTCACTGTAGAGCTGCACTAAGTACGAAAACTCTTGTGTGACAACAGCAATTACAATTACACATGGCACAGCATAGTAGAGCACAAAACACAACAACACACAGCAACACACAACAACACACCATATGGGGACAGTCTGTGGTCGCAGCGGTTGCTCTGCTGCAACTGTTGTTGCTGTTGTTGTTGGTGTTGTTGCGGCTGTTGTTGTTGGTATTAAGAGAGAAGGCAGCTGAACGGCAACGACAACGACTACGAATATTAACATGTAATTACGTTTTAAGTGCTAAATGGTAAAATATTTATGGAAAAAACGAAAAGCAACGAAAGGAAAACCTCTGTAAACTTAATTGAAATTTAATTGAATATGTCAGATGCAACAACAACAACAACAGCAACAACAACCACAACAATAACGGTAATAATAGCTGTTACAACACAAATACAGAGCAGAGAAACAATTGTCCTGTAGGCCGTAGTTTTATAAACTGGCCAGGTTTTCCATTTTCAAGGGTTAAATGCATAGAGCTAAAAGTCACGTGAAGCATGCAATAAGTTTTGCATTTAAATGATCGTCCGACCTGGCGGCAGGTCCTTCCCAGTGGCATTTGTCATTTGCTGCCACTAATAATGACGTCAGCAACATGCTGCAGAGCGTGAAATTTATGCACAGCATTGCCATGTTGCGGGTGTGCGACTATAAGTGTTACGTGTGTGTGTGCAGTCGTATGTGTTTTTGGTCCTGGACAATGCCATCGACAGCAGCAGCAACGGCAGCAGCAGCAGCAACCGCACTCGTACTGACAACAGCCACTGTATGGCATAAAGATTAATGACCATGCGACACTTTTTTTCCTGCCGCTCGTTGTCCACCATTTCTGGGCAGCTCGCTGCCACACGGCATCCTATCATAGGCTTTTATTGTGCTCGACTTTTTTGGGGGCTATCGCTTTCAGTTGCTGCTGTTGCTGCTGCTGTTGTTTCTTGTCTCGCAATTTCGTAAATATTGTTGGCACTTTGTCTTAATTGCTTAAAAATTACTGACATGGAAAATGAACTTGGCAACGTTAAAGGCTCTGGCTGGAGTACAGTTCAAGCACATCCTTGCAGAATAAGTATACGCAGTGGCTGTCGTCGCCTGGTTGTCAACGACTTTGGCTGCTGCCTAACGACAAATACTTGCAAATATTATATTATTGTAGTCGAATTTCGGTAACAATTTATCATGCGGGTGTGGCGCAGGCACAACCAAAGTAGAAGGAGAAGAACTGTTTGACAAACTTAATTTATTAATGTACAGACTCTGGCTGGGGATCTGGAGCACTGGAATCTGGAATCTGGTTGTGGCTCTGGCACTTTGCCTATTCAAGTTGACGACAATGAAAACGAGCAAATGGGCCTCTTGCTTAAAAGCACATTAATTTTCATTTCGTTTGGTGATAAGTAAAAGCAGGCTTTGAATTCTATTTTAAATAGCAAGTGACAACTAGCAAATACTCATCAAAAGTGTCTCTGTGTGTGTGTTATAGCTGCCTGGGGGCAAAAGACTTGGCGTAATTGTTTCATGCTGCCACAGAGAATGTTCGGACACACACACACACACACACACACACACTTACACAGGCGAGGTGGCACTTGGTTGAATCAGTGGCTGTCATGCCGCTCATTTGCATACTTTTGATGGGGCGCCCCCGTCGAAATCATAATATGAAATAAGACGCCACTCATTTTGGCGTCCAGCTGACAGGAAAATACCAATAGCTCAGCTCAGCTCAGCTCTGCTCTGGTGCTGCGTTGTGTTGGCCATTTCAAGTGAATGCTGATTGATATGCATGCGAAATCTAAGCATCACTTGGCTTTGTTTATTGACAGGCAATTTGGCCCAGCCAGCCAGCATTTCAATTTGGCCATTGACAGCCAAATCAGCGCTGGGCGTCGACTGATAAAAGCACAACAAGGTCCAGAGTCTGAGGGATAAAAGTAAACACCCACAATATATATCTTAAAGTGTTAAAGTTTTCTACTTAGTTTGGTAGCAAAATATGTTTCACGTTTTCCGAAAATTCAGTGAAAAACAAATAACAAATTTTCATGGTTCGGTTTCAATGAGCTGCTGCACAAATTGCGTATACGCCACATGGTCATGTTCATAATTGAAATAAGTTTGTTTGCGTGCGTGCGCGTGTGTGTGTGTGCACAACAAATACAAAACAAATAACTTGAAAAATAAATCGAATTTTCTGTACTTTGTATTTGCATTATTTATGGCTGAGGCCCGTTTTGGGGCTTTGTTTTTCCTGGCTGACTGCACTAATTGAAACCAGCGCATAATTGGACCCACATTGACCTGCAGCTTAGCCAATTAATGTTGGCCATGTGCCACCAATGGCAGCGTTCAATAAACTCAAATTTGCCAGTCAAGTGCAGTGCGCACTTGTCGCTGCCTGTTTTCATCTTTTTTTTCAGCTTATTTTCTGCCCAAATTCGATATATTCGACATTGCGCATACGGCGTGTTGTCAGGGACCAGAACTAGGCACAGGGCTTGAATGTTGCGGCAGGCACTTTGGGGTAGCGCTAAGTGTTCATTAAATACACAAAATGCTATTATGCCCTAGAGGCCCATTGAAAACATTTGTGCATTAAGTATACGCCACGTGGTACGTGCATCGTGCAACTAAGTGTGCAGCAAAATTGCTCCCTACGAAAATGTCGTCAAGTGCAGCTTAAATTAGCTGACATTAAGGCTTTGCTTTGGCTCCACTTTTGCTAATGAATGCATCCCCCTCAACCCTTTCCCGCCGCCTTTCCCTCATCTACCGCAAAGTCTGAAACTAATGAAAAGCGAATTTTCATGGGCTGCAAATGAAATTCATTTCATTTACCGCTCTGCCATTTGTCGTACGCCTGTTGGGCGCTGTTCTAAATTCGATTGATTGATTGACATGTTTGCTGCAATTTGATTGATGATATGCATTGGGGCGTGCCACATAAACCATATGCCATACGCTTCAATAATGTGAGAACTTATATCAAAATTGCTATTGGCATTTAATTTGGGAGCCAACATCTGGCTTGTTTACAGGAGCCCGAGAAGTTGTCAACCCTTATTAGAAAACTAATTTATACGTCTATGTTTCTTAGGACTAAACTATCCAACTGCTAATTGCTGGGAATTGTCATCAGGTTTGGTAAGTGCAAAGACCTAATGTACTCCTCAAAACTTATCTAGGACTTTTCCAAGCTAACGCTTAATATGCTTCGGTTTCTGTGTTCTCTTTCCTGGTATTTGTCTTAATGTGCGTTTAGGTTTTTGTTGCCAACTGGATTTGTAGAGAGATTTAAAATGCTAAAAACTTGATTGATTGATTCGCATAACACACACACACACACACACACTAATACACATATCCATTTATTGACAGATACTTTGCCATTTCCCTGGCAAATGGTATTCTGGCTTGTTTTACACGTCGCTTACAAGTGGATTTTGGGAGCTCGTTTATCAAAATTTGAGGGAGATATGTAATTACTTACCGATCCACAGCAATGGCAACCAGATGCAGTATGGAGGCAGTGCAGCAGAGTACATCACAAGAGGTCCAAATGTCACATAGCTCCGGTCCAAGTATCCAACCCTGGCTGATCTGTTTTGTGGTTATAAACGATAAGGGAACATCAAATTACGCTCAACGGAGAATCTCATTCAAATAGACAATAAAAATTTATGGCTTATTAAAATTGATGGCACAATTGGATTACAGTTCAAGCCTGGCCATAAACCTCCACTGCAAACAGAAATTGCACTGGATTGGCCAGCCGAGCAGCTGAGGTGTCTTCAAGCGGCTTGTGATTAGCATAAGGCTGCTGAGAATCAGTTGAAGCTACTCGAGATCTACTTTTTATGTGTTTGCCGTCTCGACTTTTATATAATTTAAGCACCTAATCACATAATGTTAATGTACATCGGATGTCTGTTAAGGATATCTAATGGTACAGTTCATAAACTGGAATCTCAAGATTATCTAAAGTATTTCAAGAGCTGCCATGATTGCTTTTAAATCAACCTAAAAGAGGATTACCTAAGGTAAGGTATAAGGTTCTCTGGGGATAATAAGATTGATTAGAGCTTTACATACCTCGTAGACTGCGCCGAGTGGCATCACGAGACATGCCACGAAGAGATCAGCCACTGCCAGTGAGGCAACCAGATAGTTGGCCACATTCTGTAGATTTCGCTCCAGGATAATAGCCGCTATCACAAAGACGTTTCCTGCAAGCAATATGTACAATATATGTATGTATAGTATAAAGAGTGTGAAGTCTCAAAAGATATAAGTAAAAGTTGGCAGTGACAGCTGCTGCGCCGGTTCAGCCTCTAATTGCGTAAATTGACTTGAGAGTAAAGTTTTCAATTCAATTAAGTACGTTAGCAAGTCGAATTGAAGCGCAGCTGCAGCCAGTCGAAATCAAAGCAAAAGCAAAAGCAAAGGGAATAACAAAAACAAAACCAAAAGCGAAAGTAGTTTAAGCGAAAGGGAAAATGAAAATGAGACGCAGCCGCAGCCGCAGTGGGGCACAGATCAAGTTTTTAGAAATTGGCAAAGTTGCCGCAAAACCGTGTGGCCAAATGAAATGGGAATCTTATTAAACTTGGCTGCTGACTGAACACACACACAGTAACCGAATGAAACCCCTATCCTTGCGCCCTCTCTGTTTATCCTTTGCTCCATGTTTGTGTGTGTGTGTGTGTGCATTGTGCTGCACTTGAGCAGTCGCAGACAAAGTTCACAAAAGCCAAAATAAACGACATGAGCTAATCGCGTTGTCGTAAACTTTCCAAAGCCAGTCTACGTCTACGTCGACATCTTCCGGCACGCCTTGCTTTTCCTCTCTACGCTTTGCTCTGAGTGGGCGTCAAATTGACAGGCGGCTAAGCTGGGCAGCACTTTAAAGGCGCCACCTTTGATGTCTGTTGGTTGCATGCCGCTGTCAGAACTACTTGTGGCACACTTCAAGGTGTAAGAAAAAAAGAAAGAGAAAATAATACAAAAAATAAAGAAATCTACGATGGCTGGCAGGCTGCAAAAGTTGTGCCCAAGTGCAAGACATGCAATTTGCGGCATTGAATTTGTCAGCTGCCAGGGTGACCCTCACAGCTAAGACACACACACCCACACACACACACACAAGTTACAGGTAGCTGTCAGGCACACCGACAAAGGAATACACATGCAATTAGACACTTCAGTGTCAAAGTGTAGCCAAAGGGACAAGCTACCTGTCCCTCAACTGTTTGCATTTCAGCTCAGCTCGGCTCGGCTCAGCTCATCTCATCTCTCAGTGCACAGAATGTCAGAGAAAGTTGTCACGAAAATTCCAAACAATAAAATAAAAAGAAAATAAACAAAACACATATCCCTGAACCAGACTAGAATTATCTATTACCCTATATATCAAATAATTGGCATATAAATTGCGTTTAGCAGATAAAATCTTTGCTTAAAATATTAAAAATAATTGTATGAAACATACGCAAGAACTTAATTATAAAATGTAAATGCAAATTTAATCAAATACTGCAGAAAATTAAACGACAAAAAACAAAAAGGGAAGAAAAAATCTTTAATTCTGCTAATGAATAGTAAATGCAGAAAATCCAGTGCCAACTATTTGCGCTGCAGCAGCAGCAGCAGCTTGAGGCAAGTTTTTTGTTTGGTTCCTTCTAATGTTTTCTTAAGAATTTCTATAGCAACCCTCCTGTAAGTGCTAACGAGCATGTTTTTCAATTCAGACAGCTGCTGGGGCACATAAATACGAGTAGAGCAGGCATTGAACTAGTTTCGTATTTCTCTTTTTTCTTTCTATTTGTTTTTTTTTGTTGTATTAAATTAGCATTTAAACTCATTAGCATTTTCTTTTATATGCTAAATGCTAAATGCTGGCACTCAAAACAGCATTCAAGGCGAGTGCAGTCACTCCAGCGAAACTCTAAACTGAAGTGTAACGAAATGAATGAAATTTAGCTAGGGAGAAGGACGTGGAAAAGCAAAACTAAATATAAACAGAAATTAGAAGAAAATCAAAATGAATACGTAATGAGAATGAGAATGCGAATGAAGACCCAACGCACGCATGTGAATAACAAGAAAATGCGAAAGCGGAAACTGCCTATTAAACTGGCCCCTAAAACTGAGGCCTACAGGAGAAGGAAAAAAACTGTAGCATACTTTTTGGGGCAACGAAAGCCACAATTTTGTAGCGAACTTTGGTTTTTATTTTATGTTTGACTCTTCTGACTTTTGCGCTGTGTGTTTCAAATGAAAATGAAATGAAATGAAATGAAATCTACTTAAATTAATGAAATCAATTTCAGCGCGCTCTGTATGGGTGTCTGTCTGTGTCTGTCTCTCTGTGTCTGTGTGTGTGTGTGTGTTTTTATATGCCAAATAAATGTTTTGCGTTTTTTTACAATCTGCCCGTAAAGTTCTCATGGTAATTTTTTTCGTATGCTGCACAAATAATTTGTTTTTCTGTATGCGTGGCTTGAAACTGTGATTGATTGATTGATTGTCTGTCAATTTTAATGCCGCGTATCCCTCCCCTCCCTTCCGCCCTAGACAAATGCGGATCGTCTTCTGTTTGCCAATGGACTTATAGCCTAAGTGCGTGTAATGAATGTTGCGTACAACAATGGCAACGCCATTGATCCGCCTTATTAATAATGAGCTGCTGTTGATGATGCTTCTACTGCTGCTTCTACTGCTGCTGCCCCAGCCATAATAACAACAATAATAAATAATATAAAATGGCCCTGGCATCATAAATATCAGTTACGCGTATTTTATTATCTGCAACTGAACCGAAATGCTGAGCGGGCGCTAAATCGCCACCCAGCACAATAAACCCCCAACAATCCTGATTTGGATCATTCTCGTCGTTCTCCCTTCCGCCTCATCCTCCTCCGGCTACTACTCTTGCCTGTCATTTGGTTTGCCTTATTGAATTGTTTGCCATATTCCCCAGTGAAATGGCACATCGGATTTGCTGGCACGCGCGTGCCTGAGACTGCCGTCCGTGGAATTTATTGGCAGGGTAAAGAAGCGCAAATAATTATGTCTATGTTTAGGCTTTAGCTTTGGCTTTGGCTTTGGCTTTGCCTTTTACTTTTACTTTTGCTTTGCCTATTGCCCCCGACTCCTACTCCGACTCCGACTCCTATTTGACTCGACTTGACTCCTCGTCTGTTGGACTGCTTGACTGGCCGGCCTAATGAGCTTTCCATGTTTCACGTTTCGACTTTGACTTACCAATTATGGTGACGAGTATCATTAGACCCAGCAGTACGGTTGTGATTGCCATGCGGAGCAGCTGCGTGAAGTCATCCTCGTCCGCCTTGCTGGCCGTGACATTGACCGAGGCACTGGCATTTAGCAGCTGACCGCTGCCATTGACCAGCTCGCCAAAGATACTGAGAGCCGTATCATTCGTCTCCAGCAGCAGCGTATCGTTGAGCAGCATTGCACCCAGGCCCACAGCCACATTGGTGTAGTTATTGTCCGAACCGGAGGATTTGCTGCCATCCATATCGATCAGCTGGATGGCTTTGCTACCAGCCGCACCTGTGGCCAGTGCCCGGTGAGCCGCTTTTGCGGTTATACGCGCTGCGGCAGCTGCCACAGAGGCGCTTGCCGCTGCCGCTGCCAACGCAGCAGTCGCCAGTGGTGACCCTGGCGAGCTGCTGGCATCCGCCATGCTGCTGTCCAAGGAGTCAGCGACACTGACACCATTACCATAGTCAACATCGTTGTAGTAATGATTGTTGTTGTTATCGTCGCCGCTTAGTTCCTCGTCCTGCTCCTCGTCCTGCTCCTCTTCCTCCTCCTCCTCCTCTTCCTCCGCATCATCATCTGGTCGTGGCTCAGCCATCTGATAGGCCTTCTTATGCATTCTATTGGCCATGTAGATGTAGTCCAGCACATCTGTGGGAACAGAATACAAATTAAAGATGCATTTTTAGGTTGAGTTTGTGGAGGAAGTAAGAAAAAAAGGAATTCCTAGGAGATCTGCTAATCTGAGACAGATACTGACTATAATTCGACGAAAGCTCAATAAAAGGAGGTGAAACATATTTAAATCATATTTTGAATTCTGTATAGATAGATAGAATAGACTTATAATGATATATTTATAGGTTTGAGTAGGGAGATACTTGGAAAGGCTTGCCTAGCATCAACTAAGAGGCAATAGAAAGGATCTAGGTGCTTCTTCAAGCTGCAAGTAATCAGACCGATCTTAGTGTATATGTACACAAGGTATCGATAGGTTGTTAGTGGTATCGCCTAGACTATCATCTGATCTAGAGTACCATATGAGCTGTTGTGAAAGAGTTAAGAAGGTGAAATCTGAGCCCATTTGATGCAATGTGCAGCTAAGTAGTGTTTTTGCATCTCAAGTTGAAAAAGTTTTAAAGGTTTTAAAATGTTCTTTAAAGAAACATAACAATGTGGCCAAATTGTGTAGAGAAAGGTGCTTCACTATTGCGAGTACTTCTTCTTCTTCTTGTAGTAGTTTTCTTGAGTGAGTAAATTTGGTTAAACTTTTGTTGTATGTACACTTACCATTAAAGTTGGTCTCGCGCGTCATTTTGTTGCTCTGTTGGTTCTGCTGGGGTTCCTTTTATTTTTATTTTGGTTGTGTTTTTTTGTGTTTTTTTGGTTTTCCCCGGGAGCGGGGGTCGCACTTGAGCTGGGGAGAGGGGCTGGGGTAGCTCGCTTAATTGCAGCCGCAGCGGAAATGAGGCGAGTGAGCGAGTAGACGGAAGCGGAAGCGCAACTATGCGACGATGCAATGGAAATGGCAATGGCATTGGCCCGTCAGAGGCAGAGAGATGAAGCTACTCAGACGTCGCCTCTGGCGTTGGTACATGGTGACACACATATATATATACGTATATATATATATATATATATGTATATATATGATATATATACAATCTTACACACACTGTGGCAAACAGGAGCCCCACGTCAGGATGTATTCTCTTAACGAGCTTTTGAGTGTTTACACGGCGCGTCGTTTACAGTTTCGGCTTTCGGCTTTCACTTTCTTGCTGGGGCTTGGCTTGGCTCAGATGCTTTATAACGGTATTGTTGTTGTTGTTTTATTGGCTGGCAGTGTTGCTATTGTGTTTGATTGTTGTTGTTGTTGTTGTTGTTGTTGTATTTGTACTCCTTTTAAGCTCTTCCGTTTGTTCTCATGTGTTATGGCTCGTTTAAACGCTATATTCATATCCTTAAATTGAATTTCACATCCGTTTGCGACAAAGCCCCTCTCAGCTGCTGCTGCTGCTGCTTGTGTTTTTCTTGCTGTTGCTTTAGTATCTTCATGCTGCTTGGTAGTTGGGGGCCAAGTGCCCCGCATTAGGCGGCATTCATTTGCGCAGCTGCAATGATAATTCAATTAGAATATAAAATTTTAAAAGTTAGCAATTGAATTTCATATATTTTTGTTATACAACAAAATATTTTCAATTTGTTGAAGCAAAATCATTTCCTGTAGGCGAAAAACCATCGTCAACAATTTATTGCGTATATCAATTTCCTGCTGCATTGTGCGTAAAGTGTAAATGAATTTGAATTTACCAGCACCACTGTCTCCGCCCTCCCTCCCTCCACCCACACACACACACACACACACACGCTTGTTAAATAATTTAACGCAATTTTTGCAATTACACACAATCACTTTGCACGATAAATAAAAATGAAGACTGGCACGCAAGTTGTTTTCATTTCTTTGTTGAGGCAGTCAGCAGCAGAGCCTCTGCCTTTGCACCTCCAACACCAACACCAATACCACTCACATGTGTGTCTGTGAGTGTGTGTGGCCGGAAGTTTGCGTGCGTGCGACAGGCGCCATCGCTAGCAGCTTCACAGCAGACCGCCAGCGGCAACGAAATAAATTTTAAACGCATATAACAAAAAAAAGAGAGGAAAAAGAAAAAATGTACACACACACACACATATACATATATATATATATATATATGGGGTACTTGTATGTAGAAGCCAAGCGTAGTAAAATGTCATCGCATGCCTTATGTGTGTAACTGTAACTATCGCATATAATACTTATATAGTATACTTTGCGGCGCCATAAACGCGCTGCGAGAATGTTGCATGCGTAATGCGAGTGGCAAGTGGCAAGTGGCAAGTGGCGAGTGGGAGGCGGGCAGAGACTCGAAAGAAAAGCGCTTTGTTTGCCTTCTGACAAGCTTTCTCTGTGCATAGAAGTAACTACGAGTTACTCTGCGAATACTGCTGAGGTAGACTCCATAAAACACACACACACACACATACACACACACACGCACACTCAGTTTGTATAGCCCTAAAGATTTATGCGATCTACAATGATGCGTTTTAAAACTGCACTCGTAAAACTAAACTAAGGTAATTATTTGGGGCTATTCTCTCAATGGCCAGTTAAAAATTGTGGCATTGTCATCAAATTGAAATAAATAACGAATGACGAACAACTTTTGTGGTAATCGAATAGTCTGACAGTATGCTGAAGTGTGTGACGTCATTTTAATTGAAGCAATTGAGGAGATGTTATGGAAGTTCGATATTTTATAGAAAGGCGATAGTTATATTATTATCAGGTTGAGAGGGAGATAAGATAGAATTGGACTTGCCTTTAGACAACTTAGTAAGTGTTCATCTAAGCTGCAAATAGCCGTCACAAAACATATTATATAATTGATTGAGCCCCACAAGAAGGAGGAGAATATAAAAACGGACTCACATATTAGACCATTCCAGTAGAGGCTTTGCATAATATCTTATAATTAATTATATATCTTAAAACATCTGTAAAAAGTGACCTTATATAGGTTTATTTATGAATGTAATTAATTTTGTAATTAGTTTTTAATTAGTTATTTGTTTTCCCTTTTTTTCATCACACATATTAAAAGATTAAGTTGCCTCGACAGGTAATAGAAAACTTGTTTAACATTAATAAGCAATGAATAAAGATATTAATCAATAATAAATTATTGATAAATAATAAGTACAAAATATATTATAAAATTATCTGAACTGAGTGAATATTCATGAATTATGAAAAAACTGCCTTGAATGTTACATAGAGATCTCCTAAAGAAGACTGTTTTAACTAACATAGTAATGTGCCTTTATATAAGATCTGAACCCTGTCAAATAAATTGAAAACAATAAGGACATAATAAAGAAATAAACAGATCCTTTCCAGCATTTATTTCGATCGGAGAACCTAATCAGAAGCTGCTAACTATATCGTATAGCGAGATGATAGATATATCGTATAGCTGCCTGATAGTTTTATATTATATTTAGCAAATATTTAGATCGTATGACTGGCTGCTAGTTATATCATACATCTGGCTGATAAGTTTATCGTAAAGCTGACCTATTGATATATTGTATAAATACATCGTATGGCTGCGGATAGTAGTATTGTATAGCTGACTGATAGTAATATCGTATAACCTGTTGCTATTTATATCGTATGTCTAGTTGATAGTTATTTAGTATAGCTGGCTGATACTTATATCGTATAGCAGACTGATATCCACATCATACAGCAGGCTGATAGTTACATCGTATAGTTGGCGGATAGTTTCATCCTGCCTGGTATTTAAGTCTAGCAGATACCTATAAAGTATAGCTGGCTGATAGTTGGTGGTGCTGCCAGGCAACGTGAGTTTTAGTTCCAAGAAAGTCAGGGAATAAATCAGAAGTCTGTTAAGTATTTTTTTTATGTAAATACGCTATTAAAATTGCAATCAAGTTGTTAACTCAAAATCGAGTTGGATGTGTTTGCATAACGTGGAAGTGAAATGAAATCCTTGAAGGACTACTACTTATTTGCCTTGTGTGGATTTTACACTCAGTTAATATTCAGCTTTTGTACGCTTTGTTGGCATTTGCAATTGGATTTGCTTGGCTCCTCTTGTGTCACCCTAATGTATGCACTGCTAATTACACAGCTTAAAAAGTGGAAAAAAGGAGAAAAACAACTACAAACGAAGCAGCTGCAGGAACAGTAGCAAAAACAGTAACAAAAACAGTTACAGAAACAGTAACTGAAGCTGAGAACAACTCATTAAAAGTCCGCATTAGCTGCTGGCTGACATGTACACAACAAGTGAACTTGCCGCTATTACTGTTTCTTCTCCTTTGGATCCAGCATAACCAGTGTACCTCTTAACCCGTGCACGCAAGCAAATCTGTAGCTCCTGCTACTCTGTGTTCTATTCAAACAGAAGGCAGCTTGAGTTGATTGGCAATCGTACACGCTGGTGGAGCAGCTTCTCTATTATGCATCTCTTACTCGGTATTATGGCTGGGAAAATCAGTGTGCGGAAATTGTAGCATACTTTTGCGGGCTCGGGGCTTCGATACGTTTGAGTTTGGGATTGGGATTGGGCACGTGCAAAGGAATCAGTGAAGCTGCACAGATTTTCAAATTTGTGAAAACTCACGTTTTCCTTCAGCTGCTTAAATATGATGCAATAATTTTGCATCTTTAAATATTAACAGAAATTGCAATGTGTGCGATTCAAGCAGAGCGCTCTAACCTTCAGCTGACAGTAACAATAACAACAACTTAAGTAACAAACAACAACAACAACACAAGTACCTACATAACTATAAGTGTATGCGTGTGTATGTGTGTGTGGCCCTGTAACTAACATTTTCAAGTTCAAAGTCGATTTAATGCGGAAGTTTATGTCAGCCATGAGCTTTCAAGGCAGAACAGTGGCTATGTGTTGCGGTTGAAAAGAGCAGGGCATGCGGCGAGGGGGAGGGGCAAAGGCTGTACGTATTACTCAACGGGAGGGGAGGGGGATAGCCTCACTGTGAGGCTGTGGGCGGGCTTCTGGACAGTTGGTACGTGCGCTGCTCGCGTTTGAAGTGCATTTGAGTGTGAAGACGACACATGTCGTTTAAATGCACACCTGTCTACGTGTCAGTCAGTGTGTGTGTGTGTGTGTGTGTGTGTGTGTGTGTTAATGCAGGTACGTGAGTGTGTGTGGTTATGCAGCAGTTTGTCAGCAACGCTGCCGAGTGTACTTGTTGCGGTTGGCTACAAGTTCCAGCCACAGTCATACATTTCTCGTACAGCAACTGCATGCATATATTATGCATGTGCTAACTCTTCTGAAGGGTGTGCGTGTGTGTGTGGTTGTGTGTGCATCTTTTTATAGCCAGCTTATCGCATGTTTATACAACTTGGCCTTTAAAGTTCGCTCATGATAAACATGACTCAGCTCTCGCTTTGACTTTGACTCTGCTGCAATTACAACAAACAGTCAATATTGCAGCTCGCTGCACTTGATACTTTATAGCTAGATATATATATATATATATATATATAGACGCTATAAATCAGGCAGAATCAATATTTGTTGAGGGGTTCAGTTTGTGCTAAAGTACTTTGAGTCTTAAATTAAACATTGTTACTCGATAAATGTCAAATAAAAAAGGTTAAAACGTTACTCGTTGCTTTTTTTTTACTCATCAACTAAAGGTTACTTGCTGCCTTTGTTTACTTACATTGATGGGTCAAAGGTTAAATATAACATTCATTAAAGCTTGTAGTATGTTCTCTAGGGTCAGTTATTTTTGTATCTTCTGCTATTTTTTTAAACTATTTTTTCTTTTAGTTTTCGTTTTCCCACAGAATCTCTTGAGCTCACTTGAAGCTACAACTCACAGTAGGTCGAAAGGGTACTTTATATACTATACTATAGAATCTATAGTCTTTCGAGTAACCCTCGCAATTACATCCATGATGAGTACTTTTCCATCTTCTACTTCTTTATATCTATAGTCTCTATACTTTCTTGTTCTCTCACCGAATTGCTACGCTTCAATTGAAGCAACACTGAAAACTTGCACTTTTCAGTCGATAGTTTTTCGAGTAACCCTCGCAATTTGAACTCAATCTTTAAATGGCTATTATGCCACATATTTGGCCTATCAAAGTGCATTTTGGAAAATGTTTGCAATGCGACGCTCATTGTTTACAAGCTGTTGGCTCGACATTCAACGTATCCCATTCAATGGGAGGATGCTGCACGTGGTTCGAGTGGCAGGGAGTGGAAGCAGAGAACTAAACTGAAACTCGAGTGAAATAAAATAAAATAAATTGCATGCATTTTTCATTCGACGCTCGATTTCATTCACAGGCGCTTAGGCAGACACACACTCACACGTAAATGGGCAAAGGCAAACATGACCAGACATTTATCAGTTGTTCACATGCATTCAAAGATACTAATGTACATATTAGTTCAGCCCTGTAAGTGGCCCCCCCCACACCCAGACCCACACCCACACTCACTCATTCAACCACTGTTTGTGCAATGTGTGTGTGTGTGTGTGTGTGTGTGCGGATGTGTGTACGTGTGTGATGGGTTCCTTTTTGCGCCATTTCCGCTTCATTTCATGCGCCATTTTTCTCTATCTTTGCACTCGAGTGTTTGCGCCTTGTTGCCATGTCCTGGAAAGCCTTTCATTGGCCTGACTCACAACTGTTTCTGCTCTTCCTCTTGTTGTTCACATTGTTGTTGTTCTTGTTGCCGCTCTTGCGGTTGCAGCTGTTATGTGTACAGCCTCAGTTTGCCACTTTTTGCTGGCATTGTTACTTGTTTTTGTATTCCTCTTTTTAGCCAGCTTGCAATTGCTTTGCCAATCAGTCTACTGCAAATAATTTATAACTTTTGTGCCTGAGCCTCGGCTCGTGCCTTGCTCATAAATATTACGCATACGCAACGTTGCACATGCTGAAAAATGACCTGCATTTCATTGCATTTCTAATTAGTTTAGTTTATTTGAGCTTAGTCTATTCCCTTTTTTTTTCATTCAAACTCCAATTGCTACTTTGCCTATTGAATAGGTCTGTCTAATTGCTCATTAATATTCGATTGGCTGCGGCTTTTGTTCAATTATTCAATAATAACGCAATTGAAAACTGTGCGACCGCAGAAACACATTTTACACACACACAACACACACATTGTAAACAAATGTCGGACTTAGCCAATGTTTAACTCTATATCTATCCGGTCTGTTTGTCTGGCTTTCTTCTCTTTCACACCCACTCGCTGTCTCCCTTGCTCTGTTGGATACAAAATAACTTTTTTTTACATATATTTAAATGCCAGCTTATTTCGCAATTCAAACGCGCGCGATGTATATATATATATACAAATCGAATAGAGTTTTTTCCATATCCAAAATCTATATGCAAAAACTGTCCGAATGTCGTTGCCGTTGTTTGTTTTTCTTCTGCTTCGTGTTGTTGTTTTTAGCATGTGTAAAAATGTTACAGCCAAAATGCCATGAATCGTAAATAGAACAAATGTTAAGCCCCCGTAAGCAAAATGTTGAAATTGTAACTCGATTAAAGCGCAGGCAAAAACAAAAATAAATATTACTTCAATTGGGGTTAATTTTTTAGCAAACTTCCTGTAAACGGAGCTTTCTATAGGCACTTTTTATAAGGCTGACAAATGATTGAAATCGTTCAGAAAATCGTAGAAATATATAGACCATAACATACCTAGTTCAAGTCTAGCCTTAACTGAGGCTATCATAAAAAGTTATCTCAAATTTGTGAGCATCTTTTAGGAAACTGATACAAATCAAAGCGGAAAACAAGGCGAAGCGTGCGTAAATTGTACTTATATATAGGGTATTCTGAAGTCTAATAAAATAAACAGAAAACGACCAAAAAATCAGCGAAATATATAGATTATGTCACTAGTTTAAATCTATCCCCGATCTAGGCATTCTATCATAGAAATGTGTCTCAAATTTGAGAACATCCTTAAGAAAGTTGCCACAATTCATAGAAAAAAACGAAGCTAAACATGCGTAAATTGTACTTGTATATATCTACTAAAATTAACAGGAATCGTTCAAATATATAGATATATCATAGACTACACTATACATATAGTTCAGGTATATTCTCGATATAGGCATTCTATCTTGAAAGGTTATCTCAAATTTGTAAAGATCCTCAACGAAACTGCCACAAATCAAAGGGAAAAACGAGCCTAGAGCTGTGTTAATTGTACTCATAGATAGGGTATCCAGAAATCTACTTAAATTCAACAGAAAATCTGTGAAATATATGGTCTAAATATAAACATATCTAGTTCAAGTCTACCCACGATCTAGGTACTCTATCGTAAAAGGTTAACTCAAATTTGGAAACATCATTTCACATCCACCAAATTAAGGAAAAAAACGAGGAAAGGCTTGAGGTAGCTATAACTATAACTGTAGCTATAACATATATAGGGTATACGAGGTCTACTAAAATCAACAGAAATCGCTCAAAAAGCCTTTGAAATATATAGAGTTCACTAGTTTAAGTCTCTCCCCGATCTAGGCATTCTATCTTAGAAATGTATCTCAAATTTCTGAGCATTCTCAAAAAGGATCCTCCAAATCAAAGAAAAAACTAAACGGAGATTGAGTAAATTATACTTATACATAGGGTATCCAGAAATCTACTAAAATCAACAGAAAATCTGCGAAATATATGGTATAAATATATGTATACCTAGTTCTAGTCTATTTAGGCTCTCTATTTTATCTCAAATTTGTGTAGATCCTTAAGAAAACTATTCCAAATCCAAGGAAAAAAAGGCAAAGGTTGAGCAAATTGTACTTATATATAGGGTATACGAGGTCTACTCAAATGAAGAGAAATCGATCAAAAAGTCTTTGAAATATATAAATATAGACTATACCATAACTAGTTTAAGTCTATCCCCAATCCAGAAACTCTATCATAAAAGTTTATCTCAAGTATAATAATACCATCCCAAATCAAAGGGAAAAACGAGGCACAGCTTAAGTAAATTGCATTTATATATAGGGTATTCTGTGGTCTAGTATAATCATAACTCAAGTGCGATATGTGCAGGCGATGAAAGAGTAATTTATATTTAAATGTAAAAATGAAATTCCATGAGAAACATTTAATTATTTTCAGTGTAAACCTATTTATTTGCATACATAATTCTTTCGTTTATCAAATATTTCGTTATTTGCGCAATTTTAAAAATGTTTTTAATGCGTTGCA
This sequence comes from Hirtodrosophila trivittata, assembly GCA_035045065.1. Classification (NCBI taxonomy): domain Eukaryota; kingdom Metazoa; phylum Arthropoda; class Insecta; order Diptera; family Drosophilidae; genus Hirtodrosophila; species Hirtodrosophila trivittata. The sequence continues at coordinate 14,690,619 of JAWNNK010001311.1, read as the reverse complement.
TTCAGTTGAAGCTCTTCACAATTCTTCAGAATTAACATTTGAATGGGATGTAAAGAAAATTGTTGCCTTTTAATTAAATTTGAGCACTTCACATCGCACCGAAGCACTAGGACAAACACTACCAGCACACACACACACACACACACCACACATAAGTGTGTGTAAATACACGCATGTACTTAAAGCGTACCCCATACTTATACATAAGTACACACATACACATATGTATATGTATATATATTTTCTTGAATGTCATGCCACATGATAATAAATTTCCGCATGCAATATCCTGCATTTAAATAACACTTCCTGTGCCGTCTAGGCCAAGGCATCCGTCGTCCATACGTCAGCGAGACACTGAAATGAATTTATTTTCCAACAGCTCTCGCGCTCGCAGGCTGCAGTCACTGGCAACAATGGCTACGAGAAGGATGAGGACATGTGTGTGTGTCTGTCCAGGACGTATCTATTCCCCTCTCCCTCTCTCTCGCTGTCTTCTGCTCCGCTTACTCGGTCAGTTTCAGTCAGTTCATTTTGAACGTTATACGAATAAAACGCGAACGCACTTTGCTTCATTACTTTGGGCTACTGGCGCCTGGTTTACATGCTTCACCCCGCCGCTTGCCACTTGGTTTGAAGTGGCTGCACAGATCGCCCAAAAGGCTGCTATATAGTTCTGTGTGTGTGTGTGTGTGTGTGTGTGTGTGTGTGGATTGTTTGCTTTGCGGACACCACACGCATAAGCAGAAGATGGTGGGAGCCATCTTTACCACACAATAAAAATTTATGAGCCGTATGCGTGTGTGCGTGTGCTACACACACACCAAAGTCACACAACATTTGCGAGGCGCGCATAAATTTTATATGCCACAACTTGACATGCTTTTTACCCCTACCCCCTCCCTCCTCCCCCTCGACTCTGCCGCCGTCTGTTTGTTGTCATTTGCCGACGTGTCTCAGTCGATGACTGACTCCGCTCCAACTATCCCGAGCAGATAGCTGCAGGTAATGCAATGCCGTAAATTTTTAGTAGGTGCTACTGCTGCTGCTGCTGCTGCTGGTCTCCGGCTGTCATGCATTATGCATGAGGTGGAGCTGTTGCTACTGGGCCACTTTTGCAGCGCTCAATCAATTAGTCACAGGTGAAAGAGAAGCTGCTGCTTCTGCTGGGTTGAAGAGAATTTCATGCAATTAAATCGCTTTTAAAGCTGTGCATATACTAGGATAAACAACACAGTGCCTGCTGTTTGTATGCGTATGTGTTCAGGTATAAAAAGATGATTTCATGCTCTTGCGCACAATTTGGTTACAAGAAGATTTCTCTGTCTGTCTGTCTGTCAGTCTGTCAGTCTGTCTTGGCCATGTGTGCGACGTGATTTCTTTCTTATGCAAATATACGTGAGTTGCAAACACGTGGATACAGCCCAGAGCCAAAGCTGGAGACGGGAGAGAGAGAGACTGCGGCAATGCCAGAAACAGCCGCCAGGCAGTCGATCGATGTGAATGAATTTTCGAGGCAACCTTTTGGAAATTGGCAAGTAACCTGCAAATGTCGTTAAAAGCGACGAGACTTGAAACATGGCAAATACTCAGCGCTTCAATTGTTTCACTAGATTTATATGCTCTTTGTATATCCCTGGCAAATGTCAAAAGAACTTCTTGTTAACTGGCATCTTATGTGCTCTAAGAGCAGCAGAAGACGTTAATGAGTTGACGGGATTACAAGACGCATTGGTCGTAAACTAAACAAAAGTCAAAGAAACACAAGTTTCATTTAATGTTGTGCAAAAAAAAGAAAGAGAGAAGAGGAGAGAAAAATGTAAGAAAAATATGTATTCCAACATAAATAAGTTGTGCTTTTAGCTGGAGTTTTTCTTTATGCCTGTGAGAGCAACAAAAGTAACGGGTTAGCAACTCAGAGGGAGCTCAAGTTGTAGCTCTCAGGGACAAGGACTTTGTACAATTTGATGGACTATTTTACAGGCTTGGCTTGTTGGACCTTTAAATCTCGCTGGGAGCGTTTTGTGTGCGTTGCCGTCGCTTTGATTAAAAATTTATTAATATTTAACTTTCTGCACATATTGACAGCAACAACAACAACAACAACAAAATATACAAAACAACAACAATAACAATTCGACTAGCAGCTACTTTGCATAATTGCAAAAATAATCGGGGCCAAAAAGCGTCGCCGTCGCCGTCGTCGTCGTCGTCGTCGTCGGGGCTTAAATGAAGTTGTTAATATTAATGAGGAAATTTTTACAGTATGGCAGCAGCCGTCGCAATGTTTGGTTTTAATATTGTTATTAATCAGCTTTTAATGTATTTAATTAAGTTTTGCTCTGTGCCAAATATGTTGAAAATTTAATCAACAACAAGCAAAGGACCCACAGCAACTACACCAACAACAACAACAGCAACAAGAACTCGATTGGTCCGGCTAATAATCATTATTGCGAATAGCAATCCAACAGATTAAGCAGCAACAGCCAGGGCCTTGCCACGCCCCTAAGGGCTTGTTAGTGGGTCGCCAAGTGAATATTATTACCATGGCATCCAACTTTTATCGACATTTAAACCAGACCCAAACCAAAAAGTTTTCACCAACAGCTAAAAAAAGTTGTCCAAAGAACAAAATATATTGTAAGAAAAAAATAAAGAAGAGAAACTTTCATAAAAGTTTTTTTTTCTGCTTTGAAATTTTGTTTTCAATTTGGCATCGAAAGATTTGAATATAGCCAAGTTTTGACTGAGTGCTCGGACGATGGAACATGTCTGACAATAACATATTAGGGTGCTGGATGGCTAGCAGCTGTCCAATGTTCGATCATGTCCACCACTTGTCATCCAGAGTGTCCGCTCATTTGTCTGTGCCACTGCAAATTTGCACTTTATTTACGCAACATGCTCATCCTCTCCCCTCTCTCTCTCTCTCTGTCCCTCTCTGGCTCTAGTATATATAGTTCCTGGTAGCCTGATTGTGGCTCAGCTTCAGCTACGCATACAATTTTTCATCTTTATGCCCGCTGGCCAGCGGCTTAAACAGCTGCCTGCCTTGACAGCCTCCTTGGCCTCTACCAAGGAGCAGGCAGCAGGGAGCAGGAGCTGGGAGCAGGATTGCGCCTGCTCCACATCCGGCTGGCGTTTATCTTTTGATTTGTGTTTGGCTTCGCTGGCTACTCCGTCGGTCTTTGCTTTTGCTTTTTCCTCAAGTGTTTACAAGTGATTTGCTGTGTTGCTTGTTATGCTTTTGAGCACTTTTTGTGTTCTGTTTTTTTGATGCTTTGCTTGATGTTTTTTTATTTGGCAAAGTTTCAGCGACAGGAAAACCCAAATGACTCGAGTGAGTTGCGCTTCCGGCTATCTTGCAGCTTGTTAGCTTTGAACGTACCAATTGAAATTTCACTCTCTCCCTCTCCCACTCTTTCTCTCTCTATCTATCTATCTCTTTGCGCTACTGGTTGTTCGGGTATAAGAGGTGCCAATTCGCCCAAAAGGCAAAAATTCAGCTACTCATTTGCATTCGATTTAAATTGAAAATTGTCCAGCGGAAACTGCTAAGTGCGCGTATCGATTACCCCCATGGATAAGCTTAAAGATATGCTTCAACATCTTAAAGACAAGATATATACATATAGTTGTACAGCTTATATGTGTGTGCACACCTATCTGTGTGTGTGTGTGTGTGTGTGATGGGCACTGAGCCAAGCTGTCGGGCTGACAACGCGCCTGAAAATCGATGAGCAGACAAGGACGAAGGCGAAGACAAAGATGAGGATGAGGATGATGACGGTGTAGCTGACAAAAATTAAAGGCATACCCCGAGGGCTGGAGTGGGAGTTGGAGCCGTAGCTGCTTGCAGGAGTTTGGGCTCAATCTGTCTGCTTTCCTATTTTATTTTCACTTTATTTACTTAATGTGCGCACTCGGGTTGCCATCAATGGCGCCTGCTGCTCGTAAAACCCAAAAACTTGCAGCCATTGAAATTAGTTGATGCAATTCTCTCCCACAGTTCTCAGTTCTCCGTTCTCCGTTCTCGATTCTCAGTCAGCACGTTTTGGGTTTTAGCCGTTTTTGGCCTAGTCGCTCAGTCAACCTTGGCAGTTGACAGCGTCTAGTGGAGCATCATTTTGTGGTCGTAAGCTATTAAATGAAATTGACTTGTGCCTTGGCCGTGCAATTTCGACTGCTCTATAGATATTTTTTTGGCTATATGACATGGAATTAGGGCAAAATGTCATAGAAAATGCCAGGTAAGTACAAGCAAATATGATCCTATTATAGATAGAATGTACCAGAGGTCAATTACTCTTTAAATTTTAAGGTTTTTATATAACTCGAAGGTTGCTCCAACTTTCTGCATGCTATTAACAGTGGGTCATAGTGCCTTAACAGCGTAACAGTTCTTAGCCTCTGTTATGGTACAAAGTAAATGGTAGTCTCTATTATAGATAGAATATACCAGACGTCAATTACTCTTTGAATTTTAAGGTTTTTATATAACTCGAAGGTTGCTCCAACTTTCTGTTAAACGTATGTTATCAACAGACTGAGAAACTGCCTTAACAGCGTCATAGTTCTTAGCCTCTGTTAAGCTACAAAGTAAATGTTAATATCTATTATAGATAGAATATACCAGAGGTCAATTACTCTTTTTTTATAACTCGAGGGCTGCTCCAACTTTCTGCTAAACGTATGTTATCAACAGAATGAGATACTGCCTTAACAGCGTAACAGTTCTTATCCTCTGTTAAGGTACAAAGTAAATGTTAATATCTATTATAGATAGAATATACCAGAGGTCAATTACTCTTTAAGTTTTAAGGTTTTTATATAACTCGAAGGTTGCTCCAACTATCTGTATGTTATTAACAGTGGGTCATAGTGCCTTAACAGCGTCATAGTTCTTAGCCTCTGTTAAGGTACAAAGTAAATGGTAATCTCTATTATAGATAGAATATACCAGAGGTCAATTACTCTTTGAATTTTAAGGTTTTTATATAACTCGAACGTTGCTCCAACTTTCTGTTAAACGTATGTTATCAACAGACTGAGAAACTGCCTTAACAGCGTCATAGTTCTTAGCCTCTGTTAAGCTACAAAGTAAATGGTAGTCTCTATTATAGATAGAATATACCAGAGGTCAATTACTCTTTTTTATAACTCGAAGGCTGCTCCAACTTTCTGCTAAACGTATGTTATCAACAGAATGAGATACTGCCTTAACAGCGTAATAGTTCTTAGCCTCTGTTAAGGTACAAAGTAAATGTTATTGTCGTTTTGACATGCGGCATTTGCAAGTCAGAGTCGAGTAGACACTCAAGTCTCTCGTTTGGCTCATTGCAGTGTATTGCTTATTCGATAACATTAAGTTTTTCGTGCAATTTTGTTGTTATTTGCAGTTCCTTCTGCTGGCTTTTAGGATGCACTAAAAGTTTATGAACAACGACGACGCTGCAATTGTCGTTTTACAGCCATTGTCAGAGACTCGAGCCTTGAAGTTTTAGGAGTGGCCATTGTGGAATGTGAAATGCAAATCAATTTCCAGTGGCCCTCTAGCTATACCTCTATACCTGTCTCTATCTTTCTTTGACTGCACTGAAGTCCAAAGAAATTACACAAAAAGTATAAATTGAGAATAAATTTAGCTGTAAAAACGAGACTCTAAAACGTAAAGCAAACACAGGGTTAAGGTTAAGGCTGTCTGTTTATAAACACAGAAATAAGAGTCAATTGTATGCTATAAAGTGTGGAATAAACTAAAGCTTAAGCGAGGACTCGTATAAAATGTTATGCCATAGAATATATGAAGTGCATAGACAAACAGCCTGAGAAGCCATAACAAATGAAAAGCAAACTTGTGGCTTGACATTGATGAATGCACGATGAGATTTATGCTACGCTACGCTCAATGCTATGCTACGAGTATCGCATAAGTATGTATACAATACCTATACATATACATATATATATATATATATGTGTGTGTATGTGTATAGCTTGATAGTGTCTATGAGCTGCCACTCACTCAGGCCCAAAAGGGCTCTATGTCTGTCTGAAATAAATGTTAAGTATACGCATAATAGCCGACACACTATACTACTGTTGTGTCTGCCTCGCTGGTCTCACTCTGCGTGTATGTGTGTGTGTGTGTTTTGCTCATTTACGCACTTTAAGTCGCTGGCTTAACACACGTGTTTGCCATACACATGGGTGTGCGTGTGTGTGTTTACCTGCCCGTCAGCGCTAGGAGGTAGACAGAGCGCAGGCAAAACAAAGTAGAGCAGCAGCCGGCAGAACACACATACGCCACGTTGGCCCCAACAGAGTCTTCTATTTTATATGCATATATATGTATATATCGTTCTCTCTTTCGTACTGTACTTTGGCATAAAGACTGGCATCATTGGCTTGTTAGTGTTATTTGTTATTGTTGGAAGCAAGTGAATCCATCTGTTAATTTAATTTAACCGGCAGTTATTCAATTCATGTGAGAGTTAAATATGCATAAAAATAGTTTCAACAGTTCGTTGACTGTATCTAATTGAATTGGGTCTAGTCTACTTCTGTATGTAGAGGTTACTTATACAAATTACTGCTTCCTTTAGAGTATTTGAGCTGTCGACTTGCTGTTCTTCTTACTAGCCGCACATGGGGAGAAGTCGCTTTCATTTTTAATTGTTTGCTTATTTACTTGACGGCCCACGGGCCACTGGCGATGCTTGATGGTTGGACAATTGGATGCTTGGCTGGTTGGTTGGTTGGTTGGCTGGTTGGTTTCTTGGCTATTTGCGTGCTTTTTGCTATTTGGCAAACATTTGCATAGTTTACAATTAGTGGGACCCAGTGGGCAGCGTGGACTTGTCTATTGTTTCTGCTGTCCAACTGTTGCTTAAGCACTTTACTCTTGACAGTTTTAATCATATTATTTTGGCCTGCACTTAAAGTGCAAATTTGCATAGAAACTGCTGAATGTCAAATGTCATGGCCCTTTTTGGTCCTGGCCCTGGCCCTGGGCCTGGCACTGAATTTGATCTTGTCTCTGGACTGTTTTAATTGTAAATGTCAGAAAGTTTTTAGCCTCAAGTTGAGAGCTCTCAGTCTGTTGGTTAGTCAGTTGGTTGGTCAAGCATTTTATTGTTGATGTTTTGTGGTAAACTTGCTTCCTCCTGGCACACACACAAACATACAAAAGTATATATATATATATATATGCGGAAGCTATCATTAAATGCTGCAGTATTAAGAGCTGCAGTCAACTCTACCTGAAGGAAGCAATTAACGCTGTCAGTGTAATTATATGCATTAACCGAGCATACATATATACGTAAGGATATACGTAGAGCAAGGAAAAAATTAATTAAAATGCAATTAAAGTGGCAGCTGGTGCAACACACCCTAACCCCAATACCAACAACAACACACAACGCACAACACTTGCAGGCAACCAACTAAAAGGCGCCCAAACGACCACATGCACTTCAACTTATTTCTTTTAATGGTTTATTTTATGAAATGGCAGCCTTAAGTGCTAGCCCGTATATATATATATATATATATATATATATAGAGAAAGAGAGGGAGCAAAAAAATCGAGCTAAATTACGCGCCAAGTGCCACTTGATGTTGCGTATACGCAGCGTGTGCATAAAGCGACCGCAACTAACTCCCTCTATCTTCCAGTTCTTAACGAAAACTACAAAATTTATTTGCAATAGTTTCTATCTCTTTCACTCTAGCATAAGTTTGTCCCTTTCTGCACTTTGTTTAATTGATTATGCCCGAAAAGAGCATACAAAATGTGCTGCATTGGGTTGACTTTGTTCCAGTTCTCTAATTGCAGATTGCTAAATTCAATCTACAAAAGTCATAAGACACAGTCAACAAATAAACCTGATGAGCTATACAAAATCACACACACACATGCATACACCCATACAGTGAGAGAAAAAGGGTTGAGCAGTCGCACAGCAACGTGAAATTGACTCCACAAACACACAAATATCCAGTTACAGTTCTGAAAAAGACTCTCAACTTTGAACCCCAAAAAAAGAGATATATGTGTGTGACTGTGTGCGTGAGTGTGTGTGTGTGTGTGTGTTTATTTTTTTGTATGGGGAACAGTGCCTTTGGCATTGTGTTGAGCCTTTGTGCTATTATTAAAATGCTGCTGCTTTATTTTCTTATGCCTCCTTTTATTTTTATACTTATATTCAAACAAGCTGTATGTCTTCATATGGTTATAAGTATGTTCAGTTTATATATACTATATATATATATATATATATATATATATATATATATATGTATGTGTATGTGTAGTATATGTATTTGGGTAAACATTAGGAGTACGCGAGTATTTTGTCTTAATTTTTGCTTCTGTTTTCGTTTTTTTCAGCAATTTACTCTAGGGAAATTTTCGGTGCTGTGTTTGATTATGAGCTGAGTTGTTGTTGTTATGGATTATGCGACCATTGGGAGTGACTTATTTTGGGTATTGTGCATTTGTACGGTTTATGCAAGAAGCGTAAAGTTTAAACAGCAGCCGAGTGGCAAAGTGTAAGGACTAAGCTGTCAACCGGGCGGCGGCAGGCTGAAATATAATTAAGAACATTTTTTGTTTTCTGACATTGCTGAGAAATTCTGGAAATATTTAAACACTTGAAACTCGTCGGCGATGCGGGCGACATTTCAGCATTTTCACATTTTCACATTTTGGAATTTCCCCTGCAGCTTATGCCATGCAGGTGCGTGCTGTGTGTGTGTGTGTGTGGGGTGTGTGGTTGGCGTAGTCAGAGACCCCACGGACCATAAAACGCAATAATAAGGCACATGAAGCATATTTTACACATGTCTTTGTCGCATTTATCACAATCAGCTAACGGCGCTGTTGACTCTTGGCAAGCCACGCCCCCTGGCAGCCATTATTTGTTGCCTACCTACGAAATACTTAAGCAAACACGTCGCATTCGGGACAACTTTTATTGCATTTTTTACGTGTGTCTCTGTGTGTGTGAGAGAGTTTCTGGCAAATGGATGACGAGGGGAACCGTTTTTTTTTTGCCAATTGCTTGCAAAAAGTGCTTGCCACGCCCCCCGCAAGCGCCTGTTTTGTGTGTTGTTGTCTCCGACGCTGCTGACTTTGTTCCCTAATGTGGCAAAGTTTTTAATAACTTCGCCTTTTGCATGCACAGGTGAATAATAAACATGTTGACAGTCATATAATGTGCTTGCTGCTTTGGGGCAGAGGCAACACATGTTGACACATAAAGTGCCACACACACAGCTTCCTTCTGTCAATAATCAAGTGGCAGCTGGCACATAACTAAATGTAATTACTATTATTGACTTTACGATCTGAATATTAAGCTCAACACACACACACACTCACACAACATTGTGAGAGAGCAACAAAGAAACTTTCAAGGATTATCGAAGGCTCCAATTGAGACAGCTGAGACAACACATAAATGTTAATGCTTCACGTTCAAGATATTAGGTTATATGGTGTGCTATATGCTATAGAGCCTGACCCTAAAGAGTTACCCCAAAACTGAACTACTCTTTCGAGTTGAAACAACAATCAACAAGAGGAAACATTCTATGCAATACGCGACCTTCTATTGCCGTTACTCATACGCAACGTGTAACGAGGACCCTGCCGATTGCAAAGTGCTGGCAGCCGACGGTAAATGAAATTGCAACGCTTATTGGCAGTCGGAAAATGTGGAAATGGGAAAATCTCTGCGCTATACACATGTGTGTCTGTGTGTGTGTGTGCTTTAACTGTAGCTGCCTTTGTGCTAGATGCGTAGGCAGCTATTGGCAAGGCGACCCTGGCCTCAGATTGATTAGTTGTGTTTCTCCTGAATGTGTGCTATGTGTGTGTGTTTGTACGCAAGTGTGTGAATGAGTGTGCAAAGAGTGAAAAAAAACTCAACGTATAAAGGTATAGCGTAAAGCACTTTGAACGCGTAAAGCAATTAACACGCAATTACCATTTCCACTTTTCCCATGTCACTGTCTGTTGACATTTCACACGATTCATTCGCCAGCTATATAGTATACTATATGTATATCTGTGCAGGTGTATGTGTGTGTGTGTGTGCGTGTAATTGGCAGCGTGTGAAAACATTGCGGCCAAAAGAAATGCTCTGGTTTCTGGCTGGCCAATGTGAGTGTTGCGATATGTCAAACCGAACAGATAACAAATGACACTGGAGGTGAAAGTGAGAGAGCCACAGAGTGATTATATGCTGTCTCTTTCTATGAGGCGAAGCCAAAAAGCCAACAACTGTTGCTCAGTTCAGTAGGTGTGTGTGTGGGGCATGGGAGGGTCATCAAATGTCGCTTTGATTGTTTTTCTTGTCGCATGTTGTTTACTGTCATTAGACGAGAGCGTATGGCAGAGGCCCAAGCGAAATCACTCAAATTGTCACTTGCTTAATAATTAACATTAATGCGTGCCGGCAACAACAGCAACTACAACAACAACAGCAACAGCAACAACACCAGCAGCAGCAGCAACAAGAACAACAGTCAGCAACTCAAACATAAAACAAAAGAGCGACGCTTGTTTGACTCTTGGCAGACGCAAGACGCCAGCTTCCGGCAAAGCAGAGTGTGTGTGCTTCTCTGGGGGTGTGTGTGTGTGTGTGTGTGTGTGCCTAGCATCATTATTAACATGTTTGCTCTTTAATTAATTTGTTTACTTGCCAGCCAAATCGACGCATAATTAACTGAAATGTCTTCCCAGCGCAATTAAAAAACAAACGAACTTTGACAACTTTTGCCTCCGGCTAATTTAACTGCTGCAGCATCAGTAGCAGCACTGCTGCTACTGTGTGTGTGTGTGTATGTGTGGGCGTGGCCATAACTGTTATGACAGTGTGGCAAAAGCAGTTGCCAGCCAGTTTGACACTGACATTGAAATCAAAAGTTTACCTGCAAAATGAGCTGCCCCCAGCTCCAAAAGTGTCTGTCCAGCCACTTGTTTAGTGCAATAAATTCAAATTGTGTTTCGTCCTGTTTGGTCTTTTCTTTTGCTTTTTTTCCTTATTTATTCTTTTTTTTTGTTTTGTGCTTCCGTTTGGCTGCGTTTATCAGGCGTACTTCTGGCAGGCCATAAAAACCATAAAGTTTCGGACCATAAAATATGAAAAGTTGCGCCAGCAGCAGCCGCACGCGACACATAAAACTCTAGTAAAAATGTCTTCCGAAAGATGCTGATATGCTCAGTACTATATATAGTTGTATATACTATATATATATGTATAAGTATAATGAATAAATATGTTGGGTTACTAGCGTTCATATATAAGATAAGTAGTAAGTAGACTTTAATGACATTTCTTCAAAGCAAAATTGCTCAAGAAGAACTTCATATGGAATAGATCTCTTTGGGTGTATAAAGATTCACAAGTATAACTATATATATATATATGTATCTGTTGGCAAGGATTCTAAGGATATGCCGCAGCTAAAACTAAAAGCATTTTTGTTATTTGCAACTGTTTTGTAGCATTAGCTAAATTTGTTCTATGTGTCTGGGTGTGTGTGCCTTGGTTCCATTCAATTTTAATATATGTACTCGTTTGCTACAGATTGTAGTAGCTCATACTTATACACCATATACTACCATACTGCCATACTGCCATACATCTCGTACATATGTTTGGCTTGTTCTAAGGGTAAGCCGCAATTTACGAGCGCTGCTTTGGTAAAACAAACACGTTTTCATTAAAAAGTCTGCGTTTGATGGCACCACACAGCAGCGCACAGAAATGAAGGCGGCAAACGGTCATGGGCGTGGCAGATGCCACAAGGCTCAAGGTTATGTGTGCGTTTCAGACTTTTCCCCAAATTAACCAAAGGACCAACAACAACACAAAACAACACCAACAAAAAGACCAGCGAATTTTCTTCTTTTTGTTTTTGCATTTTTGATATGCCAGCAACGTGTGCACTTTGCGTGTCACATTCTGAGGCCCAAAATCATCGAGTGTGGTTTATTGGTAGGGTATTACAGAGAGAGGCAGATGAATAGATGGAAATCTAGTAAAAATACACTTGGGGTTAGCCACATTAATATTTATGAAAATATAAATAACTCCGACGCTGAATAGATTCCAAAAAAACGAAGGAAAGGGGTTTCTCAGCTTATGACGCATCTCCTTTCCGAACAATAAAGAAATAGATCAAAATGTGTGTGTGTGTGTGTGGCATCATATAAATATTTATGATAATATGAATAACTCGTATTCAAAACAGTTATACTAATGACAGAGAGATATGAGATTAAGTTATAATCAGAGCTTAAAGTTTCTCTAGGAGTTGGCTGCTTACTTTATTTGCACTTCTCGCTAGTTTGACAGGTCCTGGCTGGCAGAGCTTTAACACGAAAATTGATGATGAAAAATGCAGGGCACACAAAGAGACGCCATGTGACCTGCATGTGCAGCACGGACCAGGACACACGCTCCACTGTCAGCAGTCTGCGTCTCGGTCCGCAACAACAAAGGCTTGCGAAAAGCAGCGACAAGCTGCACTAGTTGCTGTTAAAGGGTGTACGTGTCTCTCTGTGTGTGTGTGTGTGTGTGTGTGTGCTCCGTTTGGGGTGTCCGCTTCCCTGCTGGCTTCGGTGCCGGGACGGGCACTTGGCAATCTTGTCCTACCATATCACTCCGCTGGCTATTTGCCTTCGTGGGCGTGTGCTTCCGTTTGAGCGTAATTTTCTCCATCCGTTCCTCATTCGCTCTCCCTCGTTGCGACTTGTTCGGTTGGCTTCTAGCCGCTTCGCAGTTCCTTACTGCGGGAGTCATCCGTTCCTCGTTCGCTCTCCCTCGTTGCGACCTGCTCGGTTGGCTTTTGGCCGCTTCGCAGTAACTCACTGCGGGAGTCACCTGCGTGGCCTTTTCAACGCCAGTCCGCCCGTTTGGGGACCTGCTTACCTGGGACTGCGGTTGGTCATCCTTATTTCCTGCGGCATGGGTACAAGTCAGACAGCCTGCTGCTGCTGTTCCGCAGAGGTGTTTGCTTACGGCCTTTTGTAGGCTCTTCATTTTGGTCAGTGAGTCCTTCATGCTCTGGTTCACATGTCGGACTGCTGGCTTTTTTTCCGTGACCAGGAAGATAATCTCATCTAGTAGCTTGCCAAGCTCCGCCATTTGGGTCTGCGGTGTCTGACCATGGCCTCTTGCACGCTTGGGTGGCGTGTTCCTCTTCACGCTGCTTGGGCTTGAGACGTCCCGGCTTCTCTTGGGAGTCTCTGAGCTTCCTTCCTGATCCTGATCCGGGCTTCTCGGTTTCCAAAACCGTGCCGCTATCGGGGATCGTTGTATCCTTTCCCTCCTGGCGAAAGGATCCGGCTTGGCATGCTTGTCCGCTGCTGCCTCCGGTGTTGGGTCCCTGCTTGTAGCTGTGTCCGCTGCGCCGGCCAAGTAAGCCACCGACGCAGTAACTCCTAACTTACTAATGGGTGTTGGGGCCTCCAGAATCCGTGCCCCTACCGTGGATACCTCCACGGGTGGATTTTCACTTACGTGTCTGCCACCTGGAGTAGTTTCGTTTTTATCAACCATTGTGCTACTATCCATGCATTTTATGCCTACTGCCAGGCTGATGCTGTTTAAGGCCCGCATCGGGCACTGATGAACTGCCGGCCGCTACGGCTCAGACGCAGACCACTACACCGCTCACTCTGAGGCAGACGTGTAGTGGATTTAGGGACATTTTAGTCGCCTCTTACGACAAGCAATGTGGGGCTGTGGTGGTATTCTTATAGCCGCTCACCACACGGCGGTGTGTGTGTGTGTGTGTGTGTGTGTGTGTGTGTGTGTGTGACGCAATTGATACAAGCAATTACCCACGGCTACAATTAGAGGATTTGTAATGCAGAGACATGTCTTTGGCCGCTCTGTGTAATTGTGCAATTAAGCAAATCAATTTCATATAAATACACGTCTACCCCACACACCACACCACACCACACACACACACACACACACAAACACACACAAATGTTTGTGCGTAGCTTACGTAATCTAACGGTACGTGAATTTAACTGTCATTTTAGGATTCGATTCGACCTTAAAGTCCCTCACGTGCGCCCTGAAAAGTAGGCAACACTTTAAATTATGCATGAGACGAAACAAATGCGAGAAATACGAGAGAATCGAAATGGAAATTGCGGCTACGGTACAAGTTTGCTTGCTGCCCAAGCTCTAAATCGCAGCAGATCCTTTGGATTCTCATTTGCAGAGCTTCACTTGGCTTTTAAGCATATCCTTTACCAAAGTATATCAGCTTCCTTTTGCGATTTGTTGAGCGTTGAAAGGACTCAATGAAATGTAGAGGGAAATTTCTATCTACTGGGTTGAGAGTATATATTGTAAGTATATATGTAATGTTAGAGTATACTAAGAATATAAATTGTATGTATGTAATGTAAGGGTATACAAAATTCATTTATATGTACCCAAGTAAAGCAGTTTCGTCCTGTTTTTATTTTCAAATAATTTGGGCACGAAGCAACCGAATTTATTTTGTCATTTACTGCTGCTGCTGCTTCTGTTGTTGTTGTGTTGTTGTGTTGGTGTGGCATCATAACTTTGCCACGAAGTTGGTCACAAGGTGAAGGAAGTGAAGTTGCATGAATCAAGCTATCAAAGTAGTAAAAACTTTCGTTTAATCGCTATACACAAATGCATAAATAATAGTCAAATTTGAACTTTTACGTTGAAATTTAGTGCCACAAAACTTGCGTGTGGAGAGAGAGAGAGAGAAGAGAGGAAATTGATTTGCTACCCAAAAGAAAATTATACGGAAAACGCAGAAAAATTGTATAACAAACTGATCCATCAGGGGATATAAAGTTCGGTTAGTCCCGGGATCTGAAAACTTTACTTTATGTGACTTGTTTTCCTGTTATTGAGGGAGGTGTTTAACATTGCTTTTTTTTATATACTCTTCTTTTTCCTTTTTTTTTTTGGTAATACTATACAAAATTAGAAAATTGAATATGTCAGTCAGTCAGAGAGTTGTGGAGTGTTGTCCTGTGGTTTTCATCCTGTTTGCCTTGAAGCGAGTCAGGCTAAGGCTGAATGCGACACTAAGAATGGGCGTTTCGGATTGGAAAATTTAATTTGCAATGGACGAGAGAACTTTTCAAGCCGCAACAGAAAAAAGAAAATAAAAAAAAAAAAGTGAAACAGATGAAAAACCAAAATCAAGTCACAAATCTGCGCAAAAATAAGGCCACATTTTGGTCTTGGCCGGAGTAATTTTGTCTCATTTTTTCTTATATTTTTTTGTTTCCTTAACTTGGCTCAAATTCTCATGTTCTTCTGTGTTGTCGCCATCTGCTTTTGTTCTGGCATTTGGCTGGTATTCGCTTCAAATTTTCGTTCTCATTTGGCCAATTTTTTCTTTCTTTTTTTTGGCTGCTTTTGGTTTTCGTTGTTGTTTGTTGTTATTGTTGTTGTGTTAAACCAAATTTCAATTATTTTGTTTGTTGCCATTTTCATTACGTTTCGCTTTCATAGTCGCCTGTCAGCGTGTAACAAAGCGCAAAGTGAAAAAAAACCGTAGAAAAATAGAAGAAAATAAAATGGAAAATGGAAAATTGCTTATAATACACACAACACAACACAAAACAACACAAAACAACACACAACAAACACACACACATAGAGTGAGAAAGTACCAACACAGTGACACAATGTGGAACGGCCATTGTCCGCAGTCAGAACTGTTACACTGAAGGAACCGTTGTGTTGCTCCTCGCGCCCTGTTGCTGCCCCATCTTGCCCGCTGCTCCTGTCCACATTTTGTGGCTTTGTTTCGCACTGTTTTGTGGCAGCGACTCTTTAAATGGCATTAAACTGTTCTAGTGGCATAATGAACTACCAGCAACAACAGCAGCAGCAGCAGCAGCAGCATCGATGCGTGCAGCCGGTGCTTTGATGTGTGCCTGCTGCCTGGCTTCAGCTGCTGCCCTCAGCTCGGATCCTTGTGCCGCCTGCTGTCAAATGCAGCCACAGCTTGGGCTGCCTTTTGTATACATTTCACTGGCTTTTTGTTGGCCGAACTCGGCTTCAGCTTCAGCTTCGTTTTCGTTTGCGTTTAATTTTTGTTCCTCTGCTCCGTCTAACATGACAACATTGACGACGTCGTCAACACACACACACACACGTGTCCCTTCTCCCTGCTACCTCAAACCACTCGATCCTCTCAAGCGGTGATACGTTTAACATTCCAAGCACTCTTTGTGTCCGAAAAGCAACTGCCCTCACTTCGAATTGTTTTGAAATTGAAACTTGATTATGTACTAACAGCTATCACAGCGACGGCTTTAACTCAGTTTGTTTAGAGCCTGGGCCTGGGAGGAGTGCTGGCTGGTCACTGGTCAGGGACTGGAGATTGGGAAACGGGGCGTATACGTTACATTTAATCGCTCGACTGCATTGTAAATATTTTGCTTAGACGCGCTTTCCTCGCTGATGGCACAAAACGCACAAATGGGAAAATATAAATAAGGCAAACGCTTTGATAAACTAAGTTATACGAGGCAATACACACACACACACACACACACATACTCTCAAGGGTGTTTTTGTGAGTGTTTGCTTGTCTGTGCATTGAAGATGAGATTATAGACAAGATGTGAAAACATAGAGATTCTCGCTTCGCAGAGAGGGGCGAATCGTAAGCGATTTCTCTAAGTGTAACATTTATTAGGTTGAGTTCATTTTAAGAATAATAAATTACAGCTAACTCCATATCGTTTTGGAGCTTAAAATAATGTTATACCATTAGATGGAACATACTTAACTTGCAGCAGCAACAGACCCATCTTGATCGGAATATAAGAACATTGCTGGCTAAACATTTTTAAGGATCTACTTGGAAACTTAGTTGAAATCTGTTTGAAATCAGTTTTAGTTATCATTTAACTAAATCTTCCATTAACTCTAGTCTGATTTCCTCTGTAGAATAACATTTCTAGAGTTAACAATGCCAATTAACATTTGCATAACATTTGCATTAACATTTTATTTGGTCAGATTTCTACTATTGTTTCTTTTAGGAATCTGTTCAACGTGTAAACATGTTTCGTGATTTCTTATGAAGAGAGAGAGATAGTATCAAGATTTGCTGTCCCTGTCACTCAACCGTTTACACCGTCGCCTGTATTCTGTGCCCTGTGTAGCGCGTGCTGCTCTGACATCTGCTTTTCATATGCAAATAATATCACAGTTGGTTTTTATTTCATTTCTTTGGTGGCTTGTTTCGGATTCCTTTTTCCATTTTGCTGCACTCGAGTGAAGCCGGCGGCGGCGTCAACGTCAACGTCAACGTTTATGCACGAAATGTGTTTTTAATGAAGCCTTTTAACCAGTCGGCTTGGCCTGCCTAATAAAGACCTATGCCGCGGCCATTGACTCAGCCCTCAAATCCGCCACTTTCTTAGCAGCCTTTGCCTGCCTTGCAGACAGCCATTCACTCAGTCAGTCAGTCAGTCAGTCTCTCAGTCAGTCAGTCAATCTGTCAGTCAGTCATTCGTCACTCATCACTCGCCATTTATTTTATGGTTTTTGTGCCTTCATATTCTTTTTTTCCTTCCCCTTTTTCAATAAATCGCAAATGGGCATTTGTCCTTACCGAGAACTGGCACAGGAATTGGGATTGAATTTTGGTTTTGGTTTGGCTTGGTTTGGACTGGTCGGGGCTGGTCTGGGGATTGGAAGCTTTGAGGCTTGGGCTTGGGCTGTGGCGAAGGCAAAGTTTATGCAAAGTAGCTTTTAATATGTTTACGACTAAACATTTTCGGGTGCTCTCGCTGTGCAGGTTAAAGGCCGCTCCTTCGCTTTTATTGCACAATTTTTAATAATTCCTTTAAAGGAAATATTAAATTTAACTGCTGCAGACGCACTTTTAGACGCTTCGCTCGACTTACTTGTCCTCTGTTCTCAGCTCGGCACGACTCTGTTCTGTTCTGTTCTGCTTTTACTCGTCAGCTTACGGAAATTCCGCAGCAATTTTATTGTAATTTATTTCGCAGAAGCTGCTGCCAAATTTAAGTGGCTCAAATTTAAATGGAGCGCACAAATATGAAATGTTAATGGACTTGGCCAGGCCAGAGCCAACACCAGACAGACAAAGCAGGACACAGGACACAGGACTATAGAGGACATATAGTTTATTCTTAATTTTTGGCCATGTTCTCAAGCCGTTGACAGTTGTCGCTACTTTTGGCTGTTGCCGCCAAGACTTTGTCTTAAATTTAAAATGAAAATGTTGTTGCCTTTAGTATTTCTTTGCTGGCGCTGAAATTAATTAATATTTAAGCTGCTTAAAAGTTTTGGGCCCCACGAATGCTAATATAACATAATTCTTCCTAGCTATTTTCAGAAGAAATATGGCCAAGAGAGAGAGAGAGAGAGGCAGTGCGACGAAGAATGGAAGACAGAGTGTGGGCAACCTTTGGGCAACATTCAAGAGCACATAAAAGCCAAATGCCAAAATTCACATATCTTGGCCAACGCCTAC
The DNA here is from genome assembly GCA_035045065.1 of Hirtodrosophila trivittata. Lineage (NCBI taxonomy): Eukaryota > Metazoa > Arthropoda > Insecta > Diptera > Drosophilidae > Hirtodrosophila > Hirtodrosophila trivittata. The sequence goes on along the minus strand of JAWNNK010001311.1, from coordinate 14,672,070 downwards.
GCCGTCACCAAAGCCAGCGTCTGCTTTCATTAGGTTGATTAAAGCATTGAAATGTGCGAGGCAACGTTTTTGATACAATTTTATTTCAATATTATTAAAAATTCATCATATTTCCTTGCCTGTTCACATTTTGCAGCTCTTTAATGTTGCGTACGGCTTCTTTAAGAACTTAATGCAGTAATTATCTAAAAATTAATCAAAAGCAAATTTAAGCAAATGATTTTTACGCTTTGCTCTCATTCTGCACTCATATCGGATGAACGTGGCGTATACGCAATGTGTTTGTATGTTAATTGTGTGAATTTCTGTTGAATTATGCCACGGCACGTCGGCCGACTGCAATGTATTAACGAACGGCTGCACATAAAACGCAGCTGACATTTGGGCCAGGCTATAAACCACATGCCCCAGGGCCAAGTGTTTTCCCCTAGGCCTGCCGACCCCCGAATGTAGGCAATAAAAATGTTTAAACCCTAAATTATACTCATATAAGCAGAAGGATCACGAGCCAGAGGCAGGTACTCGGCCCACAGGCAAAGGTAGTAGCAGTGGCTGAGGCGGAGACGGAGTTGGAGACGGGGTCAGGGGCTAGGACAACACCCAAGAGGCTGCATTATGCTCATCTCGAGCAAATGACACGGCTTGGAAAGTTTTTTTTTTATTTTTTTTTTTTTAGAACATTGTTTGCAACATAATATGCGAGGGAAAGTTGCACGTTTCGGGGCAAAACTCGTGACAGGAGACGCCACTTGATGATGAATGGAAAAGCACCTCAGGCTTGCGTGTGTTTCAGTGTGTGAGTGTGTCGTTGACTTTGGCTTTTGGGTTCCGGTATTCTAGCGCGTCGCCTGTGGCTCTGCGGCTCTGTGGCTCTGTGGCTATGTGGCCATGTGGATATGTGGCTATGTGTCTCTGGGTCCATTGCTGGTCGATCTTAGGGTACCGACATAAGTTTTATGGCTCTCACTACTTTTAGCTTTGGCGGGGAGCGTTAATCTTATTTGCTGGCAGGGCTATACACTTTTCGGGTGGTGCTTCTTGTGCGTAAATAAGAGTAACAAATGTCGCCAGCTAAGGGTAAGAAAGAATGAGACACATATGGAGAAAGGGAGAGACAGAGAGGGAGTGATAAAAAGGAGTGAGGCAGCTGGCAACTAAGAGCCAGAGGCGCATATTTTGTCTACTACTAAAAGCATGCCAGGGATTTTCGCATTACAATAAAAACGTGGCACTTTGTCTATGCATAAGTCAGCCTCATATCATATATGTGCATGTGTGTTCTGTGTACGTGTGTGTGTGTGTGTGTGTGTGTGTGCTTAAGATGTAACCAAAGACAAGACGCTGCTCGTTGCCAAGTTTTGGTGCGTGAATTGAATGCAAAAACTCAAAAGTTAAATATTGCACGAAAGGTGGGGGGAAAATCTTAAATTTAATTAAGGCAACAGTCAAACCAAATACGATTACATCACTGGGTAACTCTAACTCCGAGTGTAACTGTTTAATGTAACTGTAACTGAAAGTTTGACTTTGAGTTTTGGCTTTTAGACAACTGCCAAAACTGATTTGCCGAGCCGTCTACAGCTGACAGCAGCAGACAGCAGAGCGCATAAATCTGAACATTCCCCTTGTACAAATAGTAGCAGAAGTAGTACACGATTTCTGGCATGTCAGGTGACTGACTGACTGACTGACTGACTGACTGACTGACTTCCTGACTGACTTACTGGCTGTTTGAGTGAATAGGCACTGAGCCTGCTGCCTGGCTTATGGAGCCCAAGGAGCTGCTCAGCAACATATCTTTGCATACTTGATGGCGCATAATGGCGCAAAAAATTGTTTACATGCATAAAAAATGTTTTTTGCATTTACATAATTTTTTTTTTATTTCTATTTTGACTTTTCAAGTCGCATTCAGGTCTTGTGCGCTTTTATGCTCTGCACTTTCACTGAACTCAACCACCCAAACACCCACTTACAGCCACCACTCGCAGCTATTTCATGGCCTCCAAAGTAATTCATTTTAGAGCTTCTTTTTTATTTAGTTACCTACTAGCTTCTGGCTAGAAACAAAAATATTATAAAAGAACTTTTTAGCATCGGCTTGAGGTAATTTCATTTTAGCCAATATTTTTCTATTCAGCATTCTTTGCTTCTCATTTTTTATTTGGCCAGTTAAATTGCAGTTCCTTAACTGTTAGCCTCTCAGCCTGTTAGCCAATTTCAAATTTCCACGAATCTGTAAGCAATCTAACCTAAACATTTTTCACAGGAATTTTTTATTATACTTTTTTCTTTAGCAATAAACTGCAATTTCAATTTAATTTTCGAGGAATTTAGAGCTAAGACAAAGCTCTCAGTGTCTAAAATGTGTGCAAAATTCCAGCTCTTCTTTTTAAACGCAAGTTAATTACAATTGGGAATTAATTTCTCAGAATTTATGGCATAAAACTCAAAGTTTTGCAATTTGTCGTTCATTCTGAATTTAATTGTTATTTTCTTTAAGCGCTTGGGAAAATAATAAATGTCAAACAGTCCACCAAAACATATAAATAAAGCGACTGAAATTCATATTTAAAATAAAGCTTAAATTATCATATTTAAGCTGCTTTAAGAACTGAGATTCAAGGCTTAAAATTAACATAAATTATTATTAAATGAAATGAAATTATAAAACGATCAGTCACCTTTTATGATTATTTTCAATTTGTTGTGAATTTCAATTTCCATTTGTGATATTTTTGGAACATTTTAAATGTTGTTTAAATAAAATATTTTAATAAATTTTAATGTATTTTCTTAAATAAACATTGTTTCAAATTTATAAAAATAATTTATTAATATTATTTATGTTCTATTTGTAAAGTTAATTTGTTAATCAATTAATTATAATAAATTAATATACAATAAGAAATCTACATGAAATATTTTTAATTTAATTTTGTTCTTTTCTGATATTTTTATAATTTTTATAAATATTTTGGGCAAACACATCTCAGAATATATTTTTGCTTTGCGAACTATTCTTTATATTTAATTTATATATTTATTTATATAAAAATGCCTTAAAAATGTTCAAGTTTCATTTTATTTAGTGATCTTTTATTTCCTGCTGATCTTGTTGAAATATTTTTAAACACTTATAAAGAGTTTTCCCCCACTTCAGTTTCAGATGTTTGAAATATTTTTGAAATATGTTTTAAAAGTGAAAACAGTTTAATGATCTACTCACATTTTGCTGATTGTTTTGCTGTTATTTTATTAACTGGATCGCTGGCCATGCCACAAAAAACACAAGTCTAAAATCTTTGGGATTTGAACTATAAATAATTTGTTTGTTTTTCGATATTTTCATATATTTCTAGGAAATTTGTTGCGCGTTGTTTTTGTTTTTGAATTTGAAATGAGCGCAAATAGCCGGCAAAATGTAGAGCGGAGCTCGTTCATCTCTGTATGTTGCACTGATAATACCGTTTAGAGCTGCCCCTCAGACACACACACACACGCACACAACACACACACACACTCACACACACACACATACACACATGTAAATGCAGTAAATGTTAGGTGAAACTGTTGGAGCAGACGTGAAAGTTTCGGTGAAAGCGAAAGAACGTCCAGTTGCGCGCGTTGCCATCGACAAACTGATGATAAACGAAAAGTGTTTATCAGCAGCAAGCGTCGCCGCCTTGGTGCTGCCTCTGTTGGCGTCGACAGCGGCAGCGTGCACTGCGTCACAGTCAACGCGCATTTTGACAGCGGCGCCGACGCCAGCGGCAAAGTCGACGGCTTTCGTTCGTGTTAACGAACAGCACGCGATGGCCGAGACTTGTCGTCGTACAGCTAACGGTAAATGCGCTGTCGGCGTCGCTGTTTGTTTTCCTTTTGGGGCAACTCTCTTTTTAGTGTAGAGTTGCGCTCTTAAGTTCGAAATGAAGAGCGCACAGAGGCACACAGGCGGTAAGCTGTTATCAGTTGATAAGCGCTGCCCACTTTGTTGGGATAGGCCCAGCGCAGGCAGCCAACCAATTGGCAACTGCGGCCTGGCCCTCCTCCCCACCGCCTGCCCTCTTCTGGCCAAATATTCTTGCAGCTTATGCAAAGTAAGTGTATCTGTATCTGTATCTGTATATGTATTTGTAGCCGTATCTGTAGCTGAATCCTCTGAGCTGTCCACTTTCAACAAACGGTCAACAACTTTGGCGATAAGCCATCGCCAAAACTGTTGACAAGAAATGAAAGCCAACATTTCAGATACTTTTTTTCGTTTCGTTTCGTTTCTCGCCCAGCCCGCGGCAAGTGTACACAAAGTCCTGACCAGAACGAGTCAGAGCCAGAGCCAGAGACCAGAGACCAGAAACAAATGCAGCAACAACTCTGCCAGATAAAATCCATGGAGCAGCAACAACAATCAAAGCCAGAGAAACTGGTACAATAAGCCGTAACAAATAAGAGTGTCATAAATGGAGTATGCACGACTAAAAGATGACCTAAGTCCGTTTTAGACTTCAAAAAACATCACAAGACTTGCCTAGCCGATAGGACTTTTAGTGTTTATCGTGTGGCAAGAGGGTATCTGTATATGCACTTGAATTGCTGTGGCAAGTGAGCAGAAAGCACAACCACAATATATGCAAATATCTGTTTCCGGCGCTGTCTTCTTGGCATTTTTCAAACAAAATGCAACAATGGCAGCTCTGATGTTCGCCATGATGACGACAGCATTAGGAAAAGAGCTGGCGAGACGAGGAGTTGGGGTAAAAGAAGCCAAAAAATTATATTTCCAACACCAAAGCCAAATGTGCTAACAATAAACTTAAGAAATGCAAAATTCAAACACTGCAAGAGTCCTTCCATTAAAGGATATACGAATATACAATATATGTAAAGCTTTGACAAATTTCTGCATGAAAATACATTTTCTAATGGAATTATGTGATTTAGCTTACTTTTTTTTTCTCTGGCAATTACAACTACAAATATTAACTTTGCTTCAAGCTAACTAATAAACGATGGACAACCCGACAGCTGTTGCCTCTCTGCAGGACACAGTCATACTTATACTTGGGCATACTATATACGAGTCCTTGTCACACACAGATACACATATACACATATCTTCGTCTGCACTTAACATTATCTCTTAAGGATTTGTTCAGCAGTAACTATAACAGAAGCCGTCCTGGGATTGTTTATATGTAAGTTTGTCAGGACACAAAGGATATATCTTATATATATATAAAGTTGGAATCACTAATAGTGTCTAGTTTCAGTCAAGACCGAGACTAACTTCCACTTGAATAAGCAATTGCTTCTGCTCCATATCATAAGTAGTTTTACATATATTGGCTAATTATGCGTACTCTACCCTGTTTTCTCTCAGTGTTACGGTTTCTGTTTTCATAGTGCTGTCCTTTTCCTGCTGTTCCTTTTGGGCATTGAGCTAATGAGCAATAACTAATTCATAATTATGCACTTGCATTTTCCAACGCCTCTGCTGCATGTCAATTCTCTCTCTCTCGCTCCCTCTCTCTCTCTCTCGCTTTCTCTGTTTGTTTGTCTGCCCGTTTGGATAGACAAGCTGCTTGTAATTGGCACAATTACAAAATGCAATCGTCTTTCGATTCACTAAAGTAAACAAAATTTGCAAATTTCATTTCCGAGTAGCTGAAGTGCACAAATTTAAAGCAAAGATAAATGAGAAACGAGTCCCTTCGACTCTGAGATACCCTAACCGAAAACATTCTCCTTTTAAAGCCACAAAGTGATTGAATTTGACCAACGAATTAACTTGGCTTACAGCTTCGTTCCCAACAAAGTTTGGATAATCACCTGTCTGAAGCCTTTTAATGGTATTGCGGAGAAATAAAATTTGTTTTAATCTGCCAGAGCGCGACAGGCAACGTGAACGAGGACGAAGGCTGTCGATGAGGAGCTGCATCTTGATAGAGGACAAATTAAAATGCACTTAGCGCACGCTAAAAGTTACGAGCCAAGTTCTGGTTGAGCCGGCAGCCAAGTCTTAGCTGATGATTTGCGGTGGGCTAAGGAGCTCCAGAATGGGTGGGGTCAGGGGTCAGCGGCGCAGACAAGCGGTACTTAAACACTTTTTTATGGCATAATGTCTGGACATTTACGTGCAACAAAAAAGAAAAATGAACACATCCAACCATAAAGAAAGGACATCTTAAGCTTCTATGTAGCTACGTAAGGGCCATGCTGCAAACTTTAATGTCCAACAAATTTTTACAGCAGTAAATAAAACTATAAACCCCAAGTACTTATTAGCAATTTATGTTTCAGCTCAAGTACATTGAACTGTATTAGAATCTTAACTTTCTTAATTACAAACAAGATTAAATAGATTTAAAAATATGAAAACTGGACGTTGGAAACTTTAAGTTAACTGATTATTTGCTTAAACAGCCTTAAGAGCTTCGCAAAGTCACAATAATATATCACTTTAACCAACTAATACTGAAAAAGGTTAAGTGAAATGCAATGAGAGCGAACTCAGTCAAAGGTTTAAGCCCTTTATAATTGCCCTACTCCTTGCGTTTTAACCTGTTGCAATTATAATTGAAGTGAAGCCCCTTTTCAGACTCCTGTGGCTGCAGCTGCAATAAAACAATATTAACGTTACATGCAAGATACTTAAAACTAATCGGATGTTCAACTCTATTGCTTTATGTATATTCCTGGCTGCTAATCGGGCTTATAGTCAATTATCCCTATCTGTTGCCATGCTGACAACTTGAGCGCCAGCTGAAATCGTACCTGAATGTGAATTGTAACGGCGGTGGGGCTGAAGTGGCCAACAGGGTACCAGGGTAGCTGGGTACATGGCCACCTGGTCTGAAGTAATTGGCCAGAAAGAGAATAAAACAAAACGAAAGCTTATTAAATCTGATAAACGCGCTGACTGGCAAAAGTCAAAAGAGGGTTGCACTCCAAGTGCTTAACACTCGTTTCTGCAAATATTAATAATAATAATAATCGCAGCTAATGAACAGTGTTCATAAACAAACAGACAAGAGCGAATAGGAGTCTTAACCAGTGCTATAACCAGTTAAAGGTATCTTTATGGGACCGTTTGGGCCAGTTAAAGACACAGGCAGAGGTTCAGGTGTCTTTGATGTATGAAGCAAGCATGAGAATATCTGTAGAGAAGCGTCTTATTAAGGTATATAAACATATCTTAGTTGGTGATACTATATCTCTATCAATCTATATGGAAGTAGTCTATCTATCTATAGGGACTACTATAGATAGATAAACTACTGTTAGAGATAGATCAGATAGAAGAACTTTCATCTTCTATCTTTCTATATGGCAGATAGAAGCACTTCCAACTATAGAGACTACTATAGATAGATAGACTACTGTTAGAGATAGAGCAGATAGAAGGACTTCCATCTTTCTATATGGCAGATAGAGGGACTTCCACTACAACTTCTATAAAGTAAACTTACTCAATTTCAATTGGATATAGTATATAGACGTGCAGCTCCTCTATTTGTCTGAGCAAAGCTGAAGTTTCAGTCGGCAGTTTATCTCATAGCTGCAATGTATCTGATGGATACTCGTTGCTTTGCTGCTTAGCTGTGCGTTATATTAACTTGTTGTTGAGTCTAAGAGTCGGAATTTGTCAATGCTGTTCTTCGAGTAGAATTCACCAGGCATTAGTCGTGCGTATGTTAATTGCATTAGCTGTGTGAGAAAAGTGACTGCGGTTGGTAGCCAAAGCCCCCCCACCCCGAGCCGAGCCCGGACAATGGCAGCCACAACAGCTTTCAATTTATCTTTTACAATGTGATTTATATGCTAACAGGCGGTCAATTTGTTGTAGTTGCTGTTGTTGTTGCCGTTGTTTCAAGTTGCAAGCGAAGGCATTTTTGTTGCTATTGTTGTTTGTCATGCATGCCCCGTTGGTATTTGTATTTGTGCTGTGTGTGCATGCAAATGACTTGGCAACTGACTGCCGCAGCAGCACCAGCAAAATGCTGACCAAATGCATGTGCATGTGTGTGTGTGTGTGTGTGAGTGAGTGTGTGCGTGTGTACGCAGTGTACAGTTGTAGTTGTAGTTGTATTGTGTATCTTGCCCAACCAAAAATTTGCACATAAAGTATCTCTGACAGCAAAGTTTTCACTTGTAAAAGTTGCACGCAACACGATGCACTCCTTTGCCCTTAGACGCCAAGGTCTCCGCTCTCCTTATCCTTTCACTTCATCCTTTCACTGTTACTGCTACTGCTACTGCTTCCTTTGCTCGATTGCGGTTTTTGTTGCAATGCGTTGTACATAAATTTGACTCCGAGCAAGAAGCAACAACAACAACAACAACAATCAGAGCAACTGGCATGACTCAATTAAATGCCACACAGAAGAGACGGCAAACATTCGAACTGGGCGTACTCGTAGTTACTATGGACCATAAATTTGTAGCATGCCCCAACGCCTCTGTTGTTGACACTTTAAATGGATCTGTGGCACATTTAAGGCGCTTTGATGTCTGCCTTACCCCTTACCCCTTGCCACCAGCTATGTTGTTTGTTGCAATTGATTCGTGAGTGGCAGCTGCGTTGCAATTCTTTTGATTTTTTTTCGTGTTGCAAGTTGCCAAGCAAAATAATCAAGAGTCGCCTGGTTGTTGTTGTTGTTGTTGGTGCTGCTGCTGCTGTCACATGTCATGTGTCACTCGTGTGTGGCCTGCAATTGAAGGTGACGCTGAAAATTTGCATAATTCTGATGTCAGATGACGCATACGCAGCGTATGACAGCCGATTAAGTATGCCCACTGAGAGGCAGCTGACAACAAGCGGAATTATTTATTTTATCTGCAGGAAGTCATACTTATTATAGTCTAAATTCTTAAGCTGCGGATTAAGTTTCTGATCTCTCATCTATCATATTGAGCTGGCATATCCGCACCTGAAGCACTCTCTATAAGCATCAATTGCATACCAAATTCATTCGTCTTTCTCTTTACTTTTAATGAAAGCAACTCAGAGATTGCTCAGAGATTATTTAAGATCAAATTTCAGCAACAATTTTATAGATCTAATTCAAGACTAGACTGGACTGCTATAACCATTACTTCAGTCTATATTAAGAGTATATATTCCCAAGACAACAATCTTCCAGTTATTCTGCAGTAAATAATTTCTATTATCTTAGTTTAAACTATATTTTTTACTGCTTTCTATCACAAGTTTGATCACTTCAAAGATTGCATTTAATTTGCTTAACAACTAGAGTCAAAGCCAAAGATATCGGTTTATCTTTTTGCAATACGAGTATTATGCCATTTGCAGTTAAGTTAAGGAACTTTGAATACTTTGAAAATTAGCTTTAATGGACTTTAAGAACTGGCGAAGCTGAAGAGTGGCTGCTTCGAATGGAAGCTGATGCTGAGTCAACAGTTCAATTGAATTTGATGCTGTTTGCCGTCATGGTTTTTGGCTATGAAATCTAGATAACAACTTTTTGGCCAACAACTTGTGGCAAACATAATTACAAGCTGCCAAATGACAGAGACATAACAGTTACAGTTACAGTTACAATAACACTGTGGCAACAACAACTTAAGCAAATGGTTGTTCTAGATGTCCTAGCAACGTTCCATCTGATGGTCTGCTTATAGAATGTTTACTCCTCCCTTTCCACACACACACACACACATACACTTCGCTTTTGTTGTGCTCATAATGAAGCTATAAATTTGAAAGCAGCCAAACAACAAAAAGATTAACAAAAGCCGCCAATTCGTCTGTCAGCATGTCCTTTGGTTTATGCTCGCAGCGTCAAGCTCCAAATTCATTCGTTGTCATTCACTTAAAAGCGAATTTAATCACATTATTCACAAGGATTTCATTTGGCTTTCAGCTACTAAAATGGCCATGTTCACTCTTTATGCACTATACTATGCTTTATATATATATACTATATATATATATGTCATTGAAGTCATAATTCAAGTATTTCAGTAGCTAATGCACTTACTACTAGCGCTGCAACCCCTTTTTAACCTTATGCTAAAAAGGTTGCAACCATCGGGGGCAGCATTGAAAGTTCATCCGAATCCGGAACGCAACAGATCCCTAGAAGTTCGTCCCTTGGGTAAATGTGTCGCGTTGGTTATCAACTGCATTTATTATTCACAATTGTAAATAAATATATATATATGTGTATACACAGTATATATAGTAGTGGCCCAATACGAGTATATATGGCCAGCACTTGTGGTTGGGAGGGGCTGGGGGTGTGGGAGTATACAAACTTGCACATATATCCACATTTACACTCCAGTTAACACCCCGGGGACACTGTCAGAGAATCTACGCAATTTACGAATGCTGCGTTGCACTTTTCTGCATTTGAGGAGTCGTTGCAAACATCCACACGCACTCGAACACGCGCACACACATACGCACACATAAGCACACTCTTCTGTTATATATGGCTATGTATTATGGGTTACCCCAGCGTATTTGTATGAACTTATGTACATTGAATGTACACTTAAGGCGACATCCACACATCAAGTCAAGCACACACCTACTCACATATACACACAATCCAGCCCCACACACATACACACACACACACACATTTACACGCAGTGCATTTGTAAAGCAAATTTGTATTTATGCTGTAGCTTAAGCACCCATGACATTCGCTTCGCATTTGCTTTGCTTACGTTTGTCTTCCAATGCTCTTATGTCCATGAATTTTATATACACACACACGTTTACACACACACACACATACACGTGTAGGTAACACATGCTTCTGTATGCCGTACGGCAAGTGGTAATTTACATTAGTTTTATTGTATAAGAAATTAGCAGCATTTAGCAGCCAACATCAGGCAAAAACTTTTACCTTTGGCAATGCCACAAGGATGTGCCCCACGTCTGTGTGTGTGTGTGTGCGTGTGTGTTCGTGTGTTAAATTTATTTGCTGGTTTTGTGCTTTAACCAGCCGTAGCATACAAATTTATTCAAATGGCGTCTGGCAAATCGATTTTTACTGATCAATCTAAACCTCATACAGGAATAGGACGCCCAAGGATATTTTCCTATATATATATATATATATCTATAATCAGAACTGAATCAAGTAGAAAATAAATGAATTGTTTAACTGAGAGCATATGGACAATGTGTATAGACGATATAATTGTCCCTTGACCTTTTTCAAGCTCAGCTTTTTAGTGTCCCCAAAAAGTAGGCAACATTTTTTTTAAAGAAAAGTATCTCGTGCTTCGCTTAGCTAATTTGCTTTTTGTCTTCAGTGTGTATAGATATTATATATTTTTTTATTTATTTATTATTGGCTAATATACTTTTTGTTTTTTAATGCCAACTTCCATTGTGTATTTATTATTTAATATTTTATTTATTTATTAAGACAAGTTTTGAGCAAGAATTTTGCAGTAATTTTTTTTGGTTTGGAATTCAGAGTTAAACGTGCAAACCCAAGAATAAACGAAACTATATATAAACAATTTGAGAACACATCGTTATAAACTATTGAAAATAGAACGGAGAAATGGAAGCTACCTACCTAAAATTTTGTTTGTGTTTTACCTTTGGACTAACTGCATTTAACAAATATGCCCCTTAAATTGCTGACCCTTGGCCCTACACTTAGTTGTTGTTGTTGTTGATGATGTTGTTGCTGAGGTTGTTGTTGTCGACAATGTGACACTCGTTAACAAGGACCACATCGTCATCTATAACGTCACCGTTACTGTTGGCATGATGCTCATGGTGTAAGGGGCAGCTAACAATAAGCTCATCATCCTTGCGTTGTTGAATTGGCATTGCTTCATAAGCTGCCTTGGACTTCTCCTCCTTATTTGGCTCTAGCTTCTGTGACTGCAATTCATTGCTGTCAATGTCCCTTTCCTTATCCTTATCCTTCTCCTTCTCCCTATCCTTGCTATCGTTTAGCTCGTTGTCATGTCCATGATCGTTAAGTAGATGTTCAACGACCTCATGATTGTTACGCAGTGCACTGTCCACGGCACTGTCGAAGAATTGGAAGAGTGGCATATCCGGGCGACCACGTGGCATCTGGGCTTCCATCTCCATATTCAAGTTTGGCTGCAGCATCTGCTGCAGCATGTACAGAAAGGGCGGCAGTGCCATCGAGGGCTTGTGCTTATGATGGTGTCTTGCCTTGGACAATCCGTGTACGTGTCCGTTCAGATTGTTGTCCGCATTCAGCAGCAATACGCCGCCGCCCATTTCGGGCTCAGATCCATAATTCATATCACGCTGCACACTCTCAAACACCATATTCGGGGCCAGCAGCTGGAACTCCTTCAGCTCCTGCTTGCCATCCGGCGATACCAGCTTGTTATAGTAGACGTACGGCGGTGCAGCGGCATTGGCACCGCTGCCAAAACGGCGACGTGCATGATGCATCGATTTGGGCAGCACTGACTCCTCTATGACAGACATGCGACGCTTGGATCGATGCATGCGTTCAGCCAGATCAGCGGGCTGTGCCTCCTCCAGCAGCTCCAGTTTCCGCTCAGGCGATAGCTCCTGAACGACAGAAGCCGGTGTCCCTGGCGGCGGTGCGGTTGCTTTGCCTGCTGCTATTTTAGTTTGTGTTGTAGCAGCTCCGTTTTCGCTGGCATTTGTGGCAGTGGCTGTGGCGGCAACTGCAGCTTTAGTGGCACTTGTAATCTCCGGTGGCCGCTTATCGACGGCAACAACAGTTGCAGCAGCGGCAGCATCATTCAACGGTGAAACGGTTGTAATGTCCTTCGCATTGGACTGGCTATCGGCGCGATTGATGCTCAGAGTGTAAATTGGCTGAGGCAGCATAAAGCAGCCACCTAAGCAGATATTGGCATATATATTTGGAGCTTAATTAGATTTGTCTCATGGCGTACTTACAGCAGAAGATGACCAATATGTTGGCCAATAGCTTATTCATAATTGGAGCTTATGGGGATACGCAGTAAATGTTGACTTGAATAAATATTGAAGGGTCTGGAAAAGCAATTAATAAATTTTCATAATAATTTCTCAATTCGTTTCGATACTAAAATTTTCTTCAACTGAGAACTCATCTAATCACTCAAAAACTATATTTATTTGTATACTTTTTGGATATTATTTTCCTTTTCTAAAATCAAACTTGATTTTTGTTCAAACTTACTTTGTGATGTGCACGTTTCGAGGTTTTTACGTTGAATGATTTGTTTTAGTGTTTACCGCGCAAGCCGATTTGACAGAGTCTTTTGAATGGGTCAAAGCCTACTCGAAAAAAGCCTCTCGACTGCCCTCAACAGGCGAAACATTTTCTTTTATTTTTCCTGAAAATCTGTATAAGTTTTTTTATATTATTTTGGCACGTTGAAGTTTCCCTTTCCACTTGCAATTCCAAATACGAGTATTGCTTTGGCCATATTCAAAAGTCAATAGACCTACACACACACACACACACACGCACACGCAGCGTGACCTTTAACAAGTGTTGCAACAACAACAATGAAAATAAAAAGTTTCATTTTGATTTTGTTTCTGTTGCGCGCCGCAAAACACAACACAGAAAAATGCTCGGAAAAAGTTTAGCTTATAAATTTCCAATCAATTTTTGTGCAAAAATCAAACACACACACAAATGCCTCACTCATATATTCATAAGCACCACTTGGTTGGTTGGTGTGCGTCTGTCTGTGTGTGTGTGTGTGTGTGGTGCTATTACTTGATTAATAAATATTAGCAGCAAAATTGGAAAATTCTCAGCGATGCGCAAAAATGCAAACACACAAAACGAAATGCGATACATTTGCCAAATGGCTGAAGCATTTACCAATACACACACACACACACACACACTAATACATGTGCATAACTGATATGCTTGCCACACACACATACATATACACAGACACATACGTAGGCGACTAATTTTTTCGTGCCGCCTTCAGTGTCTGGCATTAATAATGTAAAGTGCGTGCCTCAAATGTAAATTTCAACGCTTGCGTTTTCATAAACTGGCGACATTTTCATATTGACGCACAGCACACACACACGCACACCCACACACAGAGAGAGAGAAAGAAACACACAGTCTCACACTTAAATACAAACATTCAAAACTTTTTAGCTGCATACTTCGAGGTGCTGGCACACAGGTGAGCAGCAGCTGAGCTGGAGTCACTCGCTCTGTGTGTGTGTATGTGTGTGTGTAGGTGTATTGTATGTGTGTGAGTGACACGCTGCTGTCGGAGACTGAAGCACTTCGGTTATCAGCTTAAATGTAAATGCCAAACGATTGGCAGGGGAACTCCAATTGGAATCAAGCTCAAGCTGGAGCTGGAGCTGGAGCTGAAGCATCTCCTCAGCAGCTGCACTGGGATTTGCACATTGTGTGCCTGCTGGCACTGCTGCTGCTTACCCTGGATTGGTTGAGGTTGAGTTGGTGTTGTTATATAAGTCGATTCGTTTGCTGGATTTTCATATGACAAGCGGTTTAAATATTTAATATGCTTTCGTCTCCTAATAAGCCAAACGAGTCAAGAGGATCTACGAGCGCTTAATAAGCGCATCAAATATAATGCGAGAGTCGTTTCAAGAGTTATAGAAAGGGATACGATTATGTATATATGATATCTAAAAGAAGTTCTTTGCAGCCAAATGGAGTAAAACAAACGACTTGCAAATGTTATTAACAATTTTCTACAGTTCTTAGCAGGGATATTCCTTGGGTTTTTCTTATGCTTGTTTGTTTGGGCGAATTTATTAGTTAAACACACACAAACACACACACTTCAAAGGAGGTTTCAACACTAAAGCCAGTCGGCTGAACGCCTTGTCAATATTTATTAGAGCTACCCATGTCCTGGAGTATCTACAATATAAAGGTCCAGTCCGAGTATCGAACGGATTAGGGATCAGACATGCCAAGTAGACAAAGAGTTAAGCAATAATTGGGTGAACTTGGCTGTCTGTCCGTCCGTCCGTCCGTCTGTTTGTCTGGCAAATGGTAGATTTGCAGCATTCGGTCGCAGGATTTGTCGTGTCTTTGATCTTGGGGCTGGAGGGGGGCAGGTGGGGCTCTGGCGGCATGTTGCTTACAGCAAACATTTAATAAGATTTTCAGTTAGTTTTCGGTTGCTAAGCTAGCGCCCCATTCACACACATACACACACACACACACACACATACAAATGCAAACGCTGAGCGTCTTTTGTGAACTCTCATTAGTTCGCTCGTTAATATTCCAATTGTTGACACAACAACTTTTCGGCTTGGCGACTTAACTGTACGAGTATAAAGCAATTTAATTAATAGCAACCTTCGTCCTGCATCCTTTTCGTCCTTCGTCTTTATGCCCTTACGTCCTTTACGTGTGCAGCGTACCGTAAACTTAATTAAATGTGCATCTGACGAGCATCTGAGCACAAAATGAACTTGCAATAAACACGCTTCAAGGTACAACAACGAGCTCTCACTACGATTCCGAGTGCGAGTATCTTCTGACATGTGACAAAGACCAGAGACCAGAGACCGGTGGGACCATAGAGACAATTGGACAACCAGTTGAAATTTGATCAGCCAACGTTAAGTTTTCTTTTTTATAATGCAGCTGGAAAAAAAATATGAAGAGAAAAATGGAGAAATAATGCAGAAAAATGACTGCAAGTGCTTAAACAAAAGCAGCTGGCGATGCCAGAACATAAAACCGCGATTTGCGGTTCAGCGACTGCGTTGGTATTTATACCCTGTACTCACTGTACAGGCCAAATTGGGTATGTGAAATATATCTCGAACCTGGTACAAAACCTCACAGAACTCGAAGGCTGGGAACATATTTTGTCGAGTTTCTTTCTGTATTCTGTGAACAGGATTTATCAATTGATCGAAGTAACTTATAGGGCAACTCCTCTTCGATCACTTTGGTGTAGCTTTCACTGCGAGTTGTTTCCTTTTTTTATGGATAGTTGTGAATTTTACAACCAGAAACTGGAATTTTCATATTTGGTTTATGCAAATATTATGAACACTGCGGAACGCGCATCAAAATGAGAGACGACTTTCAGACAAAATGCCATTCATAAGGATGCAACGAGTTCTGCCATCAATATGGATGCCGATGTTAATGCAGTTGAGCGTTTTTTCACTTATGCATATTACGTTGGGATTATCTCGCTTAATCTCACGTCTGACAAAATGTATTAAAAACTATTCTAAAGAGACTTTATAGCCCTGAGAGATACCCTGTCCTCTTTTTAATCAAATCTTTGTGGTTTATTCGGTGGCAGCGCTTGGTTTTGTTTCTGTTGTGGGTCACGTTATGTGACAGTGTCTCATTTGCTTGGTGACCACGCCCACAACACACCACACACACACAGATTGAAGAGCTTAAATCAATTTCAGTTGGTCGCCTTTTGCCTGCCATTGATTTATGGCCACGTACGGGGAAAACTTTACCGAATTATATTTCAATTTCACAGAATGGATGAACGGTTAGAAGGGGCGGCAGGCAGTAGCTGAACGGGGGGAGTGGGGGGTGAGAGGAAAAGACGTTAAAAACTTTTTTGACAATTGACTTAAAAAGTTTTCAAGCTTGGAAACAAAAAAAAGAGAGAAGAAATTGAGTGCTTTTGTATACAAATAGGTTGAAATCAGAATGAAAATGGAGCAAAGCAGTCGCTGCCCCTCGCATGTATCACAGGATCAAGGATGTCGAGTAGAACCAGCAGCTCTCTCTCTCTCTCTATATATATATATATTTATAAGGCCAACGCCGACGTCAACGCCAAAGGCCGTCACAATCATGAAATGTGCTGCTGCCTGAAGCCCGCCCACGCAGCGGAAGTAAACACATAAAACGGAAATGAAAATTCAATTATTTCGTTGCGATTTGTTCGACTTTTTTCTTTAGTTTCGTGTTTTCTTTTTTTTTTTTGTTTATTTTGTTTGTGCTCTTTTGTTGGTTGCTTTACTTGCAGCAAAATGTTGCAAAAAGTTGGCTAAATTAAGTTAAGCCAGCAGCGTATACAGCTCCGGAGGCTTACAACACGTTCTGGCCAGGAGTGGCAGCAACGTTTGTGCCGCATTGAATATGCATGCAACATGTCGTTTTAACCAAATTGCATTTCAGCTGCCTCGTTTTGTTGTTGCAACTCGGCCAAATTCTCGACATATGGCCCAATTGCTGTAACCGTTACTCCTGCAACTGTTGCAACCAAATTTAAATGCAATTTTTCACAGTCGCTTCACAAGCAATTACCTCTACCATTTCCAATTTATGCAGACCGATTGGGGAGGCGCTCTATAAATTCAGTTATGTCTCTTGGTCGCAGCTTAAAGCCTGATTGCCTGCTGTGGCTTAAAACGTGGCCATATTGCTGCAAGCGAAGCCAACTAACCTGGGGTACTGCTGCCTCCTGGGGCAGCTATTGTGCCATGTTTGCTCAATAAACATTGGACCAGACTCTCTGACTGGCTGAGGAACTCGTTTGTTAAAACTGCAGGATATATGCTGCGAGCTGTGCCTCTGGAGCTTTCCACCGAAGGACAGCAGCTCAGTCTGAATTAGTGTTAAAATATCGATGGCTGCCAGAAAGTGTCGCTGAAAAGTTACAATGCAATGGCGAATGCAATCTCACATTTACTTTCACAACCAGATGGCAGTGCATCCACATCCAGATCCACACACGCTACGAGCGCTGTCTTTTCAACCCTATTCTGAAGTCTGTCATTTGCAACTGCCAGACGGGAGATGAAAAAGTAACTGGTATCAAAAGGGACAAATGCCAAGTTGCATGCGATGACCTTTCTGCTCTTACACAATGCACATGCAGTTTTTTGCAGTTGCACTTCGCGCGGCACGTTGCGTATACGCAAGGTGCAACGGCGCACAAAGCAAAGAAGAAAAGAGCTAAAACGAAGCGTTCAAGTGATAAATATACAAGAAGTTCAGTTAAATGTAGTACTTAGTGCTCAAACAACTCAAACAACAACAAAGGAATTTAAAGGATGTCAAGTCTTTAGCTGTTAAATTTTATACAACTCAAATTGCAGTTGGATTTTATGGCCAAGCGGAAGATTTCATTATAGAATTTATAATCGTTTAATTTTATGCTTAACTGAGTGAAAGATTTAATTAAATAAACTGCGTTCAAGTAATTAAAAATTATATAAAACTCAAGGCATCAATTGTTGCAACACTTAAGTAATATTCATAAATGTCAAAGGCAAAATTTGAGTTGAATTTATTGGATTTTAATAGAATTTTCTATAAAGCGATCAAAACGGTTGTTGGCAGCGGCCAAAGGCCAAAGCCAGCAGCTAAAATGTGGCTAACTGGAAATAAATGGCAATCTGACAGAGATGGCTCTCTGACAAGCTGACGAGCTGGCAGACCGCAGCAATGCCGTTTCCATCTCTACAAAATCTCTAGCAGCTACTGCTCCTGCTGTTGGTGGTGATGATGATGATGGTTGCATGTGGCAAGTTGGTTGTCCCCTTCGGTATGAGGATGAAGGACTTGTTTTGGCCGTTTTCTATGGCGTTTACAAGTCGCATGAAAACGTGCCGTTTCCATGTGGGGCATGTGTGTGCGTGTGTGTGTGTGTGTGTTGACAGCAACCGAAAATGCCACAATTTGTGGCTGTGTACAATTTGGCCACGCATCAATCTGTGTGCTCTGTTAACCAAAAAACCATTACAAACAACCCAGACAATGTCGCACTCACACACTCACACGCACTAACACACACATAGAGAAAGCAAAAGAGATAGTTAAAGTGATAGAGTTAAAACGGACGACATGTGCTGCAGCGCATTTCCGTTTCCGGTTGCGCTTTTCTGTTTAGCCTCGCCCTGGGCAATTGTGTAGAAGGCGCCACAAAAGACGCGTGGCAAGTGCCACACAAACACACACACACACATACTACATTTGCATATATATACGGGAAGTAGGGATTACACGCCACGTATACGTAATAATTTTTAACTAGCTGCCACCACCACCGCCTGCCGCCTGCCGCCCGTAAGCGACAACCATTTTGGGGCAACAATTTAATAATTGAGTCGAAAGACCCAAAGAGGGACAAATACTTATAGGGATTGTTAGTTGGCTTGGCATTTCGTTGCCTGCCTCTGCCTGACTTGAAACTTAATTAACATTTGATTGATAAAGGTCACACACACACGCACACACACACACAGAGGCACTTATACGTGACTGTCTAACTGTTGTCGTAGGCTGCATGCAAATGAAAATTTTCAATGCTGGAGGCGTGTCTTCTATCCTTGATTATTTATGCGTGTGTGTGTACCTTAGTGTGTGTATGTGTGTGTGTGCGTGTTCAAAATTTTAATTAGTATTATAAATTATTGCCAACGGTGTTGTAATTAAATGTATGTGTGGGTTAAGTTGATTCGTACACACACACACACACACGGCAATTAAATTTGGCTGCGAGACAGTTCTGGCAAAGAAATAAGCGAACAGCTAAACATCCCACCCCCTCTACCCCTACCCCTATCCCTACCCCTCCCTCACTAAATTGATGGCTGATTCATTTCGGATGTCTGCCCACTTTCGATCTATGCAAATATTTCGTTTAAATTTGCATAAAAATCACAAATTTAGTGAAAATTTCCATTGATTTGATTGAACCAATTGAATTGGGGCACTGCTTGAAAGGCAACAGACGGTAGACGATAGACGATAGACGTTAGACGGGAGTCAGCCTTTGCATAGATTTTGCTAAGCTGCTTAGCAGCCAACTGGCAATCGCCCCTACTCTCTGTTACCTCTTTTATGCCACATCACTGTATACACCTCAACTTTTGTCACTTGTGCGCTGAGAAAATTGCATTTTTCCCATTGGTTTTGCTGGCCAAGCAAATGGATAAAAGATGGATAGATATATATATATGCTCCCGTCGGAGTATAGAAAGCAGAGATCACAAAGGCGAAAAGTGAATTGAATTTAGTGCATTCAAAACTTGGCCAATCTTTGGCCAATGTTAACTGCTAAGTGGCAACTGGCAACTGGCAACTGGTTTAGTTGCAACAGACATTTACACAAGTCTCACAACAAAGTAGCTCTGGGACATTGAGGTTCAATTTCAATCATCATTTGACGCACTTTATCATAGTATATGTATTAAAAATTTATTGATATTTCGCCAAAAGAGCCATAAAATACTTCAACACGAGTAAAAGCGATGGCAGCCCAAGCCACTAACTGAAAAGCTTAAGCCTGGCCAAGGCAAAGGGAAACGCTTTGGGGCTAGGGTTGTGGCACTGGCAGCTGGCAGCAGGCAGCGGGCAGCGAGGAAGAAAATTCAATAAATTGCTTGGTTCGACATAAAATAATGCTGCATTATAGACTTGCTCGCCTCAGGCAAAAACCGCCAAATGTTGCCCTGGGGATTGCGTTACGAGCTGCCGAGCAGACAAGGACAGCAACAGCAACAGCAGACGACAGATATGTACGTGCAACATACGGCAAGCGGCACAACCTTGACAGCGATTTTGCTTCTATTTTGTTGTTGTTGTTTCATTTTTTTCTGGTAATTCAAATTGTCGCTGGGCAGACGAAACAATGACAATCGAAATGGCAATGAAACTGCCAACGGATCTGGGATCGGGATTCGTATCCGTATCCGTATCCGTATCTGTGTATGTGTATGTGTATTTGGCTGTGAGTGTTAGTGTGAATGTGGATACCGAAGCATCGATTTCTATTTATGTTTTATGGTACGTAAAATGATTGAGCCAACGGAAGGCGACAATCGGCACGAGCCAAAGACAACGGCAGCGAAATGCCTATCAAAGTGCTAAAAAATACACAATACAAATAATCTGATGAACTAAGGCATACCCTGGATTATAATAGAAAGTAAACTGAAGACACTTTAATAAGTGTCTAAAGACAATGAGTTGCTCTTTACTATTTATAAGTTAGAGTAGCGAAGTTTTGCTCTAAACTGTGTGTGCCAAAGTGTGTGTATACCCTAGACTGACACACAGTACAGGGTATTAATTTCAAGGCACTGATAAAGGCGTGTCCTGGGTGGGGCCCAGCGCGGGGCCGATATCAACAAAATGTGTTTGTGACGTTGATGCTGAGCGTAAAGCGGCTGTGTAAATTACAGCTTCCGCTATCGCTGCCTCTCTCTCTCTCTCTCTCTCTCTCTCTCGGTTACTATCTCCCTTTCTGTCTATCATTTACTCTGTGACACTTTCGGTTTTTTGTTGTATTTTTTTTTCGGCTGCCTTGGTTACACTTCGCATATCTTGAAAAGTTTGCGTGTGTTGTTGTCACGCCGGCTATCATCTTAAGTTGATGTGGTGTTAAGTGTTGTTGTTGTTGTTGTTGTTGCACTTGAAATGATGAACTGACAGCTGTGCGTGATTGTGCGTGTCTGCGTGTGCGTGTGCGTGTGCGTGTGCGTGTGAGTGTGTGCGACTGATGGCCAGTCTCAAGTGTTAAACGAGTACTTAAAGATGCTACGCAACAGCCGCAAAGTGTGCTTTAATTTCTCCTTGAAATCCATGAGTCTTCTTCTTATAATTCAAGGACTTTTAATGAAATGAAATTTATAATATATAATATATATATTTATATAGATAAAAGACAGGTAAAAGCAGTGTAAGTTCTCTTTTTGTTCTGGTTACTTTTGTTTCCGTTTGGTTACTTGTCGTTAATGGCGTTCGTTACTTTTGCATAGAGTCTATTATCTGTTGGCTAATGGCTTTTTCAGTTAGCCCAGTTAATGGCTGAGCTGATTCCCTTGGCTCTGCATTATTAACATTGCTTTATTTTATTTATTATGAGAACTATAGCCAAAATGAAGTAGTTTCATCGATCAAACTGTGCTGCCGCTGCTGCTGCTGCTGCTTTTAAGGAATAAGTAATATTAATGACTGAATAATTGATCAAAAAGTAATCGGGAATTAGCCCCGATGTCAAAAATATTTGTTGGCCACCAACAATATGCACAGCGCTTCAATTTGCTAGGCCAAAATGCCGCTAAGCGGCTTATGCTCCTGTTACCCATATGAATCTGTCGGTTCTGCCCTCTCACTCTGTCTTCCTTTCTCTCTTTCTAGTGTGTGTGTGTGTGTGTGTTTTTGTGCAGCTAAGTGAATAAAAATCTTTGTGCACAATTCATTAAACGCAAAGTATGCCCCAGAGATGTACGAGGAGCAGCGAGCGATGCCATTGCCATTGGCTTTGCCCTTTGTGTGTTATTTGTTTGGCCAGCACACGCGAGGCATACAAATTCAACACACACACCAGCACAGTGCGTTAAAAGGATTCGCACACCCACACATAGAGGCATACGTGTGCCAGACGCTGGCTGGCACTTTGGTGTCTGGTCAAAAAGACAATGAACCCCACAACAGCAACAACAAAAGTGGCTAACAAAACAAGTGAAAAAGGTAATAAAGAGCGACCACGCCAGCTTCAGCTTGAGCTTCATTTTGACCGCATTCGCTGAGCGTGAAATGAATGAAACAGATGAACTGCCACTTGCCTTTTATATACCCTGTATATAGTCGTATCTCTGCTCCACAAAGAATCAAAAGTAAAAACTCTAATTGGCAGGGCTTAAAGTACCAAACCCTTTTAGGTCCTTAAATAATTTTGATGAACTCCAACATAAACGTACGTGACTGCATATATGGCTGACTAAACGGATCTGGGAGTTAAAGCTATATAGAGGATTATGATAAGTAGATTTGCATATATCACATTGAAATGAAAAACGACAATAAAGTTTGCTTTATGTCTTATCGGGGTAGAGCATTTAATAGTCGTATATATTGTTTAGTTCGTACCTGTTTTGCTGCTACTATTCTTAACAAAGTTTCTGGGTCTAAAAACACGCAGGAAATGGCCATGCTATAGATAAATAAAAGTTGACAGCAATTTATTGTCACACTTACCGCTGAAGTGGATGGGGCACAGGGCAGATAGAGAGAGAGAGAGAGAGAGATAGAAATAGAGTGAGTGAGTAAGAAGATGAGGTGAACGTAAGCTGTACATTGTTATGTAAATTGTGCGTAAGTTTCTGCTGCTAACCAAAAAAAAAGTTACTTTTTTTGGGAATACATTGCGTATACGCAACGTTGCAATTGGAGCACAATTTGCATTGACGTCACGTGGCCAAACGTGTGTCAGAATGCAATTGTGTTGATTTGAGGCCCGAATAGGTGCCAGCCCAGGGAGCAGCCATTGTTGCTGTTTGCGACAAAGAGTGAACACAAGGACAAGGACAACGGACGACGGACAGGAAGAGGTAAAGGACGCTGGCTGCTTTGTTACGCAACGCGTTTCGTTTGCATTATTGAACCACTTTGTGTCAGTGAGCGCTTTGTTTTTCAATCGTTTTACTATACAGACCATGCAATATTTATAAGCTGATTGCTGGCAGCCATAACCGACACCGACACCAACACAGGGCAAACGCACAACGCACAATTACAGCCTCACAATGTCGTCAGCAATCTGAGCAAACACACACACACAGAGAGAGAGAGTGAAAGAGAGAGAGAGAGAGAGAGAGGCAGTGGGACACAGAGAAACGCGCTTCCCCTTGGCTCACAATGTGTGACAATCAATGACAGTTCTGTCGCTTGACTTCCTGTTGCTCCCCTTGCCGCATCCTCTTTCCGCTTTTTCTATATCCTTTATACCCCAAGCCTTCTGCCCCTTCTCTGCCCGCTTGCCTCTGCTCTATCACAGACTCTCTCATTCCCTTCAGGGCCATTTCAGCGCTGCGGCATCATTTGTTGCTTTTGACGTTTTGCGTGCATTTAGAAAATTGGTATGGGAAAACTATTTTTCAACAGGTAAAACAGCCTCAGCTTCAGCTTTTGCCTCCTCCCATCCAGTTTCGCTTCTACTTCCGTTTTGACTGGACCGACGCATAGTGCTTGGCAAACAATTCTTATTCAAATATTGCCTTTGTTGTTGTTGACGGCGAGTGTTTTAAATATCAAATATCAAATGGCCTCTTAATATTAAAGTAAATTGTTATTGAAATAGAAATTGAAATTCCAGCTAAGAGCGCTTTTCTCTTCAAGTAGTATATATAGTAGTAGTGGTAGTAGTAGTGGTCGTTGTATTGGTAATAAAAGGGCAAAGGAAAAGTTTTTCATTTAAGTCAGGTTTATCGGTTTTTATTGAAACAAGCAACGAGCAACAATAAATTTTGTTGCGCATACTTCAAATGTCAAATGCGGCAGCGATAAAAAATTTCTTTATTGTGCTATACACACACACACACACACACGTATGCACACACATAGAGCTAAGAGGATGAAGCAGAAAAAACAGAAAGCAACAACAAGAACAGAAATTGCCTTTCGACTTTGAACGCTTTTCAATGCATTCCCTTTTTTGCCATGTCTTTGACAGTTTTTGCAATTTATATTTATTTCAAATGCTGCAAACGTCGCTTACACACACACACACACACACTAGCACCCTAACACACACACACACACACACACACACACACATGCAGACACACTGAAAGTCCCGCTGGCAACTGGACTTGTGCATAAATTAAGATAATCGCCCGCATGCTGCTGCTTAGTATGTTAGCCTGTCATGGCCAAGTTGCCGTTGCCATTGCCGTTGCCATTGCCGTTGCTGTTGCTGTTGCTGTTGGCCCATTAACTGTCAGCTGCTCGCTGCATAATTTATGGCCAACTCGAAGGGACGTTACAACTGACTGACAGAGGGCAAACACTACCACTATAATGCTTATGAAAGACCTAACATAATATTGAATAGCTTAAATTGAATGGCATTCAATTGTTGAGTTCTTGGTAATTGAAAGCCACTCTGCCCTGGCATTGGCTAATGTTTTTATTGGCCATCAGCATGAGTGCTGGTCATGTTGACAGTTGACCATATTTTCAATTAATATTGACGATGGCTAATAAATTGGCAACGCATTGTCACAATTTAGCTTTGGCCTTTATCTAAATGTTAAAGCCAAGTTACAAAATGCTTAAGCCCCATTTAAGGCAACCCCAAGAAGCCAGCCAAAAGACCCACTCACTAACCAAATTGTACCAACCGGCTGACCACTAAGCACGGATCAGAGAACATGTAAATTATTTGCATAAGTACTTGCCAATGCCGTTGCTTGTGCCTCTGCCTGTGTCGGGTCACGAATCCCCTCCAGTTGAGTTCATTGTAAGGGAACCCGGCAGGGCACGTGCTGCTCATATTTAAGCACATACTGTGATCATTGCCTTGCTTGGCCATTAGCTCCAACCGTAGGCACCCATTGGGGTCTGCTTATTATTGTAATAGCCATTTTACTGTGTTGATTTCAAGTTATCTCTCTCTCGTGTGTGTGTGTGTGACAGACAGACAGGATAGTCCATGATTTTAATGCCACTTTAATACAATTTTTATGCATCGCTTAGCTAAATAAATACGTGCCCAAAACGCTCCCAAATGCCGCTATCTCGAATCAATGATTTGACATATTCCCAGTACGAATATAGACCCCACAATGACGCTATTTCATTAGAAAATATTATACCATTCTTATATATAAACACAAATATACATACACAAGTGAGTGAGATAAACAAAGCAACACATAATTGATAAGGTTGCAGCTCGAGAAAGCTCGGCTATGAGACACCCTGTAAACAGACTTAATGAGCATAAACTTAAGTTTATAACATCTCAATTTAAGTGTAAGAATAAGTGTAGTAGTATTAGTAGTAGTATGTATGTACACACACACATGTATATTCAATATAAAAGTCAAGTTATACATACAAAGTTCTGGTATCTTCATCAATTCTCAGAGATCAATTGGAACGTGGAAGTCTTCTTTCGTTATAAATGAGTGCAGGGTATATAATGGAATTCAGAGAAAACGAGGGTGATGGTCAGAGAGAGTGAGACAGAGAGCGCTGCTAACAATCAAATAAAGTTTATAGCTTATTGAGAATTGGAAAGAGTATTAAATTGGGGTGAATTGACTTTAACATTCATTTTGATGTACATTTTGTATACAGTATTATATTTTCTTTAATATTAAGCGTATAATTTCTTTAACAAAACTTTTCCAAGCTGTGATAAAGTGTATACAAAGTTCGGTCTAATCTTTATTGCGGCGTTAATCTTTATTATTGTTTATTTTAAAAAGTTTTTCTTGTGTTTGCAAACGTTAAATCGTAAAGCGAATACTTAACGATTACACCCAATACATAGCTCTTAGCGAAAGTATATGTACGTATAATTTAAACAGTAGCTGACAAAAGTTTGGGCTCACTTCGTTTCTCAACCAAATATAAAGATCTTTCAGTATTTATTTAAATTTTTGGCATATTTCCAATAAGTTTCTAACAGGATTCAATTGAAATTTGATTTTAAAAAAGTGCAAAAAAGTGATTTAACTAACATTTCTGTCCCTAAGAAGGGTATTCCTTTACTTGATTACTCCCTTTGACTGCAAAATAATTTTGGCATTATTTTTAAGTTTCAAAATTTGTATCCTTTGCTATTATATATAATATAATAAGTTCAAAAACAAATCAAGTGAATCACAACTCTTAAACTCTTTTGTATACATACAAAAATATAGAGCGTACCATTTGGTGGCACAAAAAAATGGGAGAAAAAATTTGTATATAAATAAATCGGAATAAAAAAGAGAACAAGCTTTTCTTTGTTGTAGTTGAATTTATATTGATGATAATATATATGATATATTCTCTTCTTCAGAAATATTCCCTCATCTGAAGCAAAATTTACTTTGGAATTCCATTAAACAATAATTAAAGAAAGTTTCTTTTGGGATTATGGCAAAATTTTGATACATATTTCAATTATTTTGTTTTGGTTTTAAATAAATAGATGAATCTGCGTTACGTTTTCATGAGAGGAATTTTCAATTGGGTTAACTTTGTAAGCCTTTTCTAAAATTTTTCTAACATTTTCTTTTTAGAAAAGTTGCTCAGTTTCAGTATTTGTTTTTGTTCTGATTTTATGCTGCGTACAAATTAAATTTTAACTTGGCAAATTTATGCAAGTTGCGTGTCAAATTTTTATATGAAATTTAATAAAAAGAAAATACCATAAATTCTGTTTTGACTGTGACGTTGTCTTTGGGCTTAGCGCTTTTGGTTTGGGGCTCGGCAAATGCAAATTGGACAAAGTTGGGGCAACTTTTGTGGCATCAAGTGGCAGCAGCAGGCAGCGCCAACAGTCATGAAGAAAATTTTTTAATTAAAATGTTGATCATAAGGGAAATGCGTTGATGATGTTGCCACAAGTAGCATATAGTAGTTGCCCCTCTAATTAGCAGGCTTAATGGGCCTGTAACTCTTTCGGTTCGCTAAACTTTGACTAATAGTTGCATAATTAATATGTGTCCTTTGTGTGTACTTCAATCAATTACTGCACTTTCCACGAAACAAAAGCAGTTGCCAGCTAAGTTTATCGGGCTTTCAACAAAATTGTGGCAGCCTCCTACTTTTCCGTTGCATTTGACACTTTTGGGGCACTCAAGTTTCAGAAATAACTTTTTGCGTCAAACTTTGACGTTTTGATATTATTAATGTGTGTATTTGTGTGTGTGTGTGTGTGTGTGTGTTCAGTTGCTGAGACTGTGCTCAAATGAGACTTCAATATTTGAGTAAGTAGGTTGCCAAGTTTGAAACATTCACTTAGAATTGCGAGAATTACGACTGGTGTTTCCTCTCTCTCTCTCTCTTTCTCTCAACTTTACTATCATATCATAAGAGATCGAGGCAAACCAGTTCACAGATGGTGCAAGGTATAAAAATGATAACAATTTGTGTTTTTTTTTATTATGAACCAGCTGCAATAGCTACTTTATTTCATGCTACTATATATGGCGAAGGCCGGACCTTTTCCTCCGGGAATCCAATCGTTTCCCTGGCTACAGGAACTGTTACTGATTGTCCTCTGATCAACTCAACATACTCTTGATAAATGTAATACCAAAAGTAGATCACAGGACCTGCAATGATTCAACTTTTTAGCTGCTGATTAGACAAGAGATTTAAGGGTTAATACCTGCTATTAGAGCGGAAATCAGGAAGTGTAAGAAACTGTCATTGAAGTCATGATAATTGATAAATTTAAAAAGATAATGTATGCTATAATGACACAATGCATAAGCAAAAATTGGTGTTATGACCAGCCAAATGAGCAGGAAAATATCCTTATGAATTGGATCCTTTTTTAAAACACTAAAACTCAGAGCTACAGTTGCCGTCACCTGAAGATTGACAATAATATTCATAAAATCATCAACTGTAAAACATAGAAAACCATCAAATATATATATAGAAACGTCTATATAATTCAATAGATACATCTATAATCGTATTTCATCATAAAACTAGTAAACACTGCCGCAGACATTATAAAGAGGCCGATGGCCAATTGTTTATTTCGCTTGTTTAGCCACATTTCGACTCGACGATTCGCAAATAACTGAAACCTGCATCGAAAAACTGAGTACAGACAAGTCAAAAATTGTGTACACAAAAGTAATGTGTATCGACTCATTCATGTTATTCTCTCTGGCTGCTTTATCTTTTCAATGTGTTTTACTCGAATATAATCTCGATTGTTTATGAATAGCGTATTAAAAAATGAATTGTTTTGGCTGAACGAGCGAATGTCGGTTCTGTGCAGCCTTTTCTAAATATTCACAAAGAGCTCATTAACGTTTTAGTAGTATGCGTTTAATATATATATACATGTGCAAAGCGTGTTGCACATATAAAGATATTAGATATAAACATACATCAGATAAGGGAATCCATTATATTTGAACAGATACCGTCAGGTGCTCTGTTTTGTGGTCATATGGCGGCGGCTGGTTCTTGTCACTGACTGTAGGAACTATTACTGACTGAACCTGGATAAGCTCAATATATTCCTGGTATATATAGTACAGAAAGTAGATCACAACAGCTGCAATGGTACGCGGTGATTATCACTTGATCATTACTAAAAAACTATTGCGACTTACCATCAGCTGCTCCAACAACATAAAATTGCAGAGCATCAAAGCCAAAATAATGTAAGCTGATATATTCACCCAAATGATATAAGCAGGCATAACCTAACATAAAAGAAAACAAAGCTGTTATGCCTAGCCAGAAGGCCAGGAATCTATCCTTATGCAGTGTATCGGTCTTCAGAGCACCATAGATCAAGCTACCATATATATATATATATATATATATATATATATATATATATATATATATATATATATATATATATATATATATATATATATATAGGTAGCTGGGTACAAACAGCGATGTGCCATGCCAAACGTTGCCAGCGCCAATCCCATGACAATCAGTCCTTGCTTAACAACATTTCGATTCAGCGGATCGTAAGCAACTGAATACCGCAAAAAAGATAGAGATTATAGCTTATGGAAGTTATATATGATATATATATTTAATTCTAGTTCTCTCTAATTGGATACCGCAAAAAAGATAGAGATTATAGCTTATGGAAGTTATATATGATATATATTTAATTCTAGTTCTCTCTAATTGGCGTGTTTCTCCCTTCGGTTCTCTCTTTATGGAATTCAGTACAATCGACTCGAAGAGCATGCATAATGCCCAACAAACTATTCATACTTCATTTATCGAGTAAAGTTACCACTTGGATGGGAAACAAGAATTATATACGAATATTTATATGGAATGAATACCAGAGAGATATGAGCTTATATATGTACAGGTAATGCTGCAATTAATGAATAATCTTCTAACAATAAGTTGTAGTCGTAGTTTTAAGCAGTTTATCGTTTTAGATAATAGTCAAAAAATACTCATTAACCTAATGATTTCGGCTGAGAACTGAACAGTTGAACCTCGATTATTTGTGACTCAACACGGGGCAAGTTTCCCATCATATAACAGTTAAGTAAATCATAGTTAAGC
This sequence comes from Hirtodrosophila trivittata, assembly GCA_035045065.1. Lineage (NCBI taxonomy): Eukaryota > Metazoa > Arthropoda > Insecta > Diptera > Drosophilidae > Hirtodrosophila > Hirtodrosophila trivittata. The sequence goes on along the minus strand of JAWNNK010001311.1, from coordinate 14,642,089 downwards.
TGGTTAACAGAAGTGTTTCAAAGAGTTCCGAATAATCGAGGTCCAATTGTAGTTATTCAGATGAAATCTGCTTCTTGGAGACTTAAGTACTAACTTATTTATATTGTACAGACTGAAATATGCAGGGTCTGGCATCTAAGCCATAAACGAAACTTCTTCTGCTGCATAATATTTGGCTAACGAATTCTATGGAGAATATTTGGTTTTTGTCTTTTGGGCATTTTTAAGTTTTCCCTTTTCCCTTTTACGTTTTACGTCAACTCAATTGACCACAAAGCCAAAAGTTGCATTCATACGAAAAGCAAATTGGTTACACACTTTGGTGCCAAAGCCATGCAAAGTTCATAAAGCAAAATGAATGCATAACTAAGTCAAGCACCTACACACACACACGCACACACACACGCACACACACACACACACACACACACAGATACCATTTAGATTCATGTTCATTTGATAGCTGAACTTTGTGCTATTTGTGCATAGAAAACTTTTGTTTTTTAAGAGGTTTTAGTGGCAATTATTTTTACATTTAGCGTGGCAAGTTCTCAAATTGGCTGCCTACTAAATAAACAGGTGCAGGGTGCCAGGATGGCAGGATGCGAGGATATGAATATCCTTTAAGGCACAAAGTTTTTCAAGTATTTTTCAAGCAGGCAGCGAAAGTTTTGCGTAACTTTTCAACGAATTGAGTTTTTAATTAAAATTTGTTTCCATCTAACACACACACACACACACTTAGCTGCAGAGTGCATTCGTATATATATATGTGTGTGTGTGTATACACAAATTTTGGGCAGCAGTCGTGACGTCACTGTCATGCGTAATTTATGAGCATTTGTAATTAAGAGCCCCATCCTAAATCATAATAAATTTAATCAAATTTCCTTTTTTTTATACAATGTACAAATTATTTGAGGTCTGAAAGGGGCGGCAGAGTGGGCGTGGTCTACAAACATATCCCTTTCAGTACTTGTGTTATACTTAAAATATCATTCCTATACAGGATGCCATTGGGAAAGTGGAAAGAAGAAAAGCTAAAAGCTTTTTAAGACGATAAACATTTTGAGTAATTCCAGTTGTATATAAGTTTCATAGTGTATTCTTTAGTCTGTCATTGATTTCTTCTTGGTTCTTGTTTTCAGTTTCTTAAAAGTTGAGAGAGAAAAATGAAAGTTTTGTTGTATTTTGTTTTGTATGTTTTCTCTTCTACCTCGATTGTATATTAATTTGCTAGTTTATTAGGCGTGAATGTTGAAACTGAGTAAAAACTTTTGCCATTAGCCGACTTTCATCTTTAGAGTTGAGGTCTTCCCATCAGTTGGCCATGAATCAAAAGGTAAAAACTAAGTAAGATTCGCGGCACATTGGGGAGCCATAAGCCTGTCTGGCTGATAAATGAGCTGGTGCAACGGTGGCAGCAGCAGCAAAAGAAATGAAAACTCAATTGGGAAATGGAAAATGGAAAATGGAAAATGGCGGTAAATAGGAGTAAAACATCAGCTGCCATTCAAGGCACACGTGATGGGTACAAGCCCATGAAATGTGGCTCATTTATTTCATTTAAATGCGCATTTAAATCTATTTAAAAGTCCACATGAGCCGGTCACAAAGCCGGTGGAGACAGAAGAGAAAGGAGTCTTCCGCTTGAGAAATAAAGGGCAAATAAAAGACAAGATACAAAACCTTGGTTCATCTAAGTTCAGTTCAGTTCAGTTCAGTTGAGTTGAGTTCAGTTTGAGAGTGCGAGTTCGAGTTCGAGTGTGAGTTCAGCTCCCAGCATGATTTAACGATAATGAAGGTATTTACGAGTTTTAGCCCTAGTCTGGCAAAAAGTAAAACTCATCATAATGCCAACAGCAATAGCAGTAGCAAAAGGTTACACAATCTACACACACACACACACACACACACACACACACATGACCTGAACCTGGCATAGAGATGATCTCTGTAGGTACGCATGTCCTGGCACTTGTAAGACTTGTTTTGCAAAACTTTTGCCTTTTTCCATTTTCTTTTTTCCTTTTCTTTTCTCGTTTCGTTTCGTTGTTGTCACCGTTGATAAGAAGAATGACAATGACAACTACTCGAAACGACAGCACGCTGAGCATTCATCCAAACAGCCCCGATCCCCACACCAAACCATCCTCCCCCACTCCCCTCCAACCCATTATACAATAGCTAAGGCTAAACACCTTTTCCGTACAGTAACTCAAGTGGAAACACGTTATCCGAGTGTCAACGCACATTGTGCGCTAATAAAATTTAATTTGCTATAAAATATTTTACATTTTCATCAGTTGCCAAACAGTTTGGCAACCTACTTATACACATATATATATATATATAAATCCAGATCTATAAATGTCATAAACCAGCGGCAACATAATTACAATAACTGAAATGAACATTTTATATACCAAACAGCTGCAGGGCGATACCTTTTTAATACTAAGCAGCCCCATTCAATACAAATTAGACGAATCCATGAAAAATCTAAGGGATAAAATGATTTTCGAACAAAACACAACTACGACTAAGAAATGCTGTGTAAACTTGAAATCAAAACGATTTTCAAGTTTATAATTCGATTTGAGTTTCATGATTTCTTAAAGATCAAAATAATATAATATATATCTCGTTTGATGGAGCTTGACAGCTTTCTTTTAGTATATAATATAAGTCTTAGAAGAATGAAATCAAATGTGACCATGGCCCTTTCAGCTTCAGTTTAGGGTTTCTTAAGAATGAGCAGCTTAATTTTATTACATTTCTATGGAGTGTAGTCAACCCCGCCTCATTTGCTTTGCAACACCTTCAGTGCTCTGTACACAGCACCTGACCCAGACCCAAGCGGAGACCCAGTTCCAGACTGGAACTCAGAGTCAGACTGTCCGTAGGCTCTCCGCTACTCGTATATATACAAATTTTATGATGCTGCCGTCTGCTTTCAGCGTAAATCCACTTGCCACCGCGTTGGCTTTTTTATTGTCAGCCAGCCAAGGACGCTCCTGGAGTGTGACTCGTGGTGGGTGGTGGGTTGGGGTGTTGCCCATTAGTTAGCGAGAACAAAGACGTTGCGAACTTAACCTGGCTGCCAACTTACCAAAATCGCATTACACGGCGGTCGAGCTGGCCACCACTCAATGGGCTTGCCACGCTTAAGGTTGCCTATGTTTAACATCATGTCACGTTCCACGTGCCATGCATTCAAGCAATGACAATGGAAGCTGCCACCACGTTGCAAATTAGTCAACAAACTTTCAAATTATGCTCATCCGCTCGAGTGCGGCACTTGCTCCAGTTAATTGTAAGGCCTCGCGTGCAGCACTTGTCATCGATGTATAACTGTAACTGGAACGAGTCTCAGTTCCAGAGATGTAGCCTTGGTCAAGACAATGGCCACTGAGTGCTGGTTTTGTTGCGCTCTGACGCTTTCAGCTGGCATTTATCCAAAAATGCTCTTCTTTATGTGCCATTGGTGTTGATTGCTGATGATGATGATGATGGTTATGATTCCTTTGTGCTCGCATTAACCAAAATAATTGCACAAAACGTATACGAATATCTTTGGCCAGCAGCATATGCGACGTCTGTGGGGATGGGGCGGTGGCGTATACGCAATATTTCCCATGTGGCAAACGGCTTTGTTGCATTGTGTGTTGCATTGCACATTTTCAATTATAATTATTAACAGCTTGCAAATGCTTTTGGCTCTTCAACTCATTGGGGGAATCTCTTAACTCACCTGAACAATGCGCTTGCAATAATTTCCTTGCCGTGTACCGTTTATTGTCCTTGCGCGTATGCTTGTCCTTCTCGTTGCCCATTTGTAGTTGTAGTTGTAGTTGTTGCTGTATTTGTAGTTGTTTTAAGTGGTTTTTTTTCTCTCTCTCTGTACCATGTCCCGGTCCTGGGCACTTGTAGTTTTTTATATATATTTATTTTCTTCTCTCTTCTGCTTGCTTTCCGTTCTACCATTTTTCGCCCAAAGGCAACTTTTAACATTTAATGATGCTGCTTTGTATTTTAATACGCTTTGCTTGCTTGGCAGCTCCCAGCACCCAGTACCCATCATCAGGCACCTAGCTTCAAGTCTACCCTATGCCAGCACGTGCCATAAGCAGCGCTTTGAAAAACTTTTAAGTAGACATGCGAACGTAGCCAACCATCCGACCGCCCAGTCAGCGAGCCACCCAACCACCCAACCACCCATCCTAACCCAACCGCCCACATCATCTTGTTTTTGCCTTTTACGCTTTAAGTTGTCTACTCAGTTCCAATTTTTTGCGCTGACTGCTCAACCTGCCAAGGTGTTTGCAGCAATTTGTGTCACCCGGCTCAGATTCAGATACCTCCGTCTCCCTCCCTTCTCCTCCTCTCCTCTTCTCTCTCCCTCTTTTTTTGCCTCTATCTGTCTCCTGCTGGTCCTTCTGGCTATGTCCTTGATAAGGCAGCCTTTGCCAAACTGTTGCTGGACCGCAACAGGCAAATCCTTGCTAAACTGTTGCGGTTTGTCAAAACGCTTGTTCCGTCGGACGGACAGTCGTAAAAACGGTCACACGGGTAGCCAAAAAAAAACGGTCTCACTTTTCCTTAAGTGGTCGCATCAACGGCCGTAATAAGTCTTACTTCAACACCTGTTGCTACAGATTTGACCTGTTGCATGCCGCGTTGACTTACCCAACGCTCATTTTGCAGCAGAATTAAAGTGGAGATTCGATTTCTTGAATGAAATAAGTTTTTGCAGAACCTCTGCCTATAACCGTGTTAAAGTTTTGAGCCAATGTCGGAAATGAATTGTATTTAGAGTCATGTGCGAGTGCAATTTTAATGCAATTCCAATCTAAGTTTGTTGCAGTTTCTATGGAACTTCAAATCGCATTCGCGCCGAAAGTCTTTGCTCCAAATTTAGCAGAATCACAAAGTAATTGCGATTCGTTGAATTTGTGAACAATTTACAAAATTAAGTTTCACCAAAGTTGCAAACACGAGCAGGTGGAATGAATAGAGCCGCTGGCAATGTGGCACGTGGATGAGGACCCAACGGGCAGGACAGGAAGTTACCGCCAGCGAGTAAACCCACCACGAAATGCAAACTTATCAGAGTTCAGTCTTCAATTGCAAGATGTGGGGCCAAAGTTTGAGTAGTTTGTGAGCTTAGTGAACCTCAGCAAGGAGAAGGAGCTTCAGCGAATTGCAGTCACAATCTGTTATGGAAAATCATGACCAAAAGCTGACCAAATTGATTGGCACTTGCGTCAATCTGCTGGCTGTCCCTTCATTTTCCAGCTGGTGCTCTTCATCATCATCTTCAACCTTATCTACTTTTATTTGGCACAAGTCAAATGCAAATGACGCTGCTTGAGACACAAGCGATGCTCATAGTCATTACAAATTAATTTCACACGTGACAAAGTCGACACGACTGCAGCGGAGAAGCCCTGAACCCAAAGCTACCAATGGAACAACGAGACCAGGAGCACTTGCAAGAGCAGCTTGAGCAGTGAAATTGAGTGAAGACATGCCAGCATCAAGTTGGGCAAAGGCAATGGCCAGCAAACTGACATAATGTCAGTCATATGACATTCAATTAGAAGACGTTGTTGCATGTTGATGAGCAAATGTGCCATATAATGCTCCCCTCGCCCCCCTCTCTAGCACCCCGCCAATCCTGCCTCCTGTCTATTCTACTGCATGCTATTTCCTGCTCAGAAATCCATGGAAGCTGCTGATCCTAGAGGGAGCGTCATCGATGATGTTGACGATGAAGCTGAAACTGTTGCTGCATCAACCAGGGGACAATAGTATGTGTGTGTGTGTGTGTGTGTGTATGCATTGTTAGCGTTAAATTGAATTGAGATTCTAATGGAAAACTTGGAGGGAATCATTTGTGCAGTTTTCAGAATTCAAGTGAAAAGCTTGATAGTATTTATCGAAAAGCTTCGGTTCTGGAAAATTCAAGTAGAATATTAGATCAGAAAAGAGTAGATGCCATAGAGATATAGAGAGAGAGAGATGGAAAGAATCTAGGGATCAGCTTTGGATGTTTATAGCTTGCTCTCTCAGTATATACTATAAATTTTAGCGACATTGGGAGAGAGTATCTATATTTAATAAAGAGAACTGACAGAATCTATCTATCTATCTTTTGTCAATGAACTACATATATCTGGCATCTCTTTAAGTTCAGAGTTCTAGTTCCAAGCTAAGCGAACCATATAAACATTTTGCTCTATCATTTCTGTGGAAGCGGTTGGAGCAAAGGCTGCAGCTATCCAAGACTTTTGCCAGAGTTAAGATATTTCGGCGAAAAACTGCATTTGCTGTGTGTGTGTCCTTACAATGAATTCTATAGATTCTGCCAAGGATACCATGAATGTTGGGGACGCAGTTTGTGTGTGCGGTGTCCTTACTTCAATTTAATTGTTGCAATGCTGAGGCGAAGGATACTTGTTAGAAGCAGCTGGACACCTGCTTAGCCTGGCATTGCCACTGCAACTGGCAGCACTTCAGCAGAATCCTTGACAGCTTTGTCCTGTTAAGCTGGCAGCGGCTTTTGCGCAATATACTGGCTATTTTTGGTTGCCTCCTAAAGGATTGCCGAAAACCTATTGAAAATCATATTGCCATGTATATATATATATATATATATATATATATTTATATAGCTCGTTAAATATTACACATCAGCAGTTGGGGCAGCTATGAAAACAACGCGAATCGTTTTTATTAAAAAATTTCATTTCATTTTTTTTCCTCTCTCTCGTTTTTGTGTTGTTGTTGTGCACTTTTCCATTTTCATTTGTAAAGCGAAAATGGGAAAATGGCAAAAATGTGGCAAACATGAAATATGAGCAATAAACGGCACTCGACGGGGGCAATGCGTACGTCCATCAAAGTCCTTGAGCTGAGACCCAAAAAAAAAGAAGCGTAATATAAAACCCTTAAAGATGGGTCACACCACTTGCAATAATGCTGCCGCAGCCACTGCCACTGCCACTGCCGTTGCCTCCACCCCTCCTTCCCCCCGTCTGATACTGCCCCGAGGCATAGCATTGACGTTCGAAAATTAAAATTACACAGCAGAACTTGCAGTGTACAAATATGCGAGAGAAAACAGCAAAAGGCGATGGAATTAAAGGAAGTGGAAGTCGAAGCTAAGGAAAAAAACAAAATGGAAGTTCTTTTCACTTCGCAGAAAACCGGAAACGGCGTCCATTGGCGCTGGCGGCCACAATTATTATTTTATCCCATGTTGAAATATCCATCGGAACTAAGTAAACAAGCAGCAGTTAAGATTATTTGATTCGATTCACGAATAAGCTAAAAGTATTTCTCTCTCTTTTTGTTTTCTGGCCCAACTGCCACAAATGGAATTTTAATTTAAGATCAACAATGTTTCAACTATATTGATGCAGTAAAATTTCGAATACTTCGATTCTTGAGTGCCAATTCTCTTCGAAAGAAAAACAATCTAAAATATGAAATAATATCAAGAAGAGAAACTCATTACGAGTCTCACTTTCCAAATGACGTCACATGCTTATTGAAGAGTCGTATATGCCCAGAGCTTAGCCGCGAAGAGAGAGAGAGTATAAAACGCTGAGCTATGAAAATAATATGCCAAAGCAATTTTGATTTATTTTGCGCCGCTGGCAAACAGAAGCCCAGCCGAAATGCCTGCGATTGGACGCGCACCAACTGCAAGTCACAATTACACGCAGGCAACACACAAACAAACACACACACAAGCACACACAGAGAAAAAAGAAAGAGAGAGAGGGAGAGGTAGAGGTAGAGAGAAAAAAAGAAATGCTTGAAGCTCCAAGCACCGCGAAAACCTTCGTATTCTGTGCGCAATTAGCCCCACAATGGATGTGGATGTGGATGTGAACGTTGACTTGGATGTAGATCTAGATGTGGATGTAGTCGCAGTGGATACGGATGTGGCAAGCGGCACTGCCCGCCAACAGGTGCCACACAGTCAACAGTCGACAGTCGACAGCTGCCACATACTCGGCTGCAAGCACTTAAAATTTAAAGCGTTTCGAGTGTAATTGCGCGGTTGCCGTTAACGAGCCGCTTGTTAAGGTCCGGCACCATGCCCACAATGCCCCTGCTCCACCTGTAACCTGCCACTGCAGCTGCCCCAAAAAAAAAAGTAGATGAAATGCAGCGCATAACAACTAAAGTGCCAGCAACTCCATAAGTCACGACGAGTTGCATACCCTGTAAACCATCTTCAAGTTGCAACATCAAAGGTTAAAGAGCCAACGCAGATCGAACTGGAGTTCTGTTTTCAAAGTGTTTAAAGGTTAAACGAAAAATAACTTAAATAATACGGAGTAGAAGAGAGAGAGAGTAGAAAACATTCCCAGTTGCCAGTTGGCCAAGACGAGGCATAAGAATGTGTGCAACATGCAACAACAAGAGCAGCAGCTGAAGAGGAGCCAGAGAATGCGCATGAAAAGGAAGAGCAGCTGTCCGCATGATGGCTAAAGGTAACCGGAGACCATTGTTGTTGTTGTTGTTGTTGTTGTTGCTCTTGTTGATGCTGGTGTGGCATGTGGCATTAATTAACATTTCAATGGCGAACGCTACGCAAAGCAATTTCATTGCATTTAACAGACTGACCTTTAAAGAGTTGCCCCATTTAAATTTCGTGGCAGGGTTTACTAGCTGGTGAGAAGTGTGCGTTGTGTATGCGCCGCGTGAGTGCCGCATAATTCAAGTTTCGCATAAGTATGAGGCAGGCAGGCAAATGTTCAGAAAATTTGATGCATGCTGCCCAAAAATATGCAAGTTCAACAAAAAAATTAAAGCACTTTCTGTTGCGCCGCAGTTTGCAGCACATGAGCAGGAGGCAGCTACTATATTTACTTAGGGCAGGCTTTCAGCAGATGAGGCACGGCAAATTGGGCACACTAATTGACACCTGGTCAGCACTACTCGAGGAGTCGTGGAGTGGCCTAAACAAACGAATTGGTATAATGAAAAGGTCTGCGGTTTATGCCCAGTTAGTGGCCGCCTTTGGGTTCGAGCACCTCAATCAGGCATAAGAGGCATTCTTCAAATACCTTCAAAGCGGTGTCAGAAATTAAAAATAAACAACATTTTGTATGCACAAAACAACAACAACAAGAACAGCAACAATAAAGTACAAAAAGGCGAAAGGCGAAAGGCGAACGGAGTAAACGAACTGACAGCAGGTGCAGCTGCTCATTTTTTAAAGGGTTTTTCCAGCTTGACTTTGATATGAATTATACGCCGGGTAAGCCCTAATATAAATAATACGCAGTGTAAGCCGCAACAAATACAAACACAAACACACACACACGTATACACACAGTGAGTGTAAGCAAGTTGGTCTTGTGGTTCTGCTTTTCAATCTTGAATACAATTCAATGTGGCCAAAAACTAACCAATTTCGTAATTAATATTTTACCTCACATTGTTTCATTTACGCTCTGATGGCAACTTTTGTGATTTCCTTATTTTCATTTTCATTTTCACTTTCATTAACATTTATTTTTGTTTTTGTTTTAGTGTGTTTCCTTCTCGTTGCCTCTCGCGCAGACTTACAAATTACGCACTAATTAAGCGGCTTCAGCTGCGGCGACGAACATTTTTCAAAGTACGTCGCCTAGTTAAGAACCTGAGGACCAATGACTGAATGGACCAATGGACAGGGCTCAGACTGGGCTTTAGGGTCAGCTCAGCTGTGGCTTATGCTGATCACTTTGGAGCAGAGAACTGTGTTGCACTGTGCGCATTAGGCGACAAAAGTTAATGTGCATAATTAATTTGCTTTTGCACTTTGTTGAGGCTTCATTTTTGTTTGTTTTTTCTTTCGTTTTTGTTTCTGTTCATTTACTGTTGTTGCCGTTTCGAGCATAAATCAAATTGAAGCGACCTGTCGAGCTGTCGAGCTGTCGTGATGTATTCAAAGTTGTACAACAACAAAAATTTGTTGCCAAGTGGCGCCACGTGAGTCACAAAAGCCGCAGCTGTTGGCAGCCAGGCTTCTAAATTCATCATACGCACTGTGTAACATTTTTAATTGGCTGTGAAATTAAATTTTGCTCAACATACACCTGACAACACCTAAGATACAAGCATACACACCACACACACACACTGGGTGAGTTGTGTTTGTGTGTGTAAGGAGCCAATTCAATTGCCATAACATCGTGCACAATAAACAACTTCATTTACAAAATTTACTACCAGATAATTGAATAGCTTTCAGCAGCGATATAGACAAAAAAAAAAGAAGGGAAAGGAGAGGAAAGGAAAGGAAAAGGAAAAAACATAAAGAGCCCAACGAAGCGTATAAAAAAAAAAGCCGGGAGATGTTTGGGGAAAAGCTGACTGGCTTCTATGTCCATATGCTCGTATTACATGCAAATGCCAAATTCAATAAACTCAATGTCAGCCAACAAATAGACCAAATTATTGCAAGCCCACAAACAAACACAGACTCACACACGTGCAACACACTCGATGATGTGAGCCGAGCTGAGCCACTCCACAATTGACAATTGCCACCACAGAGACAAGTCGCTGAGCCACTTAGGGCAAACACACACAAACAACAAAAAAAAAAAGGAGGCGAAATGCCGTTGCCAATGCCATTGCCACTGGCTGTGGCACTGACTGTGCGGCACTGACTGTGTGGCAGTGGCAATACCAAGTAAATTGAATGACAAAAGTGCGTGCAATTGGCAGGCATATTGCTCTCCCCCTCCACCCCTAGAGCGATGGATACTTATTGTGGCCATAAGTCGTGGGGGTCGTATGCGTGATATGAGCACATTTGCCTATCAAGTAGCAACCACCACAGGCAGCTATATCTTAAAGATACACACGTATCTCCTCCTCTGCCTCTTCAAAATTGTATCTGAAGTGTATAAAGTCAACTTGTGGAATAAGCCATTGCTTTGAAATTTCAATAAGCGCACATTTCTTGGAATAAATATCGAAAATATGACATAAAAGGAAGTCAAAGATCTTTATAACATTTTTAGAATAGTTCATACTATGGCACAGGCCAAAGGTTATGCAGGATAATTGTTAGTTAAAGTAAATATTTGAGTTAAAATATAAAATAAATAAATAAATCTGTGAATATATATAACATATATAATATTTAAGGATGTTTAAAAAGTGATTCCCTGCTTGACTGGTGTTCAAGAAAAAGTTATACAGGAGTGTTTACTGTAGCTGAACTTTGGACTTGATAATTAAAGATTTTAACTTAGCAACTTATCATATATTTGATATAAACAGTTTCCATTTCCTTTATATCTTCTCTCCTACTGAATCTTAAAGTGAAAATGAAACATTTAAAAGACTTTTGTGTTTACTTTGGTTTCCTTTGTGTTTACTACAGCCATTGCTCTTTGGGCCAAAGGCCATTAATATATTTCCGGATGGGGAATTACCACTTACAGTTACAGTTACAGTTACAGTTAGAGCTGACCAAAAAGTTTTGGCTCTTTAGTCCTTAGTCCGAATTGCGTGACATTTATCAGCTGCCCAGGCGGTACGAGTATTAGGCAAATAGCCATGGTCGAGCCCTGTCGCTGTTTAAGCGCTGTCGAGGGATACAAATGGTGGCACAGTGTGCCAATGTGGCACTGCCAGCGCCCAGGGGATGCCCCAAATATATATTTTGTGCGAGATTTTGATTTTGTCGCTGTACTTCTGTAAGTATCTGTGTGTTTAGTTCATGGCATGTGTCCGGGAATTGGGGTTTCTTGGGTGTGGGTAGAGGCAGTGGCAGGGTCAGAGAAGTGGGCATGGTTGCATATGTCGCGAGTGTGTGCGAGTGTGTGCATTCGGATGGCTTAAAGCTCTTTGCATATTTGGTTATTGTGGTTGTGCTCGCTGTCAACATTCTTGGTGATATTGTCGTTGTTGTTGTATCTCATAAATAATTCAAATAATTTACACGCTTACTTAAACGTTTGCCGGCACTACTACTTCTGGCTGTATGTGTATGTGGCTGCGTGTGTGTAGTGTGGGTGTACCACATTATGTGGTTCATTGGTTTGTGCCACACGCCTCAGTCCATGCAATCAACTAGGATTGAGTTGATGCTGCTGCTTCCACTGCTTTTACTGTTAACCAAAGTGAACTCAACTAAACTTTTCACTGCGTTCACACACTCACACACACTCACACACACGTGCACTCACACACACACACAGAGAGTCAGCAAACTGTTGTTGGTTGCTGTGGTTTTGCATTTTCATATCGTGCTTAAATATTTTACAACGATTTCGAACTGCCGTTGCTGTTGCCTTTGCTCCTCTCCTCTACCTCATGTACCTCCATGCTGTTATTATTGTTGTTGTAGTTCGTTTCATAAAAATGAGAAAATCTGCTCTGCATTTTATGATATCATACTTCACGATGAACCGGAGTCCACTTACACCCATCATCCTATACAACATGCTAAATAATGTGCACAGGCTGCAGGCAATTCTCGATTCAAGCTTAGTTTGCATGCCCGTAATATTGCAATATGGAGAGCTCTTAAGACAGCTTCATAAACAAAATCAAATCTGCAACTGTATCGAAACACAAACTCACACAAATTGTTCAATTGTTCAATCAATCAATATCCATTTGGAAGTGTGGAATACCCAATAAGACTTATTATATGCGTACTTCACACGGAACTATTTATAAATCTGTATCGTACTATATTTTCTTAAGCTGATAAGCCTTTTACACCTTTTACCCATTGAAAATGGCTAATAAAGGGAGTATTATGTTTGCAGAGTGCTATACATATTTCTGATCAGCATCAAGGTCGAATACTAATACAAATACAGTAAGTAGCTTCTTGATTAGCATTGCGCTTGCATACAATGGCTGTCTGTATGTGAGTATATATGAGTCAAAGGTTATTCGTAGTCGTATATACTCCACACAGCATTGTTGGATGTTTGTTGTTTGGGTTTTTCCCTGCTTTTGAGAAAACAAGAGATAAGAACGACTTTGTTAAAACGTTTGCCCGCAGAAGAGTTTTACTTTTGGAGTATTATTTATCGAATTTCATATCAGAAGTGTAATTCATTTGCACTTTAAGGGTATTCAAAATGTGTTCTACACACATGTCAGCACTACATATACACATACCATATGCAAGTGGCATTTCAAGAACTTTTAAAAAACGACAAACAGTCCAGATTTCACCCTCAATGAGTAAAGTACATATAAATTATTTGAGTTAAGTTCAAGAAAGAATTTCAATCCACGATGAACACTGAAGTCCAATATAAACGACTTCAGATTTGGTGTCTTCTCATTACAATTGTCAGCATATTATTCTCAATGATATATTTGGGAGTCGCTCTACACTTGTATGTAATGAGCTCTTGCAGTGGTAAGTAATACACTAGTTTCTCATAGATTTTATTATATATTATAATTTACATATTTTACTATCTTACAGGCTGGCAGACCTTGACTTGGCTTCTTATATATGTGGGGAATATATTGTTCAATGTGATTGTAGCTTTACAACTGTTGAATGAACCCAAAATGATTGTCACCTTTTGGTTTTGGATTCATTTAGCCATGTTGGTACTAAATATAATGGGCTGTTTATGCGATTGGTGCCTGGCAGACATTGGTTGGTGGTATCAAGCCATCAATTTCGCATATAATAGTATGTATAATATAATAGCTTCTATAATATAGAAAATAACCACACAATTACTTATAAATCTTCCAACAGTTTTCGCATATATGTCGCTCATTGTGATATTCAGCATGTTTCAGCATCTGCGTGCAAAATATGATTTTGAAATTTACAAATCAACGAGAGTTAAAACTAATAAGCCGTCCCCTCTCCCGGTGCCCATGCCTGGAGTCCACATCGAAACACTACAGCCTCATTCGATTGAATGGTTGAAAGCAATACCTAAACATGAAACAGATGAAACTCTACTTTAGGATATGTTATTAAAATGATTGAAGCGATCAACCGAATTAATAGATCTTAAGTTTTCACTTTATTAATGAATATCGAACATAATAAGCTTAATTTACTTAACTTGCCATTTATCTTTTATGAAATGAACTCATGCACATGCAATTTCTTAGGTTATACTGCTTTCCTACGAACACATCTAAGCCCTGCTACTAAAAATATTTAGTTTGTTTCGCTCTGATTTACTTTTTTATTGACTGTATTCATATTTTTCAGTACATGGCGAATAGTTTGGGATACGCATACAATAATCATAGAACTCTTCATTTCTTTGTAGAATTTCTATTTTTAAAGAGGCAACCGCCTGATGAGAGTGATGAGGGCTTATTAATAAGGGTGCGTTCTTCGTTATTTGACAGACATTCCTGTATGTGTTTACACTCTTAACCCATTGAAAAATAAAAAAGAGGTGTATTAAGTTTGTGCCAATGTGTACAGAACGCTGAACGAAGCATATCCGACCCCACGCATATATATTGCTGATCGGCATCAATAGCCGAGTGGAAATAGCCATGTCCGTCTGTTCTTCCCTTTACCTATATATACAAGTATTCCTTATCCCATATTCTTCAAGCAAAAGTTTTTATTCTTGCCACACGTGTGTATTAGGTTATCTTTTGTCTATGCCGAAAAATCTATCCATCTAAAATAACACAGAATATATTCAAGAAATAATTTGTAATATATTTGTATGTATGTAAGGGTAAGTCAGATTATAAATAAGGGCGTTCCTCAGCTGGGTTAAGGGTCCCTTGTAGTCGGGTATACTTTTCTACAGTATTCTCAATTAGTCTTTTTTTAAATTAGCAATAGAAATTTTATGCTCACGCACCGCTTTTTGCAAAACATTTGCCAGTCTTCGCGAGTATCTCGAACCGGAATATTGTGTACATATTTCTATCTAAATATTCTAAAATATATTTTCAATATATATATATAAATATACAAGTATACCCTTAAATATGGATAAAAGAAACATACTACATGGTATTACCATCTTTAACATGGGTATTATTATACATCATGTGTTGGATAGGCTCATATATTATGATGCCAATTTTTATGATGAAAGCTCGAACAAATGTAAGCCTAGGAGTATTCAATTTATAAATGTGGATTAGTATTATTTCTTGATTTCAGTCGTGAGCTATACCACCCTAATACTCATTTTTCTCAATATCATGACCCTTTTCGTTAACGGAATTATCTTTATGCGATTCTTACGGACGAGTTTAATACCCATAATACTTTGGGCCTTATTAACTGCTGACTATTTGATTGATTTGCTAGATATATTGTTCAAACATATTAGCATTGATTTTGACAGAATTAATTTTGTTTCATTACTTATTATTATTATTGACGGTACGTATTTAATAAGTTATAAATCAGTTTTGACCGCCTAATAACGTAAATTACTTTCTCTTAGTTATCTTTCTTCTTTATATAGTTGTCACATTAGTCCTTGTGCCTTATTTGTATTATAAAATCAGAGAACACATTCTAATATACCCACCAAATCGAATTCAGCGAACAACAGAAAACACTTGTGTATGGAAGACAAATAATTTCCAACAGTTGATCGACATGAATGTTGCTCACTGCCTGGCAACAAATGCTCCGAGTGCACCTAAAGTGAATTAAAGAAGAAATTTCGGAGCTGGAAGAAGCGTTAATGGATAATAGGATGATGGCAAATTGAATTTAAATGAAATTAAATAAAATAATACTACCTCATTAATGAATGTAAAATCTATCTCAAATTGAGTAAATCTTTTTAATTATTTATAAATCTTTCAACAGTTTTCACATATATGTCGCTCATTGAGATATTCAGCATGTTTCAGCATATGATTTTAAAATTTACAAACCAACGAGAGTTAAAACTAATAAGCCGTCCCCTCTCCCGGTGCCCATGCCTGGAGTCCACATCGAAACACTACAGCCTCATTCGATTGAATGGTTGAAAGCAATACCTAAACATGAAACAGATGAAACTCTACTTTAAGATATGTTATTAAAATGATTGAAGCGATCAACTGAATTAATAGATCTTAAGTTTTCACTTTATTAATGAATATCGAACATAATAAGCTTAAATTACTTAACTTGCCATTTATCTTTTATGAAATGAACTCATGCACATGCAATTTCTTAGGTTATACTGCTTTCCTACGAACACATCTAATCCCTGCTACTAAAAATATTTAGTTTGTTTCGCTTTGATTTACTTTTTTATTGACCGTATTCATATTTTTCAGTACATGGCGAATAGTTTGGGATACGCATACAATAATCATAGAACTCTTCATTTCTTTGTAGAATTTCTATTTTTAAAGAGGCAACCGCCTGATGAGAGTGATGAGGGCTTATTAATAAGGGTGCGTTCTTCGTTATTTGACAGACATTCCTGTATGTGTTTACACTCTTAACCCATTGAAAAATAAAAAAGAGGTGTATTAAGTTTGTGCCAATGTGTACAGAACGCTGAACGAAGCATATCCGACCCCACGCATATATATTGCTGATCGGCATCAATAGCCGAGTGGAAATAGCCATGTCCGTCTGTTCTTCCCTTTACCTATATATACAAGTATTCCTTATCCCATATTCTTCAAGCAAAAGTTTTTATTCTTGCCACACGTGTGTATTAGGTTATCTTTTGTCTATGCCGAAAAATCTATCCATCTAAAATAACACAGAATATATTCAAGAAATAATTTATAATATTTTTGTGTGTATGTACACGTAAGTCAGATTATAAATAAGGGCGTTCCTCAGCTGGGTTAAGGGTCCATTGTAGTCGGGTATACTTTTCTACAGTATTCTCAATTAGTCTTTTTTTAAATTAGCACTAGAAATTCTATGCTCACGCACCGCTTTTTTGCAAAACATTTGCCAGTCTTCGCGAGTATCTCGAACCGGAATATTGTGTACATATTTCTATCTAAATATTCTAAAATATATTTTCAATATATATATATAAATATACAAGTATACCCTTAAATATGGATAAAAGAAACTTACTATATGGTATTACCATCTTTAACATGGGTATTATTACACATTCTGTGACGGATATGATCATATTTTATGTTGATCATTTAAGTAAAGCTCGAAGCTTTAAATTAAATAAAATAATACTACCTCATTAAATAATGTAAAATCTATCTCAAATAGAGTAAATCTTTTTAATATTTTTTGCTATTTTTATATGTTTCGAAACAATAAACTTTGTGCATGAAATTCTGAATTACTTTTAAAGCGTATTAGGTCTTCGATGTACTCTTCCTTAGACGCATTTAATATACATTTGTTTGTTAAGTCGAATTGATGTTTGGCGAATCTTAATGATATCTGTCTACTCGTTCTCTCTCGCTCTCACCCGCTATCTTTTCCACGTTGACTTATTTTGACGGGCGTACACAAATTTGCCAGTTTTCGCTGGTCTCTCAGTCCGGCATATTTTCAACGAATTTTTATCCAAACTATACAGTAATATATATAGATATTGTGTTTTTTAATATTTAACGGTTAACATGAAGGCGTCTAAGGATTTCTAATATACCATTACCACATTAAATGTTTTGTGTTTTTTATAGTTTGTGATTATTGAAATAAAAAAATATTTAAATGCTGCTAGTACAGCTAATTTAACTTACAATTATTTTTTCCATGACATATTAAGAAAGAGCCAATTTACATAACTCGTCTTTATATAACAATATATCATAAACTCTTTTGTCAACGCAATCATCGATTTACGTATACTTCAGAGATGTCGACTGCCTATAATATGGTTTATTTT
Source organism: Hirtodrosophila trivittata (assembly GCA_035045065.1). Lineage (NCBI taxonomy): Eukaryota > Metazoa > Arthropoda > Insecta > Diptera > Drosophilidae > Hirtodrosophila > Hirtodrosophila trivittata. The sequence goes on along the minus strand of JAWNNK010001311.1, from coordinate 14,624,267 downwards.
GTGTACTTGATGGAGATTTTGTAGAATTGTTGATTTTATGTAATACTTAAAGGATTATTAATAAGATTCATCGAACATTATAAATACCAATTCCTATTCTTTCTACAGTTTATTTCGTTGCCAAATTGTTCTTTGTGCCTTTGTTATATATTGTTGTAAATGAAAAATATTGACTTAAGTATTAACACCTCGGAATATAAGGCAGTTCAGCAAAGTGATAAAAACAATTCCCATCAGATGATCGACATGAATGATGATCACTGCCTGGCAACAAGTGCATCTGAAGTGAATGACAATCAGGATAAGGAAACTGATAATAACGAAACTTCAAAAAAGAAGCAGAGCTGGAAGAAGCGTTTATGGATTATTGGATGATGGCAAATTAAATTGAAACTAAGTAAAGTATAATACAACTAATTTTAATGTAAAATCTCCCTCGAATATGGTATTTTATATGCCAATTTTATATAATTGATTTCAATAAACTTGATACATAAAATAGTGAACTAATTTTTATTGGAACTTTGATCTGGTGTGTACACAATTCATGTGGCAATTATATGTTTCGCCAATTTTGATGCTATTTTTGCACACTCTCTCTCGTTAATCTTTTTTTTCTCTCTGCATTTGATTACGTCAACTATTCTGTCAGTTTCCGCTGGAATCTCTAATCTTAACAATTTTGAGAGTATATATATATAAATATGTATATATGTATAGTTAACAACAAACTGAAAAGAAACAATTGTAAATTAATGTCAAAGCTCTGAAAACTATAATAGCTGTCAGACCAAATGTTAAAGTGAATCTGTACTGAATGATAATGCTTCGAATAACAATCAGGAACTAATTCTGATAATAATTGAAGTGAAGATATGGAAACCATTGTGATGGAAGTAAACTTTAGGGCTTGTGGCGATAGTTTAAATTAATAATTATTTATTTTATTTACATATATATTCTAACATAAAAAGAAAAACTATTCTATGGATAGCTCAATACGAGTATTTAAGCGTCGTTGTTTTAATATCAATTTCTATATGTTTGAAACTGAAATTCTTCAGCACGTTTGGACTCTATGTTTGCTCCCTCTCTTTTTCATTCTCTCTCTCTCTCTCTCTCTCTGTTGCTCTCTGTTTCTTTGACAGTCAGCAGCAATAGGTTGGAGCAGTCTACGCAGAACCCTCATTCCGGGTGGCTGCTCCCCGCTCTTTTAGCGAGTGCTTATCACCAAAGTTCAATCGTATTTTCAATATACATACATAATTATTTGGCAAATAATTAAATAATATAAAAATAATAATATAAATTTAATATTATAGAAATACAAAATGACAGTCAGCGCGAATTGGGCATACGGCATTCTTACGATCAATATAATATACTCATTTATATATTTTGTAGTTGCCTGTAAGCTGTACCTTGAGGCCGATGTGGGCGGTAATTAAGAAATTCTTTCAAATAAATTGAATAATGCTTAAAAGATTTGAACTCTTTCTAGGTGTGGCATATATCGTGTGGATTTTAATCTATTTATTCAACATATTCATCAATATTATATACTATGCGCTTTTTGAAAAGTGCAAAAAAGCGTTGATAATATTATGGTTCTCTTTTACAACGTTTCTAATCATGTTCAGACTCTTTGGTACTAATTCCAGAGGTTTGAGCCCAGCGATTAGAATCTTCAATATTACTATAGATGGTACGTACCTAGGCCTTATCAATTTGTTGACTTACTAACTTCTTTTTCACTTTCTAGTTTATATTTGTATCTCATTAATGATAATGTTTGTTGTCCACAATAAACAAAAGGATCCACCAGGCCCAGTTGCGAATCGGAGAACAGTTGTGAATACGACCTATCAGTTACCTAGAAAACCGTGTAAGTTAACTACAGTTCAAATGGGTAGAAATAGAGCAGCTTTCTATGACGATAATACGGCTGAAGACGGGGCTTCGAATCTAAATTTAGATATAGATGGATATGTTGAATATATGCCCAGTGCACCAGTTTTAGCCGGGATTCCGTCGATTCAGGAAAGGAATTTTAATTCTGATATAGAATGTAATGATAACTGTCGCAGTTTTCAAACTGTGAGCTGTGAATCAGCTGGAGGCGATTCTGGAGGAGGTTATTGTGGAGGAGGTGATTCAGGAGGAGGCGACTATGGTGGCGGCGACTGTGGAGGCGGCGATTACGGAGGATGCGATGATTAGAGATTGAAGATCATGAATTTTGAAGAAACCATTCACATTTTCCAAATATCACTTCAAACTAGTCATGGATATACTTAAAGTTTAACCAAGAATCTCAACTAAATATTATTGAAGAGCATTATACAATAAATAAAATTCCATTTTATATTAATTTTAGTATTTACGAAATACTTTGTTTTGGTTTGTTAATGATATGTAGAGCATTTACAGTTCGACGTGTGTCAAATGAAATTGACATATTTATTTGCTAAGTCATTGGCTTTAACAGCACGTGCTCGCTGTAATTGGACTCTCTCTATGCACTCCCTCTCTCTCTCTCACTCTCTCTCTCTCTCTCTCTCTCTCTCTCTCTATCTGTCTTGTAGTCTACAATCACTCAGCACAAGCTGTCTCTCTTTCTTTTGTAATGGTATGTCTCTCTCCCATGCCGCTGGCCAGCAATACGGTAGCCAGTCTACGCTGAACCCTCGTTCTGGGCGAGCGGTCTCGGCTCCGGATTCACGTCTGTTTATGCCTCAAGAGCGCACAGCACTCGTTGCACGCCAAGATGAACAAACTTTTGGACTTGGGCCTCGGCATTTCAATAATCAATTTGTATTACTCGCTTTCATATATTTTAATGTGGTGTGTGGAGCTACAATATAACTACTATGAGGAGGGTAAGATATAATTGCGTACAGACAATGATTGGTTTGTGATCAATCACATGTTTTATGTATTTTTCATAGACAACGAGCCGTTTGTTTGGCTGGCCGTTTATACGTATAATCTGCTGCTCAATGTCTTTCTCTTTATGGGTCTACGGAAGAGGGATCGCTTAGCCCTCATTATCTGGTTCTCTTTGACGTTGCTGTGGTTTGTGCCCAAGCTATATGGGCATAAACGCGGCTGCAGCTTGGACAGACGTGGGTCAACGTACCAATTAATCAATCTGGTTATGGAGAGTAAGTAAACAGTGATATCTAATGTTACTTTAACTAATCTCCATTACCACATCTCAGTCTATGTGATTCTATCGTTTGTTGTATTGGGTTTGCTTTACGCATATCTGCCTAGAACACACAAGAGAAGTGAGTTCAGAAAGCGCATTGGGGATACCTCGACCAAGAATGATATTCAGATGGTCGAACTGATGGATAAGGCGACAAATTCTGGTAATTCCGATCTGGTGGAGCAGTGCCTTCCCGACAGCAGTCACACAGGCTCGCAGATCATTAACTTTGAATTCCATCGAGCTGCCATTGAAGAATGCAGCGATAATTAGATGAAATATTAAGAAAATTCGGAAAACTCTCGACATTCCAGCGCAGCTCTAGTGCAACTAGTATTTTTATAATTGTCTTGGGAACAATATTAATCTTAATTAATGAATTAGTCACAAATTTTTGGCATCTTTGCTTAGCTTATACACCGACAGCAGCTGATTTATACATCATTTATATACTACCATATACAAAGAAAATGTACTCGTTAAGTTTCTTGGTATTATAATATGCCTGACAATAATATAATATAATACATATAACTTGTGACTCAGTTGTCATATCATATTGCAGAGTTGCGAATGAGTTTTCAATTAGATTTATCAGCTGATTTATCAGTAGCCAGAAAGTTTGTCAAGTAAACTGAACAAACAGCTAAACGAATGGCAACCTTAACTAACTTTGGTAACAGCTTTTCCCTCCAACAGTCTACAACATTGTTGCTGTTGTTGTTGTTGTTTATTGGCTTGACTGAAACTGAAACTGAAACTCAGTTTTTTGGCCAAAAGCAAAGGGATTACGATCAAAGCGTTCGATTGAGTGTGTCAATAAATTCCTGCCAGTCGCCCGAGTGCAGAACATTTGTCCGGGCATCAGCGATAAATAGTTGCCACTGTATTTTGTCCCTCCCCCTCCACCCTCCAGCAATCCTGCCTCTCTACCCAGTCTTCTTTCCATCAGCACTTACTCCACCCGCTCAACAGCATCTCTAGAGGTTTCTGGCCAAAAGTTTCGTGTGAATTTAGTGCGGCTCATTAAGCTGACCGGCCACGTTTCACGTCCTTCTTCCTTGACCAGGCCAATGTCAGTCATGTGTGTAGTTCCCTGCGTCTATGTGTGTGTGTGTGTGTGTGTGTGAGTCTAAGTGCGTGTGGCAATGGCTTTTTGTTCAAAGTTCATTATGTAGAAATGATGAAGAGGAAATTGTTTGCCCCATTGTCATTCGCAATGTCATTGCCTCAAAAGAGCGCAAACATTTGCTCATCCTTTGCCGCCACCCCCTCTTCTCCCTTCTGTTACACTTGTAAATCTTTCATTCTTACTTTTTGCTTTTCTCTCCTTTCGCTTCTTTTTTTATTTTTATTTATTTTTATTATAATTCACTTTTGTCGTTTGTGCGGCGTTTTAGTAGTAGGCCTTAAACGAGGGCTCTCATTAAGAAAATTAATGCTAGGGATTCATTAAAAGTGTCAAACTGCGCACATTAAAATATCATATAAAACTCCCAAGGAGCGTCCTTGGTAATTTTTGTGTCCCTTTTGTCTGTGCTATTGTGTCTCGATTTTATTAACCAAACAAACATTAAAGATACATAAAATGTTGACACAGCGATGCGCTGTTTTTCTTTTTCCGCTGCTCGTAAAAAGTATTACACACATCACACACACACACGCGCATACCACACACCCACACACACACACATAGACCAAACATATTGGATTTATAGTGTAAACGCATATATCCTGTCTCATATGGCATCTCGTAAAAACTAAACCGCAATTCATCAGTAAATTTCAGTTTGGCCTGTCAACTGGTCGATAACATTTGCTGCTTTTGGTCCTCCATATTTAGTTTTTGTTGCCTTTCCCTCGATAATAACAACAACAACAAGAACTGCAAGTAATTTAGTGCTCAGCCTAAGAATATGCTACTGTTTTATGTGCTCATAAAATGCCAAAAATTGTTTTTATTATACATATGTAATTATTATGTCGTAAGTGTGGGGCACTGTACCGTGTGTGTGTGTGTGTGTGTGTGTGTGTGTGTGTGTGGCAAGTTTATTGCCTTTGACATATATAAAGTTGAAAACGAACTGATGATGATGCCTGTCAAGAACCTCCAACCCCTCAGTTACATCGCATCGCATTAAATTAGAACTCATTGTCGGTTGCCAGTTTTTCAGCTTATCTGTCTGCCATTTATAAGAGCCAAATTATGAAGTTTTTGCTTAACTTTTGGCCATTTGAAACAATGGCACAAAGTCAACAAACTTCCACAGCAATTGGCCTTGCAGCATTTGCAGTTGCAGTTGCAGCTGCAACATCAGCTCTAAAATGCAGCACGTTTTGAAGAGGGGAAGCGACTTCATGTCACGCACTTGCTCACGCTCATTCTGAATGCTACCCATTACGCACACACACACACACACACACACACACACACACACACACACACTCACATACAGATAATTTGAAACTGCTATGCGTTACGTGCTGCGAGGGGAATCTGCAGCTGTGTCAGTTTGTGTGAGTGTTGCGATTGCGTTACAGCTTTAACTTTCTGGCTCATTACGATGATGTGCACACTTATTAAATGTGTAGCTTAAAACTCTCTATGTGTGTGTGTGTGTGTGTGCATTCAAAATGGCTCATTGCAGTTTGCTAACGATGCTTGTATATATATTTAATTAAAATTCCTTTTAAATGTGCTAAGCTGCATTTCTCTGCCCGAATTCCTCTCTGGGGTGCACAGCTTTCGACCACCCCATAGAGATTTTCGTTATGGCAGGTTTGACTGTAGTTGAATCAACGTTAAGTGGTTCTTTTTCTTCTTTATGGCAGCTCTCACTACGGTTAAACCGGCGTTAAGTGGTTGTTTTATGCTTTGCAACAGATTAAAGCACCTGCAGAAAGTAGCTTCAACATATTCTCAGAGCAAAAGAAATATAAGCTATCAGCTATGTTTATCGGCTCAAAGATGAAGACATGATTATAGATAGATAGATATATGAACAAGACAGTATTTTATCGCATCAGAACTACATTTGCCAATTCGTTGCACATAAAAGTTGAATTAAAATACAATTCATAAGCACATTGAAAAATGCAACATGAAGCGATTCTATTCCATGAGAATAGTTAGAATCACTTTTAACTGCAATTGAGCTTCAAGTATGCCATTGACTGTCGCCTTTGTAGGACATTAACTTAAATCAGCGCCAACGCGTCGTATGCGTAATGTGCATTGTTTGGTTGCTGTTGCCAGTTGTTTGTGGCTTGAGTGCGCGCATATTTTATGCTTGGAACGAACAATTGGAACAATCAAAGTTTTATTGTTGTACAAATATTGAATAAGGAAATGTTCAAGTACCAGAAAGGGGCGTGACCTCACATAAGCGCTGTCAGAGGCAGCGTCAAACCCAAAAGACAAACACAAAGCCGCGCAAGCATAGACCGAAATACAAAAGAGTATAAGGAGCAGGAGTTCTGGTACTGACCAGCAAATGAATCGGACGGCACAATAATTGCAGACGACGGGACGCGTCCCAGTCCGCGTCCAAAATGTCACGTACCGGCAATAAACCGCTGCTAATTTACGATGCCTCTTGGCCAGGCCAATAGCAAAAGGCTCGAACGGCGGCAACGGCGGAAATCAAATGGCAAACGAAGCGACCGTCTAAGCAGCCACTTGGCCGCTTCGAAACTTAATGCCAGATGATGTTAGCTAACAGAATGAGGCAATCAGTGGGTGACAGGGGGGGAGGCTTACTTGGGTATGTGGCATGTTACGGCGGCTGCATAGAAATGGCCTTCAAAATGGACGCAAATATCGAAAATGCCAATAACGCCGCACAGAAGACTAAGCTTAATGCGCATTAGATGAAGGACATAGCGAAAGCGGAGAACAAAAAAAGGCAAACACACACACACACAGACAGAGATGGACCCAATGTTTGTGGCAAGCGCGTAGACGTGCCTCAATGCTCGTGCCCCCAAGCCACATTGCATTAGTCATATTAAAAACTACTTTGCATTAAGTAAAAGCCCTCCAAAAAATGTGGCATTGTTGAAAGTTGCTCGAAGCGTGCAACATGCAAATGGTGAAGGGAATTTGGCTTCTCTTTGTTGCTGCAGCTTCATTGAGGCAGAAGGAGCACAGTTGCTGCTGAAGCTGTTGCACTTGAATGATTTAATTGCCGCACAAGGATCGCGTTGCAACAGGCAGCTGCCGCACAGCTAAGAGTAAAATCAACACAATTTTCGAACTCGAAAGCGCTCTTAAGAAAATGTTTGCCATGTAGAGTTGCCACAGGAGTATAAGAGTGGCATGTGGCAAGAGCGCACGCGTGCCCAAAGTCTACAGTAAAACAGCTGTTTCTGCCGCTGCTGCTGCTGCCGCCAATTGCCGTTTGCCAGAAACGGCCACATTGAGACAGTTTGTCAATAGTTATGCTTGGGTGTAGGTTAAAGACGCATGTGCCGCCCCAGCAACAGGACAGCATTAAAGACCAACAGACAAACCAGAAACCGTTAAGACAACAAGACTGAAAGCAGTTCGAGAGTTAAACAGCGTGTAAAGAACCAAACGTTAAATACCGCGAAGTGCTTCAAAATCAAAAACTCAAAATCAAAATCGAAATCAAAAAAGCTTAAAATCAAAATTTTAAATTCAAATTTTTTATCAAAATATTTGCCGTGGCGCCTAATGAAATAATTAAATATAAAAAACCCGCATAATTAGGACGAAAACCGAAAAAGACAAAAAAAATATTATATGTAAAAAAAAGGACGCGAAATCAAATAAAAAATCAGCCGTTGACACGCACACAAATACAAAGACAAACTCAGGTACACACACACACACACACACAGATCAAGTGGGAACCTGAGTGTGGAAACGTTGAGGTTGTCGTTGCCTTCATTCTCGTTGTTGTTGTCACCGTCGTCTACACTTGGTATAAATATTTATGTTGACGAATTCACCTGCGGCGCTGCAGCGTCGCTAATGAAGCGTACAAAATGAATGTGAAAGGACATAATTATGCTTATGTGTGAGTATAATGAATTTCAATGATATTTTTTGTACTTATTCTTGATTTACCATACGCCAAGGCCAGCCCAAGCTTTAATTATACGCTTTAAAGTAAGACAGAGTCTCAACTGAGACGCTGCTGCTCCTCGACTTGAGGAGAAACTGTGTAAATATTCGTGTATTTATTTATTTGTTAGCTGTTCGAGCAGGATGCTTAAGTGCATCCACCATCTCCCTTAGGTTCTCGAGCATTTCGATTTGTTCCATTGTCGTCATTGTTTGTTTGCCATAACAATTGTTGCTGCTGTGCACTCGACTAATGGAAAATTTGATTGGAACAACTGCCGCAGGTCAATTCAATAACAAACTGCAAACAGCATTGAACTGTGGAATGCACTGTGCTGCAGTGTGTTGCAAGTATATGTGGGGCAAGAAGCAATTACAAACTTTCAGGCCATGTTCTTAAAAGTTTTTCGCACGAGCATTTCGAGTACAGATTGTTGTCTTCTAAAGTTTTCGCTTTATCTCTTCTGGAAAGCAGTTAAGCCCCAGCTAAAAGCAAGCAGAATAGTTGCTAACTGAATTAGCTATGGAAATTAACTCTTTTCATTTGATGATTCGTTGTCGTCCATTTAGCCACTATAATATACATATTTGATTAAAACATTCACTAAATAAAAAGCCACTGCTAATTGCCACATTGTGCCACTGCCACTGCCATAGAGATGGACACAAAGTTGCAAGCAATGGACAGGCCAAATAGGAAAATAGAATTAAAATGTGTGCAACACATTTTTAAATGTATTTTCCACACAAGAGCGAGACAGAGACAGCGAAAGGGAGAGAGAGAGAGAGAGAGAGAGGGTGTAGACAGAGAGAGTTGAGGCAGGCAAAAGATTATGCTGACACAAGGACAAACAGAGGCTGAGGCAGTAACAAGGGGCAGACGCTGCCAGTTTCAGGCATTCAACAGAAAAACTTTTTGTATATTTATTAGAGTATGAATTAATTCAAGTGTGAGCGAGTACGAGTATCAGAGTGTGTGTGTGTGTACTTCATAGCAGCGTTAAAGGATTCCGAAACCCTAACTTACCCTCTCTCTCCCACTCTGTCTCTGTCTCTTTCTCTCTGACTTACAAGCAAGCAAAACGCGAATTTCGGAATTGGCCGCCAGCGAATTTGTTGCAAACGTCAGCAAATTTTTTTCACCATTTTTTTGCTGTCTTCCCTTTTGACTCCCGCTTGTTGTTGCTACTGTTGTATCCTTTTTGCCTGGGGCTTCACTGTACACACAGCGCAGCCTTGGCATAGAACAGCAGCAACAACAGCAACAAGAACATCAGCAAACCACTCGCATTCATAATTAAAAACGATTCGTGAAATGCAGGCAAAGTGGCAACCAAATAAAAAGTAAAACATACAAAAAAAACATGAAACAAAAATAAAAGCAAAATATAGAAAAAAATGGTAAAACAACAAAAAAAAATAACAGTTAGCCCTGCGCATCTGACAAACATTTAGTGCTTTTATTAATAGCCAGAGGAGCGGCCAAGGCGATGCATGTGCATGTGGCCAGCAGGGTGGCTGCTGGGCGAGGGGTGACCCTGTTGCGGGTCGGAGGCGATTACCTTGACTATGAAAATATTCCTTACACATGAGCTGCTTGGGCGCATCGCCCGCCCGCCTCCTCAACTCAACTCAACTGCCCCGCCCACCTTTTGGAAGCATTAACATTTTAGTCTATCTATGCAAAATCCAACAAACTTAAAAGACACATACAACAACAGCAACTGCTGCGAGGGCTGCTCGAAGAGTTAAGTTTCTCCCAGTATTTGGAAGAAATTTTGACTAAAATTACAGAAAACTTTAGGCCTAGGCTTGACATATATGCATAATATATGTATATAATATCTGATATATATATATATATATATATATAAATCACAATTCATATACAAACACGATTTAGTTTTCTTTTATTTGTGGGGCAACCCTCGCAGCCGTCAAGCGAGGCCGTTTAGTCAGTCTGTGTGCAAATTTCTCTGCCTGTAACCACACACATTTACAAATTTGTATGCCAACATACACACACACACACACACACACACACACATTGAAGGAAAGAGGTGTTCGTTTAGTGTTTGTTAGATTGCTGCCTGGCTGGTTGCACGTTGTGCACCTTGACACAGACAAAGGTCAACTAATGTGTTGCATTCTCATGCACACAAAAGGGCAAGTGGCGCCGCCCCTGCACGCCGCTGTCACACACAGAGGCACTCTGTTTGTATTAAATGATTATATATTAAGCTGGGCACACTTTTCTTTATTGTTTAGGCAACATTATGACACAAATAGAACAGAGATTCAACTGCGGAAAGGTGGTGTCCTCAGGTTGGGACGAAACTGGCTGGGCGCCTCATAAGACGGTCGTCTATCTGCGGCATCCAGGCGATAGCTGCGAGCTTGACCTGCCACTGGCAGCAGCAATTGCAGCAGACACAGCAGCAGCAGCGGCAGTAGGCGATGTACTTTCAGCAACATTTCAATCAAAACTGAAAAAATGATAATCGAAATCAAAGCTATAATCAATGCGACTCGAGATAAAGCTGGGATCTGGGTTCAGAGTTGGAAATTTTCAATGACGCAGTTGAAAATAATTGCGCTTTTACACTGTGTAACACAGTTAATGTGTTTACAGTAAATGTTCGATTCATAACTGAATCAAGTTTAAATTTTGTTCATCAATTCTCTGGCTGTGGCTGTGGCTGTGTGGTTTCGGCCACGTTATCAGTGATAGACACGTTGTGGTTGTCCTTGGCTTCGAATTTGGGGCAAATCAAATAAATTTTTTATCTTTTCAACTGACTGTTTCTCTCACTCACTCACTCTCTCTCTCTCTCTTTCTGTTGCTCTTGATGTTACAGTTTACGTGTTAAGTGCTTGGCAAGCACGATTAAGGCGCTTTATCACCCGCAACAACGGCAGCAACACGAACGACAGGCACGCCAGCAATACCAACAACAACAACAACAACAGCAACAACAACTGAATCAAAATCAACAGCAACAGCTGCGACGCCAGCAACACCAACAGCAGCAACAAAGGCGCTTACAACGAGCCTTGTCACAGCAGCAGCGGCAACAACAACAACTGTTTTAAGCACTCGCATATACATTGGCACGCCCACAAAACAAAAGTGGGCGCTAAGTTGAAACAACAACAACAAATTTGTTTTATACACACGCACACACACATACAGCATGCTGGGCGCAATGACAACGCCAGCAACATTGCTGGAGTTTGGGGCAATTGGTGATGTTCCAAGCATTTTAGAAATAGAACTGCCAGCAATATTATTCAACGAGAGTCTCTTCATTGAACTGAATGGCAGTCTAACACAGCTTGATGGCAGCAGTGTTATTGGTGGACAAGGCAGATGGAACATCAGCAGCATTGGCAGCGTCGGCGGCAGCAACAGCAGCAGCAACAGCAACAACTCCAGCAGCAACGGCACCGGCAGCAGTGCAACCAGCAGCATTAGCCAATTGGAGGAGGAGCAACGTATTGCCAATGAGCGTGCCGCTGCCGAGTTCTGGCTTCTGGTCAAAATGATTACCATGGCCGTGCTCCTGGGCATTATGATACTGGTCACCATAATAGGCAAGTATTTGGGGGCAAAGGAAACTCTATCAGAAATACATTAAAGAAGCCATCGTCGGGCTTCCGTTTAAAGCAGCAGCTGTCATTTTTTTTATATATTTTTTTCTTCTGCCAGTGGCATAGGGAAAGGGGGCTTAGTGCCAGATTTTGGCGTTAAATTATTTTCAAATTTATGCCGTCGGGAAATTTGGTAGAGGAAAAATAAAAAAGTGAACTGTAAATGAAGTGAAATTTATGATGCAGAAGATTTTTATTGCGACCCCTCTGGAAAATTTTATTGATTTTCGGCTTACAAAGATGATTTGCTGCCTGCTGCTGGCGCAGTCTCTTTAAGTGAAAGTTGGGGTATTCCTGCTGTTGCAGAAGCGTGGCAACTTCTGCTTAGAAAGCTTTACGTTAAATGCCGCACTTAGGCCACGGTTGGGGCATAGATGTTGCTGAGGCACAGAAACTCGCCTGGGACGCGCCGCTAGGAGCAACGACAAACGACAAACGGCAAACGAGTAGCGACAATCTACCAACAACGACGTCAAACAAAGTTTTCAAAATGCTTTTTTGTTTTTTAATTTTCGTTGTTTTTGTTGTTGTTGTTGGCATCGACACGTGAAAAGCTATTAAAAGCGCGCCAAGGCGTCAAATGGAAATTACACAAGCACAAACACAGTCACACGCTGTGTCGCACACAAACACCAGCATGTGCCACATAGATTGTGTGTGTGTGTGTGCGCGTGTGTGCCGTGGTGTATGGGCTACATCCTGGGCCTCATATGCAAATGCATCTCTGGCACGAGCCAAAGAGACAACAAAACGTTTTGATAACCTGCAGACAGGACTCGCTGCCTAGACGGACCGGAACAGGGGGTGCAAACGTGGAGGGGGCAACACTTTTGGTGGCTGTGGCAATTACAATTTGCCAAGTTGCATGCCTCTTAATCAAACCATGCAATGCCACACAGGCAGCCAGGCAACTAGGCAAACAATTCTCATTTGCATCACACAGAGAGAGAGAGAGATTGATTGAGGCAGCTGCATTGACTGCGTCGCATCCTAGACTAGGCACAGGTGTAACCTTTGGCACCTTTACACCCAACATGGGATTACCTGCCATTAGGCCAGGGCATAGACAAGCTCTTTGGTAGAACAAGACTTGCCACTGATTGATTTCAGCTTAATTAAACCTCGCTCCAATTTCATGCGACATTTTCAAATCAAACTTCCAACTCAAAAAACATCTAATAATAGTGTCGGGGATTAGACAAGTAGAAAGCCAACTAAGGAATTATAAATTAAAAATGATTGGGAAATAAGTTGCCTTGTCAAGGGAAAGGAAGAATGGATTCTGGAGAGAATAGATTCTGGTTAGAGATACATTAGAAACTGGCTAATTTAAAGGTTAACCAGATATAACAGAGCTTGTTCTATCATTAATCACATTGCAGCTATAGCTTACTGTTAGCCAGGTTTATATCTATAAGAAGTTTGAGTAGAGCACTTTAAATTTTGAAGTTCTAAGTAACTTCTCTAACAGCTTTAAGCGCTTTTCGCTTTCACTTCTTTTAATTACTCTGCCAAGTAAAGTTCTATAAAATTATGATTATTATTATCATTATAATATAAATATACAAATTTCCTTTGTCTATCTTTTGGCCTGCCCTCACCCCCAGGCAACGTGTTTGTTATAGCCGCCATCATCCTGGAGCGCAACTTGCAAAATGTTGCTAATTATTTGGTCGCATCTCTGGCAGTTGCTGATTTATTTGTTGCCTGTCTCGTCATGCCGCTTGGCGCCGTCTACGAGGTAAGTTCTTGTTTCTTGTTGTAGCTTATACTTTGTTGTAAGTTGCACCTGTTGTTGTTGTGACTCTGCTGCGGCAGCTGTTCTTGTTGTTGGCATAAACTTCATTAACCTAATGGAAACTCGGAATGAAAAGCGTGCAAATGAAATTACGCGCAAAGAGTTGACTCCAAGCGTCCAACACAAGGAGTCAGTGCTTATGTGTGTGTGTGTGTGTGTGTGTGTGTGTGTGTGTGTGTGTAATGAGCCATTGCGCGTTGTTAATTGTTTAAATTGCGTCATCTTGCAAGCAGTCAAGCAATGACATAATTTAATTGCATTCACCCATTCACCCGTTTGTTCATTTGCCAGCACATAAAACGCTCGAATAAATGTTGTATCCTTTGCTCCTTTCATCCTTTCGGTTTACAGATAAGTAATGGCTGGATATTGGGCGCGGAGCTTTGCGATATTTGGACCTCTTGCGATGTACTCTGCTGCACAGCATCCATACTGCATCTGGTGGCCATTGCGGCGGACAGGTGAGCTCTAAATCAATCTCAATCAATCCTAATCGGTAGCTGAACATAACTCGTCATATTGCGTATACGTACGGTTGTACGCGGTTTAGATTCTGGACCGTTACCAACATTGATTATAACAATTTGCGAACGCCACGTCGGGTATTTCTCATGATATTCTGCGTGTGGTTTACGGCTTTGATTGTTTCTCTGGCCCCGCAGTTTGGCTGGAAGGATGCGGATTATATGAAACGCATTGAGGAGCAACAATGCACGGTGTCCCAAGATGTGGGATATCAGGTAGTTAGACACTTTCTTTTACATCTTTTACATGTTACTCCATGTCCTTTTTCTATGCTGCTTTGTCCGACATACTTCAGATATTTGCAACATGTTGCACGTTCTACGTGCCGCTGCTGGTCATCTTGTTTCTGTACTGGAAAATCTATATAATCGCCAGGAAGCGCATACAACGGCGCACACAAAAGTCCTTCCATGTGACGTTGACTGAGACCGAGGTATGTAATCAATATGCAGTTCCTTTTGTTCCACCCCTCCATCAAAATGAAGACACATGATCCTGCTAATGAGCAGTAGAAGAAGAGCAGAACATTCCTGACCGCAATTAGAGCGATAAATTTCTAGTGGCCAGATGAATATTACGCATACGCAGCGAGTGCCGTCTAATGATATTTGAGCCCCCAACTCAGTCATAGTCAGAGTCATAATGAGCGTGCCATTAACTGAAACAATAATGCGAATCCTTTGTTGCCTATTACCATGCCCAATGGAGCACTTGAAGCCTCTGGCAAAAGCAACAACGGAACGGCAACCCAACAATGCCGCAACAACGATTTATGCCGCATTTGCATGGGGTGCGGGGCTGATGTGCGATTTGTTAAAATAAAGCGCCAAATTTTACTTAAATAGTGCTGTGTAGCACAGTGTAGTCTAGTGTAGGTATAAAGCTAAAAACATAATGTGCGTTAAGGGACTAACGAGGGGCTCGTTACGCTTTTAGCCACATCATTTGTGAGTCAAGTCAGGATGAGGCGGCTTTCTGTCTGTTTTATGTTTTCCTAGATTATTGTGAAAGGAATTATATAGAGTATATATATTCGATCGATTCCAGTTTGTGAGATAATTAATGTTTGCAGTGCGATTCTACAATAACGGAGGCACGCAAGGAGCGTGGCAAGAGGCGCACAGGTAAGCAGGATCTGGAGGATGTGGAGCATGAAGCCGGACAGCTGCAGCCTCGGACAAGGAGACGCATGAAGATTTGTTTTGGCCGCAATACAAATACGGCTCTCATTAATGCTGGCTCAGAGGGCGCTGTGGCACGCTCAATGGCCGCCATTGCCGTTGACTTTGCCAGCTTGGCCATAACGCGCGAGGAGACGGAGTTCAGCACCAGCAACTACGACAACAAAAGCCATGCGGGCACCGAGCTGACCACCGTATCCAGCGATGCGGATGATGTAAGTACTTACAGCTTGCAAACAGCTAAAACTGCTTCCACAATATGAAGCTAATTGTGTTTTTGTGTATGCTTTCTTTGTGTCTGCTACCCCCCGTTTACCTTTGTCTTTCTGCCTTTTTGTATTTGTGTCTGAACTTTTATTTCGTCTCTGTTGGCTTGGTATGTGTTGCCGTCTTTGTCTTCTAATGCTCGTAGTACCGCACAAGCAATGCTAACAAAATCCTAACGCTTTCACAGCAGGTGGCCAATGCCGCACAACAGCATCTCATAGCATCCCATTTGAATGCCATTACGCCGCTAGCATCGTCTATCGCCATGGGTAGCACTGCAGGCAGCAGCAGCAGCAACAACCAGACGCCTGCTGGCGCCAATAGTCCAAGTGGAGCAGCAGCTACTGGTGCTGGTAAAGGCGTTTTAGCCAGCATTGCGAATCCACACCAGAAACTGGCCAAGCGTCGACAGCTCTTGGAAGCGAAACGAGAACGGAAGGCAGCACAAACATTGGCCATCATCACCGGCGCCTTTGTCATCTGTTGGTTGCCCTTCTTTGTTATGGCTCTCACAATGAGCGTGTGCAAGGACTGCGACATTCATCCGGCAGTTGCATCACTCTTCCTCTGGCTGGGCTATTTCAACTCCACATTGAATCCGGTGCGTAAGTGAATGGTTGCTCAGAATTTGTCGTTGGATTCCAAACTTTGTCAATCCCATCAAAAATGGGCGAAGTTCAGTTCAGCACTTGATTGATGATTGATGCCGTTGCTGTTGATTGATCATCAATTGATTGCAATTGATTCAGCCATTAGTCCAACTTTTCTCTTATTATGATTACTTTTGCGTACTCCATCAGGTCATCTATACCATATTTAATCCAGAGTTCCGACGCGCCTTCAAGCGCATCCTTTTCGGCCGAAACCATGCGGCACGTGCACGGAGTGCGAAAATTTGATTTCAACTGAAATCCAACGAGGACCATTATCTTTAACCCCCTTAAATCAAAAGGTGAAAGCGAAAGTTACTACAACTAGACTCGAGACACCAACTGACACACTTCTCAAAGATATGGTATGTATATAAGGATATGGATAAGGATGATAAGCGACGGAATATAGAAATCAAAACGGAATTGACATTGGCATTGCATAGTTAAATAATAATAGTTACTCTCTAGATCGTAGTGCGTTTAACGATATATTTAGCAGTGACAATCCTTAGTACTCTTAAATAAGTCCTTAGCCTACCTACCACACACGTGCCCCAAACCAACAAACAAACAATTTTTATATAAATTTAAAAATATATATATATGTATAAATGTATGTGTGTTAATCGAAAAGAAGAAGCAATTGAGATACAAGTTACTCACCTACACTTCAAGTCATTTCAATTCGAAGGATAAGCTTATATAACTAGTTCGATATTATGTGTAATTTGTAATGTTTATAAAGTCTTCCCTGTGTCTTAAAGAAGGTCAGAACAAGTTTTTACTATCCATATTGAACAAGAATATATATATATGTATGCCCATATCTTTCGTTACTCGCATTATAAAGGCTGGGTCCAAAAACAATATACGCTTTCTGATTCTGTGTTAGTCTCAGCTAAAGTTCCAATAATAATCCACAAGTTAAACACATAAAATATTTGTAATGAATTTACACGAAAGTTACGAAAACCAACAAGAAACAAGGGCAGGGCGGGAGGGGAAAATATATATATATAATAATAACTAAACTAAAACATTATCAAAATATATATTATACTACTACAAATATTCTTGATGTTCAACCCAAAATAGAGCTGCATTTTGCCTGGAGTTAGAGATTTGTTTCTCAACTCCCATCCTAGCCCCTCCCCTATGTGTTTAGCTGTCTACGCCCTTGGATATCGCTTTAAAAAGCTGATATTATATAGTATAGAAAATTAGCATAATTGTAAACACACACACACACACACAATAGGTGGATGTGTGAACAGTATTCAAAACATAAACTATGAAGAATTTTGGTTATTTATTCTGAATGTTGTATTCATATTACAAACAATTATGAGGCTGCAACAAGCTGTGGCACGCAATAACTAGCTGTGGCTAGCAGTGGCAGCATGCGTAAAAAACAAGAAGCAAAAGTAAAACTTTTGGTTTATTATTCCTTTAATTGCATACTATACTAAATGTTCAAGTGGAATGTTGCATGCAACACACACTTAACAACAAAAGGGATATATAAAACCACAACCAAACACACACAACTAACACCACAAATACTCTTAGTTAACTAAGGAAAATTGTTTTCAATGCTGCAAAATGCAACTTGAAGTTGCAACTAAAGCTAGTACGTATACGCTTCAATTTGAATGTATTTATGTCTAGTCAAAATATTCATATATATATGTATATTTCTTTTTAAGTATATAGACCTAAGTATTTATGTATATGTGTATTTTATATACTCGTCTCTATGCGTGTATATGTTATTGCAATCTGTCGATGTGTACTTGATGTCAAAGTTATTAAAATTGTGTTTTATCAAAAACAGACGTGTTTTGTTTGTCTTTTATTCAAACCGAGATACACACACACACACACAGGCACACAAACATTGACAGACTTGCGGTTGGGCAGTTTTGAATGTTTACTTTCAACTCAAAATTGACAAACTTTTCATGGCAACCGCCGACCGCAACGAACATACGAGTAACCAAATGCCAGCGTATTGAAATGTCAAAGTTCAAGTGCACATGTCGAACGTCGAACGTCGAGCGTCGAGAGTCTGAACTGGGATCTGGGATCTCGGATTGGGTGAAGAAGCGTGTCCTGGGGGTGACTGTGGCACTGTGTAGATGGATTACGCATTGGCATTATCAACACCGGAACAGGCGAAAGCCGACAAATGGCCCAGAAATGGCCGTGCTTCCACTGACAAACAACTAGCAGCAACAGCAGCAACAACAGCAGCAACAAAAATCGATACATCATGCAACACTCGCATTACCGGGTGTGCCATTTGAGTTCGAGTACTCGCATTCGCACACACTCATACACACACACACACACAATCATATTGTATTATAGTTGCCTTTGTTTGCTTGTTTTGCTATTGCCAACATTGTCGCCATTTCTATTGCTGATGTTGCTGATGCATTGTTGCACGTTGCAGCTGCAAAGAGGTAAGCTTATCAGGTGACAGCAGGCATCACCAACAGCAGCACAAAAAAAACACAGCAATTTTAAAGGAAATTCGGTTCTTTTTTCAAGGAGAAAAGAAACCAAAAATATTTGCCAACACTTTTAATCTCCTGAAGGCTTAAGGATACGCCCATAATCAATGCCAGACAGACGTTTGAAAGCTGCCACAGAGTAGGCAACATTTGAATACCCTAAGATAAATTGCAATTTGCAGTTGAATCCATACAGAATGTAGGCGATTTATGTTCCCTTTTAGATGCTGATTACTTAGCTTTTAGTTGTGTCTTAAGCCAACATTTGAGCAGGTCCTTCCCCATAAATCACAGCTCTGTTTTGTTGCAGCTCCTTTCCTATAACTTAAAGCTTTGTTCTGTTGCCAGTTCCAGGAAAAGCCTTGTACATTCAGAGATTCTTTATACCTGCTTACAAAGAAGTCCTTGACAAGTTTTCGCTTGTATAAATCTGTAAATAATATATAAGATTGTGAAATGTCAAAATTGAAATACTACGTAAAGCCAATCAATAGCGCAACGTAAATACTATATATATATATATATAACGGTATGTTACGTCTTGCTACAGATCCAATAAGCCAAGTCTTAAGCCGGAACCGCAGGCCATATGTCCCCAGTAAGCCGAATGCTTCAAATATGCAACATCATAACTGTGTGTATGTGTGTGTGTGTATATGTGCGTGTGTGTGTGTGTACACGACTTGTGCGTGCCTTTATTAGCTACTACATATTATTAATTTCAGCTTCCTCCTTCCCTTCCTGCATGTATGCGATAAGGTACAATAATAGCCGCAGGATAATGTCAATAAAATACGTTTTATTAAAAAATTTCTTAGCCCAAAAATTCCATAAATCGAATAAATATCGCTGTCCTGCCAAGTGACACTCAACAAGATACTTGAAAGGCAGTGCGAGGAGTGGAGCACAGTTAATATGCCACACATGAGTATACATTTGTGTGGTGTATGTGTATGTGCGGCACGGTGTTTGCTTGGGCATCATTTTTGAAGCCTGCTCGAGTCGTAGCACATACGAGAGTATAAAAACTTTGCAAGCAATTCGAAAGGTATTAAAAGTATTAAACTGAGGCGGCTGATTATAAACACGAGCTGGCCTGCCAAACTTCAAGTATCTTCGTATCTATCAGCTACTTTTAGCTAAGAGTTAGATACTTTAAGTTGCCTGAGTATTTTCATGTGTGTTTGTGTGTATTTCTCTGCAAATAACACTCGAAAGCTGCCTGCTGCTTGACTGTAAGTAGTATTTGCACTGCATGTGTGTGTGTGTGTGTAACGTAGTAGTTGTGTGTGTGTGTGTGTGTGTCTAACAAAGTTGTAATTGAATTGCAGCAAACGTGCGCAAATTGCTTGAAATGATTAAGAGCTTATGGCACAGTATTAGTTCAAGGACCAAAGGACGACTTACAGCGAGCAATTAAAACTGCCTGCCGATCGACCAAACAAATACAACTCATATCTATCGAAGGACACAGCTTGGGGACTTAACGAAGATTAAGTACCCTTTCAATCATAATACTAACTTTGCACCTGTGACAGTTAGAGAACATATTGAGAGAGATAAAGAAATATAAAGTAATATCTTTAAGAGCAGCAATAAACTTTAAGCAGGACTCAATTTGTAATGTTAAATCAATTTCTTATCAAATTGAGGAAAACTGAGGAACTTAGAGTAGATTTCGATATAAGAGCAGCTCGTTTAAAGCAAGCTGCACGGCTTTAACCTTTAATGTATACATATTTAAATATACATCATTATGGATCCTTTTAGTACTTAACCATAGCTTATGTAGACAGATATTCCACCTTCGGTATATATAATTAATACATATCTCACATCAGAGATTTCGTTGCGCATTTCATGACAGACTGTTAAAACCCTCTAAAAGGATGTCAAAGGGATATTGCTGCAGCTTTCGCTCCGCAAAGTATACAGTTGTTTTTGTGTGTATGTGTGTGTTAACTGTAATCGCAGTTAATGCAACGCGTGGCACGTTGCAACGTCTGCGAAATGTGACCCCAAGCAGCTATAACACAAACTCTATCAACCGCAAGTTTCAGTTCCAACAACAAGAATTGAGTCGTGTTTATTAAAGCGCTGCAGGTAAAACAACTCGTAAAACACTGAAAAAAAAAGTATACATACTTAAATAAAAAGAAAGTAAAGAAGATTTTCATATACTCTATATACGTTTATGAGTTGTAGATGCGCGGCAACAAACTCATTTTGAAGTTGTTGACACCGCGTAGGTTTCGTATACAGGCACTTGTCACTTGGCTGTTGCATGTACAGGGAAGGGTATGTGGGGTTGCTTGCCACATGCCTCATACCGCATGGCACATTGAATGGCCGAACATAAAGCCCCACCGCAGATAGGACAAGTAGAACTCGGTGAAGTCTTTGCAAATTGCGGTCAAGTGCACTTTTCAATGCCTTTGAAGCCTGCACCACATTGTGGTGCACAGCAGCAGAAAAGGACACTGAAGGATAAAGGTGAAAAGTACAAAGAAGGAGACAGTTCCAGGTAAAAAACAGAAAAAGATAGCAATCAAGTAAAGCATCCAAACGAAGAGCGTTAATTAAAAATAATATTTAAGGTGACTTCGTTATGATATATGAAAAAGGCGAACATAAGGATATATGGATGTAAGGATATAAAAATATATACTACTCACCTGGTTGGAGTCTTATCCAATTGCAGAATGTGTCGAATCTTATCAACTTAAGGAATTTTGTTGAAGCTGAAGGATACACGTGAATGTTACTTAAGTTCATGTCCTGCGCTTCTGCTGCTCGTGGGACGATGACAACTTGAGTAAAATGCCAAGAAGGACACGTACGTAATGAACACCAACACGTACGCAGCAGCAGCAGCAGCAACGACAACGACAACGTTGAGGGCTTTAAGTTTCAGCTGGCCAACTTGCAACATCCTCCTCCAACCTTTGGCTAAGCAGCAACAAAAACAAAATACTCAAACTTGCTGCAAACTTTTTCACAGCTCCTTATACCCTATGCCCAATATGGTATATTCACAAATGAGGTATATTCAGATTATATAACTAGATCGCACTTATATATAGCTTTATATCGATTTACGATAAAAATGAGCTAACAACTACTTAGACGCTGATTAGAATCGTATTGGATAACGATAGATATAATAGATTCTTCAGTGTAAAAGCAGAGCTGCCCCTGCCTGTCCGCCATCTTCTATTTTTATAGAGCATCTGCTAGTCGAGCAAGTAAAGCATTGAGATTTGCTGCTGCTGCTGCTGCTGTTGCCAGTCTGCCTGATGTTGCTGCTGCTGCAGCTGCTGCTACTCGAAGGGCGTCCAGGCGCATGGGTGTTGCCCAAGGAGGATGTGCAGCCGGCGTAACGTTGGGCGTTCCAACGCACAGCGGAAGTTCTTGTCGACTGTTGCATTTTCGGGCTGGGCACTTGCCATGTACTTTTACTTGCAACGAGTTCTGTCTACTTGCTGTTGTTGCGGCTGCTACAAGTTCAGATTGTCTAATTTTTATGCAATATGCATATTTATGTGTGTGTGTGTGTGTTTTTTCTGTGTGTGCAGTTATTGCAGTTGTTGGTTTTACATATTTACTTGGCAAACACTTGCGTAAACGCGGTATTTCCTATCGCTGACTGGCAGCTCTCTGCCAGCAGTCGCCCTACACTCAAGTTTTTGCGCACTTGGCCCAAAACTTTTTTCCCGGCTGCGGCCTTGGCTAAGTTCAGCCACTGACATTGTGACTTCCGTGCCCGGCCCGAAACGCTCCGCCCGACCCGAAACGCTACGCCCGACCCGGTCCATTTTTACAACGCTGTCCCCACAGTCAGCTCTGCCCCGGCAAGTCGCGATAAATGAACATGAAATTGAAATTTAATGTAGCGCAGCCGCACTTTGCCCCCACATCCACCATAATTGGCACGTGCAGCGTGTGGTGGGAAGGGGTGCTTCGCGTAACAGTAACGGGATCTGCAATACAATTTGGCACAATGCACTTTTGGTGCCTCTGGCACCGCGGCTCTGTACGACAATAGCCGCAAATTGCAAGAGCTTCTCTTGCATAAGAAATTTTTATATTTTCAGACACTTCACTTTTCCCAGAATCACAAGAAAAGAACAAATAAAAAAAAGAAACTGCGTTTTTGAATTATTTTAGTTTCACCACGACGTAAAGTGTGACCAGTTTTCGCGATCAGTAACATACCTTAAGCTCAATACTAAAAATACTGCAGTCTGCTGCGTAACAGCACTGAGATCTGTTGATGCTAACAGCGCTAGGATCTGCTACTGCTTAACAGCGGTAGGACTGCACTTGGAGCTGTTGCTACTTAACAGCACTGAGATCTGCTGCTGCTTAACAGCATTCAGAGCTGCAGCGTAACAGCGTTAGGATCTGCTGCTTAACAGTGGTAGGATTTGCATTTGGAGCTGTTGCTGCTTAACAGCAACGAGTTCTGTTGCCTTTTAACAGAAATGCGAACTGCTATTAAACAAAGCTTAAGCAATATCAGTAAATGTTAAGCAATTAGTTGAAAATTGAGGGTATAATAAATAAAAATCACAGTTAGTTAATTTTAACCAAGCCCTAAATTGTGCACTTTGTTTTATTTCCTAATTGCGTTTACATTCATTTCTCAAACAATTTTGAGTTGTCGCTGACTTAAGATTTGAGATATGGTTGTTGCATGTTTCGGCATCATTTGAACAATTCTGGAAAAATACACGCCTTTTTCGCACCTATCCCCTCCGTTTAAAGCCGATTTTCTCCTTTTTGACGTTGCCTTTTCCTTTTGGCCTTTCGCTTTGCCTGTTGTTTCCTTATGTTTGCGTGTTTGATACACTTTTTGTTCACATTTTGTTTCACTTTGGTTTACTGCCGTGCAAAGTCTACACGCACAGTTGTTGTATGTGTGCTACACGTGTGCGGTGTGTGTGTATGTGTGTTGATATCTATATATATGTAAGACTGTGTGTGTGTGGTGTTTACCTTTGAAAGTGAAAACACGCGCTGAGCTCCTCCTCCTGCTCATTTTCTTATTCTTAACAAGAAGTTCCCAACGCTACTACGTCACGGATTGCAAACTCTTATACGTTTTGCGCTCTTATACCACAACATGACATCGACTGTAGAGTTGCCAGTTGTCTTATCATTGGCCAAAACCATTGCATTTGCCGGCTCACACACATACACGCACACACACACACAGACACGCACACAGTTAGCTTTTTGCTTGTTAGGTTAACTTTGTGTTCAAACTGTAACAAGTCTTCCATTATTATGAACTTCTTTCCTATTAGCCCGACCAGTTCATTTATCTTTCCTTCAGTTGGCCTCAGCTGTGGAAGCATTAAAAATGCCTTCTCTAATTTGCAGTCAAACGAAATGAAATAAAACGCCAGTTACCAGCTGTCAGTTGAAGAAGAGAAAAACAAGAAAGGAATAGAATAAAACAAGACGAAAAACGCAGCACGCACACACAATGTACACACACACACACACAGCGCGTAGTGCTCGCTAATGAACCGCGAATGTGCACAACTTGCAGCCTCCACCGCCTACCCCTCTGCCTGCTGCTACAGTTCTCTGATACCTTCCGGCGCCTGCCCGCCAGTCAGGGGCGTTAATTAGCGGCTATCATATTTCTGTGCGACTGCAGCAAAACCTAAACCTGTTGAGGCGAACGGCAACTGCTGCAAGTGGGCGGTGGGCGGTGTTCGTTGGGTGCTGGTCAGCCAAGGCTGCACTCGTTTATTGGAATTTATTGCGCACCACGCTGTCCGTTCTGGCTTCTAGCTGCTCCTTCCCAAATCCTGGCACCGACATGCAATTGAAATGAGCGCACGCCAAACTGGCCAGGCATTTCCGTACCCATTCCGTATCCATACCACAATGCCATGCCTATTGCACATCCATGCCGTAACCATTTCGGGCTCGTGCCGTACTCCGTTCCGGACATGGCGGGTCAGTTGTGTTTGGGGCCTGTTGCCGTAGCGTTGCGTGCCATTTGGCCAAAAGCTGTCATTTTATTGTTAGCCAAATACAAATCAGAGTGTGCTAATTACAGTCAACAGCAGCACCCCATCAGGGAGGCGTGGCACATGGCATGCAACTCACAGTTGACACCTCAGTCCGCCCACCCCTTAAGAAAATGGGGCGTGCCGCTTCGCTGTGCCGCCGCTTAATTCACTTTGATTGCAGTGCAAAGAGTGAAATTAAAATTCAGCGCATGGTAAAAGCTTTGACACTTGCTACAGTTAGCACCAACCCCCCTCCCCCTTACACTCCCTGAGTATCCTGTTTCCCTGGCAAGTTGCTATCTTCATATACTTGTATCTATCTATCTATGTGTGTGTGTGTGTGTGTATCTTTGGCTATGTTTGTCCATTTGGCCGGCTTTCAGGGGCTTTTGTTAATTTTTGGCACGTTTCAAGTTGGCGGCACTTTTGCGCCTTTCGTTGCATTTATCTCTTCATTTGGATTTTTGGCAACAAGGTTTAGCATGTGTCAAACGACACAGGCAACATGATAAACGACTGCAGATACTATATAGACTCTATATAGATAAATAAATGTTGTGACTTAAGGGTCAATAGGAGTTTGAGCCAAATGTTTACAGCACGTTTCTGCTCGAATGTGCGCCAAAGGAAAGGCTTTAAGCAAATAAACTTGTTTGTCTTTCTCCGACTGCAGTTAAATGATTCGCCCCGAAATAATCTTCTCTATATATACATATATATTTAGGTTACATATATATATATATATATATATATATTCAAGCAACTACTGAGAATCAAGCCTACAGCTTAAGCTGAGTTCTCTGCAGTTGAAAGCGAAGCAGCAGAAATAAATTTATAG
Organism: Hirtodrosophila trivittata; assembly: GCA_035045065.1. Classification (NCBI taxonomy): domain Eukaryota; kingdom Metazoa; phylum Arthropoda; class Insecta; order Diptera; family Drosophilidae; genus Hirtodrosophila; species Hirtodrosophila trivittata. The sequence continues at coordinate 14,598,509 of JAWNNK010001311.1, read as the reverse complement.
ACAGACCTAAGCTGCTTATATACTTGTTTATATATATGTATATAATTCCAGGTACTTATGCTTGTTACCTGGGAAATCCTGGCTTAAATTCCATTTAAAATAATTTCCATTTCAATGCAAGTTCAACAAACTGCAATGCAGTTGGTTGTCATTAATTTAATGGCAGCAGGCAACACGATTTTTACAAGCCACTAACAGGCCTTTCAGCACACCAATTACACATGCAAAGCACCACATGAGCGCACACACACACACACACACACACACAGAGAGAGACAGATGTATAGTTGGAGATTGCTTTCGCGTGTCGAAAGGGACCAGCATGAACCTAAAACCGAACTGACCGTCCTGGGGCCCTGACCCAATATATCAAATGTCAGTTGAGCTTTGGCAGCATTTGAATTGTCCACGTCCAGTGTCCATGTCCATGTCCAGACATTGCTCACAGATGCAAGCGGCTCCGCCAGGACACATAAATTTTATCTGCAAGCGGCCCAAGCCAGGGCCGTGTGATTGTGATGAATGTGCGAGGAGCACAAGGCCAGAAACAGGCTAAGGGATATGGATATGGATATGGACATGGATATGGGCAGAAGCTTGAAAAAACGTAATGTGTGTGTGTGTGTGTGTGTGTGTGTGTGGCAAACAAATAGACGCAAAATCCCAAATTAATTTGCAGCGGCTGACCAATCCAGCCAGGTCAGAAGGTGTCTGCTCCCGATCCAAGAGCCAAGAACCAAGTACCAAGTGTTGCCAAGTGTTGGATTTCTTGGCAAAATCAGCAGGCCTAACTAATGGCATTGCATATATCAGAGCCTCAGATCGTGTGCTGTTGCTGTTGCTGTTGCTACTTTAAGCCAGGCCCAGTAAAATACCTTCATTATGCACGTAAACGTGGCCAAGCGAGAAACAACAACAAGAATAAGAACATTGTAACGAAATCATTTGATGTTTTTATGCCAAAGCATTTAATATCAATTTTCAGCTTAAACATGCAACAGACGCCAACGCTGGCAGCGCTGCCAGCGCCGCCGTAACATGAACCGGAAAGGCCAGCGCGCTTTAGGGGGCGTTGCCTGCTTTTGCTTTGTGGCTTCTCAACCGAATTGGCCACGTGGTGTGGCCTGAGTATCGCTTGCGGATTACATAAAGAGGACGCAGGAGCTCAAGTGTTGGCGTGTTCAGACTAATCGCTAGCTTTATAGCTACGTGTACAGTTATATTTATAGTTAATATATATACTATATACCTATACTATATATATATATAGAGTGTCGGCTCTTGACTCGCAGTTCGTGTGGCTAATCGCCAGCAGAAGAGAACAATGTCTGCTCCAATTGTTGCGGGCCATTTGCATTTTGGCTTTTTGTAGAAATTTCGCATTACTGCCACGCCCATTCTCCATCCTCCATCCTCTAGGTAGGGGCATGCAACATGCACCGATAATAGCTCACTTTGCATACAAATTGCAATAGCCACTATACACTATATATAGAGACTAAATATATGTAGACAATGGGCTGCGTCGCTTGATGTCAAAGTTGGTAATAAATTTGTAATAGATGCCACCTTCAGCGACAGCTATGAGCGTCCCGTTCGATCGCACGTGAGCTCTGGCAGTAGATGGAGCGAAAGATTGGGCAGAACTTTTGCTACTTTAATGTAAACCTCATTTTACAAGGCAATAAATAACGTCGCCTGCCCACGCAAGCCTGTGCCCAGGACCATGATTAACATGCGGCCGCAGCCCGAAAGGATTGTCCACGGTTAAAGCGATTTAACTTAAGGAGCAGGGCCACACTTCCGGCTCCAGCTGCTACCCTATATACATATATATATATATATATGTATGTATGTGTATCTGTATGTTTGTATTTATGCGAGCCTTCACATTGATTTTATTAAGGAAGGCGCCTGTGGCGTGGCGTCGCACTTAAGAAGCGAGCGCGGCCACAAAGGGAATTTCAATTTAACACCCAGACAGGCTCAGGCCCTGGCTTTGACCGGGATGGGCTATGATAAATTGTGGGCAAACGCAGGACAGGGCGCCGATACAAAGAGTTATGAACACGACTTGACCTCAATAGGCATTTATATATAAATCAAATGCTACGAATACGCAGCAAACCCCTTTTTTTTGCCTTGGGAGGAGGACAGGACAGAATGTTGGCGTGTTGTGTAAACGACTGTGACTCCTGGCCAAGGTCAATCCATTGAGATTTGTGCCATCCTGTTGCTTTGATCCAGTCCAGCTCCCTCCCTCCCCCGCCGAGTCCTAAATCTATCTATCTGTCTGTCTGCTTTTATTAACTTAGTCGTTCGGAGAGTTGCCCGATTTGATGAATCGAAGGCACAAGCAAATACACAAATACAAACACAAGCACAAATCTAAATTCGAATGTGAATGCGAATGCGAAGACGAATACAAATAAATAGAAATGCGATTCCTTTGTTTTTGTGCAAAGGCGACCAACCGCTTGTGTGATAAATGGGTTTCACGTGGCGCATGATAAATGTTAATTCGCCAACAAAGCCAAGCTGCTGCGAAGTGACTCAGTTAAGCATCTTCTCGCAGCGACTAAGGCATCACACCCAAATACAGTTTATAGTACACAGCATACACATATGGCCAACCACACTCCCGGCGAAAGCATATTGCAACCACATTGCACAACCATCAGAAACAATCAATGTAATTGCTCAATGCAGGGCCAAGCAACATGGCCAGAACCAGCAGCAGCCACTGCCAGACTTTTGTTGGTAATTTCAATCTAGTCTCAGCAGCAGTTCCCAGGAACAAGCGCGAAGGAGAGGCCAAAGCAAAAACTTAATGCTTCGATAGATCATAATAACGAGAGCATATAAATTACGGCTAACAAGAAGCTCGAGGCGAGACAGCGCGTAAAAACCTGCGCGCTACATAACACTTAACCACTGCTCATCCGTATACTCAAAACGGGAACATGAAAAAATAACGTATAACCACAAAAGCGAGACTCGAGCGTGATAAAACGAGACTGCAAATGGTCGGACACTGATGAGGGTGAGTGAGCTGCAAGGACTGCTAAATGGGTAACTTTAAGGGGTACGAATACTTTGAAAAGTATCGAGTACAATCGAGACAGGTATAGCACAACTTATGGCGAGTAGTGTGTGCCTGCATTGAAGAAGAGTGCGACGCATATAACATGGAGTTGATACCCTTATCTATAATGAGTACAATTTACTCTGAAAAGTATCGAATACAATCGCACAACTTATGGCGTGAGGCGTGCAGCACCTTCGAACCAAAGTGTGGCAGCTAAAGTGTAATGAGTAGATAAACTTATGTGTAAAGAGTACAATCTACTCTGAAGGGTATCGAGTAGTATCTATAATGGATACAGCTACAGCACAACCTATATCGAGGAACGTAAAGCTGCTTCAAAGCAAAGTAAAAGGTACAATGTATCTACTTATCCATAACGAGTACAACTTACTCTAAAAAGTATCGGGTATTACCTTTAATCGAAGGAAGTAACAGACTACTCTATGGTGAGTAGCGTGTACTTCGATCCAAGTGCAGTATAACAAGCTAATATACTTATTTATAACTTACTATGAAAAGTATCGAGTAATATATCTATAACCGAAGTAAGTAAAAGTACAAGCTCTGGTTTGTATAGTTATATTTAGCTCCTTCGAAGCAGATTGCGAGGAGTATTACAAGTAGATATAGCTGTGTGGAAGTATCGAGTATTATATGTATATGTAAAGTAGAAGAATAGAAGAAGTAGATATACTCAGAACCTATGGCAAGTAGCTTGTAATATCTCCATCGAATCAAAGTGCGATAAGTAAAATGCTGCGAGTAGGTAAACTTAGGAGTAGCAAGTACAGAAGACTTTGCAAGGTATCGAGTAATATTGCCAGACTTAAACCTTTGAATATCTTCAAGCAAAGCTAGTCATATGCTATATCTAAAATTCTAATTCATCTCTATATCTTATATGATCTACTATAACCCTGCGTTCAGCTTCCTTTGCTGCGAGTCAAGAGTAAAATGCATCAGCATTTATCATGAAAAAGAAGGTGGTTATAAATGAATGGACATGTGTGTAACGAGTACAAACTAATATTAATTAAAACGGGTAACATGAACAGGTTTATGTAATGGAAACAAGTACCAACTATAGTAATTATATTTTTACTCTTTAACTGCCTTTTGTTCTGAATTCAGTTGGCCACGTGGCAATTAGCTCGAGCTTCCATCTAAAAATTAGCTGGAATTTCCATTAAGAGTTAGCTGAAATTTTCATGATTAGCTTGAAATTAGCTGGAATTTTCATTGCGAATTAGCTAGAATTTTCATTTATGCATTAGAAGCTGCAAAATTTCAAAGCGAGTACAAAACATAAAGCATCGCGTGCAGACTTTAAGTAAAAGTGATTGAAATAAGTGAAGTCCCAGTAAGTATTATTATGGCCAGATCTGCTCAGTTGCCACTGGCTTGTGCAACCCTTTGTTAACTGAAGCCCGATAAGTACGGACTCAAACAATAGTGTGTACTATATGTCAAAATCTATCTAATGCTCGCAGCTGTAAGCAGCTTTTAGCCTGAAGTTTAATTTTCTCTTACTTTGATTTACGCAAACTAAAAAGCACTTCACTAAGCGCCAGCGTGCTGCAGCTGCCCCTGCTGCAGGACTCGTTGCATGCACCCTTATATACACAAAAGCACACACACACACATAGAGAGAGAGAGAGAGGAGGCAACTGTTGGCTTTTTATCTATTGCAATGATATTTACACAGGTTTCATTGAGTTACCGTTAAGAGGGTGGGCGAAGGGGAGGGGGTGGTGGGTTGCTCTGCTGGGAAATTTGGAAATTTGGTTTATAATTCAACTTTTTGGTACTTAGCCAAAATGAAAAAGCGTTGATTGCAAGCACTGTCCGAGTTGGCCCACACAGCTTTAAGTTCAATTGAAATCAGTCTCTGCCTCTCCCTCTCTCCTTCTGTGAGTGCACCTGCAGCAGTTGAAGCTGTGGCAAAAAGGTCACACATCGAGTGGCGGTCCCAAACCCAAAAGGATCGCTGGCAAATTGCACAGCTGCGGCCACGACTTGAGCTGACCATTTTATTTATTAAAATATTTATTTAAATGCATGCAGATGCTGTCGCAAATGTTTTCATGGCGCTGCCAGCAATGAAAACAAAAGCTGCCAAATGGAAATAATAAAACTGAAAAGTTGATGTTGTTTCTGCCACTCCTCCCACTCTTCATCTTATTGTTATTGTTGTCCTGTTGGGTGCTGCTAGCTGGTTGCTCCTGCTGCGCGGTCTGCATATAAAAATGTCTGACACATTGCAAAAAAACTAAAACAAAAAAAAACATATATAAGAAGAGCAGACAAATGGCAAGGCTAAGTCCAAATGAACACAGCACAACAACAACAGCAACAACAATAAAAAATACCAGCAAGCGTAGTGCCACGCCCCAGCACACTCAAACACACACACACACACACACAGAGACACACACATATGGCCATAAAAAGTCACTCAAGTGGTATTAAACGTACCGCCAAGTGCACCGGGCGAACACCCAGCGAGCATTGGGCTAACGGAGCAACGGAACGGAAACGGAAACCGAATGGAACCCTAGAGATGGCGCACACAAAAGGTTAAGACCTGCCTACACTTGTGGCTGAGCATTTGCTCCATTCTCCAGTCTCTATACACTACACCTTCACTCTATATCCTGCGTCCTTCATCCTACATTCGGCTCCAAGCACTCGCCACTCGCCACTCGACACTCGGCATTTGGCATGCGAGCATTAGGTCGCATTTCAACATTCTAACTAACTAACTGGGCAGCAGTTACAATAATAGAAAACACCAAGGAAAAATAAAAGAAGTGCACGAAAAAGCTCTAAGCCGAAGATTTAATACACTTTCTGAACTCATGAACCGAAGACGAAACTGAAATCTTTCCAACTTTCTCCAGGCACAAAGTAAACTTGAATTGGTTTCGAGCTGCTTTGTTGGACTAACTTATTGTCCAGCAGATTCTCCAGATTATTCAGATAATAGCTCTTTATAGTATCCAACATATCACAGCTATTATAGTCAACCGATCTGTACCTTAAAGTCTGCTCTGAATATATGAAATGATGAAATCTTTTAAAAGTTTCTCCAAGCAGAAAATAAACTTGAATTGGTTACGAGCTGTTTTGTTCGACCAACTTATTGTCCAGCAGATTCTCCAGATGATAGCTCTATATAGTATCCAACATATCACTGCTGCTATAGTCAACCGATCTGTACCTTAAAGTCTGCTCTGAATATATTAGATAGTCTAAACTCATATCTATGAATTAAAAGTTTTTAGTCAATTTTTTCTCGATAAGCTGCGAAAATTATATCATAACTCTAAGAATTGCTATAGATACCAACTTTTTCTATATAAAGGTATATAATCCCTATGCATATCAGTATATAAATATATATATATATAGATATATCCATATCTATCTAGTCTAATCTTTATCAAAGATCGCATAAAGCTACTCAGAAGAGATTGCAGCAGCTGCATGAAATGGGCCTAAGACAGAATTTGTATAGAAACAAAAGTTGTTCAGTTAAGTTGTATATGATTATAGGATATATATGATGAGAAAACCAATGAACTCTCTTTGTAGTGTATAGAAAGTAGAGGTTGTAGTAGCAAATCCAGGTCAGGTCCAGTTTGATCGGTTTGGAATTGACTTTTTCTCTTTTGGTTGGAGCGTTATTTTTGATTGAAACCGAGTGGGGTTTACCTTTTTCGGGTGTGCGTGTGTGTGTGTGTGTGCAGCTGAGCTTGTTTATTTGAAGTGTGCGGCTGTCGAAAGCATTAAGCATTTTTTACACTTAACTGCCGAAACGGGAACAGAAAACAAAAAAAGGTGTCCAGCTGTTGCTTCTGCTGCTTGAAGCGAACTTTAAAGTCTGCCAGGCGCAATATTTTATTGTGCAGTAAATGGAAAAAAAGTGAAAGGCAAGGAAAAACCCAAAAAGGGGCAAAACTGGGCTAAAACTGGACGCTGCATGAAAGTAATAAGCCAAAAAGGGTTTCCCATTTTGTGGCACAAGCAGCTGGGGACAAGCCGAGGAAACGCTTAGAAGAATTAAAAACCAAAAACGAGACAAAAGAGTTGAAGTAAAATTTTGGAGGCAGTTGCACACTAATTGTGGCACTCTCACCTGCTTGTTGCAAGCGAAAACTCTCAGAAAAGTTGTGAAAAACGTGAATGAAAAAGAAGAAAACTCTCACGTGCTGCGCGCACACTTTAACAACTTTTCAACTTTTCATTTAAAGCGCACTGGGGAAACTCCGTAGGGGTATGCAGGATGCACATAAAGTTTTAGCAGCTCATAAAACGCTCAGAAAAACAAGCGCTGCAAAATCGAACGCACATCAAAGCTGCACCAGAGGAGGCTACAGCTCCGTTGCGGCTTTTGAGGCTGGGGCCTTGGGGCTGCGGCTGAGATTGGGGCTGGAGTTGGGGCGGCTGGAGACTCGGACTTGGAGTCGGACTGTGCCGCTTGGTATTGGATTGAATTGGTGCGTTTATTGAAAGCGCAAACAAGCTGGAGTTTTATTAGTATATGTGTGTGTGTGTGTGTGTGTGTGTGTGTGTGTGTGGTTGTGTGTGTGTGTTGCAAGTGCAAACAAATAAAAATTGAGAACGCAAAGCGATGAAAATCAAAAGTTACGGCTCTTTGACGGCGGCTGTAAAAAGATTAAACTTTCCAGCATTCAGATTGTGCCACGGGGAGTGTATATACATGCCACAGGGTGTGGCAAGGTGTGTGGGGCAAGTTTTCTCACAATGTTTTATAATTTTTTATCACTTTGGAATTTAGCCGGCAAATTGCTTGGCCATAAAACAACAACAGTTTCTTTGCTTCTTTATTGTTGTTGGCATTGCTAATGTGGCGCGTGCTCCAATTAAATGGGACACGCCCCCGCGACCGCCCCGCCCCTTAACCACCATATAGTAGTTAATTTAAATGAAATTCACAGCGTCGCACGTGATACATGCAAATCATCCGAATAAAAATTACAACTCATAAACGTATCGAATCGTGCTGGAAATGAAACGATAAAAAGAAACTTTAGTTTATGGACAGAGGGGGAGGCGGGAGGAATTGTGGTTGATTTACCACGCCCACAGCTCGCATGTGCAGCCCATAAAAAAAAACAAAAAGAGCGACGGCACTTTGGCAAATTGTGCGCTTTCATTTTTGCACAAGTTTTCCGACGAGCTTCTGCTCGCATAATGTGAAAAGTTGATTAAAATGTTGCATTTCATGTGCTTCGAACCGTTATCCACCCCGGCCACACCCACCACCCACCACCCACACCCACCGCCCACTTGACGTGCTAATTGAAAGGCGTTGCCGATGCGTGACATGCAAAATGCTCGCATTTGATTCAATTAGATAAGCAAATGTGCAGCAGTGCCACATGTGGCAACTACTCGTGCTATATGGGAGCTAAGCTGGAGCTGGAGGTTGGGGGCGTGGCTGTCGTTTGTCCTGTAATTTGTGGGCCTTAACTTCAGCCAATCAAAGGTTAATTGCGACTGCTGCAAATCAACGAACTTTATTACATAATCAAGCGCCAATGCCTCGAGCCTCGAGCAGAGGCTCAACAGAAGCAAGTCATAAACTTCTTCGGCAAACGCAGCACTCAGCACACTTAACACACACACACACACACCCACGCACACACACACCCCCGCACAGTGTTGTGTTTGACACCCTCACATGCATTTTAATCACATAAAACTCACTTACACACACACACAATTCGGGTGTGAGTCGTCGCTTCCCGCTACCCTCTTAGAGGGTATTACAACTAGAACATAAAAGTTGAAAATTTCAAAGTTTTCTGCCAGATATGAAAATCATTTGTATTCACTGGGTGAAAACTTTATATGTAATTTCACTTTTCTTTTTTCTCTTCTTCTCTGGAAGTAGTTTAAGTATGTTTCCTGCTTCCTATATTTTGATATTTCCACAGTTTGTCTTTGTTTTACGACTGGGTTAGTCGGCTATGCCAAACTTCTTAGCTTCCGACCATAAAAGTGTCTGCTTACCTACAGTAGAGCTTCATAGGAGACCGCTAAAAGGCAGCTTTAGACTAGGAAGGGATCTTTTTAAGACTTGCTTACTTACAGTAGAGCTGCAAGATAGGAAAAGGGTCTCTCTTAGGCAGCTTTTATAGGAGAAACGATCCTCTTCAGGCAGCCTTTGACTCACCAAAGATCTTCTTCAGGCTTTATAACTTAGAGTAGAGCTGCAGGAGAGTCCACTAGAGGGCAGCCTTTGACTGGAATAGATTCTTCTCAAGGCTTTCTTACTTATAGTAGAGCTGCAAGATAGGAAAAGGGTCTGTCAGGCAGCTTTTGACTGGGAGATGATCCTGTTAAGGCTTTCTTATTTAAAGTAAAGCTAGTAAAAGGTTCTTTCAGGCAGCTTTTGACTCACAAAGGAGCTTCTTAAGGCTTTCTTACTTAGAGTAGAGCTTCAGGAGAGACCGCTAGAAGGTAGCTTTTGACTGGGAGAGAAGCTTTTTAAGGCTATCTTTCTTATTCAAGTACAGCTGCAAGATAGGAAAACGTTCTTTCAGGCAGCCTTTGACTGGGATAGATTATTCTCAAGGCTTTCTTAGTCAAAGTAGAGCTAGGAAAAGACTCTTTCAGGCAGCCTTTAACTCACAAAGGATCTTCTTAAGGCTTTCTTTCATACAGTTGAGGTTCAGGAGAGTCCACCTTGGAATTAGAAAGGTTCTTTTCAAGGCTTTCTTTCTTATTGAAGTACAGCTTCAAGACAGGAAAAGAGTCTCTCAGGCAGATTCTGACTCACAAAGGAGCTTCTCAAGCTTTCGTTCCCCTAAAGTACTGGAAAATCTCTCAATATCCGTTAACAACCCTCTAAGAGTATCAAATATTCGCTTAGCTTATAAAACAATGTACATTACTGAAGAATTTTTTGTACATGCTGCGGTGCTGCGTCGTGTTACATGGCGTATGCGCAACATTTGCTGGCAAACAAATTTATGCGATTACACATAAATCTACAGCTGCTTTCAGCTGCTTGTTGCCTGTTTCTTGTTGCTGCGTCCCGTTAAATGTTCGCACACATGTGCTAAGCCATATAGTTTATGCCGAACGGACCAAAAACTTTCATTTTGCAAACCCAAAACAAAACAGAAAAAAAGGAACGTCTTAATTTAATAAAGTGGCAGCAGGCGGCAAAAATTTGCACTCAGTGGAAAATTTGTCGGAGCCAAATAAATCTCAATTAAGCCAACTGACTGTGTTGAATCCATTATGTGGCCCAAATGTTGTTGTTTTTTTCACTCAAACTCTGACGAGTTTTCGCTTTTAGTTTATTTTTATATATTTCTTGTTTTTTCTTTTCGTACTAACAAAATTTTTCGATTTTTTTGATTTTGTAGATGAGTTTTTTACATAAAAGTTGACATTAAATTGTTTTTTTGGCACTCCATTGTACAGAGAGAGAGAGAGAGAAAGTCTTAGAGAAACTCAACGAAATTAAAGAATATTTCTTAAGTAAAAAAGTGTTTTTAAAATTCATGAATTTATATCCAAGTAATGCACTAGGTTGCTCTTTGGCGGCACGGCTAAAAGACTTGAACACGGTGATTCTCGCGATCGCAGACCAAAATGTTGCCATTCGACATGATGGCCACGCCCTCGAGTCCTTTGAACTCCGAGTCACCGGAGCCCCAGGAGCCGAAGGTCTTCAGGAAACTGCCGTCCGGATTGAAGATTTGTATGCGATTGTTGCCCGAATCTGCCACAAATATATAGCCCTGATCATCCACGGCCACGCCCCTAAAAGGATTAAAGCCAAATTTGTCGTTGAGCCCGAAAAGTCAATTAAGAGCTGTAATTCAATTATTCACCGTGGAAACTTGAATTGGCCATCGTCTGAGCCCTCTCCGCCCACGGTTGACAGCACTTTGCCGTTTACATCGAATATCTGTGAAATGGAAAATAGGTGTGCGAACGAGTGTGTGTGTGTGCGAGTGTGTGTGTGTGAGCATATTTTAATTAAAGAAAAAAAAAGGTTCAACCGAAAGCTCACCTGAATTCTGTGGTTATTCGAATCGGAAACAATAACACGATTCGTATTCGATACGGCTATATAATGCGGATGCTCAAGCTGACCCTCGCCACGGCCGCAGGAACCGAATTTACCAACGAAGGAACCATCGGATTGGAAAACCTGACCAGAAGTGGGGGAACGTATTTTTTTGTTTTAATTGAAATCGACATAAGGAAGACACTCGCCCGCCTTCTGCCCTGCCAAACTGTCAGTCAGAGCCGGAGCTGGAGCCTGAGCCGGAGCCGGAGTCTATCAGTGTACATGAATATATTGCAGTTAAGCGCATGAAAATTGCCTTCACCCTGATTGTGGGCGTGGCTGGTGGCTGGTTAAGGCCAAAGCCGAACGCAGCCTTCCACCTGACGTAGCTCAAGTGTGACAAATTGGGCAAGACTCGGGCTGCGGCTCTGCCTGTGGTTCTGGCATTGGATTGGACTTGGCTCTGGCTCTGGCTCTGGCTCTGGGTCTGATGATTATAAATATTTGCATGGAAATGGCGAAGCAGCAGTTGTTACCTGCACTCTGTGGTTCTCCTTATCGCAAACGTAAATGAAGCCGAGTGCATCGGTTGTTACGCCCCAAGGATAATTGAATTTGCCATCTGCGGTGCCCTGCGAACCGAAGGCTCGCAGGAAGCGTCCTTGTGGGTCGAGCACTTGTATGCGATGATTGTATCTGCAATATATAGTAGTAGACGGTTAAAAGGCAGTTCCAATTCTATATAAAAAGGCTCCTTTTAAAGGACATATAGAACTTGTTCTCTGACTGTAATCGCATCTTATGAAACTTTAAGTTGAGTTGAGTTTTTGTTCGCAATGTGAAACTCTTCTCCTGCGCTGTCATTAATTACAAAATGGGTGTGGAAAACTCATTACCACGCTGGAACTTTGGGCGTGGGCATGTTAAAGAGGGAATGGTCGTTGGGCCTAGGGCTTAGGTTAAGCCGCTTAACGTGCAAAATCAAAGTTGAGACACACAATGAGGCTGGCCGAGCACAACGCGCTGCTGCTTAACGAGATTTTTCGACAGACAATGACAGTCCCGGACACGGATGAGGCACGAAGATTGGGTGCAAGCCAGACTGGAGGCAGGAAAAAAAGGTTACATGAAGCTTAAAGCCAAAGAGCTGGAGCTGGAGCTGGAGCTGGTAGCCACAACGCACATGTTTCTCATTAACACGGCTATTATGCGCTTAGCCGTGCCAATTACCAGGATCGGAATCGGTATTAGGAGGAGCAACAGTGGCTGGAGACACAGCTAAGACCGTGAATTAATCATGGACTATTGTCTGGAGTTAATTAAAATGCAGCCAGGGCTGGTACTCACCTATCGGCTATGATGTACTGGCCAATGCGATTGACCGCGACGCCGGCAAGACAATCGAATTCTCCCTCGCCGTTGCCGTACTCGCCGAACTCCTTGACAAAGATGCCGTTGGAGTCGAAGACCTGGACGCGATGATTGCTGGAATCGGCGACGACGATGCTATTGTCCGGGCCGACGGCTAGGCCGCGCGGCCACGTAAAGGATCCGGGCTCGCTCCCCCGGCCCCCCAACTGAAACAGCTGCTGGCGCTTGCGCAGGTAAACCTGTTTAGGGATAGTACCTGCCACTCCGGTTATACCGGCTGCTGCTGCTGCTACCGTAGGGGACGTAGGGGAGCCTAGCCCGTTTTTTGACCCGTCATCGTCGGAGGAGGCCAACTCGTTGGCCTGCCGCAGGGGCAGACCCAGGCTCAGCCGCCGCGACACATCGCTGGCCGTGCTCCGGCTGCCAGCAGCGCCGTGCGCATGCGATGACGCCCCCGTCGAGCTGGAGGCGTGGCTATCGCGTGCGCTGCCAACGCTGCTGCTGCTCGGCGCATCCTTTGAGCTCTTGTTGCCATACTTGTTCTTCAGATAGCGTGCCCACGAGCTCAGCGCCTCCCCATCCTTCGCGTCCGCCGAGCTGCTGGCCACGCCACTGCGCGACGATCCTGCGCTGCGATCCACGACGGGCGAGTTGTCCCGCGACTTCAGCGCATGCGAGGAGCGACTGCGGGACAGATCGCTGCTGCCATAGCCGCTATATCTGCAAGACATAGGCTGAATATTAGCTGAGGGTCACCTGGACGAGGGCTGCACCAAGAGTTTCGCAAAGCTCGAAGAATCAGTGAAATGTCCAGAGTTCAGCTGGGATCGAGGCTCCAAGCTGACTGTTAAACGGATCACAAAAACTTCTTCCTATGGCGAAACTGCTCGATCAGCCCTCGCTGGCGGTGTGGAGTTGTTTTGGTGGTGTTTCGGAGCTGGTTCTAATGGATGTTCTGCTGATTTTGTGCTGTTTTTGATGAGTGAAACTACTTTGACTGAAATGGAACTGCATGATGATGCATGAAACTGCATGAGACTGCATGAGACTGCATGAGATTTGTACAGAGTTGGTAAACTATATTGAGAGACAGATTGGAGGAACTATACATAAAAGTTTTTCCTGTTAATTTCGGTTAATTTTGGGTGTCGTCATAAAAACGCGACAAAAAAGTGAAAGAAAAAAAAAGTAAATAAAAATGGAAATAAAAACTCAAAAACGAAATTAAAGAAAATTTTAATTAAAATTTTGAATTAGTGTGTGTGTGTGTGTGTGTGTGGTTGTGTGTTGAGTGCAACATAAACGAGAACGAAACGTAGACAAGAAAATATAAATAAAAAAGGTACGCAGCACGCAGAGAAAGTCATAAAAAAAGAGAAAAAATTATAAAACTCATAAAATAAAAATCACTCTTGACTTGTGGGTGGTCTGCGGGGGGCGGTGTTGGTGGTCAAGAGGGGTACAGCACACGCACAATGAAAGCGCCCGGATACGTCTAAGAATATATATATATATAGATATATGTACAACCGATTGCGTCCTATATACAACTGAGATTTGATTTGTGCTCTACGGGATTGGTTTCTGTTTTTTTGTTTTTTGGTATCTTTTTTGGTATTTTGTTTGGTATTTTGTTTGGTATATTTTTGGTTTACTGGTTACTCTGCGCACCTTGAGGCCAAGTAAGCGGATGGCGAGACTGTTGTCGGTGACACGGGCTCGTCCAGATCATCGTCGTCGTTCCCAAACTGATGGGAGGAGCGGCTGCGCGCGAGGCGGGTGCGCCGCTCCTTCATGGCCAGATAACGGGAGCGTCCCGTGCCGTAGCGGCTGTCCGAATCTTCCCCGGTGCCGGTGCCATTGGCATCCTCATCAAAGGAGGCGGTGGGCGTGGATAGCGAGGGTTGCGCTACAATCGCGCTGCTCTTGCTCTTGTTTAGAAAGCGGCTTGTGTAGCTAGAAAAATGTTGATTCGTTTTTTCTAATTTTCTTTTTTTTCTACATTTTTTTTGTTCTTTTTGTTTGCGTTTTGTTGTTGCTTTTGTTGTATTTGCATTTGATGTTGTTGCCTTGCCTTTGCCTTTGCCCTTGCTGTGCTGTCTGTGTGTGTGTGTGTGGGTGTGTGTGTGTGTGTGTTCTGTTTGCCTCGCACCTGGCTCAAAACTTTGTTATCCCCAGCGCATTTTGGCAAATCCGCGACCGCTTAATGAACTAACTTTTAACTAGCTTAAGTCTGTGTAACGAGTTTGAGTTCGATTTGAAGTTGAAGTTAAAGTTAAACTTAAAGTTGAAGTATGGGTCTAGGTAAGTCTTTGTGTGTGTGTGTGTGTATACCTGGTCTCCGCTCAAATTATTTGGCAACCAAATTCAATTAAAATACAAACGAAAAAATTACCAACAAGGCGCTCGCAAAAGTTTCTAATTAAATTCACAGTTCACATTAACGGAAAAGGTTAAACAAAGTACGACGAAGTTAAAGGTAAGTTAAAGGGAAATTATGTAGCCAATTGGCAGGATAATAGGGTACAGGATACACAAAGAGCGTTCGCTGTGGCAAAGCAACATAAATTAACAGCAACTACAACTACAACAAAAAGGCTTAGACAAAAACACAAGTACTGAAAGAGACACAAAAAGCACATTAATCGTATATTATAGAGTTAGTATTAAAGCAGCTTAAGGCCTTAGCACGCTGTGGCCATTGCCTGCACACATCCTTGTTGGCAGCGCACAAATGTAGGCAATAGTTTTTTTTTTTTTAACTTTCGTTTGGCATCGATTGCAGTTCGAGTGTAAACAATGAAATGAATACGATTCGTGAGTCGTGATTCGTGAGTCGTGTGCTGTGAGTCGTGATTCCTGCGGCATGTTTGAGTTGGTTAATTGCTTTGCTCTTGTTTACAAGCTGCAGCTGCACTCAATAAAATCCACTGAATGCTATAAAAAAGCTGCGTAGCTCAGTTCCGCACAAAAGAAAAACAAAAAGGATCACATATATATATATATATATATGTTATATATATATCAATTGTTTGTCAACTGAAAACGTAGCATAACAATGGTTAAAATGACTTCCATCATATTCAAACAATGGCTGGCCAATGACTGTGTGATAACAGCTGCCAATTACGAGCTGGTCGCTGCGGCAGTTGCCACACTTCGTGGCATAAACTTTTAATTACATTACGCAAGATTTGCTCCCCAGTCAATATATATACTCCATATATATAAACTGGCCAAAGCATTCAATATTATTGTCAATAAAGTAAATTAAAGAAGGCACGAGCAGACAGACAATGACAAGCGGGTTGCTCGTTCAAAAACCTTTTGACCAAATACGAAAGGTCATTGAAAAGCTGCTGCTGCTGCTGCTTCTTCAGCTGTGAATTGAATTAAAGTTGCCTTTCAGCCACTGAGTGGCTTCTGTAGAACCTCAACCTCAACTTACTCCAACTTCTAGTTTCCCTCCATCAGCTTAAGCTCCTTGACGTCAGCTTGCAAGGATGTCTAAATGTACGTCTGACATTCAACTGCTGCTGCTGCTGCTATTATTATGTACCAGTTTGTGGTATGGAAATCAAATGCTCTGAACTGTAGAGCACTTGCCTCAAAATGTCAGTAGAGAGTTGCATACTTCACTGCCAGCAAGGATAATCCAGGATATGTGCAAGTTCTTTTGCATTCCTATTGATTTCTCTATTCTATAAGTTCAACTTTACTTTTAATTTCATATTTTTTAGTTAATTTTCAATGCCAGCAAGGATACTCCAGGATATAAGCAAATTCTATTGAATAGCTTGGTTTCTCATATATATTCAGGATATTCAGGATATATATTTAAGAAATTTTATACTGGTTTGAGTATTCCCTATCGATTTTTGTATTCTATAAAACTTTTCATATAGTTCATTTCATATTTTCTAACTAATTTTGGATAGGCGCAAGGATAATCCAGGATATTCCTCTGAATAATTTGGATTCTTATATATATTCAGGATATTCAGGATATATATTCAAATAATTTTATATTGCTTTGAGTATTCCCTATCGATTTTTTTATTCTATAAAACTTTTCATATAGTTTATTTCATATTTTCTAACTAATTTTGGATATGCGCAAGGATAAGGCAGGATATTCCTCTGAATAACTTGGTTTCTTATATATATTATGGTTATGCTATATTTCCTTGACTAAACCCCATCGATTTCCTGTTCTATAAGTTTACTTTTCATATAATTAACTTCATATTTTCCAGATAATTTTCTGCCTAATTCCACTTGCTTTGTGGCAGAATGCACTTGCCGCTTGCCACTTGCCACTTGCTGGCGACAAGTGATAGGCAACCGAGTTGCGAGTTTAGTTTGTTAACTGAACAATGGGACGACTGACTGAAGTATGGTGTATATATACATATATATTACAATGAAGTTATGCAATTATGACTGACTGAAGAGAGAGGGAGAGAGAGAATAATAAGGCAAAGTTATGAACAAAGTTGCACATTTAATGGCACAACAAATGGGAAAGTGGGAAAAACATTCTTGGGGTTTTATAACTGCATCTATTATTCAGTTTGACGTAAAAACATCCGCTTGTCACTTTCGGTAGTACGCCCGGTGGGGTCTACTTATGTACGGTATGCTAAGGGGCAGTGGGCTGCAAAGACGAATACACAGATTCAGTTGTAGATACAAGATACAAGATAGATTTGCAACGAGAACAAGAGATACATATGCAGTGGGGAGTGGGTTGTGGGGTGGGGTAATAGGGTTGTTTACCTAGAGCTGGCTGTGGTTGAAGGCGCTGCTGGCGACATTTATGCAAAGGTTATGAACTTGACAATTAGACGCCACACGAGGCGTATGAGCAATAAAATGGCCACCGCGATGTTAAAGCCAATGTCACGCAGTAGTACAAAGCTGCAGCACAAAAAGAGAGATTCACAGATACGTAAACGCACACATACAATACAATACACACACACACACACACACATACAATACATATACGTTATAATAAGCTCAACTGCAACGGCACATTGAACATTGAATAGGAATCAATTAAATGCACAATGAATATCAATTAAATCCGAATTTGTTTTGACAATACAATTTTCACTGACTAAATTAAGCTGTTTATGTGTCTCTCTGTGTGTGTGTGTGTGTGTTTAAGTGAGATTGAGTGCTCATGTGTTTGTGTTTGTTTGGCGACTAATTAAAAATTTAAATTAATCGCTGACACTTTATTGTTCTGCACAAACTGTAATTTGATTAATGAAAGAAAAAACGAGAACCCAAAAATAAAACCATAATTAAGCAGTTATTCTCGGTGTACCGAAGATTAATTACCCTGCCAGATATAACTGTTATAATTACACTATATTAATCTATATCTCTCTTACAGGCAAAAGTGTGGTTAAAAACGACAAAAAGGAAAATGTAAATGTAAATTTTTAAGCGCAAACCAAACTTCTATTGGCAGTTCTGTGTAACTCAGAGATAGACTGATTTGACAGCTCATGATATACTATATATCTGTATAAAGCATAGACAATTGGGAAGATAAAAGATACAGCTTAATTATGGACTGAAAGTTGGGTGTAAGAACCTCTTGAAGTCAGCGCTTCAGTTTGAGTTGTGCAAAGTTTTGCTCGACTGATGCTTCCTTCAACAGAACTTGTATGATAGATTTATCCAATTGGAATATAAGAAAGTACTGTTATATAGCTTAAGAGGTGTAATTCATATCTGACTAAAGTATGCCAGCTTTAGTCAAGCCTTCAGCTCTGATATGAGCCGCTTCTCTGGCAACTTTTATCTACAGAAATTCATAGGAAAGAATAAAGTTATGAACGCAAACAGACAGACGAGGCATATAGTATGCTATATATATCTTATATATATATATATATCTTATATATATATATATATCTTATATATATATATATATATATATATATACCTCTTTACATATAGATACCCTACGGTAGGGTATAGAAAGCAGAATCATATATGATAAACTTGATTTACTTTTGCGTGCCGATATGTCAATGTTTGTTTTAAGAGCGCGATACAAACGTGTGTGGGTGTCTTTGCATGTGTGTGTATATGTATGTGTGTAAGTATGTGTGTGCTTTGTATTTGTAGTATTATCGTAAAGCTAAAATCAATAGCAAAAGTTACTCTCATTAATCGCAATCAAGGCCCATGCGTCGTTAAGTAAACAAATTAAAATAAAATTCTTTATTTTTCTTTTTTCTGGCTGGAAATTCGGATGGAAATACCTGCTGCTGCCGCTGCCGGAGCCATAGCGATCCTCGCTCTCGGAGAGATGGTGAGGAGCGGGCACGGGGCGTACGCGCGTTGAGCTGCTGCTGCCGTAGCCACTGCTGGTCGAGCTGGGCGTGGCATAGCTGCTGCGGGAGGTGGCCGCGGTGTCGTCTCGGGAGGCGCGTCTCGCCTCGAGGCGATCGCGATAGGAGCTGCCGGCTGAGCTGGTGGCTGCGGTTGTGGAGCTGGAGGCACTGCTGGGCGTCGATTTGGTGGCACTGCTGCTGCTCGCCGCACTCGTCTTGGGCTTGCTCTCCGCCTCCGACTCCGACTCGGACTCCGAGCTGGTCTCCTCCTCGGTGCTCGAATCCGAGTCCGCCTTCTTCTTATCCGCCGCCCCATTCGAGGTGCTCGGATTGCTGTGCTGCGGCAGAAAGCGGCTCACGAAGGGCTTCTTCTCCGGCGTGGCTGGTGTCGCTGCCGTCGAGGTCTCCCTGGCCGTCGAGTACCTTGCCGCACTGGGCGCCTTCTGCTGGGCGCTGTTGCCGCTGCTGGTGGCAGCTGCCGCTGCTGCGGCTGCCGCAGAGCTGGCTGAGCTCTCGGTGGAGGCGCTGCTGTCGCTGCTGCCGGAGCGCTGTGTCTTCTTCACAGCGGTCACCTGGGCGGACACTGCCGGTTTGGACTGTTGGGTAGGAGTGGGAGTTGCATCAGAGTCTGTGGCGCTGTCAGCCTGTTAGTTGTTGTTGATTTTTGTTGGTTTTTTTTTTGTTGCAAGCGAGCAAACGAAACGAAATGCAAGTTGAGAGAGAACGAATATCGATATGCAGATGGTTGATGCGCAGGCAGAGGCGTTGGGGGTGAGGGTGAGGCTGAGGGGGGGAATGTCAAACTCAGGCACAGACAACAATCATGACGCAGACCACAAGCGCTTCGCTTAGTTTCTATTTCATCAGTTTTTGTTTTCATGCGTTAAGTTGATTGCGAGGGCTGCTCGAAAGAGTTGTGAAACATAAAGAGATCTGCTCAAGTATTATGAAGCTTAAGGCATTAAATCGTTTATGCTAAAAATAAACGAGTGAAACTCAAAATGTTTTCATAAATTGTTGCGTTATTTCCGAAAGCCATGGAACAACCTTTTTTTTTGGGTGTTGTGGGTGCACATTCAAAAATGTCAAAAAAATATGTGATAACAAAACAAGACAAATATGCAGCGAGTGCGCATATGTCAAACACACACACACACACACGCACACACACACAGCAATACACACAAAGAGATATCTGTAAATGAAAACGTTGTTAAACTGACGGAAGCAGCAGCGCTGACAGTCATGATTGAAATGTTTCCATAGAATTGCTGCCTGTGCGTGTGTGCGTGTGTGTGTGTGTGTGTGTGTGTGAGGTGTAACAATGTAGGTGCTGAAGGAGGGTTGCTTTTTGGTATAGAGACGCGCACAACGTAAATATTTACAGCGAACATCAGAAATTTGTGACAATAAAACTATAAAAATAAATGTGAAATAACAATAAAAAATGAGAAATGAGAAGTGAATGGAAAATGGGAAATGGAAAATGGGCGTGTATTTAGCTCTTGCGGATATTGGCCAGAATCGCATACAAGTATTTGGTTAGGTTCAAGCAAATTAACATCACTACCACATCGTTTGTCCACTTGCAACAACAAAAAATAAAATAAAATAAAATAAAATGTGGAAAATAGAAAATGAGAGAGGAAAAATAGAGAAAATTACTCGAGTTCTTTGTACGACTTTCTTTTTATTTGTTCTCTAACTAAGCATTAAACGACAAGGTAATCGATGTTAAATTACTATTCAAAAAATGAAAACAAAATTTGTACAAATTTCAGAATTTCTGATGTCCTGTTGCCTTGGGTCGAAGCTTTTCGCCTGGGAAAGTGTATTCGGACTTCGGCTATGCCGAGTCCATAAAGCACATTAGTCGATTAGAAGAAGATATATAATTGATTCTGTTTCCCTTTGTTTTCGCTTGCATGAGAAAAGGTTGGACCCAAAACAGCATTAGAATGAGAGGCGCTCACAAGACAAATGAATGAAACTTAAGGTAGACATTAAAAACAAAACAATTCGTTTGGTATTTTTTGTTAGGAAGGTGGAAGAGAGATAAACAATAGGTAAACGGGTGAACAGGTGAATCGGGTAACAGGTAAATATGTAGTTAACGGTTAACAGTAGGTAAGTTTTTCGCTTCTGGCACAGACTTACGCGGCGGAAGGGAAGTGTGAACAGTAAACACAAATAAAGAAGATTTTTGACACAAAACAACATGGCGTATACGTAATATTTAACAACTGAATACTGTGCAGCCGCTCTGTGACAGTTGGCAGCTGTTCGACTCTCCTACTCCTCGGCCTGATCGTCATCCGTCTCATACTCATCCTCATCCTCATCCTCATCCTCATCTTCTTCTACCTCCTCTTCAGACTGAGCTGCTGCCTGCACTGGGACGCCTACAACTTTCTCTCGCTCCGCCTCACTATCCGTTTCCTCTTCTGTGTACTCCTCCTCATCTTCAGCCACTGCTACTGCCTGTTCACTGATCACGCTCCTATGCTCTTGCGGCTTGTCCGCCAGCTCAGTCTCTGGCGGCGCCGCCTCCTCCTCCTCCTCACTCTCGCTGGCTGTCACCTCCACGTACTCATACTCGGAGGAGGAATCATCAGCTGGCTGCTCCACCTGTTCCACTGGCTCTGGCTCACTCTCGCTCTCAGTCTCACTCTCAGTCTCGCTGCTGCCACTGTCACTGGCCACGCCCTCTTCTTCATTTGTCTCATTCACACTTACCTCGGCTCGCGCTGTCGTCGTCGCTGTACGCACTGGAGATGCCGCTGCCTGGTTGGAGCTGCTGTCGCTCTCCTCGCTGCCGCCCAGTCCGCCGCGCTTCAGCGCCGTCACGCGCTCCGTGTTGGGACGCTGCTCGCTGCTCGACTCGCCGCTGGCTGCCGCGGATGTCGCTGCTCCTGTCGTGGCGGCTGTCTTGCGCTTCTGACGCGCCAGCTCATCCTCGTCGGCGGCCGCGGCTGCCTGCTGGTTCTTCTGCTGCTGGCGCTGCATGGCTGCCTTTTGGGCCTGGATGGCTGCCTGGACGGCAGCCTGAGCGGCGACTGCTGCATCCGACTTCTTCTCCTTCTTCTCCTTGCCAATGTCCGCCAAACGCTGCACCACACGGGAGCAGTCGCTGAGGCGTATGATGCCACTCAGCTGGCCGCGGGAGACATCCTCGCTGTCCAGCACACGATCCTTGCGCTTGTCGATCTCCTGCTGCCGCTGCTGCTGCTGCTGCTCGCTGTCGGAGTCCTCGTTCTGGTGGGAGCGCACGAAGCGCGAACGGAAACGCGACGATTTGCCGGCACGGCTCGGCGCCTCGTTCTCGTACTCGTTGTCGTAGTCGTACTCGGAGCGTCCATAGCGATTGTCGCCATAGCGATCGCTGTTGTTGGTGGCGGTGCGCTGGGGTCGCTCGCCGAACTTGCGGCCACCCAGCACGGGCTCATCGTTGTAGCCGCCGCGCTCCTCCTGCTGGCGGAACTGTGTGGCCAGACGGTGATCGCTCTTGGAGCGCATCAGACCGGGCTGCAGCGCGCTGGGCGGCGCCAGGTGAGAGCTGCTCACCGAGCCGCCAGGCGTTGAGTGTGGCGCTATATTGAGATCCCCAAAGGTGGCCAGATTCATGACCAGCTGGTTGGGATCAATGGACACAATGAAGCGCACGCGGCGACTGTAGTCGTTGTTCTCGTACTCGAAATGACGCAGGAACTCGACGGTCTTCAGGAAGATCTCCTTGGTGTCCATCAGCTCGCAGTCGTCCCACTCCACGGTCTCGTTCATGTACTTGTCCACGATGTCGCAGTTGCTGCTGATGTTGGTTATCTCCAGGTCCAGGTTCTCCTTCAGCGTCGTCAGGTTGCGCAGCTCCACGGCCAGATACCGATCGATTTCGCCCTTCAACTGATCCGAGCGATCCTTGATGGCCTTCGTGATGCGTCGATAGATCTCATCGATCTCCTCTGTGACGCTGATCGCATTCGTCTGCAGGCTCATCGTGTTCTTCTCGATGATGGCCAACGAGTCCTGCAGCCGATGCAAACTGCGGCGAATCTATCGAAGGGATGAAGATAAGCTTAATAAGAGTTATGAATCTTGGGTAGAGAGGTCTTACCTGTGAGTTGAAGCGAGTGATCTCTCGCCTGAGGATGTCCATGTGCGCGCTCTTGCAGTCCTCGCAGATCTTCTTCTCGCAGTGCGCACAGTGGGACAGATAGGCCTTCTCGGAGCAGACGCCGCAACGCTCCATGATTTGTCCTGTGGAAAAGTGGGAAGGTGGGAAAATTCAAGTTAAGCAAGACAGATTTTCATCTAATGACTGTCAAACTGCAATTCGAAGCAGAATTCCGAATTGGATTCATTGGAATTCGATTAGAGCGCATTCCTATTCAAGAACTTGTTTACCAGTGCCAAATTTTGGCCAGAAACAAAGCAGCGAGCTGTCAGTTCCAGTGTTGTAAGAGTCAGCAATCAAATGGCAAGTAGGAGCCAGTGACAGGCCATCAATTTGTTGCCTGTTGGCAACAACAAGGACTGCGATTGCACTTAAAACTGCATAACATGCAGCGGAAGAGACAGACACTAGACAGGAGACAGGAGGGGGAGAGGGGAGAGAGGGACTAATGCGATTTCAAGAGTGTCGCCAAATGCAAGAAATCAACTGCACCTAAGCGCTGCGCTATGTGTTCTAGATGTTTATGTGTCGCTGGCACATTCAGTCTTGGCTCGGCAAATGCAAATAACGAGCCGCCCAGCCCACCCACTAGACGCCACCCCAATCCCAGGCCTGGATGGAAGCAGCCAACCAACAATGCAAACATTTCACAGTGTCCCGGGCAGAAGGAAAGTAAACTTTTCTGCATCAATTGCTGCTGGCAGACCCAATCCCAATGCCAATGCCTGATGAACTCGCCTCACACACACGTGTGTGTGTGTGTGTGTGTCTGTGTGTGTGTGCTGTGTACTGTGCGCCAATAGTTGGCTGTATTTTCTTGTGTAATCATATGGAAAAGTGAATTTGCAAATAGTACATGCGCTTGCGAGTCCTTGTATCATGACATCCAGTTATCCATAACAGCGCGGCTTGAAAGGATTTACTCCAGCTGTGAAGGAGGATGGGAAGGAGGGAACAATAGACAGGAGCAAGTTTTGCCCTTTGTCTTTCCTGCTCACACATTTGCATAGCAATTGTTGAAAATTGTCAAAAATACTTGAGTCCCTGTCCTCTTTGCTTATTAACTGCCTGATGCTGATTGCAGCAAATGCGAATACTCTCAGCACTCACTGTGCTCCAACCAACAGCTATTTGCATTTACTGATGAGTGTCAGTGTCTCCCTCTGATTGCTTCTGACTGACTATCAACTTCCAAGCTATTTGCATAGTCATGGTTACAACCTGATCCGAATATGGTCACAATGCAAATTATTCACAAATAAAAGGGGAAAAGAACTTTCGAATCGAAATCAATTTGCTTTTGCTTAGTTTTAATTGCTGATAGAAAGAGAGGGGGTGAGGGAGGGAGATGGAGGTCAAGGGGCGACTGCAAATACTGAGCTGATTTTTAATTGGATACCGAGTATTATATGGAATTCGATTGTAAACGGATATCAAGGAATTTAATTAAAGTAACAGCAGAAAATTATGAAAATATATTTTCTGATATTTTATCTTTTGACTTTCGCAAACGAAATTGCAAATTGCACAAAGAATTTGGAAAATATTTTAGATAATCAACGCAGCGGAAACAATTTGCAATTTGAACGCAGCAAAGCAAAAATTTTCACATATGACAGAGACAGACACAGAGAGAGAGAGAGAGACAGATAGACGGATGGACAGTCTGTCGGATGCAGCTTTCAGCTAGAAATGCAATAACAGAATTCCAATAAATCGCTTTGTGTGCGTGTTGTCTCTGTCGATGGGAATTTTACGGATTTGATTTACGGATTTACACACTCACCTGAGGTGGGATCCGGCAGCTCTCCGGTGATTTCGATATGCAGCTCGAGGAAACGCTGCAGCGTTACGTTCGTGGGAAAGGCCTGGACACCATTGTAGGGTATGCGATGTTCGGCACGGCATTCCGGGCACTTCACCTGCAACAAACCAATCGGCCAAGTTAACAGCAGTTAAGCATTTAGTTCGAAGCTGATTTGTGCCACACTTTAAAAACCTCCAACTAAATGTTGGTTGACAATTGGAGGCATCTTAAGCGGGCGCTGTTTGATCTCCGTCTTTGTGTGAAGTTGGCCCAAAAGTGTTAACAATTCTCTTGGACCTGGCAGTCGAAAAAGACAGTTATTGCCTCTTGATGCTGGTTTACCGTTGTTGGCAATGGGCCTATTTGGCCAGCGGCGCGCATACAATGGGAAATGCTTACCAATTATTTGCGTGGCGCTGGCGTCAGGCCAAAACGAAATATATAAATATATACACACACACACATACATATATACACTCTCTCTGTGTGTGTGTGGTATAAGTAGCGCAGTAGCTATAGATATATATATCGTACTTATATATAGATAAGTATGCATGGTTTATATGTAAATTTTATAATTTTTCAGCGGCAGCCAAGAAGAAAATAATAATAGGAAAAATTACGTACAAGAAAAACTCAACAAATTTCCACAATGATGCGTTGCGTTGCCTTTGGACACATTTCTGTGTTTTCTGTTTTCTGTTTTCCATTTTCCGTTTTCTGTTTTCATTTCCCTCATGCGATTTAATTTTCTTCTTTTGGGCTTTAGCCGAGCGATTTATTAAGCAGCTTTTCGCCTGTGACGTAGTCGCTAAATAAATACGCCGCATTTAACAAAGTTGCCACACACACACTCACACCCACACACACACAGACAGGCTTATGCATTTGCTGTGATTATGATACATGTATGAGAAATAATCTTACCTGACGCCGCACATAGTCCACGAGTCCCTCCATGCAGGGCTCCATGCAGAAGGAGTGCTGACATGGTAGTAGCTTCGGTATGCGATACCTGTCCAGGCAGACGCAGCATGTCAACAACTGTTCAAATTGCTCCATGGCTCACTGGGAACAAAGGGAGAGAGAGAGACATCATTAGAGTTGATTTGATTAGATGCGAGGAGAGACAAAGTCCTGTCAATTTGATATTCATATCATTATAAATGCGCGTACCTCCTGCCGCTAAGCTGCTCGTAAGCTCCCCTCCAAATCGGATTGCTAAATTACGAGCCCACTCACATTTCAATAGTCGGAGGACAATAAAAAGGCAGAGAGACAAAGGACATACCATAAATTGACCATTTGTGCGCCATTCTCGTAAAGCGCGAGCTCCAATTTCTCTGCCACCCCTGGGCTTCATTTTGGCCTTGGCAAATATATTCTGAGCCGCAAATCTGCTTATGGCTGGCTTCATTAAAAGCGGTTTATTTAAAGGAACTCAATACGGCTCAAACAGCCAAAAGTGAGGCCGTAAATAGACCCAAGGGAGTTCTATGAGAGAGCGAGAGAGAGAGAGAGCTGCCTAACTGCAGCTTAATTGGCAATAACTCAGCTTAATTATGAGCACACTTGAGGGCCAGGCTAAGAGCACTCCCTTGCACCTGTTAAAGGCCACAAGTATTGAGCCTCATGTGCAATCAAATATAACCAAAATGCATATAAAAGCAAACATTTATGCTTTTATCCTTGCGTCCTGTGAAATTGCGAAATAAACTGAAAATAAATTTGCCAAATAATATGTGTAAATATAACTTGCTTTGAGTGTCTTTTAATAGCAGCCTAAGTAATTGATGAAGACAAAATGCAGCTTAAATTTGAAATTAAAGGCCAAAGGACATCGACTCCTGCGACTCAGCCTGCTGCAATTGCAAATACTTCGAAAAATATGCTGAAAATGCGCAAGTTTTAATAATAAAAATGACACAGATTTCGGCCCAATTCTATATAAAAATAAAATGCAATTTCGCGCAGGCTGGCACACGTTGCGTATACGCCACGTCAGCAGCTGCTCACGCCTCGCTACGCCGTGCGCTCGCACTTCCTGCGCCGCCCAATAAATAAACAGTCGAGGTGCACCGCTAATTGTCGTCGTGCGCCTCGTTGGCATAATACAAATTTTGAAAATATTTTAAGCGTTGCTTTAAAATGCGGTCAAAAGTTCATATTATATGCAAATCACACCCCCTCCCCCCTTCCCTCCCCCCATTCCTCCTGTGCGCCACCAGATGTTGTCGAAAAAAGGCGATGCGATGTGGCGCAATTAACTGGAAAATGCGCTTAAAATCAAATTGAATAGAAATTTTGTCGCCCGCTCAAATTGTGCGTAATCTAAGCGGGAGCGCTGCGGCACAAAGCTGTGGCAGCGGGGGAGGGGAGGGGGCGTGGCCGCTGAGCCACATGTGTGTGTGCTGTGAAACTAATTTCGCAATTGCAGTTTAGAATTGGCGCTGAAAGGATTAAAATGAAAGGCATGCGCGGCCATAATAAAAGCGACCAACTACACACACACACACACACACACACACACACACACACACACACATGCTCAGATCTGGTGTGTGTATTAAGAGAGCTGCGGCCCTTCAAAGCACATTCAATTCACAGTTTGAATGGCCATTGAGCGGGCAGCAGGAGGCGAGGCGCATTCTGTGGATCCAAAGTAATTTGAGACTCTGTTTATGTCCTTGAGCGCAAGGATACAACTTTAATTTGCAATTCCATAAACAAGCAATGCATTAAAAACTAACCAGAGAACTAAAACATAGTTTTTAATGTTCTTAGCCCGAAAACCAAAACAACTTTACCACAAAAACTTTAACACGTTTTTGCTTTCAGTTCGAGTCCATTAAATATTGATTTAGTTGCCGAGAACTCAGCTTTGAATAGAATTAATAATTAAAGCAATAAATTTAAGGCTAAAACCAAATAAACAGAAGCCAACAATAATAATTATTATTTATTCTGTCAGCCTTCGCTGAGAGGCA
Organism: Hirtodrosophila trivittata; assembly: GCA_035045065.1. Taxonomy (NCBI): domain Eukaryota; kingdom Metazoa; phylum Arthropoda; class Insecta; order Diptera; family Drosophilidae; genus Hirtodrosophila; species Hirtodrosophila trivittata. The sequence goes on along the minus strand of JAWNNK010001311.1, from coordinate 14,570,673 downwards.
GAGCGGAAGAGCGGAAGAGCGGAAGAGAGGAAGAATTTGTTTATTTGCTTGTCAAGATTGATGGGGACAGTTGTTCAATGTTTTGTTTCTGTCTCGCACAAAACATATAGAAAAAGCATTAGCCTTGATTCGTATAATTAGCCAATTATGTGACAGCGTGTGAAACGGAAACGGAAATGCGTTTACTTCAGTTTCGAGTTCATTACAAACGAGTTCAAAGACATTCTCCGCCGACCCTGGACGCTTGCCAGGTTCAGTTTGTTGCGATATTTTGGCTATTCATCGGCTTATATATGGGTCGAACTGTCGGAAACTGACAGAAAGTATCGACGGATATGTTTTAGATGACAGATTCTGTCAGCGGGTATAGAAAGTAGACCGCAAGCAGAAGATTGAAGGCAAAAATGATATGTGAAATGCAGAAAACATTTGGGTCACTTGGCAGAGGGCAGCGAAATGCAAAACCGCCGACTCGAAAATTGAATTGAAAACTAGAAACCGAAAATAAAAAAAAGAAACGAGAAAAACTCACCAAAAAGTTATCGGAAAATATTTGACGCTATTGCGGCGGCGGCCTCTGCTGCGGCCTCTGCTGCTGCCTCTGCTGCTGCTGTGTCAAAGTGGCACTCAGAGGCAATCATAAAATGCAATTGGTTTGGAACTTGGCTAAACGGAAAGCGTTAACGGTTGCCAATCGGTTAATGTGTATCGGTTATGCGTAACTCGTTCAATTGATAAGATTTTCAATCACTTTGTTTTTTATTACTTATAATTATATTCTCTCTTATTTCAATTCAATTTTGTGTTTTATTCGCTGAAAATTTGTTGGAAAATTGTTTTTCAATTTTCAATTTTGATTTTGATTTTGATTAAATGCGCTGCGAGTTTTTCGCAACGCGCCTCGTATTGGATTCGATTGGAAATGTAAAAACCGACTGAAGGCAGCTGAAAATTGCCAAGCACATGAGGCAGCGAAAAACAAGAGCACTGTATAATATTTTAAATATATACAAATCAGCGCTATGTGTGTGTGTCTGTGTGTGTGTGTGTGTGTATCTATATATATAAATATACATATAGAGAGAAAAACGACTGCGAGATACAAACAAACAAACGCGCGATCGAAATACAAACGCAAAAAGATATTCTTGGCATCAGCATCGCATCGTGTGTGTGTGTGTGTGTGTGTGTGTGTGTGTGTAGTTTTGTATCTATGCATTGCATATACTTGTATATATATATGTATATATATTTATATATGTTTGCGGCTCATTAATGAGTTACATTTGTTTCCCGCGTGAGAGTTTTGGGCAGCCAAATGAAGTTTTCACATTGTTTGCCGCAAGAAACCGCTGCTAATTTCTACCTAAAGCAAAAAGTAATTTGCTTAAATACGATACATGCACAACCTAAGAACACACACCAGCACACACACACACACACACACACACTGACACAGAGAGACCTCCCGTTGACGTCATCAAATGACTGACTATTAATAAAGCTGCCGGCATTTGCCGCTGGCATCTAAAGTATCTCTCTCTGTGTGTGTGCGTGTGTGTGTGTGTGTATGTGTGTGCTGTAAATAGGGCCTAAAAATAAACTCCATTGAAAACTGGAACGCGCATTGGTCTATTTGAATTACGCCCTAGTTGTTACATCTTAGAAACATTATCTAAAATTTCTCCTGCAAATACTTAAAAGTTAATTGAATTGTCTTTTTGGCCACGTTAAGCTCGCCGCACAATGACGCTGCAACTTTTTGTTGGTAATGTATTGTATTTACATTTTAAAAAGGAAACAATTTTCCTCATTTTTTATTAAGTCAACGAACAAAGGCAGCGAGCTGAGGGGTCCATAAGCTGCCTCCATGTGGCGCATTTAACAATTTCGAAAACAAAGCCATGGGGATTGGGAGACAGAGCTCAAGGTCGAATCCGTGTGAGAGACCCTTGGAAACGGCGACAGGAGCTAAAAATAATGCGTTCGCCCGGAATTCACAGAGCACAGACTGCAGCAGCCTAAAGATAGAACTGCAAATACGGCGGATATAAATAAGAGCTCCGCAGAAACTTCGCGGCAAGTGAAAAACGAAAAATGAAAAACGAAAAAGGAAAATCTTAAAGTTATCCAATGAGAAAGCTGAAAGAGCTGCCTGTGTTTGCTTTAATACTTACAGTTTATTCCTCTTCTTGCTCTCTTCCGCTCTCTGCTTCTTTCTGTCGACTTCCTGTTTCTGTTTCCCTTTTTATCCGAGGCGCCCCTGGGGGCCCTGCTGCGCTTCTGTTAACTGTGATGGCTGCAAAATACGAGTAGATATATTTGAAGGAGAGGATGAGTATCTAACAAATTGCATGATTAATCACTTGTGTTTTTGGCTGCCACTCAACTGGCACTCAGACAAGGTACCTGCGCCCCTTTACACCTGCCCTCCACCCACACACAACTTGCACGCAGCCTTAAGGCGTGTGTGTGTGTGTGTGTGCATGGCAACCACACGAAACTTTCAGCTCCTGCGAGCAGTTCAATTTCCCAATTTGAAATCAATATTGCATTCGTCACACACACACACACACACACACACACACACAGGGCATGGTTTACCTGCTCATTATCATTATGAGCCGTAGACAGCCAGCGTCAAATTGAATTGCATTGCCACAAAAGAGCCGCAGCCAAAACAATATCGAGCACCGTTGCAACTTATTAACAATGCTTAAAGCATTTTCCCTTTATTTTCCCTTTATTTCCCTTTATTTTCTTGTTGCTGCAGGGCCAGAGATAAGCGCCAGTGCGTATTTCGGCTTCAATGCACATGTCGAGCTTAATTAACGAGAGGCAGCTGCACGTTGCACGTTGCACATTGCAATTTCCATTTCAATTGCAGCTGCATGACGCGTGCATTGACGCGTGGCACGCAACATTTCAATATTGCGAGCCGAAGCATCAATCATAAAATGCATTCAACCCGATGAACTCGGCGCCTCCTAATAGTTTCTTATTCTAGACAAATTATTGGGAATGTCTCAGAAAGCTTTTCGAATTTGTCGAGGAATCAACTCAGATATTTCCAATTAGAATCTTTTATATACTTTTCGGTCTAGCATCTGTTTCTCTATATAAACTTTATCTATCTTTATATAGAGTCGTTGGCCTTAGAAGCTAGCAATCCCTTCCCTTAGTTATTCTTTATGTAAACAGATTCTGTTTTCCGTTTCTGTTTTCTCTTTAGGCGACCTTGAACTTCAATATGACGCATACGCCGTGTAGTACTGTAGTAAGACTAGCCCCATAGACCAGGTCTAATAGCATTTACCTTTCGCTGCTGCCGCGAATCTATTGCATACTTTTTGCCTTCTATTCTAAATAGAAAATTTAAATATAGTTTTCCATTTAAGCGCTGAATTTGTTTAGGCAAATTGAAGCAGAACTTGCTATAAAAATAATAAAAAATCAAATGTATTTGCAGCATAAACAATCAGGTGTGAATAAAATGAAAATAAATAAAGAGAAAATGAAAAAAAAGAGTCTGAAAGTTTTGAAAAAACAAAAGCGAAAACTAATAAACGAGCCCAGAAAGCACAGAGATAGAATGAAAGAGCGAGAGAGTGAAGGGAAGATCGAAAGATCGAGCGAGAGGGAGAGGGAGAGCGAAACATAAAATAGAATTAAAAAGCTCTGTAAAATGTCGCTGATTGAATAGAACTAAAAATAAAGCGGCAACGCGGCGTATGAGCAATCTAACGAATGTTCGCTAAGGCTAACTATAAAAAATATAAAATAGATACGATATTTATATATATATACTTTAATGTGATTATTTTCCCAAAATGTGTTCATAGAACTAGATACACGCATAAAAATTCAACCAGCCGAGCAAAAAAAACAACAACAACAGATGAAAATCATTTTGACAGTTCTTTACGCTGTGGGCGACCATTGAGTGGGCGGGGGGAGGGGGAGGGGTGGACATGGCGATTGTCAACAGCAGCGTTGAGGCCCAGCCAGGTGACATTTTCAATCTTTCGCTTCGCTTTCGCCATTTTTCAATATATATAAATTTTACATAATCAGCGAAATTTCACAGCAATTAAATTTCATTTTGATTTTTACAGATTTTCGTTTTTCACTCACTTGAGGGCTGCGTTGCAAGTTGATAATTTGAATTTTGTTAACTTTAGCACACTTATTCGCATGCCTTGGCGGCACGTTTCGTGGCTTAAATAATCTGCACTGAATCAAGATTCGAGTAGCACACACACACAGAGACACACACACCCACACACGAATGGACACCCACGACCGAACACGTCCTGCGTCGATTCGCACTGGTGCAGCTGGCACCCTACGCGATGCGCGGCAGGTGTAAGTTCCACAGGCACTATATATATATATATATATGGTAGATATATATATATATAGTATAGGTATGTTTGTGCTATATATCGATACAAGGTATGCTGCGACACGTCTACTCGCGAGCTTGCTACAAATGAAAATGAATGTTGCTCGTTGCTCTCTGTGGCTCGGCGACGGCAACATCTTTGATGATCAGCCGTTCTGAGGTGAATTTTTATAAAAAGAACGTGCAAATAGCAAGAACAACAATAGGAACAGCAGCGAGACAAGTTGATAGAAGGAATTCCGTTGTCTCACACCTCAAACACCTCAAAGTCCACCCCATGCTCTGTGGAAGATCTCTTGACTCTTTCATTGAATGCAAATATTTTACAATGGACATTAACGTTTTCATTGTCGCATCCTCCAAGGCTGTCCATATATATATATGTATATGTATATATGTACATCAGTTTTTATAATTTTTGTCTATATAGAGATATAATTATATCTTGCGATATTCTTATTTCGCAGTTGCTGCCGCCAGCCCACACTTTCTGCCATTCTTCTCTGTCCAGCGGCCCACGCTTTTAGCCCAATTCTCTGAATCATTTTCAAGCAATTTCTTGTGTATTTTAACTTAAACGAGCTTCTATATATATATAAATTAATATGCCAACACCCCGCAGCAGATTTATAATATGTAAATATTTTCACAAATATCTCCAATCAATGCACCAAAATAACTGGAATTGTCGGCAACAAAATCCCATTTTCAATTTACAAACTCATTAAACAAGAATTTCGAGATACAATTATTACATGGACAATGCACAATGAACCGAAAAAGGAATGCAAGAAGCTTTGCTAGACACTCCAAATACCCTACAAATTGGTCGAAGATATAACATTGGGTATGTTCCTCTTCTTTCATTCAACATACCCTGTAAGAATCCAGTGAGAAGCTCTATTTACTTCCATAAAAACGATTTAAGAACTTTCCTTAATCTATTTGATAGTATAAAGTACAATAAACTTTCCCATAAACCCAAGATAAGTCCTTGAAGTGCGGCAATTGGTAAAAGGATTAGAGTTAAATTTCAAATGGTGCTATCATTGTCTGCTTTATGGAGCCATTATAATCTTTAAGGGACTTGCTCTTGCCCCTAACACACGCTTAGTTGTTGTCCAGAGTGCTGTTGCAACATAATTTGCAGCACTTACTCTAACAAAAAGAGAGAGGAAGAGTGAAAGAGTGAAGAGAGAGAGAGAGAGAGAGAGAGGGCGGAAGCAGTGTAATTCCTAGCGGCAAGTTTTGTAGCATGCCACGCGTACAGCTGTTGTGGCAGACGGGGCAGCAAAATGTGCAGCACTTGCCAATGCCAATAACACAGCGTGCGGCGTGTGTGTGTGCGTGTGTGTGTAAGTATGTGGGTGCGTACTTGTTGTGTGTAATAATGTGTGTACATGTGTGTGGCAATGGCCTCTCTCTCTCTGTATATGGCTGGACTTCATTTGCGTTGCTATTAGACTGTTTGTCTTTTGTTTAACGCCACCAGCGACGCCTCCGCCTGCGTCTCCACCAGCAGCGGCGCCTCCTCCTGCGTCTCCACCAGCAGCTGCACCCCCACCCGCTGCTCTTGGCCAGCTGACAGGCTATTGTCAATCTGCGCTGATGAATTTATGTTGTGATTTTTCCGCCAAGCCAAACACAAAAGCCGCAAGTGCAGCGCCTATGTGTGTGTGTGTGTGTGTTTGTGTGTTGCTGCTGCGGATGCTTCGCAGCCGCAATTTATGACAGAATTGCTAACTTTTCATTCCCATCAACAACAAGATGTCAGCGCGTCGCAAACGATGTCCGCCTTGCCCCAAGGCTCATCGTCCGTCAAGATGGACTAGGTCATCCTTCCACGGAGCACATTTTTCTACGCAATTTGTTTTCATACTTGCAATTGCAGCATAAACTTGCGGCTTGTGGCAGCATTTCATATGCCCAAATCATTTGCTATGCGGAATTTTATGTGCTCGCTAATTGCGGCAACAATTTGTTGCAAGTTAGTTGCGAAATCGTTAGGCTGAAGCATGATTAATTACAATTGATGGATGGCCAATTGGCAGACACGGATGGCATAATGAGCGGCGCAAACAGGCATTATTAATGGACATCTATTGGCCCACACACACACACACACACACAAACACACACACACACAGGCTTTGACTAATTGCTGAAGATGCTTCAACTACGGGAGCTCCATTGGAACCGTTAACTGGCATACTAGAGTGGCAATAATAACGAATTAGCAAACAATTTCAACTATAAGGAGTAGGTATTAGTAATTAGCGAGGGTTGCCACGAAACTTCAGACATATCAAGCAGGAAATGATTGATGTTTCGCACTGTTCAAGGAAGCGGAAATATATTTCATATTTTGACAGAAAACTATGTTCAGAATAAGTCAAGCAACACTCTCTGTCTCTCTGTCTCTCTCTGTGTCTCCTTCTCGCTTTAAGCTCAAACTATTTCAGTCGTACAAACGGCGTTAGGCACATAATAACCAATTTCTCTAAATACGGCCATAATTATGAACGCCAAAGCTTACATATTTCTGTGTGTGTGTGTGTATTGTTGCCAGCTTCATTTGGGCGCGCTTGTTCTCGCGCTCTGCTCTGCTCTGGCGTATCCTGTTGTTGGTCTGGGGCAAGGATTTGTCGTAATTAGGCATGCATAAGCATATGCTGTCGTCTGCGCTCAAGGCTCAAGGCTCAGCCGCTTGTGCTGGCCTGGGCAAACACAGACGCAAACGCAAATACAAACACACTCACACACATACAGAGGAGAGCAACAGCAACAGCAACACTCTACAAAGGACCCTGTACATAATTAATTGTGCTTGTTGCTGTTGCTGTTGCTGTTGTTAGTCGACACGCGCGCGCGCCTTCAAGTAGGCAACGCTTTTTGGCAACAAACTTAACTGAACTTAAATGCCACTGGGGCTGGGGCTGGGGCAGCGGGGGGTACTTAGCTATATAGTATGCGGTAGGCAGGGCTAGTGGCTGCCATAATTGATTGCCCTGCACGTCACAGCGGCCACATGAGCAGCAGCCCGAGGACCACCCACTGTGAGTAGGATCAAAAATGTCTGTGTTTGCTCCACGTTTGATGGTTTCCTTCAGAGCCAGAAAGATATTTTTAAACGAATATTTCTTTAATTAGTTGCCTGCCAAAGGATCCTAGCAGGCTCCTTACAGGCTCCTTGCTGGCTCCTTACTAGGCTCCTACTTCCTTTGGCTTAGCCACTGGGAGCAGCTCAAGCAATTAATTGGCTAACAGAGGCAGAAGCAGCCGCAAACTAAAAGGCCCAGCCGCAGCCTCCGAGCCTAAACAGACGAACCTCATTGACCGCAAATAATATTGCACAAATGTTGCCAGCCACAACACATTCGTACACACACACACACACACATGTATGGCACACACATGTGCACTGCTCGAAATATTTTCTTAAATTACCATTAGCAGCATTTGCAGTCGCCATTAAGACGAAGCCATTGCCCAGCCGCAGAAATGCGACTTGAAGTTGCCTTTTTGGTTAATGGCCAACAACAAGCGCAAATATTGGCCGCAGTTTGTGTTAGTATGTGTGTGTCTGTGTTTGCTTTTAAGGCATTTCATTTGTGGCCACAGCTAGGCAAAGCAAGGACAAGTGTCAACAGCGCTTTAGTTTCTGGCGTCTTTAAATTATGAGCAACTTTCGTGTTGTTTGTCTAAGGCAACTTTGGGACAGCAAATTAGTAGGCCCGTAAAAATTACGTATACGCACCATAAGTTCTGGCGTCCTGGCACCTGCTCATAACCCGTTCACCGACCTGCAACTGCTATGGTTATAAAACAAACATCAAATGTGTTGTAATGGTGGACATTAACATTTAACCTTGAGTCACAAATTACCGGATTCTTGTCACCCCCAAGTGACACACACGCACACACGTAGCGTCACATGTAACCACAGCGAAAAGAGGCAACAGCGAAACTTTGTTTGCCACAAGGCCTCCGAGCACCGCACATTTGTTGTCAAAAAGTTCATCTCGAAAAGAACGCAGACCTATAAAAAACCCAGCGTGAAGCAGCTGCGCCAGGATTTCGCAGAGGAAACAGCTCCTGCTGCTTAACTTGATAATGATTATGCTGAATGATGATAATGACGATGACGATGCATGATAAGAGTCTGCTGGCAGCAGTTACAGAAACAGCGGCAGCAACACCTCATGACGACGGCTACTGATAAATATATGAAATGATTTTTAACAGCTATGGCAAAAATTTCATCTGGAAATTTATGACACACACATTTATAAGGCCGAAAAGGCATTATTGCTCCAAGCCGAAGGCTGAAAGCCGAAACCCCCAAAGGCGATATGAAAAGAAAATATGGAGTAGGCGGTGGGCGGGGAGCGGGAGTGAAAGTGGGAGCAACGAATGAAAGTCAAATGGAAATTGATTTTGAATACGAGCATGGATGGTTTACACAGTTTGTGATTGAATTTCAATTTTAATGACAGTTTAATATAATGAATAAGATTTCAATTTCATTTATAAATGCGTGTTTATTTCCATTCTTTCGATTTTCCATTTCACACTCGCATTTCAACTCTTGTTTGATTTAAAGGCATAAACTATGGGATAATATAGCTATTTTCAGATCAGATCTGGATATCTGGTTGCAAATAATACAGAAAATAATCATAATAAAGAATGCAGAACACCTCAAACAGGATTTTCTTTCTATTGGTATGAATAATCAGGACATTAAGCCTGGAGCTCTTCTTCTCAAATTCCTCTAGTATCAACAGCTGCTTCAACCACAAGTTATGGGAGAACTAGTTATATATAGCTTAAGTTATTCTTTATACTTATATCTAAACTTTTTATATTTATAAAATATATTTAAATGTATACAAAATCGAAATTTCCCAGAAAAATAAACATTTTAGTTTGCAAGAAGAAAAAAACGGAAATAATCAGTTTCAAATTTGTTGACTTTTGCATCCTTTTATGCGTTTTGGCTATATCCTGGCAAGTTTCAAAAGCACATTCACACATTGACCAAAACCATCCACTTCGATTGGCAAGGATAATGGGGTCATAAAAGTATCAACTACTTGGAAATACTTGTTGGTAGGCTGAGAACTAAAAAAAAAATATTAAACTCTTTTAGTAATTTTCCTTTTAAATACTGTTTTTTGGACACAAGACGCGTCAGTCTCCGCAAGGATAAAGCTGATATATGGCATTTTATCTAAATACAATAGAATCCTTACAAAGGACGACAAGGTAAGGACTAATTGTGTGCCAAACGCCAATAGTCCAAACTATTGAGAACAATCGAAGAGAACAGAGCATTTAGTACTTAGCACCTAAAAGTATGCTACACTTTTTATTGAAAGTTCATTAAAACGGCCGCTGCTCATTTCTGCTCTGAGTTCTGCTGCCATCTGCTGATTCTGTTCGCCTGGTAATCGACAGTGAAAAAGAGCTGGAAATTCAATGCGGATTTGGATTTTCGTTGTTGTTGCAAACGAGGGGTGCTTGATATGTTATGCAAATGTTATCAGCGTAGAATTTTTCCTAAATTAAAATTCTTTATAGTTTTCATTGTGTTTTTTTTATAATTCCCATCTAGATTTTTATCTTTTTTTTTCTAACTTTACCAGTTAATTTTTAATATAATTTTAGACATTTATTTGTGTTTTAAAATTTTGTTTATTGTGCTTTTTATTTATTTTTATGAAGTAAATGTTTTTTTTTTTTTTTTTTAATTTTCATTATTAATTAATTTAAAAATATACATAAATAAATAAATTAATTAATTAACGAATTAAGAAATATATAAATATATAATTAATATAAATACAAAAATAAGTATATAGAGAAAATAATAAAATAAAACATTAAACAAGTAATAATTATAAATAAAATAAAATATATTAAATATATTATCTTAGAAATAAATTAATTAAAAAATATTTAAATATATAATTAATATAAATACAAAATAATAAAATAAAACATTAAATAAGTAATAATAATAAATAAATATATTAAATCTTATGCGTAAAGTAAAAGTTTCTCCAGCTTCTGAAAATGGTCTTCCAGCAGGCATTGAAATGCTATAATCCTGTCCACTGGAGCTGCTTCTTCCATGAGAACCCCCAGGTGATTGTCAGTTTAAGTAAATCGGTAAGCTTTAACAGATAAAGAAATAAGTGTGTTAATTTAATGGTGTGTAAAAATAATCAATAATTAAATTGTAAGCTTAAATTTAAGATTGAATAAAGAGGGAGGAGTCAAAGATCCCCTGGCTGCCATCTCATTATAAAAGGAACATGTGCTCGCTACCCATCAGCACTTAAGATTTCGATTTAACACGTTTTCCATTCACTTTTCACCTTTCACATTTATGGTGCATTAATTTTCCGTTGGGTTTTCTTGGAAATTTTATTTATTTTCTGCTTATCAAATTCGATTTACGATAACATTGAAGATTGACTTCCTCCCTCCCGTTCCATGCTGGTGGGAGAGATATTGTCAGTTCACTTGGCACTTGTAACGACCGCAACTTTTTAAGTGCTGCCTGCTATTTGCAACGCAGACAAGTCCTTTGTCCGGTGTCCTTGTGCTTGTTCTTTTAACTGCAACGCTTGCGTCTCTCGTGCAGCATCGCATCCATTAGCGGCGCACGCATTTTATGACCATGGCAAATACTTTGCGAATTCAGCTCAATTCTGGAAAATGTGCCCCCTCCCTCCCCTCTCAAACCCTCAGCTACATCCATGCTCCCCTTTTGATGTCTTTGCTGGGAGTGTGTGAATGTGTTTTATTTTTTTTTGTGTTAGCATTTGGCATTTCAAAGTTTTCCTTCAGCTTCGGCTTTGGATTTGTGGAGTGCGTAAATTGAGTCATTGCTGTTCAAGTTAGGTTAAGTTTTGATTGAGCATTTAAAGGATGCCGCGATTGGGTTTCGCATGCTGTGCGATTGGGAACGTGGCTGCCACGTCGTATCCATGGCAATTTCCTTGATGTTACCAGGCGGTGGCCAACGCGCGCGCCACTGCACGCTTCGTGGTGTCGTCTTTGATAGCTGCTCTGTTGCTCTATACTGCTCTGCTCGTAAGCAGCTTAAGTTTAAGGATGATGGCAGGATGGCAGGAAGGGTGGAGCTTTTACGGAACCTCGACAATTTCAACATCCGGCTTCCGTTGCAATGTAATGGAAACCCAGTCAGGAACGTGCCACACTCTGCGGCAACATTACAGTTGGCAAATGGCAACAAGACGCACAAACTGCAAGCAACGTGTCGCAAGCGGAAATCTAAGCAGAAATGAAACTGACACATGGCCACAACTGGTATTAGATGGTATGCTGTATTCACAAGGACACGCCAGGATATCGACTGACTTACATCGCGAACTGAGATTCCTGAATTTTTAACCATTTTCAATTCAGAAAAATGCCAGCACATAAATCAAATCAGTCAGCGACAACGGCAACGACAACGTTGCCATAGGCATCCCATCAGCCTTCATTAGTGTTAAACGGGCTTCCAGGAATGTGGTTAAGGACTCGCCGACTAAACTGGAATACATACTACATAATTGCCGAAAACCGCCGCATATCATTGCGGCTTATGATTAATTGCCTGCTGCGCCAAATGTGGCAATTATTTTAATTCATTTTTTCCTGCCTTTCTGTTGCCCATACCAAATCCCCATCCCATTCCTCATCCCACTCCCCAGACAATTTAAGATAAGCCAAAATGCCGGAGCATTAAACATTTATGCGCCATAATTCTGCCACTTGAATCAGTTTTGAAGCCCCGGCCCAGTGCATATCATGCATAAAATTCTATGCCTCATATCCTCGTTGTAGATATGCCTCACTCATTTCCATGAAACACACATAAAGGCCGTGATTTTTGTTACACTCGACGCCAATTCAACTGATTTACGCAATTTATGCGTACGTATGTTTAGGGCCGTAATGTGAAACGGTGCGTATACTAGATATTTGGATCGTTTAATTCCCGTCCGAGCCGTAATTTGCAACTCAAACTTAAATCTGGGAAACTTTTTTGACTTGGCAATCAAATTGCCGAAACCGAAAACCACCAAACACCCAGCAGACAGCACCCAGCTCCTCTCTCCAGCTGCAGCGCCAAGTGCAATGGAAACTGGAAAAGTAAAGAGAACTCTCAAGAGGTTGAATAACGATATACCCTGCTTTATATATATATCATATATCATTCTTCAGAGCGAAAGCTTTCTATATGGGGATTAGTTCATATCATTGATTACCTTTGGAATAGTTGTATTGGTTATACCCTCCCGTTGCAGCATGCAGCTTACAGGGTAGACTTGAAAAAAGTTTGAAGCGTTTCGCTTTTATTCCTTGGCTAGCAACTTGCAGCGGGCGTGTCTGTCATCAAGTCAAATAGAAAGTTTTCCGTCAACATTACGCAAATTAGTTTTGCAGCCGAGCAGCAAATGCTGGCGAAACCCCTAATGTCATTTAGCCAAGGGCTAAGTTTCAGTGCCCACACTTGACTCCTGATTTCTGATTCCTGAATCCTGACTCCTGACTCCAAGTTGGATAAGCATTGTGAGCAAGACAATTGCAGACTGAAAGATTGAAATTTAAGTAAAGTATCTGGTTTACTTTTCTTTTTTTCCTTGATTTGGACTTAAGCAAGTGCTTAGATAATACATTGGACTTACCCAGCGTTTATATGCGATTTGAGCTCCTTGCTCCTTGAGAGAGCAGACAGCATTGATATGCATTAGAGTCCATCTATAGTAAAGAAATCATAAAATCAAATATGCATTGAATTACATTGTGTACCCGGGGACAATTACATTATCCCTTTTTGAAAAAAACTTAACTCAATTTGCTGCCCATAAATTTGCTACCACAAGCGGCCTACTACACAGCGCTCCTCCAATCCTCTGTAGCGTTTGTCCCTCCGGCAGAGCGCATCCTGAAAGCAAAGCGAGCACATTTTTCACTCGACATTTTGTTGCTGTTGTTCTTCAATTTTATTTGGCTCTCGTTTATGCGCAAAAGTGCGTGTAATTCAATTTTTCATGCGCCGCCAGGCGCCATTGTGACAAGGTGCCCAACATTGGGTGGATGGGTGGATGGGTCTTAGGTGTGTGTGTGTGTGGGTTGGATGGGGTATTACGGAAAGAGGCTAAACGGGGCTGTTGGGCAATGCGCTTGGTTACCTTTTTGGGGCAAGCAGGCGCAGAATTAAGACAAAAGGACGATACAACAAATATGCGTCAAAGGCATACCATATTTGGCACGCAATTTCGACGGCATGTCCTTATTGATGAGCGATCCCTTTTTCAGTTAACCGTTAACCGTTAACAGTTATCAATATTTGATGTCGGCAACCTTTTAAAACTTTTCTTTTGTTATTCAACATAAAATTCGTTAAGCTTGTTTTATTTATTATAGATGTGCATAATAATGCACAGGGGCAGCATCCAAAGTAAATGCGCCACGTGTCCAAATATCATTACACCGAAGGTGTCAATGTGTGTGTGAGTCTGAGTGTGTGTGCGTGTGTGTGTGTTTCTGTATGCAATCCATGAGCTTCAACTTTCAAATTCACGATTAACAGCACGCCTTCGTCTAGGCGAAGCGTTTGCTTCTCTTGTTCTTGGCAGAGTTCTCAATGCGGCTCTGATCCCTGCACCAGCACTTGAGCTCGGGACGACTCTGGCCACGTTTGCAGTAGACACAGACGCATCCGTTGTCCTGGCAGCAGCGACAGCAACTGATATGGCCATATTGCGACTGAAGGTCGCATGGTTCAGCAAATGCTGTGGGCGTCTGGGTAAGAAGTACTCCGGTCCTATTCTTTCCACCATGCTACGCTCTATGGCCACGTCGAGGTTCATGTCATTGGGCACTCCGCCAAAGGGCATCATTGTTGATGACGAACTCACAGCTGGTGTCTGACTCGCAGCCTGAGGTTGAGCCTGATTTGGTAATGGGCTAAGTACCGGACTCTGCGGCTGGGTCTGTGCTTGCTCAGCAGCCGCCGAGTTGCGCTCGAAGAATAGGCGACGTATCTCAAGCAACATGGAACCGTTCAGCTCTGCCAGATCTAGAATTTCATCAGACTGCTCGGGATCATCATCCTCAAGATCCAGATCCATATAAAGCCCGACGCATTCATCGTCATCCACACGCAGCGAGAAGTCAACAAAGCTATGCAGCCCCGGCAAGACCGCGATATGACCGCCTCCATCCTTGTCATCCAGCTCCACGCTCCTGGCGCGATACTTTACATTGCAGTCGTAACTGATTAGATTATCGTATGGCGAGCGCGCAAAGTTGATCAGCTCGTGGACAAAGTGATTAGTCTTGGGCCCCAGATAGGCAGCCAGAGTAGCACTGAACTCCACACTCTTCATGTTCACATCCATCAGCAGCTCCAGCAGCAAATCAAACACATTCAGCACATCCGTTTGGCTGTTGCAGATGAGCACGGAGAGATCGCGATTTGCGAAATTCAAAATGCGATGCACCTCATCCGGCTGACGTCTGTGCGAATGGTTATGTCGAGGTATAAACGAAGATCAATCATAATGGCTAACACTGTCCCGACACATGTCTCTCTCACCTGAACGCCAGCGGTGTCCAATGCCGAAAGCTGCACGTCTCGCTTCCAGGAAGCGAATACAAATTGTTGGCGTAAACATAAAAACGCCAATAGACCATGCGGCGCGATCCCATTATAACAAGAATCGATCGTATATAGCTAATCTATCCGAATATTTAAGACACGGAAAAAAATAAAAGAAAATAAATTCCAAATAAGTAACAATTGCAGCCGTCAAAATGCAAAACTCAAGTTTAATTTCTACTGTTTCAATTCCATATTGTTTCAATGGAGCGTAACGTAAACATACGTATGTATGTATATACGTACATACATACGTACATACGCACATACATGCAGAGTTAGCGGCTTATACTGAAGGAATTCACAGTAATTCCGATACATATTGAATCTCTAAGAAAACTCACCGTTTCTTTACAGGCTTTAGTACTACTCCAAAACGCTTAAGCCTAAAATTTGCTTAGATTTGACAGAGGACTTACATTTCCACATATGTATGTATGTATGTTTATCAGTTGCATTGAAGCACATCAGAAGAATGGGAAGTTACGTTTACACGGTGACAATTGGATATCGATAACATTAACATATCAAAGTTTATAGTACATGCTTCGAGTTAACCGTTAAAGCTCTACATCTCACAGATAACTTGCTCTAATCAGACAAGATCAGTCAGTTTACATATGTATGACATAAAAGTTTATTGAATATATCATAATTCTCACCATTATCAGCATTGCTGCTAGTGTAAACGCATTTGGCGTAATCATTTGAAACAAATACAAACAACGCACGAGACAAACTGCTGACAACATAATTTCTTTATCATGAATTCGAGAAATATAAATCAATGTGTCAATGTATTATCGTGATATATATGTATATGTTTATGTATATATGTTGAAGTATATATGTATATGCATATGTTCTACAATTGATAATATTAAATTGATACTTGAAATCTATAAATTTATTGCGTTTATGGAAAACTAAAGTATTAATCGGCTAAATCGTTTATGCAAAAAAAAAAAGACCTTTGGATATGCTTTGCATTCTGCACACGCATATGAATCTCGCTTAAACGGTTTTACAGTATTCTCCTTAGGGACTAATCTTAAGTAGTTGCGATATATGTATGTCAATATATATACATATATAGATATGCATACATTTACATTGATGTATGCATACATATATACATATATATATATTTATGTTATGTTATGTTAAATTATATTAGAATAAACATTTACAATTCATATTTTTTTGGGTAAAGTGCGCATGCGATAGTATAGATATAATGGGTTTATTGTTTGTTGGGATTAATATGCTTGGAAAGTGGGTGAATTGGGATTAATCAGTGAACTAATTTATGTCAATGTTATACGAGTGATGTATATATGCTACTTATAAATATTGAACTATATGAATATATACAACTTAAAAGGTTAACAACCTTAGGCCTTAAATACATTTGATTACAGCTCTGGCGCTTGAACTGAATGTAGCGATTTATGCTGATGACATGAAAAGCTAACATGGATTGAAGTGTCAACATGTAGATCGGCCCCGGTAAAACTATAGGGTTAGGCGCCAAGGATAAAAAGTCGTCGTACGAATAGTAAAATACAATTTCTAAAAAATAACCACAGTCCATGCTTAAAGAAGCGGCAAGGCGTCTTAATAGGCATCTAAATCATCCTGGTCGGAGACCGTGGTATCCGACTCAGCAGTACTTTCATTATCAGTAGCAGCTTCGTCGGGATCCTCATTTATATTATTATCATTTTCGTCATAGTTATCATCATTTTGCTCTTCATCATCCTTATCTTCATCTTCATCCTCATTCTTAACCTCTTCTTCATCGTCCTTTTCATCATCATCCTTATCCTCATCTTCATCCTCCTTTTCGTCCTCACTTTCATCCTCTTTTTCATCCTCCTTTTCGTCCTCACTTTCATCGTCTTTTTCATCCTTATTTTCATCTTCATTTTCATCTTCATTTTCATCCTCATCTTTATTTTCATCTTTATCCTCATCTTCATCCTCATTTTCATCCTCATCTTTATCATCATCCTCACTGTCCTCTTCATTTTCTTGCTCTACTTGCTCTTCTTTCACTTCCTGCTCTTCCTGTTCTTCTTGCTCTTCTTTCACTTCTTGCTCCTCCTGCTCATCTTGATCCTCTTGATCCTCCAGCTGGCTTTCGCTCTCATTGTCATCGGTGGTGTCTGCAGATGCAGACTCCTCTTCCACTTGGACACTGTTGTTTGCCACTACAGCGTCATAAATACCCAACTCGGGCTCTGGCACTGCATGATAGTTGGCCAACTCATTGCTGGCATCCGAGTAGATACCTAAGTGAGCATTATCATCGTCAGCACTTGGCGAATTGGTGCTGGATAGCACATTACGTAGAAAATTGATCGCATCCTCGCAGCGAGTAAGTGAGTGTTCATGGTATAAACTGCGGCCACTGACCCCCGCATTGAAGTTGGGCAACACAATGTTAGGATTGCCCACATTGTATACCGAAGACAATGTCTGTGGCGGCGGTACATTGGCGTTTGTGTTGAAGAGGCTCAAAGCCGAGCAGCTGGACATGGTGTTGCAGAGACTGGGTATAGTACTGGTGCTGCGGCTAGAGAGATTACTGTTGCTATTGAAGCTACGCCTCCGCTTTAGCACAACGTCGACATTTGCTTCCTCGACATTTGGCTCCTCTTCATCCTGTGTGTGTGACTGGTGATCCATGGTATCTTCAGCTGGCTCTGTTTCCATCTCATGCTTGGGTGCTTTGTGCTCATCTCGGCTGTGCTGCCCATGGATGTCCGCCTTAAGCGTGGCCCGCAACGCGCTCAATATCAGATTTGATGTGCTATCATCATCGCTGCTGCTGTTGGAGCTGCTGCTCTTGTCGTTCTTAGTATTCTTGACCTTGTGACCTGAAAGATGGAATAAGGGATTAGCTCTGTTTCGATAATAGCATACGATGATTAATTAGGATTCTCACGCACCTTGCGCATCGCTACTGTCTCCGCCAGCGTCCTCATCGCTGCTATCAGTACTTTTGCTGCTCCTACGGCTGCTGCGCTTCCTGCGCTTCTCCACTGGTTCCTCCTCGGACTCCGATACTGGCTTTTTTTGACGTTTTCTTTTGACCTTCTTGGCCGGCTTAGTGTTGGCTGGACGCTTTCGCGTCTTAGGCTTACGAGCCTTCTTTTTCTTAGTTTTTACGATTGAGTCTTGACTGTTGCTGGTCTCGCTTGTGGTATTCCAGTTGGTTTCCTCATCACTGCTGCTACTACTACTACTACTACTACTGCTGCTGCAGCTGCTATGGGCTAACTGGATATAACGCTGCGGTACGCGTCTTGCGTTGCGCTTAAGACGCCTGTTACGTAGCCGCATCAGATCGTGGCGTTTCGCCTCTGCCAGTACCATCTTCCAGTTTTTACCGGAGGTGGAGCACAAGCCTGTGCTGGTGCTGGGGCCCATAAACAGCTCATTGCCTATGCCAGCGGTCTCATCCATATCGTGTTCAAGGACGGTGCTGTTTTCGCCGACCTCTATGGGTGATTTGGGCGCCTTTTTTTCATCCACAAAGACCACATCAGAGTCACTGTTTGAATCAAGGCTAACCATTTCCGGAGTACGTAGATGCGGCGGCTTGCGCTCCAGCACAAAAACGCACTCATCATCTTCACCATTGCTGTTGCTGCAGTCGCTGCTATGCAACTCAATGTGAGCGCTGATGGGTAGAGTGGCGCCGGCTTGACGTCGTCCAGTCTGGCTACCATCATTGATGGCCGCCACTTCAGCATTGGCAGCAGCATCACCATCATCAATCTCAATGACTTCATTAGGTGGGCGTCGCATGCTAAGATTGATGGCCACCGTTTGAGAGCCCACGTTCGAAGTGGTGGTGCGCCGTATGGAGATGCCAGGTATTTCACTGCCATCGGTGGCCATGGTCACGCTGAAGGAATGTGTTGCACTGGGATTGGTTACAATCACGCTGGTGGAGGGACGTGGCAAGCGACTCCACTCGGAAGATGAACCGGAACTGAGATTCACCTCGCCTGTGTTCTCATTGGAGCGTGAATTGGCATCCATATCCAGCGGAACACCTCCATCATTGGTCACCAGATCAAGCAGATCAACCTCGACCTCTTCAGCCACCCGCGCTGAGTACTGCACCACACGATCGTACCCAATCATATCGTATGGCGAACGGGCAAAGTTAAACAACTCGTGTATAAAGTGATTGGTGCGCTCGCCCAGAAACGGCTGCACGCGGCGCCGGAATGTGCGGGTTGGTATATTGATCATGGGCAGCAGTTCGTACATCAGCTGCATAGCATCACTTACATTCTGTGGTGCATTACGCATAAGACAGACTATGTCTCTGTTAACCCATGGCATCAAGCGATGCATTTGAGCAGGATTATCTCTGCAAACAAAAATGAAAAGAATTAAATCGGTAATCGATTTTTAACGAGGCTGCATATACATATGCATATAAAGATAGACATATTACTCACCTATAAAATCGTGCGCTCCACTCTCGAAAGTTTCCCGTGAGAGCATCGCTCACCGGCATTGCGTACAACTTACGGTCGTAGACATAGCGACGCCAGAGCTGACTGAGCGATGTTGAGGTGTTAAACAGATCCTGTTCGTGCCGATAGAAGTTTAGGAGCTCCATGCGATGTGGTTCATACCGATTGAATGGTGAATGCATGAGATGAGGAGGCTGCACATTGATCACGCCATCCTGTGAATCATCTGTACCGGTTGCATCAATGCTGTTGGTCATAACCGCCTGGTTTTGCATGAAACGTTGTCGCCTAATGTTGACGATATGAAAACTGAGGGAGGAGTGCTCCGACGTGCTGGCCTGCACCGGATACCGATCATAATCTTCTTGAGTACGCACATTGTGTATAATGGTCTTGAAGGGCTGTTTGCACAATGGGCACTCTGCTTTAATCTGTGAGGCGGTGATAAGAGGGAGTTATCGTTGATGGGCTATTGCTATTATGGCGAAAAAATTCCTACTCACCTTACTCCACTCGCAGAGGCATTTGAAACAAAACTGATGCATACACGAGTCTGTGAAGCATTTGCGTTTGCAACGAGACAAACAAATTGCACAATTCGGTGGTGGCGAAGAGCGTGAAGAAGGGGAATTATTTCCAGCACCGGAGGGGCTGTTCTCCAACTGCTGTTGACGCTCAGCATTTGTTTCGCCATCACCGCTCTCGCTGCCGCTTTCAGTAAGATCTGCAAACTGCATAGACGAGCCGCCGACTCCTATACCACCCAGGGGTGGCTCTACGATAACAGACGATGGTAAATCGTCCGCAAAAGGAGGCACATCTTCAATCACCAGCGATTCGGCCATATTTTGTGCGAATTGTGGCAGCTTATGCGGTAAAAAAAAAAGTTCTCCTGGAACTGGAATATTATGGATTTCGCCCCCGACTCGGAATCGCTTCGGTTATTCGCTTTCAGTTACTCACGTCTCTCCCCGTCTCACAAATAACTGTCGCTCTCTCGCTCAGTTATCATCTGGTTTTGTTCGTAAAGAAAACATGCGTCTTTTTGGCATGGCATTTATTATGCATATTTACGCATTTCCGATGTTTTACTGTAAACCATTGAGCGCACAATTGTTTTCTCTTCGATTTCCGTGTTGCTTTGTGCTTTTATTTCACAATAAAACCATATTTTAGCACTTTAAACTTGACAGAAAATAACTTCATGTATTCACTTTATAATAAGTCCAGACATTTATGGGCAGCACTGTCTCACGGCTGGTAATCGATAACACAAAGCGTACTGCCAAACGAGTAACGTTAATGTGTGCGCGAACATCAATAACATAGAAAGATTTAGTGGTTTTTGCAGTTAAAGCATTTTATTTATTATTAACCTTTATTTTTACAAATAAACTTAATTATTATAACATATTTAACCTTGTCAATCATAGCGTTTGACATTGCCACACTGCATTTACTATTCACCATACTGACCTAGAGCAAAAAACGCAGGCTGAGCCACGTAACGCAAACTGAGTCACGTAACGCAGAATGAGCAACGCTATTTATAGTTGATTAGCAGAAGCGCTGTACATCCCTACGTAAAATGCACTAAAAAATCCGAAACGCGTAAAAAATTGTTTGCATTTGGTGGCGTCGATTTCAATTTTTCGTGTTTTAAGTGCATTTTTCCGTGGTAAAAACGATATAAATTGACTTTTTAACCAGTGTTATTATAAAAAATGGACCGACGCAAAAAGCGCACTTCATCAGAGCAATATCAAATGTACATTGAACTAATGGAGAGCGACCCAATTTTTGCCAGTGGACGCGTGCCGCGCGATTATGATCTGAATTATTTGACCAAAAAGTGGAAAGAATTGTCCGACAGGCTCAACAAATGTGGCTCGGGCCCTACACTAACAGCAGAGGAGTGGCGCAAGGTAAGTTTTGCCACATGAGCATAAAAGAAAAGAGTGGGTGGCATTGTAGGTGCCATGTTGGGTGGAGGGGGAGGTTATGAGTATCTTGGCGGCAAATGACGCGCGAATTTGTTGCAGCGATTGAACGACTGGAAGAACACGACACGCTGCAAGTACAGACGCAGCCTTATGTCTAGCGAAAAGGACATTTCCATGTCCTCTTTGGAGACTCGTGCTCTCAATTTATTTGGGAAGGTCCCGGGCACGGGGGAGACTCTGATGAGCTTGAAATCTGAGAAGGACGATCCAGAGGATGACATGGAGGATCTGGGACAGCGAACGTCAGCATCATTTCAGAAAGAACTTCAAGCAGCCGTCGAAGAAGCCATCAATGATGAAGTCGATGATGACGAAATGGTCGAGGAGCACGTCGATCAGGAGGATCTCACCGATGAGAATTTACATGATGCTGGCGGTATTGAAGGCAATGCTGGCGGTACAACAGCAGTAAATACAAGCGGTGGTGGCTATCGCACTATTGTCGTGGACAACTCGTCCTATATGGAGGAAGATCAGGATCAGCCGGAGCCGCAGGATCCCGTTAAATTCATGTGCGCGCCCAGCATACACTCGGTTGGCTCAAGTGGCGCCACCAAACTCATCAACGGGGAGCTGCCCGTTAAGCGATTACGTCGAGATCAGGTGATCTATGAAGGTAAGTGCTAGGATGACAGTTAACTGTTGATTCTACTCTGCTACTTTTTTTTTCCTTAAAGTTAAGAACACGCCGCGCTCGTATACAACCATTCAAACAGGTGGATCAATGCCCACGCTGCACAACTCAAAGATGCACCACGATGGACATGGCACATCATTAAGCGCCGCCTTGAGCGGCTTGGATGCCCAGGATATAGCACATCAGCTCAAACGCTTGGCGGACATAAACTACGAGACATTGCAATTTGAGATCGCGCGTTTTAAATTCAACAATCCTGGCTTCCACTACGATCCACCGCCATTATAGTTATCGTCCCAGGCCGTAACACAAAGACGCAGCCGCAAATACCATCAGCCGCGCCAGAAACGGATCCAGCATATGCAGCGAATGAAGCGATTACAGCGTGGTCGCAAGGGTCTTAAGAAGCAGCAATAGTTCTAGTTTTTATTGACACACTCTGTCAGCTGGAATTGTACATATTCGAGAGCTGAACACAGAATTCAATGTAGCACTTCTATATATGGATGGACGGCCATAAAGGACGTCAGCTATCATAACCTAAAGTAGCCAGTTTAAAGTTTAGTTTAAAATTTTACGTAGTTCGTATTAATGCAAATCATTTCTATATACAGTTTCAATTACCAAGTACATACTACCACCATGCAACACACAACACACACACACACACACACACACAGACAAAGAAAGAAACAAACAAGCAAACCAACATATAAATATTTGTACTCTAATGTTAAAGGGTATTTTGCAGATAGATATATAAAGTTCGGATTCTTCATGTTTGATCTCTTATCATCTTGAATGTTCGTCACGTATATCGAGTATAGATACCTTTAATCTAAACTGTAATCCATGTATAATTGGACACATTATTTTAAACGAATTCAATGTAAATGTAAAGAATAAAGTTTACCAATGATAAATACGCACCTCCGACTCCAACTCCAACTCTATGCTATGCTATGCTCCATCTCGTTTGTGTTGCCATTGGTCGTGCTCCACCTTTCGCTTGTTTTGCCAATTCAAGCGCATTTTTTTGTTTATTTATGATCGCTGAGCTTTTTTACTATGCAATCGATGCCCATGCTCTATGGATCCATTAATCATTATCCAGACGGCGTTGGCGGGGTACAACACACACACACTCCACTCCACTCTGCCAGTGTTGGATCGTTGGGGCGTTGGGTCACTGGAAGTGCATTTGCCTCACGCTCGACGCCTGACCGCGAACTTGTGGGCGCACTTAATAACTGTCGAGCCCTTGGGTTGGGGAGGAGCCGGTCTTCATCGAACTTAGGAACCACATGCGATGCGAAAATTATTTTAACTGTTATCCAATGTGGCTGATGCAACAAGTGTCGATGACGAGTCGGATACGAAATGAGCCTGGCACGCCGCCGCCGCCGCCGCTTAACAAAATGACTCCGATGGCGACTACACCAATAGATCATTTGGACGCCGTGCACTGCGAATCATAAATTACAAGTGCCGCCAGTGCCTGTGCCCAGTGGAGTCAACGCATGCCGATCCGTTAGATGACCATTTTGGTAGGATTTGGATTCAGGCTGGGATTCAGTTTCGACACTGGCTCGCTCGCTGATGTTAACTGCTAACTGCGCCGCCACGTCGTAAGCCGCCTAATCTGTTCTCTTTCTGGCCCACTGCGAGTGAGTATGGTGTGGGTGCCGCATGCGCTTTGATGAAAGGCCTGCAAGCAAGCCTGATTAACGGGCAGAACAGATACAACACACACACACACACACACACACGCACACACATTCATATGGCATAGTCTGGCACAGCCAGATGTCTTCTTCTCACATGGCTGCAGTCTGGCATGCCGAGTCCATTAAATAGTTCGTGTTGCACTCGTTTCGCCATGGACTCAGATTGGGACTGGAACTAGGACTGGCACTGGGTCTGGCACTGGGTCTGGGTCTGGGACTCAGACCCGCCTGTTGCATGGATCAGGGCACACACATGACAGCGTGCAAAATCTGACCCTTAGGCGGGTGTTATACTCGTAACAAAAAACATGGCCAAAACGTTCTCCAATATGTGAAGCACTCAAAATAAGCAATCGATGTGCTACCTGCAACAGAGTAGGGCATATTAGTGCATATATCGTATATCGATAGGTACAAAACACGATACTATTGTTATTTAATAGGAAAATATGACACGAATGTTATGCTATAAGTTTCTTATCAGTAATTTAGCTGGAAGTATAGTATATAGTGTTGTTGATACGATTGATAACCTGAACGATCTATAACATCATCTGAAACTGTTATTAACAGTCTGTTAACAGCTGCATTGCAATAGTTAGCAGAGTTTATGCATATATAAAGATAATTATGGTCTGGCAGGTAGTATGGCATAGTCCACACCTCCAATTACTGGTACTGTTATTAACAGTCTGTTAACAGCTGCATTGCATAGTTAACAGAGTTTATACATATATACAGATAATTATGGTCTGGCAGGTAGTATGGCATAGTCCACACCTCCAATTACTGGTACCTGGCCAGAGTTAGTCAGGTCGCTGGGTTTAATGGATTAATGGTAGAGTATAGCGATGCGGCCAGTTCCATATCGCTGCACAATGGCAATATTAAAGTTGTCAGCGAGCAGCGTCGCTGGCGGCCCAATTGGAATCTCGATATGTACGTGGAGTATGTGGTACTACAATATATACAAGATGTATGCTTAAATTAATGTTTTATTAAACGCGTTGAGACTTTAGCGATTCATCTTCATTCGTTGCCATTGCCAGTGGCTATTGGCTAGTCAGAGACTCCGACTCCGACTCCGACTCAGACTCAGACAGAGACAGCGCTGGAGACAGCGACAGCGACAGCGGCACATATGTATGCTGAGTGTAGTACTCGTATCCATGGTCTCTGCCGGCTGCTGGCAGGTCTGGTCTCAGTCTCAGTTATAGACCAGGTCCCTTACCTGGGCCAATGTACTGGGGCGCAAGAGTGCAAAGCGTTTTTATGCTAGCGATTATTACGCTTGATCCTAAAGCACCAAAGGGTCAATTGATGTTTGTGATGTTGCTGAATGTTGTTGCCGACAACCAGCAACAACAACAACAACAACAACAGCAGCAGCAACAACCAGCAACATTGTGGCGTTGTTGCCCGCAATTTGCTTTGGAATTTTAAGCAGCGCGACGGTCGCATCGCCATTTACCATTTTACTTACAATTTTCATTTTTTAGCATCGTCGTCGTCATCGCCATAGACGAATATCATTTTGCACATTCTGCTTTCGCCATGTATTCTATAAGTATTCAATGTTGCCTTCTCCCTTCTCCCGTCTCCCCATTTTCCCCATTTGCCCAAAATTGCATTTCTTTGTAGTTCCCTTGCAGCGTTAAAGCGTCAACAACACACACACACACACACACATACTGCAATTTGCCTAGGGTTGCATTGAGTTTTCCGTTTTCCGCTTTTCCAGACAAAGTTGATATATCATTGCTGATGTTCTTGCTCGTACATTGCTTATCATTGGTCGGGCTAGTTTTTCCTTTTGGCTCTGGGCACTTTGCTGTCAAAAGATTTGCAAGTGGTTCTCAGGCTCGTTTAATATAGAAATTATTTAAAGTTATTTGACCAATTGATGACGCTGGGAAAATGGGAAAGTCGTGAAGCGTTTTGGTTCCAGGCTGCGTCAAGCATTTCATCTTAAGTTCTTCCACAATTTAATGACCTACATACGGAGTACTCATAACTTTATGTTCCACGCTATGCAAATGTAAGACCCAACTCCATAGTTTACTTTCATCATCTTGCATCTTTCATCTTTCATCTTTCATCTATCATCTTTCATCTTTCATCTTATATATTGCATAATTCTATAGTTCTTTTGGGATTATTTGCTCTCCTTGCAATTTGATGATATGATATCGGAACAGCTTTTATGCCGGTCTTCTCTATATAATTATATTAGCATGATCTATGTCATTAAAGGAATTATACACGTGTGTGTGTCTGTGTGTGTGTGTGTGTTGTACATCGATATCGCAATTAGTGGAGCAACAGCAGCAGTAAGAACAACTATCGACTGATGCGGCTAACAATATGACCAGCGGGCGTTTATGGCCATGACAGCGGAGGCAAACGACAGGCCATTATTGACGCCACTCGACGCCACTGGCCAGTGGACACTGGACAAGGGACACTGGACACTGGACACAGGTTGCTGTTGTTGTTGTGGCTATTGCTGTTGCCGTTGCCATCATCAGTGGCCATTGTTGCCGACATTGACGACGTTGCATGTAAATTGTTGCCGTGCGCTAAACATGCAAAA
The DNA here is from genome assembly GCA_035045065.1 of Hirtodrosophila trivittata. NCBI lineage: Eukaryota > Metazoa > Arthropoda > Insecta > Diptera > Drosophilidae > Hirtodrosophila > Hirtodrosophila trivittata. The sequence continues at coordinate 14,544,122 of JAWNNK010001311.1, read as the reverse complement.
ATCGCCTAACAGACGGCTAAAACTACAAAATGTTGAGCGCTCAAATAGTTCAGGCTATTTGCTGCCCCTATCCTTTATCCCCAACCCCCCTCAACCCCGACCAGCCTGCTGGCAGGCAGTCATAAACACGCACTAATTGCAGCCATGATTTGTTACACACTGCATTAATGGCGCTCGCAGGACAGCAGCAACAGCAGCACCAACAGCAGCAACAGCCATTCAAACAGAAACTAAAATCGAAGCCTAATTGCCTATAAATGGCAGTTTTGTAGCAGCAACAACCACAGCAACAGCCACAGCAACAGCAACAGCCACAGCAGCAACATAAAGGACAACGTCAACAGCAACAGCAAAGTGGACAAAATGTGGCGACATCAAACGTAAAGCTTTCAGCGTAGCGCCAACATCAAGAACAGTAATAGTAACTGCAGCAGCAACTGCAGCAGCCAGCAACATGTTGGCGACAGCGGCAACAACATGTGCGTTGTGGCTTGAATGTCTATAACAACTTGGCAAGCGTTAAGCCTTTTGATTTATAAACAAAATTTAGCAACAATGCTTTAATGTTGCTGATGTTCCTCTTGTTGTTGTGGCTTCGGCTGCTGCGGCTGCTGCTGCTGCTGCTGCTGGTGCTGCTGGCTATGCAATTAGGCGCGAGATGAATGTCTGGCAGGTACAGTGGGGTGGTCTAGTATGTCGCCAGCATGTCCGACATATAATCGATCGATCGTTCCATCGATATACAAATCGTTTTGCTTGATCTCTCACTTGCAGCAGCAGCAGCAGCAGCAGCAACATATTGCTCGCGTGGTCAGCACCAATTACTTAGAGCATATCAATTATAGGACTGCAGCAATGGTTTGTAAAATAAAAACGCTTCAAATGAGCGACCTGGCAAAATGATACGCGCAGTTTGATGATTCCCAAGCCGAAGGAGTTGCTGTTGCTGTTGCTGCTGCTGTTGCTGCTGCTGCTGTTGCTGCTGTAATTGAACTGCGCGTATTGCAAATTATTATTTTGTGCATTTGCAATCGCATTGCAACTGCCTACTGGAAATGTGCAAGCCATGCCCCCAGTGCGTGCAGGGCCATTCCGAGCAACTATTGCTGCTGCTGCTCCCCCTCTCACCCCTGCCCACACTTCCTCCAGGAGCTGCCGCCACCATCCGCCGTTGCACAGTCCGCTGATCAGCTCGCCCTGCGTGTCTGTTCATATGTTTTCATTACTTTTGCCCATTATGCGTGTACGTGACGCACAATTTGAAATTGGCAGCTTATAAGCCGGATACCAGGCGACCAATGTGCACAATTGCAACATCGCCATCGCCATCGTCGTCGTCGTCGTCGCCGTTGCCTTCGCGTCCGTCGTTTTGTTCACTTCATCTGCACCTCCACCTTCACATTGAACTGCTTCTTGTGCTTTTTGGCCCTGCGGCTTGCGGTAACACAGCGCAGCGCAGAGGCAGCGGGTAGGACAACCAATCGACCAATCGAGCAATCGACCATGCCAGACCCAGACCCAGACCCTATCAGACCCGAAGCGCTCGACCAGACCAGACCAGAGCAGAGCAAAGAGTGCCCATCCAGCGCTGAGCGCGTCGTCTGTTTGTGGCTTTTGTTTGTTGTTCAAGTTTACAATTTTAATGCACTGCCACTTGACTGTTGACAGTGCAACACGCCAAGTGTCTGTGTAAGTGTGTGTAAATTTCTATATGAGTGTGTGTCTGCATGTGTGTGTGTGTGTGTGTGCTATTGATTTTATGCGCCTGTCGTTGCTTTTAACTCATTTCCCACATGCACTAAATGAAACTTCAACAGTTAAATCATTCGACGAAACAACTGGGAAATACTCATAAAACGCTGATTCAGACACAATATGAAGCACTATATATTATATATATCTATATAAATAATGGATCTCTGCGCTCGCTGCGAAATCCATTAAGGAACTGTATATCATATTTTATACAAGTATTTATTTTAAGCGCCAAGGCTGAGGCTGAGGCGAAGGCTGATATCAACATTTTTATGATTTGTAAATCTTGAGAGGATTTGGTAGCTTTCCATGGACTTTCCTTGCCACTGGGCTAGCTTTATATGGCCTGTGAATCTATAGAGAATGCATAATCTGTGCCTGGAACAAAGAAATCCAATTTATGCTTAAGCCCAGTCCTTAATTTAACATGGGACTCCATGGCCTGGTTTTGTTGCAACTTCCTTTTGCCCCTTGGCTATCGAGGCTTGCGAGTAATAGGACAGTTCGTAGCGAATTCCTTTGCCAGCGGCCCAAATCTCATTGTCAGGCCCTGTTGTCGGCTGCTGTTGTTGTGACTAAAACTGAATATGATTGAAGTACTCGTTGTTGAACTCGTAACGAGCTGGCATCTATCATGGCCATATCAAACTGGCATCAAACAATTTCAAATGGATCGAATGAAAAATCAACTGGCGTTGAAAATGGCCAGGCCAATTGCGAACAGGCAACAACAGCAGCAGCAGCGACAGACTCTCAGGCTTGTTGACTGTTTTGTATGCATGAAGCGAACGTGATCGGTTGCCTAACAGCAATTTTAGCTGCTAGATATCGCTCCAGAACAAAGTGGCCAACGCGGAGCGACAATGTTGCAGCGACGCACAGAAGCAGCAGCAGCAGCAATAGTTGCAACAACAAACAAATCAACGAGCAGCAACTGCAGCAGCTGCAGATTTAGAATGAGAATGAGAATCATCGGCGCATTTCACTTGGCCAAAGTCAATGATTGAAATTCTAAGTTGCAACTTGATGTTGTTGCTGTTGACCTTTTCGCATGAGAATCGCATGCTGATGATGGATACACTGCCGGAGCTGGAGTTCCAGTTGGAGTTGGAGCTGGAGCTGGAGCTGGTTATAGACTTGGGTACACTCTGTCAGCCAGGCAGTTGCTCAACTGCTGCGCTCAGCTGTCAGTGCGCACAGCTCGTCATGGGCAATTTAAGTGGAAGTGGAAGAAAGGTTTGGGTTACAACACACACACACATACTAACACACACACATAGTCATCGACAGGCACATCGACATTCACATCAACATCGATGGCAGAACGCCAAAGTCAAAGTCAAAGCCAAAGCCAAAGCAAATACGCGACGGATAATTGCGCTCAGAGCCCAAAAACACCCATAGAACAAGCCATAGGCAATTGAAACAAACAACTTGCAACAACAACAACGACAACTTGCAACTATCAACCTGGAAGAGCAGCTTGGTCCACGTCGTCGTCGTCGTCGTCGCATCGCGGAATTTCACAGCAGCATGGAAATTTGTTCGATGCCTTGTCGCTTTCTTGTTGTAATCCTCTGCTCCTCCTCTTCTCTCTCTCTCTCTCTCTGTGGTTCCTCTCTTGCCAGCAGTTTGTTTTGTTTGATTTGGATTTGATTTGATTTCACCAGCAGCCGCAGCTACATTTCCCTGCTCCTGCTCCAGCTTCAGAGCCAGCTCCAGCTTTAGCTCCTGATCTCAACTTATTCAAATGCTTCAGACAGTTTTTTGACCTCTCCGCGTGCCGTGTGACGCAGTCGCCGTCGCAGTTGCACTCGTAACTGCACATGCGCGCCCAGCCACCCGCATCCCCTCAGCCAGCCCCATCCTCGAGCAGTCTTGGCAATCTTGCAGCTTAGTAACTGGCAAAAGGTTGCCATCGTCTTCGTCGTCGTCGTCGTCGTCGACGTTGCGGGAAATGCGATTGACGGTAATTGGTTGACGTTTGTCTTATTTAAATTTGTTTTCTTTGGGATTTTCTACGCCGCTATTGCTACACCCGCCAGCCAGTTCTTGCACGCTCCCATGCTTCCTGTGTCTTCCTCTCAAGAGCTGCTACCCTACCGAGCGGCTACACCAACATTGCCATTAGCTTTGACGTAAGCCAAAGATGCAATGAAAATCCCTTTCGATTCGTCTTTCATGCATCTTAATCATATAAATTTAGGTACTCAATATACCCTATAATAATATAGAGTAGAGTATTAATAATTCGTTGCACTTTTCATAATATATTTATCTACTCATCTCTAAGACCTGTTCCTGTTCCTGTTCCATTCACTTTTCTGCGCTACTTCAATCGTTTATCAGACGCACTTCCCATTGGAAGAGTATTAGATATTCGTTGTTTTTGTTATAGTTTATTTGCTTTGCTTCCTTTGCACACATTTCTCAGTGCTGATGCTCTCCAGAGCCGCTGCCGATGCGGATGAGACGGCGTGCAACTTTAATTGAAATGAAATGAGTTTCGTCGATTTGTGTTCTAGGAATTTGTTTTTGATTGTTTTCTTGTAAATTTGAATGATTATCGAGGCAGTTGCAACAAGTTGCTGCAACAGTTGCGCAATGGGCAACCAGAACAACAGAGCAGAAAGCAAAAATAAACAACAACTGAACAGAAGAAGTCGACGACCCGCGTAATTGCAGATCGCTCTGTGACTGAGAGATCCCGAGATCGGAGACCTCAGACCCTAGTAACTACCTGGAACTGGCAATAACTAGGGGAAGTGCCACAGCTCTCTGCTCTCTGGGTAATTGAACTGTGCGCACTTTTAATTGTGTCTATGTGTGTGTGTGTGTGTGTGTGTGTGTTGCTTGTGACGCGGAAGCAGCTTAGAACTGGGCCAGGATTTACAGAGCAAGGGAGGCAGCCAATGAAGCCAATGAAGCCGATGAAGCCAGGCAGGCCAATTTGTTACCGCTACTCGTACATCGCATATCGCGTACACTCGTATCGCGATAAAGTTGCAGGCACGCTAAACGAAACCACTTCCTCAACTCGATCATTGCAGAGCAAAGCGTTTAAATAAACATATTGAGGAGACGACGACTGTGCGGGCCATGGGAGAGAGGGAGCAAGTTCAAGATTGAAACCGAAACTGATGCGTAGTTTAGGGCGATTTACACAGTTTAAACAGACGGCGATACAAATCGCCGGCACATGAGCCGATCCAAGCGGATGAGGCAGCTGTTCCCCAGAGTCAAAGTCTTCCTGTGTGCCATAACTGTAGCAAATGGCCAGCCAACATGCAGTATACCCCGATGCAGATGCAGAGACGGAGTCTCCAGTCAAGATTCTTTTTGGCGTAGGCGTCCGCTGTCGGCTTTGGTTCCGCGGCTGCCAGCCGCAAAGCAAAATGTTATAAATTGCACATTTGATGAGCAGAGAAGCGTTTATGGTTCTAGGTACCAAATCCAAATCCAAAGGCCAGCTGTGCGTTTACCTTGCCAACGAATCTGGGCTCGAGCTGGAGTCAGAGTCTGCCTTTTAGCGCTTGCATGTCGGCTGATTAATTGTGCCAGCGTCATAAACGTGATGATATCGCAATGTAAGCGCATTTTTCATGTTATTCAATTCGTTGCCGCCAGCCCGAGCTCCAGATCCAGGTCTAACTGCGGCTTTGGCTCCAATGCCAGCGCACAACAGGCAATCTATTTGCATAGGATTTTTGCTCTACGCTCGCGCGCCATAACAAAAGACTTAGGCAACAAACTTGATCGCCTCACACCGTTTTTGGAGCGCTCGCGCGCAAATTAAATCTTTCGATATTGCCGACTAATTACAAGCATTAACGCAATTGAGACTCCCCAATCTTTCCTAGTGGTATTTCTGTTCCGCATTGAGCACTATTACTCGCACTCGCACTCGAACACGTCGTCGACGTCGTATGGAAATGTATTGCAATTGAGATTTAATTCTTTGCCCAAATGGGCGCAATCAAAATCGTGTTATAGCCAGGTGTCGGCAGGCCGGGCAGGTGTTTCGCCTCATTGTTGCTCCTTTGGCCACAGCAGGAAGCATCTGGCACCTGGCCTATGTCCATAAATTATTAAGTGTTGCTTTATTGAAATTTTTTTTATTTATCTATTTCTGTTTCTGTTCGCGAAATGCGTTAGAAAAACTTCATGAAAATGCGCAGTTTTCACCTGGCTGGCGCTGATCCCAATTTGGTAAAACCCACTTAGCTATTGCGCCTTAAACAGATATTGCTGTTATTCCCATTGCTGCTGTACCTGTTCCTATTGCTCTTGCTCTTGCTGTTTGCTTAGCGTTAACCTCCGCATAACTTTTTAAGGAGTCATAAAGGATTGTTGAACTTAAGCGTTTCATCGGGGAAAGACTTTAAGCTGTTGTATCCGACTCTGGTATATCCCTAAATTGGGTAATAGCTGAACTTCCCACGCACTTTAATACCAACACACAGTAGATCGTTACACAATATGCTTTATACGTGTTACAAAACCAATTTGAACAGCTTCAAATCGGCTTTTCTAGTCTTTATAGCTTCTTCATACAGACTGAAACACTGCGAGGAACATATTTTATATACATTAAGCGTTTGCTTTATCTATTTATATATATTATTTATATATTTTACTTTCTGCCAATTACTTTGTCAACACTTTTTTCTACCTTTTTTATAACTTTATTTCGGCTTAGGTTAAATTTTCAGCTGATCTGCGAGCAGCCTTTGTCTTCATATAGAAAAATCTGGTTTCATATTCAGTTGATCCGCTATATGATATAGGAAGTATTCTATAAAACGGTGTGAATCATTTGATACTCTTTAGTAGTGGGTTTCTATATAAGTAAAAGATTCCTTGTTGGATTCTACTGGAAGTGTCTACTAAGCTGGCGTTCAACCCACATGACAAGATCTCTATCATCTCGAGCTGCTCGGCTGGAATTCTTCGATATTATCTCTTATTGGAGCTCACTGGAACTAAGGAAGTATTCTAAAACCTTTCACTGATTCCCTTGGTCAAAATGTATATTTAATATAAGATATATAATACTGGAAACTGATCTGCTCGAATCGTTTGACTTGCCCTCATATAATATTTTATATACCTGAAAAACTGCCCAACAAACTTGCAAATCGTCTCTAAGAATCATTTGGAATACTTTTCAATTATATATTTTTATACCAGAATAAACATTTATATAATAGAAATACCTACTTATGTCATAAACAGTTCATATAAATAGTATTTGCGCAGTTTGGACATTGACATTGCTCGCGTTTATAGCCCGAACAACAATTGAGACGTAGTTAAATTAAATTAAATTAATTTTAGTTGTTGTTTTCAGCAGATTTGATTTGATTTGTTCTAGAATGCAGGTGGAGATGATGACGCACGTGTTGCAGTAGAAATTGTTCCCGAGCTGAAATTGCTTTCATTTCAGATTTTATATGGTTATAGCGCCCACACAGAGAGTGAAAGAGAGAGAGAGAGAGAGAGGAGAGAGAGAGAGATCAGAGTATTCAACATTTTCAGTAATTTGCATATACACAATTTTATTTGTATTTTTTCTGAGACATTTATTAGACACAAATGGAATGTAGTTATAGTAAGTATATATATATATGTATATACTCTATACATATATATATATGCATATATATATATAATTGTATGCTATGTAAGCGATTTAATTGTAATAACTAAAATGTACACACTAAACGACTAAGACAATGCATTGCGAGAGGCAGAGCGAGAGGCGAAAGAGCGGAGAGAGACTCTCCTACTCTTTCGCACACTCACTCACGTCAGCTTAGCTCTGAGCAACTAAAGACTAACAAGAGAAAAGTTAATTGTAATTATTTAAAATTGCATACGGATTAATAATTATAAACAATTTCAAATTCAATTTCGATATCGATTTCGATATCGATTAAAGTTACGAATAGTTTTTAATATGTCTACAAACATTTCGAACAACATTTAAAAATTATGAGGAGAAATTAAATAAATTCATTTCAACTATTTCGATATAACATTTAATATGCATAGTTTATGTTTTATTTTCTTTCTTTTGTTGTTGCAAATATTTGTTGTTGTTGTTTTTCTCTAAGTAAATTACTTTTGATGTTTAATTAAATTGCTTAACTATTAGATATATGTCTGTATATATTTATATATACTACTATATAGATACACATTTATGTGTATATGTGTGTGTGTATGTGTTTGTTTGTGTGTGTGTAAGTGTAGTTTGATTCCTTCCTTTTTTCTCTTCAACTTTATCTTTATCCTTTATCCTTTACGTGTTTCGCCTGTGCTTTATCCGCATTCGCATTTTGTTTGTTTTGTTTTGTTTTGTTAATTTTTAAATGTGACTCAAACTGAAAGCGACTGCAAAATGAAAAATGGCTTCGATTTTCTTTGTGTTTGCTTGAAAAGTTTTTTGTTTTTTGATTTTTTGCTTTTGCTTTTGATTTTCTTTGCTTTATCGCTTCGTTTTAAATATTAACTAAATGTGTGTCGCATAATATTAAATTAAACATTAAATTAAAATCACAATTTTATAGACTTGATGTATGTACGTGTGTGTGTGTGTGTGTGTGTGTGTGTGTGGGTGTGTGTTTGGTGTAGGTCTGTATGAGTGCGTCTGTGTGTGGCTGCTTCATTTGATTGATTTCTGTCTCCCTCATTTATCATTCTCTGCTGCTCTTTCGTTTGTTCTAACGGTATTCACATCCAGGCGAAATATTCTTGAAAAATATTTCATTGGAATTTTTGAAGCATAGTTCGGGGCGCAGGGGCAGGCACAATTGAATGTTAATTAAAATTCGCTCAGCTGCAAGCTAAACGGTGAAAGCTGCAGGAGAGACAGAGACAGAGACAGAGGGAGGGAGCGGAAGCGGGAGAGAGAAGGAGTCAGAGAGGGAATTAGTTAGTTTTTAAGCTGCACGAATTTAATAAGCAAAACAATCACAAGGCAGCACGATTTGCATTGCCACGCCTCCTCCTGCCTGCCCCTCTGCTCAGCCCCTGCGTCTGCTCACCTGCAGGAACACACACAGCGCAGAATGGTTGTTGATGTTGTTCGTGTTGTTGTTGTTGTTGTTGTGGTTTTTGTTTAAGTTCTTGTTGTTGTTGTTGTTGTCTGTGGGGTTGTCGTTGATGGCAGCAAAACGATTTGGCAACGAATCTATGAGACATCCTATAGATAGAGCGTCGCCTGCTGACGCTGATCGAAGTGGTGGATGTAGAGTTTCTTCTTGGACTTCTCCTTGGATGGCCGCAGATCCCAGACCAGATTGGAGAGGCTGCGCGGCCGTGACAGCCGGCGTGTCTTCTTCTCCGGCAGCTTCTGTGAATCACCCGATGTGCGTCCGCCGCTGCGTGACGAGTCCAACGTGCCCTCGCGCGGATTATGATGATTGTTGCTGCTCGAGCTGCGGCTGTGACTGTGCGCCAAGTAGCCATGAGAGTTGAGTATGCTGCTGCTGCACTTGAGCACCACGTCTGGAGGTGTCTGTGGAACGGCTGATCCACCTCCTCCGCCTCCGCCTGCTGCTGCTGCTGCCGCTGCCTTGCCATGGGCTGAGATCGTCGGCGGCGTCATTGCAGCAGTATTGCTGTCCGGCGTCAGCTGCAGGCTGCTGAGACTCTTGTATCTGTGAAAGAAGTCAAAGAAATGTCCAATAAGATTTGATTTCCAGTACATCAATCGCACTACAATTCTGATTGGAATCCAATTGAAGCGTTTACGCACCTGATATGAAACAGAGGCGACTGCGGCTCGAGCGATTCCTGATTCTTGACTGGCAAATGGTTGTTGGGCGTCAGCACCTTGCCGTGGTGTGGATGTGGGTGTGGGTGTGGGTGAGGGTGTTGGTGTGCATGGGCGTGCGAGTGGGCGTGGTGTGCGGACGCAGCTGCAGCAGCAGCGGCGCTGGCCACAATAGCTGCACTCGTATTGTTGTTGTTGTTGCTGCTGCTGTTGATGTTGTTGTTGCCGCTTGGCGTTGGTGGCAACGGTTGCTGCTGCTGTGCATGGCTGTGAATGTGACTGTGACTGTGACTGTGACTGTGAGTGTGACTGTGACTATGGCTGTGACTGTGACTGTGACTTGTGCCGCCCGTGGAATTCCCATTGCTGCTGCTGCCGGCACTGTGCGCGTTTTTAATGTAAAGCTTTGGTAGTGTTGGACGCTGACGCTTCTCGGCCGGCTTCTTGCCGGGAATGGTCTCAATGGGCGGCGGCACCGGCTTGATGTCCTCCTGTATATGGCTGTGATGATAGTGGTTCACCAGCATGGCCGACGAATGATGATGATGCGACTGCTGCTGCTGGTGCTGCTGCTGCTGGTGCGGATACTGATGATGATGATGATGATGGCCGCCGTTGCTGCTGCTGTGCTTGTTCGACTCCAAGCTGCTGTAGTTGTTGTTGTTGCTGTTGTTGCCGGGCTGCTGCTGTTGCTGTGGTGCGGCTGTTGTGGGACCACGGATGAGGCTGCAGTAGTTGCCGTTGCCGCTGCTGTCCGTGTGATGCGACTTGAGCGTGGGCGACTCACAGATGGGCTCGAAGCGTGCCAGTCCCTTCGAGAGCGGCGTCAGGCCGCGCACATAGTCATAGATGTGGTCGATCTCGTTGTACTCCTCGGCTATCTCGGTGCTGGTGAGCGGCTGCTGCTTGGACCAGGAGTCGCAGCTGGCGCTCTTGCGCAGCACATAGCCGCTCTCGGCGAATCCGCTGGCCACGCCCGCCGCCGATGGCAGCATGACGAGGGGCAGCTTGTTGGAGCCGTTGCGGCTGCTGAACTTGGAGTCCTTCTTCTCCTTCTCGCTCAGCTTGAGATCGACTATCTGCAGGCGATCGCGTGCATCCGCCAGCAGTCGCTGTGCCTTCTCGAGGAAACGTGTGTACTCAATGAAATGCTCCAGCTGCTCCATGTTCTTGGCCCGCTGCAGCTTAATCTTGGCATTCAGCGGCACCGGCACCAGGTCCGTATCCTTCTGCAGTGGCAGCGCGAAGATCCGATCGATCTCCACGCAGCCCAGCAGACGCAGCTCCGGCACAAAGGCCTGCTTCAAGCCCTTCGGTGCGCTGCCATGGACAAGTCTGCCGAAGAGATGAACGAAAATATAAGGAAAAGGATTTCATTTGGAGGTGGACAGAAGTTCGTCGGGTAGCTCAACTCACCTTACAATGACGGGCATCCGCTTCAGCAGCAGATTCTTGACGGTGTGCACTCCGCTGATGCTGTCCTCGCGCGCAATGGGCGAGAACTTGGCTTTGGTATCGAGTGGCAGATTGATGATCTCGTCCTTGATGTTGCGGCACTGGAGGTACTTGCCGTTGTCGTTCAAGGTGGTCAGCAGCTCGCCGGCATGGATGGTGCGATTGAGCTGATGGCAGCGAAAGGTTTCGCGCACCAGGACACGCGCGTTGCGCCGCCGCGCCAGCTCCAGGACGGAATCGATGCAGCGCGTCGAGCGTCCGTCCTCGCTGAGCAGCTCAAAGTAGCCGCTGTAGGTCTCCGGTATGAGCACCTTGGCGCCCACATTGGTGGGCTTGCGTCCCTCCTTGATCTTGATGGGCTGCGCCAGGATCTGGTATTTCTTGCCGGCGCTCAGGAACAGCGCCGTGCTCTGCAGCGAGGGCGCCGAGAGGGTGGGCACGCCCAGCGCCTGGTGCTGGCCCTTGAGTATCTTGGCCACCGCCGGCAGCGGCTGCTTGGAGAAGTCGCGCAAGTAGACGGGCGTCGCATCCCCGAAACGGGAGGCGGCCAATATGATTTGGCCATCGGTGGCGGCCATGTCGCGGTTGAAGAACGAAAGCAGCTTGCTGCGCGCCAGTTGCACATTAAATGAGAGTAAATTTCATTGGACTGGCTGCGGCGCCAACTGCTCCTGCTCCTGGCCACCAACGGCTCCCTCCTCTTGATCGCTGGAAATGTCACTATCCTCCTCCTCCTCCTCCTGCTGCAGCTGCTGTTCGACAGCGTTGGCGTTCAGCTGATCCTCAAGCTCCAAAGCGCGACGCTTGAGCAGCTCCTGTTGGCGCAATCTCAGCAACTGGGCACCGCGACTGCAACAGGCGTTGGCTATTTGCTCCTCGAAGTATGTATCGCCCACCGGTGGCTGTGGCCCCTTGGTGGCTGCCGTCTGGCTCTGGTTGTGGCTCTGGCTCGTCAGCAGTCGCGTGGATGACTTCAGTGCGTAGTTGAGATACTGCATTCGGTTTGCTGCTCCTCTCCCGGTTTGCCACTGTGTGCGAATTGATAGCTCTCAGCTCTGCTTTTGGGGGGTTGGGGCGATGTCCTGCGTCCTGTTGGCCTGGTTGATTGCTTCTGCAAGTTTGTTGTTTCAAATTAGCCAAAGGGTTTCTTTGTTAACGACGCCTGTCTTAACCTATTAATGGACCCAATCAAGCGAGTTCATGACTTTGTAGAGAGCCATAAAACATGCGAGGGTCGCTCGAAGCGCAAACCAAAGAGCGCGGATTAAGAGCTTAAAAGTGTATTTCCTTTATATTAAAATCAAACTTATGGCACAACCCATGAGAAGACACACACACACAGAGACAGAGACAGAGCACTGTAGGTGTTATTTATGAGGCCATAAAGTTGAAAAGAAATTGCAAAGTGCACAAAACGAAAACGCAGCTACAAGATGCATGTAAATAGCCAAGATGACTGCGACAATGCCAAACATGCCATTAAGACCATTAGGAGGAGGTGGAGGAGGAGGAGGAGATGGAGGAGGAGAGGCAGGAGGAGGAGGTAGGAGGAGAGGCAGAAGGAGAGGCAGTAGGAGATGCAGGAGAAGAGGCAGTAGGAAATGCAGGAAGAGATGGAGGAGGAAAGGCAGTATGAGAGGCAGTAGGAGGAGGCAGGAGGAATGCAGCTAGAGGACGCGACTCCAGTCGGAGTTCGACTCTTGCATTGGCAATAAGCCAGGCCAACAAATGGCAAGACATTAAAAGTACTTAAAGGATATTTGCATATTTATGAGCCCACATAAATGTGGCTGATTACCAGACAAGACAACCAAATGGAGGAGGAGCCGCAGAGAGCAGCCACTGGCCACGCATTGATGCTCTCTCTCTCTGTGTGTGTGTGTGTGTGTGTTGCTTACTAAATAAGTTGGCAATTAGAAAAAGTGAAAAGATTTAAGCCCAATATAGGCGCACTTTTGTGGGCGTGGCCGGCTTTTATGGCCAACTAAGCATAGAATCTGCCATTGGTAATGGCTTTTCGCAGTAACTCTTTAAACTGGAGCTCAGTCTCTCTCCCTCTCTCGCTCTCGCTCGCTCTCTTGCTGGCCATAAAGCATTTACGAGCCGTGGCTTAAATGCATTTGCTGTTGGGCTAAGAACAACATGCAGCAAAAATGCATTTGCAAAAGTTATAAGCATTTCGTGATGTACATTAAAACGAGCTTTAATTGAAATTTTCAAGTGTGTGTAGTTGTGTGTATGTGTGTGTGTGCTAGTTGCGAAACCTATTGAAGTTTTCAGACAAAAAAGAATCACAACTTAATTTCCAGTGATTTTTTCCCTTGTATTTGCTGCTTTCCAATTAATTGCCAGACTCTGTCTCAGACGACGATAACACGGCCAGCAATTAATTTTCACCATGGAAAGTACCTTTTCCCTATCTCTTCCTCCCTCCTCCTTACTCCTCTTGGAGGAGCTGGAGCAGGAAAGCCAAACAACAAGCGCAATTCTCACGCTTTGTAACTTATGTGGAAACGTGACATTTTCTCGGCTACTGGACAAAAATTGATGCCACAAAGTAAACACAGCTCCGACTGACTTCAGATTCAGCTCTGGCTCTGGCTTTGGCTTTGGCTTCCTGTGCCGTACGTGTCTTGGAGTTTAAGTTGCCTGTTTAGATAGGGTATAGAGTAATCGGCTGACACAGTTTTCCTAGCACATTTTACATTTAACATTTTACTTGATTTTCATTGAAAATGGCTTAATTAATTTGTGGCGCCTGCAGACTGGACTCTAAAAGTGGCACAGATCTAGGCACTGTGCCACAAGCTGCTCAGGGCTCTGGAACAGCTGCTGCACTTAACAACTTCCTGTGCCACACAACAAAAACAACAACAAAAACAAGAAAGGAGAAACTCATTTAACTTGTGGCTGACACGTTGCAACATATCGAAGAAGCCACACAAAAAAGGGGCACAAAAACGCAACCTGCTTCGTTCCTTTAATAAGCAGGCATGAAAAAATATGAAAAAAAAACGTTGCAATAAACGTGAAATCCTTTTCATGCCTCCTGCCACAAGTTTGACGAGGCTGCTGCTGATCGCATTGTGGAGGACATACGCTGGAATTCTATGTGGCTGTTGGCCTGTTGCTGTTTCCTGTGCCACAGCAAGGGGCAGAAGGAAACAAAAGCCGCCACAGGCAAAACACTTGAACAAACGGAGCACCCAAGTTACCAATATGAGTTGACGGCGAGCCACAGGAAAAGTGACAACGTTGCCTCCTCAACTGTGGTTACGACTATGAAATATGAAATATGTAACCCAAGACGCAGACAGCAAACAACACCAACAACACCAACAAAAACGAAGCACAGCAGAAGAAGCCTGACGCATAATGAGATACAAAATAACAAAAATAAAAAACTTGAAAAAGAAAAACGAAACTGAAAGCAACAAAAAGCCGAATAAGAAAACTGTTGACAATGTTGCAATGAATATTAAATACTCTTGCCACATAACGAATGTTGCAACAGACGAACTGAATCCAAAGCAGACAAAGTTCTCAAGGTTTTTGAAGGGAATCTTTGGCTTAGCTCATAGAAAGTGCTTCCAAGAAGATTGAACGATTGTTCAGATGTTATAGCTGATATATAGATAAAGCATATCTATAGCTAAGGAAATTCTATATACTATATATATACATATATATATATACAGATATATACTGATATATGTATTAAAGAGGCTGCTGCTTGCAACTAAATTCTCCTCGAAAAACTTTTCTTAACATTTTCATCAGTAACCAAAACCCTCCAGAAGAAAGCTCTCAAAACTGCTTTTATAGCTTTTAATATAAACTAAATATATTATATAATACACGCTATACACACACAAGTGTATACAATATATGTATATGTTTAATAAGCAAGTCGTAATAGCCACAGTTAGTGTATAAGTAGAGGTAAGTGCGATAAAAGCAGCGTTCAAAAGGATTAGAGCAGCTCGCAGTGTGTGTGTATTTTGTGTGTGTGTGTGTGTGTTACATGTAAGTAAACAGAATCTGTTCAAAGATGTGTATGTGTGTGTGTGTGTGGAAAGGGTGTGTGAATATGTGGGTGGCTTTTGTTTCGCTAACAAAAGCGACAGACGAGCAGAGTAAAAAGGAAAAGGAAAAGTGTAAGGAGCACGTCCCGGTCGCAGGTCAGGCAAGGCACAGGCTCATAAAAGGAAGCAAACACACACACACACACACACATATGTGTTTGCATAGTTTGCTGTTGCTCTAGGTGTGTGTTGTGTGTGTGTGTCTGAGCACATTAATCACACTAAAGAGTTTTACAAAATGCAACTCAACTCGCAGTCGGAGCCAAAGCGCGAACCAAAGCCACAGTCGAAGTTGTTGTTGTTGTTGTTGTAGTTGAAGTTGTTGTAACAGTTGTTGTTGTTGTTGTTGTAGTTGTTGTCACCACTTTAAGCTGCGGCTTAAAAATTGCGGCCCCGTCTTTTGCGGCAAGCAGCTTACCCCAGGCTAAGAATTTCGCGCTGCTCCAACGCCAACGCAGCACTTGACGCTGCTGTCGACGTCGACGTTGGCAGCGCAGCTGGCATAAAATGCAATATAATACGTATAAATATATATATATATATATATATTTGTCTATATGTAGTAAATATATTCTATGGCACGATAGAAAAACTGCTTTATGCTTTTCTTTATTTAATTTCATTTCCGTTTTGTCAAGCAGCTGGGAACACCTTCAACTTCAGCCATTGCAGCAGCTTCATCCTCATCCTCAGCCTCATCCTCAGCCTCATCCACAGCTTCATCCTCATCTGGTTGTTCCATCTTTGCCAGCTTGCCAGCTAGTCCTTAGCTCAGTTGCCTTATTATGTCGTTCTTAGCGCTTTTGATTACTTTTTATCCGCTTTTGCACGCGGATCTTCTAGCAACCAGCTTATTGTTGTTGTTCTTCTTCTTGTTTGCTGTGTGTGTGTTGTTGTTGGTGTTGTTGTGTGCTCTTTTTGTTGTGTTTTATATCTACCCCTTGGTGTGACTAATGATGTGCCGGCCAAACGGACAACGCTGCCCGACACTTGCCACTAGCTGCCCGCCTTTCATTGCTCGCTGCTCGCTGCCCGCTGCCCGCCACTTGCCACTCGCCTCTTGCCACTTGCCACTCGTTTGTTTAGTCTCCATGATGTAAAATAATGAAATAATATGGTTTTGTCTCTTGTCTACCATGAAAAATTAACGCCCTGCCCAGTCTTGACTTTATTTTTTTCTTCTATATTTTATTTGCACGCTTCTTTGGGTTTTTTTTCTTTCTAAGGTTTTTGCTTTCATTTGTCAAGTTGAGTTTATGGACCCCTCTCCCCCTCTGGGGGTTTGGTTGTGAGAAAGTCGTTGTGATTGAGTTTGGTGGCACCACAAGGCTGAATGGGCATTGTGTACCTAAGGTTATTGCACTAACACCTAAACTTATCTGTCAGTTATGATAGAGCCGCTGTGTGATATGGGTAAGGGCTAGTAGTCAATGTAAATAGTAGTAGAACTTGAGTTATGACTAAAATGAAATATTGTAAGCAGCTTTAGAATAGCATAAAGATGCCCATTCTGTGGGAAATATCAAAATATTTTGATGCCCAGAGAGCTTATGGTAGAAACCCAGCTTAAGTCTTACAATGAAACTTCCATTTGAGTGCGATAAAAGTTGCTCGATGTGACAAGGTAATATCATAGAGTGTGTGTGTGTGTGTGTGTGTGTAAATCTGGTATGCCATGATCTAGTATATACAGTCAGACAGTTCTACGTTTCGATTCATATGCTAAAATTAACTGTCGGAACGCGCCCAAACCCAATTGGGATTCCGATTCCAATTCGAATTCCGAAACCGATTCATAAATGGCAGCGGGGGCAGCAAATCAAAAGCAATTAAAATGCAAAGCCACAAAACGGCAGAGGGTAAAACACTCATGTTGTTGTGTGTGTGTGCTGTGTGTGTGTGTGTGTGTTGTTGTGACGTTGATGATGAGGTTGCCCGCGCGAATGATTTGTATATTTTTATTGAAATGTTGACGTGGTTACTAATCAACAAGCGGTCAGAGTGGGAAACACATTTCTGGCTCTTTATTAATCATGAGCTGCATAAACAAGCAGCCAAAGCCTGATTCTAAAACGGGAGGGGGAGGGGAAATAAAGAGGGTTCTTTTTTTGAGAGGAAAAACTCAAAAGCAGCACAGGAAATCGAAACCGAAATGCAACAGCGACATTTGCTCAAGCGTATTTGGTGCTGGGTGTGTGTGTGTGTGTGTGTGTGTGTGTGTGTGTGTCTGTTCCTTCTTCAGTAGTAAAAAGAATAGTAGAAGAAGGAGAAAGAACCGTTGAATGCCTTTTGAAGTCATCCAATGAAGCGATGATATCAATAGCTAGAAGTAGGAGGAGGAGCTGGCTACGACTTTAATTTATGCTCTACGAGCGCTTATTGTTCACAGTTCTACCTAGCCACAGGTTCCATGTGTGTGTGTTTGGTGTGTGTGTGTGTGTGTGTTTACTTTAGCAGACGAAACGAAAGTTTTATTTTTCACTTTGATTGAGCTCAGTATGTGAGGTGTGTGTGTGTGTTCATTGAGTGTAAAAGGGAAAACCCTTTTTGGGCAACCCGATTGCCATTTATAAACAAATGCAACAGCTTAGAGACAAATAGACAAGGGGCTGGGCCTCCAACTGGGGCTGGGCCTCAGCCTTAGTGTCAGTGTTAGTCTTAGCCTGGGTCTCGGCCTCAGTTTGGATGTGGCCCTGGGCTTGGCCGAGGATGGGCTTTGTTACTTTGCTTTTGACCCAGAAAAATGAAAATACAATAAGAAAATGTTGCGCCCGCCTTTTTGTAAGTGAAATTTTGTTTAGTTTGTTGCTTCTTTCGTTGTTGTCAAAAGTCAATATCAAACAAATCTGTTATGGAGAGTGTAAAGCTCTCCAAGAAGTGCGTTGGTGTCACACACCATTACCCCTGCCCCCGACGATATCTGCCCCGAGTGGGCAGCACCCAATCCCCATATAATCGAGCTGATAATGAACAGTCGAACAACATTTCATTGTTTTTTCTGTTTTCTTTCCTGTGAAAGGTTTCTATGAAAAATGATAGTACTCTTTATGGCTAAACTACTTGGCCAAAACTGAAACTTATAAACGATATAAATTGGCTGGAAATTGCTTCGATGCCATACAACAAAGATTTGTTGACACTAAACGATGTTTTCTGTCCATTTGTTTAAATTGAATAAATTGAAACGTTTATGGAAAGAAATTATATGCAGGCCAAGCCAAAAGTTGTAGAAGTTATAGCCAAAAAAGAGAGAGACCATTAGAACTGGGCTAAGTCGATATATTAACAGTTTATTGGTTGATTCTTAAATGAAAGCAATCGCAAGAACCGTTTATTAAGACATTTAATTAGGCAATTTTCTTTAATTAATAAACTTTTGATTGATTACCTCTAATAAAGTTTCAGCTAAGTTTTATTATTATTATTATTCTTTTGCTGTTTATTTAATTAAGATTTTTTTGTAATTATCAATTTATGCTGCTTTCTTGCTTTATTTTTCAATTATTTTTATTTATTGTTAATAATTTATCTTCTAAGTCTTTTAATAATTATCAATTTTTGTTGCTTTCTTTCTGTATTTTTCAATTATTTTTATTTATTCTTATTATTTCTTGTTTATATAAATATTAAATTATTTTCAATCATTTTATTTATTTTTATTGGTTATCTTTTTAGTCTGCTTTAAATGTATTTTATTTCATTAAATTGTTATAATAATGAGCTTCTTTTTCCCAATATTCTTAAACTATGTTTAATTATTATTATTGGTTTATCTTTTTATTTGATTAACTTGTTATAATAATGATATTTTTTCAATATTCTTCAATTCTTCAATCCTCGCAACAAATATTGGATCATTTAATATTTTCATTTTGAACATCCCAGAGATTAACTTTAATTTTTTACTCAAATACTTCATTTTAAATTTAAATTATATTTTTTCAGTTTTAATTTATATTAAAAATTGTATTGCTACTTTCAAGTTTTGGTTGACTGTTAATAGTTGACATTAAATAAATAAATAATTAAATGTATTTTATTTCATTACATTGTTATAATAATGAGCTTCTTTTTTTCAATATTCTTCAACTATGTTTAATTATTTTTATTGGTTTATCCTTTGGCCTTCTTTATTTGATTAAATTTTTATAATAATTATCTCTTTTTGTTCTTAATATTCTTCAATTACTTTTATTTATTATTATGAGTTTATTTAACTAAATTGCTTTTTGCTTTTTATATTTGTAAATTATTTTTATGTATTTCCTCTTTTATTTTTCTTCAACTTTAGCTTAATTTCCATATTTAGTAATAATTATTTTGTTATCAGAAATTATTTCTTCTCATGTAAAATGTGCGATTCACCTCCAATAAAACCTGTATAATTACATTTAATTATTAATAATTTCCCTTTTATTAGGTGGCTTTGAGTTCTTTATAAAAATAAGCACAATTCGAGTTCGGAGAATCGATCTCGATGGCCTTTTGCGAGCGACTTCCTGAAGCTTCACACCCGCCGAGCAATACTAATATGCAGACGTTTAACCCAATTTCTAGAGCATGACGCTAATTAAATTTAAGTGATGTTTTTTATTTGCTTTGGTCACATCTTTTTGTATTTGGGGGATATTTACATTATTTATGGATTGCTCACCTTTGGTACACACAGACGAAGGGAATTTGCTCCAAAAACTGCCGTTAAATGTGTACGGCAAATATTTACACCTTTCGGCAATCAATTAACACACAGAAACAGACTTATACAAGATATATATATAAATATATATATATATGTATATATGTATTATTTATAGATATGTAGGCACAGAAATGAACACTTGTTACTCATTGAGTGGCAATTTCTATTTGCTTTTGCCTTGTTTTTGTTGCGTGGTGCAAAATTGTTGATTGTTGCGAACTTATTTCGTAATATTCGTAATGATTGCAAGCGCTTTTGTTATCGAAGAAACTAACGGTGAATTTCACAATGCCAAATACGGCACAAAGAATTCTGTTTTTCTTTTTCTTTTATTATTATTTTACTTTCACGTTGCCAAATGACGAAATGTGACTTAAGATTGTTTTCTTTTTCAAGTCGCACACACACACACGCGTGAGATTTGCATAAGCGCAGAATCTGTTCGGCGGAGAATCTCCGAAGACGCGTATTCTCTTCCCAAGCTGGTCGTTGTCTCGCGTGGGTTGCCGCGCACGCGCACAGATCTCGCTGGAAGCGGAGACGTTGGTGGAATGAACCGGTCGCTGGAAGCGAAGCTAATGAAATGCGAGCTACGATTCTGAGAGTTGAGCCCAGAACGCAGTCGGCGTCGGCGTCGCTGTCGCGACTGTTAGCTAACAGCGGCTTAGCAGAACGCTGTTAAAACTGGTCTGAGCTCTGCTGCTGCCGCTTTTTGGGACCTTTCTTTGCACAACTTTCGGGGCATTTCTGTTTTTGGGCTCTAATTTCTAGGCAAACGTTGTGCGAGCCGCGAGATTCCCTGAGATTCTCGAAGATAAACAACGAAACGACCGACTGGACAGATGTTTAATAGTTTTTCTTTCGAATTGTGGTCACTTTTTTTTATGTACTTTTTTCTTTCTACTGATTTGTTTGCTGAGAAAAACCCCAGCTCCCAACTACCTAACTGGCTGTTGATGTGTTTTGTTAGCATCTCTTTAAATTTCATTAACATTTCCATTTTTTGTTGTCTGTCTTTCTGTCTCTCCCTCTCTCCTCTCTTTCTCTCGTGTGTGTGTGTGTCAACCTTCTGCTTGTCGTAATATTATTTTCCTCTTGTGCGTGTGAATTTTTATGGTTCATTAAAATTAAAACCCAGCGCTGAGTTCTTGGCTTTATTTATAGCGCTCGATCGGCATTTAGAATGTGAGTTTTTGAGAGTTGAGAGTTGAGTGAACCAGGCGACAGCACCCAACTGTGAGACTGTTACTTTAATAGGTTTCGGCCATTCGGATGACAAAGTAGACTGATGTAAGAGTATACCCATGTGCTCATCCATCCATGGGTCCACTCCAGCTTAGAAGTATGCATATCATCATGCAATTCCTTCGCTTTGTGCCAAAAAGGTTTAAAGCCGCAGCAACAGCAATAAGAACTTGAGAGCTGTCCGAGGCTGGATGATTTACGATTAGTTACTTTGGAATATTCAATCAGGGAACCTTTTCAAAATGCCGCAAGGCCAAAGTTCTACTCGTAAAAGAACCATAAAAAAAACACAAAAACACAAAAACAAACTAAGCCAAAGGCCGCATGCATAGCACATGAAATATGAGCGCAAATTATAAACAGACATCACGTCACAAGGATTAACAAGCAGTCCCTCAGTGCCCAAAAGCCAGAACCTATTGGCCAGTGCCAGGCACAGAAATCCAAATGAATCAAACGTTGAGCCGAGAGAGAGAGAGAAGACTTTGATTTCAAGGAAGTCGTCGTCATCATCGTCATCGTCATCGTCGTCGACATTGTCCGATCCGCTGATTTTTATTTTTATGGCTTTCTGGCAAGCTTCCAACCTGAACCTTGTTTTCTGTATTACTTTTTTTCTTTTTCGAGCGAAAACGCAACAATGCGATTAAAATCTAACAACATTTTTGTTGTTATTTTTTCAGTTTACAGCCTGGGGTAAGATAAGGGCCAGGGGTGGGGGGTGGTGGGGGTATAAGACGCGTTAAATGGTCAACACCCAACGTGGCTTTAAGTCAATTTTAAAATGCAGATTATGTGCGTTGATTAAATATTGTTTTCTTCTTCCTTTTAATTTCTTTTCTGCGTCTTTGATAGAAAAATTAAAAATGCATAGCCACAAATGCAGCTGCCTGTATCTGTGTGTGTGTCTGTGTATTGGTGTGGGGATGAGGGGAAGGGGTAACTGCATGATACCTCAAGAGTTGGGATATTTCTGTTCACTTTTCAGTTGGGGGTTCATTCGATTTTGCCTGCTTTTTTTTTGTGCATGCCACGCACGTCGCGCTTAATAATAAAAAAATACATTTCTAAAATTGAAAAAGAACAAGGCGGTGGGCGGGGCTAACAGCGTGGCGGGGGGTGAAGTATTGGAAGATTCGGTGTTGGTATCGGCGCGGCAAAGGCGTAGCCAAAGCAGCGCCGCCTATCGAAAGGTTTATGACTGTGACGTTCGCCTTTGGACATGACCGGCAACCGACAAGAGCACATCAAAGTCAAACGTCAAGCCGCATACCCTATAAACACAACAGTTCTAAAGGGTATATAGAAGAGGGTATACTAACTGTATTTAACAGTTCTTTTGCTTAGCTGGGAAAAGCTTTCTAATTAGCTGCGTATCGATTCTGCTCTCACTCTACCTTTATTCTCTACACTTCCACTTCTTCTCCTTCTTTTCTGCCTCTTCCGCCTTCTTTCTCTCTTCTTCTTAGGGTATTTCGATAGTGCAGCACTTTTGTTTGGTTCTTTCTTGAGTTCTTGGCCTTATCACACGCAAGTTTGTTGCCTAAGTCTTTTGTTTTTAGTTGCCGCAGCGTTGCGCTTTATCAAATTTGTGGAAATCGGCCTTATAACGGTGTCTCAGCTGTGTGTGTGTGTGTGCTATATATATATATACAAAAGTGTGTACATTTATCAGGAAACTGTTTGTCGGCTTAAAGATTTGCATAAGACACTCAGAAGTTGCTTTCAGTCTTTGTGCGTGTGCCAATTTTTAGCTGCAACCCACGCCAGAAACTCATCCATAACTCACCGCTGTATGCAAATGAGTTGCAATTGGAGCTGGAGCTGGAGCTAAAGCTGGAGGTGGACCTGGAACTGGTACTGTCCCAAAATTAGCTGCAACTTTTGTTAGGCTTCGCTGCGTCGCTTGCACTTTTTGCCTTTGCCTTTCTTTGGAAAGCGCGCGAGTTGCTTGGCCCGTTGATTGATTGTCTTGGCCGATGGATGGAGGCGATGGAGGCATGGAGTACAGTACAGGTACTGACTGACTGATACATGCGGGCTGTGCTACCCTGGTGAGGGTCTAACCTTTTGCACTGCACTCTGGAGTGTGTGTGTGTGTGTGTGTGTGTGTGTGTTTGACGCTTCGTTTCCTGCGCAGCATTTTACGCTTAATTTGGCTTTGATTGATGTTTTAGGCTCGGGTTCGGTTTTGGCTTGTTTGAGTCATACACTTAGTTAATTTTCAGTGTGTGGTTCAATGAACTCCGTTAAGACAGCTGCAATTGGCTGTGGCGAGAGTTGCCGCAGGAGTTTCTGAATACAATTGTATTGGCAACCCTCGCTTAACCAATAATTTTCATATCATACACATTGGAGGCTGACAACAATCTTCTGTTTTTTCTTCTGTTTTTTATTGTTGCAACCTCGCATTCTGATGGTTTTGTTTCAACAGCTTTGACCCACTTTGTGTGGTGCGGGTTCTTTTGGCTGGCTTGAGGCTCGTTTTGCTCGTTTGCCACCGCTGCTGCTGCTGTGGATGTTGCTGCTGCTGGTGGTTGCCTCATTGTGATTTGGACACTTTCCAGCACACAGGTTGGAAAGCAATTAATTACATTGCCAACTTGTACGTGGCCACAATGAAATTGTTAACAGCTCAAAGCGCGCGCGTCAATCAATCAGTCAGTCAGTCAATTCAACACAGTCAATGGCCTCAGTGCCACAGTTTCTCAATTTCTCAGTAACCACTATTCAGTTCTCAGTTCTCTAAAAAGAATTCTCAGTCTGTCATGTGGGCGCTCCAGGTGCCATTATTTATTTTGGCGCGACAAACGTTGCCCACCAATTAGGACACCGCATGGAAACATTTTTCATGTGCAGGAAAAAGCGGAAAGTTGCCAATTTGGCTTTCATTTTCATGGTGTAACCCTTTTGGGTGGAAAGTTCTCATGTTCGATATATACCCTTAATGGGTTTCCAGCCAAGCGCTGATTGCCGTCTACTACTCCTACTCCTAGTCTACTCCGGTCTACTCCCATGTAGTAGCTAACAATGCCTGTTAGGTACGAGGTACGAGGTACGAGGCAGCATTCAACCTCCATAACAAGGACAGCTTCGTGGAGTATTCGAGCATTCAAATGCGAGCAAAGTCACTGCCATTGCCACTGGCAACTCGGGCTCTATTGAAACTGGCACTGGCACTGGCAGCATCCGCATCCTAAAACAATAAGCAAGGGCAGGCGAAATCGAGAGAGAATTCAGCCAAATAAACAAACACTGAAGAAACCAACACCAAAAAAAAAGAAGCAAACGACTTGCAGCAGCATCACGTTTCACGAATTCGCGGCAGAACACGTCCCTGTTCCTGGGCACATTAAATGCAAACAGCCAAACCGACGACAACACAAGCCCTAACCCCAAGCCCCAAGCCCCAAAACCCCAAACCCCAAACCCATAAGCAATGCAAACCAAAATTGAAATAAACAACTACGCGGACAATAAGTAAAAGTTGCTACAGTTGCAACGACTCCAGATCTTTGTGTTCTTTTTTTCTGTTGCAAGCATATGCGCAGAGATGCGGCATCATTCTCATTGTTTGCCTCCTCCTGTCTGCCCATCCTGCATCCTTCACCCTGCAACCTGGTACAGCAACACCAGCCAAAGCAGCCAGAGCAACCATCTCCCGACAGCTTACAGCACCACCCGCTGCACGCTTCTGGGATGACTTGGCGGCGCGCACGTTCCCAGCATCCAGCAGAAAAATATGGAGAGAAAATTGCCATCGACTCGCACATTGCACATCGATTTCGGTGGTTCTCTATTACCCAGAGCTTTCATTGAAGGGTATTATAACTTGAGCCAGTTCTTTGTCAGCTCTCCGAATACTTTTTTTACTGCAAATAATCAAATCTTGATTCAGTCCTGTGAATATAAGCAGAATTCGATCTAAGGAGACGTGAAATGGTGTCAGCTGGAGGAGATTCTTAGTCTGCTATTGTTGAGCAGAAATCTTTATATTAACTTGTATATTTAACAGCTTTAACTGTTTAATGAAAGATTGTTTAGCAAGCTTAAAGCTTTGGTTTTACTTACTATTTTATAATACTATAAAAAGTATCAATTGAAGCAGCTTTTCTTCATATAAAAATGTGAATTCTAGCAGCTTTTCAATCCCAACTAAACTGCTCTAAGCGAGCTTTGTTCCTTTAAAAGCTTTGTTGCATTTAGTTGGCACATTAAATCAAACTTTAAAGAGCTTTTTATATGAGCTTTGTTCCTTTGCAAACTTGCTTTCATTAAGTTAATACTTTTATTGAAGCTTTCAAGAGCTTTAATGTGCTTTCAAAGCTGCTTTTAAAGAAGTTCCTGCATGCTGTATCCTTGGATTCAAAGTCTGTTTCATTGCTTGGTTAATAGACTGATTGAATATACAGCCATGATCATAAAAATAGCAGTAGTAAGTGAGCTTATGATTAATCTTCCTCTGTTTCTCTTAACATTTCCCACTTATTATCTACAGCTAGGATTATTCCACATCTATTTAGATCCATCATAAGTAAACCCTTTTGATTAGTATAATTCCAGCTTATGTTCACTTTGAATAGTCCTGTGCCTCCTCACATTTAATCGGCTTTGGGCAGGCTTGCTTCCATAGGGTATATAGTAAGCCTGGACTCATCCTTTGTCTGGCTTTCTAATCTTGTTCCTTGTGTCGAGTGCCACATAAAGTGAAAATGTGCGCAGCTTTCCTTATGCAGCAAATTTACTTTTGGTTTTTTTTCAAGCCACTTTTTTCGGCCGCTGACATTTTGGCAGTTTTTTGTTGTTGCCTTTTTTTTCTTGCTTCTTGCAGTTATTCACATCCTTTGCCTTGCGCTAATTTATCACTTGCCCTCCATGTTGGCTGCCACGTGATGCATGTGGGTTGTGTGCTGCTTTTGGGTATGTTGTTGTTGCTACTGTTGCTGCAGTTTCAGTTGCAGTTGCAGTTGCATTGAACTTATCGAAACCGCACAATCAGCACAGGCAAAAAGGCAAAGGCAAAGGCAGAGGCAAAGGCAAAGGCAGAAGGCAAGACAAAAGCCCAATCACTGAAAGCGACTGGCAATGATGATTCTCCTCCGGTTACGACTGCTGCTGGAGCTGTTGGTGCTGCGGATGCGGATGACTGCAGAGTTACAATTTCAAAACAAATAAATTCATGCTGCAGGCTAAAAAGGGCAGCCCAATGGAAGAGGAAAGAGCCACTGAAACTGAGAGCTAAACTGAAAGCTAAACTGAAAACTCAACTGAAAACTGAGCTGAAAACTGAGCTGAAAGCTGAGCTAAGCCCAAAGCAAACAAATCAAGGAGCAGCAACAGCAACAGCAACGGCAGCGTTGAGGAGACATGCATAGACATAGACATAGACATGGAGCTCGGATCTGGGATCTGGACCTGGACCTGGACCTGGATTCGCCTCAAGTTAAGAAGAAAAAACAACAGTGCATTGGGGCTTGACTTCAATTGTTCTGCTGCGCGTTGTTGATGCTCCTGTTGCCATTTAAAAAAACACAAAAAAACCAGCAGCAATTATTGCTAGATATACACACACACACACACCCAACACACACACACACAGTGCCTGCGGTGCTAGTTTTTGTGCTCATTTCGAGCAACGGCGGCTACAATAATAATACCCAAACGCCCACCGTTTTTTTTTTCTCTCTTTTCCTTTGAATTTGTGGATTCGGCGTGTCCTCGGCAAAGGGGCTGGACCTCATTTGCATGCGGCTTGGCTGTGGCAATGTCGTGTCCATGTGCGGCATCATTTGCTATTCCAGCTGCTGTTGCTGCCTCTTTGAGCCCTGCACCTTGCAGCATTTATTCCTCTTGATTTCGTTGCAACAAAGCAACTAGAAAACGTTCGATTCTATATAGAGCTCTACTATATATCCATATGCATGCTTTGATTTCGATTTCGATTTCAATTTCATTTGTAGAACTTTACATTGTTGCTGCTGTTTGCCAGTTGCTGGTTGCAATTGCATTGTTGCCGCTTTCATGAAAGTTAAGAGCAGCTTTTGCATGTTGCCCTCGAGCTTCTGCTTTTCTTTGTTGTTCTGTTGTTTTGTTCTTCTTACGAGTGTCTTTGTTCTCCTTGTGGCAGTGCCGGGCATTGTCAACAGTTTTTGGCCAGGCCATGCCCACAGATCTTAGCCAGATTTTAGCTGCCATTCTATATGCCTCGTATCTAGCCAAAACTTTCGTTCTTCACATAAGTTTTACACAAGTTTGGCTCCTGCTCCGTTTGTTTGTTGCTTTGTTTGTTTAACCTGTTCGTTTGTCTGGCTGTCAACTTGTTTATCTTGTCTAAATGTTTTGTACCTGTTGTTGTTACAGCTGCTGCTGCTGCTGCTTTACTTGGCTATTACGGTTAAAGCCTTCTCCAAATTAAATGTGCAATCCAATAGAAAATTGCAGAGAAAAGCATTCGAGCTCATAAATATCGCCTTGAACCTCAGAAGCACTCGGTCCAACAGCATCATCTGGGCAAGGTCATGGCTTGGAGGCAAAGAGCCAAACAAACAATGTAAACAAACGTGGCCATGTGGCCATTTTGGCCAACAATGATGCAACAACAAATTCGATTGGCTGCCCGCCCGAGCCACAAGCCAAGCAAAAGCAAAGCTTCGACTAACGTAATTTAATAAAACGTTTAGACGATTAGATACGTTTGTATGCACTAAAATGTAACCATTAGATACGCTATCTACACACACACACACAGCTATACACACACACAGAAAACAAGTGCAGCCAAAGCGACTCCAAGCTCCACAGAGCTGCCACTTGGCAGCAGCTGCTGCACTTGCTGGGCCAAAACGCTAACGAGCCTTTGGCCACGCTCTCTGTTCCTTTCCCCTAGCTCCATCCTCCATCCTCCATCCTCCATCCACCTTCCTCCTCCCCTCCCTCAACCCTTCTTACACTTGGCCAGATATGGACATGGATGGGCACCGCGTGTCGAGACGACGACGCTCCCTTTTACTTGATGCTGGTTTTACTTTTGCTGGTCTCTGCCCGGAGCAGCCCGGAGACTCGCGCTCCCTCGGCATGGTAAATCTGCGCTGCCAATCGCTGAAATTATTGCGCTCAATCTTTGTTATTAGATTAACTTCTATTTTGTTTTCCTATTTGACTTTGCCATAAAAACGAATCGAGCTGAGCCTTAAACTTACACTCGAACGACAAAAGGGTACAACAGATATTTGACAAGGTTTGTGGCAGAGATTGAAAACGATTCTGTATGGTATATAGCATATATCTGTATAGTATATAGTAGTATATCTTAATAGAAGGAAGAAGCTAGTTGGGAGTACTTCTAAGTAGCACTTTGATAGAGGAAAGTGTAGACAAAAGTAGAAACGATTCTCTCTAAAGGAAAGCAGAGTGGAGCTTCTAGTATATGATTCTCAAAGTTTGTGACAGAGATTAAAAACGATTCTATATAGTATAGGATTATATATATTTTGAGAAGGAAGAAGCTTAAAAGAGTTGAGAGAAGATCTAAGCATCACTTTGATAGGCTAAAGTATAGTCAAAAGTAGAGTCCTTGCTCTCGAAAGGAAACCAGATTAAAGTATAGCCAGAGTGGAGTTTAAGAATAGAGTGGCAGAGATTGAAAATGATTCTATATATTATAGGGTTATATATATATATAGTATAATATAGTAGAGTACATCTTAAGAGTAGAATAAAGCTTAGAAGGGTTTGGAGTAGTACTAAGCATATGTTTGACAGAGGAAAGTATAGTCAAAAGTAGAATCCTGACTCTCTAAAGGAAAGCAGAGTATATCATGTCTAGAGTAAAGTATCTATTAAATGCTTCTCAAAGTTTGTATCAGAGATTGAAATATAATATAGTAGACATATCTTAAGAGAAGGAAGAAGCTTAGAAGAGTTGCAAGAAGTTCTAGGCAGCGCTTTGATAGTCAAAGTATCGTTTCTCTCTAAAGGAAAGTAGAGTATAGGCAGAGTAGAGTATCTATTAAATGCTAATCAAAGGGCAACTGCAGTTCGGTTCGCTTAAGTTAAAAGTAATTTTCTTGTTATCTGTTGCTGTTGCTTCTGCTGTTACAATTGTTGTTGTTGTTGTCTGAGTGAGGCCATTTGAAAACTGAAAGTGCGCCTGGTCAGCCTTTTGTGCCTTAGTCAATGGAATTAGGCAATGTTGCATTAGCTATGCTCGCCTGGCATTCGGTTTGGCTTCATTTGTTTTTACGGCCAGCGTTTTGTAGACGTTGCCATTACGAGGAGGTTCAAGCTGCATCTTCCATATGCAGCTGTGTGT
Source organism: Hirtodrosophila trivittata (assembly GCA_035045065.1). NCBI lineage: Eukaryota > Metazoa > Arthropoda > Insecta > Diptera > Drosophilidae > Hirtodrosophila > Hirtodrosophila trivittata. The sequence goes on along the minus strand of JAWNNK010001311.1, from coordinate 14,514,792 downwards.
GTGTGTGTGTAAAGGCAATAGGAGTTCGAGAGGAGTTCGAGAGGAGTTCGAGAGGAGTACGCGAGGAGTATGCGATGAGTTTGCTTCTTTTGGGGCACCTAAATTGGTTTTGTGTTGCCTGCCATGTTGCTGGCGCATCAATTGAACGGCAAACACTAATACCCAAGAGCGACAGCAACAGCAACAATAAGCTTGCAACTTGCAACCTGCAACCTGCAGCTTGGCATGCTGTAACTTGGGCATTGTCGAGGCACAGCCACTATTCTACATAACAAAACTTTTAGAAAGGCAACAACTTTCCTTTGGAGCATGATGCGGTCATAGACCGACAGCAGCAACTTGCCACTTGCTGCTTGCTACTTGCCACTTGCAACTTGCAACTTTCGCCTAGCCAAAGTCGATAATGAAGTTGTTCGCTGTCGTCAATACAACAGCTGTGTGCATTACGTAATTAGAGAACCACTGCCAAATATTATTCTAATTAAGCCAAAACTTGACTAAAACTTAACCAAAACTTGACTCTTAACAACTGTTGTTGTTGTTGTCGTGTTGCTCAGGTGCTCATTAGAAAGAGACATATCCATAATGAGGGAATTTCACAGGCTTCAGAGTGTCTGAGAGCATTGTCCATTTGGCAGTTCATGTTATTGTGAGCCCTGCGACAAGTGCGGCTTAATTGAAAGAAATTAAAAGAAGGAAAACACACACAGAGACAGAGACAGAGACAAGGAAAGCTGCAACAGTTGTAACGACAGCAAGAGACCTATAAAATGATGATGATAATGCGCCACGGAAGTGGGTTAAGCTGCTTAAATGTTCTGCTCCACACTCAGCTCCAGTCTCTGCTCTCTGCTCTCAGCTCTTGGCCAAAAAGCATTTTCGTACGTGAGTTGCTCTGAGATATTTTCTGTTTTTTCCTCTTTTATTTTCGCCAGATTCAAACAGAAATTGTCGTTGTGTCTGGCGATGTTGCTGCTGTTTAAGTGCATTAAAATGCTCACGCATCAAAATAAAAACTGGCCGCAATTAAAACAGAGAAAGTGAATAAATGCTCTGGCTCCAGCAGAAGTATCTTTTAGCATACGCCACAAGTACAGATACAGATACAACTACAGCCATGTCTATAGATAAAGATACATTAAGTGCCACAATTGCTGAGTGGCTTATAAGTGTTGGCCATTTGTAGCTTTTACTCACGTGCCACGATTCTATTTGGGGTTTACGAGCTTCTCTCTTACCTGCAACAGATAGAAAACTCGAGATTAGCTCAAGAAACATTTACGTGCAATTTATTCAAGCAATAAAAAATATAAATAAAAAATATGTAGAAAAAAAGTACATTAAAAATAAACAAAAAATAAAAACAATTAAATTAATAATAATAATTTTTATGCTGAAATTTTATGCTTTTTTGTTAGTTTAAGTGACAATTGGACAACTTGTTTTTTGGCTCTAATTGGCACAAATGTCTCGCCGTCTGCCAACAACTTGATTAACTTGGCTTAGCCATGTGCGATGCTCGTTCTGACAAGTGTTACACTCTGCAGCATGAATGGGGTTATTAGATTAATTATATACGAGCACGAAAAACATGAGAGATGGCATCTCTCGACCTTATAAACTATATTTTATCTTGATCAGCAGCAACAAAAGAATTTGCTTGGAATCTGTCTGACCTTCTGTGAAGATAATGTCAATGTATGAAATGCCTTAAAGTACATCCTAAGATCCCTTTGTACATCATGATGTATCTGCATATATGTATAAAAGTGGAAGTATATGAGTATAAGATATGATTTCTTTATCTCTATACATATATCTTATATGGGATATCCATTGGGAAACTCTAAAGGAGCCTTACAGGAGTTTACAGGGTATCTCGTAGACTAAATATATATAGTTAAGGTATGTCTAACACTGGAAATCCTAAACTTCTATTCATTTTCAACAAGTTTCCATACATCTCAAAGTTTATTTAATACTAAATTTGTATAGAAATGAGATTTCAGTATAAGATAGAGTATCTTCTAGATCAAAGAATCTACCTATGTTTATATGCAACTTTTTATAGGGTATCTACTCGTTGGATTGTCTGAAAAGTCACTTTAATCTATTGTCAACAACATACACATCTCTCTATTAATAAACTCTATTATCCTAACATCAGAAATCTGAACTTTAAATAAACATAATAATTGTTTCGACTTAGTGTCAACAGCTGCCAACAGGTGGCGTTGGGCAATTATCAATTTTTAATTTGTATTCAACACTCGTCTACAAAAATGAAGTACAGCAAAACGCGAACAAGTTAATTTATATGAAAATAGACTTTGAGGCGGCTCGTTGGCCAACTCCCTGCTTTTGGCCTAGACATTGGCCAAGTTAATGAAAAGTTGGAGCCTGCTGTTGCAGCTTCAGGCCTATCTCCCCTCTCTCTCTCTGCATCCAGATAGTGTTGTCATCATCTTTGGGGCAAGCGTCAAGTGTTTTAAATTGAAAATTTAATTAAAGAACTTTGTGCGCCTTGACGCTGCTCAGCTCGGCTTTTGGCATAAATTAGCTAAACAAAAGCTTATTGAACTCAAGGCGTCTTCGAGCAACATTTGCGCTTTCTGGCTTCATGGTCAATAGCAGCAGCACCGCAAATCGCTGTCAATAATGGCCAAGACCGGACAGTAAAGGCAAAAGGCTTAATTTGTAGCCGACTTAAATTTATATTCACACGCTTTTGATACCAATTTTAAGCAATTGCCCTACGTCAACACTTGGCCAAGTCACGCTTATGGCCAGACCTCAAATTGAAAATTGTCAAAAATGGCAAAAGGCAAAACACACACACACACACACACACACACATAGATAATAACTAAGTAAGGTAACTAAAGTTGGTAATGAAGCTGGCTTAAGCCAAAGTGTTAACTATGTGACTTTTGCTGGAAGCGGCTGTAATATCAAGGATTTGGCTAAAAAGCTTAAGTTCTAAGACTTAATAAACTGTGTTTTGTTAAGGACCAAAGCAGCTTATTACCATCTGCAAAAACTAACAACAGTTGTCGCTTTTTCTCTGAGTGTATTTGTGTTTGTCTAGTCTTGGCCTCAAGTGCCCAGATCTGCCGAGAGTATGTACCATTATTATGATGTCTTTTGAGTTTGGAGCAGGCCAAAAGGCTGTGTTGACTGGTTGCCATTAACTTAAATGACATAAGCATAAAGATTTACGTCGACAAAACGGCAAGAAATCAAATGCTGTCAGCCAAAGTGTCAAATTTGTAATGAGGCAACACACGAAGCACAGAGACAGAACTCAAAGACAGCAAAACTCGAACCGGAGACCCCAACAAAGTCGCCGCCACGCCCGATTTGTTGAAATCGTTTTTGATTAAAGAAGTTGTCACAGAGGCACCGAGTTCAAATCGCCCACCTCCCTTACTCTACCCCCTCTCTCTTTCTACCCCATCTCCACCCTGTACCCTCCACCTCCACCTTCGGTAACAAAAGCCGTCGCATAGTCGCGCGTGGGCGGCCAGTTTTTAGTGGTATTTTATTATATTCAGCTTCATCTCGATTGAAATTGAAATTATTTGTCTGCTCTCAGCGTATACTACACAGATTTGCATAGATCTATAGATCTATAGATCTATAGCTCCACAGCCTTGGAGTGTGCCTTCATTGTAAACTCGAAGAAAAGAGGCAACAAAAGCAACGGCAACGACCTTGTCAGGGCATAGAAAAGAGACGAAACAGACAATTGAACCATAACCTCATGGATTTAAATGCTATAATTAATAATTTCTCTTTTAATTCGACATGATTAAAAACTCAAATGAAGCTGGGAGCAATTGAAGTTGGAGGAGGAGGAGGAGGAGAAGGCGGAGCAGCCCACGTGCAACATTTTGTGCCACGCTTGTTATAAACCGGAAAACAATTACCTTTATGTCGTCAAAAGCCATCATCACCGGCAACTTATCATCATCATCATCATCATAAGCGTCATCATTATGATGAATGAATGCACTTCCACTTAATGAGAAACTCCACACACACATCGATAGTTACACTGAAGAGGAAACTTTCATTTGTTTCGCTCACTCAACATAATGAAAAAAACTTCGATAGTCGCAAAAAGCGGCGACAACAACAAGGAACAGGAGGAAACCAGACTGGGCAGAACGACTACTAGATACCCTAGGAAAATAGTTGAAAATCTATCAAATAAAGGTGGGTATAACTAAAGAATAGTCTCCGATTGAAGAGGAGTTTTTAAGAGTTGTAGTTGAAGTTGCTTTCGATCAACTTCTACTTTTCTTTTTCCCTTTGACAAAGCAACTCTCAAGTTGTGATCAGCCGATGTTACAGCTTTTAGAGGGTATAATGACTGCTTAATATGTATATAAGTTGCGGCTGATTTTGCGCTTGTCATCGCAGCGTAGGCGCAGCGGCAAACTTTTGATGGTGTCTGCCCCCACCTCTCCCTCAGCTCCCGCAGCCTCTCTGCTGGCTCCTATCTGGCCCTGCAGTTCCTGTCTGAAAACGCTGCGTGGGTGTCAACTCTGTGCTGCATATATACACTGTGATTAGCCTGCCTGATAAGCCAAGCCAAACCCAAAAAGCCTGGATCGTAGCTCTATATGAAGATATATATGCAAGTGGGTTTGGGTTTAATGCTAAGGGCTAAGATTGGCGCTTGTTTGTTAGCTGATTGCCGATTGGCAGCTGCAACAATTGCTTTCCTTTTTCGGTTTAGGCTCAAAAATGATGAAGACAAATGTTAAGTGTGCGACATTTTCACTGTCAATTAGCGCCTAGGCTAAAGCTAATATTGCTCAAGTTGTTGCTGTTGCTGCTGCAGTTGCTGTTGCTGTTTGTAATGTTGCTGACAGTTAAATAACACAAACGTGCCGAGTTGCAGTCGCTTGTTGCGGCTGCTCCTGCTGCTGCTGCTGTTGTTGCTGTGCTGCCAAGCACGTAACTCAATAACGCGCACATTCTAACAGCAGCAACAACAGCAGCAGCGGCAGCAGCGGCAGCAACAAGAACAACAGCAACAACAATTAAGCTAACAATGTACCACACACAAGTAAAAGTTGTTGTTAGTGTCGACTCAACTCGACTCGACATAATGAAAATCTGCAGCCGCTCAATCCACTGCTGCCCCCCTCCCATATTATTCTTGTGCTTTGCAACAAAGTGGAAATGCCTCACCCCTCAGCCACCCCCCTCCACACGCCCTGCCCGCCAGCACATATCCCGCTGTTCCCTTGGGAAATTGTCTAATGAAAAGCTGCTGTCGACACAAACGAAGCGTGGCCAGTCAGAGAAGTGTAAAAAAGCATTGCGCGTTGCACGTTGCAAGCGGCAATTGCCACGGATGAGGGGTAAGAGAGGGGCGGTAACAGAGGCTAGGCAATAGAGCGCCATCGATTAAGCCTTAAATACTTTGATGATGCTACAGCGGCGCCAGTCAACGCGATGAAAGCTTTTCCATACTCAAAAAAAGGGAGCCAAAAACAATCAAAGTTTGCTTTGTATAGAATATAGATACCCTATAGAAAAGTCTATTGATAAACAAATATAAAGGGTATGTTGGTGGCGACTCTGGGGAGAAATGCTAAGAGATTCTCGCTCGTTGTCTTCTAACACACAGCTGATGATGGCTTCATTATGACAGCTTAAATTATTGGTGTTGCTGCTGCTGATGTTACACAGAGCTACTAGCAATTGTTGCTGCTGTGGCTGTTGATAATGATGATGATGATGAGGGCAACGCGTTTGGGTAACTGAAACCGTCAGAAGGCCGCTACAAGCAAAGAAAACGGCTTAAAAAGCGGCTTAATGGCAGTTTGGCTGGCAGCTGCCAAGTGTTAATTATATGGCCAAGACTTCAATTGCAGTCCAATTGGGATTCCAATTGGGATTCAGATACGTATTGCTAGTGTGATTCATATTGAGCTATGCTGCACCCAGATTCCACTCTTCATTTGCATGCCCTGCCCATATGTGTGTGTGTCTCGACCGCCCCCCCCCCTGGCCACAGATTCCCCTTCCCCTCTGCTACACTTCCCTTGACTTTAGCCGTGTGTTTTTTGCAAATTTTACTTGGCTTTGGCGCAATCACGACAAATTCTTGGCGTGAAATTATTTGGCAAGCTGCGCCGCAGTGGACAACAAATGAAATTATTTTCATATTTAGCTAACAGCTAAGAGTAGACAGCTAACAGCTAACAGCCAAACTTATGGCCATGTTTTTTTGGCCATGGAAGAGTAACATCCATATAACTCTGCCAACTATGCAATTGTCTATTGTCAATGAGTTATGGAGCATTACGGCGCAAGTTTTGCGGCTCTGAGCAAATTGCATTTGCAAATTCTCTCGAAAGGAATTGAGGAGCTCTCAGTCTGGTTGGGTTTGGGTTTGGGTTTGGTTTTCGTTTTTGTGGGAGGAGCAGCAGAGTCAGGAACTGAAACTAGCTCCGGATTGCGAAGGTGAAGTTCGTTGCACCCGCTGCTTGCCACAGAGAGAGGCAGAGAGACAAAGGGAGAGAGAGAGATTACAGCTGCCATTTGCTAGTTGCCAGTTGCAAGTTGCAAGTCGTCATCTTCGTCGTCTTCTGCACACGCCAGAGTTGGGGGCAAATAAATTGATTGATTTATGCCATGAGCCCTGCAGACAGACAGCCGCGATCTTCAGCCTGGTCATGGTTTTTGTTGCTGCTTTTAATTATGGGCGTGCAGCTCTTAAAGCAAAGCAAAAGACCCACTGCCACTCCAAAGCCATTAGCAATTTTAATTTATTTATGTATGCGCCTCGCCGCAGCTCCACTAGAGTTTCAGTTGAAACTTTTCGACTTCTACTCCAAAGCTGTAGGAGCTGCTCATGTCTTGTATTGCCATACCATGCCAGACCCTGCCATACCATGCCATACCATGTTGTCTTGCAGCGTACGAATGTTTGCATAAATTAATTTCAAATGCACAAAACATGGACTAGAACACCACTCGGATTGCATGTTAGTACGAGGGAAACAACAGGCGGCACACCGGACGGACTCAACTGCCAGATGGACTTCGTCTTCAACTGCAACTGCAGTTGGTCTCAATGGTAACTGCTCTTGATTTGATTTCATTTGACATTTTGGCTAATTAACTGAGGCAAATTGCGGCTAACTTGCACTTGACCATCAAATTAAATGCAAAGTAAACAAATTTGTGTATACTCATCGTCAAGTCAAAGCGTAAATTGCGCATACGACGCGTTGTACAAATTATTGTGTGTGCTACGACTTCTTCATTTCTAGCACCTTCTGGCGCTGTGTATTGATAATCAAAATATAAATTAAGCAAGACAAATTGTGTGTAGACAAAGCGACGCTTTGTTGCCGCTTTTGATTCGTGGTTTTAGCCAAAAAAACATTAGCCAAAACTTGGACAACCTTGAGCTGAGTATTAGTATTATATATGTATACTAAATGAGCGATCAGCAGTTCTAAATAGGATTATGATGAGCCACGAACACACACAGAGTCAGAGGTAGACAGGTTCTGGCCATAACTATTAGCAATCATATATGTTATGTGTGTGTGTGTGTGTGTGTTTTAGACGTGGCTTAGTCATTGGGCCATTTCAACGGCTTTTATTGGCCAATTTGCATGTTGATTGCATTTACAATACCAATTTTTAATTACAAAATGCCTCTGCAGTCACGATTCAATTAATTTGTAATTTATGTTGCCGTTGTTCCTTGCATCTATTCAAAATGTGTGCAGCCTTTAGATGCGCACACGTGTGTTAATGCTGTGTTCAATTATATACCCATTACACATACACACACACAGGCACAACAATCAATTGCTCAATTTTGGAATTGAATGCGTGTCATATCCATTGTAATGTGTGTACTTTATTTCCTGTGGCCAAACAACTTTCCATTTAACCAAACTTCAAACAGACTTTTCTTTGTTTTCGCCAAGCTAATTGCGACACCTTGGGATAATCAATTATGGCTTCGGCTATGGGTTGGGTTGGGTCTTTGAATTGAGCACTCAATCTTTATTGCATTTACCGCCCTGACACTTTCGAGCGCTCCCCCTGTTGCCACGCCCCTTGCATTACAATACAAAACTCTTAACTGATTGGAGTCTTAACACAATTGCTGCGACTTGTCAGCCGTCTGCATTGTAGAATAATAAGTAGAATATTGTAGAATGCGATAACAATCTCCATAGAGATGTATACAAAATAGTTATTATTAGCTCCAGGTGTACTATTATGTTGTTAGATAATGTCTTTAGCATTAGCTTTATCACCGATGAGTCGACGCGCACCGATGATGACTTCACTGACCTTCACTGGCCACCAGCTCCCAGTTGCCTTGGCATTGGCCAAAGCATTTTTACTTGAGTTTCCTTTTTATATCTAAATGTACTTACAACACATTATCTTTAAAGACCTCACAAACAAAATAAAATCTCATAATTACGAATGTATTCGACTTGAAGATACTCTGTACTCAGTTTCTTAATAGAAGCTTAAGGGAAATTTTGTGATTTTAAAGCAATTTGTGGATTTTAAAAGGGAAAACTAAGAGAGTAAATAGTGTTAAGTGTGTGTTTGACTAGAAGATATTCTATTTTGAGGTCTGTTTTATAAAATTTGTGATTTGAAGACACTTTTCATATAAATTTGTGGATTCAATAAACCAAAGTTAGGCAGGGAAAAGGCCTAAAAGTGCTGTTTCAGTCTAAGATGGAAGATTTGATGTCTGGAACAAAGTTTAGTATACAATTTTGGGATTTAAAGACACTTTTTGTATACATTTATATATACAATAAAATAACGAAAAGCTCTCTGTGTTGTTTGAGTAGAAAAAGCCTGGGGTTAAGGTCTTGAATCTAAATCTTTGTGATTTGAAAGCAGTTTGTATAGAAATTTCTGGATTAAAACAGTCAAATTTAAAGAAGAAAAGAGAATAGTATTTCCCTTACTTTGAGTTCCTCAACAAAGTTTAGTATACAATTCTGTGATTTAAAATCACTTTATGTTTAAATTAGTGAATTTCAAACGAAACTTTACTATACAGACATCTGCTCTCCATGTAGATATCTTATCTAACAAGCCTATTCTTAAGTCATGTTACACCCTTTTGGTGTAGGGTATACAGAAATGTTTTGGAGTTTGTTTTAATGGCAATTTGAAAATTATATAGCGCCAGTTCGTAATAGTTACAACAACAGTAACAATAACAATTATTGTACTCTGTTTGTTTGTCTGTCTGTTGTAATTAAGTGCCAAGTGCTCGATTAGATGATTGCCTACTGCCTGGAAGTACTCAGCGATCTCAGCATTTTGTCGGTGTTCATCAAGACGTGCCACAGCATTTAAAACTTGGTATGTACTACTAATATATAGGTACTCGTACTCATACTCATACTCATACTTCTATTCGTACTCATACTCATACTCGTTATACTCTAAAACATGTTTCCTCTCAAACAATATTTGTAGGCGCAGAAACATTAATCTAAGCTTAGAATGAGCCCGTTTATTTATAGCCATGCGCCAATCACCAGATGGGCCAGCCACTAGAGACAAACAAACATCCAAAGACAACTATATATATATATGTATGTATATATAATATATGTTAGCCAAGACTTATGGAGAGACAGTCACTGCCTGCATGATTAACTGTTGTACAAATAGCAGTTACCAGCAAAAAAAAAGAAAAACAAAAAGCAAAACTATAATTAAAAAACTAAGTTTTATACACTAAGAACTGTGTCGCTGGGCCTGTCCAATGGGAATGTATTATATATGATATATCCCTGATCTTTAAACTGTTTGCATAGTTTGAAACAAGTCTGGGAAAGGGCGTATAACCCTACGGGCTAAAGCAAGGTCGTTGCTGTACAGACCTTTTCTTAATGATGTAGTCAGATATCGTTAGAGATCTTATATACCCAGTAAGATATCATTAGAGAACTTATCTATCGGTATTTTTGCACAGTGTAGTTCCAGTTTTGTCTTCTTGTTTTGGTTCTGTGTTTATTTTGACCGCTTTGCGGCTGGTTAATAGTCAATTAATGGCCAAGTATGGGCTGTTTTTTTCCGGCTCTTCGGGCAAGGTCATTGCGCAATTATAGAGAATATCATATTAATCATGGACAAAATACACACACACACACACATGGATACAGAGAGTGTAAATCGAACTCTGACTTGGCCAACTTTTCATAGTACAAAATGCACGTGTCATCTCTCTGATCTTAGTTGGCGGGGATTCTCTTAACTGGGTCAGTTGGGCCTGGGCACGCCCACAATTACGGAGCATCATCAATTTCATATTTACCATTGTCGCATGTGAATCTGACTCCGACTAGCGGAAGACCCAAAGACCCAGACCCAGACCCAAAGACCCAAACCCAAAGGAATCCAACGAGTCGTTGCCGTTAGCCATAATTGACCATAATAACAACAACAACAACAGAAGTTGTTATTGCCTTCTATCTATCGTATGAGGTTGCACAGTTCTCTCAGCTTAAAGAATTTCGTGTGTTGTTATTGTTATTATTATCATTGTTGTTGTTGTTGTTGTTGTTGTTGTTGTTGTTGTTGTTGTTGTGTGACATTAACCCACAGCGGCCTCACATCGCATACCTCGCACGAAAAGTGCCGCAAATAAAACGTACGAAAAATTTAATTCAATTTAATAAGCGAATATGTTGCGTGCCACGGCTGCACTTAACAGAGAGAGAAAGCAACAGTACGAGCGGGAGGGGGCTACTTCTCTAGCTAGCTATCTATCTACCTATCCCTTTCTATCTATGTGTGTGTGTGTGTGTGTGTAATGTGGCGCACTCGTGCATGTTGCAGAGCTTAAGCTCCACAGATGCCTCAGATGATGACGACGACGACGACGACGACGACGAGGAGGAGGATGTCCTCCGCAGCGTGTAGTCATGCGTGTGCCTAAGTGTGCGCCAGCACTTGGAGCTGCTCCGGCTCCAACTTCAACTCCAGCTCCAGTTCCCAGACTGCTCTGGGGAGCCCTGAACTGAACTGTCGTGGGGCGTCGTCGTCGTCGCTCGTCCAAATGTGAAAATAATCGTAAAAGGCAATTAGCGCAAAATAGCTTTGACACTCATTCAAGTTAGCTGGCCATGTAGGTTACTCTTTGCTGCTTGATGGTTACTCCGCACAACACACACACACACACACACAGACCATACACCACACATAGACTGCTGGGCCTCTCTATAGAGTTGGGCAATTCGCTTTTGCTGCGGCTTAATTTTGGAACTCTTCATACATTAGCCAAATTAATATACATACCATATACTATTCATATATATATATATATATGTTTGTATATATATAATGGTATATAAGATGTAGGTCAGTGGGAACGTAATTGCGCTGAATGCTTGACTGCCCGTTGTAATGACACCCAGAGGGACCTCAAACCCTGTCAAACCTAGCAGAACTTTATAATTTTCCATGTTTTGTTGATGTCAGAAAAGAATATATATATATATATATATATATATATATAGATCTATCTATTTATAGGTATAGTAGTTCAGTTCTTAGCTTAAATCTGCATTTGTATTCAACGACCCTTCTGACTTTACCTTAAAATTGTGTCGCCTCTCAGATCTGATGCGACCTTTAAGCCCATTGTTTATGCAACCCTTTTGTGTCGTGGCATCGAAGTTGGCAATCCTCTTGGCTGCCTCTTGGCTGCCTCTTGCCCCAGATTCGCCCAGATTCCTGTGGGCCACCCATGTGGCACATACTCGTATGTATGTTGCATTTTTAATAAAAGTGCCACAGACTCGGCACTCGCTACGAATTTTACTCGATATTATTCGAAGTTTTTTTATATAAAACGTTTTGCCATTTGATTTTATACGAGTATATTTTGTGTGTCAGCGCGCTGAAAGTCATGCGGCCAACTTGAACCTGAGTCATGCACGGTGGCAAGCCCGTGTTTGGGGCTCAGGTAGGGGCGCCACCAGGCGGCAGCAGCGGCCACCTTCAACGGTGTCATACGCGGCAGTCATGCCACAGATTGGGGGTCTGTTCCGTGTCTCTTTCGCTCTCACTCTCTCTCGTTCTCTCTGTCTGCATATGACCAACAGTTTGTGTCGCAGTGGCAACTGCTGCTGCGTCAGCGTTGCACACCTGGGCCCCACTCGATGGAGCTGTGTCTGGTGTGTGCTGTTGGTTAGCTGCTGATGGCGATTACTCAACCCCCGTGGCTATAAAATGAGTGGAAGTAGTCAAAAAAAATATATATATGTGTGTATATTGCAGCCGTACGTTGCGCCAATTTGTAGGCAATTGACAATATCCCCGCAATGGACCCCGCACCTCCTCCTCCACCCCCCTTCTAACCCTGCTACAACCCTACTCAACCCTCGAGAAAAAAAGTCAAACAACGCAGCGAAACAAAGGCGCATTAAAGTTGATAGCGTCCGGCGCGCGTTTTGTGTTTTTATACCCAGACTTTAGCTAAAGAAAGGGTATGCACGACTTGCTTAGGCATAGGCAACAGGATTAAGCAGAAAAGGGAAGGATATTAGGAAGTATATGAGGATTCAATAGGATAATGATAACTGAAGTAAGCAGAGCATCAACTGCTTGCGACTTCTGGTTCCAGTGAGAGCTGAAAACTGAGCAGAGTTCCAAATGGGGAAAGGAACTTAAGGCATTATTTGTATGAGATACATCCTAAAGAGACTTTAAACCAGGAGCAAATCCTCAGAGATTCATCACTCTGAGCTTCATTCTGAGTAGCACTTCAATCAAGTGAATACCCCCAATAAGATATCTCTATATGTTGCTGAGACGACTTTCACCTGGGAGAAGGAATTCCCTGTATAAGATTCATCCTGAAAGGACTTTAAACTAGGAGAAAATCGTCAGAGATCAAACACTCTATACTAACACTCTAAGATGTATTCCCAGTAGTATTCCAACTAAGTGAATATCTCCACAAAGATATCTCCATATCTTGCAAGCTGAGCAGATTTCTAACCAGCTGAAGAACTGAAACATTATCGCAAGTTTATCTCTAAGATTTATGCTTTGTATCTTTTTATTTTGTATCTTATGAATATAGACAAATAACATTTGAAGCTTATCCAAATGTATCTCAACTTATTGCAGGGTATTTGTGAGTCTCTGTTAGTTGTTTTTTAGGCTGGTGTTTTGAAAACTTTTGCTATTGATTTTGATTTTTATTGAAATGTTTCGCTTGTTGTTATTGCTGCAGTTGTGTGTTGTGTTTTGTGTGTTGTGTCTGGCTGCTTTTATTGACATATTTATGGCTGCGGCCATTGGACTAATCCCCCTTGCAGCCCCTTGCCAGAAGAGGGAAAAAAAGTCACATTTTGAATGCATTGCATAAATCACAGGGTGTGCCACAGCAACAGCAACAGCAACAATGCAACAGCAGTTGGCACACCTTTTATGTGGCACATTTGAATTTTCGGAGTCAGGGATCGTTTTGTATGCTTGCCACCAATTAAAATGTTGAAGGACTTATGTCCTGCGTGTTGCTTACGAGTAGCTTCTAATTGCCTGACGGCGGGTGGGCTCTGTGGCACCACATGTGGCAGCATCTGCCTGGCTAGTGGTACACTTGCAAAGCTGCTTGCAACATGTCAAATCGATGTCCTGCAGCAACCACAACCACTAACCACATGCTGCAACAGCCAGGCCAACAAATCATCAACTTTATGAGCCTTAGGACGCGTCTTAGAAACTAGAAACTAGGCGCTGACATGCAATCAAAGCCATAAGCCATAAGCCATAAGCCATTATCCTCCATAGGCCAGAAGACTCTGCCACTAATTTATTTGAATCTTATAAGTTATAAGCCCATAACAGGCAGGCAGCAGGCAGCGGGCAGCGGTTCGATTAATTACAAAATTTCTTGTTTATAGCAATTGGCCAGAAAGCAAGTGGCCAATAGCCGATATTGAAATATAAATCAATGGCAATGTCGGGCCCAAAGGAAGCTAATAATATTGTTCGCAGACTCGGAAAGTTGTTTGCAGTAGATGCTCGAGTTGACAATTTTACGCGAAATATGCATCAAATTTATGTTTCAGGCAATAAATTTGTAGGCCTGCTCGACACACACACACACACAGACATAGCTGCACACCCACCTGGTGAGGCCAGGCAGTCAGTTGGCCAGGCTAACATGTTTATGGGCAAAGCGGCAGCAAAAATAGTGAAAATGTTTTCCATTTCGATTGGCAATTTCCGCAATTCCTTGTTGTCGCCTGAACTGAACTGAACTGGCCTCGACTGTGGCATCGGCTGTAGCTGCCACAAATTATTGAAATCGACTTTTCGAATATGTCGCATAGCCCAGTTGCAAGTTGCAAGTTGCACAGTTTGCCGGTTTTCTCTGACATCTATTTGCGGCTACACATTTTGTGTCCAATTTTAGGGCAACAAACCAACAAATTGCAACAATTATTTTTAGCTCTCAACCCTACGGACAGTGGCATAGACAGAAAGGGGCAGAAACTTGCCTCAGGCTCTGCTCTAATTTGATTGAATTGTTTGGAAATGTGCTACACGTGTCTGAAGTTATCTTCTGGAGTGATTTTGTGGCAAGCCTGTGTTGCACAATCACAGCTAAATGAGTGTGTTATGCAGCTTCATAAAGCTCAGCATGTTCTGGTCAAGATTTGCGGTCACAGCGGTTGCTCATAATAAGAAAACATCATATGCAGCACTGCCTAAAGACGCTGTGGCTGGGGCAGTGGCATCAATAGTTCGTTTGAGCCTAAAACTAAAACTAAAACCGCAGTTGCAATGCAACAAAAGGCATTGTAAAAAATGGCCGACAGGCTTGTGAAATTTCTTGACTCTCAATTGTTGTTGCTGGTTGTTGTTGCTGCTGCTGGTCTGTTGTAAAACTGAACAATGCCACTCAAAAAGTTAAAGTTCTGTGGGTCAGTAGAATTTTCTCAGGCCGCAATCCAGCAACCGACTGGCCAGCACATCGACATCAGCATCAGCATCAGCATCGACATCGCCAACAGATCTTGGAGTGAGTTCGGCTACGCATGCGCAGCCCAAAGAGATACCATGTACCATGTACCATTCACATGTGTGTGTGTGTGTGTGCGTGTGTTGCATGTGGGGTACTAATGAAACCATAAAAATCAACCGCAGACGCGCAGAGGTGGACGTAGACGTAGACAGCGCTCGGCAGATGAGAACTGAGATCCGTTTGGATTACAAGCAGGCCAACTTCGAGTTGCTGTTGTTATTAACGTGTTGCTCTTTTTGCCGTCTTCGTTTTAGTGATCTTTTTCGGCCAGAATTATGCTTCGAATGTGCTGGGGGTAATTTAAGTTTTGACCGGGGCAGGCCCTGAATGCTGTGACCACAATATGGCTTACACGACGCGTCGTCGTCTCACAGCCAAGTTGCATGCAAATAATTACCAAAAGGAAACAGACCAAAATGAAGAGAATACCTTGTAGACGTCAGTCACTTGGACAGTCACTCAAAGAGTTGGACAACAATGGGAATCAAGCATGCGTTGTTGAGATTTAACATTTCCTGCATATGCCACACACACACAGAAGACACAGTGAAATCTGTCAAAATAATCCGACTGCGACTGCGACTGCGCCTTTAACTCCAGTTACAACTCCCGCTCCACCATCACCCACACCTCCCTCTACCCTCAACCCTCTTCAGCTTCAGCTCCAGCTCTCGAATGTTGCTGTTGACACGGGTAATTATGCTTAATTACGCCCTGAGAACTGCGCGTTGACAGCGACAAATGTGCGACCCAACGCCTGCTGCATATACACACAATAACTACGGATATTTACACATATATCATATATATATATCTATAAAATGAGGCTAATATGCGTATTTATGGCATTGTAATTTGACTTTCACATGGCAACAAAAAACATGTTTAAAAACGTGTCATAATTTTCACTTTTTCGCCAGTTGTCACAATTCTCGCCTCAACTTTTGCTTTCTGCCTGACATAATTTCATTTATTTATTTATTTTTTTGAAAGAGACTGCAATATTTTTTTATTACGTTTTGCATGCCGGCATGTATCTGCAGATCGTGTGCTGCATTTTGTATCTGTATCTCGTACTGTGCGGCGTGGGCGTGTCGACGGCGAGATACATTTTTTTTGTCGCCTTTTTTTTGTTTGCCATTATCATTTTCAAAGAAATCGTTTCTGTACAAAAGTCTCAAGTCTCTGAAGTCTCTATCCTGCTACTCATCCTGTCGCCAATGTGTGTGCGAGTGTGTGTGTGTGTGTATCTGTCTTGGTCCTTGCCTTCTGCTCTGTGCCTTGCGTTTGCCACATCAATGGATAATTTACAAGTCACGTGTGTATGAAATTGAAACAAAATGCGCATAAATTTTTTCGAGGCAAAGCTTTTGAGTGTGTATGTGTGTTGTGTGTGTGTGTGTGTGTGTGTGTAACTGACTGAGGGGCTTGTCTTGCCAGCAGCATTTAATATTAATGAGTTATAGCACATAGCCTATATGTTTGACGATGCGTCTGTTGCTGCTGCTGTTGTTGCTGCGGCAGTTGTTGTTGCTGTTGTTGCTGTTGCTGTCGTGTCTTGTGGCCTGTCTAGGCATTGCATACTCGGTCCTTGCCAAGTTGCCGTGTTGAGAGTTGCATTTAGTTGGAGGCTCTTAAAATGCGCGACGATGACTGCACTACATGTTCAAGTGGGCAACAACAACAACAGCAACAGTTGCTGCTGTTGTTGCTGGCCTCGCATCGCATCGCTGACTGACTGACTGACGCAGTAGGCGCGACAGGCGGGCGGCAGCGACAGCGTCCAAAGAGACGGACAAACATGGACTGCCATTAAAGGATGTGTCTTGGTCGTCTCCAACTTTGTTGTTGCTGTTGTCGTTGTTGTTGCTGTTGTCGTTGTCGTCTTTGGCAATGGCCATATGAGTTTACGTTGCTGCAGGGCCTCCTTGGACTTAGCCGCAGCGCAGAGCTCGTTTCGATTTCTATTTTGCTGTTTATTAATGCAGACACATATATTCAACTATTCAGCATCCACACCACACCACACACACAGACACACACACACACTTAGATATCACACCACACCCTGTGGCTTCAACAAGCTGACCGCACGCATTTTAACTAAGTCATTTCCGTGACATACTTCGGCCATATAACTTTTACTTATCGGAACGAATTCGAATAGGAAAATACGTGGAAACAACAAAAAACATTGCCACACTGCGCCCCAGGCAACGGATGACATTAACCCAGACCCAAGCCACGACACACACACACACAGATAGAGACCGAGGCCCAGCAAAAGCTGGCCAAGTGCCACAGCCAATTGGCCATTAATAAAGCAATTGGCAATCGAGGAGAGCGTACGAAATCGAGCAGACAAATCTATAAACCAATTAGAACAGATCGTTCCTAGCCGCAGGTTGGCTAATGTCTGGCATTAAAATGAAAAAACTGCGTTCATAAATAATATATGTATAATGTTGCGAGGGTTGCTACTAAAGTTGACATCATGAAAATGGAAAAGATATTCATAGCTGTGTTATGCTGTGAAATGTAAGAGTTGAAACCGATTAATATATACGATATAAGATATATACAAGAACGAAAATAAAAGTTTTCGGTACTACTATTTTTATGAACACATGCTGCAACTTTGTTTATGGCAAACCAACGTTGACTGGACTTCGATATGCGTTAACAATCAGCATATTATAATAAAAAAAAATGTCTAAGAAAATAAAATCCTCCAGCACTACTATTTTTTTGAACACATGCTGCAACTCTGTATGTGACAAACATGTGTTAAAATCAGCTTAATATAATAAGAAAAATATAAATAATCAATTTCTCTGGCACTACTATTTTTATGAACACATGCTGCAACTCTTTATATGACAAAGCTAGGTTGATTGGACTTCGATATCTGTCTTACCAACTTATTATAATAATATAAACTAAACAAAATCAATTCCTCCAGCAACTTCTCAATGAACCCTCGCTGCATATAAACAGCAAAACGTAAATTTAAACTGGAAATCAAAGTACGAGTAGTTCCCCCCACTGACACGACGACAACTTCAACTTGCAGACATGTCAGCCGATGTTGTTGCTGTTGTTGTTGTTGCCGTTGCAGGTTTGTCAGGCTGAATAGCTCCAAGTGCAACTGCAACTGCAACAACTTCGAGTCTGACTACAACTTCCAACTGCAGTTCCAGCTCCAGTGCCGAACAGTTTGTCAAAGCCTGTCGTCGATAAGCAGCCGCAGCAATGTAATTGACACAATTTGAATTTATATCTGAATTGGAATACGTATTCCAATCCGAATCCAAATCCCAATCTGAACTCGACTTCAACTGCGACTGCGACAAATGCCGGCCAGGTGACTAAGCGTTGCCTGCGGCACAAAATCCTGCCGCGCCACAGCCACAGCCACAGCCAGAGCTTGTCCTTGGATGTCGCGGCACATTAATCATCCATCCATCCCAAAGGCAGCTTGTATGCTGGCTAAGGGTGTGGCCTTTGGCTCTGTCAAGCTTTGGCTTTGTTTTTTTGGGTCGAATTTGCCGCATATATTTGCATGCGGCAATGCCACACGCCACACACTCGCCTAAGCGTTCGACTCCGGCTGATTAGCCACGTAATTTGTATATTAATTAGCAGCGTGGGAGAACAAATACTTGTGGCATGTAAAGCTAAATAAAACATAAATTGAAATTGCCAAGCTCCAGGTCGGAGCTCTGGGAGCGTGTCTCTGGGGAGAGTCGGGGTGTCAGGGCGTCAGGGCGTCAGTGAGGCACCTTTCACTTGAGCCAAGCTATAAATTTCATGGATGAGATGCCAAACAATGCGGATGTAAATGAACGCGAAAGAGGGAGAGAGGGGAAGAGGGGTACGATGGCAAAGGGCACTGTGTCAGTGGTTTTTGTGGCTGCCACAGAGCACGTCTAGCACCCACAAATGTGGCAAGATACACGTAAAACCATTCCAGAGATACAATCCAGAGTCAAACATCAATAAGTATAGAACTTTTAAGTGGTGCTGGCTGGAGCAGTACTTTTGGTAGTGACTGTGCCACGGCGGTCTAAGCAAGCGTGAAACATTAGTGCGGTCAGTTAATTTGTAACAATTGAATTGTAACGGCCGAGAGGCAGATGTTGGCTATGGCTATGGCTATGGCTCAAATGCTGACTCGACTTCTTGCCGGTCATATGAGACCGGTAAAAGGCAGTCAGTCAGTCAGACGCAGAATAGAAAGGTGTTAAATTGGCAAAAGCGAACGCGCCGAGTGGGCGTGCAACAGAGCTACAGAGGGGCGTGCCGCCGCCTAACAAAAAGAAAAACATAAAAATAAAAACAAAAATTCCAAAAAAAGTTACAAAAAGGTCATTAACTTTGTTCTTTTGGCCGGAGTTGGCCAACCAAAACGAAATCAACTCAAGTCAACTCGACTGAACTCGAAATCAACTCAAATCAAAGCCAACTGAACAATCAGCCTCAAGAGCTGATTCCATACTCTCTTCGATTATTATTATTATTTCAATATATGTAATATATATATATATAAAACTGTCCATCAATTGTGTTGGCCAGTGAAAGTGTCAAATCTGTGACAGCCTGTCTGCCTCTCTGACTGTCACAAGGGGCAAAACAATTGTGCGGCCACAATGGGTTAAGTGCTGCCGTTAACCGTGTGTGTGTTGGCGTTCCTTCACTTCACTTTCATATCAATTCGAGTGCATAAATTCTATAGATTTCATATAAATATTTTGATTTGAATCGCCAATTGAAGTGCCTCATAGCTCGAGGGATAGTTCAGCTTTCTGAATGAATCAGACTATATACAAAAACTGATTCAATGTATATCAGACTCTTGCAGTAGGTGGAATATATTAGGTTTAGTTTGTGTGTGTCTAGTCGCTGGCAACTCTGGTTCAGTTTGGAGTTCAGCAAAACGAGAAAAACAAATCACAAATTAACATACAATGAATGTATCTTTTATGACTTATGATGTATCTTATAGCATATCTACCCAAGATATCTGCTCAGTTAGCTTTAAAACTAACACTTAGTCATAGCTTATATAACGATATATAACCGATATATAGAACCTATCTGATTTTAGTATCCTAGCAGTCTCTTTCGATACCTTCAACTATCAACTTCAACTTCTATAAAGCAGTCTTTGCGGCTGTCTCTGAGTTGGTCTCCTAGGAGTCGAGCTATGGCTTAATCTATATACTACACCTCATATATATATAATACCTATATGTCTCTGTTTCTCTCCCTCTTTTAGCTGCATCTTTTCTGTGTCTCTTAGCTTGCGGCTCCCCTCCAGCTGCAGCCCTGCTGTGGCAAGAGTCCCTCTGCAACTATATCTCCCTTATATTTGTATCTTTACTCTGTTTGTTTCTCCCCTCTGTAATATAATGATTTTTCCTAAGCTCAAAGTAATTCCATTCAATTTCCATAATTTAATGAAAAACTCAACAAATTTCCATGCAAATCAAGAAACTACTGAGAGTTTTTCCTTTAGACTTTAATTTTAATCAATTTCTAAAGAACATTTCCTTTTCCCACTGTATACATATATACATATAGAATGCACACATGTAGCTCAGTTCTTTGATGAATATTTTTGATATATATTGCACTTTATATATATATATATAGAGACAGAGAGAGAGGGAGAGAGAATATATTATTTAAGGCCAATTGATTTGCTTTGTTTGGTTCCGCATATTCCATTAGACAAATTGCCGAATTCCTTTCAACTCAAACGGACCCAGCTTTTGTTTATTAACGAACACGCCCAACTATATTGCACATATAAGTACACATATATATATATATATATACACACATATCTGTTGTATTTGTGTGTGTTGTGTGTTATTTATGCGCAATTTTAAGCTTGTTATTTTTTAATCTCGCGCCCTTTTTTTATGTGCACCCCCCGCAATGGCTCGCAATTATTTTGGGGCTGGGGCACTGGGTGTGTGTGTGTGTTGGTATTGGTGTTGGTGTGTGCGACCCTTAGCGATATTTGGCGAGGTAATGTTATGTTTTTTTAATGAACACTCGCCGTACATCTATCTGTCTTTCTGTTTTCAACACGTTCAAATTGATTTGCAGCTACAAATTAATCAACATCTCGTTTTGAACCGTTTCGACCCAGTTTACAATTAATGTTATGACAGGCTTTTTGGATTTTTGTTTCCGCTTTTGTGACGCCGCCGCTGATGCCGCTGCTGCTGTGGCAACTTAATTAAAAATTAATATTTAATATGCTGCATGCTGTGTGTCTGTGTGAAGGCATTGGCCCTAGTTATTAGTTGGACAGGCCTATAAATCCCTAGAGAGAGAGAGGGAGAGGGAGAGGGAGGGAGTGAGCCAAGAATTGAGCAAGTTAATTGCCCCATTGATTAATGGCCACAAACACTCGTCGACGTCATAGTTTATTTGGGTCACTTGGCCTGAGAGCGTCTTGAACCCTGTTGCTGCTGTCAGTTCAATTTTGGCTAAGAAAAAGCCCAAGTGACAAGTCGCTGCCAGGGGCTGAAGCTGCCTGCTGCCTGCTGCCTGCTGCCTACCGCCTGCTGCTCTTTAGCATATAAATCAAGGCATTGTAAATTGTAAATGTTGGCTGTGCCAGAGGCATCAGGCATCAACCAGGCAGCTTATAATAAAGACATGCCAGCCTCACAAGGCAATCGAGCAACGCCCGCGCCATGTCAGCGACGTGGATGTGCGATGTCTGGAAACCAATCAGCTCAAACTAAATCAAAAATCATAAAAGAGACAGAGAGAGACAGAGAGAGAGAGAGAGAGGAAAAAATGCTAACCAAATCTGAATTGCACACATGAGCAGCCATCATCATTCAGAGGGAGGGAAGGGGAGGGGAGGGAGAGATAGACAGAGAGATTGGCGTAGGTTTTGGGCATATTGGATGAACTGCAGCTGGGAGTTGACGACGTATCTTCGTTCCTTCCTCTTGCCGCTTGCGCCAGGCCTCGGCTGTCGTTTATAAATAAAATTTGCATAAATTTAATAAACCCTCTCGTTGTCAGTTGGCCACAAAAGGCAGCTTTTTCGGCCATGTGCGCACTTGTTAGTTGCCATTGCAACGGCAATAGGCAGCAGTAGGTAGTACGGACTGCATGTTGCAAGGAGGAGCTGCTGCCTGCAACATAGTCTCAGCTCTAGAGGCAGATTTGTGATTTACCGATTTCACCGATTTACCGGTAAAGCGGTTTGTCACAAAAACGCCGTTGTCTCACCCAAAGACCCATAAATAACCCAGTGCCACTGGCACAAATAATGATGACAATGCGGCAACTCACAACTTCTCCTCCTCCTCCTTCCCCGTTTTATCAAAGTGCCCAAATCCTGGTCCTAGTCCTGGTCCTATCGCAGCACGTTCTCATCATTTTGCACGCATAAATCCCATTGGCCATGGCAATGGCTCCAGCTCTACGACTCTGACTCTGACTCTGACTATGGCCATACTCAGAGGCACATCAGTTCGGCAGCTTGTTAGCAGAACATCCACTGACAATGGGCCCCAAACCATAACCATTCGCACATGGCCAAAAAAATATGGTCGAATCTTTGTCATGTTGCAGCTGTTGCTGCTGCAGTTGCTGCTGCTGTTGCTGCAACCAGTAGCAAGTGCCTCGAGATGCTGTTGCTGCTGCAGGGCCAAGTGGGGATAGATATTTCATATTTTGCATGAGTTTTGTGCGAGTATCGAGTACCAGCATCGAGTATCGCGTACGTGTACGAGTATCGAGTGCAATGCTCTTTAAATCATCTAATGTATAAATATTTGCGCTATGCCAGAGCAACTTCCTGGTTAAGGCAAAGTGCGGCCACAAATTAATGTCAAAGTCAAATGAAAATGGCATTTGGCAAGACGCCGCCGTTGTCGTTGCCTCCGCCCCAGTCGCAGCCCCAAGCTCAGTCCCAATCCTCAGTTAGTTGCAATAGTCAGAGTTAGAGCCAAAGTCGCGCCATAAATTTAGCGCTGCGAAAAAATGACAGAAATGCGTTTATTGACCAAATGCGCAGCAGCTCATCGATTACGAGGCCAATGGATGCAGCAGAGAGACGTGGCAGGGGACGAGCCAGGGGATCGAGGGATCCGGGGGGAGCCAGGGGATCGAGGGAGATCAGTGATCTGGGGACGGCTACGGTGGCTGCCTTGACCATTGCCGTTTGCGCCTGCGTCGTTTCTTGCCTTTTGGGAAAAAGCGGTTGTGGCACACACGAGAGCTCACACACAACACACACACACACACAGACAGACTAGTACATACGTGTCGTATACGTAATAATGTTGACTACGTCTGCCATTTGTTGTTGTGTCTGTCTGTTTTTGTGTGGCAGTTGCAATGCGGCGCATAAATAAATGAAATGAAATATCAAATATATCGCTTCCAATTTATTTATAAACATTTTCCACAAATGCAAAATGTCGCCTAAGTGCAGCAAGCGATTTGCCTATAGTCAGTGCTGAGCAAGTTGGCCATTAAAAGGCTAAAAATATAAGCTTACTTTAAAGGTGGAAATAAGTTCGTAAATAACTTTGGCTTTGCATTTTGCAAGAGAGAAATCTGAGGTTTAGATTGAAAGAAACGCAAAACAAAAAAAATATATAAAAAAATAAATTTAAATTAATTCATATAAATTATAATAATTTTATATTTTTCTTATATTTTCATAACATTAATATATATAAATAAAATAGCAGCAAATATAAATATTACAATTTAATTTAAATTTTATTTAGTTTGAAGAGGAAACATTGAAAAGTTTCCTAAGAGAAATCTCAGTTAAATCTTTTGGCATTTTTCTGGCTAATTTGGCAACACTATTTGCAGCTTAGACTAAAACGTGTGTGTCGACAATCCTGCCTGCCTGGGTGCCTACCTGTCTGACACTTCCCCCTGGCTAGCAGTTGGCTCTCTGACTGTCTGACAATCGGACTGTCTGACTGTCTGTCTGTCTGTCTGGCTGCTATTTAGCGTGTTTTTTTGGCTGCTCAAGCGCTAAATGTATGTTACTTCCGAGCGTTGGCAAAAGTCGTGAGGCAGTTCCAGTCTTAGCGGTCTTCATCTCGAATCCACCACCACCCGCTGCATACCCTGCAGCACCTCCTCACTCTCTGTCTCTCTCTCTCTCGCACTGTCAGCGCTGTTGATGGCCTGGCAACATGTGACAGGTAACAAGGCAGGCAGCCAGCCCGCTGCCGACTCTAATGCATGATTTATAGTAAAATATTTATTTTACTGTTAAGTATATGCTGCGACCACAGACACGAGTCGCAGTCACAGTTACAGTCGCAGTCGCAGTCGCAGTGGCAGTTCGCATCTTCTAGCTCCAACGGGGGCTTGACTCTAGCTGCTGGGTGGGTGCCACATACGGACTGGGACAGGTTGCTCCTCTAAGCTGCTGCTTCAGCTACTGCTGCTGCTGCTGCTGTCATTGTTGCTTATTGTTGCAGCCTTATCAGTGGGTATGCAAAAAAAGGCTAACTGTTTTTTATTCAAGCTGCAGCAGCTTGTTAGTTAGTTGGCTCTTGGGCTAATGTCACTCATACGACACGTTGCTCGCGCGCTCGGAGTGTAGATAAAATATTTATGTCAAATGCGGTTCGTATAAATCAAATGCTATCAGCTGATGACCCCATTGAAATGTGCTCAGACACCCCCCCTCTCCTAGGTTCGCTGCTAAGTTTTATGGCTTTTCAATAAGCGTGTCAAGCATAAATCAGAGGGAACAGAAACAGCAGCGAAACACAACTTATCTCAATCTATGAGTAGTGTTGAGCTTTGGCATACAGTGGGTAGCAAAAGTCTTTCACTCGCACCGAATTAAGCCAAGAGCTCTTCACAAAATTATGACAAGCTGCCAATCGAGAGCCAACAACAACACCAACAACAAGCTATAAAAAAAAACCCGCCAACAGTTTTGATAAGCATCAGGCATCGATTTTGCATGAATGAGCTGAGAGCTGCTGCCGCTGCGGCATCACGTTTAAAAGCTTTTTGGCTTGGCTTAAACAAAAGTGTCATAAATCTTGCAGGTCGACACAAAAGAACTTGACACACTGAAATAAATACGCAACCAGAACACGCCTCGATAGGGCCAAGACACAAAAGCCAAGCCGAAAGCAGCCAACGAGCCAGGCCAAGGCAGGCTGACAGTCAGCCAGGCAGGCAGCTCGAGCAAAAGGATACTAATGCACGTAATACGTTCCACTTGAATTGATAACAAAGGAGCCTGTCTCGGCCTGGCCTGGCTTGGCCATGTGGCAATGGATTTGCCACTCATATGGGCCTGGGCACTCCTTGGCCGCAGGGCCAGAAAGCCACAAGCAGCACAGCCCACGCTCTGTGGCCATGGAATCTGAGACTGTGAGACTGTGAGACTCGAAGCTGCACAATGCATACGAGATTCTAGTGTACTCTCTATATAACTAGTCCTGGCTTTGTGCAGTCTATTAGCCAGGCGCTCAGCCAAAAGTCTTTTGTCAACTTCAGAGGGCCAACGTTAACATAAGTTTCCCTTTTGTGATAAATTTGTTTAGACGCAGGCAACGACATGCGATTTCCTGTTTCAGGGCAACGATAAAAAAAACACACACACCAACAACAGCTGCCATTAAGGCAATTCCAGCGAGAAGAAAAACCCGTAAAAATACTGCCAAAATAGCGACGGCCTAAAATTTGTTATTTGGCCAACGAAAAAATATAAAAAAAGTAAACAGAAAATGCGCAAAAGGCGCGACTGGCCAAATGAAAATGAAAAGAAGATTAATGACAAACGACAAATTGCGTTCAATGTCGCATTAATTGAGGCAATGAGCGCATGAATAAATGCATGAATTTACACAACAACAAGTTAACAACAACAACAACAACAACAACAACAAACCAACAATGACAAGCCAAAAAGATTCTATTAAAGCCAAAAACCAAAATCCGCTGCGAAGGTTGCGTTTTACAAGATTTAACTGCGATTTGCTTTGAGGATTCTACGATGATTCACTGTGACAGCCCAGTTATGCTGAAGAATTCTACAAAGACTATCTCAAAATCTGCTGACAATTCTAAAAGATTTCAAACAATTGTTAAGAGCAAAAAGCTCAAACAAAAGAAAAGAAAAAACCAAAATTAATTTTTGATGATGCAATCGACAAACTGTATAAAAACCATAAACAAAAACAGTTAAATAAAACAAGAACAAGCTGTTAGTATATATGATAGACTGCAGAATACCCTGTAGATAAGTTTCATATATAATATATGATAGGAACTATAGCTGCCTTTGGTGAAGTCTGAATCCAGCTAACTTCAGTTTCTAAGAAAGTCTTCCAGCTGCTCTTAAAGTAGCTTATAACCTTTGCTATATATAACTATACCCAACATATATGTATATATACCTTACTATATATATCTGCTATATATACCCTAACTCTTTCCTATACATCACTCTATCATACCCCTTTCTGTACTTGACTGCGTCCAGGGTAAAAACAAGCGAAATTAAGCTGCAACTTTTCAACTTTAATTCAATTTGATAATGAATTTTTGGGTCTGGCAACTAGAATTTCAATGGGTTAAGGTCGTATAAATTGGTGCATAACTATGAACTATAGCGTGTACTATATGTATGTATATATATATGTGTATATGTATAGAGATACGAGCTGATGCCACACCCGAAAATAGTTGTGGCTGTGGCGCGTGTTACGGTCAACGGCAGCCACTTGGCTGATTTGGCATTTGGTTAACAGTCATCAGCCAACGCAGTCAACACACATACTTTGCACACACACACACACACATACAGTCGCTGCTGTCTATTAGCGCATTTATGAGCAAATTACGGGAGCGCCATGCCAAAAGGCGGCGGCTGCCACCCGCCGCCAGGCTTGCCGCAAAATATGAGCGCACCACCAGCTAATTGCACCACAACATCGCTGGCTTGATGGCTGAGTGGTTGGTTGGCTGGTTGGTTACTTCGACGTGGTTCAGTGGATCGTTGGAGCTGGAGCAGCAGCAGCCCACGTTGCCTGGCGGCAACCGCAGTTGCCGTTTTTGTAATATGCAACAAATCAACGCGCAAATTGTAACATAAAATATTTACATTGCACTCGTTTTGCCACCCTCTGCCCCCACTCCGCCTCCCCCTGCCACTGCCAGCACCCTCTGTTCCACTCTCAGTCTACATTTTGTTTATTGCATTTAATTTGCGCATTGTTTGTGCGGCTTTAGATAATTGCGAGCATCAATTGCCAGGCAACGACGACGACGACGACGACGACGCGGGGCAAGTTGCTGTTGGGGGCGGGGCCAATCGCAGCAAATCGCCCACACACAGTGGCAATCAAATTGCCAGGCGCTGACACAGTGGGCGGCACTAGGATGAGTAGGCGTGTCGCCGGGTCAGTGTGCAAAAACAAACGGCAACCAAATGAGAAGCCACAGACGGATTTGCCTGCTTTCATTAAGCTTTCAGTACTCCATAGGCAATGTGTATAATCAACGTTCAACGCTGTCCAGCTGTCCACTAGTCCGTCTATCCAACTGTCCAACTGTCCAACTGTCCAACTTGTCTGTCCATCTGTTTTGTTTGTTTGCATTTCACGCTTCAGCCTATGGCCCCGTGTGATTAATCTCCCACACGGCAGGCACGGCTCCAGCGGATTGGACAGCTCTCCACTTGGTTGGTTGGGTTATATGGCATAATGTCTGGAGCGTATATGGTACATAGAACAAATGATTTCCCACTGTTATTGATGATGTGTTGATTAGGTTCTGAAACACACACACACACACTGGCACAACATAGACACAACATAGAGAACAAATTGCGGCCATGTGAATATTTCGAGTTGAGAGTTGAGGGCGCTGCGTTTCATTATAAAATTTCACTTTGAACTCGTGCCGCACACACAGACACACACACACACATGGAATTGGGAGACAGACAGGACGCCCTGCTGGGTTTTGGGTTCTGTTGCACATGTGCGGCTTTGGTCAGAAAACAGTATCAAAAATTGGGTCATGTTTACCCAAAATATTTTGTTGCAAATTGCAAGAATCATGCAAAGCAGCGTGTGTCTAATGAATTGCCAGATGTGTGTTAATGTGTGTGTGTGTGTGTGTGTACTAGTTCGCTGCTGCGGTCTTTTGTTTCAACTAATGACCAACAGACAACGTTGCACGTTGCCATGTGGCCGCTTGCAACGTGCCGCAGTTACGCAAAAAACGTCGCAAAGCGTCGATTTGTTTAGAAGTTTGCTGCAGCTGCCACTGCCACAGCCGCCTGTCAATAGCAATTTTTAATGCCACATAAATTTATCAAAAAGCTACAGTAGCTGGAGGCAAACAAACTAAATGAATCTTGACGAGGGTTGTACAAGAAGTTTGATTAAAAAAGCAAGGCAAAAAGTTGATGAGATAAAGTAAAAATAGAAGAAAGTAAGGGAAGTTTGTGATAATATCGAATCTTTAGTTTAAGAAGATTGTGATCATAAGGAAACCCTAGTACAGAGTTACATCAAGGCTAGTACGCAGCTACCGTAAGGCAACAAGAATGCAGCAAAATTTAAATTATATGCAAATCCCGCAACTTTTTCTAAGTACTCAAAAGATATTTTATATTTCTATTAAGTTTTATGTACTATGCTTTAACTATCTGAGATTAGTATGCAGCTCACGAGGTATTAAGCGTAATTAGCATATAATAACAAGCATAACTGAATAATTAGCTAAATTATATATTACTCAAAATATAGCTATAAATATTTTAATTGTTGTGTTTGTCTCTTTTTTCCTATCTGATTTTCCCTAAGTATATTCTTTAGTATATTATTAATACCAATTATATTGTATAATTTGCTGTGAGGTTGCTCTTTATGCGTCGTTGGTTGATTGACAAGTGAAGATTTGTTGCCATTTCCGTAATGTGTCGCCCCCAGAGTCCAGAGACTGCAGTTTGCGCAATTTCATGGCAGAATTCCTCGAGAAATTGATATGTTGGGGGCTGGCCACGCCCACACTTAATGGTCAGTTAGTCCATCAGTCAGTCAGTCAGTTCGCCAGTTTGGGCTAATGGTCTGCGCAATTGTCGCAAATTAGTGAGACCAACCCACATACACACACACACACACACACACAGAGACGCACACACACATGTGTTGGGGCAGGTGAAGCAGGCAACGAGACGTTGCGCGTCTTTGGTAAATGGCCAAGTACATGGCGAACACCTAAGGCCAATCACATGCACACAAAACTAACGGTACACAACGCGAGGCAAGCGGCAAGTGGGTAGCGGCATGTGGCAAGTGGCAAGTGGCAAGAAGGGAGGAGCAGAAGGCAAAATAAAAGGAAGGAAAAAAACAGCTATAAAGTTTACTGCTACAATTGGCAAATTGAAAATTGTGCGCTGGTGGCGGCGGTGGCAGCAGCGGCGTGGCATTGCAACGTTGCAGCATTGGTAACAGCTACCACCAGAGCCAGAGCCAGAGCAGGCCTTGGCATAGCCCAGAGCCAAGTGCGCGCATGATGCGTTGACTGCCAGATAAGAGCTCAAGAGCTGCCGCCGGCTCTTGCTCTTGATGCCTGATGATGCTGATGCTGATGATGATGATGATGATGATGATGATGATGATGATGATGATGCCGTTGCTGCAGACGAAGATGCATTTGCGCAGACGCAGTCGCAACATAGACGTTTCAATTTCAAAAACCATTTGGCCAAGGTAGACATTTTAATGAAGCGCTGCCAGTGACGGGCCGCATTACGGACCCCAAGCTCAGGCTCGAGACGCGTTAACGGTGCTGGCACAGACCAGTCCAGGCCAGGCCAGACCAGGCCAGACCACGCACTGATGCAACATCAGCAGCAACAACAACAGCTCGTCACAGTCATAGAATGATAAGGTCGCAGCTGCGGCATGCAAACGAAAGACTTAGGCAACGAACTTGCATTCAGCTGCAAGGCAAAGCGTCCATTTCAATGTCAATCTCTCAGTTGGCTCTTAAGTGCTTAAGCCAAGTTATTACGAACTGAACTTATGAAGATTGTCAATCATATTAAACACAATTTGAGGTACCCTCAATTTGTGGCAGCAATTTGTTCTTCAGTATCTTATTTATATTTGTTGTCACTTTCAACTTTCGCTTCGGCTTTTGCTCTCGTTTCTTTTTATTTTTCTTTTTTTGGGTGTTGCACGCCCACAAAATTAAATTTCGTGTGTTCTGCTTCGTGTGGCAGCCAAACTTGACCCTAATTTTGAGCTGGAAGCGGCAGCTTAAGAAATAACCTCCAGGCTCTGCCTCATATATTGTAATTAAAATGAAATGTAAACTGAAAGGCCGCCACTTTGATTGCCATAATAAAGCTGAAGAGCTGAAGCTGAATCTGTTTAGGCGTTAATTTTGGGTTCTACTTTGTGCTAGTGGCAAGTGGCAGTGGCAGCGGCTGTGCCAGAGCCAAATTACATGTTGTATGTAAGTGCACTTTCTCTTCGCTTTTATTTTTATTTCTATTTTTACTTTTTCTCTATGAAAAGTGAGTTGCGTCTTTTTCTTAAGCCCATGTGGGCGTAGACTTAATTGCTATTTAATGCCAAAATCGATTGCTGCTTACCTTCTTTTCTTACGTTGGCGTCTGCTTCTCGGCTATTGAACACCAGACCACAATACACACTGCAAAGAGAACGAGAAGAAGAGAGGGAGAGAGAGAGAGATTAGTCTTTAAGCTTTTCAACTTCAACTTCAACTTCGAGTCGCGCCTTTAGCCACAAATTGACATTGTTTTTAAGGCCCGAACACGTGCTGGCAGCTGCAGTTCTAGAAACGTTTTGGGCCAAGCTAATTTATTGGCTGGCATGCAAAACGAGCTGCAATTGTATCGAGCGTATCAAAAGTGAAAACGCAGCTCCACTTTTGCTTTTAGTTTCTGCCAGCTTCAACTTTCAATTGGTGACTTAATTTCTTTGGCAACAAAAGTGCTGCAATAAAAGCTAATGAAATCGAACGGGCCAATACCAACAACCGAGTCTATTGTTAACGCGAATGTCCACCAAAATCGCTGCGAGGCAACAACTAAAAGCAACAACAACAACTTGAAGCTTGCCTAAGAAATTATCAAGTGCAGTGCGCTTTGGCACTTTTACTTTCATTGTTATAGCCAAGATTTTAAGCATTGCTGCCAATGGGCTTATTGTGTTGCCGCGGCCAACACTAACGTACATTTTATGGGGCCAAAACGAAAATTTTCACCAAACCCACAGCACGTATTAAACACTCTCTGGCTACGTTTTCCTTTTAGCAGCAGCTAATGAGTAAAACGCTTTTGGCAACAACACCAACAACAACAACAGCAACAGAGGCCCAAAATTACAAAACAATTTGTGTTAAACGTTTTTAACGTTCGATGTGTCTGGGAAAATGTTGCTGTTGCTGCATCTTTCTGTGGCATCTGATGAGAAAATAACACCGAAATCAACACCAACAGCAACACCAACAGCAACAACAACAACAACAGCAACAACAACAACAACAACAGCAACAACAGAAACACCATTAGCAGCAGCAGTTTAGAGACTTATATAAGCAGATTAAGCATACGCCGCGTTGTCAACGTACCGAAAGCAAAACAAATCAAATGCACTCAAACAAAATGCAAACACAGCAACAACATTTACAACAACAACAACAACAACTGTGTGTAAATAATACAGGGTTACATTTATAGTTAAATATATATTTGTGCTGGAAAACGACGCCCAAGTTTCCCTTAACTTCCATCGATTTTGACGCATTAGCTTTCCACATTTTCCCAGCTTTAACCCTGCGCTGCTTTCTTCCTCCATTCACAGGCTCAACTCTATCCCAAGTTACCCTGTAAATGTAAGCACACTAGAGTTTCCCAGCGAGAACAATGCATAAATTGCAGGCCTTGCGATTGCTGTTCAGTGTACCATGGCAGAGGTTGAGATGTGGGCGGTGCTCTGGGTTGAGTTGCACTGAGAAGGGGGTTAAGGGGGCTGTAAGGGGTTAAGACAGCAGCATGCAAACGTTAAAATTATCGCTGTTGATCTTATGCACAGGCCACAAGCTTTTGTGAGTTTGTCTTGTGTTTGTGCAACGGCTGCCGCTGCTACTCGTATTAGCTGGAGTCGCAGCAAACACGCCAGCAACAGCAACAGCAACGGCAACAACAACAATTGATTAAACGACAGCAACAGCAGAGGGGGAAACGTATCAATTAGCCGGAGACACAAGGAAAAGCCAGTAGGCCTGTCCGAGTCCAAGTCAAAGCAAACATTTCCAAATACTTTTAGTTTATATAGAATTAAAGATCTGTTTGTCCGGTTTAGGTAATCCGTAAAGCGTTTACAATGGCTCATGCATTCTTCTGGAGCGAGCAGATGGAGCTCTGCCAGCTGCTGCTGCACGTGGAGAACGCCTTCAATTGTCTGATGGAACTGGCCCACAATGGGGGATTGATGTTCAACCATGTCTACGACGAGGATCGCTTACTGAATGGCATCTATACGAAGCGGGTGCAGCTGTGCTATGATCTCATACGCATTGTCGAGTATCTGGAGGAGCAGTTGAAGCAGCTCGAAATAAACGAGACATACTATGCGAATGTGGATGTGGAGGATCGTCCACGTGAATCAGACATATCCATGTACGAGGTGCAGCTGCGTCGTGTCAATAGGGAGATGCATTCGGTAATGGAGAACTTCACAGCGCTGGAGAGGCGCAGATACTACATGAGAGAGAAGGTCTTCGCCTTGGCAAAGGCTCAAAAGATACTCGCCTCGGATAGTGCCGCAGGCCCCGAGCTACTCTACTCGGACAGCACTATCATGGAACTGATCAAGGATCAATCCCTGGCGGACCCGGTGAGCACCAAACTCAACTATATACTGGGTAGCATTCTCGTCGAGAAGTTCGCTTCGTTTGAGCTGATGCTGTACAGGCTGTTTGGACGCAATCTGTTGGTGCGTCGCTCTGAGATGCCAGCGAGGGTGTGGGGTGGTGTGGGACAAAAGCGGGAGCTGGTCCATAAGTTTGTGGTTCTACTCTTGACCATATCGACAACGATTCGACCCAAACTAATCAAGTGCTGTCAGGCCTTCCATGTGACCATCTTTGAGTGTCCCGAGACGGCGAAGCAGCGCGAGCTCATGATCGATCAGCTGAACAAGGACATCAAGGATCTGGATGTGGTGCTCGCCGAGACGCTGGTCGTGCGCAGACGCATCCTGGGCATAGCCGCCACCGATCTGTTCATAATACGCATCAATCTGCGCAAATCTCTGATCGTTTACGATCTGCTCAATCGCCTCTATCCTGTGGGTGGTCCGCAGCATCACAGGTACCTGCAGGCCGAGTGCTTTGTGCCCACCTCACAGATCGACGAGGTGCGTGCTGCGCTCAATCGTGGCACGAATCCGCGGGAGAGTGTCTTCTCTCCGCCCATTCTGCTGAAGAGAAGCCGCAAGTTCAAGCATATGCCGCCAACATATTTCCGGCTGAACAAGTTCACGCAAGGATTCCAGCATCTGATCGATGCGTATGGCATGTCGGACTACATGGAACTGAATCCGGCGCCGTATACGATCATAACGTTTCCCTTTCTGTTCGCCATCATGTTCGGGGATTGGGGGCATGGCCTGATCCTGACATTCTTTGCCACCGTTATGATCTTCCAGGAGAAACGCATCGAGCAAATGAATCGATCGACGATCAGCGAAAATGAGATACTAAACATATTGTACGCCGGACGCTATATCATTCTGATGATGGGTTTATTCTCGATCTACGTCGGCTTTATATATAACGACGTGGTCTCCGTGCCGATGAATATATTCGGTTCCAGCTGGTCGGTTGTCTACAATGAGAGCACCGTTAGGAAAATGACCACCGACCTGGAGTTTGATTCGAACAAGAGGAAATTCTATACGGGACATCCGTATCCCTTTGGCATGGATCCGGTGTGGAAGATCTGTGGTGAGGACTCGATAATGACATTCAATTCGCTCAAAATGAAACTGGCCATCATCTTGGGCGTCTCACAAATGATGTTCGGACTGCTACTGGCCACATTCAACTGCTTCCATCTGCAGCAGAAACCCGATCTCTTTCTCATCGTCATCCCACAGATTGTGTTCATGACCTGCCTCTTCGGCTATCTGGTCTTCCTCATCTTCTTCAAGTGGCTGGCATACGGCGGACTCAAGCAGTCGCCCAGAAACTCCGCCTGTGCACCCTCCGTGCTGATAACCTTCATCGACATGATGCTAATGAAGAACACTGTGATGGACGTACCGGGCTGTCCCAATGGGATGTTTCCATATGAACGCATCCTGGAGTTTTTTTTGGTTGTGCTGGCCTTTGCTGCGGTGCCCATTTTGCTGGCGGGAAAACCAATCTACTTGACGCGTCGTCAGAAGCAGCTGAAGAAGCAGAAGAAGGAACGGGATTTGTCCGAGCTGCAGAAGAAGGGACGTGATACCATACTGGAGATGCGCTCATCGCTGCGCTATTCCGCTGAATTCTCTCAGGAGACTGCTCTGCCGGACAAACCAATAATGGACCGCAGGGATTCGAGTCGAGGCGGCGAAGATGCCGTCGAATTCGACGTGACCGAAATCTGGATACACTCGGCCATACACACCATCGAGAGCATCCTCGGCTCCGTCTCGCATACCGCCTCCTACCTGCGTCTCTGGGCACTCTCGCTGGCCCACAGCCAGCTGGCGGATGTGCTCTGGGATATGGTCCTGGGCCGTGGCCTAACCACACGAATGCCCCTCTTTATAGCCGCACCCATGCTGGCTGTGGCCTTCTTTGTCTGGGCCATACTCACAGTGGCCATACTGGTCATGATGGAGGGTCTGTCCGCCTTTCTGCATACACTGCGTCTGCACTGGGTTGAGTTCCAATCGAAGTTCTACAACGGCACCGGTGAACCCTTCAAACCCTTCCACTTTCCGCCCTCCACAATAAGAACATAAAGTTATAGTTGTAGTTGGGATTGGGATTGGAAGATCTTATATTTTTATAGTATTTGTTTGCGTGCATCATAATAAAGACCCGGGGAAGGTTCAATAAACCAGATGGGTGCTCCATAAGCTTGTGGCTAATTAGGAATTGAATTTTCCTAGGCTCATAATTGACAGCGTGCAGCAGCATCACCGGAAGCAGGAGCACCAGGAGCAGCCCACGCAAATGACCAGCATCTGCATGTTGTCTATGTCTATGTGTGTGTGCGTGTGTGTGTTGTGTGTATGGACATTCCATTGCAATTAGCATTGGCAGTTTGGCAGCGGCTACGGCTAAGGCCATAAACCAAAGCAAACTTTAAACAATTTCCATTTATTTGGTTTATGCCACTCGGCGTGCAATGGCCATTGCCAGCTGCACGTTGCACGTTGCACGTTGAGCGTTGCGCGTTGCACGCTGCGCTTTGTACGTTGCGCGTTGTACGTTGCACGTTGCTGGGTGCCAATGCGGGCGCAAAAGTCGTCGACCCTTTTGAAGCTGCCTGCACTTTTTTTTTGCAGTTGCTGTTGTTGTTGTTGTTGTTAATGTGGCTGCTGCTGTTCTTGTCGTAGTTGTTTAGCTTGTTTTGTAGTATACTAGCGACAGCTGAGTATTTGCTGGCGTGACTGTTCGAGTTGCTGTTGTTGTTGCCGCTCTGTTTGCGCCGCGCCGCCATTAACACCCACGCCAGAAGACAACAACAACAACAACAAGAAGCGGGGCGAGTCTTGGCATAAATTATGAACAGGCAGCGATGACGCATGCAGGCCTAAGTAGACTTGTTGCATGCATAAATAACTTTCGTTAGCAGCCAAAGCACATGGCTTGATACCCGAGTACCTTATTAGATCTCTCAGATCTCTCGCTAAACAAAAGACACAACAACAACAACAAGCGATCAGCTCAAGTCGAGCAAAATGCATTTTCATGATCAGAGCAGGTTTCAGAGCAGAGAGCTACGCAATGGCTTGGCCAAAACAGGCTTTTGGCTTTTAGCTATGGCTGTGACTGCGGCTTTTAGCCATAGCACGCGCCATTGTTTAGTTCTGCAGTTTCTGCGCAAGTTCGTTGCCTAAGTCTTTTGTTTATATTTGGAAGTTGTGTTCTAATGCGAAACGCTCCTATGCCCATAGCAGTTGCTATCAATGTTGTGTGTGTGAGTGTGTCTAGTGTGTGTGTGCCCACAATGGGCAGCTGCTTAGCGCATTTATGGCCAGCAATTGTCAAGTCCCTCGGGTGTGCAGCCGCTGCAAGGTCAACGTCGTTGTTGCAATTGTTGTTGCTGTCGCTGCAGTTGCTGCTGCTGCTGCTGCTTTAGTTGGCAGCATTGTCGCCATCCGCATCGTCGCATGGGGAAAATCAATTTCAAACTAAAACGTCGCATTGCTGACGCTTCCTTCCTGCTACCCGCTGTTGCATGCGGCATCACGTCACGTCACGTTCCACGCTGGGTCATCAATTTTTTGAGTGCATTGCGCCGGCCTTAAAGGGCACACTCGCTGCTGCCACTGTTGCTTCTATGTTGCTGTTGCTGTTCCTGTTGTCATTGTTGCCACGTTTTGTTCTTTTTCTGTTCCTCTTTTCTTTTGTTGAGCCAAGCAACAATCCTCCGTCTGGCATGTCTGGCTCTAGCTGGCCAACTCTCTAGCTCTGCTTTTGGGCTTTACATGCCGAGCATAACAAAAAAAAAAAAACAGAAACAAAAAAAAAGGTGTTAAATTCAAGCCGTGGCAGCCACTCGAAAAGCCCAAGCCAATGTCAATGGACGCTGAAGAATTTCTGCCACAGCAGAAGGACATTTCAGCAAGTTGAAGCTGCGGACGGGTTACGCAGAGGGAGGCGGCAGTTCAATGGGACATGGGCTCTGGGGCTCTGAAGCACCTCAAGTGCTTACCTCACTTCACAAAACAGAACTATACACAATATATATATATATATATATATATATATATATATGTATAAGATATATATATATATCTTGGACTTGCCGGGCAGCTGCTGCGTCGACATTCAAATGAAGTCAAGTCGCAGAGCGAAGAACAACAATAGGAGCGCTGCTACCTGATGAAAACATCAACATCAGTAATACACACACACACACACACACGC
Organism: Hirtodrosophila trivittata; assembly: GCA_035045065.1. Classification (NCBI taxonomy): domain Eukaryota; kingdom Metazoa; phylum Arthropoda; class Insecta; order Diptera; family Drosophilidae; genus Hirtodrosophila; species Hirtodrosophila trivittata. The sequence goes on along the minus strand of JAWNNK010001311.1, from coordinate 14,477,549 downwards.
AGAGACAGAGAAACAGAAAAAACATAACTGTAAACAGCACGTTATTAAGTAAATTAATTAACTTGCCACACATTTTGCACATTTTGAAGCCATAACAAAAACGTTGCCAGCTACTTGGAAAATTGCCACAAATTGTGCATTGTTTTTTCTTCTTCATTTCTTGTTGTTGCGTGTGTGTGTGTGTGTGTGTTGTTGTTAGCTCATTTTAATTAATTTTAATGGTAGTTTTGTACTTATTTGCCGAGCCAATTCTTAACGCGGCGGAAAAGAGTCTAACCAAACTCTGGACAACTTTCACTCGACAAAACGTTTTAATTAAAATAAAATTGCAAAAAGAAAAATTAATTTGAACTATGTCGGAATTTGTCTGGCAATTTAACCGGTTTCTGGCGTTTTATCTCTGTATTTATACTATACATACTTATAGTAGCAGTTGCTGCCCCAAAAAAGTGAAATTTCTCAAGCTGAGAACCCATTTTTGGCCTTTAGCGGCAGAATTAAAACAAACATTTGCCAAATACTCGTAAACAACGTCAGCTCGAAAGAGAAAATACTTAAGATCTAATATATGCAAATTAGTATAAATATCTTGCAGATAAATCAAACAGAAAACTTAGTAAAATAAATTAAATTACGTGTGCCTAATTGGATCGTAAGAAACTCAGTTAAAGATCTCGATTTGCATTAACATTCCTAACTTTATCTTAAGCGAAACTGCTGAAAGGAACTCGAATCACTAAATTTCTAATTAAAACCAGAATTGCAACCTCTAAATGTGCCTATCGACAACCCTTCGATAGTAGTATAAAAAAAGGAAAATACTTTGTTTGGATTCTACATAAGAATTCAAATGAGATATAACATCCTTTACACGATAATTTAATGAATATAGTTTATATATTCGATAACTATCTTCAGTAACAGGAATAGCTTTTTTATTAAGAACAAGTCGTATAATAAATTAATCGTGAGCTTTTGATAATGAATTGTGCTGGTGACCCATTTTATGCTCACATCCTCAGATATTACTAGAACGATACTAAAAGTAAATCTTTTATAGCCCATAAAGTTACAAATGTCGTGTTAATATATACGATAATGATCAACCTTTTATAACCCTGCCCAGAACGGAAATGCTATGCAAAAAATATCGTGATATTCGCTGGGCAAACAAATTGTTATTCATTTGCAGTGAAAATACGATGATTTCAGCGATTAATATTCAAATATTCATATATACAAAATATATATATATATATACGATGTATGTTCAAGTGATAAATTTGATGGATTTATATATAATACGTTGAAGTGTGGTACTGATCGAGCGCTCTCAGCTTGATTATTCAGAGCTGTTTCACGTGATCTTCGTCTTCTTTCTTTTGTTTCGCTCTGTCGCATGCATAATGTGATATATATATATATATATATATATGTATGTATAGTATAGATCGTATATATGTCAATTACAGCACGATTTTTTGGCAAATTTCCTTCTCGCTGACACATTTTCAACTGTCTCTCCAGATTGTGGGTCAGCTCTGATACCGATTTATTTTGTCGGCGACAATAAATTTGTCAGCTTTGAAGACCGTTAAGTAAACGCAATGCATGATTTGTGTTTTATAATGAGGGCGAGCAAAGACGCCAACAACGATGATGATGATGATGATGAAGCTGATGATGAAGATGAAGATGAAGACATTGACAAAGCCAGAAGCTCCGGTAAGCACGTCGGATTTATAAAATATTCATTAACTGTCAGTTATACCCTAAAAAGTGGAGTATCAAAGCTTGTCAAACGAACTTGAAAAGTCGTGTTAAGCCTATAGATTAATAAAATATTCATCAAATGTCAGTTATACCCTAACAAGTGGAGCACCACGACTTGTCACACAAACTTGACACGCTTGAAAGTCGCGCTAAACTTATGGAGTTTAAGTAGATCAGAAAATTGAGTGGGTTGTCGCTGCTCTAAGGGCAAAACTCCTATTCATTATGTAGTTTGTATACCCTGTAATCATTTTCAATAGGCAACGAAGGGTTCAGCTGTAGCTAGCAGATTCATTTTCAATCCTAGAAGGCTACACTTAACCCTGAACAGCTTCAGCTTCAGCTCTCTGGTATATAAAGACTCCCCTTCTATAAGCTTATTATCTTTTGTTTATATTTGATATAGAGTATCTCCAAGTCGACTACAGCAGAGTTACTTGTCTCCAACCATTACGTCTATTGTACAAGTTCAAATCGCAGGTAAAGCCAAGTTTATCCACAGCAACGTTAACTAAGCCAAAAGTTAACAAACTGCATGAAGCTGCAGGGTTTTCGCATATGTGTTTGTCCTTGTATCTCCAACTGTATCTCTAATTGTATCTATATACTGTATCTGTATCTGTATCTGTATCTGTATCTGTATCTGTATCTGTATCTGTATCTGTATCTGTATCTGTATCTGTATCTGTATCTGTATCTGTATCTGTATCTGTATCTGTATCTGTATCTGTATCTGTATCTGTATCTGTATCTGTATCTGTATCTGTATCTGTATCTGTATCTGTATCTGTATCTGTATCTGTATCTGTATCTGTATCTGTATCTGTATCTGTATCTGTATCTGTGTATCTATGTACACCATCGGCGTAAATGTATCTCGATCCTCACGAGCTGCTTGTGTGGTATTTGCATTACATTTATATCTAATGATGCTGTAGGTGTGTGTGAGTGTGTGTGTGTGTGTGTGTGTGTGTTTGTGCTCCAGTTGCCTCTACGAATCAAAAACATCACGAAATCTCGTTAAAAAGTAAAGCTCAAAAAAAAAACAAAACACACAACAAACAAATACCGTTAGCTTTGTTTTAACGCTGCTTGCTGGTAGTTACCTTTTTTTCTCTACGCGCAAATGCGAAAAGTAGAGGGGGAAAAAAATAAGCTAACAAAAGCAGCAAAACGGCATTGACCAGCCAAGTGAGTAGACAAGTATCCAAATGGCTAAGAGGCAGGCAGTTGCTCTGTGAATTGTGATTTGTGCTCTGCGCTCTCAGCTGTCAGTTGTGTTTTTTTGATTGCGTTCACAAGTTTTGTAGACAAGTTTTCATAATTTGCTATAATTAATTTATGTGGGCTGATTGAATCACTTGACAAACTGCAGCTCAGGTGGAACAGTCAACAACAGAAGCATTTGACCTTCGCCTGACAGCCTTTAAAACTGAAACTGCAACTGAAGAGTTGAGCGCAAACTTCACAGCTGCTCAGGTCGCAGCTAAAGTACTCAAACACGAAGTTCGCTGCCATTTGAATGACGTGCAACAGCAGCAACAACAACAGCAGCAACAATAGCGTGCAACACAGCAGCAACAATTGGTGTCAAATGCTACTGTAACACGCCACAGCAAAACTGCCGCCGTTGCCAGAATATTTATTGGCCCAAACCTGAACAAATTAGTCGCAATACACAAACAGATATCCATATATATATATATATAGAATACATTAATATATAGAAGCTGAAAGACAAATGATTATTATGGCAACTAATTTCACTACGACCGAAGCTGTCTCTTTGTCGCCTCCACATTTTTCGAAAACTTTCCAACAGGGCCGCAGCCGCAGCAGCAGCAGCAAAATTTCGCCAAACGGCAGAGAAACCCATAGAGAAGCAGACAGAGAGACACGAAATCTCTGCGGACTTGGAATGGTGACAGCTTCCAAATGCTGCGCAATTTGCAACCGTTTGCTGCTGCTGCTGCTGCCGAAAAAATAAGAGGAACGAAAAAAAAAGTTATTGCCCCTTGGACCCCGCGGCGGCCCACGCAGCCCATAAATAAGTCAGCTGCTGCCTCAGCTTCAGTCGCTTAGCGTCGCAGGCCGCAATAAATCTGAGCGCGTGGGTTTGGTCTGGGTGAAGAGGGTTTTAGGGTGTGTGTGGGGGGAGGAGAAGCAGCTGACAGCGTCGTGCGACAAATGTCAAGCAGCAAATGAGGCCACGCCCCAAACTGCGTCATCAACTAGAGCGTGGGCGGCGCCACAAGGAAGCGTGTGTGTGCAGTGGCAGCAGCAACTGCCGTACTTAGCGACATTTCCAAACCCTCCCCAGCCCCCTTCACCCATCCAAGCCCCGACCTGAGATGTGCTTAAAATTTGTAGATATCAGAAAAAGCACCTCAAACAAAAAGTGTGATAATCTCTGTCCCATAACCATACGAAATGAGATATCTTAAACGATCTGCAACTCCAACTGTGAGCCAATCCTTTTCCTAGGGAGTTATATTATAGAGAACTGAACAAAAGGGTATGATAATCCTTTGTTGTCATTAAACTTTCCCTCGTCTAACACCTTAGATAATATCTAATATTAATAGCTTTTTTATTTATTTATTTAGAGTCTACATAAAGAATAGAAAAGCAGAAAAGATATTTACAAAATTAGAATAATAAAGTATAATATTTGTTGTTTAATATAATTAATTAACATTATCTAATAGATAATTCCTACTAATACTTATACTAATTGCTTTAATAGGGTTTTTTCTGGCTTTTCCCCAAACCTTGCAAAACATTTTGTATCATTTTTAATCAATATTTAATTTTATATGCCTCCAAACATTTTATTCAATTTAAACATTTTGTTGTTTTCCATTAAATAATATTAATATTTAAATAATATATTAATTTTATAGCTCCTTATTTGTATTCTTAATTTGTAAATATCTTTTCTTTTCTTTTAAATTCTATAAATATAAAAAAATATAAATAAATAAATATAATAATATAATAAATAAATAAATATAATAATATAATAATTTTTACAATTCCTATTTACTATTAAAAAATATATATTTAATATAATTTATTTATTTTATATAATTTTTTTTATTTATTTAATTAAACATTATATAAAAATATATTTACAAGAATAGACTGCGACTTTAATAATTTAATCTTATTAAAATTTAATTTAATTTATAATAATTCTTTAATAATTATCTTTTTATATTTTAACAACAGTCAACAGTCGAGTCCAAATTAAATTCATAAATAAATAAAGAATAATACCCCTAGACCTTTTCTCCTTTTGCGTTTCCAGTTTACTTTTAAAAACATTGTATTCTATTTAATTAATTTATTTAATTTTGCTTATTTATTAAATTAAATATTTTCTTTAATACTATATTTAAAAGAATAGGATAGGCGCTTTTATATATTTAATTTATAAAAATTATTTTATAATAAAATCTGTATTATTTAGTCGATTGCTTGTAGTCAACTTTAGATTAAATAAATAAATTGAATAGTAATAATGAATAAATTAAATAATAAAATAAATAAAATAAATAAATAAATGAAAAATAAATAAAACAAAAATAAATATCTAACATTTATATATAAAATATGTATAGTAATAATCCTTTTTCAACTCACCTTTGGAATATTTTTTATTGAGACGTTGCCTTTGCCAATTTGTAAGCTGAAAAAGACCAAGAAAAAAAATAGTAAGAAAATTGTTAATAAAAAAGAGTTGGAAAAACTTTAAGTGCAACATTTGAGGCATCAACAAGTCATCGTTAGTCGCAGTTAACTATTATATTATCCAGTTTGAAGTTAAATTATGCACAATTTGTCACGTCAGACGTTGACTTCAATTATCACTCGAAACTGATCTATGGAGCAGTTTTACACACACACAACACACACACGCACACACAGGGGACACACACTTTCTATAACAAATTTGAGGCTACACAAAATGCGAGCACAAAACGCAAATTAGACACAATATCATGTATGTACATACACTTCAAGGAGGCAACAACAGTTGCTGCTACAACAGCAACAGCAACAACAACATGTACTGCGATACGCTTGTTAACTCATCCAAAAAGTAAACCACATTCTTTAGAGACCAAAAACAACAAAACAGAACAACATGCGAGGCATGAACAACAACAACAACAACACAGCAGCAGCAACACAGCAGCAACAGCAACCACAGCAACAGCAACAACAGCAACAAGAGAAAAATGTTCAAATATAAAAAACACGTTCAGCGCGTGTAGCAGCAAACATGAGAGGCAACTGAATGAGGGGGCGTGGCATGAATTTGGCTATAGCCGCGGATGTTGCCCCTGCCACCGTTGCTGCTGTTGCTGCTGCTGCTGCTGCAATGCAAAACAACATTGAAAGACGAGAAATCTGGCTACTGTAATTTGTCTGGCCCAGCATAGACACAGACACGCGCTCGGGCGGCCGATTTCAATTCCAAGTGTCCAAGTGCGACTCCAAGTTGCAATGTTGCATGTGGCAAGGCAGGGAGTAATGTTAGTCCGCTGTCTGCAATTGCTGCTCCACTTTAAACTGTATGTGTGTGTGTGTGTGTGCGCCTCGCTGTCTCCAACCATTTGGCTCTCGAAAAACAAGCAACATCTAACGTCGTTTGGCCGCCTTTTGTCGCTGAGGTCAATTTTTATGTTGCAGCCATTTTGGTGTCTCCTCCTCGTCGTGCTACAACATATATCATTCTTTTTCTTGTTGTATTTTTGGCAACAACAATCCCACTTTAACTATTTTATATGCATTTTGTGGATTGTGTCTGCCGCACTTAAAGTTACGTATGTGAGTTGCTCTCTGACAGTTTTTCTTCTCTTTTTTTTTTGCCGCAAACTTTTCAGCTTGCCACTTGGCCGGCAAACACTTCAACTTCAACTAAAACTAAAACTACAACTGCAACTGCAACTGCAACTACAACTATGACTACAACTTTGAGTACAACTATAACTGCAAACTGCCTCAATTGCTTGACACTTCAGTTGTAATTAGTTTTGTGGCCATGCATGAAAATTTCATTTAGGCTTTTTAACAGCTTCATGAACAAAAGCCACGTGCTCACAAATCCTCTTCTTGCTGCAACTTCTTATGCATGTAAGCCTTCGAAAGAGGAAGCAGAAGAGCGAGAAAATTAAACTGGAAAAACTAAATCTATTATAATACTTTAAAGATTAAATCAAACTGATAATAGCTAAAGTTGGCATTTTTATATGAATAGAAAAGTGCAGTAGAAGTGTGGCAGGACATAACCTATAGACAGTGTTGGAAAGCAGCTAGAGAATGTATTAAGCAGCACTGAGATTAAGTTAGAAGAAGCTCTTTAAAAGCTCTATCATCCTGTAGATAATTCTGATGAAAGATACACTATAACCAGAGAGAGCAGAGCAGTAGCTGGAAATTTTCAATTAAAACTTGCAACAAAGTTCGCGAAACTTACAAATTATTCATCGTAAATGTTGTGCAACAGTATCAAGGATTAATCTGTATCCAATCAACTCATCAATAAAAGCTAAGGAGCTTCAGCTGAGACACAAAGTCCCTTCTTCCAACAGATTCTACAGAATATCTTTGAAAACAACTTTGAGCCAACATGAGAGATCTTTTACACTTCTCAAAGCTTCTTTAAGCACGTCAAAACTCCTTAAAGATCCTTTAAGCTATTTAAAGCTCCTTAAACCCTTTTAAAGCTCCTTCTTTGCTCCTCAAATCTACTCATAATCCTCTGGTTTAAGTCCAATCGCATTTCATAATCTTTTGCAAACACTTTTCAAATGTTTTGCCGCTGCGCTTTTTGCTTAAAGATCCTTTAAGCTATTTAAAGATCCTTTAAGCTATTGAAAGCTTCTTTAAGCTCCTTAAACCCCTTTAAAGCTCCTTCAAGCTCCCTTTAAAGCTTCTCAAATCTTATCATAATCGTCTGGTTTAAACCCAATCGCATTTGATAATCTGATTCGTTCAGTCTAACAAGTTTTTCAGTCCTTAAAAGCAAACCTTCCATCCAATCTATAAACTTTCACCTAAACTCATTACAGATTGTATTACTTTAATTTATAGCGTTCAATTTAAATAGCTTTCGGTGTAATTCTAGATAGAAATCAAGCTGATGACATTATGAATGTTTTATACGCCACCTTGAACTATTTATTGCTTGATAAACTTTCAACAACAGACAAATTTGACAAAGAAACATTACACAGAAGCCTTGTACTGCACACAGAACTACACACACACACACACACACACACAGACACATAAACATATACACACTCATGCAACAAATAAATTCAACAAATTGCAACTGTTTGAATCGTGCGTCCTCGTGGCACGTTCAAGTGTCTGCCAATCAAGTCAAATCATGTTGAAATTATTGACAATAACAATAATGGCAAGTAATAATCCTCTAGAGTGTATTGTATTTTGCATGTGGCATGCAACATTATCTGCCAAGGGCCCAGGGAAAAACGAAAAACAACAAAAGCAACGAAGGAAAGTGAAAATTCTTGTTTGCCAGTGAAAATACATTTGTTTTCCAGATACTTTTACTTACTATTAAGCAGGGCTTTCTTCATACGAACTACTCGTATGTGCCACACCGCATGAGGAGCTGCAACTGTTGTTGTTGCTGCTTCTGCTCAAAACATTTTCCCATTTTCCGGCATGAGTTTTCATAAATTTTGCTGCTGCTTCTCCCTGTGCATTGCATTACATTTGATTACCAACTGTGCAGCCGACATGTGCCACTTTTTTGTTGCAGCTGAAAGTAAAATGAGGCAGCCACATACCATATAACAACTGTAACTGAGCATGCCATACCATACCATAAATACGTATAAAACCTATGAGATATGTATGCGAATTGTAACTAGAACACAACGACAACAATTGTTGCTTGCATGTTGCAAACTTTCAAAGGCATCGAAAATGCACAAAAAATATATGAAAAGTTTATATACAGGTAATTACCTGGGCACAGCTTGTTGCCAGTTGTCGTTGCTGCAACCTGCTGACTGCTGTCTGCCATCTGCTGGCTTCATTTGCATTAAGTCTATTTAGTAAAAACAACTGACAGCCAAAATCAAAAGGTTCAACAAAAACACGTAAAACACAAATAAAAAATATATAAACTTGTATATAAAAGGCAAAAAGGGCAAAGAGTTGCTTTTAATCAGACAAATGCAAAGAGTCGCTCTAATTAAATTCCTCAGACACAATATTGTGGTTCCTAAAGAGACAGCAAGAGATCCCAGGGAGATCCAGGCAGGAGATAGGTAGAGAACACTCGAGTCTTTTGCAAACACTTTTCAAATGTTTTTTGCCGCTGCGCTTTTTGCTTTAGCGTGAAAACCTTTCAATGGATACAAAGTATGAAAAGAAACTAAGGATATAGTTGAGTATAGACGACTAGCCAATGCTCTATACAAAATTTGTCCTTAGATTTCATCATTTTCTGTCATCCATCGATAACTTTTCTTATACCATTAATCGGTTAAAGTTTGGGCCAACTTTCCCTTCGTAAATGTCATTGAATGCCTTTAAGTCAACAGGCTCCGTTTTCAATTACATTTTTCGCAGTGTATTAAAAAGAGATATAAAGAGAGTTGAGGAAAAACAACAAAAATCTCTTGCCAGAGCAAAGTTCATCAAAACGGCATAACTGCAGTTGGCAACGAGCAACAAATGAAGCCACTCAGGCGGCCCCCAACCACCCACCGCCCCACCCAGCGGCAAGAGTATTCAGCGTGGATCCAAGGAATCAGTGAACCACCCAGCCAGGCTGTGTGTAGAGTCGCTGTTGAACTGGTGAACTGCTGAGGTAAGTGGAACTCAGATTGAGATTGAGAACGGGCCACTTGTGCCACAGTTTGTGGCAAGCAACAATGCATATGACAAACTTTTGTCAATTTATTAAAAAGTTTTGCTCGCGCTCAAAGTTAACCTGATTCCCATGGGAGACAGAGAGGCTCGAAACTGGTCACTCAATTGCTGTGGCATAGAAGAACAGAGGAAACACAGAACTGCAGCAGTTGCAACAACAACAAACAATTGCAACATTGAACAACTTTCGTTGTTGTCGTTTATGAAACGAGCGCATAAATTTATGATAACAACACACAAAGGCAAACGGGCAATTGGCCAAGTGATTGCAGAGCCACAAACACACGCACACACACAGCTGCAACTGGAGTGAAACAGATGCATCCGCGTTGCAATCGCAACAGTGGCAGTTGCCCAACTGGTCGCCGCTGTCCAATGCCAAAGCCGTTGCAGTTATGAATTATGTCAAATGGCATAATTGCCAACTCTCAGCAAATGCTGAGATGGCCAACACACACACACAACTCTCTCCAGAGTGCAACACCATCATCATCATCATTGTTGTTGTTCTACGGTGCTTTTGGGTTTTGGTGGTGCGCACGCGTAAAGCAGGAAGCAATAAATTCTATGCATTGCACTCGATACAATTTGTAACTGATAGATAGTTAGATAGATGCTTAGATGGTTAGATGGATAGTTGGATAGTTGGATGGCTGGCGACGAAAACTGCACGGAAATGCAGCACAGCTGTTTGTGGCCAATTGTGTGTTCGAGTCGAGTCGAATCGGTTCCCTCCTGCCTCTTTCTCTGTGGAATCTCGCTCTCTCTGTCTCTAATGAACGTTTGCCGGCAACGTGTAGAGTTTAATTAAATTTACTTTAAGATTTTCTTTTCTTTTCTTTTCTTTTCCCAACGACCGCCTGCTTAACGGTACCCGACTAAATTGTTGGCAATTTGTTCTGCACGTCGAGGCCATAAATTTGCATTTATCTGTTACAGTTAGAAACACGCACAGACCCAGAGACAGAGGGAGAGAGAGAGAGGGAGATTCAAGACTTGTCCGAACACCTTCATGTCGTGGTCTTTTAGGTCCAGCCTAGCTACCAGCCAATATTATCTCTTGGCCATGTTTGTTACCTGATTTGTTTCTCTGTTTGTTTGTGTTACTTTCGCCGGCAGTGAAGCGACGCCAACGCAACAGCAGATTTTTCTTCTCTAATTATCAAGCCCACAGTCTGAGACTCAGTCTCAGATTCAGTCTCAGACTTTGACTAACAATTCACACTCACTTTTGCTCTATGCTCTGATGAGGGTCTCTCTCTCACACTCTGAAAGCTGTTGTCATAATGCTCCACCTGGCGCTTTTCCTTTCGTAGCCAACCCCACTCCCCTGGGCTTCCCTTGCCGCTCTGGTCATGCATCTGAATCTGACGCTGAATCTGAGAACGCGGCAAGTGAAAAGTGAAAAGTCATTAAAAACAAAAAAAAAACAAAAATAAAAATGCCAAAGAAAAGCGAAAACTTGCAAACGGCAAACAGCAGGCGAAATTTGAGCACAAGACTTCCCCTTCCCCTGCTCCAAGCAAAACAATGTAAACAGAGGCTGCAACAACTTTGACATTGATATGACGAGGGGGGTAACTAGAGTTATCAACAAGTTCGAGGTGTGACAATACAAACGAGTTTTTCCATAATGAAAGTGGAGGCTAGAAATCGTCGAGAAATAATTAAAAACCAGCGAAAGTCTCATATGTGAAATAATACAAGAAATATATTAAAAATTAAGTTGAAATCAAAAAAATAGGAATCAAGCATCTTATAGCAAGTTTAATCAACTAAGTAGAACTACGATACAATTGCATATGTGGAATAAAACATAATCCGGGCTTCATAGAACCCTTTGTACACCCTACGTTCATGTATCCAATGAAGGGTAGCCGAGTCAAAGGCGAACCACAGCGCTGTGAGAGCTGTTGCCATATTGTTTTCAAACTCGCAACCATTAGAAGCCAACTTACAAGTGTGTGTGTGTGGTGTGTGTTGAATTGAGGTTATTAGTAACAAGGCCGAAGCTGCATTAGTACATAGCTAAGAAGTTGTAGATCTGCGGGTAAAGTGGGCGGCGGTGGGGGGTTAAGTGGAAGGGCAAGAAAAGTTTGCGAAAAGCGAAAAGTTTTTGCACAAAAATTTTCAATGATAATTTATGTCTAATATTTGAATACAATTGCAGCAGCAACAGTAACCGCAGCAGCTGCTCAGCCCCAGCTTAACCCACTCTCGCCCCCTCACAGAAAAACAATGGCAATGTGTGTAAATGATGTCGAGTGCATGAATATAAAAGTCGGAAACTCATAACTCTGCCAGCTTATTGTTGCCCCTATATCTATATCTATCTATGTATCTGTGTATCTGTGTATCTGTGTATCTGTGTATCGATGTATCTGTGTATCTTTTAACAGCCATATGTGCGTGTACATTTAGGAAAATTGCTCATAAAATATTTACGAGGCACAAAGCCTAAAAACTTTTGTACGACAATTATTTAATGTGCAGTGCAAATGTTTCCGGCTTTAATGGGTTATCATCTGCCGTTACATTGGGAATATTACTGGCACCTGCGGCATATCGAATGACCAACAACCAATAACCATTATAAATACATGTTTCCATAATGAAGAAATAACAATAACCTTCCAACTGTATATTTATGACTAGAAATTCTATTTATAAACAAATCGATAGAAAAATCTCTTCTAAGATTCGTATCAAAAGATGAATAAACTCTTGTTTTTATTATGATCTCACATAATCTGCGATATATATATGACATCAGAAGCTCGAATTTTGATTTATGCGCTGTTGATTTTGGGCCAACCGAAATGGAATTTAGAATTCTTCGTCCAATGACATTCTATATAATTAAGTTAAATTAGCGGCCTTTAAAGACCTTCAACAAATTCCGAAATTTATACGCTAGAAAACGTAGAAAAAGCATAAAACAAACATAAACTTCGCATTCGCATTTGAATGTAAACAATACGAGTTTAAAGTCAATTTGCATGATTCCAGGCCATTTCGTAAGAATCAAATCGAAAAAAGATACAAAAAAGCGAAAAAAAACAACAACAAAGGGTTAATATAGACATATAATAAAAAACAAGCGAAAAATACCAAATAAATTATGTGAGCATTTTCAAAAGAACTTTTATATAATAATTTTTTTGTGTTTGCAACATCAGCCACGCCCCCAACTTCGACTCATGCCCCCAAGTATCAAGGCCAATAGCCCCAAAAAAAATGTTGTATGAAATTGATGCGGCTTGTGGCATGGCGCGCATTCGTGCTGTTGCATTTACTTCCCTTTTGTTTCTCTATACCCTGTAATAAGTGAGTGTACCTAAAAAGGGGTAGACCAGTTTATATCTTGATATATCTATGTATAGATTTATATATAAGCTAAGTATAGCTAGAGATTCTTCAGTATAAACTTCTCTAACTCTGAGACTATCAGAGCTAGAGCTAACAAATTTGATTCTCTAGCTTCGCTTTGACCAAAAGCAGCTTAAGTTAAGTTTAAACAATAAGTCAGGTTTACTCTTTCTCCAACATTTACAAGCTATAGCTTTAGTTTTATGAAATTTGTATCTTAAAAGAGAAAGAGAAAAACTTAGAAGAAACTTCTTCTGCATTTCAGCCTCCTTTTCTCTAAGGTATCTTCATATATCTCAGACCCGATTCCAGGGTATCTGGCAGTGCCATATCTCTATAGTTTGCAGCTCTTAAAGTTATCGAATTAAATGCTATCAACTGATGAATAATAAGCACTCAGCTCAACTGACCAAACTGACCAAGAAACATTTAATTACAAAAACGTCGCGGCCTGCAATAAATTTTGTTAGTCTTTGAGCTCAGCCCCAGCCTGAGGCCTCAGGCTTTTGTGCCAGCCTCCCAAAAAAAAAGCAACAAATCGAAACAAAAAAGGAAAAAATGGAAACAAAGTAAAATTTTGCCACTTTGTTGAACCGCCTTTTGTTTATTAAAAGTGCGCTGGAAATTTGCACGCTCATCTTTATATCCTTGTGGCAAGGCACTTTTTGGGGTCTTAGCCTTGCATAAATATGTTTTTATTTATAAGTTCGGACCGGGAGTTGCGGGGTGCCAGACCCAAGCTTCAACAGCAAAACTTTTTTCAAAGCCAACAAAATTTGTAGCCCTGGTTCTGGCCAATTGCATTGGCTACTGATGCTGCTGCTCCTCCCGCCTACTTTTAGCCAAAAAAAAAAGAAAAAAAGAAGCCAAACAACAAAAAAGAATGAAATAAATTTCAAATAAAATAAAATAAAAATCGGAAAGGAGAAGCGAAACAACTTTTTGTTGCCGCTTGGTTGCGCCCCTTGCAGCTTGCAACTGCGGCAAAGTGTTTGCCAGAATTGCCATTGCCCACTTGGCTTAAACTTCGCTGCCTTTTTTACTGAATTTATTTTCAAATGGAATATACTTGTAAGCCCCCTTGCCGACGGTATTAAAAACTTTTCTACCACGTTTTCCAACACACTCCACAAATAGGGCTTATGCTAAGTATGATGATCCACTTAGATTGGGCTCCAAAAACAAAATAACTGCAACAACTTCAACTGACTTAGCATCTGATGGCGATGGCTCCCTCCTCAGCCTCTGCCTGCCTCCTGGCTATCTCTAAACATGTCTTCAATTGCTTTTTTACTAGCTGATTATTATAGGGCCTAAAAAAGGATTCCATAATCTCTTTATAGAGAGAGTTTGTAGAGTTGAGGTCTTACTTCATTCTATAGGTTGATCTTTAGATCTGACTTGGACAATTGCATTCTATGAAAACTTTTATCTGTCGAGATGTTCCCTATCAAAGACTGATTTCTATGGAAGTCCTCAGCTTTACTCACTAAGCAGCTTTCTTCTCTGACTAAAACTTGTTTGATTTAATTACTTATTTAATACCAACTTTTAACAGTCGCCTAAGCATTATGAAGTCAAAAGAATTAACATAAATTACTTTAAATAAAACTGAGATTGAATTATTAAATTTAAGCTGTAACTAAGAATTGAATTTTTGGCACTTTAAATTTGAAATGAAAGTCTGGAGTGTTGAAAATAAATGTATTAAATAATCCAACATTTTTTGAAGCTGCTTAAACCTTTCCCTAGAAATTGGCAATCTACCTAAGGAATTACTTGGAATTCGCTTAATAACTGAGAAAGGAATCTTAAAGCCTATTCACATATTTAATATATTATATATACTATTATTTAATAATGTTTTTCCTATAGAAATATCCTAATTTAAAGCCAAGCAACACCTTCCTCTCACCTGAGAAGTTTAGCTTTATTTTAGGCAACTTTTTCATAAGGAGAACTCAACTAAACTGGTATTGCATCTGCCTCAAGAATCAAGCATAAATTATATTATATATTTATCACATTTTGAGAGAGTAAATTCGATATAGATCTATTGGTAAGTAGGTGGAATCTATATTATATGCAATACTATTATTTAAAAGTGTTTTTCCTATAGAAATATCCTAAATTGGAGCCAAGCAACTTTTTCATAAGGTCTGCTAAACTGGCTCTGAATCTGCCTCTTATATATTTATCACATTTTAAGAGAGTAAATTTTATATAAATCTATTGGTAAGAAGGAAGAATATATACCATTTATCATATAGATATATATCACATACAATCTATCATCTACTATGTATCGTAAACTATCTATCAATAAGTAGGAAAAACTTTCCTCAATTTTATCAAAATTAAAGACCACTTTCTTCAATAAGTCAGTCCGAAGCTGGCCAACAGCTGTTGCAGCTGGTATTTTCTTAACTTATTTTGAGAACTGCTTCTCCAATAATATTGCGCTTTTGCAGGTAACTCAATAAAATTTCTGCTGTTTTTAAGCTGACCAACAGCTGTTGCTGTTGTTGTTGTTTTTGTGTGTTCTCACCTGGTGCGTATTGCACCTTTGCGTGCACACAGAGCTTATTAAAATTCATATTAAAAGTGCAGTCGCTGCATGAAAAACAGAAGGTAGAAACGGAAAGCGAAAACGAAGAGCGAAAAGCGAAAAAGGAGCAGCCACAAACGACAAGCGCGACTTAATTTCATTTTAATTAAAACTGCAAATGTGAAATGGCATTTGCCATACATACATACATATATACATCTATAATGCGCATATCTGACTATTCATCTATCTATCAGTGTTGAAGCCTTGAAGTGGTTTGGCCAGAGGGCGAACGCTGCGTATGCGTAACGTCGCCTAATGACCTCCGCCTAGGAGCAGCAGCAGCTGCTGCAAATTGTTGAATTTAGTGTATGGCACAGACCACGCCCCCACATCGATGGGCGTGCACGTGCTGTGCCTGAAGGTTGCAGATAGAGATACATATATATATAGAACATATAAGTAGTAACCACTCGAACTATGTGTACACACACACACAAACACACGCACATACACTTAGTTACTTTAATCAAGTGCGCGCCTAGCACGAAGAGTGCTGCTCCACCAGCTCGAGCTTCCATTCAGCTTCAGGCCGCTTGCTAGCCCAATAAATTTGAGACGAGTCGCTTTATCAGCTACGTCACCATGTTCTATCTTTGTATTAGTATGTGTGTGTGTGTGTGTGTGTGTGTGTGTATATATGTTGTGCATGTTTATGGCCAGAACGAAAAGCCAACACAAAAGGCAATGTGGTAAAAATACTTTGCATGAAACGCCAAGCAAGTTGCCTTTAGCTTTAGCTTTTCGCCTGATGTCAGCCAAAGTTTCATATGTCATAATTTTATCAGGCAACAAAAAAGCCAAGTGATGTCTATCTGAGCAAGTGTGTGTGTGTGTGTGTGTGTGTGTGAGTGTGAGTGTGTGAGTGTTTGTGTGCTTGGCAGCCCTAAAGTGGAAACGCGGTGCTGCCATTCATGACACGCAGGCATTAAGAGCTGCGACAGGAATGAATACCCCTACTTCAACTCTCCTCCTCCCACTCCTCCTCTGGGCCCTGCCAAGCTCCCCTTGAGCAGGTGCAGCGCTCTAACCGAGACTTGGCTGTTGGTGTTGGCTGCGGTTGTTGTTTGTTGCGTTGTTTGGTTGTTGGACATGCTAACAGGTACATTTCGCAGCGTTGACTTTGATTACAAGTTGAGGCCAAAGCGACTGCCAGGAATTTAGTGTTATGTTTCGGTTGGGGCAAAGGGGCAGGGAGTACGGGTTAAGGGGGGAACACTTAAAGCCCAAGCATTTTATTAACTATTAGCAAAGGCAGCGACTTAAGTCTCAGCGCCATTTTCTCACTCTCTTAAGCGCTGCTTGCAACATATTTCTTCAATTTGCAGCAACAACTATGGCTGCAACAACAGCAACAACAACTATGAAAAATATGATGTTATTTTTAACACACTGAAAGCGTGTGGAAAAGCTATTTTTAGACGGCAAAAAGTGCCAGCGATCAAGAAAAGCAAAGAGGAAAAACAGCAGCAGTAGCAGCGCAGCGCAAAAAAAACGAAGTAAAACTTGTGGTTAAAAGGCAGCGAGAAGCAGCACTTGCCACTTGCTAGTTGCCACTTGCCACTTGTACGTCTCTCTCTCTCTCTCTTACTGGTGGTGGACTGCATGTTTTATAATAAATATGGCCAATAAATTGCAATGTTTAAGTGTCGCCTCCGATGCTAAGGCAAATGCCACAAAAGGGCGCACAGATTTAATATAAAAGTTTTTTTATGCCAAGCGAAAAGCGATTTTCATTGTATGAATACATTTGAGTGTGTGTAAGTGTGTGTGTGTGTGTGAGTGTGTGTTAGCCAAAGCAAACAGTTGAAATTGGAAACAGTCAGACACACACACACAGAGAGCCGCAACACAACACAGATAAAGCTGAGCAAACAGCGCCGCAAACACGTTGCACAAATATTCAGTTGCGGGGGCAGAAACGAAGCTGTGAATACACAAACTGGACAGTGGACACTTGGACACGAAACATGGCAATAACTGCACATGCCACATGGCGCAACAAATACCGAAAAACACAGCGAAAGAAATGAGAAGCAACAACAACAACAAAATCTAGTGACAAATGCAACAAACAACAACAACAATAAACAGAAACCACAAAATGCATTTGCGAAAAGTTTTTTATAACATGAAATTTAAAACACAAGATAGATCTATGTGGCAAGAGGAGGCGTGTGTGTGTGGGGTGTGTGAAGTAATGCATTGGCATGTTGAATGCAACGATAAAACGCTAAGCGCATATTAAAACAGCAACAAACACACACACGCACAACCATTTGCTGGGATGCTGCCGCTGCCGCTGCTGCTGCTGTTGCAGGCAGAGGGGCGCAGCGAAGGGGGAGACTGATTTGTTTGGCACGTAATGCGCTCTAGCTGTTAAAAAGAAATCTAAAAGATTGAAGCTGAAACAAACATTAAAAGCACACTAAAACACACACACACATCCGTTCATACACACAACTCTTATAAAAGGGATTTACGAGTGTGCGCATATTAAATCAATGAAAACACAAACAGCAGGTGAGACAGAGAAGGAAATAGAGAGTTAGAGAATAGACTGAGAGAGACAGCATTTGGTGGCAAGGTGGCACAAATGCACATCAAATATGCAGCAATTTGTGTAAACCAAAAAACTTTTTACTTTCATGCATTTCTAGCAGAAATAACTTCAAAAAAAATATAGAAAAAAACAACTGGTGAATCGTTTATTATTTTAGGAACCTGCAACATTTTTGTTATGAACTTGCAACTTGCTAAAAACAAAAGAGTGCAACCATAACCTAAAAAACTACTGTTAAAAACAGGACACGAAAATACTTGCAGCATATCATAAACTCGCAGTGAAATTCAATATTTATTATCCTACCACAAGCTGCCATTTCCGCAGACGCCTTTTTCACATCATTCGAATGTAATATAAAACTTAATATACGGTTATAACATTTCGGGTAGGGTATTATAGATAGATTCGGGTATGCCTAACAGTGTAGATCATCTAGACTTATATAGAAATATATATAGAAGCATATTTTCTGAGTAAAGATCAGCTTTTGCAATTGATTTTGAGACTGATTCTTAGGCTTACCCTAAAAAATGAAGAAGATCAGAGAGAAAAATATTTTTCAGTGTTTATACTATAATGTCTTGATAACGTGAACACCCTTGATAACTTGAACAATCTTGAATATATGCGATACAGTTGCGATAGCTTGAACAGTCCTGAATATGTACGATGCAGTCTCGATAACTTGTACGGTCTTGATAACCTGAACAGTCTTGAATATATACAATATAGTTGCGATAACTTGAACAGTGTTGATAACTTGAACAGGTTTGATTACTTGAACAGTCTTGATACCCTGAACTGTCTTGATAACTTGAACAGTCTGCATAACTTGAACACTCTTGATAACTTGAACACTCTTAATAGCTTGAAAACTCTTAATAAGTTGAACAGTCTTGATAACTTGAACACTCTTGATAACTTGAACACTCTTGATAACTTGAACACCCTTGTATATATACAATATAGTTGGGATAACTTGAACAGTCTTAATAACCTAAATAGTCTTGATAACTTGAACACTCTTGATAACTTGAACACCCTTGATAACTTGAACTCTCTTGATAGCTTGACCAGTTGACTTGAACTCGCTAACTTGAACAAGTTATTCTGAACCCAACCCTAAAATAAGACTTATATCAAATCTTCCAGTGCATATCTATAATGTGGTCGCGATAACTTGAACAGTCTTCATTAGCTTGAACAAATGTTTCATTACATTGAGCTCCCAATAACTTGAACAAAAGTAATCAAAATTACAAAAACCAAAAATAGAAGATAAACTTAGATAATTTTTACAACAAAAAATGTTAAAATAAATATGATTTGATAACTCGAACAATTCGTTAAGTTGAACAAACGACTGCAATGTTTGTATGAATCGATAATTGATTGAAAACCTGAAAGAATCTTATCAGAAACAACTTTTACTTAGAGACAACCAGTCTAAGTTCTACGACTGTTAACTCGCTGATTATGTACGTATATCTTGAATAGTTATCAATAGGGTATACAATCTTCGGTGTGTCTGAGTTATCTTTGTTCGGTTTTACAGCTCTTATTAATGTCGTCGTTGTCGCTGCTTTTGGTTGGACTGTTAACAAGGCCGTCTCGAAAATGAATTGTAATAAGCAAGTCGAAAAATAATAAACAGTTTTTCACACTTAATTGCTAATACAAAATAGTATAGTGTGAGTCTACAGGTATGTATATATATATATATAAATTACCTAAGATAAATTAATGAATCTGAAGTGCAACCGTTAAGCTCGAGTTTTGAGTTTTGAGTCTTAAGTTTTTGGGACCGCAAAATTGCTCAACTGCCCAAACGGGTTTCCGGCTCATATATATACACATTTTTTCTTCTTATTTTATTTTTACTGGTAGATACATTTTCACACACACACACACACACACAAAACATGTTTCGAATCATTAAAAAAAGGCAAATATTTAAGGCATGTGCTGTTTGAGGTATCTTTTTTTATCTCTATCAATTTTCAAATTTTGCGTTTTTTTGCTCGATTTTTATTTCAATTTATTTTGAGTTATTTAAACCAAACGCGCAAATTGCGGTAGGTCGGCGACTTTTCAAAAAAATAACATAAATAAAATATAAAAAAGTGAACTGAAAATGAATTTTGATATGTAAATTTCTGTTTTGAAATATGAACAGAAATACACGTTGAAGCTGCCGACCACTTTATCAAATTGATTTGAACTAAATTCCAGCACATGTCGAACAGCTCTACAAATTCTAGATTGAGATTCACTAGCACAAGGCTAACTCTATTGAAAGGGTTTACAACCAGAATAGAAACCTCTATTTGATTTGGTCTAAAGGGAGCCAAAAGCTGAGAGAAAACTTAAACTCAAAATGAAAACCTTTCTCTGAAAATTTAGATTAAGTTTGATTGAAAGACAAGTTAAGATTCCTTGAACTAATCTAATATAGTTATAATATTATACCTATAGTTCCACTTTCAGCTAGTCTAATTGTACTTAAGCGACTTATTTCCAGTCTCTAGTTAATCTTCTTTGCTTTAACTTATTTTCTTTTACTTTGTTGAAGCACCTGCAGCTTTCAGCTGTAGCTACTGTTCAATGTTTAAGCATTGGCTATCTGAAAGTATCTTGTATCTTGTAGCTTGTCTCTTGTATCTTGTATCTTCTTGATACTTAGCTGCGAGTAATCAGTCTCACTTTTAGGACTTCATTCCAATGCTTCTTATGTCTTTCCCCCATTGACTATGGCTTCTTTTTGTGGTCGCACTTAACTTTATATGCACCCTGCGGTAGCTCTCAACTCTACCGATTAGCATATCTTTCACTCCAGCATAGGTCAAGACATGTCAAGACTTGACAGGATAAAGCTCCCTCGGCCACTCTGTCCACTCTATTTGCAGTTGTCCCTTGGCAAGAAATTGCATAAGACCATTTGAATTGCAGACGCATAAATGTCAGAAATGCTACAAATTGCAATACCAAATGAACATCAATAAAAGCACTTTATGTCGCAAGTCACTTAGACCCAACACACACACACACAAGCACACAGATACACATAGACAACTTCAGTTAAGTAGCTGCCCAGCGGCGAGCCACTAAACAAACATGGCAACATGTCTATTCCTGCAAAACGCCAAACGTTGTCGTACTCTGTTCCCAGTTCCTTACCCTCTGCCCTCTGCCTCTGCCTCTCTTCTTTCCTGTCCAGAGCTTGGCATAAAAAAAGGAGCCCTACAGCAGCAACAAGAAGAGGGAAAGATTTAGCCCTGGACAGGAGGAGGAGGAGGAGAAGGCAGGCAGAAAGCATGAAAAGCAAATGGAAACAAACCCAACAGGCCTGCAAAAACCTAACGAATCGAAATTCAATCAACGATCAATGAATAGAGCTCTTGTTGGCTGAAACGGGGCAGGGGCAAGGGGTGTGGAAATAGGGCCCAGGAAGAGGGCTTTGGCTGGCGACGGCATTTAACATTTCCGTTGCCATTGTCGCATCTCAGCTACAGTCGCAATACCAACAAACCGAGAGCCCAGTCCCAGTCCCAATCCCAATGCCAGTTGCAGTCCCTCCGCTACCTGGGTACGTGGCAACAGCTGCGTTGCCTCCCTGTTAGCCTGCCAGGTTGGTTGGCTGGCTGGCATCCTGCTTCGGTGCCGCCTGCGGAAGCTGCGCTTAGTGCCACAACGGATGTCAGTGTTCCACCAACACCAGCGCTTCCAACCACAGCCCACGCCCCAAGGCAGTCTCTTAATTCAGTTTTCAGTTTTGGTTCTCATGAGTTTTGTTAGTGTTCCGTCTTCGTTTTTTTTACTCTGCATAAATGTCTCTTAAATATTTTTATTGCTCTTGTTGTTGTTGTTGTTGTTGTTGTCTGTGCTGAATGCTGCCTTGGGGATAAAGGACTCCACGAGAGCAGAGCAGCAGCGATTGGAGCTCGTCAGCATCATCAACACGAGCTAATCGCCTTTTGCAAATGTGAATTTGCATTTTAAATACCAACAATGAAATCAGCTCACAGATGCAGCACACACACACACACACATAGATACAGATACATTTAGAGATACAGATAGAAAAGCGCATGGAGAGTTTAATTTGTTTTGCTGGTCTTTTATAAACGGATTCCATGGCTGATTAGCCTGCTGGATGCGCACATTAAGTGAACTGGCCACCAGCAACTGGAAGCCATCTACATAAGTAATTAATTGCGTTTCCCAGTCAGCCAGTCTGGTAACTGGTAACCAGACAGCCAGTCGTATCCATAGCATTATGGCCATCGTTTGTCGATTGCCAACTTCCTGCATCGGGCCAGCCGCCACACAAATTGCTAATAAGAGAGCTCAGAGTTGATAGCTGGCCAACTAAGAAGGAACTAGACACTGGGAACTGTTGCTAAATTATGAAAACAAACAGCCTTCGCTCCTCCCTCTCTCTCTCTCTTAGCCCAATCTATCCCAGGGGGAACACTGTGACAAACAATGTAGCTGACAAATGACGAATGCAATTTGTTTGCCGAGTTGATTTTCAACCGGGCTGCAAAAATATTTGCAAATTAAGTCGCAGGGGAGTTGTGAAAAACGAGGCGAAATTTCATCAGTTTAAAAGATCCAGAGATTTATGGGGCACTGATACTTACTCTGAGTCAAAATATATGAACGAAAGAAAGGTAAGCGGAAAGTACTTTGATATCAATAAATTTAATATTAAAACTCGCTTGTCAGTAATTCAATTTGCTTTTATAGACAATTCCCAGTTGGTTGTGCGTGTGTGGGAGTGTGTGTGGCAGCTGCCAGAGTGTGTTCAATTTGGCAATACTTTTTTGTTGCACACTCGCTAAAGCAATTTTGCAGGCTTTTGCCTTTTGCCATTGCCTTTGCCTGTCCATTCAATTGAACACACATTACACATACGACACGTGGGTCTAAGGTAAAAATGTTTTTGCCCTAACCTGTGACCTCTGCTCTCTGTGCGCTGCTGTCAGCAAGGTAACAGTTTCTGGCAGCTGTTGCCGCTTTGAGGGTGGACTTATGGCAGCAGCAGGGGGAGGGGGCGGGATTAGCTAAGCTGATTTGGCAGCTAGCAAAACTCCGACAGCTGCTGCAGGTTTTTTCTCCCTCTCTCTCTCTGCCATTAGCAGGCTGCACTTGAACTTGAGGCGCCATATTAAATGTTGACAGTCGACTGGGTGTGCGTGTGTAGCTGCGTGTGTACATATGACCTTAAACTTCAACTTCAACTTGTTTTTGCGGCCAACCGCGAGTCGCAGCTGCTGATGAAGACGACACGCGAAAAAAATAAAAACAACAAGCAGAAAGCGAAGAAGCGAAACGGCTAAAAGCAAACAGCCGCCAGGCCCATGTCAGGTTGTTTATATGGTTATCATACACTCAGCGAAATGCAGCAGCAGCTGACAAACTAAAGAAGCTTCAACAAGAAATATAAGAATGAATGAATATAAGAATGGGTCTTGCCTCTGGCGCATAAGTTTTGCCTTTTGCTGTCAGCTTTTTCGCTCGGTGTAGCTGGGGGCAAGCACGTTGATCGGACGCGCAAACGACATGAGCAATTAAAAATTTGTTAAATTAATTTTGCAAATTTTTGTTGCTGTCGCAAAGCCAAAGGCAAAGCCAAAGGCAAAGCCAAAGTTAAAGCCAAAGAACCAGAACCAGAATCAGTAAGAGAATTGTGGCTGAGGCTGGTCCCGCATTTTGTGTAATTCATTAGGAATGGTTGCCAGCTTCAGCTTCAGCTTATGCCCCTTGCACCGTGCACCGTGCCACATGCCAGTTGCCACAGAGCGTGTCCCTTTTTAGTTCTTGCGTTTTATTGCTACACTTGACATTTTGTCAGCAGTTGCGTATTTTAATTTAATTCATTTTTATTAAATGCGGGCTCAGCGCTTAGAAAAAGAGATGGGATGAGATGAGATGAGTGACACGCCCCGACACGCCCCGTTACACGCCCCATCTAAGTTGACATTTATTTGTGCATTGCGCATACGCCACGTATACGTAAGCTGCTTCTGCTGCTACTGTTGCTGCAATAGCGGTTAGCCAAGTTTGTCAGAACTTTTTGTCCAGCCATTCAGCCAGGCTGTCTGTCACTCAACCAGTCCCTCAATCCCTCTGTCCCGCCGTCTATCCGCCTGTCCAGCAGAGACGAACCATCAGAGCTTCGGTCATGTGTGACTGTTGTGTGTTTATCTTCATTTGGAATTTGGAATTTGGCAAGAGCTGCCAACCCCAAGCCGAAGCCGAAGCCCAAGGAGCGAGAGTGCAGATGACAAGGTTTTGGCTGTGCTTTCAACTTTTCGACGACGTCATTGCAAATGGTTTTAGCCACGGCAAATGGATTTGCCTTACAGATTGGATTTTCTTCGACTTTTGCGCTTGCTCCCAGACGACGTCGACGTTGACGACAACTGGCAAAACTCAACGGAACATTGGAAATTCAATTAAAATATAAAAAAAAATTAGTAGTAGTTACGACTTGAACGGTGTCGAAGCAAAGCAAATTTCTAGAGCTCTATTTTGTCAACTTCAAATGTGGTCTATACAAGTGTGTGTGAGTGTGTAATCAAATTAAAAGTTTTCGCTACTAAATAGAAACAGTTTTAGCAAAATGTTAATCACATTGGTCACACAGGAAATGGGAAAAAGTAGGCAGCAGGAGGAGGAGTAGTTGCAGATGAAGCAGGAAGAGCTGTTGCAGCAGGAAGAGATGCTAAAACAGCAGCAGAAGCATTAAAAGGCGAAGTTTCAGAAGGTATAAGAGCTGAAAGAGGAACTAGAGGAGGATCAGTTGTAGCAGGAGAAAAAGTAGCAGCAGCAGCAGTAACTGAAAGAGACGCAGGAGAAGCCTCAAAGGGAGGTCTAGGAGCTAGAAGAAAAGCTGAAAGAGTAGAAAGGGCAACAGCAGGAGGATCACTCGTAGCAGGAGAGCCAGTATCAGCAGCAGGAGGATCAGTTGTAGCAGGACAATCAGTAGCAGCAGAAAGAGTAACTGGGGCAGCAGTAGGAGAATCATCAATAGAAGGTAAAAGTGGAACAGCTGGAGAATCATCAATACGAGGTGTATAAGCACGAAGAGAAGAAACAGCAGCAGAAGCATCAAAAGAAGGTGCAAGAGCAGCAGCAGGAGGATCAACTATAGCTGCAGGATCTGTAGCAGCAGGAAGAGGAGCTGAAAGAGAAGCTGAAGCAGCGGAAAATCGTCAAAAGGAGTGCTAGAAGTGGGAAGAAAAGCCGAAAGAGTAGAATGAACAGCAGCAGGAGGATCAGTGGTAGGTGAACAATCAGTAGCAGGACGATCCCTCGTAGCAGGAGGATCAGTAGCAGCAGTAGGAAGAACAGAATGAGCAGCAGAAGCATTATCAAAAGAAGGTGCAGCAGGAGTAGCAGGAGAGTCTTCGAAAGGAGATGTAAAATGGAGCAGCAGCAGAAGCAATCAAAGAAGATACAGCAGCAGGAAGCTGAGTGAGTAGAAAGGGCAACACCAGGAAGATATGTTGTAGCAGGAGCAGCAGTGGTATCAAAAAGATCAGCAGAAGCAGCTAGAGAACCATCAAAAGAAGGTGCAGCAGGAGCAGCAGGAGAATCTTCAAAAGGAGATGTAAAATGGAGCAGTAGCAGAAGCTTCCAAAGGAAAACAGCAGCAGGAAGCTGAATAAGTACCAGGAGCAGCAGGAAGATCTGTTATAACAGAAGGAGCAGTGAGAAGAAGAGCATCAGAAGCATCTAGAGAACCATCAAAAGAAGGTGCAGCAGGAGCAGCAGTAGAAGTCGAAGTCTGAAGCCCAGGTACAATCTAATCAGCGACAAATTGCTTAAAGGAGCTCAAAGCAATTGAGGAACCATTTCCCAAAATTGGCACGACCCGGACACGAATTGAGGCACAACTGGCAGGCAAATCAATTGACCGTTGCCCAAAAAGGGCCACGACAAACTTGGCCCAAAATCTGTGTGTACCCTAAGTATAAGCAATATGCAGCTGCATTCGTTGACAGTTGTGGTAAAAATCAGTTTCAGAGATTGAGTTTTTCGCTTGATATTTTGGCCAATTTCTAGCCTGCGGCCACAAAGGCAAAAGGCAAATCCCATAGACGTGATCGCATTCCGAGAGAAGAGGCCAAGTTAGCCAGCAGTTTTTTAGATTTGTTTTTGTTTTTGTGTTTTCTGTTTGGTGGCCGCATCGATCACGATTGCTGACTGACGACTGACGACTGACATCACCTGGGGGCCAAGTTGGGGGCAGCAACTGTGGCAGCAACTCTGTCAGTTATTGGTCTCAATCATAAATACATAATGGCCCGAAAAAAATCGCCGCTTTGTGCACCCACAACAATCGAAATTGATCTTTTGTCTATGACTAGCCGCGATGCCAGATGTCATAGGTTTGGCCCAAAACATAACGAATCCTAAGGTCAGCTCGTCGCTTGCATAAGACCCTGTTTAAGCCTTAACTTGAACTTCGGGCCACAAATACCAAAGCGAGATAATTGCACAATTAAAACTCAACCAAAAAACAAACAAATGCAGCTCATGGGCCACATCGTCGCACAATTGACAATAATTTTTATAAAGTTGAGTCACTTTTAAACCGATTATCAACCACACCAACAACTTCAACAACTCCAACAACAACAACAACAATCAAATAAAAATAAAAGTAATAAGAGAAATAAAATCCAAGCGAACAATTAAACAATTGCAGCTAAAAGCAAAATTTATGATTCGTTTTTTAAAGCAAAAGTTTTCATGCTGCGACCAACACATGCAACGTGTGTGCAACCCGAATTGCTGCTGCTGTGCCACCACAATGGGGCAGCAACAACTACAACAACTACAACAACTTACAACATTTCCTATCATACAATTAAGTTCATTGTGAGTCGCCCAGTACCCAATATAATTCGAAATCCGCATAACATGTCAAATGTCATTTGTCTGAACAATCACGATCCGACGAGATGTTAGATAAGTTTCTGCTATAGGAAAAGGTTGAGGGGGAAGGGGGAGGGGGGAGGAGAGGCAGGGCTTATAGGTATAAAAGGGAGTCAGGAACTGGCGTCGCTTGTCGCATTTAAGTCCAATTCAATCAGTCGCCTGACGAAAATCAATTAGAGATACCAAAACAAGCCCTGTTTATGGAGCATATCATATCCACAGAGGGAATCAGTGCGTCTGCGAGTTAAGACCCAATGCGTAACGGCTACAGAAAAAAGGTTGAATGCGAAGCAGAATGAAAGGAGGGAAGCAAGAGAAGGCAGACAACAGGATAGGGTAAAAGTAGACGTAAAAAACCAGGGGGCTTATCGAGTAGCACCTATGATAAACTGATTGATAGACAGCTGCGTAAACGCCTTAAGCTGAATCGCCTCAGGAAACGCTTTTCAACTCTTTATAAAGCTTGACTGAAAAGTTTCGCTATAGCATCAGAGGCAACAAATATAGCTATATATCTTTCTATATATATATCTTTAACTATATCTGCTTCAAAATATGCTGAGAACTCAGCAAATTTGTGTTATATGAAGCTCATTGAGTTGCTTTGCTGATTCGATGAGTGCAGTGAAAACTCGCTTGAGCGAACACCCAACAACGACTGGAATCTCTACCCAGGATATTGGTGCGTTAGGAGAGGTTTCACTGTATGCCATTCACACCTTTCCTTATCCTCAAGACAAGCTGTCATTAGCAGCATTTCAATCACGTCTCTTGATTAGCAGCTGCCTTCTGATTCCACTTCACAGCTCCTGTGCTCCTTTCCTACCCCCTTCCCCCTTCTAGTTATCCCCCTTCGTATGCTCAGTGAATCGTATCTGTCAGTTGACAAGGTGCTGCGATTGCCACTTAAAATTTGAACCCCAGCAAAATCCTATTATGTCGCTATGCAAAACGTTGTCTGCATTGCAATTCCCAACTGCGCTTAGCCACCATCTGAGGCAACTTCCCACGTTTAGCCTCAGTTAACCCGTTTACTAGTATTGTGTTAGCCATTGTCAGGCTATCAAGCACCAACAATTGCTGACAAATCATTTGCCATTTGGCTGCGCATCGGCTTTTTGGCCAACACTTTTGCACTGCGGTTTGCCATTGGCATGTGCCAAAAAAATATTTGAGCGCAATATGTCTGCAACTCTCTTATAAGTCTATCTATCTATCTATCTATCTATCTGTCTCTCTGTCTGTCTGTCTGTCTGTCTGTCTGTCTGTCTGTCTGTCTGTCTATCTATCTGTCTGGCTGTCTCTCAGTTTGTCGCTCAGCTTGTTGGCCGTGTTGATTTTGCAACCGCAACAAAGAATTTTACCTGTCACATTGTGTATCGAGATATTTGTCACTTTGCCCGAATTGCTGCTGCCAAATGCAGTTGGCCATTTTTCACACTACAACTCAGTGCATGATGTGTGTGATATGTAGTTTGTGTGTGTGTGTGTGTGTGTGTGTGTGTGTGTGTGTTATATGGTTGCTGTAGGCGCGTGGCCCAAATTGCAGCCCGTGTCCGGTGCAACGCAAATGATATAAAACCGGCTCTGCAGAGTTTTGTGGCTCCAAAAGGAGAAACATATCCATAACTAGGAAATAAAAGCTAAAACAAAACTTAAATACCCTAATAAAAACATAATATATACACGGCTATTACTGGAAACATGTCAAAGAAAAGGAAACTGCAAAAGTTTTTATGCTCAAAAGGGCAATAAAAATGTTTTATAGTTTCGCTGGAAAAGAAATCAAGAAAGAGAAAAGAAACTGAACTTTGGCAAAGTGAATGACATAAGCGATATACCCTTTGGTAAGGGTATGCATAAAAATGCATATGAATAAATAAATTAAAAACTTTTCGACTGCTGCAGCGGCAGCTAATTAAATTATTTACTTTAGTTTTCTGCAAATATGTTTCTCTCTTTTTTTTCAAAGCGGTTCTTCTCGTTGTTGTTGTTGTTTGTCCCCTCACCTGCTGCCGTTGTTGTTGTTGTTGTTGTTGTTTCAGACTGGAAAATGTGAAAATATGCTGTGCCCGTGGGCAGCCCGGATTGACCGGTCAAACATTCGCATTCGCATTTGCATTGAGTTTGCATTGTTTCTGTTTTTGTTTCAGAAATTGCGCATACGCCGCGTGGGCAGCTGGCAAAGCAATCAAATTGCGATGAGCAGCAAACAGCAAATAAAACAATTGCAAATAACAATAACAAATTGTGCAATTCGTAAAACCTTTAAGCAATTACAATATTTACATGTCAGCAATGAAGAAAAAGCCAACAAAGCCAATTTCTGGCCACGTTTTTAAATCAACAAATTGCAAAATATTACGAAATAATCTCAAATAGATTTTTCTACCAATTTTCGTTAGTTTTTTGGCTGCTGTTGCAATAAAAGCTTAAGAAATTAAATTGAGTTGTTTCTTTGTGTGATTGTTTGCTTGAGGAAAATTCGACATGGCAGCAGGAAAAGAGATGGGCAAAAGCTTTCAGCAAACTGAAGAAAATTATGTAAAATTTGTTGTTGAAAAGTCAACAGAAAAACAAAAAAAAAACAGTTTAAAGTCAGTTTCCAGTGTTGTTGTTTGCATTTGAAACGTGCTCAAGTCATTTTTTTTCTTGCTTGTCATCTATTGATGTTGCTTCGACTTTGTTACAGTGTATATATATATGTATATACGGATGATTATGTAATTATGAAAATGATATCTGATCTGTGGCAGCTTTTCATGCAGAGCTTTGACTGCTTTCAATTTATAAGTATTTCAGCTAACCCTTATCCCTTGTAGCTTCTCCGCTCCTAATCCTCTCCTCCTGGTTGTACCCAGAGCTGTCTCGTAATTGAGCTGCTGAAATCTTGATAAAGCAGCTCGGTAATTGAATATAATTTCTACAGAAGTTGGCAACGTTCTAGTACAAGTATGCCCTGACCTCAATTCGTGATTCGGGTTAGCCATTTTCCCAATTTCTATGGAATAGTTTTCGGCTCTGCCTGGGTCTGAAGTCTGGGGTCTGGCTCTGGGTCTGGGCACTCTCTCACAGTCTTCCAGCCGCAGAGGCCTTCTGACATGTGAGTTGAAAATTCATTAACATGGGGCAGGCAGAGCAAAATATGATGAGATGCAGTCGTCATGGGTAGCTCATCCTCCACAGCAAATGGCAACAATAACAACAAAGACATACTACACACACACACACACACACACTCACACACAAACATTACTTACTTGCCACATGCCACATGCAACATGTTATTTAAGCGTAAATCATTTCACTGTCAGTTCTCTCTCTCTCAAGAGGCAAACAACTAAAACTAAAACTCGAATTGGAATTTCGATTTTTCACAAGTTCACATGTTGCCTGCCTCCTCTGCTGTGGCAAGTGGCAAGTGCG
This sequence comes from Hirtodrosophila trivittata, assembly GCA_035045065.1. Taxonomy (NCBI): domain Eukaryota; kingdom Metazoa; phylum Arthropoda; class Insecta; order Diptera; family Drosophilidae; genus Hirtodrosophila; species Hirtodrosophila trivittata. The sequence continues at coordinate 14,446,932 of JAWNNK010001311.1, read as the reverse complement.
TTGTGCTCTGACCAAGTCGTGTCTGCAGCTTAAGCTGAAAGATGGTTGGTGTTGGTGTTGGCGTCGGTGTTGGCGTTCAAGTCGCGCTCAGTAGAGCGCAACGTTGCCGTGTAGCAACCGCCAACGCCAACGCCGACGACTTTGTGGCATTTCCATTTTCATTTTCACACGCGGTCATTAGAGTTGAACCCCACTTAAGAAGAGAGTGAGACTTGGACTTGGACTTGGACATGGACTTGCCGACGACTCCTTTGGCCATTTTTCACACACACAAACACACACTAGAAGGGGGCAGCAATCGCAGCAGAAATAAATTAAATTTAACTTGCATTTTTGCCTGGGCCATGGGCCATGGGCAACTCCAACTAACCAACTTTGTTGTGTGTTATTCTACTTAGTGTTGTTGTTGTTGTTGTTGTTGTTGTTATTATTGTTGCCCTGTTGCTGTTTTTCCACAAGTTGGCACTTGAAATTGCAAGGGCCGCCGCGTTCTCTAAGTACTTTGCAGCGCGCTGCATGTTGTATCTGAAAGATACTTACTTAATACTTTGTATCTTTGTATCTATGCATCTATGCATCTAGTATGAACACTGTGGCGCTGCTCGAGCGCGTTCTGCCATATGCAAATTAAAATTAAAAGCCTTTTTGTACTGCTTAACTTTGGATGCAGCCAGACTGAATGCACAAGGAGAGAACCTAAAGAAGAACAGAGCCCAAACTCTATAACTTGGACTTCAACATCAACTAGGAACTTGGAACTTGGACTTGGACTTGGTCTTGCACTTGGAACTTGGACTTGGTCTTGGTCTTGGTCTTGGTCTTGGAGTTGGATTTGTTGGCTTTTGGTGTTTCTGTTGCTGCCTCATCGTTGGCTTTTGCCTATGACTTTACAATTTGTTTGGCTTTCTGCGGCCGCCGATAGGCTCTGAAGTGTGAAACATGCCTTCAACTTGAGCCACACACAAACAAACACACAAACAGCCACAACTCAGCACAAAATGAGTGTGTCTTCGTTTCTTGAATGTCATTCCAGCTGTATCTGTAGCTGTGTTTCTGTTTGTGTGTTTATATTTGAACTTCTTTAAGCGGAAGTTCAAGGCGTTCACTCAATTGTATCGTGTAATGAAATGTTTTATAAGTCAGATACACAGCCAACACACACACAACAAACAACGAAGATTCCATATAGAGACAGACAAAGACGCAGATCGAGTTGAGTTCGCATTAATAATTGCTCGTTTATTTTAACAGTTGCGTTTGGGTCATTGGCTCCATTGGTCGGTCGGTCGGTCCATAGCCCGACGGCTATATACTACTCATATGTCATATAATTATCATCATCTGATGATGGTCCCCACGCTCATTAGCATCAAACAATCTAAGAAATCTATACTACAATCTGTATATATATATATATGTTATGTAATAGTTATGCTAATATTTACACGCATATTGCAGATAGTGAGAATCTGTTTGGTTTCTTTTCACATCATTTGTCAAATGAAAGGCAATCCGTTTACAGCCTCATCGACTTAATTAATGGTAATAATCAAAGCAAAGCACCAGCACCAGCAGCAGCTCTTGCTCAGCTCTGTGTTCGATTCTGGCTTAGATTTTGGCTGTGGTTCTGGCCAAGTCCAAGGTTGTAGACCTTTTCGAAAATTGTAGCCCAAAAAAAACAGAAACACAAGAACCAAACAGAAAAATTGACGTAACTTATTCGCGTTTATATCACTCTCGACTGTAACATACAGCGCACAGCTATAGATACCATCATCAGCCACAACACACACTCGCACACACACACACACACACACACACACGACAAGTACAACGAGAGCTTGGAAACTGGCGCGTCAAAATTAATACGTTTTTAAATGCCAAGCGACGCAGCTTCCTGTTGAGAGCCCCCAGCTCCAAGCTTCAAGCTCCAAGCTACATGCTCCAAGCCCCAAAGAGCCAAGAGCCAAGATCCGAGCCAAGTTAACAAAGTCTTACGCACATGCGCGTAATTGTTGGGCACAGCCATAAGAAGATTTAAGTATATAAACCATAAGTTCTTCGCACACGTTTTCGACCCAATCAAACCGAGCAAGCATGTTACATGCGAGGGTTGCTCAAGGCGTTGCTCTACTGAATAACACTAGCTCAAGGCAGTTAAAAACTATCTGAAATTAGACACTGCTTAAAGTAAGTATAGAATAGTTAAACACATGAGCTTAAAGCTTTCAGTGAACTTTAGTTGAGTTATCAAATTAATGTGCTTTCAAAGCTGTAGCTATGGCTGCATAAGAAGTGAATATATTAACCAAATCTGAGTCAGTTTGTACAGCTTTTGATGCATTTTATATCCTAAAAGCTTTTATGTGATTTAAGTGTTAGAGTTAAGAGTGTTAGAAGTCAACTTTTCAGCACAATTACCAGCAGAAACTGTTTCACTTGGAGCTTTGCATACCTTCAAAAGCTTTAATGTGCTTTTAGAGCAGTTCTAAAGCTCATTGTACTCAACATTAACTTGTTGTACTTAATATCAACCCACAGTAAGCCTCTATTTAATCTTATTTCATGCCTGTTTAATCTCATATAAACTGCTGTAACTTCTCGTACCACCCTCGCAGTCAGTCTGGCCGAGAGCCGAAACCAAAATGTAAATTGAATTTTAAAAGGCAATTTAAGTTGCGCGTTGCGTTGCGTTCTGCGGCCATAATTAAAAATTAACTTCAATTTAACACTCGGCACACAAAACTTCAATTTGTAATAAACGCAATTTCAGCAGCTCGTCCCCAGAACCGCTGCCGCCTTCCTTCTCCCAGCTCCCTGCTCCCTGCTCCCTTCTTCCCTTTTTTTTTAATTAACCCCAACCATATATACTTATATGATTTATGGACGTTTTAACTGAGTTGCAACTGGAAAAGATCAAAATAAAAGACAGGAAAAAAAATGCAACTGGAAAATGCAAATAAATTTTCATTGAAATTGCATTATAATTAATACAAAATTAATTAGCACCAGAACTACATATATGTGTGTGTGTGTGTGTGTGTATTAAGGAATTTGCGGCTTATGCGGTAAAGCCACGCCCACACACAGCGAGGGAGGGAGGGAGGCAGGGACAGGCCCTTATTAGCTTACTTATAATTCAATTTCGAGCAATTCAATTGGAAAATTTTTGTTCAACGTTCGATTATTAAATGGATTTTCATGTAATTATAGAAAAATTTTCCGCATGTTGTGCGATAAGCTCAAGGGGCTTTTAATGAGCCAAATGTAATGGCGGGAGGAGCAGCTCTGTTTCTGACATCCCAATCGCTGCTGATTGGCAGGACGAAGAGGATCTCATTAAAGGTATTACAAAATTTAAGAACATTTGTGGTGCAACAAACTGTGTGGCAAGTACTCTAAATTATGGGAAAGAGAGGGATTCATGATAGAAAATGAAGAGTCCTATAAGGGTTTGAACTATTTTAAGCATAGATAGATAGATAGTTGGAACTCTACGATCTGTTTGATATATAACTTAATATATAATATAAAAGAAAACTGCGAATTATTTGACTTCAAAGCGAAGATGCCTTCAATGGAACGAAGAGTTTTATCTTATAAGTTTTACAGCCCCTAAGTGTACCTATAGCTTCTCCCAGAGTTCTCTTAGTTAATCTCTATAGCCTGGTTAATGATCTACTCTTATTTATTATAAACAAAAAGGGACGAACTGATTCCATGTCAACCAGCAATTGGATGAAACAGAGAAGAGGGAAGAGGCTTAAAGCTAGAGGCACGCAGGATATAATTCTACCTAAAGATACATCTTTACCTAATCCTTATCTATCTACTTCTACCTAGAGCTACATTTTGACCCTATCCCACTATTCTACTCCTAAAGTTCCCTGTTTAAAGTACAGACAAAAGACTTGTACAGGTTAGAATTGACAAGAAGGAATATAAAGCTTAAGGCTGTATCTACTTCTACCTAAAGCTACATCTTGACCTCATCCCCAAAGTATCTTATTCTACCAATAGATACATCTAAGCCTAATCCCAGTATTCTACTCCTGAAGTTCGCTTTCTAAAGTACAGACAAAAGACTTGTACAGGTTAGATTAGACTCCACATTCAGAAACTGCAGCAAACTTTATATTTATATTCAGCGCACAACTCAATCTCCATAAATATATATTCCCAACACTCCATATATATATATATATATATGTAGATATATATTTACATAAACTTATGTAAACATTAAGTTATAAGCTCTGATAGCTACAAATGTTTTTCAATAATTACAAATAGTTTCGATTGAGTTTCCCGCAGCCACAAAAATATTTCACTTTATCACATTATTGGAAAATATTTTTTGTGTTTTATTGTTGAAATGCAAAATTTTGTCTAAACAATTTTCATATTTTCCGGCTTCAAATTTCAATTATCATAAATCAGAGGAAAAAAACCAAAAACACACATGATATTTGCATATATTTTAGTCTCGAATTTAAAATTTCTATTGGCAGAAAATTGTTGAGGAGAATTTTGCATAAAATTTGTGCGCATTTTATGATTAATTTGTATGTGTCTCCGTTTAATTGCCAACACGGTGTGTGTGTCACACACTCACACACACACACACACACACGTAGAGAGAACATTTTCATTGCGTGGCAAAAGAAAACAAAAATGCATAAATTGAAACGTTTTCGCGTTTTGAAATTCGAACCCAGAAATGAGACGCAAGCGCGCATTTTATGCAAATTTTTTTTGAATGCTTGTTAACATTTATTGCCGACGGCTGTCTAAAGCTGCCCATATTTGGATGTGGGGGCGTGGCATGCGAGTGAGGGAGGGAGCCAGCTCACAAACTCACACACACGTGCAAATAAACCCAAAAGCCAAAAGCTGAATCTAAAGCAATGAAAAACGCAGCGCAGCAAAAGATTTTTAATTAAAATGTTTTTTGGCTCCCAAAAATGGCAACATTTAAGCAGCTTTCAGGCTATTGTTATGCAGATTTTTGGGAGCACATCGAGGGATGCTGGGCTGCAGGGAAAGGGGTAACTACTATAAACATAAACACCAACATAAACATAAACAAACCCATAACAATAACTACTGATGCAGATAAAACGGTTAGTTAAACAGCGCCAGCTAAAGGTGGAGTCAAAGATATTTTAATTGATTTATTTCGGAAGTGTGAAAGAGGAAGGAAGGAGTTGATATCCTTTGGAGAATGATGTGCCAGGACATGAAAGTAACTAATGAGGTGGATAAATGTCTAGCAGCGTAGGTCTAAGTGAAGGTTGGCAGCGGTTTTGGGTGGAGAAACTTTAAGAACTGAACTCCAGTCGAGTTGCGGAAAGGATTAGAGTAGAGGCCCATATCCTGGGACCGCTGATAGTTTCAGTCAATACCCGAGGCATAAACGATAACCTTAATGAAATCAAGCGAATATTTGGGATTAACTGAACAGAATACAAACTCTTTGTCTGGCAGCTTATGTGAATAGTCTTCACTGAGAAATAACCCTTAAGGATATATCTGCCTCCTTCCATCCCATATAATACGTCCCTTTCCCTCCTTTCCTTCCATATAGAAGACCTGACAATTCCTGACCCCCAAGGGGATCTGTCATCTTTCTGGCCTTAAGGTAAAGTAGACTTCCGGGCAGGCCTAAACACTCAACGGTAGTTATAATAAAGAAAAACCCTCAACCAAACTCAAGAGCTTGAAGCTCAGCAGAGAGGATAATTACGCGCATATCTTCAGATCCCCGTAGACCCATTTCCCCCCTCCGCCCATCTATTATAGTAATTATTTGCGTTTTGGCCACATTTCTGTCGTCTGTTTAACAATTCAAAGCACGTTTTCGCTTGTAGCGAAAAGTTTTAAATTGAGTGTCGTCTCTTAAGATCAATTAGTTCTTCGTTTATGCCAAAGGCAATTGCAATTGGCGCTGGCATACGAGGCGTATACGTTATACGTTATGGGCGACATAATTAAACGCTTGAAATAATATTTAATTGAAAGATTTTTTGATTAAATTGTTGATACACGAAGAGGCGTGGCTGGCAAAACAATTCAATTTTCTGTGTCTGTGTGTGTTTTGGCCAGCTTTTCCCTCGGGGCCAAAACAATATTACATAATGAAAGCAATTTAAGCAATTAATGTGCCAGTGGAATGAGACATTAAAACCGATGATTAACAGGCGGCGGCGTTTTTATTTTATGGCAGAAGATAGTTAAGAATGGAGTAAAAGATAAAAGTGATTATAGGATTAAAATGAATCTAATGAGAGTATAAAATGAAAGGTTTGCCGGGGATAAAACGAATCAATGCGAATCTATTAGAATCAACTTTTGATGAACCTGAGTTTATTACATCTTTAAGTTGGCAGTCAAGTAGTTCTTTGTACAAACCATAGATGGCGCTTTCTTTAAGTAAGTTCTGCGACTCTTTTGGAGTTGGTTTTACCTTGTCCGTAATACATTCGAACATTCGAGTATAGATTGTAGAAGATAGCCTAACCCATAAATCAACTTAACATTCTATATATCTGCTTTATCTCTACTATCATATATATTGCCCCTTTAAAGGTTTAATCCTAGTTACCATTTCATCAATTAGTCTCCAGTTGTCCAAATTGCAATTAGAATTGAAATTGGGTTGATTAAAGCTCGGTTCTTCTTAGTTGGGAGTCGTGCATAGATAGAATAGTTCTTTGTGCGAACCATAGATGGCGCTTACTTTAAGTAGGTTCTGCAACTCTTCTGAAGTTCACAATGAGATGCGTCAATCTTGTCCGTAATACCAAGAATATGCTAGTATAGATTGTAGATGATAGTCTATCCCATAAATCAAAGCCCTTAACTTTCTCTATATCTACTTAATCTCTACTATATTTCCCCTTTAATGACAATCCTAGATGCCATTTCATCAATTAGTTTCCAGTTGTCCAAATTGCAATTAGAATCGAAGAGATACCAGACAATATGCCAGAGTTAAGACAGCTTTAGCTGACACTTTGGAATATGTAAAGCTTCATCGATCTGGGTTCGCCCCCTTTGGGGCACCTTACAAATAGTTTGGGCCAAAAGCAAATGTCGCACATTAACAACTCACCTGTGATTAATGGAAATCCGATTGCTTAACAAGACACCTGTCCAAAATCTCAATGTTTGATTTCGATGTTGATTTTGAGCTGAAGTTGCTGTTGTTGTTGGGTTTTGGTGTTGATTTTTGGGGGCAGCAGCTGCTGGTGATTCCTCCTTCTGGGCAGCTTTCAGTGGCAGTTGCCAATTTCGTATGTTGCGCGTTGTGAATGACTTTTGGCCATAAATTACAATCAATAATGCAAAAATGGCGTTAGAAACAAAGCCACAAATCAAATGCACAATAAAATTAATTCTTTTTTTTCTTGTATACAAAATATTTTTTCTTATTTCTTTTCTTTTATTTTTACATTTTATAGACACACTCACAGACACACACACCAAGATAGAAATATACACACAACAAAAAACTGAAAAGTAAATTATGAAATTCTTAAGCAAAATTTTGTTTTCTTTCGACCTCCAGTTGTGTGTGTGAAAATTATGCTGAAAAAATATGCATAAAATGCAAAAAAGAGAAGAGAAAAAAATGCCAAAAGGCTAAATAAATAATAGGCAAACAAAGCAGAAGACCAAAACAAACGATAAAATAACAAACGAAAGAAACCAAAATAAATAAATATCTCTTAACGTTAAAGCAAATAATCATTTTCAATTTATGCATGTGGCAACTGTGGAGAGCAGAGTTTATGCCCTGCAGATTTATGTTGCAAGTATGCGGAAAAAGAGACCGAGCAAAAGACAGTCTCGCAATAGTCCACGCACACACACACATACAGACACAGACGCTTCAAGCAGTGCACTGCTTGCATACCAAATAGGCAAAGGCGGCACTGCTTAGCCCTAAGGTTAGCTATTTCTATGAATAACTTTTGTATTTGTGAAACGTTTGTTACCAAATTTATACAACAGTTTAATAGCAAACTTACTTAATCAAGTGTAGGGTATATCTAGCGTAGGGTATACTAGAGCTTAGAGTAGGGTATACGGGTATCAACCTACCTTTTGAACCTATATTCCCTAAGTTCAAGAGAGATCAAACGGACGGACAGCTTTCCTCAGCTCGAGTATACCCCTGCCTGTCTGCTACACAGGGTATGTCTAGGATAATAGCAAACTTACTTAATCAAGTGTAGGGTATATATAACGTATATAACGTATACTAGAGCTTAGAGTAGGGTATACAGGTATCAACTTACCCTTTGCACCTATACTCTCTAAGTTTAAGGGGTTCCAACTCGACAGGTTTTCTTACGTCAAATATACCCCTGCTTGTCTGCTGCATAGGGTATGTCTAGGATAATAGCAAACTTACTTCATCAAGTGCAGGGTATATCTAGTGTAGGGTATACTAGCTTAGAGCAGGGTATACAGGTATCCTTTTCATTTATACTCTCTAAGTTTAAAAAGTTCCAACGGACGGACACCTCGACAGATTTTCTTACGTCAAATATACCCCTGCTTGTCTTCTGCATAGGGCATGTCTAGGGTAGGGTATACAGCTTCGCAAACACCCTACATACTGCCCTTAGTAGGAACATACTATCAGAATACTTTCTAGGTTCAAAGAGTTTAAATAGACAGACAACTGAACGCACTTTCTACGATCGGAGACAGCTCTTTCTCTCTGTTAGATACCCTACTTCTACTCATAGTTTCATTAGCTTGCAGGGTATTAAAACTGTCCTGCTAGCTGGCTGCATTGTTTGTGTGTGGATTTGGGGGCTGGCTACTAAAACTGTCTCAAGTTAATCGCTTTTATTTATTTTCGCCCCAGCGCTAAAAGCCAAGCGCAAATATATATATATATTTATATATAAAAAAAAACTTCAACTGCAACCGGTTTTCCACACACACATACACACACACCAGCTCACACACTCGCACATACATTCGCATGTAGAAATTTTGCGCGCCTTTTAGCCATTTTTCTAGTAGGTTTCTTATATAGAAAATTTGTAGCTCATCGTTCGACAGAATTTATGAAAAGCTCATAAAAAACAAAAGCGAATTTTTCGCGTGCATTTTTCTTTTATTTTCTTTAGAGGTTTTTCTTCTACTCCTCTTCTACTACACCTATTCTTCTTCTCTTTATTTTTGTGTTTCCGTCACAAGCATCTTAAACTTGCACATGTGTGTGTGTGCTTAGGTGTGTGTGTGTGTGTGCTTAGGTTGCAGTTGCAAGCAGGCAGGCAGCAACAGATAGACACAACACCAGGTTTCCATGTCTAGCCAGGTAGCTGTTGCAGTTGTTGCTGCTGTTGTTGGCTCTGCTCTTGGCCAGGTTAACACGCCAAGCTGGCGACGTCATAAAGTCAGCTGCGCGTCTTCCTAGCTTCTTCAGCGTAGCAGCTCAAGCCCCCCGCCCCCTCCGCATTGCCGCCCCTCTTCTTTTGCTGCTTTTGTTGTGACTTGTGGAACGCTTTGTTGCTGCTACTCGGTTGACAGTGCAGCAGAGAGGCTGATGCGAGCCAGCTTTCAAGGCTGTTTAGAAGGCAGTCATCACACACACCAACACACAACAAACACACACACACACACCACACCACACACTTGATGTTGTTTTTTAAGCTTAGTTTTGTCAAGCACGAGCTGCCCTTTTGTTTAAGTTTAATGCAATTTAGACGAGGTTTGTTTCTAGCTTCTGCTTAAAAAATATTCTTTTTTTTTTAACTGCTTCTTTTTTTCATGCTTGTTTTTTTTTTTAATTGCTGCTCTTTGTGGAACTGGTTTCTGTTGAGGATCGGGGGTTGGGTGAGGAGTGGCAATTTTGGCTAAGGAGCTAGAGAAATTGCCTTCCCCTTTGGCTCTTTCTCTGCTTTAATTAGCAAATATTTTTATATTTAATAGTTTGTTTTGGTTTTGTTTTTTTGTATATTTATTTTCTTGATCTGTGAAATATAATTTAATTTACCGTTTTCTATTTGTGTTTGTGTTTGTCTTCAAATTTGTTGTTGTTTTTTGTGTTGTTTGTTTGTTTGTTGTTTGTTTATTAAGTTGTTTTTGTTTGAACGCGACGCGAACTCGTCAATATGAGTTTTGAGAGCTGAAAGTCGAAATGCACCCAACGCAGCGTCGTCGTCGTTGTTGTCGTTTTGGCTGGCAAAGCTCAACTGAAACTCATGCGACAAGCTGGCCAAGAGTTGAAGCTGTTGCTGTTGCTGGTAAACGCCAACGCCGCTGCCACAGTCAGAGCCAAAGCCAAAGCAGTTAACTGGTTTTTCGTTGTTGCCGGCCCGAAGCCTGAAAGTCGAACGAGTCGACCGAGTCGCACCAAGTCGATTTGTTCTCCCTCTCTTCTCGTGGTGCTCGGTTGCTGCTTCCGCTTGCCCAAAAATACTACACATGCGGTAACAGCAACGGCAACACAAAATAGCAGCAGCTTTTCAAATAGTAGTAGAAAAAGGCACCGAACAACACGCACTGCTCTTAACAGCGCTCTCTTACGAGCTCTCTTTCTCTTAACGGAAGTGTAAACTGCAACAGCAGCGGCGGCAATAACAGCAACAACAACAGCCGGTTTGGGTTTGTTGTTTACTTTTTGCTCTCGCGCTGTTATACGTCTGTTATACGGCCAAACAGCTGTTAACAGTAGCTGATAGGCTGTTTGACTGTTTTGGCTGATTGTGTGGGGGATTGTGTGGTTAGGTGGTTGGCTGGGTGGTTGGGTGGTTGGGTGGTTGGGTGGTTACTTGTGGCCAGTTAAGTGGGTGGTTGCCATGGCGCATTTGATAAATAAGCAAACAAACAAACAAATAAATAAATAAACAGCCTCAAGTGTTGCCACAAATTGAGTCCAATTTTTACTATTAGCCACAACAAACAAACGAACGAAATGCAATGCAATCAACCGAAATGAGATACTTTTAGCTCAAATGAAGCGGTAATTTTTAACACGTCAAACAATTAATCGCTAATGATAATGGTAAGATAAGATATTTAAGCCAATTACCTGAATAAGGCTAAGTAGAGCAGCGTACAGTGACATTTTTTCGATATATATTTCATAAGATATCTTATAAAATCGGTAATTAACGCTTCAATTATGACTGATTATAATTTCAAATCGAAGTTAAAGATCAATTGTAATTTTTGCAGTTATTAAAGCAATCAAAAAACGTTTATATAATTTAAGAAACAATTATTTTAACTGTTTTTTTCTTTTCTTCTTATTTTTTGCTACTGTTTCTTTTACTTCCCCTTTTTTGTTTGATGTGGTCCAAAACCCCGCCCACCGCAAATTCAACTTGCACACCCTTTATTTTTTTTTTGTTTTGTTGAACAATTGCGAATTTCATAACTTTATTAAAACATTTCAACCATTGTCTGGTTTTATCGAGCCTCAGTCAGGCGCGACAAAAGACAAACAAACGGCCAAAACCAAATCCCATAAACGAGGCTACCGGTGTTCGCAGTAGTTGCGGTTGTTGTTGTTGTTGTTGTTGTTGCTGTTGCCGGTTGGAGTTGGTTGGTTCGTTGCCTGCCACCAGAGCCCCCCAGGAGTCAAACCAAAGAAATTCCAATTAATGAAAATGCGAATGCGAAGACAAAAGGGGCACAGAAGAGTAAAGGGAATGAATTGAAGGCTTTTTTTGGAAGTAAAATTAAGCAAACAGCAGGTGTTTTATATGTACACGCTCTTTTTTCACTTTATTCAAATGTTATTGACTCATTTTGGTTGGCTGATGACTTTTCACTGCAGTCACCAATTTGGGTCATTAGCAGGTGTTTGTCTTGTCTTGTTCTTGCTGCCATTATTGTTGGCCAAAATTGCTTAAAGTTTATTGTTAACAGGGCGGTCACTCGGCCCCCCTGTGAATCAAAGTTAATAAACTCTGGGCAAAATCAAGATGCCGCTGCCGAAAGAGAGTTGGCTCTAAAGTGTAGAAAATTTAATTAACTGCTAAATTAAATACACTTTGCACCACCAACAGCACCACGCCAGAACCACAATGAGAACGCAGAAAGAAGCAACAGTTCCAAACCAATTTCCAAGCTCAGTGCGAGCCCCAAGCCACCCGCAACGGCGCGTCCAGTTGCCATTGTGGTTGTTCTGTTCTTGGTTGTTGGCCTTTTTCAGTTGTTGGTTGTTGTTGTTGCTGTTGTTGTTGTTGTTGCGTCGGAAGTTGTCGCCGGCAGTCAACAAACCATAACGCACAACAAACGGTACTTTGAGAACTGCAGAACATTTAACGCCGCTTTGACTGCCAGGCGCTGAGTGGCTCCTCTTCTTGTTGCTGTTGTTGCCTTTTGCATATTAATATATTAAAAAATTCATTAAAACTTTCGTTGTCGGGCGCTCAACAAATTAGCCAGCACTGAAAGCCAGAACGTAGGAAAAGATATAGCCAACAATCTAACAAATATTCATAAGACTGGCCTACAAATTTTTATGTGGCTTTTGTGGCCAACAACGTTAATAAAAAGAGCTGCATAATTTCTAAATTGAAAAGATTACGCATAAAACTGGCTGGGGGCTATCCATTTGCTGGGCATTTTTTATGAGCTAACATTAATTGTATAAGAAATGACAGAACGTTGTAATATAAAATGATAAAATGGAGAAATAAGAAAATGCTTTATTAATAAAAAATAGAAAACAAACTTGATGGAAATGTTTTTCTTTTCAATTATAACTAAAGGAGGAACTTTACAGACTTTCAAGCTAAACAATCTTATTCTATGTAAAGTGGATCTCTCATTCCAGATAAAAATATCTTCAAAAGATATTCTAGTTACTTTTTATGACATATTTTAAGCCTCAACCCATCAAAAAATAATGAATATGTTATTAATGTTTCAGCATTGCCACCCTGTTGTTCAATTTCAAGGCATATTGCTGATATGCAAATATGGCAGCTCTGACAAACTTTTGTATGCAAATATTAGCTCTTTGCTATAAGCTGTCTAATTAGAACTTTACCGCTTTGCCAACTGAATAGATCAGGCGTTGCCAAAATTGCCTTTTGATTAGACAAAATGAGCAAGTAACAAACATCTCATATACTTTCATAACCTCGAATTCTATTAAGTTTCTTTTTAAATTTATTATATCTAATTTTATGAACTTAATCTCATTTATATTTATTTATTTTCTACACCAATTATCTTTTTCCACACCGGTTTCTCTATAGATCATTTACTTTGACAGCAAAGTTATTATACATAATTTTATAGAATTAAACTTTTTATACAATATATCTTTTTTTTATATGTACTTGTTTTAATAATGTCTTTCGGCATTGAGGTTTCCCAGAATTTAGCCCATATCATTTCCATTTAGTTAACTCTTCAGATAGTTACCCCACATTTTGTGTCTCTTCCTTGTGTTTTCTAGTTGGTGTTGCCCAATCGGGTCATTTAATCGATCATAACGATTTCTAGTTTATCGATGATCATGCATCGGATAAGCATGAATAGAACAGAGCCGTTTTTCAATTTCCTTAGCCATAAGCTGTCAATTTTATGGCCAAAAACGGCGCTTGGCTTTATGAGTTTCAACACCCAAAATGCGCGAGCAATCACCGCTCCCCGCCAACCCCCTAGCTCTAAAGCCACCACCAACGAGCTGCTTGGCTGGGGGCACGCAAACATAGCGACGCACTAAAAGAAAATTTATGTTGATGATTTTGTGTAGACCTCGTCGCATAGGCAGAGACGGAACCAAAACCAAGCCGATGCACAGGCCAAGACAGGCCAGTGCCTCAAGCGCACGCAGACAGAGTCAAATTGGAGTTGAAGGCAACAGACAATACGGGGCACACAAGTTGCAGTCAGGGCAAAAGCAGCAGCAGCTACAACATCGACTGCGGTCATCGTACTGCCCACCCAAAAAGGCGGCACTAAATTGCCTGAATGCCGTTAGAACAATAATTGCGCACACACCAACACACTAGCCTGTACACTCACACACACACATACATATGAATATAAATATACGAACAGAGTGAGTGGGGGAGGTGGAGAACTACATTGATTGGTACGCGCAGATAGCAGCGTTGCCAATTTATTGAGTTGTAAAATTGCAAGTGGAGTGCTTCAGAGGGGCAAATGGGAAGAAGCATTCAGCGCGGCAACATATTAAAAATAAATAAATTAAAAATGCTTGTACTTGCCCCCGTCTAACGCCCATTAGTTCTACCAAAGGAGTTCCTCACCCACCTCTCACCTAGTCCCTGTATAGACTAATTGCCCACATAAATAAGAAGAAGAATTCACACGAAAATTTTTAGCTCGGCTGCTGCTGCAGACAGTGACGAATGCGACTTCCTTGTTACAAGGTCAGTTGCCGTTTGTCGTCGTCTTCGCATGCGCCTGCGTTTTTCTTACTTACCTCCACCTCCTCATTCTCCTGCTTCTATTGCTCTTTCGTCGACTGCATTGATTGATGCACTGCCAGCTGCCGTTATATGGCAGACTGCGGCGACCACTTCACACCAAATTGGCTTCTAATCTGCAAATGGGCAGCCCAAAAATGGCCAAAACAACCGAGTCACTGGCCTTAACAATTTTTTGTCAATAATCGTAAATTAATGAAATGCAACAACGACGCCACACACAGCACAATACACACAACACAACAAACACCGCCGACGACGACAACGAAACTAACAGCAGCAACAACAGCCGATTAAGTTAACATTAGTCGCTTCTCAAATACCCTTCCTTACCAAAGTGCTGTTATTGATATTAATTACCTATATCTATTAAGAACTATAGATATATATATATTATATACACCCTGGATAAGTAACTCTTTTATAACTAAATCTATAGTTAGGTAAATTGTATCAAATACACCAATAATATTTTTTAATAATTGATCGCTACGTGCAAATTTTAATAGTCTTCTGTTAAATTAACATAATCGATATCAGTCGATACTTTGCCGAATTCAAGTGCATCAAAAGCTAAGCTTAAGATTTTAGGTGTCTAATTGGAAAAGTGTGTAGATCCATAGTGTATTATATAATCGACAAATACATTTATGCTACCCGCGGTGAGTGTATGATAATAGCAACAGGAACAACAACCGCAACATGCGATTTTAAAGCCATATTTATGGGTCCTTAACGTTGGCATTGTTATTGTTATCGTTGTTCGATGTTCGTTGTTTGTTGTCGGAGTTGTCGCAGTTATCGCCGTTGTTGTAGTTGTTGCTTTTGTTGTTGCTTCATTTGTTCTTTGCCGTTTGTCGTAGATTTTGTGTCACCATTTTTGGTAATTTGTTAAATTTGCATTTAACTAACATAATTCGCATACGACTCGTAAAAACTGTGAGCGTTATTAAATAATTAAAATATTTTGAAAGGAATCTTAATGACTCAATAATACACAGCAAATAAATGACACTTGGCACTATGAAAAGAAGCTTTAAAACAAAGGGTAAGAAAAAACGACCAAAAGCCCAGGCAACAAAAGAGAAACCTGGTATTATCTATAGTGTTGACCATGCAAATGATTCGAATGCGGCAAACGGTAGTTGCCGGCAGTTGGTACTCATCATTTGGATGTGATTAACTTAAGTACACAAGACATAAATATTTAAACGCTTGCAGCACGGCCAGATGAAGCATGCTGCTAGAGGGGGCAAGTACAGCGACAAGGAACGGCGCACAGTGGCAACAAAACGTCAGCAGCGCGTCAGTCAACAAACCTTGGCCACAATGATGACAATGTTGGTAATGGACAACTAAGGCAGACGCCGATTGAGCCTGGGTTACAGATGGAGCGGAAGAGGAAGAGGGAGCTGCTGTGGCAGCCTGTTGAAGCAACATTAAGCATAAAATTGCTTGATGGCAACGGTTAAACAACTGAAGGCGTTCCATGCTGGGCACTTTTTTATGCAAATCTCTGTGGCAGCGTTGACCACCAGCAGAAGCAACAGTAACTGCAGCAGCAGGGCCCATTGAATGGCCGATTCTGGCACCTTGTTGATCAATAATTGCCACACGACAGCTAAATGGGCTTTAATGCCATGTTAGCGGCGACGACGATGAGGATGACGATGACGACGACGGCGACGTCGTCCAAGGAAATGCAAATCAAATTCTAATGATGTTGTAATACAGACACCAGGCAACAGGCACAACCATGTCGATAACTTGGGACAATGCCCAGGCACGCAAGCTGGCCGCAAAAATTATATTATTAGAATTGAACATGCAATCTGACAAGTGTTTGGGCCAAAAGCATTTCCTGGTTGCCCAGGTGAACATTGTATGGCCAGATTGTTGGCCACTGACCAGGCTAATTGCCACAGCATAAACATTGTATAGCTCTAACGCTCTATAGCAATGACCATCATGGCGATTTATGATTGCGTTTCCTGTGGCTCTCACTTCAACTTCAACTTAAACCTCCAACTCTAACAACGCCATCTCCTCTTGGACAGCCCCAAATGCTACTCAGCACCGTTGCATTGTAGTTTTGTTGCACCATTGCATTGTTGCATTGTCGCCAAGGGCCAACAATTAAGCGGAAATGCAATTGTCGTCTGCGCTAAACCCTAAGCACACCCAGAACCCACAGAACACAGCAATGCCACAGCCACAGCCACAATACCGACAACTCATTGATATTCCACACTTATCTCTGACAACTACTCCGAGTAGTACTTCTACCTTCGAGCTTCTTTGGCACTGGCTTCGCAGCTGTCATCGACCACAGTGACGACCCCTCTAATAAGGTATTAATAACTTTTGTCAAACACATTCCAGCCAGGTTATTGTTCGATGTTGCCATTGTTGTAAGAGTTCTTCTTGTTGTTGTTTTCCTTCGTGCCGTTGCATTTTTAAGTACTTTTACACACAAACCAGACATTAGACTAGCAATACAATAGTTTACATTCCAACCAGCGACTGGCTTATTGACTATATTTTCGACAGGTTCGCAGTGAAGGACTGAGGAGCAGGTGGCAGGAGAGCTTTCCGCATCAATATTTAATCCTAGCTTTTGGCTTAAACTTCACAATATGAAAACTGAAGCATAGAGAATTTTTCTATACAAAGAAATCTTTGTCTACTGCCAAATATGAACTTCTCCTGTGACAATTGATATATAATAAAAGTTAAAGTATACAATCAAATATTTAAAATAATCGTTTTTATTTATATTGTAGGAAACTGAAAGTAACTATTCTGCAACAGTCTACTGTCTATATAATCCATAATTTTGTAACTTCAGCTAATCACAAAGTGAACTTTACCTAATCAAAACTTGTAGAAAGTTGTTTTTAAAAGCAACAAAACTTAATGAAAGTACGAGTATTATCCATAGTTCACTTTTTATACTAGTTTTAAGAGAAAACTACTTTAACTCTGATAATTTCCGCAACTTTGTTGTGTTGGTAGAAACAAAAACCAAAGCTGATGATGACGATGATGATGATGATGATGATAAATGCAGGCAACAAGCAATGATGCAACTGATGTTAAAATAAGTCAATGAATGGCTGAGTTGCTGCACCTGTCGGCTGCAAAGGTCAACGGGCGCGTGCTGTTGGAGCTGGTGGAACTGTTGGAGAACTGATGAAGTCGAAAGTTGACGTGACCCGTTGGAGGCACTGATTGTGCTTGGTGACTGTGATTAATCAGCATATTATGCATATGACAAATCCACAACGTAGCCAGTTCTTAACTTAACTATGAGTGGGGCAGGGGGACAGAGGCAGAGAGAGAGGAAGGGAGCGACTGAGGCAATGTCAAATGCTGACCATGGGGCAACAACGACGTTCGAGTGGCCACTTTGACACACTCAAGCGAGCTACGTGCGGCTTGTACAGATGCCAGCCTACAGATAGCACACACACACTCACACACAAACACACACACTGGCATACAATTTCAATACAATATTTGAAATAATTGGCTACAAATCGTCATTACATTGTTGCTGCTGCTGCAGTTGTTGTTGGAGCTCTGGGTCTGATCCAACTGCATCGACATGCCAAGTCCTAGGCCACAAATTGCTGTTGGAAAACTGCCGCAATCGTAGACACCGCTGCCGTTTGTAGCTGCTGCTGCTGCTGCTGCTGATGTTGCTGCTGTCTGCTGACCTACGACACCATCATGTGCGCTCAGTCCATGTCTATGTGGAGAGCCCAGTTCCAAGGCAGCCATTGGCCCATGCCTATGCCTATGCATCCTGCCCACTCTCTGCTACCCCAACTGGCCGCTTGTCAAGTTTTGTGGCGAGTGAAACTAGAAATTACTATTGATACTGATAGCAACAGCTAACTGCAACTGCAACTGCAACATCAGTTTGTAGCTGCTGCTGCTCTGCCTCTTTTGGCTGGCATTTTGCTTTTAATCTGTGCGCCGTAATGCGTTACGGTAAATATTTTCCTTGCTGTTAAGATCAATGCTGGCCATCAAAAAAAAAAAGAAAAAAGGTTTTTACTATGCTATCTCGTCTGCTCGCTGGGCATTATTTGGCTAATTGAGCTGCGTTTGGGTCAGCGATTTTTTTACTGCCAATTAGCAGACCTATCCCTCTACCAGCCTCTCTGCATGCCACTGCATCCCCCATCCTCACTCTCTCAATTCAAAGATCAAATAACGAATGTTGCATGCGGTTATTTGCCACCAGGTGCGGAGAACTCAATCATCGCCAGTGGTCGAAATGCAATTGGCGCTCGGTTAATGCGCAAAACGTGAGCACAATTTGCATGGCAACAACACCAACACCAACACCAACAACAGCAACAGCAACACCAATAAACAACGACAACTAAACAACAATAAAGTCAACCTTCATTTTGTGGTCCAATTCTGAATGCTTTTCACACATTTTACAGCATGACTCAGTTTTATTTCAAATTTATTACATAGCCAAATCGCGCAATTCATTAGCCAATAGACCATTTGCTCATCAGTACAAAGCCATTGAAGATTTCTAGAGATGGTTGCGTGAGTGCTAATATATCGTTAAGCTTAGCTTAAGATATCGATAGCACATACTTAGATAACATATGGTATCGATAGCACTGTTTAACTATACACTTTAATTACGATTATAGCTGAAGGTTTGATAGCCATATTCGTAGTTGGAAAAGGAGACAAATTGAGCTTTAATTTCAAGATTTTAATATAATATCCAATAAAATCGAATAATATATTAGTTAATCTGATATACACAATGTTTGTTGCACTGTGATGAACAAAGATCTAATTAAACACATTTTAATCTCTTTCCCGATACTTTCGTGCCACTTTATTCGTGTCACGATGCCATCCCTAACGCAAAAGCGTTCACCTCCTGCAGCGACTCCAGTGGCTGTGCGGATAGGTCACGTGTCTATGTTTTTCGTGTGGCACTGCGAAATATCAGCAATTGAACTATAGACATTTTGGCCAAAAACTTCGGTAAGCAGCCAAAATGCCGCGCTCTTTTTGTCTTATTCATTGGCTCGGGAGAGGAGGTTGGAGTGGGAGGAAGGGGTGTCTATGGGGAGAGCTGCTTTTTGGCGCATCTTGCAAGAGTTTTGCACCAAATGTCAAATGCAAATGGAAAAGCCACTTGGTTTGCCCCTTGGAGTAACTACTTGAGTGCATCAGTTGCCACCTGCTAGGAAACTTTCAGGTGTTTTCTGGTTTAATTCTCTAACTCTTTTTGTTCCTCTTAGCCATTACCTGTGCTTGGGCTAGGCTGCTGACAGTCATAATTAATACGCTTAAGTTGGCTTAGTTAGTTTCAATTTGCGAGTAGCTGACAAATTTCTTCGCCCTTTGAGGTTCATTAAAAACCCATTAAGGGGTACCAGACGGCTGAGACCGCCATTAGACCAACTTCTTGGTGGAGCATAAATTTCGCCCAGAAAATGATGTGGGCTCGTAGTCCGATTGCCAGGTTGTGGCATCTTCTGGTATCTAAACGTTGTTGTTTATGTCAACTTTAAAGTTGTTGGCCAATGCAACATGGCAACATGAAAACATTGGCAACAATTTGATATGCCTCTCTCTGTCTATCCTTGGTGCCCAGTTACCAGTTTTCTTTTAGCCAACTGCGTGGGAAATGCCGTCGATCGGTCACGATCAGCAATCAGCGATCAAAGCCAAGACACAAACCAGCTGAAAGTACTGCATGTAAAATGCAAAGTTGATTTTATCTATTTGTTTGTTTGTTTGGCTGTTTGTTAGTTGGTTGATTGTTGCCTAGTTTGTTGGCCTGTCTTTTCATTGTCTGGCCTTTAAAGTGATTTGCCACTTGACAAATGAGCTGCCTGCCACATGTGCAATTTAAGAGACGACTCCACCGAACCTACTCGTACAACTACAACAACAATTTGTGTTGCCAATTTTCGCTGAACTGGCTAAACAATAGACTTTAGCTTCAGATATAGAGAGCTGCTGCTGCCGCTGCTTCTTTGGCTTGACAATTTGTGCATTGATTTGGAAAATGGCTCTGCTCCAGCTTTGCACTGCAAATGGCCAAGAAATGGAGCACACATACACACATTCAAACATATGAAAATGACATGGAAAAACTGCTTACAAAAAAGAAAAGCAAAATAAAACAAAAGAGAAAATTGTGGCACACACAAAGGAAAATTGCACCAAAATTGACGCTATCAACAAAAGCAACTTGCAGAACAACGACAGAGGACAGAAACAGCACCAAAAAAAAGCAGAATACAGTTATATAGATAGATATATATATATATATATGTACACTTATATATTCAATACCCTATAACCTGACCTTCATAGCTCCATGCTGCAGGCATTCAAATTGCTTTGTATACCCTGCAATGCATCGAATAGAAGGTAAAAGGGGTATAACAAACTTGTGCCTAGGTATGCAACAAATGGGAAACGGCAAGGTATATACTTAGGTATTCCTGATCAACATCGTAGGTGGAGTCAATCGGTTAATGACCCACTGGCTCGCCGTCTATCTACAAATCTGTATATAAAGATTCTATATATGCATATAATATGCCACGTTCGATCTATATATTTATCTGTATATGACTCTGCTGATTACAGGGTATCTCCTAGTAAAACATATATATTTGTATTCTATTTGTTTGTTCTAATTTGATTTCAACATAAAACGTGCCAAGTTTTGTTTTCGGGTAATTTTATGTTCTCTGTTTAGCTTTTCGCCACATTCAGACAGAGTTCAATGCGACTTTAGCCGCTCCCAGTTTGCGTTTTCTTAGCGCAGCTTTAATACATGTCTCTCTTATCAGCAGAACCCAAATCAAAACACACACTCACACACACACATAGACACACACAGCTGGGGGGAGAGAAAGAGTGAGAGCGAGGTATGAGTCCAGCTGATAGCAAGTGATTTTCAATTATTTACGCGCAATTCATTTAGTTCTATTTGCAGAAGCAGTTGGAAAACATCAGCAAATTCAGCGTGGAATTCATTTCAAAATGTTTGGCTTATACAGAATACTGCTCTTGGTATTATGGCTAATTGCTTTGAGCCAAGGGCGCACAATAACTCAAGGTCATTGGCACGAGGTGAGTGAGAAATCCAAATCTAACCAAGTTCTCTTTATAATACGGGTCGCTTACAGACACCAGAGCCGGATCCGACCATCTTCGAAAACCAATCGCCAGTATACTTTCCCGAATATACAAATGATATTGCTTCCAACTGAATAATTATACACACACATATATATAGACTAAGTTTACTGTTAATTCACTATAAGTAAATTCCCTCTGAAATTCTTAGATAAGCATTTGCTCAGCTGTCAGCACAGTTGTTATTTTTATTGGAATCTGAAGAGTTCAGACTCTCAGCCAGTTGCAGCACTGAGTGGCATAAGAATTTTCAAGTTGCAGCTACCAAGTGATTCTCCATCTCCCAGGACTTCAGCTCGTCAGCTGTCAAGTGTCAGGAGTGGAATAGGCACAGGACCCCAGCTGTCAGCCTGAGAAGCAGAAAATGCACAGAATTTTCCATTTTGTAACTTTTATTCGCTTTTTCACCTTAAAGGTTGCAACTGACTTTAAGGCTTATACGGCCCAGTTGCAATTCTAGGTTAAACATCATAAAGAAAAAAACTCCCCTGAGGGTATTTCTGGGTAAATTATCTGATATGATACGACAGAGACCCCACCTGAAAGGGGCTTCTGTTATTGCGTAATAGCTGAGCAAATATTAATATGAATGTGAATTACCTGTTTATAAGACTTAAGATCCAAGTTTTCTAGAGATAAGCGTTAAGTTCTGACAAGAAACATAATTAGTCAAGGTCAGTCAATAGGAAGGCCTCAAAATTGGCAATAAAATTTATGTTAATTATGATTATGAAACGTTTATTGTAATTGAAATTTATAAGAGGTTCTTTTTCACGTAGATTCATGAATCATTTTTCAAGCATTTTGAATTGGGCAACGCCCACAGAATCTTCGCTTTCGTTTGGTATTAAACATTTAAGAAATGTTTTGAAGATGGTTTTTGTTAGACAACTTTTATTTTTAACTTTTGGGCTTAATCGTTGCTTTGATAAATTTTCATTCAAGATTCTTTTGACAGTTTACGCAATAAATCCAATTAGCAAAAAAAGATTTTGTCTTGGCAAATGTTGCGGCAGGTTTCGGTCGTGTGCGCTTAATTTGTTATTACCAACATGAATTAGCCAAATAATCATAAAAACAAAACAACAACAACAACTTTGAAGCCATGTACAATTAGCCAAAGTGCTAGCTCATCTCGACGAATTGTCAGCATTAAGTATGGCTTAATGTTCCGGGGTAGATGAACGTTGCTTTGTTCAAGGATCATAAAAAGACCCCAAAACATAACCCAACCCTAGCAGTTGATGTACCATACTACTATTTCATAACGTTCCATAAAAATTAAATTGTTTTTTGATATTTTCAAGACATGAATTTCTTTATCTATTTCTGTAGGTGCCACCAGTTGCTGACAAGGTGTTGCCTCAAGATGCTCCTCAACTTAAGCTGTGACTTTTATTCTGACTAATCTAGAGGGAAGCCTTTCTGTCTTGGCCAATGTTTCACTTATTGTGACCAACAATTACTTCCCAACAACTCTATGCTTAAAATGTTCGGAATTATTTGCAGTGCGATCAAAGTTTCTTTATCCTGCGAAGCAATTCCTATAAATTGCTGAAGTATAAAAAACTACAAGACTTAATTAAAAATTCGGTAAATATTTTATTACTTTAATACAATTTAATCAAATAAGTATATATTGCTCTCCTTTAGGCACCTTTTCACTTAAAATCTATATCTGTAGGTGCCACCAGCGCCCCAAGAGGGCGGGCTGTTGCCCCAAGGCCCGCCGAAGTGCTGTCCGAACTGACCGTTCACATCCACCTCGTGACGCCTGTTGTCGCTGGTCCAGACAGGTGCACTTCCTTGTACGTGGAAATCGTGTCCGCTCTTGTCCTTATTGTAACCGCCATCGAGCCTCCAACGATCCTGCTGTGACTGCTTATAGTGATCGGAGTTATCGGGATAGGGCTCGGGCTCTGGCTCTGGCTCAGGATGGGGATAAGCCACCACGAAGCCAACAAGGCAGCAGACTAAAGCGATGGTTGTGAACTGCATCTTCTATAGGAGAACTTGAACTGTTTGACTGATAACTGAGACAGCAAAAGTCGCACTTTTATACCCAGAAGCCACAAGCAAATGATGCAAAAAAGTCACCGGGCCTTATCTGCCTAGTGATTCCCCTGGGTGATTCCTAGCACTGGACCTGACTAATATCAGATACGCATAGGAAATTGCTTGATACCTATTCAAAGACAATTTTGTTTGTTGCCCAAATCGATGGGCTATAGCTGGACTTTAACAATTTAAAGTATTTTTATATGATTGATATAGTTGGGAGAAAGGTTATAGACTATAAAATCTGAAGCCATATTCCCCATCAAATACCGTTTCTCCAGTATCTTACACCTATTTGTATATGCCTAAACAATATATTTATCAAACCGATAGATGTATATGTATCAAAACTTGTTACAAATTTTATTCATCGATCAATTATATAAAAAAATAACATTTTCATTTAAAATCGGAGTCTGTAGCCGAGGCCTCCGCCCAACTGTGACCATCTGTTGCCTCCAAAGCGCTGTTTGTATTCAGCGTTAAGGTCAACCTGGTGACGTCCATTGCGGCTGGTCCAGCCAGGAACTGTTGCTTTTAACCCAAAGTTAGGTCTCTTGTACTCTGCATCAAATCGCAAACGCTGCTGCGGCGGAGCGGTCACAAGGAAATTGGGACTCTGCTGTGGATAAGGATCAGGATGCGGATTTGCCAACGTAGTGCCAACAAGGCAGCAAACCAAAGAAATTATTAAAAACTGCATTTTTTGAAGCTGAAATCAAGTGATGAATGAGGCAACTCTCAGATCCCTTTTATAGAGAGAAACAACTACCTAACACTAACTAATTATATAGGTAATTAGTCTTATCATAGAATTATATAATGTAATTTTGTTTTCTTTTTCTCCAATTTCCATTTGTCACATGTTTAGTTTATATTCACAACCTACCTCTATTTTACATAATAGATTTAAGAATTTTTAAAGCTGTCTAATTTGCATATTTTGTATGAATATTATTTGATGATTCTCAAATGAAATGCCCTAAAATGAGTTTATTATAATACTCTAATATTGTCAAGTAGTCAAGTACAACAAATTAATTACTATAGATAGATAAAGAATATATAGATATTCATATATATAAAAAATGAGTCTTTTTGATATTGTAGTTTGATTTCTTCTTAAACTCAGGAAAAGAGTTATAGAAAAAATAATCCTAATGTTATTATTTCTGAACAACTCTAAGGAAATTGATATAGCATATAAAAGTGTAAATTTATCCAAAATTAAGGCTAAGGTTGTATCCATCAATGAGATTTTTATATAAGAGTGTTGATTTTATAAGATTGATTATAAGATGTGAGATCTGCGCAATGTTCTGAGCATTAGAATTCTCCTTCTTACCCGCTTTCTAGGTAGATTTGGAAGTGGATTTGGCTGGTTTCGGAGACGGTTGAGATAATTTTCAGCTTCTAAATTAAACACGTCTCCAACTTTAGGAACTCCTAGATCTGTTTCCAGGTCACTTGTGATAATAAGCCGGAATGCACCAGGCAGCATGCGAAGTGATTTGCGCAAGACGAGATCTGGCAGCAATCCCATGCACGTCAATTCCAAAACGCCATAGAGGAGCCTTAAATCCTTGTCCTTCCTTTTTTAAGGAGAGTTTTTTATGGGTTATAAGGAACTCGGGAAATCAGACCGCCTGATATACTACCAATATACCTACTGAAGGTCAGTTTCCTGTTCAAGTGGATCCCAAGATATTTGTAGCTTGGCTTTTGCTCCAACAGACAAGAATACTCCAGGACGGATATCCTTGCGCAGAGCAGAAGTGAATTTGATTCTTTTATTTACAATTGTGACAATTTTCCACCGCTTTTCCCACCTCTTAAACTTATATAGGCATTTTGTCACTAGAAGTAAAACAATTGTTTTTCATATTCAATTTAAAGCTATGACAAATTATTGTTGTGCCCAAAGTGATACCTGGGACAGGTGTGCACACTCATTTGCACACACCTGTCATATGAAAAGTAAATGCATATCTATATTTTATTTCAGTTTAAATTTATTTACCATTCAACAATTTATGAATAAATTGTGGCTGCTGTGGAAAAAGCAGCAATGAATATTTTCAATATTATTTCGTGCGCATTTAAATTGTTACAATATTTGCCTCTGGCTCTTATCAGAAGCTGATAATGTCAGAGCGCAAAATTGAATTGAAAATAAAATGTATATAAATATTATGTATTTTGCTTTAAATGGATTGAAAACATTGAAAACAGTTTACCAACAGATGCCAACTGGAAGGTGACAGAGTGGAAAATGCGGTTGCAATTTAAATATATTTTCGTCATTTTATTGCCGCTGTTATCCTGGGTAAGAGTAGAGCAGGATATATATATATATATATACAGATATGATATGACTGTCAACTGCTTACAGCTGCAGCCAGGAGCAGCACAATCATCAGAAAGAGAACAACTACTTGATGATGACAACATTGGAGGGGGTGGCACATATCCAACCACCAAGATGCACTTTCCTGTCTGGGATGATGCACGTGGCGAGCCGTTATTGTTCACTTGAACTGCAATGCATGTAAAACTCTAGTAAAAACCAATAAATAGAGGGTTTTCCATTGTGAGGGATGAGTATATGTGATTTTCTTTATTAGAAAGGCTTATCGATTATATTATATATGGAATATGGCATCGCTCAAATGGCGATCAATATTTCGATGACTCTAGCGCGAATTTAATCGATGGCATCGATTGTTGGAGGCTTATTGGCATAGACTTGACTTAAGAAAGCCCCACAAGAAACAGTCTATTCGCACAATCTTTTGTGACCATCTACCATAGTCCCTAAGCGATCGTGCAGACTGTCCATAGTGTTATTTCCTGTGTGGCACGCAGCGCCGTCCTGTGGCAGCCACATGTCATCCACATTCATATCATTCATATAAGACCACAAGTAATTGGTTATCATCGATCGGCAGTCGATGGTGAAGGCAATTCCAATGTCGTTATCATTTCCTCTCCATGGACTACGTGTGGATTCACATCAGCCCAAATCCGACAATTCTGCTTATTTTTATTTTATTTATTTTTTATTTTATTATACTAATCATTTTCCAAATTATTGGAACAGCGATCGAATGATTCAGTATCAAAGTTACTTTATCCTGCGTATAACACCCATTTAAACAATTTGTTTACCCTGCAAATTGCTACAGGATATAAAAAGCTTTTTCAAAATTCAGTAATTATTTTTATTGAAATGAAATCAGACATGTATCTTTTGCTCTTCTTAAAATCTAAATCTGTAGGTGCCACCACCGCCCCAATTGGCAGGGCCATTGCCCCAAGGTCCGCCAACGTGCTGGCTATAAAATCCGTTCACATCAAATTCGTGACGCTTATTCTCACTTGTCCAGAGAGGTGCACTTCCTTTTACGCGGATATCATGTCCGGTATTGTCGCTATTGTGACCACCATCGAGCTTCCAACGATCCTGCTGTTGCTTCTCATAGTGTTCGGAACTATCAGGATAGGGCTCAGGCTCTGGCTCGGGCTCAGGATAAGGATAGGCCACCACGAAACCAATAAGGCAGCAGAGCAAAGCGATGGTTGTGAACTGCATCTTCTAAGGGAGAACTGAAACTGTTTGACTGGTAGCAAAAAATGCACTTTTATACCCAGATCCAGGCACAATCGAGAGATGGAAAAAAATCACCGGGTCTTATCTGTCTAGTGATTCCCCTGAGAGATTCCTAGCAATGGACCAGAAAAATATCAGATACGATTATGGGATCGCTGGACCCCTATTCAAAGGCATTGCCCTACTCTTTGTTCAGAACGAGATGACTTAGTTGATGGATGGTAGATGGACTATAACAGTTTTAAGCATTTCCATATGATTGATATAATTAAGAGAAAGTGTATAGAGTATAAAACATGGTACCAAATGCTTATTGTCCTGCGGCTTATATCAATTCGTTTAACCTTTTACACTTTATGGCTAATGAATGTATGTATAGCATTGCGGTTATTGGCATACGTATAACTAAACTTGATACAAATATAATTCTTCACAAAAAACTATGAAGAAATAGGAAAATAAATGGACAAATGTTGCTTCCTTGAACTGTAATAAATGTAACACAAGCTATAAATATTGCATAAATACCACAAGCTCAATACGTAGAAACTTACTCAGATTCCCCTTCAGCTAAGCAAAAAAAACATTGCATACTTTTAGGCTTAATTTCAAACAGCTCAGAAGCACGCAGCAGCAGCAGATATTCACTAACTGAACTTCAACTATTATTAACAACTATATGACAAAAATGCCATATGAAATAATAATATTAAATAGGTACTTGTTTCTATGTTTCACACAGCTTTTCAATTACAATTCTATGCCTAATTCTATAATTTAATAACTTTATTTACAAATTTTCCAACAGTTTCCTACAGTCCTATATACTATCGCTTGTATTCCATGAAACGATTATATTATTGTCCCTCTATGCATGTCAAAAATCAATTGTCCACAGTTCAATGCACCTCAACGACGAGTGCGTGCCAGTTCAAGATAATTGCGACTATTACACGAGGCGGTTACGGAAACTATTCGTACTTAAAACACCCAACTTTGTGGGGGCTACAAACAAAACAAAGCGGTAGGGTTGTTGATTAGACATAGCACGACTGGTGGATACCCTGTAGATAGTACAGACTTAATCTATGCCTTAGAATCTTTTGAAAGTATTCTTATATGTTCTATAAAATCATAAGTAATCTAATCTATAATCTATACCTGATTTGCCTGCCAATTTCTGGCCATTCTCTAGAATATACTATATCTATCTTTACCAATCATATATCATATCTACCCTCAAATCAATAATCTATTTACAGGGTAGACGAAAAGTGGCACACAATGAGCGGCGGCACTCGATAAAATAAAAGAAAGAGCCGAATGGAATTGGTTCTTACCCAACCACAAAATGGCAATCCCTGAGCCTTGCGCCAAATTAAGCGGCCATCAATGCGGCAATTAACGTTTCCAGTCGCTGACTGGGATTGGGATTGGGACTGGAATTGGGTATGGAAATTGGCAGGATTCCACGAGCTAATGGTGGAGGGAGGGGAGGGAATAGTGCCAGCTTTTGACACGCTTCCAAGTGATTTTGCTAAGCGCTATCAATTCGATTTGAATGAGGCACGCAAAGGGGCGTCAACTTTACCGCAATGCGCTGCAGTGCATCCATTGTGTCAGTATTTTGGCCAAATCGAATCCGAGTCGAGTCCTTAAAGTGCCCAAGCTGCGGCCTAATTGCGTTAATTTTTTGCAATAGTTGCGATTACAATTCGTATCGTCATCGCATTGTTTTGCCACCAGTCACGCCCTGTTCTGAGTGGTGGATTTCTGGTGGGCTGCGGATTTGCATGTTTGGGCGCACTTTTGGTGCCACCAAAGCCGCACTCTCACCGGGCACCGCTTGTGCATGTCGACGACATAATTGTTTGCCTTACAATTTATACAAATTATCCCGGGCAGTCGGCGCCTTTGAGCCCTTGCAATGACAAGTGCAACAACCTGAAGGGCGAGTGGTGCAACCCACTGTGGAACCCGGTTCATTGACATGTGTGGCAAGTGGAAACATGGACGTTGTTGATTTGTTATTTTTCATGTGCTGCATTTGTAAAACAAGAACAAATAGAAGAAGAGGCAGAAGAACAATGTAAATGCTTTTTAGGTGGAGGATGTCTTTGTGCTTAGCACCGCAGCATCTCCAGCCTCGTCTTGACGAATCACTATCACCTCCAGCATATCCTCCTCCTCCAGTTCAAGCGCGAGTGCTGTATCATTGTCATTGATCTTCTTGCCATCGAATGAAAGGTATGCCAAATGCTTGGCCAGGCCCATACGTGAGCAATACGCATCCTTCAGATTACCCAGCGGCATCATGCGCCTGATCCGAAAGAGCACCACGCCCTGAGACGCCGAGGACAACTTAAGGCTAATGTGTGGCGATACCTCCGTCTCCTTGGGTTCCGACATACTAAGGACTAAGATTTCAAATATATTCGAACTGTGTAAGCCATAAAAATATAAGAACAAAACTCAATCACCACGTGGCCTACTTCTGTTTGTTGTTGCCAGACAAAATGTTTACGTAGGAGCCACATCGTCAGCAGTGTCCACTTCTGGGGAGAACTGCGAGTCATAAATATGAATATGTATAAATAAGGTTCAATTGAGCGATAAGATAAACTAACTGTAGCAGATACTCCCGTTGAAAACGTGTGTTACATACATATATGAGCTGCATATGGTGATAGGAGCCAAAGTCTTAAACCTGTAGACAAACTGACAATTTGTGTACAGTGGTTGAATATCAATGAAAAATTACGGAAATTGTAGTTAAAGATATATATTATTATTTTGGAATTGATGGTTATCAACGTATATGGAACAAATTTTATATATATATTAAGATCGTAAACTGGTAGCTAAAAAGATTCCGAAGTGCTTTCCCTTATGTGTTAGAGTATGTTTCCACTGTTTATTTATTTATATGTAGCATTCTATTCATACTATATAAACTATATAGTTTATTTATAAGCACGTGAAGTCATAGAGCAATAACATAAATATTTACAATTTGCAGCCTAGCCCTCTATTCGCATCTCATCTTCAATTAACGTCCCACTGTGCGAAAAAGCTTCTACTCTCTCTCTTTCTTTATCTCTCTTCGGCTTATACATATGAACAAGTTATTTTTGTATATGAATATATATAGTCTTTAGTATAGATTAGCTCGACTTTCCCTCTTCTGTCTGGGCTCTCATCAGTTGCTTCGCGACACTTCCACTGGGCGGTTGTGCACACTCGACGAGCTTGAGGAACCAGTTGGAACTTTAGAGATAAATATTAATTATTAAGTTTCTTTCTGGTTAGTTGCACTTGGCGGAAAATGAAGTGCTTGGTGATATTTGGTGTGATTGTGGCCATATTTGGTGCCTTAATTGGTTGCGGTTATCTGGCCTTTACGGAACTGACACGTCCCGTGCCCAAGCCGGAATTTAATGACAATACGTACTGGGGACCTGGAGATGGCAAGAACTATAAGCGCGATGAGAAGATCTACGATTTCAAGGTGAATGTGCCCAAGGCGGAGATCGAGGATTTGCGTCAGCAATTGAACCGTACACTGAAGCTGACTGAACCACTGGATGGCATCGCTTTTGAGTATGGCTTCAATGGCTATGCACTGGAACAGTTCGTGGAATACTGGCGGGAGAAGTATCTGACCAAGTGGGATGAGCGCCAGGCGTATCTCAACTCGCTCAAGCAGTACAAAACGGAGATTCAGGGGTGGGTATATAATCCCATTGGAAATGTAATCTTTATTGATGACGTTTCTTTTTTGCAGCTTGAAGATTCACTACATACACGAGCGCGTCTCCAAGGAGGTGGCTGCCAAGAAGCATGTCTATCCAGTGCTGCTGCTCCACGGCTGGCCCGGCTCAGTGCGCGAGTTCTATGAATTCATTCCCATGCTGGTCAAGGATCAGAATATTACCGATTACGCCTTCGAGGTGGTAGCACCCTCTCTCGTCGGCTTTGGCTTCAGTGATGTAAGTGAATCGATTGGAATATTTGATAGCTCATAATGTCATGTGTTCTATTTCCCTAGGCTGCCACTCGTACTGGCTTCCACTCCGGCGAAATGGCCACAGTGATGCGTAACCTTATGCTGAAGCTTGGCCACAAGAAGTTCTTTGTCCAGGGTGGCGACTGGGGCAGCATTATTGGCAGCCACCTGTCTACCTTGTACCCAGAGAACGTCTTGGGCTATCACTCGAACATGTGCGTATTGATGACGCCGCTGTCCATCCTCAAGAGCATTTTCATCAGCTACTTCCCGGAGAGGGTACTGGCATCGCGCATGTTCTACGAACACCACGTCCCGCTCTTGGAGAAGTATCAAAGATTGTTGAGGGAGAGCGGCTATTACCACTTACAGGCCACCAAGCCGGACACAATTGGCCATGCACTCACCTCCAGCCCTGTCGCATTAGCCAGCTACATTCTAGAAAAGTTCCAGACCTGCACTGGCCCCAGCCTAAACCAGGACTTTGGTGCCATGACCACTGTCTTTGGCTTGGAAGCAGTACTCGATAATCTGATGATCTATTACATAAACAATGCGGCCACAACAGCTGGACGCTTATATGCGGAGAACGTGTCCAAGACCTTCCGTAGTCTCCAGCTGGATCGTGTACAGACTCCCGTGCCCATGGGCTGTGTACGCTTTAAGTTCGATCTTCCCTCGGCCTCCGACTGGCAGCTCCGCGACAAGTTCACCAACATCAAGCACAGCATGTATTTCCAGCACGGTGGTCACTTTGCCGCCATGGAGATGCCCTCCATGTTGTACAACGACTTCACGGCCTTTGTACAGAAGGTTGGACTCCACGAAGAATAAAATGTCGATATTGTTGTCTATAGATAAGATATAGAAAAACAAAATTATATTACATGAAGACTTTGGTAAAATTTTCTTTTGTGGCTCTTATAGAGTTCCCGATAATCAACATAATAAACTCAACACAAATCGGTCTAATCATCAAGGTATTATTCAATGTTCCAAAAGGGCGTCCACAACAAAATCCGTGGAGTACACTTTGGATTTAGTATCTGCTACCAGACATACGCCTGATACTATATATATGTAACACTCAGGTTGATAAGATTATTTCAAGTTCAATTCTATGTCTGTTGCTGTGTCATGCTTGATATGTGCGAATATAATGTGAAAGCGAGCAGATATTTCCCTGATTGCGAATGGGAACCTATATCAGGGAATGAAAAGGAAGTTCCGCTATTCCCATTAAGAAAGTACCAACAATGCACTAAGAAAGAGAAAAACACATAGACAAGTGCCTTCGTTTAGTACAAGAAATACTATTTTTGTGAACGATTTTATGCATAGCAACCTCTCCTGCTGATCCCCTACAACTATTATCATCACATCTGTACGTTTTTATATGCCACACAACGATAGGATTTGCAAGAAAAAAGTTATCTTTACTTTTAGCATCAACTTCCCTTCAAAGAAAAAGCCGCCCTTCTCGTCGATTCTCACAAGTAGTACCTAAGCTAAGCCTCTAAGTGAAAATTTCACCCATGTGTAAATTTTTTTGTAAGTGTTGGTGAATATTGGTGTGAGTAACTATGAATGTGTGGTTCTATGTGTGCTGCATATCAAATACACAATTGCCTCGATTTAGTAATACCACTACTATTTTTGTGAACAATTTTTTGCATAGCCAACTCTCTTACTGATCGACTGAGACTATTATCAACACATCTGAACGTTTTCATGTGCCACACAACGCTAAGATATGCAAGAAAAATGTTATCTTCACTTTTAGCATCAACTTCCCTTCAAAGAAAAAGGCGCCCTTCTCGTCGATTCTCATATGTAGTACCTAAGCTAAGCCTCTAAGCGAAAATTTCACCCAAGTGTAAATTTTTTTTTAAGTGTTGGTGAATATTGGTGTGAGTAACTATGAATGTGTGGTTCTATTCGTGTGCATATCAAATACACAATTGCCTCGATTTAGGAATACCACTACTATTTTTGTGAACAATTTTAGGCATAGCCAACTCTCTTACTGATCGACTGAGACTATTATCATCACATCTGTTCGATTTCATATGCCACACAATGAAAGGATTTGCAAGAAAAATGTTATCTTCACTTTTAGCATCAAATTCCCTTCAAAGAAAAAGCCGCCCTTCTCGAGGATTCTCATATGTAGCACCTAAGCTGAGCCTCTAAGTGAAAATTTCACCCAAGTGTACATTTTTTTTAAGTGTTGGTGAATATTGGTGTGAGTAACTATGAATGTGTGGTTCTATTCGTGTGCATATCAAATACACAATTGCCTCGATTTAGGAATACCACTACTATTTTTGTGAACAATTTTAGGCATAGCCAACTCTCTTACTGATCGACTGAGACTATTATCATCACATCTGTTCGATTTCATATGCCACACAATGAAAGGATTTGCAAGAAAAATGTTATCTTCACTTTTAGCATCAAATTCCCTTCAAAGAAAAAGCCGCCCTTCTCGAGGATTCTCATATGTAGCACCTAAGCTGAGCCTCTAAGTGAAAATTTCACCCAAGTGTAAATTTTTTTTAAGTGTTGGTGAATATTGGTGTGAGTAACTATGAATGTGTGGTTCTATGTGTGCTGCATATCAAATACACAATTGCCTCGATTTAGTAATACCACTACTATTTTTGTGAACAATTTGAGGCATAGCCTAATAGATCTTGCTGATCGACTACAACTATTATCAACACATCTGAACGTTTTCATATGCCACACAACGATAGGATTTGCAAGAAAAATGTTATCTTCACTTTTCGCATCAACTTCCCTTCAAAGAAAAAGCCGCCCTTCTCGAGGATTCTCATATGTAGCACCTAAGCTAAGCCTCTAAGTGAAAATTTCACCCAAGTGTAAATTTTTTTGTAAGTGTTGGTGAATATTGGTGTGAGTAACTATGAATGTGTGGTTCTATTCGTGTGCATATCAAATACACAATTGCCTTGATTTAGTAATACCACTACTATTTTTGTGAACAATTTGAGGCATAGCCTAATAGATCTTGCTGATCGACTACAACTATTATCAACACATCTGAACGTTTTCATATGCCACACAACGATAGGATTTGCAAGAAAAATGTTATCTTCACTTTTCGCATCAACTTCTCTTCAAAGAAAAAGCCGCCCTTCTCGTCGATTCTCATATGTAGTACCTAAGCTAAGCCTCTAAGCGAAAATTTCACCCAAGTGTAAATTTTTTTTAAGTGTTGGTGAATATTTGTGTGAGTAACTATGAATGTGTGGTTCTATTCGTGTGCATATCAAATACACAATTGCCTCGATTTAGTAATACCACTACTATTTTTGTGAACAATTTTAGGCATAGCCTAATAGATGTTGCTGATCGACTGAGACTATTACCAACACATCTGAACGTTTTCATATGCCACACAACGATAAGACTTGCAAGGAAAATGTTATATTCACTTTTAGCATCAACTTCCCTTCAAAGAAAAAGCCGCCCTTCTCGTCGATTCTCATATGTAGTACCTAAGCTAAGCCTCTAAGCGAAAATTTCACCCAAGTGTAAATTTTTTTTAAGTGTTGGTGAATATTGGTGTGAGTAACTATGAATGTGTGGTTCTATGTGTGCTGCATATCAAATACACAATTGCCTTGATTTAGTAATAGCACTACTATTTTTGTGAACAATTTTAGGCATAGCCAACTCTCTTACTGATCGACTGAGACTATTATCAACACATCTGAACGTTTTCATGTGCCACACAACGCTAGGATTTGCAAGAAAAATGTTATCTTCACTTTTAGCATCAACTTCCCTTCAAAGAAAAAGCCGCCCTTCTAGTCGATTCTCATAAGTAGTACCTAAGCTAAGCCTCTAAGCGAAAATTTCACCCAAGTGTAAATTTTTTTTTAAGTGTTGGTGAATATTGGTGTGAGTAACTATGAATGTGTGGTTCTATTCGTGTGCATATCAAATACACAATTGCCTCGATTTAGTAATACCACTACTATTTTTGTGAACAATTTTAGGCATAGCCTAATAGATGTTGCTGATCGACTGAGACTATTACCAACACATCTGAACGTTTTCATATGCCACACAACGATAGGACTTGCAAGAAAAATGTTATCTTCACTTTTAGCATCAACTTCCCTTCAAAGAAAAAGCCGCCCTTCTCGAGGATTCTCATATGTAGCACCTAAGCTAAGCCTCTAAGTGAAAATTTCACCCAAGTGTAAATTTTTTTTTTAAGTGTTAGTGAATATTGGTGTGATGTTTATGTATAGTATACATCACTGTATGAATGTTTTGGTGTATGTGAGTACAGATGTACATATGTTAGTTCAGATGCAGATTAGTACGGATGGATGGCTGTGTTCCTAAAGGTAAGACTTAACTAAAGTAAATGCATACGAATTACACACTTGGATCTGTTAAGTTCCAGCGCTACTATTTTGTTGAACAGCGCTGTAAATTGTAAAATCTTATATATACAAAAGACTTATATGTGTACGAATGGATGCGTGGTTGTGTTCCTATAGGTAAAACTTAAGTACTAGCGCTACTATTTTGTTGAACAGCGCTGTAAATTGCGATTCTGATATGTACAAAAGTCTTATATGTGTACGATTTGTACTCTATGTAATTATTAATAATTGTCATAGTAATTTTATCAGATGAATATGTGTACATTATATTATTTTCTTTGACGAAGTTTCCCTATTATTAAGACACACAAAAGAAGTTTGTGTGGAAATGCATAAATAATCAAAAATAGGAGTTTGGAATTTGGTTGTTTTATCGGTCAAAGCTTAACCAACGTATAATAGTTGCTTTTGACTGTATATGTACCATGGTCTAACCTCGCCCCAGAGAGCAAGCATAACATTATACAGTTTTTCTTGTTTATTCTCATTCTTCTTTAAGATCTCTCCTTAAATCGTCGCTCTTAGTGATCCATAATGAAGAAGGAGAGACAGATCGAGAGAGAATGAGAGAGTTAAAAACTCTCCACTTGGTGTAGATACCGGTCTCCGTTAATTCATCTGGCATTCGTATAAGTTTTATGGTGAGCGGTTTTTCAGTTGTCTTCGGTTACTTAAACCGTATGGTTGTTCCAGGCATTTGGGGCTTTTAGTCTTTAATAGAATTTCGGTCAAAATTATTTAGCTTTTATTTTTCTTGTGAAAATGCCATCTGTTGCAACAACCGCAGTGCGGATTTTCATCGGAGGTTTTGCAATCTTATTGGCTGTTGGCTATAAGAACTATCGTGATTTGGGCGTGCCCGGCAAGCGGCCGGATTTGGATAACAATGAGTATTGGGGACCAAAGCTGAAGGAGCCGTATAAGGAGAATAAGGCTGTACAGCCTTTTGACATATCAGTTGCACCCGAGGTAGGTACCGAAGCTTTTAATTCTACCTGAACATGCGCTAACCCGTTTACCACCTTTTTCTTTTGTTCTTTGTTCTCTTAGATCATTGCCGATCTGAAGGCACAACTGGATCGGCCTTTAAAGCTGCAGGAACCTTTGGAGGGTATTGGATTCGAGTATGGTTTCAATGCCAAGGAGTTACAAAAGGTGGTGAAGTACTGGCGTGACAGTTATCTGCCCAAATGGAATGAACGCGAGCAGTTCCTATTGAAATTCAATCATTTCCAGACAGAGATTCAAGGGTAAGTCATCGGAGTCTTCTTCATGCGATATGCAAAAAAGAAACTCTTACGTATAAATGTCATAAAAATTATGCATTCCGTGACCTAAAACCTTTTAAATATATTCCTGTCCAATTTGGAATTGTTTTAGGTTAAAAATCCACTTCATACATGCAAAACCCAGCAAGACCGAAGGCAAAAAAGTTCTACCTCTGCTACTGATGCACGGCTGGCCCGGATCCGTACGTGAATTTTATGAATTAATTCCATTGTTGATTGACGGCAGTGATAAGAGCGATTATGTCTTTGAGGTTATAGCACCAAGTCTGCCCGGCTATGGCTGGTCTCAGGTAAGCTTCAGCAGGGAGTCTTGGATGTGCTGCAGCTTGAACAATGGTTTCGTCTATGTTTCATTTGCAGGGCGCTTCTAAGACAGGTCTCGGTGTTGCTCAGGTGTCGGTGATAATGCGCAATCTGATGCTGCGTTTGGGCCACAACAAGTTCCTCATCCAAGGCGGCGATTGGGGCAGCATAATTGGCAGCAATTTGGCCTCATTGTTTCCGGAAAATGTGCTGGGCTACCACTCCAATATGTGCGGCAACAGCAGCCCCTTGGGAAACCTTAGATTTTTGCTGTCCTCCTTCTTCCCCAGCTTCTACATTGACAGCAAGTACTCAGAGTTCTACACCGGCTTGGGCAGCCTTTTCTATACCATTATGGAGGAATTCGGCTATTCGCACATTCAGGCCACCAAGCCAGACACCATTGGCAGCGCTCTGGCACACAATCCAGTTGGCCTGGCAGCGTACATACTTGAGAAATTCTCGACGTGGACCAATCCAGCGTTCAAAACCTTGGAGGATGGTGGTCTGACCAAACGTTTCAGCTATGATCAGCTACTGGATAACATAATGGTTTACTACGTGACCAATTCGATAACCACCTCAGTACGCTTGTATGCCGAGTCCATGACAAGCACCCAGTTGTCCTTGGGCGTAGATAATGTGCCAATCAAAGCACCCGCCGCCTGTGCACACTTCATACATGAACTGATGCACACACCCGACTCGGTGCTGGCCAACAAGTTCCCAAACCTAATCCAAACCACACACTACACAGACGGTGGACATTTCCCAGCCTTCGAACTGCCACAGCAGCTCTATGATGACTTTCTGACCTATGTCAAGAAGGCATTCCCTTAAATGCAAGAAATATCGGGTTAACTTAAATATAATGTTGTACATAGGGAGGGGCTCTAAAAGGAATAAAGATATTATATACTTTTTTATAAAAAGAATAAATAATTGTGTATCGTTCAGCTGAAATCCGAAGAGCTACGAGTTTGACAAGTAAATATGGGTTTGAAACACACGCCGAGCAATGTACAGACATCGCATAGTAGAATAACAATCAGATTTCTATATAGTATACAAAGAATACCTATTCAATATTCAATGCTCAGACATAGGCCACATAGTACTTGAGGTTAGGCTTTAACGACTGTCGTGTGAACTACATTTGCTCTGCCCATTTAATGGAATTGCATAAACATCAAAGTGCACCGAAAATTTTAATTATTTGTTTTACAGAGTAGACAAGTATATATATGTATATATATAGCCAACTGAGCCGATGTGCGAGTGTTTTGCAAATTGCAAACACTCAACAAACTCGTCAATTACGCAACATGCAAAGCTCTGAGTTCTGAGAACTCTGAGAGCAGAAAGCTTTTAAGTCATCGTTAACAGCCAACGGCATAAGCGACTCGTGTACTGCCCCTGCAGCTTGTGGAGAGTTATAGCTGGAGTCGCTCGTTGACCGAACGGACGCCACTGACGCTGCCGTAGCGTAGTTAAACAAACACAAAGTGCTTATCATCGTGTGGAGAAGTTTGACGATCGGTTGACCAGCAACAACTACAACAGCAATCAGAAATCAGAGCTAAATGCGAAATAGATTAGATGGCGGGGTACTCAGTGTAATTGGAACCTTCGAAGCGTGGAGTTGTGCGAGCTGGCATTATGTCACCCATAACGCGTATCCTGGTGCTGTTGCTGGCCATTGGAAGCGGCATTTTTTATAACAAATTGAATCAGCTGTGGGGGGATCTGCCAGCGGTCACACTGAACGAGCAGCAGTGGTGGGGCGATGAAGCACAGCCCAAAGACTATGCCGCCTATCTGGCGAACAGCTCAGAGGTGATAGGCAATCGACTGTTGTACCCAGACTCGGTAGGTTGGAACATTTCCAAGTGTTATCAACTCAGACATGTTATTTTTACCTTATGACAGACCATTGAAGATCTGATCAAGCAACTGAATCGCACGCTAAGGCTGACGCCACCGCTGGAGGGCGTGGCGTTTGAGTATGGCTTTAACAGTGACTATCTGAAGGAACTGGTGGCCTATTGGCGCGATGATTACCTGCCGCGTTGGCGCGAACGTGAGGTCTTCCTTTGGCAATTTAATCACTTCACTACCGAAATACAGGGGTGAGTTCCGGCATGATAAGCGGCTATCGCCACGACGTGTCTACTGATAGTACGCTTTTAGTCTACGCATGCACTTTCTACACCTGATGGTCTACGATGAGAACAAGGTGGGTAAGCAGCATTATCCGGTGCTGTTGCTTCACGGCTGGCCGGGATCGGTGCGCGAGTTCTACGATATAATTCATATGCTACACCAAACCCATCTGGATGCCAATAACAAGTACATTTTCAATGTCATTGTGCCCAGTCTACCAGGTTATGGTTGGTCCCAGGTAAATACGTCTGCAGCTCATCAACACCCTTCACAGATTCTAATTTGATTTGAGTTTCAGGGTACTTCGCGTACGGGACTGGGTCCGGCTCAGATGGCAGTTATGCTACGTAATCTGATGGTGCGTCTGGGCTACGATAAGTTCTTTATTCAGGGTGGAGATTGGGGCTCCTTGCTGGGCTCACATATTGCCACGCTTTATCCGAATAATGTGCTGGGCTATCACTCAAACATGTGCAGCAATCTGAGCCCCAGATCGCAGATAAAGGGTTTGCTTGCCAGTGTCTGGCCTGGTCTATTTGTGCCTAGCGGCTTTGAGGATTTCTTCTTCCCTAAGTCGAGGGAGATGAGTTACTTGCTTGAGGAGACCGGCTACTTCCATCTCCAGGCTACTAAACCAGACACCATTGGAAATGCGTTAACCGATAATCCCGTTGGCCTGGCCGCCTACATACTTGAGAAGTTCTCCACCTGGACTAACGCCAGCTACAAGTCGTTACCCGATGGTGGCCTCAATAAACGCTATAAAATGGACGCACTGTTCGACAATGTGATGATCTACTATTTGACCAACTCGATTACCACATCGCAGCGCCTCTATGCCGAATTCAGCACCATGAAGCAGCAGGAGCTACAACTGGACCGCGTGCCCACCTACGTGCCGACGGGCTGTGCTCGGTTCAAAGGCGACATTATGCACTTCCTGGACCTGCAGCTAAAGGATAAATACAAGAATTTAATCCACAGCACCTACTACAAAAGGGGCGGCCACTTTGCAGCCCTTGAATTACCTCAAGTTCTCCACAAAGATTTCATAGAATTTGTGAAGAAAGTTGAGCGCAAGTTCAAAATTAAAACGTTGTAAGCTTGTGGCGAATAAATTTTAAATGTATTTTAATATCAAATTTAATCGAATATCGTATATCGATGGGTGTCATCAATAATTATATACACCGAGCGATTGTCATTTGATCCTGCCGTTGTGGGCAGAGTTGCCACCGCACCGAAGCTCAAGTGAAAGGGAAAGAAGATTAAACAGTAATATCTAAGCGAGCGACAGCCGCTAGAGAGTGTGGAAGAACAAAGGAGGAAATAATATAACTAAATTATTTAATTTTGTAGCTAGTTTAGATCAGTGAGCAGAGTAGGCATCAAATTTAGAAAGTGTCAGTAATCCCATTTGAAAAGAACACACATCAAAATAGTTTAAAGTACTCACATATATATATTTTTGTGAAGTTTTAGCTAAAACATAAATACTTAAATTCTTGAAAGCCATTAAACCGCAGCTGGAAAAGTGTTGAAACTTATTTATAGCTTTGAGGCCTTTTGCTTTTAGTTTGTTATAAAGGTGTCCAAATGAGTGACCTTAAGCCAACCGTGTCTCTAACTAGTGTCAATTCAGAAAACATGTCGCGCCACCAAATGCTCGAATGGGTGAACAATATGGTCAATGGAAACTATAAGAAAATCGAAGAGCTGTGCTCAGGTAAGCAACCCCCTTTATCTCAAGGTCAAAAGCTCGGATTGCCTAAATATCAAGTTTTGTATGCCAGGTGTGGCCTATTGTCAAATGATGGAAATGATCTATCCGAACTGTATCAATTTGAAGCGCGTCAAAATGTCCGCCAAGCTGGAGCATGAGTGCTTCCAGAATATGAAGTTGTTCCAAGGTGCCCTTGAACGCGTTAAGCTGGATAAAACGATTCCAGTGGACCGTTTAATTAAGGGTCGCTTCCAGGATAATTTTGAGTTCTTGCAATGGTTTAAGAAGTTCTTCGACTCACAGGCTCCAGGGCTTGAGAACATTAAATCAGCAGCCAATGCGATACAGCCAAAGCCCATCAAGCCGCGCTGTGTGATCAGAGATGAAACCAATGATTTCCTGGCAAAGAAACTGGAACTTGAACTCCAAATTGCAAGTGTCATGACTGTGCGCGACCGAGCCTATGAAAAGCTGCATAAAATCGAGACGATGTTAAATGATTTGATCAGTAAAAATGAGGATGTTGAATTCTGTAAGCGTCTTCTTGATGTGCTCTATAAGACCGATCAGAACGAGAACAGCGGCACTGGCAACGAGGATAGTATGGATAGCGCCATTGATGACATAAATGATGGAGTCTATTAAGGATAATAGTAAATGTTGTATTATTTGGAATAAATATAATTTATTGTACGCATAATTAATGGACCCTTTCGGATTCGAGTGTGAAATTTATTCTATCCTAATCATTGGGACTACTGTCTTCAGAGTTAGAGCTTGGATAATCTCCCACCAGACTGACGGGTTTACTAGCCTCAGCTTCAGTTGTTGCAGCTGGAGTTTCCTTTCGCCTAATGCCCAGATTTTGCGGCTGTGCGTTGAGCGCCTTTTGACGCTTGAGACCACCGAATGTAGTTGCTGTGGCGCTCGGAAGTGCGGGTTTCATAAGCAACTCAAGACGCTTCTCGGATTCGCGCTCTAAAGCAGATCTGGTTTGCAATTTCATTAACGCTGCCATTTCTCTGTCTTGCACAGTCTCTGGAAGCAACGCAATGTCCAAACTGCACTTGGCTAGCAGCCGCCGATCAATTTCCTGCTGGCCTTTGATCTCTTGCTTTTTCTTTCGAAATTGTGCACGTAGTCGGCAGTTGGCAACGTAATTGTCATCCCACACACTCTGATTACGTTCGACTAACTTCTGTAGAATTGGCTTTGCACCAGCGCCGACCTCTGCGTCTTTGGCTTGGTGCTCTAGCTTGTACATGGCATCATCGAAGAGACGCTTTTGCACCTCCTTAGTCTCAGGCACTACTTGCTCATTTTGCAGCGGATCCCAGCGGTTCTCCTGTCTTCGCGCGCCGGACAATATCACATAGTCCAGATTTCCAGGATCCGTTTGTATTTCGAAGTGGTTGTCACATAAATGGCATTTCATGCGAAATTTATATATGGGCGTCGTGTAGTACATGCCCACTTTTGTTTTCTCAGCATTGTAGCGCACGCCCATGCCAATGTGGTTCTTACAGCCTTCGCACCAAATGTTATAGGGCATCTCGAAGCGGATGATGATGATGCCCAGGTGAATCTTGCGAGCACGCTCTCGCAGCGCATGGGTGCCGCGAAATTTGTTAAGTCCGCCCTTCTTTGGATCATAGTCGGGCGGATAGTATTTGTTTTGTCCCTTGCGCTCACCCATTTTAACAACTTTACAAACTTTTAGGTAAGATTGTGCTTCACTTGTTTACTTTCTGGCAAAGCACAGTGGCGCCACCTATAGAGACCAGCTGATGTAAATCGATTACAGCTCTTCGATATAAAAAATATTATCTTTCTGTTACTTGTCTCTTAAGGCTCTGTTAACCGACTCTTAAGGCGGTCAAATTCCATAATTATTTGTTGTTTTTTATTCAAGGACTAATTATATCGCTATTTAAACAATTCTTTTCCTTTTGCATAACAAATAATTTGTTTATTTTTTTATTTACCAACAACCATTCTAACAGAAACAAAGCCCACTCTTATTAACAGCTCTGCAATATGTTAAGTTATTATATGCCAAAAGCATTGATAGATAGTTGGCAACACTTCTCTGTTGTTGACAAATTCGCGTGTTAGGCAGTTGTGTTAGAAGGTTTTTTAACCCTTTTTGCCACGTAAATTGAATTAGAATAGTTAAAAACGAACCAATTGTCATCGAATATGATTATCTACACAAACGAGGGCAACCCGCTCGGCTTACAGCTGCTGATGCTTGCGAAATTCGCTAAGCGAACGGTCCAACTGCAGATAGTTAACCTAAATGGTAAGGAAAAATACGATACGGGCCGGCAACGTGCATTGCTGAATGCTGGTTAACTGATGAAATTCAACTTCCTGTTGCAGATGCCAAGTACAAGGATTTTCTGGTATTGCCAACACTTGAACTGGACAACGGCTTGCGACTGTTTTCGGCTGCTGCCATAGCGAAATATTTGTTGGGCGACGAGGGACAGCAGAGAGATGAGGTAAGTTGTCCCCGCTCAAGGTTAAACCAATCAGCTCATTAACGCACTCTCGCACGCATACAGTGGCTGGAGTGGTCCACAACTCTGCTGGCGCCAGCACTGGCTCATTATATGGCTGTGGGTCATCGTGCCGATCCGAATGCTTTGCCTGTGCTGAACGGTTTAGTTAAAAAGCTAGACGATAACCTCAAGACTGCATCCTACTTGGCTGGCGATAAACTAACAGCAGCTGATATTGCAGTCTGGTCACTGCTAGCGCCAGATGGCACACTTAAGGGTGCACAGAACGTGGACAATTTGCGGTCCTGGTACGACAAGATAAAGGCACTGCCCGAGGTGCAGCAGGTGCTAGCCGAGCTACCTCTTAAAGACCTTACCTTTAATGCACTCCAGCAAGCGAATCGTTACGGCGGACTCCATCATATGCCATTGAAGCGTACCAGCGTGGCCGATGCTGGCTCCCTGCTGGCCGAAACTGCCTCCACTGTGGCAGATACCATTACGGTTGAAGAAATCAATGCAGCACGCACTGCTTTTACATACACCAAACCTCAGGAATCAGCCGAACCTCGCACAGTGCTGCCCAAGGCGGGTGAGCGCAATGTGCTTATTACCTCAGCTCTGCCGTATGTCAACAACGTACCACATCTTGGAAACATCATTGGATGTGTGCTCTCCGCTGATATTTTTGCTCGATACTCGCGCATCGCTGGCTACAACACACTCTACGTGTGTGGTACGGATGAGTATGGCACTGCCACAGAGAACAAGGCCCTGGCCGAGAAAATGACACCCCGTGAGATCTGCGACAAATACTTCGAGTTGCACAATTCCATTTACCGCTGGTTCGGAATTGGCTTCGATTACTTTGGACGCACTACCACCCAGGAGCAAACCGAGTAAGTTTTGTTTTTGATTACATGAAGAAAACTTGGTTTCATTTGTAATTTATTCTTCCAGCATTGTACAAGAGGCTTTTAA
This sequence comes from Hirtodrosophila trivittata, assembly GCA_035045065.1. Taxonomy (NCBI): domain Eukaryota; kingdom Metazoa; phylum Arthropoda; class Insecta; order Diptera; family Drosophilidae; genus Hirtodrosophila; species Hirtodrosophila trivittata. The sequence goes on along the minus strand of JAWNNK010001311.1, from coordinate 14,402,221 downwards.
GGATATCTACAATAATGGATATATAATCACCGAGAGCGTGGATCAGCTGCTCTGCCAAAAATGCGATCGGTTCCTGGCGGATCGGTGGGTATTATTTATTCTTATATCAATCTAAGAGATTAAATATATTTTCGTTCTTACAGATTTGTGGAAGGTACATGCCCGCATCCTGGTTGTGGCTATGAAGATGCACGTGGTGACCAGTGCGACAAGTGCGGCAAATTGGTCAATGCCACAGAATTGGTGCGACCACGTTGCAAGGTGTGCAACACTGCGCCTGTCATACGCTCCTCGGACCAACTGTTCGTGGACCTGCCCAAGGCAGAGCCGATACTTCGCGAGTGGGTGGACCGAGTTGAAAACGGCTGGACGCATAATGCACGCGTCATAACGCGCTCCTGGCTGCGCGAAGGTCTCAAGCCACGCTGCATTACGCGCGATCTCAAATGGGGCATACCCGTGCCGCACAAGGGCTTCGAGAAGAAGGTCTTCTATGTGTGGTTCGACGCGCCATTCGGTTATGTGTCCATTACAAAGCGATACACCAAGGAGTATCTGCAGTGGTGGCGTCCTGCCCAGGGTACCAATGTGGAGCTGTTCCAGTTTATGGCCAAGGACAATGTGCCCTTCCATGGAGTAGTATGGCCCAGCGTGCTGCTGGCCATTAACAAAGGCAACACGCTCGTCAGCAACATTATGGCCACTGAATACCTCAACTATGAGGATGGCAAATTTAGCAAGAGTCGCGGCATTGGCGTCTTTGGTAATGATGCACAGGAGACTGGCATACCCGCTGACGTTTGGCGTTTCTATCTGGCCTCGGCACGCCCAGAGGGCCAAGACTCCAGCTTCAGCTGGAACGATCTGGCCGCCCGCAACAACTCAGAGCTGCTCAATAACCTCGGCAACTTTGTCAATCGTGCGTTGGTCTTCTGTGAGAAGAACTTCAATAGCACTGTTCCAGAAATGGAGCTGATGCCAAGTGACCTTGTGCTGCTAGCGCTTATCAATCGCGAACTACGTGGTTACATCAATTCCCTGGAGAAGGCTAAGCTGCGTGATGGCATACGCCATCTGCTGGCCATTTCCCGTCATGGCAATGGATACATGCAAACCCAACAGCCTTGGGTGCTGCTGAAGGGCACCGATAACGAAAAATCCCGCGCCGCCACCATTATTGCTTTGTGCACTAACATCGCCTGCCTGCTGGCAAACCTCCTCTTCCCCTACATGCCTACCACGGCGCGCACTCTGTTCAGTCAGCTGAATACCAAGCAAACTCCACTCAATCCAGAGTAAGTAGCTCCTCTAAGATATTGTCATTGGGTTGTATTACTAATAGCCAATTTTTACAGGAAACCAGTCGCCACAATGTTGCTGCCAGCTGGACACAAGATCGGTAAGCCGTCACCGCTCTTCGCCAAACTGGAGCAGGCCTTCATCGATGAACTCAAGGGCAAATATGGTGGTGTCCAGGATGGCGCAGCGGCTGTGCAGCAGACGAATGTGGCAGAACTAGAAGCTGCAGTGCAAGCTCAGGCTGACAAAGTGCGACAGCTGAAGTCGAGCACAAAGGACAAGACTGTGTGGCAGCCGGAAGTTACCAAATTGCTTGATCTTAAGAAACAACTGGAAGCAGCTCAAAAGGCCGCCGCGGCTGCACCGGCTGCAAAGAATGGTTCTCAGTCAGTGCAGGATCTGGAGAAGGCTGTGCAGGCACAGGGCGAAAAGGTGCGACAGCTGAAGTCCAGCACAAAGGACAAGGCTGTGTGGCAGCCGGAGGTCAACAAACTGCTTGACCTTAAGAAACAACTGGAAGCAGCTCAAAAAGCGGCTCCAACTGCACCAGCAGCAGCAGCAGCAGCACCAGCCGCACAGAATGGCTCACTAACAGTCCAGGATCTGGAGAAGGCTGTGCAGGCACAGGGCGAAAAAGTGCGACAGCTGAAGGCAAGCACGAAAGACAAAGCCGTATGGCAGCCGGAAGTCAACAAGCTGCTTGATCTGAAGAAACAACTGGAAGCAGCTCAAAAAGCGGCTCCAACTGCACCTGCAGCAGCAGGAGCAGCTCCAGCAGGCGCAGCAGCTGAAGGCCAAGTGAAAGCATTGGAAGACAAAATCGCAAGGCAGGGCGAGAAGGTGCGTATTCTAAAAGGCACCTCAGATGCTACCGTTTGGAAACCCGAAGTTGATATTCTCTTGAATCTGAAGAAGGAGCTGGCAGCTCTCACTGGTGCACCACCACCATCTGCTGCCCAGGGAAAGAACAAAAAGAAGAAGTAAAGCTCAGAACATACAACTAAAACATTAAAAGGTTGCTTCATGTGAACATTTCTATTCATTTTGTTTAAGTTCTTTCACATTATTTTCGTTAATTTTGCATTTATCAATTTTTCTATTTATTGAAATTACAAGTATTGATTGTCCAGAATTATCTTAGTAATTTATTGAGTTTGTGAATGAAATAAATATATATATTATTGACTTTGATATTATTCAATATAAATATTAAATGGAAAACTTATTTTTAAAATGTAAAAAAAAATTAGCATTTTGGGTGAAAAAAATGGCTAAAAATAGCAACATTGCAACAAAAAATAGCGATATATTTTTAAGTGCAAAAAATTCAAAATATAAAAATTCGAGATAATAATGTATCTAGAGTATCAGTTAAAGCAGTTAAAATTTAGTTTCGTTTATTATTTAGAATTACCTCAAAAATATAGTGGTTCTCTTTTGCGAGCGCCTACTGTTTTGTTTTTATCGAACATGTACATACAATAGATTGTACTCTGCACATATCGATACACAATAGAATATCATAAGTGTCATCCCACTGTAATGCAAGTTAGATATCGATATATCGATTGCCGTTAAGACGTATTAACAAATACCAAAAATACCAAAGACCCAACAAGAAGTAGCAGTCTAGAAATTGTATTGTTGTAACAAAGTTTTTTTTTTCCAACAAATACATATGTAAATTTGCAATGTAATTCAATTATTGTGATAGTTAAACATGTGCAATTATCGATGGCGACACAAAATGTCGTAAAAGTCAAAATTCAACGTAACACAAAATAATAAACAAAAGGCCCTTTCCGTTGATTGTGTGTGCGTGTGCCTGCAAAAATTCGTCATCAGCTGGTCTCGAGTCTCGACTCGCAAGTCTCGAGTCTTTCGAGTGGTCGTCGTCGTCGTTGTCACAGTAATTGCATTCGCAGTTAATTGTGTGACGTGCGCGAGAGGAGAGCGTACAATAAAAAACACTGCTGCCCACTAAGGGTTAACAAGGTGAAATGTAAAATATATTTGTGAATTAAAAAAAAAAAAAATCTCAAAGAAATAATGGAAAAAAAAAGATTCAACTTTGTGTAGAAATTGATGCCACATCTATGAACAAAGACCAGACATGTATACAAATATATACACACAGGCAAACATACGTACACACACACTTACGCAGATAACTTCTTTGCTATGGTGATTCTAACAACTTAGTCCAGCTGCAGCTGACGCGTGTGCGCTGGATGCCACACTCGTTAAATATGTTTGAATAGCAGTTAGAGCAATAAACAATAACAGTTACCTTAGATCTCAAGGACACGGCGGCGGCAGCAACAAGTGTTTGTTAATTGCTATTGATTTTCTCGAACTCATTTTTTCCCCCTTTCTATTGTTAAAGCAAACGACTTAGTCACAATTGTCGCTATGGAGTCTGCGGACACAGTCATGGAGGAGCAGAAGCTCATGGCCGAAGCGAAGTACCGCCAATACATGACCAACATTGACAAAGCGCTGCGCAATTTCGAATACTCCAGCGAGTGGGCGGATCTAATATCTGCTCTGGGTAAACTAAGCAAGGTATGTTCATACGTTTACGCTCATACCTTATCCTAGATTGCGATAGGCATGATACAGCACTAGTTTCGTTCTGCTGGAGCCTGGATTTGGACACGCTTGATAACAAATACTCACAGCACTGACTCACTCCCCTTGCTCGCATGGTCATTATTTGCTTTTCTGATGGAAACCTTATCAACAGTATACCAATCCCCGATTTTATGGGACTTTTTCGCTTTTAAACTCGATTACGTGTCACTCTGTAGAGTAACAGTTAAATTTTAAATGCTAGTTTCAAATTCATTTGAAATGCCTTTCTTCCCCCACAAACTCAACTTATACGGAGAATTTGCATTAAGAACTCCAAAGGGACCCATAAATATTTTAACAAGTTGAAAACCGCTCGAGGTTAAATCGTGAATAATTTAATCATGTGCTGGTTTCATACCCTATCCACAACTCTTTTATTGGATTAACCAGAAGTTTGTGTTTTATTTTTAGACGTTTCGGTTTACTAATTAATCATGAATATAGTTAAAGTCGTTTTAAAGACTATATTTATCAGTTTAATTATATATATTTAATACCCTCTGATAAGGTATTTCATGTTCGGCCATGCCGAAGCTCGTTTTAAGGCGTATTTATATTGTAATTAAAAATTGTTTCTTATTTTGCGATAGGCAATATCAAGTAATACGCAGTACCAAGTCATACCGAGGCGCTTGAAGATTGCCAAGCGTCTGGCCCAGTGTATGCATCCTGCCCTGCCCTCGGGTGTACACTTGAAGGCGCTTGAGACGTATTCAGTGATATTCAGCAAGACGGGACCCGAGCGTCTGGCCACAGAGTTTATTTATGGGTAAGTTCAAATCTTGGATACCATATGGATCGTCTTGAAAGCTAATTGAGTTTATCTTTACTTCACCCGTAGCGCTGGACTATTTCCACTGCTTGGGTATGCGGCTATGAATGTGCGTCCTGCGCTCTTGACCATCTACGAGACGTACTTTGTGCCGCTGGGTGAGAAGCTGCGACCAGCGCTAAGTGGTTTCCTCAGTGGTGTGCTGCCCGGGTACGACTGTGGACTGGATCATTTTGAGCGAATCAGTGCGCTGCTGAAGAATGTTTGTCTGGCGGTTAATCCCATGCACTTTTATACGGTGCTTTGGGAATCGGTGGCTAATAATGCGGCCATACGTCTGCCAGCGATTACCTTTCTGCTGGAGCACTTCAACAAGCGCCTGGACATGGAGAAACAGATTTATATAATGGGTCACAATCGAGAGATCATGATGTCGGCGCTGTGCGCCTGCCTCAACGATTCCCTTATACTGGTGCAGCGTAATACGCTGGAGTTCCTGCTGCTTGGTTTTCCCATGCACACAAAGCTGCTGGATGAGGAACAACTGGTGCTACTGGTTACAAATGGATTGAATACGATACTGCGACGTGATATGTCGCTCAATAGGCGCCTCTTCTCCTGGCTGCTGGCCAGCGAGGTGACCAAGAATTCGCCTACCTACGACACACTATCACTTGACTCGGCGCCCATCGATGGGCAGATTGAGGAGCCGTACTTTGTGACCCATTCCAGGCATATACTCATACGTGCTCTGGTCTGCACGCTGCGTCTTAGCCTGGAGTGTCAACCCATGGATCTAAAACCGTATAGAATTATGCTATCGCTTTTAGACAAGGCGGAGATCGGTAGCGCCGTGCTGGATTTTGTGCTGCATGACATAATACGCGCCATGTACATATCCAGCAGCAATGCGGACGCGCTCAAATCGGCCAATTTACTATTTGCCACCTTTGATCCGGCCTACATCTGGAGCTATATGACCAACATGTTTGAGCGCGCCTGCCAGCAGGCGCCAACCTCCGCCCAGTTCAATAGCGATGGCAAATTTGCCAGCATCATTGGCTCCGGTGATCCATGTGTGCTTGAAATTTGCGTCCTCACCGAATTCCTTTTAGAGACCATCTCACTCGAAATGTATACGGAAACGACACGTGTCTACTTGCCCAAAGTATTCCTAGCAATTACCCAACTACTCTCACTGCACATGGATCGCTTGAGCAGCGATGAGATCACCGCCGCCCTGAAGCTATGCATGAAAATTGTTTCGCGTGTGCAGCCAATGATTACGTAAGTTTAACCTATACCCAGTCGATATTGATATTGATTTTCAATCATATTCTTTCTATTCTCACTGCAGAAGTCCAATTAAACTAAACAAGCTAATTGAGCAGAGCGGTTCCGGCTCAGATGAGAAGACTGGCGGTGCGACTGGCGGCACCAGCAGCAACAGCAACAAAACGTTGGAGTCTGTTACCCAATCAAATGCGCTGGAGAAGAGCAAATCGGATTCCCGACTGAACAAGTTTGGCGACCATTCGCTGCATGGCACGGAGCCCAACGATGAGGAGCTTATACGACGCTCCGCATCCAATCAAAGCGTGGCGCGGCACAGTCCTCAAAAGAAGGCCAAATCCTTTTCGCGACTTTCCGAACTGGACAAAGATGTAAGTTGAGATGCCTGAGATAATGAAATATACCTAAAACCCTTTTACTTTTCCTTCTGTCAGATAAGCGCCTCGGATACAGGGCAGCAATCCTCATCGGATCTGGACACGCCGCGCAGCATTAAGAAACTGAAAGCCAAGGCCAAGGTGCCCTTTATACGCGGCAGCCCGAAGAAAACGAGACCCAAGGATATTGTACTTACCCCGAACGTTGCTGCTCTTGGCCTGATGCATGATGATGTTGGCGAGGAACCGCCCAAGAGCGCACCACACGAGCATTGCCCAGAATTTCAGCTGGATGACGAGCAGTCCAAGGCAACGCAGCAGCGCGGCTATTCCATACTGGAGAAATGTATACGCCAATATGAGATCTTCTTTGAGGTGTATCTGGCGCGGCAGCTGCTGCAAACCGAAGCTGCCAGAAGCTCTGTGGATCTAAGCAACAGCAGCAACAAGTGCGGAGTGAAAGTGCAGCTGCAGCGCAGCACTAGCCACAGCTCCAATCACAGCTCCAGTATGTTTATGGCGGAGCAAGTGCTGAAGCAGCAGTGCCCTGCACGTGAGTCTCAAATCGAACGATTGTTTGGCCTCTTGAATATGGATATTGTGCCGCGATCCAAGCAGCTGCAGCGACTGCTTAATCTCTCGCTGCCTTTGGTCAATGTCAGTGAGATCAGCAGCGCTAGCGATGCCACCGATGAGCCCCAACAAAAGCTACTTATCGATGGCCAAACCCAGCGCTGCGTCCAGCAACTGGCCGATCTTCAACTGAGCTCAGGGCTGCGCACAGCCATCAAATTGGCCTCCACGCTGCTAGTCGAAATGTCAACGTTTCCCAACTGCAATAAGCACATTGTGCTGGACAATAGTGGTAACCTATGCCCACCTATTCCATGTCAATCTCTTACTAATCCATCGCTCTTACAGAACCGGAATTACCCAACTGGTTGAAGGTGCTCTGTTTGGTTGCCTGCTTTGCCCAGAGCGACAAGGAGATGCAGGTGGCCGCCATTACAACGCTCTTTGATCTAATCAGGTAAGCATACACAGCACACCAGTTCGAGCATTGCCAGCTAATCTTTTTGTTTCCTCTTTGACAGCTTGTTGCGCTCACAGATCGAGCACACCACCAGTCCGGGTGTCACATTTGTGGTGATGCTGCCACTGCTGAAATTCGGACACGTTAACTACTTGGAGCAGCGCACGCGCGTCTTTCAACTGGTCAGCTCCATACTGTGGGACTATCTGGGCACACCGGGCATCGATCCATCGCAGACAGCAGCGTTGCTGCATCAGTTGCACAGCTGCCTGGAGAGTGGACTCGTCGAGACTGTCATTGGCAATCGCATGCATGCCCAGCATTTGCAGCAGTCACAGGCTCAGCCAGGACTCGGTGTTGGCAGCGCCCTGCGTAACTTTCAGCTGGAGCGCATTACGGACGCACAGCTCCTGTGCCCAACATCTTGCACGGAACGTCTGCGCGAGAGTCAGGCACGCAGCTACAAGAAGTTCGAGCTGCTCTGGCATTTGGGCAGGGAGAAGCAGATGTCGCGTGGTTTCGAGAAGACGCTACTCAAAGTATTGGATACCCTAGCGCTACCCCATTACATGTCCGAGCGGACATTCGTGACCAATTGGCTACAGGCTTCGCTGCTGCGCGGCGACTTGGCCCGCCTGACCAAGCCTTTGTACAAGATTCTACTCTCGCCCTGCTCCAAGCGAGTGGGCATTGTGCATATGCAGCAGCTTTATCGTGAGGTGGCCGATGCGGAGCAGGCAGCTGGCGATGAGGATCAATTGGCGCCAACGTTTGAGCGCGATGTCTATGCGATTAGCTCAGAGCAGGGCAACGTCAAGTATCATCACATGGAAGCGGCCAGCAGCAGTGGCAGCATTGGCAATGGCAAGAAGAAGAGTCCCATTAGGCATCTGCCCAAGAAGATCTTTGGAGTCACTCTCAGCGGCGGCAAGACAAATAAAACATCAAATTTTGTGAGCGACAAGACGCCTCTGGCTAGTGAGGCGCTGCAGGATATGAATACAATTGGTTTGATTATCAATCCTTTAGAGAATGCGCATGATTTCGATGATGAAACGGATCTGGAGGAGCCGCGCATTGAACTGGTGCACAGCAGTGCCGGAAAAGATGCACCGCAAACGCCGCTGGAGCAAAAATTGGCCAGCGCCATGGACGAAAGTGAGCCAGCGCAGGCTCAGATAACCGTTGAGCAGGAACCATCACTACAATACGACCAGGACATCACAGACAACTCGGATAGCAGCGACTTTGAGTCGGACTCAGAACTGCGCGAGACAAGCATTGAAAAGGAGGACAGCCTCACCATCAGCTCCAGTGTAGGCGGCGGTGGCGCTTGCGACGATGTTAAACGCTTTGTGGGTGACTGCGAACGGGTCACCGAAGCGCTCACCCAGCACGAGCGGATCAAGAGTCGCAAAACGTATCGTCTTACCCGAGAGAAGACGCCCGGTGACTCCAGTCTTAATGAGCCCGAGGAGCAGGCGCCAGACAATGAGCACGCTCAGCCCGCCGATGAGTACTTCAATGATCCGACGGCGATGCGGTCACATGAGAAAAAGGGCACCAAGGACCTGCGCAAACGCAAGAAGATACTTACCAGCAGTGAAAAGAAGCGTCTCAGCTGCATATCCAAGACCTCCACGGACAGCAATCACAGCAATCTGGCCGAGCAGCTGGAAACGGAGGCAGCTGCTAATGCAGGCAGCGAGGAGGAGGCTGAAACAAACACCGAATCCAACACTAATAGCACCATCAATGTGGAGGACAAGCGGCGCAACCTTTGCCTGGAAACCAGCAAACTGCAGCCGCAGGATTGGCAGAAGACGCTCGAGAAGGGCAAACAAAATGTGGAAATATTGCGCCAGAATGCGGCAGCTGCAGCTGCGGCCGCTGCTGCCGAGGAGCAGCTCAGCATACGCTCGTCCACCAAGAGCACCAGCTCCCTGGGCATTGGAACCTCACGCCAGTTGGACGCAGCGCATCTCTATCACAATCATTTGCTACTCTATCTGGCCATCTATGATACCAGACAGACGCTCTATGCGCTCCAAACGCTGCGTAACATCATCTGCTGCGATAAGCGGACGTTCCTCTGCCTTTCGATAACCACATCCTTTACGAGCGGCACCCTGAAGCAGCTGCTCATACGACATCGCAAGAGCATCTCCGGCAAGGGATTTGGCGGCAGCGTTAGCAACTCGGAGTACGCCCAGGGCTATCGAGGTTGCATGCACCTGGAGCTGCTGGTCACATTGTTGCTCTTCTATGCACGTGGCTACTTTCAGCGGGAGTCACTGGATGCACAACGTCAGCCGCCCACACTCCAGGATGTGGTGAACAATCGACGCATTCAACTGGAGAGCATTGAGCTGCTGGCGCTCATCTGCACGGAGCTCATTGAGATTGTCAAGGGCATGGGCCGTGGCCTGGCCAACTACATAGCTGATCTCTTGGCACGCGCCAAGCTGCAGAAGGTCATGCTGCACTGCCTCAACAGCTCTGTATGCAGCTACGCACGCAGACAGACAGGCAGCAGTAGCTATGCGGAGCAGGTGCTCAGGTTCAATGATCCGCAGGATGATCAACTGCATGCGGACTGCTTTCAGCTGCAGCTGCTGCGGCTGCTGCTATCCGTGATACGGCTGGAGCACGAGGTGCATCAACTGCGTCAGGATACGCCCAGCAATGGCTTTGGCGAGGACAGCAACGCCTCGGGCAATGCCTCGCCCACACGTCTGGCAGAGGGCGCCGCTGCCAATGTCAAGTACTTGCCCAACTGCCTCATCAGTCAGCAGCCCATGTTCCTGGCCGCCGTGCTGGGTGCACTGCAGCAGGAGCGACTGCGTCATCTGCATCGCAACTGGACGGATCTGGTGACCAGTTCGCTGAACTGCTTCAGCTTCGGTTCGCTAACCAACATCGTCATCAGCGTGGTCCATCAGCTGTGCAGCAATCTGGATCGTTTGGCTCGTCTAACGCTGCCCCAGCAGCGCAACTTTCCACCCGACTATGTGCTCTCCCAGCTGGAGGCACTGACCATCCTCTGTCACTATTGCCTGCTGGACAACACGCAGCAGACAGCCCTCTCGCATCTGTTCAACCAGGCCTATCCGCAGACCAGCGTCGCCTCACAAAGCTCCAGCACTGGCCAACTGCTCAATAGCATTGTGCATTCGTTCCTTTCGGCCAGTGAGGCGTCGTCGACGGCTGCAGCTCCACGCAATCCGCAGCTGCAGGCGGCACGCAATGCGGTGCTATCGCATCTGCCGCGCATCATGACCAGCGTGGCGGCCATCTGGGACAGTGAACTGGGTCAGCTGCGTCCAGTGCGTCAGCAGTTGCTGGAGTTCCTGTCTCCCGTTTCACTGCATCACGGCTGCAATTTCCTAGCCGCCATTGCCGTCACCTGGCAGCAACGGAGCTGCAATAGTTCCAGCGTTGCTAGCATTGCGGAGCAGTTTCAGCGCAACTCCATGCTGCAAGCTTGTCCAGCACAGCTCAGTCTCGTCTCGCTGGTGTCCAGCATACGTGTAATGCCGATGGATTCGTTTGTGCAGACGCTGCACCAGGTGGTCAAATCCCCACCGCCCATTCATCGACCACCCGCACAGCTGAGCATTGAGGTCAGTGCCCTGGAGCTCTTTTACTTCTATATGAGATCAGCGCCGGCGCCACAGCTGGCGGATGCATGGGCCTCGCTCCTGGTGCTCATCCGGGATGGCCTCAACCTGACGCCGCCAGCCCAATTCGCGCTGCTGATGCTGCTCAACGAGTTCGTGCAGCGTTGTCCCCAAATGCCGTTCCCGGACAAGAAGGAGGTGCGCGAGCTGCATGATGTAACAGCTCGTCTGGTGGAGTCGCTGTCGAGCGTGGCTGGTGCCTGTCTGGAGCAGACCACCTGGTTGCGTCGCAATCTGGCCGTCAAGGAGGACACCGATGGCAATGCCAAGGACAGCAGCTTCGGTGGCGGCATTCAGCAGTATTCGCTGCAGGCACAAAGCGTCCTCGCTGGAATACTCTCCAATCTGCTGGATGTGGCCTATGGGTCGCAGGAGAAGGACAAAGTGGTGACCATTGTCACAACACTGCTCTACAATATAACCCCGTATCTGAAGAATCATACGACACGCAATGTGCCCTTCTTCTATGCCTGCTCCGCCCTGCTGGCCAGCCTCAGTGGCTATCAGTATACGCGGAAGGCATGGAGGAAAGACATGCTGGACCTGCTGCTGGACAGCACCTTCTTTCAAATGCACATCTCGTGCCTGCCCTTCTGGCGCCAGATCATGGATAGCCTTATGACCTATGACAATACCACATTCCGGGAGCTCATGACCCGCGTTTCCCTGTCCCAAGCAGGCAGTCTCAATATCTTTGCCTCCCGCGACCAGGAATATGAGCTGCGTGCTATGCTCCTCAAGCGTCTGGCCTTTGTCATCTACTGCAGCGAGTTCGATCAGCATAACAAGTACATGCCGGATATCCAAGGTAAGTCTTCTTTCTCAAGATATCAATCCCGATTGTTTCTAATCTCTTTCCTCTTTTTGCAGAGCAATTGGCCAATAGCTTGCGACTGGTGCCACTGGGTCCCTCGGTGCAGGCTGCCGTCTTTCTGTGCTTCCGTGTCCTGCTGCTGCGCATGTCACCCGACCATGTGACCTCACTATGGCCCATCATCATAGCCGAAATGGTGCAGGTGTTTTTGCAGATGGAGCAGGAACTGAAATCGGAAAGCGATGATCGAAGGTAAGACCCCAGACAAAGCTGTCAAAGCGTTCCACTCATCCAGAAACTCTTCCTTACAGCCAACCAGCGCGCCTGTTGTCGGGCATCGATGTCTCCTGGTCGTCGTCCAACTCCAATGCCAGCAACGGTATAAACGCCCAGACGCCTATGCAGCATTGGCGCTCGGTGCAATTGGAGGCATGTAAGCTGCTGGAACTGGGCTGTGTGCTGCCTGCCACAAAGCTGCCACATTTTCAAATGTACCGCTGGGCGTTTGTGGGCACAGAGTTCGATGTGCACGAGGAGGTGGTACCGTTGCCCAATGGAAGTGTTGAGAACTTGGCCGCATTGCCAAATGCGCTCTATGTGCCGCATGTGAGGAAGGTGTCACGTCTGATGGACATGAAGTACTTCAGTCACTCGCCGGTAGGTGACAACTTAATCTTCCACTTGATGAAGCCAACTAATCGAGTCCTTCTATGCGTTTAGGTGATGCAGCGTCCTCGCAATCGCCACCTGTTGCTGAACTTCCAGCAACTGCAGTCACTGCAGGATCTGTATCCATTCTTCTCGACGCTTGGCTTTAGCTGCCAGAATCCGAACAACTATGCGGACATAGAGCACGATGTGGCCAATTGCCTGCAGGAGATTGAAGATGTGCTGGCTCAAGATTTTCTAGAGAAACTGCCCAACATCACAACGCCAAGATGAAAACTGGTTGTGGCCAATAGGCAGACGCAAATGCAAATCCAGACGACAAACTTGACGAAAAAATTCGAACTGGAGTTGAATCTGGGCGGCGTTACTGGCACCTCGCCCGCCCCTGGTCAGACGGTGCGCATCTTTGCGGCTGTCCAAGCGACACTAAGCACCACCCAAAACGCCGAGACAAGCTTCACCCAGCCAAGCAAGAAGGCAAACTTTCCGTTTTATGTTTAGTGAGCCAAGCGATACGATACGATACAATATTATAGCAAGAGTAGTTTAGTTATAAACGAGTAGAGAGATGAATAGGTGGATAGTTAGATATATAGATAGAGAACAGTATATATATATATATTGCCGACAAGTATATGTATTAATGGATATCGTTTTAACTGTTGAGTGTGTGTGTAAGTCCTAAGAGAGTAAAGAAGTAGAGAAGTGAAGCGAAGGAGGAGAAGTGTAGAGAATTGTAGAGAACTTTAGCCTAAACCTAGAGCACCCTGTATGTATGTATATGTATATTTCAACTGTTGATAGCTGCGCGAATAAGTAAATAATATGTTCATCGACTAATTGCAATCCAATACAAAAAACGTATGTGTATTTTATTACAATCGATTTCTTTTAGATTCAATTAAATATCCATGTATAAGTATATATATATTTATATATATATATTTAAAAAATTCTTAACTTCTAGGTAAATTGCCTGCAAAATGCACAATGTACTCGAGGATTAATCCAAAATGCATTTATTTGGTGGAGATTTAAACAACAGCTGAACTCTGCGGACTAGTCTGACGGTTCTTCAGCTGCATATAATATGAGTAGACGAGACGTGCACAAAATGCGACAATAACTGAAAAGGAAATCAAGAAAATTATAATATTAATTGATATATAGTTGATTTAGCAGCTGGATCAACTTACCTGTGTACACAGTGTAGAATATTATCGCCACGAAGAGATTGTTGGTGCCAGCGGATTGGCGGTAGCCTCCAAAATTGAAGATGCTACCAAATATGGCAAATGGATAGTTGATGGCCCATAGCAGAGGATATATCATCCACACAAGAACCAGTTTATCATTAAACTATAAAGGATACAAAAGAACAAGCAAAACATATTTGATTATAGTCAAGGCTATTGCTCTTAGAATTCTACTTATGTACCATATGGTAAAGATATGGCTTATCTATAAAAGATATGTCCATGTGGAAGGAAAATTAAACCCTTTGCATTTATCGCTTAAGTTCTGGACTTGAAAGTTAAATATTTACACTCTTCTTGTTTGACTATGAAATACCCTGCATTGTGTATTTATCATAATCATAAAAACATTCTATAGGTGAATCATCTTCCTGGAGTTGTCCTATTTGTTATATGACTGATTGGTGCTGACTCAGAAAGCTAAGCACTTCGAGCAAAGAACCGTTGATTGTAGAAATGGAGGTCAGTTAGATTTTGTCTTCTGACCCATCTTATCAGCATCTTTCTAGTTATAGATACATGCGTCATCTTGCTTGTCTCACAAGTGCATTCAATGGAACATATGTCCTAGCCTTAACCTAGATACCAACATTTGTCACGAGATCTAAGACAAATACTCGAAACAATTGTTGAGTGAGATCAGTTTCTGCCATATCCAATATAAGTTAACTTACCCTTAAGCAGCCAAGGAGTAAACAAATATTTGTAACCAGTCCAATGACGAGTCCAATGAATGAATACGCTGAAAAAGACGAATAACTCTATAAGTGATCATCGCTTTATTTTGCTATGGCGTCATAGTTTCTGAAATGCGGAGGTTTGTGTGTGTATAAAAAGAATGAAAAAAACAAAAGAAAAACAGAAAAACAAAATGTAAAATATACAATCATCCGCTGCTCTCCATGAGTAGAACACGTTTTAAGTCTCCCCGCCTTGTATAGAAAATGTATTAGCTCATACTTTATATATACGCGCCAATGCAGTCACATAATTATATGTAAAACGTATACATACATACAAATCTACATCCGAAGAGTCATAAAAAACACACAAAGAACCGCAAACATTTAAAAAAAACTAATTAAAATTAACTTACCCGATGGCGAGAATACGACTCCTAACGCAATTGAGATTAGCGTATAGACGGCTATGCCTAGACACCAGCTACGTAGGTCTGTGTTGCACGGGCCTTGATCGACAGTCAGATCAATTTTCATTTTTAGGCCTGGTTTGGTTCTTTTTATCGACGTTGACAAAGTTTACAGTTTTTACCGAACGAACGGAATGTTTGAAGCTCCAGAGCAATCAAAAAATGCTACCAGCGCGCGCAACAAGCGAATAACAACTGAATCGTCTCCACACGCCCCATTCATCTCCATCTCTTGACGTTAGCGATGTTTACCCAACTTGTTTTATGTGTGTGTATGTGTGTGTGCGTGCTATTGGGTGTGTGCAGGTATCGTGCAAAGCGTATAAAGAATACTGTGTAATCAGAGTCTTGGGAATAACAATAAAAACACTAACTGTTTCTCCTAGGAGTAATTATATATGCTATTTGGTATAAGATAAAAATGGTTGGGATATCAAATATATAAAAGTCTATAAATATATATATATAACAGATATTTAATTTGAATTTTAACAAACATTTTAATTCGCAACTGTCTGGTAATATTAAGATTCTGAGTTAGGTACGGTAACACTTTAATATGGTGGAATGACAACTTATTTTTTAAAATTTATTTGTCGTCACATACTAAAATCTTTATTCAAGTTAAATTCATAAATCAACTATATAGTGCAATATTTAAAATTATGTTCTAAATTTAACACAAAATGTAATTTAAGCAACAATTTCATTAAAAATAGAAAGTGTCACTCTAGTATAAATTTCGCACAGTTGATGAAAACCGATGCGCAATTTTCTTTTGGCTTCATTCAATATTGCAACGTGTAAGAGCCAAGTGCAGTGCTAACGATAGAGGTTGGTGTGTGTGTGTGTGTGTGTGTTTACTTATTTGTTTCTTTGTGTTGACTTTGGAACTTGATTTCATTATACAAACAAACTAATTTGTGGTTGATTTTTTCATAGGTCTTCTTGCTGTAAATATTATATTTCGAACAACGCAAAACCAGTGAAAATGTTGCAGAAATTTTGCTGTATGCAACTAAGCACCGCCGGAGTTGTCATCGGCTGGCTTGGAGTAGTTGGCTCATTTGCATTAACCATTGCGCTTGGCGTTATTTTGGCACATGCAGATTGGCTGGCTCAAAATATTGTTGACGAAATGGGTCATTCCGCTGAGGCCTACGAAAATGTTCATATGGGTAAGCCGTGAAGGCACAACGGAAGCAATAGATTAAACTAGATTACCATAATTATACGATTATACATTTTCAGCCCTAATCATATTCGTCAGCATCTACTTGGCCGTGACCGTACTAAATCTAATGGCATCGAGCATGCTCGTTTTGGGTACAATGAAGGTGCGATTGTTGCGAACGCCATTCTTTCTTTTTTCTCTTTCTTCTTTCTACTTTCTTTTGTCTCGAAATACTTTATGCTTATCTCTCTTTCTCCTATTCAGGAACGGCATCTGATGCTGCTGCCCTGGTTGATCAACTCTGGCATCGGCCTGGCTGTCACAATTGTATATGATTTAGTGGGACTTGTTACAGCCCTGGGTTCTTCTGACGGCAGTCAGGTTGTTCTTTTCCTGCTCATCGCTCCTCTTGCTCTCGGTAAGTAACTGCACTGCATGCGGAGCTTTGTTGTGAAATCAATTCTGACTAATTCAATGCACATGTGTTGGTTCACACCAACAACTGTGTATCTATGCATGTATGAGTGTGCATGTAATATGAATTGCGAACGTGCCTGCTGTCATATGGCGGCTTATCACAGAGCGAGAGTATGGAGAAATAACGGAGAATTGCATTTGTGTTTATTTCTTTTAGCTTTCCAAATATACATCTACTGTGCGATCTACTCGCTGTACAAGGGAATACAGCTGACACGTGAGCAACAGCGTCCATTGATGAACCAATCAGTGGGCGGAGTCGTTCCCCATCAAGGCGATGCCTATCCCAATTACACTAAGATGTAAATCTGGGATAAGATCCAACCAATGCAACGAACAAGGATAAACACACAACTCGAACTAATTGCTTCCAGCTAAATTGAATACATTTTGATGTTTATCATTTATTACCTGAACCTATGTATACACACAGTGTATACATAATATACCGTATATAATCGTGAATATGTAACATTTTCAAGTAACCGTTTGCCATTATGGGCCATATTGAATATTTTATTTTCATATACATACATACATACATATTTAAATATATATTATATACAGATAAAGAAGATTAGTATGGGGCAAAATTGTAAAGTTAGTGCAGCGGCATTCAATCGTTGTAACCTGGTTGTCGGGGAGTTTATGGTCATTTGCCCAGACCCAGCCACATGTAGCTGGGATCAATGAAGTGGGAGCCATGGTACCCGTTGGGATTTCGTGATACCAGGGAGCGTACCTTTTGCGAGGGTCGATAGCTGCGTACTGATTGCAGCAACTTGGACGTCTTGCGATCAGGTACTTGCTCCGAAACATATTCGTTATCGTCTGCTGTGGTGTCGTCCTCCTGCGGATTTGGGTGCAATCCCTCAACAAGCCGAGCCTCTGGATCGCCCAGCTGCTGCGAATGTTCTGCGAAATGCACGTTCGCCTTGAGCAGGTCAAAGAAATCTCCCAGATTGGTCATGACTCCTGGAAGAGAATGTAGCCCTTAGAGAACGTAGCTGGCACTAAGCCAAACCAGTGTTACCCACCAGCACTAATAGACGGTCTATAACGTTGACCTTGATATTCGGCTGGCTCCCGCTTATGTTTAGGCTCTTCCATGGGCAAAGCGTAGTTGGTCTCCAGTTGGCTATCACCGTCCACAATGATTGGCCATAGTATGGGTCTGCGTTTGGGCTTCCAGAAGGGGTCAGCAGCCGGAGATTGCCTCTGGCCCAACCACATCTGATGCGCCTGCTGCTCCTTTAAGTAATTCCCGTATTGTTTATGCCAACGTTGCCAGCCCCTATTCAAGGGCCTCGGAAGCCGCGGGAAATTAAACGCCTTCGCAAACACATCGTCAAGTTCGGTTGCCATTTCCCTGGTTTCAATTTTTGGCAAAGGGTTTCCGTTTTCAAGAAATTGGTATTGGCTGTTGGTTAACGTATCGAATGGCCATCCCGAGAGCGCCAGTCTATCTTCCGCCTCCGCTCCCTCGAGGGGGGCCGCTCGCAGTGGCGCTGCTGTGAAACAATTTATATTAATTGATATTGTTCCGAGGGATTTTGTGTACACATAAACATAAAAAATAAATATCCAATTTCCGTTCTGACCCTGCAGATTTTTATTGTCGATTGCATGATTTCCGGATACGGAAAAGTACGAGTACCCGAAAGTTCAATACGGGTAATCGAAGTTTAATCGTTTATTTTCTTTTAGATAAGACAACGATTATGTGTTCCCAGATATTTGATACCAGAACATTAAATCTCGAAGGGTGAAAAAGGGTGTTAATTACGTGTATAATTGTATATATTGTTATCTGCTGTAAAGCGGATTCTCAGCTTGGCAGCAACCTTTACTCGAATCAAACAAGATAAGAGTTGTTTATAATAAAAAATAAGCGTAAAAGGGTTTCCCCCAAACAAAATACGAAAATATATATATATAATCTTATATATATATATGTATATTCAATCAATGTTTGTGTGTCTGACGAAGTGCAATATTTGCTATCAATTCTTTACGGTGCCATAGGCTATCTTTTAGTTAGAATAAATGGTAGGGCGTGGCTCCGCCCATTCAGGGAAACAAGCACACACCTCAGCTGCTATGCGATAAATATGAATGCAATTGAGAGAGAAGTGCAATACCAGAAAAGTGGGAAAAGTTACGATTCCAAGTAAATTCGTATATATCTATATATATATATGTATCGGCAGCAATAAGATCGTTTAGAGAACTAGCAGAGCAAATAGCGCAATGACTATTTTTTCTTACAGATGAATGAAACTGGGGGATTTACACCTTCAGACATAATATGAATTATATATTAAATATGATGAAATACAATAGTTTTATCTCGTATCTTTCTCTGTTTATTAATAGAAAAGTGATGAAATTGTGTTTCCCCCCAGATAGAAACTAGTTGACTCATGTCAGAGTTATCTATAAATTTACATAGAAATGTATTTATATAATATATAAATATATAGTTGCTATATGAATCTCTGGGGTATTTCTATTTGTATACTCTGCCATAGAAATGTAATATCTCTCAGCGAATAAGTTTGTAACTGGCAGGAAAAACCTTTTTTCTAACAGGGCGTATACTTAATTTAAGGCGGTTTCTAAAATCTACTAAATAGCAAAGACTTTTTAATTATTTTGTAACTTTAAATGTTGCTAAACTTGTTCAATAGAAACGAAAGCATATTTCCGAATCGTTGTGCTTAAGTTTCATATAAATTAAATCTAAATCAACGTGCAACACGAGCGTATAATTAACTTTTATGGGTTGTAGTTATAAACAATAGTAAACAAAATTATATTTATGGGTTTAATTCACAAACGTTTAATAGTTCTTAGAAAAATTTGTTGGCTTATCTTATACATTAATATATTTTCTTCACATTTCAGAATATCTGCCAGGTATATGAAATATATAGATATATATACTGTATCTTACCTGCCACAAGCAGCAACAGCACTGATATTTGATATATAAGAGACATTATCCTTATCGTTAAATAAACAGATTTGCCATATTATAATATTATATCGAGTTTTAAGTTTTGAAGCACATTTTTATCAGAACTTTACACAGTTGAGAGTTGAAGGAGAAGATCGACTGCCACTGCGAGGCAACTGCGACTAACTCCAAGTGTGGCAGCTAAGTCCGCTTTTATAGCCCCAGGAACATTGCCCCGAGCACCTGTTGCCCGTTTCGTAAACGGCAACGACAACGAAAAGGAGAAGGAATAGGACGAGGAGGAGGAGGACAACGAGAAGAACGAAGCTAGTGGGCGATGGGACTACCTTTATTGTACCTAAGGACATGCGCAGGACTCGTTGTGGGATATTTGAAACGGGACTCGAGCTTTGGAAATTTTGCTAATATGCATAGCGAAAGCAATTGGCCAATTGGCGAATTGATAACCAGGGAGCAGGCGGTAGAAAATGGTGTCCTGTGTGCCGTTGCTGAATCCTGTTCAGCTCAGCTTGCAGCTGTTATGTGTTTGGTAATAAGGCTCAGGTGTGCTGAGAGGGTTTCAAGTACAATTATCCTGTCCTCTTACGCAATATCTTTGCATTCGATATTGAATTTCACGTCTCTTGGACTCAAACTTTTCACTCCTGGCTTCTACGCCTCCTCCTAGTGTGACGTCAATGTGTGCTGCCACTTAAAAAAAAAAAGAATTTCACAACATTTACATAATTGGTCCAGTGGCTGGTGGTTTTGCTAGCCATTATATAGTAACATTACCTCCGCTTTGTTGTCGGTCATTCTTTGAGTCCTGCTCCTGCTCCTGTCACCTGCGACGGCAGAGAAGAAGAGAATCTAATTAGTTCCGTGGACAGGCAGCAACCAGCAGCTTCTTTGTAGCGTGTCCACTCAGCTAATGGCCAACTTTTACGAAAACCATTTAAAACTTTACAAACACTTTACTAATTTTCCGACAGTGACTTAATTTTCCCTTCAACTACAAAAAAAAAAACACTCTAGAAAAATGAAAAACTTCTATGCAAATCTGATTTATATTTCACTTAAATATCTATGAAGAGAAAATATAATATTCAGTTTTTAAATTAAGAATTTATTTACCAAAGATTGGGATGATTCACTTCTTTTCTATGACTTGTAATTAGCATTAGCTTTAGGTTCACTTTCAGCGATTATAAATCATGTTTTAAATCGAAAATATATATGTACATATAATTTATATGCTGTGCTTTTCTTTAGTCTGTACGTCATTAAATGATTAGGGTACCAATAATAATTAATAATATATTATTTATGTTTACATATGGGTAACTCTATATACTTATATATATATACTGTATATTCCGATCATAAATTTGTATATATTTCTCATTTTGATTCATTTCGAGTGCGTGTTCACATCGCATTTTATCCATCCGTTAAAATAATTTTGTATTTTTTTCTTTTACTTCTTTGAAGCTCAGTGAAAATGTTCAGTTTACGGTCCAAAACCGCAGGACTTTTTATTGGCTGGTTTTGTATTCTAATCTCAGTTATAATTATAATTTCTATATCGAGTGAATACAAGAAAGTAGATGAAATCTTTGCTTTTATTGTGTCTAATTCGGCACAGTATATACTCACATCGGGATTACTTATCTACGGGATAATGAACGTAAGAGTAACACTTACTACGGACTTCTTGTCGTAATCTCTATGATTCATTTACAGAAACGACACCTGTTTCTTTTGCCTTGGCTGATGTACAGTGGCGTTCTAACGGCATTTATATTTCTAGTAACCGTTTATGTTATTAATACGGAATATAGTTGGATTCCAATAAGCATCTTAGGTATATCTTTACATGTATATTTTAAGCCCTTAACCCATTTAAAACGTGTAAAAAGGAGCTGCAAGCTCTGTCAATGCCTCTCCGGTCGTCCGGCCGGATGATACTGGATACAGGCTCAAGTTGGCTGACAAATAGACTATTCCCATTCTTGATCAGTGCAAATATTTGATAAAAATCTCACAAAGAAACTACCATTAAAAACACTTGAACATAATTGTGTGTAGTGAGTGCATGGGTTAAGGGTTTCTCGAATCGGGTACGCTCAACTAAAGCATTCTTACTTATTAATCGATATATTCCATTGCTTGCAGGAATTGAACTCTTCATGTATTTTAAAATCTTTATTTTGTATTCTGAAATCAGGATATCGAATCAGATAGAAGAAATAAACCTTCAGAATTCCTAATTGCTTTTTATTCACAGATATATGTATATATATATATAACCATAAAAATTGTTGTATTATAAATTATTATAAATATTATAAAGTATTTCAATTACAAAACAGAGAAGATGTTTAACAAGCAATATTCCAGTGTTCTATAATTATTTATTGTTCTGGGTAAAGGCTATCTCCAGTGTTGATACATGGTTCATTATTGTGAGTCAAGGGTACCTCGTAGTCGAGCAAACTCCACTGGAGAATAGTCAGCTGTGAATGTGTAGGATTCATATTTTTGTTCTTTATATAAAAAGCGCTGAATTTCCGTTCTAAAAACAATTTTGTGAAATTTCTTTAATAAAATTGAAGCCAATTCCTGATTAAATTATGGGCGACAGGGAAAATCCAGTGAAAATTGTGAAAAACTTCTGTTTCCCATGAAGCTTACACAAATATTTGATATATATAGCAATTATAGGCATTAATCTCCTGATATCTGACGTGCTTATCGGATGCAGACAAAATGAACAACGCAGAACGTCATTGAAATACGCTGTAAAAATAATGAATAGCATGCTCCACATATATATGGGTTATAGGGTATATATGTATGTATATAAGGTATATATGTATGAGTGAAAACACATATCGTACTCCTTTCCAACTGCTTCTATCTATTAGGTGCAAAAGAGAGTTTGAAGTCTAAATACCGAAATTCGACGTAACCAAATTGTTAAGTTCAGCTATAAAATTAATTACAATTAATATTATGGATTGACGTGATTTCTGGTTATTGAAAAATATCTAAAAAAGAATGATTAAATTACATTAAAAATAAAAATGTATACAGAATACCGGATTTTGTATTGAAGCGCAATTGAAACAGATTTTAATTACACGAGGATTTGTTTTAAGTAAAAATAAAATTCTTTTTTTCGTTTACTTTGCAAACTTAACGAAGGTTTTCTCGTAGTCGTTAGACAACTCCATGTCAAAATAGTATTCACCATTTCGAACTGTATGTTTTATATATCTATACATATATTCTATATTCAGGTGCTATTGAGATTATAGACAAAGATTTCAATATAAATCAATCGAAACAAAATGAATATTTGCAATTTTGGATTACTCGATATACTCGCATATGCGGGATTTGCAAGTTTTTCTAATTATTTTGAGCCTGTGCCTATATATATTGATTCCCTTGTTCAACTGACTTCATTCATAGAAAGGTTTCTATATAGTTTCGGTATAATGTTCTATATACGGCCTGAAACCACGGCCCCAATGGTTGGCTGTGTCTCTGTACTAAATACGTTTCCACTGCTATTTATGATATATATAGGATATAAGTTTTGTATCTGAGAAGCAGGTAAAGAGAGAAGGGTGTGAAATGGGTGTCATTGGTACAAATATTTATGGGATATACTGTATGCTTAGCTCCGACACATGGAAGCTAAGATCTATATATAATTATTTGTGTAGTTTAAAGAATCGAATCTTTTGCAGGATATTCAAATGCATTTACAGCCCTGGCTGATACTCTCTTTCACTCTAATAGCAGCTCAGATTATGCAGATTATTATACAGATTATTATACAGATTATTATACATTACCAATTTTGGACTTTTATTTATCAATTTGAGGCTTTCTTTGGGCTTCATCAATTGCATTTTTTCGACGTGGAAGAACCTTTTACCATAGGCAAATATATTTTTACTGAATCAGCATCTGGTCTTTATCTCGTATAGTTGTATATATATATATATATATATATATATATACTTCTTGTTTTGATAAATATTTAATATCTTGCAGAAGTTACACAAGGTTACATAATATCTGGCATAATTTCATTGCTTAAAGAAATCCGACTTTGAAATCGCGCAAAAGCAACTTCCGTTGTGTTATCCGGCATTGTGGCTTACGTCTGAGATATGTGCTTATCTTACTGTAGAATAAAGTAATATATATACCATATACAAATTATATATGAATGAATGAATGATTGTTTATATTAAATCCACTTCAATTCATTCGTATATCCATCGCTTAGGAAGAGACGTCTTTATGTTTCAGCTACAAATTTTCCCTGCATCCGAGGAAAGTGGAAAGTAGAAAATGTCCGCTGCATGAGGCAGTATGGATTGACGTGATTTGTTAATATATATTCTAATATTTCTTGTTATTGATATAAAAAGTCTAAAGCAATTGTATTTAATTGCCTTCAAAATAATACTGTACACAAAATACCGGATTTGGCATTGAATATGAACTCCGGTTGAAACAAATTTGCATCCCACGAGGTTTTTTTTAAAGATAAAAATAAAAATCGTTTATTTGTTTACTTTGCACACTTTATTTATGGTTTCTCGTAGTCGTTCGAGTACTCCATATAGAAATAGTATTCATTTATCTGTTTTCAACTCTATGTGTTTATATCCTACATTCTGGGCCTTAGGTCATTGATTTCTACAGATGCTATTCATAACACAGTAATGATTTTTATATAGGAAAGGGGCATTGAGCCAAAGATTTGAATATAAATTAGTCGAATCAAAATGAATAATTTAAGTTCTTTCAATTTATGAATATATCGATTATACGCGGGACTTGTATCTTTTTCGATCAATCCTATGCCAATATATATTAATTCCCTTCTTCAACTGACTTCATTCTCAAGTTCAGAGAGGTCTTTATATAGAAAAGTCTTTATATAGAAAGCTCTTTGTATAAAAAGGTCTTTATATAGAAAGGTCTTTATATAGAAAAGTCTTTATATAGCTTAAGTTCGCTTCAAACCTAACCATAAAATCGATTCGAAAATGTTGGCTATACGGCCTGAAACCACGGGTTATCATTGGCTTCCCGGATCTCTTGTCTTCATTGTTAAAAGAAGTCCGACTGTCAAAAATTCTCATTCTTTTGAGTAAAGGGTAACTCGTAGTCGAACACACTCGACTGAAACTGAGAAAGTTGTTAATGCAAATTATGGATTTTATGTTTAATTTTGGTTTTATTAAACGATTTTGTGACATTGACTTAAAGAACTTGAGATGCTTTCTCAATTCGTGGAATGATACTTTGAAAAGTACTATTTAACATATATCCTAGGATATATACATTATTCTAATTCTAATTTTATATATTTAATCATAATATTTATGTATTCACTTTGATTTCTTTGTTGAAATGATGCATTTGACACATAGCGCAGCTCTTCAAAAAAGTGTTCGTTGGATGAATTAAACCAGTGCAACCCCCTGAATGCATAGTATACTATATCTATTATCCAATTTCGTGTTTATAATCAATTTGTTGTGGAACCACGAGTAGATTGATCCACACGCGAACACTCAGTGAAGATTTCCCCATGGACCCATAATTTGACGTGCGGCGCAGTTTAAGCTCGGGCAGATCCAAGCCGGCTTGAAAAATCGTTATCAAATGTTATACGAATATATCATATACAGTTTAATATACTATATATGGTATGCACATGCGCAAATAACGTGTTATACATATGTATGTATATACAGAATCAAAATATACACAGATTTTTCTCTCACATTCACAAGTGCAATAGCAATCCAAGCGACAGAGAAATAATAGAAGTAATTATTTGAAACAAGTAAATCCAGTTTAAGCTTTGGGAAGAGAACCTAATGACTTTTTTTCGAAATTATCTGAAATTCAGCTTAGCTCTCTCTCTCTCGCTCTCTCCATCCGGCCATATAAGTATATAGACGTAGTATCAGACCAAAATGTGTCTTCCCTTTTATTTCACATTTCATTTGCCATTCGAACGCGTTGCAGATAAGTCCATAAGGAGTTCCAGCTTTGAATTTTGGGTGCGGTTCGGTTTGGATCTGACGTCATCAGAACACACACAGAAAAAGATAACCAATTTGTCGTTTTAATTCAGTTCCAAAAATCGCGTGAACATGTTGAGAAATGTCTGCTGTATGAGCCTTAGAACCACCGGCCTCGTCTTTGGCTGGCTTGGTGCAATAGGCGCGGGATTATCGGTTATTGTATTCGGTTTTATTCTGGGCAACGCCGATGCTGTTGCTAGAGAACTTGTTAAAAACGACGGATACAGTTATGATCAAGCTCACACAGGTAACAACTGTTTGAATACTGAATTTCAAAGAAGCTTCTTAACGTTTTTTATATTTTTCTTAAAGCTGTCATCGTCGGAAGTAGCGTATTAATCGTATGCTCGCTGATCAATCTCCTGGTATGCTCCCTGCTCATCAGAGGCACACAACAGGTAAGACCCATAACTTCAGGGATATATCCCAGACTATCCACATATAACAAGCCTCTTGAAAAGCAGTCTACTTGTTGCTTTCTGAGGTTACTTTCTCTGTATACTCTGTACCCAATATTTTTAGTGAAATATTTTCTGTTCTTAACATTCGCAGAATCGTCATTCCTTCTTGATGCCTTGGCTGATCCTCAGTGGAATAGGTCTGGCCTTCAACGTTATATACTACCTATATGTATTAGTGACACTTCTGGCAGCTGGTGCGATTGCTGGTGTTTTCATATTGCTCATACACGCAGCTATTGTATTAGGTAAGTGAATCTTTGATTAATCAAAATTAGATAAATTTAACTTAATTATAATCTTTTCAGGTTTGGGATTCTATATATACTACGGCATCTACTCGCTGTATCACGAAATTAAGTTTAACAATATCCATAAAGGAGATCCCGTTAATTTATCGGGCCGCAACTTTGCCAATATCTAAACCCAAAAAAAAAGGTTTACCCATTTGCAATTAAAACTTTTTAATATTTCGCTTTACCAAATTGCTTTTACACCTAAACATAATGTTGTATATTAATGAAAATAAATACGAGCAGTTATTTTTTTATAGTTCTCATAATTGTATTAATTTGGAATTTAGGTCCAGCTATCAGAATCTCAGGGGTTAAGGGTTAATCAGAGGTTAAATCTTGTTATCAATCCAAGCGAATTTATTTTTTATATTTTTTGGCCCCTGTTATTCAATTAACTAAGTACATTGATCTTTTCTATGCTATACAGTTATTGCTATATAAAAAAATATATAAAAAATAATGTGATGATAAAAAATTAGGTATGGAATCATGAGTCGCTTCAGGCATAAAATTCGATATATTCTCCTCTTAAAATGTATGAAATAAATAAAATAATTTGTTTTATATACATACTATACATACTATACATACTATACATACCATACATACTATACATATATATATAACTCTAATCTAAATAGATTTCTTCAAAATGTATCTGAGTCAGTGAATAGTTGGTTAATTCTAGTTATCAGAATATGACACCTCAAAGGAATAACTCATCTCATCGATCCGATTGGTCTACTATTTAAGTGTTTCACAGTTTTATTATGATTCTTTCTGATTTCATTGGAAATAACAATATTTAATTTCTTTGAAAATTATGGAAAAAAGGATGATTTGGTGTCTGTCGATCAATAACCCTAAACCAAAGTCAAAGTCAAAGTGATTTCTCACGTACATCTTATATATCCTTAAAAATAAACCATGATCACACTGTTCCCCAAACATTTAATTAAATAAATTCATTTTTGACGACTGCACTTTAAAAATGCAATGAGTAAATGAATCGAGAGCCGAGCCCCGTCCCCGACTAGTCTACTTGCTTGCAACTATTACTAAGTGCCCACAATTGTCTGTCTCTTGTTGGGGCTCATTGTGAATTGCACAGCGTAGGAGAGCGGTTGATGTGCGAATCCAGCTGGCAGTGAATATTTTCTAAATAAAGTTGATTTTTAAACAGTGATAATACTGATAAAGTGATAAAAGTGTAGTAGAAATGTTGAACAAACTGTGCTTTATGCGCCTCAGAACCGCCGGCATCTTCTTTGGCTGGGCCGGAGCGATAGCCTCAGCTTTAGCCGGTGTTTGGGTGTCCCTCATTCTGGCTAAAACATACGCAGCTGTTGAGAAGTATGCAAATACAGGGTGGGCCATCTATTGGTACGTTTTTGAATTTTGTCGTATGACAACACCAAACGAGCTACAGACCCGAAATTTCGACAGTTTATTAGTTATACCGTCCGCGGCGCGAAACAATATGTTTTCTTTAGAAGAGCGTTTTGAAATTTTAAAAACTTATTTTCAAAGTCAGTGCTGTGTCGCCGAAACTGTACGAACTTTGAAAAGAAATATGGGTCGTGATAAAGCACCCACCGAAGGAGCTATACGCAAATTGGTGAGGAAAGTTCGTCAGAAAGGGATGTTAGTGGATGACAGAAGTGGTCCCAGAGCTCGGACAGTGCGCATACCCAAGAATATTGAGGCTGTGGCCCAAAGTGTGAGACAGAATCCGACGACCTCAACTCGACGCCGATCGCAGCAACTGAGCATTAGTCGCACCAGCCTGAGGAGAATACTGCACAAAGACCTCGGATTATTCGCCTACAAGATCCAGATGACTCAGGAGTTGAAAGCAAATGACCATCCGCTTCGATATCAGTTTGCCGTGTGGGCTATAGACCAGCTCAATAACGACGTCGATTTTGGTCGAAAAATCATCTTTTCGGACGAAGCTCATTTCCATCTCGGCGGATATGTGAACAAGCAAAATTGCCGGATTTGGGGATCGGAACATCCACACACAATCGTAGAGAGACCAATGCATCCTCCAAGAGTCACAGTTTGGTGTGGATTTTGGAGTGGTGGCATAATTGGCCCATTTTTCTTCGAAAATGATGCTGGAAACGCCGTTACCGTCAATGGCGAACGCTACAGAGCCATGTTGACCAACTTTTTATGGCCTCAAATCGACACTATGAATGTGGACGACCTTTGGTTTCAACAAGATGGCGCCACATGCCATACAAGCCGACTTACGATCGAACTTCTGCGCAGCAAGTTCAACAACCGCATAATCAGCCGTTCAGGAGATGTCAATTGGCCTGCGCGTAGCTGCGATTTGACACCGCTGGACTTTTTCCTGTGGGGTGCGGTTAAAGACCGATGTTATGCGGATAATCCAGAGACAATTCCAGCTTTAAAAAACAATATTACGACTGTTTTGAGTGAAATTGGCGCCGAGATAGTCCAAAATGTCATTGATAATTGGGGTAACCGAATGGCATACTGTAAGGCCAGTAGAGGGAGCCACATGAACGAAATCGTTTTTCATTCTTGAAGCGGATACTTTTAGCTTCACAACAAAAAAAAATTAATACAAAATATAAATGTATGCTCATTTGATCGCATTTTTAAAAACGTACCAATAGATGGCCCACCCTGTACATATAATAATGGAGAATACGGAAGAGTTTTCACAAGTAAAAAAATCAAGTAAAATCAATATCAAACGGATATGTTTTGCTTCACAAAATTGTATCTTCCAGCCAGTTTAATCTCATTCGCTACTTTTGTGGCTTTAATGATTGCGTATTTCATCGTGTCGGTCTGTCTTATCTATGGCACACGGAAGGTAAAACTCAGATACCCTGTGATCGTGAAAGGTTCAGGTATCGGCGACATTCTCATTACTTTCATTCCATACACAGAATCGACACTCCTATTTGCTACCCTGGATGTTTATCATTGGCTTTGGAGTCGCACATGATGTGATAGGCGAATATTTTGATCCTGATGATATTGACCTGGATGAAGTGCCATTTCTTGCTTCCGTGTTTAAATTGAATAAATTACTACGCATGGATTCTTGTGAGCTAATGCAAGTTTATGTATATTATAATATTATCTAAAACTATTGATTTATTTCAGTCTTCAAAATCTACTTAATATGTGGAATCTTCTCGTTGTACAAGGAAATTAAGTCCTCAAATCTCGCTAAGGTAGATCCGTCGGCTACCAAAAGTGATTGATTATTGATGAGAAGAAAGAAATATATACTCAATGTATTTAAATTGTATAATTTGCTAATTATATACATATATTTATTAGTTATATATATATACATGAACATATCTTGTTGTTCTTTATTCAAAATTATCTTTTACATAACAGAAGAGCGTTTTGTCTTCAACTTTACCTACTACTACTATTTTTTTCTACATCACAAACAATCCTGAGAATTATCCCAATGTACAACTAGATTATAATATACAAATCCTAAAGAGAAAAAGTTTAAAAAGGGTAATATCCACGATTATATTATGTATATATATATAATGTATACATGAATTCCCATGAATTCAGCCCCCAAGGGACACACATGATTATTATAAAAATATATGTATTTATAAAGTGAGTTTCATCATTGGTTTATATGTATCATACGCAACTCTGAAAGTTTTCGTTATCAAAAGTTAATCTGAGCTGCGGAATATGCTCCGTATACGGGTACAATTCCAGATAAAAACATGTATCAATCCAAATCAAAATGGAATTTAAAATTTTACATTTTGACTTAGTCTTAAATAGAACGCGTAAGAACACAGTTCAGACAGAGTGTTTAAAGTGCTTGTTTCTTAAAACTATATATTATATTATATATTATATATTCGGCATTCAAAAGTCAAAATTATGGAAAAAGTGTTATGTATGCGTCTTAGAACCCACGCCAATTGGATTGGCTATGTTAGTGCAATATTCTCAACTGTATTAATATTCATTATGGCATTTGTCTTGAAGAATTTGGAAAGAAACCTCAGCGAAGAAAATTGGATTGAGTATCCAAAATATACAAGTAAAAAATTAGAAAAAATCAGAAATATCAGCATACCTTAAAGATTCTCTCTTTGCAGGAATTTTAAGCATAGTACTCGGTCTTAGCGTGTTACTTTTACTGTCATCGGTGTTACTTATCGTAGGCATACAAAAGGTTATACTACCAACATCACTGATAGCCCGATACCCATTAACCATGGAAAGGTTGGGGTATCAGTGGAATAATTAAATTTCCAACTTATTTCATTTATTTTCTTTTCTTTCAACCCAGTCTAAGCACAACCTTTTGTTAGCCTGGCTGATAGTGTTTGGGCTAATTGTTATTGCTGAAATGGGATTAATTAGTTATTTTGTTTTTAACACCGATCAGATTGTTTACATCTGTCTCCAATTAGTTGGAAGTGCTATTCTATTGCGTAAGTCCTTTCATTCATCCTTTTGATTCTTGATATCTCAACAGTGTTTTCTACATTTGATTTCTTTTAGCCCTTGAATGCTACTCACACTTTGGCATCTACTCCTTCTACAAGCAAGTTAAGGACTCAAAATCTTCTCAACCGAACTGCAATTATAAAAGTGAATCAAAACGGGATCCTCCAAACTCTCTCTCTTCATTTATAAATAAAAATAAAATATGATCAAGCATTCACCTTAAAGGATGAAAATACTGGCTAAATATATCGATCCAGGATTACAACTTGTCAGACGAGAACATTTGTCTGCAAATTAATAAAAAGTTTCAAACAGAGAATTTGCTTGATTTCATTCAAAAATATACTATTTTATATTCGCAAAATTTAAATTAGACATTACTTATGGAACAATACGCAACATTTTATTACTTAGGTCGTATATTTGTATGTTCATTATATACATTATATACTATTCGTATGGTCTTTATATACTATACACACATATGTAGAATGTGGCTAACCCGCTGTTATTCAATTAATTAAGTACATTGATCTTTTCTAAGCTTTAAAGTTATTGCTATATAAAAAAGTAATGTGATATTAAAAAATTCTATGGCTGGTTTGGTGCCTTAAGCGGCCTTTACACTGTCGAACATGTTGGCGAGCATGACGTAAAAGTCTACATAGGTATTAGTGCACGCGAGGCATTTAACCGTTAGGCGAGCGGCGCGACGAATATAAAATTTTTCAATCCTCGCAAGGCTCGCCGAACTTGTATGACCCATACACAGTCATACAAGTTCGAGCATCAGTTGAACAATTGTCCGAAGAGATAAGGAAACCAAGAAATCCCTATGCTATGTTCATCGAACGTGTTGGACTGTGTAGCAGAACGCATTTCGTCATATCGAACCAAGCTCGCCAACATGTTCGACTGGGTGTGGTTCGATTTAGCAGCGATTCCAGTGGTCATCGCATTGGTGCGACTATTTAAAGCTAAACTATACGGAAATGTGAAGGCAAGTAAACGAAAATACATAAATGTTTTAAGTTCTCTTTGCAGGTGGCATTGCATTATCCGGGACAATATTTCACCATTTCAGAAATGCTTATCTATGGCATAGGAGATTATGGTTAGAGATTAATAGGGAAATGAAACTTTTGAATAACTGAAGAACCCTAAACTTAAGTCAAGGTCAAAGTGATTTCTCACGTACATCTTATATATCCTTAAAAATAAACCATGATCACACTGTTCCCCAAACATTTAATTAAATAAATTCATTTTTGACGACTGCACTTTAAAAATGCAACAAGTAAATGAATCGAGCGCCGAGCCCCGTTCCCGACTCGTCTACTCTCTGCTTGCAACTATTACTAAGTGCCCACAATTGTCTGTCTCTTGTTGGGGCTCATTGTGAATTGCACAGCGTAGGAGAGCGGCTGATGTGCGAATCCAGCTGGCAGTGAATATTTTCTAAATAAAGTTGATTTTTAAACAGTGATAATACTGATAAAGTGATAAAAGTGTAGTAGAAATGTTGAACAAACTGTGCTTTATGCGCCTCAGAACCGCCGGCATCTTCTTTGGCTGGGCCGGAGCGATAGCCTCAGCTTTAGCCGGTGTTTGGGTGTCCCTCATTCTGGCTAAAACATACGCAGCTGCTGAGAAGTATGCAAATACATATAATGATGGAAAATACGGAATAGTTTTCACAAGTAAAGAAATAAAGTGAAATTATACGGATATGTTTTGCTTCACAAAATTGTATCTTGCAGCCAGTTTAGTCTCATTCGCTACTTTTGTGGGTTTAATGATTGCGTATTTCATCATGTCGGTCTGTCTTATCTATGGCACACGGAAGGTAAAACTGAGATACCCTGTGATCGTGAAAGGTTCAAGTATCGGCGACATTTCAATTTGTATTCTCAAAACTTTTATTCCATACACAGAATCGACACTCCTATTTGCTACCCTGGATGTTTATCATTGGCTTTGGAGTCGCACATGATCTTATTGGCGATTATTTTGATCCTCATGATATCGAGCTGGCTGAGCTGCCATTTCTTGATTCCATGTTTAAATTTAATAAATTATTACATTTGGATGCTTGTAAGCTAATGCAAGTTTATGTATATTATAATATTATCTAAAACTATTGATTTATTTCAGTCTTCAAAATCTACTTAATATGTGGAATCTTCTCGTTGTACAAGGAAATTAAGTCCTCAAATCTCGCTAAGGTAGATCCGTCGGCTACCAAAAGTGATTGATTATTGATGAAAAGAAAGAAATATATACTCAATGTAAATCTAAATTATATAATTTACAAATATATTTTGTTATTATTAAAAATATATGATTAATAAATGGTTTTATAATCGCAAACTCAAAAATTAATTTCAAGCAGTTAACCACCAGTTTTAGGCCTAATTTAAATATTTAAAACCACTAACCGACGTCGTACAAAAGAAACTAATACATATATAAATATTGGGTAAATTTGTTTATATAAGTCATACGCAATTATACGGATATAGGATGAAATTTTTGCCTATATAAGTTCCATACAAATCCAATTCGATTCATTCGTTATTGCTCAGAGGACGATTGCTTTTTGATTCGGATAATCTACAAGTTTTTCTCGTTTTAATTCAGTGTTGAAAATCCAGTTAAACGAAAATGTTGAGAAATGTATGCTGTATGAGCCTAAGAACCGCTGGTATCGTCGTTGGCTGGCTTGGTATAATATTCGCAGTTATATTAGACATTTTTCTGGGAATCACATTCTTAAGTTATCCGAAACTCGTGAACAATGTCAACGGTGTCTACGATGGAGCTACTATCCATGCCGAGGGTAACAAATATTTGCATACTTTATATCCAACGAGTTTCTAAATTTTATTACATTTTTGTAGACGTTAAACACTTCGGCGCGGTCTTAATCATTTTAACCATATTTTCCTTGATTTCCCTTATCAGTTCGATAATGCTTGTCAAAGGAACAAAACAGGTAAGTCAGTTAACGTCATGGATATATTCCTTAAAACTAAAAAAGATAATATTTACAAGCGGTATACGGTATTATTATTAACATCCGAATCAATCAACCCATTTGTTGAGGTATCTTTCTCCTAGTGTATTTAACAGACACAAGAAGAAATTCTAGAAAAATATAAAGCGTAATTTAATTCTAAATTAAAAACTAGTGAAAACAATTGGAAAGCTGACATATACGTTTAATCGCAATTATAATCAGTCAAATAATCAATGAAATTTGATTAAAACTTGTGAAGTTATATTTGAATCGATGCTCTCAGGCCCTTAACCCATGAAAATTGGTAAAAAGGAGTCGTAACAAGCATTCGTATATACTAATAAAGGATCAATAGCCCAGGAGATATACCCATGTCTCTCTACCTATCCATATGAATGTGTTGGTCTAAGAGACTATAGAGCCTGAGACACCCTGTGTACCTTGTGGGAGCTCAAGTTTATATCAAATTTTGATAAGTATGTTCCTATAAGGGTATAAATGGGTGCATTTTCAAGCAGAGTTAAGGACTTCTCGTAGTCAGGCTACACTCAACTGCAGTTATGTCACACATTAAATGTGTTCTCATCCTTATTTCTTTCAGAATCGTCACTCGCTCCTGTTGCCCTGGTTAATATTCAATGGAATTTCTCTAGTCCTTCACACAATACACAACATTATCTCGGGTCGTTATTTAATAATCCCACTTCAACTACTAACTAACTGGCTGATCAGCTTATCAGTTATTGTATTTGAAACTGATAGAACTTAATTCTGACTTTATGTACAAATTCTTTCAGGCGTGCAAATCTACATATATTGTGGCATCTACTCGTTGTATGTGGAAATAAAGCAGTCGGAAGAGAATAACAGAACGCCCACAATCCAAAAAATTTGACTTATAATATATATATATATATCGATAAATATATATATATATTACTTTTTTGCAATAAAAATATTTCTAAAACGTGTCTGTGAACATTTAATAGAAAACTGTACTTGTATAATCTCAAATTCAACATGCGCAATGGTGGCCTGAGTAGCGAAACGGGGATTCACATGTAGTTCCCCTCTTATATAGACACTATGTACATATGTGCTAAGCAATCAGAGCTTAATTGAGCTTATTACTCAGCAGCTGATAAAGACTATGCGATGTCTCATGTACTCGGGCTTGGACCTATGTAAATACGCATATTCAGTTCCAATTTCGACTTGGTGGAGACCAGTTGTGATCTTCGTGTGTAGAAATAAATTTATTTGTGGATCTTGGGATTGAGTGAAAGAAGGAAATGGAGAAAGTGTTCTGTATGCGCCTCAAAACCGCTGGCATCGTCTTTGGCTGGCTTGGTTCAATAGGCTCGTTTATATCACTTGTTGTGGTAGTTATGTTTATGGCCTACTCAGATGTCGTTACCAAGGATATACTGGAGAGGATGGAAGACCACACGGTTACTTACGATGATGTTCACAAGGGTGAGATACTAAAAACGATACTAAGAACTCTGAATAATCGTTAAATTCCTTTTATAAATAGCCCTCATGATAGTATGCAGCATAATGTTGGTCCTATCGATCGTGTCCTTAGTGTCAAGCATCATGCTTATCCAGGGTACAAGACTGGTGAGAACTAGACGAATGCCACAGCTTAATATAAATTTTGTTCTCAATATTTTGTGTTATTTATCTGAAATACAGGAAAATCACAAGCTGTTGCTGCCTTGGCTCATAGTGTGTGGCATATCACTAGTTTTAGGATGGATGAATGCTATCCTTCTTTTGGTTAATGCAACTAGGACCAACAATTTCGGCAAAATGTGTCCGACCATAATCGCTTTTCTTGTCCAACTTGGTGAGTCACTGCAAGTGTTACACTTATCGCTCACACTATGTACATAAAGAGGTATCAATGCATATGAACTTATCTTTTTTTCTCAGTGTTTCAAACATATGTTTACTGTGGCATCTACTCCCTGTTCAAGGAACTTAAGTACAGCCGTCAAGATGAGCGTCCTTTAGTTCAACAGTCACGTCCGTAGAAAGCTACGTGCTTATAGACAGAACTGGCACACCTTCTGTGAATCATATATATCAATGTATAAATATTTCTCAATTATATTGTTAAAATTAAAATAAAAATTAAATTATTTATGAATAAATAGTGGGAGTTAACGCATTATCTACAGTAACACGGATCTTTATGCTATTAAATCGAACAGAAAGCAAAACCGTGTGAACCGATTAACTCCCAGACGCATCCATTAGTCTTTGAGAAAATATGTTATCTTTTTATAACTATAGCTATAATACGCTATCCAAGCAAATATATATATAAACAACATATTGATAACTGTGTTTGCACTTATACAGTACATCCGGGGTGCGAGCTGTTAAAAAGGGTTAATCGATTGATCACTTGCGATAGCAGTGTGTATATATCTGTTTATGGGTTAATTCTTAGTTATTGGACATTAGTAATACTGGAGAGGTATACACGATATCTTTTCGCAGTTATTTGCAATTGCGACGTGTAGGAAACCACTTCATGTGCAAGAGACCTCTCTTGAGAAGGGTATATTCTATAAAGAAGTCAACTTGTTAGTGGTTATTTGATAAGAACAGTGAAAATGATGCAGAAATTGTGCTGTATGCGCCTAAAGAGTGCCGGAATCTTCATAGGCAGGATTTATGTGGGAATCTCGTTTAGCTCTATAATTTTTTTAGCTGCAATTCTGGGAAAAGCAGATTCAATTGCCAACTCCATGGCGGACAAATCGGATGACAAATATAATACCATTCATTCCAGTAAGCAATCTATATGTAACAGAACCTCTAGAATCAATACAACAACGATCTTATTTTTTCAGCAATTATCAATTATTTTGCAGCTTATACTTGGTCTACAGTGTAGTGAACTTATTAGCGTCGGTCCTACTTATTCGGGGCATATTAAAGGTGCGTATAAATTTTGTTATAAACTTCTATTTAAATCCTTTCTTTATTACAGGAAAATCATTTGATGCTTCTGCCCTGGCTAATAAACTCTGGCATTTCACTGGCATTTACAATTGTATTTGAAGGCTTCGTAGTGAAAAGCGCTTTCCAAATGCCTGACAATCGAGCTGTTCCTTCTGTAATAATCTCTCTTCTTGTCGTGGGTGAGTAATAAATGCAAAAAATTCCGACATATATATTTTATATGTGTACAAGTGTGAAACTGCATGCATGTGTATATCGCTTATCGCACTCATTATCAATATGTACATACATACATGCACATAAATAACTGCAAGTTGCTTAAACTCTTTTAGCTTTGAATATCTATGTTTACTGCGGCATCTGCGCGCTCTTTAAGGAGATAAAACTCACACGCGAAGAGCGTGTGAGTCCCTTGATAGCAGAGACACCAACCGAAAATACGCCACGTCCAACCTATACTTAATATTGAGACCGGCAAAACAAATCCAAAAGAGAGTAACATATTTGTATATACACTCATATTGTTTTGTTTTTACTGTTAAATAAGAGGGAAAAACATTCACATATACAAATAAATGTTTAATAAATAAAAAAGAAAACAACAATCCTCTAATTTAAGATATTTTAATTTACCAAGTTCATTTAAACTCCAATTTACATTACATTTCTTTGCTGTTAAATTAAAATTCAATTGGAGATCGGCGCTCACTAACGACAAGAATAACAGAGCTATCAATGAAAGCCTTGTTTGTTAACAGAACAGCAACAAATCTCAGAAAGCTTTAAGCAGATCCACTTGAGTAAATGCTAAACAACAGCTGTGCACTGCTATTTAACAGCATAGATTTAAATATAACAGGCAGTGCTTTATTGAGACATTAAATTGTACATTTTGATGTTAATCTGTTATTTTTTTTTTGTTTGTTCAAAAATAATAAATACAGATTCAATTTATATTTAAAATATCTTTAATATAAATAATCTTAAATAATATCTCCAAATTTTGAAACGAGGTCTTATTTATTTAGATGAAATGGAAGTAAACAAATTTAGCATAAATCGAGCTTATTTTAGTAAGTATAAGTATAAGTATAATAATAATAAACAAAAAATGAAAAAACCGCCCTCCCCCTTTTATGTTTATGGCGCTGCTATACGCCACTGCCTTCTGCTTGCACGGCCTAACAGAGTTTCGATGCCGACGTCGCGCTCAGTCGCGTCTGAGCTTTCGTGCCGTTAAGTTGTAGACCGCGCAGAGTTGGCCAAGTTGGAGAAGTTGTCCACGCGACGCAGACAGCAACAAAATAATTGGCTTAGCGATAGTTGAAATTTGCTGTGTGGGAGGAGTTGATGTTGCAATACCAAAACAAAGGATAAAAGGATTAAGCCAAGAGCAGTTCAACTGCCGTTATCGAAACGGAGCAGAAATTACAAAACAAAACAAAGTAAATACAACGGAAGAAAATAAGGTGCGGCAGTAAGTTAATGTAAAGTGTGAAAAATGTAGGGATAGAGGAGTTGCTGCTGCACTGGCCAGGACCACTCTGGCTAACTCCAATTCATGCGCAGACGCAACAAAAACAGAAAACGGCTGTTTTAACATTTCCCGCGCTACGGCCGTGGGTTATTGACCCGCAATGAAAATAAAAACGCCGGCAAAAGCAAGTGTGATAACAGTAGGCGCTGCTCACTCACTCACTTTCGTTCTTAAGCTGGTAAACTGGAAGGATAGGTAGGCGAGTGGTGTCTGGCTTGTGGTTGGCCTATTGACCATTCACAAATAAAATGTGGCCTAGAACAAACAGCAGTACGCATTAATTGCGGCATACGCTGCGTATACTTAACGCAATAGA
Source organism: Hirtodrosophila trivittata (assembly GCA_035045065.1). Lineage (NCBI taxonomy): Eukaryota > Metazoa > Arthropoda > Insecta > Diptera > Drosophilidae > Hirtodrosophila > Hirtodrosophila trivittata. The sequence continues at coordinate 14,363,416 of JAWNNK010001311.1, read as the reverse complement.
AATCATTTGACTGCCAGTGTGTGTTGTTTACTTAGCCCACATCTTGCCCAGCTACTACTACCCACAGCACCTTCCTCCATATTTGGTCACGCTCTTGAGAGTCTCTCTACCAAACACGCATTGGCACTCGAACTCGTGTTGGGGGCGCTCATTGAAGTGTTCCCCCGTTATTCATAAAGAATGTGCTAAACAATTCTGTTATAAAGGTAAATTGGTAGCCAGAAAAGTTCCAGAGTTCTTTCGATCTTTGATTAAAGGTGTTTAAGTAAGCCTTACCTAAGTTAAATTTAGGTCATGACTAATTTCCTATTGAGAATTATTTGCCGTCTTAATCATCGATTTAAGCCATAATTGCAGCTGATTTGTTTAGTCACTTCCGGCAGCATTGTTAACTGAATTGCATAGATATTAACTTGTTGGCCTTGGATTGTGATTTAGATACCAGTAATTGCAATAGTCGCTGCGATTAATCATCAATGAAGCGTGCAAAGAGTCCGTTTCGGTTCTGGCAGTTGGCAGCATTACGAGCACTGCATTTGGCTTAGAGTCACGTGGGGAGCATAAACAAATGCCAAATGTGGCCAAAAAGAAAACGAAAAGCGTAACAAAAGAAACAACAAGAAAATTATTCTAATACAACTACAACCGGTTCAATGTTTGCACAAATTTTTTGTCGCCAGACGGTACAAAAAATAGAAATAAATTTTTCTGAATGGTTTAAGCCTGAATTTTGTGGCTCTGTGACTCGAGGGAGCTAACTCTAGTAGTTAACTGCTGTTGGGCGACGTGTGGCGCATTCGTTTCTGGCTCATTTGCTTGATAATTTGAATGTCACACATACCATACACACACACACACACACACACACACACACACACACACACACACACACACACACACACACACTTCACTTCAGCTTCAGCTAGTAACCAAAAAAAATATGTTCAACTTATTTTTAACACATTTTTTTGGCTTAAGGATGGTGAATCTGCTTAGTTATTATGAGTTATTGGCTAACTTTGTATATATATATTCCCATTGTGAAAGACACGAACTGGTCAGCAATGAAGGTCGTCCAACCAGGTCACACCTTCAGGTGCAACACCACTTCCTGTTCCTTTTGAACATTGCGTGTTTAACGACTGCCTTCACCCCCTACTGAGGTCATTGCAGAGATAATCAAATGCTTTTTATAACATATACACTGAGAGAAGGTTAATATATGCTAGTTTTTCTCCAAGTGTAATGTTCTTTTATCTATTAACTAACCACAGAACTGTTAGTCCGAACTTGCTGTCACTGAGAGAAACCGCAGTGCGTAACGGTGAACAGGGTCCGACCCTGGGCTTAGTGCTTTAATTACCCATACGCACATTGCTCATACGACATGTGAGACGAAGAGAAGAAGTGTGCATGCAGATGTGTGTGTGTGTTTCGGAAGCTGACCTCATAGAGTAGTCAAAACTCAAAAAACTGCATGCGATTCGGTGGTAACTGTGGCAATCCCACGGTTGCTACTGTGTCAAGTCCGTTTTGCAACAGTTGCAGATTCTATGTGTCTTTGTGTGTGTGTGTGTGTGTGTGCGTGAGGGTGTGTGCAGTAATAAGCACCTAATGGGGCTTCTTCTATACCAGAAGGGGGTCCATTAGTTCCATAAACGGGCATTGCCCTCCAGCATAATTGCGCCCTCAAGCATGGCAATTCGCCCGCTTGTCACTCGGTGGACAGTTAAAAAAAGAATTCAACTAAAACTTAAACCGAAAATTGTCGTTAATTTGTTGATGTTTTTTGTGTGAAGTGAAATTTTGTGCGTTGCCTTGTTAAATAGTGTTGTTGTTGTAATTGTTGTTTGTGCCGTCGTTTTGTTAATGCAGCGTTAAAATTCGTGACGTTGATTTCACACATGTCACCGTCTGGCCACGTTTTGTTGACCCCAGAACTTTCCAAGCGTGATATTGTCGAATGCGGCGGGTGCCTATATGCCAAAAACCATACACCACATATATATACAAGTATATACTTAAATACGAATGCGAGTTACTATATGTTATATAAATAAACAAAAGCTTTTCGTTTATTTGCGCAATCTGCCGCATTGCATTCGACTGTTTATTTTGCATACGGAGAGAGACCCATTGATCGTTTAGAGTAAACACATGTCATATTTTCCAAGCTGACCAACAGAAGACGATTCAAAATATCAGTAAATAACTCTTATCTTCGAATTGAAAGCATATACGTGTATTGTTTACGTATATAAATATAAATATTTTGAAAGCAAAGCCAGTTACTTTGGTTCTTGTAAATTTCCATTATGCTGTGAAAGTTGCAGCATAGTTAAATTATAATTGCGAAATCAGTTTTCAATATCTCAAACTTATCCGAGCAGCTTTTAACTCTTTTAGCTACAGTTATCCACCCCTTTTTTATAAAGTGGATTCATGTTTAGCGAACTTCTATTATAGAAACTTTTTTTTATATATATACTTTCTACGACCTTGGGGTGCATTGCTATAAAAAGCGTAGGAAAAAGTCGAGCAGTGACCACAATTGACTCGTTGGCCTGGCAAATGCGCAAATTGCATGTGGAAAGGCATTTGCGGGTCCGCATCCTGTGCAGCACGTGGAGGGACATCAAAAGCGAGGCTAACCCAAATACGCCTGGGTGCAGCTCCTCATTCAAAACTCGAACAATGGCCACTTGTACAATAGATTCGAATGTGGGGAATGGGGGGAACATCAAGGATTGGCGGCACTTAACCTAGTTTGCGGTCTGTTTAGATGCTTTCCTTACACTTTGACATGCCAAAAACCTCTGGGTGGCATGATCTCATGGGACCACCCCCGAACTGCGTGTGACCTAATTCCTAGCATTTTTATTTTTATAGGGGTGACAGCAGAGCAATTACAAGCTATTGATTTTTTTCTACTTTCCCGGCTTCATTACAGCTGCAACTCGCCGAGAGAAGAAGAAAGAGAAGCAAACTGAACCACTGCCAAAGAAAAGACTGAATACATTTTTGAGGACAGCTTGCCACAGCTGTACCCTAACCGCAATCACCAAGGACCAAGTAAAGTTTACCCAGAATCAACAAGGATATGTTTTAGGCGCAAGCTGGAAGGGAACACAACAGAATGTTTCTGCCTGTCAAATCGAATCAGTGAGTAAATGTTTATGTTTATTCCAGAACAACCCCCAAACGTGAGGGTAGACACACACTCAGCATAAACAACCCCCAGCCGTGTCTGGCGTCAACATGTCGCCACATTACCCTCTGCAGCCACATCTTCATCTATGAAATTTGATTTAACATCGTGTGGCATACATCTTGTCTCTTGCAGCACCGCCGAGGCGAGTGGCAACAATGAGGATGTTACCACCACCAGCAACAATTCAACACAAACGCCCAGCGATCTGAGCCCACCAGGACCCAATGAGGAGGTGCTGCCGCAGGCGCATCATCAGAACCCAGGACACTGTATCGCCTCCTTCGCAGCCATCAATCAGATGCGCAGTAATGCACAGGTAAGAAGATTGGCCTGGGATTGGGGTGGAATTGTTTTAATAATAAGCCAGAGACTGTGAGGGTATTCCAGATGGAAAATATTCTAAGTAAATAACTTTTTTCTGTGCGAAATCTCACGCTGAAATCTTTGAGCCAACTATCAAATTGACTTTAACTAAATGAAATCATTTAAAGGGCATCTTAAATACCGAATGATACTCGCAGCTTGCAATTATATTCAATTAACTGTAAGCATAATTAAAATGGAACATTTTCTATGGAGAACCCGGACGATTGCGTGATTCGAGACCTGTGGGTCGACATGGGTTCGACTTGTAGTGCGGCTCACATGGCGTATACATAATTTTATTTCGCATTAACTAATTTTTTTCCAGCGAAATTAATTGCCCGCTTGACTGAACGTTTGACGGAACGATTGACTGACTGATTGACTGAGCAAATGACCTGCCTTTAAGTTTTCAGCCGGGTGAGCTAATCGACCAAATTGTCGTTTAGTGATAAAAAAGAACCAAATAGCGAAATTTGCCCCGCGGGTGGTTAACCTTAACTAGAAACGGAGTCCGGCTCCAACCCTGCCGCATGACGTATGCGGCAGTTTCCATATAAATACGAAATTGTTGCAGAGCTATTAAAAGCAGACGTTAACCGGCTGCAGTGGCAGGGTAAGGGGTGGTCGTGGTTGGGGCTGCCATGTCAATGGTTATTAATAGGGAAGGCTCGGCGCAAAGTCGAAACAAATCACTTGTAAGGATTCAAGGCGAAGCACAGTGGTTCAAAGCTGTGCAGAAACTGGAATAAAATTAAATATAGAAAATATGTAACTTCTCATTTTGTGGAAAACTTTTTATATGAAAGAAGATTTTCAATTATTTATTAGAAAAATTTTTATTTTTCTTAACAAATTTTTAAATTGATTTTAAAATAAAATTTTCATAACACAAAACTCAAAGTTTGTTAAGAAAATTTAAATCGGGTTCAACTATAAGATACATATGACTCTCAGAAGTTTATATCCTTGTACTGCATTTAGTTTTCAAGTAGTTTTCATGCACTTTGAACCACTGTGCGCTGGGTGAGCCTGTGGGACTCGCTTAGACTGTGAAATTGAACACGTAGCGGGGTCGTCGTTAATCGGATTTGTGCAAAAGGACACTTTGTCGCGTCTGGTGGCAGTGCTTCATGTGTCAATGATGGTTCATGCTTTTCTGTTGCAGCTCTGCGATGTGCGTCTGGAGGTTGGCGGAGAAACCATCAATGCTCATCGAGTGGTGCTGGCCTCCGTCTCACCCTATTTCTATGCCATGTTTAATGGTAAGTGCCTCGCTTCAAGTGCGAATGGAGCACACTTTAACTTTGTGACATATTGCAGATGATATGCTGGAGCGGAACCAGGGCCTTGTGCGACTCCATGATGTGGACAGCTCGGCTCTGCGCCAGCTCATAGATTACACCTACACTGGCGAGATAACCATAACCGAGCAGAATGTGCAGGTGCTGCTGCCGGCATCGGGTCTGCTGCAGATGCACTCGGTGCGGGATGCGTGCTGCAAGTTTCTGCTGCGACAGCTGCATCCATCCAACTGCCTGGGCATACGGAGCTTTGCGGACGCGCACTCCTGCAAGGAGCTGCATACACGTTCCCACAAATACGCGCTGCAAAACTTCCAGCAGGTGGTGGGCACAGAGGAGTTCCTGCTGCTGCCCTTTGAGGAGGTCAAGGAGCTGATATCAAACACTCAGCTGAACATTAGCTCCGAGGAGAAGGTGTTTCTGGGCGTGCTCAGCTGGGTAAAGCATGATCTGGCCCAGCGTCGCCTCCACATTGCCGAACTGATGTCGCATGTTCGCCTGCCGCTGGTCAGTCGCGACTTTTTGATGAGCTGCGTCGAGTCGGAGACGCTGATGCGCGACGATTCCGAGTGCAAGGAGCTGCTGCTGGAGGCCATGAAGTATCATCTGCTGCCGGAGCAGCGCAGTGTTATGAGCAGCCAGCGCACACAGGAGCGTCGCCCGGAGGGCATGAAGCCCTACATCTTTGCCGTCGGCGGCGGCAGCCTCTTCGCCATTCACAACGAGTGCGAGGTGTATAATCCGCGCTGCAACAGCTGGTCCCCAGTGGCTCCCATGCTCTGGCGTCGCTCACGCTCTGGTGTTACCTCCCTTCATAAGCAGCTGTACGTTGTGGGTGGCTATGATGGCGTCAGTGATCTGGCCACTGCCGAAAGCTACAACCCGTTGACCAACAAATGGAGCAACATTACGCCGATGGGCACCAAGCGTAGCTGCCTGGGCATCTGCTCATATGATGGCCTGATCTTTGTCTGTGGTGGCTACGATGGCGCCTCCTGTCTGAGCAGCATGGAACGGTACGATCCGCTGACGGGCATCTGGAGCTCTTGCCCGGCAATGAGCACACGTCGCCGCTATTGTCGCCTCGCCGTGCTCGAGAACCAAATCTACAGCCTGGGTGGCTTCGATTCCACCAACTATCAGTCGAGTGTGGAGCGTTTCGATCCGCGCGTGGGTCGCTGGCAGCCTGTGCCCAGCATGACAGCGCGACGCAGCAGCTGCGGCGTGGCCTCCACCGATGGAAATCTCTACTGTATTGGCGGCAATGATGGCACCATGTGCATGTCCAGCGGCGAACGTTTCAATCTGCGACGCAACTGCTGGGAGCCCATTGCGGCCATGCACTCCCGCAGGTAAGTCCAGTCCAAGATCTTCCTGAATCCACTTTATAAACAATCCTTTCCTCTTTTAGGTCCACGCATGAGGTGGTTGATGTGGAGGGTGTGCTCTTTGCGCTGGGCGGCAACGATGGCAGCTCCTCACTCAATTCCGTGGAACGCTACGATCCGCGCCTGAACAAATGGACTGTGGTCAATGCGATGGTCGCACGACGCAGCTCTGTGGGCGCTGCGGTGCTGGAGTGCTTCCATCTGGAGCGCGGACTGGTGCAGACGACGAACTTATGACCCCCAATGGGCAGCATAAGCGAATCTTTCGCCGCTGCCACAGCGAACGGACCAAGTAGTAGCACCAGCAACGGAACCAGCACAGCCAATGGAAGTAGTAGTAGCAGTGTCATCAATGCCAGCGGCACCTTGACAGTGCCCAGTCGTGCCGAGGCGGCTGCATTTAACGCCAATATCGCCCTGAGCTCCTCTGCTCCCTCGGCCAGCTCAACCCTGCGTCGTCACCGACGCGAGACGCCCGCTCTGGCGGAGAGCAGACGCGCCAATAGCAATGCCAGCAGCAGCAGCAGTGACAGCGGCAGCGGCAGCGGCAGTGGCAGTGGCAGCGCCAGCAGCAGCAGCGCTGGAGCTACAGCGAAGAACCCATCGACCGCCTGATCCTGGTTTATGTCCAGTTCGCGACAACATTAATACTATAGAAAGCTAACCCCACGCGCCTATTGCAGGAATTTGATTGATTGTTCGAGTTCGTTATTACGGATAGATCCGATATGATATATATATATACGATATGATTACTGATGATATGAGAAAGATAATGTCAGCACCTAAGCTAAACGGGAGATCTTTATCAGGGGCGCTTATTTGCTCAAGAAGTACACCAAACACACACACACACACACACGCCGTACACACCTGAAGTATACTTGGAGTGGAGTCCATAAGCTAGTGGATCACTCTGAATATACTATGAAAAATTGTTATCTTTATGTGAATCTTAGGTTGCGAATTTGGACCCTTTTTAGCTTTACTATTATAAGATCTATTCGGATTTTTTCCCTGAATGGATCGACTCCAACTACTTGACCTTAAAATTCGATATACAAATCTATTCTTAACACACACACATAAACATAGCAATATAGTAACACACACACACACACACACACATTACATATTTCTAGTCAAGATCTCGCACGAACTTATTATGGGAAGAGCTCTCAAAAAAAAGAAAGAAACGTAACAGCTACAACAAGGAACCTAATCTGCCTACAATTTACATAAAACGTCTATACAGAAATAATATTATAAATGATATACTATATACACCCTTATGTACTATTCTTATGTATTTTATACATGCAATTATTATATTTATATTATAAGTAAATGTTTCGTATTTGAAGAAAGGCCGTAAATATTTTTGCTATTCGTAGAATAATTTGCATAAAGTCCTCACATAAATCAGATATAAAGGTATGTATATGGCATATGGCATATGGCATGTACTTCTTGAGGTTTGTACTGGAGTTGATTTGTTGCGGAAGCCAAAAAGGTGCTGGTACCATGTGTCATTGATCCATTACATAAGGCGCTCCGCAGTGCTGCGCGCCACATCACCCACGTTTGTGTCCACAGGGGGTGCCATTTTCTTAGCATCGAGCCAATTCTTGGGCAAGCCTGTGCCAACTGAAAAGGTTTAGGATTAGGTTGAGTTGAGAGATGTACTTAATTCCCTGTTGACTTAAGTTGGTTATTGAATTGAATATCTTCCGAGTTTTTGTTTATTTTTTTCTCAATGCGCATTTATTAACAGTTTCCGTGGTGATTTCTTTAATGAGGGACAAATGCTAAATGCTGCGGCGATTAGACCGCGTCAACGTCGCCACCACTTTCCACTGGCCCGGGTCTATCGCCTGCGATTTGGGATTGATGTGAGATGAAGCTTTTCCCAAATGGCAGGCACAATGCGCCGCAAGCAATACGTGAAAAGATGATGATGACGGGCCGCATGAACATTAATTGGAAGTTATAGCTAAACGGTACTTAGGCACTAGCTTAAAGGTATGCAATTTGCTGTGTATAAAAGTACCCGGAAAATCGCAAAAAAATTAATTAAACAACAACATATGATAAGGTTACTTAATCCAAATCGTCTGGGACTGTGTTGCGCATGAAGGTGTAAAAGAAACGTAATTAGAAAGAAAGTGGCAAAGAGAAAAGGAGAATTTATATGAAACGTTTAAAAAGTTACTCAATTACTCGGTCTATTTCTATAAAGTTCTGGCCAATGCTCAAAACACAAAACAATTCTGGTAGTTTGCTTTTCAACTTAAATGTAAACTCAATGACGGAACGAGCTATTTACTTTTGTAAACCTTCTCAGTCATGTCATCGAAGCCGGAGTCCTGAATGTTCAACATCAAGCTATCGGCCGATAGGTAAACCTTGTTCTGTGAGCTAGCGATCTGTTAAAGAACATAGTATTACAATATATATTCCAATGCGATGACTTCTTGCTAAGAGTGTGTCCAAAGAACTATACTTACCGTGCGGGCAATGCTCTGGGCGGCGCGCAATTTGCGCAGTTTCAGATATGCTGGGTTCTGCTTCACGGCCAGACCTAAGTAAACATATCAGTTAAGGTACAAACCAAGTGCAACAATTAAATGCCTGTAAAGTTAGTTAAAAAGGATTGTTTTGTTTTGTCAAAAGGATATCATTTTAGCTGCCTCGGCTTCACCCTCAGCTTGCACAATCTTCTGTTGCTTCTCCTGCTTGGCACGCTCCACAAAGAAGACAGCGCGCTGGGCCTCCTGTTGTGCAACTTGCTTGGCCTCAATAGCGGCCGTGTATTCCTTTCCAAAGCTCAGCTCAGTCAGAGAAACATCATCCAGAATGATGTTAAAGTCACGCGCGCGCTCCACCAGCTCCTTGCGGATCAGCAGAGAAACCTAAAAGAACGCAAATAATTATATAAATGAAGTACGATAATCTAGTTTCAAACTGCATACCTGTTGACGCTGTGTAATCAGCTGGGAGGCATTGAACTTGGCAATGACACTCTTCAGCACTTCATTGCAAATGGAGGGCAGCACCTTCTCATCGTAGTCAACGCCCAGTTGCTTGTGCAGGAAGGGCAGATTCAGGGAATCGGGACGTGACAGTACACGCAGCGAAATGTTTATCATTTGCAAATCCTTAGAACCGGTGGGTGATGAAATTTTCCTTGGACGCGAGCGAATATCATAGATAATGGGATATTGGATCCATGGAATACGCGCATGTAGACCCTCAGAGTAAATATCGGTCTGTATTCCGCCAAAGCGGCTGAAAATGATTGCGCGGTGACCGCCTTCCACTGCAAACAGAGAGGAAAAAGATGAGAGAATTTGTTATGCAATCGCAACCAGAGAAATTTTCCGCTGAATACACCGCAAATTAAAGAAATCTATTTCAATTAAAAACTTAAACTGTCCGGCTTGAACATTCGGTGTCAATGAAGCGGTGCATTGTGCAAGTCTCTTTACAAGTTATGAAATCACACACACACACAGAATGGTTTGAGGTTATGCACACATGCCGGAACGGCAGTCGTGTTTTTGTTGTTTTTCATTGATTTCGTGCTGATTTTCATAGGTTTTATAACTTACCGGTGTACAGAGATTGACTGACACCATAAGCTGCTGCGCCAACGGCAGCCAAGAGTTTCAGTCCAATTCCCAATCCGGGTGGGCCACCTTTGCCCAGCTTGCCCGCAAGATCGTTGAGTTTGCTTTGTGCCATTGTGTGTTCTAAATAAATATAATTAATATAGTATCGGTTCAGAATTTAGAAACACACTTTTTTTTTACTAACTAATGAATGAATGAATTGAGTTAAATCTAAAAGGAAAAATAACCTCACGCACGTTATTTACTTGAGCCTGTAAACGGAATCGACTATTTTACAATTGTGATAGCTTATTTCGATAAGACATGCTACTGCCGATACATCGATAGACTTTCTTTCAATACTTCGATAGCATAATATCGGCTAGCTCCATTTTGTTTTAGCCAGTCTGGCAGCCCTGTCAAGCTTAGGCGCGTCGCTTTTTTCTTGTGTGTTTAATAACGTATTTGGCATTATATTCAGTACAGTTATATAGGTATATTAAATATATAAAATCACTTAATTCGGGTCATATATTCGCAACATTGTGCAGTTCGTTGCGGCCGAAATTTGTATCACGTAAATAGTGCACGGTGGAGTCGTTTATAAGCGAGACGACAATTGATTTTAGTCCCAAGATGGACGCCAATTTGTATTTTAATGTAACAGATCGGATAAGCTCGACCAATTGTGCCAGAGATTTCTCATCATTATCATTCGATGCATTGCTTTGCGTATATAGGATATATCTGAAATGGGACAACATATTTCAATATCTGGATCGGCTGAAGGTAAGTGCTTATAATTTACTTACCCCTTAGCAACTTGCTCTATTACATTATCGTTGATTCGCTGATGACGCAGATACTCCTGTAGATAGTTGCGTCTCTGTAGTACCACAAATTGAGTTAACAAAGCTTCACTCCAATTGACATCGTAGCCATAGGCGCGACCCAGTATTAAAGTTTGCGGCACGCTTATAAAAGAAAGAAACATTTTATTTTATAACTATGGATTTTTATAATGAAACTCACCTCAATTGATTGTTAACCAGCTCACGGAATTGTTCACGTGTTTGTACGCCAATTACGCTGATGCAGAGCGGCGGCGAGTGGCTGCTGCTTCCTCCTCCGCTGCGTTTTTCCAGTGCTTTGTTGCACAGATCGAGCTGCATGGCCATCAGCTCAGCGCGAGCTACACTTTGTTGGGCAAGAATCAATTTATTGTCCAGCAGAAAGTTTTCTGTGGCATGTGTGTAATTCTCCAGTGCCTGCTGAAGCTTTGTGTGTAGTTCCTGGGAGCACTTCAGCTTGCCCGGTTCAATCGATTCCTTTCGCACTATTTCCAAGACATCCTTTGCCTCTTGTGTCCACATCTCTGCCAGTTCCTTATACATCAGAAAGTGATGGGCAGCCAGGCGCAACAGCTCCTTGCTATTTTTAGGATTATACTCCCGTAGGTAGCAAATAATGGCCTGCCGCAGACCACTCTTTTGATCCTCTTCGAACTGTCCCAAAAGTGACTCAAATTGCTCGTTCTCGACGAGTGCATCAAAGCAATAGAACATTTCCCTGTAGCGTGCAATTCCGATGAGCAGGCGCACTATCAGTGACCACGACTTGGCTTTGGCTAACTGTGAATTGAGTGACTTGGAACGCTCCAGGACACTGGCAATGCCCTCCATGGAGCACTCGTGTACAAAGCACAGATGCGCCTTGATCAGCAGCTCTACATAGATTTGGTTCTGCTTTTTGTGGGACAACACTTGAGGAATTCCTGACGAAGCAGCAATGCTGGTGCTGCTGTTGGAGATAGTGTTTGGTAGACCGTAGAGTGTTATAATGCCGGACAGTCGTTCAAAAGCATCACTTGGCTCGAATGGTTTGTTGTCCTGGTACCGGCGATAGGCCTTGAGGGCATCACAATACTCCAACAGGCAGTTGCCCAGCATCGTCGTGTTTGGCGTCAGCTCCAAAAAGAGATGAAAATCCCGATCGATGTTGTGGCCCCAGAGATCGGCGTTACGCAGAGCACTGCGTGGCTGTTGATTGGCGTGGAATATGTAGAAACGTGGACGCAGGATGCACGTGGTTAGCTCCAAGGCCAAAGATTCTGCAATCTGCAAGAAATATTTCATTAAATTGACAATTTTTGAGTAAAAATATCAATGAACCTCTTGGGAAGTCATCCGAGTGGAAATGTGTATATCGCTGACGACCAATAAACGCTGCAGGCAATCCTCCTCGGCGGCGCTCTTGAGCAGCACACTAACATCCTTGGTGCGTAGGACATCCAAGTACTCCTTGTCCAGATACATTGCGGCACGGTAGGCCAGGACAATGCGTCTGCCCAGTTCGACGCCATGTTTCAGCTTGGAGCCAATGCCGAGCAGCGTCTCCAACGTTTGCTGCTTCTCCTTAGAGGGTATTTCCTCAAATTCCAGGGTGGAGCAGCTACCAGACAAATCGCTACTGCATCGAGCCATGGGGCTCTGGTTGAGCGTCAATCGATTGAACTTGGGAAATGCGCTCTTCTTGATGTCACTCAGAAGCAGACGCTCCTTGCCGGACAGATCCACAATGCTGGTCATACCCTCGGCCAGGGCCATGGCAAAGACGATGAAGCGTAAATCATTGGGACGAAATTCGAACAATTCCTGCAGCCGGAGTGCCTCCACAATGTCTCCCTCGTCCAGGAGGAGATTGAGCAACCCGTCCAGACGCTGCTGCATCTCTTCGGTCAACTTTGACTTAGTGGCAATGCTAAGGTCATCGATGCCTGCCAGTTCCTTTAGCTCCGAGAAGGATTTGTACAGCACACAACGCTCCTGACGCATAATTTGCTCATAGTACTCCGAGTGATAGATAGCCACAGGAGTTGGCTGATCCTCCATCTGTAGATAGCACAGCACCATGTCATACTCAATCTGATCCCGGTCGAAGCATTCATTGGGAAACAGATGATGCTTCTTAATGACACCCAGTGCGCTCTGTAGCAGCTCATAGCGACAAGGTAGATTGCTCTCTGGCTGCTGTCCGGCAGCATGGAGCAGAAAGTTCACTAGAATCACCGGTGGCAGAGCATGCTGTCCGATCTCAAGCTCGAAATCCTCATGTTGACGTAGTTGACCGGTCTCCAGCTCCGCCAGCCATTTGGCATAGACAATGTCAGCTAGCGGCATTTGCAGCAGCGCCGCCAGCTGCAGTGCCTCCTCATAGGCCTTGGCCTCTGTCAAGGCATCCACCAGCTGCTTATATTCGGCGCTGTCACGCCTGACCAGCTGCTGATAATCAATGCCAAGCTGTTGTATCCAAGGAGCTGCCACGCCAAAGATTCTATGCAGCAGGCAGAAGTCCAGCAGATCACAAATGTCACCCACATCCGAGCGACAGATGCAGTCCAATAATTTCTGCTGCTGCATTACGCAGTCAAAGTTGGATTGGAGCTGCATCAGCAAGAGTCCAATACAGCGTTGCATTAACTGCTTGCGGCCAATCGGGTCGCACAGCGGCAGATGCACTGCATCCTGACTCCAGCCGCAAAAGAACTGACGCAGCTCTACAATTGTTGCATCACTAAAATCCTGCTGCTGGGCGGTCAGTTGTAAAAAGCGACAGAGATGCACAAACTTGCAGTCCTGTTGGGAGAAATGGATTATATATCATCTCTAGCTTCATCAGAATTCGCCTCACTCACCGGTTGAAAGATGCAGAAGCTGTGCAGCAGCGCGTTGACATGTCCACCACTGACTGCACCGCGTATCACCGACCAAACACACTCCGTTTGCTGATCCTTTGACTTGAGCAGCTGCGTCCACTGACCGCTGGCAACGGCCAGCCAGATCAGCCAGCACCAGTCGCGATTCTGATCACTGAGCGTTGCTGCAAGGACGGCCAAAATAGGCATCTGTTGTCGGACGCAGTGCTTCATTAAATTGATGCTGGTGCAGTGCTGGGCAGTGCTTTGCATGAGCTCCACAAACTTGACCAAGCTGCTGATGCATTCATCCGGCAAATTATTGCTGCTACACAGGACAATGGCAAACAGATCCTGCTGACCATTGTGGGTGAGTAGAGAGCACATGGACTGGCCGGCATCGCGTTGCAGTTGCTGTAGATTCGCGTCCAGGCCGGAACTGTGTGAGGAATTGGTCATTGTATCCTGCGATGAATTGGTTTGTCCATCGCTGCGACGCGTCTGACGATTGGCTGCACGCTTATGCTGCCTCTCGTGCCTGGAGTCGTAGCTGAGGGCTCGTAGCATATGCACTCCCAAGGCGCTGCACTTGAAGTGTGGCAGCAGCTGCTTCAGTTCAGTGAGTGGCAGATCAAAGTACTGGAAGAGCAAGAGCAACTGCCACCAGTCGTTGTTTGCGGCAAAATGTTGCAACAGCGCCGATGGCCACTTTCCATTCACATTCCGCGCAGCCAGACGCATCAGCGCCTGATATGATTCAAGTGGAAACTGCGTGGGAGTGTCCACCAGCTGCTGCGTTAGTGCCTGATCCCAGCTTTGCAGCTGTTCCGTATAGCTGCCAATCATTGGTGAAACAGGCAGCAGACGCTGCAAATGCAAATAGCTGCGCAGACTTTGGGTATCGAAATCCAACATTTCACAACAGGCCACACAGTGGGTCACCAGCTCCTCATCCCCGGCATGTTGCAGGGCCAGCTGTGTCGCCGTTTCACAGGCATGGAACAGCTGAGTGCGTGTTATCTGGCCATAAAGCTGCAGTTGCTCCATCAAAAAATAGTATACAGCATAGGCACTCCTTTGCTGCTTTAGGTAGTGAGTATAGTTTAGCTGTGCCTTCCTGGCATAGCGCTGACTGAGTCGAGGATTCGAGAAACAAATCATTTCACCATGTCCCGCCGAAGCTAGGACAGCAAAGTTCACCTGCTTGAACTTCTGAAAGAGCTCGTGAGCAGTCGGCACAGCTGGTTGCATGCTGGGTGCCTGGTGCTCAAAGCGTGTCATCAATGACTTCAAGTAAGGCACGCGACATAGATTACTGGAGGAGAGAAAGCCCTCCAGAGCCCTAACACTGGGTTCATGGCAAAGGAAGTCATAGAATGTCTGCAGCGGCTGCTCCTGCAGCGACTCGGCGGCGTTGTGTGTGCGCTCCAAATAGCTCTGGACACTCTTGGATATCTGCGGAGAATAATACAAGTTATGCTCAGATAAAAATCATTTAAAGGTCTTAGTCTGCAAACCAGTTCAAATCCCTCGTTCTGATTCAGGTCGTTTGTCTTGAGATCAATGAGCAGCGACACCAGCGGCTCATTCTCGTCCTCCAACTGCTTAAGTGCGGACACGGGTACACATTCCATCAGCAAAAGCAAGTAATAGCCACGTTCTTGCAAATGGGACGCCAGTGGCAGTTTGCTTATGAGCTCCTTGTGCTGTTCCAAGCACTGCATAGTGCAGAGGCGGCGCAGCAGCGTGGATATATCGGAGGACTCAACGGCAAAGTAGTATCCGGCTCGTGCAAAATAGTTACGCAGTGGTTCACAGGGATGCTCTAAGTGTTCCAGAGCATATTCATACATGGGAGATTCGATTTTCCAGACAACATAGGCCTGCTCCAGAGGGGACAAAGTGGTTGGTGTCGCTGTGTCTTGGCACCAGCACCAGCGTCGCAGTCTGTCCAATTGTTCAGTGTCCACCAGATGCTGCCAGACCAGCTGCTTGTGGAGCTGCGATAGCAGCAATTCATTGTCGTTGACGAAGTAAAGCTCTATTAGGAGCTGCTGCAGCGTCTGCTCTGGCAGCTTTATCAATGCCTCGATGTGGACACGAGGCAATTGCGTTCTGTGCCTAACCAGTAGGTCGCTGCATTCGCGCAGCTGCTTTACCAAAGACCAGTAATACTCCAACACGGGCTGTTCCTGCTCAAAAAGCTGCGGATCCCGACAACGCAGATGATCTAGCACAAATTCGCTGAGATCCGCATCGTTGCACTCGCACGCGTATTGGTAAAAGAAACACTTCACATCTCGGTCTACGTTATGCAGTACATTGTCCGCCTTGCAGACGAGTCGCTCGGAGAGCAGACGCTTCACATAAGCCTGGACCACATCGTGAAAATAGTGACGATACTCTTCAATTGGAATCTTACGTTTGGCTGCCCAATATTCCATGCACAGATCGATGTGCTCGCCCTTGGTGGCCACCTCCTTGATGATGGACACCTCATTTATGCCTGACCAGCTTTTAAATATCTTATTTCGTGCCTGGGTGGAATGCATTTCGTATAATGGGCGTGAATAATACAATTTTCACATTTTCACTGCAACTTGCAATTTGTTTTCTTTGTTTGCCAACAAGGGAATTCAACAGTTGGAAAGGTCTGAAAATCAGCTGACAGCTGTTGTAGCGTTGCCAGATCGTTAATGAGTACTTAGCGCACAAGTACCAAGTACTTTTTGAATTGTGGCGGCAGGCTTACAAATGCTGCTACTGGAATGCGGCTGCACATGTGCCAGGGTATCGGCTTACTTGCCTTTTGGCTATTTGTGCTTCTTCTTTTTTGGTTTTTTTTTTTTGGTAATTGAATATCAAGTTAATGTCCTTGCTTGTGGCACCTTGTCTGAAATTTAAGAAACAGCAGGAAGCGACAGCCGCCCTGGAAACCAGTTCCATGGCAAAGTTCAAGCCACATGTAGGGCTTGGCAGACCACACAAGACATTGAGAAGAGCAACTTTTGAATCTGCTTAATGTTTTTCATGTTTGGGTTTTAGCTAGAACAAAGCCTACAACTAGAATTATGTACTTTCTGTATGTAGATTTGCAATTGCGGAGCTTACAACATCCGCTTACAACTTTGGTGGTCAAATAGTACAATAAATCAACTTGCAACACATGTAACTGCGAGTAGCAAATGGCCTTTTCCAAGAATGTCACATTTTACAAGATATGTATAAGCCCAAAGATACTTTCTAACAAGACTTATGAACTAACAAGTGGTCGGCTCGGGTGCCATTAATAAATTTCACACGACTGTTTTACATGGCATCTAGACATAAAACGGATCCACCTAGCCCCCAGCCATCGCAAGGCCCAAAGCTAAGGGCCAGGCTAAGTTGCGTAAACTGATATTTTTTTTTGTTGGGTTATGCAGCAGCAGCAGCATAACTATTCTTTATATCATTTATGAGTTAAGAAAAGGGTACCTTAAAGCCGCTTCTTGTTGGCAGTTGGTGTTACCGTTTTGGTCACTTAACAAATAGTCGAAAAGCTTTATGGGATCCAGCGGTCTGCAGTTTGTTTATAAGCGGGTGACTTGGCAATCCAAACCGGTTGTCCCTGCTTCCAACTCTACGTTGGCCTCTTCTCTATGCTATGAGTGTGTGATTTATAGTTACGCACAAGCGCGCAAATCCAATTAGACGAACTGACTCACTGACTGACTGACTGACTGACTGGCTGACTGACTGTCGGATTGACTGAGTGCTGAAGCAGCAGTGCCCGCGGCTGAAAGAGTCACAAATGCCGCCAGGCCGGAGGACGGCCACTAACCAAACTCACATGTCTCCACATGCTCCTCTTTCCATATACAAATACTCGTACATAAAAGTATATTTCAAATTGTGGAATAGATTCAGGTCGCCCGCTGTATCTGTATTTTATTTATTTATTTCTTATTTTTGTTCATTTTTGGTTGGTTTACATCATCGCGGAACTGTGTGCCTCCAATTCGATGTCTCTATGTCCAATGTCCAATGTCGCCTTAGCGACGCGGGAGGGCGGCCTTTTGTTGCATTTCAAATATCAAAAGAAAACTGCAGCTCTCTTTGGCTCGCATCTTTATCTAAAAAAAAACTAAAATGTATGTCATAATAGCTTTGGCATGCGGAGCACTCACTTGGCCCGCTCCTCCCCTGCCACATCTGCCTGCTCCCTGTTAGCTTGCCTGGCAGCTGCATGCTTGGCCGCTGCATATTGCATGCAAATTTCAACATGTGGAGCAATGGAGCAGGTAATGACGTCATCTTGGCATCCACTTGAAATGCAGCTCGCCTGCAGCCTGTCAACCCTGAGAGCGTCCCCCACAGCAACAAGAAGCTTGCACGACTAGAAGATTCCCTACAGATATCCTAACCTGCATAGACATGGTACTATATACTATGTTTCCCATTCCCGTAAATAATTTCTTGAATATCCGCTGTGTTTATTATACCATCTATTTGAGATGAGAATAACCCATTTTATGGCTACAGGGTACCACAAGACCAGTCACGGTTTTCGCCAAAAGGGCTCAGCTGGGTTTACGGCTTTAGTGTTTCCCACGTGAAATGCCTTTGATATGTTATCCATTGGCGTATGTGGAACTGGGTGTGTTATGAGAGTTTCGCACTTGAATGCTTAAATAGCGATATATCGCTGGTGTCCGAGTCCCGCTCCTATAACCGTAACCTTCAGCTTGCTGCTTGCATTATTGAGGGGCTTTTCCAATGGAAAGTCAAGCCGGTCTGGTCTGATCTGGTTGGGTCAGCCAAGAGAGCTGCTGAGCTACAGATTTGGTAATGGCCGCTTTGCCCATAGACAATAGACAAAGCTGATTGATAGTCTCGGCACATTCCATGCTTCCTCTTCTTCACCTGGAGCAGAGCCAGCGTTAAACGTGTTTTTGTTTTTGCGCAAAATAGAAAAAGATTTAAAAAAAAAACTTACAAAAAAAATATAAACAAATGTGAACCAATGAGCGCCCACCAAAACGATGATTAATTGGAGAGGAGCTACGTTCGAGGCGCGAACGCGTGTGCTGTAGTTGGCATTAACCATTTGACCGCAAGCCGGCAGTCGGGAGTCACCAGCCGGGAGCGAAACTGGTGATCTCAACGAGATGGAATCACCAAAAAACTCCCCAGGCTGACTCGTGAACTTTACGGCCGTGCATGGAATCTAACGAGCTGCCAGCTGCCATCTGCCATCTTCTCACTGCTCGGTCACTTTGGGATTTATCATTTAAAATCGGTTAATGAACTGTGAGAATGGCAAACGAAAGTTTAGAACTGTCTGCGGAGACGCAACATGGAGACCCGTTGATTTT
The DNA here is from genome assembly GCA_035045065.1 of Hirtodrosophila trivittata. NCBI lineage: Eukaryota > Metazoa > Arthropoda > Insecta > Diptera > Drosophilidae > Hirtodrosophila > Hirtodrosophila trivittata. The sequence goes on along the minus strand of JAWNNK010001311.1, from coordinate 14,344,488 downwards.
ATATATACTACAATATATTTTTCTTTTACTTCTATTTCTATTTGTATTTGGATTTTTTTGTATCTTTTATTCTGCTGGATTCGGTGTTTTATTGTGGCAATTTGCATGTTGCCACCTTTCGCTTGTACCGTTAAGCGGCAACGCGCGCTTATTGGTCATGCTGCAGCACCATAATATGTTACGAGTGGAGTCCGAGTATGGTATATAAATATAAACATCAACATAAATTAGATAGTCCAAACAAAATGGGCTCATTAGCACCTGGTCGACCTAGTGAATTTGCGATTTGCATGTAACGGCCATAATCATAATTGGGAACAAATATTGGCCTTATTAATTTGAGACGGCGAAGGATGCCGCGCAGCTCAACGTTGGTGGTCTTAGAGTTCTCTTGTTCTTTTTCTTTGCTTAATTGGAAGCGACTTGCGCTGAAAATCAAAAGTGCCACAGCAACAACAACAACAACAACAACAACAACAGCAATAAGAAGAAGCAGAACATAAATCAACTTTGAAGTGCAGCGCGGGCAGCAGCCGCAACAGTCGCAGTCGCAGTCGCAGCTCGGCCTTGCTTATCAACGTTTCCTTCATTTTGCGCTGTTGCTTCTTGTTGCGTTCTTTTTGTTCGTCTTACTTTCTTTGTTTGCCTTGCCCGCACGATTTTTGGCTAAGTGCAGGCCGCCTAGCAGCAACGCAAGCAGCACTGCCGCTGCCGCAGTCGCTGTCGCCGCAACAGGTTCTCGTTGTCATGTTTGTTCTTGTTGTTCTTAGGCAAGAACTGGACACATAGCACGCGCAACAGGTTCTGTCCAATGCCTGATTAAGTGGAGAGTAACTGAGCGACTCTATGCATGTGTGTGTGTGTGTGTGTCTTTCTCTCTCTCTCTCGTTTCTCGCTCTCTCAGTAAGAAACACACATACAATAGTCAAGTGAACTAGCAGAGGCGCGCTCACTGACAGCTGAGATAAGTGACTTTCAATAAAAATACCTGTTTATGTTGTTGTTGTTACTGCTATTGTTGTTGTTGTTGTTGGTATTCGTTTGCTCTGCATTGCTTTTTGCTTTGTGTATGATAAGACTGACCCCCATTAGCAAACGTTTTTACCAAGTGGAAACACGTCTTATGTCCAGCACATTGAGAGCAGCGTCAAAATTTCCACTGGGGTTTTTGACGGCGCAGGTAAAGCAGACTTAAGATTGCGGCTCTATCTTTGTGTGTATCTGTGTGTGTGTGTGTGTCTCTCTCTCTCGCGAGTTTCTTGCCGTTAACGTGGCTGAAGAAAAACATTTTCGCAATTGCCGATGCAAGAGCGCCTCTGTGCATGTGTAGGTGTTGGACTCTGGCTCGCCGCGGCCGCCGTGAGCTTTGCCTGATCGCACCTCAGTCTCAGGTCTCAGTCCACTTTTGGCTCTCGTACCGTGCAGTAGGTTGGGAAGACAAATAGTTTCATGCCGCGTTCATTGGCCGCGCGTAACGTGTCTGTGTGTCTACTTGCTGGTGTGTATGCGTGCGTCTGTGTGCACAAGCGCATTGGAATAATTAAATGAAAATTAACAAAAAAAAATATAATAATAATAATAATAATAAAATTGAATTTTCGTTTCTCTGTTTACTTTCGATTAAATTTGCTGTCGCCGCGTTTCTGTTGTATTTGTTTTGTGCGGGACGCTTCAACAAAAAATATAAAGTTTAATAATTGACGACCACCGACTTGTGTTTTCTTACATTGTGAGCACCCACTGTATGCATGTATCTATGTGTGTGCATGTGCATGTGTGTGTATGTGTGCGTGTAAGCGTGTTAAGTGAAGCAACCAAGATTAGTGCTATAAAAAGAAGAAAAAAACTAAAACGGCAACAACAACTAATGCAACAGCGGCAGCAACGCGAACAACACGTCATGTTTAATGTGTCTTAAAAGTTACAAAATTCAGCAAACATATGAAAAAAATACACTTAAAGAAAACCAATTCAATTAAATACACTAAAATGCACATTTCGTTCGATTACAACTGAAAATCTGTTCCTGTTTCTCTTCTTTATATTTTTGTTGCTGTTGTTGGCTAGCGGGTGGCAAGAAGCTTCTTCTTCTACCCCAACTACATCTTCTGCTTTGAGGCCAACAAGTTTTGCTCGAGCGTTTTATTTTGTTGTTGAATTCTCTCCCCTTGCCCCAAAACCCACAACCCACCAGCTTTAACCCCTCGCAAGCAACATTTTCCAAAGGCAGACCAGTTTTTGGCGGCAGCATTTTGCCATTTTCCGCGCTTCAAGAGCCTCCAACAACTCCCAACTTCAACTTGTGGTGGTAGTAGTAGTAGTAGTAGTAGAAGGAAAAGAAGAAATATACGAGTAAGAAGCAGAGAAGGAGCAAGAAGCAGCGGCGAGGCACGAGCTGAGAGCAGCTGCCGCCGCCCCATTGGCAGTTGCACTTGGAAAAACTCTTCCCAGCCATATAAAGCATACTACATATTTGCACAGCCCATAACAAAGGCGTCTCAGTACGTGTCTTGGATTATTTTAATTGGCGCCACTCGAGACATGTTTAAATTGAAAAACTTTAGAAGAATTCATAGAAATGCACAATGAAAACATTAAATAATAAAAATATTCTTTCTATGGGTCAGTAAAATGGACCAAAACACGACACAAACATGTCGAGCTGATAGAGCCATAAAAATGTTAACAAAGAACTGACTCAAAGGTCGTTACATAACAAGAAGAACTCAGACTGTTAGGGGAAATATGTATAGATACTTTTTATGGCTAGAAGCTAATAAGAAAAGAGCTACTCAATAGCTGAAAGGAAATCCAATTTCTACAATTTCATGTTTAAAAAATTAAGTAAAGTTAAGTTCATAATAAACCCGGAACTCTCTTCAGCCCATTCTTATCTTCAGTCTCCTTTTATAATCCATAACTTTTTGTCATTTCTTGGGGAATTTTATTGTGAATTCATGAGTGAAAAAAGTTTACTTTTCGCTTAACAGAATTTCAGGTGTATACCGAATACACCTCTGATAACGTATGATAAAGAAAAGATACAAAACGATTGGGGAATTCATGAGATTTCATGACGAATCCATATGTTATAGAAAGATATTATCAACAGTCACAGACTGAGGCGGGTGGCAGAGCATCGACATCAAATACTATAAAAGAATTTCAAAACAAACTTGTTTGCCTTAGCTGATAGATGCGAGAGGGGGGGCTGTGGGTAGCGACTGATGATGGGTTCAATACACCTTGACAGCGTGTATATAGATACTATATATACATATATTTTTGGTTGAACTCAGTTCGATAAGTGCGCACATTGCGGAGTAAGTGATTGATTGAATTATAACTAGAGCTACTATCCGATCGGACGATCTTCGATTCAATTAAAAGCAAAACATTATTATGGCATGCAGCGACCTTGCCATGTTGTTGTTTTGCTGTATAGATACGAGTATCTGACGGATATGTATCTTTAGCAGCGCCTCTCCTCATTGGCAACCAGTTTCTGTTGCGTGTTCTGAGTTCTGGTAAAGCTACGCAGAAAGAGCATTTATCTTATCATCCTGCTCTGAGTCGACTGAGTCTTCTCTGGCTAATTCGTATTTGTAATCTTATCTGTCAGTAACTAAGTAGTACAAACACCAGAAGAATACCTAAAGGAATATCAACAACAACACCACGATTCCAGCTCATTGCTAATTGTAAATTTTCATCATATATACTAAGCTCAGAAAATTTCTAAAATACGTTCAACTTTTGTTGTTTTACTCTGAAACTATATATTTCCTCCGAAAAGCAAAATAACAATTTCAGGCAAATTGCGCAGAACTAATTTTTGCTGCCTTACATGACAGACCAGTTAAGCAAATAGCAAGCACAGACAGTTAAACACGCTCAGAAAAAGAGTCAGAGAAAAACAACAGAGGGAGAGATATATAGTATGGAGTTCCAAAGAAATAGCAAATTCATCTTGAATTTCCCATCTTTATACTAGAATGTACTTAGTGGGTTCTGCGACTGTGAAATTTTTAAGTAGGGGTAACAATTTTCCAGACATTTCTGATATTTCTTTAATAATGTGCTTAAAGAGATTCTTGCAAACTCAAGAAGTCACGCGATCAGCAGATCAGCCAAACATTTATTATAATGTATACTATATATATAGAGGAAACTCTTTATATATAAAGTTTTTCCTGCTACATTTTCTGCTCTAACTAAAATATGACATTTTTCTTGATATATAAACTGTTTCATCTAGTTTTGAGTTGAGTTGGTTACTAAAAATGTCCACACATGTTTTGCATAATGTATTTTGGCTGCAAATTTTCGCGTTTTTATATCTATTTTTATATTTTTCCTTGCATTTCCTTTTCTATTAAGAAATAAAATAAAAATTTAGTGCAAAAACGTGTGGAATAGAATCGTACGACATGTGTCCTAAAGTAGCTGCCATTGTCTTTATATCTTATATAGAATATTATTTCTGAATAGTTTTCTTAAGTATGCACTTTAGAAGCTCTTTTCGCTCTCTCTCTTACTCTTCCTCTGTCTTATTTTTTGCTACTTTTTTGTTACCGTTACGCTGCACGTTTTAGTAGTTTTATTTGCACTTCCAAAGTGCTTGGAATGTGCTGAGCAAATATTTGTGGCAGACAAGTGTGTGTGTATAAATATTGCAAATGAAATGGTCCACGTGTTGTTCAGGTGATAAGCAAAGCTGAAACGACGACGACCTTGCGCCATCAGCCATCATCAGCCGCAGCCAACGACCTTCGCATCCTGCCCCGCGGTGCCCGCTTCGCATCGGAATCGGTTTCGGATTCAGATTTGGATTCGGCTTCAGTTTCGACAAGGCGGAAGTAACGCGAACAATGCGCAACTGCGGGTTGTGCCGAAAAATGTATCTGAAATCTAAACGCGATCTCAATGCTCTCGCTATAGGTATCCGCTACAGATACAGATACATATATAGAGAAAGGTATAGGTAGTTGAGCTGTTGACAAGCCCCTGAAGAGATCTAAGGTAGAAAGGCCCAAATGTGATGAGGCTGTTTGTGGCATTGAGGATGAATGCTGCCAGGCAAAAGATCAACGTGTGTGTCTGTGTGTGTGGTGTGTGTGTGTTTGTTGCGGGTGTTGCTACTACCAAGAAGCGCGCTTGGGAATCTTTATTTTTTCCTATTTCGCTGCTGCTGCTGTGGCTGTTGCAAGCGAAGCGCGGCAAGCACTAAAGAAGACGTTGAACTTGCCACAAGCTCTGCACCTTTTTTTCAGCCTGCATTGCAACAATTGTTGATTGTTGTTGGCCCTTTTTTGTTGCAGTTGCAGTTGCAGTTGCCACTCTTTTTTTTTTTGCTTTGCGGAAATTCAGCGAACGAATTAAATTTAATTGTAAATTTATGCGTCTTGTTGTTGTTTTAGTTTTCAGTTTTTGTTATCGTTGCTGTTGTTGTTGGTGTGTGAATGTCTCAACACCATGCGATCTTCACCTTTGTGTGATCCCTATATACCTCAGCCTAGCCTGTACCTGTGAGAATTGACAAAAATTATAATGAATCACAGTCGAGCGAGCTGAAAACAGCGGCAGCAACAGCCTTGCAGCTAAATGCAAACACTTCGCCAGGTAAAAAGCTAATCACAACATAACCAGGTAACAGTTTCATTCATATATCTCTTTCTGTCTTGGCCCAATGCAGTTGTTGTTGCACTTTGTTACGCTTGTTAGTAGCTGACACTGCAACAATTTGTGCGGAATTTATGACAGTTTCAGTCTCCGGCTCCGTCTCCGTCTCAGTCTTAGTTCAGGGACAGTCGGTAGTTATTTTTATCTTTATGTTTATCATTCAATCTCTCAATATTTAACAACTCTCTTAACCCATTGAAAACATCTAGCCTGATAAGATACAACTCAAAATCCCATAAATGCTGTGAGAAACATCTTTTACGACATAATTGAAAAAACATCTCAAATTGAAATCTCTTTATAAATCAATCGTTGGTAATAAATTTTTATGGTTCATTTTCCATTCTGTAAAGAAACGAAATCTTTCAACGTCTACAAAATTTTCTCATTTTCATTGCGTCTTAAATATACTTTTTAAACAGAATATTTCCGGTTCTCAGATTTTAAACGAAATTCGCAGAAATTTCCATTTGCGCTTCAGAAAATTGTCAACTTTGCACATATAATTTATATTTTTCTCGCTTTGCGGCTTAAAGAACATGACTTTCAGTTTTATATAAAACAAACCGGAACAGGCCCGAAATCTTTGTGATATTTGATATTATTTCTAACGATCTTGAACTTTTTTATTCGCACTATTTCAATGGAATATTCAGACAATATTGCTTAATTATAATTAATTGAAATCTTCGAAATGTATTTCAAATTCTTCGCTTTTTCATTGAGATATCATCTGCTATCTTTCGACCTGTTCTTTATTCCCACAGTAAATATATAAATCGATTTTTTATTGAAATTTCCTGTTTAGGATCAGCCTTACAAGATCTTTACCCTTCACACACACAGACACACAGACACAACAGCTAGGCACACACCTTCAAGACAAGAAAGTGATCTCAGTACAGCTCTTATAAGATATGTGTCTGTGTGACCTCGCTTCTATGTATGTGTGTGTGTGTGTGTGTGAGTGTTATTCGCATTGGAATTTATTGGACTACCGATATCATAAGCAGTTAGTGCTGATCATAAACTCGTTCTTCGGGGTGTGGAAGACTTTGGCTCTTGCAGCTGGAAACTGGGGGAACTAAGAGTTAGGAGCGAGAGAGAGAAAGAGTAAGAGAGGGAGAGAGACTGTGCCCATTTCGCTGGCGCCACTGTTTGTGCCGTGTTTTTCCGCATTTTTTGAATCGGCTGCCTAAAACTGTCATTTTGCATTTCGTATGTCGACTGCGATGTCTATGTCGATGTCGACGTCTATGTCGATGTCGATTTTGATGTCGAAGTCGAAGTTTTGGCCAAGAGTCGCACGGGCCAGCAAAAGTGTCTAATTTCGCTTTTAGCGCAATAAAACAGTAGAAATAAAATAACGTTAAGCGAGACAACAGACAACAATAACAAGCTCTCTGTAGACAATGTTGTCTGGTGTCCGAAAATCGCCTCCATTAGTGCTCCAAATGGCCAGCGGCTACTGCGGCTGCTGCGTGGCAGAAGTTCCGCTCCGGACAGTTTAGAGAGCTCCTTGGGGGCCATAATTAACGAATTGACTTGTGTTTTGTTTCTGCTTTTTGGGCAACAGCAGCTTTCACACACACTAACACACACACACACACATACAGAGAGTGTATATACACTCAGAGCTGGCGACAGGAGCAATAGCAGCCTTCGATTGCGATGTCATTGCACTCCCAGTCTCAGTCTCAGCCAGGCTGGCAACCAGGGAAGCCAGGGAACAGGCAGTCAGCCAGGCACTCCATGTCGTAGATTTATCTGCACCGTCTCGTACTTTGCCCCCTTCGAAACAGGCTTCTTTCTTAGCCATCTATCTAGCTGGCTAACTGACTTGGCTAGTTGACTTCAGCCTGAGTGCCGAGAGCCGAGCTTGTTGGTGGGTTTGGGTATGGCTTGTGGCTTGCAGGGTTTTGTCAACGGTGCCTTAGAATCCAGTTTTTTTTCTCCACTATTTGCAGTTCCAGTTCTTGGGCGCATCGAGACGAACTGAACTGAACTGAACCGAACTGAGCTGAACTGAACTGAACTGAACTGATCTGAGTTGAGCTCCGAGAGCCGCTTACGCAGCCCCATAATTATGCATTAAACACTTGAAGTTTACGGTGCAGTTGCTGGCATTAATGGCCCAGCGATTTGCATAGAAACCATACACACACACAACAGCACACAATCACACACACATGTGTATATTTAAGATGCAACTGGCGCCCATTTGACAGGGCATCAAATGTGACCAGTTGACATTTACCAAGGGGGTTTTGTCAGCGACTAAGTGTGTGTGTGTGTGTGTGTGAGTGTGAGTGTTTGTGTGTGTGAGAGGGGTCAACGTAGACGGAACTGTGTCTGCTGTGCGTGGGTCGTCCCAGTGGGCAACGAAACGTAACCAAAATGCAGCTCAACAAACAAATCGCATTTGAAAATATAGAAAAAAATAACAAACTTGTTTATTGGCTTAGGTATGAGTGGGGTAGGGGTAGTCGATATGTGTCTATGTCTGTCAGCGCTTGCCCTCTTGGGTCAATGTTATGTAAACCTGGTTCACTTTTTACACAAATGCATCACAAACATAATACTCAACCGCATATTACACAAAAACCCAAATAACTCAGCAACAGCAGCAGCAGCAGCAACAGCAACTAACAACAGCAGCAGCAACAATAAATAACATGGCCAAAGCAATCGATTCAATTTGTTGCCGCTGCTCCTCCTCCGGTCTGGCTGCTGCCGCCTCTTGGGGGCAACATTCCAGAGATGCGCAACACAGTTCGATAAGAAAAACTGCAACAACAACAACTGTCGCCAGACAAAATGAGAAATAATAATTTATATATATAAATAACAACAACAACAGCAACAGTTGCTGAAGTGAAATGTGCGTTGAATAGTTGCATCATGTGTGGCTTTTTTTTCTTCTCTTAACTTAAATTTTAATTTATTTAACTATTTTTTTGGTTGTTGGTTTTACAATCTAATCGCGTGATCTTTTTTTTGTTGTTGTGTGTCTTGTGGGTTTAGAGTCGCCAAAATGCTGGCAACAAGGTGTTAAAACAATTTCAACACTCACATAATAATAGTTAATAATCGCTGCCACAAAAGAAGAAGACGAAACGAAAACTCAATACAAAAAAAAGAAGAAAAAAAAAATTACTAAATGAAAATGCGAAATCTTAAAGAAAACGGAAATCATCAGCAAACTTCAGCCACGACGACGACGGCGACGGCGACCACAATGCCACTGGAAAGCTCCAAAATGGACAACGCCAACAGCAACAACAACATTAACATTAACAACAACAACAACAACAACAATGGACAGAAGACAGACAAACTGTCAGTGTCCAAACTGCTGCTGCCCGCACTTAAGTCCGCCTCAAAGGATGCACCAACTCTGACTCAGGCACAGTCCCAGTCGCAGTCACAGACGCAGTCGCAATCCCAATCCCAGGCTCTGGCACATCGAAGGCAACAGCAATTCACGCCCCTCTCCGTATCGGATGCGGCTAGCAATGCCAGCTTCAGTTCCGCATCGGTCGCCGGCTCCATACAGGTAAGCAGACCCAAACTTCAACTTAAACTCACAAAAAACTTAGTCAGAACTTTATACACAAGCAAACTGATGAACTAGGCAATACCCTATAATAAACTATCTTCAGTTGAAGTCGCCCAACAAACTTAGCTTCTTTCTCCAAATTGAAGTTGTCTTTAGAGCTTATCATACCCTTTCCCTACGTATTACAGGGTATATCTGTAGCCAACGTTTATACGTTCTGCGAACCGGTTTAACTGCCGGCTCTTCTCGCTGTTTGTCTGCGTTTCTGTTTCTGTTTCGGTTCTGTTTTTTTTTTTGTATTTTTTTTTATTATTCTTGTTAATAAATCCTCAAAGCGCGCAGAATTCCAATCGCACTGAAAGCTGACTCATTGCCCACCAGTTCCAGTCTACAGTCTACAGTCTTCGGTCTCTCCGTCTCTGTCTCCGCCTCAGTTGCCAATGCCCAGAAATAAAAGTGAAGGCTTAAACAAACAACAAATTTTAACTTTGATCGTTCCTCGATGTCGATTTACATGGCCGGCAAATAAAAAAAATCATTTACAAAAAAAAGGCGCACAGTGAGCGGAAAATAAATGTTGTTTTTTTCTTTTTGTCTGCCTCTTTGTTTGTGGCCCACGCACAGTGGTATGGAATTTTTTGGGGCCTGGCGTGCAGTGTCACCGCTGCAGGTTCCTAATTGAATTATGAGACTGACCTCCATTTGCGCGTTGCTTAACCCGGCTCACAGTTTTCGTTTTCGAAATCACGATACTGTGTCACTCAGGCGACAAAACGGTACATTTCCTCTTCTTCTTTTCTTCTGCTTGCTGAGACACCCTAACGGGTCAGCAAATTATGGCAAAAGGTGTGTGTGTGTGGAAGGTCTGGCAAAGGATAACTGGCAGTCTGGCAATGAATGAAACCGTAGCAAGTGATGTCATGATTTGTCAATGAAGAAGCTTATGACGGGTTTGGTATACTTTCATCGGGTTCTTCGTTAAGTTCTGGTACTTTTTTGGTATTTTTTATAGTATATTTTCATACTCTAGAAAGAGAAACACTTTAAGTTGCCTTTCGGCCTCTTTTTATTTGCTATAAGTGAATTCCATAATGATAAATAATAATAATCTTTATTATCTGTAGCGTATGTTTCTCTATTTATAATCATTTATTGCTGCAACCCGGTCCAGTTCCAGGATATAGTATTTTTTTAGTATATTTTCATACTGTAGAAAGAGGACATTTTGTGGTTGCCTTTCAGCTTCTTTTATGCAGCTCAATTTCTATCTCATATCTTTCTCTATATATAAACTTATATTGCTGCAACCCGGTACTTTAGGATAATAGTTAAATTCTGGTATATTTTTTGGTATTTTTTTAGTATATTTTCATTCTCTAGAAAGAGAAACATTTGTGGTTGCCTTGTAGCCTTTTTTATGCAATTTCAATTCAATTCAATATTTAAATCATATCTTTCTCTATTTATAATCTTCTATTGCTTCAACCCGTTTCAGTTCCAGTTCCAGTTAAGTTCTGGTATTTTTGGTATATTTTATAGTACTTTTTCACATTCAAGAAAGAGAAACATTTGTGGTTGCCTTACAGCTTCTTTTATGCCCTGTAATTGCATTTATTTATAGAAATTCCATAATGATAAATTCTTCAATTTCTATAGCGTATCGTTCTCTATATATATTGCTCCAACCCGTTCCAGTTCCAGTTCCAGTTCGATTTGCTTAAGTGCTCGTCACCCATTAACCTTAAGTGAATTACAAGTTGATTGTAAGCGAGGGCTGTGGCATCATCATCATCATCATCATCATTAGCATTAACGTTATGATCATTTGTGATCATGATCACAATGAAAATGGATTGCTTTTTGCTGCTTCTAAATGCAAAATAATTTACCAAATTAACGGTACCATTATCAACAGCGACGATCCGATCAATCAATGTGAATCCGATCAATTAAATGTTGCCTCGAAGCGTGCACGAACAGACCACAAAGAAAATGGGTTATGAACAAAACAACACAGCAGAGAGAACAGAATAACCGAATCTATATACATATATATAGTATATATCTATATATGTATATAGAAAGAGAACAGAAGAATGCTCGGATAGAAGAGAATATGGAAGAAATGCGCTGAGGTGAATGTCTATTCGATTGGAGCAGAAGAATTTGGAACAGAGCTGACCTTATCACTGTGCAATGTACTCTATGTAGCTCCAGCTCCAGCTGTTAGTGCTTCCTCTTCTTTAGAAGATTCTTTTGATTCTTCTGCTACAGTTTCTGCTTCTTTCTCTTCTCTTTTCTTCTCTTATATGGGGGGGCGTTGATTAATCATTGACTTTGCATGCTGCGGATTACCATTTTCTTTTCTTTCTTGGCCAAGAATGCTTCAGTTTAGCCTCTGGCGCTCAGCTGGCTAAAATGAAAGAAGCTGCAAACGAACTTGCGGCCTATCGATGGACGTCGATAGCCGATGATGCTCGATCGGCAGGTTATTGAACCTCCATCAGCGCCGCGGGTTTACTTACGATCTGAATATACGTACTACTTCAGAGTATTTGTTACATTTTTTTTTTGTTTTTCTTTTTTTTTTCCATATCTTTCTGTGGGCAAACGCTAATTGCTCTATGTCCCCCTCCCTGCCCCTGCTTTAGTTCCAGTTACTAGACATGACTCCATCTATATAAGATCCATTGATGGTGGTCCACACTCACACACACGCAGCCCATCTGCATTTTCTTTGGCTTAGAACAAGTTTTTGGGGCGATTTTGCATCGATTAGGCGCATTCCAAGCGTCGCCTTTGCCTTCTATTTTTTGCCAGTAGGCGTGGCATCTGCAGACGGCAGACTGCAGGCCTTGGCTATTTATAGCTGCAATCAAATTAATTGCAGCCCCGCCCACTTGCAGCAACGCTGACAAAACAAACTGTAATGCTGCTGCTTCGCTTGACGAAGGTCGCTTGGGCGTCAGTTCCCCCAGATTTTTTTTCTTCTTTTAGATGAATGCGCGGATTTCCACAGAAAAATATATACACAAAATATTTTGGTTTTAGATCTAAGAGTTTAGCTCTTAAAGATGGTTATTTTCTTGGCTTTTTTTCTGTCGAATCAGCCAAAACACTTGACGCGCTCCACTGGAATTTTGTTTTTTTCTTACCTCCTTTTAGCCCTTTTTTTTCATGATGTACTCGTAAAGTTCAAGTGGTCAGCGTGTAGCAATTTGATTTGTTTGGGGCTTTGGCTTTGACTGCAGTTAACTGATCACTTGTTGTCTCTGGCCAAATGCCTGTTTAAGCCTTGGGCTCTCTTAATTGCCGCTTCATTTCCGTGGCAAAACAATCTCTGTCCGGTGGCAGCTAAAGCCAAAGCTAAAGCTAAAGCACTGCGCTTTCGTTTTGCCACGGAAATGAGCGCATATTTTGCCAAAAGAGATCAACAAACAGTTCCGAGCTCTAACTCGACATCGTTGCGCAATTAGGGCGTCTCTAGATAAACGCCTCTTTTCTAATATACCCTATAAGCCATTAAAGGGTATGCAAGGGTAGCTAAGGAGCTTGGTTTTAGCTGAGAAGTGAAGGTGATAAGCGCTTGGAAGGCTGAAAATCTGCTCTGGAATAGATTAGTTCTTTATGAAGGTTAAAAAAGGTTCTATATTGGTTAGACTAAATGGTGTATAACATATCTGAACTATCATGCAGGCTAGGCCGACTTGAAAGAGCTAATGTTAGCATGACTAGGAAAGATTGATAGATAGATAGATGGATAGAAAGATAGATAGATAGATTGATTGATATATGTATGTAGATAGATAGATAGATAGATAGACAGACACAGACAGACAGATAGATATATAGTAAGATAGATATATTGATGGATAGAAAGATGTATAGATTGAAAGATAGACATATATACATAGATAGATAGAGAGATTGTTTGATATATAGAGAGATAGATAGATAGACAGACAGATAGATAGATAGATAGATATATAGAAAGATAGATAGATAGATAGATTGATGGATAGATATAAAGAGATATAGATAGATATAGATAGATATAGAGATAGATATATAGATAGATATATATATATATAGATAGATCGATTAATAAATATATAGATAGATTGATAGATAGATGAATAAATATAAAGAGAGATAGATAGATACATTACATAGATAGATATATATATGTATAAATATAGATAGATAGATAGACAGATAGATACATAGATAGATAGAAAGAAAGAAAGATAGTAAAATAAATATGGTATATAGATATGTGGATAAACTGATAGATAGATAGATACACAGATAGCTACATAGATAATAAAGATACACTTTTCGCTGTTTCAATCTGATTATTACTTTAATCTATACCTAAACACAATCATTCTATAGCAGATACCTGTTATATGGAGTTTTCTTAGGGTATTTGTGTGGTTTGTTCTCGTTTGGGTTTTCTTTGTTGCTTTCTTATTTTGTGTTTCATTTTCATTTCCAATGCTCAGGCACAACTCTTAACGCTCATTAGTTTTCTAACTTGCCGTCGAACTCGTTTCTCACACACGACGTGCGGCTCTGCAATTAATTAATGCCAACAGTCCAACAGCAACATCAGAAACAACAGCAACACCAACAACAGCAACAACAGCAACAGCAATAAGAACAGCAACAATGCCGCCTGCCAGCGCTAAATTCTAGCCAGATTCCAGCTAAATTGTTTGTGGCTGTCTTTGAACTCGAGCCGACTTCTCGACTGACCCAGATGCTGCTCGCTGAAGTTGGTAGTTGATAGTTGTGGTTGTTGTTGTTGTTGTTGTTGTTGGTAGCTGGAGATGGCCAACCGTCAATGCTTTGCATTTTTTCAACAGAAATTATAACAAATAATTGCAACGCTCACAATTTGCCAGGCAGCGGGTTGAGGTAAAGAGTGGAGGGGCAGGTTCAAACAGTTGGCAGGCGACAGGTGCAAGAGTTTCACCTTTTGCATTGTTTAAAGGCCAATAGCAGCAGCTACCAGGCAGCTCCCAGGTAGCTCCCAGGCATATGCACTCTGTCCATGGCCATAGGGGGAATTTCTTTATGAGTTTTAGCTTGTTAATTAATTAACAGGCCAAGTGAAAATGCATTTTGGCCAGTGCCGTTGGCCATGTTAAGCATATCGTTGACTTCGCTTCGATTTCATTTTGTTGTTGCTGTTGTTTTTGGTTTTTGGTCTGCCTCTAGTTCTGAACCCACACGAGAAAATTTCACTTTTGTTTCTCTCTCTCCGGAGGCAGACAAAGCGACATTCAAGCCACGAAAATTTGAGGTCAAAAAATACTCGTTCCCATTTACAGCGGCCGATTGCGAGCTCTGCAACAATGTCTCTGGGCTCTAAAACACAAACAAAAACAAAAACAAAAAATAAAATAATAAAAAAAAGAGGAATGAAGCAGCAGCAGCTCTTGGTTGATGCCACTCGATCGATGTGAAGAAGAAGTGTTGTGTCGTCTCCGACTCCATTGAAATTCTTGAGCTGCTGCTGCGGCTGATGGCAACCGCAAATGAACTGCTTGCATGTTGTGTCCAATCCCCCCCTTACTCCCCCCTTGCCTGTCGCCTTCTGGTAATTTAATGCCAACTTAGAAGCTTTCAGGTCTATACTCCAGTGCGTCCTGTCCTGGCAGTCCCGTCCCGAGCAGCTGCCCTTGCGATGAAAATATGCAAACTTTCGATCCAGTTGCAATCCAATGTGACAGACACCAGACCCCTGACATGATATGCCATTTTAGGACTTGCAACAACAACAGCAGCAACAGCAGCAACAGCAGCAGCTGCTGTCGTCTGATTTTGTGTGTTGTCATCACTTGATGAGGCGGCAGCTGCCCAGTTGGACAGCAGTTGCCTGATCGAAATTACCCAAAGAAAAGTGAAAATCTGCGCTTTCTAGTTACGCGCAGCAGCTGCTGCTGCTCAACCTGCCACAGTTCTTGGCCGCTGAAGCATGCATAATTAAATATCTTTGCCTAATTATGGCTAATATAATATATATAAAAATATATATCTGCAAATCTTGTGAAAGTCCAAGAATCAACAAGAGTTTCTTGTTACGCATCGCTGGGCATGCGCATGACCTTCAGTCAGAGGGGGTAAGACATGCTCTTGGAGTGAGGAAGTATGGGGTGTACCTAGAGTACCTATGCAGCATTCCTATATGTATATATATATATGTAGAGAGAAGTATATGCATAAAGTGGAGCTACTCGAAACGGGTTGGACTTGTCAGTTGGTTTGGCTTTGGTTTGGGTTGGTTGCCTTTTCGCTTAGTTGGTTTTTCGCATGGCTATTTATTTGTTCTTGGCATGCTCCTTGGCCTGGTCGGGGCAGTTGATTGCCAGGGTACGTTGTGAGCAGCAAGCTCAGAGTTGCGTTCTTATTGCCTGCACGCCTCAAACTTATCACTGGCCATAAATCTTGTCCCGCATACCAGAGACAGCTACAGCCACAGCCAGAGCTACAGCCAGAGCAACCAGGCCGGATCCACAGCGTGTTGCAGATTGCAGACTGGTTGCCATACCATGACCATTACCAGTTGTTGCTGCTTCGGCTGTTTGCTGCATGCTGCATGCTCCAGCTTCAGGTTATTATTCGCACAATGCACCATGTTGCCAACGGGGTCAAGGATGCATTCAGTTATTGTTGTTGTTGCTGCTGTTGTGGTCTGTGTGTGCCTCCATATCCTGCCCTGCAACACGCTAATGAGTCTCGCCTTTGGCTTGCGCAATGCGCTGACGCATCCTTTAACTCAAAACCCCTTATGGACTTCCTCCCAGTGGCACAGTCTCTTAAATGCCACAAGTGATTACCAATCAGGCCAAGTGGCGTTGCTGGGATGCCTGCATCGCATTAAGTCACAAAGATTTACTTTCATTTGCCCAACAGCACTTAAAG
Organism: Hirtodrosophila trivittata; assembly: GCA_035045065.1. Lineage (NCBI taxonomy): Eukaryota > Metazoa > Arthropoda > Insecta > Diptera > Drosophilidae > Hirtodrosophila > Hirtodrosophila trivittata. The sequence goes on along the minus strand of JAWNNK010001311.1, from coordinate 14,328,317 downwards.
CCACCAACTGCCACTTGACAGCTGGCGAAAGGCGGCGGCAGGAGACCCGCTTGCGGCTTGACTGCTTGGCCAGTTCTTCGCTTTTATTTTGGCCCTTTTTCAAGTCGCGAAAGTGTGAAGATGACCATCAATGCAATCCGTTATGATTTGCTCAAACAGCTCAAAAGTTCAACTCATCGCCTGCCACAGCAAAACAGTACAACAAAAAAAAACCACATAAATCACTGAAAAGAAATCTGCGAGTTCATGAAAAGAACCGAAGAGAATCCACAGTCAAGAGGGGAAAGCCTTGAGCCAAAACCAGAAGCCAGTATATAACCGGGCTGATCCAAATCAAAGTTGCATTTTAAAGTATACATTTAACTCCTTTTTTATACTCTCTCTCATAGATCGATTGCAGTTAACAGTATAGAATCTTAACAGAAACGAAGTCTGTTAAAGTTAGAGCTAGCTTTAGCAGCGCTTTAACAGTGTGCGAAAGCTGCAGCAGGAGAAGTATGTTAAGTTTACTTAGAATATATGAATGTTTGTATTTTATATTAAGAGAGGAGCAAGCATAGTTGATGCTAACTTAAGATATAAAGAGAATGTATCAGACCTCAAACGCCTTTAAAACTTTGCTGCCATTTAAATTAAAATGGAAAGCCGTATATTAAAGGTAGAAGATAAATATATATAACCAGAATAATCCGCAACAAAGTTGTATTTAAAAGTGAAGGTTTAACTCCTTAATTGCTCTCTTAGAATTACTCTCTTTTCCTCGCGCTCTCTCTCTGTCTCACTCTCTTCAGGAACATAGATTGATTGCTGTTAACGTGGCTGCAGTCAGAATCATTTAACAGCATTGCAGTCTGTTAAAGTTCGAGCTGGCCTAAGCAGAGCTTTAACAGTGTGGGAAGCTGCAAAAGGAGAAGTATGTTAAGTTAGGTTATATGTAATTAGAGAGGAGCACAATAGGAATGGTTAAAGCTAACGAGATATAAGGTGAATGGATCTTCAATTCCTTTTAAAACTTTGCTGCAACACGAGAAGAATGTAAACTTAACATGGGATATATAATTGTTAACAAATATCGCATATTTAGAGAGGAGCAGGAATCGTTAAAGCTAGGTGAATGGATCTTACAAGAGTTTAAGCTCCTTTTAAAACTGAGCTGTCCTTCAATTTGAAATGGAAATTATCTTTGAATGATATTTCAGAGTTTAACACTCAAAGTCGGAGAAGTGAGCCAGCGTTTTGCAATATTATTCTGTATGCTGCTGGGCTGACAGACAAGCTGAGTAACTAAATAACAAAAAGCATCTAAACAACTGATCAACTTACTGACTGACTGACTGACTGACTGAATGACTGACTAAGTGACTGACAGTCATTGGTTTCGTGCTCTTGCCAAATTCAAATCCAAATCGCGGCACGATCGCTCCTAAGTTGTAAGCTAAAGTTGAGGCTGAAACTGAAGCTGATGTTGGATTTGAAGTTGGAGTTGGAGCTGGAGTTGGCCACGTTGGAACTGACACGTTTGCTCGCATTTTGATTGCAATTTCTTTTCTTTTGGCCGGGGCGCGTTTTCTCGGCTCTCTGGCTCCATTAAAGAGTCAAATTCGTGTTGGCCATTAAAAGTCAGCGACAATGGAAAAACGCAAATCAAAAACTTTTTAGAAATTTCCTCACGAAATCCCCCAAAAAAAATATCTACAAATGCCCAAGCGGATGATGAGCCGATGATCAAATCCAAGGAGAAACTGCGATCAGCTGCGAAAACAACGACACATTTTTATTTTTCTATTTCTTTTGCCAAATAAAATTTCGATTTTCAATCAGTTGTTGCCTGGTGTTTAGTGTTGTTGTTGTTGTTGTTGTTGCTGTTGCTGTTGGCAGCTTGACACGAAAATCTCAAATAAAAATTCCATTTGCTGGAGGGAATTGCAGGGATCAAATGTTCAACAAGCCTCTTGCTTAGCGCTTTTTTCTGGTTTCTGTGTCTTGGCGCATTCTCGTTGCACATTCCGCCAAATATTTTCACATCATGTGACAGCAACACACACAACCACACACACACACACAGATGCACAAAGTGTGCGTATGCAACCAAAAATCAAGTTGCCAATTCGTGGGTGGCTGTCTCTCTCCCTCTTTGCTTCCCTCTTTGTCTGTCTTATCAGTTTTATATGAAACGCCGACAATTGCATTTGCTTTCTGACTGTCCCAGGGCCAGACCCATTGTGCGCGAGTGGGTGACTCAGTTCCAGAGGTTGTCATCATATCAGAAATGTTTTTATATTTCATGATTTCGTTTTGGGTTTTTCGGCAATGGCCAATGAGCATTTGTTTACGATTATTGCGAAATCAGAGCTGTCACATTTAACCAAGCTTCAAGCTTAAGAATAATGAATGAAATTTCATTTTACAGAGCAAATAAAAAACACGTTCTTACGTTCTTTGTGTTCTTTTACGCGTTTATAAGCTATCATTGTTCAATGACATTAGCTGAAAGTGAGACTGAAGATAAAACAAGAGAACTTATCAGTATAAGAACAGCTAAACGCTTTTAACAAAACATCTGTAATAGATATGAAGGCACATTAAGAACTTTAGACAGATTAAAAGCACATTAAAGCTTTGTAAGATTGACAGATTGTCAGATTGTTTAATGACATAAACTGAAAGTGAGACTGTAAAGAGAACAAGAGAACTTGTCTTAGACTAACAGACAAAACCTCATAAAAACATCTATAAAAGAAATGAAAGCATCTTGGGACCTTTAGGAGGATTGAAAGCACATTGAGATCTTAAGAATGACCCACACTTCAACTTCAAAAGATTGAAAGCACATTGAGATCTTCAGAAGGATTAGAAGCAGATAAACGCTTCATAAGATTGAAAGCCCATGGGAACTTCACAGGACTTAAAGCACCTTAAAGCTTCATAAGATAGAAAGCATATTGAGAGTTTCAGAAGGATAGAAAGCTGCAAAATTGAAAGCACAAGCTTCAAAAGATTGAAATCATATAGAACTTAATATAAAAGAAGGGAAATCAATTAAGGAATAATATCATTGAATCTATTAACGTAATGAAATAGACCTCACATTAAGTTGAAAGCCTAACAAATTGTCTAAAGCTATTCACCTTTCTCTCTCCCTTTCCCACTCGCACAATCGCATATACTATATATAAAAGTGGATTTGAACAAGTTACAAAGCGATCAGTTGTTGACGGTTAGTCTAAACGTTACTTATACGCACTGTATTGCGGCTATTGATAATAAATTGCCAAATTCTGGCCATTCTCTTTGCAGCGTTTAATGTAAAAGATAATCGAAATGGGCAGTAAATTTGTTACTTGCTCCACCACTCGCTTCCCATAGAAACTTTCAATGGTTTTCTTGGCCTGAGGGCCCATGCTTAGCATTCCATCAAGTGATTTATTTAACACGCGCTGGGGAAGTGCTGCTGTGAGATGAGAGGGGGGAAGATTGAAACTGGAGACTGCGATTGGTTGGCTGGTGATGGGGTTGGGGACTGCAGACTGGAGACCATTAAGAAGCATCGTTGGCCAGCGGCGCTCAGCTGCGTCCAACTGTTGACCCACTGCACCAGTTTTAATATACGCGCCCCGCCATTGCCATTGATTTATTGTGCGGAGATGCTGTAGATGTATCTGTGTGTGTGTGTGTGTATCTATGTGTGTGTACCTGAAGTTGATGTTGAAGTTGAAGCTTAAGCTGATGCTCATCCGGCGCAATTTCACATGAGTCCACACAGCTGTGCTGGCTCGATGTTGGATGGATAATTATGGAGGGCTGTCAGTTTCCCTAGGAATAGGAATAAAGTAAAGTAAAGGGCCCCATTGCCCCGTGGGACAGTTGCTGATTTAAATTCGTGTTAGAGAGACAAAATAATTACGGCAATTGGCCAAAAACAAAACCCGAAACCCAAAACCAAAACGAAATGAAACTGACGGGCACGACGAACGAATAAGTGAGTGAGTGAATGAATGAATGAATGAATGCCTTCGAATATGGCTTTAACTGCGATTTGGTCTTGGGAACGTTTCAGACCATTAAAATTCTTTAGCTAGCTGCAAACGATGCGCCTTCAGGCCAAAACCCCCAACTCTCAGTTCCAGCTCAAATTTTCAAAAAAAAAACTGGCAACTGGCAGCTTCGGTTATAGCCATATTGCCAGGCAGGGCCTAAGTAGTTGACCCAGAAATATTATTTTGGCTGCTGCTGCATTTGTCAGTCTCTGTCTGTCATATGATTGTTATTATTATTGTTATTATTATAACTACTATTATTTATATATTTGCCATTAAGCAGCCAACAATTCTATGGCGCCAAAGTCAAAAAGACAATCAGCAGCTGCCCACGTCGATGGCGGCGATTGCCAATCCGCGCGATGGCGTCGAACCGCACCAGACCCCAAGCCCGAGACGGAGACGGAGACGGAGCCAAAGTCAGTCAAGTGTCTCAGAGGCTTGGTCGTAATGTTTCTTTTTCGGCTTTATATATATACACTTATATATCTATATATATATATCTATAAGTATTTACAATTCGATTTGGTTTATGAGAGTCGCCAAAGCGCAAACATTCAAATAATTAAGTATACGCAGCGTGCTTTGATTGAGCATTTGACATCAGGGCTGCTGTAAATGTTGCTTACATATCATCATCATGATGTTGTTGATCATCATCGTGATTGATCTTTGAACGTTGGACACGATGAACTTTATATCAGCTGTCAACACACTCGAAAGCTGTTAAAAACCTACTTAAAAGTACAAATCTTAAAGCAAAAGCAACCTTGGTGAATGCTTCAAACTGTTCCTCAACAAATAACTTTGTTTATTTACTGAAATTACATGAATCAATGAATCATTTAAGTGATAATAATCATTAATTGACTCTAAAGAGTTTCTAAGAGTTCGTTTAAATAGTAAATCGCAGTTTAAGTAGATTATGTCTGATTGTTAAAGGTGTGAGAAGTATGAGTCATAGTATTGAGAATAAGAGTTACACTTACAGTTACAGAAAGTTTGTTCAATTATGAATCAATTTACATATCTCAAAGTGATAACGATCAGAAGATAAACGAATCAAACAATGAATCAGAAATGAATCATAGCATGAAATGCAGTCAACTTGTAGTTTATAAGTAAAAGGAACTGAGGAGTAACTTTGTTTTTATCAGTCACATATCATATTCATAATTATATAGTATCCAGCCCTGGTCAGAGCAGTATCAGTCAATCCCTGGATTGGATCAGTTACTTAATCCGGCTTATTATGGGCGCTCCGTTTGGTTTGCTGTTGACTTTTGGGAACTGCCTCGTCCAGTTTTGGCTTTTGGATACGGCTACGGCTGCGATTATGTATGAGATATTTTTGCTCCAAAGTTTTCAACATCGCTGAAATTCGTTTGGCTGCACTTCAAATGATTCGAAGTTGGCAATTTTTGTTTGTTTTTGTGTGTGTTGTGTGTGTGTGTGGCGGCTTATCGGCGCAATCGCTGCACTGCAACTATATAATAATAATTTTCACTTAATTATCTAATGAACAAACAAACAAAACAGAAATAGAAACAAAAACAAAAACAAAAACAAAAAGAAAAACAATATTAGGCTGAAAATTATGATGATGATGGGGATTCGGTTTGTTCGTTTGAGTTTTGTACGTAACAATTATGCGATCATTTGCAAACTGATTTTCGACTCAAACTCAAATTTAAACTCGGACTTTAACTCTGACCTGCAGCGATGTGGTCATAACTAATGATTAAATTGTTCAAATCGTTGACGATTGCAGTGAAATTCGCATTACGTATACGCAGCGTTATGCAACTTGAAAGCCTGAACTAAATTGTGCTTTTCTCTCTTGTTTTTACAGGATGACATGCAGCTGCCTCCCACGCAGCAGCAGCAACAGTCACAACATCCGCAGCAACATCAACCGCAGCAGCAACAGCAGCAGCAGCACCATCACATGGATCAATGTGGACTGACACAGGCGGGTCTGGAGGAGTACAACATACGTGCCTCATCCTACTACGATCAGACAACGTTTCATCATCAGAAGCAGGCCTCATATGCCCAGTCCGAGGGCTATCACAGCTACGTCTCCAGCTCCGATTCGACATCGGCGACGCCATTCCTGGACAAGTGAGTACAGATCCATTGATGAAGAGGTTAAAATTTAAACAGCAGTCGGAAAACATGTTTTATTTTGCGACGACAATTACGGATTTCATTATTAACACACACAAAAATGTGATTAAATGTGATTCTTGGTAAAGACAAACAACAAACGTCGCACATGAGCCATAAAAATATAACCAAAACTAGCTTAACTTTCAAGGTCTCGACTTGTTGTTGTTGTTTTGAACTTGCCACCGCAATAAAGTACTTACTTAAAGAGAGTATTGTCTACGTCTGTGTGTGTGTCTGTGTGTGTGTGTGTCTCTCATGTCTATCGCCATCGAAATGCGATTTTGAAGGCTAAGCTGAAACTGAAGTAATTACGGCCATGCCTTTGTCTGGGAGGCCTCCGTCTGTGTAGAAGGAAACGCCAAACATGACAACCAACAAATTCTGGCTTATTTCTTTATGTAGTCAACGCCGCAGCTCGCAATGATTTGCCGTATTTGTTTTTAATCTTCTCGTCTCTCTCTCTCTTTCTTTTGCACAGATTACGTCAGGAGAGCGATCTGTTGTCCCGGCAGTCACATCATTGGTCGGAGAACGATCTCTCATCGGTCTGCAGCAATTCGGTTGCTCCGTCGCCGATTCCATTGTTGGGCCGCCAATGCAGCAACAGCAACAGTCGCAGCAGCAGCAGCAGCGTCAACGGTGGCAACAACTCACACTCCTCGGCAACTCCAGCATCATTCCAGCGCCAGCAATCACAGTCCCAGCGCCAGCAATCACAGTCCCAGCAATATTATCAACAACAACAACAGCAACAACAACAACAACAGCTCGGAGAGCACCTCATCCACGGAAACGCTGAAATGGCTCGGCTCCATGAGCGACATATCCGAGGCGAGTCATGCGACGGGATACAGTGCCATTGCCGAGTCGGGTGAGTACCGAAACCTTAGATTATAGGGATGCTCAGGAGGATATGGTTGACATAGAGATCTATTAGAATTTATAGATGATAGTAGAGGAGATATTGATCGATATTGATTGATGATAGTAATGATTTATGTGGCTGATAATGCTTGTAGATAGATGAATGATCATATATAAACGATATCTATGTATTGTTTATGAAGATATATATAGATCCAGAACATATTGCTGGTGTAATTATAATAGATAATGTACCCGATGTTGCTTATATACAGATGATCCATATAATGTATAGATATTTTTAGCAATAGTCGTAGCAATATCATAGATGAAAGGGATGAAAAGGCTGGTATGAATGTAGAGAGATGATTAAGATAATAGAGAATCCATTGAGGCTATAGAGATGATATATAGCTTATGCATAGATGCTATGGATTACATGATATAGTATATATTAAATGATAGAGGATGATGTAGATGATTTATATGGTTGATATGATATTATGATATTCTATGATGTATCAATAGATGATATGTATAAAAAAATGCAAAAGATGCTTCATCATCATCATAAATTGCTCATGTAGTTGCTGTATATATAGATATAGACCATATTTGAGATATATAGATTTATAAGCTATCCATAACTCATAACACTAGATGATTTGGAGTTGATGTAGAACATATAAATTATATAGAAATTAAAGAGAATAAGTATCTACTAGATGATAAATCCCATATGAAGCGAATCATAGTGGTTATATGAATTCTATAGATTAAATGTAATATATACTTCGATATAAAGATATTATTGCTGAAGATGATAGGGACTATATAGAAAATATCAATTTTATGGATATAGATACACCTCCCATAGTTAATATGGTAGATATAGTGCTCATATTGCATACGTAATGGAAACGATATAGAGCAGCTAACAAATGTTGTAATATGTCAGCTTAAGGCTCTATGAAAGTTATGTATATAGTATGAATATACTTTTAATTGAGGGTATTCCCGCCTATGACTAGACTCTACTTTAAGTTCTTGTAGCTTAAACAAGTTTAGATTTTGACAGCTGCTTTTGTTCGTTCTTCTGCTCGAAGTGCGACAATAAATTCAGATACATAATTTGAACTTTAATCATTGGCAGGAATACCCTTAATATGCATATCCCAAACATGACTGATCGGAACGTGACTTTATCTACTTAGCAGAAAAGTTACACTTGGTTCGATTTAGAAGCCTTCTAAACCAGTTGCTTAAAATTCGGCGACTGGCGGCAGCCACTCACATCGATGGGGGGGGGGCTCGACCTTGGGTCATTGTTGCATTTTGTGTGTGTTTTGTTTGTTGGCCCCATCGACCCACTTTTACTACCACTCAAAGCAGCTCCTGGCTGCGCCTTAGCCCATTAGAATGTTTGCTCTATGTTAACGAATAGGCCAATAAACGTTTCTCTTTTTGTCTACCGCCCGCAGTTTCCTCCTCGCAGCTGATTGTTCACAGCTCGCGGGTGCCGACGCCCAAGCGGCATCAGAGCGAGAGCGTGCTCTATCTGCACGACAATGAGGTGACATCGCCAGCGCCGCCACTGCCAGTGCCCATGTCCATGTCGATGTCGCTGTCGTCTGGGAGCAGCTCCACTGTTAATGTTAATGTTAAGCAGGCGCCGCAGCAGCAGATCTCAGAGGATGTCGTGCAGCCGCTGCGCGTCCAGCATCGACACAGTCCCAGCTATCCGCCGGTGCACACGTCCATGGTGCTGCATCGCTTCCAGCAGCAGCATCCCGCCAACTACAAGCTGACTACACAAAGTTCCTTGCCAGAGCTGGAGTCGCCGCCAGCCAACGAGTCACGCTCCCTGCTGAGCCAGTCGCAGTCGACGGGTGATCTGCAGCAGCCCACACAGCACCAGCAGCAGCAGCACCAGAAGCTCCATCGTCCTGCCCAGCAGCACAAGTCCAGCATATCTGTGACCATATCCAGCAGCGAGGCAGTCGTCACAATTGCCCCACAGCCGCCGCCCAGCAAGCCGCAGCTCAGCAAATTGGAGCTGCACAGCTGCAGTGCACCCAATGTGGCCAGCAGCTTGGATCAGTCATCGCCGCCCTGTGTCAATGATTCCTATCGCAGCAATCATCGCCTCTTCCCGGTCAGCACCTACACAGAGACGGTGCATAGCAACACCTCGCAGTACGTGCAGCATCCCAAGCCGCAGTTCAGCGCCAATCTGAACATATCCGCCAAGTGAGTATAGCCTATAAAAGCCTCTAACAGTGCAGTCCACTAATGCTCCATTCCTTTCAGATTACCTGTGATAACACCTGCGGGCGTTGCCGTCAAGACCGCCTGGAATTCGGTGGCCGAGCGCATCAACGACTTCGAGCGCAGTCGAGCCAGTGATTCCTTTCCCATTGGCTACAAGGATACCCAGCCCAATCCCAACTGGATGTCCGGCACTTTGGCGCTCAAGGCGCTGCAGAAGAACGCCGTGCAATCGTACGTGGAGCGTCAGCAGCAGCAGGCCCAGAAGGAGGAGCAGCAGCTGCTCCGCTCGCAATCCTCCCACTCACGATACCCGCAATACCTCGATCGCAACTCGATGCCCAACAGTCTCATGGTCGTGGGCCTGCCCAGAACCTCCAGCAGCAGCTCCAGCTGCAGCTCACCCACGCCACCACCGCCGCCGCCGCGCTCTCGCTCGCTGCTGCCCAACTTGCTGCGTCGCTCCAGCTCCGCCTCGGACTACGCAGAGTTCCGGGAACACTATCAGCAGCAGAATCATCAGAATCACCAACAGCAGCAGCAGCAGCAGCACCTGCACCAGCAGCACGTAAAGCCGCCGAACATACGCAACATAAGCAGCGAGGAGAAGTCCTCGTTCAATGACTGTGGCATGCCACCTCCGCCGCCGCCACCGCGCGGACGCGTGGCAATGCCCGCACGACGCACCTCCTCGGCCTCGGAGTATGCGCCCATGCGGGAGAAGCTGCTGCTGCAGCAGGCGGCCGCCTTGGCCCATCAGCAGCATCATCCGCAGCAGCATCATCGCAGCGCCCACGCACTCGTCTACCCGACGCCAATGCAGGCGCCGGAGCGCCCACCCGAACGGCCGCCCAAGCATCCCCATCTGCGCGTACCTTCGCCAGATCTGCCGCCCCCGCCACTTGGCGCCGAACTGGACACCAGCTATACCTTTGATGAGCCTCTGCCGCCACCACCGCCGCCGGAAGTGCTCCAGCCGCGTCCACCGCCATCGCCCAATCGCCGCAACAGCTTTGCGGGCGCCTCCACGCGCCGCACAGCCTACGCCGTGGCAGCAACGCCAACGCTGGCGCCGAAGGTGCCGCCGCAGGTGCCCAAGAAGCCCACAATCTTGCGGCAGGTGAGGCAGATCGTATTTTTTTTCTCTTAAGCTTTTCCTGATTTTCTAACGTATGTGCAACTCTCCTTGCAGCTGCCACATAAGCAACAGCAGCAGCAGCAGCAACTCTCGAATGGCGCCATCAAACCCACAAATCTGCCCACAAACAGCCGCAAGCGTCCGCATAATCCGCCGCCCATCCTGGAGAGCGTTGCCAATGCGGCACCGCCGCCGCTCCTGCCGCGCGCACGTCCCACGCTCGCTGACAGCATCATAGCCAACAATCTGGAGAGCAATCAGCAGAAACGGTGAGTCCCCACCACAATTTATATGTACATCAATCATACGCCCCGTTAGCCAATAGAGACTTTTCCTGCTTGGTCTCACATTTTATAGCTTCTAATTTATGTTTTCATTTTCCAACTCAATTAGTTTGCGTTGCTTAATCTTGGCAATATGTTGGCTAATAGATTGTTATCCGTAAAAGCCAAAAGGCCGAAAGGCCTCATAAGTTCTTATAACGGAAAGTCGAGCTATAAAACTAGATTGATCAGTTATTTATAGTGACAGGCTTCAATCTGAGTGGTAAATTATGCCTTGTTAAGCAAAAGCATGTTGGATTACCATAAAAGCTGATTAAAGCTGCATTTAAGCGAAGCTTTTACTTAAAGCTCAACCAAAGCAACTTTTCTGGAACTTTCTTGGAATTGAAAATCGAAGAAAAGCTTAACTTAAACTTTAATCAAAAGCAGCTGCTGGTGAAAGCTCCTTTTAACCTATTTTACTTATCGTGCAACCAAAGTTCAACCAATTTTCATCCACTTTCCAAGTCAAAGCTCCCAATAATATCAGCAAGTTCATTTGGCAACTTTGGCTTAAAGTTAGGAATGTGATAATCTCTGGCTCATTCTTTGTTTTCTTATCGCTCTCTACTGTCTTCGCAAGCTGCTGTTAAGTATCTGTAGTCTGCTATATGCCTAGTTAACAGAACAGCTGAGAAACCTGCTTACTTTGTACTTACAAAAGAACTACATTTAGTGCAATGAAGTTAACAGGCGGAAAATATGGCCATAAATCAAAAGTTTCTATCATATTTGCCCTATTGATGGCCCTCTCTTTAAGCTTTGCTAACTATTTGGCAATAGAATTAGCATAAAAGCTCATTAAAGCTGCATTTAAGCGAAGCTTTGTCAGAAAACTCAACTAAAACCACTTTTCGTGAATCACTTTAGAACTGAAGCCCATAGAAAAGCTCAATTAAAACATGAATCAATCCCAGCTTTTGCTGAAAGCTCTTGTTTAATTATTGTTAAAGTTACTTTGAATCACAATTATTAAATTGAAACTAATTTTGATCCAATGCCAAAGCTAATAATGATATCAGAAACTAAATTTGGCAACTTTGGATTAAAGTTAAGAGAAAAACAAATCGGTTTAAGTGTAGCCATGACGCACCTCGGTCAGTTGGTGCATTGTTCTTGACCTTATCGAATCCAATTAACTTCAATTTCCATGCAGTGCGTGGCACAGTAGCCGCTTGGCAAGCTTCAGTGAGCACAAGCTTAGGAATTTGGCTAATAAGCCGCTTCCTTCGGGCCAACTTGTGGCCGTCAATCAGCTGTCGCCTAATGCTCGCTGAGCGGCTGTGCCTAGCGTCTAATTGGATTATGAAACACACACACACACAGGCACACACAGACAGGCACTTGGTGTGCACAACATAAATCAAGTAAATCAAGCGAATCAAGCAAAACTACGACTTTCGCTTTTAGTTGCCATTGTGGGTGACCCAATATCCCAAAAAGCCAAACACCAAACACACCGAACACCAATCGCTGATCGGCGATCACTGAACGCTGATCTCTGATCCGCTCTGATCACTCCGAACACCCAATTGTCGCTGGGGCGCACCTGAGCCGCAACAAATGTGTCAACAATTTACTTACGTGTGCTGCTCCTGTGGCGTGGGACGCGGTTCTTTGTTCTGATTGTGGGTAAAAGCAAATCCAATTCAAATCCAAATTCATATATATATAAGGCATATCTATATATATATATATAATATAGTATATATATCTGTATAGTTAGGTGTACAAAAGGTCCATTCTTTTGGGCGCTGACATTGATAGATGAACGGTTTGGGTTCATTAGCGCACAGAGCGTTGCATAGTTTTTGCACCCACTGTACCATATGCTGGGTGCGGGCATTAGATAACCAGCTAACAGTTCAACTTCAAGTGGAGCAGCAACAACGAGTTGCCGCTTGTTGTCATTGTTGTTGTTGCTGTTGTTGTTGTTGTGGCATGCTCAATAATTTCTGTGGCCTGTCATGTTTCTGTGGTGGCTCTGGTTGGGGGCTTTGACACCGGTGTAGACCTTTGCGGCACGATTTGTTGCAGCACATCCAGCACGAGACAAATATTGACACAATTTGTGGCAAGTTTCGAGGCTTGCCTCTCCTCTCTCTCTCTCTCTCTCTCTCTATCTCTTTTATCTCTGCCACAAACAGGGTTCAAATGCCGTTCAACGTTTGAACGTGCCTCATTTGCATTTTGAAAGTTAACTGCCTGCTGCCTGTCGCTTCTCGTGCAGAAATTGGAGCAAAGGGCAATCGCATTTCCTCGCTGGGCTTCTCTGCTCGCTTACCACCTGCACAGACGGCCAGACGCGGCAGACAGACTGGCAGACTGATAGACAGATTTAGGCACTTCGACTAATCACTACATTGCCTGACAGGCGGTATTTTTGGCCAGCTTTGCGCTCATTAATTGGCCAACACCTACGGCCACTGTCAGTTTGGGCTGGAGGTGTGTCATTTTGGGGGCCATGTGTTCTCGACAGGCGCTAATTATCGCCTCAGCACAGCCGGCGGCCGTTGAGGCTGCCCCGTCAGTCGGACGACGATTTGAATTAATTTTCTAGCCAATTTGGCCACATACTCTTAAGCTTGAGCATAAAATGTGGCCAACAAGCCAAAATGCGCCAACTAACGTATTATTTTCAAATTAACTGCCAGCTCGATTGCGCACACGCGGCGTATGCGAAATAAATCACTCATGCGCCGTGTTGCGCCTGCGCTGCAGACAAAATAACTTCAATTGCGCCCAGACAATTCAATTTGCAAGACAGTCGCGACAGACGCGATGCAGTCACCGTGATTAGAGCCAAAATACAAAAGCCAAACAACAATGAAACCGACGCCGATACCGATACCGATGCTTTAACCGCTGCCACTGCCTCAGCCGCTGCCGCTGCCGATACCAATACCAATCCCGATGCCGATGCCAACATCGTCGTCATTGTCGTGCGCAACATTTAACAAAGTGCTTGCCATAATTTTGGCGCTATCGCCGGCTAAATATCGACAGCAATGATCGATTGAACTTTGGCTGAGAATATTGCGAAATCGCTAAACACACACACCAACACACACACACACACACATCGTACACACAAAAGGCGATTGTATTTAATGCATTTATTTTATGGTCAACGTCAACTTAATTTTCAGAATGCTTTCCGCCTGATTTGTGTTCACTGTCATGGCATACGCAATTGTTATTTTTTACGATTTTTGAGGAAAATTAAGAAAAAAAAGGCAAAGCATTAACCTTTGTTCTGCCCGCCGAGTAGCTTGCCCAAATTTGTGTTTTTGGCTCTTTAACTGTTGCCCTTTAGCTATGAATTGATTTACTTATTATCCAAATCTCATTGAGCCTTATACGGAAACTGTTTCGCAAAAAAAAATAAGTATTTCATGAAAAACTCCCACAAATTACATTTTAAAAAAAGCATTGCTTACTTTTAGGCTGTTGTAATAAATTTCAGTTGCAGCTAAAAGTATGCTGCAACTTTTTAACACAGCCAAGATTAGCCTCAAAATCAAACCAGACAAATGACAAATTAGACCACAAGTCAATTGGACGCAGATAACCAGTCACAATCTGTATAATAAAATCGAACTGATAAAGTCTGAAGATACAGTATATGTGATCAATAACTTTAATATGGACTCTCACAGTCAATGCACCCTTGAATGATAAGACAAACCCAACTGGTGACAAAGGAGAGCATTATCATACATGATAAAGTAAATATATAATATGCTCCTTTATTGTTTTTCTTATATGGAATTAATTTCAAATTTAATAGTTACCATATAATTTTGCGCAGTGCACAATGTGTTTGCACTCACGCGCTGTCTTTGCTCAGCTGAGATCATTCAAAGTCTAACGCCAAACACTGTCAAACACCTGAGAGACAGCCAGTGAGAGCACAAGAAATAGGGAGAGCAAGAGCGCACAAAAATAAAACATAAACACCAATACACTCTCACTTTTTGTGGCTCCAACTAATGCTGTTGCCTGTCACGCTTGCGCACTCTCTCGCGTGCTCTCGCTCACAATTGACATGCGCTCTCTCAGCTTGCGTTCTCTCCCTCTTTGTTAAGGCTGCTTGCCGGCTGCTCCAATGCGGTTTACCTCTGTGGTCGCAACTTCAAACGAGTGAAAACCGCTGACGCGTGCAGACGTACGCGCAGCTTCGAAGCGTTGACAGTGACAGCATTTACGACAGCGACAACGGCGCGTGTGCAAATAAAACTTAACCCACCCACCCACATCGAACCGCAATGCAAACGAATTTATTAAGAAAATAATACAAAAAATTGCAACAAATATCATTTTAAAAACATGTTAAACTTTCGCCTCTTTTGCATACGTACAAATCGATTGCAATTGTCGCGCACTCTTTACGAATAACGCACACCAGGCCACAACCCCATCCTTTAAATCCACACACATATATACACACACTAAGTTACACTTAACAACATAACACAAAACAAAGTGCAAGCCTTAGAGCAAAAAAAAAGTGTCGTCCAATTGAACAAGGAAGTTCCACGGCAGGTTCAAATGTTATGCCAACAAAACCGCAGAGCAAAAGTTGCATTTAATTTGCACAAATAACAAAAGTGAATTACAATAAATAAAAGAAAGATTACAACAAGAAAAAAACAAGTTTTACAAAGTTGTTGTTGTTACTTTTTGTTCGTTCAAATTGGATTTCACAATAATTAATACTGTAGATCAGCTGAAAATGGTGTTCGGCGGCAGATTTCGCATAAGAAGGTAAACGAAATGAAAAGAAAACTTAACATTATTATTATTATCTTATATACTTAAGCTAGTTAGCAATTAAGTGGGAAACCAGGAAATTCTAAACAAAAAACAAACTAATTAATTAATTAAAACTGGGCGCAGTGAAAACGAAAAAAAAAAACACAAAACGAAACCTCTAATAAGCATAAGCGACAGTTTTCTCAAGATATTATCGCTAAGTGTATCTTTGTGTGTGTGTGTGTGTGAGTTGTAATTACTACAAAGCTTGCACCAGTTTGTAAAAGTATGTGTGTGTGTGTGTGAAGCTGTCGGCTAACTTCAGTGTGACCATATTTAGCATGTTCAATGCCTTTGCGAGAGACTCGCTAATGACGACAGTTGGCTCCGGTTAACTTTACACACACACATATACACACACTCACACTGAGAAATGGGTATAGAAATGCTAATAACTGTTCACAGCTGTTGCTTGGCTGTCTACGACCTGATCTTTAACTCTACAGCAGCTCTTCTGTTGCATGCAACTTGGCAGTTAACTGCCTGCCACATCTCGCGTCCCAGTTGCATTGTAGGCGGCAGGTGCAAAAACAAAGTACCTTTGCGTCACGTTTCCTGTCTGACAATCAAATTGCCAACAATGCAAATTGTTCCATTTTAACTCCCTGTGATCTGCTGACATACCATATGTATGGCAATATAACCCATACATCTCTATATATAGACCATATCAACCATATATGAGCCAGACTAACTCTATCATCTTTATCAGCTGTGCAGCTTAGTGCAAAAGATCTTATCGATTTTACTTGCCATATAACAAGCGTATCCAAGACAATGGCTGCTTTTGTTTTGTGTCTACAAACTGGCTAAAACCGGTTTCAGTCAAAGCAACGGTTCACCCCTAGCAACGTCATTATAGGATACACCCCTAACCTCACCCTCACCCTTATATGTACACATCAAGAGTCACCCTCGTGCCATACAAAAACACGTGCCTTGAAACCTGCCGCCTTCTATAGACGTTGAAGTGGTTGAATTATGCACAGCTGCCCGGAAGCAGACAAGAGCTGCATGCTACGAAAATGTGTAGAATAATTTAAAGGGATTGCATCCCTAGGGAATGTATTCAAAAAACTTTTAAAATGAAGTCTTTTCAATGAAATTCAATGAAAGGCCTGCCTAATAACAGATAAAAGCTGACTGCTATGAAATGCCTTAGTTTAATTAAATGGGATTGCTTTTCGCTAGGGACCAACCTTTTAAAATGAAGTCATTTCAATGAAATAAATAATGAATTGCCTAACGACAGAAAAAAGCTACAGGATATGAAATGCTTTTGTCTAATTTGCCACAGAATTAAGTAACGGTAGACAAAAGCTGCCTGCTTCGAAAATGCCTATTGCTGCCTATTGATAACCCTTTTATATTTCATGTAATTTTGCTGTACAATTAAATGAACACCTGAACTGAACATCAGCTAAATTACAGTTCAATTACTCATACTTTAGCCTAATTACGTGCTTAATTTATTGTCAGCTAATGTAGCCCAACACACCCACATTTCTAGCTGGTGGGGTACAAAAAAAAAATAACTTCAAAGTAGATTGAATTCGTTTGCGTGTACAGAAAACGTCGCTCATCGAAATTGTTGTTGTTTTTGTTGTGTTTATTGGAACTTTGCATGAATTTCGACATAAATAAAATGAACGAGGCGTTGAAGAATTTGCTGTTTAAGGGAAAAAATGCCTTAAGAACCACAAATATCATTCTCAGCATAAACAAATTATCAATAAAAACAATGAAAACTAAGAAAAATTTGCTGAGCTCTTCAATATAATTATATCCCACTTTGGGGCACTAAAATTCTGGTTTGCTTTTTTACAACAGAAATTGACTTTATTTTCGACCTTCGGCGAGTGGCAAACGGAAACTATTTGAAATTGATTTGTGTAGGGCCAAAATGCTTTGTATTCCCTGTTATTTTATTGGTTTATTGTAGTTGTGCTGGCCACTAAACAAATCAAACAATAAACGTTTATTGTGCCATAGCTTTATTTTTTCCTTTTTCATTGCCAATTCGATTCGATATGGAAAATTTGTAATGCCAAATGGAATTGATGGAGGGAACTGCTGGTGGGAGATGCTCAGGGCCTTTCAGGCGGTGCTTTACAGGTTTTTGTTTTATTAAAATGGGTGGAGAAAACGCGTCAAGAGTTTTCAATTAACGCCTTTTTGCTGCCTGTTCTATAAAATTGATTGTTTTTATTTGTTTTTCGTTCCTTATGTCGGATATAGATCTCTTTTTCACTTCTCTTTGATATATGGCACATTTTTTATAAATGTTTCGAATCAGGTTTTTCGGATCGTTTCGTTTTTTCGCATGTTTCTCACTTTATTTTGGGTTTTATTTTGTGGCACGCCAAAAAATATTATCAACACTTGAACAAATATTAACATGCATTTCAATTGCCATACAGAAGCCCAAAGCAAAAGCAATTATATTATATATATTGTATCAAAATTTATTAACGATCCGTCGACATGCGGCAATAATTCAGTCTTAATTAAAGTGTATAAAAATTTCAATTCTTCTCCGTTTTTTTTTATTTTTATTTTAATCAACGCCGACAAATTGACAATTGAAGCGCTTCATTTAAATTTGAACGCGTAATCGTTTCATACATATACAGAAGAAAAGTAAATTAAATAAAAAGCATTTACGGAAATTGCGGAAATTGCCCAAAAATGTGAAGAGAATTAAGAACTACACTGTGAGAAACTGAAGGAACAAAGAACGAAATGAATTGAGAAGAGAGAATAAAGATAAAATGATGAAACTGCTGTTGATATAGATATTTCTTAGCAATTGTTCTATAATTTCGCTAAGTGTAAACTTAACAGATTGTTGACTAAAAGATTTATGTAAAATTTCAATTCTTACCTACTTTTAATCCTCAAGTCAAACCTTGATTTATATAGACTTTAACTAGTTATTGGTCTGCTATTTCTCTCAGTGTATTTGTCGCAGACTGTTAACTAACAGGGTTCAATAGACTGTCTGGGCGAATGTTATCGATTATTTGTTAAACATGCGGCCAACTGATCGCAGCTTTTATTGTCGCTGATTTTTATAGCTGCTCTAACTTGCTTCAGTCAATCAATCAATCAATCAATCAATAGGGCCCTCAATCGCTGCTGATGGTGTTTTTTGTTGTTGTGCCAGTTCTATGTTATGATAATTAGACGAAGAGCGTCATAAAACCAACACAAATCGACAAATCAACAGAAAAACGTGAAACTGCCCAGCATGTTGTCTTCTAAAAGGTGCCTCTAATGAGTACCCCTAGCCCCCTTTGCCCCCACCCCTCTGCCCACGAACAATCCATTGCCCATTGTGTGATTGTTTGTACGTGTTAAGTTCTGGCTTATCCACAGGCAACTGTCATTGTACCCAGACGAGCACACGATATGCAAATGGTATCCAAAAACGCCAGCCCTATGCACCTATCATTGTCACCCGGTGGAGCTCTAGTTATATAGAGAACCCTTCGTGGCACACAGGTGAACTGAACCCGAGCTGAACCCAACTCAAACCCCAACCAACGACCCACTCACTAAATAAAGAAACACTACAGAACAAAAGCTACCCACACACTTTACACAGTTGTTCCTCTACACTCTGTATACAAACAGTACCCTATATATGTATATCATTGCATTCTAATTGTAATTTGTTTCTTTCTGTGTGTGTGTGTGTGTGTGCTATATATTTACGTAGTTACTTTCCCAACTTATCTGAAAGTGAACGGCACAGCGCTCGTTACTCAGCCAACAGATAGACAGACAGATGGACAGAGAGACATGAGAGTCAGACAGTCAGCGAACCATCAAGTCTCATACTCGTACCCGATATCTATACAATAGCCTGGGGAATACTCGCACTCGCACATTATTCATGCATATTCTGAAAAACAAAAAGCCAAATGAAGCTAAATGAGTGCAGCGACAAACAAAAGCGTTTCAGAACCTTGATAAGCCTACAGACTAGCAGATACACTACCAAAAGGAGAAGCTCAGACAAAGTTCAGAAAGATAAACTCAGAAAGTATCTCTTGAAACAAAGTTTCCTTGAACCAGAAATGTATCTTAAATCAGACAGCAAAAAGTATCTATAGCCTATTACTAGTATCTATCAAGTATTAAAAGTATCTTCAAGTCATTTTATCAATCCTACAATCATCTATGTTTATAGCAGCAAAAGATATCTTAACTTTACAGAACCTATCAACAATTTGTACCTTCGTTTTTCTGCAGTGTAGAAATTATTGATTTATTGTAACATTAATTTTCACCTTGCTTTAAGTTTAGTTTTATATTTCGAGTTTATGAATCAACGTTGAAATTATAGTTCAGGTTCTAGGAAGTAAGTAATATCAGAATCGAAATGAAGGTCTGGGTCATAAATCTAGGTGCACCTCCATAAACAACATATGTAACAGCTGTAGATAAGCTAAATCCTGTACAGGTTCCATTCAGATCTTCTGTCTTATTTGTAGACAAATATCGCATCAGATCTGTCTCTGAGTAGCGTAGCCCTACCCAAAGCCCATAGGCTTGTACCCACTTGACTGCAGATTGTAATTACTCGCAGAGCAACGGTTTACATTCTACAGAATTGTGTAGATAAAGTTGCGGGTCTTAAGCCGTGCCCGCCAGCAACACCAGGAACAACATCAGCAGCACCAGCAGCAGCAGCAACATCAGCGACATCATCAGCAACAGCGGCAAGTTCAAGTCGAACGGGCAGACAAAGTACCGCAAAAGTTAAACAAATGTGGCAACTAGTCAGTGACAGAAACACACAGAAACAATACAATGCAAAACAAAGAGGGGAAAAGTGTGGATAAGCAGAGGAAGAGGGGGGCAAGCAGAGAGTTGAGGAAGCAACAGGTGCGGGCCACTGAACACAGAACATTTGCACAGGTCTTGGCCCCAACAATACCAGCAGATGATATATATCAGATATATGTGTGTGTTTCTGTGTGTGTGTTTGTGTGTGTTTTCATTATGGCCAAGACATTGCGTTATTTAGCCAAAGGCTCGTATATAACACATGTGACAAGGTCATATCTTAAACGAGAACTTTGTTGTGGGCAACAACATTCCTGCCTTCGTTTAGGCAACATTCAATTAGCTGAAAAAATTAATGGAGAAACAAACGCTAAACGCTCCAGTAACCTCCGGCTCGCAACTTCCTTTCCGCCCCAGAGGCAACCTCACAGATCCAAGACGCAAACCATTAAGAAATCCAAACTGAAAATTTCACAAATTAACTTTATAACACGAAAATTTCTCGCGCACGACCAACACACTAACAACAGCAACAGAAGCAACAATGTCTATAATAACTGCTGCGGGCAACAAGCACAAGACACACACACACACACACATATATATATATAAGTGAAGACGATCCGATATGAAACGAATATATATTAATAATTATGAGCTGAAAAGTGGCCATAAGGTAAATCAGTTGGCTTCCTGTTTGGGGGGAAGGGCAGCTCAGCTACTGGAATCGATCGAACGTTGGCCTCAGCGTTGGGCTTGGGCCTGGCTTGGGGCCAGGGCTTGGGTTTTGAGTCTTGTCTTGTGCCAAGCACGAAAATTGCTTTGACATAAAAAAATGGGTAAAAAATACCAAAAAACGTCTCTCTTTAGTGGGTCACGCGCGTCATGACGGAACCCCAGAGACAGCAAATGAAAAGCCTCGGCCAGCGACCAGGGACCAGAGACCAGCCCACCCAACTGATAAAAATCAAAACATGCGCAAAAAGAGACCCAAAAACAACAAACCAAAAACCCAAATTAAAATCGGAGCACTACTTGGATGAGGTACCAGGGTTGTCTCTGGCTCCGGTGGCGGCTGTTGGGTTTCCCGGCCCAAGCGCATGTTTAAATTGTTTGCCTAATTTACGTTTTCGTGTTGTGTTTTTGTTTCGTTTTTGGCCAAAATGTAATGCAATTAACATTTTTTATATATCTATACCCGCATATATACAAATCGTATATATATATATACTATATATATATGTAGTATTACTTTATATTGCTATTTAAACGCAACAATTGCTGTGGGAAGTTTTTTGTTTTTGGTATTTGAGCAACAAAATGCTCATGAAATATATAATTGAATGGGGGTTTTTCATTAGGATTGAGCAAGATTTAGTTGGGGCTACAGATCTGGATATAGCTCTATACTATAATCTGCGGATTACCTAAATTTTATGCAAAAAATCGCTGAAAATTTCCATTTAATTACAAAATATTACGCAAATTGTGAACAATGCAACGAAATTCAAATAGGGTTAAGGATAGAAAAGTTTTTATTAGACCTAAATCTAAGTATAGGAAAGTTTTTATTAGACCTAAATCTTTATATATTATGAGTATTATAGATATCTTTCTTTACTATTTATGGCTGAGATCACGTTTTTGGCCAATAAACTTTGCAACTTTGTCTATATTAGACCTTGATCTTTTACTTCTATATAAATTTGATTAGAATCCATTGCCGGGTTGGGTTCTGTTTTATAGTCAAGTATAGGTCAGTGTATGGTGTGACGTGTTCCAGGAAAAGACTTCTTATCGAATCTATAGTCTTTAATTGGCTTTATTAACAAGATTAGACCAATAGCTCTCAGAGTTTATATAATTTGTGGGGCCTGGGGGGCTTTTTCTTGGTGTTTTTCACAATCGCAAATGAATTTCGCTCATGCAACGCTTTGTGTACTTTGTGGTATTCGTCATATTTGTCATTTGTTTTGGGTTTGTTGAGTGCTCCTTTGTTTTGGTCACGATATCTTTCAGTTTTTCTTGCTGTTTCTTGTTTTTTTTATGGTTTTTTATGGTTTTGCATGTCCGCTGGATTCTCTTTTGGCTATTGGCAAAAGCTAATGACCAAAACGATAACCGCAACGCAATCGGGCGTGGCAGACAAGACGGCAAAGCTTCCACTCCGACTTGGACTCGGACTGTCAATGAACTTGTACAGTTTTTGCTTGAGTTGAGCAATACGTGCCTGCAATTATTCTTGGGAGCCCAGATCCCAGCCAGAATCCCCACGCAGTGTCACCCATACGAAATTAAATTGGGGCTACCGAAAAATATTTCGTATATTGCGCAATGTGTTTCGATATTAAAATGAAACATTTTATGTGAACTACGTGAGAGGCTGAAGAACTGTGAACTGAACTGACTCCACGACTGTTGGCCAGCATTTGATTTGTTTTTTGGTCTGTTTTGGGGGCCATAAAGTGCCGTTAGAGGAGCTAAAGCAGTGTGTGTGGAAATTCAATTAGTGACACCCACAAGAAGTCAACGCGCTGTGTCAAGTTCTATGCCAGTTAATGGCCATAATGACACACACACACACACACACTCACACACTTAAATAGCCTTTAAAAGCAATTTAATTTTATTACGAGTATGGATCACATTCGGAGCTCATTTCTCGAGCCTGGGAATCAGCCGCTCCGAGAGTGTCAAATTGTTTCGATTTGATTTTGTTTCGACTATTTTGAAAGTCATAAAAAAGTGTGAGCTGACTTTGAGCAGTGCGAGAAATGTCTCATTGCCAGTCGACATGCATATAAAAAATATGTTGAAAAAAAGTAATAGATAAAATAAAACTAAAAGAGTAGAAATAAAAACAAACTGAGACTTGTGCATTATGCATATTAAATGCTTTCACTTTCGTTTTCCTAAAACTCACTCGCAGCGGCATAGACAATGGACAACGCAGAAGTTGCCTCAGTTTGGTGTCTCCCCCCCTAGCCTGTCCCAAATTGAGGACTAATGTCCTCCTCCTGTATGTGTTAGCAGGCTAGATACAAGATACAAATATACAAGAGAGAGATACAAATAAAGAAATGCAGTTGCAGATACAAATAGTATCTAAAGGTGCGTGCGCTTGCCAAATGGGCGTGAAAGCCGCAGGCTAAAAATGAAAGCAGCTGCAACAAAGGCCTAACGAGGCCAGGTTTTGCCAGTTATCTCCCATTTTAAACTGCCTCCCCCCCCCCTCTCTCTCTCTCTCTCTCTCTTTCGATACCCCTCCGTCCCTTTCGGCTAATCAGCGCCATTTGTTGGCCCATTCGATTAGCACTCAAACAGTTTGTGAAAAGGCCAAATGAAAACGAAAGCATTGGGCCACAATTGAAATGCAAAGCCAGCTGCACGTATCTCTAGCTGGCATCTCCAGCTGTATCTATACTTGTATCTTTACACGTATCTATTGCTGCATTTCTATCTATCACTGGAACTGTATCTGTGTCAGTATATTCCTCACTTGTATCTCAATCTGTACTTAAAGTTCAAACTTTAGCTGCATTTCTATCTGTATCTTCAACTGAATTTCTGCTCAGCTCTCTTATTGTATCTGTATCTCTATATATAGCTGTTTCAGGATCTTTATGCCTATCTTTTTCTCTGCCTTACTTAGGCAATACCTATACAACTAGCTTCAATTGTATCTGCATCTTCAGCTAAGTATCTCCCTCTCTAATTGTATCTGCATCTCTAACTATAGCTTAAAATCTATCTATAGCTGTATTAGGATCCATATCCCTAACTTTTTGTCTGCTTAACTGTATCTTTACCCAGACAACTAGCTTCAATTGTATCTTTATCTTCAATCTCAGCCTCCCTCTCGAAATGTATCTGCATCTCTAACTATAGCTCAAAATCTATCTATAGCTGTATGAGGATCTATGTTCCCATCTATTTCTCTAGCTAAGTTTAATCTATACCTTAATTATATATCTGTTCTCTAGCTGTAGCTGTATTTTTAGCTGTATCTCGAGCTGTATCTCTATAGCTATCGCTTTTCTATATGTGCTAGTATCAATGAATGTATCTGAACATCTATGGGCTAGTATGTCCAATGCCGCATCGCATTGTCAACAACTCGCCGCGTCGTCTGCCTTGTGCTCAATCATTATTATTGTTATTGCAATTGCAATTGCAATTGGCCATTGGCAACAGCAACAACAGCAACAGCAACAGCAATTGCAATTGCATGTTGTAAGTACTCAAATAAATGTGTATGATCACATGCACTTAGCCACAACTTATGGCACGTTAATAACTAATAAATGACTGTGGCTAGACTGCAGACAGTCGAGCTGTAGAACGTAGACTTGAAAGAGACGACTGTAGATTGTAGCCTGTAGAACGTAGAACGTAGAGGAAGGTTGAAGACAGAGCTGGGGTCGGTGCTGATTGATTCTCACAATGCAAATGAAATGCAATCAATGTGAACACTTTGGGATCACAGCAGATTTGCAGATCGTTGTTGTTGCTTTTGCTTTTCGTTTTTCTTTCTTCACTTAAGTTTGCTCAGTTTTCAGTTTGTTCAGTTTGTTCAGTTTGTTCAGTTTGGAGATCATTATTATGCGTCCAAGTTCGCGTCCGAGTGTCGTTGCACATTTTGCTTTCGTACGTGGCCAGCGACAGCTCAAGGCCGACAGACTGGAGCCAGAGTCAGAGACGGACTCAGAGAGCCAACTCATGTTGTCAATGCATTACATGGATTGCCAGATTGCCAGACTGCCAGATTGCCATATTGACAGACTGTCTGAGTGACTAACTGACTTAACTGAGCCACTCTCAGCCTGACTGCATAACACAACAAAGTAAAAAGCGCCAACTAAGCGGCGAATATTGCTTTTTATTTGCTGTTGCTGCTGTGCCTACAATTGCTGCTGCTGCTGCTGTTCTTGATCGCATGACGAATTACCAACAAACAACAAAGAAAATGCCAGCCAACCCAGAGCCACAAAAGGTCCCAAGACCCAAGGCCCACAAAGGCTAACCACAAATATGCAGTACTCGTCGACTCGAACCATCCATCGCATCCTGCAGCGCGGTTGCTTTTGTATCTCCGCTTGGCTTTCATTTCGCTTGCGCTTGTTTGCATCACGTTCTTCAGGGAAAACAACTGGCGATCAACGCAAACAATTTTCAATCAGAATGCATATATATCCATACCCCATCCATACCCCATCCATAGCCCATCCATAGCCCATCCATAGCCATAGCTATGCTCATCCTCTGCCATTGCATTTCGAACCCCAATGTCCAATTTGCAATTTGTTTTGATGGGGCGGCCAATTTGCAATTGCCGCCCGAAATGAAATGCAAACCTAAGCAAAAACGAAGCATTCATGGGACACAAACAATGCTCTGGCCATAAATCAAATGAAAACCAGCAGCAGCAGCAGCAACAGCAACAGAAGAACCAGCAGCAACAATGGCAACAATAGCAACAACGGCCTAAGTGGAAGCAGCAGCAGAACTAGAAGAAACAGAAAGAGAAATGAATAAGAAAACCAGCAACAACAGCAGCAGCGACAGCAATAGTTGCACCAACAGCAACAGAAATAGTTACACCAGCAGCAGCAGCAATAGCTGCAGTAGAAATAGAAGAAATTGTAAGTAAAGGAAGCAACAGCAGCAATAATTGTAGCAGCAGCAACAAGTTTAAGGCAAAATAACAGCAGCAAAACAGTTAAAAGGTGTACCAGCAGCAACTGTTGCACCAGCAGCAACAGCAGCATTAGAAATAGCAGCAACAGTAGAAGTGTAGAAGCAACAGCAGCAATACCACCAGCAACAATAATAGTAGCAGCAGCAACACTTTTACTAATGCAGAGGAAGATCACAGCAGCAGCAGCAGAACATAAAGAAGAGCAGCAGGTGCCAGCAATAGTTGCACCAGCAACAACAGCAACTTTGGAAATAGCAGCAGCAGCAGTAGAAGTGAAAGAAGTAACAGTAGCAATACCATCACCTACAATAAGTACAACAGCAGCAGCAGTTCAACAAGTTTTAGGGAAAATAACAGCAGCAGCAACAGCAATTAGTTCACCAATAGCGACAGCAACAGCAACATTAGAAATAACAGGAGCAACATCAGAAATAGCAACAGCAGCAACAGTAGAAGTAAGAAACCAATAGCAGCAATAATAGTAACAGCAGCAACAAGTTTAAGAGAAACAGCAGCAGCAACAGCAATTAGTTCACAAATAGCTACAGCAACAGCATAATTAGAAGTAACAGCAGCAACAGTAGAAGAAAAAGAAGCAACAGCAGCAATAATCGTAACAGCAGCAACAGTTTACCCAATATAGGGAAAAATAACAGCAGCAACAGCAACAGCAACATTAGCGGCAGCAACATTCCTGGAATGTGTTGCCAACTTCTTTGGTTGTTTAACAATTTATGTATTTACACACTGAATATTTGGGTCAGCCGCACTGCATAAATCAGACAGAATAACCCGCAACAACAACAACAGCAGCAACAACCAGCAACACACAACAGCAACAACATTTATAAAAGCCAATATGTCAGGCATGCGTCTAATTTGTTGGCTAATCAGCACTCCCGAAATTTCCCGTCTAAATAGAACGGCGCCGCTTCGAGTTGACAATCCACAGGGGCAGTCGCCAGTCGCCAGTGTCGCCAGCAGTTGCCCACGTCTGGGTCGTCTCTCCATCCTCTGCAGCGTCTTCATCATCATCTTGTTCCATCTTTTTGTCGCTCTTATAAATTGTGCAGCCCGAATTATGCCATTTATTTTTAGTCACCTCCAATCCCAAATCTGAATCTATCTCGTGATTTGTGTGGTCCAACGAGAAGTCAGCTCCCCCTCTGGCCTTATGGGCGTGATGCTGCTCCCTGCTGCAATAAATTGGCCTCTGATAAGAACAATTTGAGCTGAAGACTCTTATCGCTTTAGTATATTATCATATAATACAATATTTCCCGGTTTATTTTCGATTAATGTGGATTACGTTTTTTCTTTGAATGAAATTCTAGTTACTTTTTGTGCTAACCAAAACTATTCTGATTGCCGATTTAGTAACCTTTTAATGCTAATATTTATGTACGATATACTATACTAAGTTATATGTACTATATATACTTTGCCATGTGCTAGTTATCAGCCCAATCTCCAGACTTCCATACTATATCTACTCCTACTATGAATGTAAATAGAAACTTTCTGTTTTCAAAGTTCTTTTTAAAGGTCAAATATTTGGCACGTTTAAACAAACTGCTAATGGGCCTTGACAGCCAAAAACATCTAGAACACATCTGAAATATGGTAGCTACCCATAAACATAACATATATATATATATATTCATAAACCAAACAGACTATATAGAACGATATCAGAAGCAGCTTGATAAATCTATAGAATAATTCGCATAGCTCAAAAGATTTGTTCACATATTAACAAAATCACATAAATGCTATGCTATATTAAATTTTTCCAAGCTTTAGCTATGTTTTCCACAAACTTTTCATATTATTTGCTGGCATATGAAATTGCTTTGGATTGTTTAGAATTAAATTACTTTTTGTCATTGTTTTTTTTTTGAGATATTTTCCCACAACTAGAAACTCCCATTATTATTTTAATATGTGAAACATTCCTTAGGCAAGGGCATACACGATTCGTTATTGATGTGAATCGTTTTTCAATCTGCCTCCTCTCCCCTCCTGCCTGCCTCCCCAACCCACTCCGCCTTCTCTTGTCATATGGTCAACATTTTGCGCACATTTTCATTTGATGAGCGACGAAAATAATAATAAAATCTGCTCATTTTTGGTTAGGGGTCCCCAAAGAGTACGGGCACGACTACAGCTACGGATACGGATACGGGTCTGGGACTGGCTACGGGTGCTCATATCTTTTTCGGATAAATTGTCGCAGTCTCAGTTCGTTTTGTTCAATGAAAAGCAACGCAGATTCTTGCTTTTCGCTCAGTTGTTGTTTTTTTGTGTTAAACGTGCGCGAATCTAGACGCAAATTATAGATTCAATCAACTATTGATCTTCAATTTGCGTTGAATCAACGAAACGATGTCGCATTGGTGCCAGCACTTGGGCTTTAGGTAATCGTCCGTTAGTGAAGCGTTTTATATGGCAACCGTCTAGACGCCAACTGTTGTTCATTATGCAAAAAAATAACAAAGAAATATATAAAAAAGACTTTAAATAGCGACAAAAGAAATAAAAATAAGTAAATGCCACAAAACGTGTGACGTCATCGTGCGGCCCGGTGCGCAATTTGGGGCACATCGGGAAAAAGATACGCGAATACCATTTGCACGGTCCCAATACGTTTCCTAGCCAAGGCATATAAAGCATGTTGAGCGTTTGCTATTCAGGTTGAACGACACGCAGATACCCTGTAAAGAGAGTAGAAGGCTGTGCACTGCTTGCACTGCTTAGACGCTGCTTAGCAACTATTTTGAAGGAAATCACAGAGGCAGAAGCTGGTTTGCTTTGGAGCTAGATATCTTTCGCTGCTACCCTTTTGTTGGCAGTTACCACTGGCTACAGAGTATAAACACGCCATATTCGTAGCCTTTTTTAATTGTTGCGCGCCAATTTGGGCAATGCAACGCCAGCAACAGCAGCAACAGGCAGCAGCAACAACGACAACAACAACCTTGAAAATGCAATCAAAGCCAAATCTTGATCTCGTTTTTGATTTGTTGCTGTTGTTGCGAGTTGCGAGTATTTAATTGCGTTTATTTTTTATACTTTATTTTGGTTTTTTTGTTTCTTCATTTGCCAGACTTTTGCTCTTGGCATTCACAGTTGGCCAGGCTGTAATTGTTGCTGCTGTTGTTGCTGCTGTTGTTGGTGCACGCGAGCAACATCCAGCGCCAAATGAATGGCAAATGTGCAACCAACTTTGGGCGGGAGGCGCGACAACAAAAGGCAACGTCGCTTCCTGTCCTGCCACAGCATCCCCAAAATATCTGCAACAAGTGCTTGCAACTGTTGTTGTGGCAGTTCAGTTGTTGTTGTTGTTGTTGTTGTTGTTTTATTATTATTATTATTAAAATGCCGCTGCGGGTTCGTTGTACACATAAAAAGTGGCTTTGACTCAGCGCACAGGCAACTATTTAGGGCTATCAACCGAGTGAGGGGCTGCTTTGGGTTAAGGGGCTTGGATGCACTGCAGCAGTTGAAGCTTCACTCGCAGCTCCAGCTCGAATGTCATGGCTGCCATGGGGGCAAAAACAATTTCACGCTCTGCCCGGCCAAACTGCCGCATCGGAGAATTATGTTTATGGCATTTTTTCTCCCTCTCTCTCTCTGTTTCTCGCTGAGTCTCTGGCAAAAACGCCCACAAAATGACCATCAAGGGGGGGGCGGGGAAGTGACTTGATGATGGTAGATGGTGATAATCGGGACCCGATCGTCATTATTTTGTGTAACTTTTATCAATAAACCGTTAATTATGAAGCGCCAAACGTTTGTTTTGTATTTCGTGGCAAATGCAATTGTTGCGACTCTGCGCAAACAATACGCGGATGTGTTTTAGCTATAACTTTTATTATTATTTCTTCGTTGTTGTTGTTGTTGTTGTTGGATATCCACAGCTAAAATACTAGGAGTGCCACTCCTCATCAGCAACAATCCCATCCACAAGCTGGGGCCAATGTGCTCGTATTGCTGGAGCGCTCGCCACACGTCCATGTCCAAGGTTTAGTAAACAAAGCGTGGGTGTGGGTGTGGATGTGGATTGTGGATTGTGGATGTGGATTGTGGATGTGGATTTAACGGGGGTCACCTTCTCGCTCTCTCGCAGAGATTTCTGCTGGCAGCAACTATTACGATTATTGTTCTCAAACCCTGGGTGTTCCGCTCCACAAACCTTCGTTTTATTGGCCGCCAATTTGCGTGCCTCAAACTAAACAGGCGAAACACGAAAACAAAACAAACATTTAATTTAATAAGCTACAGAGCAATTTAAGCAGCTGTTTTCAGTCTTAATGCTTGTAGAAGTATGGGAATAACTCTTAAGACTCAATTAAAACTGGTTAGAAGTAGAAAAGATATAACGATCTTTAAGGAATTTGTATACTAAGAAAATTTTAAATATCTTATGGGAATGTCAAGATATTATTATTATTATTATATTCTCAAATTATTTCTTCTATTACACAAAGTTTGCAGTCAACTTCTGAGTATTATATCTGACTCTTTATACAAAAGATACAAAGTATCTTAAACTAGTTGCCACAAACTGTTGTTTAGATATTATTAAGAAGAGGTTTAATTGACACTTAACTATTATTCCCAACTTATTTAAGATTCCCATTACTAAGTCTCCAGACATTCTCTTTGCATTATATCTAACTCTTTCTACAATAGATACAATGTATCTTTCAAACATTTCTTCAATTTAAGAACCTTTCCAGACATCATCCAAGTATTATATGTATCTCTTTGTGCGAAAGATACAACGTATCTTCAACTCCTTCCACAAACTGTTCGAAAAGACAATCAATAGATATTGTTGCTTGTAGTTTACTTAAACCTCATAATGTTATCTTATATAGCACTACGATCCATAAGTACTTCCCATGGTATCTTTTTGGGCACTCCTTAGATAAACATACTTCAACTGCTTGAATAACTCTCAGGTTAGTTGTGCTCAATGCGTAAGAACAATCCAATTTGTATTATTCTTTCTCGACTGCTGTTTATCTTGGCTTTAAGTGCTGTTGGCCTTGTGACGTCAGCTATTGTCCAGTTATGAGTAGTAGTAGGCACATTCAGTAGAACATTCATTCGTATTCAGAGAACCAACAGGCGGCAGCAGCGATTCAGGCGATTCGCTTTGTTTGCTTTTCGGCTGCCAAGCGCATGACATAGAAAGCAACTGGAGTGCAGCCCCAGTCACCAAACTGAACTATCCATGTGACACAACAGCAACATCAGAGACAACAACAGCAACAGCAACAAGCTGGGGGCAATGCCTCACTCTATAGAACAGAAATCGATCAAACGTCGTTTGCTATCGATGAATGGAACTTGGACTTGGACTTGGTATTGGTATTGGTCTTAAGATTGAAACTGGTAACGGATTGGTAACAAATGGCCAACGGCAGCAGCGTGAGAATTTCCAATAAAAATTTGTTTGTGAGCTTTGTTTCTGCTTCACACTCGAAGCTGAAAGATTTGCATAAATAATTGCAAAACAGATGCAAATGTTGTTGTCTGATATCAAATGCGATTGTTATTTAAAACTTATCCATTAATTAGGCAAAGCTTCTATACGATTATTCGATTTGGTTTCTTGGCATTAACCTTGATTGATTTAACCGTAACAACATCAATAACTCCCATACATACTGTAACTATTGTCTGTGCTTTGTTCTGGGCGCGTCTGTTTTGGGCACAGACAATGCAAGCGATTGTCATCTTGGCCGAGAGATCATTAATATGCTAAAGGTCAGCTTGGTCTAAACTGAGAAATAAAACTTGCAACGAGTCGAGCAATTAACTGGCACATATATAAATACTTGCCGGACCATCCATCAATCTCTCACTTTCATTCCACAAAATAAACAGAGGAGGCAGTGGGGAGTCGGGAGTGGGGAGGGGAAGCGTATAGGAATGTACTTGTAGATATTGCCTGGCACTCCACACTCCACAGACTGTATCTGTATCTTAAAATGTGTATCTGTATCTGTAGTTGACACGACCATCGTCGATCATGCGTTGCCGAGTGTTGAAATATATGAAATGTCCATGATGTTTCTCTTGTTGACGCTGATCATCATCGTTGTTGTTGTTGTTGTTTCACTTGTTGTTGTTGTTGTTTCAGTTGTTTTTGTATTTTGTTTTACTTATTTTAATGTCTGTCTCTGACATGTTTCACTGATGAGCTCACGAACACATTTTACATATCATTTTACACACATAGTTCCCTTGCAGGTTCTTCTACATGATATCACGTTATCCTATAGACGATACCCCCTCCCCCTCCTACTATCCCCCTCTTATGCCACCTCTTCCATAGCAATTGCATTGAGAGCTTAGTATAAAAAAATAGCATGCAATTAACAGCTAATGAAGCTGATGAGGCGTTTAATTTGTTTAATTTCGTATTGCATAAGCTGCTTTCGACAACTTAATAACATATTTGCAGTATGAAAGGGAGAGATGAGCCATATACATACCCCCCATATGCCATATAACATGCCATACCATCTACATATTAAAGGGCTATAACTCATTTTTATGCTTTTAAAACTATTAAAAAACACACTCAAATCCAGTTGTTGCCCACTTTTGTTGAAATCTCATTAATAATACTGTAATATATTCTGAAAAAGTCGTAGAATATAATCAGATATATGTTATGATAGCATATGATATGATATAAAGATAGAACTTATATTTGTATAATGAAAATTTTCTGATAGTTGAAACAGATTGAGTCTGCATATAGCCTGATCTCTTTTATATATTGAACTATATTAACCAAATTTATAGTCTCCGTTCGTTCAGAGAACCATAAGGCATACATAGCAGATCTGGTTTATATATCTTTCAGGAATCAGCTCTCTACTCTCTAGATTCCTACCCATTTCCCTCTTTTTTGTTGCCAGTTTGACCCATGCGTACGACATGCGCTTGTTTTATGTTGACATGGCCGGATCTTAAAGCTTTGACATGACCAACTAGCAAGTCGTCAAGTCTTCACTATTAACTGCTGCTCCGCCTGCTCTGTCTGTGGCTTCTCTGGGTCTGGGTCCACCTCCGACAGACCAAGCACTTGACGTATTTCACAAGCAACAAAAAAAAAACAGAAACAAACAAACCAAAAGCCAAGCGCACAAATTAGCAGCTAAAACAAAAAAAGTGTGCACTACATACATATATATATGTATGTATGTATATATCTGGTATATATATATATATATATATAGAGATATATATGCGAAATCCGTATTCAGGGCAGTTCCTCCTCGAAAAGAGCGGCAACACTTCGGCATTCGCCAACGGCTTTTGTGTAATGTCTAAAACGCAAATGGCTCAAAGCGCTACCCGTTGGCTTCAGCTATGACTATGACTATGACTCTCCGGCTGTACGGAGTCCGTTTAGTGCGACTGATCCATGTCGGACGTGTTGCGCATGCGCCTGAGGGGCAATTCGCAGTTGTTTTATAATTTCTGCTCGTATGGCGAAGCGCAAAGAGTGAAAATGTCATTGGCAGATGTGTCGCGGATATTAGCAACAAGCAGCCAGCAACCAGCAACAAGCCACAAGACATGATCATTCACTTCACATCATCATCATCATTATCATTATTATCCTCATCATCATTATCATGTTGTTGGCCCAAAACAAAAGGCCCGACGTCTTGAACAATGGGCGGTCTGCTAAGGAGAACGTACAACTCTGTTGGGGATCTGGGGGGCTCCTCCGGGCTGCAGGGGCATAATCTAACATTTTATGAGCTTGCAGCTTGCAGCTTGTCTTGTTGTACCCCAGTGCACACATGTCCAGGCCACAGTCGACTGCGCTGCGGCTGCTTCTTTTGTTCTGGCCAAGCGACTGTTGCTTGTCTTTTTGCCCTGTTGTCTCTCTCGTATAATTATTATGACTTGGCCGTTTAGCTCACAAGTTAATTACCCAGTGTCCCGGCTCAGTACAAGTCTCAATCCGTAGTTCCACTCCCAGCACTTTCGACACTTTCAATAGCTTGTGGATGCCACAGAGAGGCATCTGCTGTTGCGGCTGCTGCTGCTGCTGCATTTCCCAAGTTTGTCTATTTTGGGTTGAGCCCTCGAGCGAGAAGCGCCATTAAATCGATTTTACATTAAAAATATTGCACAAGGCGCCGCCCGCCGCCAGAATTAATGGATCATAATTATTGCTGAACGACACAGCAACACAGCAACGTTAACAGCAGCAACATCAACAGCAGCAACAACAACAACAATCGCATTAGAAATGAAAACAGGCATGCCAACAATTGTTAAGTCCAACAAAAATGCTGCCTCACAACGCACAGTGGGACAAAAGTGGATAAAACGTGTTCTCAATTCAATTGAAACTCGAATTCTTTGGGTTCAGCTTAAAGATTTGATAGAAACACAAGTCTTTAGCTTACTTGTGTCTCGGAATGTAGTATCGATAGCTATATATGACTATCGATAACAACATGGGACTCTCGATACCTCTAAAGCTTCTTAGAAAGGTACTTCAAAGGCGCAAAGGGTCTTGTCTGCAAGTTCTCTACGGGAATTAAGATCCCCTATGTTCACTCTGCAACTATCGATAACTATATATAAATATCGATAACTTTATAGCTTCATCTCCTACGCTCAAGGGAAAGGCCTATCCTCTTGGCGCACCTGCCAGCCCACGTATACTCAGCGGATCTTGTCCAAAGGAGCAGCTGCAGGTTATCTACAGGAGTTGAGAGCTTCTCTATGTTCACTCTGCAAGTATCGATAACTATATATAACTATCGATAACTGTGCAGCTGCCTAGACCTTGCTTAACATTCACTCAAAGCAAAAGGCAAAGTTCATAAACTAGTTTTAAGATGATTCTAAACAGTTCTTTATGCCACATTTAGCATCTTTATAATACTTCGATCTATATCTATATCTATATCTCATATTATATAGTATATTCTGTATTATTCGCCTACTTCTATAGATTAGCTGCTGGTTCCACTGTCTGGCGGACAGAGGCGAATCTTTGGCCAGCACAATTGTTGGCCACTCAAGCGGGCCAAAGCTGCTGCAAGATGCTGCAACTGCCACTTTCAATGTGAATTGAGAAAGAAAGAGAAAAAGAGAACTTTTCTTTTCTTTTCATATATATATCTATATATATTTATATATATTTTTTCTTTGCTTTTCCATTTGGTCTGTTGGAATTTTTACAGTAAATTTTTCCCAATGCACAACAAGAGAAATTTATGCCATACACTTTGATGTGTGTGTGGATGCAGCAGAAGCAGCAGCAAAAAAAAACCTAAATACCAGAGTCTTATGGCCATCAAGTGTGTGTGTGCGTGTGTGTGTGTGTGTGTGTATTGAGGAGGTATTTGAAGAGCACAGCGAACAGTGTCGTCTGCCAGTGCATCAATTTGTTCTGGTCGTAGCTGCTGCAGCCCCTGACCAATGCCCCTCCCCCTCCCCTCCTGCCTTTTCTGCTGTTTCTCTGCTCTGACCCGAGTGCAATTTCATGCCCCGCCAAGAGAAGAAAGTGGCAACGGCGACGGCGACGACGGTCAGCCATCTGTTTATGTTGGACTTGACGTCATTTTGCGGCAAGTGAAAATGTGTGCGACGCGTTCAATCCGGTTTTGTTTTTTTTTTGGCTGAGCTTGTGAGATGTTTATGTTTTCAACAACAACAACAACAACAACAACAACCGCAACAAGCAACACCACAACATCAGCGAACATTTGTTCGCCTCCTGCTTCTCTTTTTTTTATGCTTTTTGGCTCAATGTTAAGACGAGATGTTAAAAACGTGATTTCCATGCGTCGCCAGAGTCAACTGCGACGCCGACGTCGGCATATTTAAATAAAATACTTTTACTATCAAAGAAAACTAGTCGAGAGTCCGAGTCAGAGTCAGAGTCAGAGCTGCAACCAGCTCTGTTATATTGGCGATCAAAAATTATAGTGCAACGGCGCCTCGTGTTGCATACGCAACGTGACGCGTCGTTGCCACGCAGAGGCCACTGACCAAGAGGCAGCAGCCGGCCAAAACAGGCACCCCAAAGGCTGCACTTGCAACTGCAACTGCCGATAGATAGATAGATAGATAGAAAAAGAAAAAGATACTACAAGTATTTACCCATCCGAAATGGCGAATCTAACTGTTTCTTATGCAATTTGGCCAACAAAACAAAAGGCCAAACAATTTATCATTTGCTATTCATAATTTGCGTTCACATAACATGGCCAAAAAGATGAACAGCAAATAAATTATAGAAAATAAATAAATATAAAAAGATATGCGTTAATTGTATGGAAATGGAAATGTTATTGGCCAGGCTAAGAGCAGCCAAGCATTTTATTGGCCCTTTCTTCTTTGGCCTTTGCATTTGTTGTCTATCTTTTTGTTTCTGGCCTTAAAGCATTTTCAATGAAATGCTTCAGCGCTCTACGCGTCTTATACAACAACAACAACAACAACAACAACAAAAGAAAAGAAGAAACAAAAAAGAGTGTTACCAAAAGTTTGCCATAAATCAAGGCATTATAATCCAAATTATCATTGCGGGTGTAATTTTCTCTACATTTGGATCAGACATGTGTGTGTGTGTGTGTGTGTGTGTGCGAGTGTGTGTGGCACTTATGTCAGCTGTTGCCCAATAGAGTTGCATATAACTGAATTGCTGTGATTCAACCCAGCTCTTACGTCTCTTTTGGGGGTGTAGCCAATGGTTCCTATATAGATCGCTTGAAACAACATCCAACTGATCTCAGCTACTATATAAACTCTCGATCTTTTAATTAGTCTTAGAGCAGAACTTGCTCAGCCTCTGTCTCAGCCTCTGTTAAGATCCAACTCGCAGCGGGAGCTTGTTGTTAGCTCAGCTGGCGTTCGACCGATCTGGCGTCATTTGCTATATATAGTCATTAATTATAATTGAATTGCAATCAAAGTTATGTAAATATATTAAATTATAGATATAAACTTTGTATATGCTATAAATGATATAAGACTTTGGCTCATGACTCAATAGAAATTTAGTCATAGACCAAAATGTGAATGCGTGTCTAAGTTTCAGGTTCTAAGGCTTTTCCTGTATGGAATTTTCCACATATTTTTCAACCTTTGGAGCAGTTGCTATTATCAGATACTATTTTCGTACGTATTACCTCAAAGGGGGAGACCTTTGGCAGATATGAGCAGTGACACACTTAAACAAATAATCAACGAACTTTAGATTGTAATTAGGGGTATTACATAAGGAAGTAGATTGGAGCATATATAGATTGTATATATCTGCATCTTAGACTAGATAGATACAGACAATCTCATAGATCGCTCATAAATATGACGCGATTTGTAGGCAGAGGTGCGGGGTTAATCCTTTCTCCGAAATATGAACTCAACTGTTGAGGAAGTAGCTGGCTGTGTATGTGGGTGTGTGTGGCAGTACCAGGAAGATGAGGAGGAGGCGGAGGAGTAGGTTGTACTCCTGTGCAATCTGCATATTAACCAGACATTCTGCCGCCGTTTTGGATTAGCCTCAGCAACGTCAACGACGTCGTAATATGTTAATGCTGTGTGATATGCAAATGAAACAGTTTTTGGCATGTCTACTAAAAGCCCAAAGCAAGCAAAACAAAGCAGAAAAAACACTGAAACAATAAACAAAATTGGCAAAACACACACAAAAGCCACACACACACACACACGCACACACACAGGCAGAGGAAGAGTGCATATTACTCAACAGGCAGCAGGCGGTGAGCGGAAGTGATTAAGAAAAGCAACAAGTGGACAGCTACAGATACATCTACATATACAGCTATCTTACGGATACGCAGCCCCGCCCCGCCGCCCGCAAATGTGAAGAAGAAAGTGAAGAAGCTGCCAGAAGACATAATCAAATGTGAGGCGTTGGGAACTAGACAAAAGGGCCGCTTATGCAAATGGCACAGCTGGAGCAATTGGTAGATACAGATACATTTGTATCTACCGGTTATGTGCACATGTGTGTATGAAGATGAAGCATAGATACAGATAAACAGCTGTTTGCGGTGATGTAAGCGAGCTCCCAAATGTGTTTCCATCTCAGCTCTTTTATTTTTGCTCTTAATTTATGCAAATGTTCAACAACTTGTCAGCATTTCTTCGTCGGCTTTCTTTTGACAATACAGGTCTAGATATATATATATATATATATGAGATATATGTATACAGTGAGTCAAAAAAGTATTGGCACACCTCTGTTTTAAAAGTTTATCATGTGTTATCTTTGGCCCACTCAACATACAGCAAAAGTAAAAGCACAATTTTTAATAAGGAACATTTTATATTATATTTAATACAAAAAAAAATTATATTTCATTTTTGGTTAAGGTGTAAGATAAAAAAACTAAAAAAAGTACGATTTTCACGTCAAAAAAGTATTGGCACACTTGTTGAAAACTAATAGTATTTAGCCGATTATTAATGTTTAATATTTTGTTGAGCCTCCTTTTGCTTTAATAATCGCTTTTAAGCGCCTGGGCATACTTTTTATTAACCTAGCCGTTCTCCTTGGTGATATTTTTTCCCATTCTGTGCGTAAAGCTACCTTCAAGGAATCTTTTGATGAAATATGGTGCTTTCGAATTTTTTTCTCCAACAGATACCAAATATGCTCAATGGGATTTATGTCTGGGGATTGTGGTGGTGTTTTTAATTGTTTGCAGTTGTAAATAAGCCATTCCTGGACAAGATACGATGAGTGTTTAGGATCGTTATCCTGTTGAAACTGCCACTGCTGCCCATTTAATCCCAATTTACGGACACTTGGAGCCAAGTTTTTTTTTAGAATGTCCATGTACGCTCTTTTATCCATTCTGTAATCAATGAACTCAAGATTGCCAACTCCAGATGCCGCGAAACACCCCCAAACCATAACATTACCGCCGCCGTGTTTTACTGTCCGTATAATATTATTATGTTGCAGCTCTTTGTTTGGTTTTCGCCAAACTTTCTGGGACCCATCTGAGCCAAAAAGATTATATTTTGACTCGTCACTAAATATAATATTATTCCAAAAAGATTCCGGCTTATTTACGTGGCGTTTGGCAAACTCTAACCTCTTTTTTTGGTTAACCTTCGAAATTAAGGGTTTACGTCGAGCCACTCGTCCATGAAAACCTGCTCTGTATAGTGCATTTCTCAGTGTTTGTGGGTGAAATTTTTGGCGGAAACTTTCCTGCATTTCATTACACAACTTGACAGCAGAAATTTTTGGATTTTGAGCTACGGCAGCAACTACAATTCGCTCCTGGCGTGGTGTAAATATTTTCGGTCTTCCAGATCTGCTCTCTTTTTCAAGTTTTCCGTTGTTTATATAGTGCTTAATAATGTTTCGGACACTGGAATAGGACCTCTGCACTATACTGCCAATTTCTCGATAAGATTTTTGCTGGACATGAAGGCTAATAATCAATTTTCGGACATCTAGTGAGATTTCTGCTCCTTTACCCATTTTGCTCATCATGTCACAAAGTGAAGATCAATACTAACTTGAAATGCACTATTACCCAATGGCTATGCATATAGTAACGGTATAAACAACAGAAACTTCAAAGATTACCGTTAGGTTAGCGAAAGTCTGCCATACACATTGAGTGTGCCAATACTTTTTTGATGTGTTTTAGGCACATTTATTTTGCTTTGCATTGTATTTCTTTTTCCCTTGCAAGTAACGGGAAATTTGTTGATGCATTGTATTTAAAATAAGCTAATAATACCTACTACATCAACATTTTGTTTTTAAAAAGCAGTTAATTGGTACTAAACTACACATTTCTTCTAAAACAGTGAGTGTGCCAATACTTTTTTGACTCACTGTATATATATATATTCATATGTATATCCGTTAGAGCAACACCTTATTGTCTAAGACCTGGGGGTGGCCAAGCCGAAAATCGCGCTGGAAATTATAATCTGAATAAAACTAAGCAAAATTTGTTTAGCACTTTTGAAAGTTGTCGACACATCCGACAATGTTGTCCCCTACCAGCCCCTGCCCCTGCCCCTGCCCCTGCCCCTGCCCCTGCCCCACCTCCTGGCCGTTTTACGCTCTGCACACTAAAATGAGGCCCTCCCCAGAGTTTGAGTTAAAACCTAAAAGAAAATAACAAAAAATAACTGAAACATAAAACTCTTTATAATTGCATTGTAAACATTTCACTTTCGTTTTTGTTTTGTCTCGAAAACTGTTTTAATACCCGTACTCGGAGCCACCATCCAAAATGTTGTCTCCGCATCGTGCACAGAATAATTTTTCGGCTTGGTTTTTTGCTTTTTGGGTATTTTTTTGGCTGCGGCTTGGAGCTGGCACTTTCGCCATGTGGGTGCTCTCCGCTGACATCTCTCTGATGACGAGATGAGAGCTGGGATAAAAAGCAACTTTTGAGGACTCAATTAGCAGCTGGCGTCCAGATTATGCTGCAAATTTGCATAATGGCTCGTAACTGGGTAGCAGACTGTCAGATCGTGGCCTGCGTGAGCAGCCGATGACCCCCACAGATGACCCCTTAAGACGCTCAATTGACATTTTACCCAGAGACACACAGAAATAGCAGTACTTGGGTTGGGCCCAATATATATGTTCATATGCTTATTAGAGTTGTGTCGTAATCCGACTAGGATGCCATTCAATATCGTTTGCATCTAATCCAATTCTCGTTTTTCTTTTTCAGATCGAACTCGAAGGCTTCGTATCTGCCGCGTCAGAGCCTGGAGAAGCTGAACAACACGGATCCGGATCATGGCATCTATAAGCTGACGCTCACCTCTAACGAGGATCTGGTGGCGCATACGAAGCCCAGCTATGGCGTCGGTGCTGGCAAACTGAAGCTAACCAACAATCTGCCCGATGTGCTGCCGCTGGGTGTGAAGCTGCAACAGCAGCCGGCCAAGCCTCAGCCCAGTTCACCGGGTGATGTCGTGGCGCTGCGCTATGGCTCTAATAATAACCTCGCAACGAAATCCCCAACAAATGCCACGCCCCCAGTTACTGGCAATAACACTGCCTACGCAATGATCTATGGACAATCGCCGGCACAGCAGCAGCAGCACCAGCAGCAGCGATATTCATCGCCAGCTCTGGGCCACGCCTACAGCAAGAGCAGATCGCCAGCGCCACAGTTTACGCGATCTCAGTCGTACGACGTGAAGCAGCAGCAGCATCAGTCGTTGACTGATCCGCAGCAGTTCATGTCCCAGTCCCAACTCGATCTTAAGCAAGCCGTCCATGACCTCGAGACGACGCTGGAGGAGGTGCTCCCAGAGACACCGCCGCGCCTATCGCCGGCCAACTCCAACTCAGACTGCAGCCTCAGCAACAGCTCCCTGGAGTGCAGTCCAGTGAATGCCAATCACAACACAAGCACCATAAGTAATCCCGAGGCGCACATCTTCCGCGCCGAGCTGATCAGCACCACGACGACAGCAACGCTGCCGAAGCCACCGCCCATCAACCGACAGGAGTCACTGCGCGAGAACATCGAGAAGATCACACAGCTGCAATCGCAGCTCATGTCGGCGCATCTGTGCGAGAATGGACTGCTGGGCAGCTATGGCAAACAGATGAGCTCCAGCAGCACAGAGCCAAAGGCTACAGAGCAACAGCCGCAAACTCCATCGCCTAGTCTGGAGATCACGCAGATGACAGAATTGGAGACGGAATCGATGCCCACATCTCCCGTAGATATCAGCACAGATAGTCTCAAGCTGATGCAGCGCAGCGAACTGGTGCTCATGGTGAATCCAGCGCCTACTACAGCCGACATGGCCTGCCAAACAGACGACCTGCTGGACAGTGAACTGGTTGCGTCACGCGAGGAGCAACAGACGCGAACGACATTGCAGCCACGCCAGCGCCAGACCATTGAGCTTGAGTATGAGAATCTGGCGTTGGAGCTGCTAAAGCAGCTGCCGCCCAATGACAAGCTCATCGAAATCTTGACACCAAAAAGCTACAAGCCCACGACACAGTATGTCACCAATTTATATAATCCGAACGTGCCTTTGCGTCCGGCCAAACGGGATGTGGGCACCTCGACGCTGATGCGCATGAAGGCATCAACAGGAGCCACGGCTACAACAGCTGCGGCTCCAACGACAACGGAGCTTCAGGTGGTCAGCGTGGAGCTGCAGCTGACTGATGACTCGGGCGAGGCGGAGAGCACGAATTTAATGAAGCATAAGCTGGTACGTATCCGCACCGCAGGTGTTCCTTAATTGATTCTTTCTGTACTTAATACTTTACTTCTTCCGTTGCAGGATGAGCTGATCAAGCCGTTAAACCAAAAAATTAGCGCATTGAAGCGCGAACAGCAAACCATTAGCGAGGAGTGCGCCACCAATGATAAACTGGGCGTCGATTTGCTAGAGAAGTTAACGGAGAAGGTGCGTCCCAGCGAAGCGTCCAAGTTCCGCACCTCCATCGATGATGTGGGTCACATAACCAGTCTGCTGCTATCACTATCGGAGCGCCTGGCTCAAACCGAATGCAGCCTGGAGGCGCGTGCGTCCAGCAGCCAGCAAGAGAAGGTAAACTTAATTAACTTTCAACACTTGAGAGCAATAACTAAAGGACTCTCTAAATTTTTCAGAACACGCTGGAAGCCAAACGCGAACGCCTCTACGAGCAACTGGATGAAGCACAGCGCCTCAAGGCGGATATCGATAGACGCGGTAGCAGCATCGCAAAGCTTTTCGGCAAACATCTCAGCGCCGACATG
The DNA here is from genome assembly GCA_035045065.1 of Hirtodrosophila trivittata. Taxonomy (NCBI): domain Eukaryota; kingdom Metazoa; phylum Arthropoda; class Insecta; order Diptera; family Drosophilidae; genus Hirtodrosophila; species Hirtodrosophila trivittata. The sequence goes on along the minus strand of JAWNNK010001311.1, from coordinate 14,285,421 downwards.
TGTGCCGACTACGACTATTTTATCAATATGAAGGCCAAACTCATTGCCGATGCACGCGACCTGGCCGATAGGATTAAGGGCAGCGAGGAGCAGCTCTGCGCGCTCAGCGATGCGCTAGTCCAAAGCGATTGCTAAAGTGTTTTGCTGCTACAATTTTCCGTGCTGTCAACTCAAAGTTGAGAGCTGCTTGCGAGAATTGTTAGCTGCATCTTGTGTCGGTCAGGGTGTGTATTAACTTAACGATGTGCTTAAATACAACCACACACTATAATGTATAAATATTTTATGTTCATTTGTGATTTTCAATTAGCTTGTAGGATAATCTATGTATCAACCACATATATCTAAGAATTTTTTACATTACTATCAAAGCAAAGATAAACTGTATGCATTAATAAAAATTTTAAAAGATTTAAATATAAGCTCTATGACAATTTGAATTTGGCGGCTGGCTAACCGCAAACCAATACGGTGTGGCAACTCTGACAGTGTTCCTCCATCCCCAAGACACCTGTTGCTGTTTACAAGCATCGGCTGTGAAATGTTGGCAGAAAACTATCGAGTATACGAACTATCGATAAAAGGAAGGTTTTCTCATTAGCGGGGTTGCCCATTTGAATTTTGTACTAACGAGTGTATGATATTAAGTTGACGAGGATAATATGACTTATATAATATAAAAGACAATTATTTACTTCTAATATGTGTTTATTTTAAATTATCGTCGTGGTGATTGGTTCAGTCGGTGGGATGAAAGTATTTTTGAAGCAGCAGGAAACTTTGTGCTTGGTTTTGCGTGAGGTGATTGTCGTGATTGTTTTTGGGGTAAGCTGTATCAAACCCGGTTTGATGCATATGAGTATTTCGTAGACTGAATATTATATTGAATTATACATGAATACGATTTAAAAAGCTATTTTCAATAGTCAATTTGGCTACTTTTATTCATCGATATTGGCTGATAATCAATACTCGATAGTGTGCGGAGTATCGATGACAGGCATTGTTGTTTTTTATAAGATGTTTTTCTTTTCGCACAATTGCAAATGTAATACTTTAAGTATTTAGGACATGACATTGTCATTAAGATAAATTATCTACCAAGGCTGCTACTGTGTTAAGCTATGGTTAAATTAGAAGCAGTTGCAATTGTTCAATCGATAACTGTGTACATAGTATAATCAGTTCAAACAGTTGATGGCATACCCTTTATATTATATATTATCAATATATTTGCTATGTTTAGAGGCAAATCACTCTGCCAAACTTGGATAAGAAGCGCTTTGGTATTAACGGCGCCCCAAACTCACTTTAATCATAGTTGGCATATTAACGAGTAAGTTATAAGGCGAATAAAGTGAATGTAGGTTGTCCAATCTAATTTAAAATCAAAAGACAATCTTTAAAGCGCAGCACAGCAACAACGCAGCAGCACCTGTTTCGTGGCATGGCAACGGGCAGCGAAACAAAGGCACAGCCGCCGAAGAACAAGAACAGATTAGCATCTTCCAAGTCGCCATATTTGCTACAGCATGCACACAATCCCGTCGATTGGTGAGTACACAAACGATTTTGAGGCTTAGTCTACAGCATTTCCTCTTTTACAGGTATCCCTGGTGCGAGGAGGCGTTTGAGCGGGCGCGCAAGGAGAATAAATTAATATTTTTGTCTGTGGGTTACTCCACGTGCCATTGGTGTCATGTCATGGAGCATGAATCCTTTGAGAATCCTGAGACGGCGGCTATAATGAACAAACATTTTGTCAACATTAAAGTAGATCGAGAAGAGCGACCAGACATTGATAGAATCTACATGCAGTTTTTACTTATGTCCAAGGGAAGCGGTGGCTGGCCAATGAGCGTTTGGCTTACACCCGATCTGGCTCCACTGGCAGCTGGTACATATTATCCTCCCAAGCCGCGGTAAGCCCAATAATATCCTAGTATAAACATCGTGTTAATAATTGCTTTTATGCTTGCTGGCACAGCTATGGCATGGCATCATTCGGCATGGTGCTGGAGTCCATATCTAAGAAGTGGGAAACAGATCGGGAATCACTTATGCACGCAGGCACAACTCTGTTGAAGGCCATGCAGTCCAATCAAAATGCAGAAGCTGTCGATGAGGCCGCCTTTGAACCTGGCAGTGCTGATGCTAAGCTCGCAGAGGCGTTGCGTATTCATACGCAACGATATGACCAGGAAAACGGTGGCTTTGGACGGGAACCCAAGTTTCCAGAGATACCGCGGCTTAACTTTCTATTCCATGCCTATTTGGTCAGCAAAGACGTGGACGTGCTGGACATGGTGCTGCAAACTCTCGATCGAATTGGACGTGGTGGAATCAATGATCACATCTTTGGCGGCTTTGCACGGTATGCGACCACACGGGACTGGCATAATGTGCACTTCGAAAAGATGCTGTATGATCAGGGCCAACTGATGGCTTCCTATGCAAATGGGTACAAGCTTACCAGGAGTGATGATTTTCTGGGCTATGCCGATAAGATTTATGAATACTTGATTAAAGATCTGCGCCATCCGGCGGGTGGCTTTTATGCCGGCGAGGATGCCGACTCGTTGCCAACGCACGAGGACACGGTGAAAGTCGAGGGAGCTTTTTATGCCTGGACCTGGAATGAGGTAAAGGAGGCATTTAAAGCGCATAAGGAGCGTTTTAATGATGTCAGCCCGGACTCTGCTTTTGATATCTATGCGTTCCACTACGACATGAAGCCGGCAGGCAATGTGCCTCCCCACAGTGATCCACATGGTCATCTCACAGGCAAGAATATACTCATAGTGCGTGGCAATGAGGAGGAAACTGGCCAGAAATTCAATATGCAACCGGAACAGATAAAGCAAATCCTCCAGACGGCAAATGACATACTGCACACGATAAGAGATCAGCGTCCTCGTCCGCATCTTGACACAAAGATTATTTGTGCTTGGAATGGCCTAGTGCTCTCAGGTCTGTCAAAATTGTCCAACTGCGGCACAGCCAAACGCGATGCGTATCTTAAAACAGCTAAGGAGCTGCTGCAATTTATACGGACGCATCTTTACGATCCAGAGAGCAAGCTGCTCTTGCGCTCCTGCTATGGAGCAGGCGTGCAGGACACGGCGCTGGAGCAGAATGCGTAAGTCCGGCTCAGAGATTAAGCAAATGAAGTGAAGAGTAACGGTTATCATTTCAGTGCACGCATTGAGGGCTTTCTGGATGACTACGCCTTTCTGATTAAAGGATTACTGGACTTCTATAAGGCATCTTTGGATATGAGTGCATTACGCTGGGCGAAGGAGCTGCAGGAGACACAAGACAAACTCTTCTGGGATGAGAAAAATGGCGCCTACTTCTTCTCGCAGCAGGACGCACCCAACGTCATTGTTAGACTTAAGGACGGTGTGTACTCATATCGAAGTCTTCCGCTTCAGATCAATTTTCACTATAATTTTCTTTAACTACAGATCATGACGGGGCAGAGCCTTGTGGCAACAGCGTTTCCGCACGTAATCTGACAATTCTGTCGCATTATTACGACGAGGATGCATATTTGAAGCGTTCCGCAAAGTTGCTAAACTTCTTTGCAGATGTTTCACCCTTTGGTCATGCGCTTCCCGAGATGCTCTCGGCACTTCTATTGCACGAACATGGTTTGGATCTGGTGGCAGTGGTGGGCCCAGACTCGCCAGACACCGCACGGTTTGTGGAGATATGTCGAAAATTCTACATACCCGGCATGATCATTGTCCACTGCGATCCACAAAATCCAGACGAAGCCTGCAATCAGCGTGTCCAGCGTAAATTTAAAATGGTGAATGGAAAAACTACCGTTTATATTTGCCACGATCGCGTCTGCCGCATGCCAGTAACAGATCCAGACCAGCTTGAAGAGAATCTTATGGCCAATTTCTTCAAGGAGCGCATCTAAGGAGCTACAACCAGTGTACTCCGAATGATAACATAATGGCCCACGTCTAACGTAGTTGAATATTTGACATTACTCGAATTAATATTCCTAATTAAGTTTATAATATGTTTGTTTAGCTTTTAAAGCTGGAATCGGTTCTCGGAACTAGTTGTATTTTAGCCGTAGATCTTATGTATTATCCATGTTTATGTGTATCGTTATAGCTTGAATAAAAGACTTTACGCAGAAAATAGTCTTTCTGCATTTCCTTCCAGTATATCGACACCATATGGGTCAATCCCTGCTACCAGATTCACACTGTATACGTGCAGGAGTGCCGACATCATCTCGAGCAGCGCATGACTATCGGAATCGGCATCATAGGAGCAGAAGGTATAAGCTTGGATTTGCTCTGCTTTACTCAAACTTAATCCGGAATGTTTGACTATCTACCGGTTAACCTGATTCGGACTACATACCACCAAGTAAGAGGAGTACATATCAAATGCAAGTATGAAATCCACCTTTACCGGAAAATGTCGTCTAGAAATTGTTCAACTGTTACGTTTCCATTGAGATAAGAATGAATTTCAGTCGGGTTAATCAGGATTTAACTTGAATAAACATACATATGTTTTATGCGTTGGAGTTGTGCAATGAACATTCGGTTCGGTTGGCTGTTTGTGTAGTCTGATTCAGAATATCGTATTGCCATTATATTCGATTTCGACAATTGATCCGGTCAGTGTAACTGGCGGAGGCGTAGCGAGGGAGGGAGAGAGAAAATAAAAGATTGCTGTGTTCTTCTTCACAAATACAACACATTATTTTGTGCATTTATTGGAATTGTTTGTTTGGATCTGGGCGAGCGGGTTCAGGCAACAACCACAAACATACGTATTACTTCACATTGTGCATTTTGTTGTTATTGTTGTTGTTGTGTGGTGTTGATGTTGGAGTTGTTGTGGTTGTTCCTGATTAACACTTCGCTGGAGCCAAACTGGCGTAAAAACAAGCTATAAACTAAATGCTCGCCCTGCGCAGCGTCCTGGGCCGCACATCAGTGTTGTTGAACATTGGGGTCTAATGTCCGGTGGGGCTCAAGACGCGAACACAATTAGCGCAAAAGAACTAAATGTATGGAGAGAACAGTTTGATAATCGATGATCGATTTACGGTAATAATAATAATCGTAATAATAGTAGTAAGTAGTAATAAAAATAATTTAGTTGAAATTCACATTCATCACATTGGTTTGCACTTAGCGGCGAACCACTTGCCCCGTGCCTGTGGTGTTGCTGATCCCGGCTGCTGCGACTGTTGCTGCTGCTGTTGATGTTGCTGCGGCGACTGTTGCGGCAGCCGCGCTGGCTCAAGTGTCTGCATCGTTGAAAGTCATTGCCGCATCGAAGCTATCAACAATTGTCTCCATTCTCTCGTGATGCTCGAAGCGTGCAAACTTGCGTAGCTTTCGTGTATACGGATTCAAGCGGGAGAATCGCCTACGTCGAACGAAGCGGAATCTTGTGTCCTGCTCCTCCTCATCGTATTCGGGTGCCGATACAGAATCCTCATCTGTTTCGCGCAGAAAATCCTTAGGATCACGATGGATCTTAAAGATTTTCGTTGCACCCTGCAGCCTTGAAATGGTTCGCGATGCATTGATGATACCGCGCTCGGCGAGCTGTTTGCTCGTACGATTCTTGACAGCTGTCAGGCGATTTGTGATGGACACCACGTTGAACAATTTTGATAGCTCAGAGTCAACGCAACGTGTCTCTCGACGCAGGTTCTTGCCATTTTTAACGTATATAAAATGATTGATTTGATTATCAGTCACCAAGTTGGCGGTGGGTGAGCTGGAGCTACCATTGCCATTGGAGCTGCAGTTGCCATTGCTGTTAGACGTTAGCAGTGTCGGTGTGGAGGGCGGCGCTGGGGGCACGTGCGGCATTGTGTAGCAACGCTGACGTCCCTCGTACAGGTTGGCAACATTGTACCGGCTTAGTCGGTACGATTCCGATTCAATTTCTTCGTGGTCTGAACTCGGCATATCCATAGCCTGCGGCGAGAAGCGCATGTGTATTTGTATTTGTGTATTTGTGTTTGTGTATGTGTTAGTGTTTTGAGAGTGGGTGCGTTCGTGTGAGTACGCAGACGAAGTCGGTGTGAAAAGATGGGCGTTGTTACAATCAAAACACTTGAATTCACCTTGCATGCTATTTAAATAAGATCTTGCGTACCTGTAGTAAGCCCTCTACTTCCGAGTATTGACGATCCGTCAGACGGTGTAGTTGTTGATCCATTTTTGCTAAACAACAACAACAGCATAACAAAAATACGACCGTCCGATACCGATACTTATTCTGTTTAGCAACCCTGCGCACTGCGCAGTCCCGGACAATAACAATATCAAAGAGCAGCCCTGGCAAGCAAATAAAACATGGCGATTTTTTGACAAGTGGCAACTTCATTTAGTCTGGTAACGCTTAAAGCTTGTGACTTGTTGAACGGTTATAAGTTCGACGAGATGATTTTTCAGTGGAATTAAGTTAATCGAATCAATTGAATCTTTTTTTTTTTAATTATAATTGTTAATTATCTATAATAAAAATTAATAATAATTATAGGACTGGGTACTATGGAACATGGTGTACAGCAGTAGGGAATCGCGAAGTCGGCAAAGACGATTCTAATAAAAACTTCTGCGCAACAGAAACAACATGAGCTATAAATGCTTCATTTTCGAAATCGAAAGATTTCGGTCTGCTCAAAGAGATATTTGTTTACCATAAACAACGTAAAGCTTTTAAACAGTATTTCAGTCGACGGCTCCAAAGCAGCTGTGCTGCGTCCTCTCACTTTGTTTATTTATTTTTGCCAACGTTAAGATTTTTGTCGCGAAAAATGGGGCAGATGTCAGACGAAAACTTTAAATTGCTTATCAAAAGTGTAATAGCAATGGCACCAAAAAATATTGAGCCAGAGCTCCAGCAAACTGGCACCTTCCGGGAATTTTATGTGTGGTTTCGAGGAGATCGCGATCTGGACGCAGTCGAGAGGTTCATAACGGCGTTGGAACAGTTCAAAGAGTTGAAAGGAATAAGCGATCACGACGCTTTGCTGAGCCTGCCCCAGTTTTTTACTGAAATAGCAGCTATATGGTGGAAGGGGATTAAACACGAAGTAAAAACCTGGCAAGATGCACTTAAAATGCTACGGCAACACTTCTCGCCCACTAAGCCTCCATATCAAATCTACATGGAGATCTTTGAAACGAAGCAAACTGCTGCTGAAGATATCGATACCTTTGTTTGCAACAAACGTGCTCTAATCTCAAAACTACCTGAGGGACGACACGACGAGGAGACTGAACTAGACTTTGTCTTTGGTATAATACAGCCAAAGTACAGGGACAAAATACAACGGAGTGAAATAAAAACCTTCCGTAATCTTTTAGAACGTGGCCGTAAATTAGAACGCACAAAATACTAAAACTATTTTCTAGCTAAATATATCTGATAACTAGCTTTAATTAAATAAAAATATGTTAATACTGTACACAACGTTTGCGTTATTTCGCATATTTCTATAGAAACTTTCTAGAAATGTAACCACAAAATATTTTTATCTACATATACATATGTACATATGTTTGTAGCTTTAAGATCAAAAGACCTGATAGCGCCATAACTAAAACACACACGCAGTTTATTGCTCACGCATTTCAGCAAATTGAAAGTAGATGATGTCATCACAAATTAAGTTGAGGCTAAAAAGTCTATAGAAAAAAATATACAAAAGAAATATTGACAAATTCCTTTACATAGAAATTAGCCCACACATATAAATTAACTTGTATATACGTACAGGTGTGCATATGTATTGAAGAGCATGAATCACAATATCAACGCGAATGAGAAACATGCCGGTCTTTCGAGCTCGAAAGCTTTTGCCTTGCTGAGAGAGCAATAACTATTTCACAACGAAAAGAGCTTACAAAACCAACTATTTGTAGACAGTGTTTCAGCTGACATCATCGGAGCAGCTGCCATTTTTTTGGTGCTTATTTATTTATTTTCAAGCTAGTCGGAGCCGTGTGGCCTAAAAATGACGCAGTTGTCGGACGCACAGTTTCGGATACTTATCGAAACTATAACTACTTTGACGACAGGGAAGCAGCCCAAATCGAAGGGTAGCTTCGGCAATTGTTTGGTGCGTTTTAGTGGTCAACGCGACCATGACGCCGTTGATGAGTTTATAATGGCAGTGGAAACATTTAAAGAGATGGAGGGCATCAGTGATGAGGACGCTTTGAGAGGAATTTCGCTGCTTTTCACGTCTTCAGCAGTTATTTGGTGGAGAGGAGTGTGTCGCGAAGCAACAACATGGCAGCAGGCACTAGATCTGTTGCGGGAACACTTCTCGCCCAGCAGGCCAGCATATCAGATCTACATACAGATCTTTGAAACCAAGCAAATGGTCAAAGAAGTTATTGACTCGTTTGTCTGCAAGCAACGTGCTCTACTAGCCCAGTTGCCGGAGGGACGGCACAACGAGGAGACTCAGCTGGACTTTGTCTATGGTCTAATGCAGCCAAAATACAGAACAAACATCCCGCGGTACGAGCTTAAATCATTTCAGGATCTGCTCGAACGTGGCCGCAACGTGGAGCGCACGAAGTAATCAATAGATTAAGTTAGTGATATTATATTAACTTTACGGTACCTCATAGATAAATAAATATATGTATATAAATAAGAGTTCATTATACAATCTACCAATATACTGGATTGCATCTCTCACAAAGATTATTCGCAAGTTCATAGACTGATAGTGCTTAGATGCCAGACTGATAACAGATATAACTTTTTATATCTGAAGCTTACTTGAATCTTGAATGGATACTACTCTGTGTTGGCTCTTGTATACTAGAAATAAGTAAATTTGGATACATATCTACATCATTAGTAGATATTATATTCCAATAAAATGACTACATAAAATTAAAACACTTCTTGAATCTTTTGCTGCGGCTCTCAATGTCTAAAGTCTTGATCTGGAACTCAGATCTTCAAGGCGAGGGTCACTGAAATAAAAAGTTATAATTTCCGCCCAGTTCCCCATGCTTCATTCAATAAAACAATAAAAGTTTTTTTTTCTTTAGTATTGTGTATTGTGTATTGTTTTCTGGATTCAGTCTTGAAGTTTTAGAATTTCTGTTGTAAACTTCTAGCCACTCTTGGTCATCCGTAGGCCCCCAGTTTGGTGAAGCATGCACTCGCCAAGAGAAGGCTATGCACGTGATCGGGGAAAGCGGGCCGTAGTTGTTATCGCGTTGTTGTGACCAGTGCTCCGTACTGGAACGCCGAAGAACGACGGCCACCATAGCAGTATGTGGATGCCGATGCGGATGGCACTACGCGCCTACGGATTCTGCACGAGCGACTAGGTGTACAATTGGTGGGTTTCGAACAGTCGTCAAAACTGGAGCATTGCGACGAATTGGAAACCCGTGTGTGACGTTTGAAGGGGTGGCGTGCCTATAAGATAGCGTGCCAGGTGCATGAATGGGTATGCCGTAGCCATTCGAATGCGAAATATATTTGACATGGTCAAATGCAAATTCCCCGAAGGGAGGGGGTTTTGTGCCAATGGGGCAGCCGCAGTAGTTCCTATCGACAAAGACGCACGCCCAAAGCCTGCAACTTCAGACCGTACACAATCGAAACTGCGTACAGCCTGGAATCGCGTCTTGAGCTTACGCCGTACAAGAGGAGCTACACGGATGCCTATCGGCGGGTTGTTTTTGCCACATTGATTAAGGACCAGCGCAGCAAAGCAGATGAAACATAAACTAAGCCGGCAAGTACAGGACATAACTCAACTGGCCGAGACCTGCCGAGCGAGTCCTGCATTTGACCGACCCGTATACATAACAACTACGCTGCACCGGTACTAGACCAAGGTATGCGGGTTGGTTGAGATGGTGAAGAGAAAGGCGCACGCAACACCCAACACGGCCCAAAAACACTGCTTCAACACAAACACAGCAAAAGGCAGCGGTGCCAGCTATACACAGCATTAACTCAAGTCCCGGAGAACTAGAGTCAAGTGCTGTGCACAACAAAGCATCGTTGCCCAGCCGCGCTGCGTCAAAGAACAGAGCTTTGGCCTAGGAGCGAAATCCGTGCGCTATTCCCACCACCAGTCTCGGGTTCGAAGATGAACAATGTTGAAACAAGTTTGAACATCGTTCACCGGCATGGTTGCGTTGTGTGATACACAAGCTCAGTTGGATGTGTAGCGTTCATAGCCAAAGCCGCAGGTGCGGCGCGGGAGTATTGTTGTTGTGAAAAGCTCTGCTCTGCTTGCCGGTACGCCACTTGGCGGTGAATGGGAGATCGAATAGAGTAAAACCGGCAAAAGCTTTCTCTTTGTTGTCGTCTTCACTCCCTTTCATGTCAAATGGTGGCCAGCGTGGCAAAGTGAGTTTCGATGTGTTGGTGGTTGGTGATTTTTATGTGGTGGGATCATGACGTCAGCGCTTCAAATATGCGCCCTGCGCATGCTGTTCTTCTGATGTTGGTGTAGCTGGTGTTGTTGCCGGTTACGTCATGTCCCGTGGTTTGCGTGTTTCTTGCCTTTTACTCCGCCACGGTAGCCTCGCCTTCAGCCTGGAGACGCTTGCGACAGTTCGAGAATGTATGGCCACGGAAGTTGCAGTAGGTGCAACGTTCGGCGCGGCGAGCTCCCCGTTGAGGACCTTTTCCGGCAGCTTCATCTTCCTGACTGTTGTGCTCGATGATGCGTCCCTGTTCGAGCAGGTCACGGAATGTAGTAATACTGGGCCGGGTTATGTGCTTGCGGTACTTGATGTTCAGTAGGCTGTATATGAAGTCCAGTTCTGTCTCCTCCGTGTGGCGTCCTTCAGGCAGCTGGGCGAGCAGTGCGCGTTTCTCCACGACAAATGTGTCAATGGGAATGTCTTCGCTTTGCTTCCGCTCGAAGAACTCCATGTAGACTTGGTAGGCGGGCTTGGTGGGTGAGAAGTGTTCGCGAACGAGTTCGATGGCATGATTCCAGCTCGTTGCCTCCTTGCGAATTCCTTGCCACCAGGTTGAGGCGACGCCATAGAATAACAGTGATGTGCCTTTTAGAGCATTTTCGTCGGTGATCTCTTCCAGCTCCTTGAATGTGACTACGGCGGTAATGAATTCCTCGACTTCATCGTGGCTACGATTACCGCCAAATCTGTTTGGACAGGAGCTGAAGCTGGCCTTCTGTTTATTGTTTGAAACACTGGCAGCAGCGGCACTGCCAGCTGCACTGGTAGCAGATACTCGGACGGCTTCGATGAGCTCACGCAGTTGTTCACTGGTCATTTGAAAAGTTTGCGCCATTGTTGAAGTTAAGGGCACACGCGTTGTTGTTGTGTATGTTGTTGTATTGTATGTGGTAGAGCGAACAAAGCCAAATGGTGGCGAATGTTGCTGATTTCACTTGATGCGGTCTTCTGCGACTGAAATTCGTAACGCCGGTCGGGCTGCTTTTATAGCGGACAGCCGTCAAATCGAATTTCGAAAAGCTCAAGGGAAAGAGAGAAGAGAACTACACGCTATTTTCATATAAACTATAACTTTAAACGTATAAATGCGTGTTGTGTATACTAGCATATACTTTTATATATACATATGTAATCTAGTATATACGAATATTATCGAGTGTACATATTGCTTGATAGTATTAGTTCATTTATGACATTTACTGATATTAGGGGTAAATGTACATATACTAGCAACACACATATTTATGATTGTAATATGTAGATAGACATACAAATGACTCATTTGTACGGGAGTCCCAAGCGAATCTAATAGTACAGTTCCTACAAAAAAGCAGTAATATTGATTAACATCAAAATCAACTAAAATTACGCTCGTGGTTGATTTCATGATGACATGAAACACATGATTGTAATTATACGTTTGCTAGTGAGTAATGGATATACTATGTTTTGTATTTCATATATTAGTGTACTCAACATGCTATTATTATTTACGTGTACATTTTCAGACATTACGTACATACATATATACATAACAAGATAAAATCAATACATATGTATGTACATACACTTGTATTTATGTAAAACAGAGAAATTCAAGTTTTGTTCATATGTATGTACATGCATACGCATACATATACGTATACATATTTAATAACAAACGTATTATATCAAAAAGTTTTGATGTTTTAGAGTTCTGATTAAATAATTTTATTTTAATACTTCTTATTCACGTTTCTATTTGTGTACTTAAGAAAGGAGTTAAACTATGCGTGTAAAACCAATTAATATGCACATACATACATACAGTTTGTCAAAAAAGCGTTTGACAAAGAGCAATATTAGTAAATTCTAGCCTAACGTTCATACATACATATGTATATAGTCATACATACAAATATAGTACACATACATACATACAATTTTTCAACGAAGTGTTTGACAGAGAAAAATTTGTCTATTCTAGCCTAACGGCATTCATACATATCTAGTCCCATTAACATACATACGTATACACATATATGTATGCATATATGTATATACATATAGCCATGCATATAAAGATGCGTGTTCGCTTTGACGCCTACAATACATTAAAGAAATAAACAATACATACGCATTTGAGTGTTCACCATGAAATAGAAGCTAGTCAATTGCCGGTTTCTTTGAATTTCCCAGTAAACAATAATGCTGTTTACTTTAGACAACGTTCCGATAGTATATTTGTTTGTTTTAAAAAGGCACGAATCGCGAACTGTTGAAACAATTATAATTTTCACTCAATACTTTGCCAAAGTGTATAAACAACATATTTAATTGGATCTTGAGATTTAATAATTCGTCTGGCAATATTGACCGTATGGAATTTAAAACGGTTGTTCGCGCCATATTTGAACAACTCAGCTGGCAACGGCATGCAAATCATATAAGCACTGCTAACACTGTTTCGTGGCGTTGCCATATTCCTTACATCGAGCTTAGTTCATAAAGCAACAATTTCAGACAAAGTTTTACTGGCTTTTTAGTACTTCAGCGTGTCTCAATAGAGAAAAAGCTAGGATTTATCAAAAATCTTATTAGTTTTTAAGAATTAAAAGAAAGCAAGAAAATGGCTGAGTTTTCAGTTGAATGCATTGAAGGTAAACGCATAGTTGGTGGAGTCACAGAATACTTTCTAAAATGGAAGGGATACCCCGGAGCCAAAACACCTGGGAGCCGGTTCAGCATCTTTATTGCCAAGGATTAATAAATGCTTATGAGAAATCTGAGGAAGAGAAGAGCCAAAACAAAAAAGGTACATCGCAATCATCGGCGAACAATTCTACAAATGATGATTCAAAATATGGATTCGGAAGAGGATGGGTACCCTTAAAAATAATGGGAGCTACAGATTCGCCTGGACAGCTCATGTTTCTCATGTCATGGCAAAATAATGAGGAACTTGAATTGGTGCCAGCTAAGCTTGCCAACGTTAAGTGTCCAGAGATTGTTATACAATTTTATGAAGAGCGCCTTTCTTGGGAACCCAACACGAAAGATACCAAAAAAAGTAAAGCCCATATCATTCGCGGTGCGAACGATGGACAAGACGATCTCAAGATAGAAATATCAGATGACGAAGCTGATAAGAATTGTTAAAACTGACCACCAGCAGAACCGTACATATGTATGTACATACTCATACAGACAAACACATGTTAAGCTGACAATTTATTTCAATACAATATTAAACGCATACACATATGGATGTATGTATGTAAGTGCCATAAATAGCATAAAATTCAATTACGTTATATTTTGATTTTCTGTTAATATATAAATAGATATAAATGTCTATATTAATTATGTATATATTTGTATATATTCATTTGAAGTAATAAATACTTATTTTTGTAATTTTGTTTTAAGTCAGACAGTTTTTTGGCGCCGACGCATAAATAACTGTAGGCCAGAGTTGCCAGAAAGAACATAAAAAGAGAACCAGTTCAGCAAACAGTGGTTTTTCGCTCAGTCACGAACCACAAACACTGTTGGGCAATTGCGTTTTGCTGCGAGGTGCGTTGTTTTTTAGTAATCTCGTGAAAATAGCGAAGTAGTGTCTTGTGGCTATTGCACGTTGCAAATATATAGATGCCGGGAGTACTGTGGAGTTACTGGCAACTAAAAGATTACATTTATGATGCATTACGATAACAATTTGCACCTTTCAGGTATGGGCAGGCGTGTTTGATTTCATGTGAACTGTCTCCAGTCACAGTTGAAGCGTTGCCGCCGGCTGCAGACGTAAATAAAGACGTCTACAATGACCACCAGTAGCGAGGATGTGCTCTTACAGATGGGCGAGGTGCGTTACAAAAAGGGTGATGGCACCTTGTACGTGATGAACGAGCGTTTGGCCTGGATGGCAGAGCACCGAGACACGGTGACTGTTTCTCATCGCTATGCCGACATTAAAAGTAAGCATAATTATTTTCTTAAAGGAAATATATTTATCTTGTCTTTGTATACTTACAGCACAGAAGATCTCGCCCGATGGCAAGCCAAAGGTGCAGCTACAGGTGGTGCTGCACGACGGCAACACTTCTACGTTCCATTTTGTCAATCGCCAGGGTCAGCCGGCCATGCTTGCTGACCGTGACAAGGTCAAAGAGCTGCTGCAGCAGCTGCTGCCTAATTTTAAGCGGAAGGTGGACAAAGATCTTGAGGACAAGAATCGGGTACTAGTAGAGAATCCCAATTTGTTGCAGCTTTATAAGGATCTTGTCATTACCAAAGTGCTCACCAGCGACGAGTTTTGGGCAACACACGCAAAAGATCATGCTCTCAAGAAAATGGGCAAAACGCAGGAAATTGGTAAGTACCTTTTCCTTGTGACTGCATGCTGTGCTTTACTATTACATCGGTTCACTTCGCACAGGTGTATCTGGTGCCTTTTTGGCCGACATCAAACCGCAGACGGATGGCTGCAACGGTCTCAAATACAATCTTACCTCAGATGTCATTCACTGCATTTTTAAAACTTATCCCGCCGTCAAGCGCAAGCATATGGAGAATGTGCCTGCTAAAATGCCAGAATCCGAGTTCTGGACAAAGTTTTTCCAATCGCATTATTTTCATCGAGATCGCCTCACCGCTGGCACCAAAGATATTTTCACTGAGTGCGGCAAAATCGATGATCAGGCGCTTAAAGCGGCTGTACAGCTGGGTGCTGGAGACCCGTTGCTAGATTTGAAAAAGTTTGAAGATGTGCCGCTTGAGGAGGGATTTGGGAGCGTTTCTGGTGATCGTAATGTGGTCAATAGCGGTAATATTGTGCACCAAAACATGATCAAACGCTTCAATCAGCATTCCATCATGGTGTTAAAGACATGCGCCACTGTTAATCCAGTACCCGTTTCTGTGAACAACGGCGGAAACATGGCAACTGGTCCACTTGGACAGTCCTCCTACGCCAGCGGCTTGAATGGCAAGACAGCGAAGCACTCTGCTGAAACCGCGCCCAGTTCTAGTGATGTACCTCAAACCAAAAAGCAACGACTCATTGAAAAGATACACTACGAGGATCTAGGCAATCCACTAATCGAATCCGATGAAGAGGCGTCACAGTCAATCAACAAGTCTAAGCAAGTTGAGCTGTCCAAGGTGGAACGCTATCTCAATGGCCCGCTTCAGAACCAAATGTACGAGAGTAGCACCGATGCACTCAGCTTAAATGATGTGCAGTACAAGCTGGTGCGCAACTCGGAATCCTGGCTGGATCGCAGCGCCCAGCGCAACGTCATATGCTCAAAGGCGGCCGTCAATGCACTTGGTGAGCTCAGCCCGGGCGGATCTCTCATGCGTGGCTTTCAGGAGCAATCTGCTGGACGTAAGCGAAGATAAAACACAACTCTTTAGTTTTGGATTAATCATTTTAATCTATTTTCAGAGCTGGTGCCACGCGACTTTCAACGTGATCTGCGACATTTATATTTGTCGCTATTGGAGCTGCTAAAACACTTTTGGAACTGTTTTCCACCTACGTCCGAGGAGCTGGAGACAAAACTACAACGCATGCACGAGACGCTACAGCGTTTTAAAATGGCCAAATTAGTGCCTTTCGAGGTAAGCGAAGACCATTCATAAGATTCTCACTTCCACAATAATCATTAATAAATCAAATTTTTTAGAATCGTGCTATGCATGAGCTCTCGCCCCTACGCTCATCTCTCACCCAACACATGAACACGTTACTGCGCACCGCCAACTCCAAGTATGCAACATGGAAGGAGCGCAAATTGCGCAACACCAGATAACAACTATATCAACAGTCAGATACATTAAGCAACACTTTTGTCGCCGAGGAGTACTCATTCATAGATAATTCATTAGAAGCGACAAGCACTGAAGTGAAACATTGATTAAGTAAACTTAAGAGAAAGCTACTGTTTGTATGTGTCCGTATTGTGCTTATAAATTTATCCGAAACTATTTTATACATTTTACTGTAACTGGTATTGACTGTTCTCCGGAAATATCTACTTGGATTTTAAAAGGCTGACACGCCTCTGACACGAATGTTTGCATTGTAAATTTGAAACTGCATTGAACCGATTCCCAGCAACCTCTATCGCATGATAAACAAACATAGATATATATATAAGCGTTCCATTTGCTCTAATTAACAACTTTTTGATAGTTCTAGACGGCAAGTTTCTTGTGCCAGAGTCGAAACAATGGCCGTCAGTTCTATGTGTGCCGCGCTATCAATAACAATCAAATTTGGACTTCGTTCCAGCCCAAAGAATTTATACTTTTAATTAAAGTTTATGTAAATGTAGTAGAGTGTTACGCTATGAAGCGCGTATTAAGTCTATGTCTGTGCCTGATCAGTAGCTGCTGGATTTCTGGGGTGACGCCAGCGCTACTCTATCCTACAAATTCGGAATATGGTGTAACTTGTCAGCTGGTCGTAAGCCTTGCCTTTTCATGCTAACATGACTTTATTGTAGATCTTTATGGCTATATCAGTGCCCATTAGCTTGCCACATCGCAACGTCTTCTTATCATATAACTACGAGTTCAACTACTATCAGCCGGAGCACGTCTACAAATTTCCGCCAATTTTGGTAAGTGAGAGAAAGTTTCCAACTTAAGTCTTTTGTTAACCTGAAATGCTTTCTTTGTATGATAACAGATGGGCCCGGATTTCGAGGAAGGTTACCTAACGTATCCCACACAACACAATGCAGGAAGAGAGTGCCACAACTGCACAGTGACTACAAATAGTACTACAACAGCCAAGCCAGAGCATGCAGATAAACCAAAGAAAACAAAGTTAAGCCCGGCACGTGAAAAACGCGAATTATCCCTAATGACGCGGAATAACTTCTATGTCATGCTGCGGGATAAGCTGGAAAGGTGGGCAGGATAGTTAATTATGTACTTAGTCTTCAATTGACCGCATAATATCTTCTAGATCTGGCCATCCCTCTGAGGCTTGCCTACTGCGCTTAATATGCCAGACGAATGAGTCATCTCTGGGCGAGATCAATGGATTTCTAGGCAACATTGTGCACATCATATTTACGTAAGCTAAAGGCGATTCGGTTTCCGTATTCTACAAATCTAATCTTAATTCCAATTTTTAACAGGCCTAGCAGCTCCAGGGATGAGGATTTGCCGTCTGCTTACTACCAGGCCGAGGCGGATGGACTTCAAGGGCAATGTGCCGCTTATGGTCACGATTGCCAATACAATGTCATGGACCTGATCTCAACGTCAGTGGAGGAAATGCTAAAAGATATTACAAGCCGGCGTCGAAAAAAATAAACTTTGAGTACATGAAACATTCACTTAGATTTCTTCTGGGCTACTTGGGTTCTTGGTTTGTTTGCGCTGCCAATTAGCGGTGGCGTCTTTAATGTAAACGCACTTTCAGTGGCCCCTTCTCCAACTGAAGCGGCAGCTCAGTTGCTTGTGAAACCTCGCGGTGGTCATTTGGATCTGCATCTAACCGAAATGGGCTTACTCCGGTTTATAAGCCGCATTCTGCTGGCCATGTGCGCTCTTTGGCTGGACCCTTGTGATTGCTACTTGGCTTTTATGCCCTCCAGCACACACGGCGTGAGTTGCCATAGGATTACCCATGGATTATGGATTAATCTAAAATTCTTTTGCATAGGTATTTGCTGCACTGGCTGTGCCGCTAGAGCTGCCGCATCGCAACGTTTTCGTCTCGTACAACTTTGAGGCAAACTATAACTCGCCCTATAACTGGAGCATCCCAACATTATTTGTAAGTCTCATTCACAGGGCTATAAAATATGCCGTATTCAGCTCCAATTAGTACAATTAGCAGCTTTACGCTTGATATTCCCTCAATGGAAAGGGGCTTCCAAGAACTGTGACTACCTTTACACATACAAGAAGTTGTTATATTTTTAGCAAAATGGTCCCATAGAATCCGAGGAGGTGGAGCTATCACGTCAGACAAATCATCTGGCAAAATCGTCCCAGGAGGAACAGGAAGAGATTGAGGACCAAGAGGAGCTATCACGTCAGTCAAATCATCAGGCAAAGTCGACTCAGGAGGAGCAAGAAGAGATTGAGGAGCAGACAGAGAACATTGCAGAGACAGAGACGACGACCATGCCTATATCTAACCCTGGAAGGGAGAGACGCGCACTACTCACCCGCTCAAATATATACCAGATATTGATGGACAAGTTTGAGAGGTAGCTATACCAATAGTATATCCAATCTGGACACATTTAAACCAATTGATTGCAGAAGTGGATTTCCTGGCGAGTCCTGCCTGCTGCGCCTCATCTGTGAGACAAACGCCGCCGAGCTGGGCGAAGTCAATGGCGTCCTGGGCAGTTTAATCCATGTGCTGTTCAGGTAAGTTGCACACGAAGCTGATGTACTTGTACTCATCCTTATCTTTGCCTGCAGTCCTAGCATTTCGCAGCCGGAGCAACTACCTCTGCATTTCTATCAGGCGGAACACGATGGCTGGCATGATCATTGCCAGTTTTACGACCGAAATTGTGGCAGGAGCTTGTTGGATCTCATATCGGAGCCTTTCGAGGAGATCTTCAAACGCATCGAACGCAATGAATTTTAGTTAGAAATATAGAAATCTGAAACCAATCCAAGTTCTTGGCACCTTTTGTTTTTAGTTCTGTTCCCATTTTACGTCTCAATTAACAACTTTCACTCGCAGAACTCGTTTCCAGATGCTCCTAACTGGAGCAAATCTTCTAGGTCGACATAGTCTTAGCTTTGCATTTTATTTTCAGTTGCTCGAGGCAAGCGTTGGGGCCCAGAGCAAAGACAGATCCAAAACTTGGCATGGCACATCCAAGACTATTCCTTGTGCTCTTCTCTTTGAGCTACTCAGCTCAGGCAGCTCTTGTGTGGAATACCAAGGGTGAAGCAGCGGTACCATATGCAAGCCATATCGCAGTAGAACTCCATTATAATAGCCTAACATTTGCAGATCTTTATTTCTATTGCCGTGCCCATTGATCTGCCAAGACGTCATGTTTTCCTATCGTATAATTTTGAGGCAAGCTACAAGCTGCCTCGCACCTGGCGAAAGGAGAAGCATCACAGGGGCAATGCGACCCACACAGGAGAAGACGCACTTGAGCCCTTTGAAGATAGCTATGAGGACTATGAAGAGCACAAAGAGCACCATCACAAGCATAAACGGCCAAAGCCACCAAAGAAGATGAAACTGAAGCCCCTGGACCACCACAAACCATCAAAGACACCCAAGAAGAAGAAGAACAAGAACAAGCAGAAAGCGAAACCAACAAAGCCGGCGGATGATGACTACAAGGATTTCTTTGAGGGATTTCCGCGCACTGAACAGGAGACAGCCATGGCCAGACGCCGCCAGGAGAACACGCTGCTCTCGCGCACCAAGTTCTACGAGATTCTCAGCCACCGATTCCAACAGTTCGTATACTTTAAGCCGTGGTCAATACAAGTTTAACCTTTGACCCTTTCTTCAAATAGGCACGGCTTTGGCAGCGAAGACCACTGCCTGCTGCGACTCATCTGCGAGGCAAACAGCTCCCAGCTGGACGAGGTCAATGGCATACTGGGCAGTGTGATGCATGTTATGTTTAGTCCCAGTAGCTCCAGGTACGAGGCACTACCCAAGCGCTACTATATTGCGGAGTTGGATGGCCGGCATGACAACTGTAAAGGATACCATGGGAAATGTGGACGCAGCGTGCTGGATTTGATAACGCGTCCATTGGCCGATTATATAGGCAATAAAAACGCTGTGATATGAACCTTTATTCTATGTGCTTCTCATATACATCCTAAGCGCTGGCCAGGGACAGTTCTTTATATATGCACTTGCTCTCAGGCAATCCTTATTGTTCCGTTGCCAGGCGCTCTCAGGACAACGGCGTATCAGCCGGGAGTAGGCGCAAACACTGTAGAAGAGCCCATGTCGATCACAGGCATCGCTCTGCCTACTGATTTGGGTCAGCTCCTGGTATCTGTTCCGCACCAATGATGCGCAATTGGCAAAGTTCACGGCGTAGGCATCGATAATGTCCTGGTTGGTGAAGACTCGCGCCAGCATGGGTCGCACCTGGGTCTGATTCAGGTAGTTGCCCTGCAGCACTGATGCGACGTTGAGTATGCATTCCAAGCGACACTAGGGGAGATGTGAAGAAAATTAAGGGCACATATTGGAGTCGGAGAGGTACATACGCTGGGTTGCAGGCCAGAGTTGCCACACTCCCTGTTGTAGGCATCCCAGTTGGGCATGGGTATTGGACAGCAGGCTTGTACGTTCTGTGGACAATATGCGATAAGAGATTAATATTAAAGATTAGATTGGAGCTACTCTACCTGTAGGATTATGGGTGCGAGTCCGCACTTGCCTGCGGTCAGAGGCAGCAGTATTTTTAAAATCTTTAGGAACAACCACATGCTGAAACGTTTCCAAATGAACTGAATGCAATGGGGGAGCATACCAGCTCTCGCTACTATATATACGTTGCATGTTGAAGGTCCATGTGGGATCAGTTAAGCTGCTGACAAGCTGCGCGGCATGTTTTAGCCATAATTAAAAAGATTATATAATTGGCATAGCTTTGTTCGTTGTCCAAATCAGGGTTATATTAAACTAGATGATAAATTTATAGTCTATCGAATACAGATCCAAAGAGCAATCTGCTGTTCGTAACATTTTCTAATCAAAGCTGAAGATCAGCTTCTTGCTGTGGCTGTTACTTTAGCAGATTGATAGCTACATCATACATCTAACATCAGTCAGCATACATCATTCATCATAGGTCATTCATCATACATCCTAAGTCGTAGTAATCAAAAGAGGATCCTTAGGCATCAGTTTCCTGCTCTTTAACAGATTGGATAGCTTCTATGTGCTCGCCTAGGCATTTAGTATTTATATTTCAGATTTTGGATTTAACTATTTGGAAATATTTTTTAAAAATTAATTCTATATGTATCCATATTTAAGTAAATTGACGTTGTTGCATTGGCTAATCGTCTGTCTGCAGCTGTTGCATGTGGCACACAGCCAGCCGGAGCCGCCTGACTTCATGCTGGCCTGCACCCAAATGCTGAGCAGCCAATTGCTGGAGAGATGCTGTGGTAATTCCAAGCCCAGTCAGCTGCTGTTAAGGAGCAGCAACTGTGAAGAGTTCTCGAACTACGACGATGCGGTAAGTACGATAATCCTAGTCTTGTTTTCATTAATTAAAGTAATCATAATTTTCAGTGCCGTTATGAATGCATCTACAACCATTGGCAGTTGCTGAATAGTAATCACACGCTGATTATGGCCAATGTGAGCTCGATGATTGACAGCCTGTACAGTAGATTGAGCGGGTATTATAGCTATGGCCTGGCGCTGCTGGAATCCCATGAGTACTGCAGCAATTTGGACTCCACGTATAACGGCTTTGTACGGTTGTACGCCGCAACGAACGCCAGTCCGGATCGATCCGATCGCAGTTTGGGTAGATGCAATACAAAGGCCATGCTGTATGCTAAGTGCGCCACTGCGAATACGTTCCTCAACTGCCCGGAGCACCACTGGCAGGAGGACGTCGAAGATTGTGCGGCCAGCAAGCGGCTACTCGGACACTGTGTGCGATTTGTCAGCGGCATAACAGATATGAACGAACGGGGTAAGATAATGGCCCGTAGTAGTGCCTCCACGAGTCTCAACAAGAAACGGCGATGGCTTTATCCCACTAATCAATGGTATCTGACCTTTATCAACTGGCTCCTCTCCTGGACATCTTAAGGCCGACAAAGGGTCTTTGACCTGAATATTTCATTATTTTTAAGTGGAAAAGTTTTTAGTCTTTTAACAACAAAAAAAAAATAACAAAAAACTTATTAAAACAAAACTAATTAATTGATGCTCTTCTTTTTTGCCAAAAAGTTAGTCAAAAACAAACAAATTTGGCTAAGTTCAAAACGATTACATTTAATTAGGCATTTTATTAGCCAATTAGCCAAATGTTTTATTTCTGCTGGCCAATTCCTAGTACGACTATAAAAGGCTTAAAGCTGTTATGGATCTCGCTTTGAGCAACGACAATGTTGGTCAAGTTGACAGTTTTAACAATCTGGCTATTGGCCAGTTTATTAGCCAGCAATGCGGACATCGATTGCAAGAAGCGTTTGGACTCTAAAGTAAGTTGGCCTAAACAAATATAAACTCCTCCTTAACCACTTCCCTTTAGGCTGTTGGTAGATGCTGCGCGAAGCCTAGCATCAACTTTGAAGCATTCCGGCAGAGCTGCGGCTACTATATGCAGGATGGCAGACCCAACATGTCACCAGTAAGTGCAGTATTGAGTCCTTTGGGCCAGGCTAACACATTTCCTTTTGGCAGTGTCTCTATGATTGCATCTTCAATGCAAGCAACGCGCTGAGTGGCACGCAACTTAATGTGGAGAATGCGCGTCGCATGATCCAACAGATCCTGGGCAGCAACAAGGACTACGTCGATGTCTACGTAAAGGCCCTGCAGAACTGCACGATAATCGCAGATGAACAAAAGTATAAGAGACGTTCACCCGGCGTCGACAGCTGTTCCATATTGCCCCTATCCCTGGCCGTGTGTGGCATAAAAAACGTCTTCGTCAATTGCCCCTCGGCCAGTTGGACGAACAGCAAAACTTGTGAGGAGGCCAGAGAGTATAGTCTCAAGTGTGAATGTAATTTTGGCAAAAGGTTCTGTAAAAATAACTGGTTTCTAAACGGTTAAAATATTCACTTTTCCAACATACAAATAAAACTGAAATGTGCAGCGAACCGGCAAGGAAAATATGATTACCTTCATGACAGCTCTGGAAAATGTAATGAGCCGCGATATACATAAATATCAATTTAGTTAAGGTTAACTGCCTGATCATTTATTTACGTATATATATTATTATATAATAGTATATGTACGGAACGTGGGTGTATAGTATACTATAGATCTGTGCTTCTACCTTGGATCACTTAGAGACCCTAACTTTTTATATGAAAACTGGATCATAAGCAGCTACTCAAGCGTTTACCCAATCTTAGCTCTTTAGACAGTTCCATATTTGTTGGTCTAATTGAAGAGCATGTCGTACCAGCTGGGTTGCTTTTGGTAGCTGAGCGACTCTGCGGCACTGCAGCCAAACTCAGAGCCACTGGACGGCGCCTCATCAACCTCAATTCCATGGATTTCAGCTTTTGGGTACAAATTGTATATAGTCTATATATTGTATACTTAAGCCTTGTGCAGACTCACCTAATTCATGGAGACTCAAGCCCAGCTGTTGTGCTCTTCATCAGCGCCTGCATCACCAGTTCCGGGTCCACGATGCCATTCTGCTCCACATCGTCGAAAGAAATGAACTGTTGCTCCTGCTCCGCCTGGCAGCCAGTGGACAAATCATTATTGTCCTCAGCCTGCAATGAATTTAATATGTTCAACTATAACTATTGATTGAAGTATATAAAATTTAACTCACAATTAAGTCCTCTGTTTCTGGTGTCACAATAAAATCCTTAAAAGCTGCCTCAATGCTACTCGACAGAAGCAACAAACAAATCGCAAATAAAACTGTATGATTCATGGTCCGGGGAGAGATCGCTTTAGTATAGACTGAGCTGTTTGAGAACTGAACCTTGAATAAGCCATCGGAGTGTAACCTCATATTGTAAATAGCCCTAGGCTAGGCGCTGGCCAAACATTCGACATGGCTCATTAAATGCAAATAAACCGATTTGTCCCAGGGTCATAGATTATAAGGGATCAGTGATTATGATAAGTGTATCCGATGGATGAAGAGTTTTATTTACTATATAGAAACCTTCAAATAATTAAGAAACTTTATAAATATAACTGAGCTCAGCTTCTGGGTAGCGGCACATGGGGCAGTGGGTTGCACTGCTCGACAAACTGCTTGGCCACGAGGCAGGGCTGATCCGTCTTCCACATCTTTGTGGGGCACTTGAGGAAGGTCTCCGCATTGACGCAGCTGTAGAGCATGGCAGCATAGGGGGAGCAGCCCTGGGTAACCACTTTGTACGACTCTATGTTGGCGGACTTTATGTGGCCATGAACTGTAAAGGAGACGGGGTTAGACTCTGTCTGTATCATATCACACATTAAGTATACGCACTGTTTTCCATGCAGGTCTCAAAGGAGCTCACAATGGTGGGCACCACTTCACGGTCCCGTCGATGGACGTGTTCTTGCAGAAACTCTCGTACCTTGTCCAGCTGCAGTTTGCCATCGACCAAGGCACCCGTCTCACGGTAAATGCAGTCCGGATAGCACTACGGGTGGCATTTGGGCTTTTAATGTCAGTTGCAATGGCTTTTAAAAGTTACTTACCATATGGGCAAAGGCCGGATATTTCTGATTGGCGGACTTTAGTTGATTCACGTGCTTCTGACACTTTTGCGGCACGGATCCGAGATTTATTTCCGGCGAGCGGCAACACGAGTTGATGTCCTGTCCAATGAATCAGAAGTCATACTTAATTCAGTTCAATTTAATCCAATCGCAATGTACTTACGAAATTGTTAAAGTTCGGCGGCGCTGAACAATTGAATGCCGCATGAACATCGCACAGCAACACCGACAGCTGCACATAAATAAATAAATAAATAAATAATTGAAAACGAGTTAATGAAAAAAAAATGTTCTGGAAACTTACCATGAAAACTGCAATCCAGTGGAAAATGATTGAGGCCATTATCTGCGCAACTTTATGTTCTGTCCAAGTGCGACGAATGAATAAAATTTGTCCAATAGCAAACTGCTAATTTATATAGCCAACTGAGCTATCAGATCCTAATCGAGAACAACAATGTGGCCTTTGGTCCAATGCGTCGGTTGAAGGTGACACATCCAAAACATTTATGAGCTGATGCTTTGCGTGCAGCGCCTGATATGGGGGAATCGCTTTCACCCTGTGCCCAGCTGGGCGTGACCAAGCCAAAAGAGATCTGCTTTTGGGGAAATACCAGTAGCTATGCTTTATTTTAGTATCCAAATAGTTGTAACTATGATTTAATACTGGATGGAGTCTTCACTCTGTAATCATCAGAGCTAATTCAAAGCACATTTATGAAACGTTTCGTAGTTCAAGGTTTAACTTCTTTATAGTAGTTAGCTTCATTCTTTCCTTAAGTAAATCTTTTTGTCTTAATACCAACCATATTACTGTGTATAAGCTTGAGTACATCAGCCTATTGTTTATCCCTACCAACATCTTCAACCAACTTCAGCATCAGCCCACGCTCTGTGGTTAGTTTAAGCTTCTTAGCGCTAAGCCTAGCGATGATGATGATGATCCCGCAGTGTTAACTGATTTCGTGTGAAACGTTTCAGAGTATATCCGCTGAAATGTGTTGAGTTATGCTTTAACAGAACAAGTATGTAAAACAATAAGCACTTTATTTATGGTAAAGTAAGCAGAAAGAACGAACAGCTTCAATCAGGCGAAAAATCAAGTATTCGACGTGTGGCATTTGAAGTAGGTTTTTTGTTGAATGTCAAACGGCTGTCAAGTTGTTTGCAAGTCAAACAGTGAAGAAGAGATATTCTTTTTACAGGGAACACATTACGTAATGTATATATACGCCTAAGGGAATTACTCGCTCAGCATTAAAAAGTCTGGCATAAAAGTTACTTTAACTGAACAGTTGCTAGAAAAGACAATGAGAGTCCTTGGTGTGCTGCGAATCGACATGAGACGCGACGCGTTGCACAATGGGGGGGGGGGGGAAACAGTTTGATAGTTTTCTCAGCTGCTTGTTGGAAAATTGAAAAAACTTTCACGCTGTTTGTCTTGGCAATCGATCTATGCACTTGAGTCTAAAGGACACTCAACAAAGAAATCGGTTCTGTAGGTTGCTTAAACCCTAAACGCCTGGCGTTTAATTCAATTGGAAGCAAATGGTGTGGGCTGCCGCCCGCCAGGACGTGCGCCCAAGTATGCAGCAGGATATGTGTACACAAGGCAGATGGCCGGGCAGGCAGCCAGGCAGCACGCAGGAGAGGCTACAGGACATTTACGGTGAACATGTCTTTGCTTTTCACATTGAAATTTTTTTAAAATGGAATTTAAATGCTCTCGGGTGGCAGTTGACATTTGGTTTTTTTTTCACTTATTTTTTATATTATAGGATTTTAAGGACATTTTCCAAATGTGTCAGACGCATTCAGCCCTCAGCTGTCGGGCAAAATATTTGTCATTGTATTATTATCAGGAGGCTCGCTTTTTATTCATATACTCCAAAACACGAGTGGGTGTATGTGTGTGTGTGTGTGTGCGTGTGTATTTGTATATTGAATTAGGGGCGCCAAAAATTGTTTTTCCTCGTCTCTTTGTTTTTTTCAATTTGCGTTTGCTCTCCGGCAATATCCAGGACGAGCACCTGCCGCATATTGTCATTTTAATAAATCTCGTCGAGGGCCGCACTCGAGCTTAATTTGATTAGCCGGCAAATGTAACTGAGCTGAAGCGAATTACAGCTTCAAAGTTGGCGATGTTATGTGCCAAAAATAAGGAAATCCTTTCGCCTGCATGTCCTAAACAAACACATCCCGAAAAGGCCAGCAGAACGCTGCTCAAACATTGTCATAACAAATATTTACATAAATCAAATGAGCAGATTTGGAGGAGCTTAACGTAGGGACTAGCTCAAAAATTGCATTTCCCGGAAAGCGTAAACGTAACACGAACACACACCTGTTGGCTGAGCAGCAGCAGGCGAGGACGCAAGGACGAAGCGAAAGCCGAATCCGCTTATGTGGAACGCAGCTTTCGCAGAGCTTTTTGTGTGGACTCTAAACATTTCGCGCCAAAGTGGTAACAATTTGTCCGTTAGAGTCTTGTTAAGATGCTCCAAGCCAATTCAGTTATCAGCGGCGTATGAGCGAGTGCGGTTCGAGCAGCAGCAGCAACAGCAGCCGGAGCAGCATCTCATCAGTAATCCAATCCGAGTACCCCAATCCCAATCCAAGTGAGAAACGCAACGAAATCTGAAATCACAGTGTCGAGTGGAGTTGATGATGTTGTTAATGGTGATGAGTGAGTGAAGTTTTTGAATGTGGATCCTTTGCTTTGGTGCTTGGTTCGAGTGTTTCGAGTACTCCGAGTGTATTCATTATAAATTCGAGGCAATGTCCCGCAATGAGTGCGAATAATAAGTGGAATGCCATGGCGAATAATCCAACATAAAAATGCGTATATAAATGACAAGTTCTTTGTGCGTGTGTGTGTGTGTGTGTGTGTGTGTGTGTGTGAGGGAGTGTGTGTGTGCTTGTCTGCGGGTGTGTCAATAACCAAGACAACGCCAACAGCACACACATATCACATACTCACATATAAAGAAGGACCGAAACGCTTAAACATAATCATTTTGCAGCTTAGAAGGCGTTAAACACATTTAAGCTGGGCAAATAAGTGGCAAGGACAAAGGACAAAGGACATCAACTAAGCTGCGGTCAAAACCAAAGTCCTCCCATTAGCTTAGAACTGAGACTGCAGCCACTCAGCTCTAATAGTAAAGCACACACATTCAATAGAGGTGAGTAACATACAATGGGTGTGTGCTGGTGTGTGTGTGTTGGTGTGTGGCAAAAAAATCATCAACTGTTTGTGGGCTTAATTAAAACCCAAGGCGAAAGCAATACACCAAACACACCCAAACTGGCACAACAAGAACAACAATTGAATGTGCTACAATGCACGACAGCATAAAAGGGGAAGGGGAGGAGTGTCAAAGGATTGAAAATTGGCTCTATTGTTTTGTGTGTGCGGGTGTGTGGGTGTGTAGATGGGTGTGTGCACACTTAGTGCATATCGATTGCCAAAAAACTCCATTAGACAACGACATCGATAGCAGCTACTGTTTTAAGTACAAGCGGAAGCTTATATGCTGCTGGTCTGCCCTTATACCCATTAAACTGGCCAAAAAGGGGTATGACAGATATGGTCTAAGCTATATATAATATATATTCCTGATCGGGTTGACGAGGCAGGAAGTTGGCACATCAACTTAGCCTTTAACCCTGTCGAAACGAGGGATTACAATCTGATTTTCATCTCTGTTTGTGGCCACTTCAGAGCTGCTTGAGGGGTATCTTCAGGTCGAGCTTTTCCCATTTTCATTTTCCAACTTGTTATTACTGTTTTCCTGTTGTTATCACATAACAATGGCAGCCAATTGGGAAAACTTGTTGCCTGTCTTGGGGCTTCCCATTGCATATAGTTTCATTTTGAATTTGATTTCATTTTATGAACTTCCCGTTGGCCAAGAGCTCATGTTAGCCAACCCCATTGGCCCTGGCTGTGGGCCAGAGCTCCCACCAGTTATTCACTCGCTCAGCATAGTCGTAAATCTCGTGGCAAATCTCTGGCATTTTGGAAAACTTGCAATGCATTAAAGCAAATTTTTTATTGACCCAATAAATAACAGATTTCGCACACAAAAACAGAAACAGGTTTCCATTTGTTTGGCTGTTCGAATTGTTATGGATTTATGCGTTGGAGCTCTGAAACAAATCCCAAGCTTGTTAGAAGCTCAACTCAACAGAACTCCACTCAAAAAGCCACATCCGCATCCTCTCAAGCACTCATCGTGTACCTCAGCACGTGCCACAGAACGCAAGTGGAATGGGCAAAAAGCGTTAATGGCGAGATAATAAAACGCAACACTTGTTGGCAATGGCTGCTCATCCTGGCCCAAATGGCCGGCCGTCAGGCCTGGTGAGCAGCCAAAAAGTTGAACAGGTGTGGGAGCGAGGAGCAGGCGCAACATGCGGAAATGTCTGTCAGTTATGATATTTGTCTAGACAAGAGACGCTCCTTGGCTCAAGTTACGCTCAGAGCCCACAGGTCCTTACAGTGTCTGTAATAGGATTTTTAAGCCCTTGGCCAACCTCTGGCCAGTTGGAGCAGCGTTTGCGTTTTTTTTTCACGTCTGGTAACATCAAATTTCATGACCGCCAGTGGATGCATAAAAGCCAAACATTCGCCACAAATACTTCAAATACTTAATCCCCTGGCCGATCCAGCTATAATATATCGTATATACTATATACTAAGCATATATTGTAAGGATTACACCTGGGGGAGTCGTGTGTGAGCGAAAATCCAAACAGGTCCTTAAATATTTATAACCAGCCAACTAGATAGGAAATTTGGTTAGGATTTGGCTTAGAGCCGACTGATTAGAATTATATTATTCCTGTATTCGAAAGATCTGAGAGAGGTTGAGCACTTTTATTGTCAATTTAATCAGTATTCCAAGGATCCCCAGTATCCTTGAGTAATCTGTAATTAAATTGTGCAAGCGCCGTTTGATGGACGCGCGTACACGGCGTATGCGTAACGTTTGCTCATGAATTTTTAAATACTCCGCGGCCTCGCTTCTACATCCTTGTACATCCTGTTTATGCATATAAAATTTAATGAGCCACAATAATGAGAGCAGGAACAAAAGGAGAGCACAGGACAAAAAGCTAAAAATAGCAGTCAAAGCTCTGTTTTCGACTTTTGTTCGGCTCGTCCTGTGCCTCTCGGTGTTTGCCTCTTTATTGTCTTTGCCTGATAATGGAAATGTCTTTAATTCACGCGCTTCCTGTCCACGTATGTCATGGCCAGACGACACTGCCACAGACAAAGAAAGACAGAGAGCGAGAGAGAGAGAAAGGGAGAGGAGACCAGTTGCTGCTCCAGCGGCATTTACAAGTAATTTGGTGTGCGGCAAACGGGAGAACAATGCAGCACTGTGACTATTATTATATTTTCAATCCTACACTGGAATGCTCCACAATTACGGAATATAGGAGCAGACGCAGAGCAGCAGAAGAAGAGGAAAACGTAAACGTAAACGTAAACATTTATAAGCATTAGAGCAGCCGCCGGAAATTGCAGACACTCACATAGAGCTTAAGGTATGAGTGTTTCCCATTCGGTGCTCAGTTAGCCGCAGGAATTCGATTCCAAGCACATTCACACACTCATACAATTGTCCTTTTTTCTATATATATGTGTGTGTTCGTGTGTGTGTGTGTGAGGGTTACTGTGAATCTATTGTGTGCAATTGCAGAAGATTAGATACAATCTTCTATAATAGCATGTGCGCTGCCTTCTGGAGTCTGGGTGCAAAATTATACCAGATACACCCTATATACACACACAACCACACACACACGCACACCACACACAGCACACACTGTATAACGATTTGTTTGTGCATTTTATTTGTCTATTTACATCTGTGTCCTTAACATACCCTACAAACAGCAGCCCAACTGAAAAGAGCATTTTAAAGTTGTGTGTGGAAAACTACTTGCGTTGCCGTCGGAAAATTCGTCTAGTTTTTCTTTTATATATTCATAGCTATTTCCGTTTACTAGTAGATACGTCCTAGTCGTGTATTCTCTTGCTGGGAGCAGGCCCACTTTGTTATTTCTTCTGACAGCTTGCGGCATTCGTCGTAATGTCCTTTTTATATTTGCGTTGATTTGGCCAAGCTGAAAATATTTTATGATGCAAGCCGGACATTCATCAAGTCGTGAATACTATAAATGAGATTGTCAGATGAACACATTTCATCCAAATTGTGTGATTGTGTGTGTGTGTGTCTGAGCTGTCAAAATAAATTTGCATTTTTGCCAAATGAATTGTGCCCAACATTTTGTGGCTGTCTCCCTCGTTTGCGACTAATTGAAATCAAATATGCAATTAGTAATCATATTTTCATTTAATTTTCCTCTTTTTGTCTAGCTTTTTTTACACTTCGGCTTTCCTTCACATTATTTATGAGGCAATTAGATGCTCGGCTATTCCAGCTTGCCTCTTAATTTATATTTCTTTTTTTTATCCGCAGGGCAATTTGTGAAATTGAATTGTTTTTTGGGGGCTATATCAGCCCTTTTTTGGCCACAATTGCAGTTGGCTAAGACAACAGCTAACGGGGCTAATGAATGTGCCGAGCTGTGGCTATAAGTTACTCAGCCTGAGGCATGTGCAGGAATAATCTAGTCGCCGCTAATTTATGACCTTGGCACAAACAGAAAAAACAACAGTGAAAAGGCGTTCAAGAAAAGCCAAAGGAATTATGAGACAGTGGGACACGAAAGTATGTGAACATTCTGTAAAACTAATGTCCACTTTAATGGGACAGTTGATCTGATAGCAGTTGTCCAGTTTTTCTCATTTGCCTAAGTCCTTGTTATTTATGCCGCAGGACATTCACATTCAGCTTGTCCTGTTGCTTGGCAAATAAAAATATTTAAATTTTCGGGTTAGATTTGATTTTAAATTGAATTTCCTTAAATTTCTTTGTTTATCGAAGCGTAAACCAAATATATAATTGATTTATTCTGTAAACTGTGTTCCAACCAGAGTCTGGCTAATAAATATATAAAATTCATTTCATACTTTATAATATTTCATTTAAAATCCGCCTTTGAAAGCGAACCTCTGTGGCTTTCACATGTGGCGCCTGTTGGTTTACTTTGTTCGCTCACTGTTTGCACGCTTCGCTTGGCACAACATCTACATATTTATTATCTGTTTATGTGTGTGTGAGTGTGTGAGTGTGTGTTTTGTGGGCCTGTTTTTATGGCATGCATTAATGTAACGATGCATCATTTATGCCATTTATTATCAGCACATAAATGCAAGATTTGGGTTCTGCTGACTCAAAGGTTGTGCCACAAGGCCCCAGCCTTGGCCACGCCCTGTACGCCTCTAATTTCTATTATGGCCTATGGCTTACCTTTTTGTCTTTAACCGCTCCGGGCAGCACGTACCCAAATAGGCCCCAAACCCATCAACCATCACCCATCACCCGTCAGCCAAAAGAACCAACTGTCAGCCGGTTGATGTTTTGGCCAAGTTTTAGCAGGCTAATGAATTTTTATAGCCCTTTTGCTCATATTATATTAATCTATCGAGAAAAGAGTAGACCCCAACTTAAAGTTGCTACAATTTCCCAGGCGGAAAATGCAATTTCCCTCGCTTTCTTTAAGCGGAGAAACATTTGGTCAGGCGCTGTCTGGCGACTGCAATTAACACACACACACAGAGTGTGGGAAGTTGCGGCTGACAGTAGCACATGTGGTAATCTCCTTGCCACACACACACACACACACACACACACACATGGATCTCTGTTTACTTAGAAACTCAGCGATTTTACAGCATTTTCCATTCTAAAGCAATATTTTCTTTTATGATGCGATTTTAAGTGTTATCGGAAAGAACTGCATATTGCATATTTTATGATGAAACTTAAGAAGTCCTTTCGCTTTGGTTTTCCCTAGGAGCATGCCAGGATTGAGATGCTTACTGCAATGAGCAACGACAACGATCAAAATCCCCTCGTTGGCGATCCATTAAAGAGCAACGCTAATGATACCCTCTGGTCGCAGGACAATCTGGATGACATCAATCAAAGCGTCGAGCTGCACTGCCTGGTGCAGCAGCATCTGGAGGCATCGACCTATGGCAATGCCAGTGACCATTGCCTCACCCAGTTCGATTCAATACTCTGCTGGCCACGCACAGCACGCGGCACATTGGCAGTGCTCCAGTGCATGGATGAACTGCAGGGCATACACTACGACAGCAGCAGTGAGTATCCGTATAACCTTTGACCTTTCTATAAATATATATATATTATGTTACCCTACAGAGAATGCAACGCGCTTCTGTCACTACAATGGCACCTGGGCACAGTACACGAACTACGATGCCTGCGCCCATTTGCCAGCTCCGGAGACGGTGCCGGAGTTCGAGACCATCGTGGAGCTGCCCACCATTATCTATTACATTGGATATGCCCTAAGCCTGGTCTCCCTGACGCTGGCGCTGATTGTTTTTGCCTACTACAAGTGAGTGTGAAGCCAAGCGTGCAACCTCTATCTATTGTTATACTCCCTTCCTTCTCCTCTCCCCCATCCACCCAGGGAGCTGCGTTGCCTGCGCAACACCATCCACGCCAATTTATTCTTCACGTATATCATGTCGGCTTTGTTCTGGATACTCTTGCTGTCCGTGCAGGTGAGACGTGCCCGTTGCTCTTTTCGTGTTGCCTTTTTACCTGTCATCCTCTACACTTTACAGATCTCGATTCGCAGTGGCCTGAGCAGCTGCATCGGTCTGGTCACGCTCTTTCACTTCTTCACGCTGACCAATTTCTTTTGGATGCTGGTCGAGGGCTTATATCTGTATATGCTGGTGGTCAAGACCTTCTCCGGCGACAACATACGCTTCAATATCTACGCCTCCATTGGCTGGGGTAAGTTTTATCTGTCTCCCAGTTTCACATCTAATTAGGTTCCTCTCCCGCTGCGTGCAGGCGGCCCAGCTCTGTTCGTGGTCACCTGGGCGCTGGCTAAAGGCCTCACAGTCACCTACAATAGCGTGGAGAAGGTAAGAGGCTGTCGCACAGCTTGTCTGCGCTTAGCTCATTAATGGTTTACTTAACTCCCGGCTAGTATGACATCAACTGTCCTTGGATGGAGGAGACGAACGTGGACTGGATATTCCAGGGTCCCGTCTGCGCAGTGCTTATCATCAATTTGACATTCCTGCTACGCATCATGTGGGTAAGTATACCGTAACCGTAGTTCACGTCAAATTCCCGTAAGCTTTAAGGTCTCCCTTGCCTTGCCTTTGGCAGGTGCTTATCACCAAGCTGCGGTCCGCTAACACGGTGGAAACACGTCAATACCGTAAGGCGGCGAAAGCTCTCCTCGTGCTTATACCGCTCTTTGGCATCACCTACCTGGTGGTGCTGGCAGGACCCTCCGAGTCGGGTCTAATGGGTCATATGTTTGCCGTGCTACGGGCCGTGCTGCTCAGCACACAGGCAAGTTTGTTTGTCTGTACTCCATTATGCACATCGTGGCTGAAATGTTTACTCCTTTGCTTGGCAGGGCTTTTGGGTCTCCCTCTTCTATTGCTTCCTCAACTCGGAGGTGCGAAACGCGTTGAGACATCATGTATCCACCTGGCGCGATTCACGCAACATTCAACGCAACCAGAACCGACGGTGGGTCCCAGTTCAAAGTAGTTAGTCGCAAACTATCGCATCCTTTACTACGAATCTTAACCTTAAAACTCTTCCTACCTTCCAATCCCAAAAACTTGACAGTTATACAACAAAAAGTTTCTCCAAGGGCGGCGGATCCCCGCGAGCTGAGAGCATGCGGTAAGTAAAAGTTTTCCTAACAGGTTTTGGGATTAATTACAGACACCTTTCGGTGAAACAAACAAAATGCCGCTTAACTCCGCTTAAAGTCAAATGAGATTCATTTCAACCCACATTAGCTATGCACAGAACTCTGGCTAAAAGGTGGCTTATAGTATGTAACTTAATCTTAGCTGAGATATGATACTGTGACTAATATTGATATATAACTATTATATAGATTTACCATTTCTTCTTCTACTCTTTTTCCTAATATATCTTGCTGTTCCCTAGAGTAGTCTTTATGTTCGGAAATAACACTTAAAATCTAACTACAAGTTGCTGTTTTATTAAGTTTACTTTTTATAACCAGCCCTTTAACCTCGTATTATGGGCGTGGCAAGCGTGAATCGTGCGTCTCCTCGGCCACCACCACAACCCTAGTGGGTCAACATGCACCACTGCAACTGCACCGCGGCTCCAACAATGCACTCCACATGCTGCCCACCAGCACCAACACCAACACGCTGCCAACTGGCAGCACACTCAGCGTGATGCCCCGAGCGATAAGTCCCCTAATGAAGGTACTATAAATCCTTTTGTCGAACAACTCTAATTGCAATTGATATGGTTTTATGCAGGGAGTGGAGGAGAACTCCGTTTAAAGCTTGACTTGAGTCTCCTGCGAGGATTGTGGCATAGATTGTTCATGGAACTGTGAAGATTTTAGCGAAGCATCTAAAGAGACTGAACTGAACTTTGATTTGAATATATTTTCTCTCCCATCATTTCACAATGTGAAGCTGAACATCATTAGTTAACAATTACTTCAACCTGTACTATACCTGTACTATATACTATATATATATAACTAAATCTTGTATTGTATAAAACTGTTTTAGCTGTTGAATGTAAATGTTGCATCCTAATACCTAATTGTGTATATAGAATATATATGTATTAATGCTCGAATAAAAGAGCAAAATGTTATCCCTACACACACACACACACACACAAAAAAAAAAACTAATAAATGATCTATTTACTTCAGTGTACAGAAACATTTCACTTTGATTTAACTTTTATCATTCGCTTTGCAGGCTCTTTCGCTTGGGCTTAAACATTCTCAATGAAATTTTTATTTCATTGTATGAAAAATAAAACACATTTTGTATACACATCAAAGCCAATTTTGTTGCTCAGAGCAACAGCAGCAGCAAAAAATTTTAATTGCATTTCTGAGCTGTTCTCTGTTCTCTTCGGGGTCTTTGCAGCCATTAAAAAGTGAACGTCGTCAGATTTTTACATGGCATCAATCGAAGAATTAAAGATCCTTTCACATATTCCTAGAACTTGCCTTAAGCTTTTACCCTCCGCTAATTGCAAACAATTAGGTAAGTAGACGTTTGAGGAGTTGATTGGCAGGATACAAAGGATACTATTATTTCCATTTACAACTATATTAAAGTTAGTTCACTTAACGACTTCATGATTTAACTTCTGCTCTGAGCCGCTATGAATAAACCATTGCATAAAGTCGAGCGCCATAAAAATGCATTGCACTAGCACAATAAAATTCCAGTGGCCTATAAATATTGCATGAGCGAAAACCAAGCCGGAATACTACAGACTAGAAGATACCCTAACTAAGAGCGAGTCACCAGAAACTGGGCAAAGTTTGCCTTAGAATATGAAATGAATTGGTATTCAACTAGCCACTTGGCCAGAATAGACTCCTTCTACTGAATAACTTACTTACAAAAGGCTGTCTTGTACATTGCCAGAACTTTATGATACCTCTTCAGTATGAGATTTATAGGTAGAAAGCAGTTAAAAAGGGAATGAGATTTAAAGGAAATGCTGGAAATATGAATGCAAAGCATGAGATTGCCACTAGCAGCAGCCGCATGGAATGCATGAATGTTTAATGCGATTGTAAAATATGCGCAGAACGGGTTTTTGTTGGCAACTTTCAGCAGCGGAAGTGTAGAGGCAACGTGGCGTATGAGCAATTTGGTAACTAACTTCTTCGTATCCACTTAACTTAATGACTATGTTTAGGCCACAGCAAAACAGCCAGCAAAGTTACAAAGTCAGAGTTCACAGTGCTGAAATGCCACACCAGTAACAACAACAATAACAGTTACAAATAACAGTAACAAATAACAGTAAAACGAGGGGCAGCATAAACGTTTATTGTGCGGCCAAGTGGATTCAACGTTTGCTAAGTTTTTTTGTATGCAAATTAGTTGCAATAAATAAAGATTTTATAGACAGCGAACACAAATTGCAAATTGAGTCAACAGTCGAGAGAGTCAGAAATGCCAACATATTTGCACTTAGAGGATGAAAGCGGATATCCGCAAGGACCACGCCCTTTCGCATTTGATGAAGTGCACAACTTTTGGCACTTTGCACACGCGTCAAGTGCAGCTGCCTCGGAGTTGTGGCAAGGACACTTGCGTCAATTTCACACCCAAATTCAACGTGAGTGTACTGGCAAGAGGAAGCACATAACCACAGGCAACAGCGAGCAGAGAGAGAGAGAGAGGGAGAGGGAGAGAGAGAGCCACAAAAATGCCAACGCAATTGTAACATTTTAATTAACCAAATTGTGCGCCTAAAACTTGGAACTCGGCTTGCAAATGAAACTCAATTAAAAGTCGCTTAGACGCTCAAATTGCTACCATCTGATTAAGGCCAGAAATTTCTTAGCTGTTACTGTTGCCGCTTTAATTAACTGCTTGCCTGAAGAACATAATTTAAGTTACCGCATAATCAAAAGCAAAACTCTGCCTCCTGACAGCTGGCACTGAGTTAAAGGCCAAGCTAACAACTTTTTGTTGCAAACAATTTATCAGTTTGTCTATCAAACTATTCCTTAACTGTTTTTAATTGCCAAACAGGCCGCAATTACCGTACATAAAAAACTCTTTCATAATTAATAGAGCTTCAAAGCCGCAATCTGTGAGGCTTCAGACCTCGCTTAATGTGCCGCAAAGTATTAGAAGTACCACATTAATTAATTGAAGCCACCTTTGTATAGTTTCTACTGCTGTCAAACTTTATTGGCAGCACTGATTTATGGCATGACTTGGCAGTTGTGCCTATGCCACGCATATTGATGAAACTTCTTAAATCTATGGCCATAGTTGGCGTCTCTTAGGGGAGCTCGCCTTTAATCTCAGGCCACAAAGTGGATCGAACATGTGCGTGGCAGGAGTTCAGGATGTAGCAGTCGCCTGGCTGGCTGGCAGACATTCCCCGAGGCGCAGCCCGTATTATGGCTAATTAAATATTTGCTCTCTGACCAAAAGACTGTCAAAGCTGTGGATAAAGTTCGCCTTGAATTGCAGTCGGCTTTAGGCGGCTGCTGTTAACAACTTGAAGCGATGCTCGTTTACGTTTTAAAAACAATTTCCGCCGGACAAACCATGAACTATGGCTACTGTTACATCCGTTGTCCCGTTGTTCCTTATATATTCTGATATATGTATGCAAATCGAGAGACTCAGCTGCCTGGCTGACTTTCTTTTGTGGCATGTTGCACAAGCAGCTCTGTTGCAATATCCATTGCCTCTGCTCCCTCAAGGGTGACTCACGTTTTCATGGAGATGACTTGACCGGATACAACAAGTCACAAAGTGCTCTCAGCGAGCATTGCTCAACCTACAGATATCCTTATTGTTTGCTCTATTCAAAGGATGTCCCTTTATGAGCATCTACAGGGTACTAAAATAATCGTTAACGCCTTGTTCCCTGTTCCTTGTCAGTTGCTGCCTCTGATTATAAGGTCCTGCGCGTCATGCATATCAATTATAATCATGGCACGCCTATTAATACTCTATTAGCAGCCAGAGTTGCAGACTCATGGAGCTTCTATACACTTGAGCTGAATGCCAAGCAATATCCAAGTATATCAAAGAGAATCCATCAAAAAAGAGTATGAAAAGATTGTCAATATGTTGCAGCAGAGACTTAATTGATGGCTTGCTGCAGCTGAAGGTTCTTTTAAAGTGTCAAGTTGCATGAAAGGTTGCAACGGCTGCTTAAACAGCTCATAAGTATCGCATAATAAGCCAATTAAATTCTGTGTAATTGCAAGTGGTTGAGCGTTAAGTAAATTTCTAATTCAATAAACGCTCGAGTGTCGTCTCGAGTTCAACAAGCTGAAGGTGTAAGTGAAGATGCTCGAGTGTGTCTAAGTGCAACGGGGTGCACTATATCAATAAGAGAAGTTTCTTTGTGGCACTCGTGGCATTGGCAATTTATTCTCATTTTTCGCAGCTGCCACAAAACTGCAGAAGGTACGAGTACGCGTGTGAGGTATGAGTATAGAGGATAGTAAGAGAGATAGATATAACGGTATACATAGTATTCGCAGAGGGTAATGCCTGCAGGAATAAAATGTAGCATACTTTTCTGCGCGCGCTGATAGAATTCGCTTGTTTCATGCGGGCGCAAGGATGTGGAAAATGTTGCACGCAGCAAACTGCGTGCCACACTAATTGGACCATTAACATGATTTTTGTAGGGCAGCAAGTCAAAACTGCTTGACTCGAATATTATTTTTGGCCTAACCATCAAACAGAAAGCCAAGGCACTGGCGTAGGCCGTAATATTATTAATATTTTGCTTTCATCTCTGTTTTCTTTTTCCACATAACACACTGGGAAATTCCCCTGTGTGTGTGTACCACTGTACCATATAAAGTTCAAGTCGTTGGGGCGTAAGGCTGGAGTTAACATTTTTTTTACTCTACTCGAACTTGACCAAGTTTTTGAGGGTTGGCCTTTCAAACCTTTTTGCGGCTTAATATGTTTTTGCCGTCCCAAAGGGAAAAGTTTAAAAAACATCCACACACACACACACACACACAGGGAGTTCTTTCCTTTAATAAAGTTTATATTATGTTTTGCTGAACATTTAATTGGTATTTGGTATCTGAAGCTAAGCCACAGTCGCCTGCCTCAAAACTAAAACTCAAATAAGTGCACTTTACACTTTTAACTTTGTTGAAGGAAATGTGAGTGTGTCAGAAGGCTGCAGTTTTTGGGAAGTTTTCCACAAAAAGAAAACTTTCAGCCTGGACAACAGCTGTTGTATTAAGTTGCAACATCTTTGGCAACTGCCAGTGCCACATTATCGACACCATTTGCTCAGCAGCATTAAAAGTTTTCACTTTCTTGGGCTAAATCTAATTTATAAGCATCAAAAGATACAAATGCTGTACTGTAATTTCCGGCTTGAAATTCGTTTATTTTACCTTTCATTTCATTTAGTTTTTCCTTCAAGAAAGCAACAAGTGTTGACACACACACACACACACACACACACACACACACACACACACAGACAAGCAGCAATACTTGGGGTTGACACTCGTTGAAAAGTTTTGGACTAACCGGACCTGACAACTTTTGCTGCTGGTAGGAAACTTCGTCCTGTTGTCCTGTGCTTAATTCAATAAGAACTTTGCCAGCTGCTGCTGCTGGGTAATGCAATTTCAATTTCTTCTTAATTTTATTAACGCCGAAAATTTTTGGACACGGCTCTCAATTAATACCTGGTTCCAGCGGCACATCAAAGTGCTACGCTAAATGCTGGCCAACTATTGTTGGCCTGGCCCAAAAGCAAACAACGCACAATGTCAACTTCGGCTACATATTTAATTGTGTCTGCTCAAATATTGGCAAGTCCTCACAGCCAACAGCCAACAGGCAACACGGCTAACAACACAAAGAGAAACACGCTGTTGTTGGCTTCTGGCCATTAGCATTGTGGCAGGTGTGTTGAGCAGCTGTCAGTAGCAGCGGAAAAAGGTTTTTTGGCCGAACTTTGGGTTAAATTTAGCCGAAATCTTGTTGCCGTCGCTTTAGCCGAACTGTCATTTTAATTGCAGCACATTTGTCAGCAGGGCTACGGGGCGAATGCGTGATTTACAGTCAGCTCTTGACTTGATTGGCATGCTTTGCGGCTAATGGCCAGTTCGGCGGCTTCCAACGGCTCCAATCAAATTGGATTCACACTTCACTTCAACTTAATTTCACATCTCACAGCAAATCAATCACAGATGTTGCTACAAGCAAAAAGCGCTGAAATTTCATGTTTAATCACTGTGCATAGACAAAGGAACGTATGAGTGTACTCTGAGTTGGAGCTGACTCCATTTGGTTGATTGATCATGACTTGGCCATGATTGGGTACTCACCTTTGATCTAATGGAGCACATCCGAGCGACAACACTTGAAATTGCTGTCAAGGCAATTGACAAGCTTCAATTTTTCCATGTGAAAACGCTTTTCCTTTATAAGTGAAATACACAATGTGAATTAAACTTTTGCCTTTTGCAAATGCTTCTCACATTTCCAATTACATTTTCAAGTGAATTCTTATGCATGGAAATTCGATTCGACGACGTTTAACTTTGATTCATTCCTGCCTATTGGTTACATTCAGGCATATCGACTTCAAAAAGGAATTCCATTTTCTTGACTTATTGTTGCTGCTTTGGGTGATTCGATATGATTATGAAGTTCCTGGCGTTCCTCCTGCTGCTGACCTTTGGTCAGGGGATAAAGCTGAATCGGGTGCCGCTGCGTCGCTTCCCCTCGATACGGCATCGGTTTCAGCAGTTCGGCATACGCATGGATCGACTGCGTCTCAAGTACAGCTCCGATAGGGATGAGGTGAGGGGCGTGCCATTGACCAATTACCTGGACGCCCAGTACTTTGGACCCATAAGCATAGGCACACCGCCTCAGTCATTCAATGTTATCTTCGACACGGGCTCGGCGAATCTCTGGGTGCCCTCGGAGAGCTGTCGCCAGAAGCTCACCTGCCAGATCAAAAGCCGTTACAATGCGAAGCTCTCGAAGAGCTTTAAGTCCATTGGGAAACAGTTTAATATACGTTACGGTTCCGGCAGTCTAGCTGGATTTCTCTCCCAGGATACGGTGCGAGTGGCTGGGCTGGAGATACGCAATCAAACGTTTGCGGAGGCGACGGACATGCCGGGTCCCATCTTTCTGGCAGCCAAGTTCGATGGCATCTTTGGTCTGGGCTATCGGGACATCTCCATACAGAACATCGAGCCACCGTTTTATACTGCTCTACAGCAGAAATTGCTCTCCCGTGCCGTGTTCTCCGTCTACCTGAACCGTAAGGCGAATAGTCGTCTGGGTGGTTACCTCTTCTTTGGTGGTTCCAATCCGCGATACTATCGTGGCAACTTCAGCTATGTGCCGGTCACACATCGCGCCTACTGGCAGATCAGGGTGGAGTCGGCGCGCATTGGCCAGCTGCAGCTCTGCCAGGACGGCTGTCAGGTCATCATTGATACGGGCACCTCGTTCCTAGCGGTGCCCTACGACCAGGCGATACTCATCAACGAGTCGATTGGCGGGGAGCCCGCAGCCTATGGTCAGTTCTCCATACCCTGCGACCATGTGCCCAATCTGCCCACTTTGAGCTTCGCCATGGGCGGTCGTCGCTTTCAGCTGACGGGCGAAGATTATGTTTTCCACGACGTCTACACGGACCACACCATCTGCGCCTCGGCCTTTATAGCTGTGGATCTGCAGTCGCCCAGCGGACCACTATGGATACTGGGCGACGTGTTCCTGGGGAAGTACTATACGGAGTTTGATATGGTCAAGCACCGTATCGGATTTGCCGATTCTAAGAGTTGATTTCCTATCTTATCACATGTTTTCCTGTTTTTCCATTCATAATTTTTCCTTTTATTGTTAACGGTTGTCATGAGAGCGCAAAGTCTGCCAAGTTGACACAATTTTTAGATATTACGAACTGCTCTGGCCAAAAACCAGAACATCATTTCATTATTTTATTACCTGCTCCAGCAGCAAACAAGCATCAACCACCAAATACATGGCAAAGGGAGCAGCTCCGGCGTATTTGACGTCAGTGTCCGCCAGAGTTTCGTGGGCGGAAGCTAATCAAAACTCGCTTGCAGGCAGCAAGTGAAGCCAGGGATAGAGAGTTATGCTACAGGAGCGGAGGATGTAATTGATTCGCTGGCAGAAAAGCAAAAGTAAGAGGGGAAGGCAAAACAATGTCCTTGCGGCTTTTCAGTGTAGGACGCAAATTGTGTGCGCTTTAAAACGAAATAAATAGCTTTAAGTTTACGACTGACGCTTTCCGTTTATATTTAAATCTGAATCAGAATTTGAATTTGAATTTGAAATTTGTTTAGCCACCCTCACAATAAGCCTGGTCAACAGTTTTTTCTTTGGTAGTTTGGGTGAGTTTTTGCGGCTTTTACGACCGAGCACATCAAATTTTTTTTAGTTATATGCCCAATATGCGGTCCCTTCGTCTGGGACTTCACTTTTTATATGACCTCTCGTCATATATATGGAGGGAAAGTCATAGTGGGGCATAAAGAGGTTAACACAAATTTTCCATTGACCTTTCGCTGCTTTATTTGACCAGCTTACACGACCTTTATTGATACTTGGCGCGGCAACTTCTTTTGGCACATCCTTCGCAGCCTCCCGCCCGCTCCTTGTGATTGTTTGTGGCTTTAAAACCGTTAACTTTGATTGCTTCTGTTTGCTTAACCTTTTTTTTTTCATAATTTTCTCACCACAAAAGCAGCTGAAGAGCTGGCTATAATGAGTGGCTAAAATGGAATCCTTAACTTGACTTGCACTTAGCATGCAAAGCGTTGGCGCTTTCAATATCTCAATTTCTCATTATATTCCAGTCCTTTTAGCTTGGTAAAGCTACCTAACATTAAATCCATCGGCAAATACTTGGCTCAAAGTGGTTTTCCTCGCAAGCCGCTTTGCCTGTTAAACGCTAAGCCTTCTGCAGGACAGCAGCTCCAAGCAACAACAGAGCAGACACGGAAAAACTCGCAGTCTTTGCTGTGCGGCAGTTGCAACATTTGCGCAAAAGTGTCGCTTGGGATTTGCGCAATCAACAGCGACGGCAGCAAAAATAAGCCAAAAAGGAGGTGGGAAATCAGTAGAGCAAAATAAAACAGCCCCTGGCAGTTGTCAGAGTGGTTTATCGTTCGATATCCGTTGACAAAAAGGGTTTAGTAAAAAGTGTAGCATACTTTTCAGCGCCGAACGAAAGCACTCGATATAATTGTTAATAAAAAGCACGCGCTGCTTATATTAAGGCATACTTTACAAATAATTCGAGCGACGAATGGTAAATCGAATCATGTATGTGTGTGTGTAGAACTGTAAGTGTCACACACATCAACTGGAAGTTGTGTGTGCTTGGCGCCCTCATAATCGTCATGGCAACCCACCAGCAGCGGCTGGTAATTGGCTAGGCAACTTAGAAGTCTTCAAGCAAGCCCTGCTCATTTGCCTGACTAAGGTCCTGGTCCTGGGCGTGAGAGTGCCTGGCACAGGATAACACGATAGGCATCACAAAAGGCAAATGTCAGCCAGCGACTGAAACTGAAACTGAAACTGTGCCTGACAGCACCGCCATCAGTTGCCTCAGGAGTAGTGGAATTAAATCATTCGATAAGATTATGCATACATTGTCCTTGCCACTGGCATTGTCCTGTCCGATGAGCAGAGTTGTGCCCACATTTCTATGTAAATTTATGTGCTTTCTGTTATTATTAAATTTCTGGTTGGCAGGTCCCAAAGCCTGGCTAATGACACTCAAAACTGGGCTAATGAGTCAATAAGGCAATTTGCCACTAAGCCAAATATAAGATATGGAAATTGAGAGGACACTCCTGAGAACGACATGTAAACGTCAAGGGGCAGGCTGTGTAGTATCAGTAGGGGCAGGACAGTAATATCAAAGTTATTATGCCACTTAATTACTTTAATATGGCATTTATGTGAAATGCTTTTGGTTTTGGGCTTTCGGTTTGGGACCTGCCCAA
The DNA here is from genome assembly GCA_035045065.1 of Hirtodrosophila trivittata. NCBI lineage: Eukaryota > Metazoa > Arthropoda > Insecta > Diptera > Drosophilidae > Hirtodrosophila > Hirtodrosophila trivittata. The sequence goes on along the minus strand of JAWNNK010001311.1, from coordinate 14,240,862 downwards.
CTGTTTCCCCAGCTAGAGGCAGTTTCATTAGACCTGTCGCTGGTTTTGATAGGCATTTCTCTCTGGCCAAGCCTAGACGTAGCATTGCAGGACTCCACACACACACACACACACACACACACACACACCTATACACACATGTGGTGACCTTGCGTGTTTGCTTTGGCCTGCACCTAGCATAACATGGACACCTGTCTGCGTGGCAAATGTCAATTAGTTTTTGAGGCAAATGCAATTAAATTTGTGTGCACAGCTGCTACACACACATACACACACACTCACACACACTACACACACTACACACATGCTGCAACTAACACTGGCAATCATTGCAATTGAACCTTTAGAGCCTGCTACCAATTAGTTTGAGTGCATATATCCTTCAAAAGAACACAACTCGGAGCTGATTTATACTATGTATTGTTAGAGCAGCAGAGAGACAGCATCATTTATCAAATATCCTTTTGTGCCTGCTAGTAAGTAGCAGCTAAAACATTAATCTAAGTATACTCATGACTCGTCCTGGCAAGGGAAGAGCGAGCAGCGTAAGTTTCCTTTGTGTTGCCTGGTCTAAATATATTTTTGCCGTAGGTAAAGCCTTGTTCTGGCTTTTTGTTACATTTTTATATGTTGGTTTTTTGTCTTAGCATCTTTTTTTTTGGAGCATTTCAAGGACACACACACGTGGCTCATGCAACAACTTTAACTGTCAGCATGCCTCATTTTTTAACAGCAAACGTGCCAATACTAAGGCTTTAAGCAGAAGCGAACAATGTCTTAACGTGGCCATAACATCTGCTACACTTGAGTTAAGATAGTTGATAGGTTGACGCAGTTTACTGCACTTTATCAGTGTGTGTATGTGTGTGCGTGTGTGTTGGCTTCTGTTTGACATTGGCATTGATCCTGTGTAAGCTGTCGCAGCAGCTGCCGTGGCTCCCGTTTTGTGCGCCTGTGACATGCATACTAATTAAGCAGTTCTGCCCTGGCTTTAAAATTTGAAAATGTGTGTGCACACTCACACACTCACACACATACTGGTATGTGCTTTAAATGGCTTTTCGAAAACGCTGCATAATGAAGCTAATCAGGCGCAGAGCGTTGTCAAGCTTAGTGCCAAAAATTTGAATTTGAATTTCGAATTTGAAAGCGAGTGTGAGAGCGAATGTGAATTTAAGTATGAGTTTGAGTGCGTGTGTGTGTGTGTGTGAGTGTGTGTGCGTTCCAATTTCAGTTAACATTACCTGGCAGTTGGCAGTTGGCAGTTAGCAGCTTAGGTTCGCATATTTGCATATTCATTACGGTACAACGGGCAGCCACTCAATAACCGGAGCCACTTCAAGCTGGAACTACCAGAACTTCTGTAGGTTAAAGTTTAAAGCTCGAATCAGATTGAGCTGCAAATGTTGAGGAGTTGAGGAGACTCTAACATGGCGCCACGAAAGGTCGCCAGAATAATACTACACCTTCACAGTGTGTGTGTGTGTGTGTGTGTTTGTCACAAAAAAAAGTTTTCTGGCGTCCGTTCTCAAAAGCGCAATGTCATCTCTAGTTGTTTGTCAGTTGGCAAAAAAGGGTCTGCGGACTGTATACAATCAGGGTTCAGTAACAGATTATATATATATATATGGAATCTGCAACTAATTCAACTATAGCTTAATCATCAGCTTTTGTATACAAACTTCTCAGATAAAGCTAATGCATGACCTAAGAAAGTATTTGCATAAAGGTGTGTGTATCTTTTGCTTTATAATAAGCTGATGGGAAATGTTATATGTCATTAACTGAAGAGTCCAGAAAGTCAGCTTATATTTGGTTTACCAGTTTCAAACTTAAAGCCATTCCTATTTTAACTCCTTGGCCTCGGAGCAATCGCCTGCTGAATCAAGCACTTTTATGGGTTAACCATGGCACATTGATTGCATTTTTGGGTCTGCCACCGTGCAGCAATTTATGTTGAAGTGTCCGTTGCTGCAAGCGCTGCGGTCAGAGTTTGATTTATGCGCTCTGCACTTTTGACAAAGTGCCCGGCATTGACCGTTATTTTCCAGTGAGAGCAGCGCAGCATCCAGAGTCAAACATCAGGAGTAAGTCATTCGAACAGCTTCTGCCACATTGCGGCATTGTCATTGCTTATTGGTCATTGTAAAGGCGCTCTGCCCCCTTTCTCCGCCCTCTGGTAGGTCATGAAAGTTGCTCGTGCATAGACGTGGATGCCATTTGGATGTGGACGTGGATGTGGGTATGTCCCTTGTGGCTTTGCTTTCGAGTTGAATTTTGCGCTTGCCTGCTTACATAGAATTATGTTGTGTACACAAACATGAAGTTTGCTCTTTTCATCCTGTTGCTGTTGCTGTTGCTGCTTCAGCTACCTGCCTCAAGTGTGCTTCAGTGAGTCTGAGTCGGCAGGGTGCACCACGTTCTCTTTGGACTGCCTCTAGGCTTTTGAAGTTTCCTTTTTATCCCTGGAACACATTGTGACATTATCTGTACAAAAGGAGCACATGCTGTAGCTCAAGTTGTGCCACTCTCTCTCTGGTATGCGGAATAACACTGAAAGTCGACAAAGTAACAAAGCGTTCTTTACAAACTGAGATAATTATATGCCTAATTTAAAAAAGAATAACAAAAATATCTTATCTGGGACCTTATAAAACTGATCCATTAAAAGTAATTAAATATTTTACAAGCTTCTCGCGGGTTTCACTCCTTTTCACACTCTTTTAAAGGATACATGATATGGAATTAACACACATTAAATATGCAAATACCAGGTAATAATTCAATCAGAAAGAGTAACAGGTTCAGTTCTGAAACATAATGTATGAAAATAAATGGCTTTTTAAATCTGCAGTTCGAAAAGTTTCAGTTATTTTATAGCCAACGATTTAGTTCATCAATTGCCAGTTGCCAGTTTGACGATGATACCAACAAATCTACAAATAATTGCACAAAGTTGCATCTTCCGTGGCTGTGCAGAATGGAAGGAGGAGCATAAATCCTGGCAGCAGCACAACCCGAAGCCAATTTAATTTGAAACGGCGCCAGTTTTAACGCCAATGCCGAACACAACTCGCAACGCACAACGCAACAAACAACGCTCTAAACAAAGGCCGCCTCCTGCATGGAGCATGGCCACGCCCCACACCCAACGCCCACAGGAGAATTTGTTTGTTTAACTGCATGACTGGTTTATATTCGGAGCAGGGTGCAGGAGGTTAAGCTCTGGTCCTGGGTTCCCAGAGCAGCTCTTCCGCTGCTCCTCTTGGCAATTCCCACGCCGGCAGCTGCCAGGAACTCTCTGCAACTTATAATTTGGAAAATTTGTAACAAAACTTTCTCTTGCTGGTATACCCTGTAAAGAGAGACTTATTAAGGTATGTAGGACTAATAATATGGGTCAAAATCATAGACTCAAACTCTGTTGAAGTACACTCAATTTACTCTATGAACTTAGTTAGTTGAAGGCCTGAACCAAATCCTGATCTAAACTTAAACTTTCCCTTTAAGAGGTATCATCATAGTCTTTTACTTAGATAGCCATCACGTCTATAAATCATTTGCTTTTGCTTTTGCTTTTGCTTTCACTTTGCCCTTTTTGTATTTATTTCCTTGTTCCTCGTGTCCTTGTTATCCATTTGCTCCTCCTGGCAACTAAAAATGCAGTTGGAAATGTAAAACATTTTGTACAACAATTTTAGTGCTAAACGTGTGAAGCTATTTAGCATTTATGTCCCACTTGAAGGATTGTTCGGGGTTGACCGCTTGGAAAATGAAACTCAGGCACTTTAAACTTTTCACAAAGAACATTTGAAGCAAAGTCAACCAATTATATGTTGAGACAGTCTCATGAAACTGAAACAAGTATCAGGAAATTTCAATCAAATGTAAATCCCAGGACACTGTCTGTCAGGTTTCTATGTTTAGTTTAAAGTTGACCAACTGTCAGATACTAAAATATACATTTGTATATGTGGAACAAGTCTCCTAGTCCCAGATCAGGTTACAGACCAACTTCAAAGGATCAGTGAATCATGAAGAGTGCTGTTAAACCCAAATCCGCATACAAAGCTCTAAGTCTAAATTTGAATGTGTTGAATATTTGTGATGCGTGAATCCGCAGAGACTTTTCTTTTTTGGGTGCTGTTTGCCATTTTTCCGGCTTTAGGTAAGAGATAAGCGAAAAGCCTATAGAATGGCAGCCAACAATGCAACTTTCTATACAAATTATACGAGGTGCTTGAAGCAATTGATATTCTCTCATAAGAATCTCTTACTCAGTGGCCGTTGGACACGCGCCTTTCTAACGATGAGCATTCTGTTATCAAGTCAATGACAGCTGAGAGTGCTCCATCCCCATTTGGGACAGCCATGAAATATCTGTGGCAATCTCCAAGCGGTTGCCACACAATAAACTCTGGAGTGTTGGCAAATGCTTCACTCACAATTTCCGCCAAGATATTAAATATGTGCCAGCAATTGCGGTCCACAAATTGAAATGTCTTCGCAGCAGGAGCTCAGCTCACAGCGACTAGGCCTACATGGCGTATACTTTACGCCTAAGCCATCCTAAATATGCCAAAGTCTAAGACCTGGGCTAAGTCTGTGGCACACTCAAAAATAGCGCATACTCGTATGCTCGGCATCCTTTGTATTCCTTTAATGGGCGTAACAAATTTATTTCAAATTATGTTCCTCACGTTTTTTCAAAAATAGAATGTAAACACTCGAAATTGAATTTTAATAACAACGCTGGAGAAAACAAATCAAATGAAATATTTAATGAGACATTAATACGCGGCAAAGTCGTTTCTAATTAGTGCGGTGTGGCAACCAGTCGCGGTGGCATGGGGCATAAGGTTGCTGTGATTTGAAATTTACCAAGAATAACAAAATAACTGAATAACAGAAGACGCTTCATATTTGAATACATATTAAATTCTGTTGTGGCCTTCATTTTAAATGCAAATCAGTTAAAACGCAACCGCAAAACTGGCAATAGCTTCAGGCAATCAATATGAACAGGTTGCCAGGGGCGTTCTGGCAGCTTCAATGTGCCTGATACACCCTCATCTGGGTCTGTCCTTGAAGGTTATACCCAGCGCCTCGGGCGTTGTCCCTTAAGCCCCATGTCTAACTTAATTGTAGGGAGGGGAGTGCACATTTTATAAACTTTATCTAATATGCAAGCATAAATTAGTTGCAGCGAAAGGATTAGTTAGGGACAGTATTTTTAATCTGTAATAAGCAAAGCGAAAATACAATATACCTTCCAGACTAACTTTAAATAAGTAGAACGCAGCTCAAAGCTAGCGCTGTTAACGCCACGGGGCGTATGCGCAATATTGCGTATGCGTATGGCTGCTGCAAGTTCCTGCATGTGTTTTGCTAGTAAACTTTTTATCGTGCAGCTCGTTATTGAGGGTAGTCTGATGTTATGATGATGTATGTTTCTGAACTATCCTATATATATGCTAAGATATACTCTCAGTTAAGAATTTAATAAGTTTTTGAATACTAAAGTTAGTTTATCATAACTAAAAGATATTCTTTAAACTATTGTGTAAGGGTATTAGGTATTCAACAAAGTATGAAAATATACATTGTTTTTCTTCATTTTTCTCCTACTTGATAAACATAATTTGTGATATACAATGCAGCTGCATATACAATGGACTGCAGACTACAAATTGACTTTATGCTGAAAGCTGCTGGCGTCCTCCAGCTGCCAAGACAAAGACGCAGCTGAAGTTTCATATACTGCTTATTATATTGTTGTCATTATTAGAGCCTGTGCAAAGAGGATGTGGATGTGGATGTGGATGCAGGGATATGTATGCACGAGTGCAAACAAGAAGCATTAATTAACTGCGAGTAGAGCAACAATAGAAGCAAATTGCCAAGCATTGTGCAGGAGAAAAGATCTAAAGAATCAGCAAGTGTGCATGAAAGTGCAGAATGATGTTGGGTGCCACATCAAAAGTGTATGACAAGCAAGGATGAGCAGCATTTTAAGCATATTTCATTATGAAATATGCTAGACATGTGTACAGTATTGTTTATTAGCAGTTATGCAATTGTCTTCTACGAGCACTCAAGAAACTGACACAGACAGAACCTTATGCACAAATCTGAATGGCAAATAAGCATAAAGACTCAAGAAGTTGCATATTTCGAAGCACTCATAGGACATATAAAATTTATGAAATTGTAGTTGAAGTTGATGTGAGTAAAAAGACGTCAGAGACTTGTTCCTTTGATGTGCTGGACAGGACTTCAGAAAAGCACTCAACACACACACACAGAGAAAACTTTGAAATTAACTCAAATGCCATTTGCTTACAAGTATTTGACCCAGTCCACGCTGAGTTGGCTAACTAAAACGTGCCAAAGCTTTAATTTGATGCATGAATTGCATTTAATAATCGCAACAGCTCCGATACGGCGCACACACACACACACACACACACACCCACACCCACACCCAGTAATTTATGCATACCCGACATTCTGCGCATTACTCTGTTTATATCCTGGTGGCCCTTGGGTGTGTTCAAGCATACACAGAGCAACAGCCATGTATATGAATAGCCAAAGGCAGTCCTGTCCTGTTCTGTGCTGTCCTGTCCTGGCCAGCACCGGAACCAACCAGATCGGACAGTTTGATTTGCATTTGCATTTAGAATTGGGCCAACAGCTTGGCGCTTTAAACGTACCCACAAAACAGGCACCTTTAAGACCAAAGAACTAACCAACAACAACAATTCATGAGCATTTAGGCGCACTGGCGTTTCCATTAGTTATCTGAACAAAAGTTCCCTCCATTGTGTTTGGCTTAGTCGCATCCCACCCAACATTTATCTTCATTTGGCCGGTGCGCAAGAACAAAAGCCAAAAAGTTAGCAGGGATAGAGCAGAGCTGAAGGAGTAGCTGAAACTGATTATCCAATGTCAGTTAACTGATTGCCAGCCAACTAAAGTATCGCACATAATATTGACCAATCTTTAGCCACTCTTTAAGCCAACATATGTTTGGTCATAAGGATAGAGTCTAGCTATTCCCTTTTTAATAGCTATCCTTTTATCCAATTCACAGTTAACTAAAGCTAACAATAACAATAACAATAGTGCCAAGTTGATTACCTTTCAAGTTGTTTGTTGTGTCTTGTCTGAAGTGTGTATTGGGTGTGTGTGTGTGTGTGTGTGTGTTTAAACAAGCAAACACTTAACAACTCAGCTGTCGTCCTTTGGCAGCAGTAGGAGAGGCAGAACTGTCAACTCATATTAAGCCAACAACAATGTCATTGGCTGCCTTTGGGCCCATTTTCCAAATGAACCTGCATTGTTGTTGTTGTCGTTGTTGTTGTTGTTGTTGTTGTTGACGTTGTTGTTGTTGTCGTTTCTTGAGTTGTTGTTTGTCTTGAGGGCAACGCGTTAGTTTAAGCGACTTGCGTGTTTAATAGCCATCTGCATATGCCGCCTCTTTCTATCCAGTTTAATGCTTGTGTGTGCCATGCTGTGTGTGTGCCTGTGTGTGTGGATATTGGGGTGCTAGCCACACGGTTGTGTCACGTTCAGAGACACAACATCCGCTGTGACTGGCATGCCGAAAATACAAAACAAATCTAAACGCCTGCATGGCAGCTTGGCAATGACTTCATTTGGCCTTATGGCCCACATATAAATATATGTAAAGCCCACGCGAATCTGTTTATAAATGTTGCTGAAATCTGTTTTTATAGTTCAGCCTGACAATTGTATGGAAATTGTATTTACATTTGATTATAGAGCTCCTGCTTTCTGCTGCACTTGCTGTCCTCATTTTCCATTCAAATAAATGATTAAATTCAATTGCATTACGCTTGCTGTGCACACGGGGCGTATGTGTAATTATTGTTCATATGCGTTTGCCTGTTTGCCGCCTGCTCTCCGGTGTACCTGAATGCCGGAGTATACTGCTGGTGTCATCGAGCAACATAAAACTCAATTACGTTACGGCTAAGCCAATTTGGCGTTGCTTTAGTGGCAAATTAAAGGCAACCACAAGCTGCAACTGGAAGTGCAACTGCAAATGGAACTGCATTTGATTCCATGTACATTTGCACTTTAGCGACGTGTGGTAACTGCTGTCTCTACTGACTGTGGCAGCCACTAGGTGGCCATAATGTGCGACCACTAACGTCGACCGAAACGATGACACAAACAGCAGCTGCTTCAGCTTTAGCTTTTATGGCTGCTGATGCTGCGACTCCTTCTCAAATTCCTCTTCCATTTGGCTGCTTCTTGTGCGTGTGGTGTCTGGTGACTGTTGCGTGCTCTTACTCTGCGGTTGTACTTTTCAAAATGACATTGCCGTTCTTCCGCTAACTGATAATGATGATGATACACCATTTGCCAAATCAATTTGGGTTGCCAGCTCTTGCGACGTGGGCGTGGCAATTGCCCACATAAGCGTGAATGCCAATAGAAAAACAGTCAACAAATCTGCAACATGAACGAGGTCGGAATTTGAGCAGCGGCTTAAACGGGCAACAATATCGAGCCGCAATTGAATCAGGTTTAAGCAGCATTAAATGCCAACAGTTTTCCGTGTCAAATAGGAAACTGAATTAAAAATTTAATTAAATTTTCTTTTTTAATGAAAGGGAAATACTTTCCTGAATTTCTAACCGAATTGTTAAAGCTTACCTAAAACTCAACCGGAATAGTACTTTTTAAAGCTGCTGCGAAAGTTACCACTGCGATAATAAAACCGTTGCAGCCGCCATTTTGTTTGCTTGTGTGCTGCGCCGTTAATTAAGCGCCACGCAGAAACCCATCAACGCATTAACCATGACGTCAGCGAGTGGCACGCTGCTCCGCGTTCCTCTAAATGTTTGTGCATTTCACTTTGGTTGCAAGTATTTGCATACAGCGCTAGATTCTGCAACCCTCCGGGGAGGCCACTCCGTCCACAGTATATAGTTATTGCCACCCAATCTCGTTGTGCAAATATTTGCTCTGTAAAAAACAAACATCCTCCTTCTCCTCCTGCTGCTGTTCCTACTTATTTGTTGACTGGAACACTGAGGCCAGGGCGATGCTCATATTGATTTCAGGCACATTTGGATTGAAAACACAAAAGCTGAGTTTAATTACGCTTCACTTAGGAGATTTTAGCTGTTAACTGAAACTAAACTGGATCATTATGAGAATCTTTTGACCACTGACCAAGCATAATAAATTTATAAAAAAACGTCACAGACGGAGATAATTAATGTGCTCCCTTCGTCTGGTTGGACATTAAGGCGACTATTTAAGCAACTGAATGCCAATTGAACGCATAGAAGGACCAAAATGGAAGGCAAAACCATGAAATGAAATATGGTATTGTGGAACTGGAGACCATGTGAACTCTGCCGTACAAATAGTTTGATTTACTACGAGTAGGTTAGATTCCATTTCCATATGCTTGGGTAATAAAGATTGCATCTCTATAAATTACATAATGTAATTCCGAAGCTACCATGTAAACAAATTAAGGACGCGGGTTTAATTAGTTTTCTTGACATTGAAAATAACATTGCTATAAAGAAAGTTGCAACTACGATGGCCCCAACCGGTGTTACCCATTACTCATAATAAATTATTTGAGCTTACGTTTCGCTTGTTGTTATCCTTTAGCCAGCTACCATGTCAATTCGATGCCCAAAATAGAATCAAAAGTTTTACTCACGATTAGCATCCCATACACGCGTCGTTAAAACGGTAAGGATATAACTGCGATGTATAGATTTTTCCTTATACGAAGGGTAAGTTTTTTATAGCAAACTTACCCACATCAGAATTTTCAAGGATGAGATTTGTAAATCAAGCTAAGTCCTTGGATAGAGACGAATTTTATTTACAAAAGGGATGCCCTTTGCTTCCATCTGGTTGCCACAGCACTATCGATTGCTAGTCAAGGATAATGGGGTCATCTAAGGTTCAATTCTAATCTGAGTTCAATATATATTTAGACCAAAACAGAAAATTACAACTATTTTTATCGCCAAGTAGTTACCAATAACAGTTGATAGCGTCCTGTACGTGTTTCTAGCAGAATAATAGCAGAATGTGGAGCCAAATTAGATGACCAATAAAACGTTTTGCTTGGGTTTAAAACTTCTGTACGTGCAGTTCAATCGTTTGGCATTTATGAGCTACAAAATCAAATGCCAAGAATCATAAGAGCGTTAAACCGTGTAGTTAAAAGTCCTCAATCTTTACGGGCAATAAATTTTCACACATGGTATTCAAACATAAGAAAAGTTTGGATTTGATTTTTTTTACTGCTTTTAATGCAATTGAACATTGCAAATACGCTTAAATTACACAATTAGCAACAATGTTGATGCTATTGCCCGTAAACAGAGTTACAAGGTATATATTCATGGGTTGCATTTATTTTTAAGAAATATGTTGGCCTGCAAATTTAGAGACGTAGTCCGAACTCGCAAATAGCATTTGCAGATGCTTCTTTCATAAATGGTTGCTATCGTGAGTGGATGTAGAAGTGGTTATGGTTGGGGGATTGTATGTGGCCTTAATGTGTAGTCTCAATTATGATCTCGTGAGTGTCTAGATCGGGCACCGAAAACTTCATCGGCAAGTAATCGTCGTGCATATGCGACAGTTGATTAACCTCTAGCTGGGCGCGTTCATGGTCTTCATGACACTTGCCTTCATGCTTCTCATAATCGCCGAACGTTTCAAAAATGGCACGACAAACCATGCACTCAAAGAAACTACTACAATGAAAAACAAAAGAAGATAAGTGCAACGATTATAAAAATATTGATTATTCACTTACGGTTTCTGCTCGGCTTCGAGACGCTCCCGCGCTAATGCTGTGGCTGCTTGTATCGCGCCAGGCACATCTACATCGACACCCTCCTTGATGTGAGACTGCAAATGACGTTTGAAGTTGGAGAGTTGCGTAAAACCCTTTTCGCAGTAATTGCACTGATAAGGCTTGGCATTCAAATGACCCAGCTTGTGTTTTTTGAGGTTGACCAATTGTGAGAAGTAGCGGCCACAGCGTTGGCACCGAAACGGCTTTTCGCCGGTGTGTGTCATTTTATGGCGCTTCATGTTGCTCTGCTGGGTGAAGGATTTGTTGCAAAAATTGCATTGATATGGACGCTCGCCGCTGTGTACGGCATAGTGTCGCTGTAGGTTAACCGCCTGTGCAAAGGCCTTGGAGCATATGTTACAGACAAACGGCCGGACGTCATTGTGCACCTTCATGTGCCGATCCAGGTTGCCACTATTGCAGAAACTCTTAGAACACAGCTTGCACTCATAGGTAGTTTTGTTGTGATTGTGCACCTCCTGGCGGTGCAGGGTTTGGTCGCGTTTGCTTTTAAACGTCTACAAGTATTAACAATTGCTTGAAAGCAGTCCTTAATTACATCAAATATGTCTTCTTGAGTGTAACTTACGCGGTCGCAACGCTTGCAGCTAAACTGGTGGACCACCGTTTCATCGAATTCCACCGGAATGCCCGCCATTTTAGGCGCTGCTACAACATCGATGCGCTGCGGTTATGTGTGCTAAAAATAAAATTTGTTAATAAAAGTTCTCTGCATCGTTTAAATGTGATAAAACTTACTTTGAACTGCCCAATTCTCTATGTAATTTTCGCGTCTCGTAGAAAAGTCATATGGTACTAGAGATGCGGCATCAATATCAATATATCGGATGCAAGCAAGACACTTGTATCGATTTTTAATGCAAAATATCGGTGATGTGAGTTGTTCCTTATGCGGGCTTAAATTCCATATTTATGTATAAATTGGTTGTTATTAATTAAAATTTTATTATATAAATACATATATGCGTACAGACACTTTATCTATTATTTATTTTCTTAAATCAGCACGTTTGCCCATATTTACGATTATATCAACAAGAACTATCGAATTTTATAGAGAATTCGCGATAGGCTGCCTATCGTTTCAATTTGTGTAGTACGTCACAAATTGTCGATACGATCAAATGCAGTGCATCCATTGTTTGGTGCAATACCAAAATTTTTAAATTTCTCAGTCATCATAAATGTAATGTATTCTGCAAATATAAATAAATGCGAATCTTTCAAATTGTTAATTCAATTCTCTATGAAACCGCGGATAAAATCATCATATCAGTCAGCTTTTGAAATTCCAATGAACCTATCGATAGGTAAAATTTGGCGAAACCTTCAAAATATATCATTCCCTGCAGAAACATTTCAATATGGCAACACGATACATCGTAAACAACTTGCAGCCCTGGTTGAAGACTAATTAGCCCTTCGGTTATTGTCAGCTACAGCTCCTGCCTGGGACATACAAATGCAGAGATAACTAAGAATTCTATTTGTTTTGTGAGTTAGAGACGTACCAAGTGCAATGGCTACTTATTCCAATAAGCACTGGCTGCTTTCGCACATACGCAACTCGTTCATCTCCACGGACGACACGGGCATCTGTGAGACGGTAATGCTGAGTGATGATATGCCCAAGCATTTTCTAAGGAGATTTCAAAGTGCCTCTACTTCGACGGATAGCCAAAGACGGAGTAATCACCGTGGACAGGCGGCACAGGAGGAACACAGCAAGTCCCAGCCAAAGAGTCCAGACACTGCCACGCCTACGGATAAGTCGGTGCCGCTGCCGCATTCAATGCCGCCTAGAATCGCAGATCCGCCTTTTCAAGAAGTAGACTTTATTTGTTATCCTGGCCTAGATCTAAGCGATGACGAGGATTTGGATATGTCCACGCACTCCTTTGATATACAAATGTATCCTGAAGTGGGCGCTCATCGATTTCGCTCCAATACAGCACAAAAGCTGGAAAAACTGGATATTGCCAAACGGAAAGCGGCGCGAATAAAATCTGTGAACTACAATGAAGAGGTGCGGCCACCGGATCGTGCGGACTTCTTCCAACGCAAAACTGTAAATGCCTACCCCACAGAAACCCCCTCAACTTCAACCATGCAACCCAGCAACACAAAAATCGAAGACGACTTCTTAGACTCGAGTGTCAAGAGCAGGCTAACGGAGGAGCTAGCTAAGAGTCCCAAACAGACGCAAAATCGTTTTATTCAATACGCCCGTTTTGATGGCACCGCCCAGGTTGGCTTAGCCACAAAACGGATCAATGTGTATATAAACATGCTGCCCGAGCCGGAGCGCAATTATCCGCTCAAAATCTGTGTGCTATCCACGGCGAAAATCATTGATGTGATTGGCCTGGTTTGCTACAAAAGTACCCTACAGTATCCAGATGCACTGCAGCTCAAATCTGTACAGCATTATGCATTATATATGACGGAAGACAACGACGATATGGAGGATTTTCCACCGTTGGACAATCGGGAGCCCTGCTCCAAATTTGGTTTCTCGCATCTGACGCTAGCCGAGCGAAGGCCACTGGCACCGGTGACTCGCATTGATTACCATAATCACTTGGGCACCAAGTCTTTAACTTCGGAGGACGACAGGCTGGCGATGGCAGAGACTGCAGTAAATGCACTAAAAAACATTAAACTTAATGGGGATGTGACGGATTCCGCAAGAGGCCTTAGTAATGATGATGACAGTCCTTTAGACCCTGTGAGGGAATATGAGCAGCGTCTGCTTAATCATCACGACATGCTGGAAGCACCTATGCATCGCGCCTATCGGCTAAGCATCATTGATAAGCGCTTCTTCAGGTCCGATGTGACGCTGAGCGTGTCCGGGGAACGCATCGAAATCGATCAGCAGAAGATCACCAAGTTTTGGGGGCAAAGGAAACCTGTGTCGACGCCCATAGATTTGGTAGCGCACTGCGAGATCGTGGAGCAACGTGATCTAAAGGCGTTGCTGCGCATTTGGATTAAATCTAATTCTTCCAGCGGCTTGTCTTCCAGTTGTACCTCCGCCCCAATAGGCGCCAGCATCACAACGCTAAACAAGGGTAGCGGTAGCAGTGCTACTGCTGGAATTGCTAGCTCTCCCGGCAGCCCCGGTCATTACCCGCCACACAGCTTTAACTCGCCTTTTGGACTCTTTGGAGGTAGCACCAACATACGGTTCAAGCACTACGATTTTGATACGGACGTGCATACCGCGGAGCAGATAAATAAGAAACTAAACTGCATCTTAGAGATGCGCTCCAGCGACATACGACGGGAGTTCCTGCACCAGCGCCTGCGGAAAACGGAGAAAACCCAGGCCAAGCGGCAACTTAAGCTGTAGTATTTTGTTCCTATGCTGCGATCCGCCTCGAGCTGCTTGTATGCATAGCGTGCAGCAGCTGTAACTTTGAGGCGACCTCCTTATCCCCTCCCGCCCTGTTGTCATTGTATTTTAGTTGCTAACCTAAAGAACGTGTGTTGCACACGTTTTTGATAGCCTATAAGTATTTATTGAAACACTTAAGTAACTAAATCCAATCCGAAGTGCAAAAATAAATAGCGTTAAAGTTCACAATTATGCTGAGAGACAAGCGCCGCTATCAGCGGCTATTTTATTACTGTAAATTGTGTAATTGCACCAACAACAACAACAAATGACGCAAACTGACACTGAATCTTCGCCTTCGCCTCTAACTATACATCTGCCGACGCAGCTGAACACGTCCGCGTGCCAGTTGCATGAAAACAGAAGGGAACATCTCAACCATAACTCAAATATGATGCCATACGTAGAGCCAGAGAGATCTCTCTCTCTTTCTTTTGAAAGAAGTTCGACTGGGTCTTCTCTCCGTCGCTCTCTCGCACACATACACACATGCAGCGCCTATTAAGGGGGCAACCGTTTTACTTCCGCACTCGGCGCCACATTTGGTACAAATGTACCGAAACTGGTACATTATTTATGTGTGTGCTGGTACATTGGCCCATTTTTTAACCAAATGGTACTTTTTGAATGAATTGGACATTTACTGCAGTTGTAAACAAATTTTCCCAAGTTTAGGTTCAAGCTTCCGCATAAGCTGTTTCAATTGTGGGCGGTTGTCGCGCGACTTTGAAGCGTTTTGCTGGCGTTTTGCGCGCGATTAGCGTTTTTATTTCCGTTTATGCTGCTCGTTGACATTGCAATTGTCTGTAATCAAAATGTGCAATTAATCTAACAGACCCCCAGACGGGGTCGGGCTGTGCTAACCGCTATTGTACTCATACTTATGAGTGTGTTTTGTTTTTTTTTATTTCTGTTTTATTTATAGTTTTGCAATGTCAGACTCAACAACTGGTGACTGGGCGACTGGGCGGGTCTAGGGGCAGCCACTTTGGCGCGATTATTAACAGCTGTTTAGCAAAGTACCGTTAAAAGCATTATATATTTATCCACTCGTATCTAGGTGTATAATCAGAGCAGTATAATGTAAGTTATATTCACAGATCGTGAAATCGTTTGCGTTGTAGTTTGTTCTAAGGCCAAGGTTGGTAACGAAACGAAAAACAAATGCTCCAATCGCGATTTCACTGGAAACAATTGACATTTGAGGTCAGCAGTGCTAATGGCAACAACGATGATGATGTTGATCATCATGATCATGATGATGATGCTGCCAACTGGCATGACTATATAAAGCTAACATATACATCAAACGTTAACAAGTTCACACAATGAGTCAGAACACACCGATTTTGGACATATATTTTCAGCAACTAACACGGAATTTGTCTATATTAAACGACGACGATTGTACTCCGTAACGCTGCCCTTAAGAACTACATTTATAACATCTTTTGAGGTGTCGCCAATGAAGTCGATTATTGTTGTAAAGTTCGTCTCGGGCAAAAAAGCTGGAAAGTTATTCAGGGCGCTGATGTTGTGGAAGTACAGTGGACCCTGCAAGAAGGAGTTCAGTATAAGTGGAACCTATATATTAGTTAACTTTATATCAAATTACCACGCCAACTGGACATTTTTTGGATAAGTTGCTGTCCCTGATGACGCTGTGATAAATAAACATCACAAGTTTATTCGTTAAGATGCCTTCTTTAAGCAACTGACAAGAATCGAATGATGACTCGAATAAGACCATTTCATGTGTTTGACCTGGCCGAGGGACTTGTACCTTAAACTTGACTCGCGACTTTGTAATAGCTTTCACTACCATCATATCCGCGGTGAGCTTTGAACTATTCGCACCTTCTATGCGGCAGTATATATCTGCGATCGAGTCCCAGTGATTCTCACATTCAAATTTGTACCATTCTAGTCTGTAGCGTGGTCGCTGAAAGTTACAAACCAGATGAGAGATGAAATCTGCTCAGAGATTTTCCAAAGAACTTACACGAGCTCCGTCTGAGGCTGGAAAACAACCAACAAGCAGGAGAAATAAGGGCAGAACAAAACTCAACATATTTCTATGACTTCCACAAAATAACTGAGGATATTTACAATTTTCACATATATTAAAAACATATTTAATAAATTATATTGAAAGCATTAGTTACACCTCAATGGGTACACAATGGAGATAGATATAGAATAATTGATGTTGTACCACACGACGTATGCGTAATAAATGGGCTAAATTTTGTCACTGTCTCTTCAAGTGATCTGTGTAAATGATAGAGGAGAACTTTATATAACAGATTTATGCCTTGTCCGGGTCCCATGATTTATGCGTGTCTTGGATAGCCTTCAGAAAACGCAGCTCCACCTCGAAGAAACAACAACAAATAAAATTCAATTTGAATATCGCGTGCAATTTGTCAAATTGTGGCGCGAGTTCAATGATTTTTTATTTTATATATTGTATAATGTTCTGATCGCTGCATATGATCACTGTGAATAGAATTTATAATCGGCAAGTGTACATAGCGCGACAAATTACCTTCATCATTAAATGTGGTTCTTGTTGTTTTATTCAATTTTTGTTATTCCTCTCGTTGTTAATGAACTGAATTCGCATTCGCTTTGTGGGCGTTGTTTTTGTCGAGCATTTTCAATTTCACTTGGGCGAGCGACTAAATACTATTATCAGCTCATTTACTTAAGAGTAGACCCACACACACACACACACACACACACAAAAGATATGCCTATATATAGTACATATATATCGTTGGGTGTGTAGGCTACAAGGATGCGATTTGTGATTATGGGTTGAGAGCTGATAGTTGCGAGTGGCGAGCTGCAGTTGCAGTTGCAGCAGACGAGACTAAAGCTAATTGAAAGTCAATAAATGCTTTATAAAATTAATTATAAATAAACACACAATGACGACCTTGACATTGAAAACGAATGACAGACAACAAATACAGCAACAACAACAACAGCAACGAAAACAACTAATGAAAAGTTCACATATGAAAGTTGGCTGCGTATTGCCAAACGGGTTGTGGGTTATGGGGGGGCTGGGCGGCTCTGTCACAAACTTGGCACGCATTGTGAGCGGATTTTCACAACAACAGCCGCAACAACAACAACAGCAACAAGAACAACATCAGCAACAAATTGCATTGTAAAAAGTGAGCGGCATAGCAAATATTTGCCAGCCCGTTGTCAATTTATCAATTGCATAAAATAATAGGCCTAGGCGCATAATTTAATGTCGCGATTTTCTGAAGGCCGTACGGGTTCTATGAATATGCAGATTAATCACGATGCCAGCGACAACCGGTGCTGGTCATATGCATATGACCTGTGGCATGTGTCACGCAACCGGACAATGCAGATCTGATGTTGATGCACCCGATAGAGCAACGAGTAGCACTAACCGAAAAACACAGACACAGACACCTTGGCTGCACTCCATTGAATATATTATTCCAAAGCTGGGAAACTACTTTAATCTCTGATTCGTGATTTAGGATTGTTTAATAAACACTCAGCTATGTTTTTCTTTACCTTACATTGAACCCATACCCTGTGCCCCAGGCAGAAAGCGGCAGCTCAGACTGAATATAAAAACTACGATATGAATACAGAGTATATCTTAGGCCGGTACACATTCTGAGTTGATGTTTTATTTTATGGCGTCTCATATGCTATTTCCGTTGCTTTTGAGTAGCGTTTCTCTGGGAATCGCGGGTGCGAGTGGAATTTAAATAGCCTAATTGCTGCATGCAACAAAACAAAAAACAAAAGTCGGGCTATAAGTCAGAATCATTTAATTAGCTTTCAATGAAACAGTTATAAAGTTGCTAACTGTCTAAGCACTTTACTTGAGTGAAAAATCAATTGAGATATTATTTAATTATATTCAAGATGGATTATTATCTTTTATAGTAAATTTCCTTTTTACTGATTCTTAATAAAATCTCATACTGGCGACTTTTACTCCGGTTCCGTTTTACCTTTGGGTTACGCAATTTGGCAACACTTTTATTGGCAACTGCCAAAGCCATAAACGTAAACAGTTTGAAGTGCCTGAAATGTGCTTTACATTATTGCCATGTCTTTCATTATGGCCATAACATTTTGCGCATACCGCGGCCAACCCACACACGCCCAGACTTTGGCCTGGGAGCGCACGCACCGAGCGTGGCCAGTTCCAGTCCAAGTCCAAGACACTGCCGGAGTCTCTCTCGCTCTCTGTCTGTCGTCTCTCTCTCTCTTTCTGTGAGCCATTCACAAAACGTTTGTGGGGCCCAAAATGTGATTTTAATTGCACAACAATTTTTTTTTCATTGCGAGCCGGGCCCAGTTCTACATAGGCCTAAAGCGTGTTTTATGGGGCTGTTCTCGGTGCTCTGTTGCTTGACACATGTAACCCAATTCTGTCGCTGCTTAAGCGGCAGAAAGAGTGAGAGGGATAGTGCGAGAGAGAAGGAAATGGAAAGAGAGTGTTGCACTTTGCAATTTTTCAGCATAATTGCAAACTGCAAACTTTTAATTAAAATCGTGCGTTAAAAATAAATAAAATATGCTCACCAATTGTGGAGGTCAACTGCAGTCAGCAAACCAGACAACCTGTTCCATACGATCAGATCAGAGCCAGCGGCACCAGCTCCAGCTTCAGCTCCAGCAGCGGCTTCCTGTCCACAGAGCGCGCTTTCTGATTACAATACAATAAATTGTACCCTGGGTCTGTCAAGGTTGCAACGAGGCGACGCCAACGACGCAGGCGACGCCGGCGACGCTGTCTGAGCTTCATTAATGAAGTGCCGAAACTTGGGCTCGTTGCCAGGTTGAGGCACTGGCCAGGACAGGCACTTGCAAGCTCATGTGCAGGGGGCAACCGGTTCAAGTGGATGCCACAGCTTAGTCGCCTGCTTAATGCAGGTGGTGATTGCAACTTGTGGCCCAGACAAAAGCCGCACAGCTTCAAGGTTGCAACGCCCTTGGCTGCCAACCAAACCGGGACCTGCCTGTAACCTGTTTGCTTGCAGCTCGTCAAAGGTTCTGGCTTACTTAACGCTCTCTCTTCCCGGTGTTCTCATGACCCAGTTTCGCCAGACTGACTTGCAACTTGCAAAAGGCAAAAGGCAACCGGCAACTTGCAACAGCTTTCATGCAACTTAAGCACAATAAATCATAATCTAAAGGGTCCGCTTTATGGCTTATTATAGTTATTACCTTTAACTTAAACCGTTGTAAGCCACGCGATTAGCAAATTGACAAGCCACGGCACAGCTTACTAAATGTTGGCCATAAGCACATGAGCAATAACTCTGAGTCGATCATTTCACGATTTTAACATTGAACTTGAGCTGAGTAGCATAATTTTTCCTTTTTTATTTATATTACTTACATTATATATTTATTTTTGGGTGCTGTCGTGATTGCGTTAGGCAGTTGCCTCTTCTCATGTTTTGGGTCTAGCCATTGCCTCACCTGACGCTACCTGCCTTGCAATCTAATGAGCCGATGTTGATTCGATATAATGTGGATATAAACAGAGCTTCAAAGGAAACACAATAACATGTTGAAGCACAATCCAGAAGTTTCTTTATACAAATAAAATGTATGTTTTCATCTCTGATTCATCTCAAACTCTAAAATATATTATTATATTACTTTCGATATATATATATATAAGAGTTATGTTAGGAGTTCTCAGTAAAGCTCAGTTGATCATCATTTAATTTAAATATATTATTTTATTTTAATTGTCGCTGCATTTGGGTATTGCCCGAAAGCATCAATTGTTTGCAAACAAACTGTTAACCAAGTCGTCTGACAGCTTCTACCTCAGATTCAATACGATTCGCTTTGATTCGCTTCTGAAAAACTTTAACTCCGCGTAGGCTGAAGTGTTTCTTTGAGACGCGTGCAAAATGTCAACAGAAGGACAAACAACAGCAGAAAATTAGAGTGTACAAACAAAATTAACAGCAACAATAAACACGAAAATACAAGCAATATATATATATATAGATAATTATAGTGATCATAAGCAGATCGCCATCGCCATAGCCATCGCCTGGATGACCCTGGGCGCGCATTCAGACTCAGACTCAAAGAGTGTAGGCATAGCAAAAAGTGACAGCAACAACAACTGCGTGTGTGTGTGCGTGTGCGAGTGTGTGTGTGTGCAAAAAAAGTAAATAAATATTAAATAAAAGCAAATAAAAATGCGTAAACAAGACAACAATACAGCAACTGCTCGCACTTAGAGCCAAAGTGGCTTTTTGGAGCCAATTGAAGTTGTGGGCCAGAAATACTTATGAGCTGTGGCTTTAAGTAGCTTTGACCTACCCCAAAATGTACTCGTATATTTTGGCAACTTCCTAGTTCAGTTTTGGCCCATTCAATTGTAGATTAATCTATCTATGTACGCTTTTTGATTGGCACGCCCTTTTTCTTTTTGGAGGCTGCCGCAACATAGCGACAAGCAACAAATTATAAATCCACACAAAAAGTTTATAATTTTTTCTTCGTTGTTGATTTCTTTTTTCTTTTTTTATTAAATAAAACCATTTGTTTTGTTTTCTAGCAAAAATACTTGAAAATGTTTGTGTGTTTCTGTTGCTTTTGTGTCTCTTACCGCAAGGTTATTTAAGCCATTGTTTTTGTTGTTGTTGTTTCACCCACTGTCTGGTAGTTTTGGCAGTTTTTAAAATCATAATTTACTTGTTGGCAAATCAAATTGTATGACTACTCGAAATCAAATGGCCCACAAAATGCCTGTCGTCAATTGCCAATTAATGGCCAGTTGACCTTATCAAGCAGCCACAACACCAGCAGCTCGACATCACATTACGCATACGCCCCGTTCTGTCTACTTTTCCGTTTGTAATTGGATTGAAAATATTTGTTGCGCCTATGTCTATTATGGCGAAAAGCACGCCGACAACTGATGCAACACCCTGACAGCGTTTCGCCTACCTTTACAACAGACCTGAAGCGACACTAAAAGGATTAAATTGCAACAGTTGCCCCACATGACATAAACGTGAAGAAGCAGCTTGTGGCAGCTGTTGCACTTGAACTTGCACTTGTCAAAACTCAAAAGGGGGAGGCCAGCCAGACATAAGATCAAGAGGCAACTATGATATATGAATAGATATGCGACCTTGAATAAGCATCGATGTATAATATATAGAATCCACAGACTTCCTATTCTTTGGAGACGGAAACTGGGCAGGTCCGGTGCAGTCCAGGTCCGGTGCCGCTTGATTGATACTCCATTAGTGGCTACTCGTTTGGCAACCCTCAAAAGCAAATTGTCATTTGTTGTGCGGACTTCCTGCTTCCCCATAGATAAAAACTTTTAACATGCTGGACTTGCATGTTGCATTGCAATTTGTTCTATGGCAAATTGGATGCAACAAGGTCGCCATCGACATGGCAGTAGGAGAGACAGAGAGACAGAGAGACAGATAGACAGATAGACAGTTAGATAAACTAACAAAAGCACTTTCCCAATTTTCGCACAGCGCGGCGAACGTTGCGTATGAGCAACGCTTGTTGCTCAATGCAAACGAGCTGCAAAAACTTATAAAATTCAAAAAATACAACGAAAATTTGCAAAATAAATAAATCGGAAGCACCTCGCGTTGTGTGCGTTTCTGTATCTGTATCTGTAGCTGTAGCTGTGCGAGTATCTGTATCTTGGCAGAACAATTTATAAGAAATAAAAATTGTATATTCAAAAAGAAAAAGAAAAGGAAAAACAACGCACGGCTGACAAATGCACTGAGCGAATGTTGTTGCTGCTGCTGTGAGTTGTTATTGCTGTTGTTGTTGTTGTTGCCAACGCAACAAGTTTCGTGTGCTGCTGTTGCTCTGCTGCTCTGTTGCCAATAAGTTGTCGCCGCTGGCGTCGCAGTCGGCGCATGTTGCTGCTGTTACTGTTGTTGTTGTTATCGGCTGTTTCGTGCGTACTTGGACCGCTCAATAACGCTCGCCGTTGCCGCTGCTGCTGCTGTTGCCGCTGCTGTTGCTGGCGTCGCTGCCGCCGGCAGTCGTTGTAAATACGAAATAAAATAAAAAAAGCAACAAAATTTAAACGAAAGCAGAGGGTATTTAACCGACCTCAAATCAATTTGCAATTTCAGTCTATCTCCGCGTTGCAGCGTTGCATGAACTCGCGAACAAAACGGATCAAATATAAAACAATTATAACAACAACTTAAACCAGCAACAACAACAACAACAACAACAGTAAGCGACACCTTAGAGACAACGGAAATAATTAAGTAACTCGCACGGGCAACAACTGAACAAACGGAATACAAAAAACAACAACAAAACGAAATAAACCCAATTGCATACGAAATTGTAAATTTGAAATTGAAAATTTTTAAAACAATTTGTTTATCAACAACAACGACAACAACAACAACTGTTGCGGTGCCTTTTTTAACGACTATCAATTGGTGTCGGTGTCAAGCGCGGCCTAGAAAACAAAATATCAGAAACCGAAACTCCCAAAATACAAACAAAGTATATATATACATATATATACCCCATCCGATCGGTTAGAATTCCAGGCACGTTTCAGAGCAGGCTGCAACATTACGCAAAAAAACAGTCAACAACAATAACAGCAACGGCTATAAACAGCTGACGTTCAATGAACGCCCAGAGCTAAGCGTAAATGCAGACACACTGAGTGCCAAATGTAAGTGCTCAGACAGCAGCTGTAGCTGAACTTGAAAGTGAAAGTGAAATTTAGCTAGACAAAACGCTGGCAAAGCAGCCACACAGACTCGGCCAAGCGGATAAAGATACATATAAATAGATACATAAAAAGATACAGTTACAGTTTCAGTTATAGATACAGATACATTTTTAGCTTCAATTCGTATTACGTACGTGCAGCTTTTGCTGGAGTGCCCAGTGCTCAGAGCATCAGCCTAGTTAAAGAGTGCCAAAATGTGTGATCAGGATCTATCCAAGCCGAAGCCCAAGCCGGATTCCAATCCCCAGCCTAGTAGCAGCAGCTACGAGGTGAAGGCGCCTCAGGGTCATACCTTTGTCGTGAGTCCGGTGGCACCTGCTGCCCAGGCCACGCCCATATTGACGGCGGTGCCTGTGATGAAGCCTTTAACACCACCGCTGACTCAGCTGGAGGAGCAGCCAGAAGCGGAGGAGCTGCCCTGCTGCAGCTCCCAGGCTGTGGTGCCCTTGTCCTCATCGCTGCCCTCGAAGCTGCTACGTTTGCATGCCAGACGCTCTGCCCAGGCGCTACTGCATCACCTGGAGTCGATGGATTCACAGTTTGGTTCCGGCTCCGAGGATGCACCGAACAGTCCCAGTGCACCGCCAGTGTCGCCGCCACCGTCGCCGCCCAGTGACGACAATGTGCTGGACGTCGGCATGGGCTCGTCCATAGGCGACTCAGAGGAGTCCGAGGAGGACGATGAGCTGAAGCCGCTGGCCATTGACAATCATATCATACCCGAAGCGGAGCAGGCCGAACGGCAGACATCGCCGCCAGCGGTGCCGTTGAGTGAGGCCAACTTGGAGAAGTTCCGCAAGAATCACATGGACAACATATACTTGCATCCCAATTTCAACTTGGACACTTCGCCGCCGCCAGCTGTGGCGCCAGCTAATTCTCCAGTGATGGAAACACGTCGCGTGCATCGCTCGTTCCTCAGTCTGAAGAAACCCGCTGAGGAGGAGCCAGAAGTGCAGCCGCAGGCGGCGCCTGAAGCGGATCAGCAAGTGGAGCTGCCAAATGAGATTGACACACTGGATCCCTCGATGATACCCAGCGAAGAGCTGGCCACAGAGATCACCGATGCCGTCGAGTTTTACTTCTCCAACGAGAGCATACTCAAGGATGCCTTCCTGCTGAAGCATGTGCGTCGCAACAAGGAGGGTTACGTCAGCCTCAAGCTGGTGTCCAGCTTCAAGCGCGTGCGCCAGCTCACCCGCGAGTGGAAGGTGGTCGGCGATGCAGTGCGTCGCAAGTCAAGCAAGATCGAGCTCAATGATCAGGGCACCAAGGTGCGCCGCATAGAGCCGTTGCCCAGCTTCGATGAGACCATGCCCTCGCGCACCATTGTGGCCTGTGACCTGCCACTGGACAAGCTGAGCATCGAGAAGGTCTCGGATCTGTTCTCCAAGTGCGGCGAGATCGCTCTGATACGCATACTCAAACCGGGCATGGCCATACCCGTGGATGTGCGCCAGTTCATGAACAAGTACCCGGAGCTGCAGCAGAAGGAGTGCGCCTTGGTCGAGTATCTGGAGTCGTCTTCGGCGCGCGATGCTCGACATCTGAACGGACCCTTCCAGGTCTTTGAGATGGTTGCGCCCAAGAAGAAGACGGGCAAGAAGGCGGCTGTCATCCAGCTGGCGGCACCTGTTGCCAGGATGGTGGAGAACTATCGCTACTACAATGAGCCCAACTATGAGCGTACTCGCGGTGGCAGCTTCTCCGGGCTGCCGAGTCACGAGCCGCTGCACGATCTGCGCTTCAAGCTGAAGCGCAACAACTCGGATTTCCAGCCGAACTATTACCAGCAGCAACAGCAGCAGCAGCTGCACCATCACCAGGCACCATCCTTCCATACCCAGGGCCATGGCTATCAGCACTATCAGCCACGTGGCAGCATCAGCATGGAGCAGCAGCAGCCCCAGTCGCCGGGTTTTTTCGGGTATGCGCCCAGGCGGTACAGCAATACGTCCACAATCTCGGCCAATACGGCTGCTGCCTTGGGAGAGGGTTCCCACTCGCCTTCGGCTGTCGTCGCGCCGAGCAACAACAGCCCAGTTAATCCGGTGCCAGCGGCGCCAGTTAGTAGCCTGCAGCGTCGTCTGTCCAACTGCTCCGAGCAGAACTATGGCCCCGAGTCGACGGGCTTGTCCATGTCGCGGCGTGCAAGCAACTGCTCGGAAGTTGGTGCACCACAGCGTCGGGATTCGAACTGCTCGGAGAGTTGTCCTTGCTCCAGGCGCGTCTCGGACTTTGGTCAGTCGGAGGCATATCGCAAGACCTCGGTCTGCTCCAACGGCAGCTGCCCGGGCAATGGCGAAAGACGCTACTCCAACGGCTCCATGCAGTTCGAGCGCAGCTTCTCCAATGCCAGCGATGGCAATGGCTTCTATCGCCGCCCCTCCAACGACTTCAATGTGGATCGCGAGCGTGAGCCGGATCAGCTGGTGGGCGGCGGTGGCGGTGGCTACCAGGTGTGGCCACGCCGCTACTCCAACAACTTCCAGCAGCTGAGCAGCAAGCTGGCCGCCTATGACAATGCCCAGTACATTGGCGGACGTCGCATCTCAACGGATTCTGGCTACGATCGCCGCTGCTCCTTTGGCTCCGAGTACGAGGGCTCGCCACGCTCCCGCACCGGCAGCTTCCTCAGCAGCTACAAGCACGGCGGCGGCGGCGGCGCTGGCAGCGACTATGATGGACAGCCTCGATCGCGCACGGGCAGCTTCTTGGACGGCTCACCACGCTCCCGTTCCGGCTCGTTTGCCCAGCGTGCCGCCGAGAGCCTGGTCCGTACGCCCATGGGTCCAGATGGCAGCAAGGGATTCGGCCAACGTGCCCGTAAGTTTGGCCAGACGGTGTCCCCCGTCAATTGAAGCGATGCGATGAGCCGGAGTCCAATGGAATTGTTAACTAATTTTAGTGGGTAATTTTTGTTACACGATTTGTTTTATTTGTGAAGTTATTTAATGGCTGTACACTGTGATGCTGTCCACCTGTCCAGAACCAGAACCAGAACCACGACCACGCCTACACCCACGCCCCTTTAGCCCAGAGGGGCATAAGAAGAGCTGTAGCTATATAGAAGATGAAAAAATATCTAATGAATTTTTACTAAATGAATTTGCATCGATTGTAAAAAAGAGCATGTGGCATTTCTCTTGCTTTTGACCCACTGTGCAGCCACTCCGGATTATAGATAGAGAACAACCAACACTGCCAGTGAATATTATAGTTATAGTTTCTCCACTTCTTAACACAAAGTTTGGTTAGCCAAAATTATATAAACCATTTATCGAAAGATCATGTTATTTGTTATATAAAAAAAGTTTAAGTTTTGCTTAGGATTACGTGAACTTATCAATAAGTATTATGGAATCAAGTCTTATATATATTCACTTTTAACCACGTTTACGATTTCTGTAGAAGGTGTCTCAAAACATCAAAATATATAATATTATGCCATAAAATATTTAACAAGGTTCTTTGCGCAAAGTGGCCATAGTTCAGTTTTAGTCTTAAGTTGCACCTGTTAAGTAATTAAAGATCTGGCAAAGGTGAGCCACTTTATCATTGGACAGAGAATGCAAAATCGAACTTAATTAGAGTCTCAGGTTTATAGATTAGATTGCAACAGAAATGCCACATTTTCTTTTATTTCGATATGATTTTATTATATTTTTATTATTTTGTTTGATTTGTTTTTGATTTGTTATCCTTATATATATATATCTATATCTATTCAGTTTATATACAATATATAACCCTAGCGTTAGTAGTCGAATAATCAACTATGTGTGTTACCACTAAGAAACTTGGTTGTCCTGCAAAGGGGAACAGCAAACGGTTTATTACAGGAGAGAATAAAAATATTTTTCATTTTTAGCTTTTAATTTCATCAATTAGCAAACATAAATTATAATTTATGTCTTTATATACTTATACTTATCCTAGCTTAGGTGCCAATAAATAAAGCAGAACTATCATAACTATATAAATATTTAACTTTAAAAAACAATTGTAAAAACTTTGAAAATGTATACGTATATTATTAAATACATTTTTTTTCTTTAAACAAAAAAAAAGATGCTGAACTTGAAAAGAAACACAATAAGAGGCACAGCCACAAGGCCCTGTCCCTAAGTCAAGTTTGACAAATTTTGCCAACTCATCGTCGATCGCAAAGGTTGCGCAATATATAGCCAAATATATATAGATACATTTATAAGTAGTTCCAAATTGAAAGCAAAATTCGCAGTGGCACTCGAGAACCGTTTGAGCCGAAGGTAACTAGGCCAACAACTGAAAGATACAGATACACTCGCACCCGCCATGTGAAAGCAACACCGAAACTGAAGCTGAAACTGAGCCTGAAACTGGTAAAAATTGAATTTTGATTGTGAATTTGCTTATCGATTCGCCAAATTGCGCATTTATGAGGTTTTATAATAATTTGTGAAGTGACACACGCTCTATGCGAAAAATGTTGACGCTTGACGCGTGACGCATGCAACTCGAAGTCTCCATGTGTCCCCAGCTCCACTGCCATTTGCCAGTTCCCGTCGAGATCCAAGTCGGCAATCACCGCCTGCGGTTCAGACTTTTTGTAATTGTTCATAAAGCGGCCGTTAGCATTGTTGCCAGCTTTTGGTATTTTCTGATTTTTCAGCTTTTTTCGTATTAAAGTTCGAGTACTCTGTTCCTATACTCGTATCTTAATCGTTGGCCATGTGCGTGTTCAATATACTCGCACTCGCACTCGTACTGGTACTCGTGTTTTTTACGATTCCAAGGTATTTGCGTGTTTCGTTTTTTTCTTCTTTCTTTATTAAAATGCTTTTAATATTTATTTCATTTTTTTGTTTCTCTTTTTCGCGCACGCATTGCGCCGCCCACAACCAAAAAGCCAAAGAGTTAAAGCAGCAGAAAAAACCCGTTTGAAGTCCGCAAAAAATGCGCTGAACTAATTGTCGCACATTACTCAACGCGTGGGCCAAGGAGTCGGAGTTGTGCTCCAGCTCCATGAGCTTAATCTACCATAGGCTTCACTAGCCAGCGGTTACCTGTGCGTGCCGCTTGCATAACTCTCTAATGTAGCTAAATCTGTTGCCACACACACACATTTGGGTAGGCAGCATCGATTATGAGCTAATTGAAGATTGCAGATCGGAGATATACTACATATAACTTCCGGCTAAAGTACATATACATTCTCTAAAATTAGCTGCTCAACTCAAATTATGCTAATTACGAGGAACATTCGAAAATGAAAGCAAATTCTGATCTGTTGAAAGCTGAAAGCTGAATGAGCAACCGGTTCAGGTTCTGGTCAGAAGCAGGGTTCATGCCAAAATGCATTGAGTCAGTCATTTAGGCCTTATTTATAGGCATTATTCTCGTAAATTACAGGAGGCCGCCTGGGGCCAACAAACAGCGAGAATAAATAAATTAACTTGATAAGTCCATGCAACTGTCGATGACATAACCTCCCGAGATGTGACTGGGATTGCTGTTCATTGAACTGTGCCCGACAGCTCCAAATTGAGCTGTTCCATTGCTCAGCGCAACATGCCACCAGTGGGGCGCAACTGACGAATCTTGACGCTGACCTTGACATGTGTCTCACTTTTGGCACATTGCGTTATCCTTGAGGCAGCTATAAATGTCTCAAAGTGGCGCGAGCAGCAATGAAATCTCATCGCGGTGCGTAGAACGTGCCGTGTGGCAAGTGTGTGACAAGTGTGTGTGTATGTGTATGTGGCAAGTGTACTCGAAGCTGTAGCAACAACCTTGACCGTCATTCAACAAGTCTCAAGCAAAGGCCTTTCGGCAACTTACCGACAACAGGCAATGAGAAATTGAACTACGACAGCGGCTGCGACTGCGACTGCTTACACGGCGTATGCGCAATATTCACTTCCGGCACTCGGCAAAGGTTGCCTTTTGTGTGGCTTGTCATGTGGCTAGGGTTCTCATTTATCTTCAAGTTCAATAGTTAAGAAAACTAAACAAATATTTATTGTATATATATAATTAATATAAACGACTATTCGAGCATACAATACTAATCTAAAGTGCGTAGAAATTTCCGCAAAACAACGTAAACATTTACATTAAGTCAGTTTTATTATTGAAATGTTCAGTTCTAAGGCCGAAACATATATATATTTATATATATATAGAGAGCAGCTGCTGTGCGTATATATATCAGACTTAATTGCATATAAACAATCGTCGTCAGGGTGACCTCCACACGTTCTTTCTAGCCAATAAAAATAAGTCAAGAAGTATCGAGAATTACACACCTAAATTTACATTAAAAGATTAAGGTGTCAGTTATACTCGGATTAGCATATTAAATTCATTTCCCAATTTGTGCTTCAATTGTACATCTTTTCGTGGGAGTTATTTGTATTCAACATGTTGCGGTTATGACAACATCTTAAGTTCCATACATGAATAAACCTGACCATGTACAATATAAAATATTTATAAAATAACAAGGAACTCCACCGGTTCCCTAATTCCAGTAGAAATATATATTTGATATTAAAGCACATTAACGTCCTGTTAAAAAACTTTGTGAAATACAATTTGAGTCTATGACAATCAAAGATTGGATCTATAAAGAGACATTTTTCCATTCTGTAAAAATTTTGTTTTCAAATTTAAAATCGTTGACGGGCAGTTAACAGGGGAACAGAATTCAACAGAAGGCGGAATAGAAATTA
Organism: Hirtodrosophila trivittata; assembly: GCA_035045065.1. Classification (NCBI taxonomy): domain Eukaryota; kingdom Metazoa; phylum Arthropoda; class Insecta; order Diptera; family Drosophilidae; genus Hirtodrosophila; species Hirtodrosophila trivittata. Next base: position 14,211,067 of record JAWNNK010001311.1, on the reverse strand, counting down.
AGAAAAGCAAATATTTGTGGTAAAAATGTAAGTTTTATATATACTTGTATGATGAAATAGAAATGATATGTAAAAATAGCTTTGTCAGTGATATTATCATCCTTCGTTTCGTTTTTGATATACAAATATTTATTTACTATTGAAATATTTAGTTAAGAAATTGTCGGGAATTGTTAACAGTGGCAGCGCACAGGTTCATCACAAAGTTTAACAGGACAACAGAATAGGGTTCCGTTCTGCGAAAATGTATACAGATTAGGCACGCTCCATTTTAAGTTAACAGTGCTTCATTTTGCGTTAACAGGATCTCTTTTTTGCGCATACGCGCACCTAAAGTTATGCTTACAGTTTGATTAGCAATATTTTGAACGTGGTAATTTTTTAAATTAACACCTTACCCCTTTATATTCAATTTGGCGTAGTAACAATCAGAATAAAGTGTGAATATATGATATCTGTTTGCAACGATCAAAAAATTCTTAAAAAATGTTATCATTTTTATTCATCTTTTCAAGTACCACCGGAAAGTAGTCTACAATGTTAAACAACTATAATGTTGCCTTTCAATAGGAGCAAATCGTATTGTATTAAATATGTATCTATAAGATCTTAACAATCAGTTAAGAAAAATACAATAGACAAGAAAATTTTCTTTAAAGTCATTATAATGTAATATTTTAATATATACTTACGCAGAATCCTGCACAATTATTTTTGACTAATTGAATCACATTTATATTTAATAGACTGCCAAGGAACATTCCTGTAGTCTAGTCTTCTCTAGCAACTCCTGACTTGACTGCGTATTTTACCAGGCAGGATGCGACAGTCGCGACACTCTGACGACAGTTCGGAATGCAAATACCCGGCCCTGGCACAGTTCCTGCTCCTTACAACTCAGACATTCAGCTACAAATACATGAATAAGTAATAATGAATATAAAATAAAAAATAAAACCTACACATGCTACAGTAGACAATTTTATTTTCTATGTGGCGCCCAAAGGCGTTCGCTAATTGCGCCTAAACGGCACCAATAGGCGCCAACAGGAACAACAACAAGAAAGCAGGAAACACTTCCATGGGAATGAGGAAACTCTTGGGGATTAAAAGTATGGAAGAGCATGTTCCCTTTGTAGTTGATACCATTCGCAGTTTAGTTGCCACATCGTAGCTAATAATAAAAGCTAATTAAGCATTACACTGACAACACCTGTAAGTTATATGTGTGTATTGAGACAATATGCGTCACCTTCCCCTCTGAACACAACACTTTCAACAATAAATTGCCACTAAGTGTCACTAATAAGTGTCTGCTCCAAGTGAGTGAATGAAATAGGGATAGATAGATGGATGGATGGAGCGAAATGTGTGTAGATGCTCCAGCATTGGGGCAAGCAGCAAGTTGCACTTCTAATTAATTTATGATTTTCCTCACCGCATTAATCTCACTCAAATGGAGGATGTGGGGCGCCGCACCAGCGCACGCTCCCAAATGAGTTGTCGCTGTGGCGGCGGTTGTTACCTAAAAAAATGTCATGCAGATGTGCCACAAGGGGCGACGGCAACACGCTCCGCTTGTTTCGGCTCTTGTAGCTGTTGTTGTCTTGGGTCTTAGGGCAGCTCATGTTTTCTTAGACATTTATCATAATTTCCAACCAGAGACATCAAATTATGTCTTTTGAGTCTACGTGGATTATGTCTGATTTTGAGGCCATCGTGTGGCGTCTATGATTGCAACAGCATACAAGAAAGATATAATATGTGCAACAAGTTAAGTGGCATTTGCCAAAACACTTTCCTGGAAATTAATTAAAACATATGCTCATCACTTAGTACCATAAATCAGTGCGACGACAATTATCAGTTTCAATTTGTGCGTAAAACTGTTTGATATCAGAGAGACAACAAGCAGGCGCAGGCCCAGGCCAGACCAGGCCAATTAGCATGCCCCACTAGATACACCCCAGACATCAGACACCAGCCACCAGCCAGCAGCCACATCAGCAACATCATTTGGGATTGCCCTAACCCTTGGTTAGCAAACAATTTGCCGCCACTTGAGGGGATTGGGAACCTGGTTGCAGCTCATTAAAATGCCGTCGCAATTGTAGCAAAAGTCAAAGAAATTAAGAAAACTGCTGCTCGACGCTTAAAACTTCATCGATGCGTTGAGGTGGCAACACAACAACTCAACTGGAGTCGACTCGGCTTTTCCACTGGGGCATGATGGGAATTTTCCTGCCTCCAAGTTGCCCGATGTCAACTGTCGTCCATTGAGTAATTACACTAAATTAATTGCCCAGCGCTGTCACTTTCACATTGTCTGCTAATTTTTCCCAATTGCAACTTGCAACTTGCAACGTGCAACGTGCAACGTTTAATTGTTGCCATCAACACGTGATACCAAAATTGATTGTCTTCCCTCAGCTTGTTGTAACTTTTGATTTAGTTTCTACCTTGGCTATAAAAAGACACACATGGAAATTGGACTCCCCCTCAGCCTCTTCCTGCCTTTACTCCCACCACCATCTCCGCCTTCTGCAGGCCGTTAAAAAACGTTGATTTAAACTGCTTGTTTTGTAAATATCTAATTTGATAATTGGTTGTAATTTATGAGTTTTGTCTGCTTGTACAAAATATACATAAATGACGCCTTTAACGCGTTTCCCAGAACTCCCCACTCGAACTGAGTGCACATTAAATCTGAATCCGCATCTCTCTCTCTTTCTCGTTCGTTTTTTAATTATTATTTATATCTGTCAGCTTATAAGGCGTGGATATACAAGTATACGGGGAGTTATACGACTGCTCAGAGAGTGTTCAAATAATTTGGAACAGAAGTCGTCTTCAGGGAGTTTTCATGAATGAAATTGAATGCAGTCGTTCCTTAATGAGCTCAGTTATCAATTGCAAAAGGATGCTCGAATTTTAAACTGGAAACAGATACACGCAAACTTATACATACATATATACATATATACATATTATAGTGCTATTATATATCATATAATATGTAGTGTATATAGTATAGTATAATACTTAAGTTACAACTCTGCTAATCGCTGAGAAGGTATCACAACTTAATACAAATATAATTTTTATGCTTTTCTCATTTTTCAGTTTCCAATTAAGTTTCATAGTACAATTTGGATCTTTTACTTTAAATTGTTTAATGAAATCCGTAATAATGATTAGACAAACTAACTGAAAAGCACAATTTATTTTCATTATAAATTAAAATAATTAAAAAATAAAATACATAAATGATTCAATGTCCAGTGATACAGTGTCTGCAGGTAGCCAAGTCATTTAAGACTTATGTGCTATGGTATAGATCAGAACTGCCCAAACATTTGTTTCTGTAAAGCACTTCGTTATACTGTGTGCATAGGCTATACTATACTATCTATCTATACTATAGATATTACATTATCTTAGGGTATGAATATATTAAGACAGATATCCTAAACTTTAAGGCTTAAAGCTAGAAACTTCTTTATAAAAATACAACTTTGTAATAGCTAATATCTGTCAGCTTTTATCGACAACTGTTTTCTCATGGGCTTCTCTCAAAAAAATTGCTTTGTTTCAAAAATACCAAAACTAACTGATAATGCATCAGTTATAGAGATCAATCCGGGTTAATAACATGATGGATAGATAGTATCTAAAAGTAAAACGAAAGAAAAATTCCAAAAATTCAGACAAATTTCAAATAATTCATTCTCGTATGACAAACTCGAGTCGAAATTAAACGCAACATTTCACTTTCTGTTAATATCCTAGTTAAAGCGGAATTTGGCTCACCCCGTTAACACTCCAGAGTGAAGAGAGACCCGTAGACTTGTTGTCTCGGGTTGCAGCCCTATTAGTTTCTGGCACAAATTAGCGTCAAGGCAAACAAACAGCCCAAGAAATTAATCATGCTAAAATTTCTTAAAGAGTTCAATGCACGCCCAGGCACACAGATCGACGGAGGACCAGGGACCAGCTTCACCTTTGACGTAATCGGAAACCCAATACATGCACAAGCACTGGCGTGGGAGTGCCTGGGCACAGATGTTGGCTTCATTTGGGAATTGTGTGTGTTGTGGCTGCGGTTCCAACTAGACGCTGACACCCGCGCTAACTTGAATGCATCATTAGTCGAGGGCGACTGAATGAGAAAAAAGAGGAAAAAAAAGGGACTAAAAAACTGCGAGTGGTACACGCGACTCCGATTCCGTTTGCTCTACACTCCGGCTGAAGTCGGAGTCGGAATCGTAGTCGGAATCGGACGCGCTGGGCCGTGATTTATGTTGCATGCGCCTGACAAACACTTGAGAAGTGATGATTTATAATGAAGATGCATACATTCGTATTAATTAAATTCTGACACGGTTTCGCTCCATTTAACGTTAAATGGCAGTGAAGGACGACCAGAGCTCCAAGTATCCCAACTGTATACGAACTTAAAGATATCCAAGTTGGATTATTGTTGGGTTACGCAACGGCTAAGCTGGGATTCAGATGTGTGCAAATTGATAATTGATTTGGAATGTTATTGGTGCCAAGTTTTTAGGGGGCAGTGCGTCCTCCGATCTGGCAGCGGAATTTAAAATATGGCAAGCAATAGTCGAATATTCATTAAGCGCAATTATGAAAATTAAGTTGTCATTTTGATTTGAATGTCGCGGCATGCGGCATGTGGCATGCGGCTCATAAGCATATTCTCATTAAATTAAATCAAACTGACAGCCAGCCTGGCTAAATAGATGGGTCTGCGACTGGGTCTGGGCCTGCTCCAACCCATCTTATACCCCTCGCAGTACCAGCTGCTACTATTGCCTGCCTCCTCCCCCTCCCCGCTCCCCACTCGCCCCATTTCCACCGCCGACTAATTAACGTGCTTTCACATATTTTGCTTAAATTGTGCATGAATAATGAAGACATTATCCCCGGCACCCTGTACGATACGCCATGTGGAGTTGGCCAACAGCCAATTGAAAACTATCCACGGCGACGATAATTTCTCATGACTCTCACTCTCTCTCTTTCACTCACTAATATAGCCATCCCTTTCGACTGAATTATGTGTTAATAATTTGGAATTAATGAACGTTTTACATGTTCCTCAAAGTTTGCCCAACCATAGGAAGAGGAATCTCTGAGTGCTCATTACACGAAAAGTGTGGCTGCCAAATGGCAGGTAATAAAATGAGAGACAATGATATATAGAAGGAATCTATATAAACACTCGTATAGTACAGATTCCGAGAAATATATCTATAGTTATAAGTGTAAAGTATTTTATGACTTGTTTTGCTTGAAATATGTTCATAAAACGAAACAAATTTATAGAAAATATATAAGAAGTTAGTCTGATGTTTCCACCCTAGATCTCATTCTATTTTCCCAATATTTTAATTCCTATAATATCCCATAATTATATTTAATCTTATAATCATTATATTGAGCACATTCCTCTTTAATCTTGGCAAATTTATTAAATATATTTAGCAAGCTATCGGAATATTAAATAGCGCTACTTGTAAACAATTAGCCAAAAATTATGACTTTTAATCATTGCGATCATACAACCCACAGCAGACATATATAATATATATAACCATAGGACACGCCCACTGTACGGGTAATATACACACAGTGACAATTTCACACATGTTTTAAAAATAAACAGATGTGTGGCTTTTCCTCCGTAAGAGCAACATCTTCGAGGCAGATCTCTGCCATTTCTTTCCAATGCATGGGCCTAGCTGCTGGCGATAGACAGAGTGAGCTATATATAGGGCTAGACCACGCCCACTGAAGATCGGCGTTCTTCTATACGCAGGATGTGTTGCGTATTCGAATTCAAATTAGTTTTTCGAAACAACTCGTCGCGCATTGTTGTGCCCGGTCCAATACGAGAGATCCGATCTTGAACTGAAAAATGAATGCTCAATCTGTGGTGCGTCGCCATCCGCACAGTTTCTCAATTGAACAGATTCTGGCCAAACCCGAGGTGCACAGCACTCCCAGCAATTTTGTGCATCAATCCGGCGGATTTGAAGTGATCAATGATAACCACCAGACGCAGTTAATCCAAAGCGAGAATTGTGATGTGTCCCGTGTCTCCAGTCCGGCAACGTCCAGCTGCCTTGAGGATGGCCTGGACGATGGCAAAAGTGATATCGATCTTGCGTCGGATGATGGCAGTGGTGCGTATAATTCTATAAAGATATTTAAAGTAGAGCAAGTTATGAATAGATGTGTGTTAAGGTTAAGGTTATAAGCTGGGAGCAGCAAGGATATTAGCTGAGAAGGATGCAGAAGAACCAGGACATGTTTTTCTTTCATGAATATAATTTATGGATATAGTAATTAGTTCCAGATAGGCATTACTTAGTAGATTGTTTGCCTAAGATCTAGTGCAGGAGAGAGACGAAATCGTGTCCTGTAAGATCCTGAAAATATGGAAAACTTAGTTTCAAAATAGAGTCCGTATTACAATAGGAAAATCGTTGCAAGAAAGTTTTTCCCCGTTTCAGGATTGACTTTCCCTTAACTAATCCTTTACAAGACTAGGATAGAATGTTTCAAGGACATCTTAAGAACATTTACTATACGAAAAAACGATCATTAGTAAACTTGCCAAAGCTTTCCTCCCCGTAAACGATATGTTTAAGAGTTTATTCTGACTCAAAAACAAAATATGATAAATTGTTGTGGAAAATCAAAAAAGAAAAATATAGACATATTCTCCTAATATCCAATGGTTTAATGGTTGAATGATCTCGTCTGTCATTTGCACGATCCACAAACAAATAATCAGAAATTAGCCGAGGGGCGTCACAGAATGCGCCGCCCGCTAATGATGCAAATGTCAAGAATTGGTAAATGGAAGGCAGCACCGGGAGACTTACGTGTACCTTGTATTCCGAGTATTCAGAGCGAGGAATCAGGGAAAATTTATATGACAATTTGTTTGCGGTCAGTCAGAGGGAAATGTGGTGCCAAATGGCCAATTAGATGCACTGACCACATCCGAGATGAAACGATGCCAATTAAAATTGAGCGTATAAAGTGGCCAAGTATCCGCACACAATGTGAACACCGTATACAGGGTGCTCCCGGTGCTATGACCTCTGCCAATTGGATTGGCAATTGGCAAATTCAAATTAGCCGCAAATAGTTTGGCACAGCTCGTGACAATGGCTGCAGTCGGTAGCAATTAATGTCTAGATCTGATTCACATACCATATCGGATTCCTTTCATTGCAGCCCACGATGATCGCAAGAAGCGTCCACGCACCGCATTCTCGGCAGCCCAGATCAAGGCGCTGGAAACGGAGTTCGAGCGGGGAAAGTACTTGTCCGTGGCCAAGCGTACGGCATTGGCCAAGCAGCTCCAGTTGACAGAGACGCAGGTAAGGACGTGCATCAACCGGGAACTAAAAGGAATCTGTATATTAACCGTGCTGCTTTAGATAAAGATCTGGTTCCAGAACCGACGTACCAAGTGGAAACGCAAGTATACCTCAGACGTGGAGACACTCGCCTCGCACTACTACTCGCAGCTGGGCATGGGTGGACTGGCGCGTCCCATGGTCGTGGGCGATCGCCTTTGGCTGTTTAGCCAAACTCCTGCGGGTCCCACGCCCATACAGTCCATCATGCTCAACGGCAGCGCCACTGCACCACCCATGCGTCCCTATGGACCCCCGCCAAGTGGTACCGGTCTACCACCTATGCATGGAGCAAGCGTCATTGAGAGCGCAAGAAATGCTATACTATCCCGTGGTCAGCCACTCAACTTCGCGCTTCCTTTCGGCCTGGCCAAGCCGCCACCGCCACCACCTGGAACAGCGGCAGCCACAACACCAGCCGGATATGTGCCACGCTGCAAGCCCTATGGTGGCAGCTTTGTGGACTACATGCCACCACATCCCCACAATGAAGCATACATGCAGCTTAAATACGCCACGCTGCCACCGGAAACGGATGCTGGTGCCAGCAATGGCCTGGCAGAGCTGGAGCGCGTTTTTGGTGATGCCAATGCCAATTTTCTGCTGCACAAAAACGTTCCAGCTGTCCACAGCAGTGGCAGCTCATGTGGCTACGGCCACGAGGGATTACTGCATGCTCAACGAAGCCGCACAGCCACACAGTCGGAATCCGAGTGCAGCGACATTGACTGCGAGCAGCTGGACGAGGATGAGGATGCTGCGGAGTAGCCCCTCCTTAGAGTATACACAAATAATGAATACAAATAGTTAGTTAGTAGTTAGGTAACTTTAAAGTTAATGTTTATATGCCACACACAAAAAATATGCTCATATAAATACACACGTCATACAGAGTCAATGCGTATGTTGTCTATAGGTCAGTAGCTATCACTATTTAGACAGTGGAAGCACATTCATTTGGATTGAACATGGAGTCGACTTATTGGAGTTCAAGTGTCCACGGTCTGAATGTGACTGTCATTCAAAATGCTTACAATTAACTATTGCTATGTTACGTTAGACATTGTGGGTCGGTTATTGGCTGTCTCTCTCAGATTTTAAATTACAAATTACTCAAATTACATAAATTACTCAAATTACATAAATTACTCAAATTACAATTAGATAAATCAAAATCACAATGACTTATTTTAATGCCCGTTACAGACTCGATCGGGATCGAGCTGCTGTTTGAAGATTCAAGATTTATATAACTTAAATGCTAAATGTTTAACAACTAAACGTCTTTCGCTTTGTACAGTAAAAGTAACCAGCGATTTAACATTAACAAAAAACGTTGCAACAAAGTCAGCGACAGCTGTGACTATTTACACTTTCTCTAATATCTTAAAGTTGTTTAACTTAGTTGTTATTACTATTGCTTGGAGTTGTAGTGTTTGCTTGGAGGGGACCGCTGACTATATAATATCAAATATAAATATAATTTAAATAAAAATTAAAAATTAGTCTCTTTAGATGTCATGGATACCTTCTATCAGCGTTTTGTTGCAAAATTAAATAAGGTAATAATATAATTGGAACTTAACAAAATATAATAATCCTAGGCCTACTTTTTGGTATTGCAAACAGTTTTAAACCAATATTTTTGATTAGGTTCCGTTATGCGTTGAGCTGAGCTTACAGTCTAACCTATAAAAGCGGTTTAGTGATGTTAGCTCCATGAGAGGTCGTAGCCCTTCCAATTGGCATTGGGGGCCAAATGCACGCGACGTTTATTGTAGTAAAATGAGACGATGCCATGATAAGCCGTGCGTGGCACGCCACTCTGTAATTGATATAATTGATACATTATAATCCAAATATAAGCATATCTTTACATTTACACATAGATCTCGTTTCATTACCTTAAAATCATCCATGAGTCCAAGCAATTTGGTAATGCGCTTGTATTGATCACGATTGTTGTACTGCATTCGCACTGGTCCCTTAATGGCAATTAGATTGCGACGCAGCTCATCAAAAGTTACCAATGGTTGATTATACACTTCCTTCAGAAACGTATCATCATAATTATCCTAAAATGCAAGGATTATATTAAACATTGGAACACATATTAACCACACTCTACGCACCTTTAACAGATAACTCAAATTCATCTTTCTGAACTCTACAAAGTCCTCACTGAGCTTTATGTGTTTTAAATATTTATCAAAAAACAAACCACTGCAAAAGAGAAAGAGTTCATTATTGATGGATCTACAGAATACCCTATAGGAGTACTTACTTGGATACACCAATCTTGCCGAAGGTGCGTGTACGTGAGATTTCAGGTCTTATACAAGAACGACCCTTGCGCTGCAGCGGATGTCGTATCCAGTCATCCCAGAATCTGCAAATAGAGATACATTAACACGGTTCAAACTATTTGCGTTGACTTAATAGCTTACGATCTGGGCCACTTGACGGACAGCTCTTTCCACAGGTCTTTGGTGAACATCCAGCCTAGGCCCGGAAAGAAATCTGTGCGATAGAGTAGATCTGGCCTGGCTAAATCGACCACATTTGCCTTGCCGTTATCGTTCCAAGCAGAAACACACCAAAGGCTTTTGTCCTGCTGCAGCAGCTTGTATGTGCCCAGGAAGTATTCGAAGAAATCAGGCGCCACGTTCAAGTCGTCTTCAACGATCACCACAAATTCGAAGCCTATCTGAAACGTGGTGTTCAGCGCCCAGCCGTAGTGACGTGCTATTTTGTAGTATCCCTTGAATTTCTTCTCTTTGGGTAGCACCACGATGTCGCTCTGATCCGGATGCTCAATTAGCGTCAATTGGCTACCAAACGACAGTATGGCGTCTTTGGTCAGCTGATCGCCACAATCCTGCAAAGCATAAGTAAAATTTGATACGTGTCATTGTAATATATTCACATAGGATTTCAACTACTCACCTGAGACACAATGATGGGAAACCGCTCGGGGTCGGGTCGATATTGCACTAGATTCTCCAGACACTTGACGACTGAGACTCGATTGCAGGCAAAGACCAGAATGGGTATGACAGGCTCGCCATTTGCCAGATATGTTTTTGTTGGTATTGGCGCTCTTGTTGATTTTTGGGTTGGTATTTTGGCGGGCAGTTCCTGTTCCGGAAGCTCATTTGAAATCTCGGCGGCAATAATGGTTATTTGCGGTGTTGTGGTTTCCAATTCACTTGTGTATCTCTCTTTTAGAAACTCAATGAGATTATGTTTTAGTTGTAGGCCTTTGGTGTGCTCTTGCAGCGTTTGTGGCAGCAGTCGCTTTAACTTGTTTAGCTGCTTTTTGTCCAAACTTCCACTGCTACTGTGCAGGAGTATGTAGTAGGTAATTAAAGTCCATATTAAGAAGCAGCATATCAGCGTAAACTGCACCTTACGCGAACGCATTTTGCTGTGATCTGGCTACGCGGTGGGATGCTGCAAAAATGGGGGGCGTATCGTCGTCGTGTACGTAATCACACTTGTAGCCTCCAGACTTATGTGGTCCTTCTCTCTTTAACGTAGCATTTGCTCGACGTGGCTCGCTGCACGTTGGCTGAGTGTAAATTGAGATTCTTCGTATGTATTGATGCGCCAGGTGCGCTCATGTATTGCAAGCTGTTTTATTCGGTGGGTGTGGAAGATTTCGTGTTTCAGTATGAGATTCTGATTTCGTTCTTGCTGTTGCTGTGGCTTTTTTTGTTGTTTCTATTGTTGTCGTCGTCGTCGATGCGGTAGGCAACAGTAGCCCTTCGAGCGGCACGTTTGCAAAGTTGATGTTGCTATCGAACCACATTAGCATCAGTTGCGTTTGTTAGGGTAAAGGGAGAGCCGTAGCGGTAGCGGTGCTGTTCCCCGGTCGGGCTACATTTATCAATACATCGCGATTTCCGCATCAGCGCCTGCTTTAAATACAGCTATAGCTTCAACACAATCGGCGTGTCTAAAGCAATACGCCAGCTTGGCAATACCTTAAACTACAGCAATCCAACCGAAAATGCACACGTTGTTCTTAATTGTAAAACGGAGTTTGTTTGTGGTAACTGCTGGTGGTATTTTGTGCAGATTTTATAATTGGGCACATTTTATAGTCAGCTGGCTTAACAGCACACAGCATCTATGTTAACTCAAAATGGCACTGGATATATTACAAATATGCTGGTCACACTTATCATGTGTAACGCACTTAACACAACTGTAACTGAGCGCTGCTGTTAACAGGACTGCAACTGGGTGGTGCGTTTAACAGAGCTGTAACTGCGCGCGATATTTAAATGAGAGTCCACAAGATGGAAATATGTTTTTATTTCTTTTTTTTTTTTTAATTACTTAAGTTACACAAGGATTGGATTATTTAATTTTATTAATTCATTTAGTTTTAGTTATTAATTAAATTAGCTTAACAGTTAAACTTAGAAGACTAGTAGGTGCTTATGCATAAGACCAATTTTTATCTTGTTATCCAAATATTTATAAGAATCACTGTGTATATTGTTGCTTTTGTTCTTCTTGCTGTTTTCGTTGTGAATTTTAGCTTGTCACCAAGACTGGCTATAACCGAGAACTACTTGTATTTAAATTAAATGTAATTAAGCTTTATAAATGGCAGTTACATAAGTATATATTAGTAGTAGGTAGTACAAATATTGTTTTATTGCCATACACACTGCGCACACACAGCTCCAACCTGATTAACATCCTGCCTGCCTACCTGCCTGCCTACCTTCCATTTGAGATTTACAATTGCCATTCGTTCGACTATTTACATGAGACTCCAACACAGCGCACAAATCAGTGCCCAGAGGCTGCAGATGACTGGATTAACTGCACCCGAGCTGAACTGTCCCAGCTCTCGTTCATCTACCACAAAGGCTGGCTCGGCGCTGCTGGCGGGCGTCTGCTCCATGCTTCGGCTCAGCTCGGCAAAGTTGCCGCGACTGTTGCGCGCCAGGCGCTGATTGGCCAGCTTCAGTTCACGCAGCTTCTCCTCCAGCTGCAGTACCTCATCTGGCAAATATTAAACCATTAGTACGCACATCAATACCGTGCCTGGACTTTAACTCACTTTTGTTGACGCCCTCGATGTCGTTGACTTGCAGGAACATGGCCAAAGATATTTCGTAGACCTTATTTGCGGCGCTTATCTCACGCTTACGTCTGCCATAGCCCACCTGGTTGTTGGAGCACGGTGTGCCGAGGCATTTGTCCAGGCAGACATTGACTGTGGCGCGGAACTGCACATATGAGGAGTCGGGAAACTTGAAGGCTTTGAACTTGGCACTCAGTATATCGCCATCGATGGTGTTAAAGTTCTCAAACAGATACGGATCCACAGTGCAGCTAAAGGAAAGATCAAAGGTTAAGAATAAAAGTGACTAACTAATGACCATAATAAACACACCCTTTGAAGATGAGTGTTTCTGACGAGGTGTGCGTGTCCGTAACATCCAAATAATTGACGCCCAGGCCATAAACTGGCGCCGAATCCTCATCCAAGTTGATTTCCATGGTCAGCGGCGTGCCCTGCATGAAACAAGATTTCGTTAGAAACATAAAATTATGCGAATGGGCTTAAGGGCACTTACCGACTTGACGGTCAGGTCTCTGGTAAACTTCTGACCATCCTGGCTAACCCCGATCGAGAGACGCGGCTCCGGTGCACGTTTTGTCAATGAGGTGGTAATCTCCAGATCCCTGCAAGACAAAAGTCAGTCCAAATGAGCTGTCTTAATGTGTGTGTACGCCCATTGGAATGCAAACCGAACGAAACAAAGTCATCCCGAAGGACCCGAAGGCCTGTAAATCAACAACGCACTCAAAAAAACAAACATTGTAGCACCATGCCCCTATATCATTAAGTATATTTGTCCGCTGGTCAAGGCGGCGACACGCCCAGCAATTAAATTGACTGTGGGGGTATTAGCACGAGCATCGATTTGTCGGCTAATTACCGACTGGTAATGGCAGTCAAACAGCCAATGGATGCTGGTCAACGGACTGGGGACAGACGTCTGATTTATGGCCACACAGCCTTGGCTATAGGGCTGGATCTGTGGCTGTAGCTGGAGCTGGGGCTTGGGCATTTAATATGCCATAAAGTTAGCATAGATTGCGCATAAAAATATGCATAGATGCAATTTGAGGACGTTGCATTTTGATGGGCAATTAAAAGATGCGCGACCAGACCAAAAACTTACTCTGGTTCCTGAAAGCCCGCTGGCAGCACGTCGCGTCTGACCACTCCATGATGTTGGGCCTGTGACTGGGACTGTTCCTGTTGCAGGGGCTGCTGTTGCTCTTGCTCTTGCAGCACGACGCGCATCTGCTCCTGAGCACCGTTGGTGCCATTCATCATGACATTATAAACCGGACCGCTTGTGGTAATGCATTTGACGCTGACAATCTCCTTGCTGCTGGCCGATTCAATGATGATTTTATGGTAATACACCTTTTTGCCCTGCGGTGACAAACGTCGAGTACAGACATTGGGGTTATTACTATTACTATTAGAACATTGGATAGTGGTCGTGGAACTGGAACTGGGGGGTCACCTACCGTTAGCTGGTTGACCATGCGCGTCACGCCGCACTCGTAAAAGTCAGTGAGTGATAGACGAAAGACGGCGAGGGCGCCATTGATTTCGGGCTGACAGCGCACATCCGGATAGCCCTTAAGACCCTCCAAGTAGATTTGCGGACGTTCTGGATTGTCGCTGCCGCTGCTGTTGTTACTGGAATTCGAGCTGGAGCTCGTGTCCGCTGGCAAGCCAATCTCGACGCGCATCTGATCCTCGGAGCAGTGTACCTTGTGTGTGCCTGCAACCAAATAAGAAAATGCAAAATGGAAATTAAATTGCTGTCGTTCTACAACATTGTTTCCACTGAAAGTGGGCTAGCATGTCGTCGCTGCCGTGGTGTAAACTGGCCAAACTGAGCCAAATGCTCAGCCAGTAACGCCTTCAATGTCCAAAGCGGACGTTGACGAGCTGAAGATCAGGCTGCAGCTCAGGTTCAGGTTCAGGTTCAGGCTTAGGCTGCGACTCAGACAGACACAGACTCAGATACAAGTTAAAACTGATCGCGCGGACTAAACACTAAACAATTGCCGCATAATTACAATGGAAGTGGAGCGCGTTCGTTGCCTAAGTCTTTCGTTTTTATTGGTTCGCTTAATAAAGCTGCAGGGCTGCTTTTCTATACCCTGTAATCGAGCATATTGAACATGTGTGTGCAAGTGTGCCACATCTGTGGCTTTTAGCCGGTTTTTGTTTTTGTTGTAGCTTTTGGCAGTTTTCGGTCTTTGTTTGTCTGTCTTTTCTCTCGCTTCCATCATGTTTTTGACTCTCTTTCCCACTTTGAATGTTAGCGGAACGGACTACAGGTCATCACACAGTCGAATGAACTCAACTCGCTTTTATGTGCTTGCCAGTTTGGTCAGCCACAAGTAAAAAGCAAAAACCTGACATTAGCCCAGAGAATCAGTACGAGTAGAAGTCCAGTCAGAGCCGGTCAGCTCGTCAGTTACTCAGTCTGTCTGTCAGTCTGTCCGATGAGTCTTCGAGACACACTCACACAGTGATTTGGTTTAGTTTGGCCAAGTGTTAGGCCTTCACTTTGGCATAATTCTGATGGTGCTCGACTGCATCTCCGCATCTCCACAACGCCAGATCTGCACATCTGCAGGGTAGCAATCAAAATCTTATTATGTCCGAACATGTGTAGGCTGTTTGGGAGAGTGTGCAAAATGATCGGCTTAAATGCTGGAGGAGCCATTAGCCCGCGATCGAAGAGCAGTCATTTTACACTGATCAGCATCGCATTGCAATCGTAATTTGAATAATTTGCTTTAAGTACTTAATCTCCTACTAATGGCTACAACAAGCCATGCATTTCCACAGATTTCCATAGAAATGCCGCCAATTAAATGTAAGATCTACCAAGCTGAACAAACATCAGAGAAAAGCAAACAGAAAACAACACAACAACAACAATAAAAGCCGAAAAACAAACCACAAAATTCTTCTGTAATTCAACGAAACAAAAGACCGAGACGGGGTCTTAAGACAGAGAGTTGCCTCATAAGTTGGGGATTACTTCAGGCCAATTTGATCGACAATTAAGTTCGGAATTTCAAATTAAAAAGTGGCTACTCAACTTTGTTAACAAGTGTTGTCTATTTAAGGCAACTGAAATAGTCTTTAGGCCTATTAAAAATGGACTCAAGGTATATATTTAAAGGAGGATTGGAATAGGTATAGAGTATATATTATTGATAAGCCTCAAGAGGCAGCTATAAGCTATAGCAGATCGGGCTACCACTTCAATCGTTTTATGTCTATGGCTATATAAAGCAGAATTTGCACAGCTTTAAAAACTATAATTTTCACAGTTCGGTTCACACTAGGAAAAGTCAGCAGTAAAACTCTTGTGGCACCCCATGCTGGGAATCGTATGTCAAGGCAGGGACACTGCTGCGCTCGATAATGAGGAAAAGCTCTTAAATTTCGTTTTAATTAGCTGCCTGCAATAATGCGAAAGACAGAGAGAGAGACAGAGAGAGGGAGAGTGAGCGAGAAACGCCTCTGAGAACAGCAAAACAATAAAACAAGGAAATGAAAATGGAAATGAAAATGGAAATTGTATGGCAATTAAGATGGAGCTGCTGCCGTTGCATTCCTCAAGCTGTCAGCGGTAATTCAAGAGGCAGAACCAAGGTGGGCGTAATATAAGCGGCGCCAAGAACAATTACCAGCCACTAGCCACTAAACTGAGCACTTCCGTCCAGGGAGCACAAATAAAAGCATCAAAGATACGGAATAAATAGCTGATGTCAGACCAAATTACGCGCAGACACGACAATGAGCCATCGATTTGAGCACAAAGAAAGGAAAACCGTAAAGGAAATGGACCGATACCAGTTGAAAATGTTAGAGGAGCCTCTTGACGCCCACGTGCAGCCGTGCTGGCCAGTTAATTGAGCCATGGAGGCGCAATTGAAACACCAAAAGACACATTGTCGTATTTCTGAATCCAGTCTCTGGACGGGCTCCCCTGTGGCAAATACTCGTGACAATAATTGAATCTTAAACGTTCGGCCCTTGCCGGCAGCTGTAGCTGCAGCTGCAGTTGCAGCTCGAAGTCAATGTCTTCCAGCCACGCAAGTTTGTCGCCTAAGTCTTTTGATTTTTCTTTAGCTGCCAACGCTGACTTCGCTGCCGCAGTCGCTGTCGCTGCTGCAGTCGATGCCGACGCTGTTCAATTACCAAGCAGAACTTTAATTGCGAACGTAGAATTTTTATTGAATTTTTACAACTCGCTGGCAGAGTGAAGGAATCGCATTATGGACGGGACTATATCAATGCCGCTGATTACAATTTATTTGACACAATTTTTATGGCCCAGCTTCGCTTGGCTTGGCCTCGGCTCGGCTCAGCTTGGCGTGCCTTCGCTCACTTGGCTCGTGGGAATCTTGGCCTGAGGCCATGGCGTACCTTAAGCCACTTGAGTGTCTGCTAAGAGTATGTATCTGAAAAAGACTTAACCCACATCTTGTTTGCTTCGAGCACATGAGCACAGCTAAAAAGGTTCTTTTTACTATTATATTGTTGTTGTTTTTCGTTGTTGGTTGCCGTTGTTGTTGTTCGTATTGTTTTTTGGCGCTTGTTATACAACAACAGGCAATTTGTGGCAGCCGCAACGGGCAACAGATCATCAAATGCCGCTTGACGGGGCAGACTTCTTAGAATCGAAATCAAAAAACAACAGCAACAAGAACAAGGTGCCATTAGCATTTAACCTGCAACATGACAAATCAAGAAAACGTGCAGCATGCATGAACATGCTCAGCTGTAGTATAACACACAGACATACACATTGCCCACTTAGAACCAATAGAGCAACAACAAGCTGCAACAGCAGCCACAGCAACTGCAACAAAGCATAAATTTCCATTAACAATAAATTTAAAAGAAATTACATTAAAATGAAAATGACCCGGAGCGAAATTCCCTGGAAAAGCTCAGCACACAGCAGAGAAAACATTTAGGCAGGGAAGGGGAAGAAATATGCTCGAAGAGCAACATCATCAGCACCATCATCGTACCTGGCCGAGCCCATGCTCAGCCACTGATTCACTCACTGAACTCTGCATGTGCCTCGATCTTGGACTATGTCACTGCCACTGCCTCAATCGTCGTCTCGGTCTGTGTCCCTGTCTCCGGCTACTGACTACGTCTCCTGTCTCTTGACTCCTGACTTCCTATCAACATCAACAGCCACGACATTTGGCGCTGCACATTTTCAAACAATTTGGCAACAAATGCGCAAGCGCAATCAAATGAATGCACAAATCAATAAGACCACAACAAGTAAGGGTATGCTCGACTAGAAGATACTTGTACTTAAATATTACACGAGAACTCAAACCGACTGAAGTTCTCAGTACCTCAAAAGTAAGTTCCTTATAAAGCATCTTCAAAATATCAATACCCTATCATACCCTTCTCTTTAAGTATTACAGGGTATACCCAGATGAGCAGCAACAAAGTGCCAAATGCTTTACAAGCCACGCCAATAGTCAGAGCCAACAAATTCAAATCATTGCCATGCAAATGGCATCGATTTGCAGTCATCGCCAGCTAAGAAGCAGTCGTGAAAGGTGGCAAGACATCATCCACCATCTCTCAGCACCTTCTGTGCCGCCCACTTACCGCACCGCACCGCACTGCTTCAGACTGCACCTCGTTGTCAGGCAATTTCCCCCAATTGTTTCATGGCCAAACCCAGCGCGCTGTGTGGCGACGACCTGGACGACGTGGACATCGGCGTCGTCGTTGTCGTTGCTGTCGTTGTCTTCGTCGTGTGCATTGCAAGTGCAATTGCAATTGGCAATTGGCAATTGCTGGCAAAGATTATGCAATTGTCTGACTCAGCGTCTCCTGTCCAAGGCAAGTCACGTTTGCATTTGGTGGCTGCCGAGGAGCTGCAGGTCGCTGGATTTTGGCCAAAGTGTTATGCCTGGCGGCTGGAGAAAACTAAATTGAATGCACAAACAACGGTAAACATACATGCCAGCAGGGGAGAAAGGGGCAAATATATATATGAATACCCCTACCTACCCGTCTGCAGCACACATAAAAAAACTCAGGCACTCAAAAGTTGAGCACTCACAACGATTTGTTCAGATTGCATTAACATTAACCCATGAGTGACTCTCACAGTTATGACAGGGATGCGGTTAAAGTTGTAGATGGAGATGGAGTAGTGCAGCTGTGGCTGCAGCTGGAGCTAAAGCTGAAGCTGAAGCTGAAGCTGATAGCGTTTTGTTATCGCATTTTGCAACAAATTGCCAGCAACAAAAGCAACTATCTTGACACACACGACGCACGATTATCATCAATCTTGGCCAGGCTGGAGGCACAGGAAATACTGGTAATTTACTCGCCCCTAACCGCAGTCCCAGTCCCAGTCTCAGTCGCAGTTGCAGTTGCAGTTAAAGTCACAACAGTTGCATCAGTTGCAACTTTCAGCTGACTTCTGACTAGTTAGCGGGTTCTGGGCCCCATCTCATTGACGCACAAATGACCAATTACACTTAACGGCCAGGCATAAAAAATAAATTAGAAAACGTCGCTTTCGGCAGGAGGTCAGCGCCAGCTGCTAGCCTCTATCCAGCCAACCAGTTCCTAATCCCCTGCCCACCCAATCTCTTCACCTCAAGTGGGTGTTGTCTACACGATGGGAGGCACGTTAATGCCTTTCTTCATATGCTAAGCAGTGTCAATGTGTCATTGTTGCCGCGTAAATTCATCAAAATGGGCGAGTCAATAAACAAACTTGTTTAGCTTCTAGCTGCAACAGCAAATCCAACTGCAAGACTGAAAGATGACTGCAAAAACTGATTGGACAGCCGGACAGTCAGACAGCGTTGTTGCAGACGTCAGGCAGCGTCGTTTTATGACTTGGCCTGCAATTTAGCCACAAATGTGATAATTGTAAAGTGCTTAGTTTCCAGCAGTTCTCCTTGGGTGGAAAGTCAAGTAAAAAACTTGACTGCTTCAGCTGGTCACAGTCATAGCCACAAACAGAGCCAAAGTCACAACAACAGCAAGAGCAAAAGTAACAGTAGCATGAACAGTCAATCTAACAGAAAATGAGTATTTCATAGAAGAGTTAACAGTGACTCTGCACTTAGCAGTAGCATAACAGTAACAGTTGCTGTAATGTTAACTGCAGCATAGAAATCAATCAAGCATTTATCTCACGTGTTAAATAACAGTTCAGCTTTTGAGCGTCTATATATAACAGTCCTGCTAATGTTAACAGTCGCTGTTAGCCTTAACAGATGTTGTATTGGGCATATGAAGTTGATGGATAGTTTCTGCGCTTTCTTCAAGCTATCATTTCTTTAGTTAACTTGTAGAATTTCAGTTTTTACTATGCGACAACACACGTAGCCATCCTAGTAACCAGTTCAACACCAGGTTCCAAGCAGTTCCAGCTCCAGCTCCAAGTCCATTGCGACTATCATCCTTCAGCTGCTTCGGCAGCCAATGATCGGCACACCTTGGCATGCACGCACAGTGGCGGCTAGTTGTATGCGGACCAAGTAATCACAAAATTGCTGTCATTTTATCTAACTCTATATATATATCCATTTTTCTCCCTTTATCACTCAGCCTCTCTCTCTCACACACACACACTAACAGAGAGAGCGTCTGGTTCTTGCTAATTATTTCAAATGACGCAATTGCGAGCTGCCATTTATAGATTTTGCCAGCTGATTGCATCAGTCGGAAAGATTTCAGTCAAGGCCAGTTCAGGCCAGGCTAAGCCGGAAATTGTGGTACATAACGCATTAAGGCCAAATGAAGGCAGCAACGAATTGAGTAACATTTGCTACACATAATCAAACATCAAACCACAAATCCCGAACACCGGACCCAGTCCGGTAAGTCCTGGCGATGTTGACACGGGCCGGTTTAAATTAGACGCATGATTAATTGGCCAAGACGATGCGAACGCAGAGCTCTCTTTAGCCTGGTCTGGTATGGGCTGGGCCGGACTTTGGGCCAGATGTTTGGGCTCTTGAAATGCAAAACTGCAGCTTCATGTTTGGGAACGGTAAATGTGCGCCAACTTCCACTTGGCGTGAACATTATGCGCAGCTGGCTAATTAAATTACACAACAGTTTAGACATGAGCGCACACCACAACAAACACACACACAAAAAACAACCAAAACGCTTAGCCAAAAGAACTGTAAACCGGAGAATCAGGCAACAAACTGTGGCTACCACAGAAGCAGGTCCAGCTTTATGGCTTTGACTATGACTTGGACTTGAAGTTGGACTTGCACTTGGCTTCAAATACTCAAGCGTCGTCGACAGCTGTAAATGTTGTGTTGCATGCTGCAGCAGAAACTGCCAGCTCATGTGGCAGCCACTGGGAACACAATTAACATGACTTGGCTGGCAACTGGCTTGAATCAGTTACCAAGATTCAAGTAGTTTGCATAGTTAAAGCCAAAAATTTGAACAACTGCATCCACCCACAAGTGGCACACACACACACACACATAGCTGCCTCATTCACTTAGGTGTATTCACTACTTACTCACCACTTACTTTCTCACTTACTCGCCTATTCATTCATTCATTCTTTGTGGCATTCTTTGGGTTGGCGCTACGCGGTGGCATTTGCTAAATTGTCAGTTTCCGCTGTCGGTCGCTGAGGGAAAAATATGCGACTAGGCAGCAGATGCTTCCACATGCCGGTCACACATCACCAGCTAGCCTGAACGTGGGGGCCTCTAGACCCAGAGCCAGACCAAGACCCAGGCATACTCGCACTTGTAGGCCAGAATTTACCGCTAAAAGCCTCAACGAAAGGGAGTTGCAGGGAGCCGTTGCACATTGTGTTCTTTACTACTTGCCTCTTCTCTTCTCTGGTCTCCACTTTTCTCCTCTGTTCATGTATTTTCTGTTGTTTGCTTATAAAGTAATTTGTGAAAAATGCGTTTACAGTTTTGGGTGGCTGTTCGTCTAAGCCATTAGCCATGGCTGCTAACTGTAACTGGCCTATGGAAGAGGTAAAGGCAGAGGCAGATGCAACAGTGGAAGCAACATAATCACTAAATACCTTAGCCATAATCATAAAAATTAATTTAATTTGCAACTAAATGCTGCATGCATCATCGTAACAGTACGACTACAGAACTTATTACAAGACCAGACTTCTTCCTCTCAACTCTCAATGCCCAAAGCATTGTAATTGCCACATCTATTGCTTAAATACTCTAACGAGGCAACTATCACTTTGTCGGTTGGTTGGCAACTAATCATTATAAACTAGAGGTATGCTGCTATATATACTTTCTGGTGCTAAAAGCGGCAGGTAATCATCAGTTGATGAAGGAGATTTGACTACCCTATAGAGAGGGATCACTTGCGATCCTAAAAAGGATCAGCAGCAAGCGCCAAGCTGAGCATTCTCTAGAAAGTCCAAGTGCAGCTTTAAATGAGAACACACAGGTTTTGGATACTCTTACTAATGATTGCTATATATTATCTACAAAAAGAGTATCCCCTAGTCGTATAGCCTCCCCTCGATCTGTCTGACTTATTATTCTTGCTGTTAATGTTCGCAGTTACTTGAACGTGGCATTACCATTTTGGTGTGAAAGTGTTGTCTGCAGCCTGTTGCTCTTACCATATTTGCAATTGTATAGATCAACAGCAACTACTTCAAGTTCTTTTAGCCTGGCCAATTGCTGTTGCAGGCTCGTCTTACGATTTAAACACGCCGTATAATTGCATTTCTCTTAATGTAATGGCAGCCGGTGTTGCCTTTTTACGCTTAATTGGCAATAAAGTTGTTGCCTGTAGTTAATGCTGCCTGTGGTTCTTAAGTATCTTACAAAATCTGAGAGTATACTCTCTCTCTCTCTCTCTCTCTATCTCTCTCTCTCTCTCTCCTTGCAGCTGACTTCTCAACCT
This sequence comes from Hirtodrosophila trivittata, assembly GCA_035045065.1. NCBI lineage: Eukaryota > Metazoa > Arthropoda > Insecta > Diptera > Drosophilidae > Hirtodrosophila > Hirtodrosophila trivittata. Next base: position 14,188,606 of record JAWNNK010001311.1, on the reverse strand, counting down.
CAACGCGTTTTTCGGCACTTGTCGCGAATCATTTATCAAAAATAAAAGAAATTTTTATGCTTAGCATTGCTGACACATTTTCAAATGGTTGCCTGTGGTGTGCGTGTGTGTGTGTGTGTGTGTGTGGGATGGGAAAAGGCGGGAGGGATTGGCTCGAAGATGACACACAAAATCCGAATGCTTTAGGCCCGTCTGGTTAACCATGTAATGCGATATGTCCAAGAGGCAACGGCTCAGCCAGCTGCGATCATTAATCAAACGCCGTTTGAGCGTGTCCAAATGTGAGGTTAGGGTTCTTGGGCTTGGACCTAGACTTGGTCTTGGGCAGGCGATCTTTGAACTGCGACCCACTTGCTAATTACGAACACGCAAAGCAGGGCAGAAGAGGCCAGACGAGGCAGCTCTCACCGGTACGGATCAGGGCACATAAATCAGTGATGCGGTTTTTTTTTTGTCTACTTCTATTTCTAATCAAGCAAAGCGCCGCAGCACAAAGGTGTCCAAATACTGTCGATGGCACTTCAGAAGAAGTGCGCGTGGTGCGGGATTGGAGTATATGGGACAGGAAATCCACACAAGCCACTGACCAAGTGACCAGACCGAGCCGGGGCAGACAGGCAAACCACAAAATTTATTGCATACGAGTTGCAACTCTTTTTTGTTTTGTTCTGTTGCGGCTGTTGCATACGGAGAACATGGTGAATATGGGGAGGCTGCAGAAGAGGCAGCAATATTTTATTTTGGTCATTTGCGATTTGCGTTGAATTAGCTGCGCTGGCAACATTGGCAACATTGGCAACATTGGCAACACACCGTAATGCCCAAAACGGGCCGTGGGCGTTGTGTCCGGGGCACCAGGGAACGCATGGAGAGTGCGCTGCCTGCAGCTGCAACTAATGCCCAAAAGTGGTGGTCACAAGTCTGGCGACTTCAGTGCACCAACCAATGGAGCCAGCACTACGACTGGAGTACCACTATTCTTCCTTGGCCCACACCTGCAATTGACATTATTATTTGGTGGACCTTGCGTGCTCGGATCTCCTTGGAGTTGTTGGGGCTGTAAGTTAAGAGCTCGCTGAGTGCGACAAGAGCATCATGATTTATAATTGTCCAACTGGGTCTCTGGGTAGACATTCCATTCCACGCATCTTGATAGTGCGTAGTTTATGGCCCGGGTCAGCGGATGGCCATCGCTTGTACAACAAACTTGTTGAAACAGCATTTGTCTCGCGTTTTGTTTTGTTTGCCGCATGCCTCATGCCTCATGCAGTTGCCAGTTGTTATTCTTGTCTTCTATTGCTTTGTTGGCCATTTCTATTATCTGTTTGGCCACGTTAATAACCGTTTTGGACATGCCAAGCGGCATTGTTAACAGCATTTCTTTTGGTGCGCTGCGCTTTTAATTGCCGACTGGGCGACATTGTAATTGAAATTCTACAGAAATTGCATTTAAAGCTAATAACACTCGGCAACAAGATTCCGGTACAAGATAGGCCAAAACAGAGGGAGGGAGCTAGCTGTCAATGTATTGATAGCTGCCCACGTTTACAAGTGTTAAATACAAATAAGCTCACAGCTTTCAGTTCCCAGGGAATATTTTCAGTCTCTTGTGTTGTTCAGTTTGGATATATAGCAAAGATATAGTAGAAACTGTACGATTGATACCTTTTCTATGTTCCTCAGCTTGTTTCAAGTCCTTCAATTGGAATTTACTCTGATTAACTTTAACCTTTATATACTTCTCTCTGGTTCGTCTACTCTAACATTTATCAGTTTTTAGAGCTGATTCCTTTTATCTATAACATTATGTTTATACCCCCAATACTCATATATATATCTCAAACCGACTACCTTTTCTTATATACAACTATCCTCTAGAGCTTCAACCTAACTTAACTCAATTCTTCAATCTTTCCCTTCAACTGGAATTTACTCTGATCAACTTCAACCTTTATATACTTCTCTCTGGTTCGTCTACTCTAACATTTATCAGTTTTTAGAGCTGATTCCTTTTATCTATAACATTATGTTTATACCCCCAATACTCATATATATATCTCAAGCCGACTACCTTTTCTTATATACAACTATCCTCTAGAGCTTCAACCCAACTTAACTCAATTCTTCAATCTTTCCCTTCAGTTACTTCGATGCAGTGTAAAATTGTAGTTAAAAAGAAGACCGCAGGGCGCATTACGCGCCATTCCCACACATCAGAGAGTGAACAAACTCAATCTATGGTAAATCCCCTCTTAGGTGCCCGTTCCTCTGCGCAATTGAAGCCGATCCAATTGCTGGGCAATGGAAATCAAACGAGACCAAAGCAATCCATACAATTCAGTTAAGATGAGATCGCTTGAATTGTATTGAGTATCGAGTTGGTGTTGCGGACTTGGTTTCCCCTGGACACCCTAGCTATGTGTGTTTGAGGCGTTTGAATTGCCCTTGAAGTAAGAAAGAAAAGCGAAACCATTTGGACGTTAAAATTATTTGCTTCCTGGATTTGGGATCTAGAAACTGGAATCTTCTGGGCAAAGCAAATTGCAGTTCGCTTGATTTGACCGGCGGCCACCAGTGGCCACCGTTGTTGTCTATGCGTCCACCCCTCAACCAGCTGCTGCTGCTGCTGCTGCTGTTCCTGCTCCTCCTATTCCGCCTGTTGTTTTTCTTGTTGTTTAATTTAGCCTGGCATTCCGTTTGGATATGCATCTTGGGCATTTCTTTTCAATTACCGGTGGGAGCTACTCTTTTTGCGGTTATGGTTACGGTTACGGTTCCGTCTACCCTTTACCATGGCCATGTAATTTGGCCATCAAACGCATGCATGTTTGATAAGCAGCCTGCGGGTGCATAGGCTCCAGCTCCAGCTCCAGCTCCAGCTCTAACTCCAACTCCAAGTCTAGCTTCAGCTTCCAACTGCAGCCACAATTCGCATATCAAAAGACTCAAGACACGAACTGAACCACTCAAGCAGTCGCCAGCTTAAAGCTGGCCATAATTTCTTATAGATTTTTATGAGTCTGCTCCAGTTTGATCCACATTCTTTACAGTTGTGCCACAAAGTCTGCGCACGGCAAGCAATACAATAAATTAATTAGAAATTTTTGTCACTGATTTTATCGTGACGCAAACGCCGCGTTTTCATTTCACGTTCATTAAATGCCAGCAACGCCTTTAGCCAACTAACTGAGTCACACAGACACTAACACACACACACCACACACACACGTTTAAGTGCAGGGTGTACATATAATTAGAAGACTAACTGATGATGATGATGATGTGCTGAAAAGGCAGCCAAAGCTCATCGTTTTTAGTGTGTGTGTGTGTGTTGATCATGTGTGTGTCTATGTGTGTGTGTGTTTTCTATGTGTGTGTGCCTTTAATTAAAGAGGCCACAGACCGACAAACAAAAATAATTGACATGAAAAAGCATATGACATTAAGTGTTTATGTGTTTGTGTGTCTGCTTCATATATCCCCCTATATCCCTCCCCCTGTATATCCCCCTATTTCTCCCCCTATATCCAACCCACTTAGTCTGTTATTATTGTCATTAAAAGTGCTTACAACAATAATGAGCACATTTTTATAGCCGCATCCGTAGGGCAGAGAGCTAGTTGTGTTGCCACTAGACCGTTTTATTGTCTAGATTCTCGAATCTTTATTGAATCAAAAAGTGGATTTCGCCTTTTTTATATACCTCAAGGTGGTAACTAAAGTTCAATCTAGTGTGTGTGTGTGTGTGTGTGAGTAGCCACATCAAAATTAATTCAGTCTTTTTAATGGACTTCTTTTAATTTGGACTTCTTTTTGATGCTTGTTATCCGATAGATCTCTGCATGCTTAACTATCTAACATCTTCTCTGCACTAAACGTGCTATTTTTTATGGTCAGTGCAGGGTATAGCATAGTCGCTAATATCTAGTAATATTATATTTTTAATAATAGATAATTATCTTGATCTTTTTCAGACTGTTCTTCTAAGCAAATTGTGAATTTTTATCTAGAGCTGCAGAACTTTCTAATCTCTGGAGTTAACTATACTATATGTTGTGTAGGGTATACAATAGTCGTTGTCATTGATAGCAGCTTGTCATGTATACCTTTTTCATGGATTTCTTTTATCTTTCAATGCGATTCTTTGATCATTCAAAGGGTGCTTTTAGTGCCAGTCCTCAGTCACCACCCACTGGGCTTTGGTTCTCTATAGGGTATCCCCTAGCCGTTGTTTTCGGTTTCCTTTGGTAATTTCGCTGTTTGCTGCCGTTTTTGCAGTGTCATTGACTTTGGGCAGACGTCGTCTTCGTTGTCGTCTTCGTTGTCGTCGTTGTTGACGCCGTGCGTGCTTAAATTGTGCACAGAGCGAGCGCCAGGCAACAGGCACATGCGATGAAGCTGATGACGACAGGCAAACAACAAACAACAAACAACACGAACAACCACAACAACAGCAACAATACACAGACGTGGCAAACAACATTCACAAGTCACTTATTGTCGGTGCCAGCTTTGGTAACATTCGCATTTTGTTTTGGGCGTTAAATGTAAATAAAACGTGGCTACTGTGGCAGCCACCTCCGCTGCTGCCGCCGCTGCCACCGCAGCTGCTGCTGCTCTGCATATGAAAGGCACGGTCAGTGACTCGCGGCGAGTCCATCACAATCGCACAACAAAATTAATTCTAATGAATTGTCTGATTTTCTTTTAAACTTGGCTTACATCACATTTTGCATACAATGTGAAATTCGCTTTGATTCGCAAGTTTGTTGCCTAAGTCTTTTGTTAGCCGGAATCTTTTTTCGGTGCTGTTCTGCATTGTATTGTGATGAATGGATGGCAATCAATGCAATAACCCCGAAGAGCTTTTCAGCGTTATGCCATCATCAATCTAAACAGAATTTGGCATGCGCTCCATCAATGCCCACACGACTATTGACCACAACCGACAACTGGGAACCAACAGCAACAACAACAAGACGAGCGACAGCAACTTCGCGCTGTTTCCTTAATAAAAGCGCGTTTTGCTTAAAAGCCAAGTAAAATCCATTTGTAACGAAAGCAAGCCAGCAACAACAATAAATTGAAATGGCTTAAAGGAGAGTGAATGACTATAGGATACCCTGCAAACAGGAGAGAAGATGCCTAACACTTAAGGCGAATCCCTTTTCTATTCACAAGCTGCAACAGCTGCTGCTGTTCCTTTTTAGAGAATGTTATAGGATATATATAAACTATGCAGCATAGATCAAGAACATGCTGATATATGCTATATACTATATCCAAGATTTGGTCTGTATACAAGACCTTGACATATAAACAGATACATTCAATGGAGAGTAAAGGAAACAGAACTCGATCGCTTCCAGAGTTCAATTAACCCACTTAGAAGTTCAGCTTTGGCTTCTTCTACGAGCTAATACACCCTATTCAGCATAGATCAAGAATATACTGATATATGCTATATACTATATCCAAGATTTGGTCTGTATACAAGATTTAGACATATAGACAGATACATTTAGTGGAGAGTAAAGGAAACAGAACTCGATCGCTTCCAGAGTTCAATTAACCCATTTAGAAGTTCAGCTTTGACTTCTTCTACCAGCTAAGACACCCCTTTTGTTAAGCTTGAATGACTGTAGGGTATTCCAGGGAAGCGACCAACTGATAGACAGACCGAGAACAGCAAGTAGACAACAAATAAATATGATTAATTTGCCACATGCAGTTAGATGTGCAATTTATCATGTGGATGGCAAATGCAAAGTCTCCATCTGTGCGTTGATGTTGTTCTTTTTCTTCTTCTTTTTTTGCTTCTTCTTGTTGTGGAACTAGTGCTGGTGGTGGTGGTGGTGCTAGTGGTTCTCTATCTTCATCTCCCGTTGCGGGTCAGTGCGTCTAATAGATTAAATAAATTTCGCATAAATTATGCAATTGTGGCCAGCAATATTTCAGCCAGCTGCCGCCCCAGGCGCCCAGAGACATACGCACCGATGATACCAGTATGGGTATCATCCGACTGAGTTCTCTTTCAGCCTTATTAATTTGCATGGGACGCTGATCCTGTTCTGGCACCGCTGAGCCGTTATTTGCCTGGCGTCGGCAGCGTTTTGAAGATTGAGTTCTACGCACTGTTTCCAATGTTTCCACTGTTTGGTAATTAAAAACCCAACGAGCCACTTGGCCAGTTGGCAGCTTCGACATTTGGACATATGGACATGGTTAACGTAGACTTGGACTTGGAGTTGGAACTGGCCTAACGGTAAGCGGCTTTGGTTTCATGGCGCGTAGGTTGCACACAGGATTAGCTACAGGTTTGTGCTTGTCGTTTTTCTTTTTTGCTTCTTCTATTTTTTCTTTTTACAGCACGTAAAATTTACATAATATTTGCTCCAGATTCCAAACACACACACAGCTTGTACACCTGTCGCCGCCTGGCAATGCTTTCACACGCAAATATCCGAAAGAAAAAAGTAGAAACTGACCAAGTTTATGGCCAACGTCAACGCGCTTATCGCTCGACGTCTTCAGGCCTCATAAATATGCTCGCAGTGCCCTTGGGGCCTGGAGACAGTTGACACTTTGTAGGCAAATTTCCAGAAACCAGCACAGCATATAAACTTGGCTAGAATGGTGTTAAGCTGCCTGGACTAATCCCAACTGGAATGGTTACTCTATATAGGAGGATTCCTATAATGAAAGTAAGTTTGCGGTTACTTTATGAATTCCCATGGCCAATTTGAGTGCTGTTATATCATTTTGAATTCCTCGAGTTGCAGGTTGCAGGTTGCAGGTTGCAGTTGATTTAAGAGCTTGCAGCACAGCTAAAACAACTTTTGTTATATATATATAATATATATTCCCATGTTGCAGTTGCAGTTGGAGTTGGAGTTGTTGCTGCTGTTACGGCCTAATACAATTAGTCTTGTGTAATACGCATGGCGTTTGCCCAGCTCTGGAGCTGGAGGAGTGCCAAACCCGTTAAGTGCCCGAGAGTGTGGCGGTATACAGTTAGAGTTTGGTCTCCAGGCCAGCTCCATGGTCCATACGCAATTCGCGACACATGCCGCACGCTCTCCCTGTCTCTCTCTCTCTCCTTCTGTCTCTCTCTGTGGCCTGTGCCAATTGAAATGCCTTGGGAGCGCGAATTGATTGTGCGGCTAACCATGTGGTGGCTGCCACTTGTGGCAAGCAGCCAGCCGCAGTGAGCAGAAGTTTTTAAAGCCTTTTAGGCTTTCATTTTGGCCGCGTCGCTCCGCCTGCCATGCAGTATGTCAGATTTTGTGTTCGGCCCGTTGCCAAAATGGTTAGCCTAACGGTAAAAGCCTGGCCAATTTAAGGAGGAAGAAGCAGCAGGCCAAGAAGTGTTTTATTCTCTTTTTCTTTTTTACCATTACATTTTCTTTAGTGCACGCTAATTAAACACGACGCGTGATGGAGTTGTCCTTGTCCAGCGCTGGACACAACCTGCTCAATTCTCAGCTCTCCCCCAGCTATCCGGCCGCAGACCGATACACATTCAATCGGATTGTAATTCAATAAAATGCCGGCACAAAGATGGCGTGCACTTGATGACAAATGTCTGGATGCAGAGCGGGTTAGGGGCAGGGGCAGGGGTCCATGTGGGGCCAGAGGCTACAGCTGCTCCAGGGGCAACCATGACCAGACAGAGGCCCTAAAAGCGAGCCGACGCCTTTCGATTTGCTCGTTTTCTTATCGCTGCCTTTTAATCTGCCAAATGCCGCGCAGAGCTCCAGAGTTCACATTCAGAGTCTGTTTGCCAGTTGTTTCCCCTGATTCTTTTTTATATTCTGGCTAACTCACAGCGGGCTTAAAGACTCAAAGACGTAAGCAGAAACCGACGCATTGTCTTGCAAGTAAGCTTAACCCCTGGACATACACGTAGGTCAATTCATGAGACGAAGACTTTGATTGACAGCTAAGGCATAACACCTACAATTGAGTAACATTAACATCGACTAAAACTTAACAGAATGTTAGCTAACATTCACATTGCTAATCCTCGATTTAATGATCAGTTCAGTCTGTAAATCAATTGATTTAAATAATTGTCTCAATGCACAGATAAATTCTAAGGGATATGTCATCGCTTTGGGTCAGCGGTGAACAATGGGTTAAGAGTTCAGAGGGGAGGATGCACTTGGACATGGACAACATGAGGCCAACACAGCAGACACGAGTCTCTGCGCTTCTACGAGTACTTGCCCCAATCGCAGCTCGATTTTATTAGCTTAGCAAAAGGCTTTGATTGTTGCTGTTCTTCTTATTGTTGTTGTTGTTGTTCCGGCTGCTGCGCTTGTCTAGACGGGCAATTTTTCACGCACACACATACACACTCACACACACACACACACACATGGACTGGACTTGCTCTAAAATTGGCATTTTTCACACACATAAGGCAAAAATGTAAAGCGTAGTCGCTTTGGCCCGCGTCTTCGTCCCCGTCTGCCATCTGCCGCCTCCCGTCTCCAACTCGGACTCCATCTTCGACACAGAGTCCAAGTCCAAGTCCGAGACAGAGACCGAGTCAGAGTCAGAGTCAAGCGGTTTATTTGCCTTGTGTGGCATCAGCTTCATCATCATCCTGCGCTAGCCTGTCTGTGGCTTGGCCTGCTGGCTTTGTGGCTAAAACTGGCCTGGCCTGGACTTGGAGCTTGGAGTTTGGAGTTTGGAAGTGAAGTTGAACTGGCCAGCAGCCCGTTGGCATAATGTGGACGAGACCGGACAACGTTTGGCGCGCAATTTCTTTATTATTACGAGCATTTCGTTTGTTGTCCTTTTAGGCAGTGTCCAGCGACTCCGCTCCGCCTGCAACTCTGTGGCGACTGTCGCTTGTCAAAGAGCTCTGATCATTATTGTTGTTGTTGCGCTTTTGTGGTTTGTTTATGTTGTGCCTGTGCCTGTGCTCCCCCTCACACAATGCGATTGTCAATGTTTTGTCTTAATGCGACTGCTAGAGGAGCAACAGCAACTCGAACTCGTAGTGCTCGTTGTTTTTGTATCTGTGTGTGTGTCTGTCTGTGTGTCTGTCGCATGTTATTTAAATGGACGCTGTTTGACTGTAAGATTTACAGCTGAGCATCGCATCGATATATTATGCCATGGCAAGCAAGTTCGTTGTCTAAGTCATTCGTTTGTCTCTGATTCGTTCTGGCCATAAATTAATGATGCACACACACACTCACACTCACACTCACACTCATACAGATACTTACAGAAACCCCCCTGGCCCTACACAAGGTCGACGTCGTCGCGTGTGCTGCTCAGCCAGCAATTAAACGAGTTAATCACAGTTCGATGATTTGTCAGTTTCCTTTTGCCTTGCAGTCATTTGGACCAGAGGGAGCGGATGGGGCGGGTGGTCGGTGCGAGTCTTTGTGCGCTCAGCTGTGAAGTTTATAAGTAGAAGCTAATGAAGAAGCAGAAGGTGCAATACAATGAGATCATCATGTCAAGTTTCGAAACACTAAAAGTCGCCAAGAAAACGAATGGATTGTTCAACTCTTTCCTAATTTCCAGCATAGTTATAAGATGTTGCATATGTAATTGTTGCTGCTCGTTTACGACCACGTTCAGACAATGGGAGACAAGTTTTAGTCTTAGCCATATTCTGTTAACTTTTACTTTTCCTAATGCAAACGAAAAAAGTTTCGCTTTAAAATTTCCAGACACGCCCCGCGCTGCCAGCCCAGTAATTTAGCTTTCAGCTTTTGCTGCTGTTGCTTTCTGTGTGCCTGCCTCAGTCTCAGTCTCAGTCTCCGACTTAGACTCTGGCTGCCTCCCAAGCCACAAGCTGCCCGCCAGCTATGAAGAGCTGCTCTTGAGATACTCGAGACTGTCGCTCGGTTCTCGCGAATCTTCTCTCGCGTAAATTATAGCCGTCTGGAGCAGCTGTTTTAGCCATCACTCGCAGCCCGAGTACCAATACGTCAGCCTTGTAACCAACTATATATATATCTATATCTGTATCTGTATCTTTGTTTGTGTATATTAGGCTGCATTTTGTTTTAGCCATCTCAATTGGGTACCTGTTCGCCTACACGTCGAGTGTCGCCAGTTTTTATCGCTTCATTTTTGCACAATTTTTGCACTTGAGTATCGCGTTTATAAATAAAGCTGCTTGGCTTTTGCACAGATCTTTCTATCCAACCCGTAGCCATACCCGTACACGTATTGGCACTCGTACTCTTATATGGTCTTCCAGCAGGTACTCACACGGCAGACAAAGCCCAATGTCATGCGCTTATTGGCCGCGTGTTCTTCTTGCGATCTTTTTTATATTCTTCTTGCTTTACTGACTGTAGTTACAATAAGTAAAGTATATCTTGTCTGGCCCAAGCGCATGATTGCCTTTTAATAAGCACCACTACACTTATGAATACATATCTATATATATATATATATATATATATATATATATGATGTATCGTATCGTATGTGGGCATAAATTTCTCATTTTTTATGCTTCGATATTATCGTGTGCCATGGCCAACGTTGTTTTTATGCCCTACACGTAAATGGTTATTAAAACTTTGTCATAAGGTGACGCGATTTATTTTCAAGTTATTCAAATATATTTTGATATCTTATAAACGTTTTCGTCACATAATAAGATTTCAGCAAGAGGTTCAGGGTTAAGGCTGTCGCAAATAATTTGCTTTACTTTGGGAACATATTGAAATTAGATTTGTATTATTGACGCTTTGTTCTTTTCTATAGTCTATAATATATATAGTAATATATATCTAGAACATTTGTAGCATAGAATATAAAACAGATAACAGTTTCAGTACTTCACGATAATAATACTTTGCCTAATAGAACTTTTCTCCTGCTCTCTATAAGGATTTTCTTAAACTATACTCTAGGACTTATAAACTTTTGTGTTTTGGTAATTAAATATATGATCAAGTTAGGATAGATCTAATATATATGTCTGCTATATCTGTTGTATAGCATTACTGTATGGCATTGTTTTTAGTTACAAAAACATCAATGTATCTTTTTGTAACAAGAGTATTTCAGTGCCGAAGATAGCTTTAATCTTTTTCTGTTCATTTTTAGCGTGTCATGTTGCCCTTCCTGTGTTTTTGTGGCCTGTGTAGGTGTTTTTTCGTTTTGGTTCTTGTTGTTGTTGCTGTTTTGGTGTGTGTAGTTGGCTTGGTGTGTTGCTCTTTTGTTTTTGCCGCGCTTGTTTGCTGCCTTTTGAGTCTGTTTGGCTGTTTGCAGCGCGCTGCTCAACTTAATGACTAATGTGTAAGGCTTTGTTCTGTGAATATGCATGAGTTTATGAGCGATGGTGGTTCTGGTGGTTGTGGTGGGTGGGGTGGTGTGGTGTGTGTTGGCTTATAAGGCAGTCGTTTCGGACAGGCAGTGAGTGAATCATGGCAGGGCCCACACTTGAGAGTCTGGGCACTTTATTAGCCAAGTTCGTTGCCAGAGTCATTTGTTTCGCTTTGAACTTTTTGCAGCAAGAGCAGCCCTAACGAACCGTTAAATTTTCTCGCACATTCACAAACGTTAGAGCAGTGGACGCCCCCGCGCATATTGAAAGAGCCAAACAGCCAAACGAGCGCACTTAAGGCGAAAACGAGGTCACTTTTGCGGCGAAAATAACCATTTTCGTATTTCATTGCTCACAAAATGACATCATGAGCAACGCAACTGCTCAGTGATCGACTGTGTATATACTATACAAGTATTAGTGTGTGTGTGTGTGAGTGAGTTAAAGCTTAATTGCAGCTGTGTGAACGAGCGGGCAAAGCTTTTTGCATTGCCAGCACTAAAAACGAATAACAATTCTCTTGATCTGGATATTATGAGCTTTTAACTTACCCTTTGCATGTGCTAATCCACAAAATACGATTAATGCCAGGCACAAGCCGTGCCACAGTTGATGTGCTGCAAACATTTTCGCCGCCATTAAGATATGTATCTAATTAGTCGAAACGGAAAGACAAACGGCTTTATTAATATTAGATTGCGCAGAAAACAGAAACAACGGCACTTGCTCCACAAGAGCCACAACATAAAATATCATTTATATTCTATTCAGTTTCACGCACACTCATGCACATGCACACATACACCGAAATATTATGAAACAATGCCGGAGTGCTAAAGAGAATGCCAGTCAAGTAGCGGCCGAGCCTGGTGGCCAACGGCTAGCGGCGGCGGCAGCCGTCGAAAACTCAACAAATCAACGGCAAATAAAAACAAAACAAACACACACATACAAAAGACACGTCTCTGCCTTACTTAACGATGAACACGACGAAAACACGTCCAAACCGCACGCTGGTCGCAAGGTAACTGAATACTCACAGCAAGCCGAGCATCAGTTTGACTCGGCACTCGCGACTGCGCGTGACGTCTGCTGTTGCTTTTGAGCGCTTCGCCGAGGCAATGTCGCCACTGTGCCTGGCTTGCTTAACTTTGAGAGCCTTAACATGGGGTACTCAAAGAGTTCTGACTTTTGACTGATTGAGTGTGAGAATGACTCCCACACTCAATTAAAATGAGTTAAAATAAGAAATTATGCGCCTTAAATTAGTGCATTAAAAATACCCTTAAAATAATGTTTTTTTCTATGAATAAGAATCACACTCATTGTAAGCTAAAGCTTTAATGAGATAGAGTCTGGGACAAAGAGAGCAGCAGCTACAGCTATACTCGCAATTAAAGGATCGCTCTCACACTCAACTGGCGATAAGCATCAGCCGGTTGCCAATGACTCAAATGAAAAATTGTGGGAGCGCAATGTTTTTACAAGCAATTACATAATCTTACCTTTGTTATTGTTGTTGCTGCTGCTTGTGCTGCTGCTGCTGCTGCTGCTTCTGCTTGTGCAGCTGTCTGACATTGTCGCCGTTGTTTTTTGTTGTTGTTAAAGCAAACATTTAATTATTGTCGCCACGAGCACATCACAGAATTGAGCTAAGGTTCTCAGACCTCAGACAAATAAGCTAATCTAACAATGCATCAAACGATTCCAAATTGTAGCTTGTACTTCCCGATGCTGAAGTTCAGTGTACGAACTACTAGCTTCCGCTTTTTGTATGTGAGTTGTGTGGATGTGAGTTTGGGTTTAAACACCTTTAAGCAGGCAGAACCGTTCTTTTGGTGGTCATTTGGCGCAGTTCGTCCCAACGCCAGCGGCAAGTCACATGGCATAACCATCGGTGGTGCTTCGACCGGGTCTGCATCCATTATGCCATGTTATATGCACTCAATTTCACACTTGTTGACTGCGCGTGCTCAGCCAGATGCACTTTATGCTGGCTGGTGTACTGCTCTTTATTGCTGGGCCTGCCCAGGCGGACATAGCGCACATACACACTTCTTATTAGTTTTCCAAACCACTGGCCAGTAGAGCTGTTACCTTCACCTCCGCCTGTGCCTAAAGCTTGCGCCTATCATTAGGCAAGCTGGCCATAGGAGCCCCTGGAGGCGATGGACGGTGGGCGGTAGAACGGCTGCGAATAACAAACGGTAAATGACGTGCAAATAAATGCAACCAACGAAGCGTTCTAATCAAATTTTCTTAATATATTTAGACGAGCACTAACCAAGCAATGAAAACAGTTTGTAATATTAGAAAGAAGCACAATTAAATTAATTGAATTAACACTAACTACGATTGTCAAAAGTGCAAAATATAATTGTGTTAATGCAAGCATTTAATAAAAGGTATATAATATAAATAAATAAATAAATTATCAATAAATAGGCATATTAAACTCTAAGTCAGCCTGAAAATATTTAAAATCGAGTGTATAATTGAATAAGCTTCGCAGGGGTTTGAATTCCCATCTTATCAGATTATACAATTCAAATTAAATTTAAATAAATTAATTTATTACTGGTAAAATAACACCATTAAATTCGCACGCAGTTATTATGGTTGCAGACTTCGCTACGTTAAGTTGTCAGCGCACAATAAATCGCAGTAAGTTGGTTGCGCAGCCGCTTAAGTAAAATTTGGTTAGATGGCGCTAGTGAGCAGCAGCCGTTATATTTAAAAACTTACCTTCCACAATACCTTCGAAAGCCGCTTTTTTTTTAAATATAAAAAAAGTAACACTTTTTTTTTATTTTTGTTTAATTATTACAGAAACTAAGGCAATTCTTATGAATATTTATTGGTGTCGATTTATGAAAATCGCAACTGTGAGTGAAAAAAGAATTTATGTATCAAAATTGTAGGGTCATCTAGTTAATGTAATGTTTTACACGAAGAAAACTTTAAATTCGGTATCTATTTTATGTAAGTACATACATGTTTATATTGGGCACACATATACATACATATGTACGCAAATTGCAATCTTGTACGTACAATAAAAATCTAACTGCTGCCATCGCAATGTGTACTTACATAGAGTGCATACATACACAGTGGGCACAGCAAACGAAAGACGAGAAAAAGCAGAGCAAGAAAAAGTTCGACAGCAAAAGCCAATGCCCGAATTCCTAGAAAACTGATTTTCTGCGAAACCATATGTTTGTCTCGCTTACACTTGCGCTTTATGATTATTGTCCTAACGGAACTTTGACGTCCATACGAAATACGCATAGAGAAAACTAGAAAACTTTCATGTATGTACATATATTTACATAAAACTTCACTTGATGTATTATGCACTGACACTTATAGGCCGGGAGATGTGCAATATGATTTAAGTTATTCAACACATATTTACACAAATCACGTCCTAAAAATGATTACATATTTAATTTTTTTACTTTTCTTTCAGTTCTAATTGAAAGTTTTCGGAGAAACGCAACGACCATTTTTAGGCCGGGAGATGTGCAATATGATTTACGCATTTGATTTACATATTGACACAAATACCGTCCTAAAAATGATAATGCAAACGCAGCAGATATTCCCCTTATTAATTTTGTTGCTAATTTTATTTATTTTTCTTAAATCAAGGCCATATAAATGCAGGTCGGGCATTACAAAGCATAAAATTCGTTGAAGTCCACAAATTGAACACTAGCCCCCGTCTGCAAATTATATACCTCTGGGAGAACAAAAATTAAATAGCTTTATTTTGCTTAATTTTACCATGCACTCTTATGTTTTAATATATCTCGATTTCTCCGGCCGTGAAAAGTGCAATACTAGTTTTAAAAATATGAAGAGAATTAACACTACCCACGGCCGAAGAACTGGAGACTCACTTAAAACATTTTGGGAACGAACTTTGTAAAAAATTGTATTTTCCTAATCCACTTAAATATTGGATGTAGTCCTTGCAACATACTTTTTAATTAAGACGCGAAACGACTTATCTGGCGGGACGACAAAATAATTATGAATTATTATAACATGAAGTGAGAAGAATTTCGGATGTTATGCAAATGCTGTTATCCTCCTGTTACGGCTTTCGAGTCTGTAAGCTGGAAAGGGATGTTATAAAGACTGATCAATCGATAATTTCACGATAAATAGAATAAAATATAAAAAGCGACAACACTCAATGAGGATATTTGCGCATTATACGTTTAATGGTTTAAAATTAATAACGAACTAAATAAGTAAATAATTTGTTCTTATAATTTAATTCATATGTTTTTCTATTATTTGGTCTGTTAGTTTTAATAGTTTTGGAGTCATTTCCTTATAAGAATCGGATTGCTGACGCATCAAGGCGTAAAGTTTTACGCGCTCGTTCTGAATTTTCTGTATGCGCTCCCGATTCTCTCTAGTTTTCGCCTTGGCAACCTGGGGGCATTAATTTATGAAATATTAAATAAATCCTGTTTAATTATTCTGTTTGAGGACAATTACCTCTAGAGCCGTTTCCTGTGAGTTTAGTTGCTTGTGAATAAAGCGAATGCTAGAATCCATTAGACGCATGCGCACCGGCCTTGTGCGTTCCTCTGGCGTCAATTTTTGAACGTTCCTTAATGTTTTAAATAATTAATTTTGTTTGAGGTAGGTTTTTTAACTAAACTTACCAGTTCGTGCCCTTGTACGCTGCAAACTTTTCCTTGAGCACTTCCAGAGTAATCAACTTATTGCCCACATCGTTGGCAACAAAAAATTTCTCGTTAATTTGAGGCAACACCTGGCTCATTCGTGCACACACACGCTCGATTAAAGTGTCCTTGTTCAGCATGGTTTGTTCATGCTCCAACAAAATCGCTGCAAACGGTTCCAAGCACGCCGGACTGCAATAGTAAATAAAACAGCAATGTTAGCATGCGCATTAGAGATTCAAAACAAACGTCAATATACCTCATATTTGCAAAGACCTCCAATAGCATTTTATTATAGTCCTCCTTGACTTTATTCGCAATTAAAGAGTTCCTATTAAAGGCTTCTTCAATATCTGGTTCTGTTAGAGGATTCTTATGTGGTTGCGACATGTTGTAAACAATTAAAAGACAAAAATAAATCAAACACGGCTTCTGCTTGGGTATTCAATGTGCCCGCTGCATTTATCAACAGCTGTTAACAACGGTTGCATTTGTTGCTTATCGCGACATCAACATATCGGGACAAGCTATCGATAACTACTTTATCTTCAGCATATTTATATTATTATTTGTTTGTTATTTGCAATTGTTATATTAAAAAGCCGCAAAAATGGGTAAACGGCAGCATCAAAAGGATAAAATGTAAGTTATCAAATTTCCCTAAAGTTACCTTTGTTAAACGTGAGATTTCTTTTTAGGTATTTAACGTACACCGAATGGAGCGAATTCTATGGTGGCAAAAAAGTTGTATCCTTGGAAAATGAACATATTAAATTTAAACGTTTACCATACGAAAATTGCTGTATAACTATGGCTCCATTTGAGATGCCATACAGTGATTTGAATGGCAATGTGTTTGAGTACGAGGCAATACTGACCTTCCTGAAAGCATTTAAGCTGAATCCCATCACCGGTCAGAAATTGGATTCAAAATCCTTGGTAAAGTTGAACTTTCATAAGAACGCCAACGATGATTACCATTGCCCAGCTCTGTTTAAGCCATTCAGCAAGAACTCACACATTGTGGCTGTGGCAACCACTGGTAACGTATATTGCTGGGAAGCAATTGACCAGTTGAATATTAAGACCAAGAACTGGAAAGATTTAATTGACGACACACCATTTCAACGGAAAGATATAATCACCATACAAGATCCGCAACACTTGGAAAAGTTTGATATATCAAAGTTTTATCACATACGAAAAAATTTACGCATTTTGACTGCACAGGAGCAGCTGGAACGGAAGGATCCCTCAAGACGCATCAAGACAATGAATTTGGAAACAAAAGAGACGTTGGCACAGCTGCAAAAAGATTATCAACCAGCAGAAGAAACTCCGTCTACGTCTAAGCGCACAGCCGATAAATTCAACGCCGCCCACTATTCAACTGGTGCAGTGGCTGCTAGTTTCACATCGACAGCGATGATGCCCGTATCTGAAAGCGAGGCAGCTATTATAGACGATGATATTGTGAAATACGAGAGGGTTAAAACGAAGGGCTATGTGCGCCTTAACACTAATTTTGGTCCACTCAACTTGGAGCTTTACTGCGATCAAATACCACGAGCGTGCGATAATTTTATCAAGCACTGCGCTGATGGTTATTATAATGGCGTCTTGTTTCACCGCTCCATAAGAAATTTCATTGCAAGTAACTTTCAGTTTAGCAATAAATACAACATTGAAATTGTCTATTTCATCTTAGATACAAGGCGGTGATCCTACTGGAACTGGCGCTGGTGGTAAATCAATATGGGGCAAAATGTTCGAGGACGAATTTAAGCCAAATCTGACACATACCGGACGCGGTGTACTTTCGATGGCTAATTCGGGACCCGATACAAATGGTTCGCAATTGTAAGTAATCATCAATCCATTTACAGACTCATTAGATAAAAACCGCATCGTTCTATTTAGTTTCATTTCCTATCGGTCGTGCAAGCAGCTTGATGGTAAGCACACCATATTTGGCAAGCTTGTTGGGGGTCTTGATACGCTGCAGAAAATGGAAAACATCGAGGTGGATAACAAAGATAGACCTATTGAGGACATTATAATAGAAAATGCCCAGGTGTTTGTTAACCCATTCCAAGAAGCTGTTGAGCAACTTGCAAAAGAGCGCTTGGATGAAGTCGCCAACAAACAGGAAGAGGCTAAGAAATTGGAACAGGAGAAACGTCAAAAAGAGCCGTTAACAGTGTATAGAGAGGGCGTAGGGAAATATCTGAAGCTGACAGTACCTAAAAAACCAGAGCCCCAATCTCAAACACCTGTAATGAAAAAGAAGAAAACTGCCAACCAATTTACTGATTTCTCCAGCTGGTAGAAATACTTTACATAAACGACTTGTTTTATTATTTACACCGTTTATTTCTCATTCTTCTCATCTGATTCCGCACGCTCACGACTCTGCCAGTTTTTCTTCATCTCCTGCAACTTACCTTGACGCCTCTTCCGCTCCATGGACTTCTTTTGATCGAATACTTTCTGCTGCGCTGCAATCGACTGATCTCCGTTTAGGTGGCAATCGAGTTTTTCTAATAGTATTTTTCGTGCTTCGACGCGATTCTTTGAGGCCAAACGGTGCAGATGGCACTTAACAGTTATACCACTAGGAAGATGTCGTAAGAACACGCAGTTGTTCGTTTTGTTTACGGCTTGTCCACCAGGTCCGCTGCCCCGCATCAATGTCTCCTCGATATCCGATTCTTCAAGAATTGGGTAACGTGAATAATCCAAGTTATTAGTAGACGCTAGCCGGAAAAGTTTGCTGGAGACGGAACCAACTAATGATCGCAGCGTAAGCATTACTATAATACTCGGCCTTTCTTGAGCAATGTCTCGCCTCGCTGTAGAATAATCGGTTTCAATTATATTTTTTATGTTTTATTTATTATGATATAATATCAATTGAACTTACCTTGAAGTTAAACTCAATCTGTTCGGAATTCGTTAGATCACGATTCTCTCGGAACTCGTGTCGCACACGTCCTAAAAAGTAATTCTTATCTGTGAATTTCAAATGATTTCCGTATTTTATAAGATGCTTGTAAAGGCGTAACACCTGCTGCCGGCTTGGTTGAAACATTTTCATTTATGAACAACAAAGTTAAATTGTTGCCCTACACATGTCAACTGACGGTGCTGCCATATGTTGAAAAACAGTGTTGCTCCATTAAATGTATGGCTAAATAGCAGCAATCAGCTGGTAGCACCCACTCATATTAAATATTTACAAACACACATACACAAGAGTTTGTTTGTCTAATTTATAATGTACATATGTATTTTTGTTATATACAAAGCGAATTTCCAGTATCTACAATCAATTATTAAAGATAGTTAAAGTGGCTGTAGACAAATAGCTGCCAGACTGGTAGCAATAATAATTTTTTATGTATGTATATACATACAATAATTTGAGCTGTGAAATTTAATTAATTCATTGGGATGTCGAACTGGTATCAATATCTTCATCGATCTGTACATTGTGTTTTCGACTTAGCTCAAACATTTCTTTTACTTGGTGGGCAACTTCACGATTAACAATTTCACCACCTTGATTCGTAGAATATTCAACGAATTCCTCTGTTGTCTTGTTAAAAAGTTCAGATATGCTTTTTAGAGGCTCAACCAATGCCATTAGAAAGAATGCTGAAATGTTGACTGAGTATGGCAGGAATCGTATGTACTCTTTTAACAGATTCTCTCGACTGAAAATAACAAAAACTATTAAATTAAATAATTCAAATTTGATATTATTTTGATTATATACTTTAGAAACTCCGGCAATGGTAGATTCGCAATCTTCGTGTAGTTTTCGAAGAGCGCATTGCAGTAATCATCAAAGAGACTGTCGAAATGCTTATAGCGCACTTCTGCTAAGACCGAAATGGCTAGAAATACCGAAAGGTCTACCATAGGCGAGGACAGACGCATCGTTTGGTAGTCAAACATCATGATATCCAACGGATTCCCACTGTTGTCCGTGTCATACTTGTAGGCCACATTATTCCTTAGGAAGTCGCCGTGACAAAGGGTAGCAAGTGGTTCCTTCGGTGCAACACGCTGTCGACCATATTTTACGTAATCGGACACTAGTTGCTGAAATTTCTTGATGAAATCCTCATCCACTTCTGGATGGTAAGTTCCTGTAGCTAAGCCAGCTCGTTTTATTCCAATTTTCAGAACTAGAGCCCATTTATCCTGAATAATATCATTGGCAAAACGGGATTCCTTAAATTTGCTAGTCAGTTTTTGAAAGCGTTCCTTCTGTGTGTGCTTCAAAGCATATCCAAAACCATGAAATTTTCCCAAATACTTAACTGAAAGAGTTTTCACTTTTAAATAAGCTCATCAAGTTACAAATATCAGCTGTTCGTTCACCTGCAATGCGTGCATGCTCCAGACTAAGCCCAAATCTCTCCTTAGTTATACTCCAGCCATCAGCCGAAAAGTCTCCCAGAACGATAACCCCAGAATACGGTTTAATCTCGCTATAATAATACTTCGGTGCAGCAAAGTTTCCGGCGCTCAGTTCCTGGATAATGGGTAAAATCTCAGTGTAGAAATCGATTTCATTGTTGAAGAGTGCATCCATATTTAATTCACTGTAAATTGCATTCGGTACTTCAGGTGTTTTCTATGGCGATAATTAAGTAAGTTATATATATAGATTCTATACTATAGTTATCTAGTTTTCCGCTAACCTTCACAACCAGTTTTAATTCCCTCTGTTCGCCGGCGTATTCAAAATTAACGGTCGCCCGATAACATTTTGTTAGCATGAAGACCTCTTCAGTTCCTATTTCATTAATTTGAATATCTCCTACTTTAAACGTATTTAACTCAGATTCGCTGAAGTTGTTCACCAATTTCCCGTTCCTAAGAATCTCTGGCAAAATTTTGCTGGCCAGCCAATTGATTTCATTCTCCACGATCAGCGGCATATCTGATATATAGTATATATAAAAATCGGTACAATAAATTTCACAACCGTTCGGTTTCGCTTATAGCGAGCAACTGTTCGGCTTTTAACTATACGTTTTTCCTTATAAACGATAATATATATTGTCATTGCTTGTACAGTTATATATTGTCTAAATACACATTGCGATTATATATATATATATATATATTATGTAGGTGTGTAGATCCACATACAAAGCGATTCGTTTATTAAGTGGGCTCTCAATTGATAAAAAGCTTGCGCTCTCGTCAATGTTCTCAGTCGTAAGCTTCACCGGTTGATATTTAGTATATATATACATATATCATTGTATATGTAATTGAACTGAAAATAAGAGTTATGATAGCCGATTCCTATTTGAAGAAGCTCTTGGCGCTGTCAATCCATACGCTGGTATCAATGCCTTCGTCCATTTGGACATTATGCGAGCGAGTCATATCAAACATTTCCCTTATTTGGCTGGCAATCTCACGATCCACAGTCTCACCACCTAGCTCCATGGCTATCTTAATGACATCTTCTGCTGATCGTGCCTCATTTAAGAGATCCGCCGTAGAGCTCTCAGGTGGACTAACGAGCTCCATAAGGAAGTAGCACGTTATGGCCGTAGAGTATGGTAAAAATCGAATGTACTCCTTCAGTAAGTCCTCTCGACTGAAAGAGAATACAATTATTATAAATTGAAAGTCTCAAATCGATTTCAGAAATTTTAAATTACTTCAAGAACGTTGGAAGCGGCAGCTTGGCACAATCTTTATAGCTCTCGAAGAGCGCATTGCAATAATCATCGAAAAGCTTGTCGAAATTCTTGTGACGGACATCTGCAAAAATGGATAGAGCCAGGAACAAGGAGAGGTCAATCATGGGCGAGGACAGACGCATCGTTTGATAGTCGAACATCATGATGTCCAACGGCTTCCCACTGCTGTCCGTGTCATATTTGTAGGCCACATTATTCCTCAGATAGTCGCCGTGACAGAGGGTGGCGAGTGGTTCCTTGGGCGCCACACGCTGACGACCAAATTCCATGTAACTGAACACCAAATGCAGAAACTTCTTGACAAATTCCTTGTCTACTTGTGGTTGGTAAGTAGCAACGGCCTTCTCCGCTCTCCGAAGAGATGCTTTGTCTTTTATCTCCCATTCTTCACAAGTCGATGACTGGCCAAAACGTGCCTCTCTCAGGTTGCCAGTTATTTCCTCGAACAGCTCCTTCTGGGTGTGCTTCAAAGCATATCCAAAGCCATGAAATTTGCCCAAATACTTAACTGAAAGAGATCCATGTTTAATTTAGGTTCATAAGATTACCAGCTGCTCACCTGCAATGCTGGCATGCTCCAGACTAAGTCCAAACCGGTCCCTAGTCAGACTCCAGCCATTCTCAGCAAAGTCTCCCAGAATGATCAGAGCAGAGTTCGCATTAATCTCGCTATAATAATACTTCGGTGCGGCAAAGTTGCCATTGCTCTGATTTTGGATCAAAGGTAAAATCTGAGTGTAGTACGCAACCTCATTGTGGAACAGAGCGTTAAGCTGCAGTGTTTGGTACAAATCTGGTGACACCTTGGGCGTTTTCTGAAGGTATAAATAAATATGATTCTTTCTTATTATAGCCTATTATAAATTTAATCTTTTGTCACGATAAAACATGCATATTATATTGCCTATCATAAAGATTATTCATATATAATATATTACCTTTACAACAAATATTCTCTGATGCTGTGCACCTGCGTAATCAAATCTGACTCTGGCCCTGTAGCACTGCGTCAACATGTGGGCCTCATCCAGGCCTATTATATTCAATTGAATGTCAACGACCTTTAAGGTCTCTGACTGAGATTCACCATCCAGCAATAACTTTTTGCTTATTACTATCGTCTTCAGCCAGTCTATTTCAGTTTCCACGATCGGCTCCATGTCTGAACTGTCTGCCAAGAGCACAGCCAGAGAACTAAGTGTGTCACTGGGTTGAGGCGTCTTTATATAAAGCAGAGCTAAAGCGCTCTTTACATTGAGTGTAAAAGCTGAACGAATGGAGAAATAAACAAACAAAAGAATTGATAAAAAGTTGATAAATTCTCATAAAGCACGCAACAGATTTTCTATAGAACTCCTAAAAAATCTTTAATAATATGAATAGTTGTAGAAACGTAGAATAATTGCATCGTCTCCAGACATATTTCTAATAAGAAACTGTTATCTCAAAAGATTTGATCCATTTTAACCCTATGGTATTAGTCTTTCATGTATTACGAGTTTGATTATAAAGAATATATATTTTATATATATATTTTATATATATTTTTAGACGAATTTCGTATGTTTTGCTTTTAATTTCAAAATTGGAATGTTGAAAATAGGCCGCCATGCAGTATAAATGGTATTTGTTTGGTATTAGAGGCTCCCTGACGAACTGCACCGATTTCATTAGCATGGGGCGGCATGGTGCGACGTCAATGGCCAAGAAGAAGAAACAGCTTGTTTACCCACCCACGCAGGAGTTCAGCCATTTGCATCTGCTCGGTCCAAAGACTAGGTCTGCGAGTGCACGGCGTGCTGAGAAAAATAAGAAAATAGTTAAACAAATCCAAAGTGAACTAGAGGCTGAGCAGAAGGAGATGTGCGCTGTGTGCAATAGGCTCCTTTGCAGGTGTCCATCACTCGACGAGGAGGAATCGAAGGTGATGTGCCAGTTTCGCAAAGAAGTCCAAAAACGTGAACTACTGCACTACTATGCAACCATGGTTGCCAGGCAGAATGTGCCTCCGCCCAATCCCAGGTGCAATTTCTATACATTCAGCCTGAAAACCCAACGACCTTGTAACTATATCCAACGCAATATTTACTGCCATGGGCCAAAAAAATTGTGCTAGCCAATGATGCTTCTCTATCGCGCCTACTCGGACCGACGGGCGTTGAAAGAAGAAGCATCCTTGGTGAGCCACATACTAGTTGAAACTCCAATCTCAATGTCTGCTTGAACTGTGTGTTAGCTTTCCACAAGTTAATTCTGATTCCATACTTGAATTTTGAACTCTGAATAAACCAAATAATGCAACCAAATCTATGCGTTTTCTTTACTTTAATTCGATAATCCTTTGCTACCCCCCTTGGGTACGCCACTGGTCATCTTGGCTGTCATATTGGAATCTAGTTGTCTACTTGGCTTGGCTTGAACTGTCAGCTTAGTCAGAAACTAAATTTCGTGTAGACAACGTGCAGCTACAACATCTCCCTCCGAATTCTCCTAGTTTACTAGTTCGCCCTAGCCTCAAGATGTATTCGGATCCACCACAAGGTACCCAGTCGACACAGACGGAGCCACAACCACCTCTGTTTGTGCCGGTGTGTACTCCGCTACAAATGGTTGATGAGGATGGCAAGAAGCGATACTGCTATCATGGCGGCAAATGCCGATGCAACACTTGTGCGCTAATTCGGCAACAACAGAAGGACGAACTGGACAGGGGTCTGGATGAGTTTGTGCCCCATGATCGCCTCAACCTGTTACCACCAATGCGATTTGCGAAACATAAGCAATATAGCTTGGAGGCCAACTTTGCATCCCCGGTAATGGCAAAGCTGCTACTGGATCACCATATGAAGGTCCGCCAAGCAAATCCCCTGTACTACATCGATGACATGTATACTGTGAAGGAAGCCTGGCGGTTTAGAGGACCTCAGACCATAGCCACACAGACGGACATACCCATAGGCAGCTACGGTATCGATGGCTGCCCATGTCCCAATAAATCCGTCTGCTGGGATATATAACATGTTTAGTATTGTATAAGACTCAATTAGCTAGGGGAATAAAGAGAGATGAGATGTGATCAGACAAAATTTTTGGAATATTTATTAACATAGCAAACAAATCGGTTGGGAACTCAGATGTCAAATCTTTTGCGATTGACGCTTAGAAATATTTATTTTAATTGCTGTTCGAAACAAAATTTTGTAATTTTCCCCAACAAAAAAGTTATGTTGAGGCCTCTGAAATACTCGAAGCTGATGCAGGATGCATTCAATACCCAATTTCGACGTACCATGGCCGATGATCCGTTATCGTTTGTACACGGTGTAACGGCATATTTGGCCAAAGGTGATGTCCGCACTGAATCCATACATGTTCTACCCAATTCCAAATACGGTGGTATTACCCATACGACTCTGTTAACCGGCGAGACAATCATTGGCAAACAAGGCGCCAAGTATGTGCAGGCCCTGTTGACCAGTGCGCGGGTGCCCGTTGAGGTGCAGCCGATAAGCGTGGATCAGCAGGATGAATATTTTAATTCAGTGATCAGGAATCGGGTGGCTGTTCATGTGGACATTGTGCACGATGCAGAGCATAAGAAGAAATCGCTGAAGGTGTGCAACGATCTGGATTTGAATGTGTTTATGACAAATGTGCGCAGCTTTCCGGGTTTTAATTGTCGTTTTCCCAATGTGGACATCCAGTTGATAGCCCAGAATAATATGGGAAACTATGCCGAGTTGGAGTACTCGCCAGTGCAAGGTGTCGTCGAGGGACTACACGTGGTGAATGCCCACGAGATCAAGCGGTTCCTCAAATACGCTTTCGATGTGGTAAAGAAGAAAAACAGAAAGAAAGTCACAATTGTTCACAAATGTTCGGAATGGCCAAAGACTGAGGGCATCTTGCTCGATATTGCTTATCATATGCAGAAGAGAGATTTTCCCGAGATCGACCTGGAGCCATTGGAGCTGGACAAATGTGTGGCCCGTTTGATACTTGATCCCAATTATTTTGACACACTTGTTACCAGCGATCTATACGGCACCTTTATGGCCACCATTTTGAGTGCCATTTGTGGTGGAGCCAATCTCTTCTCGGCCATTGAGATCGGTGAACATCATGCGGTATTCAAGCCGCTGCAGACAAAGCTATCGTTGACCAACTACAAGGTACTCAGCCCGTATGGCATTGTGTCCACCTGCGTGGATCTGATGCGTCACCTGGGCCACGTTGACTGTGCTGATGCCTTGTGGGACGAGATGCTGCGCACCATGAGCGAGGGCATCAAGACTGGGGATTTTAAAGGAAAGGACCGTGGCGAGTATGTCATTTGCAACATTATGAACAGGCTTCGTTGCAACATGTTTTCTGACGCCAGTTAAAGGGAAGCGAAATATATTTATTTTTTCTCTTTCGATTTGGATACAATAAATTATTTAAAAATACAACTAAACGAAATTTATCAAAAATTGCGTCTCACGTTTGTGCCCTTGCGCTGAGAGTCGACCGGTAAAAAATGTTCAGAATTAGTTGGATATGTCGGTTTATATATTGTTGATATTGATCTGTGTCGCACCTGCTCCTCTTCTGTGCGCAAGCTGCTCTCGCTGATCTGCATTTTCCAGTCCTCGGAGAAGGCAACTAGCTCAACGACCTGCTTAAACGAGACGCGTTTCTTAAGCTTTGCCCCACTGTGTCCACCCTTTCCCTTCTTCTTATTGGCATACTTCATATAATCATAAACGATGGGTTCCGGTCCGTCAACCTCGGACGGGGCTGGAGCCGGTGCCCCCTTATGTATCACCGTTGGACCATTCAGCTCTGACAGCATTGCCTTCTCACATGATTTACCGACCATATCCATAATGCTAAGAATTTTGCTAATTTTTTCTAGGCTACAAATACTCAATGTGGGTTAACATTAAAAGTTCTAAATTCACACAGCTCTCTAGATCTCGTTCATATGTAGATCCAGTATAGACTGAAGTTAGTATCAGGAATTGTATACATACTATATATATATACCTTTCATATATATATATATAAGATAGAGGTTAACCAATCAGGAATTGTTCATATAAGATAGGATTAGGTTCTGTATCCACTGAGAAAAGAAATCAGGAATTGTTCATATGAGACGTAGCTTGATATGCATATGATAGAGCTTAA
Organism: Hirtodrosophila trivittata; assembly: GCA_035045065.1. NCBI lineage: Eukaryota > Metazoa > Arthropoda > Insecta > Diptera > Drosophilidae > Hirtodrosophila > Hirtodrosophila trivittata. The sequence continues at coordinate 14,161,685 of JAWNNK010001311.1, read as the reverse complement.
TCCTTTAGCTTCCAAGGTGTGTGGTAGGACTCCAAGTAGGATTAGGTGCATACATAGACAAGGTAATAGGCAAATTTCATATCTCTCTCGAGAGAGAGTGTAATAATAAGGATGATAATAGGCTATTATGTGTTTGGCTGTGCAATAAACTTGAGTCCAATTTGCACGTACAATTTCAATAAATTTATGCGTAACCATTGCCAGAGGCAAGGAGCAACAGCAACCGACTGTAAACAAGTACATAAATATACCCCAGCATGGGATTGGGATTGGGATTGGGCTGAGATAAAGACTGTGGAGTATACAAAGACTTAAGCTTGGTTAAGAGCCCAGTAGGAGGGGATCAGCAATAAAATGTTTGCCGGAAGTAAAGCATATTTACAGGCGCCAAAACCAAGCGCACAAATACATAGACAAAACACACGCACACACACACACCCACACAGAGATAAAAGGAAGAGAAATAAATAAATTGGTACATGTGTAAACCCCAGTCGATACTTTATCATCATGCAAATGGCTCGGCTGCCGGGCAATGTTAATAAGTACAATAAACGGCTAGGCAAACAACAACAAGGATAACAGGCAGGACAACAAGGAGGAACAATGACAAATGTAAACAAGTAAAACTTTTGCCAAAGGCTAAAGCTTGGCATGTAAAATGATGGCTCCATTGGTTAAGAGCAGCTCGTTCTAAGGATTTAAGGTTGCCTGACCACAAAATCCCATTGCTGACACTTGCAGAAATCTCTTATACATATGCATATGCATATGTGTCTCTCTGTATGTGTGTGTGTGATATTCATATGTATTTGATGCCATTTTTTATTTATACTACAGCAGTTTAATACATAGACACAGAATTACATTACGTATATGTATATATATGTTATATGTGTATGTTATATGTATGTGGGGTATGAGTATGGTAAAAAAAGGTAAATTTAATTAAAATGTCACACATAGCAGCCTCCCATTGAAATGCCTTCCAGACCTTCGCCCGACCTCTTTGTGGTCATCATCATCATCCTCGTTTTTTCCTTTTAGTACTCAATTGGTAGCCTCAAGTCATCCTGCTGCAACTGAAGTTGAAAGCTTGTCCTGAGGGCACCACTTGCTCTTGGTCACTCGACCAGCATCAGCTCGTTGTTCTTTTTGGTGTTGAAGCAGGCGTGTTGCATTCTGGCGAACTTGGCTTTGGCCGAGCTTAGCAACATCATAAAGGTGAACAGAGAGAGCTCCATGACATGGCAGACACAAAAGGCGACCACATCCACCAAGTGCTCAACGACAGCCAAATACAGACACATTTTGAATTTTCCTTTGACTTTTCTCTTTGTATCCTTTGTATATCTTTAAGTTGTTGCACTTGTAATTTATTTGATGTTTCTTTCACTTTGACAGTTGTATAGACAATGTTTATCTGCTTGCGTTTTCTTCAGCTCTGATTATGTTTTCAGTCCTGTTGCTGTGAATCGTTGCACGAAGTGCCCTCGTTTCGCATTTTTCTCTACAAGTATTGCCGAGCGACAGGACAACGACAGCTTCCCAATGTTGGTGCATGCGCAGCAAAACTCCTTTCTCTCAGTTTTCGTATCTATCCCCTTAACCAGCCAAGGTTCAACATACAGCCTAGGGATGTCTCCTATTCCAAAGGATTCCAAACACAACGTCTAAACAAATTGAAGGATATTTCAAATCTTCTTCTATTGTTACTCTACTATTCGTATATAACTATGTTGAATTATTATTATTATTACTATTGTTTAGTTATTTTATGGCTTATGGTCAACCCTTGTTTTAAACTAGGGCGACTCCTAATTTAGGAAAGCGAGCAGGCGAATCCAAGCCCTGACTTCTCCTGGTTGCAGCTGCAGCTCAGCTCTCCAAATGTGGCAGTTATATACGAATCTTGGTTTCAAACTAGGTCGAAAGCAGGCACTGACTCCTACTGATTGCAGCTTCAGCTTTGTGATATATATAGGAATCTCCAGAAACAAAAGAAATCCAAACTTAATCTTTAAATTGTACTACTCTAAGGGAACCCCTGGTAAGCCAATAATATGGGACTAGCTTAACAACTGTCGCGTGCTGTAGACCTCAAACGTAGCCCGAAGGTAAACGCAAGGTAGAAGACCGAAGGACATTTATGGCTATACATTCACTCAGTGGCCCAGAGCCGCAAGAGCTGAGTTTAGCCCCAGCCATATGGTGTTGGTGTCGCTGCAGTAGGACGCAGTGCAACATATGGTCAGTAGACGGGAGGCTCAAAGAAATTCAACAGCGAGTTAATTGATGTGCCACAGCCAGTAGCCAGTAGCTCATCACAGCTCTTCCTCTCCTTTACCAGCTCCGTCTCCCTCTCACTCTGTGTCTATCGCTCTATCTCTGTCTCGCTTGCGCGCCTGTCATGTGCTGTTGAGCGTGAAAGTCACAAATTATAGCAAAAGAGATCACAAGCCATGATAGCGGCAATTTGGCAAGCTATGACGCGTGCTAGGGCCAACGCTAGAGCGGTGCGGCATGAATGTGAAAGGTCAAAGTAGTAGGCGTGGGCAAGCGGGAGAAAGCGAGAGAGCGAAAGAGAGAGAGCGCAACCCCTAACTGAGTACACTGAGCCGCCCCTGTCGACGATCCTTGATATGGTAATGATGAAGATCCTGGGCCAAGGGCCAAGGGCCAAGGGGTCATTTGCGGGCCACTTATACAAACTTGGTCAACACGGCGGTACAAATATTTGTTAAACTATCCCGATGCCTATACAGAGTCAATGCGGTTGCCGCTGCCAGAGACCCTCAAGGGTGGCTTTGCGTCTCTAACTGCTGGACGGCTCGTGCCGCTCGCGCGTCTGTTGCAGTTGCGGCACAACATTCGAGCCGTGCAGAGCTAACACCATGAGCCACTACTACTCATCGGAGGAGGATAATAGCTCACAGTACTTGGGCAGTCCCAACTACAACTTAACACCTATGTCCGTCGCCACATCACAGCAGCATTACAACAATGCTGCATACTTGTCGCCGGATTGGCAGTTTTTGGATGCCAACTTGGAGCTGCCCACTGGACACTATGAAACCCAAGTGGAAGCTATAACCGATAGTGGGCAACAGCAGCAAGTAAAGAAGCGTAAGATCGGCTCGCGAAGATTGAGCGTACAGTCTTCATCCAGCCAGGTGGTACTTAGTCCGACGGTGCAAAAGAAGAGGCGTCAGGCGGCCAATGCTCGGGAGCGGAAGCGCATGAATGGCCTGAACGAGGCATTCGATCGTCTCCGCGAGGTGGTGCCAGCGCCCTCAATCGATCAGAAGCTATCCAAGTTTGAGACACTTCAAATGGCCCAGTCCTATATACTCGCACTCTGCGATCTGCTGGACAACAATGGCGAGGATGTTGATTCCTCTGGCTACACGATCTTCGGCGGAAGCGAAAACAGTTTCGATTTCTAAATGACAATACGAATATGATATACTCGATATACTCAATATGTATCCATTGAATCTAAGATTTAAGGTTTGTGATTTCCCTCTAACTGTACCATAGTATTATGCTTAAAGATATCGAAATAAATTGATTAAAAAACACTTAAAAAATGTCCATAAAAAGTTTCGGAAGCTTGGAGGATCGTTAAAATCAATTAACTATCATCGCACTGGCTACGCTTGAATGGTTCGGAAACAAGTCATAAATTAATTACGAAAAGCCCGTTCAATATTATTGAATTCTGGTATCCTCATCCTCGTTTCCCAGCGAAGCGGAACACCCCTTGACATCAAATAGTAGCCATAAGTGGGGTGCCTTATGCATCCTTATTAAATGAAATGCAGCTGATTGTTTAGTTTAGTTTCATTTTATGGAATATTGGGTGAAATGTGTAAAGAAACTATTGCTATGGTAGGATTAGGTTGGTTTTTTTGGTAGTTAGCTACTATTGCGGTTTTCGTATGGGCTTGCTTGGGGTGGGTGGAGCGTGTCGTCCTGCTGGCTTTGGAGCACCGTTCACATTGTCATCCTTTAGTTTCATGTCGAGTGTCTCAATGTCTTGGATGCTGAAGGAGTACTTAGACGGGCGAAAATTATGAACTGGTGGATGCAATACGATAACCTCTCGATTGGTTGCATTGAAACTTAGATTATAAAATGGATTACTTGCCAAAGGAGCTGAAAAATTGTTCTTTTTGGCTGCTTGATCCGTGCAGCTTCTGGATTTATGTGCTGCTTGTTTCAATTTGGACATGGCTGCACTATCATGCGATTTAATGATCTCATGGGACACCAATTTGATGTTGGAAATGTGTGTATTAATTATCTTAATGGTCCGCTCTGCTACAGACGGTGGCACTCGGAAGGAGCACAATATGGTTAGGCCATCATGTGGCTCATTTGCTCCCGAGCGCTGCCTCCGGACGTGTTCAGTCTCCTCATTCTTCTCTTTTGATGAATATAACGATTTATGCGTGGTGCCGCCGGTGGCCTGGAATTCTGGGTAAAGCCACCGATCAGATCGCAAGAGCTTAAACAAATATAAACTTACCGGTATCATCTTCCTCCAGCTTAGAATGCCGCGTCTTAGTTCGTGATTTACCACCCGTTGGTGAGGGCGAGCGAGTTTTATTAGTTTCAGGTTTCGACGTCTTTGGCTTGGGCTTGTTAAACACAGGAGGCGTACACCTACAGATTTTACCTAACTTCTTGGATCCCTTACTTTTTGGCTTGTTGTTAGAGCCTGACGGATCACCTGCAATTTGGCTCGTGTCATCATTTGTTTTTTGATCCACGGATTGCTCTATGCTATTCTGACTCCTAACATCATAAGCTTTATTCCTGTCATGGAGCGTCATGTCTAGGTCAGTCTCCACGGACGCCTCGCAAGTACAACTCTTGATCTTGGCCTTACATTCTTCACATGGGATCATTTGTTTTGTATATTCCTCCTGATCCTGATGTATTGAAGCCTCCTCTTCACAACAGCATTCGACCGTATCCTCCTCATTGTTAAAGGGTTGTTCATTGCTTTGCGTTCCGTAGTCGTCCTCAACGATTTGGTAGGCTTCCGGCTGTTTAATTGGACATGGAATAAATTGAAGTTGTTCCTTTTGGTATTGTTGCTGGTTACCTCTCGCACTTGGATCCCTATTGCTATCACAAATATCTTCCGGCTGTTTAATTGGACATGGAATAAATTGAAGTTGTTCCTTTTGGTATTGTTGCTGGTTACCTCTCGCACTTGGATCCCTATTGCAATCACAAATATCTACTTGCACTTGATTCTCATAGTTTCGTTGCCGTTTTGAAGAAGCTCTCGATTCATACCCCGAATCTGCACTCCTGCCGTTATCCTGATCATAGTAGTTATTATCATTATCATTATTTCTGGATGCTCTTTTCTGGTCATTCGTACTGCTTTGACGCTTTGATTCATGTCTATCTTCAGATTCGTCTCCTCTGCGGTAATGCCTTTGTTTGACTTCCTGAGAATCTGGATACTGGTTCGGAGGACCAGGAGGACACATGTTCTGACCGTTATATGGCTTAGGGTTGCATTTGGGTTGATTTCTTGAGCATTCTTTAATCTCATCCCCATTTCTGCTTACCCTCGGTGGCTTTACTCTGGGGTACTCCTCATAGCCATGTTGATTGTCTTCGGGATAAGGGATTTTGCTTTGTCGTCCTTTGCTGGATGCAGGACATTCAATGTAGACTACATCATTATTCGTCGTCTTAGGTTGTCCCTGTGACTGACGATGTTCTTTCCGGGATCGAGGCTTACAGTTGTCTGCAGGACACGAATAATCGTCCTCTTCTTGAGAGCTTTGCCTATATTTTCTGTCTAGCTCAATCCCGTCATTTCGAGTTTGTTCTCGCTTTCCAGGAGGATAATCTCTATAAGTTCCACTCGGTCGACCTTGATTAGTTGATGGACGCAATGCCTCCATATTGTTTGTGCAGAAGTACTGTTCTTCTGGACCTTGGGTAGACGGCTTTCTAGATACATTTCCTGTTACCCACCTGGATTGGTCACTTGGTTTTTTATTTTCCGGTTCTGATGCTTCACTGGAAAGATCAGAATTTTTTTTGCTTGGTATTTTACGTTTGCCACTTCGACGATCTGAACAATAATTCTTACAGTCATCAATTAGCCTTGGATCATCATTTTGATTCCGGTCCCTTCGACTCTGAGATGACCGCCTTTTTTCTTGGCTTCTGGAATCCTGCCTAGACTTTGGTGGCCTTTCGTCCAATTGTCTTGTCGGTGATGAAGCTGGGTATCCTGTCTCATCACTCTCCTCTATCCTTCTAGTCCTTTGGGGTCTCGTTTTAGGTTGTCTGTTATACAGATCAGGACAGCACTCCTCTGCACAAGTTTCAGATGGTAGATCTGGCGTGTAAAATTTTTCTGAACTTTCCCTTTCCACCCTTCTAGGCGAACCTCCTGGAATATAATCATTAGAGCATATTACTGTCGGTTTTACTGCACGTTGCTTCCTTGGTCTTCTACTCGAAGTTTCTGGTCGATATTCATCTTGCGAGTAATATTGCTGTTGCTGCTGTTGTTGTTGATATTGTGGTTGTTGTTGTGGTTGCTGCTGTTGTTGTTTTTGTTGCGAATTTCGTTCCTGCGGATATTCTTCTTCATATTGCGAGTGTTGAGTTTTCCTTTCCTCCTGTGCTTCATAGCATTCGTAGCATGGGTAATCATCACTTTGATACACTGGCTCTTCATCTGCCTGATAGTACTGCGGCTGCTGTATTTGGTTTTGCTGTGGCGAGTTTGGGCAACAAGCACAGGGCTCGATGTTTGGAGCGTTTGTCGGCTCCACAACCATTGACTGAACATATGGACTTGAAGCGCGTCCGTAAAAACCGCCATTTGGATTTTGAGTGGCGTATTTATAAAAAGGATTGTTATTGGGTCTGAATACACCGTCTTGACCCGATCGTTTGCGAACAGGGTCACGACCGTGTTTAGCATTACGATTATTATCGTATGGCCTGTCGTCCTCTTGTTTCTCGTAAGCAGTATCATTATTTCGTTGCCAGTTTTCCACTAAGCGATTTGTTTCAGAGCCACCTAAAGTCTTTTGCTTACTTCTATATCTTCCAGTCAGCACCTTTTTCTTTGGCGGACTACCTCTGGAAACAGGCCAGGTTTCATGCCCACTGGCTGGCCGACCGGTACTCTGAGTGTCGTATGTATCTGGCGATATTGGTTTTTGCCGGTGATTATAGTTAAATTCATCGTTATCGCTATGATCAGTATAGTTTGTGTTGTAATGATGCATTTTGGCATGGGCTACTCTGCCTTGTCTTTGGCAGCAATCATCTTCACAATTGTTAGAGGCATGCCAACGATCGTTACCAGAAACGGATCGGATTTGTAACCGCTGCTCGTGAATGCCAAGCGGGGGCAAAGGTAGCTTCAAAGGAAGCTTCTCCTCTGAAAATGTTGTAGACTCAGATAGATCGTGGCAATCTTCAACCAGTGAAAAAGGAATCCGATAATCAACTTGCTCGGTGTGAATACTGTTCTCGCTGCTGCTCAGTAGAAATGCATCCTCAACGATGCAGTTGATTGGATTGCTGTCACATTTTTGTGATTCCTGTAAGGCAAAAACAGATGATAATTATCTTATTTGGCGTAGATAGCATAATATACCAGAACAACCTCCACATTGGCATTTCCTGCTGCGTCGTCTTCTAAAAATCTCAGCTTTTCATAGTACTCGTATCGTGGAGCATAAAGGTATCCCTTTCGCTTGCCTCGTTCTATAGCCAAACATTCTGCATCATAGTAATACCGCAACGACTGAATCTGCAACTTCACCTGATCAACGGTAAGACCATTATTAAGTAACATTGCGACGCGGTGCCAAGCAGTCTCCCTTAATGCCAAATTGTAAAAACCCGGAGATTTTGTATTCCAGAGACATTCGTTGGCATGATAAAGTCGAATGAGTTTGTTTATATCTGGAAGTCCCTTTGGGCTGTTGAATTCTAAAGTCTTGGCGGCCACCATTTTTCGCCTCTTTTAGCACTTCGTAGACTAACCAACCTTTATAGCTACTCTACCATAGCATAGTTCTTTTTTAGGCTATGGTGACCGGTCTATTACGTATTAAACACTTTCAAATTTTGTTTTGTATGCCAAATGTAATATGTCTGAAAAGCTTTAAATACATTTTAATGAAAGTTCAAATGAATAAGCATTTGACTGTAAATTCAAAAGTAAGTGTTGAGTAATGCGCAATTGCCGGTGTCTTTACTTAACGAAGTATACTCACTTAACGAAATGAGTCTTTTAATCAAATTGAGCGCCTTATGATAACTTTAATTTATTATGAATTGTAAAATGTGTAAGAGTAAATATTTAAGAAGTTCGATAGAAATAATTCGTATATAATTAAAAAACGTACCTATTAAGTTACAAGCACTACAAAATTTATAAAACTGCCGACATATCGACAAACCCATAGAAAAAAACGATAGACAATCGGTATACCGCCACAATCTATCGACCATCTAAGAAATAATTTTTTATTTAACGTGATATTGAAGGAAAAAGTCGAACTAAAGTGGGATAAATCAAAGACAAAACGCATGAGAGTGCATTTAACGCGGCTGCAAATCATTCCGGGCCAATAAACAACCGAGCTTTATTAATTTTCGGGCCATTGCAACAGCAGCGGCAGCAATAACAACAACATTTGCATTCGATTGATTGTAATTTGTGACTGGTGTCTGGTATAACCACAAAAAATTTTCACTGCATTTAAAGCCAACAAATTAGTGGACAATATATGTTAATTTAGCATACCGGGAGATCGGCGCGACGTTACATCGAAAGTCGCAATAAGTGCCTGGTGACTTCGTCATCATCGTTTTATTTGCTTTGAATGTTCATTTTGAATTACATATGTATGTAGTCACATCCAATTGTAACACTGAACAGCAAAGTTAAAGTACCAGTAGCATTGTAACAGTGCTTCGCATCTGTATGCGAGTTAAAGCTGTAAGCCCAAGTTGACTAAGTTAAAAAAGTTGTACATAAGCCGAACAATTGTACAAAAGTGTAGGTGAAACAATAATTATTTATAATGTCTGCGGAACGTGAAATACCCGCTGAGGATAGCATCAAAGTCGTTTGTCGTTTTCGCCCGCTCAACGACAGCGAGGAAAGGGCCGGCTCAAAGTTTGTTGTCAAGTTCCCAAACAATGTGGAGGAAAATTGCATATCCATAGCGGTAATTAAACTAAATACTAACTAAATCAAATTTACCTAAAATACACACGTATACACAAATCTGTACGTGCCGTTGTTGTTCCACGCTGGTGACGTCATGCCCAGATTGTCTAACATTAGCGTAGTACATTAGCCTTTCCTTACCGCCACAATTGAAACTCACTCACACATAGACCACGCACACACAAGCAAAAACATACCCACCGAGTAGTAAAGTAAAAGCGAGCGAAAGAGAGTAGATTATTATTACTTGCACACATACATTTATATGTGTATATGTGCATGTATTTTTACTAATTAGCGCTATAATTGTGAGCGTGTCTTGTGCAATTTTATAATGTGTTGCCAAATAACTATGAAATGGATACAATAGTTCCACATTAAAGCTGAAAAAGCAGCGCTCGATTGATTTTCCACGCACAGCAAGTGAGCTCACTGTATAAACCAGGTCTCTACATATATGTATGTGTGCGTGTAGGCAAAGCCACCCACTAGCGGTTGTCCCCACCGATTTGTCATGTTCTTAAACTATTTTTTTTTATATTTGCATAGCTGTATGCACATTCTACCTGTCTACCAATCCGCCCAACTTCAGTTTTACCTTTACCTTACATTAGGTAGGTAGCTCCTATACTTTTATGTATTCAGTTAGGTTTGGCCCCAAAAACAAAAACATCGCCCTCAAATGCTGCTTGCCACCAGCTGCTGCCACTCGTAACTGAGCCATGAGTCATGCACGCAAACTCGCAAAACTGTAAATAATCGTGTACAACACCAACAACAACAACATGAACTACAACATCAACATGCATATGTTTTGCTAGAGGAATTTCGATTTTACTGAATATTATTAATGCCCCAAAAGCTCAACTGTCTGAATTGTGGCCGCCATGATAAAGTTAGTTGTATCATATATATATTTATATATGTATATGTGTGTGCTTAGTTGTATGTGTGTGTGTGTGTGTGTATACACTTACAGAGAAGAGTCGTTATCAATGTGTCAGCAAAGATGTCATAGAGCCACTTTTCACTATTCCTCAAACAATAGAACGCTTTATATATGATTTAAATATGAGTCTCACTGATTAATACCAATTTCCCAGCTAGCTCTTAAAATAAGCACATTAAATTCTCTTCTTATATTGTAATATATAATCAGTATGGCGGTTTTATATATTTTCTGCAAAATATTTATGTATATTTGTATAAATATTGACAAATAGGCATCGGGTTACTGCAGCTGTAGAAAACTGGTCAAAGAAACTCCAAGAACAAAGTATATAATAAATCGATGTAGTAAAAACCACATATATAGAAATACAGCTAATTATATATTAATTATATATATACAATAGATTTTATATATATAGTATAAGAATATTTTTATAAAAATTTTCTCCCTTCGTTAACTAGAGTATCATACTAGTCGTCATGCAGTAAATGGTTTTTTTCTTATTCCATCATTTCTTTTCCGTACTGCTGCTCTCTTTTAGTTTTTCCTTTTACTACTCGTTATTCATTAATTTCAAGTTCCACTCGTTTCTGCTGCGGCGGTTTCTTGATGCCTAATGCTCATCATAATTACGATCTGTTTCGCGGCCATGCGTTAAATAGTATTTGGGGGCTTCTTGTGGCTGGGGGAAGGTGGGGGTAGGGAAAAACAATTGTTGTTATGGCTGGGAAGGAGAAAGAATTTCACTTAGGTATATACTAATGCTTCGTCATCTTCTATTCTATAGGGTAAGGTATATTTGTTCGACAAAGTCTTTAAGCCGAATGCATCCCAGGAGAAGGTGTACAATGAAGCGGCCAAATCCATTGTCACGGATGTGCTGGCTGGCTACAATGGAACGATATTCGCCTATGGTCAGACCTCCTCCGGAAAGACGCACACAATGGAGGGCGTCATTGGTGATTCGGTGAAACAGGGTATCATTCCGCGTATTGTGAACGATATTTTCAATCATATTTACGCGATGGAAGAGAATTTGGAATTTCACATTAAGGTTTCCTACTACGAAATTTATATGGACAAGATTCGAGATTTGCTGGATGTGTCCAAGATAAATTTGAGCGTACACGAGGACAAGAACCGAGTGCCTTACGTTAAGGGTGCCACGGAGCGCTTCGTCTCCTCGCCCGAAGATGTCTTTGAGGTGATCGAGGAGGGCAAATCCAACCGTCACATTGCCGTGACAAGTAAGTATGAAGTATAAGCTACAGTAATGTTTAAAGTGACACGTATCCGTTAGATGAAGTGATGGCAATATAAGTATCTCCCTCAGAGTCCATATATTTGAGCATTGCTTAAGCACATGGAAGCTTCACTTCGATTTGCAAGTTTAATCTAAGGTTCAAGTGGCACTTAAAACGAAAGCAGAAAATGTTGAATCTAACATGACTGATCTCTTGTAGACATGAACGAGCACTCATCGCGTTCACATTCGGTGTTCCTTATCAATGTGAAGCAGGAGAATCTGGAGAATCAAAAGAAACTATCTGGTAAACTATATCTTGTTGATTTGGCCGGTTCCGAGAAGGTTTCCAAAACAGGTGCGGAAGGCACAGTGCTGGATGAAGCGAAGAACATTAACAAGTCGCTCTCCGCGCTTGGCAATGTCATCTCGGCGCTGGCGGATGGAAACAAAACGCACATACCGTACCGTGACTCCAAGCTGACGCGTATCCTACAGGAATCGCTTGGTGGCAACGCCCGCACAACGATTGTCATCTGCTGTTCGCCGGCCAGCTTCAACGAGTCTGAGACGAAGTCTACGTTAGACTTTGGACGACGCGCCAAGACGGTAAAGAACGTTGTTTGCGTCAACGAGGAACTCACTGCCGAAGAGTGGAAGCGTCGTTACGAAAAGGAGAAGGAGAAGAATGCACGACTAAAGGGCAAGGTAGAAAAGCTGGAGCTGGAGCTAGCACGTTGGCGTGCCGGCGAAACGGTTAAGGCGGAGGAGCAAATCAACATGGAGGATCTCATGGAGGCCAGCACGCCCAATCTTGAAGTGGAGGCTGCATTGCAGGCCGCTGGTGCCGCACAAGCGGCGGCGGCGGCTCAGCGCATGGCAATTGCCAATATGTCCGCCTCGGTGGCAGCTGATGAGCGTGCACGTTTGGCCACGGAATGTGAACGCCTCTACCAGCAGTTGGATGACAAGGATGAGGAAATCAACCAGCAGAGCCAGTATGCAGAGCAGCTGAAGGAACAGGTTATGGAACAGGAGGAGCTGATTGCAAATGCGCGTCGCGAATACGAGACGCTGCAATCAGAAATGGCGCGCATTCAACAAGAGAACGAATCGGCCAAGGAGGAGGTCAAGGAGGTGCTTCAGGCACTTGAGGAACTGGCCGTTAACTACGATCAGAAGTCGCAGGAGATCGACAATAAGAACAAGGACATCGATGCCCTTAACGAAGAGCTGCAGCAGAACAAGACGCACTACAATTCCACCTCTACGGAACTGCAGCAGCTGAAGGATATGTCAACACACCAAAAGAAACGAATCACCGAAATGCTGACCAATCTGTTGCGCGATCTGGGTGAGGTTGGCCAGGCCATAGCGCCCGGCGATTCCGCAATCGATCTCAAGATGAGTGCCTTAGCTGGTACCGATGCAGCCAAGGTGGAGGAAGACTTCACCATGGCTCGCCTGTACATCAGCAAAATGAAAACCGAAGCAAAGAACATTGCGCAACGTTGCGCCAATATGGAGACACAGCAGGTGGACTCGAATAAGAAGATCTCCGAATACGAAAAGGATCTGGGCGAGTATCGGTTACTTATATCGCAGCACGAGGCACGCATGAAGTCTCTGCAGGAGTCCATGCGCGAGGCAGAAAATAAGAAGCGCAACCTAGAGGAGCAGATCGACTCGTTGCGTGAGGAGTGCGCTAAACTCAAGGCCGCCGAGCATGTGTCCGCGGTGAATGCCGAGGAGAAGCAGCGCGCCGAGGAGTTGCGCTCCATGTTCGACTCCCAAATGGATGAGCTGCGCGAGGCGCACACCAAACAGGTTTCTGAGTTGCGTGACGAGATTGTCGCCAAGCAGCATGAAATGAACGAAATGAAGGATGTCCACCAGGAGCTACTGCTGGCACACCAGCAGATGTCGGTGGACTATGAGAAACTAAAGCACGAGGAAGCCGAAAAATCGAACAAATTGCAGGACATTATTCTTACCAACGAGCGACGCGAACAGGCACGCAAGGACCTGAAGGGCCTGGAGGATACAGTCGCAAAGGAACTGCAAACATTGCACAATCTGCGAAAGCTTTTCGTCCAGGATCTGCAGGTAAAATCTGAATCTTTCACTAAACCCTATTATGCACTTGTATTAATGTAAATTTCATACACACAGCAACGCATTCGAAAGAACGTGGTGAACGAGGAAAGCGAGGAGGATGGCGGTTCGTTGGCGCAAAAGCAAAAAATCTCCTTCCTAGAGAACAATCTCGATCAGCTGACCAAGGTTCACAAGCAGCTGGTCCGCGACAACGCCGACCTGCGCTGTGAGCTGCCCAAGCTGGAGAAGCGATTGCGCACAACAATGGAACGCGTCAAGGCACTGGAAACGGCGCTGAAGGAAGCAAAGGAGGGTGCAATGCGGGATCGCAAACGATACCAATACGAGGTCGATCGCATCAAGGAGGCAGTGCGGCAAAAGCATCTGGGCCGACGAGGACCCCAGGCACAAATTGCCAAGCCCATTCGGGCTGGCCAGGGCGCTATTGCAATTCGCGGCGGCGGAGCCGTCGGTGGTCCCACAATGGCTCAGGTGAGCGCTGTCAACTCCTAGAATCGCCGCCCACTTCAGTACAGTTTCAGTTTAGCTCCGCTTTAACAAACACTTAACCTAAAATAATTGCCTTCGCTTAAAGAATGTCGTTTTGCGATCATGTGCAGCGCTTTAATATACATACATACATACATATATAAATATATATAAATAATTAAATAAATGAGAGGAATAAAATGGAAATTATTAACAAAATTTTACAAACAACAAAAAACCCCACAGATATTTAAGGACACAACTATGTTTAAGCATATTTATAAACTTTTCAAATATAAATATAATAAAAGTCGCAGACAATTAACGCTAGTCGTTTTCTTTTATTCAGAATTCAAGTAACTGTATATGATATTATTATTTATAATAATAAATATGTTATAATGTAAATATTGAAGTTGATTAAGTTAAGTTTATAACGCTAGACGGTCTTTAATTTGAATGGTATTTGAGTATTGAATGTGCGTATTGTAGTAGATCAAGAGTAACTTTCATTCATTTGAATTATTTGATTAAATATCGGTTATATATTGGATATGATGTATTTGAGTACAGAACGTTATTCATTCATTCATTTGAGCTAACATGAATATTCATTAGATTCACATATTGAAGTAGATCAAGAGTAACTATATCGGTTTTCGTCATTCACTTTAACTGTTTGATTAAATATCGGTTATGTTTATATTGAATAGTATAAAATTGAGTGTATAATGATATTCATTCATTAATTTACTTTAAAATGAATATTCATTATATACCTATATCGAATTTAATTCATTTTATAATGCTAAATGTTATTTGGAAAGTCTTTTATATATCTATGTATATATAAGGAAATTAGTCAATAAATCACGCAATGCTTAGAGGCGCATATTGTAACCTGCTCCGCCCACATTTTGGCGCTCGCATAAGACAGGTGAACATAATTGCCATTCGTACCAGACCTTCTCTGGATCAACGCAGCGCCAAAACTTAATGGAAATTGTTTCGCCCGCCATGATAGAGTTAGGTTGCTACACGTGAAAAAAGTCGGGGAAATTGCACGTAGATTATAAATAGATAATTTAGATGGACTTACCAATGGGAAGAACATGGGAAACCATGAGAACATGCCCGGGGTATGCGTCAAGGGATTGATGCTTATGGTAATATCCTTGCATAGGACTGTATCAAAGTAGCCGCCAATACCGTGTAGAACGCAATCCTTTTGGGCTATGAATGAGAGCAGTTTGTGCCGTGTGTTATCAATGGCCTTGTCCCGATTTGGATGAGTAAACTCAAAAAGTGTCTGCGGCTCATCAATGTGGTAGACGTTCTTTAGCAGCACCACGTAGCCACAGTCGTAGGATGTCGGGGATGTGATCTGGTTCACATTAGTGTGCAGGATGGCGGACATAATGGGATTGATGTATGAAGTTGACTTGCTGGGAATGCTGATGCCATCATTCTTAAGAAGTTTCAATGCGCCATCCAGGCACTCGGGCGACAGCTCATTATCGCCAAAGGAACCTAGCAGCTCAGAGACCAGAATGTCAGCAAGCTCAGGCGGAGAAAAGTCACGCATGTCCTTGGAAAATATATGTACATCTGCAAAAAGCTACTTAAGTGCCAGAAAAATAATTGAGAGATTTAATGATTTACCCTTATTAGCCCACAGTGTCTTGACCATATTGCAGAGGGTGCGAATGGCGCTTGGATTCTTCTCGATTATGTAAACGCGCACTCTGCGTTTGGTTTTCTCCGCCGCATTAAGCACAGCACGTGCCAATGGACCACGTCCACCACCCAGCACCATAACCACCGTCTGTAAGTAAAAAACGAGTAATTACTATGCATTGGTTAGAAGTTAGTTTCTTGACTTACCACTTTACGCCTGGCCTCCGTGTCGCTGACACGATAAAGCAGCGCCTGTTGTATGGCATCCTGGTATAGCTTGTACTTGACTGGATCCTTTTCGAATATTTCATAGGTGTAGCTGTCCAGATTATCGAAAAGTGGCTGCAGCGGAATCTCTAAGATGTTCTCGTAGCTAAAAAATCAGACTAGTAACCAAAATACACAAAATATAATGTTAACCAACCTATTCAAACTATGCGTATCGCAATTATCGTTAATAAGTTTCCTTATGTAGTCGGCATACTGCGAGATAAATGCATCATTGGCACTAGTCGAGACAATGACGTTGGCCCGCACCGAGATAAAGTGAGCAACAATGGCCTGCCACTCTTTCTGGAGTACATAATAATTGAAGCGGTTTTGTATAAATAGACTAGATGGAATGATAATGGCCTCGATGGGTTCGCCCAGCCAACGGCGAATGGTCTCGCGGTTTGGGCGATCCGTGTCACTCAGCTCCAACACAACCTTAACCTTGCTGCTATGCTTGACGGCAAAACGTAACTCATTCCACCAATTCCAGGGATCGACTTCCTGAGCCTCTTCGATTTCAGAATCAGTTGCATCTTTGCGATGCTCAAAAGTGGCCAGCTCGGGATTGGTGATGGGCACGTGGATGAACCAGGAACCTATAAAATAGTCATTGAATTATTGAAATCATAATAGGCATAACATACAAACCTTTTGTCCTACTATTGATTATCTCAGCCAAATTATCATTATTGGGACCTCGCAGGCGTACCATAATGCTGCCATGATTCTGCAAGTGCTCCGCCCAAACAACATCACGTATTAGCATGGACTTGGAATATTCACGTAGCTTGGCATTTGGTGAGTCCACATCAACATCGGATAAGATAAATATCGTCTTTGAGTTCCAGTCAACGGAGTTTTGTACGGTGGCTGGATAAGTGGGATCCGTCTCAAACGGATCCATGGGCAACATATTTGCATTGATTGGAGTGGCCACCACACTGTAGTTGCTCACGTTAGCTTTTTGAACAAATTTGGCAATGCTGTTCACGCCATGCTTCGACAAACAAACGTAATAATTCATTTTGATTTTCTTTAACCACAAAATGTGTATAAGCCCTTCGGTGTGCACAAATCAAAAGGAATAGTAAATAACCAGTTGAATATTCAGTGTGTACACTCCCAAAAATACAAGGGGTTGCAAAAATAATAGCGAACTAAATGAACTAAGCCACATATTCAGCTCCAACGAACAGTTTAGCGAGTCGTTTGAGCGAACTTATTCCGATTCGTTGTGAATGGCTATTTTACTATAAGTGTTCTGTGCAAAAATTGCATAGGCATTAATTACATTGATAGTTCTGCCTTTATAAGAGTAATTTATTAGTATTAAGTATGTAATTGCTGTTGTAAATGGCTAACCGCGATGTATTCACCAAGATCTTGCCAAATGTCAAGTTGGCAACGCGCTACGATGCAGAAGGACGTGAAATTCAGGTACGTTCATTCTGCATAAATGTTTATAATGTACAACAATCAATGTTTATATGCAATATTATTATTGTATAGGTGGAACGCCGGGAAGACACTGATGCCGCAGACAAAGAGTTGAGAACAATTGACACGCTCGTAGCTGCTGGCTACTACCGGGCGCGTATCAAGGGTTTGTCTACCTTCGATAAAGTTGTTGGCGGCATGACCTGGTGTATTGAATGCTGTGACTATGACGTGGATGTCGATTTGCTATTCCATGAAAATTTATCAATTGGACAAAAAATGTAAGACGATAATTTTTCACTCGTCTTATCTAAATCATAATATATCCATTTGTTCACAGAGCACTTGTGGAGAAGATTGTTGCCGTATTGATTGACATGAAATGCCCGCATAGTCTGGAACCGCATCAGGTGCAGGGTCTTGAGTTTCTTGCCATACATCCAGTTATACAATGGCTGGTGAAAACGTCTGTAAGTTTGGCGTTGTTGGCCAATTTGCTTTTTGATACTAAACTATTTATTCCCAGGTTGAAAACCGTGAAGAACGCGGACAGCGCTTGAAAAGATTCGCTATTGGCCAGTTTCACAATGACTATCAGTATAAAAGTGACAGGGACAATCTCACAAAGATACGCCTTGCCGCTGTTAACATTAAAGCAATACAGGTTGGGCTTTATATATCTATATAATATTTCATGCATAAAAGAATTCATTTAAAATCCTTTGTAGGAGCTGTACAGTCCGAAAAGGCTTTATGAGCGCCAGGAGGCCACTGGTGAAGATGATGCATATCGAGTGCATTTAACGTTACTTGAATATGGGGATTCAGGACGTGTAGCTACGCAAAATGTGAAATCAACATCAAAATCCGATATACAGGAGGTACATTCCTTAAGTTTATTCAATGGCTTTAGTTAAAGGAAATTTAAATTCTATGTGCAGCCTGATCTGGAACAACAATTGCGTCAACTATCTATCACAAATGAAGGCGCTTCAGTGTCACAAAGACGTATCGATCTTGATCCTAAGGCTCTAAGCGCATTGCAACAGCATTACGCAGAATTCAAGCTAGAAATGGAAACGGACGCACAGGAGCTACAGACCCAAAATCAACAGAAACGGTTAGATGCGGCTAAGACAGCACTGGAGCACAAGATAAAACGCTACTGCAAAGACAATGAGCAATTGGATGCGTTGGTCGAAACGCAGAAACAACAAACCACTGAGCAGGAGCAGAAGCTACAAACGCTCAAAGATGAGCTGGATGAATATAAGAAAACGGAGGCGAGTGCGGATCCAGCGTAAGTAATTTAATAAAATTCCGTTATTATGGTCTAATTATGTGGCTTGAAGTCTGTTGGAAAAAGTGCGCACACTGCTGCAGCAGCATGATGAGCTGAAGAAGAGCGAGGCGGAATTTAAGGAAAGTTGCCGCACAGATCTTACCGATCTGCAGCAGCAAATTGAGTAAGTGTTTTACTGAATTCATTTGAAATGATTAACTAATAATATGTTTAATACAGCGAGCTGGAGGCGTTTAACGCACAGGATGCGGAAGCTCAGGCAACTGCAATAGCCAGCGAGCAGCAGCGACTGCAGGAGCTGCGACTGCATTTGGCCAAGCGAAATCGTGGCATTGTGGCGATCGAGCGAAAGCTGGACGCTATACCGGATCGCACAGAGCTGGCCCAGTACCAAAGACGCTTCCACGAGCTGTACAACGAGATGAGTGCCAAGCATCTAGAAACTAAGCAATATTATACACTATACAACACACTTAATGATAAGAAACGTTATCTGGAGAAGGAGTTGTCGCTGCTCAATTCCATTTGCGAAGCGTATAACGAGGGCATGCTGAGTCCGCATGGTCGTGAGGATTTCATTCGACAGTTCGAGACTATTGTCGATGGGGTCAAGAGCGCACAGGACAAGGTCCGCCACAAATACAACGAGGAGCGCATGCGGCGTGATGAGCTCAACGAAGAACTCCTCGGACTGCTTGAAATACAGCGTCAGTATGCGGCCGCCATCAAACAGCTCACCCGGGATTGCCAACGTTGTGATCAGCTGCAACAACATCTCATGTCAATTCAAAAGCAGCCAGAATAGAACCCTGGCTGCTCTTTTACAATACATATTTTAATATAGTCTTCTAATATATGCAATCAATAAACTCTGAGCTTTGCTCATTTTGTTTCGCCAACCATTGTTTTTTTTATTATTATTAATTTAATGAAATGTGAAATCTGTCAATTTTTTCATTAAGAATTATTCATTAGGCGTTGGTCTGTTCTGTTAACTAGCAGATATGTAAACTACGGTCATAGCAGCCAGCTTTTTATCGTGCACAATGGCGCCAAAGTTAAGGTAACATCACATTTTGAAAAATGCACATACTTTTCCTTTTGCTTTCAAAACTGGCCGTATGTCAGAATAAAGGTATTTGAAACAAAGATTGGGAGGGAACCCAATACTATTGATGTTCCTTGCAGTCGGTAAAGCTGATGACCCTGATTGGGTACTACATTACTGAAATTTAGCATACAAAACTCTAACAATTAATATGAGGATACCCATAATTACCAAATACATATCATTAAATTTACCATATACAACAAGTTAGATTACAAAATATTTCTATTTACCTTTTGGTATCTAATTAAATAGAAAATTTCGTACTAATTAATAGTGGGATAAGCTTACCGTAGAAGCGCTGCTGTGTGTTGTGAGCACTTGCGTGACTTTGTTGATTTAATTAAGTTTGTGTAATTGCTGCAGCTGCGGCTTGAACTGATTGGGCAGCAATTATGCGGATTGGCGTTAGCTCAGCCGTGACAAATGTAGTGCCAAGGATACAAATATACGAACGTAGAGTGATGCCAATGTGAAGTATACGCCCCAGTGGAGAGCATTTATCATGCTTAACTTTAACCTTTTGCCAGCGAATAACAAACACTGAAAGAAGAAACCACCCCAACAGGATCATATTTCACGGGATGTCATTTATGTGTGTATTTATGGAATAACTGTCGTTACACTGACACTTCAAGCGCAGTTTATATTCATATACAAAAGTAAAGCATCTACCACTCGCCCAAAAATTTGCATATTCGCATTCGCGTGTCGAGGGTTCTACATTGGGTTGCGACAGCAGCTGCTTTTAATTAATATGCAGGCCGCTTAGTCGCACTCGAAGTTCTGCTCCTGCTGCAATCTCAATCGCAATCGCAATCACAATCAGAGCCACTTCAGTGGGGTATCAGCTGCTTGGATGCATGCCTGGCTGTAAGCCTGTCTGTCTGCCTGTTAATTAATGTCCTTGGCTCTTAACATTCCAACTGAGAACTGAGCAATTGCAATTAAATTTCAATGCGGCAATCAATTCAATTCAACAAGTTGCTCCCCGACTTGACTGCTCCTGCAGGTGCACACGTACACGTACATAGGTGCTTGACATTGAGACCAAGTCCAAGTCTGAGTGGTTTATTGTGTGTTGGCGAGCCACAAGACACACGCCACGAGCCACGAGCCACGAACCAAACCTTAACCCACTTTAAACACATTTTTTTTAAGATCCATGACAAATATTTAACCTTGGGGAGTGCCTTTGGTATCTTTGTGACCGCTTAAAACACAATGTGTGTCTATGTTTGTGTGTGATAATGAGCTTTTCAATGAACTGCGAACGGTTCGTTCTGCCTTATCACATACACACACACACACACAGACAGACGCACACCCATACAGACAATCGACACAGTCAGGCATACACTCATAAAGTCATCCATGCATTACATCCATGCTGGCGAGAAGAGAGTGACGTGGTATTTGATGACTGGGTTCAGGGTGAAAGTAAAAGGACAGGGCTGGAACGAAGAGTGAAGAGGTGACTCCTGACTTCCCGCATTTCCTCATTTGTATTTGCGTTGGCATTTTATCCATGCATAAACACACACAAACTACACACACAGAAGCAAATTTTCCCTTTCACGGCAGAGGACATAAGCTTACACACACATGCAAGCACACAGATACCCATGCAGCCATAGGCCCTGACAAAAGTCAATCAACATATTTGCTCGATTGGAGGGAACATGCCAGGCAAGCGTATAATCGATTCGAAATGTGTTTGAATAACAAATTACTGAAATTGTGAATGTAAAAGCCATTGTATCTCATATTCACACACTCATACTCTCTCACGTCTATTCACAGTCACAGCCAGACTTCACATTCATATTGCATGCTTTTAGGCGCGTCGTTCAAATTAAATTTATGCACAGCTTGCAGCTGGCGTTACGAATTTTGTGGCATGTTCGGAGAGCACGTGCACGTTCTGATATATATATATGTATATATACAATAAGAAAAACAGGCTGCCTGTCTGCGCTTGACTCTGCAAGAGTTAAACTAACCACTTGTTAGCATTGACTTCTGGGTTGGTGACTGAACTTCGACTTGAACTATTGAACTCTGGGACAATGAACATATGAGCATTGGATTATCGTTTTGTCTTTGTGATGCCAAAAATGAACCAAAAAAAAAAAAACAAAGACGAAAAGCAATAATCGGAATACTTCTACACACAAACATACAAACATAAATACAGTAGACGTCCGGTTTAACGTACTCTCCTCTTAACGCATTCTCGATTTAACGTACTTGTCAAATTTTTACATTGAGTGCCTTAAATAACGAACTCTTATACTCAATTTAATGAACGAGAAGGGAATTGTATGTGAACATAGCATAAAATCAACGGAAAAATGTAAAGAAACAATCCATACATAATATACACATACACTTTCACACAAAAAGACACAAAGAAATGCATGGCTTTTCATGAGCTTAAGTACTACATTTGAGAATCGACGAGAAAGGCAGTTGACTCACTTAAAACGGGTAATTCTTAAGATCGCATGCATACATCAATACATGCATATATACATACTCACACACACATACATACTCACACAAACATACACACACATACATACTCACACATACATACTGACCCACACTTACATACTCATTCACACTTACACTAACACATACACTTTCACACAAAAAGACACCAAGAAATGCATGGCTTTTCATGAGCTTAAGTACTACATTTGAGAATCGACGAGAAAGGCAGTTGACCCACTTAAAACGGGTAATTCTTAAGATCGCATGCATACATCAATACATGCATATATACATACTCACACACACATACATACTCACACACACATACATCCTCACACACACATACGTCCTCACACACACATACATACTCACCCACACTTACATACTCATTCACACTTACACAAACAAATACACTTTCACACAAAAAGACACCAAGAAATGCATGGCTTTTCATGAGCTTAAGTACTACATTTGAGAATCGACGAGAAAGGCAGTTGACCCACTTAAAACGGGTAATTCTTAAGATCGCATGCATACATCAATACATGCATATATACATACTCACACACACATACATACTCACACACACATACATACTCACACACACATACATACTCAACCACACTTACATACTCATTCACACTTACACAAACAAATACACTTTCACACAAAAAGACACCAAGAAATGCATGGCTTTTCATGAGCTTAAGTACTACATTTGAGAATCGACGAGAAAGGCAGTTGACCCACTTAAAACGGGTAATTCTTAAGATCGCATGCATACATCAATACATGCATATATACATACTCACACACACATACATACTCACACACACATACATCCTCACACACACATACGTCCTCACACACACATACATACTCACCCACACTTACATACTCATTCACACTTACACAAACAAATACACTTTCACACAAAAAGACACCAAGAAATGCATGGCTTTTCATGAGCTTAAGTACTACATTTGAGAATCGACGAGAAAGGCAGTTGACCCACTTAAAACGGGTAATTCTTAAGATCGCATGCATACATCAATACATGCATATATACATACTCACACACACATACATACTCACACACACATACATACTCACACACACATACATACTCACACACACATACATCCTCACACACACATACGTCCTCACACACACATACATACTCACCCACACTTACATACTCATTCACACTTACACTAACACATACACTTTCACACAAAAAGACACCAAGAAATGCATGGCTTTTCATGAGCTTAAGTACTACATTTGAGAATCGACGAGAACGGCAGTTGACCCACTTAAAACGGGTAATTCTTGTGATTGTCTCTGATGACGAAAAAAGAAGTTGTAGAAGGTAAATTTGAAGAAAAAACGCACTTTTGTTGTGTAAAATATAATTTTAAATAAAGAACAACAAGATATGTTCCATATAGTATATATAACTAATAACTATGTGTATATAATACAGCAAATATTGATATTTATAGCAAATAATAATACGGTAGAAGGCAATTTTAACGTACACTTAATGGTTGGTTAAACCAGACATCTACTGTATAATCAAACACGTAGAAGTGAAAGACTGTGTCGCCTGTAGATATTGAGCTCAAGGCATGGTACGTTAAACAGATGAACTTTGGCGCTGAGGAATGCTTGAGACTAAAATAAATACCGAATGCCATGAAAGCAATTAATCGATTAATTGAAGTCAAATTAGCAAATTTTCACCAAATATAATAAATAAGGTGTCCTGCTAGTGTCACTTGAGGACAACAACAAACAGCAAGTGTGCCGCAGACAAGTTTAAATCAAACTAAATGTACAACATACCGGAGCATCGGCTTGCGTGGACAGGACGTAGACATGCTTGTAGACCGACATTAATCAATTTCAGCTATGCTCCTATCTATACATATACGAGTACGAGTACAAGTGTACTTGTATTTCGATGCTGTGCGCTTTGATTTTAGTAATTTGTCAATGTGTCAGTTGGTGCGAACATGAGACGCAAGGCAAATTGCTTCTAGGCGGGTTAATAAACCAGGCTCAACCGAAACAGCATTTAAACATCAATTTAATTAATTTATGTTGTCATTTGGCAGGCAGGCGCTTGCCTAGCAACAGCTGTCACACGGGGTGGCAACCCTGGTCACCAGCATCCCGAAAATAAAGGAGGAATTGGGCAAGCAACAGGTTGTGCGGCAGCAATCGTGTGGGAAAAGCTTTCGAGAAAAAAGCTTCAACCAATTGTAGTTCAAGGCATGAATGAAAAGCACACACTCGCCCTCACCCTCGCACTCACACTCACACCCACGCACACATACAAACAAGTTGCTCTTGAAGCGTCTGCTATCGGCTCTGCTCGGCTGCTGCTGTCGCCGTCGTCGTCGTCGTCGCTGTCGCTGCCGCAGCAGCTGGCTGACTGCCTGCTATTTGCATTATTCGCCTTGGGTTCTGCGTTCTCCCACAGGCGCTCATTGCGCTGTTAGACAGGCATGCGAACGAACGTGCACGACGCGCAACTTGAGTGCAGTCGCAAGTACCGTTATTGTTCGTTGGTCTCGTTGTTCTCGTCGTCCTGTTCTCCTGTTAACTGCTACGCCATTTTGGTTTGTGTGTTGCGCGCGATTTCGTTTCGCATCAGCATCAGCATCGCATCAAGCGTCAACATTTGAATTTTTATTCAATAAATGTGCAAAATTCAACGCGATTTTCATTCAGCAACTGTTAATGGTCGCCATTTCTAGTTAACAACCAAACAGTCATTACAACTGTATGTGTGTGTATTTGTGTGTGTGAGTGTTTGTGTAAATATGCGAGGCATAAAATACATATTCAAATTTCATTTGAAATTACTGCACGCATTTAAATAATTGTGATGCCAGCACAAGTGTAAAAAAGTGAACAAAATTCGAGTACACATCAAACACTGAAAAGAGGCAAAAAATTAAGAAACACACAAAAAAAAAATAGAAAAATATTAGAGGGAAAAAGGAGCAGTAGGCGCAGCATACAGAAACAGCAAACAGGAGCCAAAGGAGGCACATTTTATGGGATTACGCGCCGCCTGACAGTTACCGGATTAATACAACAACTCAAATAGGAAACAGCAAAGGTAAACCCACCTTCTCTCACAGAGCACATCTTCAGTGTTTGTCTTCCATTTCCAAGAAGAAAGTAGCAAGTAGCAAGTGGCAAGTGGCAAGTAGCAAACGGCAAGTGGCACGAGGCACGAGGCTGGGCTTCAACAGGCATTGTTGCGAAGTCCTTTATGCTATAAAGAAGCGATTACTTAAATTTGCATCATTTATAAATTCACAAAATTATTTTAAGCGAAATGCTTGAACAATAGTTGTTGTTGAGTTAAGTTCAGCATTTTAATAAAAATGGGTGGGGGGGGGCTCCGCGTCTCTCTTGTCTGCGCCTTATCATATTATAATATTATATGACGAAGTGCAGACCCTTTAAAAATTATACTTTGCAACGAACTTAAGTGTGAATCAAGTTAAAACTAATGCATGAAATTGAATCATTTTGAAAGTGAAGGCAATGTATTGACATATTCGAGTGTCCTTAGAGTCAATCTGGGGTGATGTTAACCGCGTGATTTGAATGCCATCTAAGTCTGTCGGGCGTAATTGTTAACTATGAGTGTGAGCACACACACACACACACACACACACACACACACACATAGACACATATTAGATATTAATATCTAGTTTGGTTACCATATTAATTGGCATCCGCTATCTGTTGAGGGGGTTGCTGGCAGTAAACTCCATAAATATCGCATTTTATTAAACTCGAACCCCCGAATCCATTTGCGTTATTGCGTTTACGTGCACGAATGTTAATTGAAGTCAGTTCACCTTTCCGGGGCGCAAAATGTTGTTGGAATATATAGATAATACAAAAAATATATATATATATACATATTAATAGAGATTAGATAAGTAAGTCGCGGAGTGGTTTTCACGTCGATTGAAGCAGCTCATGAAATTATTAGCGCATTGTGCAAGTGTTAGACGAAAATTAATATTCATAATGAGAGTGGATAAAGGAGAACGCCGAGGATTCAAGCATCAATAAGTACACACATTTTGATGTGTGCGCTTTAAGCATGAAAGCAAATTACGCACAAAATAATTGACATTAGCATATTTTGTTCTGCTCCAACTGCCAACTCCATTCTCCCATCGCTCCTGTTCCGTTTACCCTGTCTAAGCGATTGCCAGCGCCAGACTTTTGTTTTGATTGAGAATTTTATACGCCACACACATGGCGTATACGTGATATGTCGCTGCGCGTCACGTTGCACAGAGACTAACTGCCTGCCTGCCTTTCAAGGTGCCATCCACTATATCTACCCTCTACCCATTAGATAGGGTTATTAAGGGTATATTAGAGCTGAAGAGCAGACATATCAATCAGGCATATCAATCAACTGAGCTCATTCTCTAGCCTTAACGTATACTTAATATACTTAATGTATAGGGTATATCCTCGTTGTTGTACTTTCTATCTCTATTATATTTACTTACAATACTTTATTTGATCGATCCGTTTGAAGTGTTTAACATCCGTTTTGACTCCTGTCCGACGGTTCAACTATTCAGCTGGGAAATGTGTTTACCTTTTCATGTGTGTTTACATTTTATTTTCCGCTGCAATTGAAAAAAAAAGGAGGCAAAAAAAGGACTTTGAGCAGGTTTTTGTGCTTATCTTTCACTTTATCTGCTGCCATTCAGGACTCTCATAATCCCATACAAGTGAAATGTGTGTAAACGATTCCTTTGGGGCATAAACACCAACAGCTCGCAGCTCGCACAGCTCACACAGCGGCACTTAATCATTACAAATGAGCTATACACACACACACACATATATACACACACGTATACATATATATACGCACAGAGGCACAGACATAAGCGGCATTTATAGCTCGTTAACAATTCCAAGTTGAGTCAAACGATTTGGTCGAGCGTCAGAGCTTGAAACGAGTCATACAGAAGCTGAATTCGTCGAGTCCTTGTCTCGTTTTGAAGTTACACAACGTCCTTTGTGGCTACGGATTGGGATGGGGATGGGGATGGGGATTGAGATTGGGATGGGCATGTGGATGTTCTGCGTCCAGGCGTTAATTGCTCCGATTTGCCCTGGGAGCGTTTTGTGGTCGTTTTGATTAGTGTTATGAGCATAAACACGAGTAAATCTGTACGGGTAAATGGCAGCTCTAAGGCAGAACAAGGAACAAGGAGATTTTGAAAGCAAATTTGTTTGTCTATGGCTACGGATGAGAGTGTTTAATGGCTCTGGGGCACTTGGCCTTAAAAACTTGGTCAAGTGTTGTTGCTGCATTTTATCAAAGTCAAGTTTCTGCCGTTATCTGCACGCAAAATGTTTGCAGCTGAAGTTGATAAATGGATTTACTTTGATTTTATTGCTAAAAATCGATGTGGCAGTGCTTCGACTTAGCTTAGTATCAAAGCATCTTTCTCTCATATCCTTCCTCTAGTCCTTGCTATTTGAATGTCAGAGTGGCACAGATCTATAAGTGCCTACACCTTCAGGCAAACTACATTCCAACACACACACACCCACACACACACACACAGCATCCCCATTTTTATGTTTTTTATTGTTGATGCGGTCAAAGACTTTGCCACTGACTCATCAGACTGCAGAAACACACACAGATGCAAACCGAATGCTGCGGCAAAGGTTCTACTTTGTTTCTGGCAGCTTCTCATTTTTTTGGGTTTAGGGCTCTGGCAAAACCCGAATTGCACTTAAAATTGAATGCGGCTGCGGCTGCGTCTACCAAGTAGCAACTGGAAAGACAACCAAGCAGCAAGGATAATCTATGACATAAAATCACGCGATACTAAAACGCCAGACAAAGGCAAAACAAAGGACAACTGGCAAATCCTGCACTTTTGCTACTATTTCTGATGGCATCGCCCCACTTCGCTCTGCTTGGCTTGGCCTGACTCTCGTCCTGGTGCTACATTCATTCGAGTGGAAATTACATAAAGAAAATTCGCATAGCGCTTAATTTTTGTGCACGTTTTGATTATCTGCAATTCACAATTTGCATTTGGCTCAATCTGAACATGAAAATTTCTACAAAATTTTGCTAGTGACTCACATTTGCAGCTGGACACATATTATTTCACTCTCTCTCTCTCTGTCTCTCTGTCTGTTGTTATCCTTGGCATTAGTGTGGAGTCCTTAGGATTGGCTGAACTTGTCTTCTTTTATCCAACTCTGATGCTTGTATTTATCATTTGCGCCTCATTAGTTTATGTCTATGCTGCTTGTGGCATATTAAAAGACATTATTTATATTCCTCTTCTTTTATTTTTTGTTGCTAGTTTATCATTTTAGTGTTTATAGATTGCATTCAGAGGTTAATGAACTGTGCTCCACCCAAATCTTTATGGCATCTTTAAAATTTTAACGTAAAACCAGTTTTATATTCTATTCAATTAGAATATTGCTCTGGAAGTGGCTTTAAGATTGGTACAAGGACCTTTTTCCAATAAATATTTAGAGCTTTGATGAAAGAATCTGAAGTATTTGCCTTGTAAGCGGCATAAAGTTAGAAATATTTATTTATCTACTACAAACGAGTGTAATCCAGCTCTAAGCTGACTTAAGCCCTTTGGGAATTCAATATTTGATTGACATGGGTTCAAACGAATCGATTGAAAACATACTCGAAACGGATTTATGTTTAGCTGCTGGTGTTGCAATAAAATTATGCATAAGCCTTTTATTTCCTACTGGCATTCAATACGGCTAAAGAAGGGTGTATAAACTAATAAAAATGCATCTATAAAGTCAAGGCTAAAAAGTATTTCTACACTTGAAATGATTTCAAATCTAATATCATTACCTAAAGCCATGTTTACTTGAGTCTCCATATATAGAATAAGCCCTATGCTCTGATGTTTAACTGCTGGCCTTACAGAAAGCCATGTACTTTAAAAAAAGATTACCCAATAGCCGCAGCCAGACTGTAAACTTGGTCAAATTGTTA
The DNA here is from genome assembly GCA_035045065.1 of Hirtodrosophila trivittata. Taxonomy (NCBI): domain Eukaryota; kingdom Metazoa; phylum Arthropoda; class Insecta; order Diptera; family Drosophilidae; genus Hirtodrosophila; species Hirtodrosophila trivittata. Next base: position 14,132,303 of record JAWNNK010001311.1, on the reverse strand, counting down.
AGATCACATTTGTTCAGTTTATTGCTGGAGAAAAGAGAGAAAGAAACGAAAGAAAATTCGCAAAAAAATCTCAGTCAGCAATTCGAATCACAGCAAAAACTATAATAAAAATTTAAACATAAAAATAAGCTGTGTTCTATGCTGATTTTATGACCCAGTCAACCCCATTAACCCACGGGCAACCCCCCCAAGGCGTCTCGCCTGGAAATGCTTTGGCGCGTTGCGTTTTCCTGTCTCGGGCACATTTCGTGTTGCATACCTTCAGGCGCGGGCTATGAGCTGAGGGCTGTTTTAATTGCTTAATTACGACTGCATTGCCGCCACGCCCACTCTCAAGTGGGCAATGCTGAAGAAGAAGAACAGTTTTATGGACAGCTTCCAGGGCGTAAAGAGGAGAGCGTTTATGAGTGCTCCACAATGCCACAATGCTCGATTGGCCTCCAGTGTTTGAAGTTGAGATAATAATGCGTGCTCTTTAAATGATTCTTGCAGGGCCTTAAAGAGGGATCTGACCTTACCTGGTGCTGGTGCTAGAGCCGGTGACTGTGCTGGTGGTGGTGCTGGTGGTAATGCTGGTGCTGCTGCTACTTCTGGTTGCGTCATGTGCTTAGCGTAGCAGCATTGGATGCGCCGCTATGTGGACTTATATGATGGCTGCTGCCCGTGGAGATCGGGTCAACACAATGATGTCCAACAGACGCCGCCCCGAGACCGAATCACCCAAATACGGTTACAAGTAAGTTCAAGCATAAGATTTATGTATCCCCCTGTCATTATATGCGGCTGGACAGCCTCTCCCGTCCCATGTATCGAACCACACGATTTGTTGGCCCCGCCGTCTCAGCGCCCGCCCAGCTGCCCTACGGCGGCGGCGGCAGCAGCTCCAGTTCCAGCTGCACAACAGCTCAGCAGTTTCCCTTGCCGCAGGAGGAGCTGGAGATCAGCGGCGGCCTCTACGCGCCCTTTCAGCCCACGGCAGTTGTTTCCACAGAGGGTGTCTGCCTCCCACGCAAGCATTTAATTGCCAACCAAACGGCGATACCTTTACCCATGGGTCCAGATAGCGAGGAGCTGGAAGAGCACCAGCTACACCATCTAAGCAGCAGCCACAGCAGCGGCTGGCGGCGCAGGCATCGCATAGAGCTAGACGATGACGAGGATGATGATGACGACGATGACTACGGTGAGGAGGCAGCCGCTGACGATGATGAAGAGTTTGCCGATGCAAATGGCCATGATAAGGACCAGGAGGAGGCCATCGCTCCAGCCGAGCAGAAGCAAAGCCAGTCGACCAGCGATCCCAACTATCTGGAGAATGGCAGAAAACTGATACAAGTAAGTGATGCTGTAATATAAATACAATGCGCTTCCACTATTCATAAATCACAGGGCGTATGCGTAATTTAATATGCCATAATGCCATATAGCATAATATGGGGCAGAAGAGATAAACAGCCATAGATAGAGATATATATGGGCATAAATGCGGATACTTAACCCGTTTGTTGCAATTAATTATATTCCATGCCGAGGCCGCCTGAGCCAGACCTATTCAATTATGTGGGCCGTAATTAAGTAATTGCGCTAATTGATTGACGCCATCGACAAGAGCCAGGCCAAGCGAAACAATAGCACAACTTTATGCTGCGGGCCATAAACCACTCGGGACAAAGAGAAACCGCACATTGTACTCGCACTGGTACTCCAGTTCCAACAGTTGCTCATTTCCTCATATTTATAAAGTACCCACACCCCAGAGTCCAGAGCCCAGAACCCAGAACCCAATCCCCGTATGGCTGCATGCAAATGAACTGCGGACCTTCATAAACTTGACCTTGCCGTAAATCGCGTTTTAATTACTTCCTCTATTGTCACGTAGCCGACGCGTCGTCCGACGCTCCAAGCTCCAAGCTCCAAGCACCAAACACCACCTACCACGTTCTACGCTCCAAGCCGGTTGACTGCCATTTTCGTGCGACCAGAAATTTTTATTAGCACGTGTCAAATTACTTAAAAAAAAGATGGCAAAAGCAGCAGGTTGCTCAAGCCGAACTTTTTGTACACTAACACGCTTAGAGAAGGGTATACTATTTATAGGATTTGCTAGCATTAGCAGGATAATCAGCAACCGAAGCGGTAACTTGGCAGGTATCCAGAGGATTTGAGAGATTGCAACTTTTTCTATTACAGTTTCAACTTTAATTTGAGGCCAAGCATGAGAAATTTCCACTGAAACCAGGCACAGATTGCCTGCTTGCAGCACAATGTTGCAATATTTATAGAATTCCCAGAGATTAGCCTTCAATTATGATTCCGTGTTAAAAAAAAGCAAGTTAATACCTGAATTCTGAGAGATGAGCTTTAATGAAGAAAGACAGATTTCATTGGAAACTTCGCACTTTATGACTTAGTTAGACAGCTTCTTTGTTATCTCTTACCACTGATTTATTTTTTCTGTTATTGGTAACAAAGTTTAGATGTGGGCGTAAGTAAGTCGCATCGGTTGCAACCTTCTTGTAATTACGTTATATAGGCTTTCCTTCCTAATAAAAATGTACAGAAATAAAGGTCTGTTTAGAGCTTAATTTGACCCTCGAGCTATAAATAAAGTGTGTGAGGGGCAAAAGGGGGGGTGGACAGACCCACAGAGACAGAGACAGAGACAGAAAGGACATACGCCACTGGCCAGCTGCAACGTTTGGTCACGTAGGGTGCGGGCTTAGCGGGCGCTGGGTGGGCGAGCAAGTAGAAGTGTGGGTATCTTGGACGACGACCAATTTGATAGATAAGAGCATTGAGCCAGAGGAGAGTCAGTTGCTTTGACTGGGGCGCCAACCGCAGGACCACGAACAGGACCAGGACGAGTAAAAGTAACAGAAACTGAAACATTTTCAATGCCATTTCATAAATGGCACGACAAAGGCAGTGGAAGGAAAAAGACCAAAACTCAATGAAATAAATACAAATGGAAAGCGCTCAGTTCCAGGAGGGTGTCCTCCAATTGCCTCGCAGCTCCTCCTGCCCGCATAGCGGCGACCAAATATTGGCTTGCTTGTTGTAATGCTTTTTGAGGTGTGTTGCCTGTTTGGCCATCAACTGTGGCACAAAACCGCAAACTGTGGCAACAATGAAACACCCCACATATATATACAGATAGTATATATATATATATAACTACATATATAGTAGATACATAAATATAGAGAGCGAGAGTCATATTTAGTTGAGTGCTGTACATATAAATTGAAATTTGGACTGGACCTGGAAATAGTTAACATTTAATTTGAAGGATTAGAAGTCAAGTTTCAAGTTGGACAGTGTCAGCGGCCATTAAACCGATTAATGAGCTCTATTTGCTTAACCATACCTTTCGGTTTTCCCATTTTTTGTTATTGTTGTTGCTTTTTATGGGCCGCCTCTTCGATTTGTTGTTCGGTGTCTGTTTTGCTTATTGTTTCTGTGCAATTCGAGCTGCCAGCAGGACACTCGAGCAAACAAACGCTGAATGGGCTCCAACGCCCTATCCAGTCCTATTCCTGTGTCCAGTGTCCTCTTCGCTGACAGCAGCGCGTTTTGTTCTCTGTTTTTATTTTTTTCGTCGTGTCGCTTAGTCAATTTTGTATTTTTGTACAAATTTTACCATCGACAGTTGTGCAAAAAACGCGTTGGGCAACGGCAGCAAAACTGAATTAAAAGACAAAAATTGACTCCTTCGCAAAAAGAGTTCGTTAAACAAGAAGAAATTCAAAAAAATCCGCCCCGTGTTACACCGAATCAAAAGTCGACTAATGCGTTTTGTAAACAATGACAACTAACTAGGCCTAAAGCTTAAGCCAAAAACAAAAAAAAAAGAAGGAAAAAACATCGACAAAACAACAGGAAAAGGATAGACATCTGGATTGTATGTTGATGAGGGTCCATTCGACACTGGCAGATCATTTTATGTGGTAGCTGTAGCAGTGTCTGTTGAGGTGTCTAGTTTGGGTTGTTTGGCATTAGATAGAATACATTCTATAAAAGCACCCAAAAGCCAGCCCAATGTGTTTGCTGCTGTTTCTGTTGCTGATTTTGTTGCTGTCGTCGATAAGCGCTGTTGTTGTTTATGGGCCATCGTCAATCTGCGGCACATTTGCATAATTTCCCACGCAATTCAGTGAAGCAATAAGCCAAACAAAATCTGAACAAATAACAAACAACAACAATCCCACAGATAAAATAATGTTATATCAATAACAAACAAAAATGATACTAATCTCTATCCAATTCCAACACGGGTAGATCAAAGTGCATGTGCGCTAAATGTCAAACGCACAAAACTCTTATCAATCACGATAACAGCGGTTATTAATTATGTCCAAACATCAATAGGCACTTTTCTGCTCCGAAAACACATTTCAAATTTACATTAGTTTCAATGAAAACCTCATTTCAAGCCATTCTTAGTGGGTGATTAATGGATTGCAAAGTGGCACAATAAATTAAAATTCCAATGAATCATAATCGATGAGAATTTATATATCCTTTGATTACTTTAAGTTGTTAGAACCACTCTTGCATACTGTCAAAGAATATATAGTAGACCTACCTTCTATTTCTATACTATATAGTTCTATACTCTTTAGTGTAAACTAAGCTGAAGCTTAAACCTAAAATTGAGTGCACAACATTCCGTTGAGAGTTTTCAAGTGCTTCTCTGAAAAGTTTTTTAATCTGAAAAGTGAAAATTTCATTGCTTAACATAAAATATACTTAAACTCTCAAAAAGTTGTTAAAAACACTAATTGCTGCGCATTTTATAGGAAGTTCTATTTGAACATTAAATTTGAACTATTTTGATTACTTTATATACAAGTTTCACTGGGTGTTTACATTCTTAAATGAAAGTAGCATATGATACACTTCAGATATATCATTGATACAAGCCTCAGATGAACACTTAGAGCATTTGTGGACCTGGTACTATGCCCCAGAGACAATCATTGGGGTGCGTTTTATTGGTTTGATTTCCAGCAGTTGCACACATAAACGAAATAGTGAATCTTTGCTTTTAGCACTTGACATACAATCTTTTTGGCTGTATGTCAAAAACGGACATAACAGGCATACTCGTACATACACTCGAAAGAGAAGAGTTTCTATTACACTCGGAGGGAGTGTTAGATTCCGGCTCAATCAGCGCCACGTGCCTAGGCGGCCTTCTATTAAGTTGAGCTAGCCGCTTGGCCCGCATTTCAATTTCTGACCCATTGGTCATTTTGTAGGCGTTTTGGGGGGGCTAAAGGAGACGGCGGAGCTTAAAGCAATTTTATATGGGCATAAAGTAGACGCATGCAATAACCATCAAGAGCTGTGCTTTATTTGCTTAGCATAATGTTGGTGCTGTTCGTTTTGGTGTCTACCCCCTAATCCCCTAACCACCTGCCAGCCTCTGCCAGCACCAAAGCCATCTATGTCAACACCTAACGGACGCCGGGCAATTATGGAAATTTATTGTGCAGCTCACGCAGCGGCGCTCTGAATGCCAATCAGGCAACCGGCGAGTGTCAGCAGCAATGGCTAAAGCCATGGGAGAAGAAGGGGTTTGGGTTAGCAGGCACGGAGTTTGGATTGTATTTCGCTTTCGATTGTGATTGTATTTGCGTATTTCAAGTACATCAAATGGCTGCGAATCAGTTCACGTTGTTTTAGGCAGCAGCCTTGCAAAAAGAAGAGAAATAAAAAAGAGTTAAAACCGTGTCGGCTATGCAACTGGCTGATGAGCTCATCGCAGCTTTTATCAATATTCTATTTAATTTATTATATTTTTTCGCTGCCGGTTATCCATCAACAGCAACTGGTAACTGGTTGTGATGGCTTGTTTCCTGCCACAGCGTATTTACATACATATATGTGCATATATATAATTTATGCAAAAGTTTCGTATGCGTGGGAGTGTGTACACACTGGTCAGCACAGCGCAATAACTTATTCTTATCGATATGTTAGCTGGCATGCGAGTGTGTGATCGTTTACTACTACAACGTATTTACATACACATGCACGTATATATGTATATATAATTTATGCAAGAGCTTTCGTGTACATGTGTGTACACACTGGTGAATACAACGCAAAAACGATTTCTTATCGATATTGTAGCTGCATACAATTTGTTTGATCGTTCTCTGCACGCTCTTCTTCTTCTTTATATCGCTCTCTGTTTACATGCGACAGCTTTCAACTTAATTAAATGATGGCAATGCGAAACAATTAAAAAACGTTTACAAAACGCACACAGTTCAAGCTCAGGGTGTCATCAATCTTGTCAAATTGCCATCAATGGCCATAGAATCCTCCACGCTCCACAGAGCTCGCCCGCATGGCAACAACACGCCCACTGTCCACTGTCCTCCGGCTGGCGTTGAAGGACCAAAGTCACTTGAGACTTTGCAGGTTAATTAATTAAACGCCGTCGCTGACGCCGATGTCAGCACATGCAAATTAAGAAAATTGCAAAACACAACAAAAGCAACAATAAAAAATAAAGCACTAAAACAACAATTTGAATCGACGACAACAACAACAGCAACAACGTTTAGTTATTGCGTATGCTTGGCGTGGCCATTGCCCAGCTGTAGTATGCGTTCGTGACATCGACGTCGACGTCGACGCAAGCGCCGCAGTTGACGTCGCTGTTTGGCCACCTTCAATGGCAATTGCAAAGCGCGCATCAAAATATTCAGTGTCAACGGGCCGCTCGACGTCGACGCGCATGCGCAGCAGTGAAAGCGAAAGCTAACGGTAATCGGTTTTCAATTTCAGTTAAAAAAAATATAAATAGTAAAATATAAAGTACCAAAGTAACAGAGAGGAGAACAATAAGAGGAATAGGGCGGCATCAACGTCGCAGTTGCATGCGACATTTCAAAGTCAAAGCCATGGTGCAATCATTGGATATAGCAGCCATAGCGGGACAGCAGCAAAGTGATGCGGTAAATACTACTACTACACGTAACATACAACAAAGCACATATGTAAATAAACTGTGACTGTGTGTGTGTGACCTTCACAAGAGTTGGGCGCAGCAGGAGGCGTGGCATTGCATTGTCATTAGCATTTGTGCCCCAAAAGGTCCATATAGGGTCGGATGCGTCATATTGAGTTTAGCTCATCGCAACTGTCATGCACACACAACAAGAAACACCCACTGACACACACACACTAACACACAGAGGGTCACACAACTAAATACACTCACATCAAGTCGCACTGGTGATAAGGCTTAATGGATTAACCGCTGCCAGCGACTGATACGCGTTTATTAGCCTGTCAAGCACACGCCCTTAATCTCAGGATGTGCAGGATGAACGCGAGACAAGCTGAAATAAGCATCACGTATGCGTATATATGAACGAGTGTATAGTATATATAGAAATGTGTATACGTATGTGTGTGTGTTCACCATAAACTTACTACATTCCCGACATATGTACAGCATACTTATATATTTATATATGTATATGGTGGATATTTATATAAACAGCTTCGGAACCCCTTGACTTGCAGCAGAAACTTACTTAATAGAAAACGAACTAAACGTGCTACCATCTTGACCCCACACCGCACAGTGTCAACAAACCACACAAAAACTACACGAAATACACAAAAGAATACAATAGTCAAAGAATTCGATTACATTGCGATTAAACATAAACATTTATAATTGAATTGCTTTTTGCCATTAACAAAATTGCCAAAAATAATTGTTATTTATATTTAATTAATGACAATTGATTGTGTATATATACATATATATATATATATGTGTATGTATATAAATATTGTATTGGTGCATAATGAACATGATTTTCCATCGAAGCTCAGTGTCCAGTGAAAGTGAGCTTAGGGCTCGTCCTTGTCAGCTAACTGACAATGCGTGTATCTACTTATTAAAGTAGTTCCTTGTGGCTCAATTAAATGAAGTAGTTCAATATGTAGTTCCATAATAGTTCCAAGTTCTATTGAACGAACTAAGCTCTTATTTATTTGGGTAGCAAAACGCGCAAAGTGAATGATTGAACGCTTGTGGGATTTGAATTAATTAACTGGGCTTATAATCAATTAAACGTTTATGGCACTCAAATAAACGTTAATCAGGATAATAGTTCATGCGTTCCACAAGAAGTTAGAACTTCTTATTTCGTATGATACACTGGTATTAAGTTTTACCAGATATAATATTATACTAATATTATAAAAAAGCAAAATAAAATTATATTTTAGTTATTAAATTACTACGATTACTACAAAAACCGATTGAAATTCATTTTAAATTATCAAAAAATGAATTTTCAACCAGTGTGCCTTCTGGCTTTGTCATACATGCAGCAAGAATAGAAGAACTACTCGTCCGTTTGGCTGCAGCTGTGCAGACGGACAACAAGTTTAAGCACAGAAGTTGCAAGATGCTGACCAAGTTTTAATGCGGTTACCCTGACCACGTTGGGGCCAGGCACATCCGCTGAAGATGGTGCCATTAAAACGTTTCAATTAGCTCGCGTCTGTTGTTGTGTGTGGCACATTTGAGTTGGGGTCGCTAAACTTGACAGAGCGCTTTATCATCGTTTCATGTTGCTATTTCTTGCAGGAGCCAAGCAAACGCAGTAAACCCTCGGCGTTGAGGAGGACACTGCAGGCATTGCGACAACGGGTGACGAAACGGAGTCGGGCCAAGCCACCCGACTGGTTCCTGGAGAAGTTCTCCAATACCACAAACACGGATAAGATAGGCAAAGGTGGCGATGATGCAGCATTATCCAGTGAAATCCGCGGCAGCAGCGCCCTCTGCAATCGCCTCTCGGTGGATCCAACACTGCAGTCTCACTACAGGGTAAGCAAAGGATTTATAGCACTATAACAATCCTTGGCTAATCCATGATTTATAGTGGCTCGCGGTCGTGTCACTGGCGGTGCTCTATAACATCATCTTCGTGGTGGGTCGCTCTGTTTTCTGGGAGATCAACAAAAATGCGCCCGCCGTCTGGTATACACTGGATTATCTGTGCGATTTCATTTATCTGCTGGATACGCTGGTGCACATGCACGAAGGTAAGTCGCAGTTCGCTCCAGGTGACAAACAGTGTGAGAGGGAGGAGCAACCAACGAGCAAAGGGTGGTCCTGCTTATGCAAATGAGACTTGAGACTTTTGGTCTAACTAAGCTGCCGCAGACAATGGCAACTCAACGCTGCCATTTGCTCCACATAAAAAGCATATATTACCAGCATATGTGTCTATGTGTGTGCGGGTGTGGGTGTGTGTAATGGTATGTGTGGGATGTGCGTGCGTATGTTGCCGAATGCTGGAATAAGCCAGCCTTGACATTTTACACGGATATAACAAACGCTTTTCAATACCCTCGCAGAAAGCAACGCAAAAGTTAAGTTCGAGATGACTTTGACAACAGTCGAGGAAAATATGCTGGAGGCGAGCTTAGGCTAATTAAAGCTTATACTAAGTACTTAGTGGATGGCTGTTATTACTCTTATTAGTATTATATATAGTAGGAGACTGATATGTAGAGTATATTGGCAGCGTATAAGGCTGAACAATTGCAGTTTAACATGATTTTGTGTCGTCAAAGGAGAGAAGCAGTTGCTCATAGAATGGCTTTACGGGCCGTTGCTTAACTGGATTAAAGAGATTGGCATATATAATTGGACATGGAATGGAATACATTGTCGAGGTCTACACAGATCCTTAAATTGTCTCTTCCCTTCGTCAGAGGTCCTTAGACTACGACGCGAGGTGAAGAAAGAAGACTTCTAAGAAATATAATAAATAGGTTTGATAAAATCAGTGTATAAAGTAAGATATACTCCCATCTGCTGGGAAGGACATACACACTTGTCTAGCCTAGGGGATTACCTAGTAACATAGAGTATCAAAGCTTTAGTGCGTTTTATTTTTGTTCCTAATAGAAGGCTCTGCAGGCAACAGAAGCGCCGCGAACTGTGAAATTCCACGTTGCATGTGGCATGCAAAACAATAGCTAAGGGAAAACTAAAACCAGAACAGACACACATACACACTCACACACACACACACACTGTGGATAGCCACATGACAGACGAATCCCACTTAATCCTTTCGACTCTGCCGCTTGTAGGTTTCCTGGACCAAGGCCTTCTGGTGCGGGACGCGTTTCGGCTGCGTCGTCATTATTTTCACACCAAAGGCTGGTATCTGGACGTGCTCTCCATGCTGCCCACAGATCTGGCATATATCTGGTGGCCACCGGAGACCTGCTCCAGTCTGTATCTACCCTGCCCGGTGATAGTGCGTCTGAATCGTCTGCTGCGTCTGCCACGTCTCTGGGAATGGTTCGATCGCACGGAGACGGCCACCGGCTATCCGAATGCCTTTCGCATCTGCAAGGTGGTGCTGGCCATTCTGGTGCTCATCCATTGGAATGCCTGCATGTACTTTGCCATCAGCTACGAGATTGGTTTCAGCTCCGATTCCTGGGTATACAATCTGAACGGGACGCGGAACAATACGCTGCAGCGTCAATATATCTACAGCTTCTACTGGTCCACTCTGACGCTGACGACCATCGGGGAGACGCCAACGCCGGAGAATGATGTGGAGTATTTGTTTGTGGTCGCCGACTTTCTCGCTGGCGTCCTCATCTTTGCCACCATCGTGGGTGAGTATCGAAAACGGGGAAAGGGAGCAGCACCAATTTTTGGGGTCTCTGTTTGTTTTGGCGCATTGTTGACGCAAATATTTTGTCTGATCGTTTAATTGGTTGCACAGTGACATCTCTGACATCAATGGGTATTAATTTACAGCCCCACGCACGTCAGGGACAACGTCCATATAATATCTACCCCTGCCTAGGCACAGTCCTAGCTCTGCTCCCTCGCCCGTTTCCATTTCCAGTTCCTGTCCGTGTCTATGTGCTCCACCATGTCGACCCACATTATTCATTACGCTTTTCTGTTCACTTCCACTTTGTTTTGTTTTCTTCTCGGTGTGTGTGTGTGCGTGTGTGTGTCTCTGTGTGTGCGTGTGTGTGTGTGAGAGGTTGATTTGTTGCTGTCGACGCCTTCGCCTGCGCATCCATATCCCACATTCGCTTCGCTTTTTGGCAAACGTGCCTTTTTATCATTTTTGTCGTTCTTCTTATCGCTGCCATTACCGGGCAGCTGGTCTGGTGGGTTCCCAGGGAGGGGAGAGGGGGTGGAGCGTCTGACATCTGGGCAAACAAATTTACTTACAATGATGAATGCAAAAGTTGTACTGAGTGGCATGTTTCACCCCCATATCGTCTGTCTGTTTATTTCTTTTGTGCACCGGAAGTGCCGCCATTAGTCGCCTTTGTGCCGCGCGTTGTTCATACGCCGCATTGGCCCTTCAACACATTTACGACACACAAGTGGCATGCCTCAGCTCCTCATCCTCATCTCCGTTGCCGCACAGCGGAAATAGCTGTCGAAATTAAAAGGGAACCACTACCAAAACTTACTCCAAATGGGTTGTACTAAATTATTTGGAACTTCTTCTTGTGCATCGCTAGGTAACATTGGCTCGATGATATCCAACATGAATGTGGCACGCGTGGAGTTCCAGAACCGCATGGATGGCGTCAAGCAGTACATGGCCTTCCGCCGGGTGGGCCACGAGCTGGAGGCGCGGGTGATACGCTGGTTTGCCTACACCTGGTCCCAGAGTGGCGCCCTGGATGAGGAGCGTGTCCTGGCGGCGCTGCCGGATAAGCTGAAGGCGGAGATAGCCATACAGGTGCATATGGATACGCTGAAGCAGGTGCGCATCTTCCATGACACCGAGCCAGGTCTGCTGGAGGCGCTGGTCTTGAAGCTCAAGCTGCAAGTGTTCAGTCCCGGCGACTATATCTGCCGCAAGGGCGACGTTGGCAAGGAGATGTACATTGTGAAGCGTGGGAAGCTGTCCGTCGTGGGCGACAATGGCATCACGGTGCTGGCCACACTTGGGGCCGGCTCTGTGTTTGGCGAGGTGTCCGTGCTGGAAATAGCTGGCAACCGGACTGGCAATCGACGCACCGCCAATGTGCGTTCCCTGGGTTACTCGGATCTGTTCTGCTTGGCCAAGCGGGATCTGTGGGAGACGCTGGCGGACTATCCAGAGGCGCGCTCGACACTCACACAGCGCGGGTGTCAGCTCCTACGCAAGGATGGTCTGCTCGATGAGCAGATCTTTGCTGGTAATTGACGCCAACTCAATTTGTGCCACTTCCGGCGTTGTCACTAAGGCACTTCCGCACCACTTTCCTCGACTTTCCTCGACTTTCCTTGACTTTCCTTCACTTTTCCGCTTTCACAGACTCGCAGCGCGTGCACGATAGCATCGAGGGTGGCATCGAGAAGCTGGAGCTGTCCGTGGAGAACCTCAACATGCGCCTAGCCCGTCTGCTCGCCGAGTATACAGCCAGCCAGGCCAAAATAAAGCAGCGCCTCGCCAAATTGGAGCTCAAGTGAGTAACTAATCCTATTTCCACTATAGCGCTCCTCCTTAAAAAAAAGGCTTCAACACTTTCAGCGGCAATGGCAGCGGTGGTGCTGGTGCTGCTGGCCGGGAGGGTGAGCCGCAGATGCGTGCACGCAGCGGCCGCCTCTATTCCCTGCAGACCAAGCGGCGCCCACGTGCGCGTCTCGAAGCAGCTGCCAAATGCGGCGAGGCGGCCAAACAGCATACGCTCTAAGCAGGGAAAGTGGAGCACTAGTCGCCCGAGCAGGGATGGACTCCATGGAATGTCACAAATACCATGACAGCGCCTCCCTCTGGCCGGCATGTTGCTAAACAATGGTGATAAATGCATTCAACTTGAGGCAGCTGCGAGTGTGGAGCATGTGGCATGAAGCATGGATGCTGCAGATTAGAAGTTGCCACTGGGCGGTCGGGCGACTATGTGAAACGGGTAGCAACTTTGCTGGGCGCCAGTTAGACGCGCATGTAAATCAATTTTTAATTTTTACAATTAGTTTTAGGGCAGTGCTGCCGGCAAGGGGGAGGGGGAGGTGCTGGCTGGCAGGGGGAGGGAAACAGATACAAAGTGGGGAGCGAGTTTTTGGGCGTTTTTTTTAGCGCAACTTTATAAATTTATAATACGATTCAAACTGAATGTGCCTCAAAGTGTGTAGAAGTAGATAAGCAACAAATACATATATATATATATATATATATATATATAGATATATAGATATATACTATATATACTGAACTATATGAAAAGAGGAACAGAAAGAGAAACGAGCAGGGAATTAGCTTTGATGGAATACATTTTTCTTAAAACTTATAGCATTAACTATTATATATACTATAAGTAAAGTAACCCACAGAACAGAGATCTATGTACATACATATGATTATATATATACCACATATATATATATATATATACATATATATAAGCTGAGTGCAACTCGGCAATAGTCCAATTTTACAAACTACGATTACGATTACGTGTGTAAGGTATTATTTTTCTATATATACTTGTATAATTACTTGAAGTAAGTGCGCCCACAGCTTCAACAATAACAAGCAGCGGAAAGTTTTAATGAAGCTGCTTCCAGGAATTCTGGAGAAAAATAATGAAACGCATTTTCCAAGGATTCAATAAGGACTTGAACATCCATAATTGCAGAGAAAATACTAAATGATGCGAGTAAGCTTCAACAACAACCACCGGAGGAGATTTAATGAGGCGGTTTCGAGAAATTCTAAGGAAAAAATACTAATGAAAATGCAATTCCTATTTCCTATTTCTCATTTTCCATTTCCCATTTGTAACGCATCAGCGCATAAGGGAAAAACAGTCAAAGAAAGATACAATTGTTGACAAGTGCGTCCTCTTCCACTTGAATCTATCTTTAGTCGTGTAACTATATTTAATATAAGAATACTATACGCATAGATGAACATATATATAGATATAGTCATAGATATATACATATATATTTCTATATTTATGTTTTATTTGTGTGTAAGAGTCTATAGGAACAAGAACAAGCACAGAAACAGAAATGAACAAACATGTTAACATTTTATTGAGTCAGCGAACGCTTCCAAAGCCAAAAAAACTAAAGAACAAATTGTAAACCAGACAACAAAACAACAGGAAAGTTGAAAAATTGTATTTTTATATAAGCCTAGTTATAATCTACCACTTAAACTGTAAGAGAAGTCTATAAATAAAGAGTACAACAGTCCGTAATTTTAGAGTTTTGTTTCCAACTACTTAACAGCTTTTACCGAGGAACTTGGCCGAGCAACTAGTTATTTTGATGTTTACAGACAAATAGGAATCACATTAACAACCTCTGAATTATCAAGAAGTCTGACCCCTAACCCCCCCACTGACCTTCTCTAATGACAGCTTGAGGCAACCAGACAAAGGCAGCAATTACGGGAATTACGAGTACGTTGAGAAATGCAAACGCGTTGGATTTTTTTATATACTTTACTTGACTTCTTTTTTTTTTCTATAAACACCACTTGGTGTATAAGTAGGGCGTACAATGAGCAGCGAGCGACAACAGACACCAAGGAAGAAACCCTCAGGAAGGCTGTAGGGCGTAGGATGTACGCGTGGGATGTAGCATGTAGGAGTCATCCAATGAATCGTGCGAAAGTCAAAGAGAAAGTGAAAGCAACGCAACCCAAATGAGGACCTCATTGCGCCAACGTAGAAATGAATACTTCTACAAGAAGGAATGCTACAGTCGAGCATGCTCGACTATGACATGCTCTAAAAACACACTCCAACCGCAACAAGTAACTTGACAGAGCACAAAACAGATATCCAATATCAACAGTGAAAAGTGCTGCCCATTTTAGCTGTTTTCCGGTTAGATTTAGCTATGCAAATCTGATAAATTGACAAAGCAAGTCCAATTTAATCATAATTCCAATTGGACATTTAATTGGACTGCTAGCAACAGAGAACTGCATGTGTAAGCAGGACAGCTCGAGTGGACTCCTGTTTAACTCTTTTGACTAATGCAAGATAAGGACTAGGTACAGATCAATAGACTACTTAACGTGTGAGCAGTACAGCTAGCACTTATTGCGTCTAGGTGACAAGCTAACACTAGCTGTACTGCTCACACCTACATTGACAAGGCTAGTCAGAGAACAAAAGAACTTGAGATGCAGCCTTCTGCCTTGTCCTCCTTGTCGTTCTCCAGTTACTTGGCAGTTCCACGAATTGACAGATTGGACAAATTATATTCGCCTTGTTACAGACACATGCACAACTGCAATATACACTTTTGATACCCTTTCTAAAAATCAATTTTGACGAAAGGCGACAAAAAAATAAAATGAAGACAAAAGATAAACTGCTCCAACATCGAGTGGCTGTGGGCTGTCGTTTCCGTTCACAGTACCTTTGCCGAGCACCCACGGACTCCTAGAGCTTGGAAAGGGAGGAAGTGGTCCCTTTTTTTTTTATTGTTGCCAGGACACGTGAATAAAGCTGCCTGCGAGCATGATTGACAATAAAATTTAGACGCATTCATATGGATAGGCAAAATTCTTTTTTCATCGGATATTCAAGGTTACTTGCATAATCCGGGGTCCACAAATTATGAATTTAAAGCTGGAAACAGCTTGACAAGTGCGTTCTTCAGGATATAGAAGGATTTCAATTATATCAATATGGTTTGAGGAGCTTTTAAACCAAGTTAAGTTCAGATCTAGATTCTACTTATAGGAACACTTTAGATATATAATAAGTTTATATATACATACATGGCTTAGGTATTCCAGTCTCATATCACTTGGAACTCAGTAACTTGAGCTACTCCTTTCCGATCTGGCCAGAATCATTTTTTGGCTCTTTAAACACGACGAACTATAACAACTAATACTTAAATTGAGCGTTTATTTTAAAGAGTAGTATTAAAGAAGTATAACAATACCGATATCAATACCGATACCGATAACAAACATCGATAATAAGCAGCAGCTATGGAGCGTAACGATGTTCAATACCTGCGCTGTCTGAAGTGCCTGAAGATTCTCAAATGCTCACGCTACGACACCAGCTGCCTGGTGAATCACGTGCAGACCGATCACCCGGAGATCATTGTGAATGCCAATGAGAAGGTGCAGAACCTGTATAAGCTGGCCGCGGAGCATGGCATAAGTGAGGAGCGGCTGTCGGAGATTAGCAGAATGACAGGCCTGTCCGAGTCCCAGATGGCCGAGAAGGCGGAACGCTGTAAGTGGAATAGATTCACATGGCCCAAAAAATTGACCAACTTCAATTTCAGATTTGGCCAAACATAAGAGGACGAGTGATATGAAGCTGCGACACAGCAAGGAGAAACTACCACACCGCGAGCACTCGCACTCGCACTCGCTCCATGTGAGGCTGCCCAAGATAACTGACTCGAAGGACATCAACAGGCGACAATACTATCGCGCCTCCATTGAGCGCTGGATACCCACAGAAGCCTGTATCTATTGTCCCAGCTGTGGCTGCAATCGGCGTCCAGTGCTGCAGTCCCGCACTGACTTCCAGTCGGATTCCATCTGCTCCCCTGCCTGTGTGCTAAGTTGTTGGCCCTTTTGCTTTCTGCCCTGCCTGAATTCGACAGATAACCGTGAGTATCTGCATTGCTCCAACTGCAAAAGCTTCCTGGGCATCTATGATCGTGAGAACAACTGCATCCGGCCGAATCAAGAGTTTCTGCAATGCTAAAGACGGTTCCCCCCATTGATAATACATCATTGCTGCACTGCATCAAATTCGACTAAATATATGTATATATATTTGAACTGTAACCCGAAAGCTTTCTATTTGCGTCAAAAGCTTCATTCAGCGGAGGCAGCAACCGCTGTTATTTCCCACTTCTCCTACTCCAGCTGCTTATTGCGTTGAGGTCACCACAGTTTGAGTTTGAGTGTCCGTTTGCTTCTTGGCTTCACGCTTGGCTTTATCCTCGGCACGCTTGGTCAGTATGCGCTCCCTGCACTGCTGGGCACGCACTGCACAGTCCTTGGGCTTGGTCTTCAGCCGCATGTCATCCACAGCCGCCTGCCGACGCGCCGTCCTGGATATGCAACGCTCGTAGCAGCCAACGGGCACATAGCGTCCAATGAAGCAGCCACAATTGGCACAATAGTGATTGATATCCGCACGTGCGTTCCAGCTCTTGCTACGGTGATTGGCTGGGCATTAGACTGGCTCTGGGACATGCATCCATGTGACTCACCATAATTTGATTAGACTACTCAATCGCTGGAGACAGGTGACGGCCTGGTGCTGCACCACGCTCCAGTCGAAGTGGTCACAGGCGGGACAATTGACCAATGTCACCTGTTCCTGGAGGTAGCCCACTTCGGGTCTGTTTGAGATGCTAACGGCAACAGCTTGCGGCTCATCTACGGCCATGTTGTGTGCTCTATGTCGAACGCTGGGTAACTAAACCCAGCGACGCCCAGCAGCAGCCCCAGAACAGAGAGATAGAAAGAGAGAGTAGACAGAGAGAATGATAGAAAGAGAGAGACGTAGACCAGTTCTACTCTTAGCTGCTCTCTTGACCCGCAAGTAATTAAAACAGAGACACGATGGAAATCATAGGCAGTTCTTTATTGGACATGAGAGTGATCGTTGGTTGGAGTTGCCTCAGAGTTGGGGGCGTTTGTAGACGCCCAGATATTCACCACAGGCGCCACAATGATGACGCTTGGTGCCGCAACGCAGCCAGGAGCGGACCAGACGCGTCTTGGCCATGGTCTTGCAGTAGGGGCAGGTGATCTCGCGGGCGCGGGGCCCGACAGCGAAATAAACGGGAGCAGGTTCCTCAGCCATGTCGAGTGTCGCTTGATCAATTGATATGATATGAAATGAGAGCAGACGCTGCACAGTGTTGTTCCGATCGCGTGCCAATGGATACTGAGCAGTTGGACTGGAGATCGAGAGAGATCGAGGCAGAATTGGGAGAGTTTGTGGTTCTGTTGTTTATTTTCAGCGCAAAAATATTTGAAATATTTATGAAAAATGTGTGGAAAATTAGAAAACGTGCGAGACAAAGAGAGAAGATGAGTGTGGCCGATTCAAAGAGGCACTCCAAGTACGTAGTAGCTGCACCCGATCTCTGTCTAGCCAGATGGGGTGACGTTCGATTTGACTTTGAGTGGCGCGCGTCGCTTCATGGCGCGTCCAAAGTAGCAGCCACAGTTGCCGCAGTAGTGGCTGCGGTCGGTCTGCTTGCAGGGCACAATGTAGTCCATGCAGCAGCAGCAGCAGAAGGTCCTGCAAAGGGATAAGATATGAGCATATACCAAACTCTTGAACTGGCCAAAACCTACACAAACAGGCAGCCCACAATGCGATTGAGCTCACTGGCCCACCATTTGAGATCATTCTGGAGCACACTCTGATCCTTGATGCCACATGAGGGGCACTTCAGCAGCACCGAATCATGTGGCAGATTGAGGAAAGTGCCAGGCAACGGTGTGGCAAAGTTCTCATAGATATCCTGTTCCTTCTGTGCTCCGAGCAACGTGGTGGTCTGGTACGGATGCGGCTGGGGCTGCTGCTCCTCAATTGGCGGTAAAGTGGTCGTCGTCATAGCTGAACAAATGGAATGCCGCTGCCGAACTGAAAGCGAAATGTGGCCAGAGCCAAGGGGCAACCCGTTTGGTCAGCAACAAAAAAGCATATAGCTGAGAGCGAGAGAGCCAGAGAGTAACAGAAAGAGAAAGGGAGAGAGAGAGAGATGTGGAAGCAGAGGCAGAGGCAGAGGCAACGGCAGAGCGTGTTGATTTATAGCGCGTCTTTAATTGAGTTAGATGCGTAATAGAATTAGAACAATTAGATCGGTATTTATATCATTTTAATTGACCTAATCGGACTTGGACTGGATGCCCAGTTTGCCTCCACAGTGGCTGCAGTAGACGCCCTTGGTGGTCCACTCGCGATTGCAGCCGCACCAGGTGGAGATGCAGCAGATCCAGAATATGGGAAATACGCTAAGTCAAATATAGATGTTGATCAAATGTGAATCAGGATAGGATTAGGCAGTTAAATCTCACCAGGAGAGCATGCTCAGGCAGCAGCTGGCATCCTTGCAGCCGGCGGCACGCATAACCGCCGCCTCGCTTCTCTCGTGGCACAGCGGGCACAGCACTTTGTACGTGGACGGTCCTGGTGTATAGTAGCGCAGACGAGGCTGTGCCGGAGTGGCAGCCTTGTCCAGCTGTGAGAGGAGTTTAACAGTTTCGGGAGCTTGACCCACATGATCATCAATGTAGGGCACCTGATGACCCTCTACAACCACATTTGCAATAATATTCCGGGCACGCTCCTCGGCAGTCTGTGCAGGCAGCAACTTGATCTTTAGCGTCTGCGTCTCCATTGCAACTGGCGTAGCAACAACACGGCCGGAGCAGCCACAGCCGGAGCGATCAATGCCGGGAGCATAAACAGAGACAGAGCTAAAGGTTGCGCGCTAAGAGAAAACGCGAGCGCGCACTGGGCGTATGCGCAATGCGGCGACAGCGAGCATACGGATCGAATACCTATATATCTCTCTATAATATCTCTGATGTCATCACCGACTGGCGCTATTCTGTGTGGCACGCCAAGCAGAACCAGAAACAAACCGAAAACAAAACAAAGCAACAAATGAATTGCTTATTGTTTATTTGCTTAACAAATGTGAAACATTTCGGAACGTCACAGATTACGAAAGACCATCCAATGATCTGTCCAGTATAAAAGAAACCACACGCGGCCTGTCAGAGTTCCAACATACTCAGAACTCAAAATGCTTTCACGTTTTTCAATTTCCGTTTCACATTTTCTTTCTGCTTTTCATTTGGTTTAAAAGAAACATCTCAGAGAAATTGCGAACCTTAAAGTCTTTAGATCCTACTGTGGGATAGCATATAGAATCTATCCCTGGTATCAGGTAGCGCTAATCACTAATTATATACTTAAGGCTACTTTCTAAGCATTGCTGATAAGTCACTCGTCGTGTGCGCGATAAGATTTGGCTTCTTAAGTAGCCGGAACATCCAGTTATGTTGATAGCAACGCTGGCTTAAGATTAGCTCAAAGCAAGTTTATGACGTCATAGTTAAGAGAGCATGTGTGCTGCTCTTTCTAAACTCCCACACAAGTTAAGAGCAAGTTATTTATATTTGTTTTGTTTACATTTGAATTATTTTGTTGTTATTGTTGGCGCTCTCCAAAGATCGGAGCTAACTAATGAGTTCTCGTGCGCTTCGAGTGCTGTTAATTGTTTATATTTCGCAACTGTTTCAGTATTTATAGATCGTATAATTTTGATATATGAAGTGGCTCGTAAGACAGCTGCCTAGGAACGCTTCGCTAGACGCAGCTTCAGGCCACCATCGGGCACCAGCACAGGGGCCGGATCGAAGCGGAACTGTACCTCCTTGCGTGGTGCTTGGATTAGATCGAAGTTTGCCAGTACTTTGGCCACAGCCACCTTGGAGGTAACCTTGCCCATGCGCAGAGCTAGAGTAGAGAGTATATAGGGTATAATTAGAAAGAAGATTGAAGCTATTTACCTATGCAGTGCCTGGGACCCTCGCCGAAGGGCATGTACGCATCCGTAACATAGTTCATATTGTCGGCATCAAATCGATGTGGGTCGTAGTCATCAGGATTGGGGAAGTAGTTGGGATCTCTATGCAAGCCATGGAGTGATATCAATATGGGTGTACCCTTCTTTATAGTGTAGTTCAAATCGGGCACCAAGAAGTCCTTAGTACACTCCCGATTGAGGAAGGGCAAACCAGGATATTTTCGTATAGTTTCTATAAGAAGTCTCATAAGTAATTTCATTTTGGGATTATACCTGTGCGAGACTCACCCAGTATGCACTTATCCATAAAGTGGAGCTCCTGCATCGCTTCATATGTGAACTTGTCTCCACGTTTCAGACTATGGCGTTCCATTACAGCATCCAATTCGTCCCGTACCTCCTTAAACAGCTCCGGATACATAGCCAACTCATAGAGGGTAAAGGCAGCCGTTGCCGCGGTGGTCTCTGAGCCCGCAATGTAGAAGAGAAACGCTTGGGCGGCAATCTTTTCAATGGACATAGCCTTGAGCTCCTCCTGGGCAGTTTCAATGTCCCAGTTTTCATCATCGTCGTCGCCAATTTTACCCGTGTTGCGCAGGCGAATGAGCAGCTGCAGCAGATCCTTGCGTACAACATTATGCTTCTCCCGGAACTCAATGGTGCGCTGCATAATGTCCCGCAGTATTGAGACAACCTTATGCCTATATCCCAGACGATTCATTAGCTTCGCTATGCTGAAAATAAAAGAAAGCCTTTAATTATCAATCGATCGATGGATGAGTTGCATTGTACTTACGGTGGAAATATAAAAGAGGACATGTTGTGGAGTTTCATTAGTATTCCGTCTTCTATGAGCAGCGTATCGCTGACAGCTCGAAACTCATTTTTGGGATTGGTAAAGCTATCGATCTCCAGGCCAAAGATTACTGAGCCGATTATATCCACAGCGTAGGTTCTGAGTACCACCTGCATTTCGATTTCGTCATTGGGTGTCTTCTCCACGACGCCCAGCAAGTGCTGCACCAGTCTGTCGCCCACATCATCGATCGTGCCAAACATACCCTTGATCTTGCCGGAGGAGAAGGAGGGCGTCAATTTGTTGCGTAGATTTCGCCAAGAGGCACCTTCTAGATTGAAGAGATTCGCCGACAAGGGATCATGTTTCTCGTCCACATAAACACCGCGATCGTGGAAGCTGGCAAAATCGCTGGTCATGATCTGCCGTGCCAGCTGCGCATCTCGCACCAGTAAAGTGGGTTTATACATCATATAGATGCCCACAATCTTCGAGCTGTGCCGCTCGTAGACATCCGTCAAAGACAGGCCAAAGGCGCGCTTCCGCTTTGCTACATCATCCAGTACACCAAATGGAATCTTGGCCGGCTCCTCCTCCACGCCCTCACGCTGCCAGTAACTATATCGGCTCCTAACATAGTGTACTATCAAGGCCAGCAATATGCACAACAGGCCAATTAGAAGGAACATATTATAAAATTCCAATTGACAATCTCTGGAGCGAAAATTATATGTATTACTGTCCAGGCATAAATTCTATCGCAAACTGAATAAACGCACTTGTTCTCGTGAGTGCAAAACCCAATCAACTGTTCCGATTATCTGCGAATACTTATAGGGTGTTCTTTATGGTGTTGTGCCTTGCGATAAGACTTGCACGTCCCGCACTGAGAGAGTTATCCCAGCCAGAAGAGTGCCATCTGCTCTTAACTGACGTCAGATGATTTAACTACTCAGCGAACTCTCTTCTGTACTGAGCTGCGATTGTATATCAAACGATAAATAATTATATATATATATATATATATAGTATACTCAGCATATAGAGGTTCATATGAAGATATGTATATTAAACAGATACACAATGTCACTTGCTATGATATCATTGCAGCAGTTGCTTTTGTGAAGTACAGTAGAAACTCTCTTGGGCGGACGATCACCTCAGCTATGGCCGCCTAAAGGGAAGAAATGTATATATCTTAGTCCAGATATGTGTATAAAAGTTAAGAACAGTGTTCAAAATAAAATATTAGTGCTCGAGTTCAACTAAAGCCACTGCATCTCCAACAGGACAGTTTCAAGAGTCAGAAACATCCAATATATTGTAGATATAGGTGAATTTACTTACGATATACATATATACCATTTGCATATTCGGCTATCTATTGGCTATCTATATATATATCTCAAAGGATTCAACTTTTATAAACTTAATGTCTATAATCGAAGCTTGTCTCTTTCTCAATTTCCAAACATTACATTTCGATTGATTTTTCGTATAATTTATACAGAGCTGTCGCTATTTACCAATCGACAATGCGCCGCCAACTTAGCTTTGTACTGCACTTTTTGGCAACTCTCTTTGATACACTTCATTGGCTTGAGGTGAATAAAATGTCAACACGTGGTGAAAAACTATTACTCGCAATCTCTATCTCTTTCCCTCTTCATCGTACTTGCCTAATTTGTCTATTTCTTTCTTTGTATAGCATTTTAATTGAAAAAGAAGTCTCCAGCTGATCGCGCCGGCTACGATATACCCTTATTGTATTATTGATGAATGGCTGCTTTTGGAACTGTAACTGTAGTTCAGCTTAATATCGAATTCAAATAAAACAACAATAAGAAAATTCTTAGCATTGTTCAAACAGCGAAAATAAGTTTATTAAAGTTTATCGAAAATTCCTATCAAACCGAATATCGATAGATATAAGATGGTTTAAGTTGGAGGAAGAGCTGCGCGCTGTTTGCCGAGTTTCTTTTCGTCCAGGTGCTCCTTCTCGACCTTACGGAAACGCTGCCAGCGTCCATTGTCCTCCACCTCAGAGCGCTGCATGCGGAACAATGCTCGTTTGTACCAGCTCAGCGCGATGTGGCGTCCAATAAAGCAGCCGCAGGCGCTACAGTAATGATTGATGTCCTGTCGCCCGCTCCAACGTATCGGATTGCTTGTACGGTAAACAATGGATGACTGAACTTAAGTGGAGCTATGATTAAAGACCTACCAGAAAAGTAGCCAATTCACAGAGCAAGCAAGCTTCTGTAAGATGGTGACTGCCTCTTGCTCCACATGGCTTGTTTGCAACTCTTGGCAGGCAGGGCAGACAAATTCTAGGGGCACCGTGGGCAGATGACCCACCTGTGGCACATCAGAGATCCCATATTCACAGGCGCTGCCGTCCAGACTCTCTGTGCTGGCCATTTGATGACAACGACGACCGCAGAGCAACTAAAAGAGATTCACTAAACATTCGAATCAAACACTTAGAGAAGAGAGCACGCGGGAGCGCATCTTCTTTCACATAGCAGACGCATGAGTGTGCCACGTTTTTGGACACTACAAGTGGCCACAACAACAACAACAACAACAACAACAACAGCAACAACAACACGAGAACAACAAGAGGCGTTGATAGAAATAAATGTACTTATAAAAAATATATATGAATATTGGCAACAGCTGCGAACAGCGTTTATTTATAGAGCCATGTGAATTGGCCAAAAGTATGGAACAGTAATAAGAACTAAATGACTAAATTGGACGCCAGTGGAAGCCCAGATGACCACCGCAGCTGCTGCAGAAGACGCGCTTGCTCTTGAGACGACTCTGCAGGCACGAGTAGACAAAGCTCAGTGCAAAGATGGGGAAACAGCTGTAAGAAGCGGAGAATGAACTGCAGGAACTGTTCTGGTCAAGTGCGTTATCCACTTACCAGGATAATGTGGACAGCAGACAGCTGAGCTGACCCAAGGCTCCGGTCATTTGGACCGTCTCTGAGCGTGCACGCTGCTGACACAGTGGACACAGGACATGATAGGTGCTGGGACCGACGCTATAGAAGCGCAGCTGTGGCTTGCTTGGCTGCTGCTCCTCCTCCTGCAGTTCGAGGTCGAGCATGGCAGTACTCACAGAGACATTATCCAGCTCCTGCACCGGCTGATCGTCCAACATATTCGGCTCGCTAGACATTGTGACTGGGCAGCGATGTGCTGCAAGGCGGCACATAAACCAGCTCGGAGAACAAGAGAGGGCATGAGAGAGCAAGAAAGAGAGAGAGAGAGAGAACTGGTTCTCTTCATGCGAATCTTCAATAAAAATAAAACGATCTTCTGGCTCGCCCACACAAAACAAGGTCAATTGGTGTTTAAAAGCCAACAAAAACAAACGAAATCGTATATTAATATAATATAATAAAAAAGAGAACTTAAAAGATATGGTAACTGCTTCACTGGCGCTTCCAGGCACCCAGTAGGTAGCCGCACTTGCTGCAGATGACCTTGCAGTCGTCTCTGGAGCGTCGCATGCAACATGGATACAGTGGCAATAGGGCAAAGCAACTAAAACATGGGTAGATTATAGATTTAAGCTGATGGCTTCTGCTGTTGCACTCACCAGAGGGTCAAGAGTCGCTCTAGGCGCACACCCTGCTCATGGAGACGCTCATGGCACTCGGGACAATACATTTGTCTCAGGCAGCTTATATTGGTGGCCGACGGAGGCGGTGGCGATACCTTCTCGGCCAGCTCGCCTGTCGATTTGGATTTCTTGCAAAAATACACATCCGTTTCGCTATCATCGGCGTAGCCATAAGGATAGCCCCGATGCAGTGGCAATGTGGAGTTCTGACGTTCCTGCAACAGCTCATCCAGCGCCTGTGCCGACTGCTGCTTGGGCTGGCCACAGCCCCCACTATTCAAATTGATCTCCACGAGATCAGACTGAAAATCCTCCTCACTATCTGCCACATGGAAGCTGAACCTTAGCTGCCGGCTCATCTCTAATAACTACTCCGAATGGCTCTGCACCAGGCGCAACCAAGTGTTTCTTATTTAGTTTTAATTTGGGTTATTTTGGGTTATTTTTTAAACAAACGAATACGAAAACAAAACATTAGCCAAATGTTTATCAAGTACTCGTACTTTGTGTTTGTATATTTTGAAAACCAGTTGCCGTTGTTTTTTTTCTTTAACTACTATTTGCCTAACATTGTTTTCAGGGCTGAACCGTTAACGGTTTGAACTTGAAAACGAAAGCTTCTGCTACAAGAAAAGCTTTCCCTTTGAACGTTAAAAAGCTCCTAATACTCGTACTCTTACTTAACAGAGCCGCTGGTAGCTCAAGCTTCCACTATTGCACGCATAACAGAGCTTTAACAGAGTTATAACAGTTTACGCTCATGTGACGTCAATGGCTGAAGCAGAATAACAATAAAAACAAGTAACAAAACAAACAAAAAACATGTTAAAATTTGATAATTGTTATTCGTGAGAGTACGAGTTTCAGGTTTCATCTGCTTCAGGTATATTCATAAATTGACCTTTAAATGACAATTATAAAACGTATAACTGTTAACTGTTATATATATTCTCTTATACACTCTTTAGTATAAGATCATAAAACAAACTACGGTAAAATCGCCAAAACTAGGCTGTTGCTCTATGAATGAATGCAATCGACGGTCCAGAGCTCTGACTCACTTACTTATTTTTACTGACAAAAGGGACTATCTATATATATATATATATATGTATATATAAATCGTGTATATATGTGTTATATTATGCATTATTTATTTTGGCAAAAAAAGCTGCTAAAAATTAATCTGTATAATACTGCAAGTTTTATGCCAGCTAATCACATTCAGTAAAGTTGATAAGGTACAAAGCTAATGCAGAGAGAGTACCAGATATACCCATAGCTATAATCAGCAGCCAATTTCTCACATACTTCAGTTGAACGACAACCAGCAAGCCGTACGGTTGAGCCCAGTTAAACGATTGTCTTAAAAAACAAACACAGTTATGGAGAGTAAGCAGCCACCGCCATATAGTGAGATGCCACAGCCACATATGCACGGGCAGCCACAGGGTGGTTATGTGCCGGCACAGACTTATCAGCCGTATCCAGCTGGACCCACACAGCCACCGCTATATCCGCCGATGCCACAGCCACAGCAATCTACAGTGATCATTCAGACAACGACCACATCGAATCTGACGCCAATTGGCAGTGGACCCACGCGTGTGCGTTGTCCCTCGTGTCACGCGGATATTGTGACCACCGTGAGGAGCAAACCCTCTGGACGCACACACTGCTGGGCCATGGTTCTATGTCTGTTTGTGTAAGTTCTCTATCTGTGAATAAGCATCAGTTGGCAGTTAAAAATTGTACCACAATGAGTGGTAATCGCGCAAAGTGGAGCTGTACATAACGGTCGACGCTTATCTATAGCTCTAACAATGTGTGTGCTTGTGTGTGAGAGAGAGAGAGAGAGTAGTAGGCGGATGTGTGTGTATAGAGAGAGAGAGAATGCGAGTCTGTTTTCTTTTATTGTTATCAGACCAAGGCAGTCGAGTTGAGTCAGATAAGAAGTAAATAGTTACCACTATATGTCATATCACTTACACGATGGTTCTATATATAACCAATACATATACATATATAAAGCTACAATATAACATTCCTTTTTCCTTTCTTTTAGCTGCTGGCCCTGCGTCTGTCTGCCCTATTGCATGGATTCCTGTCAGAATGCCGATCATTATTGTCCAAACTGCAGTTGCTATATAGGCACATACGAGAATTAAGCCATGTTTATGTGTATATATATATATAACTATATATGTAAAAATATAGTCTATGCTATATATAACCTATCTCCTAACTTCGCAAGTGTTGAAAAAGCGAATGAAATCCAATTGTAAATACACGTCAACTTAATTATTACGCATACGCTTTTGTTATATTACTTATATGGGTGGAACAGGTGTACGGCGTATTATATACTGATTGGGAGTTTCTACTGAATGTTTAAACCTCTTTTGGAAATGCTTTCAACCACAACTCGTTTTAACTTATGATATAATCATTCAAATAACTGCACACGATGACAATTAAGCCAGATACGATATGTCTTCAGCTCGTGTTTTTGATTCTCGTTTAAGACATGTGTAAAGATTGTTTTAGCAGGTGAAAACAGGTGCAAATGATCGACTTAGTAATACCCTACATAGACTTTAGTTCAAGATATTTACATAGATGTCCATGCTGAATATTGTTCATGATCAAGAATATATAAATATATATATGAGTAATCATATAAGCATGAGCTGTCATTATGTATGTTCACCACATTCCAATATAGAATAGTTATTACCAATATTGTTTATATATATTGCGGTAGATAAGTTTACTTTTCTTTATTCACATTATATATAGAATCAAAGTGCTTATTGTTCAGGAAAAATACAACATTAAAGTATATATCGTCTATTAGTACACAGTTTACATTCCGCTTAGATATACTATATAGGTTAAGGTCAAAACTACTTTGGCCATATGTTTACCTCCAGTTTTTCCAGGCCTTATCAGCTGCTCGTAAATGGTCCAGGCCAGAATGCGTCATGCTTCTACCAATTCAAATAGTGAGTTATAGTGAGTCATCCCGATTGATATTGTAGTTATCACAGCCTATACAAAACATATATACTACTATAGTACCTATTAGGCTTTAAACGATCGTTAAAGTGTACTCGTAGGCGTCTGGTTTTTTGGTATGTAATTTTCTTATCTATTTCAAGATAACGCCTGATATCATATTTAACTGTGGAACTGTATAGCAAGTATAGCTATACCTTGTTCAGTCAGTATACGGGCAACCTCGGTAGAAAGCGGTTCGAGTAAACAGAAAGGATATTTAGAAGCATTCAACATGAGCAATCAGTACACCCCCGCACAGACCTACCAGCCCCCACCCCAGGTGATCATACAGACGACGACGACATCTCAGCTGGTGCCTATTGGCAGTGAACCATCGCGGGTGCAGTGCCCCTCCTGTCATTGTGAGATTGTGACTAATGTTAAGAGGCAGCCTACGGGACGCACCCATTGTTGGGCCCTAGTCTTGTGCCTATTCCTGTAAGTGCAAGTGCAAGCGCAAAGAGTGGGTGTGATTCATGTGTTTATTGAGTTTGAACTGAATGTTATCATTCACGAGTACCAAACTCATGAATCATCACTCACATTAATTTTTCTTCGCGCTGCATTGCTAATTGTTTCCTCTATTCCCCCCTAGCTGCTGGCCCTGCGTTTGCGTACCCTACTGCATGGATTCCTGCCAGAATGCTGAGCACTCCTGCCCCAATTGTGGCGCCTACATTGGCACATACGAGAATTAAAAGTAACTGGATGAAAGAACGAGCTACTAACTAAGAGCACAAGTTGTATATTAACGCTAAGTCAACGTCTCATAATAAAACACACTATTATATTTGAAGTTCCTTAGATAAAACTAATTTAGTTGAGGATTCTGCTGGATTTTTCGGGATTTCTCAACTTTCCAGGGAGCCAATGAGCAGCGGTTAATATGCATAACACTTTATTTGTTTGTTTTTTATGGAGGATTAGTGCCCTTTGCCTTTATATACATTTCCATAGCTCGAAAATATGTTTACTCAAAGCTTTTTTTAAAAAATTCAGGTAAGCTGGCACTCCCAGGCTTTCACTTGGCATAAACGGCTTAACTGAATCATGATCTTACCAAGATAAATTTTAAGTACTAGAAAATTGTTTGTAAGTTTGTTAGCAATCGTAGCCTTTAATATATAAAGACGTTACCCTCTCAGTTATTATCATGAACAATCAGCTAATCGTTCCGACAGGGTTGACACCCACAACAACCACTAATACGGTGACCTTTGGCAAGAGTTCGGTTCGGGTTCGGTGTCCCCACTGTAATAACGAGGTCATGACCCGGGTTAAGAAAAAGATCGGTACGCACGAAATGGCTTATGCCATATTTCTGTGCTGGTTGTAAGTGAAGAATGGCTATACTCCTAGAATTAAATCTCACAGTCTCTTCTACATAACTCAGGTTTTATTTGTCGGATTGCTGTAAGGATTTTGAGCACTATTGTCCCATTTGCGACGGGTACATTGCCACATACGAGACTTGTAATAAAAAAAGTACATTTCGCGGACGTTCTGTATAACAAAATAAGTTAAAAATGCTACTTTCTTTTTATCGAATGTATAAGTACGACTAATATTATCAATATAAGCATTTAACATAAGTATCGCTATCGATGAGTAATTGCAAAACTGTCAGATAATCATCGGAAATATTATTTATATGTTCAAATTTTTCTTTTCATTTCTATCAAAACTTTTTGACAAAGTGAAAATAAAACGTTTTCAATAAAAAAAAAACCCCTTTTCCGTGAGTCTAACTCGCAGCTAATCAGCTTCAGCGTGCGGGATAGATAAGTTCAATATCAGGGACATTTCGAGTTTTATGAGTATTTCGGTGAAAGTATTATAAGAGTGCCGAATTATTGCTAAAATTTAGTTTAACGTTGCACTCCAAACGGAGCTGTATATAATAATTACTATGGAAAAAACGGAGATTGCCACGCATATGGAGCAGCCGCCAGGAATACCGCCTGCTGAACCCCAGGAACGTAATCTGCCGCCAGCATACACTGTGCAACCGCAGCCCAGTTATGCGCCTGCGCAAACCTATCAACCTTATCCAGTTGGACCACCAGCTGGACAACCACAACCGTATTACTCACCATACCAACCGCAACCACAGCAACAGCCAGCAAATCCATACGCCGCAGTGGTCATTCACCAGACTAGGGTGCAGACCATGGTGCAAGTGGGCAAGGATCCATCGTTTCTACGTTGTCCCTCCTGCCATGCGGACGTAACGACGACAGTTAAGCCGACAACAACGGGCCGTACGCATACCTGGGCCATGATTTTATGTTTAGTTGGGTAGGTCCAAAAACCAATTACTCCTATTGGTTGCAAACATATGGCGGATATAAACAGTTTTCCACATATTACTGGAAACAACAAGAAGTTAATTGGAACCGTATTATCAAATTTCAATGCTACTCGCGTTATCAAAGCTCGTCAGAAATAGAAGCAAATAGTAGGAAATAATAAAATACATATGTTACGCAATAGCTAAAACTTGTCAAACGGCATAAGTAGTTACTAATACATTAAGTTATTAATCTATATTCTTCTCTTTCCCTACTCCCCAGTTGCTGGCCCTGCGTCTGCATACCCTACTGCACGGATACATGCAAAACTGCGAACCACTACTGTCCAAACTGCAATAGCTACGTAGGTAGTCAATAAACTTAAACTAAAGTTGACAATAAACAATGATCAAACGATTATTAATAGCCGTTAATATATATAATATGGAAAAACATGTGATAAGTTATTATGATTGATAATATGTAAATGCTGGATTAATTTACTAGTCTAAAAACGTAACATATTTTTATGCGCTGCGATATTGCATTTTTACTTAAGGGGTTTGTGTCTTTGGTAATTAAGAAAACAACGTACAAGTTGCTGAGACCTGCAATTTGATTGCTTATCTGTATACCCTATATCCATTGAATTGCGTTAAAGGGTAGATGTGTTCATTACGTATGTAACATACCGAAAGGCGACTCTTAGATTCTACAGAGTACACATATTCCTAACCAGCCTCAACTGCCGATACGATTAAAGCATAGTAGCGAACGCAACCACATTTGATACCAGAGAAAATTTATATATGGTCCTAGAATACGCTTCCTGAATAATCGCAATTCGATTATATACCTAAAAGGAGTATAATGTTAATTTCTTTAAATCTCGGCACAGGGTATAGCGTCGTTCAGCACACTCGATCATAAAATTTTGCGTACTTTTGGCCTGCTGCATTGGTTTCTATCCTATTCCCTTTTGCACATTAGATATAACTGAAATGGTTGTGCATATAGTCATCTCGCTTTTACTAGTAGTACGCAAACGACAGCAGCTTTTTGAGTATCAGCTTCTTCTTACAGAATTGCGATGTTCAGTTCGTTTGTGTTCTTTAAAGAAGTCGCCGGCCGCTTCGCTTCGCTTAAAGTTTTCTAACTATATTGTTGAAATAACCTTGTGTAAGTAAATAAGTATTGATATACATATATATGTGTACATATGTATATACACAAATATATGTGCATAAGCTAAACAAAGAAATGTTTATAGAATTCTGGAATACAAGTAAATGCTTGTGAAATTATGCATTGAATTCAATTACGGGACTTTCCCCGCATTAAACTGCATTCATACATACATACATATGTATATAGATATGAATGGGCAGGCATTGCGTGATCATGATTCATGACTATTGAACAGTAACTGACTTTGACTTTCAGGCACGTGTGGGTAATCTGCAAGTATGGAATATACCAAACTTCCGGCTCAACCGCCTGCTTACTCAGAGCAGAACTGGAATATGCCACCAGGTGCTCCACCCAGCGCACCCCCAACTGAAATTGCTCCAGTCTATGCACCTCGCCCACCACCCGAAGTAATTAACGTGGTAACCAGCAATACAGTTGTCGTTGACAACGTTGGCCAGGGTACGATTTGCCCTAAATGTAATGCCCGTATTCGTATGCGTGTGGAGCACCATGCCACGGGCAAAACCTACTGCCTGGCAGCAGTGCTCTTCCTCTTTCTGTAAGTGTCAAATTCTTGCCCATTTTGCAAAATATTGTGCATCAGTGTACTTAATTCCATTCTCTTCTTGCTATCCACCGTTTACTCCACAGCTGCTGGCCGTGCATCTGCGTCCCCTGTTGCTGCAACTGTTGCTACAAAACTACCCAGTCCTGTCCCAATTGTAATAGCGTTCTGGGCAGCTTCTGAGAAGGAGCTTCACGACTTTGGTGCTGTGAATTCAAGCATTTCAAAGGGTACCGAAGTATACACATGCATACAATTTTAATCTACCACACAAACTAACGAACATATTTAAAATCCAAGTATTTAGAAATACAACTATGTGTATATTAAAAGCAAGCACTTAGATAAACATAAACGGATAAAGAAACAAACATATATATGTATAAACGGATGCCATGCTTGGAGATTGGACGAAATGTTACGAGTCTACCAAAGTTAAAACTAACTGTGAAATTCCAGATTCATTAATCATATGAATTTGAGCTCAAGTTCACATTTCATATTCATAAACAGACAGCATTTAAAGTAATCAAATAAGACAAATCTCGTACATAAAAACATATGTACTGACTTACGCTTTTCTATACTTATAAACTCATCCAAAAATTGAAAATGTGTCGCATTTATATAAAAAATAAATATTTGAAAAAATTGGGCTAAGCCCAATATGAAGTACTAAATACCTAACATTTTCTGAGTTAAATTTTTGTGGTCTTTATATCTATGAGTTTAGCAACATGTTTGCAACATTGTTGCTACAACTGACACTCCCTTGGAACATTGTTGCCAAAGCAAACGTTTCGTGCGATGAAAGTGTTTGGCGGTCGCAATCGCACTGTGGTCTACGAATGTGGTCTTCAAATGAAAAGGGTGGAAGGAGGATATAATAGTAAGTAATTTTTTAATAATCATTTTTTTTAATGTAATAAAAGTTACTTTTTTTGACTCACACAGGTATGTACATATGTATGTATGTATTTTACTTCATGAATCTAAAATGTTGCTTACCATATTAGAAACATTTTAGGCAACTGTCAGTTACGCATGCTGTCAACATTGTTTAACTGTCACATTCATTATCTGAAAATTGCCTGTGACCCAGTGTGCTTTGCTAAGGCCCACATGACACGGAAATCGGTTTCACCAGTAGCTCATCTCTGCCGTAAACTTCATAACGCTTTCACAGCGACAAGACGCAACAAGTTCGCGGCTGTATCTCTCGCTAAGTAATATAAGATATTCAAAGTCTATTTTAGTGTTATACCTAAACGATCACTGTGAGTAAAGAAAAAACACTTGTAGCTGCCAGGAACAGCAAAGAATTCTATCAAAAACAAAAAAATATATACGAAATAGAAAAAAAACGATTTAATATTCTCTTGGAATTTAAAATTTGTTTATGCAGCAAGTGTCCGGTAATTTATGTTAACTACGACCACTGTGCACCCCGCCCCACCAGAACTAAGGCACATGGGTGCTACGTGCCAAGTTCCTGCTCTATAGTAATCATATATCAATTTGTATACCCACACGCTTGGCTGCCATTGTGCGAAAACATAAATATATTTCATTTTTTAATTTCTGCTTCCATAGCATATATAAAACCGATATATTCTTCATCTGTATCACTAGCCGGGTTGATATTGTCACGTCCGTCTGTCCGTCGATGTGTATCTATCTATGCATTTCTACCAAGTACAGTTATACAGTGTGTTAAGTAGCTGGGAAGCCGGTAGCAAAGGGTAGCGTGTGAGCTTTTTTGTCCGATTTTTAGAGATAAAATCGATATACACACTATATTTATATATAAATATATACATATATATCTATGTATATTTATATATTTATTTATAAGATGTGCCAAAAAACAAGCAAAAAATGTTTAATAAAAGAATTATATGTATATATATAAATATATATTCAATGCATGTTTCTGGTTGATCGCGTTGCCAATTTGAGTTTATAATAGTTCTGGACGTTGTTATATTATGTATGCATAGATAGTGGATATGGAGGGAAGCCTAACCTGGGCGTATAAATGGGTTAAGTGTTGGCTTAGGTGGGTGGTGGGAGTGGGTGGGTGTTGACACACCCAACTATATGTATATTAACTGTCATTTCAAACGCACAAAAGATAGTTCAGGTTTGTTTGCAGTTGTTGTTGGATAAAGAACATTTTTGGGGCTTGTTTGCTGATACGCGGGGTAGGTACGTATTAGGGGTGTGCACAGCTTTGTAAGAGTGTTCCGTAATTCGCACTGATGACGGCATCGTCGGGGAACGGGCTCGGGCTCGGGCTGGGGCTCGGGACATAGGCATGTGTCCAATGGCGAATAGCGAGCAATTTCGCTGGCGCCACATAACTGACAGGCGACGCGAGGAAGCGGTGTTAATCAACGTGGATGATGATGATCTCAGACGGGTCACAGAATGTGGCAGGGTGATTGAAATTAATTTTCGAGCCACATGCCATGTGGCACCCAGCAATTAAAATTAAAAAAGAGAATAAACATTAAATTCCATTTGGTCAGCAGATAATTAGCAATTGTGCGCCATGAAAAAGGCTTGCAACAAGCAACAAGCAATAGGCAATAGGCATTGGCAACCAACTCGAACAACGAACAGCGCTAATCTCATGTTGTTGCAAGGTTTAAAGTAAAGTTGTTTAGATTAAATACCATTGATAGTTGACACATTGGCACGCAAGCCGGAGTTGTGCAAGGTCAACACTAACACCGATCGATAACTGAAGTACTTCATATAAATATATTTTGTATTTGTATTTTCAGAAACGAGCAATATGTCTGCCCAAGTCGGTTCTGAACCCACCAAAGTTGTCTGCCCCAACTGCCATCAACAGGTGACCACCAAAGTGGCGGGCAAGACTACCACAAAGACCAATATGATCGCGCTGCTCCTGTGCCTCATTGGGTAAGCAAATGTTGCACAACCCACAACAAGTTAGCCTAACCCCCTCCCCTCTCCTCCTTCTCTCTTTCTCAGCTGCTGGCCTTGTGCTTGCTCCTTGTACTGCACGGACTGTGCTCGCGACTTGGATCATTCCTGCCCATCTTGCAACGCCTACGTGGGCACCTATCAGCGCTGAGAGAGATCTGCAGCTGGGTCAAGCAACAGAGATGCTAGCTAATATATTTGCTACCGTTGCGCACATTCAGAGGCTTCACTGCACTGCCTAATATCCTTAACTCTTCTTCTTATCTACCTCACTGCATTTAGTGTTAATCCACACGAGATTATTTTGATACAACACAAACTGTTTTATAATGTAATTCGTTTTTATCCGATGCTAATAAAAGAATTCGATTCCATTTATTGCCGCAAATTAAGTATACGCCACGTTGTGGCAACTTCAGTTTCAGCTGGCCAGATCTGGTCAATGCCAGCTGCTTCCTAAAATATCTGGTTATACCCAAGA
Organism: Hirtodrosophila trivittata; assembly: GCA_035045065.1. Classification (NCBI taxonomy): domain Eukaryota; kingdom Metazoa; phylum Arthropoda; class Insecta; order Diptera; family Drosophilidae; genus Hirtodrosophila; species Hirtodrosophila trivittata. Next base: position 14,096,741 of record JAWNNK010001311.1, on the reverse strand, counting down.
TATAGCCCATGTTTGGATGTTAAAGTAGCCACGCAACGACTTCCTCCAGCTGCCACAATATGTTGCACAGAGGGAATCCACCTGCTGGATGATTCGCTGCTTGGGTATTCTGCCGGATGACGCAAATTTATTGTTCCACCAACTTGAAAAGCTCTTCAAGGTAGTTGTGATCAGTTCGCGGACAAACTTGTTAACTGATTTACCCAACTTGCCATAAGAGTACGACTGTTTTCCAGTGCAAGAATTAGCGGCACGTGTGAAAATTTACACGGAATCTATGAATCAGTATTCAATGGAAAAAACTGTTCAAAATCTGCAAACAAATCATCAAAATATACAAGTAAATGTAATTGGCTGTTGGATTGTAAAGATTACAGGGAATTCACTTTAAAAACGCTAGGAATACACAACTGTTCACATAAATAGAACCATGCCGTATATAACTTCTTTGTTTTACTTATCCGGACAGCCGCTTTATGACTTCAATGGCAGACATACACCATAAAGTCTATAATAAATCGATTGGTTTTATACAGCTACAGTCTGAATCAACTCATGAATCATTGCTGAACAAGAATATATATACATTAGAGCTATATCCTGCACGACATGAACAATTTTATTTTACCCGCTTGTACAAATTGTTAATGTGCTTTGGGGTATAATTAGAGTACAAACACAACAGCGGCACAAAGGGCCACACTCACTCACTTAGCCACACACACACACACACACACTTGTATATTTTGAGTATATATGTGTGTGTGTGTGTGTGCTTTGTGTACAAGCATCTCTCTATCTGCACATGTTTCTAACGACTAATGGCATGGGCTTCAGGCTTTAGGCTTCAGCAAAGTAAATTTTATTTGTTAGTCTCGTCACGGGCGGCATACGGAGAAGACCTCGTACGGTTGAGAAGCAGCAACAAGTTAAATGAATATGGAATCGAAATCGGGTATATATCCACAAGCACCACCGCCACAGTATGGGGATTTGGGTGCACCAGTAATGATCCCAGGGGAGACGCTGACGTCACCTCCTCCAGCGGTAATTACAGTCCAGCAACCGAATGTCTTTGTGCAAAGTTAGTAAACAAATGAAAAAAGGAATAATAAGTCAAGAAGTTAATTGAAGACCCATTAATACTATCTATAGCTCCCAATGTCTTGGGTCGGAATCCTATCTTGGCCACCTGTCCCTCGTGTCATGCTCGTCAAATGACCAATGTGAAGTACGAGCCGAACACCAAGACGCATCTCTTTGCCCTCGGCATCTGTGTACTTGGGTAAGTTCAACCCTGACCTAGTGCTTGAACCATATTAAATCCGATTTCTTATACTATGTGTATATATAGTGGCCTCTGCTGTTGTTGCATACCCTACTGCATGGAGTCCTGCCAGAGCGCCAACCACACTTGTCAGAGCTGTGGCGCCTTCGTCGGCTCCTACCAAAACTGAGGATAAACTCTAACAGAGGAATCTACTAAATGGATATCTTTATATCTGGAATATATTTCTAAAATTGCTTTAAGTTATCACACACAAATTTTTCTTGTATTTTTTTTTCAATTCTCAATGCTCTGCCGTCAGCTAAAAATAAAAAAAAAATCGTATAAATATTTATGGAAATTTAAACAAAAAAGTTCTGTCGCACTTTGATTTGTTTATAAATTTAAAGGGTTTCTGAAATTCTTGATCTTGAATAAATACTAGAGATTGTGTCTATCTATATATAAGCTTTCAACAGAATCACCAGATGGAACTACTTTAAGTATACCAAATTATTGTCTATACAATCAGCTTCAGTAATTCCCTTAACCTTATCGTGCATAAGTAGGTGCTCGATCCTTATATATATATATATATATATATAATAAGATCAGCATATATATCTTGCCAGACAATCATTCACAAGGGCGGCAATTGTGGTACCACACTTGGCTCATACCAAAGTTGACGGGCGTGGCACCATCTGACGCTATCGGAGACTCAGCTGTTATAGTCTTAACCCTATAAAGACATTGGGGGTCTTCAAGCAACGCGTACTCAATACTATATTCATTTATTTAAATTGTTACTATTAATGTATGCTATAGTTTATATCTAACTACTAATACTTTGACTATAACCACTGCACGATCTGAAGTATTTTAGCTATAGGAACCAAATGTTAGGCCACAAGTTTATTTTAAAACGATTGTTATAATAAAATATATAATAATATAAATATTTTGAGTGATATTTAAATATATTATTTAACTTTCCACTCTCTCATTAGTCACAGTAACATAATACTTAATAATAGAATGAATGCGGGTTGAATATAATATAATATACATTTATATAATTCCACAATCGTAACAAAATGCTAATTAAGGAGGGAAATGTAAATCTTAGTGGGTATCAGTACCGCCTCAACCAGCAATCGCTGCAGTTGCTCGCTTAAAGGAATTTTGAAAAGAGGAACCCTAAGGATCAGCCTCACTATGAGCACGCCTGTTGGTGCAGAATCCTGCCGCTTTACGTGCCCCCAATGTGAACTGGAGGTGATAACACGCACGGAGCCAGTGGCCACCACAAAGACGCATCTACTAGCGCTGATCATGTGCCTAACCCTGTAAGGAGTGGGAGTAATAGTAGCTTCAATCATTGCCATGATTCTTCTCTATCTTTCAGCTTGTGGCCCTGTGCCTGCTGCTTGTATTGCACGGATTGCGCACGCAGCGTTTCCCATTACTGCCCCTCGTGCAACACCTACCTGGGCACCTTTGACCGCTGAGCAGCAGCAGGAGCAGATGCACCATATCCACCAACGGGTTCTGCTATGAAAACATAATCCAAATGTATTCATTACATTCCATATTAACCTATTTGTCAATAAAATGTTCAATGAAGTCTTGAATTGAGTTCAGCAATTAATCAAAGAGGGGAAGCAGGGGGTGAGGGGATGGGGCGACAGGTGAGGACAGATAATTATCGATTGTCATAGCTTTCCATTAAACAGTTTCATTATCCAAATGTAAGTATATAGGTTTGGGAAATATTATTTCACAGGGTGACTCGATTATGTTTATACTTTGTTTCTTGCTTTTTCATAACCCCTTTAAGAGCGGTCATTAATTGTAATCAGTAAGTCTTAAGTCTCAAATCTCAGTTTTGAGTTTCTCGCATTGCATCTGACAATTCAGTTTCGCGACAAATCGCAAAGAAGATGGAACAAAATAATTCCTATGGCTGTAGGCCAGTAGTAGCACCACGTTATACGAATGTTCCTAATAATGGGGAACATCCTCCAAGCTACCATTCTGTGTCAAATCCAATGCACCAAGTGCCGATGCCGGTAATGATTCTGGGACAACAGCAGCCAGCGGATTGTAGGAATCTAGGTACGGATATGGTTTAAAGTACATCAAATCTAGAGGAAACTCATGTGTTCTTTACAAAGATTCAATGCCAAATATCATTGGCCCTGAGCCTGTAATGGCTAACTGCGTCGCCTGTCACGGCCGCTATGTAACCAGAGTTGAGTACAAGGCCAACACAAAGACCCATCTTCTGGCACTGGCCATGGTTGTTTTTGGGTAAGCAGCAGCAGCATAAGAAAAGACTTCAGTTCAAGTATTATATGTATATTCGACTCTTCAGTTGTTTCTGCTGTTTCTGTATTCCGTACTGCATGAATTCCTGCCGCACCGCCATCCACTCCTGCAGCAACTGTGGCTCCTTTATTGGCTTACATAAGAACTAAAAGGCGTGGCTCGAGCTGTACTCCAGAATTTTTTGTTCACTTTTATATACTTTGTATATGTTTTAATATAATAATAAAATAATCTGAATATATATTTCTACAGGCCCGAAGTTCGCTAAAGACTCTTAAATTCTTAACCCGGGCCGGAAATTTATCTCGAACGTTGGACAGTTTCTTATAGCTCTGCTCCAGACCTTCATATCATTTAGAATTATAAAGAAGCTTCCGTTAGAACGAGACCAACGTCAGACGACATAATCAGCATAGCCTCAGTTTTAGTTTTATTACCACTAAAAATCTTTTCGCTGCTGTTTTAATAATTAAACTTTTTATATATTTGCTTTTAACCCTTATCTCAATTGGAATTTTAAAATTTGCTAGCGGACACTTAAGTTGAACTCAGTCCACTTAAAATAGCAAGTGGACTCTTCAATTGTTAGGGTAAAACTGAACATGCACTTTAAAAAACACAAACAGATCGCTAAAATGCGATAAACATGCAGCTTTTTTCTATGAGTTGGCAGATGTTGATAGAAGTTGAGAGTACATGTTGCTGCAACATTGTTGCTACCTGCGCGTCGGTGCTTTGAAGATGTTGAGTAAGAAGCAAACGCTGGCTATCAACGGATCTATGAGCGGATAAGTTCTAAAAAGCAGAAGCGTATTTAAACAATGTATCAGGTCAGCTGTTAGAGTGCATTACTCCGCCGGAATAAGTAATCCGTATTGGGTAAACGAACAGGAGCAGCCACCAAGTTAGAATTAGGCCACAAGTGGTTATCATACAACATACAAGTGGATAATTTACATTTCCCAACTCTTTTATCCACTGCCATTTGACATTATGCACCACCTGAAACTATCACAGGTGGAGCATGTGCCCAGGTTGCTATACTCATTGTAGGGTGAAAGCGGTTGATCGGATATATCGCCTCACTTATCTAATCGGTGTGCGTAACTTGTTTGGTGCTTCGCCTGTCCACACGCTGCACGCACTTTAACAATTTCTGTGACAATTGCAACAAATTTGTGTGTATCCTGCCTATAGTTCTACTCCAACTAGAAATAATAAAACTCATACATAAGCATAGTGTTCATACATTACGAACATTTTCTTCAAAGTGTAACAGACATAAAAGCTCTCACTTACATTTGCCATAGGGTGTAAACAACAGTAAAAAGCGGCCACAATCAGCAAAAAGCTTCCAACAAAGACGTTAAAGAAGAAGCATAAACTAACCACAGTGCGGCGCAAACGACTTTTCTATATATGTATATGTATTGATAAGAGGCCGATTGGGCGCGTCGCAGGTTATTCATATTTCATGGTTAATTGTTATTGAAGTGTCCGTTCGGTCGGTTAACGTTAATATGGATCGCGTTTACCCCAAAGCGCCACTGGAGATGCCCAAGGATGGCAGTGGAGTGGTGCATTACACGGACCAACAGGAGTTGCTAGTCCCACCACCCGCACCGCCCAGCTATGATCAGGCAACGGCTACGCCCGCACAAACAACGGGACCTGCAACAGGGACGCAACACACGGTGATTATTGTGCCCGGGTCGGTATACGGGCCGGAGCCACAGGAAGTGGAATGCCCGTACTGTCACAACTATACGCGCACCCGTATCCGCTATAAGCCAAACTCACGTACCCACTTGATAGCGTTGCTTTTATGTTTGTTTCAGTGAGTAATACCCGTAGATAATACCCGTAGCTATCTGATATGACGTCTTCTTCATAGATTGTACTGCTGTGTGTGCCTGCCCTACTGCATTGCCAGTTGCATGAACACCAATCACTACTGCGGCATGTGCGATCACTACCTGGGCAGCCATGTCCGCCGCTGAAGCTATCTCCACTCCAATACGAGTATGTTGCACCCCACCAATAATCCGCAATTTAACATATAATTTAAGAGTGTTGTACGCGATAACTGTTAATCCACACATACTGAATTAAAGCTCATTAAATTCAATAAATAAATACATGTGTATGTATGTACCTTAGCTAAACTATTCGTATTCAATAACAATTTTTTATCTAAATTTTCAGTATTACACCTTAACAGTTTCCACCAAAGATTTTCCCAAAAACTTTGGTTAACGTTCAACTTGGAAAGTGCAAGCTTTTCTGCTAAGTCCCTCTGTAGTTTCAGTCAGCTGCGCATGTGCTTATCGGCCAACTGGAGAGTTGAACAAAGCTTTGTCCCACATATTCCAATCAGACATTTAATGGTTCATTGCCAATTGGAGAGATTTTTGCTCTCAGCAGTTGCAATCAGTTTTTGGAGATTTAGTAGCCAACTTTTCTATGCTTTGCTGCCAATTGGAGAGTTAAGCAGAGTTAGCCAAGATTTCACTAAGCTTTTAAGCTCGCTCTTAGCTGTTCCGATCGGTTGCTTATTCAGTTGGTATCCAACTTGAATTTAGTCGCGCATTGAAAACGAAAAGTAAAAGACGACAGCGAGCGTGGAGAGTAAAGCAACAAAACGACGATAAAGCCGTCGCTGGGGCTTGACGCAACTTCCAATTAACAAAGTCAACAAAAAAAAGAGCAGACAAAGCTTTTGGCTGTGATTGTTTTTATTAATATTTATATAGAACCTGATTCATACGAAGTTAAAACTGAACTTCGTACCTAGAGTGCAGAACCATGGATCAAAAGCGTGCCATGCTTTATCCACAAGTGGATTACAACATGCCCAGCGCACCATTGCAGACACCATCAAGCGAATTGTCTGCAACTGACTTGTGTGTCCCCGCTGAGGCACCACCATCATACGATGTGGCAATTGGTGTACAACGCGCTACCCCCGAACCTCCCGCTCCAGCGATGATTGTGATTGCACAGCCAACACAACCACAACAACAACAACTGGAACCCACATTTGTGCCAACAGGTATATTTAAATTTGTTTTAAAACTATTTACCAAGTTTGCTTTAAGTGTTAAGTACTTGTAGTTCCAACAAACTTGGGACCCAATCCCTGCCGTGTGCTGTGTCCATCTTGTGGAGCCCAAAAAACGACGCGCATGACGCACACGGCCAATGCACGAACCCATCTGGCTGCAACTCTAATCTGCCTTGTGGGGTAAGTGGAAAATGCAATCAATTAATGAGCCTCATTAAACATTAAGCCAACATTTAACTTCCAGTTGGTGTTTCTGTGCCTGCTTTGTGCCCTATTGCATGAACAGCTGCCGCACGGGCAATCATTATTGTCGCAAATGTAACGCCTTCCTTGGTGTCTACAACCCACAGAGTATTAGGTGAGATGAGACTGGTTAGAAGACGATGCTAGCGGATGTGCACGATATAATAAGATAAGATAAGGCAAAAGCGAAACTATGTATATAAGCAGTCGGATATTATACAATAACTAAATCAACAACTTACACATCAGCTGTTTACGAGTGTTATTAAAACTATTTATACAATTACTTATACTATATTTAATAAATATAATCAGACATAATTATATGTACACATACATACAAACAGGTTGTGCTCGGCGTTCTCTGCTGTTGTCGGCCTTAGCACTCCATTTGGGCCCGCCGCGTGGGCGGATCGCGGCACTTCGAGAATAGATTAAAAGCCAACAGAAATCACAAAATAAGCGTGACGATGAGCTACACACTATTAACCACACATAAGCACATAAACACATAAAAAAATAAAAAGAATGCTTCATCAAGCGAGTATCAACTACGTGATGCTCTGTACACAGGTGCGACTCTCCCACAATGCACATACGCAAATCACGTGCTTTTATACACACCTACCGCAGGTAATTGAACACTCAGAAAGGTGAAAAAACCGTTTATCTGCACATTTGCATAAATTTAATTCACTTATTATAAAAGTGATTTTTATTTTGTCTTTCTATTCGCGCGTTTTTTTTAACTGACACGTCAAGGTTGCCATACCGCCTAAAAATTTTGCTTTACTAATACTGCCACCTATCGATTAATCGTTGCCATCATTTGCCATCCCTATTACGCGGTGTAGAGCAACTTGCAACTTCGCTGTTGAATTGTTATTATTAAAATAAATACGAAAATCGTTTATTTATAAGCGTAAAATGTTTGAAAAGAAAAAACAAGCTGACCACAAGCCCAGGGATGATGGAGTTGAGCTGGAGAATCAATTTATAATGCGTTTTCCCAAGGTTTGCATGTGTTCAATGCTCAACCGTTTTCAGCGTCAAATGTCTCCATTTTTTATTATTTTTTTTTTTGTTGCAGCATCTTGCAAATGTGGTGCATGAGTCCATACAGACAGGCAACGTTAAGGAAAGACTTACCATAAAGTTGGATCAGGATTTACGCTATGGAGAGATTCGTCTGGATGATCAGTTACTCTATGCCAAAATTGTTGATCTGCCGACAGTCGTGGAGAGCTATAAGACAATTGACAATAAAAGTTTTTACAAGTCGGCGGACATTTGCCAGTTGCTAATATGCAAGGAGGAGCCCGAGGATGAGACAGAGAAAGAGTCGCCAAACAAGAACAAAAAGAAGGATCCCAACAAAGTTGACAAAAAGTACTTGTGGCCGCATGGCATAACGCCGCCGTGTAAAAATGTCCGCAAGCGACGCTTCCGCAAGACGCTGAAGAAGAAGAACGTGGAGACACCTGAAATCGAAAAGGAAGTAAAACATCTACTACGTACCGACAACGAGGCGGTGCGCGTAGAGTACGAGATTATAAATGAGGAGGACAAGACCAACGATGACCTGGACCACTCGGACATTAAGCCGTACAATGAAAACGATGACGATTTGCAGGACGATACTATGCATGCCAGCGAAAAGACAACTAATGAAAGCGTTTCGCAGCGTGATATCAATGTCGAGTCCGATGACGATGAGACGAGCAACTTTGACTCACAACGTGCTCCAAATATGGGCGTTGCTGCCCATGACATCTTCGGCGAGGAGGTGTCCACAACAGACGACGAAGACGAGCCCACAATGCCTGGCAATAGTTCACGTGCTCAGCGCCACGAGCTGGAGGACTCCTCACGCCTGTCCGCTGATGATTCACGCATGTCTGATTTCTTTGGCGCCACAAGTAGTGGCGGGATTGGCGCTAGCGGCAGCGGCATTAAGGGTCGCAACGAGTTTAGCAAGTCCATGTTTAGACGCGAAACTAGCAGTCCCAAGCTCAGTGCAGCTGGTTCTAGCTCAAATCTGGCTGCGCCCAGCGGCTTCTACGACCACCAGATTAACAATCTGGAGTTTATGGATGAACCACAGCCGCAGTATACACAGCAGCAGGTCCACGAGAAAATAAATCAACTGACGCGCCAAATCAGCGACCTGAAGGCTCAACAATCGCAAAAGTCCACCGAAATTGCATCCATACAGAATGCCACGCTGAAACAGCGCATGCAGGAGACGCTTGACAATTTGTATACTCAGGTTATAGAGCGCGAACTCGAGTTGAAGGACTTTGAGAATATGCTGGAGCAGTAAATCAGATCTATGTTGAAGTTAGCTTAATAAGATTTTAAGTTAAATTAACTAATATTAATTTTAGTTTCTGCTGTGCTAAAACCTTATGAAGTTTTTGTTTTTTTACTTTTAAAATATCCCAAAGTGTATATGTAATAATTCATTAGATTTAATGTAAGCATTAGTTGACGAATGACAAAATAAATTTATTTTAAATAAAGATTTTCTTTATATATAAAAGACAAATTTGAAAAGCAATACATATGGCGTTTGTTCATGAATGTTTTGGGTATCGATACATAGCCAGTCGTGTGCGATATATATCGATATGCACACAGCAGTTCAGGGTAATTTTGTGTTTAATCTCGCGTCACATACGGCAACTCCACGACAATTTTCTATTTGGCTAAAAAGACAAGGAAGTTTTCAGAAGAAAAAGCGTATTTAGATTCCCAATTGTACATTAATGGAGTGATTAAGTTGGAAAGTGAGCAGATTTTGTAAGCCAGGACGCTGGAGTGACGGTTTGCGAGCATCTCTGTGCCTCGTCCGGCAAGAGCAGCCACAACAACGGCAGAGCAGAGCAGCGCAGTAGCAGAACAGAGAGCAGCAGCAGCAGCAACAACAACAATTGCAAAAATTCGGCCAGCTGCATTTGACATCAAATTCGGTCAGCGCTTTTTTTTATTATGGACAAAAAATCATCGCCCGTTCGTCGACAAAAGCGCCAAGCGAAAGTTATTGAGGAGAACTTCTGGGACTGCAGCGTCTGCACCTACAGCAACTCAGCGGAGGCTTTCAAGTGTCGCATGTGTGACGTGAGGAAAGGTGAGTGACCTCGATTTCGATTGTGAGTGCTGCTGCGACGCAGCGACGACGTCGACGCCAGCAGCATCGCCAACCGCAATACTAACGTCAACGTCGCATTTGAATTGGCGATGAAGGACGGATGCAAATGGGTCGCCGCTATGTAAATTTGTACACAACGATTACTCATGTGATATTAACTGTGAGATGGGATGTGGAACGGAAATCACGTTGTTTCCGAAAATATCTGTGGGGTCAGCGGCACCGGGGTTAAATATTTGCGGGTTTCCCTGATAACGTTGGAACATTCGTAATCCTGCGCAAATGTCCTTCGCATGTGCCCTATCCCTCACTTTCGTTTATAAATACTGTTTCTAATTTGGTTCTTATTCCCTTTGGCAGGCACCTCAACGCGTAAGCCTCGCCTGAACTCGGCGCTAGTCGCTCAGCAGGCAGCCACACTGCCCGGCGCTAGTGGCAACATGCCCAACGGTAAACCAGCATCCAGCTCAAGACATGGCAGTGGTCACGACAGACAGCGACACAAACGGTATCCGGCGCGTTTAAAGAACGTGGATCGCTCGACGGCGCAGACCCGTGAGGTGACCGTCAATTCGGTTACCGTGTTTATCACAGAGTACAAGGCAAAGCCGGTAAGCAGCCGGCGTGAGTCCAGCGAACAGAGCTTCAGCGAAAGCAACGACAGCCGAAGTTAGGCATAATCCAAGCGTTCAATTTATGTTCTCATCCTTATATATTATTATATATTATTTTTTTACTATATTATTATTATTATTATTACTATTATTATTATGATTATTATATTATATTAATGTAAACTCTGTTGGCGCCTGGCCACAATTCCTTGTCCCCTCCCAATACAAATCCAATCTAAGTGTACAACTAAAAACGATTGTAAATTCTAATATTAGGCCTAAGTACAATTGTAAATCTATATCCTGCTCTTAAGGTAGCAAGTATTAACCGATCCTCACATACACCAGCCACAGCATCCACAATGAGTTTCCCACAGGCAAACAACAAACAACAAACAAACTTCCACAAACGAGCAAACGCTTTAAGATCTGATCTAAAACTGCATTTAAAGGACGCTGTGGTTCGGTTGTGTAGGAAACAGAATGTGTGAGATCCACAACCTTGTATATAATGATATATATATATAGATTGTTTTTGATAACCGAAAAATGAACAAGAAACTGTCTCGTATTGTAATAATTGATTCCTAATTTATATATTCATACATATACTATATATATATATATGTATATGTTATACAAATTTTATGTTTATAAGTGTCAAATTAAAAAAGAAAATGATGTAATTTGAAATTAAGTGCAAACGCAAGCAAATGTTCACTGTTCACATCACGCCTATTGAATGGGCCCAAACGAACAGATATATATACCATATATATATACAATAGATATATATCTCAAATTCAGCAGAATCCAATTGATTCAAGATTAAGACCTGGCTTGTTTTATGATTATATTTTTTTTATGATTATACGCAATGATTTAATTTTTATTTTCTTTTGGATTTTGCCTAGTTAGCAAAAGCTGTATGACATCGAACTAGGACGTAGCAAGTGAATAAGAATATATATACATATATACATATATATATGTTTATATAGGAAATTTGCTGATTTAGTTATTTTTGTATACAAGACTGATTAAGCAAATACCACAAATACCTAGACGATATACTACTATAGTACACGATAGCCCGCATATTTAGTTGGTTTGTTCCACCAACCCCCCAAGCCCCTTCCATACCCAAGTGCACCCTACCATAAGAAATAGACTTATACAAGAACAGGCCTCAAAGCAAACAGAACAATAGAAAGAATTTTTATACTTAGCGAAGTTTTTTAAAGCTTTTTTTTAGATGAATCAATTCAATTTTGATAAATAAACATTTTTTTAGTAATGAAACGAATTAGATATGCATGTTAAATTCCTCTCGCACACACTCATACACTCACACACACAGCTGTTGCAGCTGTTAGTGAAAAATCAGTAGGCTTCCTTGAAAGAAAACAGCTCAATTGAAAAACTGCCAAGAAAATAGAAAATCAAAATAAATATACAAAAAAACAAGAACTTCCATAATAAAACCAGAAACAATAGTGAGAATATTAAAATATTGAAATATTGATTGCAGCTTACATTTTTGAATAAGTATTTAAAGTTTATATAAATTTAGCGAAGAAAATAAAAAACAAAACAAAAAACATTATACATCAATTAAATGAATATATTAATTAAAAATTAAACTAAATTCGAAATGTGGGAAAACAAAAGAAGAATTTTAAAATTTCAAATTGTATAAAACAGAAAGAGAAAAGTTTTTAAATAAAATTTTAAAACTAAACTTTAAAATTGGTCTTTAAAGGGCGGCTGCGGCGTCAACCCTGCGCCAGCTAACCAATTCCACCCAACCAAGCAGCCAGGAGCTCCACCCAAAAACAAACGCCAACCCTCCTGCTCCTCATCCTTCTCGTCCTCCCCTAACCAATCCTAGTAAAATGTGTGCGAGCTGCCTGCCAGCTCCAAAGTCTATGTGTGTGTTTGTGTGTGTGTGTATGGGCATCATCTGTATCTGCTTTGGCTTGTGCTTACGCGTGTGCCATGGCTGGGCTCCTTCGGCCTGGCACAGTTGCTCCATCGCGCCATCTCTGGCTACGCCTTTGGCAGCTGCCTCAACTTTCGCACGCTTCGCAAATAAATTACAAATTGTTTCGTTCCAGCGTCGACGTTGCTGCCGCCGCTGCTGCCCTGCATTGCTACTACTTACACACTGCCTGCCACGCCCCACCATACCACACACCATACCTCCAAGCTGTCCTCCTTCCTCCACTCCAACTGCTTGCTGCCCCAACAATTCGTTTCAGCGTCGACGCTGACATTCGAAAATTTCGTTCGCTTTTCTCTAAAATGTTAAAATTCACAAGTCCTCCGTCGACGTCTGTCCCTCTGTCTGTCTGTGTCTGTCTATCCCTGACTGCCTTCAGGCACTGACTCAATGGATGAGGAAAGCAGCCAGCAGGGTGGCCCAGAGTGCGGTGGGGGACGGGCGGCTGGAGCTGAGTCCTGGTGCCGGCTAGCACAACTTGCGTTATCAGCGACACTCTGTGCGCTTATCTTCCTTCATGTACGTTGTACGTTCTATTCGTTTGGTTCGTTCGCTTGTGCGTCCTTCGCTCCATCGTTTGCTCCTTTGCCTTCTTATCCGTTTGTTTGTCCGTGCTTCCGAATCGTCTGTGCGACCGTCCGCACATCCTGCTCCACCCCCTTAACTGCTGCTACCCCTTGTGTGCCCTTGTTGCTTTTGTTACACTTGCCGCTCCCTGCGGTATGTGTGTGTGTGTGCGGTGTGTGTGGTATGTGCTCATGTGTTTCTATGTATTTGTGTTATAGTCAGCAACAAAAATGTGCAGCATTTGGAAAATGTTAGAGACTCCTTTTTGGATGCCTTTGCCGCCTGCTGGTGTAAAGTTTTACATGACGCATACGCCGCATTGGCCGCAGCGTCCACTGTCCACTGTCCAGTGTCCTCCACATTTGCTCATTTGCGCTGACCAGTCCCGGGGCCCAGTGCGATCGTCAAGCTGGACAACAACACCCAAATGGAGGGCAGCTTTTATACTTATATTCCTCTTCTTTTTTTTTCTCTACCAAAAAAGTTTTTAGCCGCGCCGTGGGAGACGGGAGAGGGGGAGGGGAGGGGCTGGAAGCAGGGGGCATGTGTAATCCCAGCAAGTAACTTGAGCGCTTTATGGCACGTGCATGTAACTGTATCTAAAAGTGCGTGTGTGCGTGTGTGTGTGTCAGAGATAGTGCGAGGGCGAGGCAGCTTTGAGGAGCATGAGGACTGCGTGTGTGAGCGAGAAGGAGCAAGTAATGGCAGCATCTTAAAGCTCTCGCTCTCTCGCTCGCTCACAGGCTCGCTGCTCGCGCGAGTTTAAAGTTTTGCGCGTTTTAGGCATTATTCCTTTTAATTACATTAAAAGTTTTTGGCATTAAATAAATTGAAGCTGAATGCTGAAGCTACCGCTGCCCCAGCCGCTGCCGGCTCCCCGGCTGAACTTATGTCACTTTGATCCCAGTTACAGAAGCAAAAAAGTAACTTTTGCTGTTCATGCGATAAATGCGCTGCCACCGCTGCCCCCGCCTCCTGCTACCTTCTTTTACTCTCTCGCAAAGCGAAAGACAATAGCACAGGACACACACAGCTACCCTCTATCCTTTGTACTATAGTCCCCCACCCCCAAGCACTATCTATCTCCCTCACACTCCCTGCCAGTGTTGTGCCGTGCTCAGTGAGTCGCGTGTAATCAAGTTTAGTGTTTAAGGCTTTAAATTGAAATTCCAGCATTAGGCAAGGAATGCGACTTTCATCCTTGGGCATCGACATTGGGCTTGCTCTTGCTATTGGGCTCGGGGGTTGTAGTTCGGCCAAAAGGGTTGAGAACTGGAGTCTGGACGCTGGAGTCAACGTTTATCTGACGTTGCCACGACCAGCGGCAAGGCGCGCAGTTGCAACAAATGAGCTACAAATTGCAATCATTCAGCGCAACTCACGGCTCATAAATCAATTATCAATGCAAGCACTCTCCACCCCTCACCACGCCCTCCCACTCCTGCAGGGGGCGTGTTGCAAAAAGCCAATCGCCGTCAATAGCTGCATGAATAGCGCCCCTAATTAAATCATTATCGAAACGGGTGTACGAGCCAGGCATATTTAAACTGTGAGTGGCACATTGGTGCTGCTGCTGGCCCACAGTTGAAACTGAGCCGCAGTGAGGCGAGTGAAGCAATGTCACCGGGTTGCCTGTCCCCAAAATCTCCGCCCCCACACAGGCGCTGCTGGCGTCGCTGCCAACGTTTGTGTATTTATTTCTCATGTTAAAATCAAATTCCCGCGTGTGCAATTTTTCATTTGGCCTGAAAATGAAAAGGAAGTGGAAAAATGTGTTAAGGTGCGTGCGACTGTGTGTGTATGTGTGTGTGTGTGTGCTATAGAGGGTTGCTGGCGCTGCTGCTGCCGCTTCCGGCGTGCTGTCCTTGTCCTGACATCCAAGTAATGTGAGAGCTTTAAACCTGAGCTGCAGAGCTGACAACTTTAAAGAGCTGCCTGCATTCGGGGAAAATTTGTGAAGCACTAGACGCACATGCTGATGTCGCCGTCAACGTCGACGCCGACAGGTAGCAAGAAACATGCCGCATGAGGCATGCTGCCAGTGCCTCAACACCCACACACACAGCCTGCGTTCTAAACAAAACAAAATGCGTTCGCAAAACGCCTTTAACAGAGCCAAGCTAGAAACTTGGGGCAGTGGCAAGAACAAGGGGCAGGCGGCAATCGGCAAGCGGCAGCTAGCGTCGACGATGACAGCAAAAGCAACGTCATTTTTGTTGCTCGCAAAGCTAGAGCCTGCCGCCTGCCGCCTGTAAGGACGCTGAGGCTGAGGAGGAGAACGAGCAGACACGACACCAAGTGTACAATAGCTTTAAGCTTAAACTCTCGCACACACAGCCGCACACACACACAGAGACAGACAACGACACAAAGTTGCACACACGCACACACAGTTGCAGTATATTTCACTATACAGGGCCACAAAACAATCCGAAAATTCTGTTGCCTTGAAGAGAACACTCTGAAACTGTTGCAAGACCAGTTGGGGCAAGACCAAGCTGGGGATCTGTAGAATTCTTTTCTCTCCTCTTGTTGGGGGCATACACCAAACGGAACGCCCTGTACACGGGGGAAAATTCACGGACGAGCGCTATATGTCCAAGTCCAAGAAAGAAAAATACTTGCCATGCGACAACATAGCCAAAAGACCAGGGCTGCAAAGCTCACATTAAAAAAGGTAAAAGAATAATTCAATATATGAAATTATATAGTATAAAATGATATATAGACAGATGCCCAGGGAACAGCTGTATCAATAGGAAGAGCACAACAAGGTAGAGGTCTATTATTAAGAAACTGACTGCAAAAATGAGTCTAAAAATACAGAACACTTTCGTCTGACAGTTGAGAAAGAACAAGTGCTATAATAAATTACAGTTAGATCTGATATATATGTTATCGAAATCTTTAATCTTCGACTGGACTCTATAAACTAGAGTCTGACACAGTTTCAGACACAGAAAAAACAACAGCAAATTCAGCCGAAAAATGTCAATTTTCTTATCAAGAAACAAAACTTAAATGATATTTTAGTTTGTACAGCTGACAAGCTGATAAGTATAAGACATACACTGAGAAAAATTATAGAGGGGGTACTTCAATTATATATAATATAGATTAAGTGTTTGCAATAGATTTAGGCAGCTAAAGTGAATCGTAAAGGTTGAGAACTGAAGGAAATATAGCAAAAAGTGGGTTTATTAAAGGAAACAGCAAAGGCCCAAAGGAAAAGTGAGGTTAAGTTGAGAGCTGCTTTAAATATTTGCATTATCTTTGGGTATTTCACTGGGAAAGTAGCTATATTGGTCTAAAGATCTGATATAGTTATAAATAGTTGCGTGTCTTGAGGAAATACAAAGTAAATTAATGCAAAAGTGAGGTTAAGTTGAAAGCTGATTCAACGGGTATTTGAGGAAGTATCTTTATTGATCTAGAGATCTGATATACTTAAAAATAGTTGCCTTCCCTGAGGAAATCTAAAATAAATTAAAGCAAAAGTGAGGTTAAGTTGAGAGCAGCTTTAAACATTTGCGTTATCTATGGGTATTTTCCTGGGAGAGCATCTTTATTGATCTATAGAACTGAAATTTATATAAATAGTTGCGTTTCTTGGGGTTTTTTGCACTTTATAAGTAGAACCTGGTTATAGGAAAACCACAAGAGGTTTCTATATATGCGCGTCTCGTATTTATATGGAATGCAGGCTCGACTCTTTTAAAGCAGTTTCCAGTTGCCATGACGCAGCCCTGGCAACGAGCAAGGCAAAGGCAAGGCAAGGCGACCAGGCAGCCAGCCAGCCAGCCAGCCAGCTCCAGCTACAGCTACAGCAATGGCTACGACGACGACGACGACGTCGAGCTGGAGCTTGGACAGCTTGGCGGGCAGCGTTGCGGGGCTGGCAGCGCCCATTTGAGGGAGCCATCAAGTCGAGCATTCGTCTGCACAGCGCAGAGCGTTTGACATATCCCAATACTTGCTGGGGCGCCGCGCCAGCAAGTCCATAGAAATCATCCAGCTAAAAACAAGATAAAAGAATTGGTTACTTTATGGCGCGTACGCCACCAAAATGTTTTCAGTTTATTGCCGCATCGCCGGGCCTGGCAAGAAACTCTCAACTTGCTGGCACGCACAGCCCCAGCAAGTAGACAATTAATGGGTTGGTTCAGCCGCGTGCTAAGCAATCGCATACTTGCCGGCGCGCCCTGGCGATGCCCCCCACCCGTGCGCGTCGTTGTCGTCGTCGACGTCGCTTGCCAGTGGTGGGTAGTCTATGGTGTTGGCTGCGGTGTGGCGGGGCAAGCAGGGCAGCAAGTCTCTGCCTAACTTGGCGCTCTCTCTCTCTCGTCGACGCTCTGCCACTCTCGCTCTCTGTTGTTGTGTGTGTGTGAGAGTCGCTCGCGCTGAATATAACGGAGCGCTGAATGAGCAATCGCCGCATTTGAAATACAACGGACATTTCTTTGGGCAGCCAATTTCGCATTGGGGCCTCTCCAAGCATTCAACTGCAACTAGCAATATCAAATGTGCCATAACAATAACAACAACAACACACACACACACACAGACATGGTTGTGCGATGCAGTTTAAATGGCAAACAAAAAATTCATTGCCTATTTTTTAGGGCTTAAAGCGGCTGCAGCTGCGATAATCAAGCGTTGCAATTATCTATTGCGTATATGCAATTTATACTCACACACACACACAGAGTTGCATTTGCATGCATAACGAGAAACAGAAGCATTTCCCTTGTTCTCTCTTCCTGCCCAACCCCCCTCCGCTGCAGCTCTTCATGTTGCACATTTCATGCATTTCCTTTGTGCAGCCAACTTATCAAGTTTCCTGTCCGGCAACCCGCAACCCACACGTACGCCCACTGCCACACGCCCACACCCACTACCACGCCCGTCAACCACTGACCCGCCCCCCCACTAAATCCTCACAGTCCAGAGCATCCACCATTAAGCATATACAATATAATATATACTTCCCCATTTGCCCCTAAAAATGCATCTCACATGATTCTGCATTTTTCCACTACGCACAAATAATTTTTGTGATTATTTCTGATTTTATTGCAAATTATTTTTACCCCGAAATACCCTTTCAATATAGTCTATCATTAGGTTAAGAGACTGAACAAAAAGTCGTGACATTATATTATATATAAACTGTATAATTCTATTGAAAATTTCATTTTTGTGGCATTAGAAATGGGAAATTCCTTGGCTTGTTGAGAGATCTACAATTGCTTCGAGTTGAAAAGTTGATCATTATCTAAGGTTTTCATGTGAAAAGCTGACTTAGGTGTACATTGAAAAATCAGAAAGTATATATATACATATATATATAATAATATATATGTTAATAATAGTTTTATTTCATGGAAACTTTAACTAATTCAAATGAAACATGCTCAAAATCCATAGAAACTATAGATTCAAAGACTCTTATGGACTATTAACTGAACATATTTCTATATATACTTCTACATAGGTAGATTCTATATGTTGTCTTTCTATATCTTTGACATGTTTTAGTAAGAATTTTGACTAACTTTAAGGCAGAATCTGCATCAGAAACTGCAGCCCAGACTGGCTAAGATATGTGATATATATAGAAGAAAACTTCTGAGTCTGGATAGCTAGAAGAAAGAGAAAGAATAAACTGGCTTAGAACCCATTCAAAGATAAGTTTACTGAGATCTTATATAACTTCTTATAGGAAACATATATATAATGGTATATACTACATTGGAAATATAGAATACCCCACGAGGAAGAAAGGGAAGCAAACCGGTTAAGAACCCATTCCTAGAACTAATAACTAAGAAAACTTTCAGTCTGCATAATTTCTGATAGTATACATATAGTATATAGTACATATATATATTATATATATACTACATTCCTCTCTAACATATCATTTTCCTAGTGTATTCTATTAGTCGATGTTTAGCTAATTTCTAGTTATCGCAATTTGATGTTTATGATTAGGTTCGCCATTTTGTTGGCAAAACGGAAGTGCCGTCCATTTTGCTGCGGCTGATAGAGTTTTATTTATTTATTTTGTTATATATTTATGAAGTGCATTTTTCGCATTTATTGCGCAAAAATTGTAAAATGCATTTCGGGCGTGGCATCGCATCCAGCGCTGCAATTAGGTTGCCGCCTTTGCCGTTGTTGCATTTAAATTTTGTTTTTCATTTCTTTTTCGTTTTTCTCTGCAGTTGTTGGCTTGGCTTGGAACCCCAAAACAACAAAAAAAAAACAAGTCTGGCAGACAAGAGATCCTAAGGCCATGTTGCTGATCAGGCAGGTGGCTGAAGCTGAAGCTGAAGCTGACACAGAAAACCAGACGAGCGAGCGACACCAACACTGAAGCCAAATAAGCAAGCAACAGGCACTGCCAAACAACAACAACAACAACAACAGCAACAACAACAACTATAAACATCGAACAATGAGCAACTGCAGCAACTGCTGCAACGCGGCTCTTGACATGCATATGCAAAAGGTCTTTCCCAGCTCTTTTTTTATTCTTTTTGTTGTCGCTGACAAACA
Organism: Hirtodrosophila trivittata; assembly: GCA_035045065.1. NCBI lineage: Eukaryota > Metazoa > Arthropoda > Insecta > Diptera > Drosophilidae > Hirtodrosophila > Hirtodrosophila trivittata. The sequence continues at coordinate 14,076,941 of JAWNNK010001311.1, read as the reverse complement.
ATTTGCTCTGGCTCACAGAGAGACCTTCGGAGGCGCTAGCCAAGCAGAGCAGGGGACGAGCGCAGGGAAAACCCCGCCAAAATGCAAATTGTCGAACGGCCGTAGAGAGCTTCTGACGAAGCCTTTGATGTGCGCCGCTGCAGCACCAACGGCAACAGCACCCGCTATAGTCCAGCACATGGCCTGTGCCTGCCCAGCACGCAATGCTCCCAAAAAAAAATCATTAGTGTTGTGCTCATGTCATACCCTGTAACTAGTTCTGGGTATGGATATGAAGGGTATCCAGGAGCAAGAGAAACAAGCTTCGGTCTATATATCCATTAGATAGTTTTAGTTGCTTTAGCTCTGTCTTTCTATATAACATATCTAAGTATTAGTAAGTTTCGATCCTAGATATCTAAAATTATGATATATAGACGTAGCTATACCCTATACAGATCCAGTTTTCTAACTGGAAACAAGCAAAAACCAACCCCTAATAAAAAGCAAAAGAAAGCTCTGATATTTGTTCCTTTCAATGCTGAAACATAAAAGTTTGCTATAGAAACTCTTTGATATAGTTTAAAGTAAATAGAATCATAGGGTATTATCATATGTCAGACCTACCTGCAGGGTATCCTCATAGCCACAAGTTCTGAGAGCATTTTTTGTGTTAACTTCAAATCGTTTGCTGAGCCAAAGCTGTCAACTGTTAAGCTAATGTCTGAAAAAAGGGGCCAAAAGAAGCAGGACAGCTGCCAGAAATTTGGTTGAAGGGCCAAGCGGAAGTCGTTGTCACATCAAATGGCGACAATGAGCACTTCCGCTACGCACAAAGGATGCCCAGCCAGAAGTAGTCGTAGTAGACGTAGTCCTCAGTACCAAACTTTATATAAAAAAGAAAAACAACAACAAAAATAAAAACATGTTCGCACAACACAAATGTTGTTCCAATCGACTAAAGCACGTTTTGTCCCAGCAGCAGCAACAACGACGTCACATGTCGAGACCCCGTGAGTGGCACTGCCCGCTGGCCCCTAGGTACGTAAACCCCCCGCAAAGGGGTAAAATTATCAAAACGTGTAGAATTCCAAGCCAGAAACGCGCCAAGGAAGCTGACATTTGACAAGCTCTAAGGCAGACACACACATACATAAAGAGAGAGACCCCTAAATATAGCATATACCTGTACATATATATACATATATATATATACTTATACAGGGAGCTGAGTATATATATTTATATATATCTGTATATATAGGAAGGCGATAAACCCTTATCTATCTCAGGGCTTTTGGAATGTCGTTTGTCTGTATATATAGCTGTATGTGTGTGTGTGTGTGTTTGTGTGTGTGTATGGCATAAGTTGCCATATTCCACCAACATTCAATGGAACGCATGTCGGTCGCTCCTCTGCTTTACTGATCGTCGTCTGCTCTTTGTGCATTCTTTCAGTTTGCTTTGCGCTCGCATTCGCTTTGAACCAACTTGGGGATGGGACCTGGGGGACTTCGGTTTACTTCGGAGGGGGGTACCTTCAGGGAGGAGAAGGGGGGACTGGCGACTGGCGACTGGGGGTATGCCAACCGTCTCCGGTCTCCGGTCTACGGTCTCCAACGAGCCATGCAGTCATCGGCGTTGCGAGTCGACGTTGTCGCTGAATTCAAGCGACGGTGATTCATCGAAATTAAAAATAAGTATTGTATCTGTATCTCAGCGCTTGTTTCGCATTGTTCTCATATTCTCATTGTACTGCTGCTTCTCATTCTCAGTCTTCTTCTTCTCATTCTCTCATTCTCATCTTCTCTTTGAACTTTACGTAGTTGAATGCGAACATTTCCTGAGCTCGAACTATTAGATGATCTGACCCTGAATTGCAGAGCGTTACTTAATGCCATTCAATTCATCACAGACTCGTATCTTCCATCTATGGATTACAATCTTTACTTCCTGGAAACCCAGCAGATGATATCTCTTAGGATTTTCCCAAACCTTTTTCAAAAGAAACTTAAGCTGAACTTGAACTTGTTTAAAGTTGTAATAAAAGTTACTGAAAGTTACTCAAGAGACTCACAGAAGCTCTATATAAACTGATAGATCGGGTTTTATGTATATAGAAAGTTCAGGGCTAAGATCTTATTGAATGAAAATGAAAGTAAAGTAAAGCTGGAGCAATGAAAATCCTTCATGAACTGCTGATTGATCCGTAAGAGCTTTGATATATCGTAGTTGCTATCGATTATAATCGGTTTTAACAATCGATAAGTTATACTATATATATCGTCCAGATCATCTTCCATCCTCCCTAAGCGCAGCTCTTAAATAAACGTATATGAACTTTGTTTAGTTCATTTTAGCGAGTGTCCACTGTACTCAGCGGCGCACACCTCTACATAATCTCACACACACACAGCATCTCTTGTAAGCACTGAGACACACACACACACACACACACACTTTGACTTTTATTAAATGAACGCTGAAGCAGCTTTGCTTAAGTACTTCCTTTGAGAATCGCAGAGAAGGGCTAATGCAGATGCATTCCAGTTGCTTAGCTTAAGTACGCACTATGAGAATCTCAGCAGGGCACTTGCTTTAGCTAAGACAGAATTCTATGGTGGGCGTGTCGGCCTCTCTCGGCGATTCTCATAGTTGGCACTTATGCAAAGCAGTTAAGTCGCTTTGGCAGTAAAGGAAGGTAACTAAAAACAGACTTGCAGTTACTTTGTTTCGTATGAGAATCGCGCAGAGCGACTGATATGCAAATGCATTAAGTAAGGCTGAGGCTATAAAGCCTTTCTCTACGATTCTCATGGGATATATATATATTTATGTATGTTTGTGCATTGTAGATCTAACCTCAGATATCAATTTGATTGCATGCATCCGGTCTAGAATGTTCATATATATGTTGCAGCACTACTATTTTTTTGAACAGCCTCGTATATATAACCTTTTTAGAGCTGACTCTTATCTTTTATTAATTAAACAATAAATCTCAGCTGAAACTAATCCTGATTTGCCCCTGCGTATTACGATCTGAAAGTACAATTTATAGATACTTCGGTATTCTGAGTCACATCAATTCTGTTTTCTTGCTGCTGCAGCGGAAACTATTTGTAATCTCGGAGCAATTTGGACACCTGTTTCAATATTGCAGCCAAGAAATCTTGACACTTCTGCCGCTGATCCTTGGCTACAGCAAGGGGAAAGTTTTTTGCATTGTGTGCGCGTGTGTGTGTGTGTGTGTGTGTGCAACATCCGGTTGCAGGAGCAGGTAAAACGTCTGCCCTTTGACACTGACAACGATGAGCATGCTGTACGCTGTCCTCGCTGCCTGCCCCCTGCCTCGTCTCATGTGATAACCTTGCCTTGGTGGTGCTTTATCAAATTCTGGTCACCTTGGGCGGCATTTACAAAATGTGTATCCACGGCACGCATACTAAAACATACACAAACACACACACACAGGCAGTACTCACACACACACACACACACATTCTAAAGGCATATACGGGACCGCTTTGGATTAAAATTTCTTTCGTTTCATTTTGTACTTTTTTTTTATATGGTGAATGCATTTCTCTGCGCCTGTCGACGGTCACAGGGTATGGCTTAAGGGGGAAAGAAAGAGGACCGACTGGGAACTGGGAACTGAAAACTGGGTAAGAGAACGGGGCACAAGGGACTGAGGACTGAGGCAAGAGGCAAGAGGACAGGGGACAGGGAACAGAGGCATTTATTTTCGGCATTTGAAGTTGGTCCTTTGAAAACGGGGGTTCAAATTCAAAGCGCTAGACCGAACCAACGTACGTGCGAAGGGTTGCTCGTTCTATGTATGTATCTATATGTGTGTGTGTGTGTGTGTGTGTATTTGTGTGTGCGGCAAAGGAACACATTTGGATGCCAGACTGCGTCTCAGTTTCGACTCCCTGTGTGACATTATGCGCCGGCAGCAACGTCGCAAACGCAAAGTGTAAGCAGCGAATCGATTTTGGAATTCGTCTCATGCGAATGTGTGGAAAATGCTGATAAATGGAGACAGCAGCAGCAGCAGCCTGGACACAGGACCAGAACAAGATACCAGGACCTGGTCGACTCTCATAGCTATTACCATTGCCATTGCCATGGTAATGAGACCCACACCCCAACTCCCAACTCCCAACAACCAACTGCAACTGCAGCTGAACTCACACCTTTGCTGACCGATTAGAGGCCTAGCCAAAAGGTACTGGATACTGGGTACTGGTGGGTTTTTGTTTACCCACTTTGACACTGTGATAAGATAAGCAATGACTCTTCCATGCCTAGAACGCAGTAAGCCCATGGCCAGCTCGTGACTCGGCGACTTCTTTGAGCGAGTTTTCGGTTAATTCAAAATTCATAGAATGCAAATGTTGGCTAAACAACATTTTGCCAGGCACACGACCAGTCCCAGTTCCAAAGACCACACAGCCAGCTCGTACTTGGGCTAGCTATAGTAACAACAACAACAACAACAACGAGAATAACGAACAACTATAGACAACTCTCTGAGAGAGTTGCATATTTCGCTATATCTGAAGGGGGTTTCCATAGCTCCAAGTCGAGTTTTGTTTAAGCCGTAGCCGTAGCTTTGGCTCGAGCCGCTGCTTATGACTTGAATTGTAACCAAAACTTGAGTTAGTGATCGTAAAAAGTAGCCGACTTTGGTAAGGAGTTTCCGCCAAAAGCTTAACTGCAACTTTGTCTAATGTCGCTGCCTAGAAACTAGTTCTCATATGGGGAAATAATACGAGAATTTTACAGTCAGAAAGTTTCTATTGAAAGCCTGTTAGCTTTGAGCTGACTTTGGGAACTAAACAAAAACAAAGTGAACTAGTTAATAGTTACTAGTTAGTAGTTACCTTTAACATACATTACCTAAACGTTTGCTAAGGTTTCTAAAGCCTCTTTAAAGTTCATCCAGGAAGCTGCTTAAAGCTTGAAACTCAAATTGCGGCTAGGCCTGCAATTGATTGCAATGCATTAAAGCAAAATTTCCAATTGGGTGGTTTCTATATACGTACATGTTTATCTATAGATATAAATACATATATATGTATATACACTCAAACACACACGAATTTGTGTATACATACTTACATACATATATAATCACGTGGAGCCCCACAGACGCACGTATACGCACATTTAATGCAAATTTAAGCAGTTAGTAAGCAAGACCGTTATGCCTGTGAGTGTGTGTGTGTGTGTGTGTGTGTGCGTCATATACAACATGTAGATGAGTATATGTGTATATAAACGAGTGTATATAGACGGCTGCTTCAATGCTGATACATAATGCAGGGCAATATAAATAATTGCAATACATATAAATTCCAGCCGTGCTTTGGCGTCTGTGTGCGTTGCATAACCGCATTTGCCGCTTTACATATGCCACATATATACTTATATATAAATATATATATATGTATGTATTTATATATATTGTATATATAGCTATGCAGCATCCTTGTGTGTATTTGAAATGCATCGATGGCTGCTGCTGCTGCACATTGCAATTGCAATTCCATTTGTGTGGCGTCCTTTTGTTCATTACACGCATAAAATAAATTTACAGCAAAATACTTGAAACGCATTTGTTAAATGACACACAGACAGTAGGCAGGGGCGTACTTGCAGCAGGGGGAGGGGGTGGGGTAGAGTCACCTTTCGCCCCTTGCTGAGAGCATGTGCATTCCTTAGCATCTTCCGCTGCTAATTGCATTTCTATAGAGCGAAGAGACATAGAAGGAAAGCGCAAGAGTTGTGGGGTGAGGGGAAGGGAAGGAGACGATGATATATGGTATATATAATAACATCGTATATCCATTTCCCCACCCGCTCAATGCTGTGCGGGCCACCCTTTGGAAGAAGTTAAACAAGTTTTCTGTATTATAATTTATACATATTTGAATTTATTTCAGTTTTTTTTCATGTTTTTCTTTCGAATTGTATCGCCTGAAAAAGAAGAAGAAGTTGTACAACAAAAATATCAATAAACAAAATGTTTTCTTTTCAAACTTAATACTAAAACCAATTTTCTTTACTTTCTTTTAAACGATATTTGTATAATAAAAAAACGCTACGAGCTCAACATAGTTATAAGTTCTCTATACGATACGATACGTTACGTTCATGATGATAATTTAGTTCTGTCATCAAATAAGGCATATAAATATTGCGGATAAAACATAGGATCAACAAAACTGACAGATCTGAAAGAGTAGACTTAACATAGGATATTATCGTATATAACATAGTTTGGGGTTTTCATGTTTTGTCTTTCTTAGTTAAAAATAAAATTACGTAATTCTTTTAATTTTTGTTGTTATCATTTAATTTCTTCTTTTTATACATATATATTTTATATCACAATAGAAAAAAGAATTAATTCGCATATTCTTTTCAATCGTTTTAGTAATTTTTTTGTGTTTTATGTTTTCTCTTCGTTTTCTTACTTATAAATTAAACAATAAAAAAATTTACAGAATTTCCTTTAACATGTTTTGTGTTTTTGAGGTTTTTGTTTTTCTTTTCGTTTTTTTTGCTAGTAAACAAAGTTTTTCGCTTTTGCTTTTTGTTTTAAAGGTTTTGTTATTTGACTAATTGTCGCTTGACCAAGTTAAGAGCTAAAACTATATGTAAATGTTTATAAATTTCCGTTAAGTGTCTACTATTAACATCATTTTTATATTTTTAGTTTAGTTTAGTTTTTGTTTTGTTTTTTAATTGTAATTTTAATCGTCAACTAAATTAAACGGCATAACTAACGACGCTGCACTAAACAAATTCGAGACAAAAGCAAAACAAAAAACAAAAAAAAACTTCAACGCAAAGAATCTCTCGTTGAGCCAAATACAAATAAAAAAAATGTCAAAAAAAAATATATTTCTAACAAAAGGCAGAGATAGAGAGAGGTAGACAAAGACGTTGGTGAAGGGGGTGGTGGTGGCGAGAGGGAGAGACGAAGACAGAGAGCGCCAACAAAGAGCAAACTTTTTGTAGCTGTTGTTGTTGTTGTTGTTTCTGTTGCGGGCAAGCTTAAAGCGCTGCTAACGTCACTGCTGGCGTCGCAGTTGCCGCCATTGCTGCTGCTGCTGCGCCGTTGTTGTTGTTGTTGTTGTTAGCTATGGAGGACGCTGGCTTTTGTTGTATCTGCTTTGTTGTTGTTGTTTCTGTTGTTGCCGAAGCGTGAATTAAAATAAACTATTTAAATTTATTTGCATCTGTTTAACTGCGGCCTGCATTATACTCAGCATACATACATACACGCACATTTATGCATATGTATACGTATACGTATACGTATACGTGTATGTACGTATGCTCCCCGCTTCCCCGCTCTCTCTCTTTCTCTCTATAGACGCTTATCGCGCGTCTCCATCGCCATGCACTTTGTTGCTGCCGTCGGCCATAGCTGCAGCCGTGTTTTATTTTATATTTTTTTCTCGTTTCTTTTTTTGTGTTTTATCGCCGCTGTTGCTGTTGCTGCCGCTGCGCTGCGTGCGTGTAAGCTGACGCGGCACACCCGTCCCGCCCTGCAAACCGCCCAACGTACCAACAAGCCCACAAGTGCGCCGCTGCCAGCCCCTTAGGAACCTGCGGCGGTAACACAACACAACACAACACAGCGCACAACACACAACATAACAAAACAGACCAGGCCAGGCCAGAGCGAGCTTCAGCTCCATGACACCGTAGCCGTCGTGTATGTATGTATGTGTGTATGTTTGTACGTATGCATGCATATGTGTGTGTGTGTGTGTGTGTTTTGTTCATTGTTTGCTTTTTGTTGTTGGCGTTTGTTGTTTTCTGCCTTTCTGCCTCTCTCTCTCTCTCGCTCGCTCTTTCTGCCAGTCTCCCGTCTCTCTGTCTCTGCTGTGTGTTTCTGTTTCTACTCGATTCGTACGAAAAAATTTAGTACAGCGTGTGGTATGGCAAACGAAAGCTATGAGTTTTCAGTGTATCTTGTTGTTGTTGTTGGTATTTTTTTCTTAGTTGTCTGCCCAACCGTTCACGAGACTGACTTTGTATGCATGTGTGTGTGTGTGTGAGTTGTCTGCTGGTGTGTGTAATTACGTGCCTTGCCTTCTTCACCGTCAGACATGCAACACGGCACGCAGGTAGAAGTAGACGAGGAGCAAGACAAAAAGTCAAAGAAGACCCAGGCGCAAGAAGCGGCTCTCAGGTAAAAAAATAACAAAAAAAAACCCTGCAAACATTTTCAAGTTTTCCCCCTCTAGTTCCCATCGCCAGGAAGACAGTTCTGCGATACTTTTTGTAGAGCTGGAAGATGGATTCTTTTAGTTCTTCTCTCTTTCTTTGTTTTTGGCGATTAATAACAACAAATTCTAGACTGATGTTGCCCTTTTTTAAGTTCCTAAATGAGAATTTGGCGATAACAAATAAAAATTTTCCTATTCCCTGGGCAAACAGAGGTTTATCTTTCCCTAAAAATGGTAGTCTGTTGTTCAATGGAAGATAAGAAAGCGATAGATTATAATTACTACTGGAAGAATCGCCTTCTTATGCTCCAGTTTTGAAAATGTTTGCAGGATTTTTCAATCTCACACACACACTTACACACCCACACAGAGCCAGACGTAGGGGCAAGTCAGGGATTACCTAAGTATGAGCCTGCGATAACTTCTGCGCTTCTGCGGCGGCACAGGAGTTGCAGTCATGATGAACGCATCATCTGACCAGCCAGAGGCCCAGATTGAGCTTCTGCAGCTTGGGCAGCTTCATGATGATATCAATGCCCTTGGAGCTGAGCTGTGTGCAGCCATAGAGATCGATGGTCTTCAGATTGCTTAAATCCTCGGCGAGTGTTTGGAGTCCTTTGTCGGTGATGCGACTGCACTGGCCAATGTTAAGATTCTCCAATTCATGCAGCGATTTGGCAATCTTCAGCATGCCCTGATCCGTAATCTGGCATTGGTTGAGACTGAGCGAGCGCAGACGATACAGACCCTGGGCAATGTGGGTGAGCGCCTGATCGCTGATCTTGTCGCAGAAGCTGACGTCAAGGGAATTGATGCCGCTGCCGCCCTCCGTTAGATACGCCATGCCAATGTCGGAGATGTTGTCGCAGGAGCGTAGATTCAGCTGCTCCAGCTTGGGCATGCGCGCCAGATGCTTCAGGCCGCTGTCCGTCACCGAAACGCAGAAGCTCAGATTGATGGACTTTAGTGAGGTTAGACCCTGTGCTATGTGACCCAATGCTTCGTCACTGAGACGCTGGCAATCCTGCAGGCCCAAGTACTCCAGTTGCAGATTACCCTCGGCCGTTTCCCGGCTGAATCCGGCCAGATGACCAATGCCCTGATCGCTGATGTGCCAGCAGGATCGTAGGTTTAAGTGACGGAGCTTCTTCAGACCCCACGCGATGAGCAGGAGACCTGTGTTGGTTATGTTGCAGCAGCCACCCAGCTCTAGGGTTTCCAGGTTCTTCAAATGCTGCGCAATCCGGCCCAGGCTCGTGTCTGTGATTTGCTTGCAGAGCGAGAGGTCCAGAGTTTTGAGATTGGGCAGATCCACACTGAAGGCATGGCCCAGATTCATGTCGGCCACGTTGAAGCAGCCACTGAGATTCAATGAAGTCAGCGCCGGCACACCCAGTACCAGATCCTTAAGAGATCTCCTTAACGATAGGATTTGCACCTTCTTGATGCCTCGTCGCACCAGGCAGTTGAATAGACTGGGACTGGAACGCTTCAGATGTAGCTTGGCCTCTACGCCCTTCCATACGCTCTTGGCATAGGCTGCATCCCGCCAGGCGATGCACACCTGCGCTGCACGCCCTAAATCTCGGACTGGCAGGTGCTCGAAGATAGCTTCGAGCAGCTCCGGGAACAGATTGCTGATGTTTGTACCCTCGACGGGCGGCGGGCTCTCTGGCGACGCGGGTCTGTGTTGATGGTGCTGATGGTGATGATGATGATGCTGGGCATGTGCTGCTGCTGCTGCGGCCGCTGCCGCTGCTGCTGCTGCCGCATGTTGCAAATACAGCGCAGGGGGCAGCGTTTGCAGCTGCGGACGATGATGCAGTGCGTAGGGTGTAAAGCGCAGCAGGTGGTGGGCATTACGTGTCAGGCCGGGCAGTTCAGTCTGATACAGTTCGTCCATGCTCCAGGCGGCAGCTGAGCCTGTGGGCATGCCGCCAACTACGCCGCCGCCTCCTCCATTACTGCCACCACCGCCTCCATGGTAGTTGGTCAGCGCAGCGGCTGTCTGTAATGATATTGTCGTCGTGTGATGGAAGGGCAGTAGCTCTGTGTTGGTGGCCATTCTATATGGCGATTCCTCAATCTTACAACGAGTTCTTCTCGCTGTGTTCGTTCTTATTATTCTTGCAATACTTAAGAACAGGGAACTTAGGAACTGGGATTGGGATTTATTGCTTTTGATACACACTCTTCAGATATTTCGCTTTTTATGTGCGTCGCATTTTACGTTTCTTACAACTGTTTTCAACAAGATCTTTAGGTTGCACTGGAGGACTAGATGGATCACTGCACAGATACGTTTACGTTTTATGGTTGCGGATATTCAGATCATATACACTTGCTTGCTTCTCTTAGCTTCGATAATATTCTATCTCTCGATTACAATGCACTACGAACAAGCGTTGAACGAACTTCAAGTGATTTAATACCGACCACGACGTAAGAGTTCCGCAGTAAACACGTCCGAACGGTTCGATGCTGAGTAACAGAATGAGCTACAGAGCGTCCAAGCAACTGAAATAAATTGAGCGACACCACGACCAACACAAAGGCGACTTACGGCAGGCAGCTGAATTCAGCAATGGCTGGCCGGCAGGTAGACGAGCGTGCTCTCTGACTCTCTCGCTCGCTCTCCGTCTGCTTTGCGTTTTGCTCTCTCTCAGGCACTGAGTCAACATTTGGCTTGTTTCACGTCAAAATTTAGCTGGATTTTGTAAAAAGATAAAGTGAGTGAGATACTTTGTTGAAAATCTATGTTTAAAATAAGTTTTTCTAAAAGTATAAATTTAAATTATAAGAGAACAATCGATTAAGGTTAAGTATACGCTTTGGATTTAATTTAAGTTTATTTTTGAGTAAAATAAACTGTTTATAAACTCTACAGACATAAATAAAACATTTAGCTGTATTTGCGGGCAAGAGTCAAGTTGCACCTTTAAAACTGCGTTCGATAAAGACAGCACCCAATGGTTTTGGATATCTTTCAAAAATAAACTTATAGTTCACAGAATAAGAACAACAAAATGTTTCTTTATGCTTTTATTATATAAAAAGTCAAGAAAATTTAGATTTAAACTTTGTTTTAGTATCAGAAAACTAATACTTTATCTCTTCCAGAATTATAAGAATGTTCTTTTAGTACTATTTTAAAGATGATATATATTATGTTGGTTATGTTTTCTGCATATTCTAGCTGATAATTAAGTTTGGTTTTTGTGCATGTTCTTTACCTGTTTAATGCCAAAAACTCCGACGCTGCTGCGATGCATTCCGAGCACGATCTACGGAGCAGGTACCTGTCTTTCCAAGCCTCTGTATCTTTATCTGAGTATCAGTTGAGAGTGTGTGTGTATATGTATGTGTGTGTGTTAGTTTCATGTTGGTGCTTGTCGCTACCTGCGAGTGCGAGGCACAACAATCCCGGTTTCCAAGAAAATATTAACGATATCTCAAAAACGTTGCCGCACACAGACGCAAAAGGCGAAATGCAGCTCGAGTTGCAGAGCTGAAGAAAACCCGCTGGGATGCACAAAAGCCGAGCCACAATAGCGGGTAACGTATTGTTATTGATACTAGGAAAGCAATGCACACACCACACACACACACGCACCGTACGCACACACATGTTGGGTAAAACTCTCGATCGAACGGACCCTTAAAAAAGGAAAACGCCGCCGATGTCTTTAAACTAAAAAAGGGACTAGGGAAAATCTGGGTCTCTACCTGCAGCCAGAGGCAGCGACACCCGCACACAGAAATGCACCCTTGAGAAAGAGGGAAGAGGGAAAACTGAGGAGAAGAGAGGGGGAAAAATGCCTACACTGATTTCACATGCCCGAACAGTCGTACAGTCACTGGGCATTACGAGCTATAATCATTATCCTTGCCGAGAACAAGGCGTGCGGCTGGAATTTCTTTCTTTCTTTCTTTCGGTACTGCTCTTTCTTTTCAACGCTCGCTCGCTCTCTCTCTCTCTCACTCACTCACGCTCTTTCCTGCCTGGCTGGCTACCTGTCAAACCGGTTCGCAAAAGGGCCAGGGCCAGGGCCAAGCACTGGACGTGAATGTGAACGTGTCAAGGCGTTGCTGGCAAACGGAAAAAATAATCTGTTCGCTGGAACTGACTGCACTCTCTCCCTCCCCCCTGCCCCTCTCTGCCGCTCTCTGAAGAAATATAGTGCGGCAGATAATAATCGATTGGTTTTTGGCTGCCTCTTTGTGCGTTTTGCACACACTATGATCATCATTAGCGCTGCCTCTGCTGCTGCTGCTGCTGCTGATGCTGATGCTGATGCTGCTGCTCCCACAGTCAAAAGCTAAGGTAGGTAGCAACTGCGGAAAAGGTGCAACACGCACAAGATTCAACGCAATAGGCACACATACATACACACATACTCGTACGTAGCATCAACAATAAGTGGGCGAGGTGCCCGGGGAGCCCACGCAACAAGTGCAAATCAGGCGACCGCGACCCCATTTGCGGCTCTCCTCAAGCGGGCCCAAAAAACCTAAAAAATAAAAAAGAACTGGTAACCACAACCCGTACATAAACCTACTGTATAAGTATATATTCCCAATATATAATTGTACGTGTACTTGCACGACGTATACACATATCATTATTACGCAGGCCAAATGGCTTTATAGGGTCTAAAGACTATAGTTAATATATTATACGTGCTTGCCCCATTCTGTAATGCCACATAATATGGCTTACTTCGGCACTTTTACGGGGCAGACCTGCCAGGCAGAACCAGGCCAAATTGATCTAGAGATAAGTGATCTTCAGTTTAGATATCTTCCAGGCAGAACTATTTTATAGTTTAAATGGTTTGCAGGCAGAGCGTGGTTGAACGGATTTACGTGGCAGAGCCGATCTTTAAAGAACACAGAATTAGGCTAAGACAAAAATGGATCTATAGAGATCTTCCAGACGGAATCTGCTTGAACTGATCTATACTTTGGAATTTCACCAGATCAGACAGAACCTACCTATAGTTAAGCAATTCCTAGAGCATTACAGAACTATCTTTTGTGTGCAGGCATAGCTGAGCTATGGAGAACTTTCAGACAGACTCTGACTTAGAGAAGTTATATACAGAATCTGACTGAACTGATCGATAGAACAGACAGAAGCGATCTATAGTCAAATGATTTCCAACAAAAAACAGAACTATTTCTTTCAGTTAAAGATTTGTGGTAACATGATATCTTTTAAGTGCAGGCAGAGCTGATCTATACAGACAAACCTGATCTATAGAGAAGTTATGTAGAAATCTCCATTGAGCTCGAATATAGTTTAGAGATCCATCTGTACTTCAGCGATTCGCAGATCACACAGAACTATTGCATTCAGTCAACGACTTGTAATATGATATGTAAACTGATCTATATAGAAGTTATATACAGAATCTGGCTGAACTGATCTATAGCTTAGAATTCCACTATACCAGTCACAGCTGATCTGTAGTTAAGCGACTCCCAGATCACACAGAACTATTTCATTCAACGACTTGTAATCTGATATGTTTCAAGAGCGCCTCCCTTACAATACTCCAGCCCACAAGCTACCCATAATAACCCAATATTATTATTGTAATACACATGTAATTAATTGATTCCCATCCACATTGAACCAGTTTTCAATGTACATGCATATAAACAAATTATCCCAGAGGCGAGTACTGTGGGATCGTCAAACAAAGATGCCGCTGTTCAGCCTAATTGATGTAATCGCAATCTGCTTTCAATTTGTGTTTGTTAACCCGCATCCCGAGTATCGACTGGTAGTTACTCCAACCGGATCTAAGGGTTAAGGGAGCTTGATAAGAACTAAGTTTATGACAACCAGAGGCATTTTACGACGTGTATGACGGATCGCATAGAGATTTGAGATGGTGGCCAATAGAAACCAGAACTGTGGTTTTGTCTTGCTTTTTGGACCAGCAGAAAGGCAGTTCTTAGAGTTTCTTTGATGACCAATTAAGTATCAGACTACTATAACCTATACTATACTATATACTTATATATATAGTTAACAGACAAGATAAAACATGTTAAATTATGGAGTAAAATATCCTTAGGCACTTGGAAACAGGTTTTCGAGGCGTGTCTGACAACTAAATGCTTCAGTCTTCAGGAGAAAAGGAAGTCATGCTTCGGGTAGAAGGACCTACAGCACTTGGCATTCCTATAGATCGTAACCTGAGACCACAGTCCTCATCTCAAGTGCCAAGTTCCGTAGTTTAGACACAGTTCTAGCTAAAAAGGGCATTCACACATAGATTGAGTGGCCACATACCAAAGATAAAGATCGATGTATCGCTGCCAAAATATTAAGATGAAAGTCTCCCGCTGATCTTAGGATCAATAAGATGAGGATACGAATAGGCAGAAAATAAGGATCAAAAGAACAAGACACTTTCCAGGGAAAAGAACTTGGAAAGAGATTTGAATAGAGTGTTACGCTCTTGAGGGTTCTCAAATTGTGGCAAGAGCTAACATATAATATTTGAATAGGTTTTGAAGTTGTGTGATAAAGCATATATCAGCCTTATATAGTATATAATATATATCTGAAAGATATGATATTTCCTCAAAGAAACTTAGTTCAATGATCCTTAAAGAGATACAATCTTTTGATAGTCCCTATATCATTTTCTAGCCTTGGTTTATCCACATCTATTATAAACCTTCATTGAGCATTCCATATAGTTAGATTACTTATAGTTAATAGACTCGATTTAATCTCAGATATAGTCTCGATTTATCCAGATATATGATAAATCTTCCTTGGGTATTGCAACAATTGCTGGAAAAGACAGATTTGAATAGTTTTCTTATAGACTCGATTTATGCACAGATATATGTAAAATGTTCCTTTATTGTTTATGTAATTTAAATGCTATATGTATATGGATAATACACATATACATACTATATATGTATGCTTGTATATTATTATGTATTTTAAGTAGATTTATGTCAGTTTCTTTTTCTTTTTCGTTTTTCTTTCGATTTCTTTCATATGGCAATATATGAGTACGCACTAAAAATGATTCATGATTTAGTTTAGATCTTAAAATTCGTTTACACTATGACTTTAAAATACACGTATTAATCGTATGTACGTAGTTAATAACTAGATGCTAATTACGCGTAATGAATTAAGTATTATGAAAATCAAAAATCCAACTATTTATTATTATTATGCTAGTATACGGAAGGGGCGGTACAACTCAAGCAAGTTGGTTTATATACTTTATATATATATGTTTATATATGGCAGGGGCATAAGTATTGTGTGTTGCATAGTGTTGCGTTGTGTTGTGTAGTGTGTTTATGTATGTACATGCAGCAGCAGCCCAGGGCATAGCTTGAGCTTCCTGCAAGGATGTCGTTCTGTGTGTGTGTGTATAGGGTATATGTATATGTATTTGTATATGTAAATGTTTATGTATATATGCTAAAGCATTGTTTTGATTTATATTTGATACATGCGTGATTCTAGGTGCTATATGATCTATATATATGTTTGATTTGATTTGATTTTATAATGTATATGCGTAAAATTGTTTTCGTTGAGTTTGTTCCAAATGGAGATAGAAAACCGCACACTTTGTCTGGGTTTCTAACCGTTTTAACCGTTTCGTGCATCGGTTACAAATCTTACAAAAAGTGTGCGTCATCTTCGACTTCAGCCGAAGTTGTTTCACTGGTTTTTCTGATGATGATAATGAGATATATATAAAGAATTTGCATTTCTAATTTAATGTACGTGCCTAGGTTCTATAATTATGCTAAAGTTTCTTTTAATGTTTTAAAAAACACCCAAAAATTGCTTAAGTGTGTGTGTGTGTATGTGTGTGCGGTTTCCAACAAACATTAATACAAATAAAAATAGTAATAATAATGAAATAAAAACAGAAAATAAAATCATAAGCAAATAATATAAAAAATACTTTAATGGGGTTATATATCACAGGTACATTTTAGACTTTTTTCAAATGCTTGTAAAAATGTATGTTCTTTATAGAGACACACACACACACACACACGTGCGCACACACCATAAACCAGTTAATATGTGTCTATGTGTGTGTGTGTGTGTGTGATTTGAAGGGTACAGGGGGCCAAAAGTTGGCTTCGATGGCACCGAAGTGTTATTGGCTTTAACTGTGTATGTTTAATTAGGCCTTGTCTATGTAAAGTATAAGTAGTTAGAGTATAATTTAAGTTTACTATTCTCTAGGTCGTCATTAATTAATCAATTAATTATGAAGTATTTACGATTTGTTTTCCTTTTAGTTTATAGTTTATAGTTTATAGTTTTTTGTTATTAGTTTTAGTTTTCGTTTCATAGAAAAGCACTAACCATTAATCATTGCAACTGCCGTTCGTTCAGCTCCTCACACTTCTTCAATATAGTTACGGTATATATAGTATATATATAGATAATAATGGGGTTTAATTCAGGGAACATAGGATTAACGCTCGATTGTGATCGTAGATATGAAAGAGTTGAATACATGTAACTAACTTTATCAAGCCTATTCTGACTAGGGCCAACGTTTATATTTTCAGATCTCGAATTGGAGTTTATCGATAAGTCTGATCTGTCCTGATCTGGGATTGGAGTACGTATCTTATGTTTTTTGTTTTCTTTATAGCAAATATTATCAATTTCATCTGTTTTCTTGAAGCAATATCATACAGCTTTCAATTCTTAAGTACATTATTATATATATAGTATGTATGCATAGTATATATGGGCTCACCTGATCGATCTCTAGCTAATTGTGATCTATCTCTCTCTCTCTTTGCTCTGACTGGGTGCGTAAATTGTGGTTTCTATCAAAGATCTATTGCGTTCTATATATAAAATTCGTAATTCCTAAAGTCACAAATGAATATTATAATTTACGTTGTTTTACGAGCTGTGCACCTTGATTGTAGTTGTAGTTATAGTTCTTCTGCCTCAATCTGATATATAAAGTAGTTCCTATACTCGAGTACGTATTCGGTTCCTTTTATATATATAGTATAGTATATCTATATATTGTATATAAAATGCTATGGAGTATCGCGTGCTAAGTTCGATATGAATGAAAAGTTAGACTAGAAGCTATTTAATACTACGCAAGATCCATATTGCATCAGATCTTGCCACTTGCTGGTGCATCTTACGCCCTATTCAAGTCAACTGGTATCCAGTTTGGTTTAAGTATTCTTAGCAGTCAGTTGGCGCGGTGCTGGGCCCATGGGATCACCAGCCTCGGCGTACAAGCAGGAGCCCTCGCTGCAGGAGCAGGTGTCTCCCTCACGTGAGCTGTTGCAGCAGTCGCTTGTGTAGTTGCGCTGGTGCAGCTCATAGCTGGCCAGCATGTTCTCGTTCTCGCTCTCTGCGCAGGAGTTCGGCGGCTGGTGCTGTTGGACAAGATGTGTGGGCGGTCGACGATGTCCGGAGCGTTTGCTGCTGCTGTGCTCAGCGCTGCTGTCGGAATGCAGCTGATGCTGACGCTTGCCGTGGCTGTGGCCGTGGGAGGTGCGTGAGATGTCCGAGCACTCCGAGGAGCATTGATAGATCTGATGACTGGAGGCAGTCGGTGGCATATGACTGCCAGGAGCATGCACCGGCTGGTACCAGTTCTCCACCGGAGTCGATATCTGCGGCGGCTGCATGGGCGAGGCCAAGGCATCGCAGCTGTTGCAGGCTCTGTTGTTATTGGCACAACGAGTCGCGTTCAACCCCGACTGGTACTCGCTGACCGCATGCCGTTGCGTGGGATAGTGGATATGTAAGTTGCGGGCAGGAAGATCGCCGGCGCCGGTGGTGGCAAAGTAGGGCGGCAATGGGGGCGGATGTTGACTGGTGGGCGTGATCTGGTAACGATTCTGTGTGCCGCCCACGGTGTTCAGCGGATTGCTATATAGGTTCTCCTGTGGGAAGCCGGGTGCGCATTGCGGTGACACGCCCCAAGCTGAGAAGCCGCCGGAAGAGCTGCTGTGTATGGAAGCGTTTAGCATGCTGAAGGGAAGAAGAAAGAGAGAATTGGCTTAGAATGCATTTGCTTTATAGACTGTCCATGGATATTCACCTCTGATTGGTTGAAATTCCAGAGCCGCCACTCTTGGAACTCTTACGCGAGGATTCAGGCGAGCCCTGTGCATAGCCATAGTTGGAAGACAGCGGCGGCGGGTGCTCTGGTGGTGGTGGCAGAAACTCTGACCAGTTGATCGTCTCAGTGGGATATTGCAGATAGTTGGATTTGGTGCTTGCAGCGACTGCAGCAGCTGCAGCGGCGCCTTGTGCGGCAAATGCATCAGAGTAGGGTGAATGTGTGCCGGAATCCTTGTCAGCACTCAGCGATGTGGCTTTGGTGCAGGTCTCACTGGACGAGGTGCCAATTATCATGGTAGTGGCATAGGGTGTGGGATTATCGGGACTCTAAGGCAGATACATTTGATTAGTTGAAGATTTGATTATGTTAGAAACTTGGACGCACCTTGCGGCAGTTGTAGAATGTGGTCAGGTTGCGGGTATCGACTTCAGCATAGTCGGTGCCACCGTCGGAGTTGTTGTAGTTCGACTGGCTGCTGTTTACGTGGGAGAGTAGCTTGGACTCACTGAGACCCGAATCCTTATCCGTGTCCGTCGTACGCCAGCCGCGATCAATCCATAGGCTTTCCTTGCTATTGATGTTCAGTGCGGTTATCTCATTGGCGCTCACCACTGCGAGTAGAAAACAGAGATTGAAAAGGAATTTAGTAGAGTTAGAGGCAATATTAGGCGCTGCACTTACCACTTAGGTGGCCCATGTCTTTGGTCATTTGATGTCGTCGCCTGAAGTAAACCATGGCCGTTGCAGCGGATATCACCACAACCAGGAGTATAATGATGACCAGCACCATAAGCCAGGTGCCAGGCAGATAGCTTGTCGTCTTGCGATGCGGTGTGCCATTCGCCAGGTTGGACTCTGTGTTGACCATGCCGTTGGTGTGATAGGTGAAATCATTGCCAGAATCTTGGCGTCCATCATGAATGCCGCTGGGATGTGCACGCGGCGGATGCACATGATGCGTGGGATCCATATACAAAGATTTCTTTAAAGAATTGAACAATTAGCAGGAGAACTTATATTTCATCAATGGGAATCACTTACAGGTTTGGAGTAGGGTCCATCTCCAGCCTTGGTGAAGGCATTAAGACGCACACTATAAATTGCGGTTGTGGTCAGATTGTTGAGCAGCACCGATGTGGTGGTTGCATTGAGGGTCATATTGGCCAGCACCTTCATGGTATTCCCAGCGCTGACCTCAATCTTGTAGCCATACAGATTGCCATTGTGATGCTGGGCCGGCGGTGGCGTCCAGCGCACCCAACCAGCCGTCAAATTGTACATGCCGATTTGTATGTTATCCGGCGGTGCAGACGGCACTAAGGAAACCAAAGATTAGCCAATGGAACAAGAGAGATTAAAGGTATTTTGATTGCCTACCATCTTCATAAGTTGTGGCTATTTTGGAGTTGCTGGGCTGCCCCTCGATGGTCTCGTAAAAGGGCGTCACGAAGAACTCATATTTCGTATACTTGCGCAGATTGGGCACCACATGGGACTCCGTCGATGTGTCCAGCACGGTGATTAGATTATATTGGGTCGACTGGGAACTGGCATCCCTGTAGCGTATATGCAGACCCTGTGCAGCAAAGAGAAGAGAAGTTAATGGAATCCTTTAAGTAAATATAACTGGGGACTTACCTCGACTAATTTCTCATTCGCGCTAACGTGAAGCATCCAATCCAAGCGTACAGCGCTGGCATTTATGGCTGAGGCATCAATTAGCTCCACAACCTGCAAATGGGATCGTTCATTAGTTTCTATGAAGAGTTTTCTTTAGCGTAATCCTTACCTTGCCCGTCAGCAGTGCTCGTGCCGCTGATAGCTCATTGGAAGGCGCCGTATCAAAATCCTCACCCAACGTTTTGATGGCATTCGATAGGCCTGAGGGCACAGAAACACCTTGGGAATTCTCAGCACGTACCAGGAAGACATACGATGTAGCGGAAGTCAAATCAGAGATCTGTTAGAGGAACAGGAATGACAAATTAAAGAAGGGTGAGCAGGTATTACGAAGTGGAACCTACCATTACTTGAGTGTCTTGCACTCGATGAGCGGCCACGATCCAACCAGTCTGCAAATCGGGACTAAAGTACTCCACAGTATAGCTAGAAGAAGGATTGAATTGGATATGATATAGTATTATATACAGTTCCATAGCGATTAAGATCCAATCTTGACTTACCCTATAATAGGACCAACTGCACCGGGTTTCTCTTGGCTTTTGGACCAACGCAGTGAGATGCTGGTGCGGGTGACATTGATCACTTTGGGTGTGCCGGGGGGTGCGGGATAAGTGCTGGGATCAGCCACACGATGCATCGTTGCAGAGCTGCTCTTCTCCACCTGTTTCAAAAGCAATTTTCATTAGAGAATTGAAAGAGAAAGTTTGTTAATGTTGCCAACTCACCGTCAAAGCAGCTGACCAGGAAGACTCGCCACGTTCCGAAGAGGCAGTGCATGTATATATGCCAGAATCGGTTAGTTGAAGATCTGCAGGATGAAATGTTAAAGACTATGTTTGATTTGCATTCATATCATAGACATACCATCCACCCTGAGGGAGCTGCCCTGTACTATGCTGTGGCGATTGCCAGTTTGGACAGCGTAGCCATCGTGGAACCACTTGACGCGCGGCGTGGGATTACCAGTGGCACGACAGGGTAATGTGGCCACAGAGCCTTTGGGCAGTGTCTGATTGGTGGGTCCAATTTGTATTATGGGCGGCGGACGCTCATCCACAGTGCTGACTTGTAGAAAGATGCGCACTGTGGAGGAGTCGACCACACTGAAGGCGGAGCATACATAGAAGCCCTCGTCTTCTTGCTGGACATCGTTGATTAGCAGGGTGCCTTCGGCTGAGATCTGTTGACGTCCATGTGAACTGTTGGGAAACATAAGTGTGGACACGCCCTCTTTGCTCCAGAAGACAGATGGCGGCGGATTGCCTGTGGCTACGCAAGGTAGTTGGACTTGTCCACTGAGACCCACTTTTTTGTTAACTGGTTTCTTGGAGAAATTTGGCGGCGCTGTGGAGCAGAGTAGACGTCATAAGTTAGGGGTACGAAGCTAATCTTTTGCTGAGATATCTTACAGTGGACAGTGAGTGTGGCTCTGGCGCTGATCTGTCCCACATTGTTGTGCGCCTCGCAGACATAGGTGCCTTCATCGTTGGGTGTTATGTTGGTCAGCTCGAGGCTCTTCTCATCATGCAAAATACGTGCTCGAGAGACCGGTATGTTGCCTTCCTCCTTCTTCCAGAGCACCTTCGGTGGCGGATCGCCGCCCACGGAGCAATGGAACGTGGCTGTCTGGCCATAGACCATTGTGAGATCTTTGGGCTCCTTCATAAAGAACGGCTTGGTCTGTACAATCAGCTTGGCATAGCTGGACTCGCGTGAGCCCAACAGATTCTGTGCAATGCATTTGTAATTGCCCTCATCGATGGGCTCCACATTGCTGATCAACAGATTGCCACCATCCACAATCCGCACACGCGAGCTGGTGCCAAATGGCTTGGAGCTCAGGTCATCCAGCGGCACGCCATTCTAAAATAAGAAACAGCCAAAAGAAACCAGAAACAGTTTAAATTGGGACAACTATTGCTTAAGATATTTGTTTGCTTGCCTTCATCCAGATAATGGTGGGCTCTGGTATGCCTTTGGGCGGCCCACACTCCAGCAGCGCCGTCTCGCCTTTGGCCACGCGCGTATCTTTCGGTTCCACGCGAAAATCGTCGCGCAAAACTGCAAGTAAGAGGCAACAACAGGCAACAAGGTGTCAAACATGGCCCAAAAAACATGTGGGTAAACAAGTTGGTGACTTGTTCAATTTGGAATCGAGTTGGCTTACCAGCTATTTGGAGCGAGGCATGTCGACTGGCAGCTTTGCCCACGTGGTTTTTGGCCACACACCAATACTCGCCGCCATCCTGCTCCTTCTTGCTCTGCATGGTGCGATAGAAGAACAATGCGCCATCCTTGAACAGCACGCGATGCGATTTCTTTTCGTTCGTGTTGACCGGTTCGCCATCCTAAAGGATTGAGTTATTGATAGGGGAAACATAGATCTAATCAAAGATTGCGATCATACCTTAAACCATTCAATGGTCGGCTCCGGCTTGCCCTCCACTTTACAATTGAGCGTTGCGGGCTCATTTTTCTTGACCACCAGATCCGTGGGATGCTCGATGATGCGTGGCGATTGATATTGCGCTGTAAATTTACAAGATACTTCCGATTGTCTATAACTCGAACTATATTATATCGGATGAGATAGGGGATTTACCTTTGGCTGCTGGCAGCGCTGCCAGTGCGAGGGCCAGCAGCAGTAGAAGCCGCTGACAGCCGCTGCTGCTGGTCATTTTATTTATGTTTGATGCTGGATGATAGTTAGTGCTCCAGATGTGTCGATGTCGATGCGGATGCATAGATACAAGTGGTGGATATACGATCATATATATACATAAATATGTATATATATATTATTTTTTATGTAGCGCAGTTTTGTGAGGGGAGGCAAACATTTTTCTGTTTTGTTTTGTTCTTAGCGTTTTGCTGGGCTGATGCACAATGAGAGAATGGCGAAGAATGTGGCAGCTGTTAGTCAATAAGAAGCTCGAAATGATGCACAAACAACACACCCACGCACACACACACAAACACACACACACAAACACACACACACACACACAGAGGGTACTTAGCCTGCATATTCGACAACTACTCAAAAGGAAATCGATTGTTATATTGAAAGAGTTACAGATATCGTTTATAAATGAAAGAGACAATAAGGAAGTTTAAAGTATACAGATAATTAAATGGAAAGGGGAAGCTGGAAAACTGTTCTAAAGATAAAGGATAAGTAACAGTTACATTTGATATCAGAAACTATCGAAATCGATTGCGCAATCGATTGGTTTCAACGAACTATTCAAACAGACCGTTTCCTAACGCTTTTGCTAAGTAGAAAGACACATTAGGTAGATAGCTGGAAGATGGCTTAGATAGATAGAGAGCCCAATAAAGAAAATGCATTTATGTAAAGCTATGCCCATTTCCACTTCCAAAGCGATAACAGATAAACGACTTTCTCTGAAATGTATCTCAAAGTGCGGCGATCGAAAAGCGAGAGTGTTCTTGGCTTCCGCAATAGACAATGCTTTTTTTGCAGGCTAAGTACATGTGCACATGTGTTGCGTGGGAGGCGTGGCAGTGTGGGACAAAGACAAAGAGTTGTCTTCTTTCGAGGGTTTACTTACCTTTATCGCTCTGCTTCTTGCTGCAGTTGTTGGTTTGCTTTTAATAAGTTGGTTATAACTTTTACTTAAGAATGCATTACTGGGAAATTCTGACTCGGTTGCTCCAGATAGGTTTACAGTTACATTTCCATGCAACAGACCCAGAAACAGTCACCGAAGGCGACAATGACAACATATGCAGATAGATAAGCACCACACACTCACACTCACACACACGAACACTCACACACACTTAAAACACAAAACAGACGAGCAATAAAATTATATATACTTATTCGTCTGTGTCTATACTTTTTCCATTAATTTTATTTCTGTATTTATCTCTCTTTTTTGTGTGTTTATCTCGCAGCGAGCGCCTACGGCGACGGCGTGCCCCAAAAAGAAAAGTAAGAATTTACAATCGAAATGCAGCGGGGCAGAGTTTTGATTTTGATGGGTTTATTTTATATTTTCTCACACTTTCTTTCCACTGATTTCGTATCTTTTATATCTTCACTCTTTGTCTATTATTCCTGTTGTGGTTTTTTTTTTTCTATTTTCTTATTTTCTTTATTTAGTTAGAAACTAAATGACGATTCAATATTTATCGTTTCTTATTTGCTTGTTGTTTTAGCCTTTTGGTCTTTATGTACATATTTCGTTTTCAGTTTCGGGGTTGTTTCTCATTCTCAGCTTCATTTCCGCATTTTCCGAATGAAATTTCTTTTTGGTAATTTTACAAGAACAAGAACACACACACACACAGCTACACTCAACGGTCGCTCCTGCTGTTCACCGTTCCCGTTGCCGTTCCAACTGCCAGCCTTGCTGCTTGTTGTTGTATCTATAACAGTGCGTAGTGTACGTACAACTTTACACACGCATACACATGCATTCTTACATGCACATACACACACACACGAACTTTTGGGATTCGGTAGATACACATACACAGATGTAAAAAAACACAGTCAACTCACATCCGATTTTTACAACCCAAATGCGGGCTTCATTTGTGTTTTATTCATTTGTTCATTGCATTTAATTTGTGCGTTTGATTGTGTAGCAACGATAGTTAACTATTATTAATTAAACATTAACTATTCTTTGTGTTTAATTTAATTTTTGTGTAAAGCGACTACTGGACGTGGGTTGTGTCTGTGGAAAACTGCGGAACAATTTGAATATGAAACATGTAAGCGGCCCGCAGCGAAAAACATACCACAGAAAATACCAAATTCATACGCGCATTAACTATCTGGCATCACTGCGCTCATTGCTTTTTTCAGCAATCTGGCCAAATGCATAAATTTTGGCGGTATTATTTAAATTTAAAAGTCAAAATTTATTGCATGGAATTTTTTCTGGCAAAGACCATGAGTAAAGCTATAATTCTCTCGATTGCTTTGTGATGGCGGCCTTCGCGGTGATGCGAAGACTTTGCACACGCACTTTTCTTTTCAAATTTTCAACAATATTGTACACGTCGTGGAAGCCAGAGTTATGTGCTATGGAGGCGCTAGTAGTTGAGTGAACGCAACTGTGGAATGCACAGTTGGTTGTGATGGGTGCGTTGGTATTCTCCATGGTCAGTGCCACTGTGCCACAGCATAACGCACTTGTTGCATCCTCAGCGACCATTTCGTGCTTCTCCTTGGCTATGTTTGTAGGTGAATCAATGGGTTTGTCGTATTCAATACGAGACGAGCTAACCTCGAAGCAATTCTTAACTGGTCTGCTTAGATAGTCAATAAATGATCTGGACTTGCTTTGCCTTGGTTTTCTAACCCTGTCAGTTAGTTTCAGCCAGGTCATGTCAAGCCTACGCCGCCGTGTACCCAACGCCTGTCGCACATCCGCAAAGTGACCCCTGCCTGAGGACAATAAGTTTGTGTAGAGCTTACGGCAACAGTTCGCGAGTCTGGCATGATGAAGCTGGCCGGTCCGTATATCCTTTACGGGCACCCTGCCAAACGCAGGCGGTGGACACCGGCTGACTACATAACGTTTTAAAATACTACCCCGCGAACTGTGCATATTCTAAAATAATTTGAAATTTTGAAATTAAAATTTAAAACAAATCTAAAACTTTTTAATTTAGTGATTTTTTCTCTGATAGAAGTTCTGGGTAGCTTTCAATGTAGGTTAGAACTGACGTCTGATTTCTATTTTAGCCAACTGGGGCTTACCCCGTAGCAGATTACGTGATCGAATCATATTTGACATGCCTGCCTCACAGGTGGGCGCATAGTTCATGATGGGACGAGGTGCTGGACGCCTTCCGCCCGTTGTGGCCAGGGCACTTCTCACTTGTTTTGGTTGCGGGCGCAACTGGGTGACACGATCTACGGACATGCTCTTGGGCCGCCTGGACAGATAGTCGTGTACGTGGCTGTTGGAGCCGTTGCTTATGTTCAGATTAATCAGATACTCCTGCAATTCGGCCTTAAGCTCTGCATTGGCCGCCTCCAGATTGCGTTTCTGCTGCTTCAGACAGGCGACATCCACGGCGACATTGTTCACCCGCCGCCAGAATACCTCCATCTGCGGCAGTGCAGCCACCTCCTCCTGGAATAGGAAGACATAGTTAGACACCTACTAGTCCCAAATATTTGTTACCTTTAGTGGGTCACTGATTGCATCCTCGTTATCCTCTAGTGGCGATTTCACCTCCCGAATCTCAATGATTTCCCGACTCAGCTGAGGCAGCTGAAACATCTTTTCACGTTGAGTTTCCATTTTACCGCAGATACGCGAAAGCTGGATTAAGGTTTCGCCCTTGGCCAAGATGCCCTTGAGTGTCTGAAAGTGGAAACAATATGCCGCTCCAGCAACATTTAAACCATTGCATTGCTATTCTTAAGCCCACCTCAATGGCATCGTAGCTCTCCACGGACATGTGCTTGAAGAGCTTATGCTCATTTTCGAGCTCCTTGTCCACACAGGTGCGCAGTTCCCGCATCCGCTCGGTGAGCTGCTGCTTAATGCCCTGCCTCTGCTCCAGCTGACCTTGTTGCTTGATTTGCTGCTCCTCGGAAAGCAGACGCAGATTGGACAGCTGCTCAATTAAATGCTCAACTTCATAGCTCTGCTGACTAATCTGCTGGGCACTCTCCTCGTCACGCTGCTTGAGATCCACGTACTCCGAATAGAAGCCCTCAATGTGCTTGCCATAGCCGGCCAGCACTGATTGATACTCCTGCCACAAGGCCTCCAGCTTGGCCTCACCCTTCCCAGTGATTTGTTCCAGCTTCAATTGCATCTGAAATTCACAATTGGTGAATTGCATCCACTTAATGTCACCCATTGTGTGCCAGTCAAGCGGCTATTAAGGTGTCAGCTGTCAACCGAACTGGGTATAAAAGTGACATGGAATCGCGTTATGGCAACCAGTGCTTCAGATGCGTCTACTGCTGCTCATCTTACTCGGCTGCTGCTGCGGCGGCATAAACAGTTTACGATGTCGCTCCCCGGATGGATTCAATGAGGCCGAACTAAAGAGGGTCGTAAGGAACTGCATGAAGCGCACCGGCAGCGGCAGTGGCAGCGGCAGCAGCAACGGCGGCAACAACAGCGACAACAACAACAACAATCAGGACGACAACGATAGACGTTACGGCAACCAGAGATACAATTACGATAACCCCTACAATGGCCAGGACTACGGACAAGGACAAGGACAGGGACAGGGACAGGGTCAGAACCAGGGACAAGGACAACGGCAGCAGCAGCAATCCTATGACTATCGCTGGCGCCGCAGCCTGAAGCAGATAGACATGGGCCACAGCAAGCAGAACAATACGGGAGAGATGGACTCCTGTGTGGCCCAGTGCTTCTTCGAGGAGCTCAACACGGTAAGTGGAGTGCATAAAGAGGATTATAGGTCAGGAAGAGTAGCTCTGTCTGTTCCTCTGCAGGTGGATGGCAATGGCCAGCCGGATCGCCGCAAGGTGAGCTTTCTGCTGACGAAGGATCTGCGGGATCGCGAGCTGCGCAACTTCTACATGGACACAGTGCAGCAATGCTTCCGCTATCTGGAGCACTCGCGCTACAACAACAACAAGTGCAGCCTGTCCCGTGAGCTGGTCAAGTGCATGTCCGAGTACGCCAAGGCGCAGTGCGACGATTGGAAGGAGGTCGGCACAATTTTGTTTACTTAATGGCAACTTACACCACTTTTGAGATCCTCGGCACGATCGAGGAACCGCTCGTGATTGTCCTTGACAGCGCGGTCGGTGGTCTCCTCCAGTTGATAGAACACGCACTCCACCTGCTGCTGCTTCTCCGTTTGCATGCCGCTAAAGAAATTCAAGTCCTGCTCCCACTCCCTAAGCACCGCCTGCTTGTCGTCCTCGTAAATGCACCGAAAGAACCCAATGCGGCTCCTATGAATATCTACGTTTTGGTTTTGGGATTCAGTTGGAATTTTATGGCATGGTTACATAAATATATGCGTTATCTGTTCACCTGTAATCTTGTCAATGTTCTCCATGTGGGATTGCTGCAGGTTGGCGTACATGTCCTCGGTGGTATTAATGTCGCCAATGAGGCGTTGTATGACCTGGTTCTTGCGCTTCAGTGCCTCCGTAAAGAACTGACCCACATCGACGATCTCACGGCGCAGTTCCTGTATCTTCACCTGGCGCAATATGGTGCGCCACTCCTGATTGATTTTGGCCATGTTCAGGCGACAGAAAGCATCCTCCCGTTTCAGTTTGTTCTGCCAAAGGATACCAAAGAGTTATCAAGGATCTGGTTGAGATTCACAGGGTATACCTTCATATAGAGGGCAATGAGCTGCATTTTGCGTCGCCTGGTTTCCTCCTCCATGTCGGCGCGCATCTGCAGGTACCTGGCCCGCTCCTCCTCGGACATCTTGGCCAGCTTGTTGCCTTTGCCTTTACCCTTTTTGCCCATGTTTAAGTGCTTCGATTGATTGCCAAAAGCCGCTTATCGTATTTCCACTCTTCTAATTAAGCGAGCAACTTGGGCAAAAGCCTATGAAGCCGGCGAAGGTAAAAAACACAAATAACATGAAAAGAATAAAACATAAACAGGGCAGCTGCCATGACGACCCGTCGGCTCCAGGCCAACCCCTTGTATGGACTGGCTTCCATTTGGTTGTCAGGTTGTCGCTTGACGCATGACGCTTGACGGGCTGCTCGTCATTATAATGGCCGGCAATTTGAACGAGCTTTAAATTAACTTCCGTCCATTTGAAAGGCCATTACAGATTTTGGCTTATGACCGGGCCTAAACTTGGCCAATATAAATGGCCAGAATGGCAGCCAGACAAGTTCAAAGCTGTCACCATGTTGAAACCGTTTATTGTGGCTGCTCTCACGCTGACGCTGTTGCTTCTGGTAAATTGACTGAAATTATCTGACTATAATTATATATTCCCCACAGATCAGGCAGACTTTAGGCAGACGCGTGCGTTGCCATAAGGTGGACACAATCCACGAGGATCATATACACCGCTGCTGCAAGCATCCGGATGGACACAACGAAATTACCGAACTCTGCGCCAAGCAGACCAACTTTAAGCTGCCCGGACGCGAGGAGGAGGCCATCGAGGATGTCACCGTGGATCAGGCCATGACCGGCACCTGCTGGGCCAAGTGCGTCTTCGACCACTACAAGTTCATGGAGAACGATACCCTCAACATGCTCGTCGTGCGCAGTCACTATAAAACCGTGCACAAACTGGATCCGGAGTACGAGACCGAGATGCTGGCCGCATTCGAGCATTGCCATTCGAAAAGTTAGAATCCCTTTTAAGTTGTTTATAAGAATATAATACCTTAAGGATACTTGCAGGTGAGGAGGCCACTGCTGACTTCCTGTCCTTGCCACTGGTGCGCGCCTTTAGCACCTCCAAATTCTGCAAGCCGATGTCCAGCATTATCTTGTCCTGCGTGATACACAAATTCTTCCATAACTGTCCCAGGAATCGTTGGTCCAACACAACGGAGTGCGTGGACACTCTGGCTTTCGCCAAGAAGTGCAAGGATACGTTGACTACCATGTAAAGGATATACCATATAAAGGATATTCCTATAAATAAAGTTTATAAAGCAGCAAAGATATTGTAATTCACTTTTCTATATAGTTGCCATAGATAAGTCTTTGACCAGCTACTTCTGAGCAAAGATCCTTGATTAAAACTAGATCTAAAGGATAATAGCTCTACAGATAAGAGTCCTTTTGAAAGCTCTTTATTATTTCATTCATAGAACGACTTTCTACAATGTGGTTAAGGAATCGCGACAGTTTTTGCTAAACTCAAGGAGGTTTTCGCACTCCTTCGTCTTGGACCAACGCTCAGTTGGACAATTATGAAAGAACTGTCGGATGACACAGGCCATGATCACAGCGGGCGTGGGTTCACAGAAGTGTTCGGTCATCTTAAAGAAAAGCGGATTCGAAAGGAACTTCGCTGTGCTCTCTTCAGCTGCAAAAGAAGAAAACAGGATCAGCCTCAGTTCGGCTATCACAGATGTGACTTACCTTTGCCATGACAGTGATCGAAGGCATTGATCATCTCCTTTGCATACTCTGGGTCCTCCTTGTGGTGCTCCGTATAGCGTTTCCTGACTGCCTCCATGTCCAGGCTGTCGTTCCTCATGAAGTTGAACTTGTTAAAAACGCACTTGGCAAAGCAGGTGGCGGCTATAGCGCGATCCGCAGTCAGATCCACTATGGCTTGCTCCTTGAGGGAGGGCAGATCAAAGCCTGCCTCCTTGGAGCAGCTGGCGAGGATCTCATTGTGTCCATCGGGATGTTTGCAGCAGTAGTGCACATGTTCCTCATGAATGTGCTCCGTCTTATCGCAGTCAATGTGGATGGCAGCAACGCACTGAGGAGGAAAGTATTACAGAGCTGAAGGGAGACCAATTCTTGAGGACTTACCCAGACGAGCTGTAACAAAGCTATGGAAATTTCTAGTTTCATTTTGGAACTCATCTCAAATGGCTTCAATTGCTGCTTTATATAGAAGAGAAGTATGTGAGAGGATGATATCATAATTTCGACTATTTAAACTGTTTTTGTTGCGTTTCATTAAGCAAGTGGACTAAATTCTTATCAAATTAGTCATTAAACAGTTTCATTTAATTTAACAAACAAATTAAATTAATTTACCTCCAATTATCCAGAATGTTATAAAGCTGCTGCAGCCAAAAACAGAGTTCAACATTTCAGTTTGTGCAGCAATTAAAATCGTTATGGTTAATCCTAGCCACATTCTGGCAGTGCTGCTGCTGGGCTCCTTGGCAGTCCTGGCGGAGGACTCTGCAGAGGAGGCAGCTCAGGTTGCGGGCCCAGTTGAGAACTTAACTGAGGAGGCGTGTGGCCAAAAGGTGAGTACTCTCAGCTGCTCCATGATACATAGCTAACTTTAATGCCAGCGAAGTGGATGCTGCTCCGAGACGCATGTGGGGAAGAAGGAAGTCCTTATGAAATGTCTCACGATACACAAGGACAAATTGCCGCCACAGGATGATAAGGATGTGGGCAAAACACTGAGGTTTCTATCGGTTGGTATAGCAATTGGTTTGTTAAAGCATAAACCTAAGTTGAGAGTCCTTTGCAGTGCTTCGTCGAGTGTATCTACAAGCAGAAGAAATACATAGGGAAAAGCGATACGATAAACATGAAGATGGTTAAGCTGGATGCGGAGCACATGTACCCGGATCGACCCAAGGAGCAGGAGTACCACATCAGGATGTATGACTATTGTCGTAGGGATGGTGGGTAGCACTTCGAGTATACCTCAAGCTGAACTTAACCTCAATCCTCCACTAGCTGTGAACCTTTATAGTGTGCTCAAGAACAATCCGGGTGCCAAAGCCTTGTTGAAGAATGCCTGTAGACCGTTTCTGTTGATGGTGTTCGCGTGCCAGTCGGAATACCATACGAAGCACGAGTGCCCCTACTTTCGCTGGGAGGGCAACGAGAAGGCTGGCACTAAGGATACGTGCGAGGATGCCAGGGCCAGGTGCTATGCAATCGATGGTATTGCACTACCCAAGGAATAGTAGCACTTGAAATTGTTTAAGATTTATAAATCAAACACAAAAATAATTAATAAAACAAATACACACATTAGATTTGAGGGTTAATTCAAAAGATGCGAAATTACACAGTGCGTGCGGCCGTTGTGGATGACCTTGACGCCATACTATTCCTAGTCCATAGTCCAGAAGTGAAGTGGTTTGGCAACAAGCGACCCAAATACGAAGCGAAGAAGTGCCTCTTCCAGTGCTATCAGACCCATCGCCTGGTCGTCGAGCTCAACTCACCGCTGGAGTGCATATTGATTGGATATGCCGAGTTCCGGAACTATCCAGCGATCGGCGCCTTGCCCAGCGATAGCTGGCTGGAGTGGCTATACAAAAGATATTGGTATTGGCTAAGTATATAATCCCCAATAGAATATATATCTTAAAGCACAGCGAATCTTCTATAGCATCACTAGTCCCATTAGCTGGGTGAACGCTTTGTTTTTCAACTTCTGCCTGTATATGAAGGAACATCCGGAGGCCCTGCTCACTATTATACGGGAGCTGTTCTACATGGAGAATCGTCTTTGGTATTTGATCACAGTGAAGATGCCCAGACTGCCGGAGGAATCATACTACGATGAGAGTTTCGATGACCTGGAAAAGTATTCCCAGTGTTATTATCCTCGAGAGTTCAGCGTCCGCTCACAGACAAACACACAATCCGTTTATATCATAGAACGCTTCAAACTGTTGCCAAAGATCACATACCGTAAGGCACTGTAGGTATCCTAATCCTCCATATGCAATCATCCACATCCAATCTCTGCTTGATTCCATTTAAGTGCCGAAGATAACGATGACATCGTTGAAATGCACTCAGCCGAGTTTCCCGAGCTGCGTGAGGAGCTGGGAGACTTCTATGTGGCCGAGGAGCTGCTGCGCACGGATGAGGCTGCTAAGAACAGGGTTTTGATTGTGACGGAGATGGAGAACGAGAGCCACGAATCGAGTACAGCGGGATTCTTATGGTTAACGTCAGATGTGGATATTTTGTTTCTGGTAAAGAACTACGAGCTGGAAATCTTTGGCAATCTTATCAAAACTTCAGCCTCAACGGCGTATAGCTTCTATGAGCCAGTCGAAGTTATGTGAGTAATCCTATATAGTTTATCGATCTATCAATTCAATTTGGTTGGTCTTAGGTCGGTAGACCCCAGGCATGAGGCTAGCCTGTTCACAGAAGATGCTCTGGAAGATCTGGATGCAGAGACCATCATCGGTGGCATACAACGAAATGACAGTGGCATAAGGTAGTAAACGATTATAAAGCAATAGATCTTACAGATTGATATATATCCTTGATATGAAGTGTGGCAAGTTTAAGCAAGATGAGGGTGAGCTCCATTCATGGAACCATTGTGGAAACTGATAATGCCAAGAGTTATAAGTTTTACGCGCGTGAAATTCTTTATCTTAAATTCTCATATATATTTGAAAGTAAGTAATGTCCTTTTGAGGTTGGAGGCTGTTTAACTGGTGTCTTTTGTGTCCTTAGAGCTAGTTATGATAAATTATTACATTAATCAGCAAAAGAAGACGCTACATCTTTTATATAACCCGGAAAGGAAAACTAACGGCCCCATGAAGATAGCATCCAATGTCTTTGTCCTTAAATTCATCTGTGTTCACAAGGACTTTCCATTGCAGCGTTTGTTCAACTGCCTCTCCGCCATGTTCTCCGTCTTTCCTGATCGGGACTACTGCATTATGATCATGCCGAAAACCACAGGATCCTTGCGCAGTCACATGGAGGCTCTTAAGTACTTTCTGGCAAGTCAAAAGTATCTCATCATCTCTGATCAAGTCTAATCCTTTCCTGATTCCCGTGTAGCCCGTGGGGATGCGACCCAGTGAGGTGAGCAACTTGGAGGATCTCTATATCACGCATCGTAGCACAATGTATGGTGAAATAAGGTATGCAGGTGCTTGTGCACAACCTTTCCACAATCTCTTACCCCTGATCCTTGTAGCCTCTGCCGCTTGGGTCGTGAGGATGTCGATGTGGTCAAGAAATTGGCAATAGGCGGAGATGTGGAAGACTTTAATGACCGAAATGGCAGCTTTACGTACGACTCAAAGGTCAATATAAATGTCGATAAGGAAAACGAGGTCATGGTCATAACGCAGATTATGACGGATGTCCTGGAGAACGATAGCAGCAGGTTCGATGTATTTACCATACGCTGTGGAAACTCCACAAGGCCCGCCAAGGAGAACACGACCATTGGCTTTGTGATACTGACACGCTTCCATAACTTTAAGCTGCTGCACCATCACTATCATCTGTCCAAGAAGGATACGCATTTGGACAATGATCGTGCCGAGATCGTTTCACTAAGAGTGCATCCCCTTTTTAACAATGCGTCCGATATGATCTTTCGCAATCTCTCCGGGAAGACCAACTACTATGACTTCTTCTTCATAAGCTCACGCAAGGTAAGTCTTTAAGGACTTATGGTAGGTAATAGCTGTAGATCCTTTTGTTTATGGTTATATTCAGAGACATCTGTTCACGAACGACTTGAAGACCATGATGATGATCGTAGAGCCGAATCCTATGAAGAAATATCCATTTCAATCTTACTCAAAGCCGGCTGAAACTGTCAGTGAAATCAAGGGATTATCGGCGCATGATTTCGAAGGTGATCATCTAATGGTCTTTCGCCATAAGCTAGGCACCACCAAATGGTTTGGGAACGCAAACAGGTTGGTCGTGATTGGTTTTACGCCGGAGTGCAGAGCTCTACTGCGTCAGTTGGTCTTCCTCTGGAACAGCAGGGAGTAAGTTGAATCTATAAGTCCTTGCCGCCTTCTTTATGGATGATTGTTCCCCCCGCAGCCACAAGAACTCCAATAGCTACACCTGTCTGCCACGCTTACAGATCACGGTCATTGCGAATCCTGGCGTGGTGGAGGCGGAATATGATACCATGTTCTGTTGCCCGTTTTGTGAAAGCAACAACAAGAAATGCTATATGTACGCACAGAACAACTGTTGCTATGTACGCGATTCATTGGTCCGTTTGGATCTGCGATACTACGTGCACTTTGTGAGCGGACACGTGAATTACATAAACAGGTGAAGAAGAGGTCACAGATTTAGCCTAGGTACAGTTGATAATCTTTCCTGCAGGGAAAAGAAATTTGTGAAGATCAACAAAAGCTGCGAACTCTACTACGATAGCTTGATCCTGATGAACTATAAGCACTTCTGCCTAAGGAAGGAACAGTTCTTGGATGAAAAGGGGCGGCTGCCGTCGAATTTTGTCGAGATCAATGATCGTCTCGATAAG
This sequence comes from Hirtodrosophila trivittata, assembly GCA_035045065.1. Lineage (NCBI taxonomy): Eukaryota > Metazoa > Arthropoda > Insecta > Diptera > Drosophilidae > Hirtodrosophila > Hirtodrosophila trivittata. The sequence goes on along the minus strand of JAWNNK010001311.1, from coordinate 14,041,990 downwards.
TTTATGCTATTCTACAAGCTAAGGGTGCTCCTGGATTCGAACAAACGCAGTCATGTAATACTAATCTATGGCTCCAATCTTCAGATGTATGAGTGCATTCAATTCCTAATCTCGCATGGCGTCTGCCCAACTCGCGTGGTGCTGGTGATACCGCATCGTTGTGTTGGAACTGATTACGAGCAGAAAATAAAGATACCCTATATCGATGTTAACATACAGTATGTAATCGAGGATATGCTTGAGGATAGCAGCATGCAGATACATAAGGATCTCAATTTCTCGCATTGGGTGCTCCAGAAATCGACTCACTTCATCAACGATGTTGTATTCATACAGCCGTCCACGAAGAAGGAGTTCGTCTTTGACTGCGATATATTTATATCCTTCCAAGAGGGATATTTGGACCATAAAACCAAGGAATGTAAGTGCTTAAGTCCAACTATAAATGAACAGATTTAATATATATAATTATCAAAGATTTTGACCTATCGGGCATTGCACTGAATGGTTCAAAGATTCTGGTCAATAAGGACTTCCAGACAAACGATCCAGATATCTATGCTGTGGGCAAGTTCATTGAGGTCAACGAACCCATCAATCATCAGTACCAGTACACAAACGAGCGAGAAACTGCCATAAAGGTGCCTAGAGATTATTATATCTATATCTATATCCTATATATATATTTGTATCTCTCCCTCAGTTAATGCAGATATTGGGAATTCGCACATTCGAAAAGCCCTTTGAGTATAAATACTCTCACTGTGGCTTCTTTCGGGCTATACTACCATTTGACTACTATATCACCAAGGTGACCATGCCAAGACGCTACTTGGCCAGTCACTTTATTGGATGTGTGAGTTGCACCTTGACCACCTATAGGAACCAGACATTCTGCCGCATTGGCCTCTCGCCGAGGATGATTGTGGATGAGATTGTGATTGTCACAAAGCAGGTGAGATGAGAGGGGGCTTTGGGGTGGTGGTTCGGTCTAATGTCTGTTGTGTATTTAGGATGGAGCTTTCGATTATATCGAACACTTTTGTGGCAAGCACGAGAAGATGCTTAATAATCTGAGGGAACGCTATAGATCCGGGAGTATTAAGTGTTTTATGAAGTTTTTACGTGAGCCCTGGACAGAGCTGTTAACGCACGAGGATTTCGATCAATTTCAGGCGGAGAATCATAGAATGCTTCTACCAATGATACACACCCTATCGAATGTAAGTCAGATGGTTGTACAATTGATTATTGGAACTTAGAGAGGTAATTTTTTGTTGTAGAAATGCGCTTTGGAAAAACATTTTCGTGATGTGAACCAACACATTTTGGAACAAAATTTACTCAATTTTGTGCGAAAGCATCGACAGGATTTTGAGCACGAATATGCATTGCCGGAGGACTTTCACCGTTCGGATTCACCTGACAGCTGCGGGGACAGCAAATCGAATGAATAATAATCAAAATTATCAATGAAATACCTTGTAAACAATAACAACAGCTCCCTGAAATAGTTGTTACTCGTATCTACACAATTTTAACACCAAATATATTTTATATTCACAACGATTTTTATATTTTCGATATTCTGTGAATATGAGTACACAATATGAGATACGTACGGCCAGCAAATTTGATGTTGAGCTCCTTGAGGTCCTCTTTGCCTCGTATACGGCAAAACATTTTGGCACGAAGAGGGAGCCGCCACTAATCGATCTGTTCTTCCAATACCAAAGCCATCGCTTAGTCGCCTATAGCCCCGAGGATCCATCGTTATTAGTGGCCTATTCCGAGTTTTGCATATACCCGAATATAGCTGTACTCTCCAATGATTCCTGGATACAGTGGTTGAAATTTCGTTTTTGGTAAGAGCAATGCAAAGTTTGGGGTGCTAATTCCTTTACCATATCCTTATACAGCCTTAATCTGCCGATAACTCTGATGAATACAATGTTCTTCAACTTCAATATCCACATTTTGGAATCTGATTGGATTTTAAGACAAATCGTAATGGAAATATTTTTTCGAGAGCAGAAAATCTCCTATGTGATCATAGTAAAGCCGCCAATTGTTGAACCAAAGCAGTATGACACGCTGCAGTCCTTCGGTAAAATCTACTATCCAATCGACTTTAACATCTTCAACTCCAAGGACCTAGCAAGAATTATCGTATTGACTCGTTCAACCTTTATGCCAACCATATCCTTTCGAAAGGCCTTGTAAGTATCCAGTTACCAACAGCATGATCCGTTTATATATAGAGTCCACTTATCTGCAGACCGGAGGATAACGATGATGTTATCGAAATGATTGACTGCGAGGAGCCGCAAATGCGTGAGCTGCAAGGAGACTACTTTATCGCGGAATTGCTCATGGGTTCCCAGGGTAAAAAAAGTATGGATAAGGAAAAGATTATTGTTACGGAGGTACTATCTGAGATTAAGCTATAAATAATTATTTAAGTATATATATGTTCTGCAGGAGAGCAATTCAGCAACTGGAGGTAGCACTGGCATGATGTGGCTTTCGGAAAACGTGAACATCGAAAAATTGATTAAGAACTTCGACTTGGACGGCTTAGGAAACTTGGTAACGTACACACCCGATGTTCCACACGGCACTCTTGTCTTTAAAGTCTTGTAAGCAGATGGGTTATCAAAAATTGAATCACTTATTATTAACTGTAATTTAACGTTTCAGCACAGCAGAGCAGCGAAAGTATTGTAAACTTAAGACAGACGTCAGTATAAACAAGCGCCGCAGTATCTTTTTACAACGAAAGTCTGCGCGCCATTTAACAGAAAGGGAATATGTATTCTCAAAATTCAAATATATAAGCGATGGTAAGTTGTAATACATATATACATAACATATTTAACACATAACATAACTATATAACAATTATGATATTCTGCTGTTCTTAAAAATTTGAATCATATCAGAGTCAAGCTATCAATTGTAAATAAAACAGTTACAGCGTTGTCAGCTGACAATGCAAGCAGCACAAGGCAGTGCCAACAACTATCGATAAGTAATTCCTTCACACATCGATAAGCGCTAGGCTGCCGCAGTCTTTAGGTTTTTCGTAAACAATGACTAATTATTATTAATCGATAAGTAATATTACACACATCGATAAGATATTAGCGATACGTTATTTTTCGTAAACATAAGAAATCGAAAGTTAAATTATGTATTATTGCAGAGCTTAATAATCGAAGCACTTATCTGGAAAAAGCGGAAGTAGATCTACAGATAATATTTGACTTGCCTCACAGAAGGGGAAAGGAATCGAGGAGCAGGAAGAACACACTTAACAATGCATCCAAGGCCTTCGAATTGAAGAATTTTATACTGCATCCCAGTCTCAGAATGGAATATGCATTCTATTATCTTTGCGCTATGTTCTGTGCTTATCCGGATCACGATTACTGCGTAGTACCGATTCCTCACGGCACCAAGCGCTCCCTCAGCTTATCGGCATTACTAAGATACTTTATAGTAAGTCACCAATGTAATCATGGATATGTCTCTCTATATATGGAACAACTGACTCTATGTCTCAACTCTTTTTATAGCGCGTACAACATCGCCCCAGCTGCGATGTGAGCGATGAGATATTCGTCGCCCATCGCTGTTCGATGAACACAGAGATTAGCATTTACCGGTTGGTGAAGGATGACTTGCCTTATATTATCGATTTGGTTAGAGGAAGTAATAAGCGAAAGCTTTCTGTTGGCGCTCAAGAACAAGAGGATGAACGAATTAGCCACCATACTGATTTTGTGGAAAGGGTCGCTCAAGATGTCTTGAACAATCAAAAATCTGATTTTGTCTTCTGGACTATACGCTGCGGCGGCTTGGAGCGGGATAAGAGCACAATTGCTGGATTTGTGATACTACGGTAAGCGGCAGTGATGATTATCAATGATTAGTACGGCTTACAATCTGCTTGCAGCCCATTCTCCAACTATGATATGGTATACAAGCAGTTTGTGTTGCCTTACGATGAGGACTTTTTGACATTTGAACGTGGCGAGATTGTGATGCTCCGACTGCATCCATACTTTCACATGTGGTCTGATGAAATCCTGCGCAATGTGGGCATAAGGTCGGACTTTCGGGAACTTTTCTACTTTCAAGAGATTATTGTAAGAGCTGCCATCTGTCTGTGGTTAACAACGTGGCTAAGGCTTGATTTCAGGGCATGGTCTTACCCAACGATTTGGCCAACAAAATGATGCCTGTGGAGCCGCGACGACTCGAACGAAACTGGTTCATGGATACAAAAAGCGAAGAATGCGAAAGGCGGGGATCGAGCGTTGTCTCCATGTCAAAAATCAATTGTGTCGTAGATCAGTTCTATCTATACCGCCACAATTTATACCAATCCAAATACATTGGAAACCAAAATTCTGTGGTCGTATTGGGCTTGTCAGACATATCCAAGGCCTTTCTCCGCCTCATGGTGTTTGGCTGGAATACCCCCGAGTATGAGCTATACAAATATTACTTAAATCCTGGAATAGATCATCACTAAGATTCTTTTTGTTCCTAGCTATAAAAATGTGACTGCAGCCAACTGCCTGCCGTCCGTAGAAATAACAGTTGTCGTAAACTACGGCGAGATTGAAGCGGAGTATGACCGTGAAATCACTTGCCACTACTGTGATACCTCTGAGGAATGCTATTTGAGTAATGGCAATTCCTGCCCCTTTGTGATGGATACAACACAGCGCTTAGATCTACGTAACTGGATACACTTTGTGTCCGGCAGAGTGGACTATATCGATCGGTACGATACGAAATTATCAAGCATCATCATTATTTACATATCACTCTTTCAGTACGGACAAGTTCCTGGTGATGGACAACGACTGTACTGTCTACTACGACAAGCTGCTGCTGCTGTGCGACACAAAGTTTGGACTGCCAAAGTTGGGGGAGGGCCAGGAGCCAAGCAATTGTAATAACTGTGAGATGCCCTACAACTATTCACACATCAACAACCGCCTGGACAAGATTAAACTTTATCATAAGCTCAACGAAATGAATGGCAGCAGACTATCGCATAAACTGATTGTACTCTATGGCTACAATTTGGCTGTATACGAGTGTATCGATTTCCTACTGAAGCATGGATGCACTCCCCAGGATATTGTTTGCGTGCAACCACATTTATTTCAGAGGGATGAGTTCCTCAATAATCCTACAATTGATCATAGTCTGGACAACATTTTAACACAAATGATCGAGGATCTGGGCATCGTTTTGTATGCATCATATGATTACGATTGCTTTACGCTCTACGATGATGCATACTTCATTAAGACGGTTAATTTCAAGTTGTTTCCAAGTAAGAAATCTCTGATCGTGCACTGCGATCTCTTCATTAATTTCAATGATAACCATCTGAACTATCAGATTGAAAAGAGTAAGAACCTCTCTTATTAGACGCATGTTTGGTTCTATGCTAAATCCAAGTTATCTTTCAGTGCTTACCAGAAGTGGGATTCATGTGGTGGACAGAAAGATTGTAGTTGATGAGGACTATTGCACAAATGATCCTAACATTTATGCGGCTGGCAATCATGTCTCCTCTCCCTCCGCGGACTTCCATCAGATTACATATACCAACGAGCGCGAAATGGCTGAAAAGGTGAGCTTTGATTGCTTCTACATACCTGGGATTATAAATTTGGCTCTTCCAGTTGATAGACATACTGCAGCTGAATTTGGACCCGCAGATCAGGGAGCAAAAGTTCCATAAGCCCTGTGTATTTCACGCTCTGCTACCCATGGAGTATAAGATCATCAAGATAACAGTACCCAAGCGTTACCGGCTGGGCAAAACGTCCCATGAACACAGTCACAAGATGACAACTTATATAAGTGGAGAGTTCTGTCGCGTACGCTTGAATGCGAAGCTAATTGTGGAGGAGATTGTCTGTGTGTCCAGAAATGTAGGTGCGAATTTATAATCCTAATCTTAAATCTAATGTAATCTTATTTCCAGTTGGATGCATCCTTATACTTTCTGGAGCATTTCTGTGGCAAGCATGAGTCGCTGCTGAATGATCTGTGGAAGCGCCGGAAAATGGGTTTGATAACCAACTTTATAAGCTTCTTCAAGGAACCGTGGACAGAATATATAATGCATGATAGATTCGATGAGATGCAAACCAAAAATCATGCAACCATCATATCCTTATTGCATCAAATGCACGGCGGGGTCAAGGGCATGCACATGGGAACAACAGAATTTGAAGAAGCATCCAAGCACTTTCTGGAGGCGAATCTTCTCAAATTTCTGCGCACATATCGCAAAGAGTTCATCAACAAGTTCGCATTGCCCGAGGATTGGGAACTGGATATTTATGAATGATTTATCCTTTCCCTTTCATATTTCCTTTACATTTATATATCTCATCTACGTCTATATCCTTTATATTTTGTGTATTTTTATTTTACTTGTGTTTGTATCGAATACGTTGCATCGATTTAGATTTGGATCGATTCGTTTTGCAGTTATAACATTGTATTAGAGATTATGATTATGCCTAGAACTATTATAAGAACTAAGAACAGAAAGCTATATCTCGTAGCGCCGTTTCACTTAGCTTCATATTGCCAATCTTCATTAAGATCCGTCCCTGCCACGAGGAACAAACACTTATGCTAATCGATTTGTTTCGTTCGTTCGGTTTTTGCTTTAAACTTATCTAATAGTTAGTACACGTAACATACATATATATATTATAGGTTAGCTAGATATATATATATATATCTGATATACATATATACTATAAGTATTTGATACATCCGCTAGAGCGGCACACAGGCGGCACGACGGGACTGTGACGGAACTGCGGGTAGATAACGTATGGGTGGGCGGCTTAGGCCACTGGGGAAGACGATGACATGGTGATTGAGCTGGCCTCATATGCCCTGCAAGTACCTTCGTAACTCCTCCTCGGTGTCGAAGATCATGACGGGGAAGGGTGAACCGGGCACGAATTCGCCAGCCCATTTGACTTCAACGCGATAGTCTCCAGGCTCCGTTGGATCATACTGTAGAAGAGGTATCATTATTAGAATCACTTCCAGTTGGATGAGCAGCTGCTTCGCTTACCTTGCACAGAATGGTGCGATCCTTTTGTGACTCACGCTGCATCTCCACGCGGAAAGCACCCTTGGGACCACGCACGCGCACCGTTAGCTGCCCGGCGCCAGCGCCACGTGTATCGCAAATGAAACGCGACTGGAAGGTGGCCAGCACACCATGCTCTATGCCGGGGCCATAGACGCGAACCTGTTTGGATTGGAAAGCAACATCATTGGTAGAAAAGTGATAGAAGCTATTATCTACAACACTCACCTTGCTGGCATCGGGCGCACCTGCCACTTTGAGCGCAAACGGAGAACCAGGTACATTCTGTCCGCCGTACTTAATGGTCAGCAGGTGGCGTCCCGGCTCCTGTGGCTTTATGTTCAGCGTGAAGGTGGCATCGCCGTGGTCATACAGCTCGCAGTAGGCTACTTTGCGTGCGCCGGCGCAGTGTGCGGTCAGCTCGCCGGGACCTGCTCGTCGCGTATCTATCCAGGACTTGATATCTTTGCCAACAATGCCATGTCGCAGACCTTCGCCGGAGGCAATCACCTTCGAGGCATCCATGGAAGACCCAACGGCAACGGTCAGCGGACAACCCTTAACCAGGCGGCCGTTCCACTTCACGGATAGCGTCAGCGTGCCCGTCATGGATTTCTGGGGCGTGTAGGAGGCCAGCCAAATGTTCTCACTGGGACGCGGCTGGGCCAGGCTTACGGGCAGCGCTGTGTTCTCCTGGGTTATGAGTATAACCTCGGGACGGCCAGCCGGAGCATTGGTGGCATCGATGGTGAAATGCGCTGCCTCGCCAGCTTGAGCGGCAGCCAGGCCGCGACCCATTAGCACCACCTTATCGGCGGCTTGCTGACCCGTCACGAAGGCGCTGCGTGGGCACTGAGTGATGGTCAGACCGCTCCAGGTCAGGTCCAGATCATGCTCACCGGCAGCCAGATTATCGCCTGTGATGTTGAGGCACATTTTGCCATCGGCCAGTTTGTCCACGGGTATCTCAATGCCATCGATGTTGCAGACCAGCTTGCCGGGTCCGGCGTTCTCCACATCAAAGATGATGCGAGCTGGCAGAATGAGACGACCGTCATGATCCACCAGTGTACCCCAGCCTCCCACGGGCTGAACCTTTGTGGACTCCACGCAGCTGATACGCCAGGGTGAGCCGGGCAGACTGCCACGATTGGGGCAGCTGGCCCGAATCTCATAGTTGCCCACAGACAGGATGACGTACGAAATGCGCCACTCGTTGTTGCCCAGTGCCTTGATCTTCGGCTCGATGCGGTCCCCAAACTCGTCTACGCGCTCGATCTGGACATTGGGCGCTATGGGACAATATACCACAAAGGAGGCTTCTCTGTTGCGATGGCAGACCTCCAGTCCATGACCAGCGGCACGTGCATCGTTCCGCACACCGCTGGCCGAGGCACTGAAGGTGAGCGGAGAGCTGGGAATAGTCTCGCCACCATACATAAGCGTCAGCTTGTAGCTGCCCGGCTGGGAGGGCACAAACTCCACGTTGTAGATGCCCTCGGACTGTTCGTTGATGAGCACGGGCAGGCTCTGATTTGTCGGAGAGATGGCAAACGCTTCCAGCTCAGCGGTGCCGGCATTGTCTGTGCGCACGGTGAAGCTGTTGTTGGTGTGCAGCGCCAGCGGCTCCTTGGTGACGCCCTGCACGCTGACCTTGTTGCTGTCGAAAGCCTCACAGGTGAAGGGGCTGCCTGGCAGCGGCTTGGACTGATGCAGTACCTCTGCAAGTGGAAGATGGAAAAGTTGATTAACCTGCTTCACCGATAGATTATAGATGCACTTACCTATGATGCACTGGCCCGGCTTGTTGATGCTGAACTCCGCCTGCAGATGGCCGTTCTTGGTCTGATAGCAGCGCACGGGGAGGGCTTGTCCACCGGGTCCGGAGACAACCACATCGAATTCCCTAGCCGGACGCTTTACTGTATCGATGGCAAAGGATGTGGTCTTGCCCACGCGCGCCTGGTACAGACCCAGGCCACTGACGCTGATCTCCTTTCCAGCGCTGGCCGGCAGCACATTAATCTCTAGCGGCTTCAGTGATATGGGCACATCATTGAACAAAATGCTGATCTTGTGCGGCGCGACGCGCGTCGGCTGATAGACGATCTCGTAGATGCCCGTTTTGCTGGGTCCGCGGATGGTGTGGGGCACCTCGGTGGCGCCGCAACGCACCAGAGCCGAGAGATCACCCTGGCCGGCCTCGTTCAGCGAGACACTGAGGCTGGCCGGACGATGGCAGAACGCCTCGCCCACCTCGGTGATCTTCACCAGCATCGGATCGAAGGCGCAGAGCGTGCGGGTGCCAATGTGCTGGCGGGTCTCCCGATCAATGAAGCGCAGCGTATAGTTGCCTGTGCTGTGGGTGCGGAACTCGGCCGTCTGGCGGTTGATGGTGTAGGGCACGGGCTTCTGATCCGGTGCCAGGATCTCAACGATCTGATCGTCAGCGGGGAAGTCAATGGCTGCCAAGCTGCCAATCTGTATGTGCTGTGTATGCTGCTGGATGTCCACGCGGAAGGGGCTGCCATCCACGGCGACCTCGTTGAAGGTTATGTTGACGTAATGCGGCTCGGTGCTCTGTGGCACAAAGGTCACGTCGTAGAGGCCACGGGCGCAGGCCACCACCTCGGCCTTGACGGTGCTGCTGTCGGTGGATACAACCAGCTCCAGGGTGCCCTCACCAGCGCCAGCTGCGTCCACACTGAAGGTGACCGGCACGCCCAAGGTGGCGGGTCCGTATTGCTGCTCCAGGCCGCTGATGCTGACGCGGGACACATCGAAGACATTGCAGCTGAAAGGTGATCCGTTGATGTGCTGATCGTTGGCCAGGACGCTGATCAGATGACGACCCACTGTGCTGGGCCGGAAGGAGGCGCTATAGCTGCCTCCGTCGTGCTGGCTCAGCTGGCAGTGCTCGTTGTCGCCGGCGGGCGAGGTGACAAATATCTGCGGTTCGATGCCATCGAAGCCCTCCAGCTCGAAGGTGTTATCCATCTTGACGGCCGCCTGCTTCAGACACTCACCCAAGGCCTGGGCACGTGGCGAGCCCATAGAGCTGGCGGCAGCAGCCGCAATGTGACAGCTGAAGGGTGAACCGGGCACCGGATGCCCATTGAAGCGCACCGAGAGCGAATGAGCCGCTGCCTCCGTCGGCTTAAAGTTCACCTTGAAGCGAGCATTGCCCTCGGATTGCACAAAGTTGGGCACATTCTTGCCATTAACAGCGACGATGATCTCCAGATTGCCCGCACCCGCCTGTGAGGCATTGATGCCAAAGCTGACGCTCTTGTTAACTACGCCGGGCCGTATATCCGTGACGATAACCTTCTCCGCAGAGTAGGCCTTCAGAAGGAAGGGACTGCCCTCGACATGACCGCCACCGGGCAGACGAACCTCCACAGAATGATCACCCACCTCCATGGGCTCAAACTTGACATTGTAACCCAGCGTGGAGCCGAGTTCATCGATCTTGACTGGTACACTGCGTCTGGCCGGTCCGAGCACCTCCACCGTTGGCTTCGTGTCCGATTCCACAACAAACTCAAAGAGGCGACCCACGCTCACTTTGTCCATGGTCTCCGGGGATTGTATGCGTGCTGCAGCAGCCACACGACAAGTGAACGGCGAACCAGGCACATCCTGGCTGTTGAAGCGCAGCTCCACCGTGTGACTCTCAGCCTCACGTGGCGTAAAGCTGATGGCATACGTGTGCTGGCCCTGGGCCTGTGCCGAGGTGGGCACGCGACCGCCATTGACAGTCACCTCCAGATTGCCGGGACCCGCCTGGGATGTCTCCACCAGGAAGGTGACGGCCTTGCCCACCGTTCCACTGCTCACATTCTTCACTTTGATGGCGCTGACGTCATAAACCTGAACAGATCAGAAGGGGATTGGGTTAGGCATCTATCAGGACAGGAATATATCCATTCAGACTTACCTTGGCTGCATAGGGACTGCCGGCTGTGGGTAATCCATTGACGCTCACATTGACGCGGTGCTCGCCGACGACGCGCGGCACAAACTCCGCCTTGAAGACGCCTTCGGCCGACTGGTGCACCTGGGCGGGCACTGACTGACCAGCGGGACCTGAGGGACGCCCAGTTCGTATCCATTTCGTATTTCACATTTTTGTGTAATTTTTTAGTATTTTATTTAGTATTTTATTTAGTTTTTTGTTTTGGTTTTTTGTATTTAAATTCAATTGCGACGCGGCCGGAAATGAGTTTTGAGATTTTTTCGTTTTGATTTTGTTTTTCGTTGTTGAAATTCAAAAATTGAGCAAGTTTTTTGTTGTTTTGGTAGTTTTTGTGTGTGGTTAGTGTTTTATATATGGTATATACGGTATTATTTGGTATATTTGGTTTGGAAAAAATTTGGAAAAATGTTCAACTCGATTAGTTACGGCTTCAAATGGGCAAATCAGTTCAACAAAATATTCAAAAATATTCTTAAAAATGAACTTTGGTTAGTGTAAAATTTCGGTTTATGATTGGGTTAGTTTAGATAGTTCTTTAGGAATTCTGGATTTATATATATAGAGAGTGTTATGTGCCAGAAAAGGTTAGTGAATGTGTTCTGGGTTCTTCGGTGTTGATCAGAGAGACAAACACAAACCCCTGCTATAAGGTTTTTAGCCGTAGTATATACAAAAAAAAAAAAACTTGGAAAAACCTGTGACTGCCGCTGGCCTAAGGAAACCATGAGAATCCTATACAGATATCATATTATATAATAAGTTTATAAACCATTTTATTGTTGTAGCCATATATATATATATATATATATATGTTTTATATATAAAGAACAAATTAGTGTAAAACAATCCATTTAGGGATAT